>OY101442.1:13793529-16422711 GCA_956483585.1 Gymnocheta viridis
TTATATAGCGTCATGAGCATATATAGCATGCAACTGAATTCGAATGAAAAGTAGCCATTTTTCCACTAATAAGTTATGGCAATAATCGTGGTTGGCCAATTAGAACCCGAAAATCGCCTAAATTAATTTAAACCGTCAGATCTGGCAACCGTTGACGTATTCATTATGATAAAAATTAGAGATGTGCAAATGTCATGCATTTTTTCTGTCACGCGTGATCGTAACTACATATATCACACGTGAGCGTGGTGTTAAAATAATAATAATTCCTCCACTAAGGTTAGATTGTTAATTTTAATGTGACGTGAATAAAACAATATTTTACTTTTTTTAAGTTAGTTGCAAAAAAACCTCAATTATTTTTGGGTTGTTTTATGTCTTACTAAAATAATATTATTATTTTATGTTAGAAATAACGTTTTCTTTTAAACAAAATTAATTAAATAAAATAAATAATAAACTAATGTTTATTAACATTTTATTATTATTTTTTTTAAATATTCCCATAAATTTGGCTAAATTTGGCACATTGACAAATAGGCAAAAGTTCGTGAATAGGAGGATTCATTACATTACCAACACATTCATATTAAATTGATATTTCGATCATACTTTATAGAAAATTGTGTGTTACAAACATTTTGCATTGCAATTTAAAATAAATAATTGGTTCGTATTAATTTCGAAGTGAGCATGCGTGATCGTAGTATTGTTAGCTTTGTCGTGCGTGATTTGAAAAACTCTACTCGTGAGGACTCTTATTATCGTTTGTAAACGTGTGACCGTGAGGATAAAATCAATCACGTGCGTATCTCTACTTAAAGTTATTCAATTTAACCCTCATGTGTGTGTGTGAGAGGAGTGTTTGTTAAATGGTGCGTAGCGACCGATGAGTAAAAATGAAATATTATATTTTGACACTTAGTCCTTTCAACAAAACAAGAACACCCACCCTCCCTGACATTTCGAGCTTAGTTTTTATTATTAAAAAAATTTTGTTTATTTTAAGTATTTGCATTTGACAGTTTTAACAAAAATGCTGGAAATTTCAAATTACGCTGACTTATGATAAAATTATATTTATGTAGTTATGTTTACTTTAGTTCACAGCTTAATCTATTTTTAATTGTTACAAATTATCTTATTTAATAAATTTTTTTAATATTAAAGTAAATGTATTAAATTGTGTTGGTGTTGAAATTTTTAACAATAAAATTAAACTCAAGTTGAAACAAGTTGTTATTAAAAGAAGCGAATAGAATTCTGGGGCAAATACGGTATTCGATATCGAACGGAATTTTCATTTGAATTTTATAAAAAATTCGATTGATATCGAATGCCGTAATTTGCCCCTGAACTACGTGATCATGATATAAAAATGTTCCTTTGTGAATAATCGTGCAAAACAGAAATGAAGGATCTTCTAAAAATCTTTTCTTTTTACCATTGAACGTTTTATGCCGCCGAATGTTAGACCTCGATGAGCTGCTTGAGCGACTTACATATACAATCTCGCCTTCCTACACACAGAAAAAAACCCAATGTAAAATCAACATGAAGAAATGTTGATATCAAACAATTGTTAATATGTCGGAGAAAAAGAATTGAATTTACTTTTAACATTGTTTTAAGTTAAATCAATGGTTAAAATTGTTAATTTAGTATTAAAATATGTTGATTTAAAATTAACCATATTGAAATAACATTGCACATTTCAAATTTTACCTTTTACAGAGTTAAAATAACATTGATTAATGTTTAATTTTGTAATTTCCATTTTTGTAGTAATAACTACAGATTTTCATGTAAAATTAACATTGTTATAAACGATAAAAATGTCATTGGAATACTTTGAAAAAGCTTAAAATAATGTTGAAAGTAAATTAAATTGGATTTTTCCACATATTAACAATGGATTGATATCAACATTTCTTCATGTTGATTTTGGGGAGCCCCGTAGAATAGTAGATAGCGTACTAGCCTATTAGTCGGGGGGTCGCAGGTTCGATTCTTGCCTAGAACCTGGGTATTTCTGCAGATAAGCCAAAATGGCGTCGCGGTTTGGGTTTGTTCTTAAAAAAAGATGTGTGGCACTCGGGGAATGCCGCGGCAAAGCTATTGCTTAGCATTTTTTATCAACTTATGCAATTATACATAATTATTTATTTATTTATTTTTTATTTATGCAGTATTTTTTTCTTTCATATTAAATTAATATTATGTGTCTTTTTATTTTAGGCTATTTATGGTCAGATTTTACCTTTACTTTAGATGCAAATAAAACAATTTATTTCATCTTTGTTCTCAACGTTTCATCGGCTTTTTTCCGACGTCTTCAGGAGAATTGTTTATTTATTTATAAATTGATTTATAAATTGATTTATATGCAAGTGCATAAAAAGCAAAGTTCTGTGATACTCGATTTTAAGTTTGACTGTGATATTTTACGTAGATTATATATATATTTAAATTATACATTTAATTGTGTCGTGCTGTCCAGTTTTATGATTTATAATTTAATCAGTTATGTAATAAATCAATTTATAAATAAATAAACAATTCTCCTGAAGACGTCGGAAAAAAGCCGATGAAACGTTGAGAACAAAGATGAAATAAATTGTTTTATTTGCATCTAAAGTAAAGGTAAAATCTGACCATAAATAGCCTAAAATAAAAAGACACATAACATAAAGACGATTTGGTCATAAAATAAAACAAAACAATTAAATTAATATTATTAATTTTTTTTTATATTATTATTTTTTATATTATATTATTAAGTTTTTTCTCTGATATTAATTCAAGTTACACTTTCTGAGCGTGGTGACCGAAAAGAAAACAAATTTTTTTCTTAAATGAGAAATTAATAACGTTTAAAATATTTTTATTATCTTACAATACGAGTACGTGTAGGTTATTCAGGAATTTTTATCATTGAAACTATAGGTTTATGTTAACTGAAATAAGAATCATAAGTTTGAGGCTTGATATCCTCTAAATATTTGGGAAATACCGCTTAAAAACCTACGAATTGTCTGTTTGTTTGTGTATATAATATTTTGTCAGCCACGATTGCTCGTAAGTACGCCATTTTGTGTTTTCCTATATGTACAAATCTGTTCTGTCAATACTGCATGTTAATGAAATCAATAGCATACTTTAGGGGTTAGCATACGCTAGGCGATTCAAATGCTTTAAAAAACAAAAGACTTAAGAAACAAACTTAGTGTTAGGATTTTTTCGTTACGGAATTTCTTGATTCGGTCGCCGCGCTCAAAGCCCGCGATAAAAGCTTTGCAATAACTTAAAAAAATTATATATAAATACAAATGTAAATAATGTAAATATTTATATAAAAATAACTTAGAAAAAAGAAATGAGATCAGCACAAAAACATAAATGTAAAAATAAGGCCAAGTACCTTTCCAAAAATTTTTGGCCGTAAAAAGTAGCTCGATATCGAAATTGGATCCGAGTATTCCTAAAATAACAATAAATTAAACGTACAAAATTTTTAACACAAATCGCAAACACTTTATAAATTTGTGAAAGGTTATTAAAAATAGTGAGATTCAGGTCGTGGTTAGAATATCGAAATTGAATTATTTAATAGCCTAAACAGTTAAGACCCGTATTAATAAAAATTATTTGTATTTGAAATATATTTTAAGACATACATATTTTTCATAAAAATTTTCCTTAAAATACATTTCAAACCCAGATGATATTTTTATGAATACTACTTGTAAATATATATATATATATATATATATATATATATATATATATATATATATATATGTATATATACATATAAGAAGTAGGTATAAACTATAATGAAATAAATTAACTTCCAATAAATTAATATTTCACATATAATTACAATTTACATTTGAAAAACATTTGAGAGCCCATTTTCAACTTTTGAGAATAGTAGGTTTGTCAAGTTACATTCTCAATCATTCTCAATCGTTCGTCATGTGAAATAGAGTTTGATTTAATAATCATTCTCAATGTAAGATTAAGCGTATGGATGTGTTTGCTGGGTAGTCGTTAAAACGTTTTCTGAATTTTTCCAATACCAAATTTATTTACATAAATGTATATGTACATATGTATACATACATAGATACATACATATGTATATGCACTATTAGTTTTTTAATATAAAAACAAAAACATGAATTATATTCCTTTAAAAACATTTTATAGAATTCATTATTTATTTTCCAAGTAGATATTTGTTGCTTGCAAAATATTCCTGGCCTGTGATTGGTTAAATGGATTTGTATTAAGCAACGCCCCTTGTCTTTCAAGTATGCCGACAGCCATGTTAGATGCATAAATACTTATTGTTGTTGTTGTTATCAAACACACACAACTACCCCTCATTAAGGCCCACCACTGATTGCATATCGCTTATGGACAGCGCCAGGATATTATGGGAATTATTTTTTTGGTATTTAAACCTGCACGGCAAACGGAAGTGAATAGACCTTAAAAACGGAAGGAACGTCAAATATTAAATAGAAGAAAACAAAAATACTGTATTAAGTGATTAGCGATTCAATTAGCAAGTGCAAGTTTCATACACACGCGGACGGTTACAAAAAAAGAAAAGAACATTAAACAAGGAAAAAATTCAATGAAAAGAAACAAAACAAGGACATGTGCCATGTAATTGGAGGCACGTTTTTAGAATTAAGTGAAACTTAATAAAACGAAATGGTGATTTTAAATAAACACAACAAAGAAAAAGGTGTGAAAATATATTAATTCAAGTATGATTGTATGTACGTATGTTTGTCTATAGTGAAACATAATGTTGTAATCTTATCGCTTCCAAAAAGGGAAAATAAATGTTTAAGCAAATTTACAATAAATTAAACAAGTGAAATTTGTTTATCTAACTAGATAAGTGAATAAAGAAGTGGTAAAAGTCAAAATAAAACAAAAAAAAAAAAAAAGAGAAACACTTGTCACTAGCATTAAGTGGCCACACGTGGCCAACAACTGTCAACACTCGTCGCCTCACTTTACGACAGGAAATTCGTTAGACAATTCTAACATTTACCGCAACATGTTTTCCATGGATAATTTCGATTTGGAATCAACAATGGCCCGGCATTTTTTCGAAGGTTCTCAGGCCACCAATGGCTCTTCTTCATCTAGCTCGGAGTTTTTCTTCGGTGACGACAACAGCTCCGATACGGATGACGATGATGCCTATAGTAGCGGCTTCAATAGCGATCAAGAAAACACTGAAAAGACGTAGGTTTTTCCTGTTAAACTTTCGTAAACTTTTTAATGTTTATAAACGTCTTCTCTAATTTAGTATTTTTAAATGTTTTCTTCCTCCCTCTAAACGCAGACGTTCGAAGCACAAACGTCGTTTAAAATGTGCCTCTCAGGTGGCGCAACAACGTCAGGCGGCCAATTTACGGGAACGGCGTCGCATGCAAAGCATTAATGAGGCATTTGAGGGTCTGCGTTCTCATATACCGACGCTGCCGTATGAGAAACGTCTGAGCAAAGTCGATACTCTAAAGTTGGCGATCAGTTATATTACGTTTTTGAGTGAAATGGTTAAAAAGGATAAAAATGGCAACGAGCAGGGCTTGAGTTTGAAGAGGAACTATCAGAAGGAGCCACCGAAAAAGATAATACTAAAGGATAGAAGTAAGTATTTTACATATATGTAATTAAAATTAAGTTGAAAAAAACATAGAAATAATACAAGAATTGCCCCTTAGCAATATGCATGCATACATATTTCGCGTATTAAATAACATTGCAAATTTAATTGACCATTTAGCTTTTCTCCTGTAGAGCCCATTTAGCAGTCCACCGATGCCATTCACTGGCAGCAAGTGTTAAAGTAACATATCAATAAAAAAGAGACTTGTACTTGAACCATCCGTTATATTAGATCGTCCTTAGAGTATCATAATTAATTAATCCAACGATGTATTTATTTCAAAGTATGAAAAATTTAACTATTTTGAAATAATTTAATTTCAATTACATATTAAGAATTAACACGTTTCTCAAGTTGAGAAAAACCCAAACTTTTATGCAAAATCCTATTTTTCAGAAGCTACTTTCAAATGATTTAACTTTTCAAATTAGGGAAATATTGAAATTGGCAGTTAATTAATTTTTGCTTGGGACTTATTTATTTTCTTTGAGAGTTATTTTATTTGCCCTTTTAAATTGCGGTTCATACAATTCTTTTGTTCTTATTTCATTTCCGTTGAGACTTTAGGGTATAAGAAATTCTTTCATTGGGAGATATTTAATTTCTTTTGGAATTATTATATTAGAGATCATTCAATTTGCAAATTAATTAATTTTGCACTTTAAGGCCGGGGCACATAGAATCCGTCGTACGTTATACTTTGTTTTTTTTTCAACTGACAACTAAGTTGAAATACAGGTTTTCTTTTGAGCTTTGTCACATTCGGTACGTCTCAGTCAACGCAAAGTACTAAAGTTGGGCAACTTTTAACTTTTAACGTACGTTGAGTACTTTGAAAAATATATTTTTTTTTCCTTTGTTTTTATTAAGCTTTTTGTGTTGTGTGTTGACAAAAATAAATTGAATAAAAATTAAAATTAAAAAAAAAAAACAGAATATTATCTAATTCTATTGAAAATGTGATATTTAATCAAATGAAGCTGATTTAATGTCCGTCAAAAAAGTACTCATTGTGTCAACCTCCTCCGCCGATACTTTAATGTCAATATAATAACGTACGACGGATTCTATGTGCCTTGGCCTTTAGTTTTTTAATTTTTTCCCCCGTTGGCCCATTTTTCATTTTGCATGGAAATTATTTCATTTGCGAGCTGTTTTTGCAAATCGTTCTTAATTTGAGATCGAAATTGTTTATTAGTTGAATATGTAGCGAGACATATAAAAGCATTTTTAAAGACAAGCTTAAGACGTTGTAATCTTTTAAAAAGCGATTGTTCAACACATAGAAGTAAAATTATTTTGAAAGTACTAAATGAACCGGAGGAGTAAAACGGGTCAAAAAAGAATTATTTAGAAAGTTTTTGGTACCGAAGAAAATTTAATTAATTTTCCATCACTGATTTCAACAGAAAACTTTTGACAATTTCACAATTTCCGGCCATTAAAAAACACAGCGCTACAAAAAATCATCTGACCTATTAAACAGACCTGTATTATTGGATCATGGCAAGTGTATAATAAGCTCAGAAAATAAATTTTGAACAGTATAAAAAGATTTGTAAAAGAAATCCAAAAAAAAAAATAAATATATGAAAAAGGTAGATCCATTTCATTTTCAAAATTATTTTCCATACAGGCGCGCAGGCAGCTTAAGCTTTTGGTATTTGAGGTTAGATTGAAAGCTTGCCAAAATGGAAATCCCTGTCGTTAAGCCGGCGAGGAAACAGAGGAGAAAGGGAGTAAAGAAAATGAAAGAGAAATAATTAATGAAAGGCTGAAAAGAAAATTAAAAGACAAAGTGGTAGGAAGATAAAGAAAATTCCTTGTGGGAGAGGTGAAATAAAATTACTCAAAGGAGAAGTCAGCTGCTTCGAATGAAAGAACTTGTGTTTTTGAGTTCCATAGCTGAAAACCCAGAGATGTTGCATATTTTTGGCTAGGAAACGAACGCAATGATCCACAGACGCAAAGACGATGTCTGACATTTTATTCTTCCTCTCCATCGTGACAACTAAAGCGATAGTCTCGTTGTAAGCGAGACTCATCTATTAAGGAAGGGTGCCGTAAAAGTAGTGCCCTGCCCCCTTTCTTTAAAAAATCAGGAGTTGGTTAGTGCCTGTGGTTCACACACTTAAACTTTTGCTGCTCAACTTCCCTACAAGAACAGTGACGGTCATTTGACTGGTAATATGACTGGCATTGCTGATTGAAATACCGGTCATCACGTAGAACAAAGTTTCTATCATTTTCTTAAGACCAATTTGAAAAAAATGATCGAAACTTTTGTGTACGTGCGATCTTGCATCCCTTTCTAACTACCAAATTTTATCGTACACAGAACATATGCCTGAACTGCTCACTTTTATGTTTTTTAATGGTCAGCGCTGATAAAAATATTAGTCACATTTGACTAATCAACCTTGATGTACATATCGGTCACCGCTGACTTGTCAAACTTGACCGACATATTGGTCACCGCTGACTTGTCAAACTATATGAATTCATTCACCACTGTTGATGGCCATTTCTGTTGAAATAAAAAGCGTTTTTTTTTCAATTCAGTTGTTGCATTATAACTTTATTTATAAGAAAATAATACGTTTAGTAGTGTAAATAATATGTACAATAATAACGTTTGTAAAAATTCAAATTTAAATGTGAAAATAAATAAAATGACATGAGGAAAAAATCCATAACTTGAGCACCAGCATGCGATTTAAATTTTGGTTAAAGATCCAAATTATTGTCACCAACTTGGGACTGAAAGTGTTTTAAAGTTAGGAGAAATATGTACTTATCTTTTAGCTGGAAATAAATATATCACAAAATTTTAGCTTCGACCCTTTTTTTACAAAAATTATGAGTATTTCAAACTTTTACTGGCATAATCCCAAAATATGTGAAAAATGCAACATAATTGGTCAACGTTGACGGATTTTTCTGTCACCAATGACAGCCATACATATGTTTGTTCTATTGTTAAATTCCTATAAATGTATTAGTATGAAAATTGTGTACGTATTAGTTTCGGTCATCCATTTTTTGTAGGGCTGTAATTCAGCGGTCAGAAAGAAGGAAAAGAGAATACAAATATCTCTTTTTTTCCTTGCAGCTGAATTACGATTTGAGCAGCAAAAGTTGATGAAGTGTGTGAACAGGCATTCAGTTTTAATTAAGTCACTGCGAAGTCACAGGGTTTCCGTTCGATGCAATGCTCCATCTGGCTTAGGCCAACCGCAGCAAAATGATAGTGGGAGAATGATAATAACCGCAGCATGGCTCCTCTCATTATAGGATCATACAGGACTATGTTGCCTGAAATGGTTCCGCATCCACGCACTCTTTAAAAGCAAATTTTAGGCATTTTTGCACTGGAATTAATGTTTGACATCCAATGAAATCCCATCCAATTCGTTATTTTTTTGTAATCATGCAGCATTTTTACGATCCATATTTTTAACTTTAACCTTAGTACTCTGTTCAAATTTGCGAAAAATATTGAGCAACATTGATTTTTTCGTTTGAAAATTTTGACAACTGATCAGTGGCGACAATACCACGATTTACCACAATACCACCTTCATTTTATATTATATTTACTAGGGTGATTAAAAAAAAAATAATAATAATATGGAAAAATTATTCTCTGCACTTTTTGAATTTTATTGCTAGTCTGTCATGTATTATAAAAAAGAGACTTTCACTTATTTTTGTAGGGAATCGAACGCTCTACAAAGAAGGCCTCTCATAATTTTTTGAGAAACAGAAAAGCAATTTAACATGATTTTTATTTTCATTACAAGAATTTATAATAAATCTTTAGACTATTCGATTTTTCTTTGGATAACTACCGAGAATTATTAGCAATGATTGTCTAAGAAACTAAATTTAAGATAAACATGAATTTTTTGAGTGATTTGTTCCAATAAAACCATCGAATTCGCTGGAATGCATCAAAAACCTTAAAATTTTCGATAAATTTAACTTTGGCCTTAAATAACTTGTAAACTATTAAGTTTCTCAAAAAATTATATGAGACCTTTTTTGTAGAGCGTTCGATTCCCTACAAAAATAAGTAAAACTCTCTTTTTTATAATACATGACAGACTAGCAATAAAATTCAAAAAGTGCAGAGAATAATTTTTCCATATTATTCTTACTGGAAATAAAAAACGCGATGCGGACAGTCTTAATATTAATATTAAGAGCTCAACTTTTAACTGGCATCTTTTTACATTGAATTGAAACTTTTAAGCTTGTTTGCAAGAAAAACAAATTTTTTAAAAACCCTAATATTTAAATTATTTTCCATTATTTTAATTATTTCTGGGCAGCAAACTTAAAATTAAAGCCACAACGCCAAGAAATATCCGATCAACTGTTGTTTGCAATTCCGTACGAAATAAGTGGTGCTTGCATTATTTCGCAGTTGAAAAAGATGTTGCCAGAAACATTTTATGATTGAAATTAAATGCTGCCAGAAACATTTCGTATGTTTTCATAAGACGAACAGAGTACAACTTCGGCCATCTTATTTTGCAATTATTTCGCGTGAATTTTTTTTATACGGACTTTTGACAACAGTTCGCACGAAATGATGAACAGAGTACCATGCTTTATTAGCTACTAGATTTACTGGTAGCAGAAGATGCTAATCTGCATAATATTTATTACTGTTTAAGCAGTCGCTAACTTCTTACTTGACTTTTACATCCCAAAGGACTATTTTTATTTTAACAAAATTTTCTATATATTTTTTTTTAATTTAAAACGAGTGAAAAACTGGTTCTATATTTCATTTATTAATTAAATTTATCAATTTTTAAACTCAGTTTTACCCAAATTAACTTGAAATTTATTTTTATTATGACTTCTTTAAATAATTGAATTGAAAAACCGCCGTAGTTTTTAGTTGCCTTTTATTAAAAAAAAATTACCTTAAACATTTTAAACAAAAAACAAAAAAAAACAACAACTTTTATTCACCCTTTTATGCTTCACAAAGGCCATCATAATAATACCTTTTGTATTAAATGCAGGAGAGAGAGAAAACATATTTTCCTAATCCTTGAACGTCATACATTTTGAATAGAAAAATTATTAACCAAAAAACCGTAACGAAATGTTCGTTTTTAATAGCGAATTCAATACGGAAATTCTTCAACTGCAACAAATTAAAGCACATCTAGTGTGTTATACAAAAACAAATTGTTTCAAATGGTGCTGCAGCAGCCAGCCATAAAACCGATGAAAAACAAAAAAGTGTGAAAATTTTAATTAGTTCCAGACAGACGTGTCTCATCATGTACATATTCTCCGATCCGAATGCAGTCATCATTCGAACTCAATAATGTTTTAAATACATACAACAATATTAATATCCTTGTGTAAGGACATAGAATATTGTTGTTGTTTTTTTGCGGTATCATTTCACCACAAACCCACCAACCACCCTGATTGCGTGCGTGTCTTGTTTTGAGAAGGAAAAAAATTTTAAAAATCATCAGCATTTAAGATAAGGATCTCTTGCAATTCTCATCTCCTTTATTTTCTAACAAATCCAAATCCATATGGTCTTTATTAACTAAACTTTATCGCAATAACTCAATGAATGAATGAATGAATGAACATTATTAGTTCTGACATTGATGGAAGATCTGCGATTACGTGTTCATTTATTTTTGTTTGCCGCAAAATAATCGTAAAACACAAATATTTTCATTATCACAATTTGAATATTTAAAAGATCGTTTATCGAAGATTCTTTTTTTTTTTTGTTTTATTCAACCATCCGATTAGAATATTGTTTGCGTTCGATTCAATAATTAACAAATCAAGAGGGTTTTTATTTGAAAATTCTGGGAACAGCTGCAGTTTAGTGGGCGTTTTGGAACACGCAAGTTTGTTCCTTTTGTAGTTTATGATTAGTTTTATTAATTAGTAGTTGGAAAGCTGGACATGCTTCATTAGAGCCACAAAAGAAAGTTTAATTGTGAGAAAACTTTTTTAGGGTGTCTCCAAATTTTTAAATTAAAACTTAGAATTTGTACAAAATGCATTAAATTAAATGGGGTTTATGTTTTAACGAAACTGAAAAAAGAAAATTCGTATTTTATGGTGCCACATATAATCGTAGTTCACAAGCCCTGCTTTGGTCCCATTAAACACAGATAACCGTTGCAATTTGTTTATGGTTCCTCGTACCGGAGTCTGACTGCAGGCGATGAAGACGATACAAACAGATGCAGTAAATCTCGTTTATAGCGAACTCGTTTGTAGCAAATCCTTAGTTGTAACGAACTAATTCCAAAGTGCGGACGTTTTGATAGCGATTTTCACATAAAAACAGTTCATTATAGCGATCACACTTATAACGAATCCTTGCTTTAAACGTACTATTTTTTTACGGTCCACGAAGTAAATTTCATACTTCCCCTTTTTATAACGACGCTGAAGGAAACATGGGTTTAAGTCTATCCATGTCAATATTTTTGTCAACAATTGTGGTGTCTTTTTGGTGACACTGTCAACAATTTGTTTTTTTTTTGTTGTTTTGGATAGGTAGAGAAAATGTTTGAAGATTAAAAACAAATCATTAATTTAATATGGCGCTTAAACCAGACCAAAATCCAATAGATTTCAATTGAAATCTTTATCAAAATCTCTACCGTTTACACCGGTTTATTCGTGACATTTTTTAAGATTTCGTATCCGTGACAAAAAACAGTTGATTGGAATTTTCATTTTCAAATGTCAAACTACATACGAAAAATTAGCACATATCTTTATGTAATTTGTCAGCTCTGCTTTTAAACTCTTTTAAAAATAAAATATTTTTATCTGTCGCTTTGGTTTATTCAGCCCATAAAATAGCTTTTGAAAACAGTTCGCCACGCAAACTCAATTAAACTAAAATCTTTTACATTTTAAATACTTATTTTGTCTAGCGGTAAAATAACGAAAAAATTTTACTGAGAAAAAAGAACAGTTGTCCGGAGTATAGAGGTACAATTTCTAAGCTGTCCGAAAAATTTAAATGTCCGAATTACTGGATAGTCCGAATTAGCGAGTGTCCGGATTAGGGAGGTTATACTGTATATAATACTTACATACATATGTATGTATATTTATTTATTTATTGGTACATACATATTATACAAAGTAAATTTGCAGAATATGGTTGCCAGAGAACGACAAACGATAGAATAATAAATAAATTACTCTAGCATATCGACCCCTGTGTGCGATATTATCGTATGTTACAAAAACTAAATTCTACAGGAGAGCGTATTTATTACTATTTATATTACTATTATATACTATAAAACTGTTACATACGATAGAATGTACATTGTGTTATCTCCATAACTTTTATATTTATCGCTACAATATTTTGTCAGCAGATGAATTAATGGATTTAGAACCAATTTGCATAAAAAAGTCGATTTCGAAAATAGTGTAACATACGATAATTTGGCGCACAGGGATTGATATATTGAATATTTTCAATACAAATTACTTTTTGTATCTGTTCAATTTCATAATTGTATGAATCGATCGGTGAGCATTTTGTTTTACACCTGTATGTATTCCTGCTCGTATTTGTTTATATCCAAGCGTACCCTGCAGATAATATTGGACTACGTGGTCCATTATAGCTGAAACGGACTGGTTACAACGTGGTCCGATGTAATGCAGTCATGGAGTATGTCATTTTCAAACAAGAGCTTATCGCTATACGACAATTGTTTGTGCTTTCACGATCGCAATCGTGGCGAACAAACTACTTGTGAGTGGTCCATGTATTAATGACATGGAGTAGTTTTTGGGTTAGTCCGATGTAGTGCAAACCTGGACTATATGATTCAGTCCTAAGACATTAAATAGACCATATTTTCTTCATACTTTTGGGTTACTTTTGGACTAGTTCTTCATGGAGTATACTTTACATGCGTGTTTGGTCTAGTCGCATTATCTGCAGGGTAGCTATATGTATCTATGGGTATCCCAATGACTATGAGCACATTTATTTTAAAATTTTTTGTTTGTTTATTAGTTTAGTATATTTTTTATTCGACCTTATATTTTTTCCAAAAGTTAACTTTGTGTTTTATTCAGGCTCTAGGTCAAAAAATTGTTTTTCAAATAAAAAAACTCTTCTTTTGTTTTTATTTTTAGAGCCTGAACACAAAGTTAACTTTTGGAAAAAAATTTGTTGTTTGATAAGTATTGCCAGAAATTTTGTCTTTTGTTTCGCAATTATTTTATGAACCAATTTTAAGCAAAATGTATTGAAAAATACATTTTGCTTTAAATTCAGTAGTGTACAATTATACTTTGACGCTAATATTTTCAAACATTTTTGAGAAAAAGAAAAGCTTAAAAATGGATGAAGATCCCTAAATATAGTAGCGACCGAAACGAAAGAAGTAAGCTGCTAGCGAAAATTGCGAATATCCGCAAAAAATTTGCATAATTTGTATATTTTTCACATTCCTTACATTTTTAGGTCCTCAAAAGATTTTACGGCTTTTTCAAATTTTTGCAACTTTTTGCGGAATTCCGCGTTTATTTTGCAATTGCGTGGTGACTTTTTCTATTTTTTTTTTGTTTTTTCATCGACTTTTAAATGATATTCAACATTTTAATTTTCCCAGTGATTGGAAATTATTGCGAATTTTCGTAATTTTTGCATTTTTTTGCGAGTTTTTCACATTCCTTGCATTTGTAGCTCGTTTGAGAAGATTTTGCTACGGCTTTTAAAAATTTTGGAAAATTTTGCGAACTTTCGCGATTATCGCGATATGATTTATTGCTTCATTGAATTTTTAAGATTTAAGACACAGAATATTGATCCAATATGCATGAATTTCATTGACCTTATTTTTATGCAAAAATTATTTTTACTCAAAAAGTTAATACCAAATAAGGAATTGCAATTTTTTCCATAAAACAAATACATATAAGTTAAAAATAAATTATTTCTTATTGTTATATTTCTGCAACCAATTTTTTTCAAACACAACAACATTGTTTCTTATAGTCATATTTGTGGATACCCATCGATACATATCAATATTTGCACGTATTCCTAGCAATAAAAAAAGCATTTTTTATTTATTTATGCTACATCCATCGATATGCGTACTTATTTACGTTGGAACCCGTTAGTAATTATAGCTTTCTGTGAAGGTATTTTTTGCTTGTACCTCTACATTTTAATAATCCTACACTTTTGAATATCGATATGTGCTATGTATTGACAATTGTATACCTTTGTCGTTCACTGATGGTTGCACAAAAATGGCGCCGGTAACCAGACCATACATACGTCCATGATGTTATTAACAGTATTCTTAAAGATGTTCTTGTGACTGACTGTACCCAACCTATGCCTTCACATAGGAAGTAGTAGCAACCAGTGCGATCGAGACGAAAAGCTCTCGAAGGACAAACAACACACGCAAGCCTGACCGCACTTAAGAAATATGTAATTAAGATGACGTGAGAGCTGTTATTCAGCCCAGAGCTGCTTAACGACTGTATATATACATATGTATTATATATGTATGTATGTATATATTTTATTTTCCATTAAATTGTGCGTAAATTGAAAAATTTTCATTTTGTCTTCTGTAACATTAGTTTTTTTGAGTTATACCATTCTTGCAGCAAACGGGCTGGGCAATATGTACTCGTAGTTGTCTCATAATACATTCAGATAACATTTATAAAAACTCATATACAATAATAATGATTTTGCATGACATCCAAATAATTACAATTGTGAGAAATACAAAAAGCTTTAACAGCTGGAATTTGTCATCACCAACAAACAAATTTACCGAGTTCCTGAAAGTACTTGCAACAAATATCCATAAGTAAACACATACATACATGCATACAAACGTACATATATATGTACATATATACATGTATTTTACAAATGAAAAATAAACACTTTAGAGGGGTCTTTTGTTCAAAAACACGCAAAGTGCAAAAGCTCCCCAAAAAAATACATACATTCACGAAAAATAATAATAATCCTGTGAACGGCACGGCACGCCTGGCAATTGTTCACACCAATCTGTAACAAAATATACAAATAATACGAGTACTATCAGGAAATGTTTTTCTAATGTTTTTCTAAACTACAAGATAAATGATAACAATTTGAAAATAATAATTGATGTTGAAGCATCACAGTATTATTGGTTGGATGGATGGATGGCAGGGGTGGCCGTCAATATTACAGCAGACACACTTAGCAGATCTTAAGCGGAGCATCCGCCGCAGGACAAACCCATGCCTGCTTTGTTACAGACAAACCTAAATTAGCGCGTGAAGCGTAGCGTTTTCCAGCTCCTAACTTTTGCGCCGAAATTACTTATTTAGAAAAGAACCTAAACGCTGTGTCATGGGATGTTAATTAAATATTCAACTTATTTGGCCTGATAGTTAATATGTTTGTGACACCAATCCTGTCATTTTATGTTTTCACTCGAGCGTTTCGATCAACATATCTACCGCATAAAAAACGAAATAAAAATAGACATAAAACCGCCAGATTTACTTTAAAATCACTAAAATGCCATTACTTACATTACATTAGCAGCCAACTTCACTACTTAACGCGCTGTCAAAATCGGATTTCCCAATTGCAAAGCGTTGACGCGGCGTCATTTGGATTTGCTTCATACATTTTGTATGAGCATGAGGTTTTTTCGTTAGAGAGTTTATTGATGGCAGAAGATTCTAAGGAGTTCATTAATTTTCTCATCAGCTCGGCACCTTCACAAAATGATTACGTCAAAGGCATTTGAGCTACAAAAGATAGCTAAGGCGCGTCTCACCTCCTGCTTGCTTTTTCGGACATTTCTATATTGACTTTATTTTTTGCAAGCTTGTGCAATTTATTTTTGCCCAGCTAATTAGACGGGGTTCACACAGGACAAATTTTATTGCGCAACCTTTAATTTAGCTGGGAGAAAGACAGAAAAAATCGGTGTTGCTTTCTCTGTCTTTCTCTAGGCTGAATTAAAAGTTGCGCAACGAAAATTGTGTGAACACCGTGTTGCAAGACCAACCTAAATCAGCGCTTCAAGCGTTTTCTATCTGTCGAAAATTCTTAGTCCCGCTTCACACACTTCAACTTTTGTTGATCAACTAGTAATTCAACTGTAAGAAAGAAGGAGACGGAAATACAAATATCTCTTTTTTTCTTAAAGCTGAATTACGAGTTGATCAAGAAAAATTTGAAGTTGTGAACCGGGACTTAAGAAAAAGTTTCTTTCTGTTTTATTTTCTTATTGACACAAAGTAATTACAATTTAGCTCTTCTTTAAGTATGTAATTTCAGCGTAAAAGCTAGGCGCTGGAAAACGCTACGCTTGACGCTCTAATTTCGGTTGGTCTGTTAGAACCATAATTTGGAACATCTTGACTTATTCCCATGAGTACAAGATTTTTTTTTATTACGGCTAATTACTGAGTAGGACTTTTTTCGCCACAAAATTAGCACCACTTTATAAAACACTTGAACGAACTGGGAATAGATACTGGAAAGACACACTCAAGCGAACTAACTGGAGAAAAACCTCAAATATTTCACACCCGCATTTGCAGAGGACTGTTGATTTTTCAATATTCATCTCGAACAAATTGAGAGCAATAAAAAACCAACAAGCGAACAAACAAGTGCTTAAATTTCACAAGTATGGAAATAAGAGGGTGCTCGAAAGCCAACCACCCCTTTTTGGATGGAAAATAAGCTCTGAATTCTGATTGGAAGTTGTCGAAATAGCAGACCAGACCAAACCACCTTTTACTGTCTGTCTGTTTGTATGTTGTTTTAACAGACAATTAAATTCTCAGCATGCAGCTGCAATAATAGTACTTTGTGAAGGATTTTAAAACCGCCCTTATTTGCTAAAACCCAAAAAAAATCTTTGACACTTCAAACGTCATTTTAAAACGTTACCACTAATGGCATTGTAATGTAGACACTAATGTTTTCTCAAGTGTTATTTAATCAAATATTTGTACGAACGCAGTAGTATTTGAAAGAAGAAAACATCCACACAAATGGCACATACTGCAAACAACATCACAAATAAGAAAAGTCCTTTTTTTTATAAATAGTTTCAAAAAAGGATTTAATAAGGATTTCGTATTTTTTTTTTTTGTGTAACTTCTATAAGCAGCTTAGAATAGATTTTTTAATTTTCAAATTAATTGTGTAATTTCAACAAGACTAACAAGCCTTTTGCAATTTCTTTTTCAATTTATTTCTTTTTTACTTTTTGTATGTAAGAATGTAAATAATTATTATTTTTTTCTTTTTATTTCATTTTACAGCTGGTGGTGTTTCACATTCTTTGTCTTGGTATCGGCGTGGTGATCGTTATCCGGGTAGTAAATTATATGCACGTACCTGGACCCCCGAAGATCCCAGATCTCATCTCAATACAAATCACCATCATCATCAGCATCATAGTCAACATCAGCATACGACACAGCAACAGTCACAGTCGCAACAACCACTTCTAAATCGTTGCTATAATTCGAACAATTCCAATCATTCCTCCGATTCCGCCATAGACAACTCTTCTATAAATGATACAGCATCGGCATCAGCAACATCGGCATCAGCACCAACGGCCGCAAGTACCACCCAGACGTGTCATGAACTCTTCAATGAAATGCATCAACAAAATGCTTTATAAATTAGGAAGAAATCAAACGTTTTTAACGTTTTATTATTTGTGTGCAATTATTAAGAAAAAGACGAAAACTGTGAGTAAATATCGAAAAACAAAACTTAGGTTGGCCTAAAGAAAATTAGAGTTGCATTTGAAAATGTTATTAAAAAAAATTAACCCGAAATGTCCAGTGTTGAGGAGATGAAGATTCAAAATATTTCAGTCTTTTTCTTAAAGTTAAAGTAACAAAAACTTACCGCATTAGCTGCAATATTTTTTATTATTTGTAAACTTTTTTATTCAATTATAATAATGTCCACGAGTATAAAAATGTGTTTATTTTTCCGCTGCTTCTGCTCCAAATAGGCATTCATATTGTAGTGATAGCAGAAATTTGATTACAATCAAGGCAGATCTACTAGGCACTAGCGACGATTCTACAACAATACAAAATTTGTTGTAAAAATTCCTGAGCAACTGTCAAAACTTGTACTTAAACGGGTGGCACTGTTAGCACAGTAGAACCTCTAACAAATGTCAAACATCATACAAAGCTGTGGTGTTTGGTAGTTTGGCATACAAAACTACTAAAAGACATCTAAAAACAGAGTAGGAAAATAAACAAAACGAAACGTTTGCTTTCGTTTTGTTCTTTCCAATGAGTAAAACGAAAACAATGAGAACGATTGTCCCATTTAGTTTTGTACTGTTTTTATTTGTGAGCACTAAATGTATATTAATTTAACGTACGCAGCTAGAAAAGAAAATAATGGGAGCAAAATTAAAAAGTATTGAGAAGAAATGTTTGCTTTGTGAATAATCGTGCAAAACAGAAATGAAGGATCTTCTAAAAATCTTTTCTTTTTACCATTGAACGTTTTATGCCGCCGAATGTTGGACCTCGAAGAAATGCTTGAGCGACTTATACAATATCGCCTTCCTACACACAGAAAAAAACCCAATGTAAAATCAACATGAAGAAATGTTGATATCAAACAATTGTTAATATGTCGGAGAAAAAGAATTGAATTTACTTTTAACATTGTTTTAAGTTAGATCAATGGTTAAAATTGTTAATTTAGTATTAAAATATGTTGATTTAAAATTAACCATATTGAAATAACATTGCACATTTTAAATTTTAATTTTGTAATTTCCATTTTTGTAGTAATAATTACAGATTTTCATGTAAAATCAACATTGTTATAAACGATAAAAATGTCATTGGAATACTTTGAAAAAGCTTAAAATAATGTTGAAAGTAAATTCAATTGAATTTTTCCACATATTAACAATGGCTTGATATCAACATTTCTTCATGTTGATTTTGGGGAGCCCCGTAGAATAGTAGATAGCGTACTAGCCTATTAGTCGGGGGGTCGCAGATTCGATTCTTGCCTAGAACCTGGGTATTTCTGCAGATAAGCCAAAATGGCGTCGCGGTTTGAGTTTGTTCTTAAAAAAAGATGTGTGGCACTCGGGGAATGCCGCGGCAAAGCTATTGCTTAGCACTTTTTATCAACTTATGCAATTATACATAATTATTTATTTATTTTTTATTTATGCAGTATTTTTTTTTCTCTGACATTAATTCAAGTTTTTTCTTTGATATTAATTCAAGTTACACTTTTTGAGCGTGGTGACCGATAGGAAAACAATTTTTTTTTTATTGAATAAATGAGAAATGAATAACGTTTAAAATATTTTTATTATCTTACAATACGAGTACGTGTAGGTTATTCAGGAATTTTTATCATTGAAACTATAGGTTTATGTTAACTGAAATAAGAATCATAAGTTTGAGACTTGATATCCTCTAAATATTTGGGAAATACCGCTTAAAAACCTACGAATTGTCTGTTTGTTTGTGTATATAATTTTTTGTCAACCACGATTGCTCGTAAGTACGCGATAAGAGCTATGCAATAGCTTAAAAATAACACAAAATTTTTTACACAAAAAATGCTTATATATTCAAGAATGTAGAGATTTTTTTTAATTTTTAGTGAACTAAGAAGTCATTGATAAATGTATAGTGAGGTTATGTGTTGGTCTTTTATCTTATTTAATACAAAATATTACATACTTTTCAAATGTACGCGAAAAATAATATCAAAGAAAAGGCAAATAACTTTTTCAATTCTTTTTCGTTAATTGTGCGTATAGAGTGAGTCGCAAATGGCTCATATATAGTTCTCCCGTTGTGTCACCTCCGTATGCTTTGTGGTTTGGCATCAGCCATGTTGTTACGAGTATATTATCAACAAAATTGACATTTAGTCAGGTAAATCAGCTGTGTTATCGCTACTACTACCTTGTAGATCTGCCTTGATTACAATCTTTTTAAAACACACAGAAATGCAATTGCATTTGCATAACATTTTTAAGGAAAATCAGCGTCAATACGCGGCAGTGGAAAAACAAACTTTTTTGCAACCCGATTTATAGAACACGGCCGATTATTTTATTTCGATTAACTAAAGAAATAATATGAATCTAAATGAAAATTTTAAACTCCACCTCTGGGGTGATATTTACTTAGTTCTTTTTCTCTCTTTCTCTTGGAAATATTAACTCTAGTCTTTGAATTGATTAAATTTTCTAGTCTCTTAACGATTACAGCTCGTCCTAGTCATTATAGTTATATGTATATAAGATTTAAATTTAATTGGAAAATAATATGTATATGTATAGGGGAAACCAAGGCGTATTTACTTCACAAGATAAATGTAACAGCTGGTTTTGACAGCTAGAATATGGAGTTTAAAAATGATCAGCTGTTGAATTAACTTTAACAGGTAACTAAACATGCCTTGGTCGAAACAATCAAAAACTAAACCATGGTAGAATAATACAGGTCGCAGCGAAGCGTTAATGGATTTTGTTTTGGGTTCGCAGCTGTCAAAATTTTATTATGTAGTAAAAAAGCACACTTTGACATTTGTTTCAAATGCAAATAAGAAAAGGAAAAGAAACGAAATTCTTTATAGAACAGAAAAGGCAACCAAACACGATTGTGAATATACATACATACATTTTTTGCCATTTTTCTTTTTTGCTTTTTGACAGCTTCAAACCTAAAAGCAGAGTGTTGTTGTAGCTTCGACACTACCTATATTATTCTACCATGAACTAAACAATGAAATTCTAAATTAAACGAAAACTATTCTGTGTTATACATTAAGTTAAGTTTTATAATTTATAAAATAAATATTACTTAATATTTAAGTTAATATAACGCTTTTTTCGAGCCTAATTTCCTTAAACACGGCACAAAATGAGAATTTAAGTATACTTTGTGTTAAATAAATATAATTAAAGAAAATATTAATAAAAAAAAATATAAAAATTATAATAAGTATTAATTTTTTTTATTAAATGACAAGTAAAGGGGGAGGTAAGGAGTTCTTACGAAAATTTAGGTTCCCATAACATGGCGTCTACACCTGACATAATATCTGATATTTTTCAATCAAGGAACGTCAAATTCAATCGCAGAGACAATTATCTTAAGACAATTATAGCTGTTCGTTTAGCTAAAAAAAAAATACAGCAATGTCGTTAAATAATGAAATTTTTATAACCAAAATGTTATTTAAAAAGTTCTAGCACTTATCTTTTCTTTATCGGTCATTAGTTTGTTTTTCTTTTAATTTTAACACTTTTTTTATGCGAGTAATTTTTCTAACTTTCTTTTAATTTTGATTTTTTTAACAACTGTTTACAATGAAAAGATAATTCTAATTCTTTTGTTCGTGCTTGATGGGTGGAGCACTATACATGTTCAAACAACTGACAGCAAGCATGCCAAAAATCTAAATTTTTGATTTTCCTTCAAGCGTCGTTGGCGTCACACATACTATCAAATTTTAACTTATACTATTGGGGTATTCACACGGTGTCCTATCATGTCATATTGTCATAATGTCTTATTATTTTATGACGTCTTAAAAAAATTGTTGTTGTGCTTGCAAGAATTTTTCTGCCTCCCAATTTTTTACGCTCTTTCGATGCTATCTCGTTGCAAATTTTTTGGGTTAATGAACGCTTTGTAGTAACAATTGTTCCAAATTTTTAAAAAAAATTTAGTAAATGAACAAAACTTTTGTTATTTCTTTGGAGTTGTGAAAATGCTAAGCATATGGTTACTTAGTACTGCACTTGCTTTTAAGGTAGTCAATAGCAAAACCAAATAATCACATACTTTTGAATAAATTTAATTAGACAAAAATTAGGAAAATCAAATAAAATTAAAATAAATACATGGAAAGGCTTATAGAAAATAATTTGTTTATATTTTCTTAAAATATTCGAGTTATAATTAAAATATTGCATCAAGTACCAACAAGAAAAAGAGTTGAATAGTTCAAAGTGTAAATATATTTCAGATCTACATTGATTTCCAAGCAGCTGTTTGCGTAATCTTACGAATTTTTACAATTTTTCCGTTCGCGTACTTTTTTGTGCTACAGCTTTTTTGAGAGTAAAATCTTCAGTTTACTCAGTAATTACTCATTTACTGCATTTTACTGTAAAAGTACTAGAACAATCCTAATATTGCACGAGTCGTCTTGTTATTGACGAGTGTTCATTGTGTTTATGTCATCGTTATTCATCTGTATTGAATAGGAACGAAGGAACAAAAAATTCATGCAGATTTATAATAAATAAGAATAACGAAAATAACAATGCCCCAATAAAAACTTGTCGGTTTTTAATTTGATTTTTATTTATTTATTTTTTTTGCAAACTAAATTGACTTTTTTTCAGTTCAAAGGGATTATTATCAGGCTAAAGTTCGTAACATTTTTAGTCGCAAAAAGAACAGAAACAGTTCTGCCGTGCAGGTTTAAATTAATTAACCTTATCTTCCCTTTGGAATATTGTCTAATGTCCAATTCTTTTACGAAGTTTAGCCAAATAAAAATGTTTCTTATAATAATTTTACTTCAATTGTAACTAACAATTGAAGTGTTTACAAGCGGTAAAATATGTATCAATAAAATACTGTTTTATAATTGGTTTTCTTTTTTTTTCTATCCAAAAATACGTAAAACATTTGAAAATTGTTATAAATCGTTTTTGAACGCCTGACTGGACTTATTGTGTTCTTTAAACATCCCAAAAGCATCCTTAATGTCCTTTAAATTTTAAGGTCCATAAAAACAAATAGAACTGTTTCGCAATTTAAAAGCGGAAATAATTTTCTACTTGTCGGTTATTTTTTTAATAAATGTGCGTGTTTTTAGGTTTAATTTTTCCGAAAAAGAGGGTCAATTTGTTGTTCATTTTACACCCACACATGTACGTACATGTGTACACACATACTTACATACATGTTTTAGCGAAAAATCAACAAACCAACCCCTCTACAAAATGTAAAAACCTTTTCTAATAGTCAGTTATTTTATATCATTTTTTACACATCAGAAAGAAATGTTTTTTCCAGGTGTTCAATAAATTTTGTTTTTTTTTATTTTTTCTTTTCTTTTAGTAATAATTGATAAGAGTTTGATATGAAATTAATATTTAATAGTTTATTTCGTTCGT
Organism: Gymnocheta viridis; assembly: GCA_956483585.1. Taxonomy (NCBI): domain Eukaryota; kingdom Metazoa; phylum Arthropoda; class Insecta; order Diptera; family Tachinidae; genus Gymnocheta; species Gymnocheta viridis. Next base: position 13,817,479 of record OY101442.1, read on the forward strand.
GTACAATTTAGTTTGAAAATGATTATGTTTTTAACCCTTATTGACATTTAACATGTGTAAAAAGATAAATGTTTTAGTTTTATTTCATAATTTTATTGTACTATTTAAGCTACAAGTACAATAAAAGAGATTTAAAGAGAGACATTTGAATAAACAAACATTTTTATTTCCTTTATCACAGGTGAAAAAGTTATAAACGAATTACACAATTGTCAGCAATTGGAGCTTAAAGAGCGAGCGGTCTAAGGGTTTAAGGAACTGACTGACAACTCATGATTGGCATATCACATTCACTGTTAACAACGATCTACAAAAATCACGGGATCGTTCATCTCTAGAGTGTCCACGGGCATATCCCTTAACTAAACGTTAAGATCTCTATTATAAAAAAATATATTTTTATGTTTTTTCATTGTATTTTTTTTTTATTAGTTAATAAAGAAAAGAGATTCTAGTCAGTATGTAGCCTCAAACAGTTCTACCGATATCGAAGAAATTAACTGCCAATCGTCTAAAAAAAGTAAAAAAATAGAAATTGTCTTCAATGAAATTTATTAAAAATAAAATTATAGTCGACTTTAAAAAAAATGTTTTCTTATTTTATTTTTATTTTATTTTATTTATTTTCTTATTGTTGACCCTAAATATTTTTTCTACTATAATTTAATTTTTGTTAAATTTTGATTTTAAGTAGAATAATAATTTCTATGGATAATAAAGTAAAAGTCTGCTTTAAAATTGATAATTTTTAAAATGCTATTGATGTTTTTTTAAGTTATAAAATGTGGGTGAAGTTAAATATGTTTCCTTATGACCAAGTTCCACTCCGTAATCCATTTTGGTTTGTCCACAACTAAAAAAATCCTTCCCAGAATAAAAAGTTCGGTAATTAAGCTTTTTTGTTAAACAAACTTAATTTTTTTTTAAATTTTTTAAGGATTACGGAAGAAGAATGAAACACCTTCAATTTGAGATATGTTTCGTTCCGTAATCTTGTTTGGTGCTCCTAGGAGACAAAATATCCCAATTTAAATCATGTTCAATTTTGTCCCAAAAATTACCCAAATGCAAAGACATGTTTGGGAAATATTCGATGTCATAAGGCAACATATTTAACTTGGCATATTTAACTACACCCGCTTAGTTATAAATAGTTTTCAAAAGTATTAATTGTATGACCTCGGTTACTGCAATCCTCGATGAGCGCAACTCCTCGATTATTGCAACAACTAAAATATTTACATTATAGATTCAGTGTATGCCACTTGGCAAAAATTTGTGACTCAGTAAACGCAACTTTTAAATTTTGCCGTCAGGTTGTTGGTTTTTTTTCTTAACTATTTTTTACCGTTTTTTCTCAGAATATACAAATACATGCTATGTGTATGTATGTATATGTATGTATGTTGTTTGCACGTGCATTTCTAAATTGAAATTGAAATCACTAACATTGTCCAGGATTTGCCTAAAATAAAGTCCAAGGATGCCATTAATTCATTAAACATTTGTATTCAATGGGCTGAAGAAAACAAAATCGGCTTAAAAGAAGTTTTGCTTCTTCAAGATCTTCGCGAAACTGCAGTGCAGAAACAGTCTAAAATTTCTGACTTCTTTTGAAACTAGAACAAATGACCCATTACTCATATTTTGTACATAAGAATGTGTATTTTTTATTTATTTTTTTGTTTGATTAAATTACATATGTTTGTATGTAATGTTTTGTGTTTTATATTATTATTAATAAAATGAATTAAATTTTCTTGAAAAATTATCATTTTAGAAGTAAATGGATAACACTAAAGATGTTTTATTTAAAAAAATAAAAGTACTGTTTTTTTTCTCAATGTACTTTTATTTTGCTTTTCAAATTTGGCAACCCTAGCTGAATGACAGGTATCCATGTTATTAGAATTGATCTTATTTAAAACCACTATTGTAGTAGTTGCAATTACCAGGTAGATGAAACGGTGCTTGACCTTCTCTGCCAATATCATGTGCTAATAATAAGCGTGAGAAGCAGAATTGGACAATCTGGCTTTGCTTCTCCTGGTAAAATGTTGAACATGGCAAGCAAAAAACTCTCTAATATGAACAATTAACAAATATATTTCAACAATTTTTCAGTTTTAGCTTAATTCTTCTTAAGAAGTTAGTAAAATTTGCCAGGAACATGTACATATATTGAATAATAAATCAAGCAATCGATTTTGAATTTTTTGTAACTTAGGGTTTTTTTTTAATCATATGACGATAGATAATTACATAGTTATTATATTTATGGGAAAACTTGTGATTTTAACGTCATTAGCATTGTACAATTATTCATAATAATTATTATTGATAATTGGTGATAATTGTACCATGTTCATTAGCTCACTTTCTTAAACTTCTCTAATTTTACATTTTACAAATTCACATTTTTCAAAATAACGGACCCTGACAAAACAATTTTTGTTATCACTGTGCTGTGAATAACTACACACATCCATGCAACTCTAATTGTCACCAGCTGCTTAAATGACAGCCACTACTTCTCTTTCGTGGCAGCACAACTGTTTTTCAATAAAACACCCTCTTGCACACACACACAAACACAAACGCTACTTAACAAAACAACAACAACTTGAAAAATAACAAAAATTAACTGACGTGTAAATAATAATGATGTACATGCAAGGGAATTAATCACAAACTAATAATCGAACGGATAGATTCGGAAAATAAATATATTTAATGCTTAATAATTAACAAATAAAAAGACAGCCGTTTAGTGTACATAAAGTTTAATTAGTATTCAAGATGATACCGGAAAAAAGCCGTTTTCTTATTTATGCTTTGGGCATATTCTTTTGTTATTTCTTATATGGCATTGTCCAGGAGAAAATAACGCGTGGTCGTTATGGCCAACAAATCAATGATGACGGCTCGATAGGCGAGAGATTTTCCTTTGCCTTGGCTTTGGTATGGGTGCAGTGTTTCTGCAATTTCGTATTTGCCAAAGGTGAGTGAGTGGCCGGGCAAAGTAGAATAAAGAGGTTCGTTTTATTTTTTGGTATTCGATATATTTCAGGCTTACTAATTATAAAGCCCCAAAAAGAAGACACTACGCATTCCGGTTATTATGCTGTTAGTGCTCTAACTTATTTACTAGCCATGGTTTCCTCTAACATGGCATTGCGTTGGGTTCCTTATCCTACCCAAGTTGTGGGTAAATCTGCCAAACCAATACCTGTTATGATTTTAGGCGTACTGCTGGGGCGCAAATCTTATTCTTGGATTAGATATGCTTGTGTGACCACCATTGTGTTGGGTGTTGTGCTATTTATGTATAAAGAAGGTAAAACACCTTTGGCTGCCAGCGACAATAGAACCGGTTTGGGTGAGCTGTTGCTGATTTTAAGTTTATCTATGGACGGTTTAACGGGTGCTGTACAAGAACGTATGCGCTCATCAAGTGCTCCCTCAGGCCAGCAAATGATGTATGCCATGAATTTTTGGAGCACTCTTATGTTGGGCTTTGCCATGATTGCAACAGGTCAGTAATACTGAATAAAAGGTATAATTTTAATTTCATCTCATGTCATTTAATTTTTCCTTACAGGTGAGGGCAAAGATTTTATACACTTTGCCACCCGCTATCCTGAGCTGTGGGGTCATCTTGCCTTGCTGGCTCTTTGTGGTTGTTTGGGACAGTTGTTTATCTTTCTTATGGTTTCGGTCTTTGGTCCATTGGCTTGTTCCGTGGTCACAACAACGCGTAAATTCTTCACCGTCTTGTGTTCAGTTGTCTTCTTCGGCAATGTCTTAATACCACGTCAATGGTTTGGTGCTATACTTGTATTTGCCGGACTTTTTGCCGATATGTTTTATGGAAAAAAACCAGCTGCGGCGCTCAAAAAGCCCACAGTAACTAAAGACAAAGATTTTGAGGATAAAAAGAAACTAATTTCCTAGAATTTGGAGATAAAACCAGCAGCACCAACTGCCACACAACCATATAAGATTACAGTGTGATTTTATTACAACTACTTTTAATTTAGGTTTTTACACAAGGGAACTTTTAAAAATTTGATCGAAGGAAAAGATAATCAGCAGTTATATATACATTGTATGTACAATAATATATACACCTATATTTTGTTTAATATTTAAATTTTTAAATTATCTTCAGTCATAAAGTAAACTAGAGGCGTAACTCTTTATTTGTTAAAAATTTAATTTTATAAATTCAGCTGCGTTTCTTGTGTAGTTTGTATCAAAACATTGAACTTTGTTGTATTTTAGTTTAATTATTTCGTTATTAGTAATTAACTTAGAAAAACTTAGGAGGGGTCGTGCCTTCATTTTGAAACCGTGTGTTTTTCTTCCAATTTTGTTCCGCTTATTTTCGCTAAATTTCTCAAAATTTGAGAAAACACCCTGAAATGTCAATTCTGAGGCTTTTTAATGAACTCGCTGAATTCTATCGTTTTTAATGTATATATTTTGATGAAGTTTCTACAAGTACAATATTTTAAAACACATTCGTGTTTCTGACCTTAATTGTGTAAAATTTTTGGTTTTTCACTCCAGTGCTGCAAAACTAAGGATTTTAAATCGATTTCAAAACTAAAAATAATGTAAAACGGAGGATTTCGTGCTTTCGAAAGCAGCGATTTAAAATAAATTCGACATACAGCCCATTCCTGTTAATTTTGTGGGGTTTAAAAAATAGTTTGTAGACAAAACCACAAATAATATTTGTATAAATGTTTATCGATTGTTGTATATCAATCCGATATAAATGTAGTGTTTAGCAGAATTTTTTTTGTAGTAGTTAATACATATTTTTTAAATCCACATAAATAAATATCAACATAATATAAGCTAATAAAAAAAAATGTTTTTTATGGGCAAAAAAAGTTGCAAAAATCAACAAAAAATTTTTAATAGGGACTTACCAGCTCTTGAATTAAACTATACATTTGTTATTGGCCATTTTTTAAGCGCGTATCCGTTTTCTTTTATTATTATTCTTTTTACTAAATTTTATTTAAAAAAGATCTATATATATTTTTTTTAATTTATTAACATTTCGTAATTTTATTATATTCCATGAATTTATTTCTTAATTTAGCGAATTTAAACAATTTTTTCCATTTCATACATCTTTATACTAAAAACCCGTAAACATGTTTTGCAATATATTAATTTTTGTGCAAAATTTAATATTTTTAATGATTTCCAATAAGCTAATTGGGCATATTATATTTATGTAAATAAAAATAATTATTTAGTAATTTTTGTAATTATTTAGTAATTTATGACATTAAGAGCCATGATTACAACTTGTCGTTACTTAAAGGCAGGATTTTGTCGGACCGATAAATGGCTTTGCATTGTAAAACAATCATTTATTATTGTTTTATCCATCAAATATTATCATTAATAATAATAACAACAGAAAATGCAAGTTGCGAAGCTATTTATCGAGTACACAAAATCCTGCCTTTAACTAACGGGAAGTTGTAATAATGGCCCTAAATTACATTTCAATTTAAACATTTAACATAAAATTAAACACACAAAATAATATCACAGTGGTTTCCTTTTTATTTATGTTTTATATAATCACAACTCTGTAACTTCAACTAATATCATTCATTGTTCTTCCGAAAAACATTTAAGATTTTGAAAACACTTGTTTAATTAAACACACTTTTCTACATCGATATGATTTAAAACTTATTAACATTCTGCTTTTCATTCTTGTAGCAAGAGATTAGATTTACTATAAACGAACACACACTTTTAAATTGATCAGTAGAACTGGTATTCTAGATTACTTTTAATCATAAACAGGCTTTTCGTTCTAAACTGAACACTTTATTACTTCTTTGATTGACCACTTTAAATAAATAAATTTCCAAAAACGAATTGCATTTCAATAAAGTAATCACTGTGTCTATTTGTGCATCTAAATACTAAAGGAAATAGGAAAAATAACAACAACCATTAAGACATTTCCCGCCAAATTTCACAACATCAAGCTTTTGTATATGATATTGTTACGGCATCCTATTAGAATATTAAAAAAGTGGCAGCTCCAATAAGTCTTTATAACAAACAGGAACTGAGAGAGATAGAGGGAGAGAGAGAGAACAATTCTACAAGCAAAAGAAAATATGAATGAATTTTGCAGTAAAGTCGTAAATTTATGCTCGTCTAGTGCGGTCGCTGTGTTAAAGTACTAGTGTTAAGTAGTTTGTTATAAAACAGATGAAAATTTTAGAAAAAAAATTATCCTTTATTGAAAAATATAAGTTTTCTTTAAACAACTAAAGCAAAATAAATGTGTTTAATAGCATATTGCAATAAAAGAAAATAGATTAAGCAAAATTGGAAAAGAAATTGAAGTCCTTTTTTTTAATAAGGGAAAAGCTGTGTGTATTAAACATAATTATGTATGTAGAAAAGTGATTTTCCAAAAAGTGCTTAAAACCTGTTTCATTTATGTTTTAAAAATATTCAAGTATTGTGTGTATATTCAAACATAACTTTCAAAAGGTTTATTATTAAAAAAATATATATAAAGAAGTAAAGTGCAGCCAGCAAAATTTTTAACGAAAGTAAAATAAAAAGTTCTCTCAAGTGCAGTACTGCCAAAGTGCAAGTGTGTGTGTGCGTGTGTGCAAGAGTTTTATTTCATTTTGTTTTCTTGTAACAAAATAAATTTTGTTAAATAAAACAAACATCTATTTCATCTCTTTTAAAAGTTAAAGTAAGTTTTTTGTTTAAAATTTTTGGCTAAAAATCATTAAATTGCTTTTGTGGTGTTTAAATTTGTTTTGGGCATTGCATGTTTAAAAAAGGGACAAATACAATTTTGCATTCTCCTTGTTGTAGTTAACCTACCACCACCCCTTTTCTATTCTCTGTCATGAACAAATCAGACCGCATTTTTCCTCCTTATCGTATCTGCATAGTACATGTATCTATATACATAACTATAAAACATAAACAATTGCAAACTTTACTGCATACACTCTCATATAGATATATTGTATAAATATATGTATGTGTACACATCTATGTAGATATGTATGCATATACATATGTATGTACATATACTTGTAGACCATCCTCATTGAAATGAGTAGATGTTGTTAGCTCAGCTGTTTTGTGTTTTGGTCGGTATTTTCTTTTACTCTTGAAATTCTTTGCTAAAATAATTGATTTTTATCAGAAACTACCCATAACATTTTTTAAGATTTTTTCTTATACTTAGGTATTGTTCAAAATTATATATGTACCAGTTGTTTTTTAGCCAAAGACACAATGCTGGTCACTATGTACTATTGATAACAGTGAATCGCATACTTATAAATGCCCACTATTTCTAATACAAGTGCAATCTGTTAATTTATAACGGTATATTTATGATATGTGATTAAATAATAAGTAATGTGTGAGCAGAAAACACATTCATACATACATTTTCATGTGCCTCCCTTCATACACATGCTAATAAACACCGGTTGTAGCGTTGCCATCATGATGAATTTCTAGAATGGTTGTTTTCATATGAAAATATTTTATAGAGTTATAAAACGGCTTACGGGGATATTCTCCCGTAACGTGAATCTATTTTTGCCGATTTTAAGTCCCTCTCTCTTTGCTAGCAAATTTAGAAAAATGTCAAGAAAACATCTAAAGTATAAAAAATTTTGAGCTCCAAGTGTGTTATATAATAGGAGAGCAACCCTCTGGGTGTATTGCCCAGACTACTTTATTCAATTGCCTTTACAAAAAATATATAAACCATCGACCACACCCGAAATCAAAGGCCCACTGATGGTTGTTAGGCTTTCAACGATTTTTCTCCCAAAATTACTAAAATTTCGATTTTCTGATACTTTTCAATTGACGATTTTTGAAAATAATTTAATTTGTTCTGATATTTTGTTATCGGAGCTTAAAGAAAATTAATTTTAGACATGCAATATATATGTAGTATTATAGTTATAAAATAATAACTGATATTTTTAAAAGAAATAATATAATTTACCATGAAAATTATTTTTACTTGATCCTATTTCACATTAAAATACCCTGTTTTGAACCTTTTTTTTCCTTAAATACCCTTTTTATGACACTTTTTCGAAATTTTCAACGGCAACCCTGGTCGAAGGGCTAAGATCTCTCCAACAGTCTGGTAAGCTCACATCATGTATTTGTAGAAGATTACAGGAAGTTCCCGTACCGTTATTTTAAATTCGATTATTTTTATTATTTTATTCAGTCATATTGTGGCAGCTCCGTGACCGCCTGGATTGTGTAAATAGCAGTTGGGCCGTCCCAAAACTGTATCAAATAGATAATTTTTATATTGTTGATAAACGTAACTATTTGTTTTTATTATATCGAAATTCAGTTTTTATGATACGTACATACGTACTATATACTCGTATGTATGTGTGTATGTGTGTATGTATGTACCTCGCCTTGGACAATAAAATGAAAAAATAAAATACTTAAAAATTATTTGCGAAAGAAAAATTGAATAAAAACGGTCAATTACCAGCAGCTCTTTCACATGATTTATTTCGCTCGCCTTTTAATCAAATGTTTTTTATAAAATTCTTTAAATATTTAACTTTTTAATTTGTTTTCGTTTTAATTAAAAGATAAAAAGGCCAATAAACGCATTTGACATTAGAAGAAGTACATATATTTATCAACATAACATGTGGCTAACAAATTTAACATATTTTGTAATGCAAACTCTAAGTGAAAGGGAGGGGGGAAGATAGACAGAGGACGAGTGAGAGAGAGAGAGAGTGAGAGGGGGCTTAAGAGAAAAGCAACAACAATTGCATGTGCTATTTTTACCCTCCTTAAAAATGTTGCACAAAATTGTGCTAAACAAAAAATTTACAATAAATAAATATTTTTTAAATCTTTTGACGAAGCCACCACCCACTTTTTGTTTTGTTTTATTGTTAGAATTTTTATTGCCTCTTTTACTGCCTAAATTGCCTTTCTACTAGACTTTAGCACACCAACGAAGTGATGTCATTTGTCACATGTTTTCGGCCAACAAATTGATTAAGAAGAAAAACAAACATCGTCAGCCAACTAACAAAATTCTAAAAATACCTAAAAATTTGTTTTTTTTCTTTTTTCTGTGTATTTTCATAATTTCTATTACAAAACTAAGGAGAAAATCCTCTAGACCGTTAAATATTGAAAATGACCAACAACACAAATATGTAGCATAAAATGTATGAAAAAAATCAATATCTTAATATAATATATTTTTCTTTTTGGTTTCTTATAAATCATTAATAAAATATAGAATATGTGTACATATTTTTTATACGCAGTTAAATTTAAAAATAAAAAAAATAATCACTTGTGTCACAGCAACCAAATTCGTATAAAAGTGAAAACGCAGATGTATTTACATACGTTCACTTCATGCAGTTCCGCCCGTAAATAGAAAATTTGAAATGATAAAATAGGTATTTAGTCATATTCATAAACGATTAATAAAGTTAATGTGTGCATTAAAACCAGTTTTCCCACATAAAAATCCAACATTAAAACCTTTAATACTATAACTTTATTAATCGTTTGTGAATAATATTTTATGAATACTTTAAGTTGCATCATACGTGTAAACATCGGTTCCATTGAGTGTTGAAACAAACTTTAAAGTGGCGTCTTAGAAAATGTGTAGCTTTTGAAAGCTGAAGAAGAAAAACCAACATATTCCTTGGTTCAGCAATATTTTCTGCTGCAACAAGATTGCTTATGCGATTAAACTAAATTCATCTGCAGAGAGATCAATGACACATCACTGGACTGATCATCCCATGTTATCTATGATTTACTCAATTGTCATTGTACTGCATATTTGTTCAATTGGCGTTCATTTTTATGTTAAAGCTTATCATAATTAGCTGATAGCGGACTGTAATGTTTTTTTAAGTGATGAAGATCAGTCTGACATGGGGCCAGTGATGTTATATACTTTTTTGAGAAGTCTTTACGCAGCCCGAAAAAAATCCCTATTTTTCTCTACGCGTTCAAAAAATTGTCTTTACAAAAATCCCTACAACTTTTAAATAATGTATACATATAAATATAATTAAATTATAACCAATTTTATGTACATGAAACAGTTATTTTTTTCAAAAGTGGCATTAAATGGTCGATCAGCTGACTTTATGCTTTTATTTTTTAAAAACTGTATCCATTTGTTTGCCATTTTTACAGAATTCACATTTTTTGTGTATCTTTCTGCGTGCTTCAGAAGATCAGACTTGACACAATTTAAAATTTTATTGCATGCAGAAGAACACTTGCTTTTGAACGGCTCGCCAACGACTGGTTCCAACCTGCCTTTAAAGTTATCGTCCTCCATCCTTTTGTTGCAGAAAGTTTTGTTTCCAGTACTTTTCGGTTTTCTCTAAGTACGCCGAAAGGTCTGAACAAGACGAAGAGTTCATTCTGCAGACTATATACGAGGGCGGATTGATATTGAAGCTATCTAGCGCTAGATGGCAGCACAACTGTCAAACGTCAGCTGTTAAAATTTCACCCAAATTCATCGATTAGTTTATTTGTTGTAGTCGTTTGAAGGAAGCAACTTTTGTGTTTCTTGAAAAATAGAAAAAAGTGAATTTCGTTCAGTGATTAAACACTATTATTTGAAAGGGAAAACGGCGAAAGAGAAAAAAGAAAAGAAAGATAAACATTACGGTGAGTCTGCTCCGTGTCAGATTACATGGTAAAATATTGGATTAAGTGTATAATAATTATATATAAATATCAAAAAGGCAATATTTCTTATTTCTTCTTACCTTAAAATCAAAGCTGAAATGGCAGCAAGCGATCATTTAATAAAATTAGACAATTTGTAATGTTTCCGTATTAAAGATTTTATTAAAATGTTATCACAAATAGAATAAGCTTGCAAAATTAATATATTTTTGCCACATTATTGAAAAGTCCCTAAATTTTAATGATTTCAATTAATCTGTCATTTTTTTCCTACGGCCATTTTTTTGGTAGAAGAAAATCCCTACAAATAGGGATTTTTTCCCCTACGGATAGCATCACTTCATGGGGCTTGTACGAGTAATATCCCGGGATCTTTCTCTTAAAAGGAAATGAGGGGAAATCGCACTAATTCCCTCAATTTGTTTAATTTAATTAATTAAAATAAACTTATAAATCGAAAGTTGCTGCGAATAGTCAGGCAAATTTCACTCGAGAAACTATAATTTAATGGCTTCTAATTCTATTGCTACAAAAAAAAATCGCAAACTTATTAGAAATGCTGCATTGAAAACAAAAAAAAACAAGTCCTCTTTTTTCATTGTTTAACTTGCGTTTCATTTCAATTTCCATTGAATTAAATTATAATAGAAACATTGTGGATCATAATTAAAATATATCAAAAACATGTTCGCTAAATGATAAGAAACGCTTGAGTTTTACAATAACAAAATAAAAAATAAAGAGAAGTCATAATAAATAAATTTTTATATTAAATCTTGTTGTTGTTGTTGCTGAACAGAAAGCTTATAAAATTTCTTTTGCGAAATTAATTTAGGATTATTTTAAGATTTCAAACACTCACGTACTTTTGCACCTTCGCGTTATCGCCAGCGTCTTTGTTATTTTATATTATTATTTTGTTTTCTTACTGATTTCAGGGTATCGATTATAATCACAAATAGTAAATTAAATATTATTGAAATGCTTGTAAACAGTTTAAGTTTTAATGGAATGATTAATAGAAACAAAACCTACAATCGTAGAGAAAGGTCAGTATAAATTTTAAATACACATATAAATGTGGTTAATGTGCGGCAGTGTTGAATCTTAAATACCTTTCACTAGTCACGGAATCTTCAATCTGTAGGAAAGAAGATAATACCGGAAACTATGTCTCTAAAAGGGTTCTGAAAAATTAAGTCAATGTTACATTTCAATAACAGTGATGACATGAAACCAAGAAATGATCCGAACTTTGAAGGCCTTTTCAAAATACGGCCTCTAGTGAATCATTTGCTTGAAAAATTCAAATCGGTATCGTATGAAAAGTGCCTCTCCGTAGATTAACAACAAAATGCTCTACAAAATGTAAGTCATATCTAAAACAATACTTACCAATGAAACCACACAAATGGGGGCTTGAACTGTACGTGTTGGCCGGAATATCTGGATATAAAACTATAACTTCGAAATATATACAGGCCAAACAAACAATCACGCACAAAGGCTCCCTGAAGAAACTGATTTGTGCTCGTGTGCAAATATTGTCATAAGACTACTGCGAGATGTACCATCTCAGAAAAGTATCAAAGTATTTTTTGACAATTTTTATACATCTTTGCCATTAATGCTAACACTAGCAAACCGTGGAATTTATTCACTAAGAACAGTTCGGCGCAATAGAAATCCAAACTTAAAATTTGTTGACGATAAAATTATGATGAAGAAACCCCACGTGGAGAGTCCTGTGAATATGTTGCAACGGTTGATACTTTTGATATTTCTGTAGTTTCTTGGAGAGATAACAAAAATTGTTGTCAATGTCAAGCTACTGCGGCAAGAACCCTGAAGTAGCGGTTGAAAGATTCGATAAGAAGTTGGGAAGGAAGAAAGATAACTATTGCCTGTTCCAGCATTGTTTCAGTGGGGTTGACTTACTGGACTCACTTATAGGACACTACAAATGGTATTTGTACCTCTTCTACCACTTGATCGGCACATCCTTGGTCAATGCTTGGCTTTTATATAAACGTGCTGAAGCGCAAAAAGGCAATGTAGTCAAAGAAAGTTTGGCGGATTTTCGTTTGAAAGTTGAAGCCTTTGCAAAATGGGGAAAATATCAACACCAAGGAGAAGGCTTTCGGACGTAACAAAAACTCTTGCCCTTAAGTTATAAATTTTAAATTTATTTTTATTGATAAATAATTTGTTTTCATAATTATTTAAGAGAAAGCATCAGAGAAACTTGTCAATTCCACAAAACGAGGTACGACTTGATCACATAGATCATTGGCCGAAATGGTTAGAAAATCAACTTACATGCAAGTAATGGATATACTTGCGTCAAATGTAAAAATTGTGACACTAGTTTATGCTTCAACAAATCAAGAAATTGCTTTAAAAATTTCACTCCCAATAGTACTACAAACCCCATCCATGATATTGTTATAAATTAAATTAATATTAAATTCATTATTTGAAAGTATAGAACAGAACAGAATAGAATAGAATAGAAAAAATAGAACACGTTTTTCTCAAACTATCGCGATTATAGAACCTGCAATTATAAAAATTAGGCCGTATCGATAACCGGGCCGCCGCGATAACGGGTGGTCGCGAATACCGAACTTGCACTGTATCTGAAAAATACCATTTAAATAAAAAAAATATTTTCATGTGTAAAAGAAACTTATTTAACAAAAAAAAAATAGTAATAATAAATCTCTTGACGATTTCCATTTTAAAATAATTAAAAAAAAATTATATATATTTTTTTCAGCGAAATATTGTATTATTTTTGATAATAAAATTTACAACATTCGCTTTAATTGCAAAAATCACTTTAAATAAAGCATTTTAAATTGCAAGTCAATAATAAGAAACACTTACATTTTGATTAATTAAATTCATCTTTTCGATTAAATTGGAAACAACTGTTTGCGAATGACATGAATGAAGGATGTTTTTATTTTCACTTTTCAAAACCGACACATTTCATCATCGTCATCGTCATCAATTGAAATGTTATAATTGCGATACGTTTCCAATTACGTTTGTGTGCTTTAAAATTTTTTTTTTCGAACTGCATACAATTATAAAATTATACATAAATATCTATTTACAATGTGTAATGTATGAATGTATGTATGTGTGTATGTTTGTATGCATATTCAACATTCATACCGCGCAAACACTCTCTATTGTGAATGTCACTATGTCCCGGTTTACAAAGTTGAACTTTTCTCGCTCAATATTGAATTCAGCTGCGAGAAAGTCAGGGAAAGATATCAAATATAATATATTTCTATCAGATCTTTCACATACATACATACATACATACATACATACATACATACATACATACATACATAGGAGAAAGGGCATTTATAGTCACCTGTATAACATAATTGCGGATTACCTGAACAACAGAATCCTATTATACGAGACGGAAGGCAGGATGAAAAAATATCGCATCACTGCAGTTGTAACACAGGGATCTGTTCTGGGCCCCTTCTTGTGGAACATAATGTATGATGGTCTATTGAACATGAAACTACAAGCAGGTGCGAAAATAATAGGGTACGCAGACGATATTGCACGAGTTATATCTCAACGAGAACCCAAACTAATAGAAATAGTGACGAACGACAGCCTTATTCGCTGCAGCAGATGGTTAAACAGGAATGGATTGGAACTAGCAGTAGGAAAAACTAAGGCAATTTTGGTAACGTATATTAGGGCATTTAAACCACCGCAGATCTTCCTAGAAGGCAGTGAAAGCCGTTCTCAACTAAACTGCCAGTTGGCTATTCAGTTGTGTATCTGTTTTTTCATGGTATTGCCGTTCTTAACTTTGCAAAAGTTTGGTCGTAAAAAACGTGGAATACACACAACTGCTTAATTGTAGTTGTGTCATTATCAGTTAGAGTGAAATTTTTTTAAAAGCGGTGAAATTTGAAATCAAAATGGAGAGATCGTAAGTATCAATTTTTGTAATAAATTTTTCGCAATTTTTATACACTTATTAGTTTATTAATTATTTATATTTATTATTACAATCATAACATTTAAGCTATGGTAGCCTTTTCGATTTAGTTAAAGATGTTGTACATCTTTCTTCGAGCAACGATTCGCACGTGTGTTCCATCGATACAATCCAACACATCCACTTCTTGAAAAAAAACCAAATTTTTTATGCATTTTTTTCTTCTTGGGTCATATGTATTGTTATCCATTTGCTGCATATTCCGCGCTCTATAATGTCAATCACTTCTTTTAAAGCTAGAGACTTTGTAGATTGAGCTATTCCAATATTGAAGTCGTTTCCACAGCATTTTTGGTAGCTCCCGCCAGCGAAAAATTTAATTTAATCACGCGAACAGGTGTTTTGAAGTGATCTTTGATTTCATCCAGCAAATAACAAAACGCTTCCTTGTTTAGTCGGAAATAACTTATAAATCTATAAATATAAAATTATTATTTAGTTCTTACCTGGCACTGGGTAGTTCAAGAGGGTTGGAATCATCACGAATTTTTCTTCTTATACGTAGCACATCTCTGCAAGAGTTTTCATTTTCATCATCATAAAATATATCGACACTAATATCCATTCTATGTAAATACTTTTTATTCCCACAACGGTTAAAAAAAAACACTTTTAGTCAGGGTTGTCACAGAATCCAATGTTATCGGAATTGGATTTGAAAAGGCGACAAAAAAATAATTTGTATGATGAATTTCAATGTTATGGGTTTTATGTTCACTCTAGAATTACAATATGTTTTGAACATAAAAGCGATAACATTAAAATTCATCACACAAAATAATTTTTTGTCGTCTTTCAAATCCAATTCCGACAACATTGGATTCTGTGACAACCCCGAGTAACTTAATTTTCTTCAAATTTCACTTGTCAAACGTAATATTTAAAGTTGGCAGTTCGATATTTTAGGTTGGCAACTTTATGACAAACTCAACTAAAAACAGTTGTGTTGTTGGGCTTACTCTCACACGACCACACACACACTGACTTGAGTGGAGAACCGCAATAGGGGCATTAGCTTCGGTCATCACGTACTTATGATACGAAAAGAAATCAATGCAAACGGCAACGTCACTGGCGAGAATAATGCAAAATTGTGGAGGTCCCAAGCCATACATAAGAGGGCTTATAAATAGTGTAGTACACCAGGGATGCAAAATGAAATTTTCAAATTGTACTAAGTTTTAAGAAAAAGTGTACTTTTTTCAGACCGATTGTACTTTTTATTTTTTAAATATATTTTATTAAAACAATTAACTAAAAACGTACATAAAAATTCGTTTGTACATATATGTGTGTAAAAAACTTAACAATTAACAAAAAGGTACACTGAAATTCATTTGTACTAAGTACCTACTTGTACGAGTATATTATGTAGACAAAGTTGACAAATAAATTTAATGATTAATTCGAAAAGGTACACAAAAGACTATCAGTTGTTGAGATCTGAACATAAAATTATACTTTATGATATACTTCTTGCTAACAAACTCTTAGTAATTTCTAAATTGTAGCAGCACGAATTAGATGACTTTAGCAAATCCTTTTTTTGGATTAGATTAGAGACAGTCGAAATAAACAACCTGTTTCGCTTTTTTCTTTTTATTAAATTTTGAAATAAAAATATCCTTTCCACATTTGCAGCGGAATGTGGGATGGATAATATTCCTCTAGCAATTTTTGAAATATCATCAAATGTCGGTTAATTTTTTCGTCCAAAAGAAGACGTATTTAAACAGGTGTTCTCCTTTTTTCCACAAATTAGAGGCTCGTTTGTCAAAATTTGTATATGTAAACATACGGGTTGAGATGTCGGTTATTATTGTAATGATGAACCTGTTGTAGAATCGCCACCATCTATATAATTCCGCCTTGGGTACAAAACAATTCTCAACGAATGGTTAACATGGAGTTGGCATATAAAAAATTGAATAATGACTTAAAATACTTTCGTATAATAAAATAAAATTTTAAAAAATTATGAAATAGTGCCAAATTAGGCATGGAGGTGCTATTGTACTTTTTACTTTCAAATAGTGCTAAAAAAAGTAAAATTTTACCAACTTTTTCACCCTTGTAGTACACTCTCAACTCCTTTACGCTGCCCGATATTTGCCACGTCGATGAGCATAAAGAACAGAATAAGGGAAATGCAGAAGCCACAGAGACTATCGGCATATCGCACGGTGCCTACAAGTGCAGCACTAGTTCTAGCGGGACTACCAGCAATAGATCAATGAGATTTAGGTGCAAGCAAAACATATAAAATGTGAACCATACAGCCTGATGGAACAAAAACAAAAAATTCTTGAAATAAAGAAAAATGCAACATGGCAAGACCGTTGGAATGTGGATGAAAATGAAAGATGGACATATAAACTAATCCCCGATATTCGAGTTTGGATCGCATGGTAGCATGGGATGATACTTTCTCATACACAGCTGATGACAAATCATGGCAATCTCTGGACGGGTACTTACTTACACAGATTTAAGCTTCGCGATGCTGGCAAATGTGAGATTTGCGAAGCTCTCGTTGAAGACGCAACCCCTATACTTTTTGAATGTGAGGGATGGGCAGATCAGCGACAAGAACCTTATGATGAACTGGAAACAACTTGAACACCGGAAAATATCGTAAATAAAATGCTAGAGTCTGAGAGAGCGTGGATGTGCTGTGAACGTTTCATAACCTCCATAATGAAGATGCGCTGTAGGGATGTTCCGAACCTCCTACCCTAGTGAGAGGAAGGAGGACGTAGGACTCGTACAGGAAATAAACCCTCGTCCTGCTGAAATGCTAACGCGGTTCCGGGGTGGAGTTATCGTAGGGCCACTATTGATACTTATATCATTACGTCATACATATGTGTATAAAATAAAAAGTTGAGCAACAAAACTTGACATGTGTAACCCGGGACCAATAGCCAGCTTATGACTTCATATTTAAATACGCATTTAGTTAATTTTCATTTAAATTTAAGTTGCATTTAAATACAGTTTTCAGTTCTAAATTATTTTTGTATTTAATTACGATAAAAATGTGGCAGCATCACGAAATTCTCTCCATTTTTTTTGGAGAAACAGCTGTTGAACAAAATTAAAGAAAAATTTCTAATGTGAATTCTTTTTCAGGCTCAAAATAACAACAGTAATAGGTTGCTGCAATGTTTTAAAAATGTAAAACAATTAAGAAAAAAGATATAATAGAATAATATTAATAAAAGAAGTCCAAATTGCACCCCAAAAATTGTTGATTTTTCAATGGGCGCAAATTTTTTTGTTTACTTTGTTGCGCGAAACAACAACAAGCTAGTGTGTGTGTATGTGTGCACAACTTAAATAAAACTTAAATCAGCAAGGTCGGTCATTTACATATTATTTAAGTTTCATTTAAGTTTGTACTGCAAAACTTAATTTCGTATTTAAATAGAACTTAAATATACATAAATAACATTTAAATACGAAGTCATAAACTGGCCCTAAGAAGTGACTGTAATATAAGTATGTGCCTCCTGGATGCATTTTTTTTTGTTGGAAATTGTAAACTTTCTTCCGACTTTCGTCCAGAAGAGACTAAGACGAGAAGTCTATGTCCAACAATCTTCCAAATGTTTTGAGGGTGCATTCGTATATACACACACACATACATATTTTCATTTACATGTGTGTGTATGTATGTATGCGTGTAGCTGTATTTTTTTTTTTTTTGGGCCGACGTTATTGCTTTTGATTAATCTATAAATAAATAAAACAGAGACACATTCGCCAAGAGAAGAGAAACGACCAGCAATTGCTCATCTTCATTTTTGTTATGAAATTGCTGTTGGTGTTCTGCTTTAAGTGCATCCTCCACTTCAATTATTGACGATGAGAATTAAGTATTTAATAATATAAGAATGTGTATAAACTACAAAAGTTCAATCACATCTGGCAAAATTTAAACAAATATAAATACATGCTCGTACATACATACATACATATGTAAGTATATAAAAAAGTGTATGTATATAAATATAATTTTTTATTTATTAAGAACAGTTCGTAACAATGCTGAATCATAACGTTTTGAAACCCTTTCTGTCTGTAAATAAAAAATATAAATAAAAATAAATATAAAACGCTGCATCACTCTTTAACCCCCTCTCAATCGCTGGCGCTTTAAAAATTTTACATTAAAAGTCAGGCAACCAACATTGGCAAAGTTGCCAGCTCTGCAGCAACTAAACCTGCAGCCACACGCTCAAGTTTTTCTTTCAAGTTTTCCACACGTACTGCTTATCAAAATTCATTTAAATTGATAGCTGTGACGCAGGCTGCACGTAATTTTAAAGCAATTTCATTTCTCTAGATGTCGTCGTCAAGAAAACATCTTCAAATGTTTATAAATTTTTATTTATTTTCGAAGGGCCAAAATAATTTCATCAAACTTTAGCTAAAACCGCTTAATATAATATTTTACTCGTACATATAAAAAGTGCTTCCTGAAGCGCACTCACGATACGTTATAGGCGAACATGACCCTCATATTGACATATTTTATATTATTTTCATTATTTATCAAATTAATACATATCTCACTAATTATGGAGTACCAAATCGATACGATTCGATTGAAACTAGTAAGAATTAGAAACTTCCATTTAGTTTATTTTTCAGATTACGATTTTTTTTTATTTTTCATTTGTATGTAAAGTTTTATCAATCGTGGCAACACTGCTTGCTGCAGTTCAGTAGCATTTTAAAATCTCTATTTTCCATGTCTGGTCTGCAAATGAATGTGAAAAGGAGAACAAGAGAAATTATAATGCACTCACGTGTTTATTATTTAAATGAAATGAATCCATACAAACACTCATGCAGGGAATTTTATTTTTGTCATCATATTTTTTTTACTTGCAGTTTAACGTTGTAGTTCTTTAGTTTCTTTATTTGTTTATTTATTTATGTTTTTACTTGGAGCTCCGCTCCAAGTGCCCATATTTCTGTTTATTATTATTTTTTTATTTAGTTTATCTTTGTTATTTTTTGTTTGTTTGTTTGTTTGTTTTATGTTACATGTGCCATTCGTGCAGTCACGCAACTGGGCTTGCATTTGATTTGCAGCAGCAAGAAAGTTTTTGTTTTAATACCTACAATTGGTGGCTTTTCTATAGTATACTTTGCGGCATATTTTTTTTTATTTGGCGCTTAATGTTTTTAATATCCTGCTCTTTGCAGCGGAAGTATGTGTTCGTTTGTAGATAAGTATGTATGTATATGTATTGATGCGTGTGTATTACAATAGAACAGCAAGCGCTAACGCAAACGAAGTTAGAGTGCTGATGAGCACGAGTATGTACTTGAACTAGTTCAAGGGCACCACCACTTGCAGATCGATGGAATTTTTGTGGAATGCAAAAACGTGTTGGTGACTTTTTCTATATAAAATAGCTGATAAAGAGCTAATTCTAAAGCAGCCAATCGGGTCCCAGTAAACTAGTGTACATCTAGAAGTAATAATAGCACTATGTTGTGAGTTTCCAAGCACACACTCAATACTGACGATTTTCGTACTGGTGAAATACTCTTTAAACACTATTTTCATCTGCTGCATTACTTCATCTTGAAACTTTCTTAGAAAAGGACATCATTAACGGAATTCAGAATTGTCGTAAATTAAAACACATTCAATCAGCCCAATTATGAATAAAAAATTCCCCGGTAGATTTCTCTCTTCTCCCAAAAAGGAGCTGTTCACATGTATGTTAACATATTAATTGTTCGCAGTTCTGAATATGTTTTAAAATACCTGTATTTGATTTGAAAAGGGTGAACTTGAAGTTAAAAACTTATATATGGCTTATATTTTTGTATATGCAATAAATATTTTAGTTTAATGAAATTTTTATGGCATGAGTTCAAATCTGAGTTTTACCCATGTCTTCTTAATTTAAGAAATTATTTATGGATAAATTCATTATGGAATTAATTCATTTAACTTGTAAGAAATGAATAAGTTGCACTTTTCGTATTCTAATTTGTTAAATAATACGGTTAAATAGTTGATATTCCTGATCATTAGTATCCACCGTCAAAAGTGGTAAAATCGAACAAAGAACGCTGATGAGATGGTGTAGCGACCTCGAAATCAGTACTGATCCGTTCTGCTAGTCTGATGAATAAATTGTTTCAAATAAAAAAAGTACTCTCTTAATAAAAATAATGAATTTATCAAAAAATAATTTCTTAAATTAATTATTTATTAAATTATGGCTAAAACTCAGATTTGAACTCAAGTAATAAATTTTCATTTCAATATATACCTTAAAACAGTTCAACAATCACGTATAAATATTAATTATTTTAGTTTAAATAAAATAAATTTGAACTGAATTTGATTTCAATAAAATCACCTTAAAAAAGATTTTTTTGTTCAATTCGAAGATTTTTGAAAAAAATATATTGCAACACTGTGATGAAGCACAAAATTATCATTTGTTGACTTTTATGTACTATGTACGTGAATCAATATGCTTTATTCACGTTCTTACTAGTTCCGGACTTTCGATGGCGAATGATAATTAAAAATTAAATATTACTCATACTTGAAAAAAATATGCATATTAAAAATCAATATTAATGCTGTCGTACTAGAGATGGGATCGTGAGTGACTCATGCAAGCTCACTAGACAAAAAAGCAAAAAAAAAGGCGTGTGGCACTCGGGGACTGCCGCGGCAAAGCATTTTTTATCAACTTATGCAATTATAATTATTTATTTATTAAATATTTTTTTTAATTTATTAATCGAGATTGCCTCGATATCTTCTTTCAAAGATTTTCAAAAACTTTTGTTGTTGAGGGTTTTTTAGCTAGTCTATATACATGCATTTCATTGGTGCTAATGCCAAATCATCAGTAGACCTTAAACCATATTTTTGTAAAGTTTCAAACCTCTAAACTTTCAAAAACTCAACGAGAATTATAAAAATTACAAAAGTATAAATATGCGTAGCTGTAAAGAAAATAAAATAGATTCATATCGAATAATATAATTTGTTTGTTGGGATTTTTGAATAAGTTTCAAAGCCAACTATGCTTATTTATACTTTTGTAATATTTGAAATTCTCATTGGATTTTT
The DNA here is from genome assembly GCA_956483585.1 of Gymnocheta viridis. Classification (NCBI taxonomy): domain Eukaryota; kingdom Metazoa; phylum Arthropoda; class Insecta; order Diptera; family Tachinidae; genus Gymnocheta; species Gymnocheta viridis. The sequence goes on from OY101442.1 coordinate 13,839,411, forward strand.
AAAAGTTTTTGTTTGAAACTTTTCAAAAATATGGTTCAAGGTCTACTGATGATTATTCATTTATTTTTTGTTTATGCAGTATTTTTTCTTTGACATTAATAATGCTACACTTTTTGAGCGTGGTGACCCATAAGAATACAATTTTTTTTCTTTTATTGAATAAATAATAAATTTCTTATCGTTTAAAAACCTTCGAATTAAGATTACGAATTATGAGCGTGAGTGAACGTGAGCGAGCGTGAGTGAAAGTGAGTGAGCGTGAGTAAACGCGATTGAGTGTGAGTGAACGAGAGTGAAAGTGAGTGAGCGTGAGTGAGGTTTTTTTCGTTACGGAATTTCTTGATTCGGTCGCCGCGCTCAAAGCCCGCTATAAAAGCTATGCAAAAGCCTAAAAAGAACGAAAATTTCTTATGCGTTTTTTCCTACATTTTAGTGTTTTTGAAATTCATAAGTCGACAGCACTGTTACTATACGTTTGCTTTCATCTCATGCGCAAAAATAAACTCACACATCTCTCTCTCTCTCTCTCTTGCTCTGCCAGAGAATATTGCTCAGCAATCATATATGCAACTGAGCTTGTATGTGTGTGCGGTAGTATGTGCTTCTGTACACAAGTTGTTTTGTTGTTTTTAAAGATTTTTCCCTGTTTAAACTGCCTGAGTAAAAATGATTTTCACAGTTTTTCTTTTTTGGTTTTTTGTTTTTGCAAACACTGTTTTTATTTGGTCATAACCATAACAGCCAACAATCAATTCAAACAAGTGTACTAATCTGCTGCCAAGATATTACAAGAAAATAAGAAATTATAATTAAAAATACATAAAGCATAAAATTATTTAAAAAAAAATAAATAAAAAAATAAAAAACGAAAGAAACTATTTGTGCATTTTTAAATAAAAATATTTTTTTTGTTATCCAAAAATTGTGGCAAAACGAAAAGAAAAACGGAATTTTAATAGTCGAAAATAAAATAGATTGCATAAAACCCTACACAGTACAAAAGTAAAGTGTAAAATAGAAAAAAACTAAGAAAATAAATTTACATACCAATTATCACCGCAAAAATGAATTAAGCAACAAATCTGTGAAATTTCAAATTAAATAATTTATTTTTGCTTTTAAAAATAATAATAAAAATCATCATCATCAACATTTTTAATTGCCAAATGAAATTTTCCTCAGAAAAACGTTTTCTGTTGAATGTAATTTAAATTACAAATTAAATTTTTACGTTTAGATCAATTTTTTTGTCTTTGTATTGAAAGTGTACGACGTGTGTATGTATGACAGTGAGTGTTTATAGAGGTGGCGTATGTGTGCCACACACTGTTGTGCGGTTTAATTTCCGTTAACAAATTAAACATCTTTTGTCGTCGTCATTGCAGCGAAAGTGTATAAAATTTGTTTTAATTAAAATTTCTAAATCTAAGTTTTGATTGATTTTTGTGAAAATAGTGAATCAATATCCTTTTGTTGCAACTGAATTAGCAACTGAGTGAGTGGTAAGTGTGGAAAGCTGGACTTAGATTTAATAAATGTAGCAATGTACAGTGGGTGACAATGCAATATAAACTTTTTTTGGAAAATATTACTACGTTATTTTAGTTTTCAATCACAAGTTTTTTAAGTTTTTAACAAAATAAATATACATTTTTATGTGGGAAATAATAGATATACATACGAGGGCGGGTTGATATTGAAGCTACCTAAGTAGGAAAAAAACTTTGTTTTTTTTTAAACCATTTATTTCTCATCATAATTTCCTTTTAGATCAAAACACTTAGTCCAACGTTTCTCCAGTTTTTGTATCCCTTCCAAAAAATCGGATTTTTCAAGGTCCTTAAAATAAGTATTTGTTTGTTCAATAATTTCATCGTTGGAGCTAAATCTCTTTCCACCGAGCCATTTCTTTAGGTTTGGAAATAGGAATTAGTCACTGGGGGCTTAATCCGGAAAATATGGCGGATGTGGTACGAATTCGTAGCCCAATTCATAAAACTTTGCCATTGAGACTGCACACGTTACACGTTTACGTTTATGATCAATTGAGAGAAAACGCAGCACCCATCTTGCCGATAGCCTTTTTCATATGCAAATGTTCATGCAAAATGTTGAACACACGTTCATATGATATGTTTGCCATTTCAACAATCTCACGTAACTTGACTCGGCGGTCATTCATAACGATATCGAGGATTTTCTTGATATTTTCTTCTGTTGATGGTATTGTTGCAGTGCCTGTTCGGCCACGTTTAAATTCAGCAATCCAATATTTTACAAATATCATTAATAAATTTGATATGTGCCTTAAAACAAACAAAACAACGAAGGTAAATACAGTAGCTTTCCGATTTAACGAACATTCGATTTAATGAACATCGCATTTAGCGAACACCAATATTTTTATTTCTACTAAGTAAGTACCCTATATTACGAATCGGTTTAACGAACAAATGTAAATCAAAATGATGAAGAGCTTGATGAAACAGAAATTTCTGAGAGCCCAAAATAAAACACGAAGATGTCATTAACACTTCGAAATTTGTATTAGATGGACTCAGGAAATCAATGTTATCAACACAAATTTAATGCATTTAAGAGAACTTCAAGAAGATGCAAAATTTTCGTGCTCTGAGTACGAATATGTAATTATTTTGAAATGTTTCCATTGTATTGTCACCTACTGTATTTAAAAGTTTACCCCTCTCCTTTCCGCAGTTTGGTGCATTTAATTGCTAAACAGTTTATTTAAAGTAAATTTAAATTTATGAAATTTACAATATTCTTATTCAATTTCTACTAAAACTCTGCCTTAAAATCATTTAAAATGTCATGCATGCCTACATACATGCATGCATGCATACACACATTCATGCATATGCATACACACATTCATGCATATGCATACATATATGTATGTATATATGTGTGTATTTGATATTAAACACACTGTTAAACACAGTGACGCACAACAAAGAATGCCAACTAAAAATGACAAACACTTCTTTCTGTAGCAGACACCAAACAAATTTCAAAAGACGAGAAGGCACCATAAAACACGTGGGTGCAAATAAATACTCGTGTAAGAAGAAGGATGTCCGCAATATCAACAGATGAATTATGAAATCTTAATCCATCAGAAGAAAATCAAATAGACAACAGCATAAAGAAAAACTGCTAAAACTGACAAGTCCTTATTAGAGTGTAGAAAAAAAACAACACATCTTAAACTGTGGAGGATGGCTTCTTGCATAAATTGCCAAGTTTTAATGGAAGTTACGGAAATCATTGATTTTTCTGCCTCCGTAGTTCTCCTCTGACTGTTCTTTCTCTTTATCTCTTTTGCCGTTACTTTTTCTTTTATTTTAATATCAGTGTTGCCACAACAGCAACACTTGCAATATATTTGACAGTCAAATTACAAATTGCTTTGTTCCACTAATATCATTAATTATCAAGGCGGATTCACAACAGGTGGCCTCGAGGGATCAGGTGACTGAATTCGCTTGAATTTTGGCTGCCAAATTTTTTAAATTATTTTGTTTGTTTGCATAAGAAAAAAATTATTCATTTATATTAACACTAAATTTATTAGAAATAACAATTTTAGAGCTGATGCAGTACCACCAACCAGCGTACCACTAATAGCACCAATCGAAGTATTTGACACCGATATGGCTAGAACTGTAGGAGCTGCAACTGCTGCTTCTGCCACCTGTGTGTCCAACAAACTTGCGCGATTTATTGGCAACACATTACGCACTATTTGTGCCTTTCCAGATACGGTTCGTGATGTCGCATCCGAAATACTTCCAATGTCCAGTTTTCCTTAATATTTTTATATATTTACATTTTCCTAAAACTTACATACATATATATTTTTATTTTTAATTTTTTTATTTTCTTATAAATTTGCCAACCGTTTTTGACTCATCTGTTCTAATTTTTAAGGCGAACTCGGATAAGACTACCTGATGTGATTAATTATAAGAAAAATACCGTATTTCGGAAATTGATATAATAAATTTCGGAAATAATAATTTCATATCAGGCTCCGTCAAACTAAAAAGCCAAATTATTTGATTCTCCGCCTTTCGCAATTGAACTGGATTAGAGATTTCGGAGTTGTGAACTTTAAATTGTTTTTTTAACGATTCTTCGACTGTCAGAGTCGTGCTACCCCTCATCATTATGCCAAGTTGATTTCACATTTTCCCCGATTCTTACACATGTGTACTTTTCATCCCAACTTATTCAAATTCAACTTTTAACTGAAGCTACAGACAGATTTGTCACTCAAACTACCTCTCTTTCTCTGTTCCCTTTGTTTATCGGACCACCTGGGCAGAACTTCTTACACGAAGGTGCTGCCGTTTATAATGTTCCAGATCCAGATTACACACCTAGCGACCACGTACCCTATTGACCATACATTCCTTGGCGTACGTTTTCTCATAGTTGGTTAGAATAATTTGCTCTGCTCCGTAGGTAAAAGCACAAAGGGTTCCAGAGATGACACTAGACGGCATACTATTGTATTTGTTGATGCTGTTATTCTATCTCTGTCGCTCAATAATCTGATATTATATGATTCAAGGTATTGCTATCACTTTTCATTTATAATCTGACGGGCGGAAAAGCGGTTTTAAGGTAAAAAATAACCTCATTGTCTTATCTCTGATTTACCCAGTGGTGCAAGGCACACCTTTGACTGCTGACCAGCGTGACCGTCTGTGCCACTAAAGTATCAATTTGCTACTTTTTTGACCTTCTTGGACTTTTGGTGCCACTCTTTTAAAATGTGCTAAATCTGCTACTTTTTGTTACACACTTCCCCTGGTTGTCCCTTTTAAGAAATACTATCATTTGTATTAATTTTTTTCTCAACAATCTGCTTGTGTAAGTATTCTTCTTTCTTATGACAGCTTATTTTTTATTTCAGCCATTACGAAAGCTAGAAGTCAAACCTAAATCAACGCCTCAAGCGTTTTCTATCTGTCAGCAATTCCCAGGCTCATTCAACTTTCGGAACATTCTATAATTGAAATTAAAAACAACTTATTTAAAGTACTAAAATATCTGATTTTATTATACTTATATTCATGAATTGTTATTTCCTTTTTTTTAAATCTATAAATTTTCAATAAAACCTTATAGAAGATGTCACAACAATTAATTTTTTGATGAATGTTTTCCATATTTTTTTGAATTATTACTTGTAAATAGAAGTTATTATGTAATAAAAAAGAACAATATAAACGTAAAGTCGTTTTTTACCTCGAACTTTCGCGCTTTAAATGGTTGCCCCTTTTTTAAAAATATCCCCTTGTTGGTGTCACTTATTGAAATTTCTCAACGCTGACGCTGCTGCTGACACTGTTATAACTCTACGATTTTCAATTCGAGTCTTTTTTAAATTTAAATATTCTGTATGGAGAGTTTTGTAGTGTCGGCGATGGCCGAAAAGGGATATTAATTCATCTCTCATTTCTATTGCGTTGCTTAAAGAATACTTGAAAAATGTTTCATGTCAAGTTCTTCCCCCAAAAAGCTCATCTTTGATAACAGTTTACTTTGCTGCTGACGTAACAATTTAGTGGAAATTAGGTTTATGTTTTTTCATATAAAATCTTGAATAAACGATGAATGGAATGGCAAATAGAGTGGTGTCTTGAGGACACCCGCTTGCACACATATCTTATGTTTTAAATAAAAATTAAATTTTATTCGTAGGACATTTTAGAATAATTTTTTTAACTATTTAGCATTTTACCAGTTTTATGTTCTGGCAACACTGATAACGAACACATAAAATATAAAACAATAAACAGCCCTAAAGTATACTTTGAATTTGTTTTACAAAAAAAAATTATGAACAAAAATAACAAGAACATTATTACATGCATTGCTGTAGCGGTAAAAGTGTCAGCTGTTACGCTTTTATGAAAAAAAAACAATTAAAAAGCAAATCGATACCCTTGGGAGCTGTTAACATACCTATTACTTAGCGCACTAACGAGAAGTTAGGTGGGTTGAAAATTTGTTACGAATTTGTAATTTATTCTGAAAAAAAATTTAAATGCGCTATTAAGGCGGGGGGCTTTTGGTGTTGATGGTGGTCTAAAAACCTCAAAAAACGGTGTAATATGTGAATCGTCCCTTTGAGAACAAAGGTACAATGTACAATGTACACAAACTTATATAAAAATTTCACCCAATTTGGGCAATTTGCCACGACCTGGCAACACTGTTTAACGTTGTATTTGTCATCGAGGATTGTTTTGTTGTTGTTCTAATATTTTGAACGGCTGACTCGCGTGCATGCTTAAAGGACATTAACATGCTTTTGTAATTGCGACCTTTTGGTATTTTTTTTTGTTTAAAAATTTTTAATCGTTTCTATTTATTTATTTTTACTATTGCTTCAATAAATGTAACCTTTTTCTATTTTCTTCTTTTATTTCTAGTTAAAATAACGTTAAAAATGCCGAATACCGGTGGTGGAGGCTACGAAGAAGTAGCCGCCGCTAGGCGTGGTCGCTTTCGTGTCACCTCAACTCAACCACAAGGTCCGCCTGAGACAACATTGGGTCGATTTCGTTTAATGCCAACATGTAAGTTATGCAATTTTTATTTTATAATTCAACATTTAAATAATCTATATCTTGTTAATTGAACTGCTGATAAAATGTCAGTAAAGACATCTTGATATTCCAACTAAAAGTTATCATTATTATTAAAAATAAGAGATTGTACCTATTAAATTTTGGGAACATTTCAACAATGAGATCAAAAGAGTCTTTAGAAAAATTTTCTTAATTTGCAGCCTACAATTATTGATTTTTTGCAAAAAAATATCTTTTTAATTTGACATGAAAATTGTAATAGGTACATATATTTTTTTCAATTTCCTTTTTAATTAAAACTAATAAGCCGATTTAAAATATAGAATAATAATAATAACCGATACCAACCAAACTTAGTAATACATACATTTAGCGTAATTTAAAAAATATTCTTACATTTCCTTTCAGCAAATTATGGCACTATATCGCCCATTCTACAGAGAGGCCGTTTTGCTGTTATACCAGAAGAGCCACATGGTTCTCCCGCTCAAGGTACACCGCCAGCGGAACGGTCCATACGATCTCCCTCGCCAGAATGGGATTTTGATATAGAACAGGTAGGCCTTTAATAATAAGATATATATTCATGTAGAAAGATTTGTAAAAAAGAACGACTTTTTATTAATTTTAAATATATTTTGCATATAAAAAATTTAAAAAAAAATATTTATAAAAAAATTCCCTTAACATTCGAGGGTTAAGACACAACTCGTTATTTTGTTCCAGCTGTTTCTATATACACCAACACACGTATGCTTTTGTATACGTTCAATACGAGCATTTTTTCTCTGACTCATGCAAACACTTTGTTGTTTGTGTAATATAATAATTAAGTTTTTACTTTCTTATCTCTTCTTCATATTTCTTTATATTCTGTATAAAACAGCTGATTGTTTGCGTTTGCTGTTGGGCTTATTTTTTTAATCAATGGCGTCGGTGGTGGGGCACTTGTATTCAGAGAGCCAAGTCGAACTGTTTGAAAGCAGGGGCTAGCCGCTGTTGAAATAGATTTCGACTTATGCCTGATTTACATGAAGACTTTTGCAACGTCTATTTTTCTTAATTTTCTTTAGCAGTTGCTTCCAAAAATCATTTGCATCTACATGATGATTTTTAACAGACGTCTGTTTTTTGTAACCAGAGTTGATTTTATTTTTCTTTTTGTACTATAATTGTTTTTTTTTTTGTTTAATCGGTTAATCTTCTTTAGTTTTTTTTTCGTACTAAGAACTCAAATAAATAAATATTGATTAATTTGTATATATGTTTATTTTACTTACACTGTTATGTGTAAATTTTTTTTCTTTTATTTATAATTTTTTTTCAATTTTACCTTTTTTTGTTTTTTCTTTGAACTTTTAATTTTTTCGATACATAAAGGTTGTGCCACTTCAAAGTAGGAAAACAAATAAAACAAACAAGAAAAAAGAATGTAGCATAAAGAGAAATAAGAAAAGCAAACACAAAACGTGATTTTTTGTCTACCCCTTTTGCTTCTCTACCCCCGCTCGATAGCAAAAAAAAAATTTATAAACTTTACATAAAAAATCTTGGTAACAAAGGATCCGTAATACAGGTGGTGTCGAAGCTACAACAACACTGCTTTTAGGTTCGAAGCTTTCAAAAAGCACAAAAGAAAATTGGGAAATGGTAGCATTTTCTGTTCTATAAAGAATTTTGTTTCTTTTCCTTTTCTTATTTGCATTTGAAACAAGTGATAGTGTGCTTTTTGAGCAGTGTGGGTGTGTGTTAGTAATACATAATCAAATTTTTAAAGACTCGAACCCAAAAAAAGTCCGTTAACGTTTTGACACTACCTGTATTATTCTACTATGAAAGAATCTGAAAATTGCGGTATACATTTTTTAATACAAAAAAATCGGTAAAGTACCGGTTTCGAAGTGATGACAAATTTATACTACGACGGCTATTCGCCGTGTATGAGTTTGTCGGCCTCGTGCATTGTATTGTTTAATTTGCCTAAAAACACTATTTAAATTTACAACACACAAACATGCAAACTTATTTAGATAAAAGTCGTTGCGTTTCGTTTCTATTTTCATTGATGAAATGTAAACAAATATAAAGGAATATTATGGCATGGAATACGCGCGTATTTATCTCTTGTAGACATTTTGTATAAGCATGCACAATAAATTTGTACCATAATTATAAGTAAACGAAACACAGAATGGAAGTGATGAGTGTGCTAGCAGACTAGTGAAAAATATGTAAAAATTAATAAATACAATTATAGATCATTTGAAATGCAGGCGAACATCGATTATCCGTGATTCAATTAACTGGGGACAATTATGTTTTTGGTAATTCCTCTACGGATAGTGTGATAGACTAACACACTGCAACACATGATTTTGGGACTCAATTCTAAGAACTGCACATGAAAGTAGCCCCAAAAAGAAGAACTTCTGCATCATTCGTTTTGTGAAGTTGGCTGCATTAATAATTTACCAATAAATTACGAATTTTTTTGTTCAAGGTTATATCTCGGCACACCGTGCGTATACTTGTTATTTTCCAATTTGAATTATTCAATGCTCTTCTGGTTTTCAAATATAATTATTAATGCAGCCAACTTGACAAAACGAATGATTCAGAAGTTCTTATTTTGCATGTATGAACATTTTGCATTTTCGATGTCCAAGTCCGTATAAAACAAACACCTCTTGCACTTACTTTTTGAAATAAATATTCTTTGCCCTCATATTGTAATGGTGACGATTGCCAGATATCGGGTTTTGCAGTCGATTTGAAGATTTTATATATAAATAACCTGCTTACGATTTCTAGCCCAAATGCGTAAATTTTAAAAATAAAACCACTTCTCTGTCGCCTTTAGAAGCTTAAAACTATATAAAAACAATAATGTCCGAATAAAATATCAGATACATATAAAGTTGGCGACTTTTTATTATTTTAAAAATGTTCACTTCAAAAAAACGAATATTTTGCCCATATTTGGGAAGAAATAGATTGAATATAAATCGTCTGGCAGCCATGTGTAACAACAACACTAATTGTGACAATGGAATGAAATGATAATGTCGCAACAAAAATACATATTTATTGTGCTCGGCTGCCAGACGTATAATTTATGTACTCACGATTTTCGGCCAAGATTTTACCTCAAATACTATGGGACGTATTACATTTGTCGAATTTTCGTCTACTACGATGTGTACTAAATTAAAGTATAATGCTGTCTTATTCTTTAATCTAATACAACTTGTCGAAGTCGATGGCGAAAATTCGACAACCGTAATAAAGCTAATTCATGAATTGAATTTTGTAGATCTTAAGACTTTTTAAGGGATCGTGCAAAAATATTAGTAAATTTTTATCTTACAATATTTTTTTTTTGCGAAAAAATGTAAGTCGAAATCTAGTTACTTCGAAAAAGCTGTGAAAGCCAATGTAGTATTTTCAATATTCCGCAAATTGCATCAATAACTCAACTCGACAAAAATTAACCATAGATTTGTGGCGGTTAAGAATAATAAATTTAGAAAACCCAATGAATAAAGTAAATGAATAAAAATATTAAAAATAGTACGTGAGGCGGTGTTACGTATATTACTAATAGGTAAGCACGTCCTTTTACGGCCGTAATGCTGAACCAATTTTGGTAAGATTTATATGGTTTTAATGGGGTCTTTACATGGATCTCCACAATCTTAATTTTATATACTTCGGTTTAGTATTTTGGGAGCTATAAGCGTTTAAAGTTGCTACTAACTCATGCATACTTATTGCACATGCATGTATCAGTTTCAACTTGAAAAATAAACAAAGTGTGCATGTGTGTTTGTGCAATTTACTTTTGCATAGAAACGATATAGAGTTTTAAGTTGTTTAATTAGAATGATTTGGTTTTTGTATTTTATAGTATGTATTTATGTAAATATTTAATATTAATTTCTGGAATACGGTCGATTGAGTCGACCGCTGGATATACTTGTATTTTTTAATGAAAAATTTTTGTTTACAAATCTTATAAGCTTAATAAAGAACAATGTTATGAGGTTTTACTTAAGCGTACTAGAACAATTCAATCTAAATTGAATAACGAAACTTAGAAATGTTAAAGTGCAATTTTTAAAACAATCACTAGCAAGTACGTGGGGTAAGATTATGAATTATTTTTAAATTTTTGTTCTGAATAACATGAATGAGAAGCGCATGTTACGAGCTTTAAGTATTTTAAATCAGCTGAATAATATTATTAATTTAGGTTTTTCTAAACCTCAGAATGCTTTCAAATTGTGTTTAAAGAATAAGTAAGGACTTATTGAATGTATTATTAGACTAAGATTATAATACATTGCTGGCCTGTACGGATATTGTAATCCATTTGACTAAATTATATTGAATAAATAAAATAAATAAAAGAAGTTTCCATCGGAAAATGAAAACGTCGTCTATACGATTTTTCCATATAAAATTTTTTGTGGTATACGAAGTACATCTGGCAACTATATTGAGAATTTTGTGGTGCTTGTAGTGGTGGTGAAACAACACAAACAATATGGAAAACATTTTGGAATTGATAAATTGCAGTTAGTGTTTCGTAAACTGTTGAGCCGTATGTGCGTGTTTTTGTATCCCGAAATTCTGAAAAAGCATAGAGTTCGAAGAGTTTTGTTCAGCGTTTTGTGTTTGTTTAATGTGGCAATAAATAAAATTCGGCTCCTGTGAAAACTTTTTGCGTCGTTAATTGTTATCATATTAGAATGTGCAACGCTATTAAAAAAAACTTGTATAACAAAAAGTTGTAGACTATAAAATTTTACCGATCGTTAACAACCTGTGTAAAAAAGTTGTTTAAAACTAAAAAAAGAAGATTAATAATGTGAAAGCCTGTTGGAACTAAAATAAATTTACTGTAAAAAAGAAAACAAAACAGCCTCGTGTTTATGAAAGAGAAAATAAAAGTGTGTTGGCAAAAAAAAATGCAAAAAACGAAGTTAAAAAATTTTTAAATTTCCATACTTTTAAGATCCAATATCAGAATTTTTTTAACAAAATTAAAAGCTTGATAGCATACATACAAAGTTACACACATATTAAAAATATGTATCTCATTTCTTCTATTTTGTGAACTTTTCCAATTTTATTTTCCATTAATTTTCTTTATGTTTCGTTTACCTTCGCTGCTTCTCCCTTTTTTTGGACACACATACACTCATGCATAACTATTCCTAAATTAATAGCTCTGTTCTGTAAATACAAACATTTTAATCGTTCTAAATTCAACAACATGCATATTTTGTTTAATTAATGTTTGTCAAAACACACCTTTGATGTCAATTCTTTTAAACTTTTAAAAATTAAAAAGACTAATGTTTGTTTATTTGCACATATGTATAATACCAATCAGTTCGTAGTAAAATTAATTTGTAGAAATATTTACAGAACAGGAGAGTTGTATAACGTCCTTTTTTCCACAAATTATTTTTAATAATCCAGTTTCATTTAAATCAAAAAGTGTAAAAATCTACGTAATTTGTTTCCAATTAGCTTCATTTGCTTCTCTTAATAATTAACATCAGCTGTTTGCTTTTAGTTGCTCTTTAACGTAGAGATGGAAATAAAAATATTTTTTTTACAAATGTGAAAGGTAAACAAAGAGAACAAATTAATGGGAATATTTGCCATGAAACATTCACTGTTCTTTTTAATATTTTATAAAATTTTTTACTTTTTTCTTAATCATTAAAATATTACTTTTGTAGGAAACATATGTAGTTTTTTTAAACTAAATTTACAGGATTTTTCTTTAAAATTTAAATAACAAACTTGATATTTAATTTCTGATCTGTCGCGTACATAGTTTTAGTTGGATATTTTCTGTTGTGTTTCATTCCAGTGTCCCCGGTATGATTTTTATTTTTCTACTCCTTCCCCTTCTTTTACTCGCTTATTTTAATGTTTTAATGGAAAATTTATACTTTTGCTGTTTTTTTTTTGGGCTCGTGTTTTGTTTAACACACATTAATTATTAGACAAAGAGACACATATTTTTAGTATAAATTATATTTATATACTTGATATATAAAATAGATATTTTCGTCACGACTCATTAAGTAAAAATAGGGAATTAAGGATTTTTTATAAACTATTGGGCAATAATCGACAACATAAAACAACCCAAGCGTTGCCAGATCTGCTTCTAGAAATCACTAAAAAATTCATTTCTAACGTTAAAATTATTGAAGTAGAGTATCCAATCGATTAATCTTTGTTCGATTAATGGAGTAAAGTTTTTCTATTATTTGATCGAATAATGAAAATAGTTAATTTCTATTTACGAATAACTGGAATAATTGATGTGAATTTGTGATACTGTAGTAGTTAGTGTATAATTAATATATGTACCTACTCTGAAATATAATATACAAAAATTAATTTCCTTTGTTTCCAATATTATTGTTTGCTTTTGCAACAATTCATAAATGATAAAAAGTTTTATTCAAATATATATAAAATAAATAAATTAAAAAAAATTTCGCTACTCTCACTGATTCTATTCTGGAAAGAATTTGCAAATATAAAAATATATTTTGCTAAAATATACCTATTTGTTGAGTCTTTTTTACTTATGTTTGTACTAAGATTTTATAATGTTCTGATATTTGCCCATATCATATTTCAATATGGAAAATAAAAAATGTAGGTATGTACGGTAATACCGAGATATATCCGTATTAAAATATAGGAAAAGTGATAAAAATCCAACTTGAAAAAAAAAATCGTAATATATTTATTATTAATGCAGTCAACTTGACAAAACGAATGATGCAGAAGTCCTTATTTTTCAAAATCATGAGTTGTACTGTGTTATGAACCAATACCCAACAAAAAATAAAATCTTATCTTCCTGTACGGCACTTTGCCGCCATTTTTGTGCTAACAGGTGGCTACACCATTTCTGCAATAAAAATCCCTAAAACTTTCTGTGTTTATCAAGCCATTAATCAGTGTTCTAATTAAAAACTACTTTTTGTGTTTGCAATTAATAAAATTATTTTCTTTATTGCTTTAAGATGACGACATAATAAAATAACTTTTAAATAAATACTTCTTAAAAGAAAACAATCTAAATTTAAAACAAATTAAATGCGAAAAAAAGAACACATCCATCTACTACTACAACAACAACATTTATGTACTAAATTTACAACATCCAAAAGAGAGCCATTTATTCGCATTTGTTTGTTTGTGTTGTGTGGTGCGTATTTACTGTTATGCTTTGTCTGAATGTTTGGCATTTAAATTATAATAAAAAAGCAAACAAATTAATTGTGTTAAGAATTAATCATTGATGATAATTTTTTGAGTGACCCAAAGTGATAAGTGTTGATTTCTAGCTGCTGCAACAAAGTGACAAACGAAAGTGTTTTACATACGGATATCCATATGCCCGGTGAAAAATAATAATTTAAAATAAATTCAACAATTTGTAAGCAACAGGTTGGTGTGATTTTTCTATTTTTTTATAATTGATACTTTTTATTCAATTATTTTACAAAGGAATCTCTGTTTAATACCTATTCTTCTATTAGTTGATAATTTTGTTTATTGAATATAACTTTTATCAAATATAAAAGCCGCAAAAAAGATTTGTTAAGAATTTCCTTCAATTTGAGGTTTTTCTGTAACAATCTTCAGTTTTTAGCGTTTTTGTAATTGTCAATAAATTTATCCAAATAAAGCACTGTTGCCTAAATTTTTGCATTGAAGCAACATTTAATTTTAAGGCAAATGATGCAATTTGCTTTTTATTAAGAAATTGTCACAGTTACGACGTATTATTATTATTTTTTTTTTGCAAAATTAAAATAAAGAATCTGTTTGAAAAAACTATTAGCTTATCTTTGGGACCATATGCCGCAATGAGAGTTAGAGGAAGAACCACATACATATGTATGCGTTGACAAATATGTACATGCATATATATGTATGTACTTACATATATACAGCTGTTCTCATATAATTAAGTTACTCATGTAGCTAAGCCCTAAAATAAAAATTTTATTTAGGGTTTTAGAAAAAAATTAAAGGAATTTGAGTTCAATTCAAAACTAACATCTTATTTTTCGTATAGATTTAACTAAATAATAAATTATTGGCTTTTATACTTTAATATGTTTAAGTCATACGTACCTACTCATATATATATGTAATTAAGTCAGCTGAGAAAAATGTTGAAATCGCAAGTATGTAGCCAGTCACAAAAACCTTTTTTAAATACTGTTAATAACATCATGGACATAAGATCTAGTTACCGGCGCCATTTTTGTGCAACAATATTCTGCAAATTTACTTTGTGCCGATAAACAAATTAAATAAAAATGTAACAGCTGATTGATAAAGTTGCTTACTGTTTGTGCTGAATAGTGTGACAATATTAAAAAGAGATACCAATACTTACAGAATTAAACCTTGACAAAAAAAAAACACAACCAAAACCATTTTTTGTAATTCTCCATTTTGCATATTTATTTTAAATGCTATAAAATAAAAACAAAACAATTATTAAAGTAAACAGTAACTTTATTTACCAAAACACTTGAAGAAAAAAAAACTAACATGATCCCATGGTATTGATTTGTTCGTAAATCTATTGCAGGAGTTCAACGCGTGTGGCAAATTTCGCCGACGCCATGATTGTGTGTCTTTTCATATACACAAATGTATTTTATTTTTGGCAACGTATATTCGCTGCCAAAAATATGTCGTTCGTCCAATTAGTGTCAATGTCAACTTTTGTCCGGACAAAGTTGAACCTAGTTCCTACATTATAGTGTTTTAAAAGCGGGTTTACAGCAATTCTTTAATTTTTTTAATGTTATTTCCTATAAATGTACTTTGCGAATTATTCCACTTTATTTAATTCATGTATTTAAAATGTATTCCATATGTAAGCCTTGATATTATGTACAAATTTTTTTCACTCGTGTTGCAGAAAACTCTGTCAACAAAATTTTGTTGGAACAAAAATTTTGTCCGAAACAAATGGGTGAATCCGCCTTTATTCGTAGGTTATGCCTGAAACTAGTTTTTGTTGGTGCATTTTGCATAATTTGTTTAACTACATAAACTTTCTCTCCGCCTAAACACAAAAACGGAGTTTAGAAAAGAAATAAAAAAAAGTTTTATAAAAAACCTTTCCCGTCTAAAAGGGGTCTAATAAAAGCTTTTATTTGTCGCTTTTATTTATATTCTGTTGTAGTTAAATTATTTCAATCCTTGTGCGGTACATATTTCGTTGTAACTTGTGATGTAAACCTTAAATATGTTGACCGCATTCTTTAACTTTTTCAATGATGGCTTTTCCACAGTCAAAGTTTATTTTGCAAAGTTTTAATTCAGCTGTCAGAGAGATAGAGAGGCGAATATTTATTTATTCTGTCTTTCTCTCAGCTGAATTAAACTTTGCAAAATAAACTTTGAATGTGGAAAAGCCGTCTTACACTTTGATACACGAATGTAAAACATTATTTTCTATATACGTTTCTATAAAATTAAGAATGGTAATTCTTAATTGCTGTATGTAAAAAGGGTCTTGTAAGGTATTCCAAATTTAACATTCATCGTTCGTGTGTTAGAGTTTTCAGAGTTTGCCATAGAATTTTTATAATTAATGGATAAATAAAGTGTTAATTTTTTAAAAGGCTTTTATTTCTGGTTAGTTCAGTCATCTTTAGGCAGTGTGATGCAAGATTTGATGGAGCAAACGATGATGTCATCGTTAGTAATTTGTTACTTCTTTAATATTGTTAAGGCGGACGGACGACGGTAGTGCTTCAGGCCAATGTTTTCAATTTTCTCTCTCCAACCCTCAGCGTCGTTAGCGTAACACTTAGATCATGTGTAAAATTGTATGATGGTGTGTACTCGTACAATACAATCTGCTGATTATTTGTATTTTATTTATTTTTATTTTTTTCAATATTTTTCTGAACAGACGTATGAGAAGTACTTCACTCAAACTAATAATAAAAATAACAAAAATAATAAAATTGTGTGTAAACATTTTAATCAGCAACAATTGAGGCAGCTAAAATAATTATTCAACTGAAGTCGCAACCTTGAAAGCGTTTTTTTGGGAGGACAAGAAAGGGCACAAATGGTTGAATATACATACAGTAAATAAAGTAATGTTTTCAAATATGTATGTACATATGTACATATACAAACATACATACATATGTAGTACATACATTTATTTTGATAATGATCATAAAAGTATTCAATACTACGTAATTAAATAAAAACAACACAATATTGTTGTTTAAGAGTAATTTGCTAAAATGTTGAAAAATTTTAACATTTTATGTTATGTTATGTTATGCTATGTTAAATGCTAACATATGTACATGTTAACATTTTAGGCGCAAAGCCCTGATAATAATCATTAAATACATATTTTCTGCCAATTTTTAAAGGCAGACTTGTCGAGTTAAGAAATTCTTGCTAAAAAAATAAATTAAATTTATGCACATTGTATGAATGATCATTTGTTTTATTTATTTAATTTTTATTTTCTAAATATTTGTTTAACTTAAATGTTTTTAATTTTTTTGTTTTATTTTCATCTTTCGGACTTTTTTTTTCTTTAAAGTTTATTGAACTTAAAATAGGTACGACATTTATTTTCAATTTATATTTATGTTTGGGCACACATGATTTGAAAATATACACATACATAGCTACACAAGTGGTCATTAAAATAGGTGCCCTTGGGACGGCATTAGAATTTCAGCCGCACTTTTTTAAAAATTAAAAAAAATAATGTTTACTTTGCTGATTCAACTGTTGTAATTGTTTTCTTTTTACAAAAAAAAAAACTGTTTAAAAAAGTACAAACATTTTATAGCCACTGAAATATGTACATACATACTATGTATGTATGTATGTACATATGTATGTAGGTACTTTGCCATTATACCCTAAAATTTTGCAGTTTTTAAAATTTATTGCCGCAATTTTATTCCCAAAATTAATATTTCATATACCTATGTATGTAAATACTTACATACATATGTATAGTAAATTATTGATTGTTTTTTTATTGATGGATTTATGTATATATGTATGTACATATGTACATACATACTAGCTGGTTCCTATGCACATTAGTGAAATGCTAATGCGGATCATCAGGAGGGAAACTTCACACAAATAATTTCTTAGAACAACTAGAGGTATTACATATGTACATACATATGTATATCAAACCTTCATTAAAACAAGCGACAAATTTAAACAATATCAAAGTTGTAACAAGAACGCAATAATCAACCAATTGTTTTTGCTTCTTACTTTACCGTTACTACGTAGTCTGACTATTTTTTTCAACTCTAATTGTAGTTGTAAGAAGTAGTTGTAGTTGTAGAAAATAAATGTAAAAACAACAAAAGCTATCTATGTATATCTATACATTTAGTACAGAGGGATGCCACACACGTGTTTTGTGACCGAGTGCTGCCAAGTTAATAATTGGTGCTTTTTATGAGATTTGCTAAAATTTTAGGTTTTTAATTTTTAATCGCACTTTTATTCCCAAAAATATTTTACATATTTAGTAAAATATTAATTGTTTTATTAAAAACAAATTGATTTTTTCAGTTACTTTTTTTGTATTAAATTAATAATTAATTAATGCTTAAACTTCGAAATAAATAAAATAAATAAATATACTCTAAGGGCCAGTTTCTGACTTCGTATTTAAATGGAATTTAAATTTAAGTTCTATTTAAATAAGAAATTAAGTTTTGCAGTACAAACTTAAATGAAACTTAAATAATATTTAAATGACCAACCATGCTGATTTAAGTTCTATTTAAGTTGTGCACACATACATACACAAACATATGTTTTTGCTACCTTGTTGTTGTTTCGTGCAACAAAGTAAACAAAAAATTTGCGGCCATTGAAAAATCAACATCTTTTGGGGTGCAATTTGGACTTCTTTTATTAATATTATTCTATTATATCTTCTCTCTTAATTGTTTTACACTTTTAAAACATTGCAGCAACCTATTACCACAAAGTAATACTAGAGGTGACACGAACGGCATGCTATTGTTTATGTTTTGTTGGCTCTGTCGCACAGGAACTAGTAAACAAAGAATTTTTCATGTCTTGTTGTGGTTTTGTATTCTTATTAATTGCTGGCTCAATAATCAAAGTTGTAGAAAAATATTAATTTAAGCAATATACATAAATGCAAAAAGTAATATAACATTAAAAATAATATAAAATAAGAATTATTCAGGATATATAGAAGAAGTAAATTGCAATACAATTCATCATTTCTTACTTCCAAAATGCTTAATTTTGTTTTGTTTATTTTCCCTCATCCTTATATTATATTGCTATCTCTTTTTAACAGCAACTAGTGGCACAAAAAAGCTGATAAACAACATAACCTCAAAGTTACATCTCTGATTACCCTGTGCTATTACTGTTGTTATTTTCACCTGAAAAAGAATTCACATTAGAAATTTTTCTTTAATTTTGTTCAACAGCTGTTTCTCCAAAAAAAAATTGAGAGAATTTCGTGATGCTGCCACATTTTTATCGTAATTAAATACAAACAATTATTTAACACTGAAAAACTGAAACTGTATTTAAATTCAATTAAATATGAAGTCATAAACTGGCCATAAGTAAAGTAAAGCTTGCAGTATGTAAAAAAACATTTATTTTAATAAAATCGTCTTCTCTTATTTGTTCAACGAAAATGCTTAATGAAATTTGCTGTAGAAAAATGCAGAAGTCAAGAAAAAAATGTGACATGAACAATATAGGTTTTCCTGTAAATAAAATAATAATTTATCTGTTAATATAACAAAGTTTTTAAGAAATAAGATTTAAATATTTATTGCGGCAAAAAATGGATCAAACTCAAACATTAAAAATTCTTTGTTTACTACTTTTCGTGTGACAGAGATAGCAAAACAACAACAATAGCAAGATTTCAATTCTTTTGCAAGATTTTTCAGCGTAGTGAATGACTTCTTATGTTTTTTCAACTTATGATCTAATACTGAACATATAATTTAATATATTTCAAGTTAAAAATATTTCTTATGGAGTGCAGAACAATGAATGTACTTATTGCTGAAGTAGATGAAATAAAAAAATGAATTTTGCATCTATTTGGAATCTCCTACAAAACGTTAAAATATGACTTAAGCACTTTTTCCTTATTGCCACAGATTTATTTGTTAATTAAATACACACAAAAAATATTTTATTATGAGTTATTTGAAAGATTTAACTTTAAAATAACAAATGTTTAAAATAAAATGCCAATAATTAGTTTGGTAAATAAACAAGGGGAAGTATACCCAACATAAAAAGCGTTCAAGTCAAGTTTCAATTGCCAAAGTCCAGTTTGTTTTTTCTTCTTTTAAAATTGAAAGTACAAAACTAATACATATTTATTTTTATACGCACATTTATATTCATTCCCTATAATATTTGAAAAGTATATTTTGCACAGAGCATACTTCTCCCCTTAATTTATTATTTCATTCATACAAAAATACATATCTCGTGTACAAGGTTGAATTCTAAGCAATGATTTTACTTTGTTGAGTACTGGGGGTTTACTGTGTAATTCGATTCGAAAAAAAAAATTTACGAATTCGAGCAAAAGGAACTGTGGAATAAGACAATCGCAGATTTATTTCCGAACGTATGTACTTATTTTTGTCCTTTTCGTATTCGCAAATCTTTCTTTCGAAAATGCAACTGTGTAATACGAAAACGAATGCCAAAAACGCTAGAAATGTTCGTATTTCATTCGAGACATTTTGGCAGTGAAAGTGTAGAAAAATAAAAATTGTACGTATTTTTTTATATAAAATCATAAAAAATGCTTTTAAAACAGAAATAAAAAAGCATTCTGTAATTTGCAGCAAACTAAAACTTGCAAAAGAAAAGTTTGAATTAAAAAATATAGAATTGGAAAAAACTAAGAGGAAAATGGCTCAACTTGAATTAAAACAGCAAATGTTTGAGTTAGAATCCGCAAAATATAAAATATGAAAATCATTTTTTCTTCAAATTTGTTTTTAAATAATGAGAATAAAATGAGCGACCTTTTTTATATAAAAAACGTACAATTTATTGTCAATATTTCACTAATCCTTGAGGACAAAACAAAAATTAAAAATAATTACATAACAATTGAATGACATTTTTCATTTGTAAATATATCTATAAAATGTAAATATATGTCTATATAATTTGATTTTGCTTTGAAACATTTTATATTTATAAATGAAAAATTTTGTTTAATTGTTTTTTAAATATTACAATTTTATTTCATTATTGAAGAAGCTACACGAAGAGGTGGTAAAATATTATCAATCAAATTTATAACGTTTTTTATATAAAAAAACGACCTTCAAGGTTTGAATAACTTTTTTAAATTGAATTATGAATGTGTTAATTTCTATTTTGATCTACATCTTATTTTTATTTTAAATTGAAATTAATTTCCCTTCTAAAAATTAAATTAGAACATTGCACGTAAGAAGTGATGCCAAGTAGTTGTGTTTTTTCTTCGTTATTTTGACATTTGCGATAAAGTGCTACCAAGTAATTGTTCTTTTTTCCCATATACGTATTAATACTGCGCTGCAACCTGTTCGAAAGTGTTACGCACGCAGAACAATTTAATTTTCGTATCGAATATGCCATTCGAATGATTTTCATTTTGAATCGAATTACACAGCGAATTCATAACAGGTGAACTTAATACTACAAGTACAACACTACAAAAACCACAAGCATTTTGTTTTTGTAAAATCCAAGTACATTGTCAAAAATATTTTACTGAGGCGAAAAAATAAAAAATATCGAAAATTATTATTACTTCAAAAAGTTTTGTTTTTTAAGGGCTTATTTTAAATCTTTTGAAATATTTAACAACTATTATTTTGTTAAAGAAATCTGTTGTATGGAAATGTTTCAAAAATCTGCTGATCAATTATTGGCTCCTGACATCCGTAATGCCGTTCAATGTCGTTGTCAATCGGAGTTTTTATTACAACTTTGATATTGTTTAAACTTTTCATTTGTTTTAAGGAAAGTTTAATATATGTATGTATCTCCAGTTGTTCTAAGAAATATTTGAGTAAAGTTTCCTGATGATCTGCATTAGCTACAGTGAAATGCGCATATGAACCAAGCTATACCCCTCAACAATAAATTTCAATTTGATTTTTAACAAAATTGTTAATGTTTTACTAAATATGTAAAACATTAATTTTGGGAAAAAGTGCGAATAAAAATTTAAAATACTAAAATTTTAGCAATTCCCGTAAAAAGCACCAATTAAATTTTATATTTTTTTTGGGTAAATTTTCAACTTGAATGTAAAAAAAAGAAATAAATAAATATTGACATTCAACTATGGTTCGCCTTGAATAAAACTAAAAAAAAGTTATCAGCTGCGCTATCAAGAACAGCTGTTATAAATTCGCCTTGCAGTAACCCCCCTGTTTGGGCCTTGTAAGTCCTTAGAAAATTTAAATAAAACTTGTTCTGAATTAATCATAAAAAATTTCAATAACAGAACTAAATAATGACAAATAAAATATTTAACATTTTTAAATTTAACAAATTATGATCGATTAATTTTTGTTTTATTATTTATAATAATGCCTTCTCCCATTCTCTCTCCCAACCAAATTGTCAATTACAATTAATCTATTTTAATACATATTACTATAAATCAATAAATTAATATGAGACTCTGTGAATGTTGAAAATTATACATATATTTGTGTGTGTATATAATTTTCTAAATTATCTGAACGAATTGTAAACAATGACAATAAAAGCGGCAGGCGAAACTGCAGTTACCCTGTCCCTCCTGATCGCCGCCGCCGGGAACTCATTTCCTATGGCATTGACATACGTGGGGGTCAATTAAAATCGTAATATTCAACTGAAAAGCGTTAATCTAAAATAGATACACATGAATAAGCAAATTCGAGCAAGCAGCGCATCAACCTCCCACCCAAAAAGTATAAAGTATTATTAATATATATTTTTTTTGCAAAAAAAAATTAAAGCGAAATTGTTTAGAAAAATATGACAAAATATAATAAAAACTGTTTGCATTTTGTATATGAAATATGAATAGGTGTAACAGTGGGTTACAAAAGTATTCTCTTCGTTATTACAATAAGAATAGAAACGGACTCTGCAAACGCGTAAAAGTAGAATGTTGTTCAACTTTTTTCGCGTCACAAGCGTTGCAATCTTTTGTTTTGTAACTTGCTTTATGAAAATACTCTAATTCAACTTTTTTGAGAGACGCGTAGGAAGCATGACGCGTAGAAAGCGTGTTGTGGACTTTCAGCTTTAGTCCAACGTTTCTTCAGTTTTTGTATCCCTTTCAAAAAAATTAGGATTTTTCGAGCTTCTTAATCCATCTTTGCAAACACTTGAAAAATATGTTCGGCGCTATTGTTACTATATTCTAAAACGTTTGGGCTCTATTCGAATTGTAAGACCCCCATTTTTTGCCTGAATTTTTCTTTGCTTATGATATCTTTTGTCTCGCACTGTTTTTGTTATTTTAAAACAGCGTGTTCCCGAATGAACACGGAATCGTTTGTACAATTAATTTATACTCGCACCGTACAGAGTATTCTTTATGTATTTCACATATAATTATTAATGTTTTATTCAAAATAATCACAAAATGAATAGTTAAGATAGATACAATCAACAATAACAATAAATAAAATAATAATATTAAAAACACACACAAAAATTGTGCAGTCAAACGTGGCGGAGAATTTCAATTTCAATTAAAATGCGCAAAATATTCAGTTAAAAATCAAGCGTTGAGACACGAGCACAACGAGCGGCATTGAAACGCGAGAGCAAATAGATTCGAAATCTCCGCTATGAAAGTATTTAAATTAATCTTTACAGTGATATTGATCATAAAGGCCATTCAAATGGCGGAAACGGCATTAGAAGAAACACAAGAGGATAACGAAGGTGGTGAAGGTGTTGGCGATACGAACGTGCCTGCAGAGGAGGAAGAAAACAACGACGATCAAGCTAAATCCTTAGAGGAGGAGTATAAACAGGAGAGTGATAATGATGATGTGGAAGGCAGGAAGCTGCACAAAATTGAATTGTATACCAACGATGCGAGATGTAATCGAGCCGGTGTCTGTTCTGGCCTGGACTATGGCGATAAAGCCGTAGTGGTTTCATTTGCCAACAGAATGGAAGTACGTATCACTTCTAAAACTAGCTATGAATTGGAAGAACCTCAAAATTATTTCACCCTGACGTTTGTCAACTCTCAATTTGCCAACTTCCCGTTGCAACTCTTTTATGCGTTTAAAGTGCATGAACTGGATTTTAGAAATTGTTCTGTGGCCGCACTGAAATGGGACAACTTTTTAGGTGCTGCCAATTTAAGCATTTTGCTTTTGTCCGAAAATCTCTTGGAAGAAATCCAGCCCAGTTTATTTGCTTTAGCCGAAAATTTATCGTTTCTCTTTTTGGATGGCAATCGCATCAGCAGTTTACACAATGACAGTTTCAAAGGTTTGCAGAAACTAAACTTTTTGGATTTACACAATAATTTCATAGAAACTTTGCCATCGGAAATTTTCTCGTATTTGCCAGCATTGCAACAAATAAATTTGGCTAAAAATCGCATACAGATCATAGAAGAAGAACTATTTTTGGCCAATCCACGCCTCTATAGCATTCACTTGCAGCATAATACTTTAAATGTCATACAAGATTATGCTTTTCAAGAGCAAAACATTATAAAATATTTAGATATTTCTCACAACAGCAACTTGGAAGCGTTCGTGGCTGCCAATATTAAAGTGGAAAATTTGTGGGCCAAAAACTGTTCGCTAAGTCGTGTCAATATTTATGGTGAAGCCGTACATGTAGACTTGCAGGGTAATTTCATTAAGGAATTGTATTTTAGCCAACCGGAATATTTGGAAACTTTACGTTTAAAAGATAATGTCCTAGAGCAAATATCCTCTTTGTCGCTTTCCACAAATTTAAGAACTCTGGATGTATCGAATAATCCCAAACTGAAAACTCTGCCGGATTTGCTGCAAATCAACTCTCTAGAGAGAATTGATCTTAGTAATACTTCCCTCAAAGAAATACCCATCAGTTTATTAATATCTCCCAATAGATTGAGAACTTTAAATGTGTCTTACAATCACATAGAAGAAATTGATCCTTTAAATTTCAAATATCTAGAGAAACTATCGCAAATGTATATACATCACAACAATTGGAACTGCTACAATCTACAACTGCTTATGGATCTGGTAATAAAACCCTTTAAAATCTCTTACACTCTGGATGCATATGATGATGATTTTGTGGGAGAATATATAAATGGCATTAAGTGTATGTATCGTTTGGAACAAGCAGACGATGAATATTTTGTTGTGGAGGCGGTAAGTTCTCAGCAGCAGGATAATGCAGCCAAAGAGATGTTTAATATATCTCCTTTAAATCTGCAAGAATATAATCAACTGAAATTTGAAAACACCAAAGAAGTGGAGAAATTAAGGCACGAACTTAAAGCCGTTATGGCAATTTATGAGCAAAAGTTCTCGTTTGTCTTGAATAAACTTAATGATTTGGATTTTCGTCTTAAGGAATTTGAACGATTTAACAAAACTATGTGGCAACAAGTTGCCATTTTGATTTGAATCAGCTGGCCGAGGCCGAGGCCGATGATAATTACGAGTACATAATATACATATAAATAGTAATTAAAGCGAACCCCAATTATCGTATTACAGCTGCTGTATTATTTGTATAAAATACTTAACTTTCGTTGATTGATAACAGATACTTAAAGAAAAATAAATAAATAAAAAATTATGTACTTAAAAGAGCAACATTTAACAAAAGTAGTTTTAATTTTCAATTTAACAGATTACGAAAGTATTGAAAGTGCATAGTAGTTATTTGCTAAAGTAACGCATTTTTTTATTTAGCAAATTAACTAAAAATTTTGTTAAATTTAGATTTTAAGTAGAATAATAATTTCTATGGATAATAAAGTAAAAGTCTGCTTTAAAATTAATAATTTTTAAAATGCTATTGATGTTTTTTTAAGTTATAAAATGTGGGTGAAGTTAAATATGTTTCCTTATGACCAAGTTCCACGCTGTAATCTATTTTGGTTTGTCCACAACTAAAAAAATCCTTCCCAGAATCAAGAATTCAATCATTAAGATGTTTTGTTTAACAAAAATTAGGTTTTTGTTAAACAAAATTTAACTTTTTGAAAAAATTCTTAAAGATTACGGAAGAATGACCAATGACACGATTTGAGCAAGTTCCACTCCGTAATATATTTTGTTTTGTCCACAACTAAAAAATCCTTCCCAGAATCAAGAGTTCAGTAATTAAGCTTTTTTGTTAAACAAACTTATTTTTTTTTAATTTTTTTGAGGATTACGGAAGAAGAATGAAACACCTTCAATTTGAGATATGTTTCGTTCCGTAATCTTGTTTAGTGCTCCTAGAAGATAAAATATCCCAATTTAAATCATGTTAAATATTGTATTCGATGTCATAAAATTTAAATATTCGATGTCATAAGGTAACATATTTAACTACACCCACTTAGTTATAAATAGCTTTCAAAAGTATTAATTGAATATTATTTTAATTTTAAGAAAAAAATTAAAAAAAAATCAATTGAATTTTTAAAGTACATACTCGTACATATTAAAGATAATTTTAAAATTCAATTCGTAGTTTCTTAAATTCAATTGCCAGTTTCGAAATTCTATTCAAAGTTCTTTAAATTTAATTAATAAATTTTGAAATGTATTAGATAATTTTCAAAATATAATTTGAAAATATAGCGGGTAGTTATGTAATACAGTTGAAAATGGAGCAGCATTGGTAATTCGTTTATTTAAATCAACAACATCAATATCATTCGAAAAATGACGTTTAATTTGTGCTTTTGATCACGTTTGTAACTTAAGATACTATTTACAGTCCGAGAAGATCTACATATGTATAGGTGTGTATGTATGTATATGTATTGCCTTTTGAAAGAAATGCAAAATTTTTCGTTACGTTCTCAGAAATTTTAATATGTTTTCTGTTTTTATTACCTTATTTTTAAAAAATATTTGATATGTTGAATTAAAAGTTATGTCACCGTTCATGCCACTCTTAAAAGGTTTTTATGTTTCTTATTGACTTATTTGAAATAAGAATTTGACGTATTGAAGTAAAAGTTATGTTATCAATAAAGAAAAAATACTGTTTTGTTTTGAAAAGTACTGCTTTTTTCCTCAATGTACTTTTTTATTTTGCTTTTCGAATATGGCAACCCTAGTTTCATATCATATGTTTTTTTGTCGAATGACTGTAAACAGCCTCATCTCAGGGAGCTCCCTCTTAATTTATCGAGCAAACAAATTTAAAGAGACGATAGCCCCACCAACATTTTCTAATGTTCTATATTTTCTTTTCTTTATTTACTTGCTTGCAATAGTTTACTTGGTTCTACAATTAAAACAAAACGAAATAAAATGGCCAATTATATACAAAACAAGAAAAACATTTTTAAAATTAATTTTATTTGTATTGGCTGGCATAATAAAAGCATGTAATTAATGTAAATTAGTTGTTGCTCATGTAAACAGTGCAAAAGGCAAACAATCACCAATCACCAACAATGATTCCAATAAAATTTACAACAGGCTTGCCGGATAATTTTTGCTTCCCCAGAAAAATATTTTAAAATCCCCTAAATTTAAGCTTAACAATGGGTCATATTACGGTTGTCGATTCGACAAGCTGTACTCGACTAAAGGAGCACCCAATATTATTCTTTAATCGAGGAGTACACACTGTCGTAGTAAAGCAGAATATTTCCCGTAATGTACGAGTTTAAATAATAATTTTATTTCAAATAAATCAACTTAATTAACTTGAGTCTGCTTAATTTATCGACTATTATCATTAGCAGCACAAGGCAAAAAAAACGCATAAATAAGGAAAATTTTACTCAAATTCCTACCGAATTTACAAATTCCTAAAATCTACCAAATTTTTTATAGTGTCTTGAGTATTTTTATTTAGCAATACTAAAGCTATGTACAGACGATTGGCAGATCTTACAATATTGTAAGATATGGCAATATGCTGACAACGTACTGACAATGAAAAATTTTTACCAAATGGTAAATTGTCAGTTCAGACGATTGTAAGAAAACCTTACAATTTCATTGCCAGACAATTGTCAGCCAATAAATTTATCTGCCAACAAAAATTGTCAGTTTTCACGGTTGTCAGATTGTTGTGTGGAAAAATTGCCAGATGTGTTGTTAAACTTTGTCATTTATTATTTATGGACAGCGTTGCCACTAAAAAAATTATCTGACAATGGTGCCATTGTCAGATGTATTAAATTAAACACATCTGCCAATAAAACGAGAGCTTACAATGTCTGACAATTATCTGACAATGGCAAAGTAGAGTGTTCTCACGATTGTGAGATGTCTGACAATATTATTGTCTTACAATGAACTGACAATGCTTTTTCTGGCAACGTTGTAAGACAAAAATTGTAAGTTCAGATGGTTGTCAGACATTTTCTGAACATTTTTCTGGCAATATTGTAAGATCTGCCAATCGTCTGTACATAGCTTAATCCAAGAAATGGTGTTCTCATATATTGGATTTTGTGTAATTAAAGTCAATCCGTTAAAATGCAGTAAAAAATTAATAAAACCATTTGGGTGCTCGAACGCAGCTATTATCTACTGTAAATGGAATGCTTATCAGCTCTAAAATATGGTATACTTAGTTATTGTACCGACAAACAATGCTGGAAATCCCATAAGTACACAGTTTTGCCCCTAAAAATGCACCCTCTAAATTTGCCCCTAAATGAAATAAAACTCGGAACCGTCGGAAGAAAAACACAACACTTAAATAAAACTCCCTCTATATTTTGGGGGAGTCTGGCAAGTCTGATTGACAAACAATAACAGCAACATAATAAAAAGATAACAGAAAGAAAGGTGAATAAACGTTTTATTTTTGCATGATATTAACGAGGTTTTGCTTGCAAGTTGCAGCAAGCAACAGCGCAACCAACAACAAACAAAAAAAAATGAATGAAAACAAAAGTTGGCAAAGCGATTCGTGTGTTGTGTCGTGTGTGTTCTCGGAAGCAAAGAATGAATTGTATTCTGAAATCATGGAAATGATTAGTTTAATGCTGCAACAATTGTTTTTTACTTGACATGAAAAAAAATATAAATAAGATTTCAAAAGAAAATTAATTTCTTGGGAATGAAATAATTTTTAAAAATTATTATTTTTATAAGAAAAATAATTAATACATGCGTATAGTGTTGTAAAAAGCGGCTACTTTTGACTATTCAATACTTTTCCAATTGAGTACTCGATACTACTCAATACTTTTAATGTTTCTTCTCATTTGAAAATAAAAATATTTAATTAATAGATTAAAATTCGTTTTTATTATTACACGTACTCTATGATAATTTATGGTTTAGTAAATTTAATAATACAGTAAAAATTCGATAATCCGGATAATTGATTGCTACTCCAATCCGGAGTAGCGAATTATCCGGATTACTACACATGTATGTATATAGGTATTTATTAAAAATTATAATAAAAATTCATAACAAAATAAAACATAAAAACATAAATATTGATTTTTACAGTTCAGTTAAAATAGATAAAGTCTTGTGTGGTCTCTTCACTGAAGGCATCTGGCATCAATAATAAACTAAAAACGCATCTGCATCGTTCCAAAACATACTCATATCACACTATTCTAACAACTATTCTAATTCAAAGCATGCTGTGATTTGAATAAAAAAAATAAATAAAAACGGGTGTTGCTCAATCCGGACTATAGAGTTGCTATCAATCCGGATTATAGAACACGCAATGAGCTGCAAAATTCTGTCCGGATTACCGAATATTCCGGATTAGTGGATATAATAAATAAACAGCCAGGCTTATTTATTGTTTGCAAATGATTAAATCATTTGCGCTTAATTTTTCGCAAAACCGAGTTGTATTAATTTAAAACAGTTTCAAGTAAAATTTTCATATTTACATATGGAAATGCATCTCTGAAATGAATTGAGTAGTTAGTTTTGGGTGTTGAGTACCGGGAAATACATACGGTATTGAGTACTCGGTACTCAATACTTTTACAACACTAGATGCGTATCGTATATTATGTGTGGTATATTTATTTTTTTCTTTGTTTAAGCAAATAAATATGTACATATGAATGTATGCATGTCTGAAGTACTAAAAGAAGAATTCATATCGTCACCTGAAAAGCAAACGGACGTTACTACACTTTTTTATTTATTCATTGAAATCCATTTTGTTTATTTTAGAACAAGAAAAGGCAACGATTTTATTTTTTTCAACAGTGTATATGTGTATGTAGTTACACCTTTTTGCATTACAAAATACATGCACTTGTATATTTACTCCCTTCAAAATTTCTTTAATAAAGTGTTCGTATCAGTCTAAAATTTTCCCTGAAAATGCAGTTGGGCAAGACGAAGCATAATCAGCCAAAAACCTTATTTCGAATATTTTTGTAGTTACGTCCGTTTGCATTTAAGGTGACGATATTTTTTTTTTAAATAGAAACTATTAAATAATTCAACAAGTTTCCAATTTCCAGGCAATTTCTAAACATGTATGTATAATAAATAATTCATTCATTCAAGTAAACAATTAACCAGTTAACAAAAAGATTACTGAGCACTGAGAAAAAAGACTCCGTTCACCCTTTTTTACTGCAAGAAATTAATTGACAATTAAATTCAATCAAAATTATGTGTGTTTAAGTTACCAACGCACACAATGTTCATATTAATATTACAACGTTATGGGTATTTAAAAAATAATATTATAAAAAAATTACAATTAACACAAATAACGTTTACAAATTATGAAAAATCGGACCAGTGCGAGTCGGATTGGAGCGGTAGTGTACTTGTTTGGGTAGAACTAAATTTTTCATATTTGTTATTAAAGCGACGATACCAACTACCAGTGACACTTCCAATGCCTGCACGTTCGCTAGCTACTGGATGTTCTCAAGATACCTAAAAGATTTTAATAAGACATGCATTCCGCGCACATGCTCGTCCACTGCTGCCAAACAAACAAAGAAAGAAACAAATTAGTTAACAAACAAATGAGCAAATGTTTCTGAGATCCATTTTATAGATAAAAATATTGATATAACATTATTCCCTACTACACGCTAGATGGAGCCTTTTTAGACTTTATTTAATAGGAAAATAATACCGTATTAAATTAACCCTCCGTTAGTCGCAATCTTTTTCAATTATGATTGGTCCCAATGTATCAAATTGATATCAATAAAGAAGTACTAAGTATGTACATATATCCTATGGCCGACTCAATCGGTCATATTCTAAAATTAAATATTAAACATTTACATAAACTAGAGTACGCCTAGTGGTCGAAATTCGACCGCCAGTTTAATCGTATACCTATTTTAGTTGAATTCTTTTAAAGAGAAAAAACCACCAATTACACTCATTCCCTTCCCCATTGAAAAAACAATAAACGAAATAAAACAAACACGCTCATTGCTTTGCTTATGTTTTTACTTGAACCAATACTTACATAAGTGAATGCGTGTACGTGTGTATTTTTAGCATTTGTAGTGGTGTCAACTTTGGGAGCCCTTTATTCCTTTAATAATGAACCGATTTAAATAATATATAGCCGTGTAACTAATGCTAAAGAATATCTACCATTTGGCAAAGGAATGAAGAAAATCGGTTGGCAAACAAGAAAAAGGGATCTAAAAATTTGATTTTGCCTATTTATATTAAGATTATACGATAAGATATAAAAGCAGAAAACATTCTCAATAAACAACTTAAAACTTATTCAGAGTTGTCACAGAATCCAATGTACGCGGAATTGGATTTAAAAAGAGAACAAAAGAATACTTTTGTGTGATGACTTCAAATGTCATAAATTTTATGTTCAAAACAGATTGTAATTCTAGATTGCACATGAAACCGATAACATTGCAATTCATCACACAAAAGTATTTTTCTTTTCAAATTCAATTCCGACTACATTGAAATCTGTGACAACCCTGATTAACTCCCCTTTGTTTACAAAGTATGTAAAGAAAATGCTCTGTCTCAGTTCTATGCAAAGTCAAATTGGACAAACACACATGCACACTTTGTTTATTTTTCAACATGAAGCTGATACATGCATGCGTAATAAGTGTGCAAGTATTAGTACCAACTTTAAACGCTTATAGCTTGCAAAATACTTAACCGATTTTAACAAAATATAGATTGTGCACATTTGTGAATAAGTATCTTCAAAATATGATATAAGTTCTGTCAAAATCGGCTGCATAAAATGAGCGTAAAAGGGATCTAAAAAATGTGTTTGTCTTTAATTATATAGATAATAAAGAAGTCGCGTTTGAAAATAATCTCTTCACTTTTGATTACATAAAATATTGAATTCGAAGTATGTATTTAAAAAAGTTGAAATATATTTTTGTATAAAAAATTGGTTAAAATTATAGAGCAAGAAAAAAAAGAATTATGGAAATATTAATTAATTAATATTAAAGGTGAATGAAGCGAAAATATTAAGATACAATAAGTTTAGAAAAACTGTCATTTAACGGGAAAATTTACTATTAAAAATTGTTGCTTGTATCAACCGCATCAACCGGACAGACATGTTAGCGAAAGCAATAGGATTTCGTAATTACACTTCGTGTATGGTATTCTGAAAATGTCAACACAACAGAAATAGTCTTGTAATAATTGAAACTACAGTCATACCCCGGCTTGCGTCCTTTCGGTTTGCGTCGTTTCAAAAATTTCCGAGATTTTGATGTTGCGACGTATTTGCTTCAGCTTGCGTCGCATGGCTTCGAAGTTGCTTCGTTAGTGCTTCGGTTTACGTCGTTAATAAATGTTTGTATTTGCAAAGCAAAATAGAAAAAAGGGGATTTCCCGTCGAAGTCTAATGCAAATTTGTATGTGAGAATTGTCTACAAGTTTGTCTTCGTTGGTAGTATCAAATTACATTTGGTAAAGTAAAGTCTTTTATTTTAATTAAAACTATTATTACACAAATAATAATAAAAAAGTGGTATTTTCTATTGAAAAATATTTTTTTTACTAAAATTATGAGTCTCGGAACGAATTAAATGAAAATTAATACAAATGTTTGGGAAACTGTGATTCGGTTTGCGTCGTTTCCGTTTGCGTCTCGTTTTTCCGGTCCCAAATAGCGACGCTAACCGGGGTATGAGTGTATTTGTTAAGATTCTATTTTCAATCTTAAGATAAAAGCTATTCTTTTTACAATATTTAAATGTATCTATAATTAATTTCTTTATTTACATTTTTTAATCATAATTTGAAATAAAACATTTGAATTTTGTGATCTTTCCTGATTCATTTTCCTTGTCACTGTAAATTTTTGAGCCATATTATTTTTGCCATTATTGCTGTTGTGGCAAACATTGACAGACAACTTGGCACCGCAATGATTTGACACAATGTTAAATAAATAAATAATTGTTTTATACATACACACACACACACACATACGTACGTAAACACAATGTACACATACTTATACATAAATATGTATACAATTTATTGGGGAAATATCTTTAGTCTTAACTCAACTACAATACTTTACAAAATAATTATAATGTTAAAAAAAAATGACAGAAATTATTTTAACAAAAAAAAAAAATAATATTTTTCCACTTTATTAAGAATTAATATAAAAATAGATGAAAACAACACACAGCAAAGATGAAAGATAAATCACTTTGTCGTCAGATAAATATATACGAGTACATATATCTATAAAAAAAATGACAAAAGAAACAAATTAAAAATAATAGAATGCTTTTGAACAAAAGAAACAACTGAAAGTTAATTGCACTGAAATGCAATAAGAATAGAAAAAAGAAATACTTGAAAAAAATGCCAACAAATACGTATTTCGTCATATCTGGCTTTCTTTGAAATAAGCTAAACGAAAACAAGCAACCAATTACAGGGAAATAAAAAAGAAACGATATTTTAGATACTCTTGTTCTTTTTTTTTTTTTTTTGATGGCTCCGAACTTGAAATTGGCAACACGGTTTCCAGTGACAAACGATTTGACAGTTCTAGGAAAACATTTACAGGCATAGAAATTGTCAGTCGTTAGCCAGAGAAGCAAGTTGTGGGTTTTTTATCGGGGGCGGCGTAAGTACAAAAATTAGTCGGCGGCGGCGACTGAGTAGCCTGCGAAGTGTTTCTATTGGTGCGTCAGTTTTTTGACGGCTTAGCTGAATGTCAACCTCGAATTAAAAAGTATAAACAAAATTATATTAGAAATCGATACATTTAACCAAAAATCTATACCGGATAAAATCGACTCTCTCTCTCTCTCTCTCTCTCTCTCTTAATATTGTTTGATTTTCTTTGGTTTGCATTTTCCTATGAAACATGTATGTGATTTCATGAAAACCCGGTAACATTGCTGAAATAAGGAGTATCTAAAATTGAGAGAACATATGAAAAAACGCTGTAAAAATAAAATAGTTTCTATTTCACGATCTCATTCTCTGGCAACATTTTATTTCAAACTGTATGTCTAAGTTCACACACGACGATTTTAATTGGGCAATTCTTGAGTTTATAGATTTTTTTCAGTTTGCGGTAAGGGGAATAAAAAGGGAAAAATAATCGCCGGTACTCGGCTATTTCAAGCAATTCTCTCTTTCGTTTTTTTTAGTTGAATATTTGATATTTCTTTTCATAAATAATTTATAATCAGAATTAAACACAAATATTAAACGTTTTAAATATTTAAAAATAAAAAAACACATAATTATTTAAGTGTAAACATTTTAATTAAAAGCGTCCTACATACTCGTACTCGTATTATTGTTTACTTTATTTTTTTATTATTGATCTTTTCCGCTAAAGGTCTCCAGACACGTTCAAAATGCTTGCTAAGCATTGTTATAGTATACGTGAAAATTTGATAGTATGTGTGACACCAACGTCGCTTGATGGAAAATCAAAAAATTTAGATTTTTGGCACGCTTGCTGACAGTCGTTTGTACATGTGTAGTGTTAACCCATCAAGCACGAACAAATTTTCAGTAGAATTATATTTTCACTGTGAACAGTTGTCAAAAAAATCGGAATTAAAAGAAAATTATAAAAATTATTCGTACAAAAAAGTGTTAGAATTAAAAGAAAAACAAAGAAAAGACTGATAAAGAAATAATAATATTTCATTATTTAGCGACATTGTTATAGTTTTTTTTAGCCAAACGAACAGCACAAAATCAAAGTGAAAATGAATGCTTGGTGGGTCGCCAAGCGCGGTAACGTCAAGCCAGCCAAACACACGTACACGAACTTGACAGCAAGCATTTTGAACGTGTCTGAGGCCCCTTAAGCACAAATGTTAAATTGTAAGAAAATAAAAACTAAACAAAACAGAAAAATTTGCCGAAGAAATTGTCGTGTGTGTGAACATAATTGCAAGAAAATTTTGATAAAGTTGGGCAGTTAAAATCGTCGCATATGACCTTGGACTATGGGAAACGTCGTTCAGCTCCAGTTCCGTTTCATCATTATTTTCGTGGATATTAGAAACAATTTTCCCTCTTTATTTTTAAGTTGCTGCCACATAAACGTGGTTTTCTGTAAAACTGGGGGCAAATCGCCGCATTCGATATCGAGCAAAATTTCCATGCAAATTCAAATAAAATTTTGTATGGGATTTTACTCGATATCGAATGCCGTGATTTGCCCCCAGTATTTGAAAAATGCCAAGTCATCATATGTGGCATCACTGCTTTCTAATTATCTGAAACAGCGATGCCAACTGTTTTTCTTTAAATCAGTTGTATTATGATTTAAAAAAAACTCCCATAACATTTTGAATGTAAATTGCTCTTTTTCATTTTAATTATTCATTAAAACCATTTAAGAAATTTTTACTTTTCCTTGAAAAAAAAAACAAAAATTCAGGTGTTTATAATCTTTGTAAAGCAATTTCCGAAAATACTTTTGGTTTTTAACAACGAAATGACATGAAAGTGAAATGATGCTATTGTTGTTGTTTTTATTTATTTATTGTTTTGCTTGTAAATTAAATTATTTTGATACATTGCCAAACAATCAAAAGAAAAAAAAATGTGACAAAATTTTGTGTGAAATTCTCACATTTTAAGCAGCTTGTGTTTTTTTTTGTGTTTATTTTTTGTTGTTGTTGCTACAGTAAAAGCAAATATATTTTAAAAGCTTGAAAAATATTGTTTATAATTAATTTTTTTATTTTTATATTTCTTTTAATAAACATTTCTGTATCAACGATTTACATTTCATCAGTGTTTTTTTTACAAATCGCTTTTTGTTTTGCAGTTCAGAAAATAATTGTTTTTCTTTAGTTGTTGTTGTTAAAAATATAATATCATGAGGTCATAAATTGTTAAAATATTTAGAAGCTGAATTGTTATTATTTATTAAATGTAACACTTTTAATTGATTTAAAACAACTAAACAAATTAAAAAAAAACTGATTATAAAACAGTCTTAAGGTTCGTCTAGACGATATGTTGAATCAGCATATGTATGCTTACAGTTATATGCTTTAAATTAACAGCAAATGTTTCTACAAGCATATTCAATATGTTAGGCATCTGCACGATATGCTGAAAGTAATAAATTTTTAAGGGTCAACATATGCCAGCCAATGATATATCAACATATGAGTTAGCATACAATTTGAGTGTCTACACGATATCTTGAATTTCGTATGATGATATGTTTGTTGGGTCGTGTGAGCATATGTTTAAAAATGTCAAATTATGCCTGTAAATAAAACGAGCAGTTTTTATTGTAAGGAATAGTAATATTGATAATATATATGTATATGCATAACAACTCACCAACTACAAATATTTTCCAACAAATAAAGTTAAATTTTCACTATATTTTTTATTTTTTTTTTTTTGAATAATGTAATATTTTTGTTGTTTAAACAAAATGTCTACCGTTTTTCTAATCAGTGGTGCCATAGGTGTAAAATTTCGTAAATTGACAAATCTAACTGAAAATATGCCAAATCAGGCAACACTGATAAATGAAAAGCTTGCATATGCTTTTCAACAAATAACATATCTGTTGAAATTTTTTTAAAAATTTGTTGGTATCATTAAAAAATGCCCATCATATGTGGTTCAACATAACGTCATATGAATTCAAAACAGCTCTAAGTTACATTGAAAAAATTTTACACGACATGCCAGAAACTCCCTACTATAAAAAGTTAACCAACGTTTTTCAAATTTTTTTCAGCTTAAGCTTATTTCTTATGAAGGAATCAGTAGAATTTTAATATGTACAATTTTCCAGCGACACATGTATTTTGATATGGTACATCGTAATCAACCAAGAAGTCGATTTAAAAATGTTTGTAACTTAGGGCTTTTTTGAAATCATATGAAGATAAGTATGTTGAAAAAATTTTGTGTCTACACGATATGTTGGCGCTGGTATCAAATTTTTCACCATAAATATGCTGATTCAACATATCGTCTAGACTAAGCTTTACAAAAAAAAAAATAAATAAAAAACGTTTGCAAGCTCGTAGCACTGCCGGTTTTTCTAGTCATAAAGTTGTACTGCTACGGGTCGGAAATCGAACTTCAATTGCAAACTTAAGCGACCCGTTGCCTTGCAATATAATTGTGCAATTTTTCATATTGTACAATAATTTCGGCAACTTGTACGTCATCTTAGAAGGTGAAATAATATATTGACAAATGTGAAAATCCCTTCGAAAAGTGCGACATACTGTTTTGCGATGTGTTGTGTGGGCAACATTGTTCAATGGAATGTTTATTTTATTTTTACAGTGGAAATAGTTTCGTCTATGTGCGATTAATTAATTATTCAAGCATTCTGATTAATCGATTATTTGATTAATCAAAAAATGTTACTCTTCAAATTCATGATTATTCGAGCTACACAAAATCATGCTTAATTGATTAATCTGAGTTTTTAATAATTTCATATTGAATAATTAATTAATTTGGTTTTTATTTGTTCTTGTTCAGGTTTTTGCTTTTTCTGTTTGATTTTTTTAACTTTCTTAATTTATTTACATATTTGTATTTGTGTGTATTAATTTTGTTTACTTTAAAATATTTTTGAATTTCAAATAACCAAAACTTAGTATGCTTCATTAATTAGCATTATCATTTTGATTAATCAGAACTCTTGATTAATTAGTATATGGATTAATCGAAAAGTTTGATTAATAGCACATTTTTAGTTTCGTCATATTTTTTTTGAAAGTATTGTGCTGACACTTATTAAATATTTTGGAGCAAAACGAAAATAATATGAGCAATAAAATATTCAATAATTCCTCTTATTTTCTAAACTTCTTGGCGGCGTCAATTCAATACAACACCAAAAAATATGCACTTGTCTAGTCGTAGTCCACAAGGCTTTACTACTGTTGACAGGCTCTTACTATTGTGGAAGGGCTAGAAAATGGCAACAGACTATTTAGCAGTAATCAATTGTTGTCTACAGTGGGCACACAAGTGGCTATTTCTTGCTATTAGGTTGAATTGGCATCGACAATTAGTTACAGAATAAGGACGAATGATTATCACGAACAATGTTAATTCACAACAAAACAAAAATGTCGTAAGTGCTAAAAATAAAAAATTTAATTCATTCAATTAGAAAAAAATTATTGAAATTTTTAATAAAATATCCAATACAATTAAAGAAATTTTAAATAAAAAAAATTGAAAAAAAACATGAAATTAAATGAGGTATAACATATTATTGACAATGCCGTCGGCGCGAGTCGTTTTTTTTTTGTTATAAAGGGTGTTTTATTTCGACGGCTTGGAAAAATAAAACACACAAAAAGGTTCATTTCCATTTTTATTTGATTTTGATTTTTGGCATGTGGCCACCTTGGATGGCTCGGAGAAATTACAATTTTCAATCGATTTTGCAGGCATAGGAGACCGCATGTCAGCGATAACGTGGCGAATGTTGTATGCCAAGGCGTCAATCGTCTATGGCGGCCTTTCGGCGTATTCGAGCGAGTTGACGTGGCCCCACTCAAAATAATCGATCGGTATTGTCAGAGGCCAATTTAAAAAAAAAACAGCATATATATAGAGATCGTATCAGCCCAATTATGAATAAAAAATTCCCCGGGAGATTTCTCCCTTTTACTAAAAAGGGGCTGTTCACATATAATAATCAAACAATTAATATGTGAACATATATGTGAACAGCCGCATTTTATGAAAAGAGAGAAATCTCCCGCGGAATTTTTATTCATAATTTTGCTGTATATATTACAAAAAATAGGTTTTATTTCCAATTTTTTTATGAATTATTTACAATGTTTTATTTTTCAAATTATACAAAAATTTAATGATTTCGTTTGAGTCTTCTAACTTACTTCTTCAGTTTCGTATAAAAGTGTGATTACAGGTAATTACTACTAACTATTTTTATATCAGATTTTACGGAAATTATTCTTAAGTCGTTATGAAGAATTTTATTTGTTATGTAAAATGGCTTATTTACTACTGCCCGTAGAGTTTTCGATTGGAATTATTGTAATATTTCTACGTTGGAGTTACTAGCAGTTCCCCATAATGTTATGACATAAGTTCACACCAGTTTTAATATGGTTTTGTACAACAGAAGTTTGTTTTCAAGGAAAAGTTGAAGCTTAGACACAAGTAGTCAGTACATTTGTTTAAACTTGAAATAAATTCGTTTTCTTTTGGTATTTACTATATGTTGCTTCCATGTAAACCGTTTTGCTAAATTGAGATCAAAATATTTAACGACATTTATCGAAGGAATTACATCGCATTTGAGGAATACATCAGGATCAGTTCTCTTTCCTTATAGAAATGTTATTTGACTGGACTTTTGAGTGTTTTGTGAGCCAGTGATCAAGACAATCATGTTGAATGATTTCGATTGCTTTTGATTAATTGTTGGCAGGCGTTGTTCACCGTGACAGTGGGAAATATTTCGTTCTCGTTGTTATATGTGCCCCTGTACGAAACGTATTTTCTCCTATGCTGGTATGGCAACATTGAAATACGAAATGCTGCGTTGCCAATTGTTCGTTTAATGACAAATTCATTTGTGTGTGTGTTTCTGTGTGTAACTAATTTTGTAATGAAAAATTAGTTTTATAAAATTCAAAGTTGAGAAAAAGTACATAACATTAGTAAGCACACATTTTTGTAACACATGTATCAGAAGCAGGCGTCTTTTGTTAGAGAATTACATATGTACAAAATAAAATTTAAAAAAACACAAACAGAGTTTGTGTGAATGTTTGTATATCAAAAAGTAATGAATATTAATTTACATACTTACATACTTCCAATGCATTTCCCCTTAATAAAAAGCACATTAAAATTCTTATTAATGATGATCTATGTATAGACCAAATATGGTCTATGTGCTACATATTTTAATTTACATGTTGTACATATATGCAGGGTTGCCGTTGAAATTTCCAGAAAGTGTCGTTAAAAGGGTATTTAATAAAAAAGGGTAAAAAGTGTATTTTAAGTAAAATAGGGTCAAG
Source organism: Gymnocheta viridis (assembly GCA_956483585.1). Classification (NCBI taxonomy): domain Eukaryota; kingdom Metazoa; phylum Arthropoda; class Insecta; order Diptera; family Tachinidae; genus Gymnocheta; species Gymnocheta viridis. The sequence goes on from OY101442.1 coordinate 13,879,830, forward strand.
TTTTTGTAAACAAAAAAATTATATATATTTCAATTAAAAACCCGAATTTTAAGAATTAATTAAATACATTAGACTTAAACAAAACTAATTATACATACTTGAATTATAAATCGATGTTAAAACTAAAAAGCAATTCACAGGGCATTCCAATATTATCCAGATTATCAGAAAAAGAAATAAATTTTACAAAAACTTTTGATAATGAAAAAAAACTTTTGTTTGAAAATCTTTGAAAGAAGCAATCTCGATTAATAAATTTATAAAAAAAATACTTAATACTTTTGATAATGTTTATCACTTTTTAGAAATACATATTCTATATTATGTAATTAATTCTTCGCTTGAGGTCCATTCTTCTAGCTCCGATTCGAGCAATTTGAGGGAGGAAAGCCTAGACTCACAAGTTTCTATTTTAAGTTTGATTGTAAGTTTATTTTTAATCAGTGATAGTTTTGGAAAAAATAGTTCAGCGGAAGCACTACTATGAGGCAAAGTAAATATATATGTAAAAATATATGTAACGAATTCATATAAATTTTAATATATATTTTAATCAAATCTATTTTTTATATATCCTATCTCGAACCAAAACCTTTCTGCGTTAGTTATTTTACGTATATCTTCATAGGTTTTGCTGTTTATCAATACTGGAATATTGGAACTTTTCTACTCATTTTCAAAAAGGGTCAAAAAGTGGCATAAATTTTGTTAAAGTGGTACAAAGGGATACATTTAAAAAAGGATCATAGAAAGTGTAATTGGCACGAAAAAGGGTAAAAAGTGACACTTTAGTGTCACAACGGCAACGCTGCATACATTCATATAAATATGTTTACACTTAATAAACACGACCACTTGAGTGTCTCTCAAAAGCCATTTTAATTTCCCTTTTACTCTTTCTTCCGCTTTATATCGCCGCACTCTTTATGTTTGTTGCCACGAAATGCCAAAAGAATATTTTGCTATAAAAACCAACGACAATAATAATTTGCTATGCCTAAATGAAGTCATGCATATTCAATTGAAAATCAATTATAATTTCGAAATGGTATATAAAAAAAACAAAACTACAACTATCGCTCCGTGTACACGGTGGAAAAGTTCATTTCAAAATCATGTGCACATAATAAAGTATAAACATTTTGCCAAAATTTTTTTAATTTTTTAATATTACATACGGTAGAGTTTTTCTCTGTATTCGTGTAGAGAAAAAATTTTATTTCAAAAATCGCATTTACAAACACATTATTAAATGTTGCAGTAGTAAATTTTATAAACCAATTGGCTGGTATTATTGGTTCCGCACGGAAAGGAAACTTCAATGAAAGGAAATATATTGACCGATATGCACATCGCAATTGTTCATTCCTGTGGTATAAGGTTTCCGCAAACTCGATTTAACATCCCTGTTTTGGGTCAGCTGTTGGTAAAAAGTATGTTCGCTTAAATAAAGCTGCATTTAAATATGTTTCTCCAAGCAGCGGCATCTTTTAAGGGCGGCCCGGAATGGAACCATTTAGTGTCAATGCCAAATCTTCGACAGGCAATATCCTGATTTGTTTTCATTAAATTAACCATTTGCTTCTATTTTCAATTTGTTTGTTTATTTTTCTCTTTAATTCCTATAAAAATTTGTTTCGAAAATAAACTAAACTAAAAGACATTTCTTTTTGACGAAATTTTATATTTTTTATTTTGCACTTCTGTTCTTTCCGTAAGTCTTTCGTTATAAAATTTTAACGTAAGCAAAATAAAGAATCACTACATTAGGGAAGATACCGCAGCAACGGAACCAATAATTTAAAATTTTTTTGTCTCAAAAAAATTCTTTGCGTAATCGCGGAACGGAATTAATAAATGTCATCCATTATATATTTATTTAAATTATTTATTAATAGTTAAAATGAATTTGTAAGCAATATCTTGCAATTGAATCTTTGTTTTTACTATTGATGTACAATGCTGAAATAATTGGCGTTTTATGTGACCGATAGTCATTTGTATTTTTCTGTTTGCTTTTCGATTTAATTTATTTTTGCTTCATGATTAAGTTTTTCTACATGAGAAAAACTTTAAGACCGGCTAACTGAATGAATTTTCATAATGTGTTCCAATGCAAAAATAGTATAAAAAATCAAATCAAATAAAAGTGAAATTGTATACAAAATTAATCCTGCAAATCGAGGGATAGAGGTTTGCATGCAAACGAAATGTTTGATAACAATAATAAACAACTTAAAACTATAACAAGCAAATAAATTAATGCAAATTAAGCTTAAAAAATAAATTCCTTTAAAGAATTTACACTTTATTGACGCAAAAATATATTTATTTTTTTTATACAAATGAATATTTCTTTTCTTTGAAAATATTTTAAAAATGCAATTTGCAGTTATCTGCAATAAAATATTATATTGTGTTAAATAAACGATTTGAATTTAATACGTGTAAGAAAAAAACGTTTCAATAATTATTTGTGATTTCCTTTTCACTTCTTATGTAGTAAAGTTTGAATGATGTTTAAGATAAGTGAGAAATAAATGATTGATGAATAAAATAAAACATTTGCTTTCAATCGTGTTTACTTACTCCTTCAATTAAGTTTTTATTATTATGTTTTGTGTCAAAATTATTATATGTTTATCAAAAATTTATAATCTTATCAATATATTTATTAAACAGAAAAATATTTCCCCTTAAGTGTCAAAACAACAAACAACGTAAACATGATAAGGTGTCTTTCTCTCTCTTTCTCATCTTGTTGCTAAAAATTAAAATCAGCAGATGGTTTCCAAAAGAAAAAACAAGATATCATTTTTATTGACTGTGATTTTTCGAGATTTGAAACTTCTCAAAAATATGAATGAAGTTTCGTCCACTGTTGATCTGGCTAAGCACCAGTGAAATTTGGTCATAGAGACTAGCTTGACTAGCTTTTTGTATATTAAAACTCGATTTCAATATGATTTTTTTTTTGCATTAAGCATGGTACTCTGTTCATCATTTCGTGGGAACTGCTGTCAAAAGTCCATACAAAAAAATTCATGCGAAATAATTGCAAAATAATATGGCCGAAGTTGTACTCTGTTCATCTTCTGAAAACATACGAAATGTTTCTGGCAGCATTATTTTTCAGCAACAAAATGTTTCTGGCAACATATTTTTCTACTGCGAAATAATGAAAGCAGCACTTATTTCATGCGGAATTGCAAACAACAGCTGATCGGATATTTCTGGGGGTTGTGGTTTCAATTTTAAGTTTGCTGCCCATAAATAATTAAGATAATGGAAAATACTGTAAATATAATATAAAATGAAAGTGAGTGCTTTTTGCAGAACGTGTGTCTTCAATGAGCTCCTCCGCTGCAGCTGCGATTTGCATTAATTGATACATTGCAGTACAAGCTCCTAAAACTATTTTGTTTCCATTTGTTTTAATTTTTTTTTAAATAAACACATTTTTTGTTTTTATTAGAAAAACAATGTTGCTCATTTCAAGGCAATAAAACCGATAAATTTTTTATAAATCGTGGTATTGTCACCACTGATCAGTTGTCAAAATTTTCAAACGAAATAATTAATGTTGGCTCAACATTTTTCGCAAATTTGAACAGAGTACTAAGCTTTAGCACGCAAAAACTTGAACAGGATACAAACTACACACTGTCTACATTACTTTACATTATATCGTGCGCTTATCATGCAGACGGTCGGCTGTTCAACCCCTGGCAAAAGCGTGGTTTTGGTCGACTTCCTAAACGCATGTTGCAAAGCATAATTCGAAAAACTGCGTATACAATGTAAAACATGTCTTGGGTGCAACTATGCTTTGCAGAGGCATTTTTTGCTTGTAAACGCCATTCGGGAACGCCGCTGTTCAGCTCGTACATAAAACATTTGTTATAAACATATTTTATTAAATCGAAAAATAAATTTTATGCAAATATGGACTTAACAAATTCACCACAAATAGATAATCATGTTATAATAATTAAAAATAAATACTTACTCCGTCATTGCAGCTCAACAGTTTGGATCACGTTTGCATACAAAAGAAAATGTATGTAAGATTTTGACAGCTGATACCCATCAAACTGAGTTGGCAACTGATCAGGAATATTAGGCGTTGCCAGAGATTTCATGTATGCGTTTACGGAGTCTATGAATTGTAAATATGCATTGCAACTTGCTTTTAGGAAGTCGACCTTTTTATTGTTGAGAATAGATTGCAATCTTGCCTTACACCTGTAAGTGTTGTAAAAGGTTGACTTTCTTTACCGTTAAAGCGGACTTTGTACGGTGCATCTTTGTACAATTCGTGTATTAGGGGTGACAATTTGTTCTGGTAAACTCAACCAATTAGTGCTGATCACATGGCGTTAAGGGATATTCGGGATTGTCACAGATTTAAAAAGACGACAAAAAATACTTTTCTATGATGAATTTCAATGTTATCGGTTTTATGTTCAAAACAGATTGTAATTTTAGATTGAACATTTATTTTGGGGGGTAAACAAGCAGAAGTTTTATATTTTGAATTATGTTTTTAGCAGTTTATTTAGTTCTAAGCAAGAGTCCCAGCTGATACGAAAATTATCGTCGAACTCAAGACGTATCTAACAGGCGATCGCATTAGATTAAATTGGCAACCGCTGATTGTATTCGCATTTGTCAAAAGTTATTGTATTGATGTTTAAACTTCTTTCCTACCAATTCTTGTAAGAAATTAAAATCAAGGCAAATCCATAAAATATGTGTATACAATCTTCTCTTTAAACTGTCAAAAATAGTTTATTTAATGTGATTATTTTTTTCGATCAATTTTGTTGTTAGTGTTTTTTTTTTAATCCAAACTGATTATTATTTTGGCTAAAGTTCGTAACATTTTTAGTCAGAAAGAATTGGACATGAGACAATATTCCAAAGTAACAAGGGAAAATTTTAACACCAATAAATTTCAATTTACACGGCAGAACAGAAACAACATTGTTTTTCGGAAGCCGCTACACTCCCATCATGAGTGTTCATGTGTGTTTCCATGTATCCGCCACTGTTTAGATGGCTCGGCTGAATACGATTTCAACTTTGTATTTATACAAATAATGTCTAGAAAAGGGATACGAAAGTTATTTGTATTATTAGTTGTTTTTACAGTAAAAACTGCTTCGCCACTATCAATATTTAAATTTTACTATTAAATTAACCCATTGCTACACGTTGTTTTTATCTCATGTACCATTTTTCTTTCCAATTTTTGTTTTTACTTAAGACAAATCTTTTTTTGTGGTTTGATTAATACTTAAGTATTATTGCTTTTTTGTTTTTTACTGTTTAATTTTTTTTTAAAACGAATATATTATTTTAGATGAAGTTTGGCAGTTGTAAAACTCCACGAACAGAAACTTATTAGCAGGGTTCCTAAGTCCACTAAACCCATAAAATATATGTATACAGGAATCTGTTTCGGCTGTCAAATTTTATGTATAAAAATCAAATTTTTTTTTTTTAATTCACTTTTTTTTTAAAATCGAATAATTTTTTTATATGAAGTTTGACAGTTGTAAAACTCAACGAACTGAAACTGATTAGGCTGGGCTCAGAAATACACTAAATGAGTAGCATATATTTATACAGTCATCTCTTTCAACTGTCAAATTTTATGTATGAAAAAATTGTGATTAATCTTTTTGAAAAGGAATCATATTTTTTTTAAATGAAGTTTGACAGTTGGAAAACGAAAGAATAAATAAAAACATTTTCGTTGATCTAAAATTTAGAGAAAGTGTTTTTTTGTTTATTTATTATATAACAATAAAGTTTTTTTTTCACTAAATAAATTTGTCATCGGTAACGGATTTTATTATTTTTTGACAACTATTTCACAAATTAACGTGTTTTCATTGTGAATGCCAGACACTCATGTTTTTTTTTCTAATGATTTCATTTAAAATTTCTCAACTTTCTGATTTGTCAAATCAGCCTGGGCCAAAGGTGGCGGCTTATTAGCTGCCGAACCAGTTTTGGCCGAGACAGGCTTAACATTTGACACTTTATTGTCCTTGGGTGGTATGGTGATATCCACACTATCCTCCTTTTTCATATACAAATAACCGCCACCCATAAGACCTATTAAAGACAATGTGATTAAGGTCCAACGTAGGGCGACATTAAAACGTAATCCCCTAAAAATGAATAAAATTAATAAAGGAGCTGCAAAAAAAAATACGAAGGCGGCGGCATAACTTACAAAAATAAAGTATATTTGAGCATATTCACGTAGGTTTTATTCAAGGCTACACCTTCCTCTACCCAAAACATTGGCAATACTACTTGAGGAATTTTGCTAACTGGTTCAATGGCTTCCACTGGCTCTAAATCCATATTGAATTGCAAACGCTTTGCGGCACGCAAAGGTGTACCAGATATCTTGAATGTATTTTGAAATATTAATTCCAATTTATTGTTGGATCATAACAAATAATTACCAATTCAAAATCTATGTAGATGGCATGATCATGTTCATTCGGATTTAAACCGTTTACACCCTCCACTAACTTGGGATCGGCATTGTAGAAATGCGGCATTGAGGCTAAAATTGGTGCTCCGGTACAGGCATGCAAACTCATGGTACCCTTGGGAGGACAAGTATCCAAATCTTCAGGATCATCACAAAAACAATGCAATTCCGGAGTGTTCTTTTTTTTACAGTACAAGAAGTTTTATAAATAAGAAAATTTTGAAGGGGGAAAAAAACAACAACATATAATAAAAAATTCTGTTTGTACTGACCTCGTTTTAAATGATTTTTATAGAACCTGTAATTCTTACCCTAATATCGCCCAAGTCCAGGGTAAAATAGCTGGCTGGCAAACCACCATACCGGGACTTGCGTACATAGTGGGCAGCCAATGAGCGGCACAAATCGGCTGTAAAAGCCCACAAACCATCATCCGGGTGTAGAAATGGAGGAAATACTGTTGAATCGGTGCCGATTAATTTATTACATTCATCTCCCGCCCAAACATCCAGCTCGGGTTCGTCTTGAAACAAAATCAGTTTACCCATTTTATGGACATTTTTGACACCTCTACAGGCTGTAAATTTCCCCGCATCTGAATGATTGGCCTAAAATGAAAGAAAGAAAGAAAAAAGAAACTAATAATTTCCAATAATTTTCACACCTCTACCCCCCTCCCCGCCCACTTACCGTCTGCATAAATGAAAAATTAAAATGAGTATCATTTACTTGTTGCGCCTGTTTTACTTCGCCCGTATAGAAGGCGGAACACAAAGCCTTCGAGGCAAACTCCTCCGACGAACAGTCTACACTCAGTCCCCGAAAGAATATATCCATAAATGGTGCTGTGAGGACACCTTTTTGATCCCGAAACACAATATCAATGGCTTTGGAAACCAATTCCATCATAGCGGCCCTTTCGCGCAACACCACCACAGAAATTGGCTGAAAAGAAAATAATGATTGATTATTTCATCAAGGATTTGTTTTTCATGCAACGAACGCAATAAAGCAATTTGCAAGCAATTATTTGTGCTAAGAAATTCATAAACATTTTTTTTAGAAAACTATTAAAATTAATATTGCAAAGTGCTTAAAGTGGAGAGCAGCAAGCAGTTGAGTAAGAAAATTGCTAAAATTATGGAATACTAAATTCCTTTTGTATGAAAAAAAAGACAAGAGGACGGACCAGCAGCTGAATTGAGTTTTAACTAATTCAGCCAAAAATGGCTTGACGTTAATATTTGTATGTATGTGAACGGCCCCATATATTTTATTAAATACGTATGTAAATTAATTGATGTATTTACTGTGTATGGAAAGGGAATCTCGTTAAGAATGCACTTTTATTTATTTTTTTTCTTTGTACAAGTGGCAACTCTGAAATTTGACAGCTGTTTATCCCGATTATTAAATAAAAGCAGTCATAAAGTAACTCTGGGCGAGTAAACAACACGCGTCGTTGGCAATTATTTTGTAAGTGCAACCAGGCCACTGTTAGTTTATTGGCCTTCAAGAGTTTTGCGTCTCGCTTGGCGGTTCCTATTCGTGGGATACCCTGGCAATTTGTGTCCAGCTAAGCCATTTTTTATTTTTAAATCAATCATCATTATTAAATAAAATGGAGCACTTTACGAAAGAACAACGCGTTATAATTGTGAAAACAGTAGAAAAATTTAGAAAGTTATGCTGAAGAAGAAGAATTTTCAGTCGAGAAAGTGCACCTAATGTGTCGACGAATTCGAAGAGTGGTCAACGGTCTCTTGGAAACATGGCTGCTGTAAGCGAGTGCGTCGCCGAAAACCCGAAAACAAACATCAATTCGGCATCGTTCTCAATAACTTGAAATTTCACGAAGCACTATGCACCGAATTTTGGCAAAAGATCTCTCTCCACCTTCAATACATACGTACAAAGTTCAGTTTAAGCAGGAGCTCAAACCAGCAGACCATAGAAAGCGGCGTCGTTTCGTTCAATGGGTAATGGAGCAAAGTGACGTCAATGTCAATTAAAAAAAAGTTATCGTCTCCGATGAAGCGCATATCCATCTCAATAGACGAAATGGCCAAATTCGAGGCTAAGAAAATCCTCATGCAAATAGCTCTGTAATTGGACAGAGCAGACGCTTGACAGTTTTTTTTACTCCTCTTCATTTTGACAACTTCTGCAGAAGTCGTTGTATGGAAGATTTAATCTACTTACGTGGGCACGAGTATTCGTAGCTGGGGGTTACTGTGTAATTCGATTCGAAAATGAAAATCATTCGAATAGTATATTCGTTATGAAAATTAAATTGTTCTGCGTAACACTTTCGAACAGGTTGCAACGAAGTATTAATACGTATATGGGGAAAAATAACAAAGAACTTTATCTTAAATGTCAAAATAACGAAGAAAAAACACAAAAGCTTGGCATCACTTTTTACGTGCAATGTTTTAATTTAATTTTATAAGCGAAATTAATTTCAATTTAAAATAAAAATAAGATGTAAATCAAAATAGAAATTAACACATTCATAATTCAATTTAAAAAAGTTATTCAAACCTTGATGAAGGTCGTTTTTTATATAAAAAACGTTATAAATTTGATTGCTATAATATTTTGCCACCTCTTCGTGTAGCTTCTTCAATATTGAAAAAAATTGTAATATTTAAAAAACAATTCAACAAAATTTTTCATTTGTAAATATAAAATGTTTCAAAGGAAAATCAAATTATATAGACATATATTAACATTTTCTAGATACATATATGTTTACAAATAAAAAAGTTGATCAGTTGTTATATAAATATTATCTTTAATATATGTTTTGTACTGAAGTGTTAGTGCAATATTGACAATAAATTGTATAAGTTTTTTATATAAAAAAGTTTCCTCATTTTATCCTCATTATTTAAAAACAAATTTGGAAAACAATATTTTCATATTCTATTTCACATTCATATTATATAGTTTTCGTGATTCTAGCGGTTTTAATCAATATTAGACCTTTAAATTTGTACGATTTTAAAAAAAGTTATTGCGAATTTCGTATTTGGTATTCTTTGCAATTTCTGGGGATTTTTGTCAATATTGGAGGGGTTCTTGTTTTAAATTTTTCGCTTACAATTTGAGCGATTTCATGCAATTTTAAAGCCTTCTAACAATTTTTCCAAATCTTTATGGTTGTAAACATTAAAGATAAATCTGCGAAGCTGTTATTAAAAACTTTTCTTTTTATTTGTAAATATAATTAAATTAATTTAAGCAAATTAATCATTAACGCTTAATGATTAATTGTATTAAACGTGAATACGATTAACATATATTACATTAATCTGAATGGATGTATGCACATATCTATGTGAATTTCTTTAATACTTTTCAGTGATTTGGAATAAATGTTTTCTGTTCTTTTTTTTATTCTCCACCATTCGATCGATCACTTACCGCTATTAACGGATGAGCCATTGTTATCATTTCTTCTCCGGTGAGAGGTGCTGAAGCTTTTGCATTAAATATAAACGTATTTTTCATATGATATGTTACCGTGTCCTCAACATCATCATCCTCTAAATCATATTTGGATTTCCATTCACTTAACAGAAATAGAAAGAAAATTTTATTTTTGCACATTCCATTATTGGTCTTTCTTTAAAACTTTCGTTTTCTTCAACCTACTCAAACACAAATGGACCGATTTCCTGTAAATTCGGCTTGGCGCCATTCAAGAACTCATCGGGATTCGTTATATTGAAAACATAAAAATAGAAATGCAAGGGAAACGGTGTATTTTCCCACAATTCGCGTACATCCGTACCGGGTTTCAAATTCACCTGTTTCTTTAGAATGATCTTTAAAATTTTGGGAAATATTAACCAGCCATTTAAAATGGCAAAAACGAACACACCGCCGGAAATTATTAACAGTTTATTGCGATTAATTTGCATTTTGTTGAAATACGGTGACTTTTGGAATTTTCTAAAATTTTTATAAAAATTTAAAAGTAAACGAAATATATAATAGTCGCTTAAAAGAGCCAATTTGTTGAATCTAGAAGAAATTTTTGTTTAGTGAAGTTAACAAGAGTTTTTATTAATCTTGAATTGAATTTTCTTAGCAATCCCACAACTGTTTTGTTTGCACAACTTGTTACAACTAAATGCAGTAAATTAAAAACAAAAAACGTATGTAACTATTTCTGCAGCATTATTTTTTATTTATTTTTTTTTGCGTTTTATTGGTACGTGCGAACTTTTGCAGTCAAAAACAAAACGTTTTGATTTTTCTTATAGAAAATATTCTACATACATGTGTATATATATGCAAAGGGAAAATCCTACTTGAGAACTTGAAAAATGAATGAAAAGAAATATATAAATTGTTATTAACATTATTTTTGTTCTCGTATCAATTATAAGTTGCAATGTTATTAAAATTGTGCAGCTGGTGTTACACGAATCTTGGGAACTCTACCTAAACATGTAAAATGAAGTAAAATTCACCTAAAATGTTGCATTTTCTATTAAGTGAGTTATAGACTCGCTATCGAATTTCAATCTGAAAGTTAAAATTTAATTTAAATCCCCAAACGGATAAAAATAGTTTCAAGCTGACCTAAAACTTTTCTGCTTTTGATCTTTAACTGTCTCTATGAAAATTACAAAATTAAGAATTTCATAAGTAATTTTTGTTACCAGTAAATGAATGAATTTAAATACCTGCCATTTCACGCTTCAGGGAGTCGGAAACAATTAACAGTAGTTAATAAAAGTAAAATTCCACGCAGAGATTCTTACGCTGCAGTCACACCATCAAATTATTTTTCAATTCTCATTCTAGATTTTTACACATACTGCTCGCCAAAATTCACAAAAATTGAAAGCTGTGATGTAGGCTGCATGCAAATTTAAAGCAAATTTTTTAGCAAGATCCCATAAATTTACAATTTGGGAGAAAAAAAAACTGCAATCAGCTGTTTTCTTGACTGTAATTTGAAACACTCTATTGAATGAAAATTTGTAAGCAAATTCTCGTCGAATTTTAAAAGTGTGAGTGTATTGGTAAAAAAGTGAGAGAGAATTTAAAATTTGAATGAAAATTTGATCGTGTGACTACCAAGTTAAAGGAACATTAACTCGCGTTTTAATGTCCTGTAGAATGTTTTACTTTTACAATGGCATCACTGTTTCACATCATAAATTTTTGGTTAAACGTTGCCACTGTTTAAAATGTAACCAGATGGCTGGTTTTGTGACTTTCTACTGAATTAAGGGAAATTCAGTGTGTATCAGGGGATTTCAGATTAACCGAGTATTTTAATGTTATAAATATTTACTTGCAGAAGCTAAAATAAAACTGTACAGCAACAAAAAAAAAATTTACCAAGGTCAAATGACTGATTCTGCCCCTTGGGGGACAACAAAATACATGTTTATCGGCGTTTTGCGAGTTTGAGTTTTATTTTAGGCGTAGTGAAGCTCCCCCTCGCCCTTTTGCATATCGGAAACCATGTACTCCTTAAATTTTAGGTAAAGAATGTGTTCAAGATATTTATGTTAAATAGCAACTCGTCACTGTATGGACCAAAAAAGGTCCCTACAGTCAGGTCCGTTCGTGAAAAAGAGCAAAAAGTACTGCAATATCCTATAAATATATTTGTCATAAAATTTGACTATTAGTCGATAAATTCATTAAATCGCCAAAATTCAACTTGAACGCCAGAAATAAGTCAAAACTTGAAATGTGTTTAAGGGTTAATTTTGAATTTATCAGAGTTGGCTCTCAAATATTCCACAATACCTGCTTCTAAAGAGTTATTTTCTTCGAAAATATGTGTTACGTCGTAGAGGTAATACCTCTTTCATTCAATATCATTAAACAATTAGATTAAGACAGTCCTGAAGCTAAGAACGCACTATCGGCTCAATGTACAGATTTTCGTCGGCGTACTGCAATAAAGTCATATGTAAAAAAAGGTACATGGCCTTACTTCTCAATTAACAATTGCACTGAAGTGCACTGGTAACAAAGATATACGGCCTTATTTCGCCATCAATTGAGAAATAAAGTCAGCCGATACTTGGATCTTAGCTTAACAGCTGATAAACTTCGTGGTGGATAAAAACAAATACATGAATGATGAGGACTTCAAAAGCGTTTTTATATTTTGCGTTTGAGTTAAAATTAATTCGCTTTTCCTCCCTTCCTTTATTATTAAAAACAGTTTCAATAAATAATTTGAATTATAAATTGCCTTAAAAACTTTTTATTTATTAAGAATTTGAAAAAAAATAAACCAAAAAATTAACATTCGTTATATGACTTTATTATAAATAACGAGTTAAGGATAATTTAATATTAAATTGTTGGCACCACTGTTAAAAACGGCAACATATTTTTTAAAGTTGCCATATCTAAATAATTGATATCATTATGATTATTTGGGGTTACTGCGAATGAATTGTATGGTGTTTATATTGTAATTCGAATAAAATTTTCTTTCGATCCGAATTACAGTTTGATATGTCCAATGAATGAAATAAATAAAGTGAAATACACATAATTTTTAATTAATAAAGAAAACAACTATGCACCATAGGGAATAATTAATAAATTTTGTATGTATGTTATTTTTGAACGAAAAATTATAGATGATGAATTTACAGTTAAGTTTATCTGAATTATAAAACATTTTGTTGAAAAACAGTCACATAAGGATTTTCTCCTAATATCTAATAAAAAAAACATGTTCCGTAACTGAAAATAACTTTTGTTATGCACTATCTACTAAATATGTAATTGATTTCTACATGCATATGTACTTGTATATTTTAAATTTTTTATGCGTTTTGTAGATATAAACATCTAAACGTATTTTAATGTGATTTATTTTTTACTAAATATCGTCGCCGTCGTAGTTTTATCTTCGGTTAACGTCACAACCTTTATTCTATTTTTTTTTATAGTTTATTTAAATAACACTTACTGTCGAAATTGATATGCCTCATTGAGTCAGAAATACACAGACAAAGAAAACGTTTACAAAATTTCAAAGAAATTAACTAAATCACGTCTTAAACAGCTGATATTTTCCAGGTTTTCGTACGAAAATTGGAGACTTAATGGGAATTTTATATAAAGAATACTCTGGCAGGGTTGTGAAACGTTGTTTAACCTATTCCTTGTCTGACACCATTGACATATTATTTGAAATCATGTAATGATGTCAATTAAATGAAAACTTCATTAGCAACACCATGCATTTTGTCCATTTATTTTGTTCAGTGCAGTTAAACCTTTGGATAAAATACATTTCCATTTGAATATAAAAAGTATGTATTTTCCATTTTAATGGCATTTAAAAAGTTTTTTTCTACATTCCTTAAAGTAATTTCAATGAAGCATTTTAGATGTGCGAAAATTCACACCAATTGCCAAGGAAGGTGCTGTAATGACCGTGACTTTTTAAGAATTTGTAATTCTTTTAATTATCTTTAATCGTTACTGTAAATATTAATGTAGAAAACTACTTATGGGATTAATGAGTGGAAGTATCCTTGAAAAATGTGTATTCTTGCCAGCACAGCTGATAATTTAACCAGACATTTTCTTTGTGATGCAATAGCACACTCAAAAACATTATTTCCTTAATCTTATCGCATTATAAATATGATTATACACGCAATATTGGCAACACTTGTTTTACTATTGAACAGTTCACTTAAGCAAGAGATGCCACTTCTTTGCAAAATCATAGTCACCCTTATCGTGGATATTTTTTCCCAAGAAATATTTCCCTTTTCCCTGATGTTCCAATCGTGAATAATTCCTGCAAAAAATGTTCGCGGGAGAAAGTAAATTCCCCTTATCCTGAATAATATTTTGTCACGGGGATTTTTCCACTTTTCCCTTGGTTTTGTTCACTTAATTTTTGCAGACGAAATGAATAAAAACATCATGTAATTTCAAGATTTTCCTTCTAATTACATATTTAAGTTTATAAATATATATATTTTTTTTATTACAAGATCAGTAAATACTGTTCATTATTCTTAATAATAATAATTCCCCACAAAAACTTTGACTTTGATCTTCTAGTGTTTTGCGTATAGTTTCAGCGCATCGCACCATTAACCACTTACATATGACATTTTTAATATTCTTTAAGAAATTCCTTTGAATAATTATCGTATTTTAAGGAATTGACTTGCTGGAGAACGACATAAATTTGTGGGGTAAAAGATTTGGTGATTACTCTCTATTACGATGCGAAAGCAATTTAAGTGTACCAATAATCCGATTTCGTACCATTTTTCTTTCGCATCGCATAAGAGAGTAGCCCCCCTGATAAATAAAACGAATTGTTAAAGAAAACCCTGAATCATTATCGAATTGTTGCTTTTGAAACAAATCTGAAAATTCTAAACTTATCGGTTTGCACACTTCAAGAACATTTTATAGTTGAAGGTTTAAAAATAGATACGTTGTTTTTTGTTTGTTCTTCATATCATATTGCATTTTCATTAACAATAATTTTTTATTTCAATGGTAAATAAATACAACATACATATTTCCAATTTCTTTCTTGCAAAAAAAAATTGTAATTACAACACACTTTATTCAAGCAATAGTTTATTTTATTTTTCTTTGATTTTTCCGAGTCTAATAATAATAAATGTTTTGCTTAAATGATGATGAAAAATTCATACAATTCACACCTGTTCAATATTCCATAATTATTAAAGCAAATGGAATAAAATAGAAGAACAAAACTATTTCACAAAACAAAAGTCTTTCCGTTTGACTTAATAACGTCTAAATATTCTATACACCCTTAAAATTTGCACTAAAAATACTTTCATTTGAACTTTTTACGTTGTACCAACAATTAGAAAAACTATGCAATAATAATAAAATAATAAAGGATAATAAAAGTATGTAGAATATTTCTGTTAAATAATATATAACCCAAGAATATATACAAACAGAATTGACACTATAATTGCTCAAATAACAAACAGGTAAATAAACATGGTGCAGAAATACAACAGCGGACGTGAATTTCGTACAAATTTGACGATCGGCGGGATCCGTAAGGATACTATTGATTTTATATTCCTGTCGGTTTTCATTATTCTCTCATTTTTAGCCTCTCATTCCCTCAACAAATTAGATAAACTATAGACGTTATTTCACAATGAAATAGAAATGTTATAAAGGACTAAAAAAAATCCTATATATCTGCTGTGTCAAATGATTATCTTGTTTGACAATATAAAATTTTGACGTCTGTGTGAAAAATTCATGTTTCTGCTGTGTGAAATGACATCTGCAGTTTGCTTATATTTTACAAATGTCAAATACGCTTTAAAAGAAAAACAATCGATGAAAAAATTGCTGCGGCGGCCAGGCAAAAGATTTGACTACAAACCGTCGGCTACCAACAAATTTTTAAAATAATTTTATACACATAAAATAAAATTCTCTGCTGTAGCGAATGTGATGATATGAATTTTTTTGCAATTATATTATTCTTTAAATTAAGCTTGAGGTCACTTTTTCTTAAATCATCCAAATTTATTTTATCTCGAAATTTCGTTGCCTTTTGGGTAACTTCTTCACGACGAAAAAATCAATAAACAATTTAAATAACAAAATAAGATAAAATAAATTTAGATGATTTCTATAAACAAAACAAAAGTGACCTCAAACATAATTTAAAGAATAAAGTAAATATTTTCAAGAACTTTTGTTTGTTGAGGAATTTTTAGCTAGTCTAAATCTTTGAAAGAAGATATCGAGGCAATCTCGATTAATAAATTTAAAAAAATACTTAATAATATAAATATAAAAAAAAGGTCGAAAAATTATATTTTGAATTTTTTTTGTTTTTAATTTTCAGTTTTTCAAAATATTATTTATACAGTTATTTAGTTCCTTAAAAATGTGATTCTTCATTTAAAAAAAAAAATATCAAGATAACTTGTCAATTATTTCTATGTTTTTACATCTTAAAAATCATAAAATTAAATTAAAGCAACACTGTATGAAGAAAAAGAAGTATAATTTTTGTGTTTCATCGAAATATTAATCTTTTCGACCACCTTCAAGTTTGAAATAATCAAAATAACTTTTTTTCACGACTTTTTTTATACACGGTGGTCGCTGGAACGTATGTACCGTGTAAAATCAGGATTGGGTTTATATATAAAATTCATCTTGTATAAACGCAACGTTGGCAAGAAATTAAATTCACAATAGTTTTCTCATAGACAAGTTTCCATATTTCACAGCGCATTTTAATAAAGAACAACGCTGCAAAATAATTTGACACAAAAGGAAAAACATTAAATAAAATATTAAAATTCTGTGCCCATATTTATTTTGAAGACGAAGATTATATTTTAACAAAATATTAAATTCTTTTTAGTGATATAAATAAAAACGTTAAATTTTGTCAATTTTTTCTCATTTGGTAGCACATTTTTTAATGTTGGTTGGGCAACACAGTATGTACACCTAAATTAAAAATCTTACCATACTACAATAAAACGAAGCCGCGGAAATTATGGAAAATCCCAACGAAACGACGTTATGAATAAAATTTCATTTATTTGCATTTAAAGGCACTCCATGAGCTTGGAAGCTTAAATAGTTACAATTTCTATAAAAAGTGTGAAAATTTTTTTGATCAAACTAAAAAATATTTTATTATTTGTTTAAATAATGTGTTTTTTTTTTTCATTAAAACAACAATTTAGCGAAACCTCAAAAAAATAAGGATAAATTGACACCTACACAACAATCACTTTCAATGAAAAAAAGGTTAAATTTTTTAATAAAATAACTTAAAAATGATAAGTGAGGCCAAAATGTTTAGCAACAATTAAGCAAAAATTAAATCAGCTTTAATAAAATTTTTTCGTTTTTTTTTTCATTTATTTAGAGAAAAAAGGGGGTAATGATCAGCTGTTTATGTTTGTAATCGTTTATTTTTTTTATTAAACTGGTTTATTTTACACTTGACATTAAAAAAAGCATATGCAAACGAAGCAAAAAAATATAATGAAGAATTATGTATTATTTATTATTTTTTTTTTGTTTAAAATAATAAATATTGTTTTGTTGCCAACTGTTTTTTGTTGATATACAAAATTTTGCATTTTAAATGAAAAAAAAAATATATACAATCAACATTTTGTTAAACTATTGCAGCTTTTTAAATTCGTTGAATAATAATTAAGTTTTTGTTTTAAATCAAATACTCGTATTGTAGCTAGAATTATAACATTCGGTGAGAAACAAGTTCGCCTCAGTAGCATGTCACAGTGCTAAAATAGCAACAAAAATTGTATGTTTAAGTGAAAATCTTGCGGCAGACGAAATAAACAATTTAAAATGGTGAAATAATGCAACCGTTTTCTCTATTTGGCAGTACCAAAGCAGAGTCCTCGGTCAGCATTCACGGCTTGCTTTCCTGCTTGCGCTTGGGTTTCGTTCAAAACTTAACACAGTCAACTTTTATTACAGAATAATAAAAAAAAGGAAATTTTTTACAGAACTATAATCAATATTATGAAAATATTTTAGTGCCTCAGGATAGTTAATAAAATAATACACAATTCTTTTGAAATGTAAATCATTTATTCGGTTTTTGTTACTTACTCGCTAAAAACCTTAATTCCAAATCTCAGTTATCGTCTGAAGCTATAAATGAAAATAATATAAATACTAAATGGCGATAAAAATAAACAAGTGCCTGCTAATTATCAACACTATTAGTAACTTAATCCGGTATATGACTTGACTGACTTTTTTTTCGCAATAATGCACAATTGAATTATCATTTAATTAATTTATAACAATGGGAACAAACAAACAACATCATCTATTTGTATGATATGAACAGAAATTTTATTTTTAGCTTCATGTTTGTTTGAAAATAAATTTGTTTAAATTACACTGAACAAAAAAAAATATATATATGTTTGATTAAATTATTAATTCCGCTGCAAATGTTCGACCGATCACCCTCCCCTTGAATTCCTTAAGTAGAGTAGTTTTCCGATTTAACGAACCTAATGGTTGTCAATCCTGGGGGCAAATCACGGGATTCGATATCGAGCGAAATTTCCATATAAATTAAAAAAATTTTGTAAGAGATTTTACTCGATATCGAATGTCGTGATTTGGCCCCTGTTCGTTAAAGCGAATTGTTCGTTATATCCAGTACTAAAATAAAAATTAATAGCGTCGCCTTTTTTTATTCATAACTATAAATATCAATAGTGTTTTTTTAATATTTTATTAAAATTGTAGTAATTTAAAATAAATATTTCTTTAAAAATATGTGCAAGTAAAGGAAAAATTCATAAAAACAACGTAATAAAAAAATTATTTTCTTAAAAAACTCGATAAACACAGTCTGCTTATTGGAATTGATATATTTTTAAAGGCATCTTCTGAATGATCTCTCAAAAACATTAAATTTGTTCTACTAACATTGTTTTGCTGAGTCCATTTAATACAAATTTCGAAGTTCTTAATGAGATCTGCGTGTTTTATTTTGGGATCTAGAATTATTTTTGTTTTCTTTTTTTTTAATTCAATGTACAATAAAATATATAGTTTCATTTTAGTTTCATCAAGCTCTTCATTATTCGTTGCATCGTTTTGTTTTACATTTGTTCGTTACACCGAGTACAAAATAAACTTTTTGTTCGTTATATAAGGTACTTACTTAGTAGAAATAAAAATATTCGTTAAATCGAATGTTGGTTAAATCATAAAACTACTGTAATACATATGTGAACAGCCTCTTATTTTTTTGCAATATAATGGCAACTCATAGTGCTTTACTGCAAGACTGGCAACACTAAGTAGAAGCTGCCATATTAAGAAGAGTATTCCTCCTTATTCATATCAAGGCAACGACAAAAAGTAAGCTCTCTTGCCTACTCGTTGTCGGTCGGCAACTATTGACCACTATCAATAGGCCTAGAAAATACTAAGCGAATGTTAAAAGTGATCAACTGTTGTTGACAGCGAGTTGAGAAAAGGCCTGTGTGATGTTTACAAATAGTTATGGAATATGGAGGAATAAATCAGTGCTGCCAATTTATTAAAATACGATAGTGCCCATGAAATCAAAGTTGTAGGATTTAAAAACTTCAAAAAGTACCACTGAAAGCATTATTACAATGAAATTTTTAATATTTTAATAAACACTAGTATTTCCTATGGCCAACGCAATTGACCATATGTCATTTATATAAATACGATAAAATAGAAATCGAAAACAAAACAATATTGTAAATGAAAAACTTTAAACTTATTAGCTCTCTTTTGTTTACAAAATATTTATAGAAAATGCTCTGTCTCATTTCTTTGCAAAAGCATATTGGACAAACATACATGCACACTGTTTTATTTTTCAACTTGAAACTGATGCATGCATTTCCAATAAGTATGCATGTATGTATTAGTAGCAACTTTACACACTTATAGCGCTCAAAATACCGAACCGATTTTGACTAAATGTAGATTCTGCACGTTTGTGAATAAGTATCTTCAAAATGAAATAAGTTCTGTCAAAATCGGCTGAATAATATGAGCGTAAAATGTCTTTGCTATTAATTATATAGAAAATTACTCATAAGAACACATTTTAAACTTTTATTACATTAACAATAGATCTTCAGGATGTTTTTTTATTAAACCAATTGAATAGTTTATGTATATTTTTATTCTTTTCATAAAAGTATTTTAAAGTAAATTTTACTGTTTTAAATTTGTAGTTTTCTCTTGAGCGGACTACCTCTTTATAGGGACACATTTCAATGGTCCCTTCGGTGTCCGTTGAAGAGAGATTCCACTGTATGTACTTATTTTTTGTTACATAGTACCTCGTCAGGATTTGCCGTGTCTTGGATACCATTGAAATCTAAAAAGATTTTATTTAAAAATTGCTTGTGCATTCAGTGTAGTTTGTAATTAAGACTTTGTTAGAAAACTATTTCTTTTCTCACACTTAATTGCTGGGTTTGTTTTCATTTGAGATAAAAACAAATTTAATTGTCGTTTTAGCAATAATTAGATCTAAAATAAAATCCACGTTTTTTGTAATAAAAACTTTCGTTTTGTAACGTTTTAAATATTATCGTCATATTTGCATGAGCAACTGACTGACCCTGCATTAGAGACTGTGCCGATGGGTTTTTACTGTTATTAAAGATATATTTTTTTTGCATAGAAAATACTTATAATCCCTTAAGTTTTATATCTTCCCGTACGCTTTAAAACATCCAGTATTTTTAAATTAGATTATTATTTTTGTTTTACACATTTCTCGTATGACACAATTAATACTTAACAATAAGTTAGATATTTAATAAGACTGTTTGTTATAATAAAAAAGCTACAACAATATTATTAACAAATACTTAAGGAATGTTCTTGAATAAATGGCACTTTATTCGCCTTCTCAATCTCAGCTATTAATAGAAAAACAATATAAGATGGTGACGATAAAAATCACATATTAAAGTGAAAAAACAAAATGATTTTTCATTTTCTCTAGACACGTGTCCATTGTGAATATACCCCATCATATTTAGTTTTGCTAAATTCAAATTAGAACAATAGACAAAAAAGGTTGTTTATTTCAGATAGGTATAACCTAGCAAACATTTTTTAAAAATTTCCTGATATCTAATTATATTTTTCGATATGTATTTGTATTAATAATATTTAGTTAACATAAAAATGGCAAAAAAATAGCGAAGATATTTATTTAAAGTTGTTTTTTTTTGTAATATTAATTTTTCGAAAATTAAATATGCAATCAGTTTATTTAGAGCAAAAAACCAATTAAACGCTTTCGGATTTGGAATATTCTAACACTACTTAATTTTTTACAATAAAATTATGTATTAAACATTTTTAAGACTTTCTTTCTATATATATTATTTCTTTAAGTTTTATGCACTAAAATGATCTTTTAATCGCTAATAAAAAGAAATCAACAAAGAAAATCAAAATCAATTCTTTCGATAAAAAATTAATTTAATTAATTTTATCTTGTGCATAATAAAGAAAACAAATAAAACGATAACAATATTCTTGTTAACAATTTAATTTAAAATACAGTGTAGAACAAAATTCAGATGTTATAATGAAAAATTTTTCAAAATTAACGTTTTAATCACTCTTGAGTACAATGTCAACTTTATAGTGGCAACTTTACCACACTTTTTCTTGAGAAAGTGAAAATAAGGCTGCCCCCTAAAGTGGGGTACACACCATCCAACATGAGTGTCGGTTTTGCTCAAATTTCGGCTTGATCGACAGTGTGAACAGAAATTTCGCCAGTCAACAGTCAACCCCAGAAATTTTTGCGGTTGAGTGACAATTAGCGGCCATATTGGTTTTTGACTGATAGTATGTACTGATACTTTTATCACTCAAGAGATATTTTTGTACCAGAAACTACAAAACTAGGAAGAGGAAAATTTATATTTTTATTTTATGATACAAAAAGTTGTTAGATAATAAGTTAAATTAAAATACCTCATTATAAAAATTTTTGTTAACAATAATGCGCATCCAATTTTCGTATTTTCCATGTTTATGTGTCTAATTTTTTTCTTGAATGACGGTTTGAGTGTCGAACATGATGGATAACCTGAATAGTCAACACTATCATTCAAAACTCATGAATTTTTGACTGTCACTCAAGTTCGATAATGTGTTTCCCACTCAAAAGCCGGTTACTGTGTGCAGTTCAACAATGTCAGGCAACCGTGCAAACTTTGACAAAGTATGGCATTCCTAAAGTCATCTGTTTCGCAGCTAAAATGCAAATAAACGCAACTAGCGCATTATTTAAATTGGCAATGCTTTTTATAAACAATGACGGAAAAAGATAGGAAAGTATTTTTACCACATAAATAATAGGTGTGTTCCAGATGGATAACAAAGTCGCACAAACTTTCCCAAAGTTTCACAAACATGTACAAAAACCGTTTTAGAAGACAAAAATTGTGCAAGTTAGAGCGCTCACGAGAGAGTAATTTCATTTCATTTCCTGTACAAAGTCACACAAACTTTTTCTTTTGGTAAGTTAAGTTAAGGCAAAAATAAAATTATCAGCTGTTTTGTGTGTACATAAATTTTGCAAAAAAAAAAAAAAAACACGTGTGGCACTCGGGGACTGCCGCGGCAAAGCTTTTGCAGAGCATTTTTTATGAACTTATGCAATTATAATTATTTATTTATTTTTTATTTATGTAGTATTTATTTTTTTCTTTGATATTAATTCAAGTTTTTTCTTTGATATTAATTTAAGTTACACTTTTTGAGCGTGGTGACCGATAAGAAAACAATTGTTTTTCTTTTATTGAATGAGAAGTTAATATCGTTTAAAATATTTTTATTATCGTACAATACATGTAGGTTATTCAGGAATTTAAACAATAGGTTTATGGTAACTGAAATAAGAAACATAAGTTTGAGACTTGATATTCTCTAAATATCTGGAAAATACTGCTTAAGAACCTACGAATCGAATTGTCTGTTTGTTTGTGTATATAATTTTTTGTCAACCACGATTGCTCGTAAGTACGCCATTTTGTGTTTTCCTACATGTAAAACATCTGTTCTGGCAATACTGTATGCTAATGAAATCAATAGCATACTTTAGGGGTTAACATACGCTAGTCGATTCAAATACTTTAAAAAAGCAAAAGACTTAAGAAACAAACTTAGTGTTAGGTTTTTTTCGTTCCGGAATTTCGTGATTCAGTCGCTGCGCTCAAAGCCCGCGATAAAAGCTATGCAATAGCTTAAAAGAAAACTATACATTGTGATTAAACAGTGTACGTTGCAAAAGAATTACTTTAAAACTTAAAAATGGAAAATATTTTTGCAGTTAAATTTATTAAAAACAATAAATAAATGGAAGAACTGAAAATATTTCTGTTTTGTTTTTTTTTTTGTTTTAATTTACTTTGATTTTTCCTGTGATGCTCACATTTCGTTCACATTAAAATTAAATATAAGTGAACGCTATTGAAATATTTTGGCTTGTAATTGTGGTTTTTTGTGTTCCAGATGTTTTGGGTATCTTTTAAAATTTGAGAGAGTAACTGTTGACTTTACTCTCATTAGTACAAACTTGCCCAAAGTTACCTGGAACACACATAATTTTAATGGAAAAGTTGACATTTTAACGAAATTATTTAATTAAATAATGTCTTCTATAACAGATGAGAAATTCCTATTTATTTTTAGTATTTTCCTTGGAACATGTTGTTCAAGTAGGAAAAGTGCAAGACGCTTTCGTTTTGAAACAAATAAATTTTTTATTATGTGGCTCCTGGAGCGATTTTCAACACATAAATCCAAAAAACTTTCCAACATAATTTTGCTCGCTACCATTGTTGTTTTAATGATGCGAAGCAAAGAAGTGTTCCTAAACGTCAACAGTGTTGCAAAGTTTCAAATGACAATGCATTTGATTTGCAGTGTTGTAAAGTATAATTGCTTGCTTTAAATACTGCTTTAACGTTGAGGAAGGCAGCCTCTAACATTCACTTTGCAGTGACAACAGAAATGTAAACAAATTTGCAAAACTAGACAAAAGTTTCCCAACTTGTTAAAAGAAAAATAAACCACAAATTTCATGCTATTTTTGTAAACTTTACTCTGAATTACATAAAGTTGTTGGAAGAAATTAGAAAAACCAACTATTTTACATGACAATAATGTTAAAAAAACGTGTATTTACACATTCTTTTTTCAACAACAATTCAGACATCTTGCGAAATCGACGTCATTTATTGTTTCACCAGAAGTGATAATAAACGAAAAAAAAAAACAAAAAACTTTTTATTGCAAATTTAACTGCTTGGGAAGTCAAAATGAATAAAAAATGTTGTTTTGTAATTTGTGGAGTTGATACAAACATATTCACTCACTAAGATCAAAAGTCAGAGGCGGCATCGTTCAACTTTGTCAACAACTGCTAAACTTAATTATGACTTTTAATAGAAAACTTTAATTTTTTTGTTAAAAATTTTTCAATAAATTTTTAAACTGGTTTTTCAATACAGATTATTGCACAGTTTTTAACTTCTAACGACACCAGTTTTATGATGTTATAATAAATACTTTGTCATAAACTTAATTCGTTGTTAAGTGCTTGTAATCTGCTGGTAATTTGCAGCAATTTTTATTATCGTTATTATGCTTTCAAATTTATTATAAATTTATTATCGTTAGTTAAAGAAGAAGAAGAAAAAAACAACAACATGTTTGTAGGAAGAAAATATTGACCATGTGCTGCTTTTATTATCACTTTATAAATTTAATGATTGCTATTCAGAAGGAAAGTTAAAAAAAGTAGTGGAATTTTCTATTTCCATGAAATCAATGAATGACACTTAGAATGCCGGTAAAGTAAGCAGCGAGCGGTGCACAATAAATCCCCCTTATTACAGTTGGCGACATCGACGTCACGTCAACACAATACCAAAAATTTGGAGCTTGTCTACTCGCTCTTGAGAAAAATTTTGTGGTAATGAAAGTGTACTTCTGTTCTGTAGTCAGTTGTTTTCAACAATGAGTAGACAAGCCCCAATTTTTTGGTGTTGTGTTGACGTGACGTCGATGTCGCCAACTGTAATGAGGTGGAATGTTTTTCATTCGGATTATTTGTGTTTTCCACAAACTCTGGGGCCTAATCGTCGCTTTCGATATCGAGCAGATTCGATCGAATTTTCTTAGTTTGAGATTATGGCAGTCGATATCGAACAATATAAACACATTATTCGATATCGAATGTCATGATCCCAAACTAAGAGAACTCGATCGAATCAGCTCGATATCTCGATATATTAAAAAGTATTGTGCTTTTTACATAATTACGTTGAAAATACAAAAAGAAAAAATAAATAGCGAAATAGCGAAGACTTACATTAAAAGAGTGGCAGCACTCTCTTATTTTCCCCCAAAGTTGCCATCACTATCACTACGCGTTATAATGGGCGCGTTCATAAGACGTAATAGCTGTTGAGTTCAACTGTTGTGAAACTGTTGCCAATTGTTGAGCCCAACAGTTACGTCTTATTTTAAAATTTAAACCACAAAATAAATATTCTGTGTTTGCACAACAAACCACAGAACATTGTAACACACCGTATATTGAACTAAAAATGTTATAAACATTAATATAAATAGACAACCTAATAAACCAATATATATGTAATGAAATTAGTATTTTAATTCAATTTCTTTATTTTGTTACTTTATCGCATTTCTAATGCAAAATTTAACAAATTATTTGCAGCCGCCTAATGAAGCGGCGTCGTATTAGAGTATAAAAGCGCATAAATCTTCGATCAGCTGTTTAGCCTTCACAGCAACATGTTGACTGGTAGCGAAAAAAATTTGTGATGAAAAAAATGGCAGCAAATACTCAACTGTTGTGCGGAGCGCAACTAGTCAACTCTGCGTGTCAAATACAAGCACTCAACGATTGCGCAACAGTTACGTCTAATGAACGCGACCAGTATTAGAAAAGTGCTATAACGTCTTAATCGAAAGAATGCTTTCGTTCGCTTTCTAAGCGAAAACCTGATTTGAATTTCTGTAAGCAAAAGTATACCAACGATGACTCGGAAAGAAAATGTACGTGTTTTTTTTAATTTGATTTCTTTGTTACGAATAACAAACCAGGCACACACATAAGCACAAGACAACGAAAGCATTCGAAATAGAGCAACTAAAATTTTCGAATTCTAACGAACAGCTTTCTTTCGCTTAAGATTTTTTTTCGACATCGTGGCATGGGCTATAATTAATAAAAGGAAACAAAAAAAATATGGTAAAGAAATGAGTTAAAATTCTAACGATCATTCCACTACTTCTACTTTTGTGTTCTGACTCATTTTACCTTAGCATGATGTTATTTACAAATAACGACTTAATACTGTCAATACTTAGAATTCATTGAATACCCAAAACACAGTTAGAAAAAAATACCGTCTCTCGTGAGGTGTAAAACTACTGATTAACTGAATGAAAGCGAAAGGTTACTTGTGGGCCACTCAGGGTTTAATTTACTAGTTTATTAACTACTAATGGCCTTATTCACAAACGATTAATAAAGTTTATGTGTACATTAAAACCGGTTTTCCCATATAAAAATCCTACATTAAACCTACAATAACTTTATTAATCGTTTGTGAAGAAGGCCATAAATAGTTATATAACTAATGTAAA
The DNA here is from genome assembly GCA_956483585.1 of Gymnocheta viridis. Classification (NCBI taxonomy): domain Eukaryota; kingdom Metazoa; phylum Arthropoda; class Insecta; order Diptera; family Tachinidae; genus Gymnocheta; species Gymnocheta viridis. Next base: position 13,906,609 of record OY101442.1, read on the forward strand.
GTAATGCAGACGGTATGTGTTTTGTGTAGCAAAGTATGTGTTTTTTTTTGTTGGGAAATAATTCTATATGGAATAGGTTTGAGCTGTTATCACTGTTAAATAATGAAAGAATTAGTAAAAACTAAACATGAATATTGCTAAAGGCCATTTCACACTATAATACAATTATTACGTAAATTAACAAAAATTTAACGCTTATTATATTGTTCTTAAAAAACAATAACAATTTGTCATATCAGGGTTGCATTTTTGTTATTTTTCGTAATACTTGTATTATAGTGTCAAATTGCCTTTAAGTATCAAACTCTTTTCTTATTTTTTAAACGAAATCTACTAAAACTAAAAAAAATCCAAAACATTTAACAGTTTTAAGATAATTTCCTCTATAACAGTGCTACCGTATTGAACAACAGCAGTTGTCTTGCGTTACCAACTTATTAACACAACCAACGTTGCATCTTTCATATAAAAAAAAGTGCATTCTACTATTCCCTTCATAATACCATAATAATATATGGGGATAAATATAATTGTATAGAATTACATTTATATTGTGAGTGTGGCAGTTTATATTTCTATATCAATAAAATGTTAATTCTATTCATCTTTTATGTATGAAAAAAAAAACTTATAAGTAAATAAGCACTCATTTTTTGTAATACAAACTTGATGTGTTGTTTTATAAACTATTTAAATGTTTGAAATGCATATAATGTGACTAGAATATTTGATGCCAAACCCAAACCATATCATCGTATCATTTGTTTCATCCTAAGCATTGGTTCAGTTCAATTGACGATTAATTGTGTTTAATTATTTGTTTTGTTTTCTCTCTCTACATTTTTTTTTGCTTGTAATGTAAAAATATTTTCTTTTTATTTATTCTTCTACCGCAGTAATACACATAACTATTAAAGATTGTGGTTATAGATAGCATTGGCTTTGTAAGTAAACACTGTTGTTTGTAAAAATAATTCAAAATCGAAATTCTCTTAAAATTGGAATTTTTGTTATTTTCCTTTTCAAAATATTTCATAATAAAATTATTGAGGTATTTTAGATTTTAAAGTAAATAAAAATAAAGTGAAAGTGGTTCGAAGGAATTTAGCATGGCATTGTCAAGATATTCTCTTGTTTCATATACGAGGGAAGTTTGATAATTCCGTGACATTCTGTGAATTTTAACTTTCCAAAGCTCCAACCTTAAACCCAACACTGGTCCCATTAACGGTTATCTATTATTAGACTACTGTCGAATTTTGAGGATGCTGCGTCTATTAGTTTGCTTTTGACAGCAATGTGTCAAATTTTACATACATACGTACTGTTGCTGTAAATAAGTGATGTGTGTGTGTTTGTTGTTTGCGTGATGTTTAAAAAAAACTATTAATTGATATGTGCAAAATAGTACAAATTAAAGAAATGATTTCGATTATATAAATAACTCACTCATGTGAGTGTACTTCATAAAATCAATCAAAAAAGTTGATAGTGCATTAATTGTTTTTTTTTTGATTTTCTGCTGAGCCTGAATAATCGTGAGCAAATACTATTTCACTACACTATTTCACCTCTAGTTTCAAATGATATTGCATGTTGAGAATGTGTTGCTACTGACCTTCATGTAGTTTTGTTGTTCCTATAATTAATTCTATTATTGTAAATAAAATTATTAAAACGGAGACAGCTTGACTTTGTTGTCGTTAAGGGCTGCCTAACAAAAAAAAACCAATTGCATTAATAAAAAAAATAAATAAAAAAAATGAGAATAAACAACTTTAATAATTAATAAAACATGAGTGCTTCCTTAATTTACATTTGTAATGGAAAAAAATTTGTTATCAATGTTTTTTCATGTTGTGCCATGCAAGTCGCTTAAGCCTTTGAAATTTGCCGTAGAAAAACAACTCAAATTGTTAACTTGATTGTGTCGTTTTGCATTGGGTGTGTTTTTGAAGTGCTATTTTTAGTTTTAATGACGACAAACATAGAAGTTGTATTATTGAGTTGTGTCATTTTACAAATGTGTCATAATTATTTTATTTTTAAATTAAAAGAAAATTAATAAATTTTATTAGAAATATAAACTGCAGCATCAACACTGGCTTCTTACCACTTTCCCTTTTTTGAGTGTTGCCAATTACTAGAAAACACACGGTTCCAATATGGCAGCCTTGACCGTTAAAGGGACCAATAAATCACACAAACGGTTTGACAAACAAGTGCAAATTTTACGTTTGTACAAACCTTTTGCGTAGTTTATGGCGGCGTTTGCTCGTTTGCACAAAAGTTTGAGGCATGTTTGTACGAAAATCAAAAATTTTTGATTTTTGGCAAACATGTTAAAGGTTTGTGTGTTCGTGTATGTGTTTATACAAGTTATGTTTGTACCATGTATTTTCTAACGGAAAGTGTGTGTTTATCAAACCGTTTGTGTGGCTTATTTGGCCCTTTAGTTAAGTTTATACTATAAACTTTATAGTAAAGAGTATTGCTGGGAACACAACTGAGACGAACGACGAATTTCGCCCAAGGCGACGAAGTTTTTTTTATATCAATTTTGAGCCTTGTTTCCTAATTTGCGATTTTTTGCGAGCTTTCATCATTTTCGCGGTAGATGTGATCTTTTGCTGTTGATCTCATATATTCTCATTTTGTTTGCAATTTTTCGCGGAAAAGTAAAATATTCCGAATCTGAACTATTTCTACAGTTTCAAACATTTTAAACCGGTTTTGAGACTTTTTGAGCAATTTTTGGGAATTGTTTGCCTTCTTGCAGTTTTATAAAATTTTAATTGTTTTCATTCTTGTTTAAAGTTTTTGTGATTCCGCACCATTTTATACTTCGAGTTATATGTCTTTTTTAGTGATATCTAATAATGTCTACAGATTTATTTTATATCAATAATTTTTCGCCAATTTTGGTAATTTTTGCGATACATAATTTTTTTAGTTAAAATTGTTAACAACTACCTGATTATGACAGTAAGAGAAGTATAGCATGAAGAACTGTATTATTATAGGACACCTTTTGTATGAAAAGAAAATATTTTTAGACTAGTTGGAAATCATGTGGAAATATGACTTGAATCCCCAAAATGTTTAAGTAATAAAACAGCATTGAAAGTGTGTAGCACACCGTGTGAATAATAATAAAACACCATTAAAAGTGGAATTTTTAGTAACTTGTGAAATGAAAAAAAAAAATCGCTACAAATTCCCTACATCTGACATCACTTATCATCACTGTGGCCTTTACTTATAAAACTTACAATATGGCAGCATTTTTTATGTGTCGTCCGTCAACCGTTAACTGTATTACAGGGTGCCCCAAAAATGCCGAAGGGGATTAAGTTCATTATAACTTTTTATTTAAGACATTTTTATTTATTAATTTACAAATTCGTACTTTCAAATAACTATGAAACAGTTATATCTTATAAAAAACCCAGCGTTATTAATGGATTTAAAATAAAAATGTATACATTCACATACGATTACTTGTATGTGTTAGTTTTGGAGATATTGGATACAGTTTCTTTTTTAATTATGTTTTCTTTCTAAACCTGATATTTGTGTACCTATTGTTTAATTCAATATCATTTTATGATCATTAAGCTCTTTTAAATTATAAATTTTGGTTGTGAAAATGACTATTGAAAACGTCAAAAGGAACTGACAGCTAAATTTCTTAAGTGTTAAACAGAGATTCCACCACAATAACATCACAGAAGAAAAATACAATTAAAATTAATTTTGTTACTTTCTTTTTTATTTTACAGATAACTTGAATAAACTCATAACATTCTAAACAAAAAATACAATATTTTAAACAATAGCACACATTCAACTCACTACCAAAAAGAGATAAGTGCAATTTTATAAATAATAATTCAAATTAAAGCAAAAAGCGAAACTCATCCTAAATGATCTGGTAGATAAAAGCAGCTGAAAAGAAAAATAAAATTAAACAAATGTCGTTCAAAAGAAGATAATATTTAGTGTAAACAGTCATATTTTCTGTCATAAGTGTATTAAATGTTTTTTTTTGTTTCTAAGTGTAAAATAAAGAAATAATATAAAATAGAACAAACTATTGAAAGAAAAAAAAATACAAATACAATAATAAAAATTCCTTGCCCCGCGCTTTGTTGCTGACACCCTGAAACCAATGGCCACAAATTCTGAATATATCGAGGAGAATTTGAATGAACAAAAATGTACCATTGCAAGTTCGGCCTCCATAGCGAGTATGATGCAAGAGGAGAAACGGGATAGTACCGAAAAGTCGCTCAGCAAATCTTCCTTTTCGGATACTTCTTCGGAGATGGGCAGTAGTTCGAATGTTGTGAGCAATGAGTTACAAAAATCCAAAAAATTAAATAGCAATAAGGGCAAATTGCCGTTAGTGCCCTCTCTGGGAGACAGTGTATTCGAAGATGCCTTTGAGAGATCTATGGCGGATCTAGAGCTTGCCAATGATGGTTATGAAAGTGATTCCGAGACTTCTGTAAATGGTGAAGCCGTTCCTGAGCCCCCCAAAGAATTACATAGTATTAATAGTGAGAACTTAACCTGTACCACAGGCTTGGGTTCGGCACCCTTAAAAACCTTTCCCAAATCTAATACATTTGAATATGCAAGCAGTAGCTCAGATACGGAAGACGAGGAGAACGGTGAGGGAATAATAATACATTCGGCCATAAATATGGCGCCGAAATTTTATAATACGGATATTTTTCAAATACGTCCTTATCTAATGCCTTTTATGGAACGCAGACGCTTATCGCAGTGCAAAGAGGAAGAGGATGAAGATGAGGGTGAGAAGTCACCACAACAAGCTCAGCAAACAGAACAGTCACCTAAGCCTGAAGCAAAAACCAAACTAACTCCACCGCCTCCGCCACCCGTAAAAGATAAAGCCTCCGCGGAAAAATTTAAAGATCTGGAGAGACTCAGGCAACAGTTTATGCATAAAATTGATAGCATTAACACAAGCAATGTGGAGGATATTAAAACGGTGACTGTGGCACCCGAAATGACTTCGCCTCCGCCACCTCCTCCTATTCCACCCACCATATTGCCACCAGCCTTAATAAATCTGCTGGAATCAGCGAAATCTACACCCGCCAAACATGCCGTAGCTGCACAAAAATCCCTCTATCAAAAGGAATCTAGCACCGTTACAGGCAACAACAACAAATCACAAACCCGTTCGCCCAGCCCTGAAACTCTGGTAATCAAAGGAAAATTCACCGTAACTAAAACTTTAGAAGCACCTGAACTTCCGCAGCTACGTTCCGAGGCTGACAAGCTAAAACATTTAGAATCTTCCACAAATGCTTACACCATTAGTTTTCCCAGCAGTTTTGGCGGCTACTCCTCTGTACAAGGATTATTTTCCCAACGTTATGGCAGTAATAAATATCTTCCAGTTACACCTCATTTATCGAAAAAATTCTTCGATTCGAGTCTCGTCGAAATACGTACATCCACCGATAGTAGCACATCGTTAAATTCAAGCAATTTAGATCTGACCTCAAAAAGTAGCAAGAATATCTGTGATAACAGTAGTATTAATACAAGTCCCACAACCAGTACAAAAACGTCAGCCACCGAGATGTATAAGATGAAACCTGATCGTGAGTTCCTTCGCTTGGATGATGTTTGGATCAAACGATCATCAAACTCACAAACCAAAAGTCTGCCAACAGCTAATACTACTAAGAGCAGTTCGTGTTTGCCAAAGAAACAGTACAATACAATGGATGATAGCACGGCTGAAAGTGGTCTCACCACGGCTGAAAGTGGTCTCACCACGGCTGAAAGTGGTCTCACCACGGCAATACAGTCGGAAGATGTAAGTTATATTTGAATTCTATAAAAATCAAGGGGGTAAGGGTATAAAAATACCGGGTGTCTGTCTTAGGGCCAGTTCATGACTTCGTATTTAAATGGTATTTATATTTAAGTTCTATTTAAATACGAAATTAAGTTTTGCAGTACAAACTTAAATGAAACTTAAATAATATTTAAATGACCAACCATGCTGCTTTAAGTTCTATTTAAGTTGTGTACACATGCATACATACATACACAAACATATGGTTTTGCTACCTTGTTGTTGTTTCGCGCAACAAAGTAAACAAAAAATTTGCGGCCATTGAAAACTTCTTTTATTAATATTATTCTGATATGTATATCTTCTTTGTTAATTGTTTTACACTTTTAAAACATTGCAGCAACCTATTACTCTTGTTATTTTCAGCCTGAAAAAGAATTCACATTAGAAATTTTTCTTTAATTTTGTTCAACAGCTGTTTCTCCAAAAAAATCGAGAGAATTTCGTGATGCTGCCACATTTTTATCGTAATTAAATACAATCAATTATTTAACACTGAAAAACTGAAACTGTATTTAAATGCAACTTAAATTTAAATGAAAATTAACTAAATGCGTATTTAAATATGAAGTCATAAACTGGCCATTATTGAAATTTTGTCTTAAATAATTTTTTTAATAGATTTCCTTGTAAACCTTTAATTTTTAGTCGAGGCGAATTGTGATAGAAGATGGCAGCATTATCGGAGGATTCAATTCGCCTTAAGCTTTATTTATAACGAAAAGTTTGTATGAAGGCTGCCTTCTACGGCTATTTTTAATGTAAAAGATTTTAAAAAGGGCGTGGGGTGTTCCAAACGGTAGAATAGTTCTATGGTAAAAAAAAGTATTTGTGGTGGCGAAACAATTTCATGTTTCTGCTGTGCCAAATGATATAATTTTTGGCAATATTAAATTTTTACGTCTGCGAAAAAACTCGCTTTAGCAGATAAACAAGCTGATAAAAAAATTGCTGCGGCGCCGAGGCAAAAAATTTGACTATAAGCCGCCGGCTACCAACAAATTTTGAAAAGAACTTTCTTATATGAATAAAATAAAATTCTCTGCTGTGGCGAAAAATTGTATAGTGTGATGTACAATTACAATCGCAAAGAGACCAGAGGCGACACAAGACGGCATGCTATTGTTGTTGTTTTGCTGACTCTGTCACACGAAAAAATCTAAACAAAAAAATTTCTTGTTTTGTTTTGTTTATCCATTTTCTGCCGCAAGAAATTTGTAACTCAAATTTCTTAAAAACTTTGTTTTATTAACAAGTAAATTATTATTTTATTTAGAGGAAAATTAAAATTGTTCATTTCACATATTTTTCTTGGCTTCTGCTTTTTTCCACAACAACTTTCAATAAGCACTATTAAAATATTTCATCTAGACTATTATATAGTGTACTAGACTATTAGTGGACGGGTTGCAGGTTCGATTCCTGCCTAGATCCTGGGTGTTTCTGCAGTCAAGCTAGAATGGCTTCGCGGTTTGTATTTGTTCTTTAAAAAATATATATTAATTACACTAAAAAACTACTATCACTTGCACGACACATTTCTCACTGCACACATTTCAATAAGAGAACAAATTAATAATTCCTCTGTTTTATATATTTTATTTTATATATTAAATTGTAAAAAGTTTTAGAATTTGTTATATTTTTCTCCTTTGTGATTTAGAGTTACTTGCAAAATGCTTTAATTTTGTTTTGTTTATTTTCCCTTATTCTTACATGATATTGATATCACTTTTCCACGAAAAATCGTGTGCAAAAAGCTGATTTGCTCCAAAACATAACCTCAAAGTTTAATCTCTGGTCTACCCTGTGATATTAGTAAGACAATTACAATAATACAAGAACAACGGGCATTTTTGTTTGTGTAATTTCGTTGTTTCTGTCAAAAAATTCCCCATAGAACAAAGACAACAGATACAGATGAAAGTTAAAAAAGACAAATGTATGTTGAATGTATTTTGATGTATTTTGACATTCATAACGTAAAATATAAGCAAAGGACAAAATAGTCAGCTGCCGCAATAATGCCGTGAAACGCTGCGTTTTTTCACAGTCTAACTACATTGAAGAGCGAATTCATACCAGGTGAACTCGGTAGCACAGCCAGCTGACTCATTGTGTTGTACCATTGTTCATTATCAATATTAGCTTTTTGATACATTTTTCTGGTTTTAAATTCGCCGTGAACAGCTTATTTTGACATCCAATGATATTTCCCAAGGCGAATTCTATTGCGACTACTGAGTGCATTTGGCTTGGATAACATGCTTCTAATTTGCTGTCTGTCAAAAATTTATCTGTTGTAAAAAATTCTGAAATTGTATTCACCTCGGAAGTGTCAAAAATTTACTTACAATAGCACTTAGCTACCATTTAGCACACACCCTTTGGATTACAACCACTAACAACCAATTTAGTTCGAAAAATAATCACATTAAAAAATCGTCTGATTCAGTTCAACGCAGTCGGCTCACCATGCCACTTGTTTCACAAAATCCGTCTTTGTGAGTGTGTTTTGGGTTTTTTTGTGGGGAAATGTGGGAATTTTTAAAGAATGTTATTGTGATTGGTGGAAACACTTTGATTTGTTTATTGACATTTTTGCCGACCCCCTGTTTTTCGCCACAAATAGGGTGATTATTATTCAGGTATATAATGGAAATTGAATGATTTCAAATCGCTTAAAACGAATCATTGCTAAATATTTACGTGTGTGTGTGTGTGGAATTTAAGTTCTAATAAAATATTCTAAACGCCGAAAACAATAACTGCCAGTCCCAAATAAATAAAACAAAATCAAATACTAAAATTTAGTTTTTGTTTTAAATATAATTGCACGAAAGAACGAATACGTGTGACATCGTGGGCCTGACAGTTAAAAACAATCGGTTAATTTGCATTTAGTACAATTTGATTTTGGAAATCAATCGTTAAGACCTTTTCCGAAACTATTTTTTAACCCGTAGAATTTTTATAGTTTTTATTTAATGGCGAAAATGTTATAAAATAAAGATTTTTTGTTCAAAAACGAATTGAATAATTATTTTTGTAAAATAATTTAGTTGCATTAATTAACAATTATTAATTTTTTTTTTTCAAAATGAAAAATTTCAATAATTTATTTAAGGTCAGTATAACTTTTATTTAGCATAAATTTATTATTAATTAAAATATTTGTTTTAATCACGTGAATACTTAAGTATGTGACAAACTTAATAATGTGCATAAATTTATAATAAACAAACACTAACTAAACTAACATTATTGTTTACAACTTATTTAATTGTTTATAGAAAAATAAACAAATACTCGAAACGAGTTTTCAATTTTTCAATACAAACAAACAAATAATCGCTTCAAATAACAAAAAACTACTTGTGGCTACGTGCCCGCAAATTTAATTGATTTTTGTTAGCAAATTTTTAATATCTAAGCAAAGTTTATTGTTGTTTCTTTAGCCAGACAAGAGAACAATATGTAATTAAATAAAAAAACCTCTAATTTCATTATGTGGAAAAAATTTCAAGTAAACAAAAAGTATTGACGTCAGTTTTTTCACTGTCCGGGTATACAAAGAAATTCTTCTCTTTTTACTAATTAATCAAAAAATTCTACAAGAAATAACCATAATTCATAAGAACATGCTTCACAAAAGTTTTTAAAAATAGAAATGTGATAAAAAAATAAAGATCTCATTAAATATGAATGACGCGTGTAGTCTGTCGTCCCGCCTCCACTCTGTTTGTTGAAACGGGTTTGAGATGAGTCACAATAAGTGCATTTCTTGCTCCTTCTTGTTCAAAAAATTTAAACAAATTATTTGTGTTTGTTTGTTTGTTTTTTGTTTATACATAATTATAATTTTTTGTGTTACTTGTGTTTATTTACACTTTTTTGGTTGATGCTTCAATATTTTGGATGTATTTTTTTTTGCAAAATTTTTAAGAAAAGCAAACGGTAGAAGGAAAAAATACTTTTTATTATAATCCAGGTGTTTTCAAAATATTGGCATTTCCAAAGAAAATAAATTAGTCTGTGTTTTTTTGTTTCTTTAATGAAAATTTTTATTTTAATAAACAATATTTGTTGGCAGCAGGGCTATTAAAAATATCTAACTAAACGGCAAGGCTTATTAATTGTTTAAATATCATTTGTTAAACAAAATTTAACTTTTTGCAAAAATTCTTGAATATTACGGAAGAATGACCAAGGACACACGATTTGACCAAGTTCCACTCCGTAATCTATTTTGGTTTGCCCACAACTTAAAAACTCCTTCCCAGAATCAAGAAGTCAATCAATAAGATTTTTTGTTAAAGAAAAATTATTTTTTTGTTTAACAAAATTTAACTTTTTGCAAAAATTCTTGAATATTACGGAAGAATGACCAAGGACACACGAGTTGACCAAGTTCCACTCCGTAATCTAATTTTGGTTTGACCACAACTAAAAAAAATCCTTCCCAGAATCAAGAGTTCGGTAATGAAGCTTTTTTTGTTAAACAAACTTTAGTTTTCGTAAAAAAATTTTGAGGATTACGGAAGAAGAATGAATCACCTTCAATTTGAGATATGTTTCGTTCCGTAATTTTGTTTGGTGCTCCTAGGAGACAAAATATCCCAATTTAAATCATGTTAAATTTTGTCCCAAAAATGTCGCAAATGCAATGCCATTTTCGATGTCATAAGGAAACATATTTAACTTGGCATATTTAACTTCACCCACATGTTGAATCAACCTTGTTTTAGTTGATTTTACAATGATTTCTTTCTGTGTGAACCAACGAAAAAAAAACCAACGGCGTAAATGGTGATTTTTATTAAAACTGCATTTGAAATATCATCGTAAACTAAAAGAAAACTTAAAAAATGTGTACGCACTTCAAAATTGCTAAATTTATTTATAAATTTTATAAAACATTCCCCCTTCTCCAGGTTCAAATATTATTTTTGTTAAAAATGCCTAAATGAACAAACGAACGAACACTCAAATGATGAGTGTTTTTAGGTTTCAATTTCTTTCATTAATAATAATTATCTTTCTTATTATATTTTTGTTTGTCGTATTAATTTAATAGGGTTTCGCTTATTTTATTCTTCGCGTTAAATTATAATTAATACAAAAAAAAAATAATACAATTATATGAGTATTCTACGAGTATTTGTGGTTTAATTAAATTTCCATTAAAACGCGATATGGGTCACATTGAAGTTTGAGGGTGGTTGCCACCAGCCAAAAAAATAAATAAATCAAAAAACGTTTGAAGTTTTCTTGACACTACAAAGTCGTTCTTTTTATTTGAAAGTTTTGTATCCAAAACATTTACTAATATAAGAATTTTCATTATTATTTAAAGGAACAAGATGCAAAATTACCCTCATCAAGACCTTCAAGTGCTCCCGCAGAACCAAATGCCAAAGCTGCTCGCAAAGCATCCAAAAAGATGAAAGAAGAAGCCAGGTAATTGAAACGATTTTATATTATAAGAGTATATAGTTTTTTAAATCGGTTGAACCCGCCCCGACTACGGCAACGCCCCCTCCACACTGTGTGGTGTGAATGGCGAATTTTAAAAACATTTTTTATTATATTAAAACCGGCTGCCGATAACAAAAATTTTCTTTTTTTTTCGCATAAAATCAACATGTACACATAATTTTTGATTTGTGTAATTAAACTGTGAACAAAAATACATTTATTTTTTTAATTCATTGACCGAAATGGCCGATTTTATAAAAATTTTTTACCTCGAATTTCGAAATTGCGTTGCCGTTGTGACACTAAAGTATTACTTTTGACCCTTTTTCGTGCCAATGACACTTTTTATGATCCTTTTAAAATATATCCCTTTGTATCATTTTTAAAAAATTTATGCCACTTTTTGACTCGATGAAAATGAATAGAAAAGTTCCAATATTCCAATATTAATAAACAGCAAAACGAGATAGGAAATTTTAAAAATAGATTTGATGAAAATATATGTATATTCAAATTTATATGAATTCGTTACATATCGTCGGTCACAGATTGACAACTCTTAACTTGTATGTTTGTACTCTTCAGGAGACCAAAAAAAAAACTTTATTACTTTGTTACTAAACCGTGTTGGAAGGTAAATAAAAAAACCAAAATTAGTAGGAGATATTTATTATAAGATTTTTTAAAAATATAAATGAAACGTACTACATGCAGAAGGACGGACAAACACGGTCTTTTGGCATCAAATCCCGATTCGATTTTTCTGCGAGTTAAGAGTTGGCAACCTGTGACCTACGATATCTATTTACAATGCCTCATCGCAGTGCTTTCGCTGAACTATTGTTTTCAAAACTATCACTGATTAAAAATAAACTTACAATCAAACTTAAAATAGAAACTTGTGAGTCTAGGCTTTCCTCCCTCAATTTGCTCGTATTGGAGCTAGAAGAATGGAACTCAAGCGAAGAGTTAATTACAAATTATAGAATAAGTATTTTTAAAACGTAATAAACATTATCAAAAGTTTTTGTAAAATTAATTTCATTTTTTGTGATGTGACTAATATTGGAATGTCCCTGTGAATTGTTTTTTAGTTTTAACATTGATATATAATTCAAGTAGTATAATTGTAGTATAATTACTTTTATTTTAGTCTAATGTATAATAATATAATTAATAAATATATAATTAATTCTTAAAATTCAGTTTTATTTTTTTTAAATTGAAATAAATATAATTTTTTTGTTCACAAAAACTTAACCCTAATTTACTTTAAAATTTCTTTTTATGATCCTTTTTTTCTTAAATATCCTTTTTATGATACTTTTTTGAAATTTTTAACGGCAACCCTGTGCGGCGTTATTTAAGAGAATAAAGAATCGGCTGCCCTTTTATTTATCCCTAGTTATCTATGTATATTAAAGATTTTTGGAAAGTAGTCGTCGGGTTAAAGTATTTCCAACTTTATCAAGCCGTAGTGGATCTGCCTTGAACTTTATTGTTATTTTAATTAAGTTTAATTTACATACATACATATGTATATGTATGTACATACCCGTTGGTATTTACATACATACGAGTATGTATGTAAGTAGTTTACAAAAAAATAATAATATAAAGTTGTTTATAATTTGTTCATCTATTCTCTTTAGACGGCAAGAAAAAGAAGCTAGTCGCCGTGAAAAAGAAGCCCGCAAAATCGAACGTGAGACCGCCAGACGTCTCGAACGTGAAGCGGCCAAATTGGAAAAACTTAATCGCAATGCGGAAAAAATCTCACGCAGCTCTGAACGTGTGGGCGGAACACCACGCTCTGGATCGCTAGAACGCAGACGTAGCGGTGACGAGTCGCCTGTACTTAATCAGTCGACCGTACATGGTATAGCTAGTCCTAATCGTAGACCCACCATATTCGATGTGTTTCGGCCGCGTGCTAAATCCGATGCAAGAAAACAAAAAATGCTTTTGGATCCATTTTCGGCAGCAGCTGCTGCCACGGGCAACGAAATGGGGAGTGCCAGTAGTACACATTCGACGTCAGGCGGCAGTGGAAGTGGTGGTGGTGGTGGTGGCACTGGTGTTATGAATTCCATGAAAGTAGCTTTACAAAATTCCGGCCTCATTGGTAGTGGCCATAATCAGAAACAACATCCAGCGGTGACGATAACCACGGCCGAGGGTACGTCGGTGAAGAATAAGTACAAAGATGGTTCGGCGCATCCGCATCAGGGTAGCGATGCTCATGTAGGTTTTGTTAACTTTATTAGTTAATTTTCTATAGATATTTCTATTTATAATTTTTGTTTTTCCTCCTGTTTAGTATTATCATACAGTGACTGCGGTACGCAGAGCCGATGCTTCCCGTTCGCCCATGACCAAAGTTATGGATCTGTTTAGACATCGTTCAAATTCTGCAGCCACAGAAGCTGATAAACGCAAAGCGGTGAGTTATTTTGTAAATATACATATATGTTAAGTCGTTGTTACACTATAAACAGAATGGTTTGGAACTTTGCTAAATTGTGTGAGTTGAATTGACTGCATTGAAGGTGGTGTGTAGCGAAAAACCTACATATTTCCTGTTAAAGAACCATTACTGTTTAAAAACTACTGGCCGCTAGAGAGCGCTTGTTGTATTATTGTTAATAATGTCTGGGTAGAGTGTTGCCGTTTCGGACCGACGAAAATTGTAATTTTATTTAGTTTGATTTTTTAATGCAGAATGGAATAGTTGACGTAAACAAAAGAAAAAATTGTCTAAAAGGTTCCTATTATGACCGTTTTACCACATGCGAAGTTTACTTTGAGAAAATTTGTGTTCTCTTTTTGGATGAACATGCAACCAAACAGATACATGTACATATGTGTAAACGACGAACGGAGGAGAACAGAGCAACTTTGAGAGTACATCATAGTCTGTTCTCACCCCCATACTTCTTTGCCTTCTCACCATCAAACTCAAGACTGCAAAGTAATCTTTGCATTGTATAAGACATAAGCGCCCATTTCCACACATAAAAGTTTGTTAATGGGATTTACGGGAACCCCGAATTTATGACAACTTGAGATTTTAAGTAAACAGAATTGAGATTTTTCGAATATTGTATTTTTTTAAATTCTTAAAACAAAAAAAAACTAATAAATTTAAGAATTTTGTTAAGTTTTAGATAATACTGAGAAAGATTACATATATTTTTCTTTCTTAATTCCGAGAAGGAGAAGGTTATATCAGGTTAGCTCCCCCCCCCCCCATGATGGCGCCACTAAAAACCGATTTATTAGGAACCATATTGGTGCCATTGTTTTTTATTTTTTTAATTTCGGGTTCTCAGTCTGTGCATCGTCACTCTGTTTTGGGTTCTATTCTTTTTTGCAATAACTATTTCAACAAATAAATTCGATAATTTCTTTTAAATGTTTGTACTTTGTAATAAATCCCGCTTTCTCTTTGTATTTATCGAATTGTTCGTCATAAATCTTCAATAGCCCACATAATTTGTACACATTAAATTGTTTTTCTTTTTCGTGCTGATTTAAATATTTTAATCTTATTTTTAATGTTGTAAAATATTAAACATTAGATGACGCATTTGTTAATTGATTGAATTTTCTGTATTATGATTGAACAAAACAAAGCAAATTTAATATTTGCGGATTTTTTACAAAACAATTTATGTATAATTAACAAAATTTTTCAGTAGAGCAAAAATGTGTGTTTAAAGAAAAGTAAAAATCATAGAATTTTATTAAAAATTCGTTTGAAATTGGTTTTTCAACAGTCGAATATTAAAAAAAATCGACATAAGTTAATTAAGTTATTTATTGAACAAATATGTAAATTCCATTTATAAATAACAATATTTTAACAATCTTCGTAATTTAGTTTTTGTTCAAATACAAGAGATGCACATAATTAATCATAATCAAATGCGTTTAGTTGTAAAGATCTAAAAATTATTGCTGCAGTTCCATAACTAAACGGAAAATTAATAGAAATGACTTCGGAAATAATTTTCCACATTTGTTATCTGGAGTAATAAAAAAAATAAGTTTTTAAAAAACTCATCAAATTATCTAATCTTTATTCTTCACTTGCTTTTGACATAAAAAACAAGCTGTTTGGGAAAGAACTAAAAACCTAAAATTACAAAGAGTTATCGTTACCTAAAACGCTAAATGCCAAAACTAACAAAATATTCAAATCGCGTTTTTATTGGGTACATTCCTCCGGTGTATTTTATCAAAATACAGTACTTGTGTAGAACAAAAGCAACAAATTGCCCACTAAAATATGTTTTAGAATACAGTGAACTCGCGATAACGTGAACTAATTTTTACCAAATCAGTTCACATTTTCGAGTTTGTTCACGTTATCGAGCATACAAATTTAAAAGAAAAATTACCCTATTTAATATAAACAATTATATTTCAATAAGTAAAAAACGCTAAACACTATTTCAAATTAATTATTTTATTAATTCTTAATAACAAAAAATAAAATGACATATAATTAGTTCACTTTGCATTCGATAAATAACAAAAAAAATATATGAAATAAATAATACAAGAAATTGATATTGAATTAACAAAAACAACAAAACATAAACTAAAACTAATCGGAACATTTTTTTGGGTGGATAATTCAGAACCAGTTTAACAAAGTAAACAAAGAAAAAAATCAGTAAGATTTTTGGTTGGCCATCTTTAAAAGAGCTTTTTCTTTAATGTTTCTTAGCGCTTTAATCATTAGAGTCTAATGTCACTTTGGTCTACCATCTCGTTTTCCATATTAAAGTCTTATCCATCTACAGCTTCCTTGGATTTAATTATAACTTCTGGGTGAAATATAATCGAATCATCATCATCGTCGGTATCATCGTGAATTTCAATACTTCCTACTTCTGCGCAATTTTCTTCAGGATTGTTGCTGTAATCTTTGACCGAGGAAAGAGTAACATCAATCTGTAATTAAATTTTAATTAAATTCTCAAAAAACACTAAAACCTACAATAAAACAAATCTGAGAATTCAGCGCCTGAAGAAGTACTGTTTTCTATCTGTCTTATTTCTAGAGGAGATATCTTCTCTCTTAAAATACATTTTTCACTTTCACGAAATAAAATTTTTAAAATAACCTGTAATTCGGGGATTTCCTTTTTTTTGTTTTTTGATTTTATTCACGTTTTAGAATACTATATGGATCTGTACATTTTGTGCAAAAAAAAAAAATAAAAATAATGAAACAACAAACCTCTTATCACAAGCTTTTAGGGATATTAATAAATGGACCGAATACTCAGGCGCAAAATTCTCATTGCAAAAAACAAAAAAGCTTCATATCCTCAGGAAACAAAACTGCGATTCGTACAACTACAATATACAAACAAATAGTACTACTTTACAAAACGTTGATAAACTAAAAATTCTAGGGGTAATCTTTTGCCGTAAATACCATTGGAAAGATCACTGCCTAAATCTGAAAAACTCATTGCTAGCTAGAGCAAATATAATATGCTATTTGTCTTCGAAAAGCTTTGTACACATCAACACTCTAGTTTATTTAACAAAAACCCTACTACTGAGCAAAATAGATTATAGCATGTATCTCTACGGGAATAGTCCCAAATCCACGCTAAACATCATCAAACCAGCATATCACAAAGCCGCTCGTGCTGCAGTTTATGCATACAGGACTACTCCTATTAATAATATTCTCAACGAAGCAGGTCTCCCATCCATAGATAACAGACTCCTTGAAGTCAAAGGGAGAATACTATCAAAGCTCTTAACAAGCACAAACTCCACAATTGACCACGACATCTCGACAAACATCTCTGCTAAAAAAAAAACTAACCGCATCAAATCAGCAATTGCTTTATCTTTGGATATTGCCCGCGTGATGGATATTCCCGTACAAATCACCAAAAAAACAATCAACAAGCCACCTTGGAAGTTCAACAACAACTGGGTAGATCTCTCACTATCTAAACTGATAAAAACTGAAACCCCCAAGGAACAATTCTTAAGTCTTTGGGCAGAAAAGAAAAGGGAACTAGGAAGTAATGGTTGGCGTTTCTTATACACAGACGGATCCAAATCCGAACTAACCCTACCTTCCTACGCTGTAGTCGAAGACAAAGGAAACAGCGTGACACTCAACATCCTATACCAATTCTCCTCAATTTATACAGCAGAAGCGCGCGCAATATCTCGTGCTATCCAGCATGCAGTCAAATCGAAAAATAAAACCATAATTTGTTCTGACAGCTTATCAGTACTGAAGGCAATACACAACCCCTATAATAATATGTGGAATCAAGCTACTAAAATCAGAGATGCCCTAATAAACAACAAAGGAAATATCAAAATCTACTGGGTCCCCAGTCATATAGGCATCACGGGCAACGAAAAAGCTGACCTCGCAGCACGATTTGCATCCCACGCTCCTATCGTGCTAGATAACACCCTCGAAAAAATACATTTACGCCGACAAATCAAAAAATATATTAACATTAAGGTCAGAGAGAACCCAATACAACACCCTCACTATTACAATATCAATCGAAATTTTAATCCTCCTATTTATCCGACGGATGTCAATAAAAACAAAATAAAAACATTCTCAAGACTTCGACTCGGCCACACAATATTTTCCCATAATTACATGTTAAAAAACAACACCAAACCCACATGTGCAGCCTGCAACACCAACCTAACAATAAGCCACCACACACAACGAATGCACATTACCTAAGAATACAAGGATTAGGCACTTACACAACACACCAGCTATTAAAATCCTACAAGTCCCATCAACAACGAGCATCAACAGCGTCTACAACTTTATAAAAGAAGCAAACGTTTTAATTTAAAAAATACAAATATCACGTGAAGCACCTACATATATACATATGTATGTATCTCAGCTACCATTTTGACTCCGAGCTGATAGCCCCGGCAGCTATGCTCGTTAAACCTTTTATTTAATCTTAGAATTTATTCATAAGATTAAAATAATAATAATAATAATAAATTTGTTCACGTTTCTGAGACGTTCACACTTTCGAGTGTTCACTGTATTTCTGGTACTTTTTTTATTTTACAGTAAAAATACTAAATCGGGATTTTTTTGGGAAAGTAAAATTTTGTTAGTAATTACACCAAACTCCCCGGCCCCCGACGTTTCAATATTTTATGCACGTTATTTTAGAAGTTGCAGCAAAAATATTAAATTGGCAATTTTCGTGAATTCTTTGGGAAAGTAAGTAATTTTAGAATACTCTCTCCAAAATATCGGCCGGTATCTCACGAATAAAATTTTCAATATTGGCTTCGAGTTCGTCAACCGTTGCGGGCTTGTCCCTGTAGACATGAGCCTTAATATATCCCAACAAAAAATAGTCTAAAGGCGTTAAATCTCACGATCCAGGCGGCCAATTGATCGGCCCCAAACGAGACACAATCTTTTCATCGAACTTGCCTCTTAAATTATTATTTCCTCGTGATTTTCTCTAGTTTAACTTCAAAAAATCCTTTTAATTTTGTATTATTTATATTTGCTTTAAATTTTGTTAATAGAAATTTCTAACCGATTATTATTGGTTATTGCCATTGAATTAATAAATAAATAAAATGAGTAGTAATAAAATAAAAAGTAAAAAATTTGGTCAGTTTATTGTAATAATCAAAAGGAAAACTTTGTGTAGCATCTCAAAACACTTTCTTGACAAACTGTATATACATAAATACAATACATATATACATGCATACGCATATACATGTAAGCGCTTTGTCTGTTGATCTGTTGCATTTTGATTTGTACATATGTGCAGTTAATTTAATAAAAAAAGAAAGCTTTTTTACTTCCGTTATTTTATATTTTGCCCCTGACTCTCTAAATAATTTTCTTCGCTGTTTTTGTTTCGTCATCATTAAAGGAGAATAGAAAATAAACCTGTATTTTGTTTACTATTAACAAGTGTTGCTCATTTTGCTGTACACACTCTTCATCAAAATGCCCAACACTTATGGGGAATAAGATAAATTGGGATTTTTGCTTGTTTTTACTGTATTAGGAATAAATATGTTTCAGCTCAGAATATTTAATATTGTTTCTCGGTTTCTGTTTATTGGAAAATAATTTTACTTAATTTTTACTGATTGCACACTATTTTCAACGATGTCAAATTGCTTACTGTGTCGCTCCTTGATGTTCTTGCAATTATGCTTAAAACCCCGCATCTTCGTATACTTTCGATCTTCCGCTATATTCTTGCGACCACAATGTCAAGCATAATGTTCTTAAATAATAATGGCCGTATTCATAAACGATTAATAAAGTTAATGTGTGCATTAAAACCGGTATTCCCATATAAAAATCCAAAATTAAACCTACTTTAACACCCAATTCATACGCTGATTTAAAAATCATGTTTTATTTTTAATTCTCTTTAAAAGTTGATTCCGAAAACTTTACAGATTCGTACGATTATTTTTCCCATGTTTTTACGGTTGATTTTTGTTTTGTTGTCCGTAATCGGTTATTCTACTTTAATTGCTTATTTGTATAAAAACTAGTAAAAGTCGTTATAATTAAACAAAAATAATGGTATTATATTATATTATTCACATTATTTTTGGTAATAATATTTCTTGTTTTTATATTTATTTATTTACTTTTCTATTTTAAATTTTTCTTTTATAAAAATATCAAAAATGTTCTTCTTATTTCATCAAAAATGCTTTTGAATTGCCACATTGAAACGAAAAATAAAATAAAGCAACATAACAAAAAAACGAATGTGTGGAAAGAAAAATACGAAGAAAAAAAACACCGAGAACTGAAAATGTGATTTTTTTCTTTACCTCGTTTGCTTCTCTACCTCGTTCGCCTACATACACCAAAAATCATGATTTAAAAATCATGGAAAAAATCATCGTATGAATTGGGTGTAACTTTATTAATCGTTTGTGAATAAGGCCATAAGGCTCCGCTTCACAGTAACATATCGAAAGCGCGCATCTTGAATGGAGACTTTTAAAGTTACATTTTAATAGAAAATAAGAGAAACGATATAATAATGGAACACATGTTAAATTCTTTTCAAAAAATTACTTGAACGTGACTCTTTAAAATGCTTAATCTTAATTCAATTGTGATATAAAAATTATTCAAAAATCAATTAAAGTAAAACTTGCACATGATTCACACGATGACTTTTATGAGGTCTATTTTTCGACATCAGTTTTGGTTTGTTAGCGAACGGGGTAGAGAAGAAAGGGTGTAGAAAACATGTCTCGATTTCTGTTTTCCATATTTCTATTTACACGAATTTCTCTTTACACAGATGAGAGTTTTTGTTCTTACGTTTTATGTATATGGTTTTGATAGAATTTTTAATATTGTGAACCAGTGAATAAAGAAAATTTAAAGGAAAAGACAATCACCCCTATTCTGCATTTCGCTTACGTTCCCGCATTCAGTTACGTTCGAATCGAAAAATGGTATTCCAAAAGAAAAACTTAATCGAAACAAAAAGAAGAAGAGAAGAGTATGTTTAAACCAGCTGCTTTGCCTATGAAACGTATGAAATAGAAACAGAAAAAATAAGCAATTTTGTAAACATTGTAATTGTTAAATTGTAAAAAATTTAAATTTAGTGAAAATAATAATGATAAATATATAAAAAATAAATATCGTGGTAACTTTAACTGAATAAAAACATCAATTAAATACGGAAAGTAAAAAAAAGCCAGAATGTGAGTAAGCGGTATTTGTGGCCAAACTATTCCAGTCTGAAGAATCCTGCAGCGCCGAAGGT
Source organism: Gymnocheta viridis (assembly GCA_956483585.1). Taxonomy (NCBI): domain Eukaryota; kingdom Metazoa; phylum Arthropoda; class Insecta; order Diptera; family Tachinidae; genus Gymnocheta; species Gymnocheta viridis. Next base: position 13,927,810 of record OY101442.1, read on the forward strand.
GATATTTTCATTTTCTATACATCATTTGGAACTTCATCCCAGAATGCCTGCACTTCTTCCTTGGGATGCTTCTGATATCCACACGCAATATCATACTTGGTTGCCATTAAATTTTCCAGCTTTTCATATCGCTCAGGTATTTGTGTTTTTCCACATGCAATAAATTAAATAAAGCTTTCAAATATGATAAAAAAAATTAGAGAATTTATTACAAAATAATTTTATAGTTACATTTTATTTAATTGTGATTATCCAAAAATTCATCGGTATAAATACGAGTACAAATGAGTTTTGATAGCAGCTTCACAAGAGAATTACGAAAAAAACCGAAATCTTAGAAAACATCGTGTGAATTGAGTGTTAAACTATAAAAAATTTAAGTTTCAGAAGCAAAACAAAAAAGAAAATAATTAGTATTTTACGGGTACTTTTTACTCGCTACGAAAGTACCGATCCATCATGTCTGCTTGCCGGCATACGAAGGCGTATGTTTAATATTTTATTTCTATTGCCAACACTTATACTCACACGAATACGAGTACACGATTGTGTATATCAACGATAAAAGAGATGTTTTGAAAACAATCGAGAGCTTTTTGTTGTTGTTTCTCAAAACAATCCAGCCAGAATGGGCAAATCTAACGGTAGAGGCTAAATAATAAATAAAAATAAACAAAAAGAAAAAGTTAAGTCAGCTGTTTATCTGTCATTTTGAGTAGAAAAAGGCATTTATTTTGTTTTGTTTGTTTATTTATATATTTTTTTTGTGTTCTTAATTAAATTTTGCTTTTCGTTTAAATTTTTTTAGTCCAATTTTGTAGCAATAATATGACGGGCCAGCGTGCGCGTTAAATAATTATATGAAATATACAAATTTATTAAGCTCGTCTTCGTGTTTAATATTGAAAATAAGCAAACAAATTTAAAATAATCTGTTTTATCCATTTTTTGTTTACCTTGCGTCTGTGTTTTTGGTTCAATTTGATTATGTGTGTTGACTTGTGTGTTCTTGTTTATTTAGTGATTTTTTTGTTTTATTTGAAAGAATTAAATTTGCCAAAAATTTTCTTTAAAAAAAATATGAAATTTTTGTTGAACAATTATTTAAATGTTGTCAAATATTAAAATACATACATATATTTTTTATATGTCCACAAAATAAAATTGTGTTATAAAAAAAGTTGTTAAAATACTACAAAGTTTCAAAAATATTAAAATTAAATTAAAACGTGCAATTTTGTTGAAAAATTTTTTTCATTTTATTTTTTTTAACAATTGGGGTATAATTAAAGAAATTGTCAGACAAATTAATGTGCAAATATAAAAAATGTTGCGATAAATGTATTATGATTTTCAGCTTTGCTATTATTGAAAATATTTTAAAACATAAATTTTTTCGCAATTTTATTCTTCCTTTTTCATTATTAAAAAAGTAATATTTTGCCAGTCTTTTTTTTAAGTAAATTTTATATGACTTTTTTTTTTTGTTGATAAAAAGCAATTAATATTACAATGTATAATTTTTTTATAGGTAGAAACATTTTTCTAGAAAAGATTTATATATATTATTAATAGGCAAACACGTTTTTAACATCCCTTTTACGATCGTAATACTAAACCTATTTTGGAAAGATTTATATATTTTTAAAAGGGGTTTTACGTAGATGTGCACAATCTTAATTTTATTTAAATCGGTTCGATATTTAGGGAGCTATAAGCATTTAAAGCTGCTACTAACACATGCACACTTATTGCACATGCATGTATCAGCTTCAACTTGAAAAATAAACAAAGTGTGCATGTGTGTTTGTACAATTTTCTTTTGCATAGAAATGAGACAGAGTTTGAAGTTGTTTATTTAGAATGTTTTTTGTTTTGTTTTTTATTGTATGTGTTTATGTAGATTTTTAATATTGATTTCTAGAATGTGGTCGATTGAGTCGACCGCTGGATACTCTAGTTTAAATTATTTATTGTTCTTAAATTTCCCTCAGCTGAATTTATTCATGTGCCATAACAAATAATGAAATTTTTTTATACATCAGTAATAAGTTAAATGAACATTTTTAGTGGGCTTGAGTACGAATCCGTCTGAGTCAATTGGACGATGAAAAATTGTTATTCCAGCTTTTTAATATTGTTATGTGTTAAAGAAAACAGGAAAGGGAATTAGCCTATTCGCTGGTGTAAACGCCGCACGCTTTCGGTGTCACAGCACACTTCGTGAGCACCCAAGTCTATTCACTTGATCAGATTCACTTGAAATTTGTATCAAAAATTTTCTTTACGCTGCAGTCACACCATCGAATTATTCTTCAATTCTCATTCAAGATTTTTACACATACTGCTTTGCGAAATTCACAAAATTTTAATGCTGTGACGTAGGCTGCACGCAAACTTAAAGCAAATTAGCAAGATGTCATAAATTTAAAATGTGGATGAAAAAAGTGCAATCAGCTGTTTTCTTGACTGTAATTTGAAACAATTTATGGAATGAAAATTTGTAAGCATATATTCATCAAACTTTTAAGAGTGTGAGTGTATTGGTAAAAAAAAGTGAGCGAGAATTTAAAATTTGAATGAAAATTTGATTGCGTGACTGCCAAGTTAAAGCTATTATCGAAATTTGTTTAATATGCCAAACATTTCTTTGCTATTTCTGTTATTTTCATATATTGTCGCATTGTGGATTTTTTATGTCGAATCTTCGGATTCGATGACAACGAACTTTAGGAAATAAATATTATTATTTTCACTTCTTGTCTCAGTTTATTTTAATCCCTTTTCATTTGAGTGATGCTAATTTTAAAATTAATTATGCCCCTGTTTATTATGCATGTTTTGATAATTATGTTTTTATTCAAATGACAGATTTTTCTTGCCTCGTGTGTTTAAACATGTTACCTGAAATGTTTATTGTTGTATTTTTCTCTTGCCACGGTACGGTAAAATATCAAAAAGAAGACTGAAATAAACAAAACCATGGCCATAATTTCATTTCAATGTCTTTGCTTTGGTAAACTTCATATTTTTTATATTTCTGTTTTATAGTGGTAAATCCCTGGCTCGTTATTAGTAATTATGTTGTTCAAATGTTTTTTTTTCGCTTCTAAAAATTCATTTTGATTTTAGAGGAATGGTAGGTATAACACTTAACTATCCGTTCTCTCAGCCAAGGCCAAGTTTGTTTACATTAATTTCCCTTTAATTCACCACACTTGACGAAATGATTTGAACAGTTACATAGTTTAAGTGTTGCCACAAAGTTTTTCTAAAATTAAAAAAGAAATCGTTGTAAAATAGACACCGAATTGTTTTACAACTCAAATAAGAAACAAAAAGATTTTTTTATACTTTAAAATAACCATGCTTGGATTATTTGTGTGACATTTAAAATTTTTGAAAAACCCTGACAGTGGGGTCTTAAAAAAAGGTTTTAGCAATAACTATAATTTTAAGAAATAACAACAGATTTTGTACTAGTCTCTGTTCACGCTATGAAAGTTTTCTTTTAGAGTCTTAGTTTGTGGAAAGAGAAGATTGGGAAGAGGTACATCCACTCTTTCATGTTCTTTGAAATTCTCTTGTGTTTTGTAATTCGTAATTGTCAACCTGAAGTTGACTGTAGCTTTATTTTAGTTTTTATTTTTCTTTTCTTTCATGGTGGTGACAGCAAAAATTTGTGTACAAAAAAAATGTGAAGGTAAACATGCAAAAATCTTCAATTTCTTTACTAAAATTTCAATGTGTAGACACGAATAAAAGTTTAAAAGAGAATTAGAGAAAATTTCAGAAAGAAAACTCATAATGTGAACCGAGGTTTATTTTATGGAAACTTTCGAACCGCAACACTTGTATAGTTTTTAATTATTTACTCAAATATAAATTATTCAGATCATTCGCAGACGAACTCCCGCTATAACTTTTATAGTTTTGATCCAACATTCTCATGTTTAATTAATATTTATTGTTTCACGTGCTTATGCATCCCACTCACAAATCATAGACAGACAAACACACAGACAGACCACTAAGCAGTGGCTTGAAAAAATAAAAAATAAACACAAATATTTTCATAATCAACAATTAAATAATTTGTAAAAAAGGTCGTTTCTATTATAATATTCGCAATAAAACAAAACACGAAATTTTCCCAACAAGTGTATTTTTATTTTTCATTCGTTTTTGTTTTAAATAAATGTGACACAGATAAAACAATAAATTTCAAATATTTATTTATTGTATGTACCACTTGAATAACGTGTAATTTTGTACATGGTTTACTGCACTAAACCACTTCATATATTTAGAGAAATTGTTTGATTTTATTGTTCCTTATTTTCTTATTTCTTAGTGAAAAGAAACAATTTCAATCAAAATAAATATTATGCTTTTTTCTATATGCGTGCATCTGTTTTTATAAAGTAGAATCGCTATAATTCATGCCCCATTCATTAATTCGTAAATCACAAATAATTCGTAACAATTTCTTATTCCCTTGAATTTGATTCGAAAAATTCGGGACATGTCTCTCTAATTCGTATTTATTTTCGCAATACAAGGGCTGTGCAGTGTAACTAACTACTTGTAAATCGTAATCGATTGTTGATAATCTCTTATAATTCGTAATATAAAGTTGGATTCACCCATTTGTTTTGGACAAAATTTTTGTCTGCACAAAAATTGGTTGACTGAGAAATTTCTGCAACACGATTGACTCATCTGAAGAAAGTGTTCCGTAATATCAAGGCAACCATATGAAAAACATGTATATAAATACAAAATAAAACTGTGACAAATTGTGTAGAAAAATTTATGAAGGACAAGTGCTTCTGTTAATAAGTAAAGCGAAATTATTTCCCAGAACATTTATGCAAACAATAAAAAATAAAAGAATTGCTGCAAAACCGCTTTTGAAACACTATAATGCAGCAAGCAACTTGATGTTTGATTTGCGTCTTATTTCGGCAGTCAAGTAAAAACACACAAAACATTCACAGTTTGTATTTGTAATAAAAAAAAATTCAACATATTTAAATATTTCTTAATGCTTAATTTATTGCTTGGAAAGCTTAAATGCTGACATTCACCTCAAATAAAAGCTTTCAAATAATTGTCATCGAAATTTTTCATCCAATAAAATTTAATTTTTATTTATTAAAAATATTCTTTAAAGGGGTTAATGTCTTCTTTTTTGTTCGCCCATTTTCCTACGTATTTTCTTTAGTATAATAAAAATTAAAAAGAAAATTGGAATGGAAATATATTTAAAATAAATTTGTTTTCTGTTTACGAAATTAAAAATAATCTTCTTAGATACAAGATAAAATATAAATTGCGATAAATGCTGTTGAAATTATATATTTTTGAAATTTTCGTACGTATGTATATACAATGTTCTTACACACATACACATACATGTGTAATTATGTTAGTATTTTATGTATAAATGACACGTGGTTGTTTTTAAGCGTGTTATCTAGTTTATTTTTTAATTCACATAATCCTGGTCCTTTGTAGTTTTTACGGTATAATTTTCATTTTTTTGTTTTATTTTTTTTTAACAATAGAAATACAAATACAGTAGTTTTCCGATATAACGAACACCCAAATATTTTCTACTGAGTACCTTATATTACGAACAAATATTTTATTTTGTACTCGGTTTAACGAACAAATGTGAAATATATAAGCTCATGATTTGAATAGATGCATTGAAAATAAACCTTTACCCGATGATGAATGGAATGATAAAATTTTCTAAATGATTAACAGCTTAGTGAAACAGAAATTCTAGAGCCCAAAATAAAATACGAAGATGTCATTAAGCACTTAGAAGTTTTTAATTAATCGGCTTAGCAAAGCAATATTAGATTAGAAGCATAAATTTAATGCTTTTGAGAGTGTTTCAATAAGATATCCATCCATTCCAAGAAAACAGGCTGTGTGTGTGTGTGTAAAAAATTTTTACAACAAATTACTTTTCTATTACAGTGTTTTTATGAATTTTTCATTTTCTTTATATGTACATATTTTTAATGAAATATGTATTTATTTTAAATTAGTATAATTTTAATAAAATATTAAAAAAATACTGTACATATTTAGAGTTTTGAATAAAATAGACGATACTATTCAGTACTGGATATAACGAACAATTCACTTTAACGACAAGCCTGACAGTAATTAGGTTCGTTAAATCGAAAAACTACTGTATGCCTAATCATCTCTCTCTTTACCTAAATGATGGTAATTATTTGATTTGTATGTGAAGAAGGGCCATGCCTAATTGAAATTTCATTAACTCATCCAACCTAATTCTCTTAATCAAGCGTTTTCGTAAATATCTTAAGCTCGAATTCGCAGTCTTTAGTGAACTAATGATGCCGGTTTAATTAATGACATTTATATTAAAAGTCTTTAGTTAAACCACCTTCATTAGACAAATCCACTATTCACATATTCAAGCCTATTGTGAATAACATGTGGAACTTGAATAACATGTGGAATTTTTGTTCCCATGCAATTTTATATCCGAAGGGAAAAATGCTATTGCAAAAATCTCCCGTAAACTTTTCTTCCCGCTATCACTTCTCATTCAATATATGAAAGGGAAGAATGTTTGTTAATTTTAAAAATTTAATTAATATTTATACGTAATTGTTGAACTGTTTAAGGTATATATTGAAATGAAAATTTATGGCTTGAGTTCAAATCTGATTTTATCCATTTCTTCTTAATTTAAGACATTATTTTTGGATAAATTCATTATTTTATTAAGAGAGTACTTTCCCATTATTTATGGAACATAAATTTGTTCATGTGATTGCCGCGGCTGCCCTTGCAGCTCTCGCCGCTGCTTCACGGAGGTATGAAATTTCGGGTTAAAAATCGTGATTTAAAAAGATACTTGTATTGCGACCACCCGGTATATATACATATAGAGAATAGAATGAATTTTGTTGCGGGCATGTTTCTAAGTTATTTAATAATTTTTTCACTTTATTTTTTATTTTCTTATATTTTGTTTTCGCTTGATTTATTTGTGTTTATTTATTAAAAAGTTATAATTTTATTTTAATTAATATTTTTAAATAAGATGATTTATTATCCATTTTTTTTCATTTTCTTTTGTTTGATTTTTATTATTTGTATAATAAATCATTTTAATATATTGTTGACTTTAATTTCGTAAGGGTGTTTAATAAGACGCAGCTTATTTTGTGTGTTTTAATATAAAACACGTTTGAAAATATTTAAGGGATCATTTATGGATGGCAACAGCAGCTCAGTTGAGTTGACAGTTGATGCAAATTATATTACAGATGATGAGTTGAGCAATTGAGAGTTATAAATTTCAGTTGCTATTTAGTGGTTTTCTGGCAAACACAAATTTTCCGTTGCATTTCGGCAACCCAATGGAAGTTCAGTTGCTTAGCGATAATCGGGATATAATTTTAAATAATCTATATCTTGTTGTCTTGTACTGTGGTTAGTCGTTAGTAGTTCTAATTGTGATCTTGCTGTTGTTGTTATCAGTGTTGTCCATAAAATCAAATTTTGTTTTCAAATGGCCTAGATAAAATATATGACAAACAAATGAGTTAAAAGTGCCTACAAACTTACGGAATATAGTTTAATATGAACTCATTGCACAAATTGCACAATAATTTTACAAAAAAAAAAATTACACGTTACAGATAATTTTTACAAGTTCTTAATAAAAATATTTGTTAAGTTCCACTCTGTATTTTTAGTATTATTTCGACAATTTATTCCCAGACAACAAATTAGAAAAACAAAAAAATCTACAAATACGTAGTTGTTTATTTCATTTTATTTTTCTATTTAGAAATCATTTATCTGTTTGACTATTTTAGTTTTTTTTTGTTTGTTTTGTTTCTGTGTGGATTTCTTAAGGTCAACGAGACACTTACTGGGATGGTTGTCCAGGCAGCGTCATTTGTAAAATAACGATTTTTAAAAACATCTCAATAAATGTTTTTTATTCAAGTTCTAATAATCTAAAACTTTCGAAATGTTTTTGTATATAAAACCAACACCACCAACAAAATATAATCGCCTTTTAGTTACAATAAGGACGAATATAAAGATGAAATATTCTTCAATCACAATAACAAGTTTTAAAAACGACCATCTTTCGCCACAAAACTATCAATCACAATAAAGACTCAGCCGACTGGGACGAAATGTAACTGTAACGTATGCGCAACAGCTGATTGTTATTGTTATGTGCAAAGCAGTTAGAACAGTTATAGAGATGTAATGTAATGTAACCGGAACGTAGGAATCTGTTGAAAATAGAATTTTCTTACATTTTTACGTAACATATTTTAGAAGTGTTATAAATATGATTATTTTAAAAATCCCTTAAACCGAAAATACAATTAATATACAAACTATTCATTTAGTCCATTATAGAAAAGGAGCTGAAATATTTTGTTTAGATTTTTCCATAATTCAAAAGGCGAAAGTAGAATATTTTTCACCAGATCAAATCAGACATTTTATACAAATACTTTTTGATATATAATAAGAAGAGATCCATATTGAAAGATACATCTCTATATATATATATATATTTTTTAATATATAATTTTTTAACATTTTTTTGAAATATTTATATTATTCTTGAAATAAAGCTTGAGGTCACTATTTTTATAAAAATAAAATAAATTTGGATGATTTTTATAAAAAAAGTGACAGTGACAAGCTTAATTTAAAGAATAATATAAACATCTATATATTTATAGTTAAAGAAAATATAACGATGTGAAAAGTATTTATTTTACTGATGTGCCAAATAAAAATTTGATTAATATTTGGTTATTTTGGATGTTATAAGCGTGGAAATTATTAGCCAATCTATAAAAATTCACATAAACAGTTTACATATGTGGCTAAATATGCATATATGCATATTTAAATCAGGTATATAGACATTATGTTACTGTTACTATATGTGTACGTATCTTAGAATTATTGTGGGCATTAGTACTATTAATTCAATTTAATAAACATATTTGAGGAATATAAATACTGAAATTAAAATACAAATTTTCGCTCGCCCGTTTATATTGAAAACCACAGTAAAATATTGAAAGTTGTTTTGGTTTGCAATACAAATTGCCGAAAAAAAGAGGCAGTAAAAAAAATTAAAATAATTAAATAAATGTATAATCGCTTAAACAGAACTTTATACGTAAGATTGACAGTACTGTTCAAACAGCTGATTAGTTCAAGTGGCAATCAGCGGCCATATTAAATATAAATAATGGAACAAACTATTAATAAAATCTAAAACAAGTAAAAGTTCCTTAACAATCAGGCATGTTCTGAAAATCACATTTTTCAAATCACATGCGATTTTTAATTTTTTTAAATTGATAATTTTGTTTTGATAATATTTGATTTTGACAGCTAGTTCAGATAAACTTGCGATTAAAATTGGAAAAGAGCAAGTAGTAGATTCATATTGAATCAATGAAAAAAATGAATTCAATATGAATCTACTTGCTTCTCTCTCAAAATTTTGTATGGCGAAGCAAGTTGCTTCGCTCATGATTATGGATTGAAGCATGAATAGAGGCGAAGCACGTACCGTGGAAACAAGGCACAACTTCGAGCTATCGTTTTCCCCGGAAAGTACAATATTTTCCTTATATTTTGTATTTATATCTTGTTACGCCTTCTATTTAGCTATGCTTCCCTTAAATCTCTATCGTGGCTGCAGCATAGTTTTTGACGTGCTGCGAGTGCATCAAACCTGACAAATAGTTTTATTTTTGTGTCTAATATTTATTAAGCAAAATGTTTTCTTTATTTTACTTATTTTAATCTATCAACGAACAAGCATTTATTTTCCGGTCTCTCGGAGTAGCATAAATTAAATGAAAAAAAAAACTTAAAATGTTTGACAAAAAAATATCTGCTGACAAAAACGGGAAAAATCAAAATTACGCATTCTATTGCAAGTAAACGACCGAGCTGATTCCAATTTATTGTACAATTTTTAAATGGTTGATACGACTTCAGTGCAAAATGTATTTTTAGTAAAAAATAAATAAAAAAGCCGGGAGGTGTCTTGAGAACCCCCGGCTAGAACGAAGTTCCTTAGCCTATAAGCATACATACATATTTCTACTATTAACTAAGTCCGAGTTTAGACGGGCGAACATTTGGAAGAAAAACATCTGGTATTCTCTTTTGTTTTTTCATTAGCCTTCACACAGACGAACATATTGTCGGCAACATTCCATTATTATTTTTATTATTTGCTTTTTTGGCATTTGTCTTATTAGAGCAGTGTGTTTATTTGTAGTGTTTTGTTAATTTAAATAATAATAAAGAATTAAAATTAAATAAATTTTTAATAAATTTTTAAAAAACTATGGCTAATTGAAGAATTTATGTCTGCTTACAGTCACACCAACCGTTTCTTTTTTCGAAATAAGTATGTTTTATTTCATTAAACATCTGTGCCTTGTTTAATGCGGTCCATATCGTCATATGAATTCAAAACAGCTCTAAGTTACACTGAAAAAATTTTACAGTACCGGCAAAGAACTCTAATATGAAAAGTTAAACAACATTTTTTTTGTTTAATCAATCTTATTTCTTATTAAGGAATTATAACAATTTCAATATGGAAAATTATCCAGGGACATGTATTTTGATATGGTGCATCGTAATCAGGCAAGAAGTCGATTTTGAATTTTTTTTTTGTTAATCAGTACTGAGATCAAAATAAAGACCAAGTTCCGAAATATCGAACCGATTTAAATAAAACAAAGATTGTGCACATGTATGTAAAAACCCGTTTAAAAGCATATACAATCATACTCCGGTTAGCGTCGCTAATTGGGACCGGAAAAACGAGACGCAAACTGAAACGACGCAAACCGAATCACAGTTTTCCATACATTTGTATTAATATTTATTTAATTCGTTCCGAGATAGTGCTGGAAAATTCTACTACTTTTCATTACTCAATAATATTCAATACTTTTCATTTGGGTATTCAATACTACTCGATACTTTTAACGGATTTCTTTTGAATTTGTAACGCATAGTTTTTATCTGCAAATTGAAGTAATTTCTTCAAAAATTTTATTATTAAATAAAAAATAAATGTAAAGCTAACTTAATTGAACGTTAACAACAACTTAAGAAATAATTGAATTGTTCTCAAAAAAAAAATTATTTAATTTTGATTTGATTAAAGAATCTTACACCCAGTTGTGTTTTTATACAGTGATGTTTTTTTATGCACTATTTTAGCCACTCAACTTGCATAAAACTACAACTCTAAAAGTATCGAGTAACTACTTTTGCGTATTGAGTAACCAAAAAAAAAAGAGGAAATACCCGGTACTCGGTACCCACTACTCAATACTTTGCCAGCACTATTCCGAGACTCATAATTTTAGTAAAAAATAAATGATTTTTCAATAGAAAATACCAATTTTTATTATTATTATTTGTGTAATAATAGTTTTTATTAAAATGAAAGACATCAACTTACCAAATGTAATTTGAAACTACCAACGAAGACAAACTTGTAGACAATTTTCGCATGCAAATTTACATTAGACTTCGACGGGAAATCCCCTTTTTTCTATTCTTGCTTTGTACATACAAACATTTATTAACGACGCAAACCGAAGCACTAACGAAGCAACTTCGAAGCCATACGCGACGCAACATCGAAATCGCGGAAATTTTAAAAAGACGCAACTTCGAAACGACGCAAACCGGCGTATTAGTGTAAATCTTTCCGAAATTAGTTCAGTATTACGGCCGCAAAGGGATTTAAAAAAATGTGTTTGCCTATTAAATAATATGATTAAATCGTATTGTGTCACTAGTTTATTGTTGATTCAGTTTAACAGGACACAATAACACTACTTTAACCCATTAATAATTTATTTGATTTCTGATTCGAATAAGGCACCATGTTGTATGTTTATCAGTTTAACATAGTGGGCAGGCAGTAAAGGGTTAAACTTATGACAGTTTTTTATCTTTTTAATTTTTTACTTTTTAAATAAAACAAATAAGCAAAATACTGTAAAAATTATTTGTTTGTTTATTAAAAATTGATAATGTTGAAATAAATTTAAAAAGATAACACATATATTCAAAAGATAACTCAACAAATAGTTTTTAAAACAGTAAACGAAAATTAGAAAATTTATATTTTTTTGTTTGTTTTCTAAAGAAGCGTCATTTAAATATCTCTTCTGATAAAGTCACTTTTATATAAAATCTAAAACTTGAAATAAATAAAAAAATAAACGATGTTTTTTTGCAATAAACACACTAAATATATTGACTAAAAAATGTTTTTTTATTATGGCACCTTCTTCTTTTGTGAGTTCTTCGTGACAGTGTTACCAGTTCGAGCTATTTTTTTTTATTGGATTGGGAATTTTATCGATTAGTTATTGGGGTAAATCAGATATTTAGCTTTGAAAAATTTTTACTTTTCCTTTAAGTACTCGTTTTTAATTACTTTATGCCAACACTGCTACGAAGGAACACAGCTGAGACGAACGACGAATTTCGCTTAACGCGACGAATTCGTGGGTGAAAATTCGCTGTGTAAGTTCGTCGTATGAAGCACAATAATGACGACAAAAGTAACAGCTTTTATAATTGATAGTTATTGGTGTACTGTTAAAGGAAATAAAATAAAAACTTGTATAAAATAATTTCAAATTTTTTTAAATAATAAATATCCCGGTATGTTCTACATTCCACTTTGGAGTGGATTTCAGTTTAAATTTTTTATGTTCTGCATTCATTTTTTACTTTTGAATTTCAGTATTCAATACAAATATACTCTACTTTTCCAGAACATCGAAAATAAAAAGATTATTTTTCATATTTCACTTTCACTACTTTTGTAGAACATGATCATGTTTTTCCCTATATGCTATATAACACAATGAAACAACTTACGACTTTTGGAAAAGTAAGCAGTATAGTTTTGATTGTATCGGATGTTTTTGTTTATAAAAAATAAAACAAATTCATTGGAATAACAGGTGTTTCGCAATTATCATCAATCACGCCACCGCCAGCTCCTTCGAAATCTTTGTTCTACGTTTGTGTATGAATGGAACGAAATGCCGCATGAAAGAAGTTGAATGCAGTAATTAGATTCTTTTTATAATTAGGATGTTTTAAATATTCTATGTAATATTTTACTATTATCATAATTGTCATACCGCACAGCTACCAAAGGAGTCGAACATCATTGGAACCGAAATGAGATAATTTTTATAGATTAATTCTCGCATATCATCTTTCTTTATTCATGAATCGCAAATTTTACTTGGCGTTATTAGACGAAAAATAATGCGTGCTACCGAATTAAGCACACTTTCTTATTATTCTTGCATGGAGTCGCTTGCAGGTTCCGTACATAATATATTTATATAAAATGGGATTGCTTTTTCAAGAAATGAAACTAAGCAAATAATTGTTCCATGTTTTCACCAAAAATTTTTATTAAACTTTTATTTCGTTTGCTTGTTTTGTATAACAGCTGACAGTGTGACCGTATTAGAGAAAATAATTAATACTTAAAAATTAAACGTTAATAAAAACACAACTAAAACCAATTTTTTAAGTTAATTATTTTATATATTTATTTTACTCCAAAATACCGATAAAAAAATTACTAAAGTAATATGAAACTTAATTTACTAAAAAAAAATAGAAAAATAAGAACGAAAATGGTCACATGAAATAAATCTATTGAAGTGTTCGCCGCGTATGAAGAACTTCGCCGTCGCCATGATTGTGTGTATTTTCATATACATTAATGTATTTTATTTTTGGGGAGGAATATTCGCGGCCAAAAATTCGGCGGTTGTCTCAGTTTTGTTCCTAGCATAAGGAAGCAAGCAGCATTCATCAAATAAACATAAAAAAGTTCTCTGACTGTTGGGATAAAAAAGTCTTTATGTGAATGCGCGTGGACTTAAGAAGGGACTCCAATCTTAATCTAAATTGGCTCTATGACGTTTTGTAATACATCACAACGTAGGCATATCTCAAAAAAAAAACTGATTTTGAGTTAAGAATGCAGAAATATTCGTCATATCGCTTTTAATTTTGTGTAAAAAAATGTATACAAATATCTTTTTTACTCACCTCTTGAGGGATGATTACTATTTTATTTTCCCATTGATGTGTGAGTAAATTAAAAAAAAAACTTTAAACTCGTTTTCTAACGAACGAGTTTGTTTTTGAGATATGACTACGTTGCAATAAATTAGCGACATGTTCGTTATGTATTTAAATTACAATCAACTAAATTGAAAAATGTAGAAAAAAATAAGTAATTTGTATAAGAAAATATCTGGAGGTAAATTTCGGCATTCGATATTTATCGAAAACTACATTTGAATTATATTGAAATTCGAATTGATCTTTTGTGCCATAGTTGAAATGATTCCAAGCTCTGTTGTATGACTCTCGATACAACAACAGTTAATACGTGTACGCATGGTGAAATAAACAAGTGACATTACTACCCCATATAATAATTTTTTGCTCTAGCATTGTTTTTTAAAATCTTATGTCAGTTTTGTTTATATTAGAGATAAGCACCGCTCACGTGATTAGCGTGAGTCATCGTAATTAATTTTTTGTTTCAATTACGTGAGCGTGCATGAACGCGAGTACAAACAAATTGAGCGTGCACAAGTAAATTTTTGACCCGATTGCTTCGTGATTTTTTTGCTATATTATTTTTTCGTATACTTTTTTAATTAGTATTTCTACGTAATTACTTAAATTTTTTTAAGTTTATGTTGAAAGCAATTGTTTGGCTCAAGTTCAATTCTTACTTTACTCATTTCTTTATTAATTTTAGAAATGTTTTTTGAGAAACTACAATTATTTTTATTAAGAAAGTATTATTGGAACACAGTCTATTCATCAGACTAGCAAAATGGATCAGTGATAATAATAATAATATTTTTTTAATTTAAAAAAAAATTTTTTTGTGAATATTTCGTGAGTGTGAGTTTTCAAGATTGTGCGTTACTTTTTTCCTACTCACGTGAGCATGCATGAACGGGAGCCAAAAATATAAGGACGTGCATGAGTAAAACGTTTCATCGTGAGCGTGAGTGAGAGATCACTGACGATACCATCTCTGGTTTATATTTGCAAAATATCCAAGCTTTTGCTTGTTCAATTTGTGTTTATTTTTTTTATTAAAATTTTTAATAATTTGTTAAAGGTACTTATACATTTGTGCTTGTTTTGAGAGTGGCACTACCTTCTATATGGACCGCAAATACTTTCAAAGCAATCCACATCCTTGTCTTGCTCTTTTGTAGCGTCCAAAAAATTCAATGGTTTCTGTTAACTTTTTTTTATTTAATTTTTGTTTGCAATAATTTTTGACAAGGGCTTAGACTTTACACAAACAAAAATTCCTTTTTTTGTTGTATTGTTGTAGTTGTAGCCCTAATAATGCCACCTGTTTATTTCATCATGCGTGTGTACACTTTGGAAATTTCTTTATTGTCATTCTTAAAATAAATTTCAATTTACAATTTTGAATTTAGAAAAGAAAACCAAACTATTTCAATCAACAATAAATATGGAATCAGATGATTTTCATTTCATTTTCCGTATTAGCAGTTAATATGACAAAGAAAATATGAAATTTAAAATAATGTACACACGTTTGTTGTTTAATTTATGTATATATGTACTTTGAAATGCTCATAAATAATTCTGTTTTTAAGTTCTTAGTTGTTCTTCAAAATGTGTTTTTTTTAATTCTCATGCATCAATAGGTAAAAAATACAAATTTGCATAATTTTTAATTAAAAATTTCAATTATTGCAAAAAGTTAAAAAATAAATTGACTTCCTTGTGTTAGCACGCTTTTAACTCAGAGACATTTTGTTTGTTTGCACATGTGAAATTTTTATTTAAATTAATTAGGTTAAATAGAAGAAAAAAAAAACAACTGAAATTTTTTTCTATAATTTTATTTATCATATGTGCTAATAATATGTATTTACTTACACTCTTCCTTTTCTATATAATCAATATTATATACATATCTTTTCTCTTATTAAAAAAATGTGCATAAAAAACATCTGTAGGTTTTTTTTATTTAAGCATCAAATATTTATTTCTTTTGTCTCACAAATTACGCAAACTTTAATGGAAAATTTATATCAATAAATTTATTTAGAGTCTATTGTGCGGATGATGAATAAAATAAATAACGTGTTGTTTGTTGTTATTGCAAATAGCGGAAGTCTGTTTAAAATTGCAACAAACGCCCTCTGTTGTTAATACTCTTTGGTAAAAACAGAAAGAGAGTACGGTCATAATTCAGGCTTGCCAACTTCACACTTTTACTGCTAAATCTGACGTTATTTTTATTAAGAGTTAAAAAAAAATGCTAAATGCTAGTTTAGCATATTTTTGTAATTCTTTAGCATTTTTAGCATTTTTTCGATTGCAGAATTATTTTAAAAAATCATACTTATACATAATATCAAGTTAAGTATAAATTCTCTCACTGTATAAAAACGTACAAATATACATACCTATATGCTACTATTTCTACAACTTTGTCGTAGGTTTTTTTTACATAGTTTTTACAAATATACGAAAAATAAAACAAAGAATTGTTATTTCCGGTTATACGAATATGAGAGGGTGCGAAATTAGACATCGTATCACAAACTACTAATAGACATGTAAAAAATTGCATTTGCAAACGTTGCAAATCAGCTTAATCGCTGGTGGGTGAAGAAAGAGACAACTATAAAGTACATAGTGCTATGAATAAAGGGATGTAAACAAAAAAATAATACAAAATTTGTTCACGAAAAATTCTTATAGTATATTCAAGAAAGTTGAGATTTTTTAATTTTTACTGAACTAAGAAAAGTCATTGATAAATGTATAGTGCGGTTATGTGTTGGTCTTTTATCTTATTTAATACAAAATATTACATACTTTTCAAATGTACGCGAAAAATAATATCAAAGAGAATGCAAATAACTTTTTCATTTCTTTTTCGTTAATTGTGCGTATAGAGTGAGTCGCAAATAGCGCGTATATAGTTCTATCGTTCTGTCACTTCTGTATGCTTTGTGATCGTATGCTGCTATACTTTAGACCAGTGACCCAAAATAACTGCTGTAATTTTTTTTAAATATTCAGTTGGTCAAAGAATAAATAGCTGGAAAAATGTTGGTCCTGGAATAACAATTACAAAGAGCTAAATATCTTTTAGTCCTCTCATAATTGTTATGAAAGATTTTTTTTTTTTTGGTCTTTCTTCTCTTACCAATTTTTAATTTTTTTGTTCTTCATTTAATTAGGAGTTTTTAGAGTTTGCACACACTGAGTATGTGTTGATATAGATGACCAATAAAAATAAAGGTCGCGAGAAGACCTAGAAAAATAAAATTCTTTTGTAATGGTTATGAGAAGGCTGAAAAAATAAAGGTCTTTTATAAGTGTTTTGAAAGACCCAAATAAATTCAAACTTTTATAATACGAGTAGTTATAAGAATACCAACAAAATATTCCTCGTTTTTAATTGTTATTAAGAGATTTTTATTTAAAAATGCCTTGAATAATAATTCTTTGAAGATTTTTATATCAATAAATATTAGGCATAAAAGTTATGTCCCTGCCTTAGATACATATATCAGGATGATATTGTAAAAAAATCGGTTCATCTGAAATATACAAATACGTGTTAGTCCTTTGGGAAAATGCAAATAATATGGTTGATATTTTGAATACTCCTAACTTTAATTAAAATACATTAAAGCCTTTTGACTACAAAAAATGCATCTCATATTTATACCATTAAAAGTTTTTATATTAAATAAAATTAACTTTATTTATAACCATAATTACATAACTAAAATATATAAAATCATATATTATTATAAAAAATTGAAGACATTTAATATCAGTACCTTATACAAATGATAAAATTTTGTTAAAAATGTACGGATGTCTGAAATGTAAACTTTTTTTTAACAATATTAATGAAAAGCATTATTACAAAAACTAGCAAAAATTTTTTTGAACTGTAGAACATTTTACCACTTTGTTTCTTGGCAATCTAGCACATTTAATCTGTATTACTCTGGCAATCCTGCTGGTATGGTAACCTAAATAAAAAGCTTTATTTCAATCGAATTCTCCGTTGCCAAAAGCTCTTGTATATTTCTCTTATTTAAACTCTTCTCTTATTACTCTTAGAACAGTGTCAACAAAATGTAGTAAAGCAATTTTAACAATTATAACTATTGATACTGAGAAATTGAAGGCTGTGTTTAAGAAAAGAATACTAATAATAATTCAGTGAAAATTTTATAAAACAAATTGCATTAAATACAAAAAAAAACAGTGGCTTTAAAAAGTAATAAAACCACAAACAGAATGTCGGCGGTTAAGCGATGGATTTATCGTCATACCCTCTCAACATCCTCCTCCTCCTCCTCACCATCGTCTTCAAAAAACCAGCGTGGTCGCAGTCAATCCTTAGATGTACAGGCCTTAGAACGCAGTGGTATACGAACAATTATGCAAAGTGTAATAAATAACGTTTTAATAAAAATATTTTACTTATTTTTATTTTATTTTTAAATAATAATATAAAATATATATTTTCTTTATTTATTTACAGCGTGTAGCGGCGCATCAGCAGCAACTGGCAGTACAAAGTAAGTTTGATTTTGTTTAACAATTTTTTAAATATCCAATATTTTATTTCTATTTCAAAATGTGCAAAATACCAAGTGTTGAACGATACTTAAAAAAATTAAATGAATTTTTGTTTTGTATGACAAAGAAATCTTGTTTCTGTTATCTGTTATTTTCAGTTTTCAGATATTTCTTTATAACATAAAACACAACCAATTTTAATACTTTTTAATTACATTTTACAGCAGCGAATGTTGAAAAATGCTGTAGCTAGAGAGAGGATTTTATTATCCTAAAATTTTGTTCAGTGTATATTTTTAACTTTGCTATTTCAGCAAACTTGACATTTTTTTAAATATACAAAATGCATTTTCCTGCTGGCAATCAATCATCTCACGAAACTAGTTTTGTTTGTACTTTCAATTTAGAATTGTTCAATTGTGATTTGTTTCATATTGAAGTTTAACTTTAAAGTTTTAAAAGTTAAGAATGTTTTGACTAATTACAATTAAAAAAGAAGTTATTTTCAACTCTGATTAAAATTTATTTTAAAAAATTGTTTGTCTGAAAATAAAAAAGGGCTAAAGAAAACTAAAGATTCTGCAGAAATATGTGTATTATTCCCAGATCACCAAAACAAAATTTGCATTTCCAACAAACAAGAAAAAATCTCTTATTTGGGGACAAGTTCCGCAAACTGGGATAAGTTTTCTGGCAAGGCTGTTCAAAATGGGTAATGCAGTAGAGTTAAGTTATTGACAATTTTTCTAAAAAAGTCAACTTCTCCGATGAAACGCATTTCCATCTAAATAACTTCGTGAATTCACAAAATTGTCGAATTTGAGGGTCAGAAAATCCTCATGCCATTTATGAGGAATAAGTGCACCCACAACGAACAACTGTCTGGCGCGTCATCGGTTCGATACAGCCACATCTCTGTGAAAAAGTCATGGAGAATTTCATTAAAAGAACAATGAATGGCATGTGGGGGGCATTTAAAAGATATTTTAGTCCATACTTAATCGGAGCATGTCTTCTTTACAGTCAAATTAAAAAAATCTATGTAATTTAATTCCGACTCTTCAATAATAATAAATTTTTAATTTATTATGAAATTTAAAATGAATAAATTTTAAAAGATTTTACTTGTAATTTATTTTAGGAACATTGAAGAAACTATAAAATTATATAATTTACACTTTTCCTTACATTAAAACTTTTTGTTTGGGACCTCATAAACTTAAAAAAAATTCCGCCAATAATTTCAATGTTTGGCAATAGTTTGAGAATATCCAATTGAGAAACATTAACAATTAAATTAACATTCATTTGAATTCAAATTTTAATCTTAAACGCCTGTCTATTTAATGTGATTATGTTTCGAAAAATTTTGTTGTTAGTGGTTTTTTTTTAATACAAAGTGATTATTCTTTTGGCTAAAGTTCGTAACATTTTTTAGTCTGAAAGAATTGGACATGAGACAATATTCCAAAGCAACAAGGGAAAATTTTAACACCCAATTAATTTCAACTTACACTGCAGAACAGAAACAACTTTGTTTTTCGGGAGCAGCTACACTCCCATCATCAGTGTTCATGTGTGTTTCCATGTACGCCTGTCTAACAGCATGTTTATAGAACACGAATACGTAAGAATTTGCATTTGTAGAACACGTTAACTATTTTTCGTCCGTCTTACGTCGTGTAGCGCACTTAGCAATGTAGTAGTGTCAAATCACAGCGTTGCCTTTCTGTAAATAATTTTTATTTGTTTACATTTTTTCATATGACAGTGGTGTTTTTGTCATTAAGAAAGGTAACCCTTTTTGGCGGCATGACGAAAGACAGCTGAGTTTTGTAAATAAACAACAAAATTTTCAAATATAGAAAATTTAAAAATTTAGTTTTGTTTAAATAATTCTTGTATTTATTATTCTCATGTATTTGCATATAATATGCTTTATGATGTTTTATTTTTGAAAATAAAATGAACAATTTAGTTCTTAAAGAGAATTATAGGTTGTTGGTTTGGTTGTTGTTGGAGTTGTAGCAGGTAGTAGTGAGTGATGGACTGACTTTTTATTTGAAATTGAATGCCATGGGCATTCCAAAAGTTTTTCCGGCTGGAGCTGCTGCTGCCGACAAATTCAGAGCTTCCATTAGCTAAATGCGGGAATTCTTCCATACAGCTTACCAACTGTTGGAACTGTACGACTGTTGTCAACTTATGATGTATTTAATTTACATTAATTAATTAATTAATTAAAAATTTAGTATTTGTAACTACACTCACTTTTTTGTATTTATTTTATTTTAAATAATTAATAAATACATTTCTTTATAAAAAATTTTTTCCACCGACGAATGAAATTTCGCACTTTTTTGTTTTGACAGCAGAAAAAGCGCTACACAAACCCAAAGAAACTGTCAATTGTGTACGTTTTTTACAAAAATAAAATGACATTCGCGTTATACAACCGTAAACTTGGTGAACATCAGGTTTTATACGCGTATTTCAGGCGTATTGGGCTCTATAAACATGCTGTAAGTTTGTAAAAGTTTGCGAAAGCGTTCGTTTGATATCAAATGATAAAAGCATATTTCAATTGTTTGATTCTGTGTTTGTTGTGTGTGTAATTTGTTATTCTCTTTTTGTACAATTTTTGTAAGATTTCAACAACATATAAAATTTTAACAAACAAAATTACTATACATAATATTTTAATTTATGACGCAAGATGGCGCTTAAATATACAAATAAAATAATTGCTGTTGACACCACTAATTAGCCCATTAATAATGAAGAAGAGATATAAATTTTCAGCTTTGCAAAACCAGAATACAACGCGTTTCCATTGTCAGATAAATATTTTTAACGTGAATCATTGAAATTTCTTATATTGAAATAAATGTTATACAATTTCGTTCGCAATAATTGCTTTTGTTTATTTTCTTTTATGGTACGGCTAATAAAAAGAATCAAATATAGGTACATTTCGCTGTAAAACAAAAACAAAATAGAAATAAATAATAAAACGTGACTTTTTATGCAATTTTTAAAATGCAATATTTTTTTTTTATTTATTTAATTTGTGGTAAACAGAAAAATTTTGTATTTAAATTGTTGTGTTTGTATTAATTTTTATTTGTTTTTGTTGAATGGTGCAAATAAAAATATGAATTTTGTGTTATTAATAAATGCCATAAATATTTAAATTTTCAGATAATGGTCGCTGTATAATGTCCTATAAGTTAGTTGTAGTTAGAAGGGCGAATATTTAAATACATTCAGGAAAGAACACCGAAATTGCGCTAGAAGGCTAAATTATTTCTTATGCCGCGTCCACACTAAATAATTATTAAAAGTTTTCGCGGTCGCAATTGTGTGATTTAGCATTTTGATAATTTGCTATGCAGATTTCGTTAGACATTGAGCGTACTTTTTAAATCATCTGTTGTATTTTATATCAGCTCATTTGCTAAAATTATCATTTGGCAACGCTGCTTAAACTGCGTTTTTTTTTTCTAGAAAAGTTTGGCAGCACTATTCATTTTTATCAAAAGGTATTTTTTATTTTTTTTTATAAAACCAGATAATGAATAAATAAATCCATTTCACAACATTTAAAATATATTAAATAAATCTATGTGGCGGGTAAGCGAATATGTTAAAGCATTTTTGCTCCAACTTTTTTTTAGTGCAAATGGAATAAAATCAAGCAAATTGCAAATATGTATATTTTGTTGTTCTATTGGCAAAAACGAAGCTTGCTCGCTTGCACTGACTAATTCGCTCTACCTATTGTGAGAACCTTTATTCCTTTTCAAAGGCGAATTCATAACAGGTGGTCTTGACAGCTCACGTGATTACTTTTTGCTCCTTGCATCTCCTTATATTTTGTTCTGTTTTGTTTGTCAAAATTTGTTTATATTTGATTTATGTATATATACAGTGCAAGTTCGATTTTCGTGACTAATTAAAAACCAGACCTGTAGCAAAAACTGAATTTTCGCGATAAGAGAACCCAAAATTTCATTGAAAATTTTTATGCAATTTCTAAAATTGTAATTATTTTTATTGATATAGCCTGTGCAACCTAACCTACAAATTTTGTCAATTAAAAATCTGGCTACCCTGTACCCGTATAAAGAGCGTTTGCAATAAAGAAGTATTGCATCATAGTAGCTCAAAATTTACGCAAAACACATAATTTGATTTTCTTTATTATGCTGATGACGAAGCTTTTATGGGGCCTGTCATTTTGTGCTTTATTTTTTCCTCTCTATTATAAACATATAACTCTCAGTGTGCAGGCGCGGATTGAGGTTACGATTTTGGGAGAGGAAATTTTGAATGAAACATAAAATTTTTAAAAATTTCTTTAGCAACGCAATTGAAATGAGGGATATTTTATTTATCGTGGGAGGGGAAATATAATTTTTTTTCCTCCCTCCACTGGATCCGCGCCATTTCAGTGTCATATTTCAGCAATAAAACAACAACAAGGGAAAACAATAAGCTCTTCAGAAACCAAAACAAAGAATAAGGAACACGATATGCTTTTAAGAATGAAATCATTTTGCAATTTTTTTTTATTAATATGGACATACTACACACATACAAATGTACATACATACTACAATATACTTATATACATACTACTTATTTTTAAAGCCCATCTGTTGTGCTCTGATCAGTGGTGGGTTGTTTTCTTTTTCGCTGTTATTCCTTCACTCCTGAATTCTTTTGTGGCTGCTTCTAGTACATACTGTGAACGCTAACCTTGCGTTGACCTTGAAACAAAAATACTGCGCATTGAAGAAATACATATGTATGTACATAAGTATGTAGGTATGTATGTAAATTTGTAGTATAAATATGTATGTATGTACATATGTATGTATGTATGTAGAAATTAAATCCTCTCGCACTCGCAAGCATGCATGCAACAACAATGGCAGCAGAGACACATCAAAACGTAAACAAAGAAACAAATGCAAATGCATTTTTTGTTTCTGTTGTTTTTAAATGCGGAATAAATGGGGCTCTTTACTAAACATCATGTTATTGTTTTTTTTTCATTATTTGTTATTATCCAGAAAGAAACTTCAACTCATATAAATTCGTACATATGTACATACATACATAATTACAACATATGTACATAAGTATGTATGTATGTATTTATGTATTTTCATACTTATATGTATATGCCTACATACATATGCATATATGTACATATGCATACATACATATAGATATACATATGTATGTATTTAGTTTTGTACATGCAGCTGCGAGCAAAAAGGTACAAAGTGGTCATACGATCCTTGATTGATTTTTTTTTCAATATAACGGTATCCAGCGGTAAATGAAATGAAATGTGTACATATGTATGTATGTATGTACATAAGTATGTAGATAATGACGTCAGTATGACATCACAAGCCAGGAATCTAATTACAGTATAACTTTGCAAATCCGGACGGATACATACATACTTACATAGTTTCAGCCTTTGTCCGGATTACTGAATCTTCTGTACTACAGTTAAACAAACTTTAAACTCAGAACCAAGGCGAATTCATAACGCCAGATATTGATATTATATGTATATAATAATATATTTTATATTTTGATAAAAAGTAATACTTATAGTACTCATATCGTCGGCTTAATATGCAAACCTGCTAACTACCTTTCAGCACATTTTACAGGAGAGACAAAAAACTTTTTATATTTCATATTTGCAGCTTGAGAGGAAAACAAAAAACATTTTTGGTTTATGACTATGACTACAATCTACAAAAATAAAAATCGTATTTATTGAGTTATAAACGATTTTGTAACTGCAGGTTTTCTTACATCAATTTCCATTATTACTCAGGGATATAGCAGGTTTTCTTTCTAGTTTGACAAGTAGTTTTTATTAAAAAAACATGTACAGTGCAACCTCGGTGAACGCAACCAATAGAAATTTTGGGCTGTTGCGATGACTGAGTTGTTGCGCAAACCAAGTCACAAATTTCTAGTCATATTTCTATTTAAAAGCTTATTTTAAACCAATCACGAATTTTATAAAAAAAATAGCTAAGGTTAGCTTTTAATAATCGGATTTATTTGATTGAAATAAAGAATAAAAACAGAAAAACAAAATATACATCTAATAAGAAATTAATAAAATACACATTCAAATGTATGTTAATTTGTACTGATGGTTGTTATCGAGTTAAAGATTTCAAGTTTTTAAGGGAAAAACTTAGTTTTTCTGCTTGTCATATTTTTTTGAACTGCAATTTCACGAATCTTTTGCAATACCATTATATCCTCCCTCGATATGCACAACCCCTCGCTTAACGCAACACCCAATTTCTTAACATTGGTGACTCTGTAAACACAACTTTTCAAAAAACAAAGCCTCAATTAACGCAACTTTGCAGAACAAGTAAGGGTTTTTTTGTTTTTTTAGTTTGGTTTTTGATAAATAAATTCAAAACTAAAAAAAAAAAAAAATTATTGATTGGTTTAAAATAAGCTTTTAAATAGAAAAATATGACTAGAAATTTGTGACTTGGTTTGCGCAACAACTCAGTTATCGCAACAGCCCAAAATTTCTATTGGTTGCGTACCGAGGTTACACTGTATGTACAAACATACGTACATATGTATGTATGTATGTACATATATGCCGCTAGAAATGACAAATAGAAGTTTTCTAGCAATAGACATTTTATTTTATTAAAACAAAAAGGTTTTAAAATAACGTTTAAAATCAAATGATAAAAACATCGGAGGATTTCCCACTTGATCTTCTGTTTGTTGGGAGACAACATAACTTTATGCTAGTTCTTTCAACTAAAATCCGACCTTGACCAACTGTAGCTCCTGCAAATCACATCTTATTTTGAAAAACCTGATACCTACCTACATACAGACATACTTACATATTTTAAATATGACGCCATTTAGATGTTCTGAGGGTGTGTCCATCGGACCAATTTGCGTTGTTTATTATTTTCAAGTTCATGAAATAACTAACATACATTCCACTCATGCGATTACAACTTTGTCATGTTTTACAAATGTCGTATGTATCCATAAGTATGTATATTTCGTGCTATGTACAGTACATATGTATTTATGTATATCGTTACCTTAATATATAAAGGCCCTAACTAATTTTTTTTAAATTTGATTTTTTTTTTATATTTTAGTAAGTTCAAAGATCTCATCGAAATACATAGGTTACCCACTTGATTTTGAAAAAAAAAAATACCTTGGGTCTTTCTATATTAAGGTAACGATATATTAAGGTAACAAACCTACTTACATTTACACACATACATATGTACATACATATACCAAAACGTTATTCAATTTACCTTAAATTGTTGAAATATTTTCCAGTAATACACTAAAGATTATTGTCAATCCTCTCTTCCCACCTTTACCCTCTCAACACATTTATTGTTGGTGTTTGGAATAGCGCCAAAACCAAAATGAACTAAATACATACATACATATGTATGTAAGTATGTAAATGTTAAATAAAAAAATACACCCCCTTGCAATGTCATAGTTATGTTTTTTATGAATGAATGTATGTAGAGAACAGTAAGAAGGCGAAATGCGTTACAAGTTGTTAATGTAAAAGCTTCTCTCGAATGTTAATGCCGTATCAGGCTTGGAAAATTCTGTGTGTCTGAAAATCGACAATTTCTTAAACTGACGATCTCCATGTTATACATATCGTTACCTTAATTTTAAAAATTAGATACGCCTTAAAAAAATATACAGAAAGAGAAAACATCTTAATAGAAAATCTGCAGAAGAGTCGTATGTATAGTTTAGAGTTATAAAAACTGTAGATTAGTGCTTTTAAAAATTTATTTTCAATTTCTGTACAAGACTGAGGTTTCTATTTATAGTACAGAAACATATAATTATCCTCATATAATTAAGTTACTCATGTACCTAGTGAAGTACTAAAGTTTGTATTGAGGGTAGATGGCAACCATATACAACGTGTATGTTTCTAGATTGTTTGTCAGCCATTGTATTTTTGAATTATCTTATGTTATCATTAATTTTCATTTCTTTTTGAAATCTTAAAGAAAAAAGACGCTTTGTGGAAATGAACTGTAACATTTTTACTTTAATTAAATAAAACTTATGAAATCAACAGCTTGCAACGCGCGAGCAGTGCTTGAGATCATTGTCGTGTTCAATTGAGGAAAACGTAAAATCTTCCGTTAGAAAAATTGCACTGGTCATAATTTTCTTTAGAAGTTTTGTTTTAGTAAAAAAACGTAAATGAATTACATGGTAGTAATAAAAATACATAAATGCATTTTATTAATATAACAAGTCCTTTGGCGAAAATATTGAAAAAAATGACAGTTAACGAGGAAAGAATAACTTGTAATAAGTAATTATTTCGGAAAGCTAAACCGTTGAAGAAGTAGGTCAAATTGTTAACCGTTCAAACAAAACGATACTGTACGAAATAACCGCAGTGACCAATTTGTTGGTCAAGCGATTGATTCACGAAATCATAAAGTTATCTGCAGATAGAAGCACGTGTTGACACAGTTCGGAATCAATTGCGAGAACCCAATCCAATACTGTTATGAAGACAAAGTTTCTTTATAGTGATATTTTTTAACGCAGTTATATGTACTTGCACAGTTATCCGTCGTGTATTCTCGATTGTTCGATAAAAATCGCATATTCAATAAGTATGGCATTGAATTTTCCATCCCTGATTCATAGATACGGAGAACATAAACAAAGAGATTAAAGCCGGCTAGAAAAAGCAAAATATGTATTCGTATTTGGAGTACGTGCCAAAAGTAATGTACAACCAAATGTATGTACATATATATGGATGGATATGTATGTATGTAGAAATATATTCAAGAGTAAAAAGGGTAGAAACATACTCTCAGTGCTTTTAAATAAATGCTATTTTTGCAACCCTTAAAGTTTCTTATAAAATTCACAAAATAGTTGCATAATAAATTCAGATATCCATTCATACATTAAAAATTTAAGTTAAGAATTTCAATAGATTTAATTTAATAGATTTAAGAATTTTAATAGATTATTGTACAGAAATGGGTACCAACGAAAAGAAAATGTTCTATTCATGATAAACTATTTCTTATGTAAATATTTAAGAACATACATACATACATTTATATGTATGTACAACATATTTACGTATTAAAATTCATTTTCGCTTTCGTTATTCTTTTCCCTTTCCGCAGATTAATTCCAGTGATGGCAACTTAGTGATTGTGTAACTGTTTTAATGATTTCTGACGCTTCAAAGCGTCATAGCCATTGATAATTTAATAAGATCGTCAGTTTTGAATGAGGGAAGTCGCGATTAGTTGCATTATTTGATTAAGTTATACATGTATATGTGTACATATGTATGTATATATACATAGGTATCGTTGGCTTAACGTCGAAGAGATGTGTCTCGATTTTTTTCGAAATTGCGATTTTAAGCATTGCTGGTGTATTCGCAAGTTTCCTGTCACAAAATATTAAAAACGTGTTTAAAAAAACGAGATACGTGTTTTCTATATAAAAGTCGTTGATCAAAAAATGCTATGCCACACCTCTTTTTCCTAGATTTTATGCGATTACTCTTACTGAGCAGGCTATAAGTAACGCTGTGTATTATCATTTCATGTTCAATGTGATTTGTTTTAACGAAAGGATTCATTTAAAATTAATTTACACCTCAGTTCTTAAATTATATTAATTTACTAAAAACTGGCTGGAACATCAGCAAAACGATTTTAAAGTTTTCATTTTATAATCAATTTACTCAAGAGGTGAGTGGATATAAGAAATTCGTACGAAATTTTGACACAGGATAAATTACAATATGTCGATTGTTTCTCAAAAATCGCGTCTATTTTAGTTATGTCGATGTGGCAGCATATGGGCGCGATATGTATCACAAAAAGTTGGCATTACTGTTTACTTCATGTTTTACATGTTCTGTATTGCAATGAGTTGGGTACACACATGCATACATACTTATGTAGGTAATTGCTTAACAATTAATAATATGTTTATGCAAATAAAAAAAGATTTTATTTAAATAAATTGTTAATTAGATGCATAACAAATTTGATTAATTTCTATTTAAATTTATTTTATTTTCACAGAGGTAGTGGGTTTGCTTTTTAGTGTTTGTTTTGTTAAAATTCGTAAACAAAGCATACATACTTACATACATACATACATATGTACATCCATATGCTTTCGCAGTTACTAATGTTCTCGTACATTATATGTACATGTGGGGAAGTGTATTTTTATATTTTTCTTCTTTATATGTAGGTACCAAGTTGTGGTTTTTCTGCTAGTATTGTTGTATGTAAATTAACAGGAAGCAATCGTGGTATTTTCCATAAAAGAGGATAAAATAACTAAAACGTCCATCATGGTGACATCAGTTACAGTGGCTACTTAGTATTTAACAAAAAAATTAAGGCCCGTTCTTTTGATATCGATGAACAAGCAGTAAAATTTAATTCCAGTATGTATATGCATAATGTACTAACTCTTTAATTTAATATTTTGAGTCCGTTTGAAGCTACGATACCAGAAAGACTTCTGTAGAGGGTATTTTAAATTAAAGACGCATTTCTCATGTACATACATACATATGAATGTATGTAAATATGTATGTAGGTATATTTAGTTAAATACAAAACATAATTATTATCAAGAAATTGTGAAGTGCTTCCTGAATTGCATTGTAAGATATCTTCTGCGTTCGTGTTCGTTGTTTTTCTGTAAACACTTAACAATATACATATGTATGTATATTAGCAAGTAATGTTAATGTTTACCATTTGTGTTTCTACCGGCTTATGTGTCGTTTCACTGTTATTAACAGTGAGAAATAATTTCTCTTTTACATTGTTTACTTATTCAAACAGCGATGGAAAATTCAATACAATTAAACAGTTTGTAGTAGAATTTGATAAAACAAATCACGCAGTGGTCTGACGGTGCAAAAGAAAGTCCTTTTTTTAACCAGAAATTTTAAAACAAATACCTACTTTTCAAAATTATAAAAAAATAATAGTTAAAAAGTAAGTTATATGGAAATGTTATACCTATCTATCTGTGTTAATAAAAATAGAATAATTTTTCAACAAAGGACTGCATATGCATGTCGTATAGTCATAATTTTATCACTTTAAAAGTGCATTCAATTACAAGAAGTCGTAGGCTTGTCAAAATTATTGTTGTCAAACTATTCGAACAAAGATCCAATATTTTTTTTCTGAGTAAACGAATAATTTTTTTAAAATATTCGAATGAATAAAAAACAATAAATTTTATTCGAATGACTTTGTAAAATGTGAGTGAAAAAAGGAGATTTTAGTTGATTATTTTCCCTAAAGCAAAAACAATCCGTTACAAACGAAAAAAATCAAGAATATTAAAAAAAACACGATCTCATATGCGGAAAAAATATATGTACCTATAACTAGCAGAAAACTTGGTAATGACTTCTATTAAGTACAACATACTTTTCCACACAATCTATGTACCTATATTACTTTACAGTAGTTACATAACTACTTATTAGTAAATAAACAAGTAAATTATTCTCTGAATGTGTAATTCGTTAAAATTATTTTTTAATGCGAAAAAGTATTATTGTAGTTAAAGCTCCTCAGTAATTTTTGAAATCTTGTTTTCCATGCCTGCTGTAAAAGAGCTTTTTCTTGGGGCTTGTATTTGTTTTGTATTGTTTTTAGTTTTGCCTCTTTTATTTTTATTTGACGATGGGGCTGCTACTGCGAATTACGCTGCCGTTACTCCGGTTTTATTTTCTTCGGATGTGTGTATGTATGTGTATTTCTGTTTTTCTATCTGTTTTGATATCATAAAACGCATTTTTTGTTTAATAAATAGTTCAGTCAATTTTAAGCAACCGCATGGCGAGGACCACCTGAATGTTTTCTAATTTGGAGACACTAGTACTCCACGTATAAACACATGCATTTAAATGGCAAATTTGTGGACTCATTTTTTAAGTATTTTTGTGAAGTAAAAACAAAAAAAATTGTAGTTTTAGCAAAATAATAAAAATAACTCGGAAGAAATTAAAAGAAAAAAAACAAAGTGGAAGAAAATTAAACAGCGTGAATATTATTTTGTTGCTGTTGCAAAATTAAAAAAGGTGTGAAAAATATCATAGAATTGAAGTGAGAAAAATCTAAAGAATATTAATTAAATCAAAAATGTTGTATTAAATACATATACATATGTGTACGTATATGTACGTAAATATGTACATCCATACATACATATGCATTAGAAATCAACGGAAAATGTAAAAAACTAATTTTATGTTAATTAATTAAGGTACGTACGTACATGTGTATCTCCCTCCATGCATACATACCTAAATATGTACATACATACATATATAGAAGGTATATATGTATGTATATTTTTTTTATTAATTTATAATTAAAACCAGATTATTTCATACAAACAAACAAAATCGAATGTTAAGTTTACGGTTTTTTTAATTTTACGTTAAACCGGTTTTTAAGAATAAAAAAGTAATAAATTATCAAGTGTTTGCTGGTGTTTTTTTTAATCAACTAAAGATGAAAATAAATAATATGTAATGGAAAAAAATTTCTCATCTATATTATTAATTATAATATGATATAATATAATGATTTTTTTATACATACATATGTATGTATAGATAAATTACATTAGTTTATTTATTTTATTGTTAACAAAATGTATGTGTATTTGTTTAACAAATTTATAGTTTTGCCGTAACAAATTTGTAATTTTGTATATACATTCATACATACATACATATGTACAAATACATAGATATGTACTCGTATGTACTTCAAAACGTGCTTAGTATATTTTAAAGTTTCACTCCCACATTTTAAGCATTTCAGTTGATTTTTTTTTATCAAATCAAGTCACATGAACAACAGTAACAATGAAAATAAATTAAAAAAATTTTATTGAGAATATTTTGTATTTTGCCGGTTTAATTTTTATTATTTTTGAACGAACGCTGTAAGTGGAGTGCAGAATCTACACTGTATAATAATGATGTTACAAACAGAAAACAAAGTCGTTATATAATATAGGGCGGCGGGGGCTGAGTAACGGCTTAAGCCGGCTAAATATGACGACTTTTTGTTGTTATATTTTTTTAATTAATGGAATGTCAAGGCCTTTTGTTTGTTATACGAGACTTATACGAAGATTTTTTAGCCAGACAGAACATCAGTCTTCGTATGAGCAAAATGAAGAATTGTTTATAAGAATGAAAGTATTAAAGAAAATGTATCTAAATAGAATATTTTAGAATTAATATACATACATGCATACAAACATAAATACATACATACATATATGTATAAGTACATAAATTGATATACATGCACATATGTATGTATGTATGTTGTTTTTAATTTATGTTTATTTTTTAAATAATTTTTGATAAATTTCTTTTTAAAATTCTTTTACATTTGTGCAATTCACAAGCTCAGTCGTATGGCGGCTTATCGTTTAAAAAAATACAACATTTGTTTATGGGCTTGTGAACAGACAAATTTGTTGGTATCGTAATTTTGTTGTATTTTAAATTTCAATTCAATTTAGTCTGTGAAATTAGTGGGTTTGACAACAATTTTTAATTATTATTCAACTTAGGTACTTTTACGTATAATTTTTGCAACAAAATTTATTAATATAAATAAAAAATAAAAATAAACATAAGTTGTTGCCGGAGGAAATATCACTAGCTATTTCAAATCTTACCAAGTACAAAATCGAGATAAATTAAGATATAAACACATTCACGAAAGCAGGCTACACGGGTACATGGCTACAAATTTCTCTGGCTTTTTCAAAAATTGTGCAACTTTTTGCGAAATTTCGCGTTTTTTGCAAAGTGGGTTACTTTTTCTCTTTTTTATTGTTTCATCGACTTTTAAATGATATTAAACATTTTAATTTTCTCAATGATTGAAAGTTATTGCGAATTTTCGCCATTTTTGTAGTGTTTTGTAGAGTTTTTCACATTCCTAGCATTTCTATCTCGTTTTAGAAGAATTTACAAGTTCTTCCACATTTTGCAACTTTTGGCGGAATTTTGCGTTACAAATAGAATTTGTCCATACCTGTCCTCAATACAATCATCTATAAAAAATATAAAATTTAAAGCAAACACACTTTTGTATGAAAATTACCAATAACAAAAATACAAATGCGGTATTCACACGGTCTTCATAAAGTCATATGTCTTAAAATAATAACTCGAAAAAATATGACTGCTGTGAACAACCCCTCATTTAAAAATATGGCGAGGAAGAACAAGCAGTATTTAATTTCTCTCACACTCTCTCAAATTTCGGAACAAATCTAGTTTACGGAAGTAGCTCCAAATAAAAAAAAAAATATTTTGGGTGATAGAAAATTGAATTTTAAGAGAAAAATATTAAGTAAAAAAATTGGCGGCGACGCTTATTTTCAGAGTTATGGACCTACAAAATTTTTCACATCTTATACAATTTTCTTGATAAATTTTTAATTCAATATAACAATATGGGTATCATATGAAAACTTGTTAAAATTAATAAAGAATAAGCATTTAAAAAATAAAATTGACAAAAAAAATGACAAAAAAGTTAAATAATTTGCACCTTAATATCTTCAATTTGCCGGCCTTCGGCCGGGCTCAAGGATTTCATCCTCTATGGTATAACAAATACTGGCTTCGCTTACTTAAGACTTTCTATATAGCCGGCCTTCGGCCGGGCTCAAGGATTTCATCCTCTTTGGTATAACACCGGCTTCGCTTACTAAAGACTTTCTATATAGCCTGTGGTATAACAAACACCGATTTCGCTTACCAAAGATCACCATGTCATAGACATTTTTACAAGCTTTCCAATGATACCAATATCGACCACATTAATTCACAAATACTATCCACCATCACACTTATATATTAAAACTTTATGGGTCCGTAACTCCGAAAATATGGGTCGCCGCCAATTTTTTTATTTAATATTTTTTTCTTAAAATTCAATTTTCTATCACCCAAAATATTTTTTTTTTATTTGGAGCTACTTCCGTAAACTAGATTTAAGCCCAAATTTCTGCTGTTTAGTTATGGCAAAACAAAAACCAGCATAAATAGTCCTATTATTTTAAGACTTTTTTGTTTGAAGCACAACAAAAATTTTTTTAAGACGCCATAAAATAATAAGACATTATGACAATATGACATGATAGGACGCCGTGTGAATACCCCAAATATATACATAATTAGACGATTACACAACACATACGACGTTAATACGAGTTTGTGAATTGAACAATTGTTTGTATTTATCCTCTGAATAAAATAAAAACACGTACAGCTCAATTAGGAATAAAAAATTCCCCGGGAGATTTGCCCCTTTTCCCAATTTTCATAATTGGGCTGTTAATAAAACATTATTGTAAACCTGTTTTAACATACAAATATAAATTCTTCAAAAACGACTTCTTGGTAGATTCCAATCCACCATATCAAAATGCATGTCGCTGGAAAATTTTATTTATTGAAATTGTGCTAATTCGTCAATAAGAAATAATCTTAAACTAAAAAAGATGTTGCTTAAATTTTCATATTAGAGAGTTTTTTGTTTGTTCTCTAAAATTTTTTCAATGTAACTTAGGGCTTTTATGAATTCATATGACGATATGTACCTATTGTATGTAAACATGAGATTGCAACAGTGACGTCAGACAAATATTTTAAAGCACTTTTGTCAATCTGGTATTTTCAAAAAAAAATAATATTTTTATAAATAATTTCTTATAAAATTCTTTTACATTATTGGTATTTTATCTCATCTCCTAAATAATATGAAACAAATAAATCATCGTTTAAGTGCCGTCTTATTACAAATAGCAATAAACATAAACCTGTTTTAATATTTAAATACCAGGTCTTTGTCATAGTACAAAACTTAACTGTTTTACAATTTATAACTTAAATATGTATGTATGTGATTTTATTAACACAGGCGCCACAGAAATATTTCAATGCAGAAAGAAAACAACATTTTTTTGTCACTTGGTGGAACTTTTCACATGTAACATAATGCCGTTTTTAACGCTTTTAAGCCCGCCCATCTTCGTAACGTGCTGAAAAAGTTTTTCTAGAATAACTAATAATAAATTCCGTAAGAAATTCGCAACACCCTCCCTTCAAACCCCTCTCATTAAGTGCGAATAGCTGTTGTTTAGTACATAACTATGTATGTACTTGGCATGTGTGTAAAATGTACATGCCAAGTAGACAGTGAGGCGTCTAACGCAAAATATAATATTGCATGAGACGACTGTAGCAACAGTCGTTGTAACATGCCTTCCTCCTTTACTTCAACTTTGCATAATATTTGCTTTCCTAAAAAAGAAAACAAATAAAAAACCAAAAAAAATTATATAAAAACAAGTGATAAAAATATCTTCCATTTGCTCTATCTGTATCGCTAGTTAAAAGAATTTAAAGATAATTTAATTAAAGGTACAGTGAACTCGCGATAATATGAACTAATTAAAATTAAGCGTGTCTGTTGTTGTTGCGAATGCCATACGAATTTAGAAAGAAATCTATCTACATGGCACCCAAGTTTCTTTTTAAATAATTGAAAGTTTTGTTTTTTAACTATTCTTTGTTTTATGTAAAAAATAAAAAAATATAAAAAATTACTTATATTAATCATTTTTGTTTGTGCTATAAAAAATTAAAAAGAAGTAAACTAAAAATATAATGCACACATACATTAATTTTGTGTCTCAATTTGACAGCTAAAGACAATGTAAAGTGTGTAATGAATGCGAATAACTCGGGCATTCCTAGAATCAAAAAGTTATGAGGTGGAAGTTCGTATACATACATATGTACATATTTCAGAAAATGTTGTTCATATTTTAAAACGTTCGCACAGAGTATTCAGCAGCAGACCAAGTTTTCATGTTTCGGAATGTTGTTCATATTAGCGCGAGTGTGCTGTAATTTTAAATTGTGTATGAATGTACATGAAAATTTAAAACGATTTAACAAAATAAATAAACAAAAAAAATGTAAATATTTTTAGTTAAAATATAAATACGAGGGCGGATTGATATTGAAGCTACCTAGCGCTAGATGGTAGCAGAAACACAAAAACATTTTTTTTTAGAATCTGTCAAACGTCAGCTGTTGAAATTTCATCCAAATTCATTGATTAGTTTATTTGTTGTAGTCGTTTGAAGTGAGCAACTTTTGTGTTTCTTGCAAAATAAAAAAAAAAGTGAATTTCGTGCAGTGATTAAACACTAATTTTTGAAAGGGAAAACGGCCAAAGAGATAAAGGAAAGGCCGATAAACATTACGGTGAGTCTGCTCCGTCAGATTACATGGTAAAATATTGGATTGCTGAATTTAAACGCGGCCGAACAAGCACTGCAACAATACCATCAACATGAAGGCCAAAAGAGGTGGTTACTGAAGAAAATATCAAGAAAATCCTCGATTTCGCTATTATTGATAGCCGAGTCAAGTTACGTGAGATTGTTGAAATGGTAAAGATACGAGTATCATATGAACGTGTGTTCAACATTTTGCATGAACATTTGCATATGAAAAGCTATCGGCAAGATGGGTGCCGCGTTTGCTCAGTGGCGAACAAAAACGATTTCGACAGACCACTTCACAGCGGTGTTTGGACATGATAAAGCGTAATCCTGTTGATTTTTGGCGTCGATTAATAACTGTTGATGAAACGTGGGTCCACCCACCACTACACACCTAAAACCAAAAATCAATCGAAACAATGGGTGGGCGGAAGCTGGTTGAAGTGCTCCGAAGAAGGCGAAGACAGTGAAATCGGCTGGCAAGGTTATGCTCATCGATTATCTTGAAAAAATATCCACAATCACAGGAAAGTATTATCGTGCATTATTGGATCAATTGATTGATGCAATCAAGAAAAACGACCACATTTAAAGAAGAAAAAAGTGCTCTTTCTTCAAGACAACGCACCGGTTCACACAGCGCTGTGTGATACGACGCTAAAATTACGTGAAATACACTTCGAATTGGTTGATCATCCACCTTTTATAGTCCAGATTTAGCTCCTAGTGACTTTTTCCTGTTTCCAAACTTGAAAAATTGCTCGCAGGAAAAAGATTCATCTTAAACAAAGAAGTGATTACCGAAACTAACGCGTATTTGGAGGGGTTCCCGAAATCGTATTATTCAGTTGGTATAAAAAAGTTGGAATATCATCCTAATAAGTGTATTGAGCTAAAAGGAGACTATGTTGAGAAATAGGTAGCTTCAATATCAATCCGCCCTCGTACATAGATAGAATACACTACCTGTAATATTCTACCATGCTTGAAAATTTAAATTTTGTACGGAATTAGTCCAGTGATGCAAACGTCAAAACAATACTGGCCATTCTGATGGAGTACTAAGTTTTTCCTCGTTACTTTTTTAATAATAATAATTTAAAAAGTTTTTAAACTCGCCCAAGATTAATAACTTTCAAATAGCTTAAAATGTTTTTAAAATCTTCAAAACCCACCCTCTTCTTTCTCTTCCAATTTTTTAAGTTAAAAATAATTATTTTCGTCAAACTGATCTGGATCATTTATTTATTTATTTTTTTGTTGAAATACAATTGTTTTCTGTTCGAGAAGATTTTAGACAAATCGCTCCTTTATTGCAAAACCTTGATTTTTTTGTTAATAATGCAGAATTGTTCATCGTACGGTTGTTCATCTTGTGTTAAAAATGTATACAAATATCTTGTTTACTCACCTCTTGACAGGAGAATATTTTTTTATTTTTCCATTGAGATGTGTGTAAATTAAAAACTTTAAACTCGTTTTCTAAAGTACCAGTTTCTTTTTAGATATGACTGTTTTGCAATAAAGGAGCGATATGGCACATATGTACATACAAACGCCTTTGATTTTATTTTTACAAACAAATCTATCGAAAACCATTATTAAGGCAGAATTAGTTTGTACGTTCTGTTCTGTTACGAATCAGCTGTTTTGTTTCTGTTCTGTTGCGGACTATTCTGTAGAAAATAGAATACAACGTTAAGTGACAGCCAAGAATTTGTATGTATTAGTTTTTTGTGGAATGAAATATTACAAATTTTGTTTTAAAAGTCACAATATTTTATTTTAATTCAAATTATTAAAGATTTATATATTTTTGTCAAATAAAAGACATTTTGCAAACATTTGAAAGATGCAGTCCTATAATTTCATCGTCCACATCCACAAGTTCAGACACAGAACAAGTAAGTAAGAAATATTTTGTACAGAAAAGAACGGCACAGAACGGCAACGAAAAGTAAAAACTAATGCGACCTTTATTCATAATTGCATAATCTTCTTCATAAGCACAGCTATTTACAATTAATTTTTTAGCACCAACAAGATAAATATTTAATTTATATTAAGCATAAAAATATCAAAAAGTATTCTTAAACTTTTGGTTTTAGGTTTTGTTTTAATAAAATGCTTGGAATAATAATTTAAAAAAATTTAAATTTTTTTCTGAATACAATAAATTAGAGAGAACAGGCACTTTGACAAATGGTGGTCACAACCTCTTACATTCGTTGGTAGAACACATATAAGTTGGTCAGGGTTGTCACAGAGTCCAATGTGGTCGGAAATGGATTTCGAAACGCTTCGAAAAAGATACTTTTGTGTGATGAATTTAAATTTTACCGGTTTTATGTTCAAAACAGATAGTAATTCTAGATTGAACATTAAACATTGAAATTCATCAATGTCGTCTTTTCAAATCCAATTCCGACTACATTGGATTCTGTGACAATCCTGATTATGGATCGTTTAATATCACTGAGTTACATAATAAAAAATATCGACTCCATCAGACCATTCTTCCATTCATTCATCTATCAACTGCGAAAGAGATGATAATATTCAATCAATTCAATGAAATTTTTTTTCTTATTCGGACTTATCTCTTTTCCAGACTGATAATCTTTTATACTAGCATCTACTTTATCGGTTTAATTAACTTGACCTTTGCACTTTTGTTGAGTTTTCCTTGTTATTACACATACATATGTATGTACAGTACAACCTCCCTAATCCGTACACTCGCTAATTCAGACTGTCCAGTAATCTGGACATTTGAATTTTTCGGATAGTTTAGAAATTTTTCCTCTATAGTCTGGACAAGTGTTCTTTTTTCTCAGTAAAATTTCGTTCGTTATTTTACCACTAGACAAAATAAGTATTTAAAATTTAAAATATTTTAGTTTAATTGAGTTTGCGGGGCGAATTGTTTTCAAAAGCTATTTTATAGGCTGAACAAACCAAAGCGACAGATAAGGATATTTTATTTTTAAAAGAATTTGAAACTAAAGCTGACAAATTTCATAAATATATGTGTATTCAACAAAAATAAATACTTATTTTTCAAAATTAATGAATATATTTCGCAATGGACTAAGTAAAAAAGTGTTTCGTTCTTAAGGCAACGGTAAAAACCCAAGTCAATGGCTCTTATTTTATATGTAATTTATGGCAGTTTATTTACTGAAACTCAAAATATCTTCGAATGGTCTTTCTGTGACTTGGTTCATTTCGGCTTTGAGCCCTCCCTCCATTTATCTATTGCGTTTGAAATTTTATTTTAACTATAGTCCGGACCACTAATACGGCCAGTAGCTGAAACTATATACATATCTGTCCGGATTATGGAGGTTGTACTGTATTTATGTATGTGCGTACCTCGCACTATTACAATTTTATTTGCAAACTATTAAACATGTGTGTGCTTTAGAACGTAATAATTTTAACTGTTTATCAATTGAAAAATATGTACTTTATGCAAAAAGAAATTATTAAAGTTTTTTGATATTTCAAAATTACGCCGTAAGTTTTGTGCTTTTTTGCTTTAAGTCAACACTTTTCTTGAGCACCGAATTCTTTTTTGCATTTTTGCCGGTTTTTTTTGTGCTAAAACCAATAAAATTAACAACAACAAAAAATATCAGTATAATAAAAAATAAAAAAGACGGAAATTAAATTAAAACAAAATCCAGAAAATAATAAAAATAATAAAACTTAAGAGTAATATTGTTTTTATTCTTTATTGTTTGTATGGATGTGTTGCTGTTATTCAAAATATGTATGTATGTATGTATGGATGTAGGTATGTACATACATACATATATATAATAAACTGCGCAATTTTACGTTCAAAAATAATAATTTTTTTAAATGTCGCTATCTTTTTCTTTGAGTATATGGCTTTTAACACACCTGTACTTACATACATATATACATATAACTATGTACATATATATATATATATATATATATATATATATATAAGTATGTACATATGTATATTGAAAGCTCCCCTAAGCGGACAGAAAATCTCGGATGAAATTATTGTTCGCTTGTTAGAAATGTTCCTTAACAAGAATGAACTAAAAAATTTATATTCTTTGACAATAGTAGAGTAGAGCTTTCACTGTAGAGTATATCAAAATACGAATGTATTTATGTATGTATGTATGTATGTGCCTCTTTTGACAATACGAGAAGTCCCACATACATACATATAAAGTGTGGATTGTAAAGTTAACTTACAAATAGTTTTTTCAATAATTTACAGTGTTTTCTAAAATTCTAACAAATAAAACTTGCTTTTCTACACAATGAAAGTGAACAGATTTGACCAGAAATAAGTACATACTTATATTCGTAAAATATTAACTATTCTTTTTTATTTTGTATAGATAAAAAAGTCTTTAAA
Source organism: Gymnocheta viridis (assembly GCA_956483585.1). NCBI lineage: Eukaryota > Metazoa > Arthropoda > Insecta > Diptera > Tachinidae > Gymnocheta > Gymnocheta viridis. The sequence continues at coordinate 13,968,437 of OY101442.1, forward strand.
ATTTATACTAATATTTGTACTAATATTTCTATTAACCAAAAAATATCGACCAAATAATAAAGATTATTTATTTTTGGACTTTTGAAAAGTTAAGATTAGTATTTTTTAGGCAATAAACATTGCCACATACATACATATATTTAAATATCGAATAGGGAAATTCTTTGCGTCCGACTTTTTGCATTGAAATGCCGAAAATAAATATATTGTTATACTTATACATACAATCAGCAAACATCAATATATTCATATGTGAGGGAGGATACGCAGAACAAAAGGTACTTTTTCGCATTTTTTTACAAATTTTTATTTTTTGTATTTGGATAATATTTTGATGGAAATCTTCTAGAAAAAGTATAGTTAGGAATTTTTTTTTTACCAGAAAAATGGATTCTAAAAAAATTGGAGCATAACCGAAAGTACTTTTTTTAATTTTTCTTTTTTTTATCAAAACGTACTTTTTCATAGTCTTTAACATTTTTCGTGGAATTATACTTTATGATTTAATGAGTTATGAAATATCCATGCATCTATGTTTGTAATTAATTAGTCGAACTTATATACATATATTACATATGTATATTGAAACGAGTTTACCCATTTATTTTTTTTTATTTAATTCTTTTTATTAGAAAATTTTTTGGATAAATTCATTATTTTTTTTATTTTTTAGTCTGATGAATAATAAAAATTGTTCTAAATATGTGACCTTCTCCGAGAAAACGGACCTAGTGTGTCAAAAAACAGGTTTGGACTTAAGAGTGGATTCTGGAACCTAAAATGGTGTAGAATAAGATGAAATGAATTTTTCTCAAAACTTCATTTTCACACACTAGGTCCCCAATATGCAATCCTTTGGAAGATAAATTTAGTTATTTTACCTTATATCCAAGAGATTGGGACATGTTGTGGCACCGTATTGAAAATTTTATTTTTATAAATTATTTCTTTTTGTTCTTGAATTTTTTTCAAAACGTTTTTCTTCTCAAGTTTGTTTGTCTCTGGACATTAAATTAGAGTGTGGTCGGTCGCCTTGTTTTATATGTACCGTAATTACGTGTTGTTGCCATTTCATCAGTGACAGCATTTCGCTTGGCATCACTATTTTAGTTGATGTAAACATTGACAATGTGGTTAATATTATGAAGAACAAAAAAACTTGGCATACATATATGGCGGCATTTGACTTAATACTGAAAATGCTTATTTATAGTGAATTATACATTGTTTTTTTTTTAAAGCTATTTTTCGAATCAAACTACGCACTAGTCATTAGAAATTTTATATTTATATCTACATACTCTTTTACCACCTAACAATTATTTTCTTTCAATAATTTGCGTTTATTTAATATAAAAAAACAGTGTTTTTGTAACAAAACATTTGTCTTAATTTGTTATTAGTAGCTTCAAAGCAAAAATTAGATGTTACTTAATTAAAATCAGATAATTTGATCATAAAAGTTAAGATAACATAAACAGAATAAAATACGCAAGTAGAAAAATAATAAAAAAGCCAGTTCAAAGAACTTGTAAACATGTAAACTTAATGATCAGAAAGTTAAATTATCTAGCAAAGGCAGTAAGAAATAATATTATAACATGTTCGAGGAAGCATAATTTAATTTAGCGTTGTTATACGCACGTCTTATTTTCAAATAAAAATTAAATAAGCTGCCGTATAATTGTTTCGTTGTAACTTACTGATTCACGAAACCCTACAAAAAAGATTAGACCAGAACACCTACTGTTGTGATTACAACATAGTCCAGTGTAATGCATTCATGGACCACCTCATTGAGCATATTTACACGAGAACATTTTTTAAGCCGCACAATTTTTGTTCTTTCCAAATCACACGAGACTAATTCGTCTGGCATAAAATGTATTCGTATACACACACAGCTTTGTGTGGGCTAGTGTTTTTTTTAATTCGTTTGAGGTTTTCGTAAGTGCATACATATGTATTAGTTTTGTGCTGGTAATGTAGGGTTGTAGCTGGTTGAAAAATTATGGCAACCAAAAACCATTCGCTTCACCGAATTCGCCCACATGCTGCCATGTTATACCAGCATAATTATGCCCCTGTAAATTGGCTCATTTACAAACAACAACATATTCTACACGACCAGTGTTCGTGCTTTAACGATCGTACTCGTTGTCTTGTAATACAAAACTTACTAATTCACTCCTAGGACATCTCAATATGAAATGGAACATGTTTTTACATATGTACATTTATTATAGTGTTGTACTACTCCTGGGGGGTTATTCCCTTTTGCAATGAGAAAGCAATTTCAGTGTACCAACCGTTCGATTTCGTACCATTTTGTTTGTGCATCGCAATAGAGAGTAACCCCCGTGGTCTTTTGCGGAACATACTTTACACGCCTGTGTGGACTAGTCACGATTTTTGCAGGGGAACAATAATTACTGGTTAACGAAACTGCAAATAACGCGTATGACGTTTCAAAAATTTTCACGATTCATCACAGCTGTTTACACTTGTTTTTAATAAAAAAAAATAATAAGTAAATTATAAATACGTAAATATTGTGCAGATAACTTTAATAAAATAAATTTTTTACAATTAAAATATATCATTTCGTATATCGTCCATTTTGGATTTTTTTTTTAAAGTATACCAAAGTTCTCTGTAGCAGTGATACCAATTAATATTATGTTTGGTGTTTGGCACCACTGAAAAAGTAAAACTATTTCTCCATGCAATCCGACGTATAAACAGTGAGTTAACCTATTTTCGAATTATTTTCTTTACAAATAAGACGTGTATAAACGAGGCACATATGTGTGCAATTGTCATTTTCCGATAAAGGGTACATTCATAAGTGCAACAGAATCTTTTGACGAAAAAAGTGCTGCCAATTTTAAACATTAATTATTGCAAAATTGTTGAATTCATGAATTTACTCCCAAGTTGCATTCCATGACAATTGCATTTAGAACAGTTTTTTCGTATTCGTAAATTTTGCAAAAAAAAAACAGAGTTTGAGATATTTTATCGCTAATACCAGCAATTTAAAAAAAAAAATCGAAATTTTTACTTGTATAGTATTTAATGTCGTGTTTTATTATTGTTGTTATTATAGTTTAAATTTGCGACTTGCTTAAAGCACGTTAAAAAAATTATAATAAATATCACGTTTTCTGCATTATTTAACTTAATAATACTTATGAATTACAAATATTGTTTAATTAAACTTTACTTGACCTCATTTAACATAAGATATTTTTCTTTTATGGCGTAAACAATAATTCCCAATATTAATTAATTATTCTTTGTTTTAATAATTTTATTCTACAAATAATGGGTTTCTTAATTAACCCTTTGACTACTATTGGATGATACGAAGCGATGAGAGCAATTCTTTCATGTTTTTGTTGCAGACCTTTTTAGTCTTGTTTTTTGAGCTTCCAAGCCTCCAAGATTTAGCATATAAGCCGCACGTTTTTGGCATATTCCATAAATTTTGTATTAAATTGGTTATTTTAATTCATGGAATTTTAATCGTATAATGCAACAAAATGGGATTTTGCAACAGCATCGACCACAAATTGCAATTCGTTACTGTAACTATTATTATCCCATAATTTACATAAATTACTCTCTATTGGAATGCGAAAGAAAAACGGTGCGAAATCGAACTATTGGTATGCTGAAATTGCTAAATTGCTTTCGCATCGTAGTAGAGAGTAAACCCCCCGTTTTTCAAGTGCGGCTGTCAAAGGTTTAATAGTAATTGTTTTATTTCTTACATTTTGTAAAGCAACACAAAGTTCAATTTACAAAGCACAACTCAATTTGCATCAATCATAAACAAATGTAAATTATTCTTTTTAAAACAATAATAAAAAAATAAAATAAATATATTGCAAACTAAAGATGATTGTGTAAAATATCCCATTAAATTTTTCGATGAAATAATCAACGTTAAGGTAAATAATAAAATTAAACCAGACTGTAGAATAAACCACATGCATTTTAGTAAAATACTAATGAATAAATTGTTAATAAAATAATTGTTATTTTAGCCAAATAAAAAAAATTATAAAATTTAAGTAAAAATAAATACACTTTGCAAAATAAGTTTGATAGCTGTGTCATATATTGCTCTAATTATTTTTATATAAAAAATTTAAAGCTAACGCGTATTTTTTAACAAATACGAAATAATTTACGTCAATATATTTTCGGTAATTTATGCTATTAACCTTTATGTGCTCGGAAGTGTTTACCTACGTAGCCGGTCGGATGACTACATTTGTAGCAAGCATAAAATTGTAAGTAATAAACACCTATATGCTTTAATACTTCATGGTTATTTTATTTATTATGATAAAAAAATCATTTTACTTACTACAAAAGTTAAAAAATATTAATTCTTGTTGACTAAGCAACATTTGCCAAGTGTGTATGTGAGGGAATGGGTATCGCACACCGCTTTTTTGCACCAACTGCAAATCTTACGTGTTGACTTACGTTTTCCAATATCACAGTATTGACAACGGACTGGGTGAAGTGGATTTTTGTCATTGGTAACATCAGGTAACGCGTCCAAAGTTGCGCCGTCAGCAGATTTGGGACTGTAGCCAAGTGCCATATGTATAGCCAAACGTGTTTGTTCGTTACCCAAAACTCTTGAATTACCAATGCGTTGTTCGATTGCAGGTATAAAAAGCTGTTTTGCTAAGCTTCGCAAGAACTTTCGCCTTTTATCTGTTTGCTGGACGTAGCTATGATTTTCAGAATATATAATATATGCATATTATAGAACATTGCCAAAGGCCAACGCAAAGTTTTACGTTTTGTCGTATATGCGGAAAGCATTTTATCCATTGCGTCTACGCCTCCTTTGGAAAACAAAAACAACACTAGGAAAACAGGTTTCGACAAACGGTAACTAGAAAAAAATGAGTTGCATAGAAACTAAAGGGAATTTCTATACATTTTATATGGTGACTACATTTGTAGTCATCCGGCCAGGAGATGGTCATTTGAAAATCGTGATGTGGAGGCAACACTACTACTTTTTTAAGATGTTTTTAGAAGCTTAATCTACTTAAAACACTTTTTTAGGAAGCTACTGAAAATTTCGTACCATTTAGATACATAACAAAAAAGTTATACGAGTTTTTCGACAAAATTACTACAAATGTAGTCATCCGAGCACATAAAGGTTAATTGACGAATTTTACTTAATTTAAAAATCGGCAGGCGAAATCCTCAAATATCGTTTATTAGCAAAATTACACATCTGGCAGCACTAACTTCACAGACGTATGAGTGTTTTCTAGATGTTAAAATATTGTTGTTGTTTTGGTTATATGCTAATTAAATAGCTGAAAAAAGAAGGCTTGGCTCGAGATGTTTTTATTTAATTTTTACAATATTGTAATCGATATAAAATTAAAAAAGTATCATAAATTTAAATATTTGTTTTCTAAAAATAAATAACACACCATAAAACCATATAAAACAAACAAAACAATTAACAATGACAACTGTTATTTATTAATATTCATATTAATAACTTGTTATTGCTTTCACTAGTATGACACTTTGGTAGAAGCAAGAATTTTTCCTTTGCATACACACATATGTATGGATGTGTACACATGTGTGTGTATAACACTTTTGATAAGTTGTTATTGTTGAAAATATAATTAAATGACGTGAGAACGATATTTTATCGTTTCTTATTGTTTGTTAATTTTAAAGCTGCTATTTAATACAAATGACCTTAAATTATTGAGCCATGTGCAAATTTGTTTAAAAACAACAGTTTGATTAATTATTTATATTAAATAGGTATGTACAATGTATAAAAAATCTAAATATTTTAGTGAGAGGGAGATTAAATAACAATAAATTAAAGGTCATAACTTAATTTAAATATTAGAAGCAATTAAAGTTTTAATTATACATACATATTTTAATTTAGAAGTTAAAACAAGTTAATAGGTAAAAGTTATAAAATTTTTTTTAGTTTGTACTGTGTGTACAAGTGCAAAAAAAAACTAAATTACAGTCTGCCTGCAGCTGAAGTTACACATTTGTATGTCCATATGCATATTATATAGACAGCATCCAAATTAAAAATGTTTAAATAAATTATAGAAGTGTTAAATTGATACCAATACAAAAAAATGAATCGTGTTCATTTTTTTTGCCGACAATCAACCGAGTTGGCTGAAGTTCAACATTCCTGTGAAACTCCATATGAGTTTATGAAATGTTTTTTTTTCTGTGTACGTTGAAATTCCCATGCAACTTTTTTTGCAATTATTCAATACAAAAATATTTACACATGTATGTCAACACAAAAATATCATTCGATTTTTCTACACATCGTGTAACTGCAGTCTCATTGAAGTAAAATTCTTGTTTAGCGTAGTATTTTTGTTGTACAATATGAAAAAAACACAGTTGTATCACATAAATGAATGAGAAGAAAACAAACTTTTCACAGAGTTTTTGTTTACTTTCGTAAATTTGTGAACAACGAATGAGTTGAACGAAAGAAAAATTAATTTTTTCAAGTTGAGAAAAGTAATGGAGCCCTCTTCTGTTTATGAAAATATATAACTAGTGAGTAAAATAACACTTTCAAGGTCAATCAGGTAGTAGCTGTCCTTTTGAAATACGCCGTGATATTATGAATATATCATCAACGTCTACTGCTTGCTTGATTTGCCGCAATCACATATCGTTGTTCTCAAGTAGAAGGTAAAAACATAAAAGTACTGTAGAACTGCTTATAAAAGCGTTATTTTTTTACACTGTTGCACTAAATTTTTGTGACGAGGTGTATTTGTGAAATGTATTGGAATCACTAAAAAACTAAGTTTCGTAAAAAATAAGAGTTAAGGCCTTTGTACTTGAGACCATCTATATATGACTAAATCAAGCTGCCACATCATCATAAATAACGAGCACACCATTACCGACATCTTAAATGCTATGAAAAAAATACTACCCATTTTAGAACTCTGAAAAAAGTTTGCCGAGTAAAAAAGTTCGATTTCTTCGCGAACATGATACATAAAACTCTAACAATATGCGTACGGAAAAATATGCGCAACTTGTTGATTTGCATGTGTTAACATCATGTTTTTTTGCTTTCTTTCTTTTGTTTAATTATTGTCAGATTGTGTAGGTGTTCATTATTTGCAGCCAATAGTATTATTGCCTTGCGATTTTAGTTGTTTTTTTCTTTAAATTCTTATGATAATTTCCGCATCATTAGTTTCTTTTTTTTTAATGAAATGAAACTACTTACAGTGGATTTTGAAACATTTAAACCACTAATTACAAAATATATAATTTGAATTATTTTAATTGTTTTCAAAATAGAAAAATGTACATGTTTAATGACTAAAACAAAATTAAATAATTCTTTGACTTCCTTCCGCATTAAAAAAGTGATGTCCTAGTAAATGCTTTTCAATGCATTTTAATTATTTAAGCGTTTTTCTCGTCAAATGAAATACATTTGTAATTATTTGTAATCATTTGACCTTGTAGGCAAACGAAAAAAGGCAAAACGTTTTAGAAAAGTTCTATGAAAATCGTTGAATATTTTTTTATATAAATTAGTAACAAAGAGATTAAGTAATTTAATTGCTTGCAGTGATGCCAGCAGAAAATTTTAAATGTCCCTACATTTATCAAAAAATTTCCTGTTTTTTCCTACACCTTAACGCTGTAGCTACACTATCAAGTTTTTCTTTCAAGTTAAAAAAATAATACCCACCCTACATTTTACTTAAAATGAAAAAGCTGTAAAAACGACAAGTTTTATGTTTTCAATGATTTGTTATTTCCTTTTCCATTTATTTTTCTACTTATTATGTTTTATTCTTTTTCTGCTTTCAAAGTGAAGACATGCGCTTCTGTATACACATATTTTGTTGTAAACATAGAAAGAAAAACGCCGTACTAAATTCAAGTATTTTCTACTTACTTTGAGTACGAGTTGTACTCAACATTTTTAGTAAAAATAACAATAAAATGTACGTACTTTAATCAAGCCAAAAACGGGATTACTTTAGATAATCAATCCTTGGAGGTTATTATGTATTTTGATTCGAAAGAAAACACTTTCGACACACAATGTATAAGCTATACAAATTCCAATGATTTCCGTTTCGAATCGAAATACATAGCCCCCTGGAGTTTCTTAAAATGAATACAAAATTTTTTAATCACGAGAAATCCTGAATCAACTAAAAAATTCTTAAATTATATTGAGCATTTAAATCTGTCCGTATCTAAATCAATCTTTCTGTACTTGATTTTAGTAAATCTGGGGTTAACACCGCTTTGGATAGATTTATGTAAGTACGGATGGATTGACTTGTTTTGAGTGTACAAATAAGATTAAGCAATTGAATGTTTCGTTGTTAGCCACCAATGAAGTTTTAGCAGTTTGTTTTTGTGGTATTAAATGGTGGCCGAAATGGTGTGATGGATGGAATTCAGAGTGTTGGTAACACTGAATGTAGTAGGTATATTCCAGCAAAAACTTTGTAATGATTGTTATTAAGAACAACATACTTTTCAGTCACAAAACTACATACCGCATGCATTACTTTAAAGCAGTTTCATTGTATTAGTAGTAAATAAACAAGTAATATATTTTCTGCATGATGCAGCAATCCAAACAAGAGATTGTTGATTCAACTCCAGCCTAAACAATTTGCGTAATAAAGCAGTTCTGCAATATGCTACCGAGTAAAACAGTTTTCATCAAACAGAACAACAAATTGAAATGCACGACTTCTAATCGCACCAGAGATGTCAATTTATCTTTCTTCTGCCGAGATTTAGCAATTTGTAATCCTCTTTAGACAGAAGAAGAAATAATTTCGCTATTAGGAATTTTTTTGCTATTTTTTATTTAATTTTTTTTTGCTATTTGTGGCCTTGGATTTTCTTATAAAAATTTAAAAAAAAATCTAAATAAACAATTATTTTTTTACTATTGAAAAATACAACAGTTTCAAGTGTGTTTGCTTACATTTTTTTTTAAAGAGCACATTTCATTTGAAATTTATTTAATGTTGATAACGATGTAGCATCAAAAATATAAGTGATGTTGTTCAATATGGAATGGAATAACAAAAACAATACAATTGCTTTTTGAAGCTCTCATTACGACGATACTCGGTTGAAAATCAATTGCCGTAGTCATAAAAAAATAATTTGGGTTCGAAATCTATTTTAGGGAAAATATGTATTGAAAAATTTGTCTTAAAATACATTTCAAATACAAATTATTTTTTATGAATATGGGCCTAAACACTTAAAGAAACTTCTGATTTTATTTTCAAGCTGCTCTTTCTCTCTCTCTCTCTCTCTCTCTCTCTTCCATGGTCAAATGCTGAAGTAGAGAATGTTTTCAGCCAAATTAATATTGTTAAGACTAATTTAAGGATAAACTACCATTTAGAATTGCTTTATTCGATTTTAGCAACAAATTAAAAGCTGCTTATAAATGAAAACATTTAATTATTATTTGCTTAGAAAACTGTTATAATGCAAGTAATTTGCAATTTATTGCAACAAAATAAAGAGTCAATTATTATTAATGTCATATTCATGGGTTTTGCATTCAATAAGCGCTATTTAGCTACTTTTTTAGCCATTTTTATGTCACTGTTTGCTCTGTGGAAAAGTCTGGCAACATTGGATCGCATCCAACGCTGACATTTGATTGTTTTGTACGTTCAGTGATCTCTTTTGTTAAGTAATTATTTTAAAATCCGTCACTTTTGGACACAATTCGGTATGTGATGGAAATCTAAAGATTTCAAAAATCCAATACCACTGAAAACTAATTAATTGATTCTTTGTTATTCGGGGTTGTCACAGAATCCAATGTTGTCGCAATTGGATTTGAAAATACGACAAAAAATACTTTTTAGTGATGAATTTCAATGTTATCGGTTTTATGTTAAAAACAGATAATAATTCTAGATTGAACATAAAACCCATAACATTGAAATTCATCATACAAATTATTTTTTTGTCGCTGTTTAACCTAAAGCATATAAACAAAACAAAACTTTAAAATGCTATTTTTTATTACTTTCATTTGTACAAAACTATTTTTATCATATTATATCATAACATTTATCACAACATGAATTATAACTATCGTTAGATAAATACAGCCATCAATAACTATTGTGAATTAATTAATATTGTGTGGACTTTAAGTTCCAATTATTAAAAAGATGAAGTGTCTCGGCATATGAACAAAAATTAAACCGGCACTTGCTTTCTGACTAGCCAACGGTGAAGACAAAATAAAGAAGTCATGTAGACCACATTCTAAACCTCTTTTTATATCCCCTATTCTAATTCCCTTATAACATTTTCCTCTGATGGAAAAATTATAAGTCGCCGAGAAACAGATACCTTGGATTTTAAAATCTCTAATACAGCCCACCTGCGACACCTAAATCCTCTTACCAATTTTAAAACCTCAAGGGAATCTGTTCAGTCGCCTTTTCAAATCCAATCCGACAACATTTTATTCTGCGACAATCCTGATTGTTTTTGACGTTTAGAATATTCTATTAGAACTTAAAGTCTATTCCAGAACATGGTCCGCTTTATAAAGCACGTATTTGCCAATAATTCGTTTTGAGAAATCGCGTGATTTGAAATCGATCGATTTTCATTACATGCCTGAATATCTCAATTTTGATTGAAGTGTAGCAATTAGAGCGGCTTCGTCTGATCACGTATGATTATTAATCATGATTATGATTTTAATAATATTATTTTAGACCATATTTTGATTACTGAATTCGAAGATTTGAGTATCCAAGTATTTACGAATTGGGAACGATGATATGGAGCTTGACGTTTGCATTTGTTTGTTGCCAATGTGATGGCTGGCAGTGGCATCATGTCACCCTGTAAAATAAATTCGCTTCCATGATTACCTCAGCCCTTTTTCTTCTATACCTGAGCTTACAAAATCAAAGGGGTTTAATGGTATTGGCATTTTAAATACGTCTGTCTCACTCGCACAAGCAAGTTACCACAATTCCATAAAAATTTCTTTATTTTTATAAAGAACTTATGATTTGAGTAACGAAAAATAAAATTAAAGGAAAAAGCATTAATTCAATAAAATCAATGAGAAACTTGCCGTTACTGTCATCTCATGCCACCCTGTAAAATCATCATTTTACATCATCGTTTTTATTCTAAACTTTGTTTCTCTCAGAGTGATTTTCGGTCTACGTTGACGTCTGTGTTCTGTTTCATTATACATTTGGGAAATTATTTTTTATTTGGGAATTTTTAGTGTCAACACAAAAATAAAAAGAGAGTAGTTGCCATACTGAGAAGATGTAAGTTCAGCACAAAAAAATTGCTATTCATAAATAAATTCATTCTGATGTATTTATTCATCACCAATACTTGAATGCTATTTTATTAAAAAATTACATTAAACTAAAAAAAAAAACCTGTCGCTCAAATGCCTTAAAATGGCTTTATGACGAAAAACTTAAACAAAGACACTTATAAAACAAAATAGGCATTGACAATAAAATAAAACAACATTTCCACACACTCTCTTGACATTGAATAAAAATATTTTAATAAAATTTTATTTAGTTTTAGTAGTTTAACAACAAGCTTTTCAAATGCGTGTTGAAAATCGACTTTACCTACAAACCCGATTTGGAGACAATTAAAAATTAACAAAAATTTCCAAAGAAATTTCAACAAATATGTGTGTAATATTTAGGAAAATATGTCAAAATATCGGGTGTCTTTTTCCAGAAGAAGAACATTAGACTGGCAACATGGTTTCTGGAACTTCCGATTTGACAGTTGTTTTTCAAAGAGTGTGTTAAAATCGAGAACCCCATGTATGTTCCAGCTGCGTGTTTTATTACAATTTGAAGTTCTCCTCCTCTAAAAAACCACACTTTAGAATGAAACCTTCATTTATCTAATTTTTAAATGCTAATAAAATACTAAAAAAAAACGTCTTGTTATTATCGTCACCACTGTCAGTCATCATGATCATCATCATTCTCATGCGTTGCAAACGAACAACGAACTTTGTTTTTATTATTTTTTTATTTTTTTTTATTCAAATATTCATGTATCTTTTGAAAGTGACTCAAAAACGTGGCTTTTTTTATTAAATTTATTTGATTCGTCAGTATGTAGAGAGGTCAGTCAGGCTGTATTGATACAATAAATAATATGGCATACATTGAATGCCAGCAAATTGGATACGCATTTAGATAAAAAAATAAAAATAAATATTTTGCAAAGCTCCAAAAAAATTTTAAAAGTTTTAAAAATTTCTTTTTGAAATTATTTTTATTTCACAAATTTTGAAAAGTTCAGTTTTTTTTTAAATGCAAATATTTTTAATAAATTTTAAATATGTCTAATAAAAAACACATTAATATAATGTAGATATTTGATGGCCACGACTGTTCAATGACTTGATATTCAAATTTATAAAATCACATATGTTCACAATCACACTGTAATGGCACGTTTTGCTCGTTTTCTATTAATGATTTTGATTGAACGACAAAAAAATTCTTAGCAATTTAAATTTCATCTTCTCAATTCTTAGAATATCATAAAATAAAAATTTTTGAGTAGTAGAATGTGTATGCAAATTCAAACTCCTAAAAGTTGAAAGTTTTTTAGATTTTGTATGCGCCAAGAATAACAAATTAACTCTAGGGATGTTCGCAAATTACGCAAGAAGTTGGATGGGAGGAGAAGTTTGAAAATGTCACTACATATAATACAAGTATTATGGGAATTAAGAAATATACAACCCTGATTTAATTGTTTTTGGAAAATTAAAACTCATTATTTCAGGGTTGCGTTTTTGTTAATTATGGAATATATTATTATAGTGTGAAATGGCCTTAAGTCGGGCTTAAAGTCGGCAAAAATATCGTATAGTGTATATAGTGTGGCAACCTAGAACGTATGTTTACTTTCCAAAATCGAAACCGTTAAACAATACAGCTGTTAAAACTGTTAGATTAGAATAGAAGGTCTTTAGGTTTATTAATTAAAATTAAATAAATGTGAATATGTACATATTATACCAACAACTTCACCAACAACTCTGGTAGATATTTTGTATAAGCGTTCACGGAAGCCAGACAAAAATTTTGTTTCATCTCTCTTCTATATAATTAATAGGCTAACACGATTCTTTAGATTTATTTTACACCAATTTCGGAAGGTTTTATATGTTGTTAAGGAAACAACGTGCCAACAAAACGCACTATTTATCGTGTAGTGAATGACTTCGAAGAAAGAGGTTCTGTAGGTGATAGGCCCAAGCACTGCAAGATCGGCTAAGATCCATTCTCTTTTATTTAACAAAAAATTATAAACAAACAAAGTAGTATACCTTCCCGGCGGACACCCTGTAAATAAATAGACAAAATTTTTAGATCCCTTTTTCTCTTTTGTTTGCTAACCGATTTTCTTCATTCTTTTACCAAATGGTAGACAATATTGACCTGTCGGCTAAGTATTAAATGAATACAAGGCTCCTAAAGTTGAACCCACTACAAATGCTAAAAATACACACGTACATTCACTTATGTAAATATTGGTTCAAGTAAAAACATATGAATATGAGTAATACGATTATTTCTCTTCAAATCAGCGAAGTTGAAATAGAAAAAGAGATCAGAATTGAAAGAGATGAGAAATTAATGTGGATGTACATGTTCATTACGTATGGATGTGTTAGCTTCAAGCAAAAACTTAACAAAATAAATGTGTGTGTTTGTATGCAATTTTATTTTGTTTATTGTTTTTTTTCCCATGGGGAAGGGAATGAACAATTAGGTAGTTTTGTCTCTTTAAATGAATGCAACTAAAATAGTTATACGTTTATGCTGGCGGTCGAATTCCGACCACTAGACGTACCTCTACTTATAATAATTTAAGATTAAGTACAGTATAAATTTTCTGATGAAACAAAGCGCAGTCAAACCGAAAAATTCACAAAATATTGAAGGGAAGAAAAAAAGGAATCTTTTTGACATGCAAAACTCACTTTAAACTTAAGATTATGGCGCATTTTATTGCGAATCAATCTAATAAGAAAATATGTTCGAATTTCGTCAATTTCATTTTGAAAATTAAAAGTGGTTTCGTTCTTAAGAAATTTTCTTAAAAATCTATTTAATGAACTAAAACCATTTTCGATCGAAATGGAGTTCAGTGTCATGAGTGGATGTACATATGTTACATACGTTCATTTAAATTACGTTAAATAAGTCTCATTATTATCTTGTAAATAAAAAATATAATAAATATTTGTTAATAACAAAAAAGTATACCTTTCTGATAAATATGTATATTTTTTTTTTGAAAAACATTCTGTCTTGGAAGTTTTTCGAAAAATTTCTAGTTGCTTTTCATAAGATTAACAAAAAAAAAATAAAACAAATATTTACATTAATATACAGAAACATGCTAAACGTTATAATTAAGTTAAAATAACTGAAAAAATGAAAAAAGCCATCAAGGTACGAGTATTTATTCGCGATAAGGGCGATTAGTTTTCAAGGTTTTTTTATCTTTCAATATGTATCTTCAGCCCTATTTACGTGATTCGCTATATTAATGTTACTTTATTTATCATTATGTTTTATTTTCAAACACCTTAAAATGTGCTGTAATAAAAGATATGTATGTATTTGAACAATTGAACTCCTGGACTTCTACTAAGTATTTTTGCATTCATTGCAAATTGTTAATTATTTTTGTTGTTTGGTTTTTTTATTAATGAATATTTAACATTTGGAGCGGTCTTGATATTGTTGCCTTTTCTTTTTCGTGTTTCCTATATACTCGGTTGTGCTACAGTTTTTATTTTAGTTGTACTATGGCGATATTAAGTAAAGAAAAAACTAGCTTTTAAGCGTGTTATGTACTTCCGGCTAATTGTGAAGTACATTTTTATTTTTCAATAGCAAAGCTTAACTTACGTTTAGCAATAAATCGGCAGTCTGCCAGCTAATCAAATTGCAAATCAATCGGTCAAGTAATACAATATTGTATAAACTCAATTTGAATATACTTATATCGTTATAATACCGCCTTGTAGAAGTGTTAGTGGGCACTAAACAAATTTCTCTCTTTAAATAAATTATTTTGAAGCCATTTATAATTTTTGTATCAAATAATATTCTATTCTCAAGTATAATTATCATTCATATAGAGATTTTAAATCGTTATTTTATCCAATTTGCTTAAGAATCATAACGTTTAATTTATTCCCATTCGCATTTAATAATTGATTAAACAAATAAAAAATATTACACAAATGGAAATGACATATGTACTTACCTTCTAAAGATACGAAACAAAACGAATCATGTCTAGGGTATTAGGAAGAAGAAAATATTAATGGCAATGAAAGCATTCATCCCTATCGTGATTAACAAGTGGAATTTTTGTTCCCATGAATTTTTTATTCCCCTCGAAGGAAAAAATGCTATCGTGAATCTCCCGTGAACTTTTTTCACCGCTATCAGTTCTCAGTGAATGTATAAAACGGAAGAAGATTTGTAAAGTTTACAAATTAAACAAATTCAATTTTAATAATAAAGAAATACACATTATTGGTTATAAATTAAATGTAAATAAAGATGTGTTTTACATATTTTATACCAATGGTCCAAAAAGGTTTTGCGGGGGGGAATCATTATTAAGACAAATGAACACTATTTACTGATCTTGCCTTAAAATGAAATATTTATAAACTTAAATATGTAATTAGAAGGAAAATTTTGAAATTACATTATGTTTTTTAATCATTTCAGCTGCAAAAATTAAGTGAACTAAACCAAGGGAAAAGTGCAAATCTCCCTCTGAAAAATATTATTAATTATAAGGGGAATTTATGTTATCAAACATGAAAACGTGCGAAATGTCTGCATATTTTTCCAACTTCAAAATGTTTCTGACACATTTTCCAACTGCAAAATAATATGGGCATCACTTATTCCGTACGGCATTATAAATAACAGCTGATCAGATTTTACTTGGTATTATGGTTTTAATTTTAAATTTTATTGCGCACTAATAATGGAAAATAGTGTAAATATAATAAAAAGTTAAAAGGTTTTTGCAGAACGTAAGTCTTCAAAGAGCTCCTCAGTAGCAGCTGCAATTTGCATTAATTGATACGTTGCAGTATAAGCTCCTAATATTATTTTGTTGTTCATTTGTTTTCACTTTTTTTATTAAACACTTAAATGGTATTTGTTTTCAATGTTGCGTACACGATTTTCTAAATCGGGGTATTGTTTTCACTGGCTAATTGTGCAAATTTTCAAATGAAATAATCAATGTTGCTCAACAGTTTTCTCAAATTTGAACAGAGTACTAGGCTTAATGCAAAAATATATAAATATAACAGTGTTGAACATTTTTTACGGAATTTATAATTTATAACGAACAGGAAGAGTAAGGGATTTAAAAACAAACAAACAAAATTGTTAAGTAATCACCCTTTTCCAATCGCAAATAATTACGGCGAAAAATGTACGTACGAAAAAATAAATTCCCCTTATAAGGAATCATTTTTTTCAGGGAATTTTCGCAGGCGAACTGAATAAAAATTTCAACATTTTCCTTTTAATTATATATTGAAGTTGATAAATATTTGTTTGTAGAACAAGATCAGTAAATAGTGCTCATTAGTCTTAATAATGATTCCCCGCAAAACCTTTTTGCACAGACTCTGCTCGACTCTCTTTTTGGTGTCGATTACTGGTACAGAATCATTCACTGAACCTAAAATATTAAAAACACAGCTTTATTTATCCTTAAAACATTTAATTTATAATCAAAAACGTGTATTTCTTCATTATTAAATATAAATTTGTTTACTTTTTAATAAATTTATTCGTTCAGTGAGAACTGATAGCTACAAGAAAAGTTTGCGGGAGATTCACGATAGCGTATTTCCCTTCAAGGTGTCTTTTTCACGGGAACAAAAATTTCCTTATTATTATCGATAGTGGTGAATATGTGAACAGCTCCGTATTTATTTAATAATGTTGTAGCTTCAGAAGAATTCTCGGTTGCCACTGCGAAAGTTAAATGCTACGTAGTGTGGTAACTCAAGTAAGCTAAGTGATGGTAGAACTAAATTTTCGTGCAATGTTGCCAGAACGATGATTTTTTGTGTTTGCTCGATAAATAAATCACAGTAATGATAATAAGTTTTTTTTGCAAATAACATTTGTAACTGCATATCAAATATCAGTGGCATCTTATTATTTTTACTATATAATTTTGTACACCTATAAAAA
Organism: Gymnocheta viridis; assembly: GCA_956483585.1. Classification (NCBI taxonomy): domain Eukaryota; kingdom Metazoa; phylum Arthropoda; class Insecta; order Diptera; family Tachinidae; genus Gymnocheta; species Gymnocheta viridis. Next base: position 13,985,809 of record OY101442.1, read on the forward strand.
GGATATTTAATTTAATATTTCTTTAAATAAATTATGTATGATGTCTCGAAGCTTCGAACATCATATATGAAAACACATGGTTCTTTGGCAGCTTTACTATAAATATGTACATACAAAAATAATTCACCAGGCCTAGAGCAAAATTTCAGTGATGAATTATTTAAATATAAAATGAATTAAATGGGCTCGTGTAAATGTGTACTCTATTTTAGGGAGTTATTTTTTTAAATTTATTTCTTTATGTATCTCCTGGCGAAATATGTAATGAAATATTATTACTTCTCTGCAAAAAAAAGGAAATTATAGTCATAAAATATGTTAAACAATAACAACAAAAATATATTGCTGATGATTTAAAAATGCGACATCGAAAGTTACACAAGTAATTTACGAAATAATTGAAAGATAAAGAGAAAAATCTATACAGGGAGGCAAACGAAAAATGTGTGTAGGCTTGTTTTTGGCATAAAACAGAAAGCTAACATATACATGTGTAGTGTATTTAACATATTTAAGCCCTAAACAATTCATGCGCACTAAAAAATTTTGTAAATAAAATATTTTTCTTTTTATTTATATCTATAGCTGTAGGCAGCATTAATAAAACCATAAGTTAAGTATGTTTTTAGGCGCCATTGTTTTAAACAGTCAATAAACTTGAAAGGATTTGGTGTTAAATGATGGTGGCCATGTTGGTGATAAAAATTAAAGGCTCATATGGAAAAAATTGTCTTGTGACAAAGCAACTAAACATAATTTGATCTGTTGTTATTAAAATGTTTTTTTTTGTCTTTTAGTTTTTGCTGTAATATCAAAATATTTTATGCTGAAGTGTTGAATTCCTCTTTAATTAGTTTACAATTTTTTTTGTTATATTATTGTCATTTAAGCTTTCAGTTGTTTTTAAAGTGTCAGTTAATTTTACTAAGAAATTTATTTGCGCATTTCTTTAGCAGGAAAAAAATTGCGATGTACCCTAAATTTAATTAATTTTAATGCAAATTCATCATTTACCTTGAGTATGATTTTCATGCTTTAATATGATATTTCAAATTGCAAGTTATTTATTAGTTTTTATAAATAAATGTGGCAAAATAATTGCAGCTTTAAAAAGTTGTTTACAACTTAAAAGTCACACAAGCTAAGGGAAGTAGAAATGCTTTTTTTGCAGTTTTCTATTAAAACTTAAAAAATAAAATTTTAATGATGCATATTTCATTCACAGTAAAATAAAATAAATCTATAGCTAAAGAAATCCTCTAAATTTCAGACCTTTTCATGTTATTGTGAATTATTAACATCTACAGTTTAGGCCAAAAAGCAGAGAACAATGAAAACCGGCAACAAAATGAAATAATCTATTATAAGTTTTTAATCCAAAGTAAATATTATTTTGGCTAAAGTTCGCAAAATTTTTGTAGAAAGAATTGGATAAGAGATAATATTCCAAAGGTACAAGGGATAACCGCACGGCAGGCAAGTCATATGTGTATGTATGTATGTATGAAAGTTCCGTATCATCGTTTGTTGTATTCCTGCACCAATATAGAAAAAGCAGGATTAAGGCAGAAATAGTTTGTGCATTCTGTGCTGTTCTGATTTTTTGCTATTCAATTAAAAATTCAAATTAAAAAAAAATTGTAATAAACAAACATCCCTGAAGAAGATGGAAAAACTCCAACGAAACGTAGGATGAACAATTAAATAAGTAGTTTTTATTTATTTATATTTTTCAAATGACCTTGAAATCCTGAATTTTTGGAATAAAAACCAAACAAAATCATAAAAATCTGTATGTTTGTTTGGCCAAGAGTGCGTATGTATTAGTTTATTGTGGTGTAAAATATTACACCTTTTTTTGCTGTTGCTAAAAGTCAGCAAATTTTGTTTCACTTCAAGATTTTTTATTATATTTATATTTTATATTATATGTACATTATTTTAATTATTTCTGGGCAGCGAACTTAAAATTGAAACTACAACGACCATAAATATCTGATCAGCTGTTGTTTGCAATTCCGTACGAAATAAGTGGTGCTTACATTATTTCGCAGTTGAAAAATATGTTGCCAGAAACATGTTGTAGTTGAAAAAATAATGCTGCCAGAAACATTTCGCATGTTTTTACAAGACGAACAGAGTACAACTTCGGCCATCTTATTTTGCAATTATTTCGCATGAATTTTTTTATGTGGACTTTTGACAGCAGTTCGCACGAAATGATGAACAGAATACCATGCTTAACGCACTATTTTTCTTGGACCGACCCCCGAAATTCAGTTTCGAATCAATTTCATAAAAAGTTCGGTGTTCAGTAATTTTTTTGCCGAATACTGAACATTAATCGACTTTTTTTCGGTCTGCCACTGGTAAATATGTATTAAATTAACTAGAACAGTTAAGTTGCTAAAAATACAAAGAAACTCAATAGATGTAAATATATTTTTCATAAAAACTTTTCGTTATCTACTTTTAATCATATATATATACAGTGGTGGCCATATAATTAAAACATTCGTAATGATAGTAAATTATTCGTTTTATTTTCAAAATTAAAAAAGACAACAAATTTTATTTTGCAGTTCTTAAATCTATAACTTAAACAGTTTCCAGTACACTTGTTAAATAGATAATTTTAAATTCTGTAAAGAAAAAATATTAAAAAAGTGTTTAATTGGGTTGGCCATATAATTAAAACATTTACTATTTTATTTTAACCACAATATTTTTTGTACTTACCATCAATATTTCGTGAGGAAACCTTTGTTTTTTATAACATTTACACATCTGTATGGCAAACTCTCAGCTAAGTGCCTGCGGAGAGGTTGAGGAATAGCCTACCAACACATTTCGATGTTTTGCCACAATTCATCAGCATTTTTGGTATTTTTGTTTTCCATCCTCTTTTCAACTTCACTCCACAAGTTCGCAATTGGATTGAGATCAGGCGATTGAGCTGGCCATTTTAAAACGTGTATGGTTTGTTTGTATAAGCAGCTCTTCACAAGCCATGAATGTGCTTGGGGTCACTGTCGCGCATGAAGTGCCACATTAACGGTAAATTTTCCTCCATACATTGTATTTTCCATAATGTTTATGTAAACATGTAGATCCATTCTTGAACTGGTCATCAAAATTGGTCCAATACCATGCCAAGAAAATGCACCCCACACCATAATGTTGCTGCCCCTATGCTTAATTGTCTTGATGGTATACCTAGGATTGTGTTGTTGGTTAACTGGATCCCATACATATCATTTTATATCTGATCCCCATCGACCAAATTTGGATTAGTCGCTTCATAAAATATTTGTTCAAAATCTCACTGGTTTCTTAATATTTTCTTTGGGAAAATTCAATCTGGATTTCAAATTTTTTTTTGGAGACGAAAAGTTTTCGTTGTGCGATGCATCCTCGTAAGGAAGCTTCATTGAGCCGCCGTCTAATAGTTCTAGATGAAATACCAATAACATATGATAACTCTAATTCAACTTTAAGCTTTTTAGAACTGTTAAATGGGTCAGCTTCAGAGACTCTTGCGACTATTTCGTCTTCGTTGGCTATGGTTTTATGGGGTTTGAGGGCTCTGGTACATTATTTGAGGTTTCAAATGTATCAAAATGTTTCATTGCATTATACATTTTTCCTCTAGAGCAATCAAGTAATTGGGAAATTTCATTTACTGTATTCCCGGACCCTCTGAGATTAAGTATTGCATTCGTTTCTTTCCCGGAACAACTAGGTCCTTTTCCCATACTTGATGATTAATTTTTGTATACATTTTTGCTGATATCATTTAAAACATACTTACCAATAAATTTTCAAAAATCAAACAAAATTAAATATAACAAATACGTTATTAAAATAGCAAAACTAAAAATGTTTTAATTATGTGTCCACTTTAAAAACAACACTTTCACTAAATAATGACTTCCTTTGAAAGAAAACTGAATGGAAAAGGAAAATAAAGAAGGAATCATGTGTAAAAGACATCAAATTTATCTTTCCAGTAGAAAAGTCCCTTTGAAATAGCAAGAGATAATATATAAAAACCGAACAAATGAGAGATCATACATATGTTTTAATTACATGTCCACCACTGTATATGTGTGTGTGTATGTTTTTTATTTTTATTAAGTTAACAGAACAAACCTTTTTGTAAACAATTGGGGTATTCACACGGGGTCCTATCATGTCATATTGTCATAATGTCTTATTATTTTATGACATCTTAATAAATTTTTGTTGTGCTTCAAACAAAAAAGTTCTAAGAGTAATAAGACTATTTATGCTGTGTTTTTGTTTTGTCATAACTAAACAGTAGTGTAGTTTTTGCACAAACTAGCTATTATTTTCGTTTTTTCACTTGTTTGGGCATTCTAATAAAAATTTTTTATGATTGTAACGATTGTCCGTTTTTTATTGTTTTTTTTATCAGCTGACTCAAATTTAAAATATTTTTCATATTTTTTCGTGTTATTATTTTAAGACATATGACTTTATAACGATTATTTTATACACGAGTACAGTAATGATCAAAACATTGCCTGCAGCAATTACTTTGATTTTTTTCCATATATTTTGTAATGTCTTTCATTGTATCTATTATAAAAACTAAATCTTTGTTATCTAAAATGTATGGAAGGTCCAGTGATGTTATATACTTTTTTCAGAAGTCTTTACGCAGCCCGAATAAAATCCCAAATTTTCCCTACGCGTTCAAAAAATTGTCTCTAAAAAATCCCTACAACTTTTAAATGATGTATACGTATAAATTTGATTTAAATATAAACATTTTTATGTACGTGAATCAGTTCAGCTGACTCGCTGTTTTTCTTTTTTAAAAAATTATCAATTTGTTTGTCTTTTTTACAGAATTCTCATTTTTTTGTATATCGTTCTTTCTGCGTGCTTCAGAAGATCATACTTGCAGCAATTTAAAATTTTATTGCATGCAAAACACTTGTATTTGAACGGTTCATCAGAGACAGCTTCCAGCCAGCCTTTAAAGTTATCGTCCTCTTTTCTTTTCGATTTCCTCTAAGCACGCCGAAAAGTCTGAAGAAAACGAAACGAGTTCATTATATATAAATATAAAAAGGCAAAATTTTTCACAAATTTACTTTAAAATGAAAGCTGAAATGGCGGCAAGCGATCATTTAAAAAAATATGACAATTTGTAATATTCCCGTATTAAAAATTTCGTTAGTATGTTGTCACAAATCGAATAAGGTTGCAACATTAATACATTTTTGCCACATTATTGAAAAGTCCCTCCCTACATTTTGATGCCTTCAATAAATCTGTCATTTCTCCCTACGGTCATTTCTTGTAGAAGAAAATCCCTACGAATAGGGATTTTTCCCTACGTATAACATCACTGGGAAGGTCGTACAAAACTTCTCACACAAAGTTTCCACTGAAACTTCATACAAGTTCCACTTATAATTTCAAATATAATTTCATTGAAATTCGGTACGAAGTTCCCTTGAAATGTCGTACTAAATTATGTACATTTAAAAATAAAATTGATAGGGAAGCCACAACGAGGGTGTATATCATCGAAATGTTTATAAATCACTTTCTTAGATTTGGAGTTTTCAGAATTTGACGATTCAGTGAATTCATGATGTACTTGTTTGCACAAATATCCTTTGAAATTTTCTACAAATTTATATAAAAAATAATAGAAAATTGGGGGGGAATGTTCACTTGTTGTTAACATTTACTGCCTGTTCGCCGATATTGAAAGAAAATTTTCTTTCGTATAATGAGATTTAAAACAAAAACAAAATTTTACAGGTTGTTTTTATATCAAATGTAATAATACGAAAGTAATGTTTTTTTCGATATCGACGAACAGGAAGTTAATTTTATATATAAAAAACCCCTAAAGTTGGTGGAGAACATGGAACGCTTCATGTTCTTTTTAACACTAGATTTTACTGCCCGTCTACTATTGATACTATATCGCTTATTTGCAGCAACATCATTGTAATTCAAAATATGTGATTTTTCAGTTAATATCAGAAATAATTATCCTATCGTAATTTAGCTTGTGTAAAATATGTATACAAATGTCTTGAATATAATATTTATTTAACTTTTTCATTAAATGGAAAACTTTAAAATCTTTTATTAGCAAAAATAGTTTTTTTAAGCTATTGCATAGCTTTTATCGCGGGCTTTGAGAGCGGCGACCGAATCAAGAAATTCCGTAACAAAAATAAAACCTAACACTAAGTTTGTTTCTTAAGTCTTTTGTTTTTTAAGTATTTGAATCGCTTAGCGTATGTTAACCCCTAAAGTATGCTATTGATTTTATTAACATGCAGTATTGCCAGAACAGATTATTACATGTAGGAAAACACGAAATGTCGTACTTACCAGCAATCTTGGTTGACAAAAAATAATATACACAAACAAACAGATGCTCAAAAAGTGTAACTTCAATTAATATCAAAGAAAAAAATATACTGCATGAATAAAAAATAAATAAATTATTATAATTGCATAAGTTGATAAAAAAAATGTTATGCAATAGCTCTGCCGCGGCAGTCCCCGAGTGCCACACGTCTTTTTTTTTAGTTATGACGATGTTACAGCAACTGAGCGATAATTGATTCTCAAGGTGTAAACTGCATAAAAAGATTTGAAACACTAAACGAAAATAAACTAAATCGATCAAATGGTGATTCTTTTTTTTATCAACTATTCCTATCATCGTTTAGCCAATGAGGCCACAATCTTTTCAACATAAATAATTGTTTGAAATTGCATTCCACTATTTGTGGTTTTGCACTTGTGTCTACTGAAATTTCTTCTTTTTGCGTAATCCGTGCAACAGACTCTAACCTTCTATATGCACCCGCCTGGCTACTATGACTGTTGATTATTTAAAAATTATTCTCTCTTATAACGAATAAAAATTAACGTGAAATATGTTCCCTTTCCCTAAAATTGTTATGTGATTGATTGATTGAAGGAAAGAACACTTTAAAATTCTTCACTTAAATACATACTCATTTTTCTTAACAGTTTTCAATTCCAACTGTTTTGACCGCTACTGTATGCTGCAGTACAATCTATGTTTAAAATTATGGTTTTACTTACATATATGTATATTGTTGTTTTTTTAATCTTTGTATGTAGTTGTTATCGCTACAAAACGCAACAAGCAAGCAAAAGTTATATATTATTACAAAATAAAAATAGAAGTATGTATGTATGTGCATACTTGTCAAATACCAGATTCTTTATGTTATTACTATATATAATTCTTTACTGTATGTTTTCAATAAATTTCTTGATTTATTTCTACTCTAAATTAATTAAATACTACACCATTTACATACTTATACTGTCAACACAGAGATTATAATTTCAATGTAAACAAAGTGCCGTCTGTTCAAGCTTTGACATAATTAATTGCAGTGTGGCAACTTTAAGATTAATGGAAATTGCAAGAAAGAAATTTTTGTGGTGAAATTAAAATTGTTTTATTCGACATATTCGACATACTTAAAACACAATTCTTTAAAAATAAAATAGGTATAATTTTTTTATTGGCACTTTCGAATGCAATAATGGTATTGTAAATCATACCCCACTTCTGCTTTAATTGCGTTAAATAATATACCAGTGAAATGCACGTCGTCGCTGCTACTAGTAGAACTATTTATGTGCTCAGCTAAAGAATAACGAAAAATACAATTAATAAATAAAATATAAATTAAATAAAACGAATAATAATAAAAAAAGTTCAACAAGGCAAACAACATGACTGATAAAAGCCTTGAGAGGGTAAAACAACAAAACACATAATGCCTATGTGTATTTTTTTGTACTATTCAAACAACGGTATGTGTACCCACCGCTATATACCTACAATATAATATTTAGTTTTCAAAAACAAATTTTAAATTGCCCTATATTTTTTAGACAGAGGGGCAGAACTCAAATAGGTAAGATCAAGGAAGTGGTGGTTATTATGCTCTGTACAGGTGGTTTTCAGATCTGGCAATGTGCTGGCATTTGAAGTTGCCATCACACGGTTAGTCCCCTTTCACATATCGGCAATTGAAAGACAAACGAAGTTTGTTGAAGAAGGGGCGCAGAGGCGGAGTGTGTAGTACACGACCCTCTGTACCGGACATATTTTTGTTTCTCTTTTGTTATTTTTTTCACCTTGTTGCTTTATATCATATTTCTCAACGTTCAAGTCGTCTTCTTCGGGAGAATCTTCTAATGCTAATTTTGTGCAATAAACTACTTTTCCTTTTTTTAATTAAATTTCATTTTTATAAAAAATTGTTTTAGATGTTTTTGGTAATTTAAGTAAAACACAGAACAAAATAAATAATAAGTAAACAAACTGCGAAAATTTATGAAAAACGAATATGAAAAAATTTCCGTCTGTCTATTAATTTCCAATATGTAAAAGCTTCAGGCAAGAACAAAAGAGAATTAAAAAATTGTCTGGCAAGAAATATCGCATATGTGAAAGGGGACTTACAAGACATGTCAATAGTAAAATTATACTGACTATTTATTGACGATGTCACCAGTACTACTGACAAATTATACCCCAACTAATGTTGTCTACTATTGACATTTTACACTGGCGTATCTTACGAAATCTACCAGTAGACTTCGTCAATACTGACTAGGTAGTTCTTGTGGGACCATATGGAGAAAATGTCAATTGTAAGATTGTACTGACTTACCATTGACGACATCACCACACTGTGGGAAATGTCCGTGGTAAGACTCTATTGATTCATTGTAGACGCTGTCACTATCTGCAGGAAATATAAATTTAAAATTAAACTAACTATGGCAATGCTATTTATTTTAATTATTTCAAACATGTGCAATTATGTATTTAAAATAATATTTAAAAGTTAAATAGGGTATAAAATATTTGACAGTCTTCTTTGAGGTATACTCTTCTTATTGTTAAATAACATAAAATGAACTTTGTTTCGTTTTAAATTAATGTTTGTTTTTAACCGTCAAACATTTTCTCTACTTATCAAAAACAAAAGTTAAAAAAAGACAATTTGTTGACAGTGTCACCAAAATTGTTGACAAAAATATTGACATCGATACACTTAACCCCATGTTTCCTTCAGGGTATGTATGTTCAGACATGCATTCTTAATTGAGAAAATTTATTTTTAAATTGAGTGTTCATACATCTCAATTTACTCAATTAGCTTTTGACAAAAGGCAGATCAACCAGGTAGTATGTACCTGTTCTACAACAATGCAAAATTTGTTGTAGAAAATGACATTAGCTGTCAAAAGAAATAAAAATTCTGGTGGCACTGTCAGCACCGATTACATGTGATTTTTTTTATACATATTAAAAAAATTTGATTAACATATCTTCAGTTTAAATTCATTTTAATATCATTATTCTCAAACGTTCTTATTTGTTTTAAACGGTAACTTTGCACCAGCCAGCCGTCCTCTCACATACATATGTATGTATGTAAGTATGTACATATGGCTGCATGTAAACAAAATTCTGCTTCGATTTCGGCCGGTATCAAGCAGGCACATACGCGATATTGTTTTGTTTTTTGTCTGCCATGTCTTGCACACTTTGTAGACATTAATATTTTTGATAAGAAATGATTGCGAAGGTCAGTTGAGAGAGAACCATAAAATAAATAGAAAGTGGGGATACGTTCAAAAAGTCATGTAGCCGCATGCATACGCACACAGAGAGAAATAATAAAATGTATGGAATATACATTCACACATAGGAACACATTGAGTATGCAAAGAATCCCAACAAACACAATGTCAAACGTTTGAGATATGATTATGGTTTTATCGTATGCTATCAAATGTTATTCTCTAAACTTTATCAAATGTAAACAGAAATTTTTAAATAAAGTTTGAATTTAAAAAGGGATCTGTGTTTGCCCATTAATATAGATAGTTGTGCCAATTCGTCCGTTTTAGTAATCGCTCATATTCGTTCAAATAGCTAAAGTTAACCAGTTTTTAAAGAATTCTTTCTTTTGTTAAGAAAGTCGGTTTTTAATATGTAAATAATGTAAATAGTTTGTAGTTTGCTTGAAAAGGCGCATTTATTAATTAAAAAATCATTTTTAAGTTCGTTTTAGAAACAATTTCTTGTTCTTTTGACTAGAATATTATATGTATTATACATTTTATTTTAGCTTAATATATGTATGTATACGCAGATACTATACTTTTTATGTGTTGATGCTCAAAAGAAATGTACATATGTTTCAATATCAATACACCAAAACTAAAACGAAACGAAAGAATACAATATAATAAAGATCCATGAACGAAAGTAAATTTGCCAAGAATACAACATAATAAAGATCCATGAACGAAAGTAAATTTTACATAAAAAAGACACCTGAAGGAAAGAAAATCGCTGGATCACTTCGTTCAGTTGGGCGATTCATTCAATTTAACCCATTTGGTCATGAGGTACATAGCTCTATTTATAATACATTTTACAATTTGAGAATAAAGTCCACATTTCTTTGAGAAAGATATTCAGAAATTCAAAACATTTCAAATTGAGTTTGATTTCTAATTATTCAAGTTGAGAACAAACTTGTGTGTTTGCTGGGAAAAAGTGTGCTCGGAGAGTAACTGTTGTGAGAGTGGAGTAGTGCAGTATGTGTATGTGTGTGTAAGTATAGTATCAAAAATTGCAATGTTTAACAGAAAATTCTGGGGAGTTCTTTCTATTGCGATGCGAAAGCAATTTCAGTCAGTGTAACAATAGTTCGATTTTGTACTATTTTTCTTTCGCATCGCAATAGAGAGTAACCCCACCCCCCACATAAATTGTCCATGAATGAACAACAGATTTTAGGGTGAGCTTTCAGTAGGTATTCGTATTACTCTAACAAAAATGAAAGTTTTCATTTTCGTTAAAAACGAAATTTTACTAGGATTTGTTTGTTTTGTTTTTCGTTGTTAAAAGGCAAAAATAGCTGTGACGCAACCAAATAATTTTTAGCGATAAAATGTTTATTTTGCTTTTCTTCCAAGTTTTTATTTAACATTTTTTAAAGTTTTATTGTATGTATAAAAAAGCCTTTAAATATGCTATAAAATAAAATAAGGGAAAATTATGCTAATGAGAATTTTCAAATAAATTGAAAATTTATTTTTTTTTACAAATATTTCTACAATGTGGAAGTGTATGTTGAAAAAAATTGATATTTTCTATATAAAAATTAAGCTTATAAGCATGTTTATGGGGAAACTAACACAACAACGTTTATACAACTCCTGCAATTGTTAATTGATTAATTTTCTTGGTTTAATTTAATTACATTTTAATAGGAAAAGGTATGCATGTATTTCAATATGAGATGGGCACCGCTCACGGTAATAGCGTGAATCATGCGTGATCGTTATTGTACATGAGAGTGAGTATAAAAAATTCAGCGGGACTGAGCGTGCATGAGTAAATTTTAGCGTTTAGATTTTTTGCTTTATATATTTTTTTTAAATAATTTTACACTTTTTATTTTCGTGAGCGTGATTTTTTGTGTTTGTACCTAACTTTTTTTCTCACGTGAGCGCGCATGACCGTGAGCCATAAGAGCGTGCATGAGCGTGAGTGAAAAGTCACTCATGTTCCCATATCTAATATCAATTCACTAACTAAAAATGTACATATTTTGCAATCTGAAAGTTATTTCATTAGTAAAAAAAGAGTGATGTGGTAGCTGCGGAAGTGTTGATGCCAACTAGTGCGTTTTCAAATGCCATTCCTCGATTATACTGGCTTGTATAAAAAACACGTTTCATTAATTAGCAAATCCACATATTATTACGTGTGAATTATGTTTTTATTTTATATAGTGAGAACGTGTTGTCTACTTTTTATTTTATTATTATATGGTGAAAAACTCCCCATCTCTGCCACATAAGAATTTGTTAATAAGCAAATCAATATAGTGTAGAGATTGTGTTGATTACTTAATTTAAATAAATTTGTGCAATTTTAGACAGTCTTATTATATATTTTTTTCTGTTTGATACGATTAGGCGTTGAAAAAAAATCGAATTAAAATAATAATAATAGAACTGTTCATTAACATTGAATATTCAACGGCTAGACGGGCAAAATTTCTGTTAAATAAAAACAATAAAAATGCAATAAATCCTATAAAAACAATAACAACCGGCAATAGGTATGTATGTATGAATGTATGTAGGTACATATATAAATTTGATAAATGCAACAAATGCATGCTAAAAACAGCAATAGCAGCAACAACAAAACAACAACAAATATGAGCGTAACTATAACAAATAACTTTGACTTATTTACAGGCTGTTCAACTGTCATATGCAACGTTTTGTTATTGTTGTAAATACGCAACAGGCATTTAGTTGTTGCTTTTCATCTACGAAGGTGGTTTGTCGCTATTCTAGACATATGAATGCAATTGCAGTCTGGTAATATTATTAATAAACAACAAAAACCACTATACTCAACACCCTCTTTCATACATACACCCACACACAGCACGGTATGCACTCATTTTATATCTGTGTGTACGTGTCGTAATAGTAAAATAAAAACAACACATAATAAAAATAATAAAATAAAAACAACTTGTATTAGCAAGAAAGCGAAAATAAGCAAACAAACAAAAGAAGAAAAAAACAACTTTAGCAAAAACAATATAAAAACAAATACAAAAAACTTTCTTTAAGCTAAAGGAGAAAGAATTCTAGTGATAAAATTATTTTTAATGAAAGAGTGAGTGCTTGTACAAAACAACGATAACTTGAGTGCAAGCAGAAAAGCAAATGCATTGAACACAGAAAATGATAACACTTTCATTTAGTGTTGAGACAACTCTTGTGGTGCTTTCTTAAAATAGTTTTCATTTATTTATAGCAAAAAATAAAATAAGAAAATAAGAAAGAACAAATAAATTAAAACAATGTGACTTTTAAGATAAATAAATAATAAAAAAGTGCTTCTATAAATAGTATATTTTATAAATTAAACTTGTAAAAGGTTCTTACAACTAAACAAAAAAAGAAAGAAAAACAAGTAACAAACAAAATAATATTTACTTTCAAAATACAACATAAACTAAATATTACGTTATGCATGGCATAACCCATTTATATCGCCAGCATGCTATCGAAAAGCAGATGAGCTCAGATTGCTGGCAAAACAGTAGTGACACTTCAAATCATCACAACAATACTTCATCATATGCTCGCAGTTATGTTCGTGATAGCGTGAGCATTAATTCCTCATCGGAATATGGTTCCTTGAAAGGCACCAGTCGCTTGAGTAGCATTGATTCAAGCTCAAGCTCCAGTTCCTCGTCAAACTCAAAATCACCTAATTGGTCGCAGGGTAAGTATTTTCTTGGCGTTGCGAATGTCAGAGTGTGTTTATTACAAAGTCGAGAATTGCATATTTTATTTTGCTTTACTTGCTTTACTTTCAAAAAGAATAGCATTGAATCTATTGCTGAGTAGGCATAATGGGGTGTAAATATAAAATAAACATGTAAAAGAAGTGATAGAGTGAAGTAATATTTAAAATGCAGTTGCACATTCATCATATAAATTAATATAAAAATTTATTCAAAATCTTTTTAAGAACTGTTCATATATTGTGTAACACGTCCACGGCCACTGGAAAGGGATTTAAAATTTGTTAATTTGTTTACACATTTCTTTCGAACAACTTTTCGCCGGGACAAAAGTTTTCTGTAGCACGATTATTCACTCTAAAAAAATGTTCCGGAAAAACAAAGCTGCCGTATAAAATATACTTACATATGTTTAACCAAATAAAAAAGAAACATCTGTGACAAATTGTGTAAAAAAGGATAAATGGCAATAGCTTCTGCTAATAGCTAATGAATTAAATAAAGGGAAATTACTTGCGAAGCACATTTATTGCAAAATCTTAAAAATAAAATAATTGCTGTAACATCGCTTTTGAAACACTGTAAAATGTGGCAACTCAGTTCAACAAAAAAAATTAAAATTAGTTCAATGCCTGTTAAACAGGTCTACGCATGATACAATAAAAAACAAAATTGTTCTGTTCAATTTCTTCCTGCGCAGTTCAACCGGAAAAATACGATGTTATACCATTTGTTCAGATAACTCTCTTTTTTAATTTAAAAATTTATTCGAAATATATCTTCTTTATGTATCATCACAGAGCTGGGCGAAACGTTAACGCCGACATGGAAAAACACCTGTCCGGCCACGTAAACCAGCAACGCATATGCTGCCAGATGGTGTCATCTTAGTGGCAACAAACATTATTATTAATTTCCTGAATGTCGAAACTCAATAACAAAAAAGAACCAACATTTTTCATCTATGGATTTTGTTCGACAGTCAGAAAATATAAATGTTTGTGTTCTACTAACGGATATGTGTACCTTGTTTATTATTTCCTATGCTATGCAAAGCAACAGCTGATCATTTGTGCTTCAGTGAGGTTGTCAAACTTTATATAAAGAAAATTTACAACATTTTTAATGTATGGATTTTTTTAAGATTCTCAAGATGTTATTATTCTGCAATGAATTAATTCAATACTGTCACTCTCTCTCTCTCTCTCTCTAAGAGATACATCAAGCTATATAGAAGAAAATTTTTGTCCGCTACAAACGGGTGTATTTCGTTGCGAAATTAATAATTTATAGGTACTGATGTTTTTAAATACGTTAGAGGGGGCTTAAATTCTGCTAAAAAATGTTTAAGGTGATACAATATGAACAGCCCTTTACTAATTTTTATAAGTAAAGTTAAATCAGAACCGCATTTGCACTTTTGTAAAGAAAATAGTTTCTTAAGGCTGAGTTTTGAAACCTTCTCTATTTAATATCGTTGAGGAAAATCTTAATGAAGCATAAATCTGTGTTCATAATTTTTTTATAGCGGCATTCAGTGTTTGATGCAAATAGTCCCGCAAAAGTATAGATATTGTGTTGCCCTTCAGCCTAACTCCATCGTGCGCTGTACACCGTGGGAAGTTCTGCGTTCACGGCGTTTCGTCTTTTTTTAGTGTTTGATTCCTTCCGCAATGACTGCTTTCTTTGGAAACACTTACTTCCTCCGCCTTTGTTCTAATTTTTATTGGTGTTAAATGTCCGTCTGTGCGATAGTCCGTTTCTGTGTCTTGGAGCCGATTTTTTTAAAGACATTAGGAAATCCTTTGTGTCTTTCTTCTTTATTTTATGGCATAAATGTAATTTCAAAAAAACTTTTTACACACGCTTTCCTTTAAACACACTCTGCGAGTTAATTAACAAATATTCATAGACATCATAATATTTCCCCATAGACAAAGTAATTGAAAGTTTGGTGCATGCATCAAGTCCTCAAGCGGTGCCGGACACCAAAAAATCCATAAATAACCATTATCGTCACTCGCCAACGCACAATGGTGGGCGCAGTTCCTATGACAGCTTTGGTTGCAGTTTTAAACGCACACCTTCAGCGAAACGCAGCATATTCGACCGAGCACATAGTCCCGCCGTTTATAGTGTAAGATTTGCCTAAATAAAGATAATTCAAAATATAAATATATCTTAATAGACTCATCTATTTGTCATTTTGAACAGAGTTTACGCAAACCCAATCACGTGGACTATAACAACTCACCGCCTGTTCAAGGTGGTTTCTTTCCGCACGATCTAGATGATATTTATGAAAGTAAACAAGATCATCAGTATTTTACATATTCAGGGTCATCGACGACAAATCGCCAGGAACGGCCTAGCATTAATTCGATATTTCATCGTGTGGGCGCAGCACCAACATCTCTGGACGAATATAGTTCCTTAAGACATTCTTTGGATAGTGGTAGTTCGCATTTGAAGTATCGTTTCGACAACAACAGTTTTGTCAAATCGCTGAGTATTAATGAAGATGAGCAGCACTTGCGATCATCTTCACTCAAAGATCACAAACACAAGCACAAATATAGAGATCATCATCATTCAATACAGGAAATACTTAAGCATTTTGGTAAGAAAGTGCACATTTGGCCACGTAAATCCAACGAAAATACGACCAGTAGCGTTTGCACATCACCACAAAATGATCCGCAGGAAAACTTTCGTACACGATCGAAAAGTTTAGATGTAAATACGTTCAATCGGCCAAATCGCATATTGGAAGATTGCGGCGCTACTTATAGGATTTTTGATAAAATTGTGAAAGAAGGTAATACAATGGGTAAGGGTACTTTCGATGTTGTGGACAACTTGGTACTTGCACATTTAATTTTTGGAATTTTCGCTATTGTGATTATTATTTGATTTAATGATGTTTTAAATGTTGATTTGTTTTAATATAAAATTTTATCTATTGTTTGATTAGGTGCTCATATGCGTCGTGCTTCAGCTGATTTGGAAAAACGGCGAGCTTCAGTTGGTGCTGCCGGAAGGGGCTTGCGTGGAGATGGCACCTTAGATCCATATCATGCGGCAATATTATTTAGAGATTCAAGAGGGGTAAGTTTTTATTTTATACACATACTGGTACCTATTTATAATTTAGATTAAAATTCAATTAAATTGAAAATGTGGTTGAATGCAATAAAATTGCGTTTGGAATAGGAGCTTAGTGTTGTACTGCATTAGACGGTTCTGAATTTATTTTACCACCAAAAATTTATTTTACCAAAAAAATGTTGGTTATCATATCTTACGTTTTAGTTTTTCCTTGGAGATTTTTTTTTTATTTTTAGTCATAGACTTTAGTCAATAATATGTTCATGAAATAAATATTTGAGTTTTCTTTTATTGTTAAAACTCTTAATATGTCCTAAAATGCAGAATGTGGTGCCTACACTTTAGTGTCCATCACTGTATATTGTGGAGTTTTACTCCACAACATTATTTTGCTTCTAGAAGGAATTTTATATGCTGCTCCATCAAATCTACTTACACAATTTTCCAAATGTGTGAATTAACCAAATATGGTACATACATATGTACATAGGTATGCACTCTCTAACAAATCACACTACTCGCTCATACATACATACATCAGGGATGTTAAATGAAATTTTCAAATTGTACTAAGTTTTAAGAAAAAGTTTTTCACTCCGATTGTACTTTTTATTTTTTAAATATTTTTTATTAACAATTAACTAAAAGCTTACATAAAAATTCATTTATACATATATCATTGAAATTCATTTGTACTTAGTACATATATACTATGTAGGTAGACAAAGTTGACAATTAAATTTAATTATTAATTCCAAAAGGGACACAAAAGACTATCAGCTGTTGAGATCTGAATATAAAATTATACTTTATGATATACTTCTTGCTAACAAACTCTACGACAAATCTAAATTGTAGCAGCACGAATTAGATGACCAGCACTTTCCTTTGTTTGGATTAGATTAGAGATAGTCGAAACTGACAACCTGTTCCTCTCTTTTGTTTTTATTAAATTTTGCGATGAAAATAATTCTTTCCACATTTGCAGAAGAATGTGGGATGGATAATATTCCTTTAGCAATTCTTGAAATATCAGTAAACATCGGTTCATTTAGTTAATTTTTCATATCTGACAAGGAGTATTTAAACGGGTGTTCTACATTTTTTCCACTAATTAGAGGCTCGTATGTCAAAATTTGTATACATATGTTAACATAAGAGTTGAGATGTCAGTTGTTATTGTAATGTTGTACCTGTTGTAGAATCGCCACCATCTGTATAATTCCGTCTTGGGCATAAAACAATTCACAACGAATGGTTAACATTGAGTTGCCATATAAAAAATCGGATATGAATTAAAAAAATTATGAAATAGTGCTAAATTAGGCATGGGGGTCCTATTGTACTATTTGCTTTTAAATAGTGCTAAAAAATGTACAATTATACCAACTTTTGCATCCCTGACATACATACATACATATTTGATTTTAATTTGAAACGTTGAGGAGTGGATGGCGGTATACCGCAACTATGCAACTTGTAGATGATTGCAAACTAAATCGTTAGAAGTGCAAGAAAAATGTGCAGATTCAAACCGTATCATTTGCTTCGTCAGTCATGTTCCCTTGTTTACGTGCACATTAGATGTGTATGTACATACTTACATACATACATATGTATGTATGTATGGATGGCGGCTAGGTTAATGCAAAAATAACAAAAGCGCTAACACAATAGAGTTTGTTTCGAGAACAAGCATTAAAGAATACGAAAACATTAGACGAAAAATAGCAAAAACATGGCTGACTGTACTTTCAATGAAACCAGAACTGTCTTCTAACAAGAACTCTATTACGACTGCTTTTTCTTGTTGTATCGTTCTAATGTTACTTTTTTTAAATGCACATGCACAAGTCAATCTTTGTATTAGAATTCAATAGAAAAACTTTGCCATCCCTGTCCTTGAATTGATACTTAAAATTTTATGTCCTCTACTATATTGTTGTTGGCCTTTTCTCTTCAATAACACAAGGTTAACAATTTATGTATAAGGCCTGAAAGTGAACCTACTTGCACATGGTTGTATATTGGAGAAAGCTTTTGAAGAGAAAATAAAAATATGTATATTAGAGAAAGCTTTTGAAGAGAAAATAAAAATATGTATATTACAGAAAGCTTTTGAAGAGAAAATAAGAGCTTTGTTGCTTGTAACAGAGATAAGAGTGTTAACAGTACGGCTGATGCCTTAAGATATTGATATAAAGATGGCGCTTATAACTGACGTGTTTTTGCGGGTTACTAATAAAGTTGCCAGATGTAATGGCTATTTGTGTAATTGATTATTCTCCATAACAAATCCTCTAATTATGAAGAAAAACTAATATCTTAAATAAAATAAATGGCTCGTGTTATTTTGCCGTTAATATCAACAAATATACATAAGTATTTTTACGCCAACTATTTGAAATTAAAAAAAAATCTAAATATATTGTTAACTCACTAAAAAAATGTGTGGAATTGATTTTATGAGTAAAAATTTAAATAAGACGTTCAAAAAAACAGGAAAATTCCTAGACCAAACAAATAGTTGCCTGAATATTTTGTTTTGTAGTGTCAGATGTGGCAAAGATTTGACGAAATAAGAACAGTTTTCTGTGAAAATCATATGCCATCATACGTGGCATATTTAGGATATACTCACGCGTGATCCGGCAATATACGCGATTCCAAATAGTTCGAGATCCGGCTGCAGAATTAGTGTACTCATCGAGTGTTTGTTAAAAAACAAATTTTTACTCATATTTATGATTAGGAGAATATGTATGTAATGTATATCTACCAGGTTGCCTATCAAAATGTGGTCGCTAGTATTTTAATTAAACTAGTGTATCCACTCAGTCGACCGCATTCTAGAACTTATATGAAATATTTACATAAATACATACGATAAAATATAAAAACAAAAAACACTAAATAAAGAACTTAATAATCGCTCTCATTTCTATGCAAAGGCAAATTGGAACTTTATTTATTTTTCAAGTTGAAGCTGATACATGCATGTGTAATAAGCGTGCATGTGTTAGTAGTAATTTTAAACGCTTATAGCTCCCTAAATATCGAACCCATTTAAATAAAATTAAGATTGTACACATCTATGTAAAAACCCGTTTAAAAACATATAAATCTCTCCTAATCGGTTCTAAAAAACGAGTTTGCCTATTAATAATATAGATTTTTCGGAAAAAAATTCATTCACTTGTTTTTTAAATAAATTATCGTTCACTTCACGACAAAAAATTAAACACATACATTCATAACGTACACCAGGCCACAGGGTAATCAGAGATGTAACTTTGAGGTTATGTTTTGGAGCAAATCAGCTTTTTTGTGCCACTAGATGCTGTTAAAAAGAGATAGCAATATAAAGTAAGGATGAGGGAAAATAAAGAAAACAAAACTAAGCATTTTGGAAGTAAGAAATGATGAATTGTGTTGCAATTTACTTCTTCTATATATCATGAAAAATTCTTATTTTATATTATTTTTAATGTTATATTACTTTTTGCATTTATATTGCTTAAATTAATATTTTTCTGCAACTCTTTTTAGTGAGTCAGAAATTAATAAGAATACAAAACCACAACAAAACATGAAAAATTCTTTGTTTACGAGTTCCTGTGCGACAGACACAGCAATAGCATGCCGTTCGTGTCACCTCTGGTATTACTTTGTGACCAGGCTGCGAAGAGGTGCGGCCGAGTGAGCAACGGCAACCGTGATTTTTCCGAGTCTATTATATTGCCGTGAAGTGAAGGATGCTTTATTTAAAAAACAAGTGAATGCAATTTTAAATATGAGTAAAAATATTATTTTTAGCAAACTATGCTAATTCTGCAGCCGGATCTAGTACTACACAATTGTTTCATCTATGGTCTACCCTGTGATCTTAATTATACTTATGTATATGATTTAATTCCACCGCAAAATTAACTCCTAATTTATACTTCTTTTTATAAAATTAACTATTTTACAAATTCATTTAAAAGCTAATTATTAAATTTATATTAATCGAGATTGCCTCGATATCTTTTTTCAAAGATTTAAAAAACTTTTGTTCGTTGAGGGTTTTTAGCTAGTCTATATACATGCATTTCATTGGTGCTAAAGCCAAATCATCAGTAGACCTTAAACCTAATTTTTAAATGTTTTTTTTTTCATTTAAAAGCTTTAACAAATTCGCTTGAATAATTTTTAAAAATTTTCTCAAAGTTTACGTCATTTATTTAATTATTAATAAAGAACATTGAGTCATAATATGTACATATCTAGTATGTATTTACCTAAAAAAAATTAAATTTGCAGGTATTTTTCTTTACGCGAACACACACCGACTACCGTGTTTATAGTATTTGGAATTTTAAATTAACAATTACAGATAAAAAAAAATAAACAAATAGGTTAATACATACACACTAGCGATGTAACAAATATCAATTTTTAAATAATCGAGAATACGAATAACTACAAGCAGTGTTCCCGAGTACGAATATTCAATTCAGCTCCACTCAGAAGTTATTCACATGTTACGTAACGCAATTTTTGGCGTTTTAAATCTAACTAAAGTCGAATTTTGTTCTATTAAATGCTGTGAAAAAATTTTATCGGAGCATACCTACATATATTGAATAGTAAATTTACGAAATAACTGTTTTTACAGTTACCTAATGTTTGTTTACACTTAATGTATTTTTGAAGACGTTAATATTCGCAAGCATTTGGCGAATGCGAATATGGAAGTAATCAAACAGGTGAATATTAGTGAATACGAACATGAGTACATACGTTACAACACTAGTAGAGACGACTACATACATTTGTACATATGTTTGTATGTACATACTACATACATACTTACATGAATATGCATGAATTATGTACGTATATATCTAATAAAATTTGGGTTAAAACTTTTAAGAGTATTTTTTATTGTATTTTGTAAAATGCAACGCTAAGAGTTGACAAATTGGAACTCGAGAATTGTACTTCACTGATCGACATGCATGCATATGTATGTGCATACATATGTGGGTATATACCAACACACATGCATACACTGTTCGTAAAAAGCACTCAATGGTATTGCTTCATTACTTCTTAGTTTAGCCGCAATTAAATTTTTCGTTTTCGTCTTGTACTTGATATTTTTTATGTACACTGTACACACTCTTAATATTTAGTTGATGGTACTTGATTTGTACTCTTTTTTTGTTGTTGTTGTTGGTTTTGCAATCCGCATTACCGTTGAGCGAATAAAGTGCCACCTTTTATGATTTCGTTCAAAAACCTCCAGATGCCAAAAAACCCCACTATATTGTTACGTTTCGACCTTTTTGATAACGTTTACTTGTTTGAGTTCTTTTAATTAGTTAAAAATAAAAACACAACGGAAATTTATTTTGACTTAATATGTTTTATTTCCTTTAATACCATTGTTTTATAGAATATACCCAATCCTGTTTTTACACTGTACATACGTTCCAGAGACCACCGTGTAAAAAAAACGTGCAAAAAAATTATATTTGATTATTTCGACCTTGTGAAGGTGGTCTAAAAGTTTAATATTTTTATGAAACACAAAAATTTTACTTCGTTTTCTTCATACAGTGTTGCTTTTATTTAATTTTTTGACTTTTGAGACATAAAAAAAGGAAACAATTTACTAGTTATTTTAAAATATTTTCTTTTTGTATAAAGAATCACATCTTTAAGGAACTGAATAGCTCTGTAGAAATAAAAATAGAAATATTCATATATGTACATATCGTCATATGAATTCATAAAAGCCCTAAGTTACATTGAATAAAATTTAGAGGACAAGCAAAAAACTCTAATATGAAAATTTAAGCAACATTTTTCAAAATTTTTTTAGTTTAAGCTTTTTGTTATTTTCATTTCATGTATCCATATATCCTTAGGTAGGAATTTTATTTAAAAAAATCTACGAATATCGGTAACAAGCGTTACTTTGGAAACACCCATATGCCCTTATTAGACATAACAAATATAAGCTTGATTCAGTCAGATTTCTTACGATATATAAAATGTGTAAGGAAATGGACAATTTCTCCCTGATTTCATCTGGCTCCCGTGGTTATTGCATTTTTAAAAATGTTTAGGCATTGCCTTTTTGTGCCACTTAAAAAATTCTATCTCCTTTTTAAATTTCTCAACGGTAACACCATTTGCAATATCAATGTATGAACGAAGGAGGCGGCTCACTTTTAATATTATTTCTTGTTGTTATTTCTATTATTTTCCACCAGAGATGGAAAAGATTATCTAATATTAAATGGATATGTACGTGTGGCAAGGCCGTCATAAATAAAAAACAACTGGGTTTATAATAAAAAAATCCAAGTTTTACCCAATAGCTTAAAAACCCACCCTTGTCTGTTTGTTTGCGTATATCATTTTTTTGTCAACCACGATTTCTCGTAAGTACGCCATTTTCTGTTTTTCTACATGTAAAAATCTGTTCTGGCAATACTGTATGTTAATGAAATCAATAGTATACTTTAGGGGTTAACATACGCTAGGCGATTCAAATACATAAAGAAACAAAAGACTTAAGAAACAAACTTAGTATTGGGTTTTTTTCGTTACGGAACTTCTTGATTCGGTCGCCTCGCTCAAAGCCTGCGATAAAAGCTATGCAATAGCTTAAAAATCGAAATCGGGTTATAAAATGTTAAAAAACTGTTAAAATAGCGCCTTAATTGATGTAAAGTTTTTTGTATCAAACTTATTTTATCTAATCCTAAATTTACAAATTGGCTGATATGAATACATATTTCAACTTTCGTACATTTTCTGAAGGATTTTTGTTATTAATCCACGCGTAATTCACACGTGATACAAAAACTTACGATACGCTCAGTACAATTTTTAAATTAAGTTTTCCTACTCTGTTTTCTATGTTTATCTGGTTATTCAATTATTTCTTTTTTAGTTGTTTTTTAGTTTGCTTTCGAATACTCTACTCATTTAAGGCTTCGCGAAAAGAAACCAGTTTAATTTTATTTATACTAGTGATCGGACGTTGAATGGAATTAAGCTTGAACAAGAAACGCAGGTATTCGCATAAATAGCCGTGATCTTCTTGTGTAATTCGACAATATTTATTAATACTTAAATTAAAGAAAATTAAAAAGTGCGTTGTTGCAATAAAACTATAAAGAAGAAGAATAAAAAAAAATTAAAGAATTTTATCAAATTTGTATACATACATTGTTAACATGTTTCGACGTTACTCATTGTTTGATAATTCTTCCCCGCGTTCATCAGTAGTAACAAATAGTGATAATAATAATAAAAATGATGGCCGTAAAACTTCTTTGGGCCAAGTAGTAGTGCCCGAAATTCGTGTTAGCCAAGTCATTGCCCCAACATCCAAGCAAATAACCGCCTTACAGCAGCGTAAATTTCGCTCGTTAAGTAATTCGCCTGTGTATCGTAAAAAGAAATATGAAAATCTACCCACACTCATTGATCATTACTATGACTATACTGAGGAGGACTTAGATGCAATACATAAAAATGATCAAGAAAAACAGAATTCTTATAGAAATGCTAACAAAGTGGTTTTTACTGAGGCAGACTTAGATACAACAATACACAAAAATGATCAAGATAAACAAAATTCTTATAGAAATGCTAGTAAAGAGGTTTTAAATGAAAACAATAATAATCCTCATACTGATGATGATAATATCGATGGGATACGACATTCACATCACGTAAGCCGTAGTCGTGATAACAAAGCGGATAATAAAAGCCGTCGCAATTTGCATAGTTTCGGCAATAGTATCGGTCTGACGAGACATAAACGTTTACAAATCAATGGTGAATTATTGTCTACAACCAATACAACAGCAACAAGTGCAATTAGCGGTATTGGTGGTCATTCACATTTAAAAGAAAATAGTAGCGCTGTAAAACGTTTCCAACAACTAGTTTTTAATACAAAACAAAATCAGAAGAAACAGGGTCGTGCCTCCTCCCCCTTTCATAGTTGTTTATTAGTTCGTCGGCGTAGTGATTTTTCAGATCCCTCGTTTGCAGATTTACCACCACTATTTAATTCACTCAAGGTAAGTTGTTTTTGGTGTTGTTTGCGTTGTTTGCGTTGTTTTAATTTATTGAGTTCGTTTTTTTTGTCGTTCAAAGAGAATAAATATGTATGAATGTGTGTATGTACATACATACTTGAATAAATAAATAAAACATATCAATGAGATGCCAGATATAATTGAATTGTTTTCGTTACACAAAACGTTTTAAAATAAGCTACCTACATATTACACAAACGTTTCCGTATTGTTAAAAATAATTTAATCAAATAATATAAAATATGTATTTATTTATTTTTTTGTTGTTTAAAAACCATGATAGTACAACAAATCTAACAACTGTGCTTGTTCCGAAAGTTGAGCTTTCTCTCGGCAATTTTGATGCTGGCTACAGACATTGCAACGTGTTTATGCAACACGTTTATCATTCATGTTTCATATTTTGATACATACACTGCAACCATGAACGCAACATTATTACTGTATTTTGTATTCGCATTGAACATCGCGCAAGAAATTATTATTATTGATGAATTGTTTTATGAAGAGGTGGAAAATGAGGTACAACCAAAGAATAAAATGATATGTTAAATAAATTGGTATTTTAAAAAAGAAGAGTTTTCAAATGAAAGACTGTTGAAAGAGTTAAAAGAAAATGGGCCAAAAGATTACAGAAATTATGTGCGAATAGACGAAAAAACTTTTTTTTAAATTATTAGACATGATAAAACACAAAATTACAAAGTTCATTTATTTTTCCGTGGTTGAGAAAAATACAAACATACATATGTACACCTTGCTGGTTTTCAATGAACTAAGCCAGTAAAAACAACAAACACGACTACACACTATGCAACCAACATCAATGCAACCAGAAAATATCAAAATATTTTGATGTTTATGAAACCTCGAATGCAACACGAAATGAAACCATAAACACGACTACAGACAGTGCAACTTACAATGAAAGAAGCCTGGTTGCATAAAAACGTTGCAATGTGTGTAGCCAGCATTACATTTAGATCACCAAAAAATATTGCAACACGTTTCAATTGATAGATTTAAAAATCAGAACGTTCGTTATATCGGATTTTCTTTAAAACGGCGTTCGTTATACCGTACTATGCATGTATACATATAGTACTTATATGTATGCGTGTTCTTTATATAGGTACACATTATTGTAAGTTTAAACTTGGTTTTTTTAATTTATTTCGAAAAAATTAAAATATAGGTATATCAAATTTTATTATTCCACTTTTGTGTTATCAGACAAAAATATTTACATTGTAAATGAACAAATATTTGTAAGACCATCAAATAGATAATAAATTAAAACCATCAAATGTGAGTAAATCAATTAAAAATATTTATTGATTTATTTTTTTGTTTTAATAAAAGTTTCCAATTTTTACTTCCTTTAGCACTGTATTTTCAGTTTCCACTGCTGTTTTTTTATATTACAACATGACATATAAATGCATGCATGCGTATGTATGTATGGATGTATGTATATGCACATACAGTCGTCATTTCATGCATACATATGTACGTATTATTTCTTGTGGATTTGTTCTCTCATTGACACCTTTTTAAGATCTTTTTTTATTTGCATTCTTAATTGTCATTGATTTTTTTATTTATTTATTTATTTAATATTAAAATGTTCTCTTTTCAGTGGAGGTTTCACAACTTTTGGTTTTAAACTTCCCTTATTCCCAATTGTCGATTTGTCATCTCCTAAAATCCCCTAATTATGTTTTTTTCTCGTAACAAATTAGTACACAACTAATTTTAATACTATATAAACAGCTTAGAATTGTTTCATTGTAATTTGTTTTAAATATTTCTTAAGTTTTGATTTAAAATTATGGAATTTTGTGGATTTTTTTTGTCTACCTTAAGAATTTTTTTTTTAAATCCTGATGTATCCTTTATCGCTCCATCTTAAAGATGAGCACCGCTGATTTGAGGACAAATCCTCTAAATTGGGAATACTGTTCTTATGGGAATTTGAATTTCCGTAACAACTAGACTTTCCCCCAATTTTTCATTTCCAGGGAAAGCGGGATATTTTTTTAATTTCCCGGGATCCCGGGCTCACGCTGCATGAAATAATAAAAATTTAATTTGCTAGTCATTAACAAAACTTGTATTACAGAGTTTGAAACCCGCGATACGCTATCATAGACAGTCGTACGATTCATTCACTGGAAAATCTGACAATTCTGTGCCGCTTTTAAAAATCGTATTGAATTTGCCACACTATCACACAAAAAAGATGCAAGCGCATAAATATGTGTATTTTTCACTCAAGTAATTTTATATTTTATTTATTTTTTGCACCTAAATAGTTGTAGATTTATAAAATAAATAGTTTTAATTTAATTTTGCTTTCGTTGCAACTTAATTTCTTAAAATGATGCATCTCTGATCGCATGAAATCTATCGTTTTATGGAAATTTTCATAATTATATACAAGTCGGACAGACTTGTCAAAAAATCTGTCTCACAAGTGCATTTTATGGCCACATTATTATAATTTTTTAACAGACAAGACTTTTTTTGGGATATCGCACGGCCTTTACTAATACATACCTTAAGTTTTAATATACATTAATATGTTAATTTAATTTGGGTATTATTTTTATTTATTTTTTTTTTATTTTTTTTTATTTAGGTTATTTCCAACACGGAAAACGTGTATTTTTGTTACATGAGATCAAAATTAACTTACAAAAATAGGTGAACATAAGCAAAAACATAACAATTCAGTTAATAAAAACAAACATAAAATAATATAGAAAAAATAATACAAAGGTACTCGAGGTTCGAATTCCAAAACAAAAATATTAAATTCTTAAAATAAGAAAATACTTTAATAATAAAATTCATATTTTTTGGTTTAGGAAATAATTCTTTAAAATGCTTAAAGCGTTTATTGACTCGTCAGCAAGCCTATTTCTAATTTTATTAACAAATTACCCTGCTACCGAAAACGCCCGTTCACCGTTAAGTTGTCAATTATTTTTTTTTATTTCCCGTGATCCCGCATGGAAAATCCCGGGAAAGCGGGAAATCTTTAGATTGAAATTCCTTCCCAAAAAAGAAAATGTAGCCATCATTTACAGCGTCCCAATCAGAAAAACTGGAAATAACTTGTTTCAAATCAAACCTGGGGCGGTTACTGTGTAATTCAATTCGAAAATGATAATCTTTCGAATGGTATATTCGATACGAAAATTAAATCCGCGTGCAGCGAAGTATTAATACGTATATGGGAAAAAATAACAATTACTTGGTAGCACTTTATCATAAATGTCAAAAAAGTTTTAATTTAATTTTATAAGGTAAATTAACTTCAATTCAAAATAAAAATAAGATGTAAATCAAAACAGAAATTAACACATATGTACATAATTAAATTTAAAAAAGTTATTCAAACCTTGAGGTCGTTTTTTATATAAAAATCGTTATAAATTTGATTGCTAATATTTTACCACCTCTTTTTACAGCTTCTTCAATAATGAAAAAATAGCAATATTTAAAAAACAATTCAACAAAATTTTTCATTTGTAAATATAAAATGTTTCAAAGCAAAATCAAATTATATATAATAGACATATACATATTAACATTTTATAGATATATATTTACAAATAAAAAATATTAATCAATTGTTATGTAAATATTATTTTTAATTTATGTTTTGTCGTGAAGGGTTAGTGCAATATTGACAATAAATTGTATACGTTTTTTATATAAAAAAATTTCCTCAATTTATCTTCATTATTTAAAAACAAGCTGATCCATTTTCCTCTTAGTTTTTTCCAATTCTATATTTTTTTTAATTCGAACTTTGCTTTTGCAAGGTTTAGTTTGCAGCAAATTACACAATGCTTTTATTTCTGTTTTAAAAGCATATTTTATGATTTTATATAAAAAAGCACGGTAATTTTTTATTTTTCTACACTTCCACTGCCAAAATGTCTTTCGAATGAAATTACACAGTTGCATTTGCGAAAGAAAGATTTGGAAATGTACGTACGTTCGGAAATAAATTTGCGATAATCTTATTGCACAGTTCTCTTTGCTCGAATTCGTAAAAAAAAATTTTCGAATCGAATTACACAGTAACAACCCCTCTGTTAACGAGTACATACTCTATGAACAATAACAGAGTAACAATACCTTGCATTGAAATCTCATTCAATTTGGTCCGCCCACGTTGACTCCTTCTCAAAAACAAAAATCCATTTTAAATGCATTAAATAACTAAAGTGATCAGAGTCATGTTAGTATGCTATTCTGTTAAACTCTGTGGTTTATGTTTGGGGTTGATATATTTTAAAATTTAGCTTCGCCAACATGCCCGAATTATATGGGTTATATTTTATTTTATTTAGTAACTCTGTTATATTTAATTCCCCCACAAACAATTTCATTCCCTATTTACATTTTTAATTATCTTTAACAAATATTGCATGTAAATTATAATAAAAATGCATATTAAACACACGAAAAATATATTTTATTTATTTATTAAATGTTGCAGAAAATTAGTTTAAAATTTGTTTATTCTCGTAGGTAGATTAGATAGATACTTTATGTATATTCATGTTTTAGTAAATAAATATTAATTGATGAAAGGCATAAAGATTTAACTTGAAATGTTAAATGAAAATAATAATGTTAATTGAAGAAGTTAGATCTGTACATATGTACATACATGCATATATAAAAGACCACTGTTGTTGAGGTACTTGTACCAATGTGTAATTACAATGTGTACAACTTGTTGAATTTACCTCACCAAAAACGAGTGATATAAATTGTTTTAAGCTAAATCTACAAAAAAGAAAATATCGTTGGCTTAATATAGAAAGGACGTATCTCGATTTTTTTACTAAGTGCCGTTTTTAATCTTTTCTGACATTACAATTCCAAATAGACAAGAAAAGCTTAGAATCGCAATTAAAAAAATCAAGATAAGTCCTTTCTATATTAAGCCAACGATATACTACATATGCACATTATTAATCTGATAGGCCAACCTTTATTCATTTTGATATACACATTCAGATATTAATAAATAGCAATATTTGTTTTAAAATTATCTGCTTCAGTAGGGTAATAATTATAATTTTATTCTTTTGGAAAATACATAATAATATCTCTTATCTTTATTTACTACAGAAGTTATCGCGGCATTGAAGTTCAATTGTTAATAACTGCTTTGTTTTGTTTTAATGTACAGAGTATATTTTGAACAATGATAACACGGTGCAACATATAAAATGCAAACTCCTCTTGTGCGAATTTCTCAAAGTACTCGTACTTAACGAAACCCCATTTGGGGTTTGCTGTTCGGATTTTATGGTCATATTGCGTTTTGTTAGTTTCGATAAGTACTTCGAGAAATTCCACACGAGATGAAGTTTGCACTCGATGACTTCAAAAATTGTGTACTGTGAAAACATTTAAGAAACTACTTGAAAATATTTTCTCATATTATTTTATAGGCTCAACTAAGAAAACAAAAACTAAAAAATAGTACAAATAGTTATAGATCTTATTCACAATTCATAACTAGTGCAGCAACTGCTTTCAGCTGATGTAAGAAATGCAACCCTGCATATTCGCATGTAGTGATAACAAAATGTCTATAATATTTTGAATGATACTTAGGGCCAATAATTGACTTCGCATTTAAATGTCATTTAGCTAATCGCCACTTAAATTTAAGTTGCATTTAAATACAGTTTGAGTTTTTCAGTGTGAAATTATTGTTTGTATTTAATTACGATAAAAATATGGCAGTCTCACGAAATTCTCTCAATTTTCTTAGAGAAACAGCTGTTGAACAAAATTAAAGAAAAATTTCTAATGTGGATTCTTTTTCAAATGATAGGTTGCTGCAATGTTTTAAAAGTTTAAAACAATTTTAAAAACCATAAAAAATAATAATATTAATAAAAGAAGTTAAAATTTTACTCCAAAAGATGTTGATTTTTCAATGGCCGCAAATTTTTTGTTTACTTTGTTGCGCGAAACACCAACACGCAAGCAAAAACATATGTTTGTGTATGTATGTGTGCAAAACTTAAATGGACTTTAAATGCAGAAGAATGGTCATTTAAGTTTCATTTAAATGTCACATAATTTTGTACTGAAAAAATGATATTGGTACTTAAGTGGCATTTAAAGATAAATGACACTTAAATGAGTGGTCAATTATTGGGCCTTACTGTAATTAATTAAAAAGCTCATGAAGCTATTAAGAAACAATTTTTATTCTTTAAAACATTCATATAAATCCTAAAAAAGTAATTTTTTGTTCATAGTTTGTATATACACTCATACCCCGGTTAGCGTCGCTAATTGTGACCGGAAAAACGAGATTCGTTCCGAGACTCATAATTTTAGTAAAAAAAATTATTTTTCAATAGAAAATACCACATTTTTATTATTATTTGTGTAATAATAGTTTTTATTGAAATAAAAGACATCACTTTACCAATTGTAATTTGATACTTACTACCAACGAAGACAAACTTGTAGACAATTTTGACATACAAATTTGCATTAGACTTCGACGGGAAATCCCCTTTTTATATTTTTGCTTTTTATATACAAACATTTATTAACGACGCAAATCGAAGCACAAACGACGCAACTTCGAAGCCATGCGACGCAACATCAAAATCGCGGAAATTTTAAAAAGACGCAATTTCGAAACTACGCAAACCGGGGTATGAGTGTAAATCAATTAAAATAAGGGGCTTATTTTTCTTATTCAACTTATTCAATAGAACTTTGTTGATCAAAATCACATCTCTAGTTCTTTTTTTTTGTACGAACGTTTTTTGGGCGCAATAGAATTCAATCTGCTATTTGAATGTACATATTAGTAAGTTATCAGTTAGTCACAGCTTCACCCATAGCTAAGTGAAAACTTTTCGTGCTGAAAGTAACTGTGAATAACTTAAATGGGTACTTAAAAAGCTAACACTTAGTGGTAATTTCTGAATATTCGCCATAGACATTAAAAAAAATTATTAGACTCTGATCGAACGTTCGGATTCTGCGTCAGAGTTCGGCTAAAACCTACGTTCTGTTGGTGCTCAACGTTTGGAAAAATGTTCGCCAAACACATAATTTCGTATACAATTTTTATACATAATCTGCCTTATTACGGTTGTCGAATTTTCGTCTTCGACTTCGACAGTGTGGACAAGATTAAAGTATACTGTTTGGTTCTTTAATCTAGTACAACTTGTCGAAGTCGAAGGCGAAAATTCGACAACCGTAATTAGGCCCAATTTTTCTATACCCCAGAATTAGACGGAATAAAATATTAAATTACAAAAAGTGCAACGTTGTGAAAATGAAAATGTGGTTTGTTATATTAATATGGCAACACTATCGTGTCATACTTAATTCTCAACTGATAACTTGTAAATGTAGTAGTAGTAGAAATGAAATGTTAAATAAAGGTCATAGAGTTAAAGCGCGTGTTCTTCCAACTTACTAAGCGATAGAAAAGGGTTTGTTAACTTTGCTGTTATCAAATAACAAAAAACACAAAAGTAAAATTGGTTCAATTAAAAATTGAGACTGGGTTATACCGATGTTCGATTTCTGGTTCGGCCTGAAAAGCTGCGTTCGGTCGGACACTAAAAGTTCTTAATTATTATTTTCATATTTAAAATATAATTTTATTACCATTTAAAATTAATAATTATTATTCTTTTATTTATTTTCAGTTGCCTGTTGCTGATCCGTTTCTAGAAAAAGTAAATCTTTCAGACTTGGGTAAGTTAAAAAACAAAGCAAAAAAACATGGTTGTACAAACAGCACACTTAATTTGTTTTAATGCATTAAAGGGCTTTGAACGTATTTTGATATATGAAAGGTATCAAATCTAATGTGGAACCTGATTGCTGTCAGAATCAAAATAGAAATCATAGACACGAATCATTTAAATCCAATTGACACCATTTTTCACATTTTATTTATATTTTTAGGAAACATTAACACGAATTTTAATGACTACATAAAAATGTGAACATATACACTCGTACAGTAGAATCGCTATAATTCGTAACCAGTGATGCCAGCAGAAATTTAACAGAACCCCTAAATGTCTCGAAAAAAATTCCCCTTTTACCCTACACACAAAAAAAGTTCCCCTATTCTAAAAATTCATTGATTTTATGAAAAAATAACATTTTATTTAGGGTTTTAAAATTTTGTACATTTATATCGCCAGACAAAAAATTAAATAATAATAAAAAACAACATGAATAGTTCTCAAACGACTGCACTAAATACATTTCTTCAAAAATTATTTATTTTTTAAAGAAAATCTTTTGACTAATTTAAAAATTGTTTCACCATTTTTTTATAATTCGTTGCATTGATTGCTAAATTTTTCAAATAAAGATGTGTAGATCTTAGAAGGCAAACAAAATCTTAATTCTGAATTCTTGATGAAATTTTATACAAGTTGTAAAAATGTGACCCGGAATGTAAAAAATGAAAGTTATTAGTTTTTTCTAAGAGCGCATATAAATATTTAAAATACCTTAATATATACATATATTTAAAAAGTCTTAATTTCTATATCAAACAAAAAAAATACAAAATATTCAAATTTGTTTTTATTTTTTATAAAAATTTTATTCCCAAGAAAATCTGAGATTTCTTTTGCCTTTCTTTGTCTCTATATATTATTTACCAAAGGATGTTTTGTGTCTGTATGAAATATCTCGCGTAATACTGTAACAAATTTTTAAATTTAGATTTTTATATGTATTATCACTTTTGTGGAGTGTTTTACACAATTACACTGCAATATAAAAGGAAGAAAAGCAAAGTTTTAAAAATTCCCAACATTTTCCTTAAAATGATAAATATGTCCCTTTTTCCCTTTACTTGAAATTTTACAATGAATTCCCTACAAAAAGGGAAAATTCTCTACTTTTGGCATCACTGTTCGTAACCTGTTAATTCGAAAATCTCAAATCTGTTGGTCCCTTGGTAAAAATCACGCTGTGATTCGTAAAAATTCCATACATGTTAACTCGCTAATTTGTATTAATTTTTGCAGTAAAAGGGCTGCGTCACGTAGCCTCTTGTACACCGTAATCGGTGAATCTTATAAATTTGATCGTAATGTAAAACACTAATGGCGTTTTCGTTTTTAAAAAGAAAGTGCAACAAGGACTATTGAAAAATTGCAATATAATGATTTTTTTAAAATCGTGATTTTATTAGAAATTATTGTATCATCACTTACGAGGCGAATCTTTGTATTAAGAAAATTTGAAAAGCAATTTTTTTAATAGAAATTAAAAAAAATTGCATTATTTTTAGAAAAGAAAGCGGCATAAAATAAATATAAAAATGTTTTTGTTTTTAAAGCTTCTTCTGTTTATTCGAATTGAATTGTGTTCGTTAAATCGAAATATCGTTCTTTTTAAGACCCCTACAATTCGTAAAAAAAGGACAGGTCCCTTGGGATTATGCATTAACGGTGTTCTACTGTATTTTAATTGAGTGGGTGGTTTGTCTTGTTTATTTGTTGGACGTTTTAATTTAGTGTTGACACACGAGTGTTTGGTGGGGCGATGCGGCTGGGATGTGTTGTGGAGAGTTAGTTGATTACTAGACGAGGTTTGTATAGATTCTCCAATAGGCTGATACGTAAGAATAAGTAATATTTCATCTATTTAAAGAGACCTTATGAAAAAGACTCAATGACGTTATGTGTGAACAAAGATATCGATTGGAAATGTGCATCCAAAAACTACAATTATATTTAACTTGAGGGCAGCAATTATTATTTGCTGCTTAATCTCATATACCGAGCAAAGTTTCTCGGTGGCCAGTTCACTTCTCCTCTGATTGAGATGGCTGCGTGGTCTTAAATCTATGGTCCAGAACGTTCATTGTGGCATCAATAAACATGTAGCGGCAATCTGTAGAATTTACTTTATGGGGGTTCTCTCTCCTGCACATACATAATACACGCGCGCACGATTATTATGTTTTTTTCGCAGGTATTGCGTTTCGTTGACTTATGAGTCTTGCAAGATTAATAACTCAAATCTAACAAAATGCAAAGTACAAATCGTCATATGATTTCAATAAATCCCTAAGTTACACTGAAAAAATTGTAGAGGACAAGACAAAAACTATCTAATATGAAAATTTAAGCAACATTTTTCAAAATTTTTTTCGTTTAAGCTTATCTCTTATTAACGAATTAGTACAATTTTAATAAATAAAATTCTCCAGGGACATGCATTTTATTTTGATATGGTGGATCCAAATCTACCAAGAAGTCGTTTTTAAATTTTTTGTAACTTAGGGCTTTATTGAAATCATATGACGATATGTATGTATGTATGTATGTACAGTGTAAATCCGATAATCCGGACTACACTAATCCGGAATATTCGGTAATCCGGACAGAATTTTGCAGCTCATTGCGTATTCTATAATCCGGATTGATTGCACTCTATAGTCCGGATTGAATAACACCCGTTTTTATATATTTTTTTTTAATTCAAATCACAGCATGCTTTGAAAAATAAAGTTAGAATAGTGTGATATGAGTATGTTTTTGAACGTTGCACATGCGTTTTTAGTTTAGTATTGATGCAAGATGCCTTCAGTGAAGAGAGCACACAAGACTTTATCTATTTTTTGAACTGTACAAATTAATATTTATGTTTTTATGTTTAATTTTGCTATGAAGTATTATAATTTTTAATAAATACATACATGTGTATTAATCCGGATAATTCGCTATTGCGGATTGGGATCTGCAATCAATTATCCGGATTATCGAGTTTTTACTGTATGTGAATATATGAAAATATTTTTTTTTAAAATAATTTTCTTCCAAAATCTTTGAACTCAAACCCGCAAAAAATCTCTTTCAATATTCACGTAGACACATTTGTGAGGAGGTGGTGAACTTTTTTGTCACTTCTAAATATGAAAGAAATGCATAAGAAAATACATAAGTAAATAATGCCATACTCTTTCATCAGTCTTTTGCTCAATTATTTAGTTGTTTACTATTTATCACCTTCAAACTGAATACAAAAAGAACAAATTTATTTCTTTTCTTTTTATTTTCTAAAGATTTGATGTGAACATCAGATACCTTCTCATGAGCATGCTCTACTCTGCTTAAATTTAAAAAAAAAAATATATATATACAGTTGAACCTCGGTTATCCGGGACTCTATTAACCGGCATGCTCCCAGCTTTGTTTTACAACCTCTATTATCAGCTTTCTTGCCTTTATCATCCGCAGGGTTACCGTTCACCGGACTAAAGTCGCAATTTTACCCTTTTTTTAGCGGTCTGCGACTTTTTGTGAGACTTCTTTTATTAGCGACTTTTGAGACTTTTTTTAATTTTTTGATAGGCTCTTGTTATTTTATAGACCTTAAAGAACAGAAATAGACTGTCAGTAGCACAAAATTGTTCGCGAGAGCGAGTACACAAGCCCCAATTTTTTGGTATTGTATTGACGTCGATGTTGACAACTGGAATAAGGGCGAATATTTTTCAGGGGGATTTTTCCATTTGTCTCTTGGTTTTGTTCAGTTAATTTTTGCAGGTGAAATGAATCGTGTAATTTCAACATTTTCCTTCTAATTACATATTTAAGTTTATAAGTAAATACGGTTCATTATTCTTAATAATAATTCCCCACAAAAAACATTTTTGGACAGAGTATGCATCTTTTTGGCATACAACCATTGGCATAGAATCATTCACTGCACCTAAAATATTTTAAACATATCTTTATTTACATTTTAAAACATTTAATTTATAACCAAAAATGTGTATTTCTTTATTATTAAACTTGAATTTATTTAATTTGTAATCTTTACAAATCTTCTTCCCTTTTATGCATACACTGAGAACTGATAGCAGGGAGAAAAGTTCACGGGAGACTTACGATAGCAATTTTCCCTTCGAGGGGAATAAATATTTCATAGGAACAAAAATTCCACTTGTTAATCACGATAGGGGTGAAGAATTGACGAATAACCGATATTTTCATTTGTATTTATCTTATTTATGTCATCTAAGAAGATTAATAATATTTGTCAAAAGTGACGCTCTATGATGTTTTTTTGTCAACTATTTGCCCCGTCTGACCTTGCCTTAAGATTTTTCTGTTTGTTGATACACAATTTTGAAATAAATAGCAATAAAAGAAAAAAAAAACGCAAATAAAAAAGAGCGCTGGTGTTTGAAACTAATTTTTGTTTTGCAGTTTGTTTTGAAATTTCGAGATGTTTAGAACGATATTGAGATGATCAAATTGAAATTTAAATGTGCATAAAAATTCATTATATAAATAAGCAAATAAATAATATAATAGATAAATAACAATAACATTTAAAAAATTATTAAATTATCTAAAGGGTTTCGTTTTGCCAATGAAAATATGCTTTTATCAGTAACAACAAAAATAGTGAATCAATGATAATAAATATGTACATATATATTATATGTATATAAATGATGTATATAAAAATGTATAAAGTGTGCCATTTGAGAAATGTTTGAATTAGTTTGTCGTGTAATTGAAAAGTGAAATGAAATATTAATTTCAGAAATATCAACACATTAGAAATTATAATTAAAATAATTATTATTTAAATTAATTGCAATTATTTCATTAAAATTTGTTGAACACTACTGCTGCAGACTTATCAACACACGTTTTCTGATTTTATTATTATGTTGAGTTCTTTACGTTTATAAATAAATAATGCACTGAAATTTAAATATTTAAATTAATTCTCCGAAATATTGAAATTAATGTCCATTTGTCATAAGCTTCATTAACATCTTCATATTTTTCGTATATTTTTATTATTTTCCCTTGTTTTTAATTTCCTTGCTTTCGTGTTATTTTGTGGGTGTAATTTTGGCAAGATTTTGACTTGACATAAGTTTTCACGGTGCTAGACATTCTGTTCATGTACTTTGATTTTTTTTATTTAATTGATTTTATTTTATTTACTTTCACGCAGCGACTTTTTTTTTTGTTGAAATCTATAATAACAACAACGGCATGTTGCTCATAGCCATAAGCAAAGTATACTTTAAGATATAAAAACCAGTACATATTTTCATACAGAATACCAGCATAAACATACATACATACTTAGCATATTTAGTTTATGGCTAAATAACTAAAAACTAAAACACATGCAGCGCATTGTGCCGGAACTGGGAAAATTGGTTATGAGAAGGAGGAGGATAGAGGGAGTAGTGTTTGTGGATATTCGACTTAAACTTTCCCACATATGAACTATTCGGTTAAAGAACGATTTTCCTCTGTAATGCGTAGCACAGTGGACCATTTCGGGAGAAGGCGGTCAAAAATCTATAACTTTTGACTGGATTGGAATTTTGATACGCGCTGAGACTATAGGCTTCAAGTTTAAGATATAAAACTTTAAAATCGACCGGTTAGAAAAATAGTTATGATGGGTTTAAAATGCATTTTAAGTTTTAGCTTATTTTCTGTGCAAAAGAGAAGTACAGTGCGCTCGGGAAAACGTCAACTAATTAAAACGCGAGTGTTGACGTTTAACAAATTGTTGACGTTTATGAATGTAGAAACTTTTAATAAAAAATATATTGATAGTGTGCTATTGACTATAAACTAAAACGAAACATAAACATATACAAAAAAAGAACATTCCTTTTCTTTTACTTTAAGATAATTCTCTTTAGCCTTTTGTTTGAGCGCTAATGCATTAACCGGATAATGCCTTTCTCTCTGCTTAACAAACCATTGATACAGGCGCTTTTCCATTTTCGGCAACTCTGATGCTCTTAATGTCTTTCTTTTTCCCTGAACGGAAAGTGTGTTATTAAACACAGTCCAAAATTTTATTTTTTTCATTTTTATCTTGCTAATTGTTGATTTTGAGATTCCATATTGCTTTGCTAAAGCTACCGCACTTGTACCCTTTTCTAATAAATCCAAAATATTTGCCTTTTCTTGTAATTTAAGCACTTTCGGTTGTTTTGAGCACATTTTGGTAATGTGATACTTACGAGAACAAACAAAAAAGGAACTGAACATAAAAAAGACAACACACAGAGATGCAATTTCTTTTCTATTCTACATACTTATAAGGGGAATACCCAAATTTCTGAACTAATTTTATAAAATAAATGTGTGTGTGTGTGATCAAAAAGTGTATTTTAACTCTTGTTAGATTCAAAATTTTGATTGACGTTTTAGAGCTTTGTGGTTTGGTTGACGTTTTAGAGTAGACAATGTAAAAAATTAAGGGTTGACGTTTTGGGATGTTGACGTTTTCCCGAGCGCACCGTATTAAAACTTGTTAAAAAAGTTTGTTTTACACATTTGGAGTAACGTTTACAACTTATAATTATTAAAAACTTAAATTTTGTCAGAAAGTGCCAAACTTTGGCCCCCATGATATTTTCAATACGAAGGGCCAAAGGTTGATTTTTTGAAGCCACATACGCCAGGCCATTGACCATGAGTTAGTTCTTTGCAAAGTGGAAGTGATGTAATGATATTATTACCCACAACTGTTCGGCCCGTATTGTACTGTCTTTGAACTAAAAGCTTTAATTCATTTTTTCCAACGCTGACCTCCAACCGTTGCTGACCAGCTGGATGGAGGTCAGCAACGGTTTCTCAAAAAACCCAAAAAAAAAAACACAAAAAACAGTCGTTTTGCATACAAATATGTTCATGGTGCAAGTGTACCAAGGATGGCAACGCCGCATAAACATAAGTTTGCCCCTCCCCGACAATGTTTGTGGCATATAGTACATAGAAAATAAAATGAATTATTTTATTCTCAGATATATAGTTAAGGCATTCCTAAAGGGTTAGGTCTGAAAAAAAGTTCATTAATAATATAAAAAATTCACTATCAAAATCCGAATTGGTACGGCTGTACCAAGGATGACACAGAAGGGTCAAACGTTTATGAATAATGTTCGTTATTACTGGTTAATAAGACATAAACTGATTAATAATTAATGTGATCACGCTTTCTTCAATAAGAATTTTTAATAAATAAGGTCGTTATTTAATATTAAATTAATTATTCGTATTAAGTAGTCGTTTAAACTACCAACTTTAGCAAACGGAATTTGTACATTCTGGTATAACAATTTTCCATACAAATTTTAATCAATTTTGATATGCCCGTCAAAGGCAGCAAAGGACCTTGAGTGAGCTTCCCTACTTGAATTAAACAATTTTTTGGGTTCAGTCTATTTGAGAAAACGAACACTAAAATATACTTTGTTGCTAGAAAGTCATTCTTAATTACGCTCAAAGGAATTTAGAGTAAATATTAGAGCCCTGCCCAAGAAAGCTTTGAAAACATGCGCTTAAAACATTTGTTGCGCTTGAAACACTGAAAAGCACAATTGGAAAATATTTATTTTTTTTTTATTTGTGGACTATGCCGAGCCTCATATGTGTCCTACAAGTGGACACAAAAGGTTCTTTTAGTAGTAATTTTCTGTATATATCGTCACCTTAAATGCATACACACGTAACTACACAAATATTCGAAATAGAGTTTTTGATTGATTATGGTTCGTCTACATGTTAACGGAAAATTTTATAGACTCCTCCGATCAAAAACAGCTCCTTTATTAAAGAAATTTAAACGGGAGTAAATAGAAGTGCATGCATTTTTTAATTCAAAAATTTGTAACTACATACACTCGTGTAAAAAAGTAAGTGTTTCCTTGTCTTGTTCAAAAATAAATAAGTATATTATAAAAAAATAATAAATAAAAAGGATTTGCAAAGAATACTTTATTATTATTGATTTTAAACCGTTTTTAACTTCTACTTTGAAATAAATAAAACTGTAGTTATGTCCGTTTGCATTTTAGATGACGATATGTACTCGTATATGCATCGCAACATCAATGTTGCGGAAGTCTTTCGAACGAATCAAATGCTTTAACACATTTTTCAGTATGCTTGTGCAGGCAGGTCTTTAGTAAATATGATAAAATCTTTGAACGATTTATTTTCTTTTGCCTCGTCTATACTACTTACATGTATACAGGGTGGCGCAAAATTAATCATCCTTCGTTCACAATGTTCATTATGTGGCTCCTGCTGTGCATGCGTTTGCAAGGTCTTGTTGAAGTTATGGCCGAGGCACACAGAATCCGTTGTACGTTATACGTTGCTTTTTTGAACTCACATTAAAGTATCGGCGGAGGAGGTTGATACAATGAGTACTTTGTTGACGGACATTAAATCAGCTAGATTTGATTAAAGTACGCATTTTCAATGAAATTTGATGATATTTTAATTGTAATTTTTATTTAATTCTATTTAATTTAGTTTTGTCACCACACAACACAAAAAGCTAAATAAAAACGAAGCAAAAAACAACTAATAGTTTTCAAAATACTTTAAAAGTTAAAAGTTGCCCAACTTTAGTACTTTGAGTTGACGGAGACGTACGGAATGTGACAAAGCTCATAAGAAGACATGTATTTCAACTTAGTTGTCAGTTGAGAAAAGCAACGTATAACGTACGACGGACTGTATGTGCCTCGACCTTTTCATGCTCACGAATCCCCGCCCACTCAATTTATTTTTATTTTATTTGTTAAAGCAACCAGCCGAGCCCTTAGGGCCTTATATAGCTGGTGGACTACAATATTAAATTCATATATAGGCAACAACTTATAAACTACTAACCATAATACATAGCAAATTGAAAATAGTAGAAAGTAAAACAAAAAATAATATAATTATACAAAGTTTCAATCTTGAGCGTACATTAACCTGTTTAATCTTGCATTAGATCAGTTTAACTGCAAGGAAAAATATTCAACAAGCTTGATCTTGAATGAATTACGATTGAAGTTAAATACTCTTAATGAGCGTTGTAAAGAATTAAAACACTTTGGCAACTAGTACATGAAAGGACCTGTCATATATAACGCGATTTCTAACTGGGAATAAAAGCTGTGGGTTTCTATCAGTCTGCAAAAATACAAAATGTTTCCGAACATATTCAGGACAATCTGAGACCATTACTTTATAAAAGAATAGAAGTGATCTAATTTTTACGAAGCTTTTAAAGCTACAGCCCAAAAAATCATTTACATATATTGAAAAACATGATCAAGAATTTTTAAATTGTAAACAAAAACGAATTGAATTATTCTGTTAAAAAGTAAGATACACCTATTTAAGTCTTCTTCAGCACTACGACCCAAATACAATAACTTGGCCATCGATGATTATAAATAGATCAATCGTAGTGCTTGGCTGTTTAAAAATTAATGCCTTAGTTTTTGAAGAGTTAATACGAACATTATTACACTTTCTCATCCAACGTGACACATTGTACAATAAAGTATTGATATCATATTCGAATACATCCAGGAGCTGACGATGGCCCATAAATAGTATATCGTCTGCAAAGACAAAAGACTCACATTCGAAAAGACTCAATTACGGCCCTGCAAGGTCTTTTGTGGTTTCACTCTTTTCGAGTCTAGCGTATGTTTGCCCAGTTGCAGCAAAGCGATTGGGAAATCGACGTCGAAATTCATCGATTATTGGTAAAACACATCGACTCAATTATTCCACACTCTCTTCTTGCGAAGTATAGGAGTTTTTCATTCTTCGCCTGTTTGGAATACTCCAGCTGTCCAGTTCACAAATTTCAAATATGATTGACGTACGACGCCATTTGCAAAAATTATAATATCTTCCTATTAATTGAATAATTTTGCGCCGCCCTGTACATACATATGTACATATGTATGTGTGTATGTATGTATATACACACTTCAATGATGGTACCTTGCCAAAGAAAATAAATTTAAAATATTTTTGTTTAATTTATTTAAAGCAAAAAATCGAATTTTTCTTTTCAATAATATACTCGTATTATTGCTTTCTAAATGTAGTACCTTTGTTTTTAGTTTTTATTTTTTTATAATTTTTTTTTTTGTTTGCAAAAGATAGATATTTTCCTTAAGACGTCATGAAATTTTTAGCAATGTCTGGTTTATTTTGCGGTCGTGGCGTTAATTACGAAAATATGTATTTAGACAAAAAAACCTCCCAACAAAATCAAATTCAACAAAACGAAAAATATGAAGAAAACAAAAAAATTGCCAACATCTGTTGAATTAAGGAAAAATTAAAAACTAAATCTATTGCAAATTACACTAATTTTTAATGCCAACAAATTAATTAGCCACAATCAATTATTGTAATTTTCTACACATTTTCAAAGAAATTTATTATTAAATTAAAAAAAGATAAAAAAAAATAAATTGTACACTGCGCGTCATCAGGTTAGCGCCCCCCACCTTTCACTGACCGTTAATGGTCGCGTTCATAAGACGTAGCTGTTGAGCTGAACTGTTGTCAACTGTTGAGTTCAATCGCTAACATCGAATGTGTCCATCTGGAATTCGTTTGGACATGAACATTTTCTGCGTACTTAAAATACTACTACAATTACACATTATCTGCTGGTTACACACACTGACTTCTAATTCCAACAATTAAAAAAATCGCAATATTCGTCAAATAAAACGCTTCAATGGGCAACATTTTGAAAACATTTTGTTCACAATGTACGTAATTTAGTTTTCTAAATTAGCCAATCACATATAAATCACTTACTAACATTTTTGTCGTAACATAAATTTTCACAAAGTATGCACAACAATAAC
Organism: Gymnocheta viridis; assembly: GCA_956483585.1. NCBI lineage: Eukaryota > Metazoa > Arthropoda > Insecta > Diptera > Tachinidae > Gymnocheta > Gymnocheta viridis. The sequence continues at coordinate 14,029,179 of OY101442.1, forward strand.
AACGGCTATATGTACATCAACAGTGGTGGAAAAAATAATAGAAGCGAGATAATATTCAATATATGTATTTTGAAAAAGTTTCAGCTCTGAATAATTTTTGTTAGTTAATTCATATGATATAATTTTGCATATTTTTATTCGCACTTATAGCGTATCAAATGATTTTGAAGATATAAAATATTAATTTTTAAAATTTTTCCTAGGAAAATATAATAGAAAGAAAAATATAAATAAAAACTATGTAATTATTGCATTCAAATAATAAAAAGTAATTTAAATTTGTTTAAGTTTAACACTTTTTGAGTTCTCTTGCTTATAGTAGCACTTTAACAGGTTTCTGATTCACAATAATTATAAGATTCTTATAATTATAAGTTTCCCAAAGTATCGAATACCACCAACATTATTTGAGTTTCATTCCAAGTTGTGCTCTATGTACAAATATTATTTTAATACCCAAAAAACATTATTTAATGGATTGATTTATTCGAGTTATTACGATGCCGCTTCCAAAATGGTCATTCTGCTGCTGTCACAAAAGCACTTTATTACGAGATTAGACGAGTGTTCTGCTCATTATATTCAAATATATATATATATATATATATATATATATATATATATATATATATATATATATATTATATATATATTTTCATTGTTATTCTTAATATATTTACGTAGTTTGATATGCAGATGCATACAAAGAATTTGGAGTTACACCTTTTGAAGTCGAAACACATATTTAAGAGTATTTTTTGTGACATTTACTCGTAATTCATATACTGCGTATGTACATAATTATGGGACGACGTATGTATATAAAATTTCGTTAATAAATTTATGTGAGTTCGCATCCCATCATGCAGGTGGGCCGGTCCATGCTTTGAATCGCAAAACCCAGCCTCTTTTTTATATTTTTATTATTAATTTCCCTTCGTTTTACTTATTTCTAATTTGTCTAAAAGTATTACGACTTTTAGATTAATGTCCCTTTTTAGCTTTTTAATTTTTTAATGGAACAGTAATAATGTGTCTTAATTTCGGGTGACTTCTCATTTCCCTTTTCTTGACGCAAAGGCTTTTTGGCATGGATTGAACTGAGAACATATTCTTAGCACTTTTTGCAGTTTCTGTGATTCACTCGCTCCATCCATTGTCTTCCAATCCTTTCAAAAGACTTGTATCATATTTTTACTCCGATTCTTTTTGGACTTTTTGCAGAACCGATTGCGGCGCCGATTTCAATTGGTTTTCTTAAAAACAATTATTTTTGACTGACTTCTTCTAAATACAAAAGATAATTTCGTTTGTATTTATTATTTTTTCCCCACTTTTCAAACACTTCCTTTTTAATAAAAAGACTCAGAGGAGAAAAAGTAAAATTAAAATAGAAGTAATACGTGTATAACTTCAGAAACTATTAATTTATAGTGTCACTCATGCAAATAGAAAATGTTGTACTAGAAAAGTAGAGTTAAAAAAATATATTTTTTTGTTTCTATTATTTTTTCCACCACTGTATGCATTAATCATTTGTATGCAAATTTTCTTTTTTTTTTTTAAAGTTGTAATTTAACATTGATTTTGAAAAGATTTCTCATACGGTCACATTAACGTCTCATTTTCTTTACAATTAACAACACAACACTTATGGATGGATGTGTGTGTGTGTGTTTGTGTGTATGCATGTTTTCTTACATACACTCACACTTGCATTCTACAATTAGCAAAAACAATCAAATGCAAATAAAAGCTGTGTAAACAAAAATAAAAAAAAACAAATCCACAAAATTGAACTCCCATGAACAACAACAACAAAGGTAAAAAATGTTCAACAAGTCTGCAGCAGTAACGTTTTTTAGACTGTTTTTTTCTGGTTCATTTTTTTCCTTATTTTATTTGATAATAATTTTCGAAAACTGTCCTCATCTTTATTTATTTCTATATTATTGCAGCTTTTATTACAAGTGTGAAATAAAAAAATAATAATAAAAAAAAATATTTAAAATTTATAAATTATTTCTGCTGTGATAAAAAAATCTTCTAAATGCATTTTTCTACAACAAACAGTTTCAAACACAACGAATTGTTAATGAGTTAAATCGCGATTTTTAAACGTTCAAGATCTTTTGTCGGTGTCACTCACTCACTGCTGCTGTTGTTGTAGTCGTCGGTTTTATTTGGCCGCGAATTCGTCATTCGTCCGCATGTTACAACTTCACTTCTATTCAAATCATGCCGGTCGTTTGGTGCTTCGTCCTGGTCAGAAAACGAATCCAGATATTGAAATTTATCCGTTAGAAAGTATTAAAGAATTTGAACATGTTTCTCAGGCATGGAAACGTTGTTTAGCGGAAATTTTAAGAAAAAGTGTACAAAATAGTAAGTTTGTTGTAAAATATACACATCAGTTGTTTTCCGATTTAAAGAACTTAATGGTTGTCAGGTCTGTTCGTAAAAGCGAATTGTTCTTTATATCCAGTACTAAATTAAAAATTAATAGCGTCGCCTATTTTATTCATAACTTTAAATATTCTGTGTGTGTTCCTTTAATATTTTATTAAAATTATAGTACATAATTTAAAATAAATATTTCTTTAAAAATATGTATAATCAAATTTTCATTTAAATTTTAAATTCCCTCTCACTTTTTTTTCAATACACTCACAGTTTTAAAATTTGACGAAAATTTGCTTACAAATTTTCATTCAATAGAGTGTTTCAAATTACAGCCCAATTGAAAATTTTTGACATCTTGCTAAAAAGTTTGATTTAAATTTGCGTGCAGCCTACATCAGAGCTTTCAATTTTTGTGAATTTTGGCAAGCAGTATGTGTAAAAATCTAGAATGAGAATTGAAAAATAATTTGATGGTGTGACTGAAGCGTAAGGAAAAGAAAAATTTATAAAAATATTGTAATACAAATATAATGTATTTAAAAAATTGGAAAAACGCAGTCTGCTTTTTAACGGCATATTCTTGAAGCTCTCTCAAAAGCATTTAATACAAATTCCGAAGTGGTTAATGACATCTTCGTGTTTTATTTTGGTCTCTAGAATTTCAGTTTCATCAAGCTCTTCCTCATTTTCGTTTTGTTTTAAATTTTTTCGCTAAACCGAGTACAAAATAAAATTCTTGTTCGTAATATAAGGTACTTAGTAGAAATAAAAATTCGAGTGTTCTTTAGATGCGATGTTCATTAAATCGAATGTTCGTTAAATCGGAAAACTACTGTATTTAAAAAAATGTGTACATATATACGAGGGTGTATTGTGAGCTTTGGTTAATCTGACTTTATTAATGGCCAAATTTGCCTATATCTTTATTTTTATGTCAGCATTTAATTGTTGTAGGGTGAAAATCATTCTTGCAGAAAAAATTCGACTAGACAACTGAGAAACGAACAATCAGACGGACATTTAATCTGAAATAAGAAATAAAAACAGTCGTAAACATTAAGCATCGCTGGCAAGTATTTCTTAAGTGCAACCAGGCAGGCCAGGCAGGTTCGTTTATTGCAGTTTTGCAAAAAGCTGTTACTTTTGATTACTCGATACATTTTCAACTGAGTACCCGATACTTCTCAATACTTTTAACGTTTTTTTATTTTGTGAAGATAAAGATAAATTATCAAACCATAGAGTTTAACAGAAGTCTGCTAAAATAATAATATGACTCTGTTAAACAGTAAAGAAATTTTGATTTAGCAATAAAAATTGCCATTTCTTAACCAAATGAATCAGAAAAACTTAACCATATTATTTACAAGTTTTGCCTAAAATATTTTGACATACTCAATAATTTTACGGCACTAGTTTATTGGCTTTCGGGTGGGTTTAGATTAACGATACTGTACTGAGTACGGCTTTCCAGTAGTGACACGAGAACAAATCGTACTGAATTATATTGTGAACTGATGGATGGAGTAGCAAGCGAAACTCATATAAATGCGGGAGAAAAACCCTTAATTCCAGCTTCCTACATAAGAGCTCCCGGAAGAACCTTCTAATCTAAAACTTGTTGACAGCTATATAATAGTCTATTGGGCCAGTCATTTATTTTTTGTATGTATGTGGACTTGATTAAGGATCTTGTTAACAATGCTTCAAGATAATCAATCCATCCAGTCGTTTGAAAGTTATATCAGTTTTTTTTCTAAATGAATGAATGATATCATTTAAATATCCAATATATTTATTTATTTATTTAAAAATTAGTCAATGGATATAATCCTTACAGACTAATAACAAGAAACTAAAATTATATTAAATTGCAAGAATTATGATAAAAATTTATAAGTTATGAATTAAGAAAAACAGTGATTTTATGCTTTATAATATTAAAATTCAAAGAAATATCAACAAGTTGAGACAAATAATTATATTGACGACATAATCCCGTGAAAGGATCAGCCATACAATAATTATACCTGCAAAACTTAATAACAAGTGAATTATAATGATGAGACTACGACAAGAAATATTAAATTGATAAGGTTTATTATAAAAGAAACATTTAGGAAGGTTTATTAATGCTAATATACTGGTATATGAAGGCAAATTTGTTGAGGAACTTCATCCAAGGCCACATAAGCAGAACAACAAGAATTGTTTTTGCACAGATTCAATACGAATATTATGAATGTTGTAGTATGGATCCCATATGATTGATCCGTATTCTAAAATAGGTCTAACTAGAGACACGTACAGCTGTTTCTTAATGTAGGGGTCAGAAAACTCTTTAGACCAACGCTTTATAAAGGCAAGATCACTTCTAGCTTTATTTACAGCCAAAGTAATATGAGAAACAAAATTTAATTTAGGATCCAGTAAAATTCCAAGGTCAAGAAATGAATCAACCAAATCCATCTGATGACCTCTCAAGGAATAGTTAACAGCAATAAGATTACTTCCTTAAAAGCGCACGCATTTACATTTTTTAAACTCAGCTCGATCATGTTGAGTTTGCACAATTCAAAAAAAGTTATTAAGGTCACTTTGAAGATAAACGTGATCAATAAAATGATTAAACGAATGAACAATTTTAACATCGTCCGCGTACATCAGTATATTGGCGAAGTTGATAACGCTCGGAAGATCGTTTATGAACAGCTTAAACTGCTACGAGTTACACCCAATATATCCAATTTAGTAAGAAGTTTATGGTTAACTTTATCAAAAGCTTTACAGAAGTCAGTATAAATAGCGTCAGTTTGTTTCTTTAGTGTAAATGCGAGATCGCATCGAAAATTTGTCGTTCTGTTACTTTAATGATGTTGCAAGAAAATAGCGGCCTTAAACTAATGCTGTATGCAATGCAGCGTCACCTCTTGGTTGGTTTTAAATTAAAAAAAAAACTTAAGTTTTAATTTAATATAATTTTCTTAAGAAATACATACAAATTTACGAGTACATAATTCAGAAAAATCTGATTAATAATAATTGAATTTCTCATTTTCTTTTCTCATTACAGAAGAGGATGATTCTCAGATATTTGTAAAATTTTTCCGTTTCCACAAATGTTACGATCTGATACCAACATCAGCCAAATTGGTTGTCTTCGATACACAATTATTGGTTAAGAAAGCCTTTTATGCTTTAGTATATAATGGAGTGCGTGCCGCACCACTATGGGATTCACAAAAACAACAATTCGTTGGAATGCTGACGATAACAGATTTTATAAAAATCTTAAGAATGTATTATAAATCACCGAATGCCTCAATAGAACAACTGGAAGAGCACAAACTAGATACATGGAGAAGTAAGTCAGTCTGTTACATTAAACAAATAAAAAAAATATTATTTAAATTTTTGTGGATGATAATTATTAATTGAATTATTAATTGCAGGTGTTCTACACAATGAAGTAATGCCATTAGTTAGTATTGGTCCCGATGCTTCTCTATATGATGCCATTAAGATACTCGTACACAATCGTATACATCGATTGCCTGTTATAGACCCCACAACGGGCAATGTATTGTATATCTTAACTCATAAACGTATATTAAGGTTCCTGTTTTTATATGTAAGTTATTATTATTATTTTTTTGTTATGAAATATTCTTTACTGAAAGTTATGATTTGTGTTAAATCCATTCGTTTTGTTTTAGATTAATGAATTGCCTAAACCATCTTACATGCAAAAGAAATTACGTGCTTTGAAAATTGGCACTTACGATAATATCGAAGTGGCCGATGAACACACCAGCATTATAACAGCTTTAAAGAAATTCGTTGAGAGGAGAGTTTCAGCCTTACCTTTAGTTGATTCCGAGGGACGTCTAGTTGATATCTATGCGAAATTTGACGTTATTGTAAGTAGATTTTTATGCACATAATATATTTTCTTTTTCCATATCAGGACAAATTTAAAAAGGGACGACTTTTTTTTAAGTATGCGAAATGCAACGAAAAAAAACTTTAAAAATTGCATAAAATAGAACTCAAAAATTAAAGATTTAATTCAATTTTAGGCCTAAAGGCCCAACCATAAGGTGCATATGTTGGATTAAGCCAGGGGGGTTGCTCTTTATTGCGATGCGAAAAAAAATGGTACAAAATAAAACTATTTTTAAATTGAAAATTGAAATTGCTTTCGCATCGCAATAGAGAGTAAACCCCAAGCTTAAGCAACTGTGCGAATACATATGTGACCTGGTCTATGAAAAGGGACCTTACGTGCGAAAAAAAAGTTTTCGAGAAAACAGCTACTGAAGTGAAACAACTTGTTTCGTCAGTTTCTCGTTAGTTACTTTTTTCTTAACTTGTTACTCGGGCGTTTTTTGGATCGCTGATTATAATATAATGATGTAGAATATTATGGTCGTTTGGCGTAAAATATGTTTTTCTAGCATATATATAATATTGTTGTTTTATCTTATAAATCGATGTTTTTTCCTTATTTCAGATTAAAAAAAAATAACAGTATTTTTCGTACTCGTATTTTCGTATTTTAGTACTCTCTTCTTTCTCTTCACTTTTACTAAACTTTTAAATAAATTAGGATTTTTCGGATTCCACCACGTGAAAGGGCGCTCTTCCGAATCGACAAGAAAGTGAAAAATGATTTTTTGACACGTAGGTCCGTTTTCATAGACCAGGTCACATGTACATATGTACCTTAAAACTATTCATATACGCCCATGTTCTGAAAAACGCAACGCTTTCAAATCGAATACATTTTTAAAAAAGCATTTTGAGCTGTTCTGAAATCGCTACGATTTGCTGGCGTTTGTTTTGCTATTTTTCGAAGCTATGTTTGAACAATAAAAACAAATGTTTTGTCATAAAGCAACGTAAACAAATAAATTTCAAATTAAAATGCCGACAGTGTTCTTACTTTCTAAATTAGCTTTAAAAAAGCTCCAATCAAAAGAAGTTTTAATAAAAAGAAAAACGGTAAAGGATTCTTCAAAAGTAAACAACTGAAACAGACAATTGACAAACTCAAAGAAAATTTTTTAATTGCATATTTTTAATTAAAATCGTGGAAAAATGTTACAAGCTTTAGCTTAAATAAAAAGAAATCATTTGTGCATCATTTCATTTTGTGTTTAAAGTGCGGTTTCAATAAAATAAGCCAGATCGCTTCAGTATACACTAGCGGTTTGAAAATGGCAAATTTCTAGCGTTTTTGTTTTACAGTACACCTCTTTGGCGTTTTCAAATCGAAAACGCCAATTTTAAGCGTTATGCGTTTTTCAGAACATGGGCGATAATAAGCTTATTCTACAATTCAGTTACATTTTCCTTATAAAATGGTCTGTTGGGTCACATCTGACAAACATTTGCCGAAAAAAAAACGTGACCAACAGACAAGTTAAATTTGCATTTTCTTTAATTGCAATATTTTTTTTAAATATGGATTCGCATTTATTAAAAATAATATAAAAATAGCATTTTGCGGCATAATTGACTTAATTTTGTGATATAAAAACTAAGATAAATCACACTAACCCTAAGCAAAAGTAGTGGTTACGTTTTTTTGGGCAAATGTTTGTCAAATGTGGCCGTACCTTTAGCTTATGCAAATTATTTAATAGCTTTGTTCATTAATTTTATCATCAGAAACCATCAACGACAGAGTAAAAAGAATAAAAAGTATATCGTGTACGTGTAAAGTAATGAGTATCTCGGTGCTCGTAATTTATACAATACTAAAACTATCAGCTGATTTAAGTTTTGTATGGGAAATACATTAGTTTACAGAAATCACCAACATTTGCTGCAAAATCCTCTGACCCTGATCTAGTAAATCCTTAATTTAATTACTCTAGACTTTTCATTTTGGTCCTCTTCATTCTTCTTCAAGTTAAATTAAAAGTGATTTTCTATTATATAAATAGAATTTATCTTACAACTTCTTAAATTTCGCACAATATATTTTTATTTTCAACTTCTTTTAGAAAAATTTGATTTATTAAAACAACTGTTTGAAAAATTCTTAAAAAAGTAAAAATTTTACTATTAAGAATTTGCAAGAATTTTTTTTCTTATCTCTGCTTGAAAACTTTCTTGCAAGACTTTGGACACCCCCTTTACATTTGCCATATATATATTATTATATTTTTATTAATTCAGTATCTATTTAATTTTCTTTTTTCTTTTATTCTCATGTTATAGAATCTGGCAGCCGAAAAAACGTACAACGATCTCGATGTCTCATTGCGCAAAGCAAACGAGCATCGCAACGAATGGTTTGAGGGTGTGCAATGTTGTAATTTAGATGAGTCCTTATATACCATTCTCGAACGTATAGTACGTGCTGAAGTCCATCGTCTGGTGGTGGTCGATGAAAATCGCAAGGTTATTGGTATTATATCTCTCTCTGATATATTGCTTTATCTAGTACTTCGGCCGAGCGGTGAAGGTGTTGGCGGCTCAGAAAGTTCTCTAAGAGCATCGGATCCCATACTTCAAAGAAAACTATCGGATGACGAAGATGCTACATCGTTAGACAACAAAACACCTTCTGTGGGCTCGGGGAGTCGCAGTCTCATAGAAGATATACCGGAAGAAGAAGTGTTAGCTGGTGATAAAGTGCCAAAAGAAGGCGACGATAATGTGGACACTATTACGGATAAGGTTAACAATAATCAGGATGACAATAATTTGTTCATATCAGAAATTGTTGTTGAACAAGGTATTAAAACGACGAATGATGCAAATAGCAGCAATCAAGCGGAAATATCTTTTGCCGATGAAGCCGAAGAGGATGCTAATAGTAATGAGGAAGGTGAGGACGATGATGAGGACGCTAAGGATGTAATGATAAGCGGTAATTGTGATAGAATACAAAAATCAAACGGCACCACCAATAACACAAGTTCATCAAGCGATGATGCGGAATTAACAACGGCGACTGTTACAGCCTTAAATCAAACAACAGCGCGCGAAATGGCGCTCGTGAGTGAATAAATACAAACCAACAATTATTTAAATCTATAATAATTTATATACAACTTACACAATTGTGCATATGAAAGGAAAGCTATTGTCTAACATTCGTATAAGAAAAAACTTCTCATTTTTTAATTTTATAAAAAATAAAAAAATGTTAGTGCAAAGAATTTACAAACAAAGTGCATGCGAAAAATATACAACAGATAAAACTGAGAATATATTAACAAATTCTTAATAATACTTGAATGCAAATGGTAAAACTTACAACAAAAAATGAAATACAAAGAATATTTAAAATTTAGTATCTTATTTTATCTAAGTACATACATTAAAATAGTTTTTATATAAAAAAGAACTCTTAATAGATAAAACTAAAATAATTATTTTAAAATATAAAGATTTTTTTACAGTACAGTGCATACATACATACATACATACATATACGTATCTGAAAAAGGAACACTTACTGCCTGTTTTTGGAAAATGAAAACAAAATTGTGAGTGAGAATTTATATTGAAAACAAACAAATTTTCTTGTTTTATTGCTGTTTTCAATATTAATTCTCACTCACAATTTTGTTTTCATTTTCTAAAAAACAGGCAGTTAATTTATTTTTGAAAATCTAAAACAACCTAAATAATGTATTATTGGAAAAAAACATTTGAAAAATTTTTAATCTAAACAGAACAAAAATTGTAAGATTATTTTGCTTAATACTTTTTTTCATGATTGATTTAAGTTAAAAAATATAAAATTAATACACAAACTTCATTACAATTGAAAGCCAAATATGTTAAAATAGTTAAATTTTTATTATTATTATTTTTTTTTAAATATATTGAGAAAAAATGGAAAACAGCAAAAATAATTGGTGTGTATAAAAATTATTGTATTAATTTATACATATATTTTTTAATTTATTGTACTTTATTTGCATGTAACTGTTTTAATGGAGAGATAAATTATTGTTCTATTAAAAAAAGATTAAAAAAAAGATATAAACATTTTTGTTTAAAGCCAGGCGTTTATTATAAAAACCCCTTAAACAAATACAAATAACAATACTTATAAAAGTTTTTAATTGCAAAGAAAAAGGCTTTTTAACACCTTAAAATAATTACATAATAATAATTCTTTCATTAATGATATTGCATTGCAAATTGAGAAAAAACACAACAAACAAAATAATTATTATTATTAATATTATATTTATATTTTTAAGTGATATTTAACTTAAAGCTAAATGTAGTTTCTAAAAATTAACTCCAAGAAAAATGAAAAATATTTAAATACATATTTAAAAAATAAAATATAAAAACAAAAAAAACATTGTTGAAACTTAAAAAAGTAGTTTTATTTGCTAAACATTATGGATGCTCGTTTTCCTTTTCAACAAACTCAAAGACTGCAAGTAAAGTTTGCATGTGGAAAAGTGGTCATAACTTTTAAAAGGAAACTTGAGAATTTTTACAACATGGACATCAGTTACTTACTAATAGACTGGCTTCAAGTTTAATTTATCGTGTATTTTATTTTATTAAACGGTGATGAGGGAGTCATCGGGATATTGGAAAGTGTATTGTTTATTATTAAGTACTCAAGATATAATCACATATGATTAAATGAATGAATATGTTTTTTCGGACTGATGTTATACTGAGCAACCCTGCGTTGCTTTTATATTTACAAGCTCCATCCATCAATGATGATTTCGAAAAAACTGGAATTTAAGCGAAGTTAATTCGTTTGATATATGTAAACTATATGTGAAAAAAGCATCAGTTACACCTGCTGCGTACACCAGATTCACTACCAAAACCACGAAAACCAAAACAATTACAACGTAATGGAAACATTTAGAAGTAATTTAAAACAGGCTGTTTTAAGTTCAATTGAAACGTGCGTGGCACAATTATTAACAGGTAGGTGCAGTACAAGAAAAAAAGGATGTATAGTGTTTGCTATACGTGTTTCTTTCTACTGCAAAACAACAAAGTGAAATTTCTCAATACACACGCTCTTGTGTACTACACCTACCTGGTAATAATTGTACCAAGGGAAACATATTTATCAATAAACGTAAAATACATAAATTTCAATTTATCGGCGATTCTTTAAAATTTCTTACTGTAAATAACTGTAACTACGAACAATCAAATATTTTTACCATTAATACAGTTAGCCGGCAGCTCTCAATATTTTTTAATTTGTGGCAGATAAATATAATCCCTTGGAAATCCTAAAAATATGCTGTACAAATAAGATTATGTATACTGAAACCACGAATAATTTTAATGACATTTCCTTGTGTTAACTAAACATGTCTCTTTTACAATTGTCACTTCAAAAAGATTGTTTCTTATATGACAAGCACATGCCGGCGAGCAACAAAAGCAAAAATCAATACAAATCATCATAACCCAGATTCGAAGTTTTATAAATTCCATTCAAAATGTATTCTTTTGATATTAAAGAGATTCCAGGGAAGGTAAATAATTTACCAAATACATATTTACAAAGTATTGCAAATAAGATATTATAGGGACGCGCCATGGTGGCATCGAAAGCAGTCAACGTAGGAGATGTTATATTTGAAGAGGAACCATTTGTTTCTAGCCAATTCTCTTGGAATGCTGCCTATGGCTATTCGGCTTGCGACCATTGTATGCGTCCTTTAGAAACGGTTACAGAAAATGTAAGACGTTTGGCCAGTAAACCAAATTTGGTGATACCACTTTTGGAACATGATCCCACTAAACAATGGCTGGAACAATTTTGTTGCTGTCCCAAGTGTAAGGTGCGTTATTGTTCGGAAGATTGTCGTATGGAAGCTTTGAAAAAATATCATCGTGCAGCCTGTATGGGTACATTTAGGACAGATGATTCACATCCTATTAATAAATTAAATGAAATATGGAAGTTAGTGGCATTTTTTATCACTTGGTCCAATAGTTTAATATTTTCAACATTTCTAGAAAAATGCATTATCCTCCTGAAACTGGCACAATTTTGCTTTTAGTACGTTTAATGGCCATGTATCAACAAAGCAGTAATAAAAACGAATTTTTGGAAAACTTACAGTCATTTCAATCTTTGATTGTAAATAAGGAACAACAAATTTATCACAAAATGTTGGGTGAAAACTTTGAAATTCAAATGGAGCAATTGTATGCTGCATTTTGTGCCGCTTTTCAGGGAGAAGACTTTGTATTGGTAACTTTTTATTATTTTTGTATACTTTTAATTCAGATATGGCTTTTAACAGTTCACTACCCCTGAAGCCTTTAAAACATTAATGGGTTTGGTGGGTACCAATAGTCAGGGTATCGCTACTAGTGTTTTAGCAGAATGGGTTAAAAAAGTATCAGATTTGCCTATGCCTGATGATGAAAAAATCAAATTGGATGAATATATAGATGATCTATATAGTAAAGTGGGAGAATGTGAGTATTTAGTTGCTTATATCTTCAATAATCGTTTATAAACTAATTTAATATATATAGGAGACTTATTTTTTAACTATTTCCATCGATTAAATTTTTTATTTTTTCAATGTACATACATCTACATACATATGTATATCATTGTCTACTTACCTATCAGTCGCTGGCGAATTCTTAAACAATGAAGGTTCTGGTTTATATTTACTACAAAGCAAAATTAATCACAGCTGTGTTCCAAATGCTCACTCAACTTTTCCGTATTCGAATGATATTGTAGTGTTGAAGGCCACACAAGTCATACAACCGGGTGAAGAAATATGCATTTCCTATTTAGATGAGTGTCAATTGGAAAGAAGCAGACATTCCCGACAAAAGGTAATATATTTTTTATTGATTTATTATCCTTGAATATTATTGGTCCAATTGTATTTTTCCTGTTATAGATTCTTAAAGAAAATTATATTTTTGTCTGTGAATGCCCCAAATGTCAATTGGAGGCGAGTGATCCTGATGAGACAAGTGAGGATGACTATGATGACGACGAAATGGAATTGGATGATGCCGATGATATGGACGACTAAAAATAAAATGTATTTAACTATTGAACTTTTTTGATTTTTTAACTTAAAAATATATTATTTGGTGCAGATGGTGTTACAAAGCTGCAATTGCAAAATATACAGCAATTTTGTGTATTCTGTTGCTGGATTTAACGAAAAATATACGATATTTGGCATTTGCATTTTCACAAGACCATTTGTTTTTATAAATAGCATAAAAATGTGTATGTATGTACGTTAGGGTGATGCATTTTTGCAATTTTTGAAAATAACCGAAATATGATAAAAAAGAAACGAAATTTTATCAATTCTATCCAGAAGAATATTACATTAACAATATAAAATTACGATCGCATTTTTAGCAAAACGGGAAAAAATTGCAAACGAAATTTCATTCGATAAAAAGGTGACTACCTCAAAAGCGTTGAAGATTGAACGCAATAGTTGTAACATAAAGGCATTTGTTTCTTTTCTGTATTTAATGAGATCGGAAGATAAAAGTAGTACAATATATTTATATAATACCATCTTTAGTTTTAATATAAAATTCAAAAGAAAAAATATGTCTGAAATTAAACAATTACGTATGGCGCGATATGTCAAAATCACCTAAGGCGATTCTTTTTTAATTATTTGGTACGACTTAGTAATGATTAAATTTTGTAAAAAAAATCAGAAATCCCCTAATATACACAAACATACATATTTTAGTTATTATAAACTAAGTTTTATTTATTAACTTTATTTACTCATTAAGGAAATCTGTAAAATTTTATTAATTTTATTAACTTTATTTACTCATTAAGGAAATCTGTAAAATTTTATTTATTTAATACACATTAGCCTACGTGGCCAATTAATTTTATATGAATTTAAATTTAATAAAAACAAATTTAAAATTAAATTTAAAAAGCTATTCATTTCAGATATTTGTAGATATTTATACTCACTTGGATGAATTTTACATATGTATGTATATAATATATACATATATATTGATTGCCTAATGTTGAATTTAAATTATTAAGAACAAACTAAAGATGGTTTGTGCTCCAATGAGTTTCTTATTTATAAGATAAATTAAATTCACTTTCCGTATTTACAATAAAAAATGAAGCAATATGTGTATATTCAATAACCAAAAAATTTAAAAGAATATACATGATACATACACGTTTTAGTTTAAACTCTTCTTCAAAAAAACCACCTTCAAAATTAATTGCTAGCCACCGGTGTCAAATTAATTAAATTATTACTACTTTCGGCCAACTCTGCTATAGAAACTCTACCTCTTTGTCTGATAAATTTAGCTACAGATTTAAGTTCTTCTTCTGAAATATATATGAATTTACCACGATCGTCTATGACACCAGTTATTGTCCCATTTGCTTGTAATTCTTGTATACGTTCTATTGCTTGTTGGGTCTTTAATTTAAATTCAGTGGCTAAGTCTTCCAATACTACAACTTTGTTATCTTGTATGTATTTTATAAAATCAGCCAATAGATTTTCTTTCTCTACTACATCTTCTTCGAAGCCTTCCTCTTCAACACTAAAAGCTGCCTTCATTTTCAAATATTCCTCATGTTCTTTACGTTCTTGTTCTTCTCTGGCCAAACGTTCAGCGTCAGCTTGTTTGCGTTCTTCTTCTGCTTCACGTTCTTCTTGTTTTTTACGTTCTTCTTCTATTTTAACGTCCTTAGCCTTCTTTTCCTCACGCATTCTTTGCTCCTGTTCGCGCATTATCCGTTTTTGTTCTTTTTGTTCCATTTTTGCCCTCTTCTTGGCACCCATTTTTTCATCTAAGACTTGGCCTTGTGGAATCTCATCTTCATTACCACTTTCATCGTCATTGAGAGCGTTGTCTAGGGCTGCTGCTCCGGCAGCTGCTGCTGCATTTTGCCTTAAGCGATTCCTTTGATTCCGTACAATTTGTGCTCGTCGAGGTACCCCTTCTTGAACTCTTTGTGGTACTCCACGCTGTTGTTGTTGAGGTTTTACGCTATCATCTAAATGAACAAAAATTTATGCAGTCACCGGATTTATAAATCCATTTTTTACCAACCTCTTTGAGTTTTTCTCTTCTGCAAGAAGAACAATGTTAATAATATCGCCAGCAGGGCTGTGGCGATAGCTATTAAAATAGTTAAATCCATTTGTATGCTTATATTTTAACAAATAAACTTTTCACAAGTGATTGATTGCATATGCAAACGTCAACAATTTATTTTTGCAAATTAAATTAGTCCATTCACTTTGCATTAAGAGCTCAAAAATACAGGGTATTTCAGATTTAAAGTACATTTATTAATTACATAAGGGCTAACTTTCAATTTAGACTAACAATATTTTGCATGGCGAATTCATTTTACAGTTGGCAGCAATAAGATTTTTGTTGTTAGGTATAGATTCAATGTCAAAAACAGTTGAGTCACAAATACATAAATTAATATTTCCTTTTGCACAACAAAGCAAAACAGTACAGCTAGCAAGCACCAAATAAGCGGAACAGACCTGAAAAATTAATTCGCCCCGAAGATTTGCTACAAATGTCAAAATTCTCTTATATCCAATGTAGACTTCTGTATGCTTTACACATTAATTTCCGTCAAAAATATGTTATAATAGCTGCTAACCAATTTTTGTTAACAATTAAATCCGTATTATTTTAATTAAAAAAATCAAATTGCGAAAAACTAAAGCGTGTGATATTGCTAATCTAGTGATTGATATTATTTATTTTAGTTAATAAACACGAGAGAAATGAATTTAAGAGTAAGTTCTTTTTTCTAGCTACGTCACTGTAAATAAAAAGCAATCACTCAGAATTGGTAGCTCATTGTTCAGATTTTTCAGCATTTATCCCATGTATCGAACTTTTTTCATGACGTGTCGAGTTAAATAAAATAAAAAAACTAAAAATAAAGTCAAATATTAAACTTTCATACTTTTTATAAATTTATATCAAACATGTTGAAACAAGTGTTAGCTTTAGTGGCTCTACTGGCCTGTTGCAATACAGTATTTGGTCTATATTTTCATATCGCCGAAACGGAACGCAAATGTTTCATTGAAGAGGTTCCCGATGAGACGACTGTCATTGGTGAGTATCTTAAACAAATAACAAAAATAGCCAACCAAAATTATTATTTTTTGTATAATAGTGAGCTATAAAGTGGAATTATATGATCCCCGTTCAAATGGATTCATGCCCTCGTCACCCGGCATTGGCATGCATGTCGAGGTTCGTGACAGCGATGACAAAATTATTCTTTCTCGTGTCTATAGCTCAGAGGGCCGGATCTCATTCACTTCCCATACGCCAGGTGAACATATCATCTGTATGTACTCAAACAGTACATCTTGGTTTAGTGGTGCTCAATTGCGTGTTCATTTGGATATACAAGTTGGTGAGCATGCCATCGATTATGCAAGCGTTGCTCAAAAGGAAAAATTGACTGAATTGCAATTGCGCATACGTCAGTTGTTGGATCAGGTAGACCAAATTACCAAAGAGCAAAACTATCAACGTTATCGTGAAGAGCGTTTCCGTCAAACTAGCGAAAGTACCAATTCACGTGTGCTCTGGTGGTCAGTGTCTCAAACTGTTGTATTGGTGTGTATGGGATTTTGGCAAATGAGACATTTGAAAAGTTTCTTTGAGGCTAAGAAATTGGTGTAAATATATGTCGAAAATTTATCATACTTTGTCTTCTAGAAATTTAGTATCAATTTAATAATTTCCATAACTAAGGTTTATTTCAATTACATTTTTAAATTCACCAAATGAAATTCTAGTTTTGCATTATTTTCTTATGTGGAACTCGATTTATTAAAAGTTTGTTCATGATATTTTGTTTTCCAACTTCACACATAACCATTATGACCTTAAAAGAAATACATATTGTGGAAATCTGAATCATAAAACTTGTTTAAATTGCTCAGTTTGATATGAAGGAAAAAAAACTGGAAATTAAGTTAAATATTTCCGCAACAAAAGCGTGCAAGGATGTATGTATGTGATGGAAATCGATTTTAAGACAAACAAAAAAGTTGGGATTTGCTAACTATTTTTGTTGTTTGCGTACATATATTTTAAAATATGATTTATTTACTTAAGTATTAATCTACTAATATAAAAAGCCAGAGTTGTTAACACATGGTTTAATACTTTTTTCACAAGATGTTCACAAATTTCTTTTAAAAATTCATTATTTACTGTTTTGGTTTTTTATTGTCAATAATTTGAGATTCGATCAAAATGGATTTGCAAAATCGTTCATCATATACCTGATAATGTTTGCAGTTTTTCATATAAAATACATTGTTACAAAATCTACGAAATATATGACTTATTACATGTTGAGAAAGGCATTTGGCTAACCAGAATGAGATGTTTGAACTCGTAGTACATATAACTAACGTGTATTCACAATATTTTCCTATACAAAGATTGCGCCATCACTGATTAAGATCACATTGATTTAACGTATATCTACAATTCAGATTGTCGAAAAATCTCAGTAATTTTTTTTAAATCAACGTCAATAATTGAAGTGTGCTGGGTTAAGCTATGTTTGTAAATGCATACATAAATATGTACATATAAACTTTTACAGTCATGTGACTACGAGTTAATGATATCATTATCACTTTTAAAATATGTAAGTCGTCTACAATTGAACTTCAGCAGGCTACCGTATTTTGTTTTTAAAAGCAAAAAGGAAAAGTATTGTAGTAAGTATTATCTCCGCAGTCACATGTTAATATTTTTATAAAAAAAATATAAAAGTTAAAAAGTATCTGTAATAACAACCGTTGTAATTGTTCGTTCATTGTGCAATGTACATTCATTTAAATATGTCATGAATTTCAATTAAATAGATTAGATGTATGTACATAGAGACATACAGAGATTGATGTTCGGTTTTAACTGAAGTCACAAACCGCGGTTTTTAATGCCAAAAAAATTTAAAATAATTTTTTACATAATTACATAATTAACTACATAAAGTAGAAATATAAAATTAAATAAATTTCTTACATTTGTTAAATTAATAGTATAAATTTTGCGAACATCTAAATGCATAAAAAGTAAATACAACTAAGTTCCGTCCAAAATCGAGTCCTCGGTCTAACACGATTCCCTTTTTATGACATATTCTTGTTTAACACGAAAAAAACCTCGTCCATCTCCAGCCGTTACTGTTTATAAGGATGAAAATTATGAGTTAAGAAATACTGCAGAAATTTGTGCTTAGAATTTGGAACCTTTTTTCTTAAAGTTCGAACAACCTGTTGAACGCCCGACAAAATTTAAAATATGTAGATCTTGAAAACCATATGTTTCCGTACAAAGAAATTTAGAGAATATTTTTAACTTTTGAATGATCAAATAAAAACAAAAATAAACTATATTGAGTCAATTGAAAACTTCCACGTTTGGTGAATTTAAACAGTGATGGAAAATACATTTCATAAGCATACATTTTAATTATTTAATTTTTTTCTTAATAAAAGAAAATTTTTGAAACTTGTATAATGTGCTTTTCATTTTAATCACACACATACGTATGTATGTACATCTGATTATTTCCTATATCTATCAAATAAATTCCATTTTTTTGTTCACACTTGATTTTGCTCCCAATTTAATTTACATATCCGTCCGAGCTATCACTTTTATTTGATCAGACAAAAAATTTTAGAATTTTTTTTATTGATGGAAAAGTTGATAGTTTGATTGCTTTGTTGCAATATCTCACAGTAGAAGTATAAAGTATATTAAATTACAAAACTCTTACTAAAGTGCTTGACAATCCTCGAAGTCTAAAGTATACTTTGATCCCCGGACAAAAGAAATTTCACCCATTATAGAAAAATTCCCACTTTTATTCATTTTTTGAATATTACATTTCAGTAATATGATTCTGCAACACTATTTATACTATTACAATGTGTTATCATAATAAATATAATGACGTTACTATTCGTTAAAATATATATTTTTTAAATACTATTATGCCGCAAAATTCCGATGTTGTAGATAACTTTCTTTATTCGTTATTAAATGCAGTGAACTCATATGGACTCAATTTTGCATCTTCGAATTATAAAGTGATTACGTATATAATAGTAAATCTGATTTTTGAGTATCCATATTATAAAATTTTAAAACTGATATTGCAACTGGCGTTATAAAATCAATATCAGTAAATAAAGTGTAATTATCATAGTAAACAATCATGTTCTACAAAAGTAGTGAAAAGGAAATATGAAAAGTAAACTTTTAAATTTTGATGTTCTGGAAAACTAGAGTATATTTGTATTGAATATTGAAATTTAAATGTAAAAAGAAGAATGCAGAACATAAATAATTTAAACTGAAGTGATTTCAATCGAATTCCACTTTAAAGTGGAATGTAGAACCTACCGGAAATATAACGTATTGTGAGATAAAAAGTTATAAATTTTGGTCATAAATAGTTAATGAGTGTTGAAAGCACATCAGATTACTTCGCCTTGCTGTCTGTATATTTCTTAATTTTTTTATATATAGTATGTATGTTGTGTTTTCTGGTGTTTTCAATTGGTTTTTTTTGGCTATAGATAATAATATGTTTTAATAATAAAGTAATATTTTTACTAGTAGTATATGGAAAAACATCTAAAAAAAATTAATTTCTAAAATTTCTAAACATACATACATACATATCTCTTCCCTATTTCTTCTTCAAAAAAATCCACATTTTGGTGCATAACATCGTGAACTTGCAACTAACTGTTCACAACTTTCGTAGTCTTATTTCACACAGATGTTATAGATCATAACGGTTTTGTACCTATCTTTAAATAGTATGAAATTTTACTATTATTTAGTTGGCAATGTTGCCGATTACAAAATTTGTAAGCAATTTTTCAAATTTAGTGAAAATTCTTATCGATATGGAATACCTACAGTAATAAAATTATCTTAAAAGTGAAACAATAAAATTGTTATACATACATTGCGAAATTATCAAAAGACAAGCATGTACCGAATTTTAACGGATTACCTGCAAAAGCCAAACAAAAAGTTATCAGCAACCATTTGCATCCATCCACCTTTTTTCCAAAAGCAACAACAGAAAATATAAAAACTTACGTACATACATACATAAGTAAAAATGTAAACAAATAAGGCAGATAGATAACAATTGATTCGATTCGTGGGAAGACCGAGAGTAATCGTTAGCTATAGCCAGCCGACAATGAGAGCAATAACAAAAAGTATGTCTCGTGAAAAGAAAAATGACGAGGTCTCAGATAACAGACAGATTCTAAGTTAAATTAAAAAATGTACATATGTATGTGTAGATATGTACACATTAGGGACACTAGGGCCATTCATTTACAGCAAAAGTTTATTCAGGTAACACAAGAAAAATGGGAAAGTTTTTGTACGAAATTGAACGTTCTGCCGAAATGATCGTATGGGCGATGAAGCTCCGTCTCATAGATTTTGACTTACAGCAATTTTGCTTTACTCTACTTCACAAGATTCAGATGTAATTTTGAAGAGCGTTGGATTTTCTATAGAATTTAACAAAAATCAATTCAATATCGCGGCAGCCAGCGATGAAAAGTAACCTTCCAACACATTTTATATAAAAAATAATCAAATAAAATTACCTAGTAATTAATTAGTATTAAAGCTAATAGCCGACTTTCGATGTATATATTTTTCTATTCATATCTACATAGATTGATTTTATGCTTAAGAAAAAATTTGCTCGGAATTGAACCACCTTAATGTACAAAAAATTTGCATACATATAAACAGACAAACGAACTGAAAGAAACAGATATAAAGCAACCAACAAGCTGTTAGCAAACAATTTAACCATCAGAAACGCTGTTGCCGGATGTAAACGATTTATCGTTATTTTGCCGATTTTTATTTAAAAAATGACAAATTCGACTTGTTAAGTTTCGGCGCGAAAATGAGTACCTATTTTCTTAATATCATTTTCGAAATCTAAAAGTTTTCAATTCCATTCTTTATTATTATGGGAAGTGAGGAATGCATGGCCTTAAAAAAAGACGTGTGGCACTCGGGGACTGCCCCGGCAAAGCTATTGCATATCATTTTTTTTATCAACTTATGCAATTATAATTATTTATTGTTGATATTAATTCAAGTTACACTTTTTGAGCTTGGTGAATTTCTTGATTCGGTCGCCACGCTCAAAGCCCGCGATAAAAGCTATGCAATAGCTTGAAAGATACATCTTTGATAGTGCAATTATTAACTATAGTAGCGCGCTTAAGCTATATACATCTAGCGAATCTCAAACTTTGGCAAGCCCTCCACAAAGATTGCGGAAAGTACTCAAATGTACTTTCGTTATATAGATGATCTTCTCATTTGGATACAGCCGCTTGGATTTAAATTTTCAAATGCAATTAGATGTGAGCAGGAGCATCCATTCGCGCATTTTTACAATCGCAATTGCACAAGTCTTCATCCGAGTATTAGCTTGAAATTCATATATTTTTTATGAAATGCAAGAATGTTAAGACAAAATCGTACGAAAAGTTGTTACTTAGGGGTTACACGATCAAGTTTTGTCTATCAAGTTCCAATATACTCACTCATTTTTACTAATACACTCATAGTTTTAAAACTTGATACGAAATTGCTTTTGAAATTCTCTTTCCATCGATTGTTTCAATTTACTGTCAAGAAAACATTTTTTGGTTTGTTTCTTACAAATATTCTGCCGCAATTCAAAACTAGTAATTAAAATCAAATAATCAAATATGTTTGTGAATAAAATTAATAAGTGTAATCATGTTGTGTGATGTATAAAGCAACCATTTAAAGCTTTTTCCTTGACGATGACATCTAGAAAAATGAAATTGCTTCAAATTTAAATGAATTTCGATAAGCAGTACATGTGAAAAACTTGAGCGTGTGACTGCAGGGTTAGATAATAAGAAAAAATTAAAATAATTCATTATTCAAAATTTTTTTAGCAATAAAGCGCTTTGTATTTCCCATGTTTGTGTGTCCAATTTTTTTTTTAATTACGGTTGGAGTGCCAAACATGATCGACAGTCTGGTCAGTCAAAACTATCATTCAAAACTGATGAATTTTTGACTGTCACTCAAGTTCGATAGTGTGTACCCCCACTTAAGGAACCTAATTATTGCCAATTGTCTTCTGTTATTAATATTAGGTTGTTTTTTATTTTATTTTTAATAAAACCAAATATATTGAAATCTATTTCGATATGTTGCCGATTTTTTTCCTCAGTTTTTTGTAAAAATTTTCTGGCAACAGTGACCAGAATAGTCATTCAAATGTGAAAAGTTCAGATTTAACTCCGCAATTCAAACAGTATTTCACGAGAGCTTAAACAATGAAAACCTCCAAATGAAATTGTTTTAAAAAAATCTTCTAAAATAAAATAACGGCCAATAATAAAAATATAATAAAATAATTCATTAATAAAAAATACATACAGATTTACTAAACTCAAAATAAAACCAAGTGATAATATTTCAAATATTTTTTTGGGTTTATATGTAATTAAACGAATTATTTAAATAAAATATTGCATTTTTGTATATATACATATACATACATATGTATGTACATACATATTTATGTGCGTACAATTTAGTATATTTTTACGAAAATACCTTGTTCATTCTGAATACCGTGAAACTTGAGTAGGCATCAATCAACAAAGATTTCTATGTACAAAAATGAATAGATCTATAGACGGTATAGTTGATCTTGTTCTCTAAAAGTCAACTGACTTGAAAATTGCAGTATTTGCGGTTGAGAAAACCCTGTAATATACTACATATTACATGCTTACATTTGTTTTATAATTTTTTGTTTGTCTTTTTATTTCTAAAAGTAAAATAAAAATAACACTTTAAATTAACTACCGCTATTCACCACAATAATAGTTATTCCAGTGCTCAAAATAAAGTAGCATAAAATGTTTCGAGCATCCCAAATTGCTAGTGAAGAGAGTAAGTTTTATTTACATTTTGATTTTAAAGATAACACACGTTACAAAATAAATTTTATCTTATATTTTATTTAAAGCATTACCTGCTCTGGGTCTATTAACCCTTAAAGATAACGAAAGCAAAATCTTAATAAAACCAAAACAAGGAAAGACAAAATCTGAAGGATATGGCCTTGTAACACAATTAACACCTAGATATCTTAAATATCCCAGAGCCATTATATTTGTATTGACGGTAAAATTATTTGAAGCATTTGCCGCAAATGGTATAAGAAGTAAGTAAAAGAATACATACATATGTTTTTTTAACTGTTAAGACTGATACGAAGTTTTTACGGCAATTCAGGTTCCCATAAGAACTGCGTGTAATAACAAAATCTTACGGAAATTCAGATTGAAAATTTCTTGAAAAAAACTCCGTTTGCTAGTACGGAGTTCCAAAAGAAAAGTACACGGAATTTTTCACATTATTCCTTGGCTTGAACTTTTTTTCCGAAAGTTGAAGCAAAAATCCACGTACAAACAATTGGTTAGTCACGAAATTTTTGACATTTCGTTTTCTTGTGCTTTGGAATTAATTTGAAATTGTTTTGCTGGTTACATTTTTCGAAAATATATAAATTTGTGTGAATACAATCAAGGCGTATTAGCTAGGTGACATTTTTAGTACAACAATTACAACAGGGATTTTTTATATTGTTTCTGTCAAAAAACATCTCCCATAAAACAAAGAAAACAGACACAGAAAAAAAGTTGAAAAAGGCAAATGTATTTTGATATTCGAAATATAAAGCATAAGCAAGGATGCCGTAATAATGCCACCACCTGGTTAATACAACAACAACAATCTTCTACACAGTTCTACATGATTACTTTTTCATATAGAAATATGTAAATGTAAATTTCCAAACATGAATTTCCGTAAGAACCCCGTACCAGTCTTTAGTAGCGCTTAATAGCCATTGGAAAAGATTTGTTTAACACATTCACAATAAAAGACAGCTATGGGGAATAATATAGCAAATAAACATATATATTTTATAGATAAATATATGTCTTGCTGTCTTAATTCTCCTTAATAGTTATCTACATACATATATATAAATAGGCAAAGACAAATTTTTAGATCCCTTTTTCTCCTTTGTTTGCCAACCTTTTTTTGTTCATTATTTTGCCAAGTGGTAAACACTGCTGAGCTTTAGTAACCCGACTATATATTATTTAAATCGGTTCGGTATTAAAGGAATAAAAGTCTGATAAAGTTGACACCACTACAAATGCTAAAAATACACAAGTACACGCATACACTTATTTAAAGTATTGGTTCAAGCAAAGCGATGAGAGGCCTTAAGAGTAACTACACACATATGTACATATATTACTGCTTGTTCGTCGATATTGAAAGAAAATTTTCTTTCGTATAATTACATTTAAAACCAAAACAAAATTTTAAAAGTTGTTTTTGTTTCAAATGTAATAATTCGAAAGAAATGTTTCTTTCGATATTGACAAACAGGCAGTAAGTAATAAGATTTTTTTATAAATGTGCGTGTTTGTATGCAATTTTATTTGGTTTATTGTTTTTTCCATGGCGAAGGGAATAAGTAATAAGGTAGTTTTTTTCTGTTTATATGAATGCAACCAAAATAGGTATGTATACGTTTAAACTGGCGGTCGAATTTCGACCACTAGGCGTACTCTAGTATATGTAAATACTTGAGCAGAAGAGTTCTTTAAACAAACAGAATTTGCATGGACTTGATTTTAATTTTACAGTTCACAGTGGGATAGATTGTAATATAAATAGGGTGATCGATTATTCGACATTTTCCAGAAACCGGTTTTCGAAAACGCACGTAACTACACATAGATATATTCGAAATAGTGTTTTCGATTGATTATGGTTCGTCAAACTACATGTTCACAGAAAATTTTAGACTCCTACGATCAAAAATAGACCCTTTGTTACCGAAATTGAAACGGGAGTAAATACAAGTGCATGTATTTTTTACACTCTAAAAAAGTGTAAGCTGTCTTGTTTAAAAGTAAATAAGTTTCTATATTATAAAAAAATTAAAGAATTGTAAGGAATATCCTATTATTATTGACTTTATAACGTGTTTAGCTTCTCCTTTAAATTAAATAAAAGTGTAGTTACGCTGTCCTCTGTTTCATTTATGAAATAGTATTTAATAAAATTCTCGTTTTCGGGGAAATTTCCAGTTCTGAGATATATTATTAAAGTATTCAAACCTTTTAAGCGGCGTTCATTTATTCGTTTTTGATCTACATATATAAAATATGAAGCAAAACGTCAACAAAACTAAATAACTATTTTCATATATGCAGTTTGCACGCAACAAGGCCAAAATTCGCCCCTTCTACCACCTCATAAAATTATTTCGCCATGGACAAAAAACACCTGAAACTTTTACATTGAAAAAAAAAAATAAAAATACTTGGATAATAAAGAGAAAACGTTCGTCTCAGTTTTAATATAGGGAAAACTAATTTTATTTTAAAAATATACAAATTGAAATGTATTCGACTGAGCCGGTTTTTTAATTGTAAAAAACCGGACTATTCCAAAAATCAACATTTTGGAAAAACCGACAACCGTATTGTAGAAAGCCCGGTTTTAAAAACTAGTTGAAAACCCGAGTCGATCACCCTAGAGGAGTAACATCTAAAATGTGCTTAGAAGGGTAAAATTTTGAAAAGTTATAGCTTTCTTTACACCAAATGAAAAGCTAGCACAATAGAAATGATGCGCATTAAAAAGTAAAAGATTATTTATACATATTTATTTTTGATTATTTTTTTTTGCATCTACAAATTATTTTCTAAAAAGTACAAAAAACAATGTTAAGAGTTGTCAACCTGTGACCGACGACGATATATTTTTTAAATTAAAATAAATATAAGGGTATTGGATTTTAAATATGAAGAGCTTTTTTATTTAGAAAGAATTTCTCGCACTCGATTTGCTTTCGATTTGGTTTACAGAACAAGATATATTAGATTTTTGTTTGCCGCCGTAGACTAGTAGATAGCGTGCAGACTACTATTCTAGGGGTCGCAGGTTCGACTCCTGCCTAGAAACTGGGTGTTTCTGCAGACAAGTAAAAATGGCTTTGCGGTGTGTGATTGTTCTTAAAAAATGGAAACGGAACTTTCGAGAAAATTCAACAAACATTCAGAAGAGTTTGTCAGATTATTTGAGAACACTTAATGTCGAGTATAAAATACCGCTGCTGTTGTTGGTGAACGATATGTTAACGGCTCCTTATTTAATACGTGACATATGTATGTATGCACGTTTGCAGGTGCTAAGTCACGGTTCACACTATGAAATTTTTCTTTCTGAAAGTGTTACTTTATTGGTGTACGGGGAGAGAAGATTGGAAAGGGGTACACTCTTGCATATACTTTGAAATTCTCTTGTTTTGTTATTCGTAACTGTCAACCTAAAAATGGCTGCAGCTTTATTGTGAGCATAGAGCATAAGCCCCAGGTCAAGCCATAAGCACAGTTGATCTACTATTTGAAATGAAAAGATTTGGTGTAATATAGTATTACCTATATCTGTATTATATCTGCCATGTGTATACTTTTGTTTTCCACTATTTCATTTTGTTTTATCTGTATGAATGCAATTAATTATTTTTTTAATATGTATGTATGTATGTACTGTATATTTTTTTGTTGCAATAAAATAAAAATATTAAATTTTTCTATTTTTTTTTCATTGTGATACTTCATATAAAAATCTTTGTTGTCGCGATTTATATTTTGTAGGGTTCAAGTGACAATTATACTCGTACAACCTTTGAAATACATTCATACATACTTATTTGTTGTGTGTTTCAAAGCAAAATTTTTAACTTTTTTTCTCAATATTTTCAGCAATATTGGCGTTGTATTTACGAGATGATTTGTATTTCAGCGAAAGTTTGTCAACAGTTGTTTTGCACATATTCAATTTCTTTGGACAATTTTGTCCTATATTTGGAGCTATACTGGCCGATAGCTATATAGGAAATGTAAGGACAATAACAGGATTTTATTTTCTTTATGCCTTTGGTTGGATATTGTTGGTGTTAACGTCATTGCCGTACATGGGAATATCACTTGTGTAAGCAGAAGAAAAAAATGATCTTTCTTTTCTTTATATACTACATAAATATCTTTACTCTGTTCAAAAACATTTAAATGTTCGATATTTGACTAATTTTTAACTTATGAATTTCTTTTAGATTCTTGGTTTCCATATCATTGCTATTTATAGCCATTGGCAATGGATCTTCTAGAGCGTGTCTTACCTCTTTGGGTGCCATACAGTTTCAACTGCCCCAACAGGCCAAACAATTGGCTGAGTATTTCAGCTTATACTATTTTGCTTACTATGTTGGAATATTTTTGAGTAAAATTCTGCCGCCAATGGTAAGAGCCAATACTAAATGTTTCAATAAAACTGGCTGTTATCCAGCAGTATTTGGCACCTTGGGTACATCATTTTTTGTCGCGTGGTGTATGTGTTTTTATATTAAAAAGTATGATGAATTTTAATAATAATAATAATTAAAACTCTTATCTTAAAGTAACGTTTAACATTGGCAAACTGTATTACAAGGAAGAGAAGCTCAATGAAGATAATATTTTGATTAAATTTTATGGTTGTATTAAACATGCTTTGGCAAGGAAATGGTCGAAAAATGTTGGAGTTCTAAAACGCTCTTATTGGTTGCATTATGCGATAGGAAAGTATGACGAAACATTTGTCAATGATGTGGCTAAAGTTTTAAAGGTGGGAATTCAGCAAATATGTGCTTTAATATTTGATTTACTAATTTAATTTTTATAGTTGGCCAAATTATTCTTACCTTTGCCAATTTATTTTGCTTTACTGGCTCAACAAGACTCAAGTTGGACGTTTCAGGCTTCTCTGATGAATACCACCATTGTACGTGGTGTAACTATACAACCAGATCAAGCTAAAGCCATGGGACCCATATTTCTTTTTGTCTTAATACCTCTTTGGCAGTATTTAGTACAGCCATGTTTGAAATGTTGTTTCAATTATGAACTGCAGCCATTGCAGAGTGTTACTTTGGGCGGAGTATTTTCAGCATTGTCATTTATATGTGCCGGAGTACTGCAAAGATATATTTTAGTAAGTCCTTAAGAAAAACTGAAAAACTTGGTTTAATCTCCAATCAGTTTATAGGTTTTCGTGTTAATATTCATGAAATTGTTGTACTACAGCTATTTTTAAAAGCCTTTGAATTCTTACTAAAACCTTTAAACTGACTGCTTTATAAAGAAATTAAAAAAATTGGATTAAATAAATTACTTGCTGTCTCATATAGTCCACGCCATTTAAATCCGTTAACGTATTATGGCAAATACCACAGTTTGTGTTAATAATGTTGGGTGAGTTATTGTTGTCCATACCTGGTTTGCAGTTCGCTTTTACTCAGGTTCGTTGTTTGTTTTTCAAATAATATAAAATAACGTTGAAAAATTTCTCCTTTTAAGGCTCCTGCTTCTATGAAATCAGTGGTAACTGCAGCCTGGTTTTTAAATAATGCCTTCGGTAACCTGATTGTAGTGTTTACAACAGAACTAAATATTTTTCCTACGCAGAGTGATGAATTCTTCTTTTATTCCATACTAATGATTGTTGCCATTGTTATTTATACCTTTTTAGCCTACGATTATGTATTACAAGAACGTTTGGGTCATCATTATGCTAGTCAAAATTCTTTAGAGGTGGCCATGACCACAGAAACTACGCCCCTTTATAACGCGAGAGATGACGCCCCCAGTACAAGTAATAATAATAATAATCAAGTTGTTCACGTTTAAATAAAAGTAGTATTAAATTATTTTTTTATGCAAAAGTAATAGTTAAATTTTGTTGATATTGTTACGCTTGAAATGATTTGTAAGATAAAAATAAAAAGATAAATATTAATATAAAACTACATACATGTGTATGCACATACATATATACATATATGTATATGCATTTTAATATTTAGTTAAAAAAATATACAAGACAGCAATGGGTAAGTTATATTTATAAAAATAAAGTTATTCTAAAATTTTGAATAAGTATTGTATTTCCAATATAGTATCATCAGGTAAATCAGTACAATGGACGGCGTTTAATGTTTTACTAGAGCCATATTTAGCTCTAAGGGTATGGGGTCGTAAAAGTTTAGCAATCTCCTGAAAATTAAGAAGAACATATAAGAAAAAAGGTAACTTACTTATTTCAAAATTTTTTATTCCACTAAAAAAATATTTTTAATGTCTGATGAAAAGAGTCTTTTTGTAAATCAAATTTGCTTGTGAACACAGTGCAGCACGAAAAAATAACCATAGACGGACACCACTACGTGATAAAAGACCAAAAAAAAATACCCATCTCCCAGTTTTGCCAAAAGTTATGCACTTTTTTATGGGCCCCAAAGATTTGGGGCCTCGGAGTCATTTTTGCAAAATACATATAATTTTCTCAGGCTTATATCTTGCAAATAGTTCGGAATTTTGATTTAGATTGTAGATCTTGTCATAAAGAACAAAAATTGTGAACATATAGAATCAAAAAATCTTCATCTTCAAGATAAAAATCGCAAAAAATTAAAAAAAAATTATATTTTTTTTACCTTTTTCCACTTTTCAGGTCCATAGGTAGCAAACCGTGAAAAATTTTAAAAAAAACAATTAACTACAAAAATGTTGAAGTAAAGAAAAAACAAATGAAATTAAAAAATTTTCGGGAAATTTTTCACTTTTGCGGTTACCTGAGCGTTACCTAAACGGTATTAAGAATCATTCCTAGGAAGTTCATATGTTCTAGAAAGTTGTTTATTGAGATCTTAGGTACATTTTTGTAGTTGATTGTTTTCTTGAATTTTTAATGGTTTGCTACCTATGGACCTGAACAGGGGAAAAAGGGAAAAAATCGACCACGTAGTGGTGTCCGTATATTGTTATTTTTCCATGACTCAAAAAATTACACACAGTGGAATCAAAATATTTAAGCAAGATTCTTGTTGAAAATTATGTTAAGCAAAAATTGTTGCGAGTTTTTGATAATTAAAAAAATTAATTTTATAGTCTGGAGTCGCACTTAATTATGCCTTTGAGTTAGAAAAATAAAATAAGTAGTCATATTTTAGTAAATAGCACAGGGCAACAAAAAAATAATTTTCTTTCTTAACTTTTTGTAGTAAATTTTAATACAAGTCCTTATGATGAAGTTTTTAACGTTGGTGTAATTATATGACTTTAATTGGCTCTAGTTCTCGAGACAAACATTTTTTGCATACAATTTTTTTTATTACAACTTCCTAAATATACGTATATCTGAAACTATTGAGCAGTTTAAAAATATTTTAGAATAACTTAAAGGTAGTTTGAATGCGGATTAAGTAAGTTTTTAAGACAAACAGTATGTATAGCCTCCTTAAATTAGTATAGGTATAATAGTTTATCCCGGTAACCAGAGTAAATTCAAATAAAGTAATTAATAGGCTAAGAACTTCATATATATTGTGATATTTTTTGTTTGCATAAATCTATGTTTTAAATTATCATGGTAAATACCTAAGATGCAAATTTTATTTATTAGCAAAATTTTGTTACCAATAATTTTTTTGGTTAGTAAAAATTCACAAAACACTCTCACACTTATAGATTAGAAAATATAAAGGGAAACATATAATTTATTGTATTTAATTAAAACAACATACCGGATCCATGGGACCACAAAATTTACGAAATTCTTCATAGCTGTTTTTATTTTCATCATTACATACAATTTCCACAGACATGCTCACTCCACTAGCTAATTGCGAAACCATAGGCTAAAATGAGAGATAACATTAAAATAATACCCAAAAACTAAATAAAAAAAACTTACTATATATTCTGGTACAATGCCCCTATAAATTTCATAGAATTCACTGCAATTAACTTTTTCCAAAATATGCATTCTTAAGGCAGTAATTTTAAAACCATTTGAGGTGATCTCTGAAATAATTTTACCCAAATTACCCTCCTTAATAGCATGTGGCTTTATAATACACAATGTCGAATTTTTCAATTGAACGGCTATTTGTAGTCCACGTTTGTTATCAAAAAAAAAGTTGATGTCCTGAAATTTTACATTTGAAAAAGTATAAAATGTAAAAAATATGCAAAAATGTATGTATGTACTAACCCTTTCCACATCTTCGTCGGTTTGAGAACAATGTACCCCGTTGCGTATATCTTCTCTTTCAAAAATACTTTTCAAAGGTTTGGGAATATCTTTGTTCAAAGAATCCGAAGAGTGGTTAACGCAGTTTTTTATATTTTCCACAGCATTATCGCCAATTAGCTCAAAACCTATTGATGGGCCCGATAACAATTGATTGACAAGCATTCTAATTAGTTAACTTAAGTTATTATTATTTCTTTCCAAAATTTCTTAGAAAACTTACGATGTCTGCACATCCCCTTTGCTGCTATCATTTAAAAATTCTTTTACCTGTTCCGATGAAAATTGCACCATAAGTCCTTTACCTATGCTGAAATTGCTATCAATTAAGGAACATAATACCATGCCCAAATGCTTCAATATGCTACTTTTCAATAGAATAAAAGTGCTGGGAGAAAAAGAAAAGATTAAGATTGATAAATTTAAGAAAATTATGAATTTTCCTCTAACCGTTTTCTGTATTTAGCTAAAGTATTTTTTGTAATCTCATCCCCATAGTTTACTATATCAAATTGCCGGCCAAATATATTAATTTTTGAACCCACAAAGAAATCCCTTTCCGATAGTTCGGGCATTTTAGTGCGCCTTAAAAAAGTTTTTTTGGTACGGTTATCATACTTCATATAGAAAGAAAAGTGTTTGTGATGAAAAAAATATTTAAAATAAATTAGGCTTATTCATGCGAAGAAAACGATTTTAAAACGATTTCAAACTGACAAAGATGTGATGTAACAATATTTTCGTTTTGTGTGCTTTTTCAAAGAATTTTTATATAAATTTTATTTTTAAATTTCTAGTTTATTACTTTTATTATACCTGTGTTCTGGTATGCTTTTTAAAAATCAATAGTTTGAGATTGGC
The DNA here is from genome assembly GCA_956483585.1 of Gymnocheta viridis. Lineage (NCBI taxonomy): Eukaryota > Metazoa > Arthropoda > Insecta > Diptera > Tachinidae > Gymnocheta > Gymnocheta viridis. The sequence continues at coordinate 14,061,756 of OY101442.1, forward strand.
TCGAAATCATTCGAAATTCAATACACCTTTTCAAAGTGATTGTTTTCCGTCGCATGCTCGTTTATAATGGTTTTCACAACTATCGATTTCTATTATTTTTTTTTAACTGATACTTACAACTTCTATGGCATTATTTTGAACGTAGTACCATATTGTAAAGGTTCGTATAATTGCAGCTTCTTCCTGATACCATTCGGCTACAAATGAAAGGCGTTTAGCAGAATGACCATCCTATAAAATAAATACAATAAACCTTAAAAGATTTTTCATAAAATTGCTTTTGATATTCTGCATGTCAAAAGTTATGTGAACTCCTGAACATTGCAGAAACTTACAGCAACAATACAAGAGTTAATACGCTCTCGGTGGATTCCTTTATTGGGCAATAAATATTTTTTTAACATAAAATGATTTAAATTCTAAAATTTTTTTAAGAGATAAGGAGAATTTTCAAAAAGCCTGTATTTCAAATACCATCATGAACATACACATGTATGTACAGTACAACCACCATAATCTGGACAGATATAGTTTCAGCTACTGTCCGGATTAGTGGATCGTCCGGACTACAGTTAAAATACATATATAACTTATTTTTAAGAATTCATTTGTATATAATTTATTTACAAAAAACAAAGAAACACACTAAAAGTGTCCAAAAATATTCATTTTGAAAAATAAGAATTTTTATGTAATTTGTTAGCTCTATTTTTAAATTATTAAAAAAAATATCCTATTGTCGCTTTGGTTTGTTCATCCTATAGAATAGCTTTATAAACAGAAAAAAGAACACTTGGCCACACGAAAAATTTTAATGGCCCGATTAGTGGATAGCCCGAATTAGCGAGTGTCCGGATTATTGAGGTTGTACTGCAGTTTCTTTGTCGAAATGCTATAGAAAACATTTGGAAGTTTTTTAAGAAAAACTGCTTAATAAATTATTTAACGTAAATTATAAGTACATACATATATCTACATGTATCATCCCATGTAGCATTTTCAATAGTGAAAGAGCCTACTGGGAATCTCATGAAGAACGTTTTTGATCGGCGACGAGCGCATTTTTTAATCGAATCGTAGAAGATTTCTTGTACGGGAGAAACTGTTACACGAACTGATTTTTCTGTGAGATTCTTCCATAACACAGCGAATGACGCTTACATAAATATATTAATAGTAGAGGAAATCGTTTGAGATTTGTGTAGTTAAACAAAGTGTAACATTGTTGTTTTCGAACTCTTCCAATAATCAATAGGATTTTTTACGATTTGCATATTAATCTTGGAAAAAAAGACGAGCGTGTCAGAAAATGTGCAAAAGAAAGTAATAATCAAGAAAAAAAGTAGATGTTTTTGTTATTGTTACTCATCAGATATTAAACACAATCGTCTAACAAACATCAAAGTATATATAGTACATGCATATGTATACATTTTAAATTTTCAGACCGATAGCTTGTAAGCCGCCAACTTTTTTAAATTGTTTATCTAGTATGTAAAAAATGGAAGCTTAACGAGTACATAAGTACATATTTTGTTGATTAATCAAAGATTATGACAGAGACCTTCGTTAGCTATGCTAAACAATACCTCTATTATGAAAATTAAAAAAATGAACTTACCATTATATCCTCCTACTATATTTTAAAGCACAATTTTATTATAATTTCAATTAACCCACCGGCAAAATCATAACAATAACAAATTCCGGTTGCTAGGAAATGTTTACTGTGACAGCGAATAAAAATCAACAAAAAAGAAAAGGCTGCCAGATGATTTCTGAATGCGAGCCATTCCGTAAAAAGGAATTTAAGAAAATGGGTCTCATTCGGATGCAACTTTATTTCTTAAGATTCCAATCAAATTGTTAAATTTTTCATATTGTATAATATTGGTAATATGTGTGTTGGATGGTGGCACAATATATTGGCAAAAAAATTCTACATACCACAATGTGTAGTTTTATTTTTTGTAGCGAAAATAGTTGCACCATATATTATTTAAAAGAATTATTCCACTTATGTTAAAGTATGGGGAAAAGATGCAGAAATACATAGTATTTTCAATAATATTGTATAACTAGGTAATTATGAAATTTATATTAATCGAGATTGCCTCGATATCTTTTTGCAAAGATTTAAAAAACTTTCAACAAACAAAAGTTTTTTAAATATTGTATAACGTGTGGATTGCTTTAAAGAAAAACAATTAACTTAAGGCCTTGTTTTGTAAAACGAAACGCAGATTGTTGAAAATTTCCATATAATCAATGCTACGCGTGACGTTTAACAAAATAAAGCTTATCGTAATAAAAAAATAAAATATATTTCATTCATCTAAGATAATATCCACTTAAGATTTTGTATGGATAATTTTTTATGTATGTATGAAGTTCATACTATGAACTAATGAATCGTGGCTATATGAAAATAGGTTTTAATAAAAACAACCGTTTTAGATTTTTTTCCTTTAATATTTATAAAATAAATTTTTATTTTTGCAAATAACTCTTAATTGTATGCAATTATCTTCCTTTATGTACAGGAAACATAAATTTAATAAGAATTTGGTATTTCTTTTGTTAAATCTGCTTTATTTGTATAGAATTAACTTTCAAAAAAGAAAATTAAGAGAAAACTAAAACCAATACAATGATTACTTGCAACGTTGTGATTGTACATTTTTTATGTAGTTTTTTTTTTCAATATAATAATGTGAAAGCATACTTCTAATATATTAATTTTAATAAAATTATTTTGTTTATGTATGTAATGTTGGTAATTAGCATGCTTTTTTAAAATAATCTTTCTGTATATTAGTTTTTTAAGTCAACGATATCTGCTTAATGTGTGTCTTCCATACATATTATAAAGAGAATATTTTAAATCAATTTTTCTTTTAGGTTTCGTTTAAAAAGCAATTAATGTTCATGCTAATATTAAGAGAAGTTAATTATATTTAAAATTTAACACTAATTGTTAAACTATTTTTCTTGATCCTTCTTTTCCTCATCTTTTTTGTCATCTTCATCGTCATCATTTTGAGATAAACTTGGAATATTGTCATCGGAATCGTAGTCTTCATAATTGAAATCGTCAAATTTAGTGTCCATACCTGCCGATCCATAGTCTAAATTATTATATAAGAAATTCGAGCGACCATTTTCTAGAAATATAGTTTAAATATCTACTAAGTATTTTGTTTTCGAAAACATATTTTTCCCTTACCATCTTCATCATCAGACTCATTTTTCCACTTAGTGAAATTGGCTTTAAGAAAATGCAATTTGGTTTTATCGTTAGTTAACGATTTCCAGAAGGGACCTTTATCTTTTTTGTAGATGGTAAATTCAATACATCTGCCAATATTTTTACTTGATACTTTATCAGTATTAATGGGATTTAGGAAATTCAATGTGACTTCGTATTTTATATTTTCATCGAGTGCATTGGTTCCTTTGAATGTAAGGCTATTTTCTGTTACACTGTAAAAAACGATACAGTAAATATATTAATTTTTATAAAAAAAAGTATTTTTAATTCTTATTTACTTGTGTTCGATATCCTTACACTCCACATCGATGATGACGTACAGAAGGTCATTTCTTTGAGCCCAAGAAACTGGTGGAGGTACTGTGCTGTAATAAAAAAAAATACCAAAATTCAAAAGTTTATAAACTTTTAGTTCCGTTTTTTTTTTCGATTTATAAAAATTATTCGGTCAGGCTATATTATTAACAGGTCTGCAAATTTTTAAATGCGTTTGCTTCTCATACGATACTGACAAAAATTTCGAGGGTTTATTGAATAATCAAGTCAGGATATTTCAAACACTAAAGATATCAAATGTTTTAATTTGCACTCAGATTTTTGGATAATCCATTACCCTTGTCTTTACTTTATGAGATGAGCGCAGCTTCTGTTTTAGTACTAGCAATGAGTTTTGAACTTCCACCTATTAAAATATATATTCCAGGCTATTTGTAAAATAATTCTCGAATTTTCGTGTGTGCATGTTTGCGGAACTCCAATTTAATTACACTTACATTGCATATCAACTGATTATTCTGATGATTTTAAAACAAATTTTAAATTATCAGACCGATCGAATTAAAATCTAGTCAGAGCTTTACAATTAATATACCATCTTTTTTTTTTTTGAAAAACTATTATTTTATTCACTGCATTCCTTAAATTTGATCTGCCCGATTGTTTTTTTTTTAATTTTGAGTGTTATTTTTACTATTCCAAAAAATTTTCGAGCGTTTTGCAATCACCGGAGAGTCCAAGGAATGGTCGACCGTTTTACGTTTCAAATACAAAAATTGCATACATAAAATATACAGCTGCCGATTGAGTTCCACGTTATATCAAATCCCTTTACTGTCCCCGTGATATTACTCCAGTACAAATTCTATTATCTGGCATCACAATGTCACAAAGAAAGTCTTCATAAATAGCGGCACAAACACTTAAAAAATAATATCACAAAATTTCGAGAATACACCAAAAGACTAAACATAACCTCAAACTATTCCAAATTTGCAATTTTAGTTAAAATGCATAATACAAAATTAATCTTATTTTATAATCTACCATAGAAACAACCCCCTGGAAGAAAAGTTTACAACAACATAACATGCTATTCAACAAAAAAAACATGTAAGAAATGTAGCGAATGTCGGAACGTTCCAAAAAAGCAATACAAACACGCGTTTTACGAATGAAATATAAAAAAACAATAAATATTAAAAAATAAAATTTTGATAAGTAAACATTGAGACATTCTGGTCACTTAATTATCAAAAAAGAAGCCAAAGAACGAAACTTTAGTAACCTACCGCCCTGATTAGATATGTATGTAGGTGCGTATGAATTTTAATTATCATATTCTATCTCCTCGTTTTTTCTATTCGTTCCAATTTTGTACTTTTTTGATAGATAAAAAATATATACTTACCCTGCAGTTGGAGCCATTTTGAAGAAAAGGATTTATTGTAATATTTCGATATATTCCTTAATTTATAAAATATTTTCCTATTCCACCACAAATAAAATGATGAAAAATACTCAACGCCTTTTTAGTCGCTTTTTTGTGTGACTTGAGTAGCCAGAAGAACAAAAGTAAAAACTCTAGTTTTGAGTAGTAGCAATCCAGCGACTTTCCAATCATTATAGCCGAATAATGCAGTTTTAAAAGTTCCAGCGATTTTATATAAGGGATAGCTAGTAGAATAGCTTGAATACATATTCACAGTCAATCTTAGTTCCTTATTCAAGCAGGTTTCACATTATCGAACATGAAGTGATTTTAGTTTCGACTTATCTCCTTAGTTGCAGCTGAACTGAAATAAAGTTGAAATACGTGACGTAAAATAACAGTAAGATATATAATATATATAGAACAAAACTATGTCCTCGAATATAATCATTGTCGTATCACAAAATCAATCGATTAATTAATTTTTTTTTGCTTGATAGCTTGTTTTGACTATGATTTCATTTATCGCCTTTTGTTGCGAACTGTATCTTACCCTAATGGCGAGTTACCAAGTTGTATTGGAAAGCTTTGACATATGTGTGTACAAGCTTTGTTTTCCTAACAATATGTTTGTATACAAAACTAGGAAAATTTTAGCCGATACAAAATATAATTACTAAATATTTTTCTCTAACTAAGCGGTTATTTTTAACTAAGTTACCGGCACTTTTAATTTAATGTCGTTTTGCTTTTCATTATTTTTACAGAGTTGTATTGCGAGTGCACGAATTTTAAATTAATTTATTAGACACCTTGTGCTAATTCTCATGTTATTCCTCATGTGGAATTAGTAATAATTGATTTTTGACGTTTTGTCATTTTCTCTGTAGAATTTTCTCAACACGAAGAAACCTAAGAGATATCCAGGTTGCTGAACGATTACTTAACCAAATATATAATTTTTGTTTGGTACTAATATATGCAATTTCGTTAAATTAAAAAATATAGAATGTTCCGTCTTGCTGCCAGTCAAATTTCCAACGCTTTACGAGGCGCCATTGGTGTAACTGGTCGTGTTGGTGCCGTACGTGCTGCCCACGGTCATGATATCCCTGCCGAAGAATTCGATAGGCGTTATGAGGATTACTTCAGCCGCAGTGACATCGACGGCTGGGAGATACGCAAAGGTATGAACGATTTGTTGGGCATGGATTTGGTACCTGATCCAAAAATTGTTGATGCTGCCTTAAAAGCTTGCCGTCGCGTTAACGATATCGCCTTGGCCATCAGATGGTTGGAAGGTGTTAAGGATAAGTGCGGTGACAAAACCGACGAAATTTACCCTTACGTCATCAACTGTATACGCCCCACCCTGACTGAATTGGGTATTCCCACTCCTGAAGAATTGAACTATGATAAACCTCAATTGGCCCTTAAATCAGTGTTCGATATGTAATAATATTAACTTTGTTAACAATAACAAAAACAAGCTTGAAATGATAAAAATTTAAATGTAATTCAGACAAATATGTTTAATACCAAAACACGAAGACGCCTCACTTAATAAAAAGAGTTCATATGATAATAAAAAGACTATGGACTAATTTTCAACTTATGTAATCAGATGGTAGGTATAGTTACTGTTTTTAATTTTTTTAAGCAAACAAAAAATTATTTCATAAGTGAGGTTATGTTCAGTACAAAATTCAAAATCTTTGTAATTTAAATAAAATGAACAATTATACTTAAATGAAATACATCATGAAAAAACTGTTCCAATAAGAACTAGGATTTTAAAGTTCCTAGCAGAATATTTTATTCTTTCAGAAAATACCGTAGAGACTACAACACAAAAATATAAACAAATGGACCTACCAGACAGTAAATAATTCGCTATAGTAAAAGAAAATATCCAATATTTAGAACAAACGGTATGCCGAGCCCACCATATTATTTAAACAAAATTTTTTATAGCCGAATACCTCGTCTTTAATAAACAATCAGTTAAAATACAAAAATCGAAAAAGTGCTATTGAATTATTTTTTCTTTAAGTTTTCCAAAAGCTCTGAAGCCTTTTCTAAATTTGCTTGTTTTTTAATAAAACAATAACGTACAAAATTTTCGCCCAAATTCTTATGTGATTCGGTATAAAACGCACTTGGAGGAATGCCTTGAATACCCATGCTTTTAGTCATCCATTTAGTGAATTTGTAATCACGGTATTTATCTGGTTCTGAATTAATATCAATTTTCTTTTCTGTAATACACAAGATATATTGTATATAATAATATATAATACTAATAGTAAATAAATCTTACCCAAATTAGTCCAATCAGCCAACATAAAGTAGCCGCCTTCTGGTATGGTGGGTTTCATACCAGCATCTTTTAAAAACGTTGCCATATAATCACGTTTAACCTGCAACTCTCGTGGCAAACTCTTAAAAAAGCATTCATCTGACTCCAAGCGAGTTAATTCCAATTCAAAGCTACGCGCAACTGCCTCTTGTATTGGAGTAACACATGTGTACACGGAATTTTGATGCACCATTTGTAGATTTCTAATTAAATTAGCTGGACCATAAGCCCAACCCGTCTTCCAACCTGTCACCGAAAATGTTTTTCCTGCCGAACCAATGGTGACTGTCCGTTCCCACATGCCAGGAAGGGTACATATCCGTATATGTTTATTATTTTCAAATACAAGCCATTCGTATACTTCGTCCGATAAACAGAGAACATTCCACTTTTTACATAAATCAGCAATGACTTCCAATTCCTTGAGGTTAAAAACTTTACCAATAGGATTGTGAGGTGTGTTTAAGATAATCATTTTTGTTTTATTGTTGAACAGATTTTTCAATTCATCTTCATCTAACTTCCAATCCGATGATGATATATCTCCATCTGTTTTCGTCTGTGGGAAGAAGGAAAAATTGCGATGTGTTCAAAATCAGGATTGACTCATTCATTAATCATTTGATTAAACAAAACTTTTGATTAACTAAATAATCGATTAAACAGAATTTTGATTGATTAAAATGTTTGAACAGACCATTATTAATCTTCTCTTTTTTTTAAAGAAAAGAAAATCAGCAAATTGACGATATGAAAAAGTGGTTCTCAATAGCCTACTTTATTAATTTCATGATCTAAGAACCCTGCGTCAAAATTTATATTGATGCATACAACAGCATTAACTCACGTAGGGGTTACACGATCAAGTGTTGCCTACCAAGTTTCAATACAGTCTCACTTTTTTTGAATTTTGTTTAGCAGTACGTGTGAAAAACTTGTGGGTGTGGCTGCAGGGTTAACTAAAGAGCTTTTTGGTGTAGCACTGTGTGTCCTTCTATTTCATCTGACAATTTTTTGAGGGATAAAATACTTTTTGAATAAATTTTCTGTTTCTGTTTGTGACATTTTGTGCTAACAAGTCGGTGTTTTTTGTAATATTAAAACCACCTATAAAATTACAACAGGTTTTAAGAAGAACAAGACGCGTGTGAGTTTTCGGTTTCGCTTGAAAAAATTAATGTTATTTTAAGAATGATTGCTTTAGAAAATGTAACTTATATAAGAAAAAATGACAATTAGGTTTAAATAAAATTTGTAGGTATATATAGGTATAAACACAATGTATGATTAACTCTTAACAGACACAATTTAACAAAAAAGTTAATGTTAAATTTAACTGAAGGAAATTTGGCGGTTAGCACTTTAATCGAAAAGTAAAACAAATGAAATGGATAGAAATATGAATCGGCATTTACATTTTTGTAATATTTTTCAATTAAAAAAATCATTTCGCAAAAAAATGCTTCTGATCGTCAAAATCGCTTTAATCTAACTGATGAAGAATTCAGACAGAGATATAGAGTATCAAAGTCGTCTGAGAACATACTGAAAACAAAAAATGATACAAATATTTTAATCATTACTTGCATGAATTTGTCTATTAGCACGAAGTTTCACTTTAAAATTGGATAAATACCGCCTTTTTCTATAATTTTTTATGTAAACAAACTGATAGTATTGCCACATTTTCATCAAATTCTTTTGTTAACTAACTGAAGGATGGTGAAACGAAAATCGGTAACCGTTGATTAAATAGTAGCAATTAGCCAAACCAGCAGTTAATTAATTACTCTTAACAAACATTATACCGAAGTGAAAACGGGCGTAAAAGTTTTAGAAAAGTGTTTTATATAATTACCGGCTTCAAAGGAATAAATTTAGCTATGCCGCCAGCCATTTTCACCATAGGTTCATAGCAATCAAAAAATGGCTCTATAATAATCACTTCGTCACCCACATCAACATGACCCATAATAGAAGAATACAAAGCCTCATAAGCTCCCGAGGTAATAAGTATCTCATTTAAAGGATTCAATTCACGTTGCAATAGTTTTGAGTATAAAGTTCCTATGGCTTGTACCAAACGCATGTGCCCCTGAATATAAACAGGTGAATATATAAGTATGTTTGTACATATATGTATGTAAGTGCATATGAATGCTATTTGGTATAAAACAACTTACATATCCTCTAGTATATTGATGCAACAGAGGATTCTCATCATTGGCTATGTCAGCCAAGGCCTTGGTAACATATTCCGGAGCAGCATCGTCCGGAAAACCTTGTCCCAAATTTAGAGGTTTATATTGCATAGCCAATGCAATATATTCATTCCTTAAAGTAGATTCAATAATTTATTTAATTTCATTATTCAAAAGTCATCTCAATTTACCAAACACTTGGGGTGCTGCCTTGTAGACGCTGTGGCAAATCGAATTTCTCCATTATGCTTTCACTGGCCACACTATATTCACGCTTTACCAAGAACTGCTGTAATAAAACTAGCTTGTTCGTGTTTGTTGTTGACCGGTTTTTTAACAAATAAAAATTATTAAGAACTTTAAGCATCTGTGTCAAATACAGTAACAAAAATACGCATCAACTTGATTTAATGAGATATACATATGTATGTATGTACTTACATACATACTACATATGTACTTACATACATACATACATATGTATGTAAATTTGTATAAATTTCAATTGGCAATCTAGTGATAAGATTGCTTATTTTTTATATACTAATTTTTTGGAAAATCTGCTTAGAATTCAGCTTACTTTTTTATAATAACCTAATATCACACTTAATTAAATGCAATTTATGTTGAATTTTGCTATTCTAAACTTCTATAAGAAAAAATTAGTGCTGTTATTGCATAAGATATCTTAAAACGCATATAAAGGTTTTTGTGAATTCTAATATGTTAATAATGATAACCAATTTATATTATTTTTAATATACAGGGTATCGAATTATTTAAACATTTGCAGTAACTTTTTTTCTTTGGAAATACATCTGAAGCACCCTGTAGTAGATTAATGAATTCAAACACAAATACATTCGCTTTATTTTAGTACTATGCAAATATTTATTTGTACTAAAAATGTACAATTATTAAAACTTGCTATGATTTGAGTAATTCCACCACATTTCGACTTTTTTTTATACCTAAAACAAATTTTACTTGTTTGGTGTTTTGTTTTTTTATGAAACAACAACAAAAACTTGACAATCTATTGCTAGTTATATGTCAAAATTTTTAAGGCTGCCACCTCTTCAGAAAGTATCTAGCAATAAACCATCGTCTTGAAAACTCGTTATTAAGTATTAATTTTAAATAGTAAATTTTATTAGGAAATATGTAGTACATACATATATTTATATGTATTTACATATTTTTTGAACTAGATTGTTTAAGAAATCTGTATGAAATATCTTTATAGCAATTGTAAGCAAAGACTAACGCCCTCGATTGGATTACGGACGAACTTTAGTATTGGCTAGTTGATTCGCCACCCACATGTTTTTACGTTTGCTGCTGCCATCTCCACGCCACTTTCATAAAATAGCTGAATAACAACAAAGCCACAAGAAAACTTATTTTCATGGTGAGGATTTTTCTACTACTTTTGAGAACCGTAGCAAGTCAAATGCTATATAAGCCGACACTGCCAGTCACAAAGAAGTCAGTCTTGTCTAAGCTTTTGTACACTCACATTATTATTACAGTAACGGACTGTTCCTTATTCAAGAATTAATCCGTTCAGTCATTTTAAAAGAATAAAGATTTAAAATTGGAAGCATTTTTATTTTTAACTGATTCTAACATTCATTCAAAAAACTATGGACATATTAATACGGATTTTCGGTTACATTCAATATTGTCCGTTGTTTTCAAGTGCTGTTTTTTTCTTTGCTTGCTTTATTTGATTTGTTTGAGATTTACTCTCCTACACAAACAAAGGAAAAATCTTTTAATTTTACGGACTTAAGTCAATTAATTATTCAGCATTAAAAATTAAATGAACTTTTGGTTCAATTTAAATGAAAAATGGTTTTTAAGTGAACTTTCATTTATTTTTAATTACAATTTCAGTTAATTTTACGTATTATTTAAAATTAAATTACTTTGTGTATTTTAATAAACAGTGGTATTAAAAAAATAAAACATCATTAAGTTCAAGATCAATTTCCGCTATGTTTTTCTTTTATTTTTGACTAATTAAAAGAATTCAAACAAGTAAACGTTATCGAAAAGGTCGAAACGTAACAATACTTTACTACTTGTTACACATTAATGTATACATGGAGTTGTACTTATTTTAAAAGTAACCATAGTGTTACGCAAAAACAACAAAATTCTCTATGTCCTTCAACTGAAAGCGTGCATAACAAAAGCACCAATGTTATACACCTTTTGAAATTATTGAAATTTCCAAACAAAAAATAACGGTGACTTTCCAGAATCGAAATTGTTTTGATTAATGAATAGAAAGAATTTAAAAATTAGTTTTGATGAAGCAACTCAACAAATTAAAAGATACCTACCTACAGAATGGCAATTAATAGCTGTCAATTGAAAAACCAAATATAATACGGGAATTTTTTCTCCAATCTATTGCTTAAGAATTAAATAAACTTTTAAGTTTCCAGCCATTTTGTTGCCTTTGTACTGCACAGTACTCTATCTATGTACATACAATATATACATATATTTTGAGAACTTTCCATGTGCTAAAAATCTTCTGTGACATTTTCTCTATAAAATTGCTGTCGCCAAAAATGTCGTTACGTTATATGCGAACAGCCCCATAATTTTTAATCTCCTTCCTGTGTTCTTCAGTAAATAGAAACTCCTTTTTTTATGTTGTTTTTTCCTTTATTGATTTATTAATTCCTTATCAAAATAATTACATATTACAATTAACAACAGTGTTTTATTTTTGTTAAAAAAAATCATTAATTTAAAGTATTTCAAAATAGAAAATATCGTTAAATTAATATTAGTATTCGTTGGTATATGAATATGAATATGCTGGTTTCAATGTTTTAATTAATTATAATATATGCATGTATGTAAATCAATTAAGAAAATTATTTATTAATTTGAAAAAAAGAACTTTTAAACTACTAACTTAAATCACAGATAAATCTAAGGTTAATTATTTCGAAAATTTAATGTGTAAATTATTCCAGAAGATAATAATGATATGATTTTTGTTATGTTTTCTGTGTTGTTTTTTCTTTGCAAATACTTAAAAATATATAAGATTTAAGTACACAATAATTTTTGATTAATATCTTTGTTGGTACAAAGTTAAAACTTATTGCTAAAATTAGATTAGAAATTAATGTCAATAAGGGTATGCACGTAATGGTATTCATGAGTACCGTAAAGTATTAAAATATGTATTGTTACGTGTGCGTAAAAGTCATTCGGATGGTTTACACATTTGGAAGAATTAAAAAATTTTTTAAAGATACAAGTTTGAAACTTATTTGAAATTTTTTGGAAACGACAATTTCACAAGATGATACTTCCTTCTCCTCACATGCATTTTTTTAAAAGAAGTACTACATACCACCACACACAGAAAAGAAGCTCAATGTAAAATCAACATGAACAAATGTTGATATCAAGTCATTGTTAATATGTGGAAAAAATCCAATAGAATTTACTTTTAACATTGTTTCAAGTTAAATCAATGGTTAAAATTGTTAATTTAGTATTAAAATATGTTGATTTAAAATTAATGACATTGAAATAACATTGTACATTTTAAATTTTATCTTTTACAGAGTTAAAATAACATCAATCAATGTTAAATTTTGTAAATTCCGGTTTTGTAGTAATAATTACAGTTTTTTATGTAAAATTAACATTGCATATAGTTGATACGAGATTAACTATTGTATAATCAACATTGTTATAAACATTAAAAATGCCATTAGAATACTTTGAAGAAACTTTTGTCAATTTTAAATATTAACAAACGTTGGCTTATGTTAAATCAACATGTTGAAAAAGTTAAATATATGTTAAAGAAACATTAAACATGTTAAAATAACGTGAAATATGTTGAAATGAAATTAATTCATGATAAAAGATAAAAAATTCAAAATGTACTGCTACTTAACAGCAAAAAGGTTTGTGAAAATTTAGCAACCGGAGGAGAAAATATTAATTTGTTAGTGACAAAATATTATATATTATATATATTAATCAAAATACAACATAAGGTTCCCAAGCCCACCTTTACATGTTTGTCCAATTAATAATTTTAAAATATATTTAAGAAACAAATATTTGTATTTGTATGTACTATATGTACTCGTATGTATTTATAAACGAATAAAGATAAAAAATTACTTAACTGCTTTTTACTAACTGCCCTGTCCCATTGTTTTAAACAACATTGCGTAAATGTTTTTTCAATACAGGAACCATGTTAAATTAACATGGAATTTCCTGTAGTTTTAACATCTTTTCACGTTATTTCGATATGGCTGTAACTTTAATTCTAAATGGCTTAATAGTTGATTCGACATTAAATTTATTTTGATTCAACATGAAATTCATATTGTTATAAATTTTCGTAATAATAAGGATCTTAACGTTATTTTGACATGCCAATCTCTATGATTCAATTGGCGTGCATTGTCAATTCAAAATGATTTCTAGTTGTTTTAAAGTGGATAACTATAACTTTTATTTTACTTTAATATCATGTCAAATTAACATAAAACGCTTATGAAGCAAATTTATTAACAAAACTGGTTGAATCAACCTTGTTTTATTTGATTTTACAATGATTTTTTTCTGTGTGCAGAAACATTTAAAACTTATTGGCTTTCTGGTGGAGACCATATAAATTTTAGGAGCGGATTTTAAGAGTTATATATCTTTTATGAAGCTACAGGTCGTTTCAATTTCTTGGACGAGGTATATATATATATTCGTATTTGGAATATACTCTGGCAATAAAAAAAATAATTATTTAAATGCAAAAATTCTTGAAAATTGTGAATACCCTTAATGCAAATTTAGATAATAATTTAAAACACCAGAACTCTAAACTAATTTATGGTTTTAGTACATGTATGTGTGTATATAATTATTCAATTTATGATTTATTTAAACAAATTTCTTACGTTTTTTTGCTAATTATTTATTTCTTTTTATTAATATAAATGCAACATGGTCGTTTTAGTTTTTTCTATCTTTTTTTTGTTCTTGAGTTTATTGATAGATATAATGAAAGTATTTAAAATTTTTAACGCCGATACCTGATATGATTTAATTAATTAAATAATTATTTAATAATTTACTGCCACTGTTTCACAAAAGTTTGAAAACGTAATGAATAAAACCATTTGCAATTAGCGTTCCATTTGCATTCTTATATAATTGTTTTTGTTACATTTTAAAGAAATATTACAAATTTATTTAAAAAATATATGTATAGCAACTTTTTAATAAAACAACCTGGAACTTGTTAAACAATAATGCTGTATCAACTTTTGTGATATCAAATTTTGGAGTTCCTCATCAAAAGTTTACATTAAGTGCGTTCGAGTACCCAAAAGTTTTTACAAATTACGGAACTTCGTTTTCGTTCGGCGTTCGTTTACTCGAGTTACAATAAGAGAACACACTGAGAGCTTAAAGTGACAGTTCATGACTGAGAATTTACAAATTTTTAGTAAAACCGAAAAACATATGATTCAAAAGGTAAACAAACAAAAGTAAGAAATTACAAAGTATACAATTTGTGAAAAAATTATTAAATTAAGTTAAATAAATTATTTTTAAACTATTTGTTCGTTAAACATGTACATATGTATGTATGTATATGCCTTTTAAAAGAAAAAAAATATTGTAGAAACCAGAGTGGGAAAACAAACAAAACTTTTCGCAAACGTTTCCTATGAAAACACAAATTTTTAAAAATTTTCAATCGTTTTGTACATGAGCAAAATCAAAACAAATGACAAAGAGCGCCAACAAAGCTATTGGCTTTTCACTCATCTGCTTGCTTTAATATCCCGTTACAATTGTACAATTGAGAACAAAACAAATGCTCAAACGTATTTTTTTTAATGTTTCATTTCGTTCGTCATTGTATAATGAGAAAATCAATCAGCAAACGTTTGCAAACATTTCTTCTTAAAACTTTTCAATTTTGCTCCCATTGTTTTCTTTTCTAGCTGCGTACGTTTAAACTAATGTACATTTAGTGCTCACAAACAAAAATAGTACAAAACTAAATGGGACAATCGTTCTCATTGTTTTTGCTTTGTTTTTGTTTTACTCATTGGAAAGAGCAAAACAAAACGAAAGCAAACGTTTATTTTCCTACTCTGATAGAAACCACATACAGCCATTTTCGTTCTTATTTTGTTATTTCTTTAGAGTTGTAAAAATGCTAAGTGTATGGTTACTTAGGTACTGAACTTATTTTAAGGTAATCTATGTATATCAAAAACAAAACAGCACAGGCCATCAAAGCATTAACACTTGCCAGCCTTATAAATATAACCATTCGCTTAATCTATTTATGTGATTTCGCAAACGCAGCATACTTTGAGTGTTGCGGGAATCTAATATTTAAAAAGATACTAAAGCATAATCCTCAACTATCGGACAAATGACCACATTTATTTTATTATATTTTCCAAAGCTTCTAATAAATATTTCAAGTCCAAAACATCAGTATAAAAATCCAAATTAAAGTGTAATTTTTCTTCATGTTTCTTTCGCAAATCAGCCTTACATAAATAGCATTTACACATGAAAGTAATTGCATGAAAGTAGCAATACACTCACACTTTTTCACTAACACACTTAAAGTTTTTTTACTTTCCACTCAGCTTTTAACGATATTTTCAAGAAAATAATTTTTGGACCTTTTCAGAAAGTAAAATGACAAACACTCAAACACTTTTACCCTCATATACGACTTATACCAATCAACAGGATTTTGGCAAAATTTTAATTGCAAATTCAACTTATTTTGTAAGTATATTTACGGAATTATTATATTTGTTCTTTAAATATACATAAATAAGACAATTCATGCCTTTTTATAGCAATAATCTCATTAAAATATTAACAATAATAATTATTCCCAACTGTTGCCCGATAAATTTGTTTACGTGATAATATTGGTAACTCTAATGAGTAGACATGTTTAAAATGATCTTTTACTTTCTGATGAAAACGAACAAGAAATTTTCATGAAAGTCAATTATTTCGCTAAAATTTTTATTTATAATACATATAAAAAAAATTAATAAAAGTACTTTCATGTGTAAATGCAGCGTTAGACAAAACATTGACATGAGGCAAACCCATGCGTAGTATCATAGTTAAAGCCAACAACAAAGTAGCAACAAATTGTGCAGGTTCACTGCAATAATAAGAGTCGATAAGATCAATTTTTACCCAATCGTAGCCGCCAAGTTTTTCTAATTTTTCAAATATTTTCTACATAGAAACATTTGATGTGTATACAGGTACACTTACTTGTCCGGGGCAATCGAAGAAAAAGTAAATACATGTGTTAGAATGATTGTGCACATACCTCCACCTAAAAACAATTTCTCCTGAAAATCATACATAAAAAGGAAACATAAGTTTACGTAACCTCTCGAAAGCAAAGCGGTCTTCAATGAAATTGTAATGTGTACTAACAGCCGAGGAAATTTTTTGAGTGGAAATAACCGATTGACAATGAGGTTGAATGGCATTACGGATGGCAGAGCCAATAATTGAGCAGCGGGTCTTTGACACATTTCCACACAGATTTCTTCAAGTTATTATTTCAAAAGATTTCAGAAAAACAACCCTTAAAAAACAAATCCTTTTAAAATAATAATAATATTTAATATTTTATTTTTTCGCCTCAGTCAAATGTTTTTGACAATGTACTTTGATTTGTTGTAGTATTAAGTTCACCTGTTATGAATTCATCTTGGACTTTGCAGAAACAATTGAAATACGAACTTCGAATGTAAAAATTTTTTTATGTCAAACTAAAAGTAAATTCAAAAGAGATAAACAAAAGTTTGCAAAAAAACAGTTTTTTCAAAAATTGCAATTTTTCCTCAATTTCCTTTGTGTAACAAAAATCACATAATTTTTATTGATAAGGTTTTCCTCAATTTGACGCAATAATTAAAATTTTAAAAGTTCTATACAATTTAATTGAAAATTTCCAGATTTTTTCCACGTTCCATTTTTTTTATTAAAAAAAAATTTTTATTTTTATTGTTTAATATTTTTTTTTTCGATGGCACAAATTTTATTTTAATTAAAAGAATATGTAAAAAAATTTTATAAGAAACTCGATTAATAAAATTAATTAGAAAATAACAACTATTGTTGTTTTAATTAAGAAAAAATTAAAAAGAAAAAATTTTATAAAAATGCTTTTCATTAATTAAAAATTTTGTTTGTTTTAAATATTTTACATGTTTGTGTTTTTTTAGCTGCAGCAGGATTTTGTTAGTAGATACGTAGTTCGGGAGTATAGAACGAATTCTAGGAGAGGGATCTACAAATCAAACTGAATGTTAACGTTTTGATTACGCTTTCTTAGACATGAACCTCGGGACAATCTTCATCCTTAATGGAAGTGTATTGTACCTTTTTGGCCACATTATCAAATACGGGAGTGATCATAAATTTCAATTTATCACGACTCACATAAATCAGCGCTATAACCAGACCCAGTAAAATCATGCTCAATACAATTAACAAAAATATCAGGGTGGCAGTGTGACGGGCCAAACCACTGTCCTGTTGCAGGGCACCATAATGATTTTCATTGGCGGTGGTAAACATTATGGTGGCCGCTGCTATAGCCGCCGAACACTCATCCATGTCTATTTCCATAATGGGCAAAGGATCTACTTTATTGTGGAAACACATTAGTGTTTCCTTGTTGCGCACCGTGACATTGGTCGAATGAATCCATGTGCGGAAGGGGCTTATTTTGCAGTCACAGGTGAAGGGATTGAGATTGAAGTCTACAATTAAATTGGTCAGGCGTTCTGGACTGGCCTCCAGCTCATTCAGCAGCAGCAAATCATGGGTCTTGACAAATTCGAATTTATTACGTTCCAAATCCAAGAATCTTAAGTTCTTCAAACAATTCACTTCAAAATTTATATCTTTCAGATAATTATCACCCAAATGCAAATCTCTCAAATTGGGCAAATCACAAAACACTTTGCGATCCTTAAAGTGTGTTATTTCATTTTGTTCCAAATGCAATTTCTCCAATTTGTTCAGCTGGCTGTTCATGAAAATATCATGCAGATCCTCACTCAATTGCGGCGAACTGTTGTCATCGAAGGCATCCGTCAAGTGCAAACTTTGCAAATTCAAAAAGTTCGAAAAGACCCGGGGATGATGATGGTTGACCTCATCGTCGTCTCGCGATATGCTCAAATTGTTATGATTCAATATAAGTCTTTCCACATTTTGTACATGATGATACGATTTACCTCTTATTTCCCGTATATGATTGTTGCTCATATCCACAATTTTCAAACTCTTGTAGTTGTTAATCGAACCGAACACATTCCAGGGCAATTCGGGTATAATATTTCCAGTAAATATTAATATTTCCACCTCCAGTGGCATAAACTCCAAAACGCTGGTATTCTTAAGGCCAGCGTTGGTGCAATTAACCACATATTGATACGATCTTTCGTACTGTTCGTGGCCACAGCTGCAGGCGGCTGGAAAGTTCGGTCCGCAGGTAGTGGATGAACTCAATGCAAATGTATTCGTTGTTATCAGGGAACTGCTTATGAAGACGAGCAAAAAGTTTAAAATGTGTTGCAGTTTGTTGCTCTCAAATGATATTTGGGTGGCAGCAGCCATTTTGTATGAGATGTTATTGGCGTTTGGGAGAGAGTGAGAAAGAGAGAGAGAGAGATGTTCTGAAAAAAAGAAAGACAAAGAAGTATATTAGAAATTGTTTGCGTATTTCATTACTTGTATTTAAAAAGTGTTTCGCTAAGTGCTTCGTATACATCGGAATATTCAATATTAAGCTTAAATTTGTTGGTCTTTATTTATTATTAATCGAATTGAATTGAATTTCCTGAAGAAGCCAATCAAAGATATTGGCGAAATATTGATATTTTAAAAAAATAAATAATACACATTTTTTATATAAATTGACCTAAAGCTTGGAGAAATCTTTTATAAATATTGATACCACTTTGCAAACTTTCAGGAGCGGCAAGTAAACATTTGGCCATGAGATTTTTTGAACAGTATTGGTTTAAATGAAATTCCACTGGTTTCTGGATGAAAGTTAATGAAATCTTTGAGTGTAAAAAACGTGCATGATGTCGCCTTAATGCATGAAAACTTTATCGCTGTAAAATCGTTTTAAAGGGAAGCAAATCTAATTAAGTTAAAACAAAAACCATTCGAATGCATTCCGATCGGAATCATAACAAATCTCTTTAGCAATTTTTCAAATAAGCTGCAAGAAGATAAAATCAAAAAAAAATTCCAACTAATTTTAAGAAATTTTCCTTTATATTTACACGTTGTCACATATTTATTTATTTTTCACAAACAACTTAGTCAATCTAAGCAGACCCCAAGGTTTAAATTTTCAAAACTATTTACAATCAACTCTTAAAAGCAATAATATCAAGTTTAGTATATTTTCTTGGAAATAAAAAGCAAGCAGAATGTGCAAAAAACTCTTCTTAAGATTTGCACAAATAAGTACATACATATAAAGTGTTGTCAGTCAAAATGTCAGTTTTGCTAAAATCCAGTAAACATCATCTTCAGTTTAACACAATACTCTTTTATTATGACAATAACTATTTTGTGTTCTTAATAGAAAATAAAAAATGTTGGAGTAAATTTTTGAGATCTGCAATTGTGCGAATAGTTGAATATACAGTGGGCAAAAGAAAAACTTTTACAGCTAAGTACTTTATGGCAATAAGTCGAATTCTTAATAATTAATAACTATTATATACTAGCTTTTAGCCGTGACTTCGTTCACGGCCAATTCAAAGCAAGATTCACGGCAGAAGGTTTATACAATAAAAAATTATTTGACATTTAATTTAGTTTCTGTTCATCATTTCGTGCTGTAAAAAAATTACACGAATTGTTCATGAAAAAATATTTGAGAACATTACACCCAATACTCTTTTTACACGATCTTTTTTACACGATTTTGAAATAACACGTTTAACAAAAATATTCTTTTCTTGTTTTACACGTCTTTTTTTGCACGTGTAAAAGTATTTTTGGGAATTTTCAATTTAGGTAGGACACACATATGCAAACAAAAGCTGTCATATATTTTTGATAACTTTCATAACTTGATTAAACATACTTTAAAAAACTTATTATGTGGTAACATAATTCTATTTGTTATTAATAACAAATTTTTCGATTTTGATTTTCTAATTAATTAACGTACCACTTTTCTATAAAAAAAAACTTCTAAATTTATTTTCGATATTTCGTTACTCCTTTGATAGTTTTCTAAGGATGAAAAATCGTTTAACAATCAAAATAATACAAAAAGATCTCGAAAGTAGGATAGATACGTTCCACAGCTGATTTCGCTGTTAAAATAATTAAATCACTGGAATATGAAAATGCAGACGAACTACGCATATCTTCGGACGAAGCTGATATTGAACCAGCGCGACGCAAAAAAAACATGCTTACTGTCAGACACTGACACCGAATAAAACATTTTAATTTTCCTTAGACATATATATGATTTTTTTTTGCATTTATATTATTCTTTAAATTAAGCTTGAGGTCACTTTGTTTTATAAAAATCATCCAAGTTTATTTTATCTCCATATTTCGTTGCCTTTTGGGTAACTTCTTCACGACGAAAAAATCAATAAACAATTTAAACAACAAAATAAGATAAAATAAATTTGGATGATTTTTATAAACAAAAAAAAAGTGACCTCAAAATTAATTTAAAGAATAATATAAATATTTAAAAAAAGGTCGAAAAATTATATTTTGAATTTTTTTGTTTTTAATTTTCAGTTTTTCAAAATATTATTTATATAGAGTTATTTAGTTCCTTAAAAATGTGATTCTTCATTAAAATAAAAACAAAATATTTTAAGATAACTTGTCAATTATTTCTTTGCTTTTATGTCTTAAAAATCATAAAATTAAATTAAAGCAACACTGTATGAAGAAAAAGAAGTAAAATTTTAGTGTTTCATAGAAATATTAATCCTTTCGACCATCTTCAAGTTTGAAATAATCATATATAACTTTTTTTGCACTACTTTTTTTGTACACTGTGGTCGCTGGAACGTATGTACCGCTTAAAAACAGGATTGGGTGTACTCTGTTTATTTTGTAAAAACCATAAATTTCATTAAAATTCCCTGTGGTCCTATTTTTGAAAAATATATTGCCTGTGTGTCCTTCCAGACTCAGATCTATCGATGTTTTAAATTTCAGTAAGATTGGTTATATAGTTTTAAAGAGGAAAAACTTGGCCCTAAGCCCCTCGTGGTAGGAAAAATACATAGCCGACACACGGACTCAGACCTATGTATCTATATTCTAATTTTAATTAAAATTTTGTAGATAGCTTCAGAGAGGCAGAAATTGCCCCTTACGCCCATCGTGATTCTACTTTTGAAAAAATGTACAGCCTATGTGTTCTTCCAGACTCAGGTCTATCCGTCTACCAAATTCACTCAAATCCATTAAGCGGTTTTCGCGTGATTGTGGCTCCAACATACAAACTTTCTCATTTATAATCAAGGCAAATTCATAACAGGTCATAACAGACTCGCCTCAATTCGCCTTAAAAATACTTGCTTTCTTTGTCAAAATCAAACATCTAACGCTATATATAGTAAATCAAATATAAACAAATTTTAACAAATAAAACAGATCAAAATGCAAGGAGATGCACCACCTGTTATGAATTCGCCTTGATTTATAATATTAGAAGGATTTACATGCTTCTTCTTTTTTTGTCTTAGAACTTTCTATGCTTTTTGTGTTATTATTTAATGTTAATTTATAAAAATAACTAAATAGGCAAGTATGTCTATTTATGCATTTAAAATTTATAGATATTATCTGACCTTAAATTTGATGTGCAATAAAATAAGTTTAATTTTCCATTTTTGTTTGTTCACTGTGTACCAGTATGTATGTGTGTATGAATGTGTACCACCTACCTACTTGCTTAAATTCAAGCACAAACAAAAATAATCTCTAGCTAGAGTCTATCTTAACTGCTATTTAAGGAGGTTTAACAATATACTTAAAAACTATAAAACAACAAAAGCAAAAATAATAGACATTTGTACAACTACTGGAGCAATCAATAGGTGTATAGTTTATATGTACTTATGTATGTATGTATGTTAACTATTTCCCTTCAATGCATGTGTGTGCATGTGTGTTTTTGCCTACAATGTGAGTAACACTTAAGTCAACCATTTCTAAACATACTCAAAATGAAACCACTGCCGTTATGAGAGGAACCCACTCGCTTACATCAACAACAGTTATTTACACTTCTCTGAAAAATACTGCAATTGCAATAACAACAATTACACACAGGGAAATGCAATTGTTTTGTGAAGGGGAAGTGTATGTGTGTGTGTGTGTGTGTGTGGGTGTGTGTACGAATTTGGAAGTTTGTGGTATTAATTTTTTGCAGAGCTTTTTTTTATTATTTATTTTCACCAGTATGTGTGGTTGGGATTTCATTTGAGCTTGTGCTTCTGCAATGTGCATGCGTTAGTTATCTGAAAATAGTTTTATTTTTATGTTGCCTTAGCTACATACATATGTATGTACATGCATGCATATGTATGTATATGTACAGGGTGGCGCAAAATTAATTTCACTATACGAAGATGTTATAATTTTTGCAAATGGCGTCTTACGTCAATCATATTCGACATATCATCGTCCTGAAGTTATCGTCACGTATCTGCAAACAATTTTTCTTTGGGAAATTGATTATAAAGTTTCAATATGATATACAAAAGAAATTATTAGATGATCCAAAGTTGCACTAGTTCTGGAGCAGAAGTTCAGGATATTAGACCCGGTTCACACACGTCAGTTTTGACTCGTCAAATCTTGTGTTTTTAGGAGAAGCGGTCTTATCTCATTTTTTTATATTGTGATACACGTGAAGATAACTCCAGGACGACTATATGAGAACTAGACAGCTGCAGTATACAAAGCCAGACAAGCAGTGAAGCAATGTAATCTGCAAGAAGAGCGTGGAATAATTGTGTAAATTTTTTCTTTTAACAATAATGCAGCCAACTTGACAAAAGGAATGATGCAGAAGTTCTTATATTTGCGGCTACTTAATGAGTCCCAAAATCATGTGTTGTACTTTGTATTGGAAAAAATTTTATTTTTATTAAAAATATTGTTATAATTGCTAGAAAATACTTTCGTTTACAAATGTCTTGACCACTAATGTATTTAAAATTTATGGCGCTTATATTTAATTAATTAATTTATTTTTTTCTTTCCCCTGTATCCGAGCTTGGCGTTTAACAGGCATATTTTTCGCCCTTCATTGCGTAAATATTACACTGGGCATCAGCTCAAACTATGAAAGTAAAACATTTAGAATTTAATTTCCATCTACAAAGAACATTCAGAAACGTATTAAATTTCAATTCTAATGGAAACATTTTTTAACTAAAAGCTGTTTATAGTTACTTGATGATATCGTTTTTTCGAAACATAATTTTAAGCTATTCCAATGTATTCGAATTGGAAATACTTCCCTTACTTTTCATTTTCAAGGTTTTTTTTTGTTCATTACTATAGTTATTGGAAATTTTCTAAAGATGAGTGTGTTCGTTGTTTGGTTTCCCTTTCTGTTGTTTGAAGAAAAATACAAGATTAGATTTCGTTCGTACATGGACCCAAATATACAGGCGAAATAAAGTCCGAGGAAGTGCAGAGCAAGGAAAATGTGAATTTTTAAAAGCTGTTTCTGTTATTGGTGTTTAAAAAACGCTTTGTTTGGCTTTTAGCTTACAAACTCGTAATTCATGTTACGTACACCACAATACTCTGTTATCAGCACTTGTATGCATCCATATACATATTTTCTTTTGTGTCGTTTTCTTTACTTTTAATAAGTCAAAGAGTTTTTCTTTTTCTTTGTTTTGTTTTTTTTTGGTTATAAAAAGGACATTGGGGAGTCATTCACAGCTGGTTTGTTTGTATGTTTTTTTATTTGTTGTTTTGTTAAAAGATTTTAAAATAATATTTTGCAAATAACATTACATTAACGAAAAGTTAAAAGTGATAAGAAATGAAATAACTTTAAACTTTGTTAGAGCATGTGCTTTGCAAACTTGTAATACTTTCGAAGAGAAGATATCAAACTAGATAAGTTTGTTAGTTTAAGTTTGATAGTAATAATAATTTATTTTAAAATTAAATGTGCAAAAGTTTTCTTTCTTAAATTACACATCAATATTAATGATTATTACAATTTTTAGTTGTAAATAAGTTCTAATAAAAGTGCTCTTAATTATTAAAAAATAAAGTAAAAATGAATGGCTTGATTTTGTAAAACTCAAAATTTCCAAACATTTTGAATTTATAAGCGTCAAGGGGTGTAAGAAAATGATTAAATACTTCATCCGTGGTGCTTCAAAAGACGTGTATAAAACTGTAGCAGGTGACGAATCATAGATATATGCTTATGAGCCGGAACAAAACCGTGTGGGTATTCCAGGACGAGCTAAATCCAACAAAAATTGTTCGTGGAAGAATCACAGCGAAGCAAATGGTCGCCTGTTTCTTCGGCCGTATGGGTCATGTGGCCACTGACCCGCTTGAGCAACGTAGAACTGTCAATTCTGAGTGTTACACGACCATTTCTTTGCCGAAAGTCCTTGGAGAAATTCGTAAATCTAAACCCCGAAGACGAATCATTCCTCATCATGACAATGCGATATCTCACACATCGCCTCAAATAAGTTAATTTTTGAGCAGCCAAAACATCGAATTGATGACTCCGTCTCCGTACACTCCTCACATGGCACCCAATGACTTCTACTTCTCGTTCACGAATATCAAAAGTAAACTGAGTGGTTAACGATTTACGAGCACCGAAGAAACAGTTGAAGCGTTCAAAAACCATGTTTTGGAGGTGTCTCAAGAGGAATGGAAAACATGATATGAAAAATGTTTCGAACGAATACAAAAGTGTATGGATCATCAAGGGGAATATTTCGAAAAACAATAAAGTCATTTTCATTTTAAAATGTTTTTATTATTTGCTATTCCCGAAATAGAAATAGTAGCCCTTGTATAAAGAAAGTATTAACTAAAACATCTATTATTTCTTAAATGAGCTTGTTGTAACAACCGACTCCAAAGCAGATGGACATTTAATAAAAAATATGTAAATTTAAAAAAACGACCTTTGAAATAAAGCAAACATTTTTCAAATCAGTTCAACAGTTTAACAAACAAACTCAAACGAATTGATAACTTTCGCTTCAAATTTTTTAGTCGATTAAAGAGAGTTCTAAGCGTCCACATTCAACGGAGTTACGCTGTTTTTTACATTGTTTCAGTTGTGTATCTCATATTGAGATTTAATAGAAATAATACCACTCATTTTCCACTAGCAAAGTTTACTTTGCAAAGTATTGAGTTTGATGCTGAGAAGGGAAAGAAAAATGGGGGTGAGTACAGACTTTGATGTACTCGATTCTTTGTTCACAGGGTTGCCGTTGAAAATTTCGGAAAAGTGTCATAAAAATGGTATTTAAAAAAAAAGCGTCAGTGCATCAGTCAGTGCCCACTTTTGTCTGGGGAAACACAGAACTAAGCATGAGCATTAATATATTTTTATTTTTACTCATGATCATGCCTGACCACTATTGAAAAATTACTCCTAATCACATCTCCAGTTCTTAGCAGAAACGGGCAACGCTCCCGTGATTAGCGTGAATCATGCGTGATCATGCATTTTTTGTTTCAATCACGTGAGCATGCATGAACAATAAAATAAAACAATGCAGCGTGCTAGAGTAGATTTTTAGCGTGATTGTTTCGTGACTTGTTCTTTTATTGTAATTTTTTTCAGTTAATTTATTTCTTTATTTTATTTATTTTTTCGTGAGCATTTCTTGAGCGTGATTGTTTTGTGATTATGACTAACTTAACGCTCCACTAACGTGAGCGTGCTTGAATGTACACCAAAAATACAAGTTTGTGCATTAGTGTGCATGAGTAAATTTTTTTTAACCATGATCGTGCACGACCACTAGTGAAAAGTTACTCCTAATCCCATCGCTAGCTCCCATCGCTTTTTCCAGTATTTACATACATAAATGCAAATACATACTTAATTAAGCTGGTGCGGCTTGTTTCATTTAATTCTCTGTATTTCTTTGTGTTTATTTTCTTGCCATTATTGTGGGCTTAGAGTACATTAACAAAACTTTGGCTTAAAACTTTTTCACTTAACCAAGTTAGCAGTTAAAGTTTAACTAAAATGCTGCATTTTTGTGTGTTTTACTCCATTTTGTTTTAATAAAGGCGTTCAAATTTACCTCTTTCTTAATATTTATATGTTAAGTTTTCTGACTCTCTGCATTAATATTCGTCTGCCGGTTTCTTGCTTTAAGCCAAAAGAAAGCAATCAGCAAATAGATTAAAAAAAGCTCCAAAATCATTTAAATTCTTTCCTCATAAATATTCCAACAAGAAGCAAACAAAATAAAAAGTAAGACAAAAAACAGCTTTCAGAACCTCTAAAAGTAGACAAAACTTGCCACACACACAAACTTGCTGAATGTTAATTTTGTAGAGCAACGAACAAGAAGGGGCAAGAGAGGAGAACCTGGCCCTCATTTTTCTTGACTAAAAAAGATATTCTTAAATATACAAAAACCATGACAGCATCCTCTTTAGATGCTAAAATGCAACAATTTTATTCAGCTGAGTTAATATATTTTCTCGTTTTTAATGTTCTTAGAGTTATTTCTTCGAAACCTGTTATAAGGACACAGTATCCTTATAAACAAATAATATTTATTTGGCATTAAAGGTGTAAAAAACAGTGTTCTTAAGAAATTTCTTTTATTTTTGATCGCTTTATGCTTGAAGGACTCTAACGACGTTGTTATCCCTTTACAATTTGTTTAACTTAACGGGAAATAGAAATAAAAAACAAGTAACAAAAGTGGCAAGAAAGCTGCATAAAAAGCAACAATTTGATTACATTTATATTATGCCAGCCAAAGAACCACCAAATAATACAAAATTTTAAATCTTATATTCGTATAATCCCAGATACGTACATATTTGTTTAACGAAGTTGAAGGAAAGGAATTCATTCTTAAGATTCAAATGTTGCAATAGAGTTTAAATTTTTATTATAAATGGAACTGAGAATAATAATAATTTTGTGGTCTGAGAGCGGGGAGTGCAAGCTCCATTCCCAATTTTGGATTTTTAATACCCGAAATTCCTTCTTTATAATAACAAATTAATAACAAAATCGTTATACATTTTCAGCTTGGAATTGTTCAATTGCAATTTATGTTAAATGTTTCTTAAGATTTTAAAATTGTGAAATTTGTTCATCCCCAAACATGAAAAAACTTCCCGATTTGGTGAAAAATTCCCTAAACTGGGAACGCTGTCCATTAAAATTTAACTCAGAAAAAATGCTTTTTAAAGAATTAACTTTTTAAAAAGGATTTTGAAAAAAGGACTCTTTCCAAAAGGACTACTTTTTTTTAAGAACGAACGCACAGCGGTATGTCTTCGTACATTTGGCTGCAAAAAATAGAAAGAGTTATCGTACAGTGATAAGATTTGGTACACTTGAATAAATTCGCCTGGTATATGCCTCAAACTTTGGTTAATATTCTCGCGAGGATTCGTATCCTTCCCATATATCCTTAAATAAAAATTCCATAAAATTTAATATAAGAATTGAAGCTCCACAAAATTTCTCACAGCAACCGCTTACAATATGCAAAGTGTTTCGATTAATAATAGTGTTTGTTCGATTCTGAGTAAGAAAACGATTTGCTCCAAAATGTCCTTTGAAAAAATACCACAAAAACGGTACAGAAATAATGAACAAGATTGTTTGAATTTTCGTTTCTATTTTACGAAACATTTTAGAAGTATTGTTTGAGTTGAGGATGTAACAAAAGTTGAAACTCGTTAAATATAAGTGGAAGGATTCATGTCCTTCCCTCATATCATTAAATTAAAAATGCCATAAAAAAATATTGTAAAAAGTAAAAAATGTGGCTTTATAAAATATCGTAAACACATTAACTAAAATATCTTTGGTGTTTCGATCAAGTTTTGTTTAAGTCTTGATTAATTCTTAAGAGCCAGGATGCGCTCTACTTGGAAATTTCCTTAAAAAAAGTTCTTAAAATAAATATTTTCATTTAAGTGTACATCAAATGAGTTCAAAACCATTAAAGATTCTATTCATTAACTATTATTGCTTTAACAGCATCATCTAGTTTCAATATTTGTTTACGAGGTTGAATTTTTTTACGAGTTACTTATGAAAGGATCAAGATGATGCAAGTAACGGGGTTTTAAAAATTTCAAGGATAAACTTCTTAATCTTATTAAGGATAAGCTTTTTATTCAGTTTCCTTTCCATCGAAGAGCGTTACGTATTCTGTGAACAGCCACTTTTGAATGAAAAAGTCGAATCCCATAAGTATGCAATAGTCGACCCCTGTGTGCGATAATATCGTATGTTGCAAAATCTAAGTTTTGCAGGAAAGCATTTTTATTACTATTTTTATTACTATTATATACTTAAAACTGTTACATAAGATAAAATGTAATATGTAATTATTTTTTTTTTGTAATTAAAATATTTTATTCACGAATCTTATAAACTAAATTAGGTACAATGTTATGAGATTTTACTTAAGCGTACAACAACAATTAAATCTAATAATTAAATAAGGAAACTATTAATAATATCGTCTTGAGGAAAATTTATCACAAAAACCTCCTACAAACTTTGAAAATGAAATTTGGAAAAACAAAGGTTTTTTTTAACAAAAGATTCTCAGCGACTGTTTAGTAAGTTTCTTATTGTTTCAAAATTAGACAATCGGAATTTTTAATTAAATGTCAGCGTCAAATCGTTGGCGAAAGAAAGTGTTTATCTTTTTGTATTTAAATCTATTGTGCAGTAAGTCCGTGGGGAATCTAGAGGGAAGATTATGAATTATTTTTAAATTTTTGTTTTGAATAACCTGAAGTGTTTTTGTATGTGTCTTAGCAGTTTTGTGAAACCAGGCTGGACAGCCATAAGTCATTATCGGTCGAATACACATGTTATACAACAATAACTTATTTTTAAGGTTGAGCTTAGACCTTCTATTAAGTATGGGGTAAAGAGCACGACCGCACTTTATAGCTTTAGCACAAATGTAATTCACATGTTGTTTAAATTTAAGTTTTTTATCTAAAGTGATACCTAAATATTTAATATCATCTTTGATGGGGATCACGTTTCCCCGACAGTACAGAATTTTAGTGAGAAATACGTTTTGGTGATTTGTTATATGGAAGTATTATGGCCTGCGTTTTATTATCATTTACTTTTATTTTCTACTTATTAAAATATTTTTGGCTTGTGTTAAGGCTCTCTTGCATTCTCTTGATTATTGCATTTGAAAGTTTTCCACTGCATATAAAAGCACTGTCATCACTGTCAGCATAAAATGCTGCTCCCTGATCTCTGTGCACCTCAACATCAGACGTATATAAGGAGTGTAGAGTGTAGGTGACAATACTGACCCTTGTGGCAATGCCAATGTTGAGAATTCCCCGTCAACAAACACAATAAATGTACGATTCTTTAGAAAACTTTGTATAACTTTTTTGCAAATACAATGGGAAACCTAATGCATTGAGTTTGTATAACATTCCATTGTGCCAGATGTTGTCAAAAGCCTTTTCTACTCGTATATCGAGAAAAACAACGCCAGTACTCTTGCGATTCCTTTTGTTAATAAGATAAAATGTGCATTTTGTTATCTCGATAGCTATTATATTTAGCGCTATAATATTTTGTCCACAGATGAATTAATGGATTTACAAAAAATTTTGCATAAAAAAGTCGATTTCAGAAAGAGTGTAACATACGATAATTTCGCGCACAAGGGTCGATATTATTTTTACAAATTAGAGATGCAGTTTTGGAGACTTTTCAGAAAATTTGTTCAGCGATTGATAGAAATCGATGGATTTTTTTCACTTAAATTGACAGAATAGGCTCGCATCTTCCAACGAAAATTGAAAAGGCTGCGCTTTATGAACTTTAGTACGGGTATATCTATTGACTACTTGCGTATTATCCAGGTATTTTTTTATTGAACAGAAAATATTTGCCAAATTTGCAACCTATTGTAGGAGTTGTAAATTCAATTAATGTAATTACTAATAAGATATTCACAACCAAAAACTCCTGCAAGAGGTTGTGAAATGGTCAAATATATTTTAACAAAAAAAAACACATTAATATGTGGGTAATAAAATTATTTGACATAATTACATACATACGCAACAGCGATGCATGAAAAAAAATCACCAGCTTTCGCTGCACAACTTTTAAGATATTTTTTCTAAGACATTATTACTTTTTCCTTAAAAACAAATTATAGATTTCGCTTAATGAAACACATCTCTATAAAACTGCATAATTAGATTTTTCAAATACAGTGTTCAAAAAAATGCTTTTGCTTTTTCCATTTTAAACTCTTAACAGGGAAATCATATTACAAACTTATCCATTTTTCTTTTATGCATAAAAAATCATTCTTTTAAACTTGCCTGACAAAAACAAACGAATAAGGAACAGACAACTATTTCAAACTAAAAATCGAATGAATAAAGAACATTTTTCATCTTCTTATCTTTACGGATGAAATTTAAAAGTTTTTCGGCATCTTTTTCCCCACCATTTTTTTTCTTGAGGCAATTTACGCAACACAATTCCAAACAAACAACCCAACCAACCAGCGTAGGAAAACTACGGAAGGAAACATTAAAAAGAAAGATATATAAAAAAGTCAATACACACAAACACACAAACACATACACGCATACACATCATACACATATAAAAGTAAACATCCCTGCAGATAATATTGGACTACGTGGTTCATTATAGCTGAAATGGACTAGTTACAATATGTTCCGATGTAATGCAGTCATGGAGTATGTCATTTTCAAACAAGAGCTTATTGCTATACGACAAATGTTCGTGCTTTCACGATATTACTCGTGCCGAAGAAACTATTTGTGCATGGTCCATTTTTAATGACATGGAGTAGTTTTTGGGTTAGTCCGATGTAGTGCAAACCTGGACCATATGGTCCAGCCCTAGGACATCGTAATGTTAAATAGACCATGTTTTCTTCATACATTTGGGTAACTTTTGGACTAGTCCTGGTCCTTTATGGAGTATACTTTACATGCGTGTATGGACTAGTCGCGTTATCTGCAGGGATACAACTTGCCAGAAAACTGTGTAAATAAGTAAATAAAGTTTTGAAATATAAAACGGAACTAGAAGCTAAAAAAAAACTATTTTATGTAAATCTTTTGTTGTTCATGAATAAACGGAAGTTTTATTTTATGTACATTATCAATAAATATATTATTCTTGAGTAAATTCAAGCAAATAGAAAATTTACTACAAATATTTTTACTGTCTAAATAACTAAAATAATCTTTTCTTTTTTTCACTCTGCAATTTCTAAAAAAAAAAAAATTTCAATACGTTATTTAATTATGTATGTATGTATGTAGTTTCATAGAAAAAACTCGTTTGAATCTTGTTAAGCAATTAAACTTTAATTGCATTTACTGGCTTTAATTTTTTCAAAAAAAAAATCGAATAAAAAAATCCTTTGAGCTTAACAATATTTACTTACACATCCATACATATGCACATATTTATTAGAAATTCTTAAAACCAGAATTTAAATTCAATACTCATTGCTATCGTACACGCTCTATGATTGTTTGTGTGTTGACTGGTAACAATTATAAATTTCAACAAAAGTATCAAAAATCAAATGAAACCTTTGCCCTCATTTCCTTCCGTCTTTTGCTTCTTTTCATACAAAAGTTTACGTTTATGCTTCTGCTTCGAAAGCTGAATGCTAATGGTTTTTGCACTTGTACACAGAGAAAATTAAGAGCTGCGTGTACCATGTTGCATGTAATTGCAACTTTGTTAATTCGAATTATTTTAATGAAAATTGAAATACAGGAAAAGTATAAGAAAATCGTACACATCGGCTAGTTTTCGATATTTCCAAGTCTCTTTAAATCCAGTTTTCCAGGAAATATTTATTTTCTAAATGATTTTTATTAATCAACCGAAAGTTAGCGAAAAAATAATTTCTTTCGAATTTTCATAGACATTTTTAAAGAGTCAAAAACGGGTCAAAATCGTCGTCAGAAAGAACTTAGACCATTACGGTCGATTGCCAAGCCATTGTTCAGAACAGTGCGTGTTATATTCAGAATCAGCATAGAAAAATCATTTAACAAATGATTTGCCTTGTTGTTTCTAAATTTTGTTGCAACTATTCCAGCGATAGAGAAATAGAATATTTTGCTTTACGCTGAGGCCAGTCTTATCGTTAGTAATTCTTTGTTAGTTTGGGCAAATTTCTTTGATTTCGCCTTTTAGCTCGATATTTTTAAGAATAACAGCAGACGGCTCAACAATCCTAAAGTATGCTTTAATATATTTTAACAAATATTAGAGTGAATTACATTAACATCAACTGCAATAACAATGCATCACTACTTTCATTGTTCTAACGGTAACAGTGTCGATTTTGTTACTGTTACATTTTTTTCCACCCCCTACTTCACAGAGTGGCATAAGGAATACAATTCTATAAAATCAAAATTCACAACAATTAAATGAAGCACGAAACTCTGTATATGTATTTGCTGTTGATTAACATTTTCTTTTTATCAACAGGAAGTTCAGTATAAAGTTTGATATTTTAATATTTCAATAATTCAGTTTTTTATAAGAATTTCTTATTCAGATTATTTTTGAGGTATTGATTTAGTCGTTAAAATTTAAGACCCGTATTCATAAAAAATAGTTTGTATTTGAACTGTATTTTAAGACAGATTTTTCATACAAATTTTCTTTAAAATACATTTTAAAGCCAAATTATATTTTTACGAATACGACCGTAAATGCTTCGCCTTTAATATTATTGTTAAATAAACTATTTTTTTATTTTTAATTTCTTGTTTATACAAAAGTTTTCTTTAAGTGTAAAGAATCCCTTAAAAACTAAACAGCTGGCAACATCTTTCATACATCCATCAAAACAAATGCATTTGATTTGTACAAACTCTCAGAAGAACACAATCATATATATATACATATATACATAAGTACATATGGATGTATGCACACTGTATTACACACACTAAGTATTGCAGATATCTCTTTATTCTCTTAATCTGTTGTTTTTGACTCTACTTATAAAAACAAAAAGACTGTGGTTACACGATACAATGTTTCATAAAATTTACTACTTGAAAGTTTTTTATCATATTGAAAAGCAAATGATGTTAGCAAAATTGACAAAAATCACTCAAAAATTAATATTGTGACATTTTCCCCATTGTTTATATGTCCCGTCCCATTAGCAAACAAAAAAGTTCCATGCAACATATTTCATGAATTGCATCATGTAAGACCGGCCAAAGAAATTTTCTTATTATTATTATGACGGTGGTTAAAATAAAAGTTTTAAGAAACAACAACAAATATAAACTCTTGTTACAGCAGCATCAACCTTAAAACACCACTCCCAACAACAATAACAAAATGAAAGTATGAGGAGGTGTGAGTATGCATGCAAAAACTAGTGCTAACTTTTTAAGCAACAACACTTTTGTTATTTTAAAATTAATTTTTACTGTTCTTACTGTTTACATTCAAGAAATCAGTGTAAAAAAAGAAAGAGGTGATTGATGAAAGAGTGCTCATGGAGAGAGAGAGGGAGATGGAGAAAGCAAGGGAATTTATTCGTGAAAGGTAAACTATGAAATGGAGTATTTGAACAATAGTATCGAAATAAGTTTTGCAAGCTTCGTTTATATGGATGCATGTACTTACATATGTACACATGTGTGTATGTACATATGTACATAAGTGCGTTTGTAACCAAATGTGTTTTTGCTTATTTAGAACGGTTCTTAATTTTTGATTTCCACATACACACACCTACACATGCAAATGTTAATATTTGCCGCTTGTGCTGTTGCAAACAACATGTAACAAAATAAGTGGATTTGCTTCTCATTTTATTTTGTTTGTGTGAGTTTATAACATACAATTGTACTAGTTTATGAATTGTGTCATATTGTATGTTGGATGTATGTACAAGTGTGCATATGCATATCCAGGTTTATAATGTTATGGAGTATATGAACATTTAAAATATGTATGTACATATGTGTGTATGTACTTATTTTCTTTAAGATGGAAGCTGCAATATAATCTTAACAATAACTTGTATTGTTACAATATGTCTAACGAAGTTTTCACTTATATGGATAGAATTGCTTGCTTATTATTATACTGCTGCACGGTGGTTATGATTTTTTTTAACAAAAAAATTATAACTTCACAGGGTGACTTTTCATACATATATTTTCATACATTTATTTTGGAATGGAATTTTTTGTTGTTTTTTAACTGCAGCGTATGGGTACGGTTAATATTGATTAAAACATTTCTACATATTTTGATTAATCACTTAAAAGCTTTGCTAAATTTAAAAAGCAAATTAAGGAAAACACTTGAGTTAAATTAAAATTATATTCTAGATAAAACACAGTACAACACATGCTTTTGGGACTCAATTCTGAGAATTGCACGTGAAAGTAGCTCCAAAAATAAGAACTTCTGCATCATTCCTTTTGTCAAGTTGGCCGCATTAACAATTTAAAGGCCATATGAATTTTTTTGTTCATGGTGGATTTTTATCACTTTTTGAGCATTTTAACACGATTATATCTCGGTATACCATACGTATGTATACTTGGTATTTTCCATATTGAAATATTCAATGTTCTTCTGGTTTTAAAATTTAATTATTAATTATTAATGCGGCCAACTTGACAAAACGAATGATACAGAAGTTCTTATTTTTGGAGCTACTTTCACGTGCAATTCTCAGAATGGAGTCACAAATCAATGAGCTGAAAAATCTTGTACTGTGTAATACAATTTTTTACTTCAATTTTCAAACTATATATTTCTATAAATTTAGAACTCACTCTTCATTGACAAAATGCTTAATAGAAGGTGCATTTATTTAAATAACCATTTTGCATTGAGCAGCTGTTTTAAGTTGCAATTTATATTATTATATAAATAAATACTATCTTCCTCAATAAATTGTTACCTGCATAAAAGAAACATTTTCTATCTGTGCATATTTTATGTAATTTATGTATGAGAATTTATCTTCGTACGTGTGTGTGTGTGTGTCTGTCTTTTAACAAGTTTCGTATTATCTTTTTTGTTATATTTATTGCATTATTTGTGTCGTTGTTACTCTTTCTTCAATTCCAACCAAATGAAACTAACTTTTCCTCTTTCTAATATTGTCATTTAATATTTACATTGTTGTTGCCGTTGCTTGAATATGTAAGTATGTGGGTTCTAGTTTCAATTCTTTGCTTTTATTTCACCCATTCATCTCATGTAGTTTTCCTTTCTTTATTCAAATGCAACAGCTTGCGACCAACCACTGATGTACTGGCATATAAATTAAACAAAAAAAAAGAAGAAAAAAAATATGTAAATGAATGTAAAAAAAGTTAACAAAATGAAAAATTTGCAACAACAAAAACTCTTTTCAAGTGCTCATCTCATCTTTCCATTTTTTTATCAGCCAGCCGTTCTATGGTTTCTTTTTTTTATAATTTTTCTCATATTTTGTATCTTGTCTTGTTGGTAGATGCTGTTATTGTTATTGCTGTTGTCGGTGTCGTTTTTTTTGTTGAGAATGACACAAGGACGTCACTTTTCTGCTCTTTTTCAATTCCTATTTTTATAGTATTTTTTTTCTATGTGTATCAGCTTGTCTATTCATCTATTTGTCTTTGTGTAACAGCTGCTGCTGCCATTGCCACCGTTGCCGCTTCTGCTCCCATTGTCTGTCCACATTTGCAAGCCTTTGCTTGTGTCATTGCAGCTCAAATACAAATTGCCAACATTGTTGTTGGAAAAAGTGTTTTGGTTTTGTTGTACAACATACATTTTTCCATTTTATGAACACAGATCTTTAAAGGAATAAATTTCAAGTGAAAATTATAAGAAATAATTAAGTAGGAAAATTCCGGCAAAGAAAGCGAGTTCAATGCAAAGAGCCAATAGAATAAACAGGATTTTTAAAAATTGCTCCGTGTTAGTGGCGGAGTTGTGCGATAATAAATTTATTTGGGAGACCACTTTTTCCGTCTGAATTCCACTTAAATTTCTATTGGACCGAACTGGATGCAGGCACATTTAATTAAAGAAAGTTTATCTTCAATCTATTTTCGGTTCATAAATATGCGATAATCAATACTAAGGGTGAGCGAATTGTTCGTCAAACAAAAAATGCGACAAAAAAAATTAACTCTTTTTTTATTTTCTTTGAAGTCAAAGAAATTTTTAAGTGTCTCCTTTAGGAAATTTGAAATAAACTTCCTATAGAAAATGCTAAATTTGGGAAAATCTGTTCTGCTTAGCAAGTTGAAATTAATTTATGTCAAATTTTCCCTTGTTCCTTTGGAATATTATACAGTACAACCTCCATAATCCGGACAGATATAGTTTCAGCTACTGTCCGGATTAGTGGATCGTCCGGACTACAGTTAAAATAAAATTTTAAATGCAATATATAAATGTATGTACACATACATAATTTATTTTTATTGCCGAAAAGAAAAATAAGAATTCATTTGTATATAATTTATTTACAGAAAACATAAAGAAACATATTAAAAGTGACCAAAAATATTCCTTTTGAAAAATAAGAATTTTTATGTAATTTGTCAGCTCTATTTTTAGATTGTTTTAAAAATAAAATATCCCTATCTGTTGCTTTGGTTTATTTAGCCCATTAAATAGCTTTTGAAAACAGTTCGCCACGCAAATTTTACTGTGAGTGTCCGGATTAGGGAGGTTCTACTGTATCATGTCCAATTCTCTCTGACTAAAAATGTTACGAACTTTAGCCAAAATAATAATCACTTGGGATTAAAAACCACTAACAACCAATTTGTACGAAAAATAATCACAATAAATAAAATCTGAAATGTTTTTTTTGTTTATCTTTAAATATTTTCAATTAATTGAAGAGTCGTCAAGTTGTAAACAAAAATGTCTTAAATGTCTAAATTAATATTAATCATACGCAACATGTGCCAAAAAATATAAGATGGATATGATCAGTGATGCCAGCGGAAATTTAACAAAATCCCTACATGTCTCGAAAAAATTCCCCCTTTTTCCCTACACACAAAAAACAATCCCCACATTTTTCCCTACTTTAAAATTTAATTTATTTTAACAAAAACGAACTTTTTATTTGCATTTTTTAAATTTTGTACATTTATATCGCCAGGTACAAACTTTAATTTTAAAATAAGGATGCGTAGTTCTCACCAGGTTAATCAAATCTTAATTCCGAATGCTTAATAAAATTTTGACCACGTTAAAAAAAATGTGGGACTCCGGAAAGATAGAATGAACCATGGGGGTTTTTGTGTCGAAGAAGGCATTTTAATAACTATAATAGCCTAATAAATAACTTTTTAAAAGTCTTAGTTTATATATTAAACATAAAAAAATCTATTTTGTTTTTGTTTTCTCACACAAATTCTATTCCCAGGAAAATCAGACATTTCTTTGCCTTTCGTTGTCTCTTACACTTTTGTGTGGTGTTTTACCTAATTACACGGTAATAAAAAGGAAAAAAGCAAAGTATTAAAAATTCCCTACATTTTCCTCAAAATGAAAAATCTGTTCTCTTTTCCCTTCACTTGAAATTTTCCCATAAATTCCCTAGTAAAAGGGAAAATTCCCTACTCTTGGCATCACTGGATATGATGATGATTTGTGTCTTTAAATTTAGTTAATATTTAATTTTGTAAATATAGAAAATTAAATTTAAGTACGCAGAAAAATATACTTATTTATATCCAATGAATTTTTAAATGAATATTATGAATGCAACATGACTTTTTTCCCAAACACTTTTTCTCAAGTACTGAACTTACATTGTGCAAGTTTTCATGCCGAAATTCAGATTGTTTGTAAGAGTGTTGAAATCGAATTACGGTGGTATCCTGGTTTAACGAACACTCAGTTTGACTGAATTCGCTATTTAAGGCACGTTTAATTTTATTTCATTGAGTAGCTTTTAGTACGAACAAATTCAAAAAAATGTTGACTCGATATGACGAATTTCCTCAATTATGAAAACGAAGCGACCTCATAAGAGGGAAAATAGCAAAAACAAAATGCCTGTTGTGTTTGTTGTTGTAGAAACAAGCGTACCTTGATAAATATATGTAAATCCTTTGCATAACAACTTTTGTATTCCTTCCTCTCTCCCTCTCATTTGCACTACAAAATCAAAGAAAACTTGCCACAACTGATTCTTAGTGCCAGTCTCACGATGTCACAAGTATTCGTTCTTTCGTACAACTACATTTAAAACAAAAACAAAATTTAGAACAAAAACAAAGAACGAATATGTGTGATATCCTGGGACTGGCAGTTATTCAAAAGGTAAATCCGAATTAGTTTATTCAAGTTTTTTTTTAATTTTTTTACCATTCTTCTTGCAAACAACAATTCACTCCTTTAGTTCCTCTTACTTTTTATTTTTTTATTTTGTTGCTGACAACTATTTATCTAACAGTAGTTACTTAAGCTTCAGATCATTGAAAGTTCAAGCATTCAAGTACACTACCGTTATATTTCATCATAAGTTGATACTTATTTATACAGTTACACACTACACACACAGACACACACACTCACACATGTGTACATACCCTGCACGAAATGCGGATAGTAAAACTGTAATGATTCACCATTGACTTTGTCACCAGCACTACTGACCAATTATAAACCAGACAATGATTTGTGCTGTAGACATTTAGCATGTACTTGTCATTGAGAATTCACCAGTGATCTTAGAACTATTGACTAAGTACATCTTATGGTACCATTTGGAGATATTGCAAACAAAGATTCACAAGTACATTTTAATAATTATACTCTACAATTGAGCATTTTGTACAAGATTTTCCCATTAGTATTATTGTAGGATAAAGTAATAATTTTAGAGCACAAAAGAGATGGGCACCGCTCATCTCGATCATCCTTGCCAGGTGTCATCACGCCTAAGAAGACTCTTAGAACTATTCCGGCCATACACCACAGGAGTAATTCGCTTCTGACTTTAAATGGCACGAAGAGTTCTCTGAAAAACTCGAAATATTATATGGGCCTTCTTGACACTCGACTTTCCGCAAGCAAAGACCTGTACTACACATTCTCTAAGCGCTAATCTGAACACATTTCTGTGAGTGAGGATTCAGATTTAAGAATTAATTTTATAGCTGATACTGATAGTGTAGAGTATTTATTTATACACTTTACGCATTAGAATATTAACAGTTTTGTTTATTATAACGGTATTTGTTATGGCGTGTATGCATGTGTGTGTGTGAGTGTGTATGTGTGCTATAAATAGAAAGGTGACTCTTCAGGAAATTTGTACCAGAGATATTGAAGGTTCAGCAAAAAAGAAAACCAATTCAATTCTTTGTTAAATACCAAACAAAAACAAAAAGGCAAACGTTTGAAATATGATGTTTGATATCAAAAGTTATTCGCAATAATTTTTCAAGTCAAGACCCGGAGATTTGAGATAAAAATTTGTGTTTAAATTGATGTTCATTTGAGAATAAAGGTTTGCAATATTGCCCTTTTTCTCTCGATATCGAGAGTGTTGTTCTTAAATTACTATCAAATCTTAAAGTAATACAGGATCTTCCAATAAGAGGATATATTTAATTTTAAAGATTTTGTTTTTGTGAAATTTTTATTGTATACTTTGATTTTTTGGTGAAATTTTGACGTTTCAGCTATTTTTCGGCCCAACTTTGGACTTGGTCGTTTTATTTTGTGGGCTTAAGAATGTTTGTTGATATTCAGATTTATTGATTTTATGTTGAAATTTAAATTTCTCTGGAATCTTTCGATTCGATGGACAATTTTTGATTATCCGCCTCAATTTCATTATTTTCGTTCTTTTGGTGATTTTAAAATTTTATTGATAAAAGTTTTTTTTGCGGAAAATTTTTTTGGTGAAATTTTGGGTTTTTGTATATTTTTTAGTTGAATTTTAAAAAACTTTGCCGAAATGTTAATGGTGAAATATGTATAAATATTTTCATAATACAGTGGAATCTCCTTTAACGGACACTCCCATAAGCGGACACCCCTATTAGATGGACATTGTAGCCAGGTCCCGGCAGCGCTTCATAAGAAAAGCATTGCAGTCGCTTTTCCTTGAACGGACGCTTCTCATGAGCGGAGGCTCATGAAAAGAAAAATTCTCTTGGTCGGACAATTAGCTTATTTTTGCCGATTTTTTTTTATGTCATAATTTAAAAAATAATCTTGCCAAGACTCTTTTAATTTGTTCGCTTTAACAACAGGGCACGGTTTATCATATTTACTACATCACATAACACAGTTAATTGTGGGTATTGTAAATTTTTTTCGCTGTCACATAATGTTTTCAATCTAACGTTTTTTCTACAATTTACGCTTCTGCTTCGGAGAGTTGACAATACTAATTCCTGCAAACAAACAAACTTATTTGATCAACAGGTTGTAATCTATGCTATTACTTACGCGGTTTAGGGGATTCCCCAAATAACAGAAATTTGCGTACTCATAAAACATTTTAAACTTTTATTACATATAGAGCTACATTTAAAGATTTTTTTTTTGGTATTAAACCCAATTGAATAGTTTATTTTATTTCTTTAATAAAAGTATTTTTAAATAAAATCTGACAATCTTAGAGAAATTTTTGGTAATTTAAATTTTAAATTTAAATCTGTAAAATTTTGATTTTTTGCGATTGGCTTAATTTTGGGATGTCACGTTTTATTCGAATTCGCATTCTACTTGCGGATCACAAGCAGGGCTGCCAGTAAAATTTTCAGAAAAATCGTCAAAATCGTCAGTATTTAAAAAAAGTTGCCAGTATTAAAAAAAAAGTCGTTAAAACATCGTCACTAAAAAAAATTTTGTTTTATACAACAATCTTTCATTTAAAAGTTAACAATTCAACAGATTTCTAAAAAAATTAAAAACTATAAACATTTTGTTCAACTCAAAGCAAGATTTGAAAATATTTTATGTTGAAGCAGTTAAAATACTTTCCAATTTAATTTTTTGATTTATTCCATTTTACACGCGAACAAACATATTTACATATAAAGTAGGAATGAAGGACATATAATATTTATTTAAATTGGGTAATTACAAAATAAAAATACTATACATACATATCATAGTTGGGTTTCTTTTTATATTTTTTCTAATGCTAACACTGTAACATTCAGAGAAATTATTTTTTAAATAATCTTTTGAAAAAAAAATCCCTTCAAGGTTTCCTTTTTCCAATGAATTTCTTATCTTGGTTTTATTAAGATTAGTTTTGCTAAATCTTCTCTCAAAATTAGCTGAAGAGTTTGGCAAAGTCATTAAGTTATTTACAAATTCACATGAATTTGGAAAAACAGGTTCATTGTTTGGTAGATTAATTGCTTTTCCTTTTTTCCAAAATCCTAGTTCTCTTATTTCATGCTCAATATCTTGATATTTTTCTTTAGAGACTAGATTAGGAAAACCTTCTAATAAAGGAAGAGTTTCGGAGTTTTTTTTCAAAGCCACAGGTAATTAAAGTGTAATTAAATTTAAATATTTTAAAATTTTGTTATCGAAATCAAATCTTTTTTTTTTATTTGGTAACACAATTCAACGTAAAACGATACACAATTATCAACAAATTGATTGAAAGTTTCAACATCAATTTTATATTGTCTTAACATTTCTTTTGCATAAACACCAAAAATATAAACTTCTTTCTTTTTAAAAAAATTTTTACGGTTATGGAAATCAATTTGATTTAGTGGCGTATTCTTTATACAATCTTCTACTAAGAAATTGACTAAAACGTTTTAAGAAAATTTCGTCATTTCATAGACCATCTTGTGAATTTGAATTCCTTCAATTTTGTTTAAATTATTCATAAAATTAAGCACATATTTAAAAAAACAAATTGAGCAAAAAGTAGCGAAGTCAAAAAATCGTCAAAGTATAAGGAAGGGCAATAACAAATTCGTTAAACGTCATTTTGTGAAATTCGCTATAAAAAATCATCAAAATGACGTAAACTCGTATGTTTGACACCTCTGCTCGATCACCAGCTCAGAATATTAACGACTTCTTGGGAATAGGCTTTTTTACTGGAATGTTTTTAATACATTTTTGAGTAGTTTTGACAAAATTCTTCTCAAAATTCTCTTTTATTGTTTGTATTGTATCTTCAGGTCTGCTTTCTTTAAGTTAATAATTTGATATGGGTTCTGAATTTTTTTATTTTGAGCAGAAGTCTTTCCATTCATTTCTGCAAAATATAATTTTTGTCTGGTTTAAAATTTTTTTTGATTTTTTACATTCTTCTTTTAATTTTTTTTACAAGATTTTATTTTTTTTACCAAAATTTACATTTCTTGGTGAAATTTACTTTTGGTAAAATAAGTTTTTGCCAGCATAATTTTTTTTGGTGGAAATTAATCCGCAGCGAAGGCCAATAAGTACCAAAAAATGTTTTAGTATTTTAAATTTTCAATCGGACTTCTTCCTAATAAAATTTTAATAGATTTATTAAAAATAAATTGAAATTGATTATGGAGGGGCGAACGTAGCTAGTTCCCATGCGTATTTCACTATTGCTAAGGCAGATTATCAGGGAACTTTACCCAAATATGTCTTACAACAACTGGTTATATAATTATTTTTTTTTTTTAGTTTATTTAAAAAATTTTATCTTATTTTATAACAACTTACGACTTGCTGTAGTTAAATTTTTTTTACCTAAAAAGAAGAAAACAATATTTAATTAATTTATTTTTGCTTTATTACAATATTGTAGAGTGTTAAAAGGAATTTCTAAAAACAAAAAAATTATTTGAAAGTTAACGCTTTTAGCAAACAAAACCAAAAAAGTGATTGCAAAAGTGAAATCAATCAGTAATAAAATAATTTTTTTTTATTGCAACGTTAACAAAAAAGTTTGTAGAAACTTTTCCTAAGAGCAGAAAGAAAACCTTGAAAATGTGTGTTTTATTTAAAAATATATTTCCTAAAGTTTGTTGGATTTTAAATGTGGGCAAATAAAATGCAAAACATATTAAAACTATGGGAAAAAAATATTTGTTAAAATGAAAACTTTGTTTATAGTGTTCACCAATTTCAAAAAGAAAAATACTTAAAATAAATGCTTCTAGTTTTCCCATTTACAAAAGCAGAAATCATTTTCCTACGATTCCATTTCTAACGCTTTGTATGTTCGACTATTAATTTGATAGAAAGTTTAATATTTTCAAAACATTCATTTCGTATAATTTCCATGAAATTGCACTAGAAACAAAAACAACAACAAACCATAAAATAATCGTTTGAAAATAATGAATGAGCAATAGACAGGAAAACACATTGAAGATTTCTGGCAAATATTTACTGTTCGTGGATAAAATAAACTTTTTCAAAAGGCAGAGATGAGATTGTGAATAACTTTTCATTCACGGCTATGCAAGCTCACGAGTAAACGAAGTCACTTAAGCCATGGAGTCATAGCTTAAGTTCATGCACTCTCATGTGATGGAATAACATTAATAAGCGATTATTAAACAACTTTTGAAACTCGCAACTCTTACAAATTTAGTCCGGATATAAAATAATCTAAACGAAAGTCATAAAGTTGGACTTAAGCTTGCAAAAAATTAAACTTATAATCACCCTGTTAAACTACAGCATGAGCTACAAATTGGCAAATTTAAATTAATTTATGAAATTAATTCAAATAAATTTATGAAATATATTTTATGAGACATAATAAAAAAATTATTTATGAATATTAATTTATGAAAATTTATTTATGAAAGTTCATTTATGAAAATTAATTTATGAAAATTAATTTATAAAAATTAATTTGTGAAAATTAATTTATGAAAATTAATTAATGGAAATGAATTAATGAAAATAAATTTATGAATATTAATTAATAATAATAAATTTATGAAAATGATTTTATGAAAATTAATT
Source organism: Gymnocheta viridis (assembly GCA_956483585.1). Lineage (NCBI taxonomy): Eukaryota > Metazoa > Arthropoda > Insecta > Diptera > Tachinidae > Gymnocheta > Gymnocheta viridis. The sequence continues at coordinate 14,106,621 of OY101442.1, forward strand.
CATGAAAATTAATTTACAAACGTTAATTTATGAAAATTAATTTATAACAATTAGTTTTAAAAAATTAATTTGTGAAAATTTATTTACGAAAATTAATCATGAAAACCCATTTGTAAAAATTAATTTATGAAAATAAAGTTACGAAAATTAATGAATGAAATGAAAATGAAAATTATTTTATAAAAATTAATTGTTGAAAATTAATTCATAAATTAATTTATGAGAATTAATTAATGAAAATTTATTTATGGAAACAAATTTATAAAAATTAATTTATAAAAATTAATTTATGAAAATTAATTTCTTACAAATTTATGAAAATTAATTTGTAAAAATTAATTTATGAAAATTAATTTGTTAAAACTAATTAATAAAAATTTATTTGTAAAAATTTATTTATAGAAATTAATTTCTGAAAATTATTTCATGAAAATCAAATTATGAAAATTAATTTATGAAGATTATTTTATAAAAATTAATTTCTAAAAATTAATTTATGAAAATTAATTTGTTAAAATAATTTTTTTATGAAAATTAATTTGTTAAAATTCTTCCATGAAATTTAATTTATGAGAATTTATTTATGAAAAGAAATTTATTTATGAAAATTAGTTTGTAAAAATTAATCTATGAAGATTATTTTATAAAAATGTATTTCTAAAAATTAATTTATACAGACGGAGAAAACGATTCCTAAGGAAATTCTGATTTCTCAAAGTTCACCGGCGGCACCACGCAAAACGTGTCCCAGTCTAGTTTCTCTCACGTGTCTGCTTGATTTTAATTTTATTTTTGTATTTTTAATTTTTATTGCATTTAAAAGTTTTGTTCAGCAATATTTTGTGTTCATTTTAATTTTAGTTTTTGTTCAAACTGCAGACAAGGATGCGGCTTAAGCTCTTTTTTTCAAATTTGCTTTTAGCAACACTTTCGGAATATTAGATATTATTATAGTGGCAGAGGAAGGGAATCTCATTTTCTGCTTCCACCTGGAAACGTGCCTGTTTAATATTGTCTCTAGGAAAAGTTTTTGTTAGGAGCAAGTGCGTAATCAACTTAAGCCTTTGGGGGAGGGGGTTGATATTTGCAAAATAGAAATGAAACCACAAACTTTTTTAAATTTTGCTTTTATAAAGGTATCAGGAACAATAGTTATTGTAATCGTTTTAAGGAAAGGAGAAACTTTATTTTTTTTCGTCTCCCTAGTGGTCCACGCCTGTCTAGCATTGTCTCCATGTTTCGTTGATTAAAAGTTGCTTCATTTTCAGGCATTATTTTTTAAAGTATTGATGAGGGTTATGATTAGGCCAAAGGCAACCACATAAGGTTTCATAGTTGATTATAGAACATAACGAAACATGATGGTGCATGCTCATACACACACAATACCACCATACAAAAGTTCATGCACTTGCTACTTATTATTCACACACACAAACACACACACACACACACACACACACACACATACAAACACATATTAAACTAATGAGCCCCAAATGCAAGGTAAGGACATTTTTATTAATGCTCACATGCACTCACACTCAAACGATTACAAATTATTAGAGACACTGCACTAGATTCATTGAATATATTGGCTGTGACTCTTGCAGAAGGCATGTTGTGGATAAAATACATGCATGTGAATAAAGGTTGAAAAGTCCTTTTAAAACAAGGCAAAAACAATTTATTTCGTTTGGAGATTTTTTTGATTGCAAAAGTTCCTTTAAGATTGTCTTCATATTTTATGGTTTTTGTATTGCCAAGAAAACTTAATAGAGCGCATTTTTCGAGAATCTGGTATAAAGTTCCTTTGCAATCAGTATCACTACCCTACTTTATCTTCTTTGCTTAAATTTGAACACACACTCTGCAGCCCACAAATACATTTGAGTACGAGTATTTACTTTAATCCTCTCTACTGATTTTACGAGAACTTTTTTTCATTTTAATTTTTTTCTGTTACCGAATGTGTGTTTGTTTTATTTCTTCAATGCTTTTCCACAATAAAATAAAATGCCAGCATGCGAGAGTGAGTGATAGGGAGGAAGGGAGCGAGCGAAGGGGGCCAAAATGCAACTTTTTAATCATGTTTTATAGTAAAGACAGCCAATTGGCAAATTGCCACATGTTTAATGCAGCAGAAGTAGCAGCTTTAGTTGATGTTAATTGCTTGGCCATTTTCAAAAGTAGTCAACATGTGGCACATAATACATTTAAACGAATATAATTCATTTTTTCTTGCCACATCCGCGCGTTCTTTTATTGCTCCGCTCTCTCTCTCGCTCTTACTTTCTCTCTCATACTTACCCATTCTCAGTGTCCTCTTGCTGTGTGGCTGTTCATTGGGAAATTTGTATTTTAAATATTTTTAATGCAATAAAATAAATGGAATAAACTGCCTTTAGAAAAAATATATAAAATAAATTTTAAAATGTGAATTAATGACATTCCCATTAATAAAATGTATTGATGCAGTTGTGGTTGTTGCAATTTGTCACCGATATTCTTTGAATTTAAAACAACGCTTGTAATTTGTCATACGAAAATGTTATTTTTTTTTTGCCTTGACTTTATAGGGAAAATTTTTTTATGGCACAAATTTTGCGTTTTTAAAAGTTTTAAATTTAACATTAAAAAATGAATCGAGTGAGCGATATTTTTTTAAACTTGTCGTTTTTATTAAAATTTTGTGTAACATCTTATAGTGTGAAATTGTCAAAATGTCAGAACCGTGATAGCTTTCAACATAAGGTCTAAAATATTTTATCCTAAGCGTTTCTTTGTAAAGATAAAAACAAAAAAAATAGAAAATCTGCAAAAAAAATTTTAATTTTGTCAGTTACGATAATTTTGCTCTAAAGGGGTCGATAATTATATTCCAGACAACTGTTGAAAAAATTGGAAAGCTGATATGCAATTTTAATAATAATTACAAAAATAATCAAATTTCAGCAAAAAATGGAACAAATGATAAAAAGTTCTAAATTAAAAAAAATAAATAAATAAAAATCAATTTTGTATTAAAATAAAGAAGAAAAAACAAATGACCAAAAACTGTGATTTTTACAAAAAGAAAAAAATTTAAGAAAACAAAAATATCCCAAAAATTTTACACTTCTCTTGGAAATGGCTAAATTTATGGGCGATTAAAATACAATCATAACAGATTTCAAGAAAGCTCAAGAAAAAAATCATTTAAAAAAACGATATCAATTTTATTGCCGCCCCTTAAAAAATTAAAAATATTATAAAAAAAGCTAAAAGTCATGTAGTAAATTATTATTGAATTAAAAATTAATCGATTAAATTTATTCGAATAAAAAATTTTCAAATCAAAATTGGTAAAATTAAATGATTGGACTAAGAACTATTAAAATGAAAACTGTGTTTATGAACAGAATTTATCGAGCAAAATAATTCGATTATTATTTTAGTCCAGTGTCCAGAGTTCCATTAGGTGAATTGTATGTGCGCCGAACGCTGTCTACAACGTTTTGTCAGAAAGTCTCATAACGCCATCGCTACTCTTTTAGGAATAAGAACCTTGTAGTTGTTTTGCCGTACTAGAGCAGGTTTCATGCAGCAGCCATTTGCAGATAAAAGAGCAATTTTCAAAAAGTAATCGCATATATGGTTGAATAAAATTGTTTGAATTTAAATAGAATAAAATCATTTGAATTTAAATTGAATAAAACTATTTTATATTATGTATTTTTATTAGCCGATGGGGTTTATTACGGTTGTCGTATTTTCGCCTTCGACAAGTTGTACAAAATACGACAACCGTAATAAGGCCCATTATAAAATGATTCGGGTAAAATCCTTCGAGTAAAAATTAATCAAATGAGAATTCTTCGAATAAAATTATTTGAGAGAAAAAGGTATTAAAAGAAAAAACTATTCGCGTATAATTATTTAAAGAAAAATTATTTATTCAAAGAATGCAGAAGAATAAAAATTATTCGATTCAAATAATACGAGCAATAAAGCTTGGGATAAATCCTATTTATAATAAATCCTTTGAATACAAATTATTAAAACACAATTATTTGAATTATTGAAATAAAAATAAATAATAAAATCGTAAGAATCATTCAAATCAAAATCATTTGAGTAATAGTTGTTGGAATAAAATTTTTAGAATACAAACCATTCGAATAAATGTTATACCAATAAAAATCGCACGAAAAAAACTTATTCGTTTGAAAATTATTCAAATAAAATTATTCAAATGGAAAAATTATGTAGTGAACTTGTTTTAAAATTTATTCGATTAAAGTCTTTGAATGAAAATTATTTGAATGAAATTATTAAAACGAATTTGCTCGATTAAAATTTTTTCGGATAGAAACCATCGAATTAAAATCAAGCAAATATCACCTAATGAAATTATTTTAAAAATTATTTGAATAAGAAATATTCGAGTTTAATTATTAAAAAATATTTGAATAGAATTTTTTCGAAAAGAGTTGTTGGAATAAAAATTATGAAATAGTAATGACTCGCGTTAAATAATTCAAGTAATAATAATTTCAATAAAATTGTACGAATACATTTTTTTAAATAAAAACGAATCTAATATCACTATATTATATATACACTATATATTATATATTATTTTAATTAAAGTTAATCGAATACAATTATATAAATTATTAAAATAAAAATTTTATAAAAAAAAACTTTTTATTCGCATTAAGAATAAAATAATTTAAATAACAAAATTAGTCGAATAAAAATTATTCGAATAAAAAATTATTCGAATAAAAAATTACTCGAATAAAAATATTATATATACACTATATTTCGACTTAATATTATTTTAATTAAAGTTAATCGAATACAATTTAATAAATTACTCAGTTAAAAATTTTATAAAAAAAAACTTTTTATTCGCATTAAGAATAAAATAATTTAAATAACAAAATTAGTCGAATGAAAATTATTGGAAAAAAAATTATTCGAACAAAAAATCATTCGAACAAAAAATCGCTCGAACAAAAAATTATCGAATACAAATTATTCGAATAAAAAGTTGTTCTAATGAAAAGTTAGTCAAACAAAAATTATACGATTAAATATTTAAGAATAAAATTATTTGTTTTCTCATTTCGTTATTTCTATAATTAATCTCAAATCTTAACGAATTTCATTGCTCTTGTTCTGTAATCCAACCGGTTGCGCCAGGACACCTCTCGTTTTGTTTCTAAACTTTGCCAAATTTTGCTTATCTTCTACTTTGTGCATGTAACAAATGTTTCTGATTGTTTTCTTAACTTCATCGATTGCTTCTTTTTTGTTTAATTCTTAATTTTTAATTCCTCGTTTTCATCTAATGCTATTGCTAGACTTTGTATAAATAACTCTTCAATAAATTGTGTTTTATTTTTTGTTGTTTATTATTTTTACGATTTCTTTTTTAGTTCATTTGTTGTATGAAGAACAAACAAAAAATAACATGATGTTTATTTGCACATCATCCTTCAGTTGAAGTATGTACCTCCATCTTGGCATAGTTTCATTTTTGTTTTTGTCAGAGTGTATGTGTGCGTGTGTGTTGGTACGTCTGCAAGTGAGTTTTTCTTTGTTTTTATGTGTGTGCGTTCGTATGTGTGTGTGTTCATTTATTGTAATATTTTATGTTCATTTCTCTTAACTTTTGTAACTAAACTATTTTATTTCAAAAAGATTTAACAAAAACACTTTCTGCTTCATCATCGTCGTTGGTTTGTTTCTATTTTAGTTTTTCGTTTAGACGTTTTCTTGAACATTTCCAACAACTTGTTCAAGAGCAATCAGTGGGTGTTGTGTTCATCATAGTTTTGTGTAGTAGTTTATTGAAGTGTATATCTTTGTATGGGTGGGTGTGTGTGTGTGTGTTTCTTTAGTTCTGCTTTATATTGCTGCGCCTGTTGTTGTTGAAAGATCTTGTGTTGCTTTGTTTTATTTATTTAGTTGTTAAATTTTTTATTTTTCTCTTGTTTATATGTATGTATATTTGTTAATTTAAGAGAAAAAAAGGAGCAAGAAAAATATTTTGTGTTTCTTCTTAAGATTTTAATGATTGCGCCATTTTTTGTTTTTGATGATGATTTTTTTGGTAATTTATTTTCTGTTTACATAAGAATCTGAAGTTATTGTCTAATGTCTGCTGAGTTACTACTACTGAAAACAAACCTTATTGATGTAGTTTCTTGAAAAAAAAACATGCAAATGTGTCTCTTCTGGCTTATTATTTTTTATAAGAATTAAATTTCAACAAAAAAAAACATATTGAAACAAAGTGGGAAAATTATATTACAAATACAGCAAACAGTGCTCATCCAATTAATAATCTCATATAAATTTGAATTTGTTTGAATTCGCTGATGCATGGACCTTATTAATTTGTCTTAAAGAAAAATACAAATAAAGAAAAAAATTTTTAATAAGAAAATTTAATTTTTTATTTCCATCACAAAAAGTATAAAATTTTTTTTCCATTAAATATGCACAATAGTCGTTGTCGCTTTTCAACCAGAAAGAAAACCTGATGTTGACTGATGCCAAACAAAATGGGCAGTAATAAGAAGAAAAAGCGAAAAAAATATAACAGAACAATTGGAGCAGCATTAAAACGCACACAATGAAAAACGAAAGAAAAACTACACGAACTACAAAACCAGGATGAGTGAGAAGATGTGTTTGTTAACAACTTCTATCGATGTAGTAGTGAAATCTAAAGGTGAAATTGTACAACAAACAAATGAGTCAAACAACAGAGTCAAGAACAGCACAAAATTGAGACGTAACAAATTTAATTTCAAAATTTAAATAATGGCCACGATACTTCATTGAACAAAAAAGAGATGTATGTAGATGTAAGGACAGTCATCATCTGCATTAGCTGGCCGGGTGAAGCTGGTGAAATCTGAGAGCGTAAGATACAGTGGGTGACAATACAATGGAAACTTTTTTTAGAAACTCCACTACTTTATTTCAGTTTTTATAAAAAAAACTTTTTACAATATAAATATAAACATTTTCTGTGGGAAATATAAGATTATTATATAAAACCCTATTTACGATTATATCGTAAGCGACAAAAGCAAAATTTTTCAGGAGAGGATTTCTATTGGAGATGGGATCGTAAGTGAATGTTCACTCACGCTCATGTTCGTGGATGCACACATGAGTGGAAAAAATGTTAGTAACAACCACGAAAAGTCACGCTCACAAAAAAAAACTATAAAATAAAAAAAAATTTAAAAATTAAATGAAAAAAATTAGAATAAAGAAAAAAAATCACGCAGCAAACACTTTAAAAATCTACTCATTCACGCTCACTCACGCACAATTTTATTATACACACTTTCATGCACGCTCACGTGATTGATATAAAAAATTAGTCCTGTTCATGCATAATCACGCGTGATCACGCATGACTCACGCTAATCACGTGAGCGGATCCACATCAAGTTTAAAGATATGAAACAGGAAGACCTTAACATAAAAGGCATTAAAAATACTACTTTTTAAAACATTCCAAAAATCACCAAACTCTGCATAGAACAACATAAAATTAGTAGAAATTTCAAAAATTGTTTTATTTTGAAAGTTAAAAAAAGTAGTAAAAATACTACGATTTAAAAAAAGAACAATTAAAGCAAATTTTGAAACAAAACTCGCCAATAGATATTCTGATAAGACTAAAAGTAGTTTTTAAACATTATTTGTAATCGTATTAATATTTTCAACAATCTATATTTTTAATACAAAAGTTATAAAATGTGCAAAAAATTAGAAAAAAGTAGAAAAAATACTATTTTTTTATTAAAACATTTTCAAAATTGTAATTTTTATTATGTACACGCCGCCATGTGTCACACAAAACAAAAAGCTGGAAAATTTTTTTGGGAATCAAACCAATTTTACTTATCAAAATAGATTTAACAAAGATTTTATTTCTATTAATTTGCTTGTAGCAAAATTTATAATTATACTTTTAGGAGTGGCAAATAAATATCTGTTCATAAGCTTTGCATGTTATTAAAAAGCTTAAAAAAGGCTTTGCGTGTTAAAAAACAATTTGAAGTGGCTTTTTCATATATTTTTATTTTTTTGAGGTACAAAATAATATTTTGCAAATATTTGATGAAGTAAGCGTGACCAGTATTTCTGCGAAAATTGTATGAAGTCATACCTGATATTTTTAAGATATAATTTAATGAAATGAGGTTTATTATTAAAAATAAAAATTTAGATATTTTGTATTTGCATTTGAATAAAATTATCGAAAAAAGTACAACATACTTAGTGGTTCCGTTTTATTTGTCAAATACTTGTGACATCTGGTCCTTAAACTTATTTAGTCAATTTAACAATTTCAAAAAGCACTTTTTTATCTAAAGTTTTTGCGTCACAAAAATTTAAATTCCGTACAATTTACTTTGCAATTTGTTGAATAAAATTAATTCAGAAAAACATTAAAGTTGTCAATGGCTCTCAGCTAAAAAACTTCTTTAAAAATGCGTGCAACTATTTGAAGCAAATAAAAAATTTCCTAGCTTTCATTCTATTAAGTCTTTAAATTTAAGTGTTGGCGTGAGTCTGTGACACATAATTTCAATAATTTTCTTTTACCTTCTGGCAGATTTTATTCGTTGCCTGTTTTTCTTCTTTTTTTTGTTGTAATTCTTTTTGCAATGATTTCCATTGGCCCACAAATACATTTTCAGCCTTTACGTTCGCACATGAAATAATGTGATGACAAATTCCTCTCAAAGAAAAAAATAATAATAATAAATGGAATGTGACAAATTTGTTTGCTATCGTGAAAAATTTTTACATTTTTCGGTGGAGGTGACATATTGGAAACAAAATTTCATACCATAATTGCTACGAATATATAGAATTTATTTCTGATTATATTTTTGCCAAAAGCACAATGTTTTTTTTTTAACTTAATTTACCCTGTACTTTGAAACTTTTGCAAAAAGTTTTGCAATGGCTTCCCTTTTTAACCCCTCTTTTTTTTTGGATCTCTTTGCAATGTTTTCTTAAAACGAAAAAATCGAAAAGAAAAAAAACTGTACAAAAAAAAGTGTCCTGAAATATGAAATGAGTTGAAAATGTAAAAACGTGTTTTTCTCACTCTTTTATCACATTTTCCAGTGTAAAAGTAACACATTTTTGGCATAGCCTTTGGCTCCATACAACTTTTATAAATAGGAAAAAAGTAGAAGAACTCTTATTGTGGCATGAACTACAGCTGCACAAAAAATAAAAAAAAACACACACAAAAAGGCCTTTTAATAAAACAATATGGAAATATAAAATCTTTTTTCACTACTTTTTTTCTAACTTTCATAATAAGACCGTGGTTTGAAATACCTTTTCATTTCACACAAATCTAATCAAAATTTGTTTGTTTTTGACATGTTTTGAAACAGTCGTCACACGCTCAATACAATTTTTGTCAAGGACTTTCTGTTTAATGCTTTTTAATTATTGCCTTAAAATAATTTTGTGTATTTTAGTCATGTCTATTTCTGTTTTAAAAACTTTTTAAAAATACTAGTTTTTCTACTACTTATTTTAATATTTCATAATAATAATGTTTATGAAATATCTGTTCATTTTACATTTATCTAATCAAAATTCTGTGGTCATTGGTCTGTTTAAAAAAAGTAGTATTTTCAATATTGTTTCAGTTAGGAAATTTCTATTTAAGACATTGATGTTAATTATTGTTTACAAATTCCTTTTGGGCATGACTTAACTATTTTGGTTGCAAAATTCGCATTCTATAAGTTTTTTTTTTAATTTAAATGGTACTGTTTTGCTACTTTTTTATTAACTCTTCAAAATAATAAATTTTTGGAGATGTATTACATTTTTAATACTCTTTTCGCTAAGGAGTTTCTGCGTGCTATTAGTATTTTTTATCATATTTATTGAGTAGTTTTCTTACAAAATTTTTATTTCTTAAGATTTTGAAAAATAGTAGCATTTCTACTACTTTTTCAACTCTTTAAAATAATATGTATTTTTTTTAATGTCTGTGCATATTATTTTCTTGTAATAAAAATTTAATGATATTTGGCAACTTTTAAGAAAGTAGTATTTTTAATACTATTTTCGGTAAGGATTTTCTGCGCAATATTTTTGAATTATTGCTTAAACATTACTTCTAGTATTTTCATCATGTCTATTAGCTGTTTTTCTCTCAAAACTTGCATTTCATTCGATTTTGTAAAATAGTAGTATTTCTACTACTTTATTTAACTCTTCAAAATAATAAAATTTTAGAAAAAGCCTGCTAATTATACTTTTTTCTCATAAAAATTTTAATAATTTTTGGCAACTTTTAAGAAAGTAGTATTTTTAATACTATTTTCCGTAAAGTCTTTCTGCTCATTTTTTTTAATTAATGCTGAAACATTACTTTTAGTATTTCCATTATGGCTATTTTCTCTTTTTCTAGCAAGATTTGCATTTCATAAGGTTTTTTAAAAATAGTAGTATTTCTGCTACTTTTTTTAAACTTTCAAAATGATAAAAATTTGTTCAAAGTCTACTAATTATACTTTTTTCTCATCAAAATTTAATGGTTTTTGGCAACTTTTAAAAAGTAGTATTTTTAATACTTTTTTCGGTAAATATTTTCTGCTTAGTTTTACATTTAGTATTTTCATCATGTCTATTAGCTGGTCTTCTCTCAAAATTTTCATTTCATAATTTTTTTAATATTAGTATTTCTAATATTTTTTTTAATCTCCCAAAGTAATAAAAAATTTCAAATCTCTGCTCATTTCACATTTCTATAAACAAAACTTGGCGATTTTTGTTAGTTTGTTAGAATTCACATATAAACGGTTTGTGTTTGCAAGATATTTTATTGAAGTTCCTAAAAAATGTAATGCTTATTTAATGTGTATCGTTTGCAGAAGTTGTTTCGAAAGTTTTTAAGTATTTTATTGTTACTATGATTATTATTGCCAAATCACTGAATAGTTAATTGCATTTAAATTCTGTTCGTTAAGTTTCATGGCAGGATTTTATTTTGTGATTTATATTTTTAATTTCATTATGTCATGTCTTTACAGTCACGACATTTGTTAATTGCAAAGTTTTTCTTGGTTGTTTTTTTTCTCTCGTTTTATTAATTGTTGTTCATACATATTTTATTTATACTTTTCTTCGCACTAAAGCAGCGCACTTTCGAAGTCGTTGGTTTTTTTTTTGTGTGATGACACCATGTTTTCACCGAAGTAATTCAGCAATTTTTCTAAGTTTTCTTATTATTTGTGCATTCACAGCACGAAAAAATAAATATTTGTGTAAGAAATTTAAAAAGCAGTTCTGCTTTACGTCGCAGCATGAGTTTTACCAGGAATATTTTCGTCATTTTGCTTGCTGGTGTTGTTATTTCTTTTGGAAAAATTAAGTTAGACTTCAGTTATCATGTTTAATTTTTGTTAACTATTTTTTTCTTTTTTTGTTTACGTTTCGTTATAAAAAGTTTTTGATATTACACTGGGGATTATTAAAGGACCCACAAGACCATTTAAGATTTGAAAAATTAGTAAACAAAAACAATTTTATAGTCTAAAGCTGATACTGAAATATGTATATTTATGACAGTCAGTTAATCTGTATTTAGCCTGGATTCTTTGCTAAAAAAAACCGTTGGACATTTTCTACTTCACGCCCACTGTGCGTGTGTCAATATTCCTATTATTACATGTTGACATGAAATTATGTTAAATGAACATGGTTTTGAATAAATATACTGCACGATTGTTACTTTTTAATACAAAATTACACTAGAACCTCGATAAAGATAAACGCTCGGTTAAGTTAATCGAATTTCAGCGTCCACGTGTGATATTTGGTTTTCAAGCCAACCGTATTTTTTTTCGTTTTTTAAATTTGTAAAAATTCTCAGTGGAAACGTATTTATTTTTCAAACCAGCCGCTTTAGTTTTTGTTTACTAAATTGGCACAAACTAATATCAAGAGGTCAAGAATGACTGTGAACTTTAAACCAATCGGTACAAAATAAATTTATTAAAATAAATTTTTTGTGTTTTTAATAGTATTACTTTTCAAATTTGAAAACCGCTAAAGGCCTCATTAGTTCTATTTTTCATTACCATTCTTTTCTGTAGAAAATATTTTCTAATTACTTGTTCTGTATCTCAACTTTCAGATGTGGACGATGTAATTGTAGGAATGAATATTGTAAATGTGTTCAAAGTGTTTTGTATTTGACAAAAATATATGAATCTTCAAAAATCTTGAGTTAAAATATCATTTTCTGACGTTTAACCAGTGACGTTATATATTTTTTTGAGAAGTCTTTACGCTGCCCGAATAAAATCTCTATTTTTCTCTACGCGTTCAAAAAAATAATGTCTACAAAAATCCCTTCAACTGACTCGCTGCTTTTCTTTTTTTAAAAAATTATCAATTTGTTTGTCTTTTTTTTACAGAATTCACATTTTTTTGTATATCGTTCTTTCTGCGTGTTTCAGAAGATCAGACTTGCTGCAATTTAAAATTTTATTGCATGCAAAACACTTGCATTTGAACGGCTCATCAGGGACAGCTTCCAGCCAGCCTTTAAAGTTATAGTCCTCCAGCCATTTCTTGCTGAATTTTTGTTTTCAGTACTTTTTTGTTTCTTCTAAGCACGCCAAAAAGTCTGAACAAAACGAAACGAGTTCATTATATATAATATAAAGGCAATATTTCACAAATTTGCTTTAAAATGAAAGCTGAAATGGCGGCAAGTGATCATTAAAAAAAAAATAAAAAAAATTTGTAATATTCCCGTATTAAAAATTTCGTTAGTATGCTGTCACAAATCGAATAAGGTTGCAAAATTAATATATTTTTGCCACATTATTAAAAAGTCCCAACATTTTAATGACTTCAATAATAGCCTATTTCTGATTTAAGAAAGAACACCTTCATTCGGATTCTATGAGAAAGAACATTAATTTCGATTTCTCTACATTATTTCTAAACGAAAAGTGACTCGAAAGACAACTCGAATGAAGACGTAAATGTTTTCTTATAAAATCAGATTTCTGTGCTACGAATGTGTCGTTAACATTGAGACTGAAATATTAAATTCAGTCACTTGTGGTTTTGCTTTCGTAGCAAAATTTTAGGATTTAATAAAAATAAATATAAGTTAAAAATTAGCTGGAAAAAGCTAATTGGGCTTCCCTCTCCCATACTATTTTTGCTGGTTTCTAAATCTCAGAATATTAATAAATCATAATTCGGTAAATAGTTTTAAATTTAGAAGTTTATTACTGAACCACATTGACAAAAATGTGGAATAGGCCATTGAAAATCCTCATGAAGTACTCTAAGCAGTTAAGCTACTACTGAATAAAAATCATCATCGGCCACGCACGCTAATGTACCACATTAACAGAACAAAGTATTACCCGCCAATTTTTTCAATGGCTGGCTTATGGGGTTTTTCACTTTCTCTCAAATGTCTCTGAGACTTGGGCGCCAAAGACTCTTTCACTTTAATGAATATAAACCTAAGATCTGTAGCAGAATACCAGCTAAAATCTGTTCTATTCGAATTAAGCTTGAAATCATTATAATCAAATAAAAAATACGTATACCACATTACCCGAACTTACTCTAGACCTGGGCAGATTTAAAGTCACGGGCTAAAAAAATAGGGAAAACCAAAAGAGCCTTAGAGAGCCGCTATTTCTATCGTCAGTTGTAGCACCCGGGGTGTTTGGAGTAAAGCCTTAATCAATTGATGATTGTTTTTTTTGCACTGGTGGAGTCACCAGCTAGTTGTATTAAAGCTGTTACAAAGCTGGTTACACCAAATACAAAGCCGGAAACCTCCCGGCACCAAAATAAACTACATTGTATGTTATAATGAATGCTTTTCAGTTACAGAAAAAGCTAATTCTTAAAAAAAAGGCTGATGCTGTTGAGATGCGAACTGAATCAGCAAAGAGGATGGCTAATGCCGCTGAAACAACACCAGCAGGTTTAAATGTATTAGTTAAAGCCACAATAAGGAAGAAATTTTATTCATTTTTTTATTATTTTATTTTATTTATTATTTTATTGACATAGTTTTTGTACATACGTAAGCTAATGCGAATGAAAGTGAGTGCCAATGAGAAATCCAAATTAGTTCGAATTCGAGCGAGTGCCTTTCATTCGCTTAAGTTTACTTTCTTAAATCAGAAATAGGCTATAAATCTGTCATTTTCTCCCTACGGCCATTTTTTGTAGAAGAAAATTGTTACGAATAGGAATTCCCTACGTATAACATCACTGCTTTTAACACAATATATTTAATATTTCACACCACAACAAACTAAAACATACACACTCTTGGCTGTCACTTAACGTTGTATTCTATTTCCTACAGATGAGTCCGCTGGTTCGTCACAGAACAGAGCGTACAAACTAATTCTGCCTTTAGAAAAGTTAATTACGCTTGAACCATTTTGGTTAACTTTTTCGAGACTCTACTGTAATTTTATTATCCCATGCCTTAGTTTGTAACGTTTTTAAGCCCCTTTCCTCTTTTTGTAAAACATTTCAATAAATTTTCTAGTATAAATTATACTGATGTCGTTACAAACCAACCTCACCCCGCCCCCTTATATGTGGGCAGCCCATTATAAAAATTTCTATTAATTAAATTATTAAATTACACAATTATGCTGGCAACACAACAGTACGTAGAAATACGTACGTTTTTGGTGGCCACTGCACCTATAAATTAACCCCTTTCATGTGTATTCCACTATTTAAGTGTTGTCGTTCTATGAAAACATCAGTCTTTTATAAATAATTATCAAAGAAAATGCAATACGAGAAGCGAAAATTTGGTGCTCGAATAAATATCGAAATAATCTTTTTTTTAATTTTTAACAGAAAATCGAATCACTAGAAGACACACGGGCATGTTACACATTTCGGTTGTAGAGGTTTTTTATTCCATTCTTACGAATCAAATTTTTATTTTTCATTACTTTAAACTTTAAAGAGATGGGATCGTGAGTAACTTTTCACTCATGCACGGTCACGATAAAAAAATTTTACTCATGTACGCTCATGCACGTCCTTATATTTTTGACTTACGTTTGTGCATGCTCGCGTGAGTGGAAAAAAGTTAGTCAGAATCACGAGAACTCACGCTCACGATATACTCACAAAAAAAGCTATAAAATAAATAAAAAATTAAGCTAAGAATTACGATAAAGAAAAACAAACGAAATTAAGCAACAATTAGCTAAAACGTCAAATTTTTTTCTCACGTTCATGCACGTTGATGAGATTGAAACGTGATCACGCAGTATTCACGCTAATCACGTGAGCGGTGCCCATTTCTACTTTAAACTTTATTTTATACGAAGCGAAAAGCATTTAAATGTCATGCAAAGCTTATGAAAACAATTTTTTGCACTCTTAAATAGTTTTTACTGCAAACAATCTAATTGAAAAAGCTTTTTAATTCCAGTTTGAAAATTAAAATTGACTTGATACCGACGAAGAGATTTTACATTTTTCGTTTTTCTGTGTCATGGCTGATTAAGGAAAAATTTTTAAATTTGATGAAGTTAATTAATTTCTTTAAGTGCATGTGCACATAAAAAGTAAACGTATTTTTTGTTTTGCCTGCTTACTTTAAGTTTCCCAACATAGTGTGTGTGTGTATGTGTATGCATGTGTGTGTGTGTATGTGCATGTGTGTGTTTTGTTATGTACGTGTGTATTTTTGCTTGTTTGTTTGTTTGTTTACACACGTTTTACACGCATGTTTTGCAGTCAGTTTATTTTAATCACGTTCTTTGCAAGAAGACATTTTGTTTCTTGTTGTTGTTATTTAGATTTCATGCTCTTCGTCTTCTTCTTCTTCGTCGTATTTTTCTTGTTCTTTCATTTTATTACTCTATTTCGTTGCTTAATTTTAGTATCCATTGCATGCATGTACTTGCAACAGCAGCAACAACAACAATATTTGAAAAATAAATTACTGTTGGCTTCGGTGTTTTTTTCATTTGTGCTGCTTTTTTCATGTCATCTATTTTATTTAATTGGAAATATGTCATTAAAGTTTTTAAAACTTTTTTTATGCTTTTAGAGCAGTTTTGACTTTAAAGTTAATTAAAGTTTTTTTCATTTAATATTAACAAGAGTTTGCATTTAAGGAGAAACTCACAAGAAGGTAAAAGAAGAGAAATGGCTCCGACGAATCTTTTATACACCCCACACACTAAATATGAGGTAATAAAGATTGTGTGGAAAACAAGGTTTTCTAGAGGTTTTTTTGTGAATTTAAAAACGTTTCATTTGTTGTGGGTTGAGATAGTCTATATGTATAAATGCCTTTTATTGGTGCTTAGACAAAATCTTCAGTAGACCTTAAATCAAACCTCAAGCCTCAACCAATGAAAAGTTTTTGTAATTAAATTGGGGTAATATTACCATCTTTCATATAGAGATGTGATTGTGAGTAACTTTTTAATCACGCTCACGATAAAAAATTTTTTAATGCACGATCTTAAATTTTTCTCTCACGTTCATGCACACTAACGTTATTACTATAATTATATGTTTTTAACTTCAAATTTGGCCTTTCCCAAATCAAATTCAGGTTAAAAAAATGTTTTGAATTTTCCAAAACAAATTCCGTATTTTACAAATCAAACCCTGCATTTTTCAAATCAAGTTCGGCATTTTAAAAACCAATATCAGCAAGTTTTAAATAAAATTCACTTGAAAAAGCTTGATTTTGATCTTTAAAATGCCGAAGGTGGTTTGAAAAATACTGAATGTGTTTTGATTTGGACAATTCTGAAATTGTTTTACAATACCTGAATTTGATTTGAAAAGCGTCAGCTTATGGACTTATATATGATTTATATGTATATGCAATAAATATTTTAGTTTAATTAAAATAAATTTTAAGTCAATTTTATTTCAATAAAACCTTCAAAAAAATTTTTAATTAAATAAAAAAGATTTTTTTTGTTCGATTCGAATATTTTTGAAAAAAAATATGGCAACACTGACACTTATTTTTATTTATTATATTTATATATATTTTTTTTTTCGATGTTCCATACACAAGACTTAAGTCTTATATTGCGTTATACAACTGAGCATATTGTCATATGATTTCAAAAAAAGCCCTAAGTTACAAAAAATTTAAAATCGACTTCTTGTTTGAGTACGATGCACCATAATAAAATACATGTCGCTGGAAATTTTTTATATTAAAATTTTACTAATTCCTTTATAAGAAATAAGCTTAAACTGAAAAATTTTTTTTAAATGTTGGTTAACTTTTCATATTAGAAAGTTTCTTGCTTCTCCTGTAATTTTTTTCAATGTAACTTACGGCTTTTGTGAATTCAAATGACGATATGCGAATACAATGAATCAGAAACCATGACAAAATGTATTAGATTTAATTAAGGAATGTTAAAATATAAAATAAAATTTAATATTTAATATTATTTATTTACATAAAGCTAACAAAATTTAATAAAAATAAACTTACAAAAAAAAATAGAAAAAGTAAAACTGGAAAAGTTGAGAACATACATTGTTATACAATCAGAATATATCAAAAACGAATATGTACGAGATCATTCAACTTGAAAAATGACAAAAAATATATTTCCTGAACTGACGTGCGTTACTAATGGTTTCCAATAAATAAGGGATTCCGTTCCATAGACTGATCATATGATCAGTGTTCTATGGCCAAATGCTAGAATTCTATTACTTCTATCAAGTGTTTAAAAGTTTAATCGTGTATATAGATAATCAGGCTGATGCGTAAATATAATTTTGTGCATAAACAGTAAGATACGCACTCGTAAGTTATCTTCTAAAGTAATTTCGTAAAGCAAGGTGACGTAGGTGGAAATATGGTCATGTCTTCTTAAATCATATACATAACGAATAATGTTATTAAACGCCACATTTAGCTTCCTTTTGCTTTCACTATCACAACTGGCAAATAGTTCACAGCCATACAATAAAATCGGTATTAAATATGATTTGGCAAGGAGTGTTCAAATTTTGATTGGAGTACAATATTGAGTTTGCCACAGATTTCTTAACATGGAAAATGTTCGACCGCTTGCAAAATTAACGTGGGCAGACCAAGTGAGGGTTTTGTTAAAGTATATACCAAGAATTATGGCAGTATTGTTTAAAGTTAAAATAGGATTGAAATCAAGTTTTAATAAATAACCTCTTTTCAATCATCAAACACTTGGATTTGATAGGATTAATAGCGAGACTGTGGCCCACCCATAAATACGACCTAATTCCTGGTTTAAGGTCCTAACAAATTCATTAAGCGCGATGTTCAGCTTTATATTATTTGCAGTAATAAAGCTAAACATCATCTGCATATAATCTAACCCTACAACGTTCAAGTTTATCCTGAAGATAATTAACGTATAATGAAAAGAGCAGAGGGCCTAAGATCGAGCCGTGCGGAACACCTCGACTTAATAGCAAAGAGCTTGAAACTGAGGTGAGTGTTTCAACATATTGATATCTGTCTATTGGATTTGAGTATATCAGACTTGTGGCAGTTGATGCAAATCTAAACATACGCTTAAGTTTGAGACACAAAATCTTATGGTCAACCATATCAAACGCTCTGGAATGATACAAGATGTAAAAATGTAACGTTAGCACGGTCTACCTGTTGTCTTATATCCTCAGCAACATTTACGCATATCGTTATACAACTTTGGTTCTTACGAAAACCAGACTGCCGGTCAGTGAGCATATTGCTGTGAAACTTGGTTGTGAATTAGTCCTTCAAAGATCTTAGATAAAAATGGCAAGATTGCTATCGGCCTATAGTCGAAATTAGATTTAGGTATAGGAACAATCTTAGCAATTCTGCCAGGTTTAATGTATGGTTGTGAACTTTTCGCATATTGCGATTCTGTTAGCAAAAGGAAGCTGAAAATTTTATACAATAATATTGCAAGATATGTGTATGGCCTGAGAAAATATGATCATGTGTCACATGTCTTCTCAAAACTATACAGCGTTTCATTTAACAATCTTTTAAATATTCGTGTACTCTTACTATTGCATAAAATTATTTATTCGGAGATTCCGCGATATCTTAGTGATAAAATTAGGTTTGTTAGATCACTTAGAGGGAAAAAGATCATAATTCCCATGCACCGCCTTCTTGTATCTGAATGGCATTTCTTTATAAATGCGTCACGCCTTTGGACTTGTCTTTCTCAAGCTCAGCAACTTAATAGCAACGCAAGTAGTTTTAAGAATTTCTTATTTAATTATTTTGCACCATAGTAAATCATCACTGTTACAATGTTATCATCTATACAAATGTGTGTGATCTTCTAATGTAACTTATAATCATTGCTTTCTTGTACTTTAAATATAAGATTAAATCTTGTTGTACAGGAATTGGATATATAATAAATAAATAAAGTTTCCAGATTCTGGGATAGAAATTGGTTGTAAAGATCTTATTGAAAACAAATGTTATAAAGGGAAGAAGTCTTGGAATGAGAATTTTAATAAGCCTGCGAGCTATCCCATCCACACCAATTGCATTGGATTTTATTGACAACAGGCTGGATAAAACATTACATTGGCTCACGTTTGCAAAATTGAAGTTATTGTTTAAAATGTCATTAGAGCAGTGGTAGTAATCAGAATTAGGTCACTGGATGAGAAAATATGTAATTTACTCTGGCGTATGATTAATATTAACTTATTATTTTTGCTGCCATTTGTTTAAGCACCTGCAATAAATTCATTAAGTTCATTAAGTTAAAACAATAAGGCATAAAAACCTAATAATTTCATCATTTAAATAAATTAAAAATTTTAAATTTTGAGCTGCCTCCTTGCGAAAAATTCCCTTTGGGGGCTGCCTATTTATCTACTTGTCTTTACTTTAAGTTTAAATATTCTTACTTAACCTTACTTTGTAAGCCTTGAAAACATGAATTTTTCCTTTTCCTCCATTTATATTTAAATGTTCGTTATACATATAAAATTTCAAGTTTGGCCCTTCCGGCTTTCAAATTATACAGAGTAGCATATTTGACTATTTCCTTCATGTCTAGTGTTTCATTCTTTCCTTCCATTTTCATTTATACTTTTGTTAAAAAGTTAGACATTTTGCTAGTTGGCCATAATTTTGCATTTAATTACGATTTTCTTTTTTCATTGCCTGTATTTTTAGCCTGCGTGCCTGCCGTTTTCTTTATTTTATTATTATTACATATTTCTTTTTTCTGTTTTGTTTTAACAAATGTCAGGCAATTAGTCAGTTTATAACATTCAAGGATATATTTTATTTTGTTTTTTTTTTTGTTTTTTTTTTTATGTAGAAAAACGACGAAAACATTTAGTAAATGTTGCAAAGTATTCATGCAGTTACTAAAACATTTACTGAAACACTCGCTCTCGCATACATTCGGATATGAATACGTTTGCCTCAAAGTGCAAAAAGATTAAAAGTCGAATATCCTTGTGAGGAAACATGTGTGCAAAACATTTACATTTATTATGTGTAAGAGTGAGTGTGAGTGTGTGTTTGTGTTTGTGTTCATGTAATTTAGTTGTGGCATAAAAGAGCACAAAAACAAATTGCTTTCAATTACATTTTGTCGAGTTAACTCATTTTAATTTCACTGGAATAAATAAAGTGTAATAGGAAATTCTAACGTTAATTATGAATAATTAAGATTTACCGAACTTAAGTTTAAAGTGTACCAAGTCGATTCATTCCATTCATGGGTTATTTTAAAGCTAAACATTTAGCCAAACAAATCAAAAGATTTTGGAAATTTTTATTTGATTATTTCATCAACTCAATTGGTTATTGATCCAAGCTGATTATTATTAGAAAAAAATTATTTTAAATTAGTTACTGTTCTGGTTCCAGTTGTCAACATCGACGTTGCGTCAATACAATACCAATAAATTGCGACTTGTCTACCCCTTGTTGAAGAGAGAACAATCAGGAATAATCTACGAAACTATATTTATATGCCTTTTAGAAGAAAAGGCTGCCCATAAGCCATTTTCAACAATCTATATTTTAACATGTTTCTTTAAAAATTTTTGAGAAAAATATATAATAAGTAGTTTAATATTGCGTAACACTCACCAAAATTGCATCCTTTTAGTCTTCTTAGTCACATTAATAGAAATGTTTTAGTTTATTTTGTTTTTGAATTTTTTAAATATTGCGAAAATTACAGAAATTATAGACCATTTTGTTTAATAAATCAGAATTAATATTAATCATACGCCGGAGTAGAAAAAAAATCATATTTTGCTAAAAAGCTTTGAAACCAATACAAATAAAACTTAAAGTACGGTCACATTGAAGAAACATTTCATTCAAATATGTTTCATTATGTTTAACCAAAATGTTTTTAACTCAGTACACAATTTGTTTTCTGGTCACACTACGCACATTTTTTTGTCACTGTTTATTTGTCAAACATCTTTCAAATAACGTTAAGTGCAAACATGAGAAAATATTTTTTCCCTGTGTTCACACTCAAATAAATTGTTTCCGTTACAAAACATCTGATCAAATATTTGACAAAACATTCGACGAGCAAGAACAAGCACTATGTAATTTCTCTCACACTTCTCTCAAATTTATACTCTTTGGATATGACCAAGGCGAATTTACAACAGGTGGCCTCGAGACAGGCTTGCCATTTTAGGACTTTTAGTGCTAGATCTAGCATTATTTTTTCTGAGTTAGCACTAAGATTAAAAAAAAATGCTAAATGCTAGTTTAGCATATTTTTATAATTATTTAGCATTTTTAGCACTTTTATAGATCGCAGAATTACTTTAAAAAATCATATACATAATATCAAGTTGGAATAAATTCTCTCACTGTATAAAAACGTACAAATATACGTACGCTACCTTTTCTACAACTTTGTCGTAGGTTTTTCACATCTTTACAATATACGAAAAATAAAACAAAGAATTGCGATTTCCGGCTATACGAATAAGAGAGGGTGTGAAATTAGACAACGTATGCTGCTATACTTTAGCCCAGAGATCCAAAAAACTGCTGTTATTTTTTAAATATTCAATTGGTCAAAGAAGAAATAGCTGGAAAAATTTTGCTCCTGAAATAACAATTAGAAAAAGCTAAAAATCTTTTATTTCTCTCATAATGGTTATGAAAGAATTTTTTTATGTTGGTCTTCTCTTACCAATTTTTTAGTTTTTTCGGTCTTTGTATAGCCATTATTTAATCAGGGCTTTTTAGAGCTTGCACACACTAAGTATATGTTGATATAGATTACCAATAAAAATAAAGGTCGCTATATCCAGCATTGCACGAATATGGAGAGTTTTTCAACGAAATTCTAAATTAATCGCTTAAGAAAAAAATAGCGCCCATCGAGTTTTTAATTTTTTTTTTATAAATTCCATTAGATATATCTGGCTTTTAATTGTTACCCGCCCGCTTGAAAATGTGGTCAGGAGAGCGGATCTACTAAAGCAAGTAAAGTTTTTAGCTGCAAGAAAATTGTACTAACTTTCAAATTTTTAATCTTTATTTATTTATTATTTATTAAAAAACATAGTAATCTGTTTATGTTTAAAAAATTTCAACGATGTATTAAATGGAAATTGAACAATAAAAATTGTATTCCTAATGTGATTATGGCGGAAAGAAATATGACGTGATTCTATTTACAGTTCATTAATGTTGTTTTAAAACACTGTTGTTTCATACTGTTTGTTCTTACAAAAACTTTGCAAGAACTAATAATTGTTTGACAAAAAAAGAGGGAAATATTTGGCACTGGGTGGTCACACTTTCTTCACATTGGAAACATTTTTCTTTGAAAGCAAATAATTTTGTTTTTAAAAATCAGTTATTTTTCTGTTTGCCCCTCAAAAATATTTTATGATCACACTACAGCAAAGAGATATTTCTCGTTTTTCGTCAAATGTTTTCCCAATGTGACCGTTTTGTTGAAAATTACGAAAAAAAAACATAATATTCAATATCAATCATACGTCACAGTATAAAAACACAATTATTATAAAAAAGTTAAAGTGCTAATTTTGTTTATGTGCAGAAACATATTAAAAAAATATATAAATTCTAATGGCCTTATTCACAAACGATTAATAGAGTTAAAGTAAGTTTAATGTCGGATTTTTATATGGGAAAACCGGCTTTAATTGACATTAACTTTATTAATCATTTGCGAATAAGGCCTTAAATAAACTACAAAAGAAAGTTAAAGTTTTGTCCTAAAAGCGTTATTGAATTTTATTCTAATAAGTATCAAGCACACGCCACATTAATGAAATAAAATTTAAATTTCAATAAAACAACCAGCAAATTTTAACAGATGTTTAAATTAATATTTAAAAAATCCATCTCTCTTTATCACATTTCCCATTAAAAATGTCCTTAACACATTCTTTCTTTAGTTAAAAATGCCAGAACAAATACATATTTTTTGCCTATAAGCAAACATTACAAATTTTGCTTAATAATCCCGCAAAATTGTATACTGAATTGGTTCATACACAGAAAGAAAAACGCCGTACTAAATTCAAGTATTTTCCATTTACTTTGAATACGAGTCGTACTCGAAATTTTGAGTACAAATAACAATAAAATGTACTTTCATCAAGTCGAAAATGAGATTACTTTTGATAGCCAAACCTTGAGTTTCTTTAATCATATGAAAAATCTTGAATCAATAGAAAAAATCTTAAATTAAATTGAGCATTTGAATCCTTTCGTACTTGATTTTAGTAAAGCTGCTTTTAACACCGCTTGGGATTGATTTAAGATTTTTCTTTTAAGTGTACCGCTACATCAGTTTTATTTCACTAAACAGAAAGGCTGGTTGGTCATTTGCATGCCTGGCGTGTTTTTTTATTTTTATTTTCATTTATTTCCCTTGTAGTTTTGAGCGGAAACTGCAAAATGTTCTAAACAAATATTTAAAAATGTTTAGCAGAGCTCCAGCCCATTCATACAACATAAAATACAGTGCAAAACAAATAAAAGCAACAACTATTAAGGGATTATGTTAAATAGGGTCTATGTGCTTCTTTTAATTCCCATAAATCGACTCATGCTGTAACTCATTTTTAGAGTTTCTCAAAGGACTAAGGACATGCAAACAGAATAAACACAGACTGCAGTTAAACAGGACTACGCACACATGTGTCCTTAATAGCGTTCTGGTGTATTACTTTTATTAAATTTTATTTTACAATTTATCGCTTTGCGGCTATTGTTTGTGTTATGAGACATAGTTTGTGGTAAATATCTCAAGTGCTTTATTAAAATACATAAAATTATAGTTTGCATATTTTTTTTTGTTTGCCTTAAAACGATTTAATTTATGAAGACTATTTTGCCTGGGATAGAAAATTAAATTGCTGTTTGGCAACATTTAATTTAAGGAAACTACAACAATTCGCAAATTCGAATTATCAAAAATTGGAAACTTTTGATAATTTATTCGATAAGAGGCAAATAATTTTGCCAATCAAATAATTTTATACCAATAAAATAATATCGCACTAGTATTTGTTTCGCAGAATATTTATTACGATAAATTTATTGAAATGAACAATAAGAGGTGCTGAAGAATTAATAGGAATATTTTAGTCGAATAATTTTTTATCGAATAATTTTTATGCAAAAATTTGAATTCGATTAATTTTTACTCGAAAAATTTTTGTTCGAAAAATTTATATTGGAATAATTTTTATTCGAACGACTTTTGTTCGAATAATTTTTATTTGAATAATTTTTATTCGAATAATTTTTTTTCGAATAATTTTTATTCGAATAATTTTAATTCCAATAATTTTTATGCAAATAGTTTTTGTTCGATGAATTTTTTTCGAAAAGTGTTTGTTTGAGTTCCAATAAATGCTGTCGAATAATTTGTATTGCAATCATTTAATATATTTTTAATTAAACAATATTATTCGCATAATTTTTATTCCAATAATTTTTGTGCTAATAGTTTTTTTCAAGTTCCATTAAATGCGCTCGAATAATTTGTATTGCAATCATTTCATTATATTATTTTTTTTACTAAAACGATATTATTCGCATAATTTTTATTCGAATAATTTTTGTTCTAATAGTTTTTGTTCGAGTTCCAATAAATGCGCTTGAATAATTTGTATTGCAATCATTTCATTATAATAGTTTTTTATTGAAACGATATTATTCGCACAGTTTTATTCGAATATTTTATTGGTTCCAGTTTCAATAAATGCACTCGAAAAATTTTCATTACAATCACTTCATTATAATATATTTTTATTAAAACGATATTGTTCGCATAATTTTTATTCGAACAATTTTGATCGTGTACGTTTCATATGCTTACAGTTTTATTTGAAAAAAAAAAATAAAAGGGCAACCTTTCCAAATATTTTTAATCGAATAATTTTTGCTCAAATATATGTTGCTCGAATAGTTTTACTTAAATTATATTTAATTCGATCTATTTTATTCAAATGAACTGAAAAGTAGTGTGCAGCGTGATAAAAAAAATAAAAACATTTTTATTCGCATAAGTTTTTTTTCTAAATATTTATCTTGGAATAATATTATTTCACTATTTTTTAAAGTGACTGCGTTATAATATTTTTTATTGCAATAATTTCGTTCGAATAATTTTTATGAAATCTGTTTTATTTACGAAATAATTTTTTATCGAATTATTTTTATTCGAACGAATATTTATTAAAATAGTTTTATTTACAAAATCAACTTTGTTCGAGTTATTTCTATTCTAACAATATTATTCAAATTATTTGCTTTAAATAATCTCGTTCGTGTAATTTTTATTGCAGTAATTTCTTTCGAATAATTTATATTGCTATAATTTCATTTCCATTTTTTTTATATAATCTTATTCTAATTAACTTTATTCGAATTACAGTTTTATTTGAACAAACAACAATATTTATTCGAACAATTTTTTTAAATAATCTTTTGCTGCAAGAATTTCTTTCGAAAAATGTTTCTTAAAATAATTTTATTTAGAAACTATATACGAATAAATTTTTCGAATAAATTTTGTTCGAATAATTTTATTCTAGTTATTTCTATTGCGAAAATTCTTAATTGCATAATTTTTGTAAAATCGAACATGTTTTTTTAATAATTAGATATAAACATATGTATATGGGAAAAATTTTCATTATTCGAAAATTTTTTAATCGTACAACATTTATTGCAACAATTCAATTCGAATAATTTATCTTGAAAGAATTTGCTTAAAATGTATATTTGAATAATTTTATGAGAATACATTTTATTCGAAAAATGTTGTCCCGTTAAATTTAATTGGAATAGAGTTATTCGAATATTTTGAGATTATTTTTTTCGAATAATTATACATGTTTAAATAACCAACAACCATTAAATTATTTTATTCGATTAAAATTCACTAATAGAAATTTAGAGTTTTTAGTAAATCTTTGAGATATTTTTTTAATAAAATTTAAATGCTGTGACATTTCGATTGTTTTGTTGAAATTTCGCTCCTTTTCGTTCCATAAACTTTTTGCGTTAAAACAACTTTTTATGTTGCCACTTAAGTTATGTGAAGTTTTTTCAAAGTCTCTTAAGAAAATGTGCGAAATCTAAAGAAATAAAATCAAATCTTCACGCGTTGCAAAAAACAATTTCGTTTAAATTCTACGGAAAAACCTAATAAATTTAAAATAATTTTTCTATATTTTTTTAGTTTTTTATCTTTAGAGGAAAATATTGTTTTTTGTTGTTGGTGTAATTTATGTCTGCAAATTATAAAATGTTTCAATGAATTTAAAATGTTAATTTCATGCTGTTTTTCATAATTTGTTTGTGCTGTCTGTTTTTTGCTAAGTTTTTCCCAGGGTTCTCTGTTTTACAGTTAACTAATTTAATAGTTGTATTTTTTTAAATAAAAAAGTTTTCCTCATGATGGGTTTTAAGTTTTTGTGTGTTGTCGTTTGATGGAAAGAACTCCTTGTATCAGTGTGGAAAGTAGATAAAGATAGAGAGCAAAACAGAGAGTGTTAAATTTAATCGTACCGTTATTTTTGAAGTGTTGAGTAAATCATAAATTGCATATTATTTTAAATGTGTATAATATCTCTCTGTGTGTGTGTGTTTGTATGCATATCGACCATTTAGTTTGCAAATAATCCGTTACAACTGCTTTCATTTTCATCATTAAAAACTTATTTGTTCGTGTTTGTTTGTAAAAAAAAACAATTACGTACGAGTAGTATATCAAAATGGAGAAATTAAGAAAATAAACAAGTTGGTTCAGGATATTTTGTTGTGCTTGTTGTTGATTTCTATTACTGTTAACCCAATTTTTATAATTTCCTTTGGAATAGTAAAAAATAATTAATTCTTTAAAAAAATATTATGCAAAAGTAAAAAAAGAAAAAGTTTTTTGCATGTGTGTAAGATCGTTTATAGAAATATAGAAGCTTACAGTGGGAAGAAATTATATAAAAAAGCAAAATTTCCTCGAACTATTTGTCGACGTCAGTTGAACTCAATACAAAAAATAGATACCGGCTCTCGTTATCAATTGATTATTATTAATACTCGTAGCACGCTGCCATTTTATAGGCCTTAGCGTGTAATAATTTAAATCATTTAATAACATTGTATTTATTTGAAATTTTCGTTTTATTTTACTTAGGGGTTACACGGTTCACATTTATTTACTAATACGCTCTTACTTTTAAAACTTGATACGAAATTGCTTTTGAAATTCTTTTTCCATGGAGTGTTTCAATTTACTGTCAAGAAAACATTTTTTAGTTTGTTTTTTATAAATATTCTGCCGCAATTCAAAACTACAAATTAAAATCAAATAATCAAATATGTTTGTGAATAAAATTAATAAGTGTAATCATTTTGTGTGATGTATAAAGCAACCATTTGAAGCTGTTTTCTTGACGATGACATCTAGAAAAATTAAATTGCTTTGAAATTGCGTCACAGCTATCAATTTAAATGAATTTTGATAAGCAGTACGTGTGAAAAACTTGAAAGAAAAACTTGAGCGCGTGGCTGCAGGGTTAATGAGTTAAAATTTTTTTTTGTGTTTTTGAATTTCAAAGTCACATATTGTATTTTTATAGTGAGTTTTTTTCTGGTAAAATTTCATTTTTTTATGTAAAACATTTTTTTAATTAATAATAAACGATGCGTTTTGTAAGAGTTCCACTGTGCGTACTTACAATGCTGTTCTTGAAAGTACTTGAAAGTAATTATTTTTTGTTTTTGAACTATTTCCACATTATTCAAGTTACCTGCTGTATTTATAATTGTATGTGTGTATGCATTTATGCATGTGTGTGTGTGTATGGGTGCTTAAGTATTTGTGAGCATGTGTGTTTCAAAGCAAAGCATACGCTCCTTATTGTATGCAATGAAAACAAAACAAATAACCTCGTACAAATAATGTCTACTAAACACACTAGTGTACATACGTATGGATATACAGTCGAACTTTACTATAACGCATCTGTATGGAAATCGAAAATTATTTCACTGTATAGAAACTTCATTATACAGAAATAATTTTTTTATTCCGTTTTTATTTAAAATAATCATATTTATCTTCCTCAACAACAACATTTACATTTAGTGATTTAAATATACTAGTGTATCCAACGGTCGACGTCGAATCGACCACATTCTAGTAATCAAATATTAAGCATTTATATCATTGGTGACCGTTCCATAGCACAATTGTGCAGAGAATACCTGCACGTATTCTTACCCTCTTTCATTTAGTCGTTGACGAAACAGCGGCGAATGCACCTGATGCGGATGCTTATACATTTTTTTTCAGCCATAAGTATCCAACAAACACACATGATTCATTTCAATATAATTATATTCTTTTAATATAATAAATATTCTGAGTATGACATTGTTTTCAGAAAATTAATTGATATTTTTAAATATTTAAATTAAGTTTTTAATGAATATAACATTGATTTGATTGAAAAAATCCAAATGTATGTTCAATAAATCCTGTTGAGCTAATACAACAATTTTAAAGATTGGTTGGAAACTTTAAACCTCTTTCTTAATTGAATTCTAATTTTCCTTAAATGAATCTTGATTTTTAATTGAATCTTATTTTTACTTTTTCCCGGAAAATAAAACTATTTAAAAATATATTTTATTCAAACGCTTGGCTTTGTGTTTGGTGGGTAGCTTTGTCAAGTCACTAATACTAATACACAGTTTTAGTTGTGGTCACCGCTGATTTACATCAATATACGATAGAGTACAAAAATACAAAACATTCTAAATAAACAACTTAGAACTCTCCTACTCTCTCTCTCTCTCTCTCTCTTATTACAAAATACATGTAGATAAAACTCTGTCTCATTTCTACACAAAAGCAAATTGAACAAACACACATACACACTTTGTTTATTTCACAACTTGATGCTGATACATACATGTGTAATAAGTGTGCATGTGTTGTTAGGAACTTCAAACGCTTATAGCTCCCAAAATACTAAACCGATTTAAATAAGATTAAGATTGTGCACATCTATGTAAAACCCCATTAAAAACCTATAAATCTTACCGAAATCGGTTCAGTAATACGGTTGTAAAAGGAATCTCAAAGAACGTGTTTAAGTATATTAGTCGGTATTAGAATGTTAAAAAACCGGTTGCCCGTTTTTTGCTGTCAAAATTTTTATTAAGATGGGGCTTTTGTATTTTTTTCTTTGTTCTTATTTTTATTTTGCGGGAAGGGATCCCGCTCCTCGTAACAGAAAATTGTTCGAAATAATTCATTTATGGAGAGAAAAACGCTTTGTATGTCAAATTCACATCTGCAAAATTTTTTCGTGATAAAGAAAAATGCACTGTATGGAAATTCATTACGAGGATGTCAAAATACACTAAAACTGCAACGAACGTTTCAACGTTTTGTGAAATCAATTCATAATAGATTATAGAAGTTCGCTGTAGAGAAGTAGTAAGCGATTTGACTACAAAGCAAATAACGTCTAAGAACGCGGTTTCGAAGGCAGTTTCTGGAAAGTCATAACATCCTGCCTGTTTCTGATGTACAATCGCGTGGTATTCTGCTAATTGTTGTTGGCCTGTTCAAGTGACGAATGCGTAGATCGTAGATGAAAAGTACCGGCAACAATTAACACTGGCCTGCTCTAAACTACATCACAGCGCACTCCTGCGTCTTACCTGAGTCTTATTTCTTTTTAAAAATAAGAAAAAGTTCATTATAGTGAGGTTCGACTGCATATATTTCTGTGTGTTTTTTATTGTTGTTACAGTGCAAAAGGAAATTAAAGGTACTTAACATGAGTTTTAGACTATGATGATATTATAAAAAAAAACTTAAAAAAATTATAAAAATATAAAAAAAATACTAAAATACTTTCGAAAACTTTGTTAAAAAAGAAACCTTTTCCAATAATTTTCAAACCAAACCATTTTCTATAAAATTTAAAGTATTTGTGAGCCCGCTATGGGTTGATTTAAATACGGCTGACTTGTCTTTCTTTCTAAGTGTTTTATTTGTGTAGTTATTAAAATCTTTTATAGATTAAAATTCATGATGACGTTTCATAATATTTTTGTTCACTTGAAAACAATTTTTTTAATAATAATAATTATAATAATAATTAATAATAAATAATTATGAACGTGATATTAAACATTTCAAAAGATTTTCTGTCTCATGGAGTAAATAAAGCGGACATACAAAATAATTTCAAAAAAAACTTGCGGTAGCAAGAAGGCTTAACAACTTTTAGTTTGCTGTTAAAGTTTATACAAATCACATAAAATGTTCAAAAATTATGAGCATTTTTGTCAATCTAAAATTCAAGTAATATCAATCATACGCCTTCGTTTAAAATTATTTATATAAAACGAGTCCTTTAGTTATTTCCATTAGTGTTTTTGTTTTCGCTATTGACTTTTTGCTTTCAAACTTGTGTTAGAGCAACGCATACATATGCAAATGCATGTATGTATATATTTCAAACTAGCATTCCTTCAATCATTCTGTTCACTAGAAGGCTGCTGCTATTTCTGCGGTTTAAGAAGTGAAATATTACAGAAGTATAGAAAGAAATAGGCAATAGTTTGGTTTGGGGGAATGCAATCATATCTTCTTTAATATACAAAATTTCTGTTTTTTGCGTAGAAATTCTTTCAAGTAGTATTTTTAAGAATGAAATCAAATTCAAATATAATTGCATTAATAACAGCAACAGTTGAAAATGTCAGCTTGTGTCAGAGAAAAAATGATTAAAGCAATTGGAAAATAATATTAATAAAATAATTTCTCAAAAGAAACAAAAAATATATGTTTATATATTTAAGGAAACAAATTTGTTTTCATGGAAACAAATTAATTTTCAAGGAAAAAAATTCATTTTTAAAGAAAAAAATTTATTTTTATGGAAACAAATTAATTTTCCAGGAAAAAAATTATTTTTAAGGAAAAAATATTTTCAAAGATAAAAATTTATTTTTAAGGAAAAAAATTTGTTTTCATGGAAACAAATTAATTTTCAAGGAAAAAACAAATTAATTTTCAAGAAAAAAAATTTGTTTAAAAAAAAATATTTTCATGGAAAAAAATAATTTTCAAGGCAAAAAAATTATTTTCATGGAAAAAATTTAATTTTCAAGGAAAAAAATTATTTTCAAGGATAAAAATTTATCTCTAAGACAAAAAAATTATTTTCATGGAAAAAATTTAATTTTCAAGGAAAAAAATTATTTTCAAAGAAAAAAATTATTTTCAAGGAAAAAAAATATTTACAAGTAAAATATTTATTTTCAAAAAAAAATTGATTTTCAAGTTATTTTCAAAGAAAATTATTTTTTTTACAAACATTAAATGGAAAATAATTTTTTTTAAATAATTTTTTAAAAAGAATATACTTGTTTTCCTTGGAAAAATTTTTGTTATGCAGAAAAAAATATTTTCTTTGAAAAGGATTTATGTATTTTCAAAGAAAAAAATATATATTCTAGGAAAAAAATGTATTTAAAAGTAAAAACTTTATTTACAAGGAAACATAATTATTTTCATTAAATTAATTTTTGTGAGTAATTAGTCAAACTTATATATTCTTTATATGTAAAACGAATAGTTTGGCTCAAGTTCAAATCCGAGTTACCCATTAATTTTTTCAATTTTTTTTTCATTTTTATTAGAAAATTTTTTGAATAAATTCATTATTTTTTTATTAAGAGAGTACTACTCGTATATATGGAACAAAACTAAAAAAATTGTCTAATAAAAATTAAAATACATTTCATCATTTAATATTATTTGCACTTCAATTTCAGCGACATGATAACGCAATAAATGACTTAAAATGATTGCAAAAATAATCAAAAATAAAATTAAATATCACAGATCAAAGTTAACTTAATTTCCTAATACCACAGTTGGAGTTTCCTTGAATAAAATGTATTTACAAATATTTTCTAAAATAAAATTTCTTTTGAAAAAGATTTATTTTAAAGATAAAAAAAAAGACTATTAAAAAAAATATTTAAGGAAATAATTTATGTTTAAGATAAGAAAAAATAATTCTTCAGTAAAAAAAAACTTTTTTTAAAGTACTTCGTTTCGGTTTGCGCCGTTTCAAAGTTGCGTCTTTTTAAAATTTCCGCGATTTCGATGTTGCGTTGTTTTTGCTGCAGTTTGCGTCACATGGCGTCGTTAGTGCTTCGATTTGCGTTGTTAATAAATGTTTGCATGTACAAAGCAAAAATAGAAAATGGGGATTCCCCGTCGAAGTCTAATGCAAATTTGAATGTGGAAATTGTATTTGTTGGTAGTTTCAAATTACATTTGGTAGAGTGAAGTCTTTTATTTTAATAAAAACTATTGTCACACAAATAATAATAAAAAAGTGGTATTTTTTATTGAAAAATAATTTTTTTTAC
Organism: Gymnocheta viridis; assembly: GCA_956483585.1. Lineage (NCBI taxonomy): Eukaryota > Metazoa > Arthropoda > Insecta > Diptera > Tachinidae > Gymnocheta > Gymnocheta viridis. The sequence goes on from OY101442.1 coordinate 14,139,652, forward strand.
TAAAATTATGAATCTCGGAACGAATTAAATGAAAATTAATACAAATGTATGGAAAACTGCGATTCAGTTTGAGTCTCGTTTTTCTGGTCCCAATTAGCGACACTAACCGGGGTATGAGTGTAAATATTTTTTTCTAAAGAAAATATTTTTTTTCCTTATCAAAACTGATTTTCAGTTATTTTCAAAGAAAAAAAAATAATTTTCAAGGCAAAATTTTATTTTTATAAAAAAAGGAAGGAAAAAAATTATTTCTATGCAATTATTTGCATTAAAAAATATTTTCTTTGATAAAGATTTATTTTCAAGGAAAATGATAAATTTCCAATTAATTATGTAAATTTATTTTCAAAGAATGAAATTTAATTTTATGAAAATATGAATTATTTTTAAGTTACTAAACACTATAACAAATATAATTTACTGGAAGAATATTTGCAAAATTTTTTAATAAAAAATATTCACAAATCTTGTATTTCTTCGTCTGTATAAAGTAAAGATGAGATTTACATACTACAGAAGGGATCTTAATATTAATTAGTGTCGTGGGCGGCACGTATCTCCAGCACTGATCTTGAAGCAGCGCTCTTCAATGCTGGAGCGTCCATTCGTAACCCTCTTGAGCACTTTGTATCAGGGTGTTGCATTTTCAGCGTGCTACAAGACTGCTAATGTAACGACAATCCCCATAAAGGTTGAAGCTCCCAACTACAACTGCTAAAATGGCGGGCAATTGAAAATGAAACCTCTTATTAGAACACCCTGTATTAGTCACGCTAACGTGTAGACAAAATATTTATTTAAAAAAAATCTTGCTAAACAGCGGACAAAGTTTAGGTTACACTTGAAAACATTAAAATTAAAGCGCATATTTGAAAGGCGCTTTTGTAAGAAATATTTAAAACTCTTAAAATGTCAAGAGAGGCAAAATTAAAATTAATCATACGTGCGTCACACAGTGACATTTAATAAAGAAGTGACAACAAAAATAGAGCCTTTAAAGTTATATTGAAGTTCTTTAAATTGCAAAAAACAAAATCCATTAAACCAGCTTATGATTAAACTAAATATAACAGAATAAGTTTTTATTTTTATTCACTTAAAAAGGCTTCAGGCCACGTTTGTTATGCAAAATATCCACTTTATGGAAAAGCACTTCAACTAAAAAACACAAGGGAAAATGAACAAGTCTTTTGAGTCTGCTTTACTTTTTCTATTTCTCTAAATTTGTTTTAAACAAAAACAACAAAATTGTCTAAGCAAATTTCATTAAACTTAAGTAGACACCGGAGCAATAAAATAATGTCACTAAACACTTTAATACAGAGTTTGCAATAAACTCAAACTAAACATATTTAAGAGGATGTAACACGGAGACTGTGATTCTTTTTTCCACACATTAAACGTCTAAGTCTCCAATTCATATTCTTAGTTTCTCCCTGGACTCAGGCAGACATAAGAGAACAAAATGACCACAGACAGAATTTAAGCATCCTTCTAAAGACGTACTCGTGTATGGGCATGCATGTGTGCCTTTAATGCTGAGATTTATTGTTTTCAAATGTTGTCTTCTTTTGCTGTCGTATTAAAGTAAGATGCCACAGTTTGTGGTAAATAATTTAAGTAATTTTTTAAATTAAAATTCAGAACAATTCAAAAGAAAAACAAGCACATATTTTTATTTTAGAGACAATTTAATTTATCAAGAATATTTTGCTAGAAACATATAATTTATTTAAGTTATATTTTTGTTGGGAAGAGTTGAAATGTTTTGCTTGAAGGTTTTCAAAAATACATCTACAAAAAGTAAAACAAGATAATTGAAACATTTTCAAATATTGATTTGGTCGTTCTTAAGGATCTATCACACTTTCCAAATATTTGCCGAAACAAAAACGTGACCAACAGACAAGCTAAGCTTGCATTTTCTTTAATTTCAATATTTTTTTTAATTGTGGGTTCGCATTTATTAAAAATAACATAAAAATAGCATCTTGCGGCATAATTGACTTAATTTTGTTAAATCCAAGTTAAATCACACTAACTCTAAGCAAAAGTAGTGGTTACGTTTTTTTTGCAAATATTTGTCAAGTGTGACCGTACTTGACCGTACCTTTAGAGTTTGAATATCCAAAATATTTGTTAATAAATTAAGTAAAATTGTTAGTATATTATTATGTCATATTTTGATTTACAGATATTTTAATAGAAAATTACAACAATAGTTAACAAAATTGCGAAATTGGAAAAAAATTTATAAATATAAATTTTTGGTGGTGCACAAGAAAAAAGCTCCGATATAGTGAATCTAGCTTTAATGGATCAATTTTTTATATTAACTACTTTATAAAGCGAACGTTAAGGAAATTTTATATTCGATATAACGATGTCGAGTTCGGCGTTCGGGATCTGTCTGAAAAAAAAGGAATAGGAAGAACTCTAAAATTTTACAAATTCTCAATAACTTCAAGGTTAATGTTTGAAAAATCCAACGATGTTCGGTGTCGATGTTCGGGTTCCCTTCGGGAAAAGTTCTTCGGAATTAAAAAAAAATCTCAATATACAAGAAAATTTCAATATTTCAAAAATCCAAGGAAGAGTATTTGAAAGAGTTCTTTCAGTCGAACACTAAAATTTTTAATAACTGCATAAGTTTAATGTTTTAAAAAATTCTCAATAACTCGCTCTCGGACTCGGTCTGAAAAATTGCGTTTGGTAAAAATTAAATTTTCCAAAAATTTTTCATAACTGCAAGATATGTTTAATGTTTAAAAAATTTACCGAAATTTGTGTTCGGGCTGAAAAATTACATTCGGTCAGACAAAAATATTTTGAAGAAAAAAAAATCTTAATAACCGCAAGAAATGTTTAATGTTTGAAAAACTTATCAGAGTTCATGTTTGGTCTCGGTGTTCGAGGAGCTGGGTCTGAAAAAGTGCATTCGGTTGGACACTAAAATTTCGAAAAAAAATTCTCAATAACTGCAAGAAAAGTTCAATGTTTAATAGAAAAAAAGAAAATAAAAATATCATATTTTATGAGTATTTTCTAAGCAGCTAAGAAATGCAGACATGTAAAATAGTTCAACGCATAATAAATTAAACTTTTTGGAAAATATGCGAACATGTGTGTAAAGGGTGTATCAATGAGAATGCGGTTTTTAAATTTGATGTTAATTTTTCTCTGCAAGTGACAACTCTGAAATTTGGCGGCTGTGACATATTTGTTTCGATTATTAATTAATGAAGCGTTTTACGAAAGAACAACGCGTTAATGAAGCAAAGTGAAGCCAATGCCAATTTTTTCGAAAAAAAAAAATCATTTTCTCTGATGAAGCGAAATTCCACCTGAATGGCTTCGTGAATTCACAAAATTGTCGGTTCAGAAAATCTTCATACAGTCCATAAGAAACAAATGCAGACACCCACAACGAACAACTAACTGTCTGGTGCGGATTGCGGTCAGGCGGCCTTATTGGTCCGTAGTTGTTTTTTAAGATGAGCCCGAAATCACAGTGAGTGGGTAAACGGCATTTGTTACAGGAACATGATAACAGAGTTCCTGTGACTTCAACTAGACGGCATGGATTTGGGCGACATGTGGTTTCAGTTACCCCCCACAACGCGTAAGTTACGTTAATTCAAAGCTTTTCATATTTCTACATCTATTCTTCTTCTCTTCTACTCTTTTCCTTACTTCCTTATTTCTGACTATTATTAAATCTCTTTAATTTAAGCTTTAGAATAATTATAAAAATTAAGTTCTAGTTAAGATACTCACATTTCTTTTCAATTCAAAGGTATATAAGTCGCATGAAACAATCGATTTATTGCAACATCATTTTGAAAAAGAAAAATTATCTCAAAAATCCTGATGTCAACTGGCCACCAAGATCATGCAATTTAAAACCATGCGAATTTTTTCTTTGGCTTATGCAAATAAACTAGTAACAATTTCTGAGCTCAAATCCGAGATACAACGCGTGATTGATGCGATACAGCCACATTTCTGTGTAAAAGTCATGGAAAATTTCATTAAAAAATAATGGCCTGTCATCACAGCCGTGTGAGCGATTTGAGGGATATTTTATTCGGATACTTAATCGGAATATGTCTTCTTTATAATCCTACAAACAAAATCACAATTATCTTAAGAAATATCTATTTTTATTTTAAAATAAAAAAGTGCATGCTTACTGAGACATCTTTTATAAGAAAAAAATGTGAAAGATAAAATTTTCATGATTTCATTTCATTTACGAAGAATATTTCATTAAAATCTGTCGAATATCCTTAAGTGTTGTTATTCGCTAAACTACTCTCGTTAGCTTCCTTATATTTGTCTTAATGTTTCGTAACAGTTGCTGCATTTTGCTTTCTTTCATTTTCTTTTTGTTGTCTCTAGATTATTTTTTCTTATTAGAAAAATTATTTTATTAAATGCTTCTTGGCGCGTCTTGATAAATGTTCGCTTGAGCAAAATGAAGTATGATAATTCGAAAAAAAAAGAAAATTCATTTTTCATTTCCTTTCTTCGTGTTGCTGCTGCTGCTGCCAATTTTATAGCTCGAACTGAAAGCTGCCAGCAGCTTGATCAAAGAGTTGTTACTACGGAAAATGATTTTTCAACATAAAACAAAGAAGACATACAAAATATAATATTTGCATATTCCGAGTAAGAATATAGTTTGTGTTTTACAGTTTTTCTTTCTTTAAAAAGATTTAAAATTTTTGGTTATAAATTCTATTGCATAAAGTAAAATTGTCATTCGTAAACCAAAATAAATCCTCAAACGTGTTTTACAACTATTTGTGCTCAATGGACTTAAGGAAATATTGTTTTTCATATGAAGGCAACATACAGTTTATGTTAAGATTGTTATATTGTTTAAGGATGTTCAAAAAAAAATAATGATGACATTTATTTGATTTATGTACGATTTCCTTAAACATGCCAACAAAGTTTTTGTTCCGTTGTTTTGTATGTAAAGTGTTTTTGTGTGTATGTATGTATGTGCTTGTTTAGTTAGTGAAAAGCTGCAATACTTTGTCAGATTTGTCATGGCATATTGCCCTCAACCTCACTGTCTATTCAAGCACTCACATGCACGCGTGTTTGATGCAGTTTTAGCATAAATTGCAGCATATAAAATTTATCTTTCTTTGGATTCCGTTTAGGAAAGTTTACAAAATATTGTGTTTGTTACAATAATGCTTGTTTCTTTTTTCCTTTAAGTTTTTCGTTATAGACAGTGTTTTGGGAAAAGTACAATTCTGTTATTTTCAAAGAAAAAATGGTTTCAATAAAAAACTTGTTTTATATACAAATTACTGCTAAAATGTTCTATGAAATAATTTTATAAATATAAAATAATCAATTAAATACATTAATTGCTATGAAATATCTTTTAAGACAATAAATACACTGTTTCATAAAGTGGGAGTTTTCAAAATTAAATTAAAAAATTGCATGGTGGCGTATGATTAATATTAATTATGGCTTATTTTAGTTTTACGCTCATAACTTTTTTATTTTAGCAGGCATTTCGAAATTTTTTTTAAAGTTCAATTTAATGCAAAGAGTTTGTAGTTTAATCTTTTAATAGATAACAAAATCATAGTAAGGTATTTGAAATAGATATTAACTCATTAAGTATAATTTTTATATAATTTGTAGTAAAATTTTATTTGAGGCCCTGTTCATGTTTTGGGGCGTCCAAGAAGAAACACCATTTAATTAAATATGCTTATTAAGGACTGTTTTTTTAAATATTAACCAAATAAATTTTTTTCTACACCACCTATATCCGACCGAAAATGGAATACAACTATCATGTATGGGCCGATGCTTCAAAGTCTATTTTGAAGATACTCGACCGGGTACAGCAGAGGGCGAAGAAGCTTCTCGGTGACAGTAGGGTAGCGAACTTTATTGACTCACTGGAGCATCGACGCAATGTGGGATGTGTTTCACTGTTTTATCGTTACACACAATGGAATGTGCTCTAATGAAATCAGGGAACTTCTTCCCGAAACCCGCTCGTTTTAGCGAAAAACGCATTATTCGTTAAGAGCGCATCCACTTGCGGTTGACATGCCGGTGGATCGCACTACGCATTACAGAGAAAATTCGTTCTTTAGCTGAAAAGTTCGCATGTGGAATAAACTTCCTGCAGAGGTCTTTCCTGTTACTTTCACTGTGGGAAGATTCAAATCGAACGTCCACAAACACTACTCCCTTTATCCTCATTTCCATAACCAATATTCCTAGTTTCGGCGCAATGCATTGCATATGTAGCGGTCATCCCCTGAGAGCTGGTCCAAGTTAAAAAAATCCTTGACAAAAATGTACAACAATAAATTTGTTTTTTCAAAAATTAATTTTTTTTAGAAATTTAAACATTTTTAAAAACTTTCATTTAACTTAGACTTTATCCATAATTATTTCTGAGCTCTTGTTTTTTAAGCCAAATTATTTAGGCTAAAGTTCTTTAATTTAATTTTTTAGTTCAGTCGTTCTTATAAATTATTTTTATAATTTATTCTTATAAATTATTCCTACAAAATACTAATTATTCGTATAAATTATTCTTATAAATTATTCTTATTCGCAAAGCAGTTTTATAGCATCTCCTAAGTGAAATGACAAAGATCAGTTTTTGATGGAACACGGGGTCGAACTTAACACCATGACAGATTTGAGATCAACCACAATCTCTTAACAGAATTTTTGAGCTTCTTCACATTCCCACTGCCTTATGGCGGTAACGTCAAGCATTTAACCATGAATCATTTAATCACTGATAAGTGTTACAAATGCGTAGTGAGAGCTTTTTCACACACGCAAATTTAAATAAATTTAAATTGTGGTGCATCGAAATTTAGGAAATTATCCCTGTCTTCGTTATTTTTATTACAGAAATTTTTGTCCTTCAACCAAGTTGAATCGAAAGCCATCAGCTTTTGAATACTTATAGGAAAATGGTGTAAATTTCAAAGCTTTAATTAAAAGTGTGTGGTAAAGTTAAGTCCTTATGAAATTCTACTGGTTCTTCGAACCGTATTAATTAGCATTCAGGATGTTGTAACAACAATTATGAATGTAGCTCCAGCTTAGTCCTCTTACATGCAAATGTCTGCCAGTACAAATTGAGCAGCATAAACTTGCACGAGAACAAGATGAACGTTTTGTGTGGTTTTGTATGAAACCCACAACACATGAGACCAAGAATGCTGACGAAGGGTGTGACAAAGATAATGTAGATTTCATTATGCTGGTTGTCTTTTTAATGTCAAAAAAACTTGCTTTAGTTACGCCAAAGAGAGAGGGAGAGAGCGAGAACAAGCGCTTCCAAACTTGTATAGTTTTTAAATATGTTAATCATAAAATCTGAGCAATTAAAAATTTATATGACTAAGTATGGCCTGCCCTCGATTGAAAACTCAAAGGGAAAGGATACACATGGAGCCAAATAAAATATCTAGTCTTAGATAGAAATTGATGGAATGATTTTGGTACGGCCCTATTTTTCTCTCCAAATTAAATCTGATCTATTTATTGTTGCTGCTAAAGTTATTCATAGTCCGTTTAGGTTCGACTTAGCTGCTTAGTTGCTACTAAAAGGAAAGTTTGAGCTGAAACTGAAATTAAGTTAAAACTTACGTCCCTTAAAAAAACTAATAAAAAAATAAAAAGAAAAATGTATTGCAGTAATAAGAACTTCTTATGCCGTTTTATTTAACATTTTGTTTACTTTTTATCAAAAAAATAGCTATTTAAAGTATTTCTACGGCAAAAATTTTGCCTCGTAAGTGATGATACAATAATTTGTAATAAACTCACTATTTCAAAAAATCATTATGTTACAAATTTTCAATAAAAAGGGCTAAACATTTTGCACTTTTTTTTAGAAAAGTAAACGCCATTAGATTTACAAGTGAAAAGTTACTCATTTAAAATGGTTGACGCTGAACTAAATGCACCCTACAGATTTTATAAGCTTATAGGAAAATTCCGTATTGCTACAATTTTACAGTCTTTCAAACAAGAAAACAACAATCTGCAGAAGTGATTTCTTACAGTACGATAACGATAAGCTGTTCTAATGCTTCGGAAAATATTAAAAAACAAAAATACAGACACATGTTATTTGCTTACAGCATTTTTGAATTACAAAAAGTTATTAACTGAAAACACAATTTCTTTTTATTATAGAAAACTGTTTTTGTTTCAGCGCAAAACGAAGTCGACAGTATTTAACAATTGTAAAAGACATCGACTATGAATAGAGGCGTATTAAAAGTTGGTAGCTAAATTTAAGTTGCAGCTTAAGTAGTGTCAAATTAAAAGTATAAATCCTGAACATGTCCGTAATACTGAACCGATTTTAGAAATATTTATATGTTTTTAATGGGGTTTTTACATAGATGTGTACAATCTTAATTTTATTTAAATCGGTTCGATATTTAGGGAGTTATAAACTTTTAAACTTGCTTCTAACACATGCGCACTTATTACACATGCACGTATTAGCTTTAACTTGAAAAATAAACAAGGTGTGCATGTGTGGTTGTCCAATTTGCTTTTGCATTGAAATGACAGAGAGAGAGAGAGAGAGAAAGAGTTTTAAGTTGATTATTTAGAACATTTTTTGTTTTTGTATTTTATCGTATTTATTTATGTTAATGTTTAATATTAATTTCTAGAATGCGGTCCATTGAGTCGAACGCTTGATACACTATTAAAGGATTAATCGTCAACGTCGTCGTCATCCTGTTGTAGAATGCAAAATTTTTATTGAATGGAAGATGACGTTGAAACATAAATGATGTTGACAGTAAAATAACGGCGACGTTTACGACGACAATTGGAATAAGGGTGGTTATTTTGAAAAAAAAAACCTTTAATTTTGTTGTCCAGTGTAATAAGAAAAATTTACATTCTTGACTTTTCAAATGAAATATTATTTGTATTATATATACATTTATGTCACTTCAATTAGAAGTCCCTGAGGCTATTTAAAATAATATTGTCAATTAAACTGAAAATTAACATCAATTATACAACAGATTAGTCAACAAAATTAATTGAAAATCGTGTTTAATGTATTTAAAGTTGTCTGACAAATGAAATTCCTAAAAAATCACTGTCTTTTATTTGAGGTATTATAATAAATTATAGTTTTCAACTAGAAATATAAAGACACTTGAGAGCACACAGGGACACAGTGCTACACACACATACATACACACAGACACACAAGAACATACATTATCTAAACAGACAAACTGGGATATAAACTGTTGTAAATGTGGTGTTTAAAATTTGTGTCACTTAGCATGTTGATGATATATCACCAATTCCTTTTACTGCAGCACCAGCAGCAGCAACAGCAGCAACAACTATAAAATGATGTTTTTTACTGGTCTTAAGAAAATAAAAACAAATGTTTGTTGTTGTTCTTCTTCATATTCTTCTTTTTCTTTTACATCATGTTGTCTTTCAAACAGAGTTTTTAGTGTTTTAAGAGGAAGCACACACAATCGCACACATACACACATTCTCATACACACACACACACAAGCATACACGAAATCTCTAGCGGACATGCAGGGAAAGTGTTTAAAATAAATTCTGCAGCAGAAGCAAATGTTTATGGAGCAAATATTTATATGTGTGAGTCTGAGTATGTGTGTGTTTTTGTGTGACTGTCGGTTTGTCTCTTAACATTCATTCATTTAAACATTTGTGTATTGAAGAGAAAATAAATGTTGTTATGATGAGTTATGAGTACCGTTACACAACTCACTCTCCACCAACAGAACTTTATTTTGGAAATTTTGTTTGAATGCTTTTCATAGTTGTTGTTGTTATTATTGTCTTTCTCATTTGTTGTTTGTTTTATGGGAATATGCTTTTGTGTGTTTGTGTTTATGTTTGCTTATGCATGCGTGCGTATGCGTGCTGCTTGCTTTGTTGTTTGTGTTTAGATTTCAAAAGATACTTTCTACTCGTATTCATTTAAAGTGAGTTATTATATTTTTTTCAAACTGATATTTATGTTGAAGATGCTTGAGATACTCGCATATTTGATTTAGATGATTTATTCTGGGATCTCAAACAATAAACAACAACACACACACACACACATACATGCAGGCATAAACAACTCAATTGTGTTGAAAAATATTTCATATTGCTGCTGAAAAATGCAGATGTTTTGAAATAGAAATTTGTTATCAAATTAAATGTTATGTTAGCACATTACAATTTAATTAAATTTTCCACTTTCTGGTAGATCTTTGGACAAATGTGGCTGATATGAATGATATGAATGAAATAAGAAAATTAAAGTAAATAAGAAATTGTTCTTTCTAATCATGAAAATGTTTTAAAAAAAAAAAGATATCGAGACAATGTCGATTAATAAATTTCAAATATAAAAGATACATAATATATTGATAATAAACACAGAGTGAGTACACAATTAAAAGACTTTGAAGAAAAATTTGTAGAACGCAAACAGCAGTAAACGATTTGTCTGTGTTGGTAGTCATGTCCTCAGGATCGTTTGCGTGATCTATTGTAGATGTCGTTGTAATTTAAGTCTGGAATACAACTTGCATCAGTTCATTTTTTATGGGCCTGCAATAGAAGGCAATACTTTTCTTTTTTTTTACAAAATTATGTTATTTTAGTATTATAAATTTCTAATCACACTATTTCCCATAATTAATATTTTACCTATGTACACATGTGGTAAAGTTCCCTGATGATCTGCATTAGCAACAATAAATGCGCATAGGAACTAGCTATACCCCTCAATAATCAATTTCTATTTGTTTTTAGCAAAATTGTTAATGTTTTACTAAATATGTAAAATATTAATTTTGGGAAAAAGTGCGAATAAAAATTTAATATACTAAAATTTTAGCAATTCCCGTAAAAAGCACCAATGAGTATAAAAATGTTGAGCGTGAGTGAGCGAGCATTCATGTGTAGATTTTCGGCGAGATTGTTTCGTGATTTTGTTTTGTTTATTGTAATTTTTTTCATAAATTTTTTTTAATAATTTAAATTTTTTCTTGATTGTGACTAACATTTTTTTTCGCTCATGTGATCGTGCATAAACGTGAGTAAAAAATATGAGATCGTACATAAGCGTGCTTGAATAAAATTTTTTTATCATGAGAAAAATTATTCACGATCCCATCTCTTACCCAAAAATATATTTTTAAGATTGCAGCCGAGTGATTACAATCCAATGAAGTGCATGTTTTGAAGTGGCCTGGCTGCCCAGTCACCAGATATCAATTCCATATAAAATCTCGGGGAATTTATAAATCGCAAAATACGAACGCGAAATTAAATCAAGAAGGAAGATTTTTCAGGTGGCGGTATAAGCGAATGCAAAGGAAACTTTGGACAATTCAATGGGATGAATAAACTTTCAAAAGTGAAGCGTTCTAAGCGTCATCGATGTTCATTTGAGACTGCAACAACGCGAATCCCAACAACAGCTTAATTTAATTCGATAGACCATTAGAAGAGATTAAATCGTAAAAAAATTTTGTCTTAATTTTTGGCGTTTTCTTTTCTAAAAAAAGTGCAACATTTTTTGCTTTTTTTTAATAAAGTTTGCAATATTACGATTTTTTGAAATAGTGGGTTTATTAAAAATTACTATACCATCATTTACGAGGCAAAGTTTTTGTTTTAAGAAAACTTTGAATAGCAATTTATTTGATAACAAGTAAAAAAAAATTTACTTTTTATTCAGAAAAGAAAACGGCATTATTTGAGCAATAATTTTGCTTTCGAAATTTTAATCTTATTACTTTCATTCATTATTAAAGTTTACTTTTTTCTTGCTTTTGTTAAAACTTTCGTGCTGTTAATGTAAATTATTATAAACTTATTAATTTACAAATAACTTGTATAGTTTTGTATTTCCTTTTAAAATTTGAAAATCACTAAATATGAACAAAAAACTAAAAAAACTCATAATTAATATTAATCATACGCCCCAGTAAATGTTTCTAATATTTTACGCGAACAAAAACTTACAAATACAAATCATTATTAATTTAAGTATTCACTAAAAATACTTAACAGAAAGCATTAGCTATAGACTAAGAATGTACGAGGGTAGCTTAGTAATTTTTGTTCATAAATTTACTTGAGCTAAAAGTTTTCAAAATTTTGATTTAAACATTTTTGTCTAAAAAATATTGCAATTAATGTACTTTTTAGAACTTGCAACTTCATGTCAACTGAATTCACTTCAAATTCGCATTTTTCATTTATTTCTATATACCCTTTAAATATGACACACATTTAAATCATTAAGATAATTTAAAATGTGATAATTAAAAATGTTAACTAACACACCGTTCACTATTTCAACGTGAATTTCCCATGCACAGACTCACACACACACACGCATACATGCACACACATTCACATTTATACGTTTATAAGTATTGAGAGACTTCATTTAGATGTTGTCAAAATGAATAAATGAATGAATGAATTGAATTGCTTGTTTAAAAAGCATAAATTGAATATGATTTATGACTTTTAAACATCAACCTAATTTTGACATCTACATTTACCTTTTTTTATTTAATTAAAAACTCAAAATAACAAACAAGTGTAACACATTTAGGTGTTACAAAAAAAGGAATAAAAAGAAAACTTCTATGATACTCATTTACAATTTAATTATTTAGTTTAATGCAGTTGTTGGAAAATGAGTCAGCAAATGTAATTTTTATAATTTTTTTATGGCAAAAAAAAGAAGAAAAAAAAAAAGAAATGTTGTTTTACAACGTGTAATAAGTAAAACCATTGAGACTAAATTACAACATTTTCTGTAGCATTAATTTTGTAGCAAAATGTTTTTTTTTGTTTTTCTCATTTAGTTTGAAAACGAAAACATGCTGGAAACAACAAACATCTTTTACACATCAGTAAATAAACTGTAGAAATTGCATAATATTTGCCATCTCATGGAAATATTAACATGAAAATATGTTGAAATTTACATGAAAATTTTATGTTTTACTAACAAACAAAATAAAAATATTTAGTAAAGGAGAAAAGGGAAACTTGGGAATGTGAAATGGTCTCTCTGGTGGCACCGAGCAGATGGTGATAGTTAATAAGATGTAAGTAGGCTGCAAGGTTTTGTAAAAAAAATGCACTAAATTTTATTCTTAAAGTTATTTAAAACTATTACTTTTTTTATAAATATTTATTTTATTAAATTTTCTTTAGCTCGACCAGATTTAACGTTTTCGTGCTGTTTTTTTTTAGAAATGATCAAGAAACTAATGTGTAAAATATTTTCTTATTTTCACTGAAAATTTTCAAAATTGTATTTAAAACTTTTTAATTGAAGGCTAAAATCCAAGACAGCTTATAATCAATATTAATTATACACCCCTCAGTGCTGTTACTATTATTTTTTATTTTTTTTCAATTAAGTGGTGTGGCGGTGAAAAAAATACTTATCGCACGTCATATCCTGCCCTTGTAGGCCTAGAAATAAAAATATAGAAATTTATATAAACCCTTAAAAATTTAAAACTATCGTTAAAAAAAATTCATAAAATACAATTTTTAACGAAGTTAAATTTTCAACGATTTTCAAGAGGAGGTAGAAATTGTGTTATTATAACAATAATTATGAAAAAAAATCGTTAATGTTAAAAAAAAAAGTTCTTTATTTCATTTAATGAGTTTTCATTTCAAACGATTTTGTGTTTTTTTTTAATTTTGAAAATTGTATTAGCGATGTAATGAAAACATAATGAACTCTTTATATTCATTGTAATTTCAAGTATTTGAAGAGCAAATCATACATACTCCCAATCGATTTTACAGTCTTTCACCTCTTTGCCACACATACAGTCTTTATGCATTTACACACACTCGCTCACAGTTACACAAACAAAAAAACACATCCATTTTTATACTGTTTAATGTTGTTTTTGTTATTTTAGTTTTTATTGGTTTTATTTTTGTCCATTTTATTTTATTCCAAAATCGGTTTGTTGTATTTGTTATCTTTTGTTTTTGTATCAGGAACTCTTTAAAGAAGTGTTGTAGTAAGAGACCGAATAAACATGGAGAGTGTGAGATTAATACGAGAACCAGCCAATTATTGTACTTAATTAACACTTTTACTGTAATTTTTATTTTTTATTTTAGCAATATATTTGGTTTGTGTATACGTGTGTGTTTGTGGGTATGGTTGTGTGTATTGAACAAAATATCAAGTTGAAATAATGAAAAACGAGGATATTAACTTACATACTACAATAGTTAATTAATGAAGTTTTCTTAAAAAATAGAGCTTTATTTGGCTTGTGGGAAATGTATAAAGGTACGGTCGCACTTGGCAAGCATTTGCCAAGAAAAAAACGTAACCACTACTTTTGCTTAGAGTTAGTGTGCTTTAACTTGGTTTTAATATCACAAAATGAAGTCAATTATGCCGCAAAATGCTATTTTTATATTATTTTTAATAAAGACAATGCAAATTTACCTTGTCTGTTGGTCACGTTTTTTTCGGCAAATATTTGGCAAATGCAATCGTACCTTAAGACACTAAATTTTAATGACATAGAAATTTAAAAAAATTCTCTAAGATTTTTTAAGCTAAAAATTAGTTAAAAAATTTATAGTTTAAGTTAATGGAAAAATTATAAGTTGTATTTCTCTAAGAAAATTTGCTAAATATTAAATGATTTTGATGATAAAAAAGAAAACAATAATACATAATTTATTATTGCCACTAAGATTATTTTATCTTGGGTTTATTTAAATCCCTTGGCCATAATTTTAAGCCAAAAATAATTCATTTACAGTTCAGTGGAAAATATTTTTTGTTAACATTTACTAAGTATTTTTATAAGTTGAAATACCTTTCTGATGAAAATTGTTTCTTATGAGCTTGTTATTCCTGCTATAAGCGGTAAATCCTTTTTGATCATTTAATCCCCCTTTTTTTGAAAGCTGTAATGCGGCAGTAAGATTAAGCTGAAAGTAAATAAAGCAAATTATACAAAATATATGTAAGTACTTTTGTGCTTTTGTGGCAGAGATTTTTTTCATAGCTTTTGCTTAGTATTTTATAAGAATAAAACGAAGTAAATATTTCCCAACAGCTTTGTTTCAAATAAAATTATTGCAATTATTGCAGATTAAAAGTGTTTGCATGCCAAAATGTTTTTTAGTTTTCAAAAACTTTTAAAGTTTCAGGAGAAACATTTTCTTTTCAAAGTAGAAAACATAATGATTTTTCTCGTTATTTTATTATTAATATGATATACATTTTTCGTAAAATGTTTTTAAGTTAGCTTTATATTATATTCTTTGTAATATCGGCCCAATTCACAATCTGTTTCAGGAGTTGTAAGTTGTACGAATGTTGTTGCTGATTTCCGCAGAAACATGTTTCTAAGCAAATTTTTATGTAGAAAGTACCACCAGCATTTTTATAACTTACAACTTCTACGGTAGCTTGTAAATTGAATAATTAAAATATTTTAAAAGTTATTCTCCAACTTATTAGTAGTTTTTTTCTTTATTTCAGTTAACAAAATTGTATGCTTTAATATAATTTATCACTAAAAAACATACTATTTATATTTGATTGAAATGAAATATAATAAGCTTCGAAATACTTTCAGCTTTTCCCGAATAGAATTTTTTTTTTTACTTTTTTTTATATCAAAAAAGAAATTCTTTTATAAAATTTTATTTGAATAACGTATTTTTCTTTCTGTCCCAAATGATATTTAGAAAAATTTATCTATTGCGGACATTTTTATGTCATGCCTTTTTAGTGAAACATAACATGTTCAAATTCATGATGAAATATGTATTTTGGCTTCAACTACAGCATTTGTAAAATCCTTATTTAAAAACAGACGAACTCGTTTATAATGCTTTCAACTAAATTGCAATAAACATGTTTTCAATATAGTTTCCAAGAACATAACAAAAACTATTTTATTCCAGCGTTATTTCCTCTAAAAATAATTCACATTGAAAGCAAATATCATGACCTAAGAAGCTGCGTTTGCAAAATAACACTCCAGAGCCATTTATTTGTCTACATAAAACAGAAAGTTGTGGTTTTGTCTGGGCACAAAAATAAATATGTTCAGTAGCAGACTTTAAGAAAGTTCAACAAGAAAATAAAGATAAGCGTTTTTATTTTATAGTTGAAATAGCAAAAAGTCAGGCGTAGTAAAAAAGATAAGACACAATAGGTCGACTGAAAATCATTACTAACTTCAAATATAAATCTTAAAGAGTTAAAATGTACGGAATATTTCAAGTCCAAGTGCTTTTTCCAAAACTAATATCTCATAAAAGCAGAAAACATAATTTTAAAGCCACCACAATTTGAAACATTTGTAATATTAACGCTTTCAAGATTGCTCCCAACGTTTCAAACCTGTTTATATAAATTCGTAAAAAATAGATGACAATGACTGAATACACAAACATTTTAACCTGAAATTTTATTTTAATAAATAAATTGGCAGTTAAGCTAATAATTTCCAACACATCAAGATCCGCTGCTCTGGATCAGCTGAGATTAGCAGTTTACTGAATTCAAAATCGATATAACGCTCAGAAGGAGCTGAAATACCAAGTCCGCCACTTTAGACAATTTATCAAAATCCATCTTATTTGCTTTCTCACCAGCCTGGCACAATGACTGGGAACTCTCAATATTTAAGTAGAGTTATCGAAAAGTTTTTTAAAGGAAATGTAAAGTTATCGATAGTTTAAAAATAAATAAGCTATTAATTACTGTTCAATAAAAAAGTCAAATTGCCGGATAATATTTAAAAAAAAGTAAACTTATCGACAACTTTTCTTCAGAAAAGTAAAATGATCAATAGTTTTCTTTATTCAAAAGTACAACTGTTGATAATTTTCTTACAGAAAAGCGAAGCAATCTGTTATTTACTATAAAAAGGAAAATTGTCGATAACGTTTTGGCAGATAAATAAAGTTATCGATAGCTTATCTATAGAAAAGTGAAGTTATCAATATCATTTTTTAAGAAACTCAAAATGATTGATAAAATTTCTAAGGAAAACTAAATTTATCGTAATCTTCTTCATACGGCAGTAAAGAACTTTGACCAGCATTTTTTTTTTGATAAAAAGTAAAAGCAATGATACATTTTATTTAGAAAAGAAAACGGCATTAGTTGAGCAATAATTTTGCTTTCGAAATTTTAATCTTATTACTTTCATTCATTATTATAGTTTCCTTTTTTTGTTGCTTTTGTTAAAACTTTCGTGCTGTTAACGTAACTTATTATAAACTTATTAATTTACAAATAACTTGTATAGTTTTGTATTTCCTTTTAAAATTTGAAAATCACTAAATATGAACAAAAAACTAAAAAAACTCATAATTAATATTAATCATACGCCCCAGTAAATGTTTCTAATATTTTACGCGAACAAAAACTTACAAATACAAATCATTATTAATTTAAGTATTCGCTAAAAATACTTAACAGAAAGCATTAGCTATAGACTAAGAATGTACGAGGGTAGCTTAGTGATTTTTATTAATAAATTTACTTGAGCTAAAAGTTTTCAAAATTTTTATATATTGAAACGATTGATTTTGGCTCAAGTTCAAACCCGAATTTACCCATTTATTTATTCTAATTTTTTTATTCTTTAATTTTTATTAGAAAATTTTTTGGATAAATTCATTATTATTTTTTATTAAGAGAGTACTATATATAGAACAATTTTTATTATTCATCATACTAGCAGAACGGATCAGTACTGATTTCGAGGTCGCTACACCATCTCATCAGCGTTCTTTGTTCAATTTTACCACTTTTGACGGTGGATACTAGTGATCAGGAATATCAACTATTTAACCGTATTATTTAACAAATTAGGATACGAAAAGTACAAACTTATTCATTTTCACATGTCAAATCAATTTCGGTTAGTACGAAATCCCATCTATGATGAATAACTACTCTATATATTTCAGTCTCTCTTGCTTATTCAGCGCCATTGGCTGCAGAGAAATAAGCGGTACTTAATCATGTTGTTAGGTTTATGTCATTTGTAGTTGAATTTCTTTTTTAGTATTCAACCAACTATGACCAAGTAAACATGTAGATTTTGACGCGTGCCATCGTTATTTATAATTAATGTTTATAAGTAATTAGTCGAACTTTTATTAATATTTTTATATATTGAAACGATTGATTTTGGCTCAAGTTCAAACCCGAATTTACCCATTTATTTATTCTAATTTTTTTATTCTTTAATTTTTATTAGAAAATTTTTTGGATAAATTCATTATTATTTTTTATTAAGAGAGTACTATATATAGAACAATTTTTATTATTCATCATACTAGCAGAACGGATCAGTACTGATTTCGAGGTCGCTACACCATCTCATCAGCGTTCTTTGTTCAATTTTACCACTTTTGACGGTGGATACTAGTGATCAGGAATATCAACTATTTAACCGTATTATTTAACAAATTAGGATACGAAAAGTACAAACTTATTCATTTTCACATGTCAAATCAATTTCGGTTAGTACGAAATCCCATCTATGATGAATAACTACTCTATATATTTCAGTCTCTCTTGCTTATTCAGCGCCATTGGCTGCAGAGAAATAAGCGGTACTTAATCATGTTGTTAGGTTTATGTCATTTGTAGTTGAATTTCTTTTTTAGTATCCACCGTCAAAAGTGGTAAAATTGAACAAAGAACGCTGATGAGATGGTGTAGCGACCTCGAAATCAGTACTGATCCGTTCTGCTAGTATGATGAATAATAAAAATTGTTCTATATATAGTACTCTCTTAATAAAAAATAATAATGAATTTATCCAAAAAATTTTCTAATAAAAATTAAAGAATAAAAAAATTAGAATAAATAAATGGGTAAATTCGGGTTTGAACTTGAGCCAAAATCAATCGTTTCAATATATAAAAATATTAATAAAAGTTCGACTAATTACTTATAAACATTAATTATAAATAACGATGGCACGCGTCAAAATCTACATGTTTACTTGGTCATAGTTGGTTGAATACTAAAAAAGAAATTCAACTACAAATGACATAAACCTAACAACATGATTAAGTACCGCTTATTTCTCTGCAGCCAATGGCGCTGAATAAGCAAGAGAGACTGAAATATATAGAGTAGTTATTCATCATAGATGGGATTTCGTACTAACCGAAATTGATTTGACATGTGAAAATGAATAAGTTTGTACTTTTCGTATCCTAATTTGTTAAATAATACGGTTAAATAGTTGATATTCCTGATCACTAGTATCCACCGTCAAAAGTGGTAAAATTGAACAAAGAACGCTGATGAGATGGTGTAGCGACCTCGAAATCAGTACTGATCCGTTCTGCTAGTATGATGAATAATAAAAATTGTTCTATATATAGTACTCTCTTAATAAAAAATAATAATGAATTTATCCAAAAAATTTTCTAATAAAAATTAAAGAATAAAAAAATTAGAATAAATAAATGGGTAAATTCGGGTTTGAACTTGAGCCAAAATCAATCGTTTCAATATATAAAAATATTAATAAAAGTTCGACTAATTACTTATAAACATTAATTATAAATAACGATGGCACGCGTCAAAATCTACATGTTTACTTGGTCATAGTTGGTTGAATACTAAAAAAGAAATTCAACTACAAATGACATAAACCTAACAACATGATTAAGTACCGCTTATTTCTCTGCAGCCAATGGCGCTGAATAAGCAAGAGAGACTGAAATATATAGAGTAGTTATTCATCATAGATGGGATTTCGTACTAACCGAAATTGATTTGACATGTGAAAATGAATAAGTTTGTACTTTTCGTATCCTAATTTGTTAAATAATACGGTTAAATAGTTGATATTCCTGATCACTAGTATCCACCGTCAAAAGTGGTAAAATTGAACAAAGAACGCTGATGAGATGGTGTAGCGACCTCGAAATCAGTACTGATCCGTTCTGCTAGTATGATGAATAATAAAAATTGTTCTATATATAGTACTCTCTTAATAAAAAATAATAATGAATTTATCCAAAAAATTTTCTAATAAAAATTAAAGAATAAAAAAATTAGAATAAATAAATGGGTAAATTCGGGTTTGAACTTGAGCCAAAATCAATCGTTTCAATATATAAAAATATTAATAAAAGTTCGACTAATTACTTATAAACATTAATTATAAATAACGATGGCACGCGTCAAAATCTACATGTTTACTTGGTCATAGTTGGTTGAATACTAAAAAAGAAATTCAACTACAAATGACATAAACCTAACAACATGATTAAGTACCGCTTATTTCTCTGCAGCCAATGGCGCTGAATAAGCAAGAGAGACTGAAATATATAGAGTAGTTATTCATCATAGATGGGATTTCGTACTAACCGAAATTGATTTGACATGTGAAAATGAATAAGTTTGTACTTTTCGTATCCTAATTTGTTAAATAATACGGTTAAATAGTTGATATTCCTGATCACTAGTATCCACCGTCAAAAGTGGTAAAATTGAACAAAGAACGCTGATGAGATGGTGTAGCGACCTCGAAATCAGTACTGATCCGTTCTGCTAGTATGATGAATAATAAAAATTGTTCTATATATAGTACTCTCTTAATAAAAAATAATAATGAATTTATCCAAAAAATTTTCTAATAAAAATTAAAGAATAAAAAAATTAGAATAAATAAATGGGTAAATTCGGGTTTGAACTTGAGCCAAAATCAATCGTTTCAATATATAAAAATATTAATAAAAGTTCGACTAATTACTTATAAACATTAATTAGTTTTCAAAATTTTAATTTAAACATTTTTGTCTAAAAAATATTGCAATTAATGCACTTTTTAGAACTTGCAAATTCATGTCAACTGAATTCACTTCAAATTCGCATTTTTCATTTATTTCTATTCAAATCATTAAGATAATTTAAAATGTGATAATTAAAAATGTTAACTAACACAGACATGAGTACAAATGGCAGAAAAAATTTCAATAACTTTTCTATAGAAACTTAATTTTTCTTTACAAAAGTAAAGCACAGTTATCGAAAATGTTTTAGAGAATAGTTGACTTACCGATATTATTTTTCTAAGTTAAAGTTCTGGTTAACTTTTTAACGAAAAAGTAAGACCATCGATTGCGTTTCTATTTAAGAGCAAAGTTATCGATAAATTTTCAATAGGAAAATGAAAAGTCAAAGCTATTGATAATTTTTCTGGGGAAAAGTAAACCAATGGCTACTTTTTCTGTATAAAAGTGTAAACTTATCGATAACCTTTTTGAAAGAAGATGCAAAGTTAAAGATATCAATAACTATTCGGCAGAACATTAAAATTACTGATAATTTTTTTGTAAGAGTAAACTAATCGATAACTCCTCCGTAAGGAGACAAAAAATTAAAGCTATCGATAACTTTTCTACAGAAAAGTATAACAATTGAAAATATTCGATGTAAAAGTAAAGTTATCGATTTCTCTTCTATAGGGAAATAAACAGTTAGCGATATCTCTTCTATATGGAAATAAAAAGCTATCGATAACTTTCGATTAAGTGACCACTAAGTTTTCTACATTAAGTTAAAGTCATCGATAACTCTTTTACATGAAAGCGACGTCATCAATGAGTTTTCTATAGGAAAGTAAATTTTTCGATAACTTTTCTATGGTGAACTGAAGCTTTCGGTGTTCAGAGATTTTCTTTAAAATAATATTTTGGGCGAAAAAATTAGGTTATTGATTAATCTTCAATAAAATGGGCCTAATTACGGTTGTCATATTTTCGGCTTTGACTTCGACAACGTGTACAAAATTAAAGAATAATTTTGTGTGCTTCTTAAATATATTACAACTTGTCGTAGTCGTAGGCGAAAATACAACAATCGTAATAAGGCCCAACAGTAAATTGTTTGATAAATGTTTTATGGAAAATTTAGAAGTTTTTTTAGTTACTGTCACAGAAGAATAGAACTAACGATAACTTTTTTGCAACAACAAATTATCGATAACTTAACTAAAGAACACTAAACTTATCGATAACTTTTCAAATTTTTTGCGCAATTTGTTGAGTTAGTTTAAACAATAACTTTTTAATTTTTCCATAAATTTTGTTAAGTAAATTACTGAAAAATTTTCCCCCAGAAAAAGTTATCGAAAAATTTTCTTCAAAAAAGTTAAATTGTCGAGTAGTTTTCTGAAGGAAATTAAATTCATCGATAACCTTTATAAAGAAAAGTAAAGCAATAATAAGTTTTTTTTTACGGAAAACTTAAGTTTTCGTTCAGCTTTCTATAAAAAGTAAATTTCATAAAATTTATCGAAATTTTTTTTATAGGAAAAGAACGATTTTTCAATTTGTTTTTTTTTTGATAATAAAGTTATTGATATCTTTTGCATAGAAAAATAAATATTTAGATTGCTTTTCTATAAAAGAGTGCAGTTTTTCTGTGTAAAAAGGAAGTAAAAGTTTTTGATAAATTTGCGTTTGAAAAGTGAAGTTGTTGATAACTTTTCCATAGCAAAATATATATTTCCTTCTCAATAATGTGATAAATGAAGTCAATACAAACTTGTTTTCTTATATGATTCTCAAGTCACGACGACTAAAATGAATCCCTTTTATTTGAAATCTTTTAGTAAATTTTTCCTTTGGCCAAAAGGCGTCTCGTGTATTATAAAATGCGCCAGCTCCTTTATTCAATAAAAGGAGTTTAAGCAGGAAAATCCTTAAATCGTCTTATGAAAAAGGTAACAAAAAAGTCATACACTTGTCAGAAATATTTGCACGTGACTTGCTAACAGGCATAAAGTTATGACCAAATGGCTTAAAGAAAAGTCAAACAAAAGCGGAAAAAAGAAAACGTATCCAACACCAAGGACAATGGATTTACAAGTTTAAGATTTGGAAAATGTGTTGCATGTCTGTCTTATGCTTCTTCGTGTGCGCGTATCGTGAGTCTAATGAACGTAGAAAACTGTAAAATATTCGCTGAAAATATTTTTGTTCTTTTTCACTCTTTTTGCATTAATTCTGCCTGCTGTTGCTTATGCTGCACAACATATTCAATTGTTGCAAGCTTGCAGAGTAGAAAATTTGTGGCCATGTGGTCTGCGGTGTTTTCATGCCACAATATGTTTGAATTTTGAGTTAGTGGCACATGGCACGAAGGAGATTGAATGGATTGTGTGCATGCGAGAGGATAGAACCACAGGAATGTATTTTATATTAAATTGTATTTTATGTCAAAGTTGATAATGGTACTTAGTGCGAGGGGAAAAGAAACCTAAACGATAAATTGTGTGGATGCGGAAAACGCGAGAAAGAGAGAGAGAGAGAGTAAAATGGATTGGCCTGATAAACTAAAGAAGCCAAAAAATTTGTTAAACTGTAAAAGCTCGAATATTTAATTAAAAAGTACAATAAAATAATTCAGTATTTGTTAAATTTTTTATTCGAGACATGTGACGTTATCTTATTTCAAAGAATTGCAACAAAGAAAACATTTTTATAAAATAATTTAAATTGTTGAATTCGGTGAGTTAAAAAAAATTATTGAAATATGTTGACGTATCCAGCACTCAAATTTGCCATTTTATTGATGCCACACATACATATTTATAGAAAATTAATTTTCACAACTATTAAAATTTAACTTTCACTGTCCTTGTGACACTAATAAAATCTATTTGCATTTAATAGAGAATGGGAAAACGATTGGAATCTGACTAAAGCTGATCATTGCGTCTGAAAAATATCAGGCGGGTTACTCTCTATTGCGATGCGAAACCAATTTCAGTGTAAAAATAGTTTTATTTTGTACCATATTTCCTTCGTATCGCAATAGAGAGTAACCCCCCAGTATTTTAAAATTGTTCTTCTATATATATAAAAATGAATCTGTGTCTGTATGTTTGTTTGTATGTTCCTTATATGACTGTACAACCGATCGTTTTGAAATTTCAGAACTGTCTTACAGGGAAATTCAAATAGGCTATTTTATTTAAAAAAAACTTTGGGGGGATAGGGCACCCTCCCATAACTAAATTAGAGAGACTCTCTAAATTTACTGTGCGCGGTTCTTAACAGAAAGTAAAACTTACAGAAAAATTTCGAAGCTATATTGGAGGGGGAAAACAGGCACCCCCCATTGGAGGTAACTATTAGTTTTCTCATATCATATATAACTAAAAAGGGAGAATTTCTAAATTCGATGTTTGTTATTCTTAGAATAACGGGCAATTTTCAGCAAAACAGTAGCGGAATAGGAGGGGTAAACGGGTACCCCGATAGGAGAAAAATATTAATTTTCTTATATTTGTACAACTATAAGAGCGAGGCTTTCTAAATTTGGTGAGTTTTATTCTTAGAATAACGTGCAATTTCCAGAAAAATACTGGCCGTATAAGATGAGAAGACGGTTACCCCAAATACAAAGCTATCTAGATACATAAAACGGAATGAGCTATACTATCCTTATAGGATAGTATAGCTCTGGACTGACCTTTCTGAAATTTTCGCAACATTTATCTGGGACTCTGGAATGCATTATAGGCTACTTTTCTTAACTAAGCCTACTTTAACGCCAACAATATTATGGTACTCCTTTCACATAATTTTTACCAGATTCTATAATATAGACAAGCATAACTTCGCCATTTGTAGACCGATTTTCAAATTTCCCCGCTAAAAAAATTACCAATTTTCAATAATTTTTTTGCATATGGAAATTTTTTTTTTTTTGGGAAATTTGGGGGGAGGCGTTGGTGCAAATTGCTTGCCCCAATAATTTACTATCAAATAACATCGTCATTTGTAGACCGATTTTCAAAATGCATTTATTTTCTAATATTTTTTTTAAATTTGAAATGTGCACGGAAAAAAATTGATTATCAAATTACTTTGTCGTTTGTAGACCAATTTTGCAAATTATTTTTTCGTCATATGTGAACCAATTTTCAAAAGAGAAAATTAAACATCTGGAGAACACCAAATACGCCTTAGAATTGAACGATCTCGAGCAACACGATGCATGATGATTAGCAACTCAGCGATTTCGAACTTCAACCTCAAGGGCCTCTGACGAAGGCACCATTATATCGGGCAAATATAATGGAACAAATGTGCTGCTGCCTCGCATTTCCACGATACCAGCAGATTTGCAATTTGGCCTCAAAAGATTGCAGTTTCCTGTTCAGACAGTCAATAAAGCTCACGCTCAATCCTTGCAAGTTTATGGCTTAAGTTTATCAAGTCCATGTCTCTCCCACGGACAGCTTTACGTTCCATACTTCAGTATAGGAAAACCAAACAATTTGTTTGTTTATGCTCCGCATGGACAAACTGCAAATGTTGTATATCCTATATTGTTACAACAGTTAATTTACATATAATAAAATAGTTTTTTTTCAACTACATAAACACTTTTTATTTAATTTTGTAATGATGGGGGTAGCAAAACATGCCCGGTTAAGCTAGTATTAAATATTTATTAATTCATAGAAAGCATTTTCTTTCAATTCAATTCTCTACTTTATTTGCTTTTTGCCTCAAATTTCTACTTCGAAAAATATTTAATTTCTAAAACAAAAACGGCATTAATTAAATTATTAATTTGTGCACTCAACTCTCGCGATAATAATATTGTCATGATGATTTTTGAAGTATTTGCCAAAACTCTCTCAAAACTAAACTTGTTTGCAAACTATTGAAACTATTGTTTTGTTTTTTTATAAATCACAGTGTGTATTTAATTGATTTTCGCTTTTTTATGCTCTTTTTTTTATTCATGCCAGTTGTCATTCACATCAGTGCTTAAGTTTTGCAAACAAAAAAAAAGCAATTTATTTATTTAAATGACCGGCAAGTGGTTTGGAAAAAAAAGTAGAACTGAGGAAAACAAATATCCATTATTGTCCGAGTATTTGAAGGGGGGCGTTTTCAATAGACCACTCATTTTATTTTTTTTGTTATCGCTAATAATTTACGACATGACAATAGAGATGACATGACTGACGCATTAAGTACATAACGCTGCACATACACGAAATAAACTGCAATAAAAAACTTTGTTGTTTTTATTTGAAAATAGATTTAAAAAATGTTTAGTTTTTCTCTTATTTTTTTGTTACTTTCATTTTGAATATCTTTTTTACCGAATAGAAAAAAATGACTTTGAGTGATGGAAGTCTTTATTAAGACATTTATAATTTTGTCTCTTAAAAGGAAAAGATCACATCCACCAAATGGCTGCCGTCCCTATTCATACCGATTGGTGTCCATTTTATCACATTTTCCCATTAACTGTTCACATTCCTGTCGAAAATTATCTTTAAGGACATTTCAAGTAGTCCGAAAGAAAGTCGCCTGGGATGGTTTAATTTAGGGCGATTTTGTTGGCCATGCCATGTCGCCAGAACGGGAGATTTTGCGACCAGGAAACGCTGCGACAAAATTGTTTCAAGCTCTTGTAGAGTATAGCGCGCTCCACTGCTCGGCTGTTTATATTCTGCAGCTGTTCAAGTCACAAATGTAAAATATGATTGACATACGACGCCATTTCCGAAAATTACAACATCTTCCGATTGGGTGATTAATTTTGCGCCACCCTGTATATTTTAATTTAATTGACAACAATAACATTTAACCACATTTTACGCTCCATGGCATCAAACTTATTTATAATAAATATTTTATATTTTTATTCGCACTTTTTCCCAAAATTTATATTTTACATATTTTATTTGTTGTTCTAAGAAATATTTGGGTAAAGTTCCCTGATGATCTGCATTAGCAACAGTGAAATGCCCAGAGGAACAAGCTGTACCCCTCAATAATCAAGTTCAATTTGTTTTTAACAAAATTATTAACGTTTTACTAACAACCTTATTCACAAAAGTTTTATTAGAGACTAATAAGCAAAAATCGTTAAAGTAAAGGGTCCGCCATCTAAGGTTTTTTTCAACAAGTGCTTATTTTGTGAATGGTAACACTTGGCTCATGTCTGATTTGACAGATAATTAGTTTTATCCTTCCGCTGAACGAATATGGTTGTCCATCCAATGCGTTTTCGCTTTGCTAAGTGGGCCTGCGATCGACTTACAGAAGAAGCCGTTTTTGCAAAAAAAATCATCTTTTCAGATGAAGCTCATTTTGATCTTGGCGGGTATGTAAACAAGCAAAATTGTCGCATTTGGGGCACAGGAAACCCGCACGCATACATTGAAATACCGACGCACCCAAAACGAGTCACTGTTGGGTGCGGATTTTAGTCCAGAGGCATAATTGGGCCATTTTTCTTCGAAAATGAGCAAGGAGTGGCCGTTACAGTCAATGGTGATCGTTATCGGGCCGTGTTGAACGAATTTGTGTTCACAAAAATTTAAGAGGAGGATATTGGCAACATTTGGTTTCAACAGGACGGCGCTACGTGCCACACAGCCGAAGCTACACTCGATGTTTTGCGCCCTGTTTTTTAAGATCGCATTATCAGCCGCAGAGCTGATGTCGTTTGGCCACCTCGGAGCTGCGATTTGACACCGTTGGACTATTATTTGTGGGGTGCCGTCAAAGATAAGTGTTACGCCGACAAGCCAAAAACAATTGACGCTTTAAAGGACAATATTCCATTGGTGAAATACAGCTGCACACAATCGATAATGTGCTTAAAAATTGAACCGATCGTGTAGGCTACTGCATGGCCAGCCGAGGCAGCCATTTGAATGAAATTATTTTTTATTATTAACCGGAAGGATTGTACTTTCAAATAAAAAAAGAAATTTGAGAAAATATTCAGTAGTTTTTTTTTTAGATAGCATTTTCAAAAAAAAGTTATCTGGCGGACCCTTTAGTATTCACAAACGTTTAATAGCACTATGAAGCTGCAATTAGACACTAATAAACTCAAAAAATTTATTGTAGGCATCACCCTTCTTTATCTGTTTAATAAGTTGACATTTGTATTGTTAAAAGTCAAAAAAACAATTGTGAAAGTTTGAAAGTGAAAAAGAACAAATAAATGTTGTAAATGTAATTTCGACAATCGGCAGGTTTGAGCAAAGTATAACTTTAAAATTTTGTATGAACTAAATGTCTGTGTTATTGTTTTCTATTGTGGACACTCTTTCTTTTTCCAACTCCTTCAGCAAAGTCTAGTTAACATAAAAAAGTTCAATAAAATGTACGTACATACGCACATATACATATATACATACATATGTATATAAGTATCGATATCGACCCCTGTGCGCGAAATTATCGTATGTTACACTTTTATTGAAATCGATTTTTTTTATTCAAATCGGTTGTGAATCTATTAATTAATCTGTTGACAAAATATTATAGCAATAAATACAATAGTTATGGAGATAACACAGTGCACATTTTATCGTATGTAACAGTTTTGTAGTATATAATAGCAATAAAAATAGTAATAAAAACGGTCTCCTGTAAATTTTAGTTTTTGTAACATACGATAATATCGCGCACAGGGGTCGATATATTGATACTTGCCTTGTCTTCTTCACCCAGTTGTCACTGCGTTTTCTTTTAATGATTTTTTTTCCATTTTTTTTGCACTTTGCAACCATTTTTCAAATAAATGATTCAAATAAATTAGTGGTGAATAAAAAACTGCAACGTACTCGACATTTGAATATTTTTGTAATATTTTATCAAAATACATTATTGGCAATGCCATTTCAACACGTCTTAATAAATTTATATATATTTTATTAATCTAATATTAATTAATATCAACATTTCTTCATGTTGTTTTTACACTGCGTTTTTTTCTGTTTGTAGTGAATTCATAGCGAAGTACTTATTAAATTATAGTCAAAACATAGTGAAATCATAATCAAGTTATTTGTTTTCTTTCTTTGTTTTTTATTTTATAAAAGTCCAAAAATTACAAAATAATAATCAGCATAATTAAAAGAAAATTTATCTTAACAAAACAAGAATCGTTGCTTATAAATTAAATAATTGTAAAAATATAAATTTTAAAAATTATTTGCGAATACATAAATACAAAACTAAAGTTGCAGGCTTGAACGATTTCAATTTGTTTTGCTACAAAATAATAATAAAAAAAGCTTTTAACTGAAATTTTAACAGTAAAACGATAAAATTTAATGAAAATTCAATTGTTTTTTTGCAACCACTCACCTTCAAACCGCGTACAACTTATTTGTGTTTTCGCAAATGTAAAACAATATTTTGGTGAACGTCTGACTGACTGACTGACTGACAGGCAGACTCACAGAATTAAAAAACTAAATTGTCACAAATTTTATTCACCACAGAAATAGTCAAATAAAAACATGTTTGTCATTTGAAACGAAAAGTCGATAGAAAAAAAAAATTATTATTTGCAAAAACATCAATGAATGAATGCATCTCGTTTGAAAAATTAAAAATCATGTCACCGTGACAAAGCAAAACTTTTGTAACCTGAATTTTATATGCAATTTTTAAATGTCATTGAGGTAAAGATCGTTCATTCGATATGAATTCACATTCAATATTTAGTGATGAAATGCACAAGATGTACATTTTGAGCCGGATTTGATTGGAAAACAAATAACTTTAGAAACGAATTTCTTGAATATTATGAATTACATGTATGTATAAGAAAATTCTTATATTATAGACATTATGACTATGAATTGACTATGAAACGATCATGATTTAATTATGAATTGATTACGTGTATTTATATAAGAAAAAAATCACCTGAAGCGCCTAAAACTTGATCTAAAACCTGTCTAAGATGTGACTACAATTCGTAGAAAACCGGATTATGACTTCTCCGGGTTAATGACTTTACTGTGACTTATTTAATTCGGGGCTAAAGCTTCAGTGCGGCTTGACTATGACCTGACTGTGTTTTGTCTATGATTTGCCTATTAATTAATTATGACTTGACTATTATTTGATTGTGAATTGACAGGACAATGAGTAGACTATGATCTTGACTATGACATGACTACGTTTATTCTATCCTATATCTTGACTATGATTTTCCTATGACTTCACTGTGATTTTACAATGTCTTAGCTATGATTGGACTATGAATTGTTTATAACTTTACAATGACTTCATTATCACTTAACGAAGACTTGACTATTACTTAACCTTGATTTGACTAATAATTTACTATGACTTCACTATGACTAAACTGTGACTTGACGACGATGACAAGACTATGTTTTTTCTAAACTATTACTTGACTATGGAATGTCTATGACTAGAATTTGCTTTACTACTAGTTGACTGTGACTTGACTATAAACTGACAAGTCTTGACTATGGCTTTACTAGACTATGAGTTGGATATGACTTGACTATGATTCGGCTATGAAATGTCCATGGCTGGACTATACTTTTACTTCTAATTGATTGTGATTTGACTACGAATTAGAGATGGTTACCGCTCACGTGATTAGCAGGAATCATGCGGGAGCACGCATGATCGCTCATGATCATGATTAGTTTTCTGCTTCCATCAAGTGAGCGTGCTTGCACATGAGTATAAAAAACTGAGCGTGAGTCAGCGTGGTTGAATAGATTTTTGGAGGGATTGTTTCATTATTATTTTTTGCTTCATTGTAATTTTTTCATAAAATTTTATTTGTTTTAATTATTTTATAGTTTTTCTTTTCTCGTAAATTTTTCGTGAGCGCGAGCTTTTGTGGTTGTGACTAACTTTGTTTCCCACTCACGTGAGCGTGCATAAACGTGAACCGAAAAATTTTATGTCGTTTATGAGTGAAAGTGAAAAGTCACTTACGATGCCATCTCTACTTTGAATTGTCAATGCCTTGACTACGAAGTTACTAAACTGTGACTTGAAAACGACTATGACTCGACCATTCTTTGACTATGACTTGGCATTGGCTAAAATATGATTTGATTATGACTGGACTATTTCTCGACTATGATTTGATTAGGACTTGGGTTACTAAAGACTTGAGTGTGACTTGATTATGATTGACTATGATTTAGCTATGACTTGCCTCTTTCGAGTATGACTTAACTTAGACTTAAGCATGGTTTGACTGTGACTTGACTAAGTTTGGCAAAACCATGCATTTCTTCAAAACCAAATATTTATTACGGACGTGGAGAGTTGCTCCGTTGGAAAATTATGAACAGTCCCTATCGGAAAACGCAAAATATCTAGGAATTTTACTAGACCAAAAACTTTCGTGAATGTTCAACAAAAGGCTAGAAAAGCAACGGTTTCCTACTACTCCTGTCGCAGGATGTTTGGCTCTAAATGGGGCCTAAACTCCAACATGCTTAAATGGATGTATACAGCAATCGTGCGTTCAATACTGACTTACGGCTCTGTGGTATGGTGGCCTGTCATAAGTAAGAACTACGTGGTAGATCAACTAGAATACAGAGATACGATTGTGTGGGGATAACAGGATGTTTACGTACGAGTTCTTCAGAGGCTCTGAATGCTATACTAAACCTTATACCGATTGACCTTTATGTATTGGCGGTATCCTCAAGCAGAGCAGCAAGATTAGCAGCTTCTGGGCGGTGGAGATCAAGGTCGTATGGTCACGCCAGAATCCTGGATCAAATACACCCTACGCTGAGGAAATCTACTGATTACATGGTACCTCGACTGAACTTTTATAGAATGTTCAAAGTTCTAATTCCATCCAGGCGGGAGTGGAAAGGAGGCACAATAATAAGACAATACGACGTCAGAGTATATACTGATGGATCAAGAATAGTCTGCGGTTTCGGCTCTGGGGTCTTTTCAGACGATCTAGGTATAGAACGCTCCTTCCGTTTCCCTAACGAAGACACTATTTTTCAGGCCGAAATCCAGGCTATAAGGGAAGCGGCCAGAATGCTGGTCGACAGGATGGTACACGGTAAAGTCGGCATCTTTGCATCGCATACCACTTCCTCTATTTTATTTGGGCAGTGTAAGAGTGTGCTATCTAGTTTGGGTGGTCAGGCTGATCTTACCCTCATCTGGATTTCAGCACCAAGTAATTTTTCAGGCAAAGAACAGGCGGATGAGCTGGCTCTGCTCTGAATGCCTCCAACGCTGAAACGGTAGCCACGCCGTTTGACGCTATTAGAAACTGCATCTTCAAGCATTATCTCTATAAGGCTGAATGTAGAAGGCGCAATATAGACACGTTCAAGATTGCAAGGAAATTGCGGTCTTGCTATAATTATAAGCGCTCACAACAATTCACACGTGGAAACCGCAAGGACATCGCAAGGCTCGTCGCAGTCGTGACGGAGCACTGGACGGTTGGCAGACATGCTAGTAGGATAGGCCTGTCCTATAATGGGTTCTGCCGTAGTTGTCGAGAAGAAAGCAAAGAAGAGACAATCTTCCACTTTCGCTGCGAATGTTCAGCTTTACATCTCTCGAGACACAAATTTTTAGGCAGTCATGTACGAGAGGACCTTTCAGATTTGTCAGAGATAGGCCTGAGTGATCTTATCAGATATCTCAATGCGACCAATTGGATCTAGTATCAATCACCGTATCCGAGTACTTATTTAGATACGGTTATACATAGGTTGACACCGACGAGTGTAGTGGTCCTTTCAAAAAGGACTCATCTAGATTCCACTTGAATGCTTTTATGTGTAGTGGGCAGCCACGTAAACCAACCAACCAACCAACCATGACCACAAGTATTCAGCTGGACTCCCTTTGGCCATTTCTATTACTCCATTTAAACTTTATTTAATAACTGTGTTGCCAGGAATAATGGCAATTTCCTTTATTTCAAAAAAAAAAAAAATTCTTTAATATCCGTTTGTTTATTATTATTTTTTCATGCCAAACACTTTTATTCCCAAACATGTAAACAATTCTTTTGAAACGATTTAATGTGAATTTTGCCTTCAAACAAAAATATCCTGCTGATATAATTTGTATATTAAGGCAAACAAACGGAAATTATTAAAATTTCATTTGAATTGTAATTGAAAGGCAAAAGTGTTTTAACATTTTACCGCGATGTAATTTCTTTTTTTTTTTCGTTTAAAATTTTCTAAAGGTTTATTTATTTAAATGCGTTAAAATTGTAATGGGCTGTAAATAAATGTTTTGGTTGAAATAAATTTCAAAAACAAAATGAGGGAAATATGGAAACAACACTGACTGAATGAATAATACCTTTAACAAATTTAAATATTTCGTTTTAAACAAATAAAACCATTTGAATGAAAAATATTATTTAAGCCATTTCCTGAGAGCATTTTGGCTGGTTTTGAAATTTTGTTTTATTTTTCTTTTTTCAAATTTTTTGAAACAACTATTGAAAATGTGGCCAAGTTTTCACGTTACAACGAACATTTACAGCAACTATTAATAGATGTTTGCGGATTTTTGGCCACATTGAAACAAATTGTGCTGTGTGTGTGAGTGTGTGCTTGTGTGTGAGCATATACTTTTTGTATTTGTTTCTTTGTATGTGTGTTTAAACACCACATGGCTTGCTTTTGACATTTTACACAAAATGTCATTGACATGTTTGCTAAATAAGAATTGTCGCTGTTTTCTCGGTAATTAAATAGTTTTTGTTTTCTTTTGCTTCTGCTTGGCTTGGGGTTTTGAGGCCAGAAATAATGAGTGTGTGTGTGTGTGCGAATTGTTTGTGTTGGTTAATGTTGCAAAATGACACCCCCTTTTGGAGTTCAATAGAAATGAAATTTTGAGAAATTCAATTAACTATTAGCGACAACTTAATTAATACTTTGAAGCTGATTTCGGTGGAGATAACAAAAACGAAACTGTTTAGTTAAGTCACGGAAATTTTCATTATATTGTAGGTATTTAAATAAACTAGTTTGTTCCTGTGGCCGACACAATCGACCATATTTTCTAGTAATTAATTATGAAGCATTTACATCATTGATACGCAGTCCATATCACAATTGTGGAAATTATTACACACACACACATTCTTCACACATATTCTTATTCTCTTCATTTAGTCGTCGATGAGAAAGCGACGAATGCTTATAAATTTTTTAATATATTTTTTTTATTATGAAATTTATATTAATCGAGATTGCCTCGATATCTTTTTTCAAAGATTTAAAAACTTTTGTTTGTTGAGGGTTTTTAGCTAGTCTATATACATGCATTTCATTGGTTGTAAAGAAAATAAAATAGATTCATATCGAATATAATAATTTGTTTGTTGGGATTTTTGAATAAGTTTCAAAGCATACTATGCTTATACTATTGTAATTTTTATAACTCTTATTGAGTTTTTAAAAGTTTTTGTATAAGTAAAGAGGTTTGAAACATTTAAAAAAAATTAGGTTTAAGGTCTACTGATGATTTGGCTTAAGCACCAATGAAATGCATGTATATAGACTAGCTAAAAACCCTCAACAAACAAAAGTTTTTATATTTTTTTTATTAATACACTCACAATATTATTACAGTAACGGACTGTACGTTATTGAAGAAATAATCCGTTCAGTCATTTTTAAAAGAATAAACATTTAAAATTGTAAGCAATTTTATTTTTAACTGATTCTAACATTCATTCAAAAAACTAATGACATATTAATACGGATTTTCGGTTACATTCAATATTGTCCGTTGTTTTCAAGTGCTGTTTTTTTTCTTTGCTTGCTTTATTTGATTTGTTTGAGATTTACTCTCCTACACAAACAAAGGAAAAATCTTTTATTTTTACGGACTTAAGTCAATTAATTTTTTAACATTAAAAATTAAATGAACTTTTGGTTCAATTTAAATGAAAAATGAGTCGACCGGTTTTTAAGTGAAGTTTCATTTATTTTAAATTACAATTTCAGTTAATTTTACGTACAGAATATTTTGAGTGTAGTTATCCAGCAAACACTCGCGTTTCATTTTAAATTGTTGATATGCGAAAAATATTTTATTAGAAACAATTCATTTGATAACATATAAGGCCCTTTATGTTATCAAATATTTTTTAATTGAACATTATAATTAGAGCATTTATATTTATTAATTATTATTAATAATTCAACTTTAAAAGATTCAAATTTGTATGAAAAAAAATTACTCAAATGCGCTTCAAAACAAAATTTTTCATAAAAATTACAAAACGAAAAAAGCGCGTTTGTATATACAAAATCTATTTCTTACTTTAAGATCAAAAAATAAAACTTAAAAATAATACTTATTTACAGGCAAAAAAATAAATAAAAATTGGAAAAGAGCAAATTGTAATTTTTATGATAAGAATCGGTGTTTTTTCGTTTGAAGGCTTAAAGTATTACACAGTGCAACACGAAGAAAATAACCATAGACGGACACCACTACATGATAAAAGACCAAAAAAAAGAAGACCCGTGTCTCCTAGTTTTGCCCAAAGTCATGCACTATTTTTTATGGGCTCCCAAAGATTTGGGGCTTGGGTGTCATTTTTGCAAAATACTGATCATTTTCTCAGTCTGATATCTTGCAAATCGTATGGAATTTTGATTTACTCTCTGAGGCAAAGTTGTAGATCTTGTCATAAAGAACAAAAATTGTGAACATATAAAATCAAAAAATCTGCATCTTCCAGATGAAATCCGCAAAAAATTTAAAAAAAAATCTATTTTTTTTACCTTTTTTCCACTGTTCAGGTCTATAGGCAGCAAACCGTTAAAAATTCAAGAAAACAATCATCTACAGAAATGTACCCAAGATCTCTATAAACAACTTTCTAAAAGATATGAACTTCCTAAGAATGATGCTTAATACCCATTAGGTATCGCTCAGGCAGCCGCAAAAGTGAAAAATTTCGCGAAAATTTTTTAATTTTATTTTTTTTCTTTATTTCAACATTGAGATACATAATATACTATCTGTTACAAAAATGTACCCAAGATCTCAATAAACAACTTTCTAAAAGATATGAACTTCCTAAGAATGATGCTTAATACCGTTTAGGTGAAAGTGAAAAGTGAAAAATTTCCCGATTTCTCCACTAATACTAATAAGCAACGACACAATCGCAGATTAAATTTTGTGTGTCACTGATTTACATCCGTATTTAATTCTCATCTCTTTCAATTCTTATCACCTTTTTTCAACTTCTCTTATTTGAAAATATAAAGATCTTATTACTCATATGCTTCCCAGTCAGCATTTTCGATCGTAGAAGAATATTCCGCGATTGGAGCGGGCGACTAAATTATTCGTCCGCGATGTCGTATTCCGATCGCGTAAGTTCAGTACGACGGGAGAAACTGTGTCCAGACGGCCACTCTTCCAAATGAGTCGTCTACGATGCGCATAATAGAATCATATAAAGCTACGGTCACACTTGCCAAACATTTGCCCAAAAAAAAACGTAACCACTACTTTTGCTTATGGTTAGTGTGATTTAACTTGGTTTTTATATCACAAAATAAAGTCAATTATGCCGCAAAATGCTATTTTTATATTATTTTTATTAAAAAAATATTAGAATTAAAGAAAATGCAAATTTAGCTTGTCTGTTGGTCACGTTTTTTTCGGCAAATATTTGGCAAGTGTGACCATACCTTAAGAAACTTTTATTCTTATTTCAATCGAGCCTTGAATAAATCGCCGTAATGATTCGTCTACGATGTGCAGAAATGGATCGTGTAAGGATTTTTTTGTGTTTTTTATTTTTGAATAATAAATAATTATAACAAATATGTATTTTAATTAAAAAATCAATTTAATTTAAAAAAAACACTTCAATTTAAAAGCAAACACTTTAATCAAATC
Organism: Gymnocheta viridis; assembly: GCA_956483585.1. NCBI lineage: Eukaryota > Metazoa > Arthropoda > Insecta > Diptera > Tachinidae > Gymnocheta > Gymnocheta viridis. Next base: position 14,176,480 of record OY101442.1, read on the forward strand.
GAATACTTTTTATTCACAGAAGGCGTAATCGGCGATTTTCAAGTAACATGAACAACAAAAAGACTCCCAAAAACATCATTTACAAAAGTATTATATGATTACCGTGAAATAACAATCGTTCAATGATCGTCAGAATACTTAAACGACGATTGTGGAAAAGCATTAAAAAAAACACTCGTCCAACAATCATCAAATTCATCGCCAAAATGCGTAAACGCCGATTAAATCGTCCAACAATCGTCAGAATGACAGCATTTGGGAGAGTAGAAAGTAATTTTACTCCAACAATCGTCTGAACGATTGAAAAAAAAGAGTCGCTAAAGGGTCGCGCTCGTCAAATAATCTTCCAAATGCTAGCTGGGTTTGCTTATATATTTTTAGTTACACCAATACGTACATAAGTAAATGTTCGTTCGTGTGTATTTTTAACATTTGTAGTGGTGTCAACTTTAGGAGCCTTTTATTCCTTTAATACTGAACCGATTTAAATAATATATAGTCGGGTCACTAAAGCTCAACAATGTCTACCATTTGGTAAAAGAATGAAGAAAATCCGTTGGCAAACAAATGGGAAAAAGGGACTCAAAAATTTGCCTTTGCCTATTTATAAAATATATATAAGATTAATAAAGTTATAGTAGGTTTAATGTTGGATTTTTATATGGGAAACCCCGGTTTTAATGCACACATTAACTTTATTAATTCTTTGTAAATAAGGCCACAAGAATATTAAAATTAATTCCACTTCGACGAATCATTATTAATAATTAAGACATTTTTTACATTTTTCCACAATTTAAAATGATTTAAAAAAATTTTTAAAGTAAAACAATCAAGGAATTTGAAAAATTTCAATACGTTAAAATATTTGTGAAATTAATTACCTAAAAAATGTTTGAGCATAAATGATTTTTGGATTTAAAATTTTTATTTCACTGATTAAATATTAATTTAAAAAAATATTAATTTAAAAGAAAATTTCATTGTTAATATTTTTATTGCATTTTTGTACGAAAAAAAAAATTAATTCATTGATAATTAATTTTTTCATTAAAGTAGATTAATAAACAATAAAGAAAAAACGCACAAAAAAATTAAAATTTAATGTATTTTTTATATTTGTGGTTGTTATTTTATTCCTTGAATTCTCCTGTTGTTTTCATAACGATTTTTCCAATGATTCCAAATTGACGGCATAAATTTCAATGATTTTTATTTAATTAAAAATGCCAAACACGAAACTGTCATTGAAATAAAACAGGGAAAGAGAGAGGAAGAGAAATAGAGGGAGAGAGAGGGAGCGAGTGCAGCAGGGTGCATTTATAAAATATATTTTATTGATTCAAAAATAGTATATTTTTTTTAATCTGAATATATTTGCATGTATGGGTGTGTCAGGTAAGTATCTGTTTAAATATGTTTTTAATTCCCGATTAAATGTTTTAATTGCGCTGTTCTTTTATTGTTCATTATTTGCATTGTTATTGTCATCATTATTATTATGGCAAATGCTATTGTTTAAAATTCTACTGCTGGTTGTTGCTATTTGAGTTGATTTAAAACTAATTCGGACAAAATACAAAATAAATGAAACAGAACAATTAAATCAAAACCTATTAAACGACAGATAATGAACATACAAATGAATATATAAAAAAATGATACAGTTCGACCGAACAAATTCTTTTTGAGCAAACACCAACACGTATCAGGACTTCGTTAAATTTTTCTGTCCAAACACCGATCTCGAATTTTTTTTCATACAACATTGAAGATTGCACCCGAAATCGAACTTTTTTTCATACAAAGAAACATTTTGAATTCAAATTTTTTTATTTAATAAAAACAAATTTAAGGCGGATAAAAATCTTTGATTTTAACAAAGTTTTACTTTTTGTACTTAAATATTTTACAGGTTTTAAAGTTTGCGTATCTTTGATGATGTACAAACATGTATAAAAAATTTATCCAAAATTCGGTGTTCGTCGAACATCAACCGAAAGTAGGTTTTTGCCGAGCTCCAGCGCTGAAACCGGACATTCGGTCGAACTATAGTAAATGACATAATAATTTTATGTGCAAAAAAAGACACACACAATATTACTAAAAGTGTTAATTACTTTCATTATAGCAAAAACTGCACAATACAATTTATGAATTATAAATGCATGCATGCGCCTGTATAAACATGTCTACCAAAAGATCAAAGAACCACAAATTTGCATAAAATTATTGTGATTAAATTGAAAAATGTTACAAAATTTAAACAAAAAAAAATCGCAAAAAGAAAGGAATAGATATCAAAATTTCCCAAACAGACTCTTTACATGGCGTTTTCAAACCCCCTCCGCTCATCGGAATGTACTCGTATTTAGAAAAATGTCAGTGTTAATTTTAACTCCGATAACAAGTGTTACTTCCCCTCCCTCTCAGTGTATTACGTAATCACCCTTATAGTGAATAAGAAGCGAGCATTTTTTTCACTTGAAATATTCAGCGTGAACAAAAAAATTACACGTAAAAAAATTTTCTCCCCGAAAAAAATTAAAAAATTTCAAATTCTCTGAAATATTAAAATTCTCTTCAAATAAAATGAAATTATAGAAATAAATGTTTCTTCTCTAAGGAATCTGTAAACAAAATCACCTAGAAGTTATTTTATTCACAAAAAAATAAAAACAAAATTGAAAAAAACGTCTTCAAAATTTTTCAACGAAAATCAATAGCTGAAGAATGAATTCGAAATTCGCCAAATTACAAAATTCACTAACAAGTCCAAATTGTGACACATAAGAGTGATTATATTGAAAGCCTTAAAAATAAAAAAATTTCAAATTCTCTAAAAGATATAAATTTCTTTTGAAATATAATAAAAATAATTCCAAAAAAGAAACTGTCACCAAAATAAGTAAATTTCGTGGGCAGATTAAACATTATTTTTTAAATAAAAATACCAGGACCGAAACCAAAGAAAGACTTGACAAATACGATGGGGACTCGGCACCACCAATTTCAATGATTAAAAAGTGGTTTAATGAGTTTCGTTGAGGTCGTTTTAAAACAAGTGACGGCAAATGTACAGATCGTCCGAAAAGATTGTCGTGGCAGATAAACTGATGAAATCCATTGAAATAGTATTGGACGATTGGAGAATGAAAGCGCGTGAAATGACTGAGGTTTGAGCCACCTCACCCGAATATGAATATTTGGATATGAAAAAGCTATCCGCGGGGTGGGTGCCGCGATTGCTCACACTGCACCATAAACGCAACCGCGTGACTTATGGCGAAAATTCAAGAATTGAGCAACCAACTGCTACTGCATTCAGCAAACTTTTCGGATTTAGTAAATTTTTCAGAAATGGCTGGCTGGTAGGAGATTTGGCTCAAACGAAAATGTAATCAGTGAATCAAACGACTTTTTTGAGGGTCTTGAGAAATCTTATTGTTTGGAGGGAATGAAAAAACTAGAAAGTCGCTGGACTAAAGAAGACTGTAATGAGAAATGAAACACTTTTTTGCAAAAAATATTTTTTTCCTCGAAAGTCACGGAACTATCAAACTGCTCTCGTATTTGGAACATATAAAAGTTCTTTAAAAAATATATATTTTTTTCACAACTATTTAAACTCTTCAACATGCAAGTATTTTAATTAAAAAGTTCTTGTGTGTTTTTAAAGGATTGCTTTGTTTTTTTTTTATTGGCGGCCTCAGTAAATTGGAATTTGAATTTAATTTGTTATTTGCATTAACAGCTTAAACTTCATTTGATTAATTGTTTTGAAAATTTATGCAAAATTGAGGCATTCAATAAAATAAATGTTTGTAAGCAAATTAACATAAATAAACAAATTAGTTGTGTGAGTTTGTTTTTGTTGTTGTTGTTGTTGCATATTTATGATTGTAATTTTCGCTAAATTTCAGTAGATAATTATAATGAATATATGAGAGAGTGACAAAAATAATTTTAATAAATTATTAAAGTGTGATAAATCTAAAACTATAAATGAAGAAAATAAAAAATAAGTGAATAAAACAAAATAAATTATCATATGAAAAATATATAAATTTTATATTAAAAACAAAACGATTCACTAAAAGCAGCAGGCAAATTTAATTACAGTGTACTCTCTCTTAAGCGGGCACCTGAGATCTTTATTAATTACAGATATTTATTTATTTATTTAAAAATTGGACATCACATACAACAAGAAATTAATCTTTTTAATTATAGTATGTGGTCTGGCATATTTGTCCGCTTATGAGAGGATACCGCTTATGAGAGAAGTACAAAAACAGTAATTAACAATTTGTAATACATACGTACATACGTACACACATACATATATACATACATATTTGTCTTTAAGCAGATTTATTTCAAAATAAGAACATATAAATATTTCACAAACTAAACAGAGTTTTCATAAATATTTTTGTTAAAATTTTTATTCAAATGGGTTTTAAATTTTTTAAAATTTTAGCTTGACGAGTTTTTCCTTTAATTTCAATATCTTGAAGATGGATTTGAAGATCTTTTAGCAATTCAACACCTTTGAGGTCACTGTGATATAAAGAAAACGATTTTAGTTTTCCTATAGATAAATAAGGTTCTTCGTAAGAAGTTAACTTGTCGACAATTTCACTTTCTAGTTCATCTTTAGACAAGTTGGCAAGTCTTTCTTGGGAAGCAATTAACAAACATTTCAGTACTAACGTTTTCAACATATTCTTCATTAATGAAGACTTCATTATCTAAAGCAGCCTGAGTTTTGCTGATCTTAAATTTCTTTGCTAACTTGCGAACACTAAGTTTTTTTCATTTTTATGAATTTCAATAACATTTACTTTCATCCAATTCATACGCTGATTTAAAAATCATGTTTTATTTTTAATTCTCTTTAAAAGTTGCTTCCGAAAATTTTACAGATTCATACGATGATTTTTTCCCATGTTTTTACTGTTAATTTTTTTGTCCGTAATCGGTTATTCTTCTTTAATTGCATATTTGTATAAAAACAATTAAAAGTCGTTATAATTAAAAAAAATAATGATATATTATATTATTCACATTATTTTTGGTAATAATATTTCTTGTTTTTATATTTAAAAGTTTTATTTACTTTTCTGTTTTAAATTTTTCTTTTATAAAAATATCAAAAATGTTCTTATTTCATCAAAAATGCTTTTGTATTGCCACATTGAAACGAAAAATAAAATAAAGCAACATAACAAAAAAACGAATGTGAGCAAAGAAAAATATGAAAAAAAAACACCGAGAACTGAAAATGTGATTTTTTTCTTTACCCCGTTTGCTTCTCCAACCCTTTCGTCTACATACACCAAAAATCATGTTTTAAAAATCATTGAAAAAATCATCGTCTGAATTGGGTGTAAGTCTTCAATAGTCAATAATGTTTTAGGCCGCATAGCGAGCGATTCAAGTATGTATACAACAGAAGTTTATTTATTACGTGTTTGTTTTTTTGGGGATTCGCCTTTATACATTTGTATACGCATTATTGTATAAGAAAAAGCTGTACAAATGAAGAGAAAAAAAATAAAAGAAAAAATAGTGTTCCTTTATTGCAAGCTGTCCGCTTATGGGGAACTAAAATGCCCAAAGTGTGGGAAAAAGTATCCGCGTCCGGTAAGCGATGGTTGTCCGTTCAAGGAAGAACAAAATTTTTAAATCCCTAAGAATTTTAATGGGAGGTGTCCGTTAGGAGAGAGTACACTGTATATCACAATTTTTAACTAATTTAAAGTTTTCGGATTGGCAAAATTTTAGAACTTGTTGTTGTTTCAAATATAATTGTGAGAAAAAAAGAAAAATTCATGCGACATTGTGGACCGTAAGAGGCAGTAAAAATAGCGAGCCGTACTGTACTGTTTCTTTAAGAAAACATGTCAGCTGTTCGTGTATGGATGGCATGGGATAATTAATGCAAAAGCATACCGAACTTAAAAGTCACTTTGCTGTAACGTCCCAATCAGTATAAAATAAAAAATTCCATTGACATTAAGTGACATTTGAGAGGCACTGATGGAGCTGTTGAATGCCTCTACAGCAAATATTGTCCTGGGGGATTACTCTCTATTGCGATGCGACAGCAATTTCAGTGTAAAAGTATTTTTTTTGTACCATTTCTCTTTCGCATCGCAATAGAGAGTAACCGTCCAGGTTACAAGATATTTTTATAATTATACGTTTGAATTTTATATGTTTTATAAATGGTTGTATTGAGAGGCCAGGTATGGAAAAATTCTATTTGTTAGATTAATTTGTAAAAATCTTTTAAATATGTGATAAGTAAGCCCAGGCATTCTTCTTAATGATAAATATATACTTGATTAATTTCAATTTAATTTTCAAACCATTTTAATCAAAATTGTTTGTCGCGAAAAAGTTATTAACTATTTCGCGTAAAAATAGAGTTCCCATATCTGATTTAATTTCATGGTATCAACTGAATTGATAACAGAAAAAAAAATGAAATAAAGATGCACTTACATGAACCAGGCATTAATTAATTTATTTTTTTCAGTTTCATTTTTCTTGTTTTTTTTTTTATTTGATAAAAAGAAATTTGTAGTTCGCCATCAATTATTTACTCACAATGAATTGACTACATTGAAATGACATTTAAAGTACGACAAATAGACGATACAACAAATTTGTCTGTTCACAAGCACATAAACAAATATCGTCTTTTTTTAAACGATAAGTCGATACGACTGAGCTTGTGAATTGAACAATTATTTATGTGCCAACCTGAACGTATGATTAATATCAATTATGTTATTTTTGCTAATTTTAACTAGAGACGGGATCGCTCACGCTCACGATAAACAAATTTTACTCATGCACGACCTTATATTTTTGGCTCACGTTTAAGCACGCTCACGTGTGTTGAAAAATAAACGAGTCACAATGACAAAAACTCACTTACGCGAAAAAACTATAAAATAATAAAAAAAAATTCTAATTAAATAAAAAAAATTAATTCAAAGCAAAAAAAATCACGAAATAATCACGCCAAACATCTACTTATGCACGCTCATTCACGCTCAATTTTGTTATAATCACTTCCTTGCACGCTCATTTAATTGAAACAAAAAACTAATCACGATTATGCATGATTCACGCTAATCAGGTGAGCGGTGCCCATCTCTAATTCATATGAAAACTTTCATTTTGAATTTGCTTGTGCTGCACGCTAAAAATTCCTTTAAACTAAAATAAATGCCAGGTTTTCACAAAAAACACAATAACAATTTATTCTGCAATTTGACTTTCTTCTTTTTATTAAGAAACACTCCAAGAAAAAAATATTTGAAAAAAATAATAAAAACGAGTTGCCAAAAAATTCTTTTAAAAAAAAAAATTAAATAAACTGGAAATTGCAAAAAAAAAATAAAGCGAAAAATCTCGTTCAGTTACGGTGCCAGTTTATATGGAACACTTAATAAAACACAAAACAGCAGCAAAAAAAAAAACAAGAATTACAACAATATGACATTAAAATGCATATCAAAAGTGTAAGAATTGTGTCTGCTGTAAATGCAGCATAAAGATACCCCGAATATAAAGCCAACACCAACACAAGAGCTGCCTGCACCCACACACGTTTGCTCTCAATTGTGGATTTTTATAAAAAAACAAACTCTGGATGTTGGCTGCCAGCGACGCTAAAACAACTTGTCATGCAACATATTGGACAGTTTTTTATTTTTTGTTTTGATTTACGTGAGTCCGAAAAACAGACAGAGGCGTATGCAGGTGGGTTACATGCTCCGAATTATGCCGCCAAGATTGTGTGTTTGAGGAAATATTATTTTCTATGAAAATGAGTTTAGAAAAATCTGCAGTTCTATAAATAATTATAAACAAGTGGATTAAAAATAAATAACTTTTCTGTGGTGTGCTTCTTGCGAAACTGTTTCATGAGCAAAAGTTTTGTTAACCAAAATGTTACGAACTTGGGCCTAAAATAAACTGGAAAATTCTTATAGCTCGGAATCACATTGATATAAATTTCAATAAATTTCTTTAAGTTAATTAAAAAAAAAAACAAATAATTTAAGCTTAATGAAATTAAGAGAATTTAAAACTGTTAATGATGAAACAGAACAAGTCTGCAACTTCAGAAACAATCGCTTGGTGGCCCATAACAAAATCGACGGCAGTAACTTCAAATACTCTCTTATTATTGTTTGATTTTCTTTTGTTTGCATTTTTCGCATGAAAAATGTATGTGATTTCATGAAAACACGGTAACATTGTTGAGAGAATGAGTGTCTAAAATTGAGAGTATAAGAAAAAACGCTGTAAAAATAAAATAGATTCTATTTCACGACCACATTCTCTGGCATAATTTTATGTCAATCTGTATGGAAAATATTGTTCAGCCTGAATGATGAAACAGAACTGGGGCTGACGTCTGTTTTCCGCATCGAGACCTGTTTCGAATAATAAATTTAATAATTAAAAAATTAATATTTTTTTATTAAGTTTTTTTAAATCGAATATTCCATCAAGAGTCTGGGCCGATGCGGATTCATTTGCACCAGGAACTCTAAAGTGACACACTCCAGGGCAATAATGTAATCATCAATTTGAATAATCGTTCTTAAGTAATTAAAATATTTTATTTCTGGCAACAAGCAGAAAAGATTTTCTCCATTCTAAGTTTAATTTACACAAATTATTTGTTTGCCTTCAATAACTTTTCTTTATTACGCTCTTTGCTTGAAGAAAAACATCCGTTTTAATTTTTAAGTTTCACGCCAAACACCGCATGAAATCTTGCGATTCCAAAATGTTATTACTGAAAAATGTCAGGTTACTTCTTGTTTCCAGTTCTGTTTTCAGTTTATTGTTTCTGTTTTTTGTTTTGTGTTTTTTCTTTCGTTATTTGATGATTGTTGGTTTCAATAACAAAATACGTACACAGATATTTCATGTTTAAAGGCATTTCATTTTGATTACTTTTTTTTTGCTTTAACTTCTACTTCTGTAAAAGGCCATTTATGTTGGACGCTCATAAGACAAAACATACAAAAAAAATTTTAAATTTAATTTAAATTAAATAGAGATGAACATCAAATTCACAACTTTAAACAATACAATAGAAAATTCAAGCAGGATTCCACAGCACAAAGGAGATACGCGTGGTTTCACAATATAAAAAGGAAATTCATACAATTATTTTACGTCGACGGATTTATTTTAAGACTGAAGATAAAAAAATAAATTAACAATTACGCACAAAATTACTGCTACTTAATTATTGACACATTTCTTGCGACGCCGTTTGCAGTAACCGGGATTATGTTTCTCTGACACATGGATAACACAGTGCAACAGGAAAAAAATAACCATATACGGACACCACTACGTGATAAAAGACCAAAAAAAAAGAAGACACGTGTCTCCTAGTTTTGCCCAAAGTAATGCACTATTTTTTATGGGCTCCCAAAGATTTGGGGCCTTGGTTTCATTTTTGCAAATTACTGATCATTTTCTCAGGCTGATATCTTACAAATCGTATGGAATTTTGATTTACTCTCTGAGGCAAAGTTTTTTTCCACTGTTCAGGTCCATAGGTAGCAAACCGTTAAAAATTCAAGAAAACAATCAACGAAAAAAATGTACCCAAGATCTCTATAAACAACTTTCTAGAACATATGAACTTCCTAAGAAGGATTCTTAATACCGTTTAGGTATCGCTCAGGCAGCCGCAAAAGTGAAAAATTTCCCGAAAATTTCTATTCCAAATTCTCAACTTTGGTGCCCCATTCAAGAGGACAATCCAAATTTAATACAAATAATTTGGTATCGCTCCAGCTACAACAAGATGCCAATAATTTACTCTCATACACTAATCCTTAAGCATCCTTGGAAATGTTCAACAAAAATTTGCTCCGTTAGTTGATTCCGTTTTTAACAGACCCGTTTAGTTTGCATTTCTTTCGCTTAGAGACTGTTAGGATAGCAGAATTGATTTTTTAGCAGCCTGTTTATGTAAGTAAAAATTAGAGACGGGAACGTGAGTGGCTTTTCACTCATGCACGCTCACGATAAATTTTTTTTTGCACGACCTTATATTTTTAGCACACGTTCATGCACGCTCACGTGAGTGGAAAAAGACAGTTAGTCACAATCACGAAAACTCGCGCTCACTAAATACTTATGAAAAAAATATACAAAATAATTTAGAAAATTTAAAAATTTTATGAAAAAAGTTACAATAAAGAAAAATCATCCCGAAACAATCATATACTCATGCACCCTTACTCACGCTCACCCACTCTTAATTTTTTTCCACTCACGTTCACGCACGCTCACGTAATAAAAATAAAAAACTTATCACGATCAAGCTTGATCAAGAGTGATCACGTATGATTCACGGTAATCATGTGAGCGGTGTCCATTTTCATTAAAAATAATAAAAAGTACAATAATTAAAAAAAGTTTTTAAAAGCGAAAAAAATTTAAAAAAAATCTTCACATACAAAAATTTTGACAATTAATTTTTTGGCAAAAACAGTAAAAAATCCACATAATTTAAAACAAAAATTATAAAAACGTAGTAATTTCTCGAAAATCTAAAAATAGATCCCATTAATTTTTTTTAAGTCAAAAATGTGTCAAAATCAAAAAGTTTCGAAAACAATAGTAAATTGAATTTGGACATGTTTTGGAAATGTAAAAATGGCCTAAAATCGGGATGATGAAAGAACTGTGGCCATTGGGGTCGGAACAAAGTTCATTGGACATTTCAGAAGTGTAAACATTTTGTTTGGCCAATTGTAGTTACTTTTACGGACTATCCACTGTCTGTGTGTGGTATATACCTATGATCGTTAGAAGTGCAGAAACATCATATTAAAATTTAGTAAAATATTTACATTCAACAAATTTTCATCCTGGCAATATTTAGAAAAACTAAATTTTCCTTAAAATGGTATTTTTCATATTCCCAGTTTTTATTAAAATAAACAAACACTATAGGCTGGAGAAATGCTTATTTGAAAAAAGTATCCTCGACACAACCGACATTTCAGTGTATATCTTTATTAAAAATTCTTATTTTCATTAATTAATTAAAAGCAATAAGCAGAAATACTGCCAGCAATTTCACTCAAGCATCACATTTTTATATTCATATTTTCCTGAAAATGTTTCCCAAAAGTCAAATTTACATGATGAGAACAAATACTGTAACAAACAAACCTGCCAAACGATATGCTTCACCTGCTCCTCCTCCTCCTTCTTGCCATGGCCATTGTTTTTATTAAATAAATACTTTTTACATAATTGCTTCATTATAAAAAATAAGTTTAAAAAAAAATGAAACAATTTTCGAGAGGATTATGGAAAATATTACGCAAGCACTTCTCATTTAAAGTTTTTTTTTCGTCATGTTAAGTTTCACACAAAAAATTGCGTGACGCACAGGGCAGCCGTTTTATTTGTTATTTACATAAAATGTCCTTAAAATAAATATGTATAGCTGAAATTGTTTATTTTTCAACAACTTTAATTGAGATGGGCGGGCGGCCAGTGTAATATTTTAAAAAACAATTCAACATAAATTTATTTTCTTATGCAGATTCGTCAAACACACTAAAGTAACTTTTCAGAAAAAGTGCCTATTTATAATATTTTTGTTTCATTACGTAATTATAAAATTTATTATTCGAGGCGAGTCTCTATATCATCTTTCAAAAGAAACAAAATTTTATAAAAAAATATATTTTTATTAAACACACTATTTTGTTAAAACAAAGAAGATATTTTATAAAAAAATTTATTTTAATTACAAAATATCTAATAGAAAATAAAAAATTTTTATAAAAAACATATTTCCATTAAAAAACATATTTTTTTATAAGAAAGATTTTTTACAAAAAATATATTTTTTTACCAAAAAAATTAATTTTTGTAAAAAAATATTTTTTTTTATTTTTTTTATTACAAAATAATTCTTAAAAAATAAAAAATCTTTTAGAAAAAAATATATTTTTATTTAAAACACATTTTTAGAAAAGAAAAATCTTTTATAGGAAATATATTTTTATTAAAAAGAAATTTTTATTTAAAAATAAATTGTTTAAAAAAAAGAAAATTTTTTTATATATTTTTTTTTTCAAAATACCTCTTAAAAAACAAAAAATTGTTTAAAAAAAATTATTTTTATTAAAAACTACATTTTTAAAAAAGAAAAATTTTTTTTGAAAAAAAAAATATATTTTTATTAAAAATATATTTTTATTCAAAAATAAAAATAAATAAAAAATTTGTTTTAATTTATTTCTTTTAAAAATACGTTTTAGAATATTAAAGATCTATTATAAAAAAATATTTTTATTAAAAAACATTTTTAGAAAAAAAAATTCTCTTATAAAAAATATATTTTCATTAAAGAATACATTTTTGTAACAAAAAATAGTTTTTTTTTGTTTATTTCTATTACATACAAAATTACCTTTTCGAAAATTAAAAATCTTTTACAAAAAAAAAAATGTATTAAAAAACATTTTTAGAAAAAAATCTTTTATAAAAAATATACTTTTATTAAAGAATAAATTTTTATAAGAAAAAGAAAAAACTGTTTTTTTTAATGTATTACTAATACAAAATAACTTTTAGGAAATTAAAAATATTTTATAAAAAAACATTTCTTAAGTATAGAAAATCTTTTATAAAAAATATATTTTTATTAAAAAATACATTTTTGTAAAAAAAGGAAATCATGTAAAAAAAATATTTTTACTAAAAGGCACCTTTAGAAAATCTTTTTTGAAAAAATTAATTTTTCTTAAAAAAGAAACTTTTGTAAAAGATAGAAAAGAAAGTTTTGTAAAAACAGAAACCTTTGTAAATAAAAGGAAAATTTAAAAATATCTTTTTAGAAAATAAAAAATTATATTTTTATGAAAAAATATCTTTTTAGAAAATAAAAACTATTTAACAGAAAAATATTTTATAAAAAAATATTTTTTATTAAAATATTTTATAAAAAAAAATTTATTAAAATATATGGTTTTTTTTATTAATCAGGCTCTAGGTCATATTATTAAAAATAAAACTTGTTTCTTCTTGTTTTATTTATTATTGTTTAACATTTTCATATATTATTTTTATTCGATATTTCGAACACCTTCGGTGCTCTTCTTCAGGAATTTTTTGAGTAAAGCTGTCTCTTTGTTTACAAAAGAGATTTAAAAGCTTACGTAGTAAGCACGTTGACTACAAACCGAAGGACCTGGGTTCAAACCCAGTGTCAGACAGAGTCATGAAATAAAAACACCACGCATTTCTCTGATGTGCATTGGTGTGCCTTTGTGTCAGTTGTTGGCGGAAGATTTCAGTGGCGAAGGCATGGTCACTGGTCACTGAACAGCACCAACTTCAGCTGATACTAATCCCAATGTAACATCAGGGCGCTCTCCTTCGTTGGTACTGAGTAGCACAATCAACGGCGAAGTAAAATAAAATTAATAAAAAGAAGTGGCTACTAAACTAAAAACACAGCTTCAAAACTCGTAATGTCCTCCTCGCCACCAGAGGCGCTGCAACACTGCTCTACGAATAAACGTGCAAAAAAAAAAGCAGAGTTGTAAAAAAAAACGAATGAAGCTTCACCTCCTTTCATATCTATCACTATCCCTTTCCACTAGTTCCAGCACAATGAATTGCATGTGTAGGGGTCATCCCCTGAGTGCTGGTCCAAGATAAAAAAAAAATAAAAATAAATTGCCAGCTTAAAAGTTATTGGAAGAGTTCGGAATTTGATGGGCGAAATGTTCTTGGAATGGTGCAAATGCAAAATATCGTCGCTTTTTAATGAAATCCCATAACAAACTATACAAAAATCATGTTGGACTTTTTGCATTTGCATTTCTGCAAGATCATTTTCATTAGACACTGAACTTTGCTATTGTATTTTTATCTCACGTATTTTGTTATCTGTTGCTGCTCCACTGTGCGTTGTCATGCATTTGAGATGAACGCATTTCAATATGTTTGTGTTAATCACATTCCACACACACACACACACATACACACATACACACACACACACAGCAACAGCAGCAGCAGCAACATGTTGTTTTTGAGTGGTTTCCGTTTAATTTAAATATTTAATACCACCGTTGTTGTTGCATGAATTTTTTAAGCTTCAATCTGAGAGCTTGAGTGCTGCTGCTGCTGCTTCTGCTATTGTTGTTATTGTCGTTGTAATTTCTGGCTTTTCGTTTAAAATTTGTAAATTTATTTTTATCGGTTTTTTCGTGGTTTTCTATGGCTCTTAAGGGACTTTTTTTGTTCAACCTCCAAAACCAGCAAATTGTTTTAATGATTTTTACTTTTTACAAATTATTTTTTTTTGTAAGCCAACAACCAACAATACGGTCTAAATGTTTATGATGAGTTTATTGAGTTTGTAAAAGTCAAAAAATAAATAATTCACATTCTTGTTTAATTTTTATGTAAATTAAAAACAACAATTAATTAGTTGTGCGATAAAATTTTAATAATGTTGGAAAGAATTTAGCAAATGAACATGAAAGATAGTTTTAAATAATAAAAAGAAAATAAAAGTAAATTGCCTGGGCCTACCAACACTGTCCTAAAGGATCTGCAAAAAAGCGAATGCCTAAATTACTTGGTCTGGCCTCCTCAAAGAGTTTATGGGCTTCGCCGCGTTTCTTCTCCTTTGCTTCTTTGTCAAGTTTCAAGTTGTGAACTAAAAGTTATACCGGAAAAAATTACCTTTTCTTTAATTTTCGCTTCTCCGAAATTGAAACACTTTCAATTTCTCTGCTCCAACTATAAAGTTGCGATAAAACAAGAATAATAAAATTTAAGCATTTATGAATGTGTGTTGTGTTGATGTGGGTTAAGCCAACATTAAATCATTTTTTATTTTGTTATAATTTTTAATTTGAACAACTCTTCTGATTCTAAGCCAACTGTTTCTGCTTACGCTTGTTTAGAAGAACCTTTCCTTTCCCCCTTCTTGCATTTTAGATTTTTATGATGCTTGAGATTTCAGAAATTATGTCATTATAATGAACATCAATGACAACATCAATAACAACAACAATAACAACAACAAGCATCAAGAGCAAAAACAACATGTACAACAATTTAATTGCCATTTTGTTTTGCCAAGCCTGAGTAAATAAAAATGAAACATTAGCCCCATTCACGATCTTGTGCATTTGAAATTGCGAACGGCCTTCAACCGTGTTGGCTTAAAGCAGAATTATTTTGCACCGATTCTGTTGTTATGAATCAGCTGTTTTGTTTCTGTTCAGTTGAAAATCTGTGTGTGTGAATAATTAATTAATTAATTTATTTATTTATTTATTTATTTATTTATTTATTTAATTATTTATTGATTTATTTATTTAGTTATTTATTTATTTATTTATTAATAATTTTTTTTTACCGGAAACTTTTGTTAAAAGCAGTAAAGTTATCCAAAGTTTTCCAAAGATTTTCAATAAAAAATATGACGCTATTTTCCGAAGTATTCTTTTGTATAAAAATGTATATTTTTTATAATTTTGAATCATTTCAATTCAAGTTTGCGCCTTTAAAGGGAAACGGGAAAAGGAATATTGTTCCTCTAAATAAATTAAATATTAAATTTTATGCGCACAAACATTTAATATTATTCTAAATTAAGTTGTTGTTTATACACTGTCTGTCCGTCTGTCTGTCTGTCGTATTCTAATAAAATATTCTGCCTGTCGATTCACCATTTTTTGAGTTTGTTCCTTCTTTCAACTGTTCCTTTTTTCTTATTTAAGAAAAATGAAAAAAAACAAAGTCATGAAAATCGAAACATAAATTGTAAGTAATGCGATTTGTTAAGCAATAAAAAGAGTAAAAAAGAGGAGAGCAAAGACAGTTAAAAGACAGCAACTTAACAGGCTCTTAAATAAAATTGCTACAATAAAAAACAAACGACATTTATTTAAACATGTCAAATGACAAACAGTAACAGGATAATAAGAATAGAATAATGAATAACGATCTTTAAGGAACAGCAGGAGTGCCAGCGTACTTATGCGTCGTTACTTAGAGGTTTCTTTTATTGTCTGTTCATGCGACTCAGTCTTGAAGCAGCGAAAGGGGTTCGTTCATTCAGCACAAAGAGAAGATAAAAAACGCAATTTTGAGGTTTTAGCGAGTAATGAAATTTGTTAAGTTCTTATTACAAATGGGAGTATTAAACATTCAATAGGTACATATATTTTTTTCTAGGCGGCTTTTTAAGAAAAAATTATATTTATGAGAAAAAAACAGATTTTGACTTCAAATTTTAAAATTCGCCAACGTTGCTCAGAATTGTTTTTTTTTTCAAGCACGAGTGAGATTAGTTTTCTTTAAGTTCAATTTATTTTTCTTGTGCTCTTAAATAACATCATTCACCCTACGTCCGTATTTGGCATTTGTTCGAGAATCATGTGCTTCACTGAAACATAAGTTGACTGTTGCAGCGCAACGCTGCTTTTACGAATGGTATTTTTAACAACTCTCAATAAATTTTGTGAACTGTGTTTCAAAAAAAAATCTGATTTCTGATTGAGTGCAGAAATATTTTGAATTTTTTAATGAAAATTATATTTGCGTCGCCATAACTCAACCTCGTATATGGAGTATTTTTCCTGTTAGTTTGTTGATTCGAATTACATTATTCAAAAAGCCATTGTAAAACAAATTTTTCAAATAATTTTATGCGATTAAAAATTAATCGAATATTATTTAAATAAAAATGTTTTCGAATAATATTATTCGAATAAAATTTTTTTACAAAAATATTATTTGAATAAAAACTAATTGAATAGTATTATTGAAATGCTAATTATTAGAATAAAATTTGTCCAAGAAAAATTAATCTAATGAAATTATTCCTGAATTCAAACTATTAGAATAAAATTATTCGAAAAAAAAATGATTCAAACACTATTCTTCGAATAAAACAGCTTACACTCTGCTTAGGTAGTGTTGTTGCAAAAGGTTTAGATTATTTCTATAGAAGCAGAAGATTAATTTTCTTGTAAAGTGGTATCAGCATAAAGTTATCAAAATATTATTCGATTAAAAATCATAGTTTTTATTCCAATAATATTATTCAAATGCAAATTATTAGAATTTATTCCAGCCAAGGAAAATGAATCTAATAAAATTATTCCCGAGTAAAAAAGTTTAGAATAAAATTATTTTGCAAAAATACTCGAAAAAATTATTGAAACAATATTATTCTAATAAAATATATAATTATTAAATTTATTATTTGATATCTTTTTTCAAAGAATTCAAAAAGTTTTAAACCTTTTGAATTCGAATAAAATAGTTTACACACTATTTAGGCAAAGTTGTTGTAAAAGGATTACCTATGCTATCGAAGCGAAGAATTTATTCGATTTTCTTGAAGTGTTGGTACTAGAATAAAGTTATAAAAAATTATTATTCGAATAAAAACTAATTCTACAAATAAAAATATTCGGAAAAAATTAATAAACAAAATAATAATAGTAATAGGAATAAAAATTTATTTAAATCGAATTATTAGAGAAAAAATTTTTTTAAACAAAAATTGTTCGAATAAAAATTTGACAAAGAAAAATTCCAAACAAAAATTATTTGTACAAAAATTTTAAAAATTATTTAAAAAAAAATTAAACTAATAAAATTGTAGCGATTTAAAACTTTTTGAATAAGAGTTAGATGATTAAAAATGAGTAGAATAAGAGTTAATCGGATAAAATTTATTCGACCAAAATATTAAAATCACGCGAATACATTTTAGTTTCATGAAATGTTTGCAAACTGAATTATTCCATAAATTTAATTGAAAAAAAAAAACAGCCACACTTGTCATGAGAAACGGCGAATATTTTATTCCCGTGACATATTTCCCATGAAAAAGAAAATTGTGCAAAAAGGATCAAAATAGTACAGAAACACAAAACCAATAAAATGCTGGCGATCGCAATTCTAGGGAAAGAGAACAATTTCACATGAATTTTTATTTCCAATTAGGGCGCTTGAAATTCATTTAATTAAATAAGAATTATTTTAATAAAGTTGATCTCATAAAAACTATTCGAATAAAAGCTATTCAAATAAAAATTGTTCGAATAAAAAGTATACAAATACAAATTATTCTTATAAAAATTATAAAATAAAAATTATTGCAATAAAAACTATTCTTATAAAATATATTGAAATAAAAATTTTCGAATGAATAAAATGTATTCAAATACAAATCATTCAAGTAAAAATTTTTCAAATAAAAATTTTTTAAATAAAAATTTTTTAAGTAAAAATTATTCTTACAAAATATGTGTATTGAAATAAAAATTATTCGAATAAAATTTTTGCGAATAAAATTATATGAATAAAATTTTTTTCGAATAAATTTATATGAATAAAAATTTATCCGAATAAAATTATTCGAATTAAATTATTCGAATAAAATTATTCGAAAAAAGTATTCGAATAAAATTATTCGAATAAAATTATTCGAATAAAATTATTCGAATAAAAATTTTTCGAATAAAATTTATTCGAATAGCACTAATCGTATGAAGAAATAAACATGTAATTATTTCCCAAATTGTGAGTTGAGTTGTAAGTGTTTCTAGTAAGTTTTCTTTCTTGCAAAGCTTTTATTGACAAACTGTATATAAAGCTCTTAAAATCAATATTTATAATACAAGAAAAGCACAAAATGCCAATTGGAAACAAATAAAATATCATTATGATTAAAAAATCCAACGTATCATTCAGTATTTAAATTGTAACATGTTTGTACGATCGTAATACAAACAGATACGAACTGAATTAATTTGTGAGTGTGTGATTGAAATGAAAACAAAAACAACCAAATGTAAAACACGCACACACAAACACAATAACACAAACACACACACCTACAGTGCAAGCTCCCTCTCATATGCATATTTAAATCCATACAAACATAAATAAAGTGAAATAACACTCTGTTACATTGCAATTCAGCGTATTTCTTGCATGTGCATGAGAGAGCGTGTCGTGCAATAAATAATATTATGTTACCTGCTCAATTATTCAACAATCATCGTTGTCAATGTTGCCAGCCATAGATTCTTGCAAGAAAAATATATTCAATATGCTGTAGTCTTTTATAATGTGTGCAAGTGCACAGTGAAGTCCTTCGCAAATTATATAGCAAATATATATCGTGAATCTTAAAAGATTTTCATGATTTTTATAATGACTTATGTTGAAACTATTCCTCTGGATAAATCTACAGTTTTTTATCGGAAAGTGTAATTTTGATTTTCGATATTAAAACTTTTCGTCAAAACTTGATACACATTTTTCCCGATAAAAAAAGTTCCAGGTACTCTGTAGTACTCTGTAGTCCTCTGTTGGCCGTAGGCTGCATTAAATCTCTATATAGCAAAGACTGTATTTGGAAAATACTTTCTCTCTTTAAAAACATATCGCTTCTTTATTGCAGCATCGTCATATCTCAAGAAACATGTTTTTCGAATTAAGAATGCACAATTATTTGCCGTTTCGCTCTTCATTTTGTGTAAAAAATGTATAAATTAATATAGAATTCGTTGACCAACTACTTTATTTTACTTTATTTTTGAATTTTTATTTTATTTAATTTATTTTTTCACCAAAAAATAAGTTTCCCAAAAATAGATTTTAAAACGTTTTATTTTATTTTTTTAAAAATTTGACTTTTAATTTTCTACTACGGTGAAGTTTCAAGGGACAAAGTTTGATACTTAAACAAAATTCGATTTTAATTAAATTTAATTTACAAAAACCTTTTACTGGTCAAGTTTTATAAAAACTGTTTTGATTTTTTTTTGTAAAACTTCTTTGTTTCAATTTTAATTTTTACACAAAATCCTTTTTTGAATTTACTTTACAAAATACTTTTTAAATTCTCAATTTAATTTACAAAAATCCTTTTTAATTTTTGATCCATTCAGGATACAAAATTTTATTTTTTTGTAAAGTTTTATAAAAAGTGTTTTGATTTTTTTAAATTTCTTTATTTTATTTTTAATTTTTTCCACAAAATCCTTTTTAATTTTTGATCCATTCAGGATACAATATCTATATTTTCTATAAAGTTTTATTAAAATAATTTTGGCAATGAGTTAAGCTTACAAATTGATTAATGAATGAATAAAAAAACAACAAAAGAGTTAATATGAGCTTTTATCGTAAAAAGCATTTCTTAACAGTTATTTTCCAAATTTTTAAGCAATTGCTATGCAAAATATTAATAAAGGAAAATCGACTTAGTAACAAGTAACAAATTGAACAAAAATTCCATACACTTAGTAAAAAAATTATTCATCAAGTCTGTTTCGTTAACTTATACAAATGTATTGTTTACTCAACCCTTGAGGGGAGAAATCTTTTTCATATTTCCATTGAGTTGTGAGCAAATTAAATACTTTAAACTCCTTTTCTGGATAAAGAGTTTCTTTTTTAGATTTGACTATGATGCAATAAAGGAGCGAATTTTTCATAAAATATCCACAAAAACTCGAAGTTTCACTAAAAATTTTAAAACAGGGGCCCATTTCACACTTTCGTGACGCTGTTTCTTTTCTACAATATAAATTGTAATCCACGTAGCATGTTTTCCACAAACCGCGTCCCCTCCACTTACTGCACTACGAAATATGTATGTGAACGGCCCCTTATCTAAACACTCCAACATTACTTTTTCTTTTAATTTACTATTTTGCTTTACGAACTTGATAGCAACGATGGGCGGGCATTTTATAGTCTTTTCTTCGTGAGTATTTCGTGAGCGTGACTTCTTATGATTGTGACTTATATTTTTCCACTCACGTGAGCCAAAAAATAAAAAGTCGTACATGAGCGTGCATGAGTCAAATATAACGTGAGGGTGCATAAGCATGATTCCATTCCTACTTGATAGTAGTAAATAATTTTTAACTAAATATATAAAATATTAATTTTGGGAAAAGTGCGAATAAAAATTTAAAATATTAAAAGTTTAGCAATTCCCGTAAGAAGCACCAATTAATTTTTTTTATTTATTTAAATTTTACGCTATTAACTTCTAATAAGCTGACAAAAGGTAAATAACCTAGAGCCTAATTATTAAAAAAACCCATATTTACAACTAAGGTCGAATAAGCCAAGAAATTCTTATGTAAATAACATATTTTAATGCATCACTCTGTTTGTGGAAAACTTCATACACGCACGCATCGCATCGCATCGTATTTTATTCAATTCTGAAGCCGTTTTAAAATTTACATTTTTCTTGTGATTTTATGACTTTAAGCTTTTGCAGAGGAGGCTAATTACGTGTATCGTTATTGCTATTGTTCAACTTGTTTTTAATTTTGTTGTTGTTGGTGTTGTTGTTGTTGTTTTTATTGGCAACAGTAGAGCCGTTAGACTCCGGCAGCAGCAAAAAATAACAAAACAAAAAACATTTTATTAAAATTCAAGAACTTGTAAGTTTTTACAATGTTTACGTGGCCTCTTGCACATATTAAGTGATATTAATGACATGCAGAGTTTTGAAAGAGTGGAAACATGAAATTTGAGTTCAGCAATTAATGACAGTTTTTCAAAAATTAAAACAAAATTGTAAGTGAGAGTTAATAATGAAAACAATAATATATTATAAAAATTTGTTTTTAATTTTCAATATGAATTCTCAATCACAAATTTGTTTACATTTAGTTTCCTTTTCAGTTAGACAAGTTTACAAATTCCGGTCAACTTTTGGATCAGAGCAGATGAGAACAAATCTTGACGTTATTTGATGTGCTGAATTCAAATCCGGGTTTCGTTTTTCAAAATTGGTTCTAGTTTGTGAGTTCGCCCATGTTGACAACACTTTGCTGTCCTAATGACAGTTAGCTATTGGCGTCGCTAGAAACATTATTTAATTTGTATTTTGAAATTTTTTTTTTGGAATCCAAAACGTGTGAAAATGCAAAGACAGAATTGTAAAGTTGATTCAAAGTGTTTTTGTTATGTTTGCGGATGTTATATGATCAGACAAAGTGGCAAAGTTATTACTAATGTGATCGGAAATGCATATTTTTATTATTATGTTTTCTCTCTATCAAACACTCACAAGCCGTGGGTACCGAAATTGTTTCGTAACGTGTGTGGCACGATATTATATAACTGGTCACGCGGTAAAAAAAGTATGTTTTTCATTTTCATTGCCAATGTTATGGAGAGAGCCGAAAAAAGATTGGCCAAGGCGTTTTAACTATGAACCAGGAAAACAAAACCTTTCTTTTATAACAGTTGTGAACCCACAGAACATATTCTTGCAACCTCAACATATTAAACTTGGCCTTATCAAAAACTTTGTCAAAGCGCTCGACCGTGAAGGACCGGCTTTTAAGTACTTGACCAAGTTATTTTCCAAATTGTCGTAGAAAAAATTAAAGAGGGAATATTTGTTGGACCAGATATTCGAAAATTAATGGCCGACAGAAACTTTACAAAATGTTTAACGCCCAATGAAGCAGCAGCATGGGTATCATTTCCAGATGTTGTTCAGAACTTTCTCGGCAACCGGATTTCAAGCAGATAATCGACAGTTTGTTTCAAAATCATTGCAAGATTGGAGCTCGAATATCTCTCAAAATATATTTTTTAAATTCTTTTTTCCAATTTTTTTTCCTAAAAACTCGGATGATACAAACGACGAGCAAGGAGAGCGACTACATCAAGATTTGACGAAAATCGAAAAACGATACCAATGACTTTAATGCGTGAAACAGATCCCAAGCAGTACAAGCGACTCAGTTCGACTGCTCTTGATTTCTAATTAAACACTCTTTAATGAATAAAATGAAGTAAACTCCATTCAAAAATTGTAAAAAAATGTGTTCATTTAATATCTCAAAAACTAGAACCAATATCAAAAAACAAAGTGCTGATTCGGATTCAACGCCCCAAATAACTTCGGAAACAGCTTTTGGTTATACTTGTGCTATGGTGTTTCTTAATAGTGAAATTAACTGCCTTTTCGGAAGATGCGAGGCCGGGAAAATTCTTTATTTCGCACAATTACATTTGAAAACAAAAACAGAAATTTTGAATCAAAGTTTGAAGGAATTGTTTTTATATCATTCAATTTTATAGTGAATATTTTTAAATTAAAGAGTATCGATAATGCTGCTGCTATCCAACAATTCATTCTTTTAGGTCTCTGTTTAAGTGCGGTTACATTCACGAAAGCGTTATAAAAGCCAATCATTAATTATATGGTTAATAAATTTGAGGTTATGGCAACGACTTAAGAAGGAGCATAAATTCTTTTAACGTTTAACGGTTATTTAAGACTGACACATTCCGTATTTATAAAATTTTTCACTTCTCAATAGCTGGCGGCAATTATTTAATTTATGTATTGAATTTCTCACAATTTTAGTAGTTGAATAAATTAAAAAGAATAAATAAATAAATAAATTTTCATCGGTTGTTCGCTTTACACTTTGATTTATGCATGAACTGAGTATTTTGGAGCGGCAGCTTCAAATTTAAAAAGTGAAATTTTGCTTTTAAAATATCAATAGCATAAATCTTTCCTTCAAAAAAATAGTGGATAATTATTTAGTATATTAAAAATCTTGAATTTTAAAAATTTTATGATCTCATGCAATAAAAAAATTTTTATATAAAATTTCTATAAAAAATTTATCGATAACAAAAATTCCTTATATAAACATTTTCGATAACAGAAACTTTGGAAGAAATTTATCGAAACAGTTTTTTTTTTGAAATTTTAAAAGCTTTATTTGTTTAAATAAATCTTATCAATAAAAAAATTATATGAAGAAACAACAACAACAAAATAACAGCAATAAAAATTCCTAAAACTTGTGCTTTTTATGGGAATCGGTTTGAAATCTATTTTAAGGAAAAAGTTGTATGAAAAGTTTGTTTTAAAATACATTTCAAATACAAATTATTTTTTATGAATGCGGGAGTTAGTATTTTAAATTTTTAATCGCATTTTTCCCCAAGAAAAAAAACCTCAACAAAATTTTATCGATAACAAAAAATTGCAAAAATTTTTTTTCTACAATAAAAAACTTCACCAAGAAATTTATTAATAAAATAGCAAAAACTTTCAAACAAGTTCATCAATTTCTGTCGAAATTCTGTAGATAAAAAAAATAATTAATAAATAAATAAAATATATCGATAACAAAATTTAAGAAAGGAAAATTAGCGGCAATCAAAAACTATTTTCTGCAGAAAATTTATCAAAGACAAAAATTTTCCATAGAATATAAAAAATTTCTATTGCAAATTAGTCGATAATAAAACACACTATGGGCTGGCTATTTGTCGCTGAAGAAGTTGTTCCTGGAAAAAGTTGAGCTTATTGCAAAAGATTTATGGATGACAGAAATTTCGAAGAAAAAAAATATTTTCTACAAAAATGTATCGATAAGAATTATTTTTTTGTAAAAAATGTACCAGCTGTAAAATATTATCTATAAAAACTTTGCTTATAGCAAACATTTTTCGTAAAATGTTTATCGATAACAAACTCATTTTTTGTACAATTTTTCGACACAGAAAATTTTACTATTGAAATTTTTTCTTGTAAAGCGTATCGACGCAAAATATTTCTAAAGAAGTCCTTGGACTAAAAATGTTCGTGGACAATTTATCGAATGTATCTATATCTATAGAAACTCGATAACAAATAGTTTCTATAGAAAATTTATAAATATAAACAAAATTTCTATCGAATATAAAACACAATCATTTTATTTAAAAAAAAATTTTAAACAAAAAATTGCCATACTAGATTTATCGATGACAAAAACTCTTTTGCGCATTTTTTTGATGAAGACATTTTTAATGGAAAAATTATCGAAAAAAAAATTTATAGAAAATAGATTCATAAAAAAATCTATTGAAAGTCCATCTATCGTTAACAAAATTTTATTACGAAAAGTTGACCGACAACAAAACTTTTCAATAAAAAAGTTTTAGAGATAACAAAACTTATCACAAGAAAAACGTAAAACAAAAAAATGTGTGCAAAAAATTCAAACAACAAAAAACATTTCTCATAGAAAAATTACCGATAAAACAGATTAACAAGAATTTACGGATAGAAAATTTATTTAAAAATTTTCCATTTTTTTTAGAAAATTTATCAATAGCTGAAATTGTCTGGAGAAAATTTAACGATGATAAAAAATGTCTAAAGAACATTTATCAATGATAAAAATATTTCCAAAGAACATTTATCGATGACGAAAAATGTCCTTAGAAAAATCAAGAATAACAAAAGTTTTCTTTAGAAAATTTATGGTACTAAAAATGGGTTTGACAGATTTGTCAATAATAATAATTTTCCACAGAAAACTTATCGATAACGATAATCTTCAATAAAAAAATCTATCTATAAGAACTCTATCGATAACGGAAATTTATCTATGAAAATAATTTTGTAAGAAAACTTATTTATAGGAAAAAATTTCTTTAGAAAATTATTTGATGACAAAAAAGATTCTTTAGGAAAATTATTTGATGACAACATTTTCTATATAAAAAAACTTAACGATGAAAATCATTTCTATAAAAAAATATCGATGACAAAAATATTAATATTAACTTTATCAATAAAAATTATTTGTCTTTAGAAAAGTTACCGATAGAAAACATTTGCTATTTAAAAAAATTAACGACGACTAGAATTTTTTATAAAAAAAAATAACATTGAAAATAATTTTTCACCAAAAAAATATGGATGAAAATAATTTGTTATAAAAAAATTCTTGCTGATAAAAATATGAATATTAACTTTATCAAATTTATATAAGGGCGTCTAATTGTAAAAAAGGTTGTAAAGAAAATAAAATAGATTCATATCGAATATAATAATTTGTTTGTTGGGATTTTTGAATAAGTTTCAAAACATACTGTGCTTATACTATTGTAATTTTTATAACTCTCATTGAGTTTTTAAAGGTTTTTGTATAAGTAAAGGGGTTTGAAACATTTAAAAATTAGATTTAAGGTCTACTGATGATTTGGCTTAAGCACCAATGAAATGCATGTATATAGACTAGCTAAAAACCCTCAACAAACAAAAGTTTTTTATATATTAACTTTATCGATAAAAAAATTGTCTATAGAAAAGTTAGCGATAACAAACATTTTCTATTTAAAAAATTATCGGCGACAAGAATTTTTTATAAAAAAAAAATTAACATTAAAAATAATTTTTTATAAAAATATTTTGAATAAAAATATTTTGAATAAAAATAATTTGTTATAAAAAAATTCTCGCTGATAAAAATGTTAATATTATTTTTATCGATAAGAATAAATTTTCTATAGAAAACTTGGCGATAGAAAACATTTTCTATAAAAAAATTAACGACGACAAGAATTTTTAATAAAAAAAATTAACGATGAAAATAATGTTTTATAAAAAATTATGGATGAAGATAATTTATTATAAAAAAATTATCGCTAATATTAATTTGATCGATAAGAATACATTTTCTACAGAAAATTTACCGAAAGCAAACATTTTCTATTAAAAAAAATTAACGACGACAAGAATTTTTTATAAAAAAAAATTAACGATGCAAATAAATTTTTATAAAAAAATTATTATAAAAAAATTATCGCTAATATTAATCTGATCGACAAGAATATATTTTCTATAGAAAACTTGGCGATAGCAAACATTTTTTATAGAACACTTACCGGTGACAAAACTTTTCTATAGAAAATTTATGGAAATTATAAAAGTTTGTATGGAAAAATTATGAAAAAAAACGTTTTTATTTAAATTAGTAGATCATAAAAATTGGTTTTGTAAATTTATCGACAGCGAAAATATTCCACAGAAGTTTTATCCATAACAAAGAATTTTTTTAATGAATTGAACTGTATTGGTTTTATTTTTTTTCGAGACAAACACAATCTGCGAGGCCTTTTTCGTTTGTCTGCAGAAACAAACAGGAGGGCCTTGGCAGGAAACGAACCTGCGACCTTTACACCAATATTACACTATCCACTAGTCTACGAAGGCCCAATAATGAAATTTTGTTGGTTTGTTTCAAGTTTTGTTTTCAAATCCCGGACATGATGTTTAGGATTAACATTTTTCAAACTTATTTTTTCAAAGTAATTTTTGACAAGCAAAATTTGCTCGGTAAGAAAAAATTTCTTTATAAAATTTATCACTAATAAAAAATTTCTGCAGCAAACAAATTAATATTTTTATTTAAAAAAAAATTTTGTTTAAATGTTTTTAATTCCATTTATTTATTTTTCAATGACATTTTGAATGAATATTGAGGAATTGTTTATTAAAAATAATTCCTCTTTTTAACAACATTCTGTAAGCAATTCAAGAATATTATTCCAAATCGAAACCATAAATTATAGAGATTTAAATATGTAAATCTATTTCATGAAGTTGTAAATTTCTTTGTGTCCTGGAAAGAGAGAGATTATGGAAAAGTTTTTTTTTTCTTTCGTTACTCGAACTCGTACATATTTCACCGCAAATGTGGTTTTGGCTTTTTGGCTCTGCAACATTTATATGATTTCCCCACAATCGTTCACTTAATATATTTTAGAGAAGAAAGAAAGAAAAAAAAAATCAGCTGCATTTTGGCTCAAATATCTTTTTATTTATTTGAGCATGATTTTATAGATACAAGTAGCAAGAAAATACTTTTAATATGGTTTTGCGATTTTTTTATTTTTCATTTTTTATTTTTATTTGGTTGCTATTTTGGTTGGTATGAAAATAAAACTCTCTAACTGGAACAGAAATAAAAATAAAATATTTTTAATATGAACGTAAATAAAATACATACATAAAAATATGTGTACATACTCGTAGACGGATTATCTACATCCAAGTAAAGGGTGATTTTTTTAGAAATTTTCTTTTTGGCAACACTGTTTTTGGCCGCTCAGCTGTTTTCGTGTAACAGCTGTTACTGTTAAGCATGTTCAGTTTGGTCTATAATTTAACCATGAATCGACTTACAAACGAACAATGCTTGCAGATTATTATTAAAATTCATGCTCGGTTAAGAAAGTGCATCGTGCACTTCTTCCATTTTATGATCAGTTTGGGGGAACTTCTGAAGCGGCTATTCGGAATCTTGTGACTAGATTTCGCACGAAATTTACATTATTGGACATTAAACCACCAACACGCTTTCGCAGAGCGCAGACAGAGGAAAATATCGCAGCTGAATCAGCCAGATTTGTTGATGATCGCGAATTATCGATTGGGCGCCGATGATGCGTTGATTACAAATTTTTTCTTTTCCAAAAATTGAAGAGCTGCATTTGGCTAACATGTGGTTTTAACAAGACGGTGCCACATGCCACACAGCCTGCGAAACAGTGGCCCAATGGAGAGGCGAGTTTGGTGAACAGCTTATTTCATGTTTGGCGCCGGTCAATTGGCCGCTTAGATCGTGCGATTTAACACCTTTAGGCATTTTTTTTGTGGGGCTATGTTGAGGCTCATGTCTATAGAAACAAGCCCACAACGCTTGATGCACTGGAAGTTAATATTGAAGAATTTATTCATAAGATACCGGCCGATATCTTGGAGAGAGTATGCGAAAATTGGACCCAGCGTATGAAACATTTCAGGCGTAGCCGCGGTCAACATTTACATGAACTCATCTTTAAACATTAAATTCTATAAATCGTTCTATCGACTCAAATAAAGCTTTCCTACATTTCTCTAAATTTTATGTGTTTTATTTTAAATCAAATTCGAAAGCTCTTAAAAAATCACCCTTTAAATACGAATGAATAAACGGCAAACGACGAACGACTAAAGGCCAAAAGGCGTTTGGCTTTGACTTCATTTATTTATTTATTCGTTCTTTAAAAAACTTCAAGGTACAACAAGAACAAAAAACCCAAGATGAATTGTATAAAAGTTTAAAGAGAAGATGAGCCTTAGCACGACTTTCAATGCACATTCAGCAGCAAACATTGAAAAAAGTGGCACGTACTTGTGCGCTCTCTGCATCTCGTTTTTTAAAGGTTATATTTCTTTATTATTTTTAGCTTATTTGGACAAATCTATGAAAGCAACTGCTCATCTACTTTTTCAATTGAAAAAATAAAATTCAAATAAAATGCAGTAGAAATATCCTTGAAATTGTTGCAAAGAAAGGAGTAACAAATAAAATATAAAAGAAATACATCTAAGATAAGGATACAACTTTTAAATAAAGATTTTTTAAAGTCTTTTTCTTTTCTCTCTCTTTTTTGGGATACTTTTAATGTAAATTCAAAGAATTTTCTATCTTTCCTTTGAATGCTGTGACGCTGTTGAAATAAACGTTGACGTGTTTTTAGTGGTTGACATCTTTTTAATTTCCTTTCATCAGTTATTTTAGAGCTGTTTCTATTTAATCAATACGCTTGATTTTAAAT
Source organism: Gymnocheta viridis (assembly GCA_956483585.1). Classification (NCBI taxonomy): domain Eukaryota; kingdom Metazoa; phylum Arthropoda; class Insecta; order Diptera; family Tachinidae; genus Gymnocheta; species Gymnocheta viridis. The sequence continues at coordinate 14,205,991 of OY101442.1, forward strand.
AATTTTTTATTGCGTTTTCTTCTTAATATTCTTTTCCGATTTGAATTTGCATATTATTACTTTTCTTTGATTTTATCTTTTGAATTCAACTGTCGTAACAATTTGTCGCACGGAATGAACAGGAACAAAAGGATATTTTAATTTAAGCGCTAAAAAAACTTTCTAAAGAAAAACCCAATTACGAATATTTTTAATTTCACTTTGTAAATTGTTATTTCAACAATTTAAAACCGGCAAAAAATATTTTTTTAATAAATTCTCTGAAGTTCATTTTGTTGTCATCATATTGGTCGCTACAAAAAAATTAAATATCAATTAAAAACGAATAAAAAAATAATTATAAAAAGCTTTCCACAAATATAATAAAAACTTTTTCTCCAATAACTATTTTTAACAGCAAAAAAAAAACAAAAGAAACCCAAATGTTATTATTAATTTTGTTTATTCATCGTATCCCTAAAGAAGCCTTCCACAGGGAAAACGAAATATCGGAAAAATATATTTGTTAATATTGACCTTAAGCTTGGAGAATTTTTTAATAAAATATCAATAAAAAGTTTGTGAAAATTAGAATAATTTTAAACAAAAATTCTATAACAAAAAATTCGTCAACAAAAATTTAACAAAATCAAAGACTTTTTTAACCAAAACTTTTACAAACTAAATTTTTTTTTTGAACATTTATATCTCAGAAAGGCTATCGATAACAGCAAGGGTTTCTTTTTACAAAATTTATCGCTAGCAAACACTTTTTTTAAAAGACGAGAATAAAAGTTTTCCGGAAAAAAAATTAAAGTTTTTTTTAATATTTTCTTTAGAAAAATTATCGTGTGAAATATCTCAGCAGCAAATTAAACGATAACAAAAATTTCACATTGGATATTTATTGAAAACCTGGAAAAAATACATAAAAATTATTAAAAACCATAACAAAAGTTTTCCATGCCAAATTTATCGATAGCATTAATTTTTTTAATAAACAAGCAAACAAAATTTATAGATAGCAAAACTGCTTTGTGAAATATTTCTTAATAACAAAAAACGTTTAGTAAAAATTAATCGAAAGCGAAAGTTTTGAATAGAAAGAAATCTTCTCGATAACAAAATTTCGTCAAAAAAACCTTTATCGACAGCAAACTTCTTGGTAGAAAATTATTTGACAGCATATTTTTTCAATAAATGTTGTTAGCATATTTTTTCTATAATACGTTAAGCGGTAACAAAAAAATTCACTCGAAAGCTTGTCAATAAAAAAGGTTCTAGTCAAAAATTTATCTATCAAAAAATTTATCGATTAAAAAATTAGTCGATTAAAAAATTTTCCATAAAAATATTTATAGTAAATTGGTTTATAAAAAATGTTGCATAGAGAGTTTATAAATTATTCCTTAAAAAATTTATCGAGACTTTTATGTTCAATTAAATTATCTGATGAAAATTAATAAATACATGGGCCGACATTCATAAAAAATAATTTGTATTTGAAATGTATTTTAATATATATTTTTAATAATAATTTTCTTAAAAATATATTTCGAATAAATTTTTTTTTTACTTGTACATATTTCCAATGTTAAGCATTTACATAAACGAAACTTTAATGAACATGTACATCCATATTTAATTCTCATCTCTTTCAATTCTGATCTCTTTTTCTTTTTCAACTTCTCTCATTTGAAGAGAAAAAAAACTTATTACTCAGGTGCATAGACGGCTTTTCGACCGTCAAAGTTTACCTTGCAAAGTTTAATTCAGCGGAAAGAAAGACAGAATAAAAAAATATTCTTCTCTCTGTCTTTCTCTCAGCTGAATTAAAACTTTGCAAAGTAAACTTTGACTTTGGAAAAGCCGTCTTATGTTTTTACTTGAACCAAAACTTAGACTGATTTTTCTCAGTCAAAGTTTACCTTGCAAAGTTTTAATTCAGCTGAAAGAAAGACAGAGAGACGAATATTTTCTTATTCCGTCTTTCTCCCAGCTGAATCGAACTTTGCAAAGTAAACTTTGACCGTGGAAAAGCCGTTTTACATAAGTGAATGTACGTGTGTACTTTTAGCATTTGTAGTAGTATCAATTTTAGGAGTTTTTTATTCCTTTAATACAGAACCGATTTAAATAATTTATAGTCGGGTCACTAAAGCTCAAAAATGTCTACCATTTGGTAAAAGAAAAAAGAAAATCGGTTGCCGAACAATGGACAAAAAGGGAATCACAAATTTGTCTTTTGCAATTTATATAATAAATGTAGATGTAATGTATTACACAGTGCAACACGATAAAAAGGTAACCATATACGAACACCACTACGTGAGAAAATGATCAGTATTTTGCAAAAATGACACCGAGGATCCAAATCTTTGGGGGCCCATAAAAAAGTGCATGACTTTGGGCAAACAAAACTGAGAGATAAGGGTCTTCTTTTTTTCGTCTTTTATCACGTAGTGGTGTCCGTGTATGGTTATTTCTCCATGACTTAAATAATTACACACAGTGTTATTTATCGATAACTTAAGTTTTCTCTACGAAATTTATTATATTTGTCAGTTAAGCGACGATAAAATTTTATATTTTTCTTAATGATCTGAAAACTTTAATACGTTTTAGTGTATTAATAAATTATAAGTTTTAATTGAAGTTTTAGCATCCCTCAATTTGTTTTAAAAAAAAACTATGAATATTTTATTAAATATGTAAAATAATAATTTTGGGAAAAAGTGCGATTGAAAATTTAACAACTAAAATTTTAGCAATTCCCATAAAAACCGTCAACTGAAAAGAAACCATTTAAGTCATTCCCCACAATTCTGAAAAATGCACTTCCCAAACATGCAGCTAATATTCAAAAATATTTCAATATTTCATTTATAACGATACCTGGTCGCTGTTTAATAAAAATATGAAAAAATAAAATAAAATTCGCTCGATATTCGTAGAAAATTTTAACAACGATTTTCAATTTTATTTCTGTGTGTGTTTGTAGGAGTGTGTGTACATATCTACATACATACGCATATACATATGATTGTCTGTTTGTTTGTTTTTGCCAGGCCAAATAATATGAAATACAAAAAAAAAAGAAACGTATGATATTGTACACGTTTCATGTTATTTATTGGATTTTGATAAAAGTTGACATGACAACCGTGTTGTGAAAATAAACAGTTTTCGAATTTAGATGGTCGAAAAGATGGTTGAAGGGTGATGGTGATGGGCAAGCATGCATATGCATGGTGCACTGCATATTTACATATACACACACATGCATACATGATAAAATTTATAACAAAATAGAAGCATAATTTTATAGAGTACCGAATTATGGGCGATAAAGATTAAAAGAACCTTTTAAGCCGCGATTACACACATATCAATGTGAGCAAAAAGATATTGAAAAAAAAACATACAAATTGAGCAAAATTATGAACAATTCAATTTCAAATAAATAATAAGTTGGCTAAATGCTGCTTACATGAAATTCAGCCAAGCTGAATTGAACATTTTGAGATGAAAATGAAAACAAAGTACAATGGCTGATTGTTATTTTTACTTTGCTCAGGTAGACAAAGTTAATTTTGATTCAGAAAACATAATCTTACTAAAACCCCAATTTTCGATTGGAAAACCATTCTATCGGTTTTGCTGAATTAGTTGTCTTTATAGTTGAAAAATAGATTTAACGACACCGCTAGAAATTACAATGAATTTATTAATATTCGCAATTTGAAATATCTCTTTTGATGCATATTATGTGTAAGAGCATACTGAAAGCACATCAGAAATGTTTAATATCTGTTATTTAGCAATTGATTTACACATTCAGCTGTGCTGAATACTCTGCTTTTGATATTAAGGTCATATGTCGTTTGTTTAAAGATCATCTTTATTAATTTTTATTAAAGCGTTAAATATGAATTAAGATGATTTTTGAGCAAACGACATAAGCGACATATTATGAATTCAGCTCAGCTGAAGTAATTTTTCTCTATTCGTACAAATATTTTCGTTTTTGTTTTAAACCACCTAAACTCGTGTGATTAATTTTTATCTTCCAAAATATAAAAAATAAAAATATATTTCGCTCGCCAAAAAAATATTTGCTTTGCTGAATCAATTTTATAAATACCGGATCATTATTTTGTGCTCTTCAAGTAGTCCGGTTTGTATTATACTTCAGATAATCCTGAAAACAGTCAATTAAACAATAATTTTGCTTTGCTTAATTCATATTAAGCTCTGCTGAATTGATTATAAATGCCATAGTGACTCCAAAAATATTATAAAATTTCAAAAATCGATTTTTAAATTTCAATTTTTGATAGTCGTAAGTTTTGTACAGCTAATTTGATATAAACTTTATTCAACCGAAATTTTTTTTATCACAAATTAAAAAAAATAGTAATTTTGCTTAAAAACACAAAATGATATCTTTGCTGAATCTATTTTCTATCACTTTAGCAGACATTTTCCTTCGCAAAAAAATGGTCAAAGCATAAATAATATATTAAAACATTTTAACGAAAGCTGACTATTATTTTGTAACTAGATATGCTCATATGTATTAAGTTAAGACCCCATTTACACAGCGAAAATTTTAATTTAATTAAATGAAAAAAATGATGTAGGCAGGTTTTTTAAATTCAAAAATTTGCAGCCAAAATCATCTTCAATTTGTTGATGATAAATTCAGCTAAGCTAATATTTTTACTTGGTTTATCATTTTATAAATTTTTAGTGCGGTTTAAATGAACTTAGCTGCATTACTTTTCTATTTGCATTCAGCAAAGGTTTTGGCTTCACGTGATTTTATTTCTATTTGTGAATTTCGTATGTGTATTAAAAACATCTTCGCTGAAATGCTTTTATTTGTATTCAGCAAAGGTTTTTTTCTTCACTTGATTTTTTTTATATTTATAAATTTTTTATTCGTTTTAAAAACAGCTGGGCTCAAATGGTTTCCATTCAAAGACTTCAACTTTTGTTGCTCAACTTTTTATTTTGTATATAAAAGATGAGATAGAAGTATAAATAATTTTATTCCTTTTTCTATCCATCTGCCAGCTGAATTAAGAATCGACCAACAAAAGTTGAAGAACGTTAATCGGGCGGGACTTGCTTTTATTTCTATTCAGCGTTTGCTGAATTAATTTAATTTAATTTATTTAAGCTATTTTCGTGACCTAAAATTTGTGATTTCTTACAAATTTTGCTTTATTCACTCAACCGCTTTCAACTGCTTTCAGCCCGCCAACTTTTTTTTTTGCTAAAAATCTACACTTTTCATGAGATTTTTTTATTTCCATAAAACTTTAACAAGTTTATATAAATTCTCTTCGGTTTTTGTTTTTGCTGTTTATGTTTTTTATTGTTCTATTGAAATAGAATATTTTTAAAATCTTTTGGTTGATAAACTCCCACAAATACGTGAATATTAATCCACTTAACAAACCAAGTTTTTTGTATCCTTTTTTGTACACATGTACTTGTCAGACATTATTTTCGAGTTCTTGTTTTTTTGTTTCTATTTATTTGCATCCAACACATTCATTGGATTTTTTTTCTACACAAAATAAAAAATTTATTCATGAGTTTTTCCTTTTTTTGTTTGTTTATTTTTTATTTTTTTAATATAATTTTAACTGAAAACATGTTCAACCAAAAGTGACAGAAGATGAAAAAATTTCAAACGAAAATATGAAAAAGAAATGAATCAGGATTTTTATCTGCTGCACTAGAAAATGTTCCATGTACATATTTGTTCTTTGTAAGAAAAATTTCCTTGAATGTGAAATAGCTTTTTTTAATAAACAGAATTTGTCTGAATATAAAAGGAAAATATTTTTTCGAAATAATTTTCTTCCATGAAAATGCTAAAAATTGAGATAGAAAATTGGTCTGGTGTAAAAATACTGTACACCATTGATATATAAATTAAATTATAATACATAACTTGATAAGTAGGCTAGCTTATAGCAAATTCGAAATTTTCGAATATACTTAGAACCGCAAGAACCTGCAATTTTTCGTTAAGAATGCAAGTATGTTGCTATATCTGGTCTAAAAAGCGAAATTTTTTGTGTTCGAAATTTTCGAACATGCAAACATTTTACCAATTCTACAACTTTTCTTCAATATTGAAAATATTTGGCGATGTCTAGATCAAAAGTTAGGCTTTTGCTGCATTTCGAAATTTATTTCGAACTTCCGGCTATGATAGAACACCTCAACAAAATTGTCCTTTCTGTAAGAAAAAATCGTAGGACTAGATACTTAGATAATTGTGCTGTTGCTTTATGGCTTCTATCCCAAATATCAAAAGTTCGAAATTTTCGAACATACCTAAATTTACTGATTCTTAAATTTTTTGTAACTACTACAATTGGTAAATGATAATTAACCAAATAACTTGGGTTTTTCTTAAGTTCGAACTTAGAATTTTCGAACACAATAATACATAAGCAACATTGGTCTTTTTGCATAAAAATAACCACATAATATTGTGAAATTAAAACTTTATGAATAATATTTTTAAATTATGTATAATGATACATGTTGGTTTCAATTTATAACTTATCTAAAGTTCGAAATTTACGCACATATTTAAAACTTGCTTATATATTGCGATTGATTGTAAGTGCTGAGAATGTGGTATTGTTACATTTAGATACAAAAATCATGTTCTTGTTATGTTTCGAAATTAACTAAAAATTTTCGAATATAATAATTACTGAAAAGTGATGCTCTTTGTGCAGAAAAATTGAGACTTTTTACAGCCAAAGTTTCAAAATGCATATTCTTATGAAATTATAATGATTAATGATACTTTTCAGCCCTCTTAACATGAGTGCGAAATTTTCGAACATGCACAAAATTTACATAATACTCAAATTTTTCATAAAAACTGTCATTATAATATAATAATAGATTTGGGTTTGATTATGAAATTTTTTGCAGATTTCGATATGATTTTGTGTTTAATTGAATTTCGAATTTTCCCATACAGCAAAGATTTCAAAATATTGCACATTTTCAATAAAAATTAAGATTTTTCTTAATCCAGACTTAAAATTTACATACTAAATTAACAAAATGTGGTGACAAGGGGTATTTTAAACATGTTTATTAAAGATCGAAATTTTCGAACATACTGAAAACTAGTACTGGTTGTAAATTTTTCTTAGAAACTGAATATAAAACGTAAAATTGACGTTTAAAAACTTATTTTGGGTTATCGAAATTAAAATTAAATTAAATTATTCACGATAATTCTTAGATGGTTTATTGAAAGTTCGCAAACTTTGAACACTTCTAAAATTTACCAATTCTGCATTTTTCCACAAATATTCGTCTTACAAAAGTTCGTAGAACATCTGTTACGAGGACAAGCAATTTAGTTAATTTATTTTTTTTTATTGCAAAATAATTTTTGCTGTCAGTTTTTACAGTTCAAATTAAATCCTCAGCGTTTATTTATTTATTAATTTGTTCTCATATTGCAAAACTTAATTTATTATTATGACTTTTTCGCAAAACTATAAAAGCATGAATCATTAATGCATGACTTTAAGAAAAATAAACATTTTTGTTTTGAGTCAATCATGTGTGCGCCAAGGTGATTAGTTTCTTTTTAATGGAGTTAATAGGTTCGTTTTTTAATCAATATTATAAATAACTAGAACATTAAGGCAGTTCAAAAATTTACTTAAAATATATTAAATTTCTTGATTGCAAGAAAACAAAAATGTGTGCGAATGTCGCCGTAAGTAATCGTTTCATAGAAACTACAACTTTTCATAAAACGAAGTATCGTTTAAATAAAGTTTTTGTTTAACTATTCCATCTTCAAATGAGATTCTTTTTAGTTAAAATAAATTTTTTTCGGTTATGATAAACGCACCCTTTCAATTTACACTTTCGTTAATTTAAATCCAACAAACTTCACACACTTCAAAGGAAAATAATAATAATAGCAATAATAATTAAAATTTAAATTTTAAATGAATTTGAATTTGAATTCAACGCTTGAGCGCGCGTTATCAATTAAAGTGCATAATTTTTTACCCCAAAGTTCAATATTTTATATTAATTTACGGTTAATTTGATGAAACTGAGTTTTGTGGGAGGCAACAGTAATTGGAAAATAAATAATAAAAGGAGCAGAATAATTTTATCAATGATTTAAGTGTATAATTTTTCATAAATAACTGCAAATAAATATTGAAACATTATTTTATCATACTCATAATTGGACTCGGCAAATATTTGTTGAAATTTTCGTAAAAAGTAAATAATTTTGTACTCTCTTCCACAAAGTGAGAGAAGTGTCCATTTCGATGAAAAGAGAACATACGAAAAGCATTAAATTGTTTCACCTTATTTTATCTTGTATATTTTATCAAAGATTGAGTAAACATTTAACAAAAATAGTGGTGACGACCATCTCTTCATATATTTTCGCAGTCTGATCATACCCACTCAAGAAGAAAATTCTGGCTTTCATCAACAGAACTCACATCGGTGTTCTTTTTATATTTTGTGTAATTCAACATGCAGCAACTTCTTTGGGTTTCCTCGAAACAATTTTGTTTAATTCAATCGAAAATTTTTAAACGGCATTCTCGTACTCAAATCATGACCTCAAATAGTTCTCGATAGTAAAAAATTTTTCAAATAAAGTACTTCGATAGCAAAATATTATGTTAACAAAAATTTTTTTTAGAAAATTTGTAGAATTCAACACCAAAACTGTTTGTCGATAACAAAAATTTTTTTAGATAATATATCGATAACTAAAAGAATGATATAACAATTTTGTCCACAACAAAATGATTTTTATATAAAATATACCGATAACAAGAAAAATGCTGTAGAAAATATGTTGCTAGCAAAAGATTGCTATAGAAAACTTGTCGATAGCACAAATATTTCTATAAAAAAAAAACTTGTCGATAACAAAAATTTTTCCTAGAAAATTTATCGATAACGAACAAATTTCCTCAGAAAAATTTATTGATGACGAAAAAATTTCAATAGAAAATTTATTGATGACGAAAAAGTTTCTTTAGAAAATTTATTGCAGAAGAAAAAATTTCTATAGAAAATTTTTCAATAGCAAAAATCTTTCTATGAAAAACTTTTCGATAACAAAAATCTTTTCGATAAGAAAAATATTTCTATAAAAAATTTTTCAATTTAGAAAATTTCAAATACTGTCGATGTTCAAAATATTTTAATAAAAAATTTGCAAAATTTACAAAATTTAATTTAATTTAGATTTTATTGAACCTTCAAAAATTAACAATTTCTCGAATACAACAACAAAAATGTTTCTACTACAAAAAATATTTTTAGAAAATATATCGTTAACAAAATCAATTATATTAAGATTTTATCGATAAAAAGTTCTTTCGAAAATTTATTGCTAAGAAAAGACGAAATTTGTTGATGAAAGAACTTCTATACAAAATTTATTGCAGACAAAAAAGTTTCTTTACAAAATTTATTGCAGACAAAATGGTTTCTTTAGAAAATTTATTGCAGACGAAAAAATTTTTATAGAAAATTTTTGATAACAAAAATCTTTCTCTGGAATTTTTTTCGATAACAAAAATCTTTCTCTGGAATTTTTTTTCGATAAGAAAAATACTTTTATAAAAAATTTCTCGATTTTAGAAAATTTCCAATACTGTTGATATTCAAAAAATTTTACGAGAAAAATTTGCGATTACAAAAAAAATTATTTCTCGAATACAACAACAAAAATGTTTCTACAACAAAAAATTATTTTTAGAGAATATATCGTTAACAAAATCAATTGTATTAAGATTTTTTCGCTAACGTAATAATTTGCATATAAAATCTATCGATAACAACAAATTTTCTAAAGAAATTTTGTTGCTAAGAAAAGAATTCTAAAGAAAACTTGTTGATATCAAAAATATTTCTATAAAAAATTGTGAATAACAAAACTATTTCTATAGAAAATTGATCAAAGCCGAAAAACTTTCTGTAGAAAATTTGTCGATATGAAAAATAATTAATGTTTGTAAGTAATTAGTCGAACTTATATTTTTATATATTAAAACGATCGGTTAAATAGTTGATATTTCTAGTTACCAGTATCCACCATCAAGAGTGGTAAAATCGAACAAAGAACGCTGATGAGATGGTGTAGCGACTGTACTGATCCGTTCATTTACTCTGATGAATAAATTGTTTCAAATAAAAAGTACTCTCTTAATAAAAAATAATGAATTTATACAAAAAATTTTAAAAATAGAAAAAAGAAATATTTAAACTCGGATTTTAACTTAAGCCAAACAAATTGTTTTAAGATTTTAGAAAATTTCAAAAATATTTCTGTATAATTTAATAGAAAATTTACGATAACAAAAAAATTTCGAAAGAAAATGATTCGATAACAAAAAATGTCCATAAAATTTCCAAAGAAAATTTTCCAATAATAAAAAAAATCTTATGATCACGAAAATTAGATAAACTTTGTGATACATACAACAAGTATTAATTGATGTCTAAAAGACGAAGCAAAATGAGTCCCTGTCATGTGTTTCAACTGACCACCATCCAAAAAAAAATATTAAATGTGCAAATGCAGCACGACATACAAATTAAAAGCGCACAAAAATCACTATCAATTCGATATGAGTTATAACGAGTTTTATTTAAAGAAAAAAAAAACACACACACAAAAAAATGACAGGAAAATTTGGGGAAAAAACCTGTTACAATTCGCAAAACAAATACGAAATTGGAATGCAAATGTTGTAGATATTTTAAACAGAAATGTGCAACGGATGCTATTGACGCCGCTTTATATATTAAAAAAAATAGTATGCACAAATATTGGACGGATAAGTGGGTGAATGTGTTGTATATTATGGAGATTGCCTTGCAGTACAAGAGATTAATTAGTTTTGAACTAATAATTTTTCGAGCAGAAGGCATTCCCAGATATAAAATCCATAATTAAGTGTTAAGACGGATTGAAAAGTGTCAATACTTTACTTTTAAATAAGTTAAATAGTTGAAATGATCTCGGAATTGAAAAAGAAAAACTACTAATAATTCTCGTATTTTATTTCCGCAAACAAACAGTTGCTATAAGCTGGTGTTGAGTTCACCGAAAACAACGTTGTTGTGTTATGCCGAATAAATAAAAATTAATTTACATTCTTTTGTTTCTTGAAATATGTATTGTCTCAGGTTCCATTCTTCTTGAATTTACCAACGTGCCATAAAGAACTCACTTCTAACAAAATATTCCATAATTTAAAACAAGAAGAAATTAAAAATTTTTTTAAATTCAACAATTAAAGAATAAAATCACATGTTCACTTTTTCGAAATAATTCATAATTTTTACAAAGAAAAATTCCTGAAATTATTTCATGTCGTCTACAATACAACCAACTTCCTGCTGCTTAGTGCTACACATGGCAGAATAATACAGGTAGTGTCGAAGCTACAACAACACTGAGGTTCGAAGCTGTCAAAAAGCACAAAAGAAAAATGGCAACAAGTTGTAAATTCCCATGTGTGTTTGGTTGCATTTTCTGTTCTATAAAGAACTTAGTTTCTTTTCCTTTTCTTATTTGTATTTGAAACAAATGTTCAAATGTGCTTTTTTGGTACATAATCAAATTTTGACATCTGCAAATCCCCAAAAAAGCCCGTTAACGCTTCGCTACTACCTGTATTATTCTACCATGGTGCTATACATTATTTATGTAATTCACAAATCACATTTCCAAGAAAACAAATGTATCAATGGCTCATTTTCCATTCCCAAAATAGTTTGCTCCTTTTGGTTAATATTTCATCAGCACGCAATTTGACTGCTAAAACTGATTTTAGTATTGAAAAATAAAATAAAAACTTCTTTTTAACAAAAATCAATTTTGTTCCATTTTATTGCGTTTATTTATGGTCGTTTTGTATGGTTCTTCTACAGAATCTACACATACACACTTTCCTTTATTTCTTCTTTTCATTTAATGTTCTTATCTTATTCAGCACTTTTTTTGCTACCTGCAACGTGTTGTTCTTCGCATTTTTTTATAGAGAAAATCATGATTTTATTAAGTTTAAGAATTAACTGAATTTCTTTTTGGGTTTGAGTCTGTCAAAATTTGATTATGTATTACTAATACACACCCATACTACTAAAAAACCTCACTTTAACAATTCTTTCATATGCAAAAAAGACGTGTGGCAATTATAATTATTTATTAATTTTTTATTTATGCAGTACTTTTTTTCTCTGGCATTAATTAAAGTTTGTTCTTTGATATTAATTCAAGTTACACTTTTTGAGCGCGGTGACCGATAAGAAAACTATTTTTTATTCTTTTATTGAATAAATAAGAAGTTAATATCGTGTAAAATTATTCAGGAATTTTTACCATTGAAACTATAGGTTTATGGTAACTGAAATAAGAAACATAAATTTGAGACTTGATATCCTCTAAATATCTGGAAAATACCGCTTAAAAACCTATGAATTGTCTGTTTGTTTGTGTATATCAGTTTTTGTCAACCACGATTGCTCGTAAGAACGCCATTTTGTGTTTTCCTACATGTAAAATTCTGTTCTGGCAATACTGTATGTTAATGAAATTAATAGCATACTTTAGGTGTTAACATACGCTAGGCGATTCAAATACTTAAAAAAAACAAAAGACTTAAGAAACAAATTTAGTGTTAGGTTTTATTTTCGTTACGGAATTTCTTGATTCGGTCGCCGCGCTCAAAGCCCGCGATAAAAGCTATGCAATAGCTTAATAAGAAAAGGAAAAGAAACTAAGTTCTTTATAGAACAGAAAATGCAACCAAACATACATTTGAATTTTAAATTTTTTTGCCATTTTTCTTTTGTGTTTTTTGACAGCTTCGAACTTAAAAGCAGTGTTGTTGTAGCTTCGACACTACCTGTGTTATTCTACCATGGAATTAACTTAACTAGTCAACAACAACAACGACAATAAAATAACAGCAAATATGGACAAGCGGCGAAAAGAAGTGATATGGATGCCTTCTAGAAGGCCTCTTTACTCCCGCCAAAAAAATCTTAAAACATGCACTGCGGGAAATTTCGTGTTAATTGTCGTCACAATCCATTGAATGTTGCCTCTAATAAAGCAATGTGCCTGAAAAAGGACATGGTTTTTATATGGCAAATTCTCAATTGCATGGAGGAGTACAATTAAAAAATTTTTTTTTGATAACGATTTGAAAGTCGTAGCAATAGAACATGCTTCCCCGTTAGCGAGAGGTGCAAGCACACCAAGCTAGAAAAGGCTTTACATACATAAGTATGTAAAGGCTTTCGTTCTGCGTTACCCGCTACGAAAAACCTAAACAATTTCCTAACAAAAGCTCACATGCACTAGTTAATAAAGAGAAGACTACTTTTGTATACAAGTTTATGACAACGGCAACAACCGCAACAAGAAAAAAAAGAAAAGAAAATAAAATAAAACAGCAACAAACAAGAGATAAGAAAAAAGATCTTAATAATGACAATATAAAAATTACGCCTCCGGTTATTGTTGCTTTTATTATTTGTTTTGTTAGTGTTCGCGTGGTAGAAGGTTTCATTTTATTTTATTTTTTTTGCCTTGGCTTTAACAGTTAAACTTTTCTTCTCACTCCGCCATGTTTTCTCAAAACACAATCGTTGTTTTTTTTTACAGGGATGGCATCAGGAATTTCAACATTGTATCAAATAGCTTGAAAAATGTTACTTTTTTGAACTTAATTGTACTAAAACCAGTTCCAGTTGTCAATATGAATACAAAACAATATTGTTTTGCCTTGTTTACTTCAAATTGTTATTCCAGTTGTCGTTATCGGATATTATCGATGACTGTCAACATAGAATTTGTATTCTACAAGAAAATTTTACGGCGATATTGCTTTGAAACGACTTCGAATTTGTCGTCGCCATTTATTTTAAATATGTATACCTAAATTGAAAAATGGAAAAAACTGAAAAATTTAAAATAACAACTGCAACTCAGTTTGAAAAATTAGTGGCAGAGTTGCAGAAGAATCCCTCTCTTGCAGTGGGATTTTGCAGAGGCTCTCTTCCAAGTAATTTTAGAGAACAGTGGGAAGAAATCGCAAGAATTTTAAATTATCTTGGCCCGCCGATACGTTTAGGAGATGGATGACAAAATGTAAGGAAATAATGAGCGAAAATAGTTGAACATAAAAATAAAATTTCTTAAAAGGTTTGGCAAGAATTGAAGTTTAAAATACTCTAAAGTCATTTTCAAACCTTTTCAAAAAAAATTATACAATCATTAAAGCAATACACTGAAATTGGTGTTCACTTGCTGTCCTGTAGTTTAAATATGTCGAATTTTTGTCTCAGAAGCCTTCGTTCTAATATGAGATTTTGTTTTCTTGTATTTTCCTCATCACTCGAGTCTGAATTTATATCATAAGTAAAAAACATTTCAACTTTTAATAAAATTCTTGTTCAAAATTCACAAAAAAAAAAGCACACAGCTGTTTCAAATATTTAGAGATGTGTGTTTGATAAGTTGACATAAACGATAAATCGTCAACGTCGTCGTCATCCTGTTATAGAATGCAAAAATGTAATTGAATTGATGACGACGTTGAAATAAAATGATATTGACAATAAAATGACGGCGACGTTGACGACGACAATTATAATAAGGGTGATTATTTTTATTTAGATTTATTGAGAATATAGCGAAAAAGACACATTAAATTTCATTTGTACTATAAGGTTAGGTTGACATGCCGCCAGTGAAGAATTAAGAAAGAGTACCAGCCCACTTGGGTCCAAAGTAATTATGAGTATTGAATATGTATAAACTATTTACACGGATATGCAAATCCGAATGCAAAATACGCCATCATTAGACCGAAGATAGGCCCGATTGCTGAGTACGCCGTGTAATCGACAAATTCGGATTATCCGTCTCACTTTCACTAACAGAATCGACATTTCTGGCTTTGGGCATATTGCGACGATGCACAGGCCTGACCACAGAGGTAATGCTTCCAGTCTCTTCAAATTTCTTTATAATCCTGCCAACTCTTTATACAGCAGGTCGTTAATGGCGAGCATAATCACTTCGTAATGCTCGAAAGTGGCCACGATGAACCTGCAATTTTGTAAAACTTTTTAACTATTTCTACGCGTTCTTCGGTTGTTAAACGATCCATATTCGTAAATAGCAAATCCTTCACCAAATAAATGACACTTCAGATGACAGATATTCAACAGCTGGCAGCCTTGCCAGACCGGAGTTTTTGAAACAACTAAATGGATAAACCTTTACAATAAAATTGCTATAAAAATAAAAAAAGAAAATGAAAATAAGACTCAGCTGAAATGCTCAGATCAGCAACACAAAAAATAATTTATAGATAAATCCCCTAAACTGGGAACGCTGCGTTTATACCCACTGCTAAAAAACTTCCCATTCCTGGATGCACGCTGTAGTTTTGTTCAGGCTCTTCGTGTTGTGGGAAACGTTAATAATATACAACAACAAGATAATGGTAAACAAAATCGTAATATGTTTTCAAAATCAACAACGCAAAAAAGAGAAAAAGAACCTCGTAGTGCAACTAACAATTTTGCAGCAGCGACACTAAGTAGCAACTACAACAAAAACAACAAACAAAAGGGCTAAAACAACTTAACTTCACAATAACTTGGAGCAACTTGTTGGGCTTTATGTCTGTCTTACAGAAAAGGTAAAAGAAAATGAGAAGAAAAACGGCAAACAGTCAACGAAACCAACACATTAAGAGCTGCCAGATGATTATTTAAAGCAACGAATCCCAAATCAATTCTAATAATAAATCAATAAAAAATTCTAAATTCCTATGAGAATGAATCGATAAGTGGCAAAAATTACAAACATATAAGTATGTATGTATATAATAAAAGTTTTCGGAGGGTATTTTCTTTATAAGCAGTTTTATGCAAAAGATACTTTATACTATTGATAGGATCGTGAGTGACTTTTCACTCATGCACGCGCACGATAAACAAATCTCACAACATTTTTAAGTGTAATTTTTTAGGAGAAACTAGTTTTTAAATGTACTGTTTTTAAAAGATGCTTTTTAAAAGGAACTAGTTTTAAAATGTCCTTTTTAAAGGATACTTTTTGAAAGATATTTTCATGGTAATTTTTTTGGAAAGTATTTTTTACTAAAGATACCCTTTTTTAATGTAGTTTTTTAAAAAAGAACCTGTTTTAAAATGTCCTTCTTAAAGGGTACTTTTTGAAAGGTATTTTTATGGCACTTTATTTAGAAAGTACTTTTTTTTCAAAAGATACTTTTTAAATGTAATTTTTTCAAAAGGAACCTGTTTTAAAATGTCCTTCTTAAAGGGTACTTTTTGACGGTATTTTCATGGTACTTTATTTGGAAATTTGTTTTTTATTAAAGATACTTTTTTATATGTAATTTTTTCAAAAGGGAATTGTTTTAATATGTCCTTCTCAAAGGGTACTTTTTGAAATATATTTAATGGTACTTTATTTAGAAAGTATTTTTTATTAAAGATACATTTTTAAATGTAATTTTTTTAAAAAGGAACTTGTTTTAAAATGTCCTAAAGGGTAATTTTTGAAAGGCATTTTTGTGTACTTTATTTAGAAAGTTTAAAAATACTTTTTTAAATGTAATTTTTTTTAAAAAGACTATTTTTGAAAGGTGGTTCTTAAAAGTTTTTTCCGAAAGGTATTTTTATGGTACTATTTAGGAAGCGAGTTATGTAAATTACCTTTTTTAAAAGATATTTTTTTATTAGTTGTGTTTCAAAAGTACGAACTTTCAAAAAGTTATAAATATTTTAAAATTATCCTTTAAGCAGAAGCTTTTAAATTGAAGTGGAGAGCACCTCAAACTTTCCCACGAATCTGTCAACTTCTTTTGATCTGGGAACACTATACTACATTCAGCACTGCTCTCTTAGTCCACAAAGATACTGTTTATTTAGGCTCAATGACTAAAAACATGCTCGTTTAAATAGTCTGACAAACAGACAAACACACAAACAAAAACCTTGACTATGCTAACGGCACACAGGGGGATAAGAATAATGAAAATTTTAAATGGAAAATGGAAAACGTATAGAATTTTTTGCAACAAATTGAGATTTTGTCGTGCTGTACTGCGGCATGAGATAGTTTTTTGTTTTGTTTTTCTATTTTGCTTTATAAATGAGCTTAAGGCAAAAATATCTAGGTAAAATTAACTGCATTTAATAATTATTAGAGTTAACAAATTTTTAAAAATTTATTTTTTTTTTTTAAATTTCATAAAAAATTTTCAAATGATATTTGAAGCCAATTTTTCCTATTTTTTTGTGAATGTAAAATGATTCTATAAATAATATTCTTCTTTTTAAGTTTCGCCGTACAAATGAGTACCAGCCTAATTGTTTAATAATTTGCTGTTGCAAATGCGAACAAAAACTGCACCTTTGGAAACTTCAGTGTTAACTTGTTCTTCATCTGCTTCTTCAACTGCTTTGTTTAGTGTTTTGAGAGACTGACTGACTCTGACTGCTTGACTGACTAAATTAAGTGAGCTGGGAGGGGGGACACTCTTGCAATTATGTTTGCAGTTGAACATGATACGACACCCCATGCAAAATGACAATAAGTATTTCTTTCAGCTTTTCTCTATGGAATTATGTGTGTCTGTGTGTGTGTTTGTTTGGGTTTTTCTTCAGGTTTAGAGCCACAAAATTAAAAATTTAATTGGCGAACGTGTCAAAAAGGTGAGTGAGACTGCACAACCACTTACAACACTTAAGCTTCAACAATAACAACAACTTTACAAGAACAACAGCGAACAATGATGGCAAAAGGAAAATTTTTTAATTTTTTACAATTTGCGTTCACACATTTAAAAATATTTATGTGCATATTTAAGGAAAGTTTTTCTGTGCTGGAGAATTGATTGAGAAATTTAAATTTTTTTTGTCTGAATTCTTTGAACAATAAATTTCTGGAAATGAATTGGAACAATAAATATCTGGAAATTTCCTTTTTCGTAAATTTGAATAATAAGAATTTCTAAGCACCAGATCCGGAGACATGAAGCAAAAAGCCAGTATTTCCTTCTGAGCTGTAAAACGACTGTTTATAAAGCGGGCGATTTCCAGAGGTGAGACACAGTATTTTATCATTCCGGTGATATCGTTCACCTGAAAAAAATATCGCAAACTTATAAATGTGAATTCGAAAACAGGCATAAGTCAGCTTTAAGGTGGAACTCGTTCCTAAAAATCAGCTGCTTCAAAATTACTCAATTCGCTGCACAGCAGAGCTCATGAATTGTTTATTGAGCGTTTAACAACGAAGTACGAAATGACAGCTAATTGTACAGAACAATTAAGCATATTTTACAAGACAAAATAACAAACAGGCTATTTGACACAACAGAGCGACTGTCATACCAATATTTTTCCTGTGAACTAAGAAAATCCATCAGCGGAAGAAATGAATATTTATCTTGTGACTGCGAAAACATCTTGACATCTTCAATCGTCATTTATCGGATCATGACATACATACGTGACTGTGAGATGAGCGTGAGATATTTACAGACTGTCATCCGTTAGCAAAATTACGTTCGAGTGCACATTAAAGCTGTTTAAATTTTATTTTAAAAAAAATATACAAATTTATTTAAAATATTGTGAACAAGCGCAATTTTCTTAACATTACGAACGCAAGATCAATCAATTAATCAAACTTTTTGATTAATCAATTAAATTAAATGTTTAATTATTAAGGGCGTAAGAATAATCTATCAATACATTTTTTACGAATCAATATACTGATTAATCAATTAAATGTTCAAGAGTTCTGATTAATGAAAATGCTGATTAATCAAATGTTTTCAATTCCGATTACTCAAATTTGAATGTAAAGCAAAAATACTTTAAAAAGAAAATAGTTTTAAAAGGTGCTTCTTAAAACGTACTTTTTCGAAAGCCATTTCTTATCGCACATTTTTAGAATGGATTTTTGAAAGGTACTTATTTTAAAAGATTAATCAATTAACCAATCTTTTTGATTAATCAATGTACTGATTAAACATTTTAATTGACTGTCAAGCCCATGATTTCACACGTATTCTGTTAGAAAGGGTCCGCCAGATAACTTTTTTTTTGAAAATGCTATAAAAAAAACTACTGAATATTTTCTCAAATTTCTTTTTTTATTTGAAAGTACAATCCTTTCGGTTAATAATGAAAAATAATTTCATTCAAATGGCTGCCTCGGCTGGCCATGCAGTAGCCAACACGATCGGTCCAATTTTTAAGCACATTATCGATTGTGTGCAGCTGTATTTCACCAATGGCTTCACGAATATTGTCCTTTAAAGCGTCAATTGTCTCTGGCTTGTCGGCGTAACACTTATCTTTGACGGCACCCCACAAATAATAGTCCAACGGTGTCAAATCGCAGCTCCGAGGTGGCCAAACGACATCAGCTCTGCAGCTGATAATGCGATCTTCAAAAACAGGGCGCAAAACATCGAGTGTAGCTTCGGCTGTGTGGCACGTAGCGCCGCCCAGTTGAAACCAAATGTTGCCAATATGCCCCAAATGCGACAATTTTGCTTGTTTACATACCGGCCAAGATCAAAATGAGCTTCATCTGAAAAGATGATTTTTTTTGGCAAAATCGACATCTTCTGTAAATCGATCGCAGGCCCACTTAGCGAAGCGTTGTTCAAGCGTATACACAACCATATTCGTTCAGCGGAAGGATAAAACTAATTATCTGTCAAATCAGATATGAGCTAAGTGTTACCATTCACGAAATAAGCACTAGATGAAAAAAAAACGTTAGATGGCGGACCCTTTATGTTGAAAAATTCAATTAAACTGCGATTCGATTGTGAAAATATCAGAAAAATATTAAGATGCTCTCGAAAAAGAGATTTTTTTTTGGAAACCAAATGAATTTTCAAAATAGTCGAACTGCAGAGCAGCGCAAAGAGCAAAATGAAATGGATCGGAATCGGTTATCACAAACACGGTTAGCACGTACAGAAGAAGAAAGAGAAAATGGAAGTGAAGCTGATAGGCATCGAAAGAGAAATCATCGTTCAATAGAAGATACTCGCGTGACAATGAATTTAAATGAACGTGCAAGAAGACAAACAGATGTTGCGTGAAGAACTTATCGATCCGCATTCCGTTACGACATGACAATTGATGCAGAATTGGTGCCGATGAAGACGTTGCTTTTGGATCGATGAGCATTGTATGCCCACATTGGAACGCATTGAAATACAAAAATGAATCTCCTGGATTGTATTACGCACATCACCTGCCAGGTGATTTTCTCACGCAGTTTCCGCTGAGGCTTGCATTCGCAATGACAGCAAATA
The DNA here is from genome assembly GCA_956483585.1 of Gymnocheta viridis. NCBI lineage: Eukaryota > Metazoa > Arthropoda > Insecta > Diptera > Tachinidae > Gymnocheta > Gymnocheta viridis. The sequence continues at coordinate 14,226,420 of OY101442.1, forward strand.
AATCCGAGGGACAGCCATTGAGTGTTTGCGGCATTAACCTGGAAAATCCCTGCTTTTCGAATGGCCATTTGTATGTCAGCTTTGTTGGCTTATGCGCCAGACAACAAAACAAAAAAATGTCGTGTATCATAAAGCATTGGAATGAACGAAATGATGAAAGTTAATCGATCGAAACAAAACATTTGTTGCTTTGTTACTCGAATGTCGTTCTTACAGTTGAAGTGTAAATAAAACACCTTTCGAATCTCTTTGATCTCAATTCAAAAAACATTTTGAAAATCTTATACAGATAAAAACTCTTAAGACAATTATCAACCAGAAATGTTTTTTTTCCTTGATTTTTACTTTGTGTATACATTTCCAATAGCTTTTCACAAACTTACAAATTATCACAAACAAATTTATTTAAATTTAGACAGGACAACGTCCTGTGTCGGGTCAGCTAGTTTCTAATAAATAAAAAAAGTTCGTTTTCGAGTTGAGCGTTCCGTCTGAATGATCTACCGAAGTTCGGATTCATGTTCGATATGAAATTGAGCGTTCGGCCGGGACACTAAAAATAACTCATTGAATTTTAATTAAAAGTTTTTCTGAAAAATAAAAACTTTCTTACATATTCGGCGCTACAAATTTTATTTACTTCAAATTGTTTCTTAAGCCAGGATCGAAATAAAATTATTTATTGAGAACAAACTCAGCAAACAACATTTACATTGTTTTATATCTGTATCTATTTCGAACAAAATACAAAAAAATAAAAATAGCAAAAACTAAAAGATTTGTAAGAAAACCTACTAAGCAAAATCCCCCCAATAAAATGTTGTTCAAATGCTAAAAACACCAAAATGGAACAAGAAAATAATGGAAAGTCATCCTGGCAAGAACAAAAAAGATTTTGAGCCATCTGACATGCATGTTCTACAGCAGCCAACAAAAGAAACAATTAGAAAAGAATAACATACGAGTATTGTATTCTTTTGTATGTTTTCTGGAACATATTAATTCACTACTTTGGTGTCATCCCTCTAAACATTTGACAGTTCGGTTGGGTCATGGACGTCAATACATATTCCAAAAAAGAATTAAAAATTCATGGGAAAATATTATTCTATTAGAAGCTACAGACTTCCGGGGAATGGAGACGTGAAGGCACGAAGGCATTTAGGGGAACGAAATGGCTGATGAATGTGAATGAATGCATGTTCGCCCCATAAAATGTATTAATTCCTTAGTTGAGCTGTCGTTTGTGTTTGAGAAGTGGGCGCCAAGGAAGGTGACACTCAGGTGATTTACAATTACCACTTGCAGGTTATCCAGGACTGCACTAATCTGTCAAAATAGTTTAGTTAATTATATGCAAAATAGAAATAACAATTTATTAAATACTGATTCCTTTCGTACTGAAATATTTCTTTAATTAGAACGCTTTCACCTTCGCTTAGTAGAGATGAGATCAATCAACGGCTAACAATGGAAAACAATTCGCCTGCGCTTCTGGTTGGAGTCATCACCGGACACTGTGCGATCGGAGAATGTACATAGAAACGACTGGGCTTTCCCCATGTTGATCATTGTAGGATCTGCTTCGACAAAGAGGAAAAAGAATCAGTGCAACATCTTCTCAGTGGCTGCCGCCTTAGAGATCTATCGATTTCTGCGGGACCTGGACTGTCTCAGGAACGCATCACTGGCTGGTCTCGGGGACTTTGTGAAAAGTTCTGTGTGGCTCTCAGGAGCCGTAGTAACAGTAATTCATAGAAAGTTGTAGGAGATATTCGTATGGGCATTACAATGGGCCTAATGGCATCCGATTGTACTCGCTAGCTTGAGGCGAACCCTCGTAATCTAACCTATGAACTTCTTAGCGCCTCCTCGCGGAATGCTGTGTGACGCATCGCGACTTCAGGTTGCTTTTAGTGTAGAACAAAGTCACTTGCTAGTGACTTTCGCAATAGAAAATGTTTGCTGGGCTTATAGCCAGTTCGAATCAGAGATGGTATCATGAGTAACTTTTCACTCACGCTCAGGTATCGTGAGTAACTTTTCATTCAAGCTTAGGTAGCGTGAGTAACTTTTCACTCATGCTCAGGTATCGTGAGTAACTTTTTACTCACACTCATGCACGCTCACGATAAAAAAAAACTTCTAATGCACAACCTTATATTTTTTGCTCACTTTTGAGCGCGCTCACATGAGTGCAAAAAATTTATTCACCATCACGAAAACTTACGTTCACGAAATACTCACGAAAAAAATTCTAATAATCAAAATGCTTAAAAAATTAAATGAAAAAAATAACAATAAAGCAAAAAAAAATCACGGAACAATCATGCCAAAAATATACTCATGCACGCTAATTCACGCTCAATTTTTCAATACCCACGTTCAAGCACGCTTACATGATTGATACGGAAAATCAATCATGATCATACGTGATTCACGCTACTCACGTGAGTGCTACTCATCTCTAGTACGAATCCAAATGAAAAAGTGAGTGTTTGTGTGTTTTCCAAAACTCTGGAAAAAAGAAACTTCCAACTACAAAAGGTGTTTTATTTCTACCAGCTCAGTAATTATATTTCAGTACGTGTTATGTTACATTTTAACACCACATTGCCCTTGGAGTGTATACACACACACATTCATGTGTATGTATGCACCAACACTTTCACATGTACATATGTAACAGTCATGTTATCTGTGTAACAGTGTGAGAGTTTGCTTGTTTTTTTTTTCATTGAAAATAAGTACATTTGCATCTCTTTAATGTACTTGTGTTTTTTGTTTAAAGGCCAAAACACAAAACCACAGAACAGACCCAGCAACACAAACAAAAGCAAAAACAACAACAACAGTAACTTCCTTCTGAAAATACACACTCACTGCACAGTAACGCAAAATAAGTGGTTCTAAGCTACTGATCGGATTTGTTTGAAACTTACCAGAACATCAATGGAGTAGATATCTTTACAGACTAATTAATAAATTTTAATTTAAAAATAGACATTTATTAACTCCTTATTTTCTAATAACATTCTTAAATTATACTCAGAAAAAGGAAAATCTATTATGGACAGACTCAGGAAATATCGTATTAGATGAAGTAATTAAGTGGTCACGTTGAGTACCGTGACTATAAAACATTTATACTACCTTAAATGGAAGGGCTCACATTGTTTCCTATGTCGATACACCTTAAACATTTGCAAAAAAAGAGGGGGGGACTTTAATCCCCAAAAACATCGTAGCAACAGCTCTAAACTTGGGAAAAATTTACTTTTGTAGAATGATAATTGCTTGTTGTACAGTGTAATTTAACTTCTTCGTCGTTTTATATTAAATATATTTTGTTTTTAAGCTATTGCATAGCTTTTATCGCGGGCTTTGAGCGCGGCGACCGAATCAAGAAATTCCGTAACGAAAATAAAACCTAACACTAAGTTTGTTTCTTAAGTCTTTTGTTTTTTTAAGTATTTGAATCGCCTAGCGTATGTTAACCCCTAAAGTATGCTATTGATTTCATTAACATACAGTATTGCCAGAACAGATTTTTACATGTAGGAAAACACAAAATGGCGTACTTACGAGCAATCGTGGTTGACAAAAAATTATATACACAAACAAACAGACAATTCGTAGGTTTCAAGCGGTATTTTCCAGATATTTAGAGGATATCAAGACTCAAACTTATGTTTCTTATTTCAGTTACCATAAACCTTTAGTTTCAATGGTAAAAATTCCTGAATAACCTGCATGTATTGTAAGATAATAAAAGTATTTTAAACGATATTAACTTCTCATTTATTCAATTAAAGAAGAAAAATTTGTTTTCTTATCGGTCACCATCTTCAAAAAGTGTATCTTGAATTAATATCAAAGAAAAAAAGTACTGCATAAATAAAAAATAAATAAATAATTATAATTGCATAAGTTGATAAAAAATGCTATGCAATAGCTTTGCCGCGGCAGTCCCCGAGTGCCACACGTCTTTTTTTCAAGATATTATGAGTAGTAAATAATAAAAGAGGGCAGGTATCTTGAGATCACCCGGCTAGAGATATATTCCTCAGATTAGCGATATGCTTACTTATTTCTTTTATTAAATTGCAAAGTAAATTAATTTCATTGAACATTTAGATCTTCCCCTGTAGAACATTTTCCCATACTTTTTTTATCTATTCAGCTTTTTATCGATTTCGTTTACTGGCAACACTGAAAACGAACAAACAATTATAAACATCCCTAAAGTAGGCTTCGAAATATTTTCACAAAATATTACAATAAATTGCTCTCCAGGTAAAAGTGTCGGTATTTTTATTGCTACGCATGTTTTTCATTCACAACGCCTCATAAAGATCCTACTCGTGGTTCTAAAATGCAACACTTTCTCGTTTGTTTTCTTGTTTTTTTTTTTAAATCCTTTTTCCATTATTTAATTTGCATAATTTTCTTGTTTGTTTATTTTATGTCTTATTTTACCAAACAATTTGTATTTATAATCCTTTTATTTATATTTCAGTGTTCTTTTTTTCTTTCACAAAACACAGAAAAAAGGATTCTTGTTTACAAATGTAAATTTGTCATTTACATTAAATTTTGGCCACAATAAATAATGGTTTCGGTTCTCCACCAACAACGACACCCAACTACCCATCCATGCATCCTTCCATCCGTTCATTTGTGTTTGTAACAATTAGTCAGTTTGCCGATTGCTGGCGAAAGCACTTCAGGAGGAGGGTGGAACTTTATTTTTTTTTTAATTTATGCCTGACTTTGATGTTAAAAAGTATTTGTTTCGGTATCTTTCTTGTAACTGAAATATTTATGTTCGCAATGAATATTATTTGCAAATGTTTGTGTACAGATATTTTTGTTTATTAGATAAATTAATGTAAATATTTATTTTAATATTGAAAAAGGAAAAAAAATATGTGTAGAAAAACAAGTGAGACGAAAATGCTGGTGGGTGGAATTTGTTGTAGTTGTTGTTGCTGGTAAAGAAAAAATATTAAACTCTGCTTTTACAAGTTTTTCTTTGTGTTAATTTTAATTGGTTTTCATTGGAGTTGTACAAGTGAAAGTGATGCACGAGTGAAGGCTCTTGATTAGAAGTAATTTTTTTTATAAATATATTTTCCGTGTATAAGCTCTCACACACGATTACAGTTTTGCCATTAAATTTTGTAAGAATAATACAAATAGAAGGAGAAATCGATAATATATTTCTACAATTCTTATTTAAAAATCAATTATGAAACTTCAGACAAAATCGTTGATGGCCGTAGTTTCATAAAATTAAACATAAATAAAATTCTTTCTAATAAAAATTGTTCATTAAATTATATTTGCAGGCCGTATTTTAACTAGCAATAATATTGAAATCACTCCTTTAATGGTCTGTTTTTTTTTGTTAATTTTGAATTAAATTCGGTTTGCCGGCTTAAATTGAATTTATTTTGAATGTAAAATATTTCCGAATGGCAAAATCATTTTGCCATCTTTTCTTATGTGTTTGTAATTGATATCCTTCAGATACTTCAGATGCTTCATACTTTTTAATTTTAAATTCAATGAATTATCTTTTTTTTTTTGCTTAAAGTTTTACGTGTTTTTGTTTTAAATGAACAAATTGGAATCATATAAATTGTCTGTTAAAATGTTTAATTTTGTTTGTTATTTAATTTAATAAAAATTAAAATAAAGTTTACCCCACAACTTAAGGTTTGCCGTGTAAAATAGGACTTCCTCCAAAATATGACACTTCTTTATACACTCCAACTCTGCACAATTGCAAAATATTTAAATTACATACCTGCCTCACCTCAAGGCCTCTTCACGAAATTTCTGAAAATCTTTGTAGCCTTGTGTTAAATATGTATTATTATGACCAGGGCGACCAAAAATATGATATATCATATTTTTAGCTGGATGTCTTACAAACATATGTGGTTCTTTTAATTTTAATTAATTTTAATCGCACTATTTTCCATAATTAATCACCCTTATTTCAGTTGGCGACATCGACGTCACGTGAATATAACACGAAAAAATTTGGGCTTGTCTACACGTTGTCAAAAACAACTGACTACTATTGACAGGCTCAGCTCATATTATTTTTTAGACCTTATAGAACAGAAATACACTTTCATTAGCACAAAATTGTTCTCAAGAGCGAGTAGACAAGCTCCAAATTGTTGGTATTGTGTTGACGTGACATCGATGTCGCCAACTGGAACAAGGATGAATATTTTACATACATCTGTAGTAAAATATTAACAGTTTTATTAAATACAAATTGAAATTGATTATTGAGGAGTATAGGTGGTTATTTATCCGTTTCAGAACTTTTTAAGAATTTTGGCATCGATTTGTTAGAGCATATTTTTGCATATTTTTGCATATTTTTCCCATAAGGGCATATTTTGTCATGTTTTACTTTTAAGAGCATATTTCACTTTTAAGATTATTTTTAAGAGCATTTTTTGCCCATTAAGGCATATTTTACTTTTTTTAAGAGTATATTTCACTTTTAAAAGCATGTTTGCGTAAAATTATTTTTTTATAAATATTATTTTTTTTTTTAAATATATATTCTAGTTATTTTTTATGTATGATTGAAAAATTTACAACCACATGCCGCTCAGCATCAGCAAAGAGCGAAATTTTGTCTTGAATATGCTCCAATGAATTCAGTGGATGTAGAAAGTCTTTTTTTTATAAAACTATTTTTAGAAGCAACATCCAGAGCTTTCTTTTTGAGAATTTAAGTCAACACGTCGTAATTTATTGCACATCCAACATGAATTAAGTGAATATATTTCACAGACTTACACTTGTATAAATTTGCTCACAAAGTAAAATTTAGTTCATATTTTATCTTACATAAATTTGTATGTACGAGGGCGGATTGATATTGAAGCTACCTATGTAGGAAAAAAACATTTTTATTTGGTGCTTTTTATGGGAATCTTTCAAATTTTAGTGGTTTAAATTTTTTGTTCGCACTTTTTCCCAAAATTATATTTTACTTATTCAGTAAAACATTAACCATTTTGTTAAAAACAAATTGCAATTGATTATTGAGGGGTATAGCTTGTTCCTATGCGCATTTCACTGTTGCTAATGCAGATCATCAGGGAACTTTACCCAAATATTTTTACTGAATAAGTAAAATATTAATTTTGGGAAAAAGTGCGAATAAAAAATTTAAACCAAAAAACATTTTTGTTTTTCAAAAACTATTTATTCCTCAACATAGTCTCCTTGTAGCTCAATACACTTAGTCCAACGTTTCTCCAGTTTTTGTATCCCTTCAAAAAAATTGGATTTTTTCTTAAAATGGGCATTTGTTTGGTCAATAATTTCATCGTTGGAGCTAAATCTCTTTCCACCGAGCCATTTCTTTAGGTTTGGAAATAGGAAGCAGTCACTAGGGGCTTGATCCGGAGAATATGGCGGATGAGGTACCAATTCGTAGCCCAATTCATAGAACTTTGCCATTGAGACTGCACATGTCACGCGTTTACGTTAATGGTCAATTGAGAGCAAACGCGGCACCCATCTTGCCGATTTTTCATATGCAAATCTTCATGCAAAATGTTGAACACACGTTCACCATTTCAACAATCTCACGTAACTTGACGCGGCGATCATTCATAACTATATCGAGGGAGGATTTTCTTGATATTTTCTTCAGTAACCACCTCTTTTGGCCTTCCTGTTGATAGTATTGTTGCAGTGCTTGTTCGGGCGCGTTTAAATTCAGCAATCTAATATTTTACCATGTAATCTGACGGAGCAGACCCACCGTAATGTTTATCGAGCTTTTCTTTTGTCTCTTTCGCCGTTTTCCCTTTCAAATAATAGTGTTTAATCACTGCACGAAATTCTCTTTTTTCCATTTTTCAAGAAACACAATAGTTGCTGACTTCAAACGACTACAGCAAATAAACTAATCGATGAATTTGGTTGAAATTTTAACAGCTGACGTTTGACAGATTGCAATTTCTAAAAAAGAAAGTTTTGTGTTTGTGCTGCCATCTAGCGCTAGGTAGCTTCAATATCAATCCGCCCTCGTATGCACTATATGTTGTATTACACACGTCATTTTCCTAAATTAACAAGTTACATACTCGTATATTAACGAATTCGATAACGTGTTTATTTTTAAATTTATTTTTTAAATTATTTTTTAAATACAATTTTATACTTTTTAACAAAAAGAAAACTTTTTTAAAGCATTTTTTTATATTTTAAGAGCATTTTTTCTGTTTTTTACAGCATTTTTTATGCGCATAAAACCCCTTTTTTAGAGCATATTTTTGGTTGCCCTGATTTTTACTATCTCACTTGTCTAATTGTTGTATTTATTTATCTATCTATATTTTTTTTATACACGAGTACATACTTTCTATGCATATTGTTACAAAAACAAACAACAAACAACTATTATATGTTTTTCCTTTTTAGTAATTTCATTTAATATTTCAAGCGTTTCTTTTTTTCTCTCCATATTATGTTTTATTTTTTTTATTTTTATTTTTTATATACAATAAATTTCCTAACGTTTGTCGGTTGGCCTTTCCCGCTTTTTTTTTTTTGTTAAACTTTGTAAGAAGAATGAAACAACAACTACATTCAAGTGGCGCGTGTTTGGCATACACAAACAAATAAAAAAAAATTGTTCAAACAAAATAGTTTGTTTTACCTTCAAGGTGGGTGTAGGGTGTGGGATGGGCCGGGGTTTGTATGGGGATGGGCTGCGCAGCGCTGTTGCTTTCGCTGCTAAGATCATTTTATACATTTTGAATAACTAATGGAAACAAATATAAAATGTAATTAAAAATAGAGCGTTATGTACTCAGTACAAGTATTATGTACTGAATTAAACTGAAGTCATCACTTAATATTCAGAAGCAAAAATAACAACAACATAAAATGCAAGTTAAAGGTCAAAAGAAGCACTAGTTTTTAAATGAAAATATTAGTTAGTTATTACCAGGGACAGCGGTTTCATGCAATAAAAAAAGGGGTTTTAGATGCCTAAAATATGCCATAAAAAACGCAAAATATGCATTAAAAAGAAAAAAATATGCACTTATTTTAAAATTTTTATTTATATAAAAAAATAAAAATCTTAACATTTTAATTCAGTCTCATTGGAAATGTATGTAAAGTAGTCAAAAATACAAAAAAATGTATATACATATATACATATATTACAAAATTTGTTTATTTATTTACATGCAAAAATAAAATTTGCTTTATGTTTTCAAAAGTAAAGTTCAATCTATTTGGTCTCAGAAAATGTTTGTACATTGAAAAAGACCTTTCAACATCTGCCGATGTGAGTGGAGCATATTTAAATGATTCCAGTTCTTTTATAGAATATTTTCCTTTAATCGCATCACCACAGGGTGATTTTTTTAGGAAGTTTGACTTGCCACCACCTGGTACAAGAATTTGCTTTGTACTCTGTCTTCAGTTGAAATTTAAAGCCATTAAAAACACATACACAATCAAACGTGACGATGAAATATTAAAACTAAATTTATTTATAAATTTGTAAGTATGCCTGCGTATGGATTGAATAATGCCATACTAAATTCAAAGTCGTATTTTTACGCAAAACTCGTCAACTGTAAAAATTTTCGTCTTAAAATCGTAGAAATCACAATTTCAAGTCCGGTAGCTGCGCACTTGATAGTGTTTATCTTAGGCTTCGTCTAGACAAGACAAAATTTATAAAGACAAACTTCATAAAAATAAGAAAATATTAATAATTAAAAAATAACTATATTTTTCTTTTTAATTCGATTTTTTATCAAAATATGACATAAAAATATGCATTTATAGCAAAAATATGAAAAAATATGCATTTTCATCAAAATATGCAAAAATATGCTCTAACAAATCGATGCCATTTTTAAGCAAATTCACTTTCGAATTTTGAAAAGCTATTTTGGTTTTACAATTATCAGGCCTATGAAAAAAACATGCATTTGCATGAAACCCCTGTCCCTGGTTATTACATTTTAAAGTACATAAGAAAATACAATAACGAAGCAAACTCAACATATGCTCTAAAACAGACGTTTTATGCTCATTAAATATGCAGTAAGAAAAATGAAAATATGCTAAAAAAATCCCAAAAATATGATCTTAAAAAGAAACAAAAAGTTATTTGTTAGAAAACAAAATACAATTTAATAACATTTTCAGTTAAAATAACGTGAAAATAAACAAAACAGCAGCAGAAAAAAAAAACGGAATAAAAGACAAAAATTGTACTTCAATTTCTAATCTAATTGATACGTTGCAGTACAAGTTCCTAAAATTATTTTGCTGTCCATTTGTTTTAATTTTTTTATAAACACATTTTTTTGTTTTCATAAGTAAAACAATGTTGCTCATTTCAGGGCAATAAAACCGATAAATTTGTTATAAATCGTGGTATTATCAGCACTGATCAGTTGTCAAAATTTTCAAACGAAATAATCAATGTTGCTCAACATTTTTTGCAAATGTGAACGGAGTACTAAGCTTAAAATAAAACAACCTTTTTGATGTCTAAATTGTTATCGCAATAAACAACAGAACATTGACTTAAATTATTAAATAAAAAAAGATTTGTTACATCTAAATAACTTTTTTTTCATCGAAAATGTTCTTTCAAATTCTATAAGGATCGATTGTGATCTATAAATTCCAAAAATGCTCTTAAGACTAAAATTAAGAAAAAAAATGCTCTGATAGAAAAAAAACGTGCAAAAATATGCACAAACAAATCGCTGTTAAAATTCATAAAAATTTTTAAAATGCAAAAATATATTTTCTCCAAAAAAATATTTTCTCAAATCAAATCAATCTGTTCCATCTAAATAAAATTTTGTGTATTGCAAACGTTTTATAAATGCTCGATACACTAATATGCGCTTAACAACCATTTCAAAGAGTCAGTTGGCAGTTTCGGGTTGATACGCCATCTTTGTACTTCCCATGACGCTTTTGCAGATATAAAAATATCTAAAATTTTTAATAATTTTACTAGTTTTTTCCAACTTTGTTTGGCAGAAAATATTTACTCTGCGAAGCCGCTAAATAATTGATAAATTAGAGGAGTAAACTCTTGAAAACGGCCAAAGGCCTCCCTAGAATAGAACATCTTATTCAAGGAAGCTGCTATTTGAAGTATCCAGAGAGAGAGAGAGAGAGAGAGAGAAAACCTTCAAAACAGACCCAAGACCGGTGTGGCAAAAAATTGTTTTTCGATTTTACAATGTTGAGCGAATTCTACTGGGTCATATTTTTCCTACAAATTTGTTTATATTACAAAGTGACAGAGTGTTCTTGCACATTAAGATTTCTCAGAAGTGTCATGGACACCGTGACACATTGTAGACTGACATAACGTTTATGGACATTATGACATGTTGTCTTTTTACAGTCTGACCACTGATGGGGAGTTAAGACTTTTGACTACCAAGTGTGGTATTTTGTATATCGTCGTGTTTCTTCTCAAAACACATAAGCGCCATTTTTTCGTTATTGACTTTTTTGGTTTTTTTATGGTAGAAAATAACATTTGCCACCATAAAAACCAAAAAAGTGAATTTCGAAAAAATGGTTCTTACGTGTTTTAAGAGGAAACACGATGATATACAACATATTCCACTTGATATTCACGTGCTTTAAGAACAAACGCGACGATATGCCGAGTTCAATATTCAGTTATTTTTAAATATTTTATTTCTTTTTTTTGTGTTTAGTGTAATTTAAAAAGCCACATAAATTAAACTCACCTTTTAGAGAAATTTAAGGTTTTCAAATTTCAAATAAACGTTCAATACTTTCTCGTATATTTTTGCTGCCAAATTATAAATAAATGATATTTGTTGATTAATTGATTGACTGCTCGCTCTCCTTAATGGTTGATATTGCCGCTGCTTTTTGGTTTTATTCTATCCTTAACAGCTACGTTTTGTTTTTTTTTTCTTTTTTGTAGAAATAATTTCCTACACTGTTTAACACAATTTCACAATTTGTTTCTTTGTTCTTGGAATTTATTATTTAAATATTTGTGTCAATTTTTGCTTCAATATCCACCACTTTTATATGATTTTCTTGGCAAAAGGCTGCTTGTTGATTTCCAGCATCACTTTTATGACACTTGTCCTTTACTTATATTTTTATTTATCCTTTCGATATGTTAATTGATTTTTCATTTAAATTTATAATTCACTTAAATTTAGTTTCACTTATTTTATTTTTTTTTAGTTTTAGCATGAACTCATTCAGACAATTTTCCTTTTCAATTTTTGGCGAATTTTTTTTTATTATTTTAATCTTTCGTTATTTTATTGCAACTAATTGCTTTTATCTTTTTGATTTTAATTATTTAAAAATATTTTTTTTTGGAAATATTTTTGCTTTCGCTGTTTGGAAAAATATCTGAAAAAAAAGAAAAAAAAATTTACTATAAAAAACATATAAAATACTTTTGAAATATTAAAAGAAAGTTTCTTTCAAATAAAAAAATATTTGCAGTCCTTATTTATTTTAACTTAAAATAATATTGAAATCACTCCTTTAATGTTCTGTTTTTTTTTTAATTTTAACTTAAATTTTCAAAATTCGGTTTGCTGGCTTAAATTGTATGTAAATTAAATTTAAAATATTTCCGAATGTCCTCCTCTAAAGGTGAATGACAAAATCATTTTGTCAACTTTTCTTATGTGTTTGTAATTGATATCCTTTAGAAACTTTTGAACTTTCTTCAAATATTTTCAATACAAAAAATAAAATTTTGTCATGCAATAAATCAACAAAATAAAATATGATGTTTTCGTTTATATAAATTTTGCAAATACAGTGGCCGCCATATATATTCGTATATTTGAGAGGACCATTTTGAAAGTGGGACAAGTCCTTTCCTTCAAAAAACAAACACAATGTCACTCCACTAAATTTTTAAATATTTAAATTTAAACTCGATCACATGCTTAGAAATTGTATACGCTTTATAATGTAATTTCATTTGGATTCTAAAAGAAATATTTCTTTTTTTAATTTTAATTATTTAACGGAATTTTTGGAACTGTTAGGCTGCTGCTGTACGCTGAAAAAATATTGTCCGCCATTCAGTATCGCAATATTTATTGAATAATATTTATTTAATATCAAATAATGCGGTGGATTAACATATTTGGTTGAATCACACATTTGGAAAATTTTATTTGGTAGAGAAGGTTATAAAAGTCCTCCTAGCAACAACAATAAGGTGGACTAAAACTCAGACTTTTAAGGGCTACACGTACAATATATATATTTTGACAGCGATCCTATAACGCGATATTTATTGAACGTGTTTAAAAGTGTTTAAACGTTATGTTTTTTTATATATTTTTTTTGAATTGATGAGTTGTGAATTGTAACTAAACGCTAAGGATGTAATGTTTCCCAACCTTGGCTTCAAAGGAAATTTTTTATTATTGTAAATTTTATCTTTATGAGTTTTTTTGTTGATATTTAACGAATCTGCTGAACGATAGCGCCAAATACTTTTGTTCTGTAAAGATTATTACTCTTTCATCTCTCAACCTGTCAAGAGCTTCTCCAGCAGAGTCACCTTAGTAAGCTGTAATTGAAGTTTAAATTGCTGAAATAATAAAAATTATCCCATGTAAGTCGATTTAAAAGATTTTGTTTAATTTCTCTACCAAAAAAAGCAGGAAACCCCTTCTGTCCGTGAATTTCCTTCTACTATCTCCCCGGGAGCAGCATATGGTTCTATTTGTGAGTAAAAGGCAGACACTTGCTTTTGTTACTCCATCCGCTCACTTGGTTTTCAAAGCAAGGGTTTGCCAGGCTTACATTTGAAGTTTCTACAAACGGTAAACACCGTTTAGTTAGGATTTGTGGCCGTTTATGATCAAACAATTCAATTCTAAACAGAACGCTTAACATGTGATATATTGAAGCAAGTATTAATGGATCGCGATCCCAAAATCACAAGATATATTGCACGAGTAGCAGCGCTCTGAGAGTTTAACTGAAAGTTATCAAATCAGGCTTGAGTTCGTTAAATTATTTTATTAATTTCACTTGGTTTTATTAAGAAAGGAATACAAGAACAGCTAAATTACAATAAATAAGAACAGAACGCATCAATCACTGTTTTCGATGATCGCTACACCAACCACTGATTATGTCAAGTTCGGTTACACTGCAAAGTAGCTTTTCCCATATTCTTTCCTTAATAAAAATAATTTATATAAATAGTTTGATTTAACAAATTGTAAGCTGATTCAATAGTTTTTAATTTATTATTTTATTATTTTTAATCAAAGAAATATTTTAGTCACATCGTTTTTTCTTAATAATATAAAAAATTAATATTTATTTTTAGGTCCAGAAAATAAACATAAATAATTTATTTAATCCGATATTTCGCTTTCTCAATGGAAAGCTTCTTCAGGGATATATTTAATTAAAAATTAGTAATAACAGTTATTGTTTTCACAAACCAATAAAAACTTATTCTAAATTTGTTCGAAAAAATAATAAAAAATTGTCAAAAAAAAATTTGAAAATTCAATTACACAAAAATACAAAATACTTAAATCTATTACAAAGCCATAAAAAATATTCAATTTCCTGTTTTATTTTTATAAATTAAATGTCTGTAATTTTGAGCTACATTTTCTGTATTCATTTTAAAGTTAATACTTTGTTCTGTTTGTGTATTTATAATCTATAACATTTCTAGCATGAAACGACGTTTGTAGTTTGTTTCTGTGTTCAAAACTGTTGTGTTTTCAAAATCTGCTGTATGGTGAAACATTGCACAATGTGATGTTAATGCAGTTTTCTGAGTTGATCTGTATTTGTATTTCTGATTAGATTTATGTCCGGCTAATCTAGTTTTTAGTTTATTTATATTACACCCTCCGTTATTATTTCCCTTACATGGTATTTTGTAAGCTACATTAAATCTGTCTAATATTTCCGTCTTATCCTTAATTTTACTGAATAAACTTCCTAATGTATTATATGTCTTATGAGTCATCCTATAATTATTAAAATCGTAGATTTTAGAATTCTCCAACCTTTCAGAAATTATCGGTACATAAGTCAAAGACTTATAAATTTTTGGTTCATTCCCAGTGGTCGTGCTATTTATCCTCTGTCTTTTTTATTGTCTAATCAATTTATTAGAAAGTTTATTAGGGAAGTCATTATCTTCCAATATATTTCTAATTCTTCCCACATTCTTCCTATGAAATTCAATATCACTAATATTCAGTACTCTATCTATGAGATTTTTTGCCGTATTAATAATAACTTTTTTAGGATGTTTTGAATAATAGTTAATTATTCTCCCCGATGATGTAGGTTTCTGGAATCAATCTACTAATAAGTTATTACCCTTTCTTATTATTAAAGTATCAAAATATGGTAATTTATAGTCACATTCCCTTTCAATTGTAAATTGAATGTCTGGATGAAAAGAATTAAACATAGTTAACAATTCTTCGATTTCAGATTCTGAAATAATACAAAATAAATCATCCACATATTTTGTTATAACCTTTGGTTTGCAATTTAATCTCCTAATGCATGTATCAAGGAGTTCCTCCATGACAATGTCGGCTACAACTGGTGAAGCTGAAGATCCCATAGGAAGACCTTTTCGTTGAGAAAATATTCTATTATCATATTGAAAATATCTGGAGTCATCTATACAAAATTTTATGATCCATTGAGAAAACGAAATATCGGATTAAATAAATCATTTATATTTATTTTCTGGACCTAAAGCTTGAATAAATTATTTAATAAAATTGAATAAAAAGGTCGAAAAAATCAGAATAATTTTAGTTAATATTTATACGTGATTGTTGAACTGTTTAAAGTTTATATTGAAATGAAAATTTTTGGCTTGAGTTCAAATCTGAGTTTACCCATTTATAGTCTGATGAATAAACTGTTTCAAATAAAAATTAATCTCTTAATAAAATAATGAATTTATACAAAAATAATTTCTTAAATGAAGAAGAAATGGGTGAGTAAACATAGATTTGAACTCAGGCCAAAAATTTTCATTTCAACAAAATAAAAAAAATCTAAATTTGTTTGCAACTGTCAACATATAATTAATGACCACTGTATTGCTGAAATAACCCTGATATGGCATTATTTCGTAAATTCTTTACATTTCTTTAACTTAATTTTTTCGTTTTTTTTTCATTTAATTGAGTTTTAGTAGTGCTAAATTTTTTTTTTATTTGATTACACGCAAAAAAGTTTTAAATAATTCTTAATAAAACAATTTAAGGACGAATTTCCTACAACACGACTCCGAGTGTTAATTTAGCGGGAAAACAAAAATAAAATTTAAAAATTTTTTTAAAGTTTTTCATGTTTTGCATACAAGCGATCAAACGCAATATGACATTATGAGCATAAAATTGGACACTGCCACGCCCATTCCAAATAAATGTGCTGTTTTAACTGCTTCTACTAAAACGATTCTTAGGAAACTTTGCACACACATTTCGTTTGCATGACTGTACAACATGATAAGCAGAAAATGAAATAAATATTCTTTCGCAACTATGAGTACTTCTGGTCACCACAGATTCGAAATTTTTTTCGGCAGTTTTTTTTTGCAACAATTATTTTTAATTTTTTTTTCATAAATTTATATTCAAAGATTTTCAAAAACTTTTTGATTTTTTTTTTCAAAAGCTTTTGAAAATCTTTGAAAGAAGATATCGAGGCAGTCTCTATTAATAAATTTAAAAAATACTTAATAAATTTATATTTTTATTAATTTCTATTGCTTGTTGTATAAAACTAAGCTTCTAAATAATATTTAAAAAAAATATCTGCAGCATGCACTTGTAAATATATTCATGTTAATTTAAGAAAAGAAAAAAGGTGAAAACTGCTTGCATAAATAAATTACACTGTGTTACAAAAAAGAACGAAGCGAAATACTTGGGAAGTGATATTATTTTTCTTGCAGGTGATGTCGAGTAGATCAAGAATCTGTATTTGAAATTTCCGGAACACCCCCGAAATCTGGAGTTACAGGTAAAAAACGGGTTTTTCGTACTTCTGTGCACTTATACGTCTGTAACTTAATTGAATAATAACCGATTTTAAATTTTAGAGCGAATTTAAAAGAAGATACTGATGTACCAATGATTATATTTATGTTTTATGATTATTACATCGTTTTTGTTTAAAATAAAAAAAAAACAAAACAAATATCCTATTAATAGAACACAAAAAACTGAATGTAGAGATTTTTGCAAATATTTTATTTTTATAAAAAGTTTTATAAATCAATTAATTTTTAACGGATTTTAAAAACCAAAGTAGCATTTTTTTCCTTACAAAATATACTTTCAGATTATGTGTATAAAAAATAGGATTCTCTTATAAAATACTGCAAAAAAGCATGTCCGAATATGAAAAATAGCGAAAAATTTAACTTCCGTTCAATGCCTTTGCGGTTAAATTACTAACATGTTTTTGGAAAAAATCGGTTTTGTCGCACTGTGTTATTCTTTTAATGAATGAAAATTTTCTTAGATAATTTTGTCTTTACATTTCATAAAAAATAATATTTATTTAATTTACTTTTTAATTTCATTCACATTTTTATTTATTAATTTATTTATTTATTTATTTATTTATTTATTTATTTATTTAAGTTCTCAAGTGCCCACTTAGATTCAAAGAATGCACTAAGAAATGCTTAGAGAGCAGTTTTATTTAACAAAATAACTTAAATATACTTTTCTTCTTTAACAATAATAATAACACTCCCAAAAAAAAAAGAGAAAAAACCAATTCTGTTTGCATTTTATGACTTTTATGACTTGTAAGTTTTTATTTATTAACCATTTTTTATTTTATTTAATTTTTTTTATATCTTTTACTAATTCTTAATTATTTATCTCTTGGATCTTTTATTATTTTCATTCTTGTGACCCAATTTAAAGGTATTTATTTTTTATTATTTTTATGTCACATAATTTAGAACATGTTTTCTCATAAATATTAAAAAAGTAATTAAATTTTAGATGAGATAAATATATTTTAAGTGTTTTTTTTCTACAGCTTAATAAGAAAGATAACTTGACACTACTCGTATTTGTATTTTTAAAGTTTATTATTAGTTTACAGGAATTTATTAGTTTTTAGTGATAGTTTACTTTACTTGTTGCTGCCGATCATGCAATGAGATCTTGCCTCCATGATCATGCGATTTAACACCCCGCTGGACTATTTCTAAGTGCTGTAAAGGTCATTTCAGGTTACATATAAACTGATGGAAAAAATAATAGAAACAAAGTCAGAAGAAAATTTATAAATTCCCTCCGTAGGGAAGGGAAAGCAATGGATGATATAACAAAAATTATGTAATGCTAAAAAAATACGTTTTCAGCGCAATCCGTGCCAAAAAACGAGCAGAGTCGAGGGGCGAAGATGAAAAACTACACATTAGTAGGACGGAATGATGGGGACGGATGTGCAAAATTTATCATTTTAAAACTTCTGAGAATCTATGTTAAATATTTTAATATGAAAAAAATTCTTTCTATCAAAATTCCTTTCAGAAGGACAAAAGATGGGAAAATGAAAAACCAACTATGTACTTATGGCGTTTTCTTTTCTAAAGAAAAGTGCAACATTTCCTGCCCTTTTTATGGAAATATTCCAATATAATGATTTTTTTGAAATAGTGAGTTTATTAGAAATTATTGTATCATCATTTACGAGGCAAAATTTTTGTCTTAAGAAAACTCTGAATAACAATTTTTTCGATAAAAAATAAAAGAAATGTTACGTTTTTTTAGAAAAGAAAACGGCATTAGTTTGACTACAGAATTAGACGATTGAAATGCTATTAACTTCAGGTTGACAACACTGGTAAATCGAGAATGACAGCGTTGTCAAATTTGATTGATTTAAAAATCAAAAATGGCATCGCAGTACGTAAATTGAAAGGGTATTCCACGAATAGGTGCTTCCTTTAGGAACCCTCCAGATAATATTGAACTACGTGGTCGATTATAGCTGAATCGGACTAGTTACAACATGGTCCGATGTAGTGCGGTCATGGAGTGTGTCATTTTCAAACAAGAACTTATTGCTATACGACAATTGTTCGTGCTTTAACGATAGTATTCGTGCCGAACAAACTTTTTGTGAGTGGGCCATGTATTAATGACATGAAGTAGTTTTTGGGTTAGTCCGATGTAGTGGAAACCTGGACTAGGATATCGTAATGTTTTCTTCATACATTTGGGTTACTTTTGGACTAGTCCTTTATGGAGTACACTTTACAAGCGTGTTCGGAATAGTCGCGTTATTTGCAGGGAACTGCCAAGCGACCTTTACTTTCGTATTGAAAGTGGAATTTCTAAGATCCCCTCTTAGAGTTTTTATGGTCTCCACCAGCATTGTTAAAAACAGTTGCACACGGCAATGGAAAAATTCAGCAAAAAACCGTAGCGCGATACAGTTAGTCGAGGTAGACCATTAACACATGCGAGAGTGAGACGCAAAACTCTCGAAGGTCAATAAACTAACAGTGGGCCTGGTTGCACTTAAAAGATAATTGTCAACAATGCGTGTTGTTTGCTCTCCTAGAGCTGCTTTAGGACTGCGATGCAGTGTTGCCACCAACGAACTGTTAAATTACACATGCATCATGTCAAAAATACACATGAAATTAGGAATTACACATGCTTTCTTTTTTTTTGCAAAATAAAGTGTCTAGTAGTAAATATTTTACCTTCTTGGTGTAATTCCAAAATTTTTTTGATAACATATGTATGTATTTTAACACATTCGGCTGAATTGCGGAAATTTCCGTCATTCACTTGTCTTTAAATAAACTAATGACGGGGATTCCCGCTAAAGTTCAATTCCCGTCCTTAAGGAATTCCTGAAATTTTTCTGACACAGCTGAATTACTTTTCCAAAAATTAATTGCGTGAATTGCTGTCATGGCAGGAATTCCCGTCATTTGTTCGACACAGTTTAAAACTGGTTCAATAATAAAAAAGCGAGGATTTCAACACATAATTTTTATATAAAGAAATTAAATGATTCTCTGGCAGGCACCAGCTAAATTGAAGTGAAGATGAATGTGTTTTTTTAATGTGTTTTAATAAAATATTATTTTTTACATATTATTCCGACGTATCGTTGATATTTTCAAACTTCTTCAGGATTTTTTTTATTTTTGTATATATATAATTTTCTTTAGACCAATTCTACATCATTCTCTTTAAAAATATCACAGTTTTGTTTTGTGTAAAATAGACAGTCACAAACAAAACTTATTAAATTTAAAGCAAAAAAAAAATGCAAAACAAGTTCATAAATAAATTAAAATATCACAGCCAATCCTTATTTGTCGTCATCACAGACGTCATCATACTAAAAAAAAGTGGCGCTTAAAAACCACAAAACTTTAAGTTACACATGCAGCTATTTTAAACATGGTACACACATGATAATAAAAATTACACATGATACATATGTGTAATTACACATAAGGTGGCAACACTGCTGCGATGTCAAATTTATATCAATAACAGCTGTTTGTATTGTTTACAAACAACCACAGGCATCTGTAACTAAAATTCATAGAATAAAAGTTATTCGAAATGGAATTCGTATGTCGTATGTATGTTGCCGCAGACAATTCAAAATGGTTTCGTGGTTTGTGTTTGTATAAAAAAAAATTTTTCACACTTCATTTCTTTCACACAATGTCCTTCGAATTCGCCAGATGCAAATCCGATGGACTATTCCATCAGACCCATTCGGGAGAACAAGATGAGCATTGAAAAATATGCCAGTATGAATGAGCTGAAGAAAGTCATTGTATGGGAATGGGCCCAACATACCGCAAGATCATTCATATATTCGTGCAGCATGCAACTCTTTTTTAACCGTTTGAAGGCCATAAAGACCATAGTGAAGGCAAAAGGCGTCCACAACGAATTAAGTTAATGGACTCTGATATTTTAATTATGTCCACACACATTTTGCAATCTGAATCATAAAAAAATTAATTTCACACAAAAAAAATATACATATGGGCGTAACACTGTAATCGAAAACAAATACTCTCACACGATGTGATTGATCAATGAAAACTGAATACGAGACTTTAAATTTAAGTCCGAGACTTAACATGAGTAATTCTGTGTTTTCCTTCCTTTTGTTTTAAATCACTGAACGCAAAGGAACGCAAATAAAATTCGCAATTTATTTATTTATTTTTTTAAGAAGACGATACTTTTTTGTATCTTTTAATAAAATATTATTCCATTCGCTGTTTATTTATTTACAAAAAATCCAAACATTTCCTTTATTAAGCACGTTCACTTATTCTGTATCATTTTATAAATGTTCCACACATCTGTATATTTTCTTTTATTTATAATTTTTTTTCATTATTTTTATTACATTTGTTTTTTCTTATTGATCAACAACATATTTATTAATTCATTTATATTCCTGCTTGATTTTCTCATAATAATTCTTGTTTTTTTATTGTTATTATTATTGCTTTTTCTCAATACATTTTTCTTATTAACTTAAATATTTGTAAATTTATTTATCAGGATTGTCTCGATATTTTTTTTTTCAAAGAATTTCAAAAACTTTTGTTTTTCAAATATTTTTATTTAAAACTTTTTTTTATTATTAAACTTCACAATATCTAGATTCTAGAATCTCGTTCATAATTCATTTTAATATGCAAACACCTACAGACCGACTTACAGACATTTTTTGTGTCTGCAAAAACAGGTTTGCAGAAAGAAGTTGGCAAAAAAATACAAAATGAAAGAAGTTATAAAAACACACTCACTGTTTTTTAAACAAAGAAAACTAAACAAAAAGTTCAACCGAATTGTGGAAAATTTATGTATTTTATTACACTTTTTTATTTTCTCCAAAAATATTTACCTTAAAAATTTCATTTGATTTTGAAAAAAAAACCTAAAGAATATTACGTTTATTTAAAAAGAAAAATCTCGTAAGAAAGAAGAGACTAAAACGCGAACACAATCTGATTCATAGACCGGTTATAAACAAACTGATTGGAGTTGTTTGTTGTGTTGGAAACAGAAGGCGGCACACACAGCCTACGAACTAATCAGACAGACAACACGATGTCCAAGCATACACACGCACACACACGCATAGTCGAACCTACACACAAAGCACTGTTGCCATTAACTTTTGTTTTCAAAAATCTTCAAACCGAACAAAAAAAAAAACGTTTCTTTGCATTAAAAATCTTTTTTAAGGTGATTTTATTGAAATCAAATTCATTTAAAATTTATTTTAATTGAGCTAAAGAAATATCCATTGCGGCAATCGTCAAATTTGATTGCGTTCATTAAATTTGCTACATGTGGACTGCGATTGCCATAAGTGGGAATCCATTGCGCAATGATTGCTCAACTGATTACTTGAGCAATTATTGCCTATCAATCTGCAGTCATTTCTCTTTTCTGTAGTCAGTGCATTTGGGAATTTGAATTTAGAAAACTAAAAACTGCATATTTATTGAAAAAAAACACCTAATGAAGTGGAAACCCGAAGAAATATTTAAAATAATAAAATTTTGTCAACAATTCCCATCTTTATGTATATAAAATTATAGCATATTTATACAACTTCTCACTATGAAAATTTAGAATTTGTGACGAAGCAATTTTTCGTGTTCTCCACCTAAAAGCAATCAGCAATCGAACTAACAAAACTCTGCTGACGTTTTTGCTTGTTCTCAGCAAAAATTTAATCAAAATAATGAATTTATCTAAAAAAATGTTCTAATAAAAATAAAATAAAAAATTAGAATAAAAAAATGGGTAAACTCGGGTTTGAACTTGAGCCAAATTAATCGTTTCAATATTCATATATACAATATATATAAGTTCGTCTAATTACTTGCAAGCCTTAACATAAGACTTTAAGCAATTATTTCGAAATTGTTTTTTATCTTTATCTGATAATTTGTGAGTAGAACTAAGTGCTTTAGATATTATGGCTCCCAAGTATATTTGCTTAATATCTTTAAGAAATGTTTAATTATTAACATTAAATTTGTTAAACTTTTCAAAACAGATCTGTACATATATTCATATTTTACAATGTATTCAAATATTTTTAAATACAGGCGACGAACTTCATTATGAAATAAATGACTTTGTATATAAAAATAAAACATCGTTGCAACTTAATGAATGGAAGTAAACAGTCTTGAAGTAAAGAAGAAAATATGTAGTTTAGTTAACAGGAATCTCAAGTAATAAACTAAAAGTGCAAAATATCATTTATTAAAAAATCTTTTTTTTAGCTAAAAAATCTTTTAATCTTTTTGGCTCCTCAAAAAACTTCAAAAATATGATAAATCTTCATATTTGGTAACACTGACACAAAGCCACACGCTAATACACTCACACACACACAACCATATTTAACATTCTGTTTGACAAACGTTCGAGGGGGGCAGCAATACACGAAGTGCAAACAACAACGAAAAACACACATTCAAAAACATGTTAGCGGAGGAGATGAGACCAGACCAGATCCGACCCGACCCGATGCCAACTTACTGGAGCTGATTGTGCAGACGACTAGAGACTAGAACTTGTAAATTGAAGTGGCTTAAAAGGAGTTGGCTGGACCCAGACGTTTTAGTTTTAAATACTTGTCGAACAACTTTAAGCGGTAAACAAACAAACAAATAAACAAAAGCATAAAACCAGACTGGCAACCAAAAACTAAAAAGAAACAACACAACACGGCTGTCAACCGCTTTTTAAATAAACACAACAACAACAGCAACAATTTATAATAACAATATACAACAACAATAAAAACATCAACATACTCGTTAAATTATGACGATAAAGAAGATGACACGCACGACAACGACATTTCATTGTGAACCTTTTGATTTATTCAAATTTTCAATGCAGTTGCAATCCGCACAAACATCCATTAGAATGCATTTCGTTATTCGGAGACGAAGACACAGACAATAATACAAATCACTCCGCTTTAATCGTACGATACACCACCAACTTCCGACAACGGTTTTACTAAAACTGAATTGGAAACTGAAAACTTTTCTTGTAGCAACCAACCTTTTGCCCACCACCAACCAACCAACATACGTGTGTACAACACTCACGTTCAAATGATTGGTAAAAACGAACTTGTTGTTTATGAACTTTCATGCATGTTGCTGTTGGGTGTTGTATTTGTTGGATACAACGACGGGTATCTTTCAGATAAAAGTATAAAAAGATAAACAGAAAAAAAACAGAACAACAACTACAAATGCTACTGCAACAACAAAGAGACAGTTGTTAAATAAATAGCACAACAACTAAAAAAATAGTGCGAATGCGTGAGTGTGTGTTTATTTTACATTTCACAACTTTTCGATTTCTGTGACGACAGTGAAGGTGTTAATTGCGGTATTAGGTACTTTTTTGATAACGTATAATCCCAAAAGTACGAAATGCTATTTTATTTAAAACAGACAGACATGTCACACATTCCGATCGGAATGCTTTTAATTTCGTTCGAAAAGTATCAATTTTAATTTGATTATTTTTTCGAATTAAATTTAATTTTAGTAGTTTTTAATCCAATTTAGTGGAAAAAATAATCAAATTATATAAACAAATAGCTGCTGGCTTGAGTCTTGCAATGTTCGCTGTTGTACTTTGTCACATAACTAGTTGAAATTTATCAAATAAATAAAAAACTCAACTAAAGTTGTGTTCCTAGCATAAGAGTCTAAACAAAAAAACAAAACGTACTTAAGTATTATTCATATCAAAAATGTTTGTTTTAAGTAAAGAGTCAAATAAACCACACAAACGGTTTGACAAACAAGTGAAAATTTTACGTTTGCACAAACCTTGAGTGTCTAAAATTCAGAGTATAAGAAAAAACGATATAAAAATCAAATAGATTCTATTTCATGACCACACATTCTCTGGCAGAATTTTATGTCAAACTGTATGGAAAATATTGTTCAGCCTGAAATTGCAGATTTGTTCTGTTTCATCATTTAGCCCCGATCAGCAGACTCTACTAAATGGTGCTAAATGACCATAATTTATGTACTGCCGTACCATCACCACCCATCCCTGCCTGACATGAGCGTGTTTTTTTGTATTGTTTTTGTTGTTGTTATAAATGACAAAATCAACACGAATGTTTATAAAATTATTGTTGTTGGTTTTATTTTATTTATCTTTTTCTTTCACTCGTTTCTTATATTTTTTTTATTTTATTTTTCTTTTTTTATATGCTGCTTAAAGGGTCATCTGATATTACAGTGAACTCGCGATAACGTGAACTAATTTTTACCAAGGCATTTTACAATTTCGAGTTTGTTCACGTTATCGAGTAGCCAAATGTAAAACAAAAATGACCCTATTTAATATAAAAAATTATATATTAATAAGTTAAAATGCTAAACACTATTTGAAATTAATTATTTTATTGATTCTTAATAACAAAAAATTAAATGCCATACATTCAGTTCACTTTTCATTCGATAAATAACAAAAAATAAATAAAATAAAACTACAAGAAATTGATATTTAATTAACAAAAACAGAAAAAAATATACTGAAACTAATCGGAAAAATTTTTTTTGGTTGGATAATACAGAACCAGTTAAACAAAGTTTAAAGAAAAAATCAGTAATTTTGTTGGGAAAGTTTTTTAGTATGCCATCTTTAAAAGATCTTTTTCTTTAAGGTTTCTCAGCACTCTAATGTCACTTTGATCTACCATCTCATTTTAGGCCCACATTAAAGTCTTATCCTTCTACAGCTTCCTTGGATTTAATTGCAACTTCTGGCTGGAATATAATTGAATCCTCATCATCGTCGGTATAATCCTGAATTTCAATACTTAATACTTCTGTGCAATTTTCTTCAGGATTGTTGTTGCAATTTTTGACCGTGGAAAGAGTAACATCCATCTGTAATTAAATTTTAATTAAATTCTCTAAAAACATTAAAACCTACAATAAAACAAACCTGAGAATTCAGCGCTTGAAGAAATAGAACGGCACTATTTTCTAGCTGTCTTATTTCTAGAGGAGATATTTCTCTCTCTTAAAATACATTTTTCAATTTCACGAATTAAATTTTTTTTTAAATAACCTGTAATTCAAGGCGAATTCATAACAGGTGGTCTCGACAGCTCAGCTGATTATTTTTTGCTCCTTGTATCCCCTTGCAGTTTGATCTGTATTGTTTATCAAAATTTGTTTATGTTTGATTTATATTCAGTGTTTGACGTTGATTTTCACAAAGAAAGCAGGTATTTTTCAAAGCAAATTAAGGCGAGTGTACATGTTATTAATATGCCTTGGATGTAATTCGGAGATTTCCAAATTGAAAAACAGTGTTCAATTTATAGAGCTTTCAGAGTTTGTTCACGTTTTAGAATACTCTATAGAAAAATAAATTTTGTTCACGTTTCTGAGACGTTCACACTTTCGAGTGTTCACGTTTTCGCGAGTTCACTGTATTTTACTTTTACTGAACTGTTTTTCCTTCGACTTTTTGAGTTGTTGTTGTTCTTGTTTTAGTCACTTTTTTATTTTTCCACGTGTGTTTTTTTTAAGAATTTTTATTTATAATTTATTTTTGTTTTTAGCTGTTTTTTATCGGTTAAATATCAAATGACAAATGTCAGGTTAAATTTGTTAATTATAATTTTAAGTATAAAAGTAAAAGTTCTATTATAAAGTCGACAAAGACTCGAAAGCTGAATGTGAAACTTGAACGTGACAAACAATTAAAAACTTAAAACGCGTTTAAGGGGTTAATTTCAGACTCAGTTATTTTAAGTTTTGAATTATTTTTCGCGTTCAACTTGAATTTTGAACTTTATGAAACATTTTTTTGTCGTCGTTTAAGGGGGATTTTTTTAAATTGTTCCCATCTTGGTTTCTTAATAAAAATAATTTAATTGCTGCTTTTTACGGGAATTGCTCAAATTTTAGTATTTTAAATTTTTATTTTATCGCAAAATTAATATTTTACTTATTTTAAAATTGTTAATGTTTTACTGAATAAGTAAAATATTAATTTTGGGAAAAAGTGCGAATAAAAATTTAAAATACAAAAATAATTAAAATTTTTTAAATTAAAACATAAATTGGCAAAACAGAATTTAAAGTTTTTATTTAATATTTTCTATTCTTTTCAAACTTTCTGTTTTTTTAATTATTATTTTTATTGCACCAGACCAACTCTCCTTTAAACAGAAGGACAATGAAAAGAAAAACGAGTGCACTATAAAAAACAGAGCTTAAAAATTTTTTGAAATAATAGAAGGAAAAATTGCGATTAAAATCAGACGCAAAAAATTTCACATTAAAAAAAAACTGACAAATTTGATTTAAAAAAATACATTTTCACGTTTTTAAGGCAAAATTTAAGGATGTATTCCTTCTTTTATTTATTTTCTTTAAATGTAAACATTTTAGAATTAAAAACTAAAAACAAATACTCTACACAAAAATATATACATATTTCACTTGAAATTAATAAATTGACTGATTTTTGGAAACTCATTATTAAATAAATAAACTTTACAAATAAGTATTTTAAGTGCCTTTCAAAAACGTACTTGAAAAAAAAAGATAATTTTATTTTCGCATCAAAAGCTTGAGTCCTTTTTATCCTGTAACTACCATAATTTAGCTTCAATTTAATTTCTGTACGAAACATTGTTAATTTCCGTCAACATTTTTTTTGTTATTTACATGCCGCCGACGCACAAACAAACACAAAGCAAATACTATTCAAATTGAACTAACAAATTTACAGGGTGGTCCGTTCATCTGGTGTTTGGAATTTGATTTTATCAGAATCAAGAAACAAACAAAATTGTTTTTATTTTTTATTGATTATTTTAAAATAGTCGATGGCTTTCTCGGCCGCCCACTGTGCAGTTTGTATGATCGAATTCTTTAAAAAAAATTCCTGCAACACTTTTGCCCTTAAGAGTCGTGGTGCAGCGAAGCAGCCCATGTGGACTTAGTTCGGTAACCGACCCTTTAATATTTACTTCTGTAGAAAGTTGTTCAAATTCCAAATCGCTTTTATGGAGCACCCTGTAAATTTATTGATGATGCTGGGGGTGTGCACGAACTCATTGTTATATGCAATTGATGTTATTGTTGTGTCGGTGTTGTTGTTATTTCAACTTGCAAACAACAATGTTTGGCATTATACTCGTAAGTGGAATGAGGAGGGGGTGGCGCGAATTGATCAAGTTGCAGGTTTCGCAGCATCTTTTTACTTGCAGCATTTAGTACTAAATAAAATAAAGTTTGTAAAATTTGTGGAATCTTTTTAATCTTTAATTCTTTTATTAGAAATACGATTTAAATTAAAAAAAACACTTTTTCAATTTCAGTTTTTTAATAAAACAGTTTTTTAATAAAACATTTTTTTAATAAAAAGTACCTTTGGGGGAAATAAGTATTCTTTTTTTTAAGGAACTTTTTCTTTAAAAGTACCTTTCTAATAAAAAATGGCATTTTCGTAAAAAGTACTTCTGCAAGAAAACCACCTCTTTCATGAAAAGTGATTTTTTTAATAAAAATTACCTTTTTTCAAAAAAATAAGTTTTGATATAAAGACTACATATTTTTCATAAAAAGTAAATATTTTTCATAAAAAGTATATTTTCAATAAGAAATATCTTTCTGCCAAAAACACTTTTTCTACAAAAAGAGTATCCTTTCAAAAAGTACTTTTTAATATAAAGTACATTTTCAACAATATCAACTTTTTTACTACTTAAAAAAAATATTTGATTTAAAAAAAAAAATTGTTTTTTAATTTATTAATCGAGATTGCCTCGGAAACAAAATTACTTTTTAATAAAAAGAACCTTCATAATAAAAAATTCCTTTTTAATAAAAAAAATACTTAATAAATAAAACTTTTTAATAAAACTGATCTTGATAAAAAAAAACTTTTTAGGTAAAAATATGTTTTTAATAAAAAATATTTCAGAAAACGACATTTTTAATAAGAATATAAAGGTCCGTTTTTAATAAAAAAAATACTTAAAAAATTCTTTTCATTGAGATATATCTTTTTCATTAAAACTACTTTTTTAATTAAAAATACCTTCTTGTCAAAATTACCTTTTCAATAAAAAGTACCCTTCTAATAAAAAACACTTTTTTAATAAAAAGTGCCTTTTTAATATAAAAACATCAATTTAATCAGAACTGCCTTTTCATTTAAAACAATTTTTTTAATAAAAAGTACCTTTCTGTTAAAAATTACCTTTTTAATAAAAAAGCATATATAATAAAAAGTGCATTTTTAATAAAAATACGGTTTTAACTATTATAATAAAAAAATTACTGAAAAATACATTTTTTTAAGAAAACTACTTTTTTAATAAAAAGTTCTTTAATAAAAAATGCCTTATTAGTAAATAATACTTGTTCAATAAATAGTAACTTTTTACAAAAAAAAACTTAAAAAATAAAATTTTTAATGAAAGATTTGTTTTTAATAAAAAGCAAATTTGCAATAAAAATATATAAAAAACTAACTTTTCAATTGAAATAAAATATTACCTTTTTAATAAAGAAGTACTTTTTTAATAAAACGGTACCTTTTAACAAAAATTTTTCTTTTTAATAAAAAATGTATTTTTAATTAAAAAAAACACCTTTTTAATGAGGAGTAGCTTTTTGTTTAAAACGATTTTTTTAACTAAAAAATGCCCCTTTAATAAGAAATACAATTTAACCTTTTTTTATAAATTTTTTTTTTTAATAAGAAGTTAAGTTATTCAAAACATTTTTTTAATAAAAAGTTTCTTACTAAAAATTACTTTCTTAGTAAAAAATTATTTTTTTTTTAAAGTACATTTATTAAAAAAGAAATACTTCAGAAAACTATTTTTTTATTGAGAATAAAAAAGGAACGTTTTAATAAAAAATTGTTATTTAATTAAAAAAATGCCTTTTTAATAAAAAAAACTTTTTAATGAAAAATATTTTTTTTTAATAAAAAGTAACTTCCTAATAAAAATTACATTTTTAACAAAAAAAAACACATTATTAATAAATAATAAATTTTTAATAAAACGAACCTTTTTAATAAAGATACGGTTTTAATTAAAGAGTAATATTTTAATATAAAGTATATTTTCAAAAATATAAATTTTTTTAATAGTCTTTTAATACAAAAATGCCTTTTTAATGACATCTAGATTTCCAATTTAAAGGGTTTTTTCTAACTAAAAATGTTTCTTATTAATAAAAAATATCTTCTTAACAAAAAAAACAACTTTTTTAATGAGAAGTAACTCTTTAACTGAAAGTATGTTTATAATAAAAATTACATTAAAAATATGTTTTTAATTAAAAAATAATAATTTTTTATAAGAAGAATTAAAAGAATTTTTTGATAAAAAGTAAATTCTTAATAAAAAATACCGTTTTAATCATAAAATACATTTTCTTTAAAAAGCACATTTCAATAAAACCCACATTGTTAATAAAAAAACATCTTTTTAATAAAAAAAATACTTTTTGAATAAAAAGTATCCTTTTCACAAAATTTGTTATCGCAATAGAGAAGGGGTGCGTGAATACTTCATATTATCAACTAACTTCCCTTCACTTTGTATACGAGTAGAAGCACTAAATATTCAATGATTTCTGTACCGTTGCCAGTGTTGCCGTTGCGATTAATTTTTCTTCAATATGAAGATTTTAATTTTTTGTTTTAATTTATTGCGTTTTAGTACATTTTTTCATCTCATCGATCCATTTTTTTCATTATTTTCCAATTATTTCTACATTTGTTAATTTAATTTTTTGTAATTTAAAACAAATTAAAAATTGCACGACACAAAAAAGGTATAAAAGTGTTCAAAATTCGAATGTGATTATTTTTCACACTAAATTTGCTATTAATCTAAAATTATTGGTTTGATTAGGCCAAAGTTCGTAACATTTTTAGCCATAAAGAATTGCTTATGAGATAATAAAAATATTCAAAGGAAAAAAGGAAAAACTAACTCCAATTAATTTCAACTTACACGGCAGAACAGAAATAGCATTCACCCTTATTGTGTGTGCTTGGCGTTTTTGTGGCGAAAGTCGGACGTTTTTAAAAAATGTTGCCGTAGTTGTCAAAAACGCTAATATATACAACAAGAACTGTCCTTAAAACAGTAGAGTGTTTGGCGTATTTGTGTGTCAAAAGTTTCTAAAATTGTCGTTAAGAATTTTATTCACGACATAATTCAATTTAATTAATTTAATTTTAGTTAATTATTTATAGACAACTGTTTTTGAAATTTTTTGCAAAATGTTGTTTCATAAACGCTTTTTTTCTTTTACAAAAATTTTACGGTCGAAAATTTTACACGGTAACACAAGATTTTAAATTCGACAGCAACTACGACAGTTGGCGTAATGCGACTACGCCAATCATAATAAGGGTGATTGTTTTTCGCCACAATTTGGAAAGGTAAAAATATTTTAAAAACTTTTGTAAAACAAACAACAGCTACAAAGAACTTGAAATTCTTAACAGAACTTTAAGTTCAAGAAAATTTATATTAATTTATAGATTAATTCCTACAAAAATTTCTTGGTCGTGGCAACACTGATTGTTGGTTGCATTTATATGCATGTGGGAGTGTGTGTGTGAGTGTGCATGGGTGAGTGTGTGTGTGTGTGTATTTAATGCAAATGTATTTGCGAGGGCTTACACTTGTTTGCTTGTTTGTTTGTTTGTTTGTTTGTGCTCAGTAATTGTGGTATTTTCATATAATTTATTTCGTAGCACATGCAAATCAGGTATTTTATTTATTCAACTGTAATTAATTAGAGGCCAATAAAAAAAAACAAAAATTACACTGGAATTACAATAATGTTTTTATTTTTCGTAGAAAATAATGCAATAAAATGAAAGAAATCCTATTAACTATTGTTAAAGAGCAGACAGGCAAAGCTCGTTATAACGAATCTCGCTTTAACGAAAATTCAATATAACGATGTGGCGAAAGTTAAAGTCATTTTATACTCGATTTAACGAACTATAAGAAAGTTATCGCAAGAGAACAACAAAAATCACATCAGCAACCAACTTTTTAGCATTTTATTATCTTATTTAGACGGCATTTCCACAGTCAAAGTTTTATTATTTTTATTTCAAATGTAATTTCACGACAGAAAGAATTCATTCGATATCGCGGCCCAGCAGGCAGTTAGTTTTCATGTCTTCTGTGAAAGTGTTTACTCTTTGCTTAAAAGCCAATTTAAATGTCTCCGTCGTCATCGGAGCTTCTGAATAACTCAAACAATTCTGAATTTTTTCAAGAACTTTACAGCTCTTGTTGAAAAAGAGGCCAAAATAGACCCTTTAATTGACGAGTAGGAAAGTTTAAAAATACTTTACAAAAGTCTCATTCGTAGTGTTTTGCATAAGTTTGCTAAGAGCCCTTTGCCACGATCAAAGTTTACTTTGACAAAGTCTTTTCAATTTTCTTTTAAACTTTGTTTCGCTTCTCCACACGCAAAGTTTACTTTGAAAAATTTTGTGTTCGATTGTTGGATTCATATGCAAACCAAACACACACATGCAACCAAATACAAGTATGTGTAAATGACGAACGACGTAGAAAGCAACTTTGCGAGTACAGCAAAGTCTGTACTCACCCCCTTTCTTCTTTCCCTTATCACCCTCAAACACAAGACTTTGCAAAGTAAACTTTGACCGTGGAAAAGGACTCTAAGCAGAACAAAGATTCATAAAGTTTCCTATGCCGATTCACAACCAGTGTTGCCTTATATTTTTTAAAAAATCATCGAATCGAACAAAAAAAAAATCTTTTTTTTTTTGCATTAAAAATCTTTTTTTAAGGCGATTTTATTGAAATCAAATTCAGTTCAAATTTATTTTAATTAAACTAAAATATTTATTGCATATACATAAAAGGCATATACAAGTTCATAAGTTCACCCTTTTCAAATCAAATTCAGGTATTTTAAAACAAACTCACAATTGTCCACATTAGAACACATTCAGTATTTTTCACTCCGAATTCGGCATTTTAAAGATTTTTTGATATTTTTTTCACTGTATTTTTTTTAAATTATTTTATTTTTTTTCGTGATTTTTTCGTGACCATGCACGAACGTGAGCTTAAAAAAGTTAACGTGAGTGAAAGGTAATGAATAGATTTTAGCCTGATAGTTGCAAGTTTTTTTTTGTTTTATTTTAATTTTTCTCGTTAAATTTTTTTTAATTATTTTATAGTTTTTTTCGTGAGCGTGCATGAACGTGAGCTTGAAAAAATGAACGTGAGTGAGCATGCAGATTTTTAGTGTAATTGTCGCGTGATTTTTTTCGCTTTATTGTAATTTTTTCATATTTTTTTATATTTTAAAGTTTTTTTTTCGTGAGCGTGAGTTTTTGTGTTCGTGACCAACTTTTCCTACACTCACGCGAGCGTGCATAAACGTAAGCCAAAACTATAAGGTCGTGCATGAGTAATTTTTTTTTTCTTGAGCCTGCATGAGCGTTAGCGGAAAGTCACTCACGGTCCCATCTCTAATTTTGATATGGAATTAATAATTCTTGAATAAGAAAAAAATTTCAATACATTTTCCACCCCGTTGTTTAGATTATAGTTTTTGTTTTTTTTTGTTATTTTAAATTTATAAGAAATAA
The DNA here is from genome assembly GCA_956483585.1 of Gymnocheta viridis. NCBI lineage: Eukaryota > Metazoa > Arthropoda > Insecta > Diptera > Tachinidae > Gymnocheta > Gymnocheta viridis. Next base: position 14,260,232 of record OY101442.1, read on the forward strand.
CTAAAAGAAAATTTAATATTTTATATTTTTCATTTCGTACATAAAAATGTCTTTAAAGTGTTTCAAAACTTTTTGTCTTTTCGTGTGCTGCTTGGTGTGGCCGGTGCCGGTGCCGGTGCTGGTGTTGATGTTGATGCTTTTTTTTATGAATCATAATTTTTGTTTTAGAGCTGAAATAAGTTTCATATTTTAATGTTATTTTATGATACTTTTTTTTTAGACAGCGCTGTGGTTGTTGTTGTTGTTGTTGTTATTGCAAATCTGTAGGCGCTGATGAATCCACTAAATATTTTATTTTTCATTAGCCGAAAACGTGAGTGGGGGGACCGTTTGGATGATGTTTTTCTTTTTTATATGTATTTTAAAATACCAAGAGGAGAAAAAAACTAAATCAATTGGAAAACACAAAGACAGACGACACACATACTGCACGTTGAAAAACTAAAACATATTTAAATGTTGCGTTTTATTTGATTTATATTTTTATCGAGGGAAGTTGGCAGAAAGTCGGAAATACATAAATGTCGAATGTTAACTTCAATTAGGGGGCCGGCTATTTATTATATATGAAAATTGTTCAGTTTCAGATTCATATAAAAAGCCGTAAGTAAACATTTTCTTAGATCGTGTTTGTCCCGGTTCATACTTACAAAATTTGTTGCTGCAATTCGTGAATATGTGGGGAGAGTGTTGAAATAGAAATACAGTAGTTTTCCGATATAACGAACATTCGATTTAATGAACATCGCATTTAACGAGCACCCAAATTTTTATTTCCATTCTTAAGAATCTTATATTTCGAACAAAAATTAAATTTTGTACTCGGTTTAACGAACAAATTTGTAATGTAAAACAAAACGATGAACAGAACGAAAAGGAGGAAGAGCTTGATGAAACTGAAATTCTAGAGACCAAAATAAAATACGAAGATGTCTTTAGGCACTTCGAAATTTGTATTAAATGGGCTCAGCAAAACAATATTAGTAACGCAATTTTAATGCATTTGAGAGAGCTTTAAAAATATGCCATTAAAATGCAGACTGCGTTTATCCAATTTTTTTAACAAATTATTTTTGTATTACGCAGTTTTTATGAATTTTTTCTTTCCTTTAAATTATGTACTATAATTTTAATAAAATATTAAATATTTATAGTTATTAATAAAATAGGCGACGCTATTAATTTTTAATTTAGTACTGGATATAACGAACGATTCGCTTTAACGAACAGGCCTTACAACCATTAGGTTCGTTAAATCGAAAACTACTGTATATACATTTTGTATTCTTTTCTCGCTATTTCTCACTGAAAAATAAAAAGTTGCTGCAACAAAAATTGCAAGTCTGGACTGGGACTTTTATAGCAAAAATATTGGCAAATATCGTTTCTCTTGAGAGTAAGACGTGTTTTATTGAGCTCTGCTAAAACCTTTAAATTCTGCCTTAAACTATTTACAAACAATAATAAATTAATTCGACTTGAAATAATTAAATCTTTGTCGTGTGTTTAATTTGATTTTTAATTTGTTCTTTAAAAAAAAGACTGCGTTTTTATTCTAATCTTCATACTTCATACATTTTTATATTAACACATATTCATACCAACTTTGCATCCTCTTTTTCCAAAAACACACTGGCTTCGGCCATTAAAAGTATTGAGATCAAAAAGAGGATCAAGTTCTTGAGAGGTAAAATAGCATTTAATTTCTAGGCAAACTTCCAACTCGGTAATATTCTTTTCTGCATACTTTTTGCGATATTAGAGAGGTAAATCTATTCAAAATCATTATTATTATTTTTTTTTATTCCACAAAAACATTGTCAAGTTTGCCTATTAAGAACTTGGTTCACTTTTTCAACTCAATACTTTTAATTCCCGAAGTTTCTGTATAGGAAGTTGGCCTTATTTTTCACATTTATATTTTTGTGCGAATATTTATTACATTTGATTGAGAGAGCCGCCCTAATGTTTCTCCGCTATTCTCATTTTTTTCTTTTTTCAATAAACAAATAGAAAATCAAAACGACAGACTAAAAATAAAATTCCAAAGAATGAAAATTTTTCCATAATCAAAGTGCACTTTAGAGAATTGCATTTAGGGGAGACAATTAAAGTTAAAAGAAAATATGAAAGTTTTTACAGGGTGGCCCAAAATGAATCATTCTTCCCTCACAATATCCATTGTGGCTGCCTGTGATGTGTGTGCGGTTGCACCGTCTTGTTGAAATCACATGTGCACCGATCTCCGCTCTTTTAAAATCCGGTGGTAAGAAGTCGTTTATCATGGCCCTGTTGTCTGCTTGATGTTCCTTCGTTTTCAATAGAACGACCAGTCTGCTGGCACTAATATCCTTCAATGTTTTCATTGTTTTAAATGTAATTTTAAGAAAGAAAGAATTCGTTCGACATTGTGGGTCAAGCTGTAAGTTTTTCTTTTTTTTTTAAATACAGTGAAATTAAGAAAAGCGTTTTTTAAGGAAGGAAAATGCAGAATTATTCGTCAGATCCGTTCTGCTAGTCTGATGTATAAATTGATTCAAATAAAAAAGTACTCTCTTAATAAAATAATGAATTTATCCAAATATAATTTCTTAAATTAAGAAGAAATGGGTAAACTCAGATTTGAACTTAAGCCAAAAAATTTTCATTTCAATATAAAACCTTAAACAGTTCAACAATTACGTATAAATATTAAGTTTATAAAAAAAGTTCTTTAAAAATTTGTCGGTAGCCGACGGTTTGTAGTCAAATGTTTTGCCTCGCCGCCGCAACGATTTTTTAATCAGCTCGTTTTCACAGACGTCAAAATTTTATGCTGTCAAAAATGATATCATTTGGCAGCAGCAGTACCTCTTGAGCGGTGAATATTTCTTAAACGCCCATCGAGATGTGAGTAAATTAAAAACCTTAAAACACATTTTCCGAAAAGCTACTTGTAGTAAAGTGGCGATTTATTTGTGTTCTCTAAGTCGAATTCGCATAATTTTTCGTTTTAAATTCGAGCAACCAAACCTGGTCGAAGGTAAATCGAATGCCTGAGAAAGAATAGGGGAAGATCTGGTCCAAAGACCGTCACTGCGACACCTGAAGGATCTTTAATCGGATGTCATACTTTCGAGAAGTTCTTTCTAAATAATAAAAAAAAGAACTTTTTATTTGCAACTCAATTTCTATTTTATTATAAAAAAATATATATTTTTTATTTTTATATTTAATATAAATTTTTAATTTAACTTTGTGCATTTTACAGGTAATTATATCAAAAGCTGCCTTTTGAAAATGTACTTTTTAATGATTGTTAGTACTAAATGGGCACTTTGAAGTAGTGCTGGCAAATTCTACTACTTTTCATTACTCAATAATATTCAATACTTTTCATTTGGGTACTCAATACTACTCAGTACTTTTAACGGATTTTTTTTAATTTGTAACGCAGTTTTTATCTGCAAATTTTCTATCTTTTATTATTATTATTAAAAAATAAATGTAAAGCTAACTTTCAATTTAACGTTAACAACAACTTAAGAAATAATTTAATTGTTCTCAAAAAAAAATTATATTGTGTTGTTTTGATTAGAGAATCTTACACCTACGAGTTGTCTATTTATACAGTGATATATTTTTAGCCACTCAACTTTTTTAAAAATACAACGCTAAAAGTATCGAGTAACTACTTTTGAGTATTGAGTAAACAAAAAAAGGAAATACCCGATACTCGATACCCACTACCCAATACTTTGCCAGCACTACTTTGAAGCACAAAAGTACCTTTTCCAATATTTGTAGTGAGTTACTCTGTCCCGAAAATGTACTTTGTGTGTCACTTTCCAAAGATCTAACATTTTCATTTTATTTGAAAAAAAGTATTTTTGTTGCTTATTATTTTTCTTTATTATTTAAACAATTACTTATTTAAAATAAGTTAGATGCTCGTTTAGATATCCTTTCCCGAGAGCTGCAAGCAACCAACAAAAATGAACTGCATGCATGCGATTCACTTCTTAAAAGTATCGTTAAATATTAATAAATTCGAAATGCACATTTGAAAGGAGACAAACATAAACATACAAGTAACGTTAGAGCAAAATTATGCAACTGAAGTATTTAAATATTTTGTATTTTGTATTTATGTGTGCATGCACAAACATGCACATGCATGCATATTCACCTGCAAACGAAGGGCAAAACTCAAGCCATGAATTGTTAAAATCAACAAAACTATAAACTTAAAACACTCGTCGCAATCTACAGATCTGTCAATATAAATAATTAATTAAACTAAATTCAATCCAGCACCTCCTCGTTATCCTTGTATGATTACAATTTGTCTTGTCAACAAGATGACAGACAGACAGACAGACAACCTACAAAACAAAATTTCCAAATCTATTTATTTGTAAATTTCAGTATCTTGAGAGTAAAATTTCGTAAAACTGAATGGCCGTTTATTTGTAGCAAATAGCTGCACTAGTTGGTTTCTCTGTCGGTTGCAATAAATAATTGCCATTTGTGTTGACATGCAATTTCCTCTTCAGCTGAAGAGAAAGCTTAACAACACACACTCACACATGTAAATGTTTGCATTTATCCTTTGGAGGACATGCACACCACACACTCCACCAGGATACAATATCAAGAAAGCCCTGTAACATCTACTTAAGTTTGACAGATCTTAAGGCATTTTCAGTTTAAATAAACTATATTTTGATTTAATGTGATTATTTCTCGAACTAAATTCGTTGTTAGTGATATTATTCGGCTAAAGTTCGTAATTGGATGGATATGAGAAGATGTTTCAAAGGAATGTTTAAGAAAATTTAACATCAATTAATTTCAACTGACACGAGAGAACAGAAATAACGTTGTTTTTCGGGAGCCGCTGAACTCTCACCACCATCAGTGTTTTATGTGTGTTTTCATTTCTCTGCCACCTTTTTAGTGGCCCCGTTGAATTTGATTTCAATCTTTATTTATACAAAGTATGACCGGCCCGAAAAAGAATACGAGACTTATTTGTATTGTGGCAGGTATTATTATTTGTTGAGGTTGATGTTAATTTTAGCAGTCAAGAACATTCGTTAATTTTAGATTTTTAATTTATGTCTTTTTTATTAAAAAGTTTATTTTTGTTTTTATTTTTTGTTAAAAATTATTTTTTATTAAAGTAATTTTTTTACATATTTATATTTTTTTTATAAATAAACTTAAACTGCGATGCCCTTTTGGTATTGTCTGCAGAAACTCTCAGGGTCCAGACAGGAATCAAACCTGCGACGTACTCCTCTGTGCCAAAAAGTTGTCCAAAAAGGGAAAAATTAATTTAAAGAAATCTTAAAAACTAAGTACGCAGCTCGATACAAAACAACATTTTACATCATATTGTAAATTTTTAAGATTTTATTTTGCGATTTGTAGCTCTGAGACGCTGCTACAGTCCGGAAAGTGAAGAAAATTAAATGCGGTTTTAATGTTTTTCTGGCGGTTTCAAGATGTTTATATGACATTTTTTGTCGCTAAGCGAATAAAAGTATTACATTGATTTTTTTTCACTGAAAGATTTGACCAAAATCTATTTTTGGTATTTAAAAAAAGAATTATCTTGTATATTAATGTTGAATTAATTCGTTTAAAAACAAAAAATTAAATTTGTACACTTTTTCCCAAAAAAAAAAGAACACGGTTTTTAAAAGTGAAGGCAGCAAATGAATAAATTAAGTTTTATACCACAATATAATTTAAAATCTCTAATTTTAGACGATTTTTTTATTGCAAAAAATTTTTATCAAAACCGTTTTGTAACTTCGAAAAATAACATGGCAAAAGTTTATACAAGATTACATAAAGTTATTTCAAATAGTAAAAGAATCTGATGGTAGATCCATTGACGATATACTGCATGGGAGAGCGGTTGTTATAAAAAAAGCCACTAGATTTTTTTATATCAAATTACACCTAAAACTATCAAATAACTCAATCTTTCAATTCAAAAAACACGTTTAATGATTTTGGCCAGCTTTTCGGGCCAAAAAATATGAATAAATGAAAATATGAATAAATGAAACCAAGTAAATTAAAAGAAAAAGTTTTTTATTTTTATTTGCAATGTATGCACATCGTCAACTCAACCACTTAATACTTAAATAATTAAAAAAATTATATGAAATAGTTTTCTTAATTTTTCCTAATTTCAACGCAGACTTTAACAATAAATTTTCCCAAAGCTGCAGCTCTTTGGCGAAATTTTAGTTTTAGAACATGAAATATTATTTATCACCTCAAACTTCATTGACTGCAAATATAAATTCCATCTGTTTAAAAATACCAAACAGAGTATCATACAGCATATCGACCCCCGTGTGCGAAATTATCGTATGTTACACTTTTTATGAAATCGATTTTTTTATGCAAATCGGTTCTAAATCAATTAATTAATCTGTTGACAAAATATTATAGCGATAAATATAATAGTTATGGAGATAATACAATGCACATTTTATCGTATGTAACAGTTTTGTAGTATATAATAGCAATACAAATAGTAATAAAAACGGTCTCCTGTAAATTTTAGTTTTTGTAACATACGATAATATCGCGCACAGGGGTCGATATTTGGGATTTGCTTGAAAACGGAACATCTCTAGATTTGGCAGACATGAACGAACATGTTCACCAAAAGTGGGTGATTGTTTGTGAAAACGAATACGAGAATTCGTTACATCACTAATACGTACACTCGCATAGTTTTTGCAAGTGCTTTGTGTGCAAACGCTCCCCTTCCTCCTGCTCAAATACTGTGCATAACATCATCAAATCTTGTACATGTCGCTCATTTACTTGAATAACATCACAACTCAAAAAACGTAATTTTTTATTTTATAATGCAGAATTATTTTTTGTATTGTTTTTTTTTATTTTGTGTAAAAATTTCATTGAAATATCGTATTTAGGTGAATATTTCTTTTTATCATGCAGCTGTGTGTAACTGCAAAAATTTTATGCTGGTTTTCTGAAGAAAGAGTTTTTTTTTATTTGAGTTGTGACGCTGTTTGAGTAAATGAAGGATATTACATCAGTTATCTGCTCGTACAGTTGTTGGCTGTTAATTTATGTAAATAAATATGTGTTTATGGGTGTGCTCGTATGTTTGTTGATCCTTAAACATTATTAGAGCAAAAACACACACACACAGACACACACACACACACTCATAGACAGACACACACTGCTCCATGTTGTAAGTTTGCTTTAGTGCGTGTTTGAAATTTGTAATTGCTTGGCTGACTGTCTGTGCGTGTCACCACTGATGATGAATGCTGTTGGCTTTTGGACTAATTTGCCACATAAATACCAACTACACTGATGCTGATGCTGATGCTGATGTTGATGCTGATGTTGCTGCCACTTTTATTACTCTTTTACTGTATTTAGTCCTTGTCCTGTGAACTCTACAGCAACAGCGTCATGGAACTAGAGTTTTTTTCTTTCTTATTTTTTTACTGCAAAATAAAAACGCAATGAACTGACTGACATTTCAGTGAGTGTGTGTTAGTCGAACTTATTGTGGCATTGAGCAAAATACTTAAATGCTGACGATTTTTCTTACAATCAGCTAATTTTCATGTATGTGTTTGTGTGTTTACGTGTGTGCATATATATGTGTGTGTGTTAATTTGTGTATGTGGTTTTATTAGCATTTGCCAAAAATCTCTTATTTGTGAGAATCTATTTTGGGTTTGTTATTCAAGTGTCGTCTCGTTTAAATTTCGGTTTTCACCAGCTGAATATTAAAAGCGCTTAATCTTGTGCCGCATACAATTTGCCACAAAATATCTGAATCAAACGCACACACACACACACACACATACACTCACTCACACAGACATTTTAATCCAAATAACCAGGCTTAACAGTGGATGGTTTGGTAACAATGAATCGATACATCGATGAATATAAAATTGCATACATGATGTCCTCATGAACTTTGTATTCAAAGTTTATTAAGCAAAAAACTAAACTTGCTTGCGAGATTGCTTAGAGCCCTTTTTCCACATGGAAAAATTTACTTTATTTATTTTATATACAAAATGTTTCTTAAGCTAAAAGTCCAAACGACGCGTTCTACGCGTCATGCTTCCTACGCGTCTCTCAAAAAAGTTGAATCATGTATTTTCATACAGCGAGTTACAAAACAAAAGCTTGCAGCGCTTGTGACGCGTAAAAAGTTGAATAATATTCTACTCATACGCGTCGTGTACAACATATCAATCAGCTAGAGCTGCCAAGTTCCGAGTCTAAAATTTTTTTGAGATTGAACATTTAATTATTTGAAAGCTATTTTCGTAAGCAGTTGATGAAAAACGAATTAAAACAATTTATTGAATAACTTAAAAACTTAAAAAAAGATAACAAAAAGTCTGCAAACTTTTCTTGAAATTTAATAGGCAAAAACGTGTATAAAGCGTGGTGTGTGTAACGTGCAGTTTTTAAAGCGTGCGTCAAAAGCTTAAAACACATGAAACGCAAGGACTATCGTTGAAATTTCTCTTTTAGTAAATAAACTAAACAAAAACAATAAATATTTTTAAATAGCATAATTTTTATTTTAAATCAGGCGAATGAATTTAGAAGAAGACGGCCGTCCCTCAATTAATGGGAAAATATCTGGAAACATTTCTTTTATTTTATTTTATTTTTCTTAAACGAATTCGACAGCATCGGTAGTATTCCGCCCAACTATCGAAAATATCGAAAATATGCTGACAATCGGTAGTTTACAGGTCTCTACGGAATAATTCTCTTTTTAATGAAGCAGAAACAAGTTATTAGAAGCTCTTCAAGAAGGACAGAAATATGAAGGCCTTTTGAGTTTTGTCGCAGCGGCCATATACTTCGTTGCATAACTATAAAGCCACTTGATTTTTTCTGTTTTCTCTTTAGTTACAAATATTTTTTGAAAATTATAGTGCCTTTGGGAGAGTGATAGCAAAATTTAAGAGAACAGTTCATTGAAATGAGAGAAATATTAAGTATTTATATTTTGTTAGTGTTTCATAACTATAAAGTCATTTTACGATAAATAAAGAAGAATAGTATCAAATTAAAAAAATAAAAGTTATTTATTTTAATTAAGCAATTTCAATCAGTTTGCAACAAAATGCTGCGTGGTACAAACTTAACCGATTTGTAAAAATGGCCAAATTTCAGTCCATTTGGAAGAAGGTTTAAGTTTTCGGGGAATTTCAAGAAAAATAAACCGTTCACTTGTAGTTATAAGAAATTATGTAAAAAATCCGAATGGTTATGGTAAAAATAAAACTGGCGGCTCAAAACAAAAGCTTTCTGAACGAGACAAGCGTAAAATAACCAACTGTGCTAGCAACTCAATGAAGAGTCTCCGCCAAATAATTGATCAGTGTCAGGCAAATGTGTCCAGATCAACCGTGTGTAGAGTTTTAAAAGTTTACCAGGTTATAATTCATTCCCACAATTACATCGTTCACATCCGAAAGTTCACAGTCAGAATCAAACAAAATACTCATTTTTATTTATTAATTTGTTTCTTTTTGTTTATGAAAAAAAATTTTACGAATGTAAACAATTTCAATATTTTTCTTTTGTTTTTCTAAACAGCTGACTCCTTTTACAGAACAAGTAATTCAAAAAAATTTCCTACAGAAAAGAACGGCACAGAACGGCAACGAAAAGTAAAAACTAATGAGGCCTTTACACAAACCCCATTTGTTACGTAGTCGTTAACGTGTCGCCCAGTTTCGTTTTATTTTTGACGTGTTCCTTGAACAGGCTATTAATTTTTTTATGATTTTTACATATTTTTAGTTAACTGATTTTATAGTTATGAAACACTTGTTAATTTTGTTATTCTTATTTCTTAATTTTTGTTAAATATGTTTCGTCTTTAATTAATTTTTTTATATATAATTGTTAGAGTTTTCTACTTCTTTTGTAACTTAAGAAATTGAAAAAAATCAATTGACTTTATAGTTATGCAACGGAGTGTATAAATATATTTTAAGTAGAAACAGCTTTCGGCTTTAAGCAGCATAACAGCTTGAGTATCTGTGTGTGTGTGTGTCTGCATTAATTCATAATTGTAAATTTAGTTAAATTCAACAAAATTTGCTACTTATTGGCAGAACATGTGTGTGTTCAGGTGTGTATGTGCATGTGTGTGCATGTACATGTGTGTATGTGCCTGCTCATTCAAGTACCTGTTGTGCATCCTGCATTTGTGTCCTCTCTGTAAAGGCAGGCAATTAAAGTATTCAAGTAATTGTTATTTGCAATCCATTTTAGTTTGAAATTATTAAATTTTTTATTTTATAAAAAAGTCTAAAGGTTGTTTGTTAATGGCTTTTAATCATGAACATAATGTGATTATTCGTTTAAAGAGTTATTAAAATTTATTATTCCAAATGTGTTAAATATTTCAGCAATTGCTTGTGAGTTGACCAGAACTGTTCAAATCATTTGCTTGAAAACACTTGATTTTTGCTTTGTCTTTATGTTTTACTCAATATTATTTAAGTAAATAATAGTTTTAAATACTATTTTATGTGTGTTTATCTAGATTTAAATTACACTGTCCAACAGCAAAAAAGAAAAGATAAATAATAAAATAAAATGAATCTAATGAATAATGATGCATCCTATGTGCAATTATATATTTTTCATTATTATAAATCCTAGATTTTTCTAATCGTTCCGACATTTCAGGTACATATGTTAAAGATTTATAAATTTTTGGTTCAGAAGAAACATCTGAACTTCTTGTTATATATCTATATTGTCTAATTAATTGACAAAGCAAGTGTTTAGGAAAACTATTCTCATTTAAAATATTTTTAATTTAGGTTGCATCAGATAATTAGCAAATTAGTAAGACAAAAGATAGAATAGGGACATTAGAGAGGTCTAATTTAGTTTACGAGATACCACGCGGTGGCTGTAAGTACAACTAATAAAAAATTAAAAACTAGATTAGCTGGTGTCATAGATCAGATCAAAAATACAAAAATAACATTTCTTCACAAAAGACAGCATTAGTATCACATTGTGTTAATTTTAATCACAATCCTGATTTTAGTAACGTAGCAGTTTTAAATACGGCAAATAACTACAAACGCCGATTTATGTTAGAGATGCTACAATATTAATTTTAAAGCAGATACAGCTAGTGTTGCTCATGCATATAGATATTTATTACATAAGAACGGAAGCGGAAATTGAATATTTGGTTGATAATATTTTATTTTTGTGTACATATGTATTTATTAAGTTGTTCATTTTTTGATATTTTAATTTTGACAATTTTTGTATTTTTTGTTTTTTGATTATTGTAAAAATTTTTTATTTAAAAAATATTTTTATTTCCCTGAAGAAGCCACACAAGGATGTGGCGAAACATCGGTTAACTAATAAAATTTTATAAACGTTTTTTATAAAAAAATTGACCTATAGCTCGAGAAAAATTAGATTCATTTAAAAAAAGGTTGAAAAATATATAAGAATAATTAATAAAATAAAAAAAAAATATAAATTTCAGACAAGTGATTCTGGAAGAGGAGTTCAAAAAAAATATACCTGCATTGGCGTTTTAAAAGCTTATGTCTGCTCGGCGAGTTAAAGTTTCCCCCTTTTTGTAAATGTTACTTGTGAATCGGCATAGCAAACCATGTGAATCTGTCATGTCAGGTGTACAATATGTTCCGCGAATTTCTGTAAAACACTACGAAAAAATTTTTGTAGAACATTTCAATCATTCAACTTTTTTATTAAATTAATTTTTTTGAGGAATTTTCAAAAGCAGACAAAAAAGACCCATAAACTACTGAAGAGTTAGAGGGTTAAAATGTCCCACAAAAATATGTGTCTATGAAAAGGTCAAATAAAATTTATAAAAGTGACTCCAAGTACAAAAATCATACATGTAACAAAGTTCTAATGTGATTTAAAGAAATAACTTATTATGTCGAATAGTTTTTTTACCACTATATCTACAGTACAGACTCGATTAACGCAACCCTCGATATGGGCAACACGTCGATATTCGCAACATCGAAATTCTTAACATTATTGACTCTGTTAATGCAACTTTTCAAAAAAAACAAGACCTCAATTAACCCAACTTTGCAAAAAAAAATAAGATTCTCTATTTCGTTTAGTTTTTTACTTAAGTTTTTTATTAATGAATTCAAAACTATAAACCTTTGAGCATGAAATTTTATGATTACGTACAGAAATCATTTTTATTCGCTGTTCGAGGAATGACTAAGAATTTTTGGGTGGTGCTTTTGTTTTTAAAACCAACGTAATTCAACAAAATTCTTTGTTTGTGAGTGATTGTTCTAAAAAGATAACAGCCGAAATTTTCACACTTTTTCTTTTAAAAAACATGCATTTTCAACTTGATAACACCCATCAGTAAAAATTTACATTTATTAATTTTAAATATGTATTTGTTTTTATTCTCTATTTAAATTAAATTATTGCATTTATTTTGAAAATTAATCTTTGTTTCTTTAATAAACCTTTTATTTGGTTTAAAATAAGCTTTTTAGTGGAAAATACACGGTTTTCGCAACAGCCCCAAATTTCTATTGGTTGCTTTAACCGAGTCTGCACTGTATTTTCGTAAAAGATGTTGTGGAAAATAAAAAACAAAACAACGCAGCAAAGCTAAATAAACAAAACATGTTCATGTTAAAAAAAATTATTACAAATCTCAAGCTTTGATATGTAAAAGCTTTCAAATGTTAACATTTAACAGAAAAGCTTTTTACACTCATCGAACACGCACACACAATGAAACATTCTCACTTACAAATTTACAATTTTTACTTCGTCTGACATCATTTTCGTGTTTATTTTCTGGTAAAAACAATAGAAGAAGAAAAATTACAAGCAGCGGCTTTCGGTGACGTCACACCGCCCCCCCCCCCCCTTTTGTTTTCCTTTAAAACTTTTTCTATTTACACGCGATAATACGTAAAGGAAAATGCGCCAAAAATATTCAATTAAAAAAAAATTAATAAATAGTTGTTGTTGTTATTGTCAGTGGCAGGGATGCCAGATAATTTTTTCCCGTGTTCCCCAAACTGAAAATGGTAAGAATGTATGCGGCAAATAGACGCCATTCGAAATATTGTGGCCCTTAAAAATTCTGTGTTTAAGAAATAAATATGTATTTATAATTAAAATCTGTGAAATTTTATTAACGAATTGTACTTTTTTCTCGCTTCAAGTTCAGTTCGCTGCTTTATTGCAACGTAACTGAAATTGTAATTTAAAATAAATGAAAGTTCACTTAAAGACCGGTCTACTCATTTTTCATTTAAATTAAAAAGTTCATTTAATTTTTAATGTTAAAAAATTAATTGACTTGAGTCCGTAAAAATAAAAGATTTTTCTTTTGTTTGTGTAGGAGAGTAAATCAGCATTGAATGTAACCGAAAATCCGTATTAATATGTCCTTAGTTTTTTGAATGAATGTTAGAATCAGTTAAAAATAAAATTGCTTACAATTTTAAATGGTTATTCTTTTAAAAATTACTGAACGGATTACTTTTTGAATAACGTACAGTCCGTTACTGTAATAATATTGTGAGTGTATCTAAAAAAAACGTGCTTTTTGAGTTAAAAAAACAATGCAAAAACTTACACAACAATCACGCTGAAAATCTCTTCATTCAAGCTTACTCACTTAATTTTTTAGGCTCACATTCATGCACGTGATAGAAACAAAAAATTTATCACGATCATGCGTGATTCACGCTAATCACGAGAGCGATGCCCATCTCTACTTCCATCAATATTTTATTTCAAACTAGAACCCGAATATCTAAACTCAAATGTTAATTTAATCTCTTTCAGCAACAAAAATTTTTCGACTTTATGGTTAAACTGTCGAATCTGGCAGCCCTTATTGTTGCGTTATTTCGCTTTCTCTCTCTTTCCCTCTCTTGTGATTGAAAAAAAAAAATAAAATGATTTATTATCCTTCGCTCTCTCTCTCTCTGTTGTTTTATGTTAGCGTTCCCAGTTAAAGGGATTTGACCAAAATTAGGGGATTGTTATATGGGATGATGTTGAATATTTCTTGTTGTGGATACGGGGACTTCTTTTTTACGAATAACGTATTTCTGCTGAGCCTCATCCAACGTCTACACGCTGCACTTGTTATTGCCGCAATTGTCAAATTCAATGTTGAAAAATGTACACAAACAACACAAGCTTACGCAATCGCCCATAATCTCATTACAAATAATGAAACATTAAATGCTCACGGACATACGGACAAAAAAACGAAAAAAATTCTACACAACTTAATGTCTTTTGTTACCCACGATTCCACAAATCCAAAGTAGACAAAAATCTCCGTCTCATTGCTGCCCCTATTTGTTTGCAAAAACTGAAAAATAACAAACATGCATGTTTTGTTTTGAATTGTTTTGTTTTGAACTTGACGTGGATACTTGCATGTGTCATAAGCTGTACAAGTGTTATTAGTAGTAACTTTAAATTCTTACAGCTCCCAAAGTACTGAACGAATCTTAATCAAATATAGATTGAGCATATCTGCAAGTAAATACCTTTAAAATGATGAGCATAAACTGCATTGCAGGAAATGGTCTCGGCTAATAATTACATAGATAGACAGATATGAAATTGGACAATCGCGGCCATAAAAATTGTTACGTAATGAGCTAGTCTTACCATTTTCTATAAACATAGCCGATATTTTGGTTGCATGTCTAATCGGGTTTCAAAAAGACTACTTTTCATTGCTCGGAATAGAGTGCTGCCAAAATTTCACAATTTCAAATTAAAACTTCCGACGAAATATTTTCCATAATTTACTATTCAGCAACACTGAACAGCAAATATTAAAATTAAATTTTTAATGCGTTAAGGAATTGTTCGACTTGAGGTCTGTCATACAACTCATCTACATATATTATTAATGGGCAAACACGTTTTTTAGATCCCTTTTACGGCCGTAATACTGAACCGATTTTGGAAAGATTTATATGTATGTTTTAATAGTGTCTTACATAAATCTTTACAATCTTAATTTTATTTAAATCGGTTCCATATTTAGGGAGCTATAAGTGTTTATAGTTGCTACTAACACATGCACACTTATTACACATGCATGTATATGTGTTTCTCCAATTTCCCTGCAGGAAATGTCAATAGTGAAATTATACTGAATGTCTATTGACGATGTCACCAGTACTATTGACAAATTATACCCCAAATAATGCTATCTACTGTTGACATTTAACACAGGCTTGTCTTACGAAAAGTACCCTGCGTCAATACTAACTGGGTAGTTCTTGTGGTCGAGAAGATGTCAATAGTATGATTGTACTGACTTACTATTGACGATATCACCATACTGTGGGAAATCTCCGTAGTAAAACTATACTGATTCACTATAGACGTCGTCAACACTTGCAGGAAATGTCAATATTAAAATTATACTGACGATGTCACCAACGTCATTTTATCTAAATATAGTTGAAACAGGTACAAGTATTTCTTTAAAATAATATTTAAAAGTAAAATAAAGTATAAAATATTTTACAGTCTTCTTTGAGGTATACTTTTCTTATTGTTAAATAACATGAAAAGACGTCGTTTCGTTTTAAATTAATAATTTGTTTTTAACCGTCAAACATTTTCTCTATCTATCAAAAACTAAAGACAAAAAAAATTGTTGACAGTGTCACCAAAAAGACACCATAAGTGTTGACATAAATATTGACATGGACACACTTAACCCCATCCTTCCCTCAAGGTTGCTTTTGCATAGAAATGAGAGAGAGAGAGTTTTAAGTTGTTCATTTATAATGTTTTTTATTTTTGTATTTTATCACATGTATTTATGTAAATGTTTAATATTAATTTCTAGAATTCGGTCGTTTGAGTCGACCGCTGTATACACCAGTTAATTATAAAAGGTGTACAACACAATACATTCATCTATTTTTTTTTACCTGTTGCCATCAAAAAAAAAAACTCTGGTATTTGGTAGATTTTCGTAAATGAAAAAACTTGCCGGTATCCCTATTTTTTGCTTACGCCGATACGCAATTATGTTGTTCGATGCGGTTTTTCTTGTTATTGTTTTTATTCAGGATGTGGGTCAAAATCAAGTTTCATGTTTTAACAAAACCAGTCGACTAACGGTTGTTGAGTGAAGCAAGCTCAGACATGCAGTGATACGGCTTAAGTGAATTCGTTTGAATTAAATCAATAAAATAAAAATAATAAAAAGGCAAATTGTTGCAAAACAAAACGTTTTGTAATCAAATAAATTTTTAAATGGAATTGTTTACATGTGCGTGTGTATTTAAATACTTAAAATAAATTGTTAAAAAATATTAAAAGTACTGATTATTAATTACTTAATCAAGTCAGTTTTAATTCCTCTAAAAGTTCTGTTGCTTATTTTTTTTTCCAAAGTTCTTCTTAAAATTTTTAAACATTTTGTGGTTTTAATACAAAATTTATAACTCTTTCTTTACTTTAATTACTTTTAATTTTAATATGTAAGTAAATTATGTAAATTTTAATGAAATATTATTAAATAAATAATTAATTAATAATAAAATTATGCACATATGGAAACTGCTGTAGCACAGTCTTTAAGATTTTATCTCATAAATATTTAATATCTCTACCAATCATATTATATAATTATAAATAAATTCCTACTACAAAAAAATGCTGACTTTTGGGACCTGCCTTTTATGTCACAGGAGTATTTTTAATATTTACATACATACATGCACATGTACATTAGGGGGTAACTTATTTCCATTTTTTGCAAATATCAAAATGGCCTTAGCATAGTCGAATAGTATATTGAAAACTTTTTAAAAATATTATATTAATTTTTCGCGGTTTTCAAAAAAACTTATCGACAAAACGCGGTAAAGTTGGAAAATTATTTTCTTTTTTTATTTCTACATTTAGCCAAAAACTTAACACATTAAATTTGAAATTCCTGTCTTTTAATAATTAATAAACTTATTCTTATATATTTTTTCGACCTTTTGTTTTTTTAATGAATCTAATTTATCTCGAGCTATAAGTCAATTTTTTATAAAAAATGTTTATAAAATTTTATTAGATAACCCATATTTCGCCACATCCTTGGGTGGCTTCTTCAGGGAAATATTGATAAATTAGATTCATTTAATTAAGTAACTTATTAACTTTTTTTGCAATAAGATATTAAAAATATTTTTATTAATTTTTATTTCTTTAGGGATTTTTGCAAATCGTTTTTGTGGGTGAGTTTTTTATTTTCAAATGACCCAAAAAAATTGTTTTCGTAAATAATACAATATTCGCTATCGCCGAAATTTGGTTATACCCCTAATGTACATTTGTGTATGAATGAATATATGTATGTGTTAGCATTGGCCAGCCTTTTCGTATACACACTGCAAACTTGTCTGTAAAAATAAGTTTGTAGACTACGAGTATTTACCACTAGCAGCAGTCGGGCTTTACATAAAAAGCACTAAATAGTCTGCAACTACAAGTTTCTTTTTTCCCAAAAAAATATAATTTTTTGGCAGGCAACCGACTACAGTCTCAAATGGCATTAAAAGACTAGACAACATAAACGCATGCAAATATTTCTAGCCGCTAGTTTAAGCCAAATTGTTTAGACCACAAACTCTGTCAGCTTTTGTGGTCTAAAAATTTCAATTTCAAAACTGTTCCTGGATAAAATAAAATTTAAATAAATCAATAAATCCTCATCATTTAGTTGACATCCATTTAAGCGAGTAATTCTAAAGGACTCACTACTACTTACCAGGAAAACCAGAAATATGCTCTAAAATTATTTTGATTAAATATGATTAAATTTGCAGTAAAAAAGTGCAAATATGCTCTACAAATTTACAAAAATATGCTGCTAAAAAGAACCAAAAAGTTGTTTGTTTGAAAATAAAATTCAATTGAATAACATTTTCAGTTAAAATAAAATTAAAATAAACGTAACAGCAGCAGAAACAGAACAACTGAGGGCAAATCACGGCAGTCGATATCGAACGAAATCCCATATAAATTTTTTTTTAATTTGTATGGAAATTTCGTTCAATATCAAATGCCGTAATTTGCCCCCTGAATGTAAGACTGAAATTGTACATCAATTTCTAAGGAGATCCTGATATCAGAATTCTAAATTTTTGGATAAACTAAAACAAACTTAATAATTATACATTAATTATTGTTATTGCAATAAACAACAGAACATTGACTTAAATTATTAAATAAAAAGAAGTTTTGTTACATCTAAATAAATTTTTTTTAATTAAAAATATTCTATTGACATGAAAATTTTATGGCTTAAGTTCAAATCTGAATTTATGGAATATTTGGAATAATTACTCATCAGAGATGGAATTTCATACTAACCTAACTAAAAAAACGTTGAAAAATCATGAAAATTTCTAAAACGCAAAAATATCTCTGCTCTAACAGAATATTGACTCAAATCAAATTAAAAAGTTCTGTCTAATGCATCTGCATAAATTTTTGTACATTGAAAATGTTCTTTCAAAATCTGCTCATATAAAAGCAGCTTCTTTAAAAGACAATACTGCGTTAGGACTATATTTTAAAACTGCTTTAATTTAAGTAAATGTAGACTGGAAATGGTATGTAAATGGTGAAAATTTTGCTTCACGTTCCAATTGCAAGATTAACAAAATTGAAAATCACTCATTGCTTGATCTGAATTTCAAACATTAGTAAGCAAAACTAAAAATCAATAACGCACCAATATATGCTTTATAAGGGTCGAAGAGGCTCTATAAATTCGAAAAATGTTGAAAACATGCTCTTAAGACTAAAATATCCAAGAAGATGCTATAATGGAGAAAATATGCAAATATGCAAATATGCAAAAATATGCACAAACAAATGGATGCCAAAATTCATAAAAATTTCTAAAACGCATAAATATCTTTGCTACGCCTCGATAGGTGGCACAACAAAAAACATGCAATTGCCTATTTTCGGTTTCCCTGCTTAGTAACCCTTCATAATCATTTTACAACATTACCATTGGCCAACAACTGTCATCTACAGCGTGGCGCAAAATTAATAATTCTTCCTTTACAACATCCATTAAATCTGCTGTGATGTGTTTGCGATTGCACCGTCTTGTTGAAACCACATTTTCGCCGAGCCTCGCTTCTTCGAAAGCCGTCAATAATAAGTCGTTTATAACGGCCCTGTAGCATCGTCTGGTTGATGTTTTTTCGTTCTCAGCCACAGCTGCGATATTCTCGACCCAACGACCAGTCCGGTGGAGGTCACGCCCTGCAAGGTCTTTTGTGATTCCAGTTTGATCGAGTCGAGCAGCTGAATGGCGGAATGTTAGCGCGACAAGATTAGACGTCGAAATTCGCCGATTATTGGTTTAAAAAAATTTTTAACAATTATTCCACGGTCTTCTTGCGGAGTAAAGCGTTCCGTTGCGCTGTCTGCTTCACAGATATCAAATATAATTGACGTACGACACCATTTGCAAAAGTTATAACATCTTCCGATTGTATGATTAATTTTGCGCCACCCTGTATTTATTTATGTATGCACACTTGCTTGAATGATTTCCATTATTAATAATGCTGCCGCTCCTCAATTGCGTTTCTGTTTGCTGTTTTCATTTTCCACAAGCGGATAAACTCGGGTTGCTTAACTTTTGTTGGCCATTAAATATTTATTTATTAAAACTTTACGTAGGTTGAGTTTAAGGATAACGTTGACGAGCATGGAGACAACAATGTAAACAAAAAAACCCTAAATACACTTATACACACACACACATAAACAAAAATACACAGGTCTGTACATTAGAGCGAGTCACGAAAAAAATTTGCTATCAGCTCCCTCAAATTATAATGTATGTTGTAGTTTGACTACTAAGTAGAGGTGGGATCGTGAGTGACTTTTCACTCACGCTCATGATAAAAAAATTAATCATGCACGACCTTATTTTTTTGGCTCACTTTCATGCACGCTCACGTGAGTGGAAAAAAGAGAAGGCAGTAAGGCAGAATTAGTTTGTAAACAGCTCATGGTTTTTGCAGTGCACAATTCTTGGCGTGGACGCACAATATGGTTGCATCGAATGTTAGAAAAATTATGAAACTTGTGCATTCATAGTTTTTCACTTCTTCAATAATAAATTCACTTGTATCCATATTGTTTAATTTATTTCGCAGAGTTCGTCACCCAACATTAGTCTGTATACAAAAATACACAATTTACTTGCATTCGATTTATCGGACGCTGTGCTTTAATGGGTTAAGATGTGTTCTGCTTCTGCGTATTTTTTACTTTCTTGAAGTTCGATACGCCTTTTCTAATTTAAGGCGACGATATTCAGTTTGGGGAGAAAATATAAAAATATGCAAAAATATAAAATTTTTTCACACAGTCCAACTCATGAGTGGTCGTCGCTAAGCGGTTA
Source organism: Gymnocheta viridis (assembly GCA_956483585.1). NCBI lineage: Eukaryota > Metazoa > Arthropoda > Insecta > Diptera > Tachinidae > Gymnocheta > Gymnocheta viridis. Next base: position 14,280,753 of record OY101442.1, read on the forward strand.
ATTATTTTTTGTAGTCCTCATAAAACAGCCCCATCTCTAGTTTTAGAGGAGTGCAGCCAAAAAAACACGTTTTTTAACTTCATGCAATATGAGTACCCTAATGTACACAAATTTGTAGTCTAGCAACCATTGTGCTGTTGGGATTTGGAAGTTGTTAATGTTCTACTTGTTTTTAATAGACGTTGGGATGGAGACGTTGCGAGGCGGAGTCGAGTCGATTGCTGAAAATATTATATATTTATAAATGATAAAAAAATCAATAAATTTAACAAGATAAGTTTGTTGGAAGTTGGAGCGATGACTACAAGTGTATTTTATAAAATACACTTATACCACAATAATCACTACTACACTTTTTGTTACACGACAGATGTGTCAAGTCCCAGGATGTTCTATGTTATCGTTCCTTCGCTGGTTGGCTAAACTTAAAATATCTGATTTGCCACCCACTTTAATTTATATGTTGGACGAAACAACCCACTGACTGCACTGTTCCATGCCTCTAGAAAAAAACAAAAGTTCATCTTGAAAGTTTTCAAGGCTAAATGGTTTTTCTTTAACAAAAACGCTGCTAAACATCAACAGAAAATATCATGAACTAAACGGTTGGAAAAATTGCTTGCGAACTGCCAGAAAATAGAAAATACAAAATTTATTTAAATCTGCCTTTATGCTGGAAACAACAACAGCACAACGCGCCCCATAGCTGCCACTCGAAACTAGAGATGGACACCGCTCAATTGATTAGCGTGAATCATGCGTGACCACGCATAAAAGTGATTGGTTTTTTGTTTCAACCACGTGAGCGAGCATGAATTTGGAGCAAAAAAAATTGAGCACAAGTGAGCGTGCATGTATAGATTTATGGCGTGATTGTTTCACGATATTTTTGGTTTATTGTAATTTTTTATATTTTTTTTTAATTTTTATAAAGTTTTGCTTTTTCGAAAGTATTTAGTGAGCGTAAGTTTTCGTGAGCGTGAGTTTTCGTGAGCGTGACTAAATTTTTTTTCCACTCACGTGACCGACCATAAACGTGATCCAAAAGTATAAGGCCGTTCATGAAAGAATTTTCATCGTGACCGTGCATGAGCGTGAGTGAAAGGTCAATCACGCTCCTATCTCTACCCGAGAAACTTACCTGCAAGGCGAAAACAAGTTGAACAAAAACATAAAAATAAAAATGAAGAATCTGAAATAAATTACTTGAAGCAACAACATGACCGAACTCAGCTGTTGGTTGGTGACAGTGAAAGTGCTGCTAATGGCGAAAACAAGTAAAATTTCATTTGTATTTTAAATATGTAATTTGAAGGCGCTGAAACTTAAGTGCTAAAGTGCAAAGAAAAAAAGTTGTACATTGAACACTTGCGCGTAAACGGCATATTAATTCAATAAATTATGCATTTGTGCGGATACAAAACTAAATCGATGCGCAACTAAATATTGTGATTTTTTTAAACTTCTTGCGTGAGTTATTCAAATTTTAAAGCGAGCACAGAGTCCATCATATTGTGTGTGAATATGGGAAATTTTCTCAAAATGGGCGATAATTTATCTTAACTTCACACTCCTTAGATTATCAATTAAGAAACGATTTTCTCACCAGACATGTTAACGTGCCCAAATGAAATATGCTGCATTGAGATGATTTCTTTTAATTAACACATTTGTAAGCTTTAGTGGCTTAAAATTATCTTTTTTCCGGAGTTTTATTTCAATTAAAAGTTTTCCTTTCACCTTTCAAACAAAAACAAAAATTAAGAAACCTGTAACACACTGAAAGTGAAATCGTTATTTAAACTTTAAAAGCCGACTGTTGATTTAAATTCATTAATCTTCACATAAAAGGCTTCACATTTCAATTATAAAAAAAAGTGACAACCAATTGTACCACTGAACGTATAATTGTTATGAATAAAATCCTGGTTGCAATCAAACACGTATACGACACGCTGCACACTGTTGAATGTAAGACCACTCAACAGTGATAGCTGGCTGATGTTGGGGTTGTTTGGTTTCTTTGTAGTATTTTGTTTTTCAATTAAATCAACGCTGCAGGTGCTTTATTCACAATCAAAAACAAACCCCCAAAAAAATTCAATTCTTTGGGTCATGTTTGTGTGTGACATTTTGCGCGTTAATTTTTGCTTTTTATGTCTGGAAAATTTGCTTATTTTTTCTTTTATTTCCTTGGCCTCTTTTAAGGATTTTGTTAGCTCGATTTGAGTAGTTTAAATTTTGCTATTAAGCTTGTTAGGTTGATTTCTTTTAAAGGAATTTCAAATTAAATTGGTTAAAAGGAGAATAATAAAAGGAGTCTAAACGTAACGAAACCGAAAAGTACATGATGATACACTCAAAGAAATCAATCGTTCTAACATTCGATTTATTAAACACGAGCATACTTAAGTATGTGTTTACTACATTTGTTTTGCAGATTTGAAATTTGCGATGCAGATTTGAATATTTAATTGGAATGGGCATCATGTTCCTCTTTAAAATTGGAAAACACACATGAAAAATCTACACTATTTTACAATTTAAGGCAGAATTAGTTTGTACTTTCTGTTCTGTTACGAATCAGCTGTTTTGTGTCTGTTCAATAGAAAAACTTTATGTGCGGTTTGTTGTTACTTTTTCGTTCTGTTCTGTTGCGGACTTTTCTGCAGAAAATAGAATGCAACGTTAAGTTAACTGCATGTGCCACTGTTAAACAACATTGCGTAAATGTTATTTCAATATAGAAAACATGTTAAATTAACATGGAATTTCCTGTAATTTTAACTTCTTCTCATGTTATTTCAATTTGGCTGTAACATCAATTCTAAATGGCTTAATAGTTGATTCGACATTAAATTTTATTTTGATTCAACATGAAATTCATGTTGTTATAAATGTTCTTAATATTGTTTCAATAGGGATCTTAATGTTATTTTGACATGACAATCTCTTTGATTCAATTGGCGTGCATTGTCAATTCAACATGATTTCTAGTTGTTTTAAAGTGGATATTTATAACTTTTATTTTACTTTAATATCATGTTATATTAACATGAAAAGTTTATGAAGCAAAATTGTTAACAAAACTAGTTGAATCAACCTGGTTTTAGTTAATTTTACAATGATTTTTTTCTGTGTGCTCTAAAAAACGACAAAGGACACAAGAAGTAAACTTAATTTTTAATTAAATATAATAATTTCATTTCAATGTGTCGTAGTGTTGTCAGTTGTTCATACTTGTAAAATTTGTCACCTGTTGTTAACAGTACACAGAAAGAAAAATGCCGTACTGAATTCAAGCATTTTCTCTTTACTTCGAGTACGAGTCGTACTCAAAATTTTGACTACAAATAACAATAAAATGTACTTTAATCAAGTCGAAAACGGGATTCCTTTAGATAACAAACTAATCATGGAGTTTCTTAAAATGATTACAAAATTCTTTAATCACGTGAAAAATCTTGAACCAATTAAAATACAGTATGACCTCGGTTACTGCAACTAATAAAAACCAAGGCAGTTGCAAGAACCGCGGTTGTTGCATTGACCGAGTAACACCTACATATATAAACACTGCTTTAAGTATTTATATACAAACAATATCTACTTTATATTTTCCTAAAGATAATTTTGTGCATAATTAATATATTTTTTTAAATAAAACAACTTTAGTGTTATCAATTTACTTCTAAAATGATATTTTTTCAAGAAAATTTAATTAATTTTTTTAATAATAATATAAAACACAAAACATTACATACAAACATATGTAATTTAATTAAACAAAACAATAAATAAATAAATAAATATATAAATAAAAAATACACATTCTTATGTACAAAATATGAGTAATGGGTCATTTGTTCTAGTTTTAAAAGAAGTCAGAAATTTTAGACTGTTTTTTGGTACTAGAAATATGTTTCTGCACTGGAGTTTCGCGAAGATCTTGAAGAAGCAAAACTTCTTTTAAGCCTATTTTGTTTTCTTCAGCCAATTGAATACAAATGTTTAATGAATTAATGGCATCCTTGGACTTTATTTTAGGCAAATCCTGGACAATGCTAGTGATTTCAATTTCCCCTTCGCTTTCAACATCTTCATCTTCAGTATATTCTGAGAAAAAACGGTAAAAAATAGTTAAGAAAAAAACAAACAACCTGACGTCAAAATTTAAAAGTTGCGTTGACTGAGTCACAAATTTTTTCCCAAGTTGCATACACTGAGTCTATAATGTAAATATTTTAGTTGTTGCAATAATCGAGGAGTTGCGCTCATCGAGGGTTGCAGTAACCGAGGTCATACTGTATTCTTAAATTAAAAATTAAAAATTAAATAAATCTTTCTGTACTTGACTTTGGTAAATCAGGGATTTTTGTACTTTTAACACCGCTGGGGATTGATTTAAGTACGGATAGATTGATTTCCTCTTCTTTTTTTGAGTGTAGGAAAAATAAATTCATAAAATGAAAACTTTAAAAATAGTTAAATTTTTTTTATTTTATTTATTACAACAAAAGAGCCAGACCTCAAGCCGAACACTTAATTCATTAACTCGTAAATTATAAAAGGTCTGCAAACACAACACATTTATTAAAATATATTAGAAAAATTTCGAGTTCGAGTACCATCAGACTCCAAAGCAGATTGAAATTCATAGAAACATTAAGAAATCCATAAAATAATACAGTTTCCTATCCGATCTAAAGCTATTTATTTGAATGCAAGCAAACCTAAAAAATTAACATAAATTTATCAATACATAGCGATCATAAATAACATTAACAAAGTTCAGACCCTGCAGCAAATGATCTTGCAAAATATTGTAACTTTTTTTATGAAATCCAACAACAAAATATACCAAACTGCTGCTGTTGGTTATTTAAAAAAAAAACCTACAATATCTTGCTTTTGCACTCTTGCCAGACCATTTGCATTAAACCGTGAACTCCACTATTGTGTGAAAGCTTTTTACTCATCAATTCAGTTAATGTTTTCCTAACAAAATGTGTGTGATTGAAAGCTAAACGTGGCATGGCGTCGCGGCAGCACTGTTTATTAAAGAACCTTGAAGAGAGCAGACAGAGAGAGAGTTTAAATTTGAGTAGTTTTGTTGATTCTTTGAGATACATCTTGCACCGAATAAAAAAAGAATCTTTGAAATACAAAAATATTTCACTCTTCAGTCAGTAGTTTTGAAATCGTTGTACGAAGCGGTTGAGCGAAAAAAGAAAGAAAAATATTCGTTCAATTAAAATTAAAAGAAATACATAAATTAAATTATTTATTATTGTTGTTTTTATAAATAAACATTGTTTGAGGTAATTTTGTGTTTTTTTATTATTATTTTATGAGCTAAACATTCCGGTTTTATTGCAAACAAATTCAAGCACAATTCACAGTCCCAGTAGTGATTCATTTTTATAGAAAACGCATTTAATTAAAAGAAAAAAAACGTGTACAAATTTGATATAAAAACTACAAAAAAGTTATTACGAAATATGTATGAATAAAAAAAAGTGTTAAGAGAATGTCGGACACGGAATACAGAAATAGAATATTAAAAAAAAATTATTTATTTCCAAATAAAAATATATTAGTAATGATGGTGATTCTTAAAAACATATTTTATTTTTCAAGCAAACAAATACTCGTTTTTAATAAATATACAGTGTGCCCTCGTTAAGTGCAATTCTCGGTTATAACAACTCCTGACCTTTTCCATCAACCAAGTTCTTTTTTACATTCTAGACTCTATTAGCGCAACTCTTCAAAATTAAGTGACCCCATTGTCGCAATTTTTCATTTGCATTCTCAGTTGCTTTTTTCAGTTAAATAATGCTAGAAACACAACTGAGACGAATGACGAATTTCGTCCAACGCGACGAATTCGTCGGCGGAAATTCGCTGTATAAATTCGTCGTATGAAGCACAATAACGACGAAAAAATAAGAGCTGTTATAATTAATAGTTTTTGTTTACTGTTTGTGCAAAGAAATAAAATAAAAAATGAATCAAAGAATTTCAAATTTTTTGAAAATTATTAGAATAATTAATATAATGTTCATCATGGTGAAAGCTTTTTTGCTTGTACGTAAATAGTTACGAAGAAGGTGGTGGATTCCATAGAAGTGGTTTTGCAGAACTGAAGTTCAAGTATGAAGAACACTTCTTTAAAGCAACAAGAATAAATGTTTAAAAGTTTAATGCTCTTCTAACTTTGCTTAAGGAAAGATTACAAAGGTTTTCAAGAAGAACTCCTATTGATGAAAAGATGCAATATTTTACAAACATTCGTGTTTTTTCACATTTTCAATTATTATCTCACTAGCATCTTTTTTACAAAACTACGAGTATTTACCAAAATATATTTTTTAATTCTATTTTGTTTGCTTGTTTTATATAACAGCTGTTAGTGTGACCGTACTAAAGAAAATAATTCGTACTTAAAAAAGAAACATTAACAAAAACACAAGTAAAACCAATTTTTGAAGTGAATTATTTTATATATTTATTGTAAATGTTATAAAAAAACCTATAAAACAATTATTAAAGTAATAAGAAACTTTAGTTACTACGAAACTTAAAAACTAAAAACGAAAATGGTCACATGGTATAGATTTATTGCAAAGTTCGCCGTGTATGACGAATTTCGCCGTCGCTATGATTCTGTGTATTTTCATATAAACTAATGTATTTTTAATATTGACGACGAATATTCGCGGCCAAAAATTCGTCGTTCGTCTAAGTTGTGTTCCTAGCATAATGTGTTTGCATGAAAAACCGCTGCCACACACATCAATAATTCGCTTCAATATAATGCAGTCATTTTAGGCACAGGAGATTTTAAAGATATAGCAAAACCTCAGTTGGAATATTTAAAGAAAAAGAGTATAAATAATAAATGCAAGTTATACGAAAGTAGATTAAATGACGTTTCGGGAATAAAATGTGGTAAACAAAAGTGGGAATCAATCATTTTGTGGTTGGTCAATATCTTGATATTACGGGTTATTCTGCAGGTAAAGGATTTGCTAGTGTGATGAAGCGGCATAACTGCAGTGGGCTTAGGGCATCTGATGTGTCCAGTGCGAATGGGTGTAACTCAACGTTCACCTGCAGTCGGCGTAACATTAGCGCGGGGTAAATAAGTCACTCACGTTGGTGTATTAGGAACGGCAATCGAAGCACTTGACACTGATTTCGGTAGATCTGCAGGAGCTGCAGGAGCTGCAACGGCTGCTTCTGCCACTTGTGTGTCCAACAAACTGACGTGATTTATTTGTGCTTTTGCAGACATGGTTTGAGCTGCCGCATCCGAAATACTTCTTATAGCCAGTTTTCCTTAACCATTTTTATCCTCACATATTCCTAAAGGTACGGTCACATCTGACAAACATTTACCGAAGAAAACGTAACCAACAGACAAGCTAAATTTGCATTTTCTTTAATTCCAATATTTTTTTTTTAAATATGGGTTCGCATTTATTAAAAATAATATAAAAAAATAGCATTTTGCGGCATAATTAACTTCATTTTGTGATATAAAAAATAAGTTAAATCACACTAACACTAAGCAAAAGTAGTGGTTACGTTTTTTTTGGGCAAATGTTTGTCAAGTGTGATGGTACCTTAAGACATTTTTTATTTTTCTTCTCATAAATTTGTCAACCGTTTTTAGCAGACACATCTGTTCATATTTTTAAGGCGAGTTCGGTTGCGACTATTTGATGTGAATCTGCTTGGCCTTGCCCTCTACCTTGCACTGTTAAAATGCCTTGGCATCCCCTTGATGGTGTCCTTGATACAAAAATGCCAACTCTATGGAAAAAAGTCATTATACAGGCATTTTCCGGCATTCTGGAGATTTAGAAAGAGTTCTGCCATAACAAATGGCGTAGTTTGCACGGCCCCTCCTGCACGGATTACACCTGCCTCTCTTCCCTCGGCTGAAATCTCTCTGCAACTTCCTCTCCGACTCTTCTTGCACTAATACTCATCTGATCTCACTTCATTCTCCCCTTTTCACTGTTTCCCTTTCTGCCCAGCTTAACACAAAGTGATCAAGTGGGCTGGTATCTTTGTATCTTCCTTCCCACTTCACCAGCAGCCTGTCAACTCAACCTAAAAAATGGGACAAGACATAAAGAAATTTGCCCTGATAAAAATTATGAAAAAAATTATCATTTCCTAATGAATTTCCGATTTCACTTTTGCACGTCTTCTTGCTGAGCAGATCCACAGTTCACTTCTTGTAGATTCAAAAAAGAAGAAGAAAAAATGAATTTTGCGGAGCAGCCAGAACACAGCAAAACCCAGTTGAAAATGCAATTGCCTCTTAAACAAAATGATTGTGAAACTGGAATGACGTCAATCATGATTAAGAAAATTCCCTAAAGAAACCACAAGTTTATGCAGAAATTTCTTATTGAGCTTACACTGCTCACAAAAATTGTTCGTACAGTGACACTGAACTGACCTAAAGAATCATGCAGATCGAACATGCTTAGAAGTGTTTTATTTGAGTAATTTTTTTCAACTTTTTATTAATATATATGTATTAAAATAAATTATTATTAATGAAACTATTAGTTTTTCCTTTATTTAAAAATGATATAAATGATTTTTTATTTCTTTTTTATTTACATCCCATTTTTAGCAACCCCGACGAACACTTTTCTTCGCACACGCCACACACTTCACAAATTATTTCCTTCCTGCATGTTTTCTTTTCGTCATATTAAATTTACAAAATGAGGTGAGATTTTTTTTTATTTTCATTATTTATTAAAAATTATTTTTTTATTATTTAACGCAACTATAAGACACTCATAAATTATTATTCTAATGATGTCCTTCGTTTGAAATGAATGAAAGACAAAAACAAACAAACAAAAATTTAGATGCTAAAATTATGATGCATTTTAAAAATATCACGAACGAGTTCAAGTTCATTAAGAAAAAAAATTTGTGTGTATTCAACAGTGAAAGGTCTTTAAAATGCGAATAAATAGAAAGTACAGGGTGTCCGACGGGAAGGTATACTACTTTGTTTTGCCGCCATTTTTGTAAATATTAATTTTGACAGTTCATATTTGGCAGTCACGAAGTAGACACGTGGCAAATTTAATATGGAAAAAAAATTTAGTAAACCAACGTGTTTTAATCATTGAAACCTTTTATAAAAATCAATCATCGATTACTTTTGATGATGAGAAAGTTACGTGAAACTTTTGGCAGAAACAACGTGCCAACAAAACTCATTATTTATTGTGTAGTGAATGATTTCGAAGAAAAAGGGTCTGTTGGTGATCGGTCCAAGCATGGACCACAACGTACTGCAAGATCGTCTGAAAACATTACTGCTGCTCAAGAAAGTGTTCAAAACAATCCATCAACCTCAATTCGATGCCGTGCTCAGGAGCTTCGTCTTCAAAGAACAACTTTGGCTACAATTTTGCACAAGGATTTGCATTTGTTTCCATTTAAGATTCAGTTGACACAAGTGCTTCTTTCACAAGACCATTTACGCGGCCGTACATATGCCAATTGGATTTTACAGCTCGCCCATGACAAACCACCCCGATTTTCATGAAAAAGCATTATGAGTGACGAGGCACATTTTCATTTGAATGGTGAATATGTGAACAAACAGAATAGTCGGTTCTGGGGAATGGAAAACCCTCAAATTATTCATCAGTCACCTTTGCATCCATTAAAAGTGACAGTCTGGTGTGCAATTTGGGCAGGAGGAATCATTGGATCTTCTTACTTCTTTGAAAACGAAAACGGCGTAACGGTAACTGTGAATAGGGAGCGATATCGTGATTTGATTGAAAACTTTTTAACGCCACAACTGCATGCTTTGGGCTTGATTAACATGTGGTATCAACAAGACGGTGCCACATCGCATACAGACAGAATAACAATGGAATTACTGCGAGACCTCTTTCCACAACAAGTTATTTCAAGAAATGCTGATGTTGATTGACCTCCACGGTCGCCTGATTTGACTGCTCTGGACTTCTTTTTGTGGGGATATCTGAAAAGCAAGGTTTATGCAAACAAACCAGAAACGCTTGAGCAATTCAAATAAAATATTCGTGATGAAATTAATGAAATACCGCGTGAAATGTGTGAGAATGTAATGAAAAATGTGCTCAAAAGGGGCTCGCATTTGTGAGGGTAACAGAGGCGGACAATTATGTGATATTGTATTCGATACACAATTGCCAACATTAAATAAAACATTTATCAATATAAGATCCATTCTCTTTCATTTAATAAAAATTATAAATTATAAATAGTATACCTTCCCGGCGGACACCCTGTATAAATATTTTTATTATTAATATTTAACAGTATTACGTGTGTCTGGTCAATTATGCTGTAAGTCTGGTTGTAAGGGAATGCGAATAAATAAATAAATAAATAAATTAATTAATTAATTAATTAATTAATTAATTAATTAATAAATAAATAAATAAATAAATAAATAAATAAATAAATAAATAAATAAATAAATAAATAAATAAATATATAAATAAATAAATAAATAAATAAATAAATAAATAAATATATAAATAAATAAATAAATAAATAAATAAATTAATTAATTAATTAATTAATTAATAAATAAATAAATATATAAATAAATAAATAACTAAATAAATTTCAACGGTCTCACTTGAAAATTTGCATGCAACTAACGTTGCTTAGTGTAAATATATTCGTATCAAATTTTCTTTCGCATTTAGAGACAAATTTTAACGAATGCTATCTAAAAAAAATGGTACAAAAATTTGAAATAAATTTTGAAATATAAATAATCAGCTCTAAAAATTTACAGTTCCAATTTTTATTAAATTAAAATTTCCAAATCCCAGAATTCAATAAGTCTCGCACATATTGGCATCCCTAATAGGCATGCAAGTATATTTTGGAAATCCTTCTACCGGCACTTTTGAATTCTTTTATGATTTTCACAGTTTAACAAATTATTGCGTGAGAAAAAATACCAAATAGACGCATTTCATGGCAAATGTTCAAATGTGTTCAGCCTCTCTTGTTGTTGGTGTTATTTGTAGGAGCTTTAAGCACTACAGAGAAAGAGTATTCATACCACCTGTTGCATGTAACAAAGAGCTTTCAAGATGCTAGTGCTGGTTTTGAGGTGCATTTGCAATTTTGTTTCAACAATTTCGCTTACAGACATGACTTTAGTTTATTGTTGTATTTGGAGAGCATTTTAATTATTTATTTTTTTTTTTTGCTAAATTTAGCGTAATAATAATTTAAACATACAAATACGACGAACAATCATTTCAAGCGACTATTGGCGACATAGAACAATGACATCACTGAAACAGGACCTACCGACATTATTATTTTCTAGATAGAATTTATTATGATAAAATTATTTATAAATATTGTAAAAAGCAGAGGCCGCAAGATTGAGTCTTAAGGATTTTTTTATTGTTTGCAAACACATATTGGTAACGATTTTTTAGATAAGCTGAAGTGAGACTGATTGCAGAGGATGTAGAATTGAATGGACAGACTAGTTAACCCTCTAATGCCCAGCTTAAGAAAATATGGGAAAATATTATGCGAATAATTTTTTAAGGGTAATTTTGGGCCTCTGATTAAGAAAAATGTTTGTAAGCCCGTACAATAAGTCGTTTACCTTGCAGGTGAGAAAACATTAATGAATGCTTTGAGACACCCTGGAGGAATTAGTAATAAAAACACATTTAGTAAGAAAAACCAAATTTGCAAATGATAAAAGTGAAGCAAAAGTCTGTCAGAAAAAAAAATTATCGTTACGATGGAAGAAGAACTCAAAAACACTAAAATTTTTTATAATTGATAACACAACATACACAAGTGCACAATTTTTTGCTTTGCAAATGCAAGCGCTTGACAAAAATAGGCATAAAAGTAAGAAAAAAGCATTTAAGAGCTGTTGAACCTTTTACAAATATTTTGCTGCATCTTTTAGCAACTGCAAAAAAATGGTTTTTTAATAGAACAAAATTTATATATTGGGCGTCAGAACAACTTATGTGAAGAGTGACTTGAGGCCCTCTTAGGCATTAGAGGGTTAACTTGATAAGAAAGCTTATTATGATCAAGCATGTCAAACGCTTTAGAGTAATCCAAAAGTATTAGAAATGCAACATTACCATTATCAATATAGCAGCTGTGCTTGGGTCATAAATTTAAATCATCGTCTAAATTGGGCCTAAACTTGTAGCTTAAAAAAAAATTAAAAATTACAATAGTATTGAATTTTCCATTCCTGGCATTCAGTACTTTCAGTGTTTAATTTTGTGTCTCATTAACAAATATCCCGCTTAATAAGCAGACACATATTATTATTTTTTTGTTTTTGTTATGGTTTTGATAAGTTTTTTTATTGAAAATAAATGAAATTTTTGTCTATTCGTTTTATAAAGCTTTTCATAACATATACGAAAGGAATTAGAGCTTTTGGCCTTAATTAATAACATGAAACCTTCAGGCCACAGATGGTGGCGGTGCCTGGTTGTTTGTTGTGAAAATTCACATCTGTGTTTATACGAAATTTAATGCTGGTGATTATCAACAAACTACTTCTCTTACAAATCATTTAGGGTCATGATTTTTTAATTAACCCAGCCAACTATTTAGTTCCTAGAAAATGTGCCTTTTCTAGTTAAAAGTTAATTTACCATTCATTGATTACAATCTGGCAGTCAAAGAACCAAACTCAAGTGGTTATTTTTCCAAACACAGATAAATTAAATCAATAATTTACAAGTGCAAAAGGACTCATTAATTAATAAATAATCTGACTGGTGAGTAAATCCCATCTCACTTGCTGTGAACCGAACACTCATGTTCCATTTCCTTTTAAATTGATTTGCTCGCAATCAAATTGAAGTAATTTCCATTAAAAGCAAATTTAAAGTAGAATTTTGAAAAACAATATTTTTTTATTTATTTAATATTCTCAAGATGTTTTTCCTTAATCACTGCCGGCTTTTTGAGGCCAATTGAAATATTTCATTTAACTTAAGAGTTGATTTGTCCTTGAGCCACAAACAAAAAATCTGTGTCAATAAACAATTCATTCATTCGCAGCATTCATCTTGCTGCATTTAAATAAACAATCAACTACTTTTTATGGTTGATGAAGATGACATCATTTTAGAAATTGCACACCCATTTTTATGAAAAATAACCGATAGCACAACATTTATTATCGAAGAATCTGTTTGTGCGTTAAAATAACAAAAAAATTTAAGTGCTTTATTCTGTCGAGGCGACTCTTGCTTACCCTTCCTTCCGTCCTTCTTTTATCCTGATAAACTTCTCCTTGCGCAAACAAAATTCAATGCAAACAATGAAAATTGTTCAGAATATTTTTGTCTGAAAATTTCAACTAATGAAATAAATTAATTGTTTCAATTGTTTGTAGTAAAATTAAATGTCTTCACAAAAAAAAAATCATAAAATTAACCACTTGAATAAAACTCCTTTAAATAGTCCTTCAAAAAATTGCATCTTCAAAATATGGGACTTTTCAAAAGGTGTCTTATGATATTACAGGACTTTTCAGAAAACTACTTTGAAAAGCACAAAATTAAAAAAACGGCCAGTGAAAAATGTAAGACTTTTCATTTTAATTATTTTAATAGTAAAAGTACTTAAAAGAAATATTTTTTGCACTTTGCAAAACATAAATTTCAAGAAGGGTCTCTTAAAAAAGTACCTTTTAAGGAGATATCTCTAAAAAACCAATAAAAAATAAAGTGCTTTTTAAAATTTGTACCTTGAAAAAGCAACCTTTGAAAAAGAGTCTCTTGAAAAAATAAATTTTAAATAAAAGTACCTTTAAAAAAGTACCTCTCAAAAACAAAACTTTTTATAAAGTATATTTTAAAAAAAGTGCCTTTGAAAAACAATATAAAAAAATACCTTTAAAAAACGTGCATTTAAAAAAGTATCTTTAAAAAAGTATTTCTAAGGAAATTACCTCGAAAAAAAGTAAATTTATAAAAGTTTCTCTAGAAAAAATATTTCTAGGGAGAGTACCTTCAAAAAAGTGCATTTAAAAAAGTATCTTTAAAAAAATTGCATTGAAAAAAATACCTTTAAAAAACTACCTTTATAAGAAGTGACTTTAAAAAATGTATCTTCACTAAAGTACCTTTAAAAATGTACCTTTAAAAAAAGTACCTTTAAAAAATTGACCTTTAAAAAAAATTCTTTTAAAAAATACCTTTAAAAATATTGCTTTATAAATAGTTATTTTAAAAATGTATCTTCAAAAAAAGTACCTTTAAAAATTTCACCTTTAAAAAAAATACTTATAAAAAAGGACCTTTATAAAAAGTTCCTTTAAAAATGTATCTTCAAAAAATTACCTTTAAAAAAAGTATCTTTAAAAAATGTACCTTGAAATAAAATACCTTTAAAAATAGTCCTTTATAAGAAGTGACTTTAAAAAATGTATCTCCAAAAAAAGTACCTTTACAAAATGTACATTTAAAAAATTTACCTTTAAAAAAATTATATTAAAAAATACAGTTAAAAATGTACCTTTGTAAAAAGTTCATTTAAAAAAGTACCTTTAAAAAATGTACCTTGAAATAAAATACCTTTAAAGAAAGTCCTTTATAAGAAGTGATTTTTAAATGTATCTTCAACAAAGTACCTTTAAAAAATTTACCTTTAAAATAAATTCTTTTAAAAAATACATTTAAAAAAGTACCTTTAAAAATAGTACCTTTAAAAAATTTACCTTAAAATAAAATACCTTTAAAAAACTATCTTTATAGTAAAGAAGTAACTTTAATAAATGTATCTTCAATAAAGTACCTTAAAAAAAAGTACCTTTAAAAATATACCTTTAAAAAAGTACCTTTAAAAAATGTACCTATGAAAGAAGTACCTTTATTCCCTTATAAATGTATCTTAAAAAAAAGTTCCTTTAAAAAAAATAACTTTAAAAAATTATCTTTAAAAAGGTACTTTTTAAAAAATTTTAATTTTTTTCAAAGAGTACTTTTTTGAACAGTACCCTTAAAAAAGTTTCTTATTTACTTTAAAGCGTCCTTTTAAATATATTAAATTAAAAAAGAAATACATTTTGCTTTGCCAAATTTCATAAGTAGATTTCAAAAGTATCTGGTTCCCCGTAGCACGATTTATCAAATAGACTTCTTTTCATTTAAGAAAAGCTCACAAAGAAAAAAGCACAACACAAATTGAAAACAACAATAAGACCAAATTTATTAGCGTCTGTGTGCAAATTTTATTTTTTATATATTTTTTCGTAAATATTTGAATTTATACACAAGACACCACCCATTCCGAACCCCCTTCCTCCAAAAATACTTTATTCTTTATTCTCCATGTTCTGCTCATTAACATTATTTATTTACGCGAAAGAAGAAAAAACAAACGAATTGTTTTCATAGTTTGTTAAAAATTTCTTATGTATACAAAATGAATAAATAGTACAAATAAATATAATAATAGGAAATAAAATGACTCATACGTGGCTTTAATAACAATTTGCGCACATTATTTTTAAAAATAAAAAAACACACAAAAACATTAACAATTATCTCAGCTTCATAATTCTTATCACAAACTCTTTTATTTGTTAATTTATTTATTTATTCAGTGACCTTGAGGATTCGACGCAACAAACTGCGACGGAAACTGAACAACCGCTTTTAAATGCACCAGCCCCTCTGGCTGAACTTAAAGAAATAGCTCCCGATCCAATTGACTACGACGACGTGGAAACAGACGAATTGGCTGACGCAAACGTAAAAACCGATAATATGGCAGCCGCTGCGAGCAAAGAACCCGCCAGTGATGCTCCGCCACCGAAAAGCTCAACAGCCGAGGACAGCATATTGGCCGTCATTTATACGGTGGCGAAGAAAGTCTCTATAGTGGGCACAATTTATTTTGTTGGATACATGGGTTGGTCGGTCGCATGGTTAATTGCTCCCGTCATTCTCTCAGTGGCTCGTGATCGTTTTCGCAAAACAACAGAGCATAAACGGAATATTGCTAAAGCTTCAGCCATGGCTTCCGAAAAGGAAGTCATATTGGCGAGAATTGATGAACTGCCAGCATGGGTAAGTTGCTGCAACTACTATTTATGTCCGAATTTTCTTTTCAGTTCAATATTATAAATTCGTGGTGTTCAACACTCTCAGAAAATAATTTCTAAAAAGCTTTATTTCATTAATTGATTTTATGCAAATTCCAACAAAACGTATGACCCTCGAAAAACACAACTTTTAATTTTAATTGACTTCATGTGACTTCTCTCAATTATTGATCAACTTTCAAACTATAAACTGCTAATAAAAATTATTCGACCCATGAACCTTCGTAGAATTTTATATGTTCATACGAAAAATTTTCTAATTGTCAGTTTACTATTTGAGCTGCAAATTTTTCGGTTGGCTAGCAAAAAGACTTATGTGTATTAACAAACAAAAAGCAAGTTAAATGTTTGTTATTGTCAAAACTATATAAATTTTAAGCTTTTAAATTTGAAAATTATACTTATCAGTGACCGCACACAATTGTGACCAAAAAACTCCACGGATCTCATGCAAAATTGCTACTGAAATTTCCACGGATTTCACTTTTATGCCCACATTTTTCAACCGAAAAGTTGTTTCTGAAAATTAAGCAATTATACAAAAAATTTATCAACACTTAAAATTAATTGAAATAAAAAATTTACTTACAAATCTATTTGCAAAACTGTAAATAAAAAGTATTTAAAGAAAAAAAAAGTGGGTGAAGAGGTTTTTATAAAAGCTCTCCTTAGACTCATTTATTTAATTTTACTTTTTTTCTCATTGCGAACTTGTTCATTTAAATTTTTTCTAACAAAAAGATTAAAAACAGCTTTTGGAAGAAAAATTTTCAACATATTTCTTTTTGTGTAATTTATCTAGATTAATTATCTCTTATTTATCTCAGTTAAAAAGTCACCAAGTTACTAATAAATTTTCGAAAAATGATTTTTGTAAATAAAACAGATAAAATTATACAAATTGTTTTTTTTTAAAGCTCTAAAAAAAAAAGAAAAATTATTTACGATAAAACTCTACTTTAAGTTTATGCTAGAAAATGTGTGGCGAAAAAATAATAATTGTTTTTTTAAAGCTCTAAAAAAACAATCATTGATGATCATTATGCCAAAAAAATATGTGGCATACAGAGATCTTTAAGAGAGTTATGGAAACACTTTCAAGGAAAAATATTCTTAAAAAAAATTCATTTTATATGAAATTATTCATTAAATTTTTTTCGGCCCAAAAGAATGTATTTTTCGAAAAGCTTTGTTAAAATAAAAACTTTTTGAAAAGCCTCTTAAAAAATGTTCATCAATATAATTTCTTTTTATAAACTCGTCCATTAAAAAGTTTCCGAAATTATTTTCATAAAATTTTTTTTGGATGCAAAGAATTCGAGACAATGTCGATTAATAAATTAAAAAAAATTAATTGTTTCTTCTTCGATATACGAGGGCGTAATAAATAAAAAATCGTAGAAAATTTTTGAAGAAACAATTTATATTTTTTAAACAATATTTGCAAATGCTCTCTGAAATATTTCCAAGAAAATTGGATATTGATTTTTTTCATTTTTAACAAAAAGTGTTCGAAAAAATTGTATTAATGTTTATTTATTTGGAAATTATGCATTTTATTGCAAATAAATATTAATAATTTATAAAAGCTTTTCGAAAAAACTTCTTATAGAAAATTTTACTTTATTTGATTAATGTATTTCATTGATATTTTCATTCCATTGATCAACAAAAAGAAACTTTTTTCTGTCAGCATAGTTTTTTATAAAAAAAAAATGTTTATATAATCTCTTTATTCCACAGCTTGTGAAAGCTTTTGAAAGACCTTATGAAGTTTTATTGGTCTGCTTTTATAAAAACCTTTCAGAAACAGTTTTTGTTAAAGCTTTATGAAACTCCTTATTTATAAAAGCTTTTTAAAAAAGCTTTATGGAACAGCATTTTTAAAAAGCTTGATAAAAAAGTTAAAAAAAAAACTTTATGAAACAGTTTTTAAAAAATCTTTATCAAACAGATTTTTTAAAAAAACTGTTTTTTAAGCTTTATGAAACTGTTTATTGAAAAAGCCTCATGAAACAGCATTTTAAAAAATAATTATGAAACAGTTTTTAAAAAAGTTTATAAAACAGCTTTTTAAAAAATATTTATGAAACAACTTTTTCTAAATGGAACAGTTTTTTGAAAAAGTTCTATGAAACTTTTTTTAAATAAGATTTATGCTTAAGTTTTAAAAAAAAGAAACAGCTTTTTTAAGAAGATTTATGAAACAGCTTTTTAAAAAGCACTTATGAAACACTTTTTAAAATATATTTATGAAACAACTTATTCTAAAAATTTTGTGAGACAAATTTATTAAAAGAGCTTCATGAAATTTTTTTTTTAAAAGCCTCATGTATCAGCTTTTTAAAGAAGATTTATGACACAGTTTTTAAAAAAGCCTCATGAAACAGCTTTTAAAAAAATTATGAAACAGAATTTTAAAAAACATTTATGAAACTTTTTTTAAAAAGCCTCATGAATCAGCTTTTTAAAGAAGATTTATAAAACAGCTTTTTTTAAAAAATTATGAAACAGCTTTTAAAATATTATTTATGAACTTTTCTTAAAAAAAGCCTCATGTAACAGCTTTTTAAAGAAGTTTTATGATACAGTGTTTTTAAAAAGAATCAAGAAACAGCTTTATGAAACAACTTTTTATATAAGTTTTACTAAGCAGATTTTCATATAAATTTTATGAAGCAGCATTTTTGTCGTTACTGTTGTTGTTTCTATTATGAGTTGTGTTTCTCTCAGAGTGATTCTCGGAAGATGTTACAATCGTCTTCAGTTTTATCAACTGTATCAATGGGAAGAGGTTCGAAAGTTTTGAAAATTTTGTTACGTTGTATATGAACATCGAGAACCTCCTCATTTTGATTAGCTTCATGGTTCTACAGAAACACACTTATTAAATAAATTTTATTTATTAGTTATTTCAAAATTATTTTTATGAAAATACATTTTAAAAAGGAATTCTTTATTCTAGGTTTACTTCCCCGATGTTGAACGTTGCGAATGGGTCAATAAGGTAAATAAATATTTTTTGGAATGAATATGAGGAATTTGTTTTACTAATTTTTTCAAAACTTTTCCAGATACTCAAACAACTTTGGCCGAATGCCAATCACTTTGCGCGCACTCTAGTCAAGGAGACAATAGAACCAGCCGTTGCCGAGTCCCTGGCGCAATACAAAATGAACGGTTTTCGTTTTGATCGGATTATTTTGGGCACTATACCGCCACGGATAGGTGGCGTTAAGGTGTACGATAAAAATATCGCACGCAATGAGATCATCATGGATCTAGATCTCTTCTATGCGAGTGACTGTGATATAAACTTCTATTTGGGCAGCATGAAGGGTGGCATCAAAGACTTTCAAATACACGGTTGGGTGAGAGTCGTTATGAAACCGCTTATACGCAATATGCCTTTGGTGGGCGGTCTGCAGATTTTCTTTTTGAATAATCCCAATATTGATTTCAATTTGGTGGGCGTTATTGATTTCATGGATATGCCGGGCTTAAGTGATTTATTGCGTCGTATTATTGTGGAGCAGATCGGCAATATTATGGTGTTGCCTAACAAGTTGCCCATTACGCTGAGTAGTGAAGTGCCGGCGACAGCTTTAAAAATGCCAGAACCCGAGGTGAGTAAAGGGGCGTGCAGTGAACTCGAAGAATTTTTTATTTATGTGTGTTGAGTTGACAGGGTATTTTACGCATTCATGTGGTGGAAGCGAAAGACTTGATGAAAAAGGATATAGGCATGCTGGGCAAGGGTAAATCTGATCCTTATGCCATCATCAATGTTGGCTCTCAGGAATTTAAAACTCAGATTATCGACAACAATGTCAATCCGAAATGGGATTACTGGTGTGAGGTGAGTTGGTTTTATTATTTTGCTTAAGAAAATGTAAAAGTTTATTTGGTTTTTCATTGGCTTTTGAAACCGAATCCCTTTTTAGCTCCAAGCACAAGTTCTTTTCAAACTTAGTTGTTTTGCCAAATTTTTCTTTATTATTGCTCTCTCGCTCTCTTAGAGAGAGGGAGAGAGAGTTACATATTTTGCATGATTTTATTTAGTTTATGAAACTTTCTTAAAAAACATACTTTGTGCATATTTTGGTTTTTTGTTTGTTTGTTTGTTCTTTTTTTCTAATTCATTTAATTTTGTTTTGTTTTTTATTTATTTATTTATGCCAACATTCTCGTACTTTCTCTGTTAAACACAATTTAAAATCAAACAAATATTATACTCCTTATATCCGTATTAAATGTGAAACCAATTCAATTCACTTCCGAAAGGCAAAAATATTTGTTGAAATGGGTCAAACTGTTGAATTTGGTTTATTTGATGCTGATGATTCGAGAAAAGACGAACTCCTGGGAAGGTAAGTTGATGCTACAGAAACACAATAGAAAATTCAAAAAAAAAATCAGAAATTAAAATTAAGAATTAAGAAGTTGTTAGCAAATTTAGGGCAAAATGTCTCAAAATCTATAGAAATCAAAAGTAAGTAGAGATTTTAACTAAAACAAAATGTTGATAGCTAACAAAAAAAAAACAAAAAACAAGCGTGCAGCAGCCCACTAATAAAAAAATGCATTTGAATTTAAAAAAAAAAAAAAAAAACTTGTAATTAAAATTGTGTAAAAGACAAAAAAACCTTGAACATTTTCTTCAGGCCATTGTTAACTCTCCCATAGGCCAAGAGGTGGCATTTAAATTATGGGACTCTGATCTATGGGATTCTGGTGTACAAAAAGATGATTCATTGGGCAGGTGGTGTATGACTACAACTCTAATCTGAACAGCATGTTTTCGTTTTCGTTTTTTTTTAATATATAAAAATTCTAAAGGACCCCCCCCCCCCCTTTCAAAAACCACTTATGCATGTTTAACTAAAAATCTAATAAAACTACTTCTTTCTCAAATGTCACTAACACTAACATTTTAATTTAGTAGTTTGTAGTTGTAAATAGCCTGGCTCCTTCCTCATTAACTCCCTCTCTCTCACTCTTCTCTGTGCTGTCACTGTTCATTGTTTTGTGTATTCTCTGGCTGTCGGTCTTGTGCAACGCTGCAAAACGCATGTTTCTCAACTCTCTCACTCTCTGATTCTTCACATTTTTTGTCAAGCACTCTTTTTAGGAAATGTCATTTAGCTGTCAAACCAAAAAAAAAATAAAAAATAAAAAAATAGTTGAATGAACTTATTGGTTTTGCAAATCATGCACAAATTGCACCCACTTTGCTGACAGACAATTCTGTTCCATTTAATATTTCTAATATTGAAATTTCATGTCTAAATTATTTCTCTGTTCAAATGTTGTTTGTTGTCTTTTCTTATTAAAATACGCCCACAAAAAAAAACAAATAAATAAACTAATTAATTAAACGCAATAAAAAGGCTGTGGTGGAAGTAACTCAACTCACTGTTATCGGGTTTCGTTTATATGACTGGGATCGCACCGGTGATGATGAATCTTTAGGAAGGTGGGAGTTTCTATTTTTCCTATAATATTTTTTTTTTTTTTTAGTGGTTTTAATTATGAACAAAACTGCAGAATCAGAGTTGTGATCGAAATCAATTTTTAAAAGGAAAAAAAATCTGTAATGTGTTCATAAATTTCGTTTTGTGGAGGCTTCAAAATATGTTTTTATAATATTCCATTTACAGGCCACCGATTAGATTTTGAGCAAAAATCCAGTTGGTTTTGACTGGATTTCTTATACAAAATCAAATCTAATTCTTTACTAGATTTTGATAAAATCTACTCATTGAAATTGAGGAAACTCCAATTGAAATTGAGAAATGCAATTTGAAATTGAGAAAATTCAAAAAGGAAATTGAGAAATTTTAATTATAAATTGAGAAAATTCCAAATTGAAATGAAAATTTCAATTTTAAATTGAGAAAACTCAAATTGTAATTGAGAAATTTTAATTTTAAATTGAGAAAATTTAATTACATATATAATTTTTATTTTTCATAAATTTACATATACATACTATATAGACACATACATACGAGGGCGGATTGATATTGAAGCTACCTAGCGCTAGATGGCAGCATAAACAAATAAACTCTTTTCTCAGAAATTGCGATCTGTCAAACGTCAGCTGTTAAAATTTTTACCCAAATTCATCGATTAGTTTATTTGTTGTAGTCGTTTGAAGTCAGCAACTTTTGTGTTTCTTGAAAAATGGAAAAAAGTGAATTTCGTGCAGTGATTAAAGACTTTTATTTGAAAGGGAAAACGGCGAAAGAGACAAAAGAAAAACATGGTAAAATATTGGATTGCTGAACTTAAACGCGGCCGAACAAGCACTGCAACAATACCATCAACAGGAAGGCCAAAAGAGGTGGTTACTGAAGAAAATATCAAGAAAATCCTCCCTCGATATCGTTATGAATGATCGCCGCGTCAAGTTACGTGAGATTGTTGAAATGGTGAACGTGTGTTCAACATTTTGCATGAAGATTTGCATATGAAAAAGCTATCGGCAAGATGGGTGCCGCGCATGCTCGCATTTGACCATAAACGTAAACGTTTGACGTGTGCAGTCTCAATGGCAGAGCTCTATGAATTGGGCTACGAATTGGTACCTCATCCGCCATATTCTCCGGATTAAGCCTTTAGTGGCTACTTCCTATTTCCAAACGTAAAGAAATGGCTCGGTGGAAGGAGATTTAGCGCCAACGATGAAATTATTGGCCAAACAAATGCCTATTTTAAGGACCTCGAAAAACCCTGTTTTTTGGAAGGGATACAAAAACTGGAGAAACGTTTGACTAAGTGTATTGAGCTAACAGGAGACTATATTGAGAAATAAATGGTTTTTGAAAACAAAAATGTTTTTTTCCTACTTAGGTAGCTTCAATATCAATCCGCCCTCGTAAGTACACATTGGAATTCCATTGAGGAACAAAGTGTTAATGCTTTGATAGACTTTGCTGTGGATGCTGAATTCTAATTCAGTTTTATTTAAGAAATATCATATGATTGAAACCTATTGTTAATAAATATTATCACTATACATGGCCGAAGCACGTTGCTTCTTCAGAATTTGGCAGCTGCTTTTGCTGTGATATGAATTTAGTTTTATATGTTTTAATCTTTTTTTTATTATTTAAAATTTCGTTTAATTTTTTCTTTGTTTTCACAATTAAATTTTTTATTTTTTGCAAAATTTCAACTTGAATGTAAACAAAAGAAATAAATAAATTTGTACATCCAACTGTATTTTGCCTTGAATAAAACTTAAAAAAAAAGTTATTAGCTGCGCTTTCAAGTCCACCTGTTATGAATTCGCCTTTTGCCTTGTTCTGTTCCATTATTCACTTTAAACTCTCAATTTGTGTTCTCATTTACTGTATTTTGTGTAAACGAACGCAATTTAGTAAAATGCTTTACTTTCAGTAAAAAACTTCAAAAACTTTTGGGTACTCGAACGCATCTTATAATAAGTTTTATTTTGTATGATAATAATATTATCATAATAAATATTATTTAAAATGTTCTTCAAAAATAAGAGTTAAGACCCAGACACATAAAATCCGTCGTACGTCATACGTTGTTTTTTTTTTAACTGACTGACATTGAAGTAACGGCGGCGGAAGTTGACACAATGAGTACTTTGTTGACGGATATTAAATCAACTTCATTTTATTAAATAATGTGTACTTCGTGTGGAATTCGAGGATTCTATTTTTTTTTTTAATTTTAATTTAATTTAATTTTGTCATCACACAACATAAAAAGCTTAATAAAAACAAAGCAAAAATATTTATAAGATGATTTATTAAATAAATCAAAAATAACTGATATTAAGTACTAAACGTACGTTAAAAGTTGCCCAACTTTAGTACTTTGCGTTGACGGAGACGTACGAAATGGAACAAAGCTCTTAAGAAATCCTGTATTTCAACTTAGTTGTCAATCGAAGAAAGCGACATGTAACGTACGACGGATTCTATGTGCCTCGGCCTTTAGCATGAATATTTAAGTACTTAAATGAATGACATGACATTTGTGAATAAATTCACTTGACTCACTTTGAAAATCAACAGCTCAAATAATGTTCGCCAGCCTGTCTTACCTGTACGTTTTGTTTTTTATTTTATTTTTCTTTATTGAATAACTTGAAGTGCATAGAAAACTCATAAAATTCCTTCAAATCACAAATTATTGCAAATGGGAAAATTCATCCTTTTCTGCAAAATCCATCTTCTGCTTTATCCTTAATGCGAACCCTCACACAATCATCCCCTCAAATAAATATTGTGTTTAAATAGGGGAATATATTATGAATTACCTGAATTTTCTACCTAAAAATTCACAATGTGAAGAATCATTTGCTTCTTCAGCCACACCCCAATTATTTCTACACACACAACTTTTCATTGAAATTTATTTTCACACATTCGCTTCTCGTATTCTTTTTTCTTTGGTTTTAAGTACAAATAGCAGATTGAAATTCACACATTTGTTCTTGCTTCGGCAGAACATATACTAAAATTGGAACGATACAGAGAAGATTAGCATGGCCCCTGCGCAAGGATGACACGCAAAATCGTGAAGCGTTCCACATTTTTTTTTTTTGTTAATGTTTATATTTTTTAAGTTACTCATTTTTTTTACTAAACAAATTAGTTAATTACTAATCATAATTATAGAGACATTTTAATTAGAAAAGTTTTTACAGTTTTCTGTTCGAATTCGCTTGAAAAGTTTTAACAAAAAAAAATTAATCTATTTCTGTAAAATATTTGCAGAGCTTCCATCGAAATCATCAATGCGGTTAGACGAGGAGTAGTGGATACGGTGAGTTGTACTTTGATTGTATAAACGTTAAATTTAAATTAAAAATAAATAAATATGCATAAATTTCAGTGGTTGACTTTGGAAAATGCCAAACATGGTCTGCTTCATGTGCGCCTGCAGTGGTACAAGCTGACCGCCGATGCTACCGACTTGCAAGCAGCTCTCTTGGAGACTCAACTGCTTAGAGTGACATCTATGAGTAGCGCCTTATTAACTGTCTTCATTGATTCCTGCAAGAATCTCAAACAAGCCCGTGTTCACTCGAAACCCGATCCTTATCTGGTGTGCAGCGTCGGCAAACAGAAACAACAGACCGCAATGATTATGCGTGACGATTCGCCGGTTTGGGAACAAGGTTTTACGTTCTTAGTGAGCAATCCCGAAAATGATACGCTACAAATTAAAATCTTTGATCAAAAGACCGGCAATGAAATCGGTCAATTTGGTTACGTTATAGCGGCTCTGATGAATAAAGAGAATATGGAAGTGGTTTCGCAACCTTTTCAAATACAAAAATCCGGTCCCGAATCTAAGCTGATAATGTCCTTGTCCTTGAGAATTTTGAAAAAAGCCGAAGTTATAGAAGATCCGGATAATACGGAATTATCCGCAGCACAGCCGCAGCTATCACGCACCACATCTATCAGCAAAACGCCCAGCATACAAGAGAAAACCTCACCCAAAGTAAACTTCAAATGTGCTCATCTGAAGTTCCATTTTTAATAGTTTCAATTCAATTACAGGAACTGCAATCTCAATCCAGCCGCATTTCCTCTAACGAATCTCCTTTGACCGAAGAAGAGCCCAACTTGAAACTCTCCACGTCAGCCAATTTACAATCGATTACGCCACCTCGCAGTCCAAAACCTTTCAGTGCCACCCTAATAGGCGGTGATTCAGTTTTGACGCATCGTATACCCGATATCACATCTTCACCCGGTGAATTCGGTTTGGGTCGCATGCAACTTTCTCTGCATTATATGGTCCAGAGGCAAAAACTTTTCATTACCATTCACAAAATAATGAATATTCCCCTGAGAGATCCCTCCAATATACCCGATCCGTATGTTAAGCTGTATTTGTTGCCCGCTCGCAATAAGGAGTCCAAACGTAAAACGGTGGTGGTCAAGGACAATTGTAATCCTGTGTACGATGCCACATTTGAGTATTTAATTTCAAGCGCCGAACTGATGCAATCCGAATTGGAGGTAACGGTCTGCACGCAAAAGGGTTTTCTGTCCGGCGGAAGTCCAATTATTGGAATGGTAAGACAAATTGTTAGCGTACACCTTTTTTTAATTTTTTTATTTTTTGTTAAATCGCAAAGCTGTCGAAGTTATCAAACAATTTTGTTGAGAAAATTTTCAGTTATCGAATATCATATCGAATTTAATGAAAATTTCGTTCTAAAAGAAATTGATTTAATTTGTAGAAATGAATAAGTTGCAATATTCGTATTCTAATTTGTTAAATAATGCGGTGAAATAGTTGATATTTCATATTAAATGGTTAAAGTCAGATTTGAACTGGAGCCAAGCAATTTCTTTCAATGCCATGTCACTTTCAAATCGAATGTTCACAAACACTATTTTCTCTATTAACCATCCCATTACCATTCTTCGAGAATATCTCAAATGATAAATTTACTGAATCAGAATATCTCTAGCTTAAATTCCAAAATCGCGTACCAGCAACAAAAATCAATATTGAATTTCAAATTGGTCTTGCACAGTTTATTTTAATATTCATGAATGATATTCGCCAAGGCGAATTCTCTTGCGACAACCTGCATGCATTTGCCTTGTTTGAAACATTTCAAATAAAAATACTTTCGAATTTTTTTCAATAATTTTTAATAAAAATAAATATACACTCACAATATTATTACAGTAACGGACTGTACGTTATTCAAGAAATAATCCGTTTAGTCATTTTTAAAAGAATAAACATTTAAAATTGTAAGCAATTTTATTTTTAACTGATTCTAACATTCATTCAAAAAACTAATGACATATTAATACGGATTTTCGGTTACATTCAATATTGTCCGTTGTTTTCAAGTGCTGTTTTTTTCTTTGCTTGCTTTATTTAATTTGTTTGAGATTTCCTCTCCTACACAAACAAAGGAAAAACCTTTTATTTTTACGGACTTAAGTCAATTAATTTTTTAACATTAAAAATTAAATGAACTTTTGGTTCAATTTAAATGAAAAATGAGTCGACCGGTTTTTAAGTGAAGTTTCATTTATTTTAAATTACAATTTCAGTTAATTTTACGTACAGAATATTTTGAGTGTACTTTGCGAATAAGCTTTGCGTTGATTTGAATACTAAAATGTGTGTCAATAAAATAAAACTTTTTAAAAATTCATTAGGTGGCCCGGCAAACGTTGCTTTTCCAGATCACTTATTTCTAGTGAACATTTTGGTTATTAATTAAAAAATAACGAATGCATTGTAAGTGTAAAATTTTTATGTAGAAAAAATTCTGGTAAAAATGAATTTTAGATATTTTGGAAAAAAAGTGAGCTTCGTAGTGGGTTGGTCCATTGAATGAAAAATACTTCATTGCCTTGTCCAGGTTACGTACATTATTTGTTTTAAATTTCAACAAAATCCGCTGAGAAATTTAGTGTTTTATAGCGAACATTTGTGATAAAATATTAAAATTTGAGTTTGCCACACCAACCCCCGCCCTCAGACCATAAAAAAAATTCATTGAAGTCGGTAAAACCGTTTCGGTGGAGTTCAAACACAAGATTTTTTTTTACACAAACCGCAAAGAATTTTCAATAAATAAACATAAATAAATATACTTATAATTTTTTGTTTATTGAATCAGCAATTTTCTTATTCAAATATCAGCAATTATATGAAACATTAAAAAATCCTCACCACAGACAATTTTACAAAAAAAATGCTAAAATTCAGTTGCAAAACATTTACAAGATATTAAAAATTGTTTATACAAAATGTATCAACACGGTGTCAATAATGTTTTCATAAATTGTAAACAAGCTTTTCGTAAAACCGCTTTTATTTTAGAATAAATAGCAAAAAAAATAAAAAAAAAAAATGTGGAACGCTTCACGATTTTGCGTGTCATCCTTGCGCAGGGGCCATGCTAATCTTCTCTGTATCGTTCCAATTTTAGTATATGTTCTGCCGAAGCAAGAACAAATGTTTGAATTTCAATCTGCTATTTGTAATTAAAATCAAAGAAAAAAGAATACGAGAGTTATTTAATACAAAAACCTGAAATCTCTACAATACACATTGATTTGAAATACTAGTAGGTAGAATTCAGTTAAAGATGGGCACGACTCACGTGATTGGCGTGATTACATATGATCGTGATGTGTTTTTTTTTCAAACGTGTGAGCGTGCATGAACCTGAGCATGAAAAAATTTTGCGTGAAAGAGCGGGCATGAGTTTGTTTTTAGCGTGAATGTTTCGTGATATTTTGTTTTTATTTATTGTAATTTTTTTTATTTAATATTTTATTTATTTTTATTATTATATTCGTTAGTAGTTGAC
This sequence comes from Gymnocheta viridis, assembly GCA_956483585.1. Classification (NCBI taxonomy): domain Eukaryota; kingdom Metazoa; phylum Arthropoda; class Insecta; order Diptera; family Tachinidae; genus Gymnocheta; species Gymnocheta viridis. The sequence goes on from OY101442.1 coordinate 14,309,276, forward strand.
TAACTTATTCTCCACTTACGTGAGCGTGTATAAACGTGATCCAAAAATATGAGATCGTTTATGAGTAAAATGTTTTTATCGTGAGTAAATTTTAAGTGTGATTGTTGCGGGATATTTTTTTTTTATTGTAATTTTATTTTTATTTAATTTTTTTTAAGGCCCATCCGTATTCATAAAAAATAATTTGTATTTGAAATGTATTTTAAGACAAATTCTTCATAGAAAGTTTTCTTAAAATAGATTTCAAACCCAAATTATTTTTTTTATGATTACGGCAATAATTATTTTATGGTTTTTTTTGTGAGTATTTCGTGAGCGTGAGTATTCGTGATTGTGACTAGCCTTGTTTTTTCACTCACGTGAGCGTGCATGAGCGTGTGCCACAAATGTGGGATCGTGCATTAGTAAAATGTTTTTATAAGTAGATTTTTAGCGTGATTTTATTTTTATTGTAATTTTTTTTCATTTAATTTTTTTTAATTATTTTATAGTTTATTTTTCTTTGTGTGTATTTCGTGAGCGTGAGTATTCGTGATTGTGACTAGCCTTGTTTTTACACTCACGTGAGCTTGCAAAAAATATGAGATCGTGGATTAGTAAATGTTTTTCGTCGTGAGCCTGCATGAGCGTGATTGAAAAGTTACTCAGGATCCCATCTCTAAAATCAACCACCTTTGTAGAAAGGCAGACGACACACACGCACACATATACACATACACATGCACATACACAAGGTCATTGAATGATTAAATACAAAACAACTACAACAAAAAAGGTTTTCTTGTCAATAGATAAAAGAACATTATTGTTGTTGTTATTTCGTAGGCAAATTTGAACTAAACAAACTGCTTCCTTCATTTCAGTAAGATGTACAGTGTCGTTAAAAATAATAGCACTTTTATTGATATCAATAATTTTTTTAACACAACGTTATAGTTCCCTAAACATCAAACCGATTTAAATAAAATTAAGATTGTGCACATCTATGTGTAAAAATCGGTTTAAAAACATACACTCACAATATTATTACAGTAATTCAGTCATTATTAAAAGAATAAACATTTAAAATTGTAAGCAATTTTATTTTTAACTGATTCTAACATTCATTCAAAAAACTAATGAATTATTAATACGGGTTTTCGGTTACATTCAATGCTGATTTACTCTCCTACATAAACAAAGGAAAAATCTTTTATTTTTACTGACTTAATTAATTTTTTAACATTAAAAATTAAATGAACTTTTGATTCAATTTAATTGAAAAATGAGTAGACCGGCCGTAAAAGGGATCTAAAAATCGTGTTTTCCTAAGATGGTGTAGCGACCTCGAAGTCAGTACTGATCCGTTCTGCTAGACTGATGAATAAATTGTTTCAAATAAAAAGTACTCTCTTTATAAAATAATGAATTTATCCAAATATAATTTGAAATTAAGCCATAATATTTTCATTTCAATATAAACCTTAAACAGTTCAACAATTACGTCTAAATATTAAAACTAATTAACTATAAAATCACTTTTTCTGACTTATCACACTGTTTAAGTAAATGAGCGACATGTGTTTACAATTTTAGCATTCTAATTTCTTAATATATTTTTTAATTATAATTATTGTTCTTTTTCCTTTCCAGCTGAAAATTCCTCTAAATGCGGCTGAAATCTCCGAAGAAGGCTTAAACACGTGGTTCGATTTGCAGCCGGAACACAAACATGACTAAATTTTTAGAATCTTGTCGAAATTGTAATCTCATGAACACACTTTTCATTTAATTTTTGGACACAGTAAAACAAAAATATACAAAAATATTTATATAATTTAGAACAAAAGCTGTCTTTTGATACTCGTTAAAGAAAATGTATTTTTTTTAATTTTGTTTAGATTTCTGTTATTCTTAATTTCTTTTTAAAATGTTAAAAGCTCAAAGTGTATCAATATAAGAATATATTTTATTTATTTATTTTTATACACTCGTATTTTTTATTCTATGAAATTCTTATTTTAACTTTAACAATTATAAAAACTACATGTCAAAACTTAATAAATTTCATTAAAAACTAATAAAATGTCAAGGCTTGATGCACACACACAGCAAGTTTTTTATTTTTTAAGTTAAAAGAGCGTATTTTTATGATGAAGTAATTCAGCAGAAGTTTTTCTAAAATTCCTACATATCACAAGTAAAATATAAATCATCTACAAACACATTTCTCCCATACAATAAATATTCCTAATCCGTGAATTCACTGTTTGAGGTGGCGTTGGCTCAGGTAGTAAGCACGTTGACTACAAACCGAAGGACCTGGGTTCAAACCCAGTGTCACACAGAGTCATGAAATAAAAAACACCACGCATTTCTCTGATGTGCATTGGTGTGTCAGTTGTTGGCGGAAGGTTTCAGTGGCGAAGGCATGGTCACTGGTCACTGAACAGTACCAACTTCAGCTGATACTAATTCCAATGTAACATCAGAGCGCCCTCCTTCGTTGGTACTGAGTAGCACAATCAACGGCGAAGTAAAATAAAAGAAGTGGCTACTAAACTAAACACAGCTTCAAAAACTCGTATGTCCTCCTCGCCACCAGAGGCGCTGCAACACTGCTCTACGAATAAACGTGCAGAAAAAAAGCAGAGTTGTAAAGAACGAATGAAGCTTCACCTCCTTTCATATCTATCACTATCCCTTTCCACTAGTTCCAGCACAATGCATTGCATGTGTAGGGGTCATCATCCCCTGAGTGCTGGTCCAAGATAAAAAAAAAAAAAAAAAAAAAAAAAAAAACCTTGTGCTATTTTTTCGGCATCCTCATTTGTATATGTAAATATGTTAACACTGCAGCCATACGTTTTTTCACGCATCCTGTCTTTGCCGAGAAAACAACTTATCAATCGCAATCACATTATTATTACACGTATTACTTTTATTTACAAACATACATATTTAATTGTCAGTCGTTAAGCAGCTCTGGGCTGAAGAACAGCTCTCGCGTCACCGTAATTATTTCTTAAGTGCGGTCAGGCTTGAGTGTGTTGTTTGGCCTTCGAGAGTTTTTCGTCTCACTCGCACTGGATGACTGATTTGCCACGGATAACCGTATAGTCTTGCGGTTCTTTTGTGGAATTTCGTTGAAAACCACTTTGCTATCAAGGTGTATTTAACTAGGTGACAGCATTAGGAAAACAATACAACAACAGGCATTTTTGTTTGTGTAGTTTCATTGCGTATGTCAAAACCCCAACCCATAAAACAAAGAAGACAGATACAGAAAAACAAGTAAAAGTATTTTGTATGCATTTTGACATTCGCATCGAATAGTCAGCTGCTGTAATGCTGTCACCTGGTTAAATACGCCCTGGTTGCTGCTTCCTATATGAAGGCATAGGTCGTGTATAATCAGTTACAAAAACATTTTTAAAATACTGTTAATAACATCATGGAATATGTATATTGGGTCTAGTTACCGGCGCCATTTTTTTGCAACCATATTTTGCAAATTTACTTTGTAGAATATGTACCTATAAATAAATAAATTAAATCTTTGAAAATAATCATTTCCATCAGTATGAATTATAGACTCTAAAGTAGAAAGACCTAAAGCTCCCTCACAAACTCTAAAAATTAAAAATAGTATTAAAAATATTAAAGGTATTCATTTCAGTTATTTTTTTTTGTTGGAAAAATGTAAAAATGTAATTTTGTTTACAACAAACACAGGAAAAAAATTCCACTAAAAGTTGAATTTTTAACAAACTATAATAATGTGTAAGAAAATCGGGATAAAAATGTAATTTTCCGCTTAAAACGTCAAGCGAATCAATTAATTCACTTTTAACACTTTTATTCGGCATCTTGAATAATATTAATTATTTGCAAGAATTATTTGACAGAATGTTTGTAATAACAGTTAAAATTTTTGTACTTTTCATTTAAAAAAAAATACCGTTCACATCAATAAGAGTGTAATATTTCATTTTTCCAACCAAAAAAACTGTGAAATGAATACCCTTATTATACTAAAGGAAAGTAGCTTGCACATGAGACTTTGACCCCTTGAACTTTTAGAGAAACACATTATGTAAATACTTAATGAAATTACTTTGATAAATGAATTAAAGGATTTTAGTGAAAAAATTAATTTGAAGAAATTTTATTTTTAATGTGAAAACAATTCAGTATTCAAATTCCCTATATTTCGCTTAATATTAAAAATCTTCATTTTTTTCAACCACTGGTTTTATTGTAGAAAATCCCATTAAAACGGGGAAATTGTATACATCTGGCATCACTAGATTAAACGAGTTTTTAGTAAAAAAAATTAACAAAATTTTAATTATTTTCTTACTTCTGAATAATTATCTTACGTAATTTAAAACGTTTTTAATTATTGTTTATCGATATTTTGTATCTATAAATGTTTTTATCTCCTTAAGATCGAAGCAATTAATTTATAATTGAAACTATGTGTATTGTTCATTAAATATTTGTGATCACTTAAGTTCATTAATAAAGTACCATTTATTTTTAGTAGAATAGAAATATTTTATTTTTTTTGTCGTTAAAATAAATAAAAAAAAAACTTGCAATTCATTTTATAAAACGAAAAACTTGTAATTTATTTTAAAGAACTAGATCTGAAAAAGCATTGATGGTATTTGAACCCGAGACCACCGAACAATTCTCATTTAAATTTAAAAATACAGTTCGTGTTCAAATCCCAGCTGACTCCAGCGCAGATTGAAAATCTTGTTAATCAGGCATGTTCTACAAAAGTAGTAAACTTTTTATTTTTGATGTTCTGGAAAAGCAGAATATACTTTTATGGAATATTGAAATTCAAACGAAAAAAGAAGAATGCAGAATATAAAAAATTTAAACTGAATTGATTTCAATTGTTCCATTTCAAAGTGGAAGTCCACCAGTTAGATGTTCATGTGATTATCGAATATAATTAATTGAACAATTTTCGGCAGAAAATTTATAAAACCGCTTTAATGCCAACATTTCTTTAAATTACTTCTGTAAAAATTTTTAAAACAACAAATGAATTCTGTATAAAAAAAATTTCGAAATAGAACTTTTTATACGTTTAAATTATCGCAATAAAAACAAAATTTTTAATTAATTTTCTATAATTTGTTCAAGTCGTTGAATTTATTATATTTATTATTCTTAAGAAATTTTATTATCTATAAACTCTTTTCTTAATATTCACTCAAACTTTATATGTACCTATAAAATATTTTTATTTGAACTTAAATACATATTTATTTAAGACAAATGATCAAACCCGTAGTATCTTTACTTAGTTATAGATTAAACTTAATAAAGCATCCATTAATTTTCTCGAACAAATATTGTTATTGGAAAGATTTTCTAAAATCTATAGATATTAACTGCCTATTTTTATAAAATGAAAAAAAAAAATTGTGAGTAAGAATTTATATTGAAAACAAAAACACATTTTCGTATTTTATTGTGGTTTTCAACATTAATTCTCACTCAGAATTTTGTTTTCATTTTATAAAAACCGGCAGTAAAAGTATATTTATTATTGAAAATTTTCACTTACTAATATGTAACAAGTTTTTTTTTCATATAATTAACAGTGCGTTATAAAATAGAGAAAAATATAATAATATTTTTAATGGAGCCAATTTATATTGTAAACCTAGGATAGATTATTTCGCAATTTTCTCAATTTTATTTTTTAATTTTATCGTATTAAAAAGTTCCGAAGTCGGTAAAACAAAAATATATTGTTATAGTAATTTTTTGCGTATTTTGAAACTTTAATTTCTAGCTGTGGACTGTAAATAGAAACCATTTGTAATTTAAACATTTTAACATTGATTAAGGGATCATAATTACTTTGGACCCAAGTGGGCTGGTACTCTTTCTCTTATATTTATCGCTGGCAACCTGTTTACCATTAAGATTGAAGAGTTCAACTAGTAAATAAAACATATTATTATATATTCTTTAGAAAATCTTTGATGTCATTCAAATTCCTAAATGAAATAAATTTTTAATGAATTTCAAGAAGTTTTTTTTGTTGAGGGTTTTTAGCTATTTTATATACATGCATTCATTTCATTGGTGCTTATGCAAAATCCTTAATCCACATTCTTGAAAAGTTTCGAATAATAAATTTAATAATTAGTAAATTTTTAATATGAATATAAGTTTAAGTTTATATCAAATTATTGAAAAACTTGTTATGCTGAAAATTTATATTTTTTAGAAAGATGTTTAACAAAGACATTAAAAACTAAAAAAACTATTAATTCTGCATTCGATCGGATTTGAACATATTCGGAGTCAAGTCCACCAAAACACAAATTTATATAAAATTATTTCTTATTTCTTATTTTATAAAATTTACTTATTATCTTTGAATAGATTGTAAATAAAACGAAAAAAATATATATAAAAAATTATCAGTACGGTTCGAATATCAATAAAATTGGAAAATAAAATTGTTAGTCAATTAATTGTCCATATAAAATATGCACATCTCTCAATTAATTGCTTTAAGCAAATCTTATTCAATTATTTAAACAAAACACTAGAATTTTATTCGGTTTCTCTAAGTCTCCAAAAATTAAATCTGTAAAGATTTTTCAGCCGATAAATTCTGTATCGATAATCGAAGAAACTTCTTTAAATGAACATAATGACATAATGCAACTTTTTGAACTAACAAAATTCTATTTAAATGTTTCTTTTTTATTTTTATCATTCTTCAGCCATTTTTGTTATGAACTTTCTTTGGAGAAATATTAATAATGTTCTGAATGAAACTTTATTTTAAATGTTTTTTTATTTCGACTTGCAATCCATATTTCTATTTCTTTAAGAAAATTTGACAAAAAAAAACTATATTTCTTTAAGTATGTATGCATTTGAATTAGTTTTATCAATTGCAAATTAAAAATATTTATACATAAATAAATTTTTAATTAATGTTTGTAATAAATATACAATAAATAATTTTTTTAAATAAATAGCACTACGCTGCGCAAATATTAAAAAAATATGTTTAAATTGACGCAAATAGATTGTATACATATCTGTCTAGATCATTTAGAAACATTCTGAAAATTTCAATTTTAATACTCATTCAAAGTCTGATATTGACAAAAAAAATATTGTTTAAGACTTAACGAACTAAAAAAATTGTAATCTAGAAATATAATGATTATTATATTTAGAACGCTTTATTTTTTTGAAAGACAAATAGTCACAAGATTATTCCAATAAGTTCGTATTGATGCACGATGTTTAATTTCATTTAAACGCAGCTGTAAATAGGATATTTCAGTTTCAATTTGCCGTCTCCAGGTGTGTGACAAATAGTTAAGCTTTCCAAAAGTATTTAAGTAGCGTATGCTTTCACATTGGAAACATATTTAAGGAATATTTTTTCATGTTTTTCATATATTGTTTTTTTGCGAGTTTCCCATTTTTTTCTTCATTTTTGCAGCTCTTCATTCGAAACTCTATTTCTATGTATTTTTTATTATTTAAAAATGAATACAATAAACAAACAACTCCTGCTTAAAACTTAAAAAAAATATGTTGATAATTAATGAAAACTTTTTCCTCATTTTCATTTTTAAACTTCTTAAATTTATAATAAAATTATATATGTATGTATTTTGTAAAAACAAACAAATTTTGAATTAAATTTTAATAATTAACATAATTAAAAAGTTCGATATAAATAAAATTTTAACAAAAAATACGGAATTTATTTTAACAAAAAAATGTGGAACGCTTCACGATTTTGCGTGTCATCCTTGCGCAGGGGCCATGCTAATCTTCTCTGTATCGTTCCAATTTTAGTATATGTTCTGCCGAAGCAAGAACAAGTATATGAATTTAAATCTGCTATTTGTACTTAAAATGAAAGAAAAAAGAATACGAGAATTATTAAACGTAAAAACAGAAAATAAAATGTAAAAATCCACCACTTGTGTGGAAAGGCAGAAACACAAACAAGGTCATTGAGTGATTAACTACCTGTTGTTGTTTCTTTTATATAAAATAGCCACACATATTTGTTTTGTAAACATTAGATACTGTTTTACTTTTCTTATGAATTTGATATATTTGAACCAAATATACAATGTATGTACGTATTGCCTTCCTATCAGAAATATATACGAGTACATATCATTTTTTGAATAGTTTTATTTTTATTTTATTTACATATTTTCAAATATTCAGTGGCGGAAGTATTGGCTCATTAACCAGAACGTTAAAGTCAACGGTGAGCGATATAAATACATGAATTGGAAGGCATTTTATTTTTAAATACAATATGTACATATGCCGGTACTTAAATGGTTCTTGAAGTTTTCTTTCATATGTAAATAACCACGCAAGTTAAATTTAAGTTTTCTTTATTTTATATTTATTCGCTCACATCTAAAAAACAAACATTAAATCAACTATCAATCATCACCTTCAAAGAAAAAGAATTTAAAAAAATTTTCGGCTCAAATCCACTCACCGATTTTTGTTTGTTTTCTTGCCAGGACCGAAGTCCAGTTCCGAACAAGCCGAAGCCTTCATTTGGACCTAAGTCCATACAAGCCATGGATCGAAGTTCGACCCAATTTATTACGCAAGCCGAAGCTGCTCCTTGTAAACTGACTTTTTTCCAAGTGAGAGGTTAAGTAATAACACTCGCGCTTGTCACTCATCAGTTACTGTATGCTGGAACATTACCGCTTAAAGCTGGGAATTGTTCTGTTAGTTAGGAGGGAGATTTTAGTTGACTTTGGTCGCGGCACTAAACCAGTCTATTTCCCTCCGAGCACGCCGCTAAAGACGCCCACTGGAATCAGACCTACGAGAACTTAACTCTTCTCTACGTGTCTTTCTTCCTACCTGGGCGTTAACTGGGGGATTCTTCATTAAGGATCAATCAGAGGGGTCACGTTCCACCTGCCGGCCAGTGAACTCGTATCCTGCCCCTAACTAATCAGTCAATCAGGCTCCCCCTATTGCCACTGCAGTTAACCTTGCAACATCAACCACTGCCGGCCAACCCAGTTGCATGGCAATATGGTTCATCCCACTCGGTCACTTTCAGGGCCAATACAAATATTCAAATGCACTATTTAACATGCGATTTAAAGAAAAAAGGATACGAAAATTACAAGACTGTTATATCCAGTGTTGTCAAATCTTTAGTTACTGAAAAATATAAATTATATGCAGAAATCTATTTGTCGTTATGGGGAACTACAGACTTTATAACGTCTTTGCTAGGAGCCAATCTCATATAACGTAACGCAGTCTGCCTGGAGGGGTTTCAAAATGTGGTATGAAATTCATGAATAAAATTTTTTAAATGTGTACGAAGGAGCAGAGGTAGCCAAAGAACCCAAAAATTGCGTCACGTATGTATGTATGTATTTGTATGCTCACGGCAACTTAATGACTCTTGTAGCTCGTTCAAATCCAACCAAGATCATTTTACAAAGCCTGAACTAAAATGTTAAGCAATGCGTTTCGAATTCCTCTTTAGCGCTCCAAATTAAACTAATTAAATTAAGCTGGACAGCTTTAAAAAATTAATTTATATGCATGTGTACAGCTCTCAACAAGATTATTATGTTTATAAACAATTTTTTATCCAATCATGATTAAAAAGCCGAAACCCGCATTAAAATGTTTATGAATATGATTATGTTATATAAAAATTATGTATTTTCTAAAACAAGGACTGTTCCAGATTTAAAATAAATTGCAAAACAAATAAATAAGCATTGACAAGCCACTCATGCAAACATATGGTATTATATGAAATCCACCACCTATTGCATGGTGGAAAATAACAACAGAGTTGTATAATTTGTCAAACAATAAAACAGTTGTGACAGGAGGTGCCATATTATTGCACTCCTCCACTGCGTAATCTATGTAATATAGTACAAATCACAGATTATGTCTGTGGTACAAATAACATTATGGGATATTTGACGTACTGATAATTTCATGAAATGAAGCAAATAAAAAAAAAACAAGTACAGAAAATAGAAGCTAAGAAATTTTACAAGTTATATGGTTTTAATGGTTTATAGTTTTCTTTTATATAAAATTTAGTTTAATATCCGCAGCTATTTAGTTATAACTCTTTAATTAAATAAGTTTTAAAAATCTGCATATAAAAATCTTTAATATTATGTTAGTCAATCAAGCATATAAAAAATTGTAGAACATAAATTTTAAGCAAAGAATTATGTTATCTAAAGTGGCCGCTACACTTGCATTACAAAAAAAAAACCCTGTGTATTAGTTCACGTGTGAGATGTTTTTATTAGTAAAAGCATTTCTTAATTTTTTTATCATATCGACAAAATAATTTATATATCAATTGTGTAATTTTATATATAAGCGAAGAGCCAATGTGAAGGGCTGTTTACATATAATGTAACATAAATGATAAATTCCCTTGCAAATTTTCAGCATTCTCTCGTGAACTCCCTTCTAAATGGCGCTGCGCAATAAGAGTATATGAATACATATAAAATAAAGATGCTTAAAATAGTTTATTAATATATGTAATATTACTGATATTTCATGATATGGCATCACTATTATAGATTTCTATACAACTCTTCAGTTAATTTTTACAACTCTGTTTTTTCAAACTTACCACTAGAAAACAAATTAAGCAGCCCTGTTTTATAACCAGTTGGTATATTATCTTCACAGTTTGTATAACTCTCGTATTCTTTTTTTTCTAGTTTTACGTATATATACTAACTTTAAACGCACACATTTGTTCTTGCTTCGGCAGAACATATACTAAAATTGGAACGATACAGAGAAGATTAGCATGGCCCCTGCGCAAGGATGACACGCAAAATCGTGAAGCGTTCCACATTTTTTGTGGTAATTTTTATTTTATTCGAATTATATAAGATTTAAAATTTAAATTAACTTATTATTTATTTTCAAATGAACTTCTAAATTGAAATATTATATGCATTTTAAATAACAAAACATGATTTTTAAAGCAATCAATAATAATCCATTAATAATAATTTAATGGAGTTAGGGGCTGTGCATACATATATTACTTAAGGTAATTTTGCCACCGCCGTTCATAACACAATGAAAAAAATTTCAATATTAATTATATACGACTATTCCCTAACAAATGTTCAACTCCCTTTCCTTTGGGCACGTTACATAATATGTATGTATATGAACAGCTCTTTAAGCGATTGAACCATATTCATTCATCCATTTAGCACGCATTTTTGTGTGATTGACTGAAAGCAGCAGCGAGAAACGAATGTGGCCACGATTATTTAAGATGTTACAGGCTGATGGACTTGGATTGGATTCAAACTATATTATTATGCGTACTTACGTACATATATTTACCAATTTCAGTTCAGACCTTTTTGTATATATAGTACTCGTAGTTAGTATGTTAACTATTCGCATAATTTTGTTGGCAAACGTAAAAATATTTTTACTGGTAGTAAATCTTCTTTTAAATGAAACACACAATTTTTATACCCAGTTTTTTTTAAATCTGTTTTATTTTATGTTATTAATAAATATATAGTATATGTAGGTATTTTTACAATGAAGTTGTTTGGTTAGTTTTATTAAATATGTATGTATATTAAATATCTTATAAATTGTTTGTGTGTTTTTAGTGTATTTTGTTGTTGTTGTTGTTCTTGTTATTCTTATTTTGTTATTCTTATAAATAAATCTTAAAGTTAATAAAAATTTGAAATTTTTTTCAACACAGTAATTTGAAATGTTTTTTTTTAACTTTAAAAAAGTTAATCAAAAACATTTTGTTCTTGCATTATTAATATTTTGCTCAAATTCATTTTTTTTGTTTTATTTTTATTGATTTTTTTTCTGTCAGCTATGAAATTAGTTTCTTTGAATTTTGTATGAAAAAAATCAATAAAATTATCACATTAAAGTGTTGTTAGCAAAAAATAATTGTAATTTTAGAAAATGTAATTTTGTATTTGCTTTGTTATAAATAATTTCCTTGTGTTTCAGTTGTTGCTTTTATTCTTATTATTATTTTTATTAAATATACAAAAAAAATATGTAAATTATTTTGAGGTAGCTTATTTTCCATGTTATTTTTTTTGTGTATTTTGCATTTTTTTCATTGTTTTCTATATTAATGTGTTTGTAAAAAAATTTCAGAAACCTAATTTTATTTGTTTGTTCGTTTTTTCTTCAATTTTGTTGAAAAAGCTCATTGAATAGATATTTGTTTGGATTTGTAAGCGAGATTCAGATGAAGATTTTAGAAGGAAAAGTAAAAAGTTAAAAAGAAAATTTAAATAAAATTTATTGATTAATAAATATATGAATTAATTTTTAACATATAAAATATAAAAAAAAAATTACAAATTAAGTAAATAAATAAATCAATCTGTCCGGCGTGGGATTTGAAAATTATTTATTTTTATACTTAAAACGAGATAATAATTTAAAATAAACCTGTTTATATGTCTGCTTTATACAAATCAAAACAAAATTTCGGGTGTGAGAATTTCTTTTGAAATTTATGAATTTATATTCGTTGTTCTTCATTGTAGTTTTCAATATAATCTGCATCCTGGCCCACTATATCGAACGATATCATTCTTTTGTAAAATTGAATTTGAAACAAAAACAATTTCCAAAATTTTGTTTTTGTTTTAATTGTAATTTCACAAAAGAACGATATCGTTCGACAGCGCGGGCCAGGCAGAATACGTTAATATTACGATATTTTTTGTTTTAATTTTATAAAAACAGTTTAATAACTTATAAAAAAAATTAGTGTAAAACAATTACGTAGCAAACGCTCTGTAAAAACAATCATGAAACTGAATAAATATGAAGACTTTTGATCAAAAATTAAAAAAAAATACAAATCTTTCACAAATCTTGACTTTAAAAAAATATGGTTTCTTTTTTTTTTAGTTGGAGGCAGGTTTTATAACACAAGTAATTTATATTTCTCAATATTTCCTCTGTAATAACATTTTGCCAATTTCAGTATTAAATTATTAAGATTTTTGCAACATGACAAATGCAACAGTTTGCACAATTTTTCATCCATTTGCTAAGAGTTTCTGCATTTTTGGATTAAGTTGCTGCCTTTAATATTGAATTCAGCATATGAAGTAATTTTTTTTTAATTATTTTTTAATATTAAATATTATTTCTTAAAGATAATCATCATATATGTATGAATGTATACTTAAAAGAGTTATTATGTAAATTTAATTTTGTAAATAAATATATATTTTTTAATTTGTTTTGTTTTGAATGAAGCACATTTATTTAAAGCACATTTAAAAATGTAAAATTTTTATTTTTGTTGATTTTAAATTTTTCTGTACAAAAATAAAAGAGGGGGAAAACACATGTTTTGGTCGTTTTGAAAGTTTTATAATTTTTGAAAGTTCTTATTGATAAATATTTATTTTTTCTTTTTTTTCTTTGATTTTAAAAGTAATTTTTTAAGTAATTAGCAGTTTTTGAAATGTATTTTATTTTTATGAATTTTTTTTGATTTTTTTTGGTTGGCATTTTTATAAATTAAAAGTTTCTTTTTTTCAATGTCTCTTAATTAAAAATTTTTTGTTAGAATTTAATATAAAAAAAAGAATTCGAAATATTAGCTTTACGGGAATAGACTATTCCCCCATATCGGAAGCTTTCTTTTGTTCTCTTTTTAAGCGTTTAACTAGCAAGATGAAAAGAAATCGAAATACTTTCATCTATTTCTCTATGACGAACGTAAATAATTCGAAAGCCAAGAATATGGAAATTGCAAAAAAAAAACTCAAATAAATTCGTGCTGGTGTGATTTGCTTTCGTTAGCGAAAACTTTTTAAAGATCGCACTCGTCAATATTCCCTCTCAAGCGAAATTCAGTTTGCCATTAAAATTATTTGTGCAAAAAAGAGAACAAAAGAACAGACAATTAATTGTTCGCTCAACTTCGTTAGTAAAAAAAAATAATTGATAGATTTTTATTTATAAGCACGAAAAAATAATAATAAAATAAATTTCTCTACGCAAATCTCTACACGTACATATAGAATTAAATGCAAAATTTCAAGCCTGAAAAATTTCAAGGCAGAACTAAACACTGGAGGGCCGCTACTCTGTAATTCGATTTGAAAAAAAGCTATTTTCATTTTTGTCTTTTACAAATCGCACCAGCCTTTTCTTGCGATTCGATTTACAGAGCGACACTCCTCTTGTTCTTAAAATGTAAAATTAATAATTTTTCTTTTCTACAACGAGTTAAATTCTTATTATCATTTACAGTTTTCTTTTCAAATCCTTAAGTATTTAATTTCTTAATTAAATTAATTATTTTCTTCTTATTTTCGAGGAAAACAAAAATCTTCATCATTATTTCAACTTTTAATATTTTAAATTTTGTAAATTTTTTTTTCACAGGAACTTACGTGCTTTATTTTTGAAAAAAAAAACATTTTCAAATGAAACATATACATTTTGACTGAAGCAAAGGAAACAACGACTGAGAATTTTATGGGATCAGTGAATGGATGCAGGTGTCAATATGATGCGGTGATCTCAAAAACAAAATATTGAATCACTTAAAGCGGCAAGCAATTGTTGTTGAAATGAAACTCAAGTTTCCATTGTTTTGCCAATACAAAAATTTAAAAATTTCCAACATCAAATTGGACAAACACACATGCATGCTTTGATGATTTTTCATCATTGAAGCTGATATTGAACAAGCCTGTGTTCAACAAATGCGCATGTACTATTAGTTACAACTTTAAACGCCTATAGTTCCCAAACTACTGAAACGATTTTAACAAAATATAGATTGTTCAGATTTGTGAATAAATATCTACAAAATGATATAAGTTTTGTCAAAATCGTGTCAAAATCATGTGACCTTAAAAGGGATCTAAAAATAAACGTGTTTGCCTAATCCCGGTTCAGACTATGAAAGTTATCTTTTTGAAATTTTCTCTAATTCTCTTTTGAACTTTCATTAATGTCTACACATTGAATTTTTTTGTAATGAAATACAAAGATTTTTGCATGTTTATCTTCGCATTCTTTTTTTTTTTTTTTGTACACAAATTCCTGCTCTCATCACCATGAAAGGAAAAAAAGTAAAAGAAAATCAAAAATAAAGCTACAGCCATTTTCAGTTTTTCACAGTTACGAATAACAAAACACAAGAGAATTTCAAAGTACATGAAAGAGTGTAACCCTTCACAATCTGATCTCCCCGTACACCCACAAACTAACACTTTCAGAAAGAAAAATTTTATAGTTTGAAGTTCAACTTTTGCCGCTCAACTTTGGCGTTTGTTAGAGACAGGGGAAAGAAGAGCAGTATTTGATACGGAGCTGCTTATGCTGGAAAGCTCGTTTTGTTGTGCCATCCGTAACGATAAACACGAAGTTAGATGCAGATTATTATTTTGCATTTCTTTTCATTATTTACTTCTCTGTGTGAACATTAAGGCAGCTTTAAAAGGGAATTGAAAAGAAGTTGCGCAGCAAAACTTGAATTGTGTGAACCGGGACTTATATAGAAGATGTCCAACTGTTGCCCTATAAAATTGTGTACTCGTATTTGATGATATTCTTGGCAGCTCTAATTAGGAAGTAAAGAAAACAATGAAAAATAGAGGCAAAATTAACTCATTAAAGTTGAAATACAGTAATTTTTAGAACTCTTCGCTTCAGCGAGATTTTCAAAAAGGGGTCAGATATTTTCAGATAAGTCCTCTATTTCATTGAAATTTTTATTTTCTAATACGCATAGAGAAATTTGAAGAAGATACTTTAATCTTTAAATGCAGAGTTGAGCTTTCGAAAATTAAATTTTTTCCCAAAAAGTTTCTTTGTGCAAAACAATTGACAGGACTGCTACACACTTCAGCAACTACGGCTGCTGGCAGACAGATTGAACAATTTTACTGCATTTATAAATTTATCCAAGAACTTATTTTTCCAAATAATTTTGTATTCAAAATTTTCGCAGCCTTTACGCGGACGTCATACGAAGCTGTCACTTGGCAAATTGGCTGTCATTGAACACATTGTCTTCATGATTAAAAAAATTAATCCCACTTACTGCCTGTTTTTTTTAAATAAAAACAAAATTGTGAGTGATAATTTATATTGCAAACAAAAACTATTTCTCGTATTTTATTGTTTTGTTCAATATTAATTCTCAAGGCCGAGGCACATAGAATCCGTCGTACGTTATACTTTGCTTTTTTCAACTGACATTAAAGTACCGGCGGAGGAGGTTGACACAATGAGTACTTTGTTGACGGACATTAAATCAGCTTCATCTGATTAAAATTCATATTTTCAATAGAATTAGAGGATATTCTGTGTTTTTTTTTAATTTTAATTTTTATTTAATTTAACACACAACACAAAAAGCTTAATAAAAACAAAGCAAAAAAAATTTATATTTTTTGCAAAGTACTCAACGTACGTTAAAAGATGCCCAACATTAGTACTTTGCGTTGACAGAAACCTGTATTGCAACTTAGTTGTCAGTTGAAAAAAGCAACGTATAACGTACGACGGATTCTATGTGCCCCGGCCTTCACTCATAATTTTCGATATCGATATCACGTCAGTACAATACCAAAATATTGGGGCTTGTCTAGTCGCTCTCGAGAACAATTTTTGTGTTACTGACAGTCTTTTTCTGTTCTGTAAGGTCTAAAAAATATCTAGAAAATAACGTGAGACTGTCAATAATAGTCAATTGTTTTCGACAACGAATAGACAAGCCACAATGTTTTGATATTGTATTGACATGACGTCGATGCTGGCTGACAACTGGAATATCAAAAAATTGTCGTTTGCCCAATCGTTGTCGACAATTGGGCACTATTAACAGGCTCTTGCCAATTTGTACGTCTTAGGGAACAGTAAGTTTATTCCAATGCTGACCAATTGTTGTCGACAACGACTAGTCAAACGACAATTTTGTAATACTCACCCTTATTCCATTTAGCGTCATCAATTCGAAACGATATCTCGTTTTGTATCGATTATTGTAAATCGGTATGCCCATTGTCAATATCAAGTTTTATCGATAAGCGTCGATGTATTTTTGGTATGCCGTACGCCACGTCAACGCCGGCATCGATATAATTTGACTCTGATTTTGCCGTCAGTCGTCTCATTGGTGTCGAAACAGTTTTATTCCTTTTGAATTTTTTTTTTTCAATAATAATCTTGAATTAAAGAAATGGAAAAAGAAAAAAAAACTACCAGCACTTACTGGTCAATTCAATAAGTTAGTGAAGTATAGATGGAAAATTCTTCCCTTGCCAAAGGTTTTCAAAAAGGCAGTCTTCCTTGTGAATTTAGAGAGCAGTGGAAAAGAATTTCAACGATACTAAATGTCCAGGGTCCAGCGAAAAGAGCAGGTGACGGTTGGAAAAGATAAGATGTATAGTGAGTGCTAAAAGGATTGTTGCATGACCAACATTTTCTTAAAGGTTGGTGGAATTTAAAATTTAAAGTGAAAAAAATTAATCACGAAATATTACTTAGCTCCCGGGAAGAAGCTGTGGTAAAGCTGCTTCAATTTCAGAAGCAACTAAAGCCTGAAGAAGCTGTTCAGGGAGTGCAATTTACTGAATGTGAGAATTTGGAAATAGAAGTTCTTGAAAGTAATGATTTGGTTTTTGAAAATGAAAAAACTTAAAAGTCAAATTATGACTCTCAGCACGTCGAAAATTGTACCCCTTTAAAAGGAAAGGAAAAATCTATACGTTGAAGAAACCAGGATCATCTAATGACCATTACGAATGGCGCAAATATTAAAGGAAATTAACAGAAACCAAAAAACATTTAAGTTCTTTAAAGTTATCAAGAAACATTTTTAATAAAAACTGAAAACAAAAGGAAACCAACCATCTAAATTAAATCGATAAACAAACGACGTCTTTACATTGCTGTTATGGAATACAAGTTTTGTATCGAATTGATGACGACGTTGATAAAAATTGATTGATGACGATGACGACGACGCTAAATGGAATAAGGATGATTGTCTTGACGTGACCTTGACAAATTCTTACAGAATAAAGTGGAATGAATATCAGCAAAGGAAAATAAGACCCAAGAATGTTTTAGCAAAATTTATGTATGTTTTCATTTAATAGTAAAAAAAAATATTAAAAAAAAATATACAAATTCTAAAAATAAATAGTTTGAAGTATTGTGAAACTCAAAGACACCTAAAAGATTTCGTTTATACATAAATTTACATATTAACTTATAGATAATAAATTTTTCAAATTTATTTAAAATGAATAAAACAAATTTTATTGTTTCATTTTATGAACATTTGATACATTTTCAAACTTCATTATGAATCGAGGTCCTACCAATTTGAAATTCCTAATTAACTTTTAATTCTTGTTGTGTAAATATATGCTTAAGTATGTTTGTAGTTCTTAAATATAAATATATAAATGTTTTAATAATTTTGTTTTAATAAAAACAAACAAAAAAATAAGATAAAATTTTCAAGCATTTCAGAGTAATTGGTTATAATTACTAAACTAACAACTAATTCGTTTTGCTTACAAATAAAATTTTCAAAATTTTTTTTCAAGTTATTTTTTTATTTTTCTTTTTTTATAATAATTTTTCTTTTTTTTAATTTTTTTTTTTTGCTTAAGCATTTTTGTTTTACAACTAAAAAAGTTTTAAACTTTTACTTTTCATCACTTATTTGTTGGATAGTATTTTGTATTTTCAATCGCTAAAACATATTAATCTTCAAGAGTTGTATTTCAATTCAAATTTATATTCAAAAAAATTTTTGCAAAATTTCATTTCTGAGCCCTTTAAGGAGGTATCTTTTAGAGAATCAGTAAATATATATATATTTTTTTTATTTCTTCTTAAATTTCTAATTAATTTTTAAGCTTAAATAGAGGAATTTTTGTTTAATTTTTTTCGTCATTAAAGTAAAACAGATTTATTATAAATTTAATGCAATTCTAAAAGAAATCGAATACACATAAACACATTATATTTTTCTTAATGAGAAAATTTTAATAATTTTTGCAGGTTAAAATATGAACACAATTCGTTGTAAAAATATATATTTATATATTTGTATGTACACATAAACAAATAGACATAAAATAGAGTTTTTGAAAAAAATTAAGTTTTGTTTTTAATTGAAAGTTTTTACGTTCAAATAATTAGTTTTATTTTTATATATTCAGGGGGCGTTATTATTTATTTCGATTCGAATACAAATTCGAATAATTTCCATTTCGAATCGAAATACATAATATGATTGGAAAGCTGGCCGATTTCAAAAATATCATATTGATGAATTTCGAACGATTTCGAGAATCAATTTTGAGCCAAACCTCAAGTTATTAACTTGTAGAAAGCAGCCATAAAAAAATAATGTAAATTAAATTTTGAAAAGAAATTTATCACAAATTATTTAAAAAATTATTAAAACTTATTTTAAAAATATTAAAAAATAAAAACGAAAATGATGAGCACATCATTACTTTTTCCGGTTTTAAAGAGTATCGTTTTTGAATTAAATTTTAATCACATACTCGTACATAACACTGTGCAACAAAATCAATTATTTTTTTTTTAAATTACACGGTCCGGCCTGTAAATTTCGATAGAAGAGACAAAACAAAAAGAAACGTGTATCGGCGTTTTGAAAGTTTGCATCTGAATTTCAGTTGAGGGAGAGTTGAAGCTTCCCAACTCTGGCGCATTCTCTATTGTTAATTGGCATAAGAAACCATGTGATCCTCTTACATTTTAAAGTATGAAATGTGTTCATTAAATTTATATAAAATCTTAAGAACATTTTTGTAGAATATGCTAATCCTCTAACTCCTCAAGGTATGGGTCTTTTTTGTCCTTCTTTCAAAAAAAAAAAGAGCGAAAAACACCATTAAAACAGGGATATAAGGGGCTAAAATGTTTATAGGCCGGACCTTGTAATTTTTTTTGTGTTGTACAGTGTAATTAATTGATTTTATATAAACTAAAGAAACAATAAAACACAAATGAAGTTAAGAAAGCAGTTTGAAATTTATTTTGCCATCAGCTTTTCCGAAAAAATAAAGGAAAGTGTAATAAAATAATATAAATTAATAATAATAAAATATAAATTTTATTACAAAATTAACTAAAATAAATAACTTCTACAAAATAAATATAAATAATTTATTTTATCCGATATTTCGCTTTCTCAATGGAAAGCTTTTTCAGGGCTATATTTAATTAAAAATTAATAAATTTTAAAATTTTTTTCACAAACC
Source organism: Gymnocheta viridis (assembly GCA_956483585.1). NCBI lineage: Eukaryota > Metazoa > Arthropoda > Insecta > Diptera > Tachinidae > Gymnocheta > Gymnocheta viridis. The sequence continues at coordinate 14,329,624 of OY101442.1, forward strand.
AATAAAAAAATTTGTTTGAAAAAAATAATAAAAAATTGTACAAAAATTGCAAACTAATTACACAAAAATACAAAATTATTTAAAACTATTATTTAGGTCAGTTTATATAAAAAACGTATATTATTTATTTTTTAAATCGATATTTCGCCAATATCATTGATTGGCTTCTGCAGGAAATAAAAATTATATTGGCGAAATATCGATTTAAAAAATAAATAATGTACGTTTTTTATATAAACTGACCTTAGGCTTGAATAATCACTTAAATAATTATTTAAAAAAAGGTCAAAAAAAAGAGAGTATATTATTAAATCTATTACAAAAACACAAAAGCTTTCCACTGAGAAAGCGAAATATCGGATAAAATAAATCATTTATGTATATTTATTTTGTGGACCTAAAGCTTGAAAAAATTATTTAATAAAATTTAATAAAAAGATCGAATAAATCAGAATAAAAGGATAAATTGTTAAGGAAATTTCATAGCGCTTTTAAATGTCAGTTGTGTGATGAAAATCGTTTGATAACAAAAAGATCGATCGCGTTTTTAAATTGTGTGACGCTATCAAACGATTTCTTATTCATTTCTATTGTGATACGAGTGTTAAAAAATAAACAAAAAAAAAGAGACAGAAAACAGAAAATTATTACAAAATTTATGAAAAACTATTAGAAAGTCCCCTTTTACATGTGCGACATTTCTTGTCGGACATTATTTTTCATTCTCTTTTGTTTTAAACAGACAGACATGTTTTCTTATTCCTTTTTTATCCATTTTCGCAGTTTGTTTACTTAGTCTGCGTTTACACACGTCATGTCTTATTGACATGATTGCTACTTTATAGACGACAGGGACGAGGGGAAGAGAAACGAGTACTCAGATGCAAGTACGCTGTCATTACGTTTTGTTTTCTCATTCGTAATTTTAATTTTTAATATAGAAGATAATAGTGAACATTATTTATGCAAAAACGGGATTCAGAAAAAATCCCAGAAATCCCGAGCTCCAGGATTTGCCTAATCCCGGGATCAGGATTCCCCATTCAGCATGGCTAGTCGAGTACTACACACTCTGCATCTTCGTCCCATCTGTTACAAACTTCGTCTGTCTGTCTGTCTTTCAATTGCTGATATGTAAAAGGGGGGACAAACGGTGTTTAAAATATTTTTACGCGAAAAAAAAGCAAAGCAGATCAAACAAGTTTGGAGCGCATGGCGAATTCAATTCGGCTCAGTCGATAAACACACATATAAAAATAAAGGACGAAAAGTGTCTTGGGGACGGACACCACCCGGTTAGAACTATCCCAGCTAGAATTTGGAAGTTTATTTGACAATCGTCCAGACGATTGTTGGACTAAAATTATTTCTTACTCTTCCAAATGATGCTTTTGCGAGTCATTCTGAGGATTATTGGGAACCACCGTATTTGACTGTTGGACGAGTATTTCTTTTTATGTTATTCCACAATCGTCGTTTAAATATTTTGACGACGACCACTGAACGATTGTTATTTCACCGTAATCGTATAGTACTCTGGTATGTAAATTATGTTTTTGCGAGTCTTTTTGTTAAGTCACTTAAAAATTGCCGCTTACGCATTCTGGCGATAGTTCGTTTGCTTAAAGCAAACAACACATATTGCTCTAACTGTCAAAGTGTCATTTGTTACGCTATTTTTCGGAAACTTCCGGAAAACATTTAAAGTTGTAAACAAATACTCCTCCGCTCTACATGTAAACCGAGTCGACTTTAAATCGAACGATTTCTTAAAATCGATTAATTTTTAATTTTGTGTGTTGTAAATCAAACGATTCACTGCAGCGCAGAAATTGAGTACAAATAAAAATTTTAACTGTCACAAATAATTTGTGCATGCAGAAGAAAAATTCTCAAAAAAAGATCCCGCTTCACACACATCAAGTTTAGTTGATCAGTTGCCAGAGAAATCTGTTTTAACTATTTTCATTTTCTTTTGCTTCAAAATCAACTTCGTATAATATTACGGAAGACAAATGAAAAGGAAAAAAAAAGAAAAATTTACCGGTATGGTCAAGTCTGTACCAATCGCCATTATCTTTTCCTCTCTCTCTCTCTCTTTATCTTTATCGTCTGCCGATATTGCCGAACTGTTGTTAGATAAGACAAATAGCGATGATGGAATCATTGGTTTTGTGCTTGAGACAGCCGATAACAAAGAAATTAGCGAAAATGACAATATTAGGTTCCGCAGGCTGTCAGTCGTTGGAAACTGGCCCACTTGACTCCAAATTGAACCCTTTACGATATGCAATATTTAACCGTCCATCAGAAACAAGTTACTTGCAGAGGGATTACTCTGTAATTCGATTCGAAAAGAAAACAGGGGCCAAATTATGGCATTCGATATCGAATGAAATCCCATAAAAAATTTTTTTAATTTATACGGATATCGAATGCCGTAATTTTCCCCCTGTCTTCGAATTTGTATGTTATTTACATTGAAATTTGAAAACGTTTTCTATCGATTCGAATAACAGAGCAAGCGGGCCACAGAACTGGGAAGAAGTTTTCGATTACTTGTTGTAATTTTTATTTGTTTTAAAATGAAAATAAAAATAAAAAAAGTCCCAAAAAAATTGTAAACAAACTCAAATGTAAGCGCAATAAAAACAATTTAAAATATGAACAAAATATTATTAAAGAAATATTAAAGTTGAATAAAAAAATATTAAAATTAAATAAAAAATATTAAAGGTATTCATAAGCTTGTACTAAATGTTGTATCGCTTGTATCTGCTAAAGTTTACAAAAATCGCTGTTAACATTTTGCAATATAATTTTAGCACATAGAATCGCTACAAAAGTTATGACTGACGTTTTCTTTACTAGAAAAAAAATTAATTTTTTACTTTATATTCACGCTTATTCCAGTTGTCAACATCGACGTTACGTCAATACAATAGCAAAATATTTGAGGCTTGTCTGGCCGCTCTCGAGAACAATTTTTGTGTTACTGACAGTCTTTTTCTGTTTTCTAAGGTTTAGAAAATAATATGAGCCTGTTACTAATAATCAATTGTTTTCGAGAGCGAGTAGACAAGCCACAATATTTTGGTATTGTATTGGCGTGACGTCGTTGTTGACAACTGGAATAAGGTTGATTAAAACAATGCAATTGCAGAGTTGTCTTAAATAAAAATTTTGCCTTGCAAGCGATGATACAATAATTTGTAATAAATTCATTGTTAAAAAAAAACATTATATTACAAATTTATAGCAAAACAATTTAGCAAATTTTCTCGAAAAGAAAATGCCCTCATTTGTAAACCTTGTGAATTTCTTTATTGTATTTTTTATTGTGTTTTTTTTCTTTTCTTTGATATTTACGTTTTAAATATTGTTTTGTTTATTTAGAAAATTATGCATATTTATAGTATGTAACTTTGTTTGTTTCGTTTTTTTTTCAGTTAACACTCTAAAATAATAATAATAATAATAATAAAATATGTATATATAGAAATAAGATATTTTAAACTTATAAAACAATAGAAAAAAAAGAATTAAAAATATATCACCTTGTAAAAATATGTATTTCATAAATGTTTGTTTTCCATTCTGTTAATTCTCTTATAATTTCATAAACAATTATCAACTAAAAGTTTATATTATATGTATAAGTATTTTATATACGTCACGTACTCGTTCGTATATGAATATAATTATAATTAGTTATTTAACATATTTATAGAATATATGCATATTTAAGAATATTTAACATATGTATATATAGTTTAGATAAACTTAAAAAAAAACGTTTAGTGCGTTACGCTGCTGCTTAGTTTTTCAAATATATATTTTTTTCATTTTTTCTTTATACATACATTTTTCACATTTTTTTTCAAAGTTTTTTTCCAGGATCGTTTTTACAGCTTGTTTTTAAAATACTAGTTCTAGAGCACTTGCAGTGAGAAATATGTGGTTTAGACTGTTTTTTTAAATACTATTTTTAAAAACTAGAGCAGACACGCTTCAGCTTTAGTCTGTTCTATGGAACAGTGTTTTGATTCTTGTTTACTTTATTGCTGCTTTCAAAGAACTAGTTTTTGATTGTAAGCATGCACTGGATCTTGCATTATTATTTAAATATTAAGATTTAAAACGAGCGCTTTACTAACTTTTTTAACTTTTTAATTTTAATTTATTTTTTTTAACTTCAGTTGTTAATTTACGAACTTGTTTCAAAATTCATTAAGTCAGAAACTAGCTGGAGATAATTACTATGTAATTCGAATCGTAGGCAACTGCAAAATTTCATTTTCGAATCTAATTACCGGCTAATTCTTTTAACACATTGAGTGCAAAGCCGTTTTTACAAAAAAAAATTCCTCGGGTACCAAATTTTGTTTTTTGTTATAAATTTGTGTAGTACAGTAGTGCACTCGGGAAAACGTCAACACTAGTTTACGTCAACATCCCAAAACTTTGAATTTAAATTCAAAATTTTGAATTTAACAAGAGTTAAAATACACTGTTTTGATCACACACACACACACATTTATTTTATGAAATTAGTTCAGAATTGGTTCAATGCGAGAATGTTGAGCAAAATTACCTAAATGTATTAAGACGTTTACGAGAGAAAGCTCTCCTCCAAGTATTGGAAAGGAGAAACAACAGAAAAAAATTACCAGATTTTTTTTAGATGCATAAGTATGTATGTGAAATGTGATCTCTTTAAAAATGTGTTCCTTTAGTTTTAGTTAGGCTGAAAGCCTTTTTTGTCCTCCTTTTGTATTTGTGTGTGATGTTCCACTTTAGTTTATAGTCAATAAAAACGTTTTAAAGCACACTATCAATATATTTTTTATTAAAAGTGTCTACATTCATAAACGTCAACAATTTGTTAAACGTCAACACTCGCGGTTTTAATTAGTTGACGTTTTCCCGAGCGCACTGTAGTTACCTGTGGCATCTCCCCGATCTATGTTGTTGCTTTTTATGGTTTTATTACTTCTTTTATATCGGACCCCCTGTGCGCGAAATTATCGTATGTTATACTTTTTATGAAATCAAATTTTTTATGCAAATCGGTTTTAAATCCATGAATTAATTCATCTGTTGGCAAAATTTTATAGCGACAAATATAATAGTTATGGAGATAACAAAATGCATATTTTATCGTATATTACAGTTTTATAGTATATAATAGTAATAAAAAAATTAATAAAACCGCTCTCCTGTAAAATTTAGCTTTTGAAACATACGATAATATCGCGCGCACGGGTCGATATGCCGTGTTTTTGAACAACATGGCACCAGACGACGGCCAGGACAATGAATTTAAGACAGAAACCTTCACAAAATGATTATACGCTCTAAAAACATAAAGAATTTTAGTATTTTAAATTTTAATTTTAAAGAATTTTAAGTAGCTTCGTACGAAAGGGAATAATAATAAAATATGCACAACTCCGGTCGTAATAAAACGTACGACGCGGCAGCGCCTCAGGAAGTCTTAGTTTGTCGTACACAAACACACGACTTGGCGCACTCAATGTGCTAAAGAAGCACTTTAGAACCAATTTAAAAACAAGCGAACTCTTTCCTCAATTGTTATTTTTTCTTTCTTTTATATATAAAACTTAAAAAAGAAAAACACTAAGAATTTAACCTTAAAATATTAGATCTTTAATTTTTACACTTGTACAAAAGTAAAGAACGCAATATGTATTAAAAATAAATATCAAATAAACTAAATGACCCCAAAACAAGTTCTGTCTACCAGTAATAGAACATTAACAAAATATTTCTACAGTAAAAATGTTTAATAAAATTTAAGAAGTAAAATAAAATGTAAATTTTTCGCAAGCTTGAATTAATTATTATTAAAAAAGGGTCGTATATTTAGAAATTCAAAAGAGCAACAATTTCCAAATTCAAATATCTGATAATAATAATAATAATAATAATAATAATAATAATAATAATAATAATAATAATAATAGTAATAAAAAAATAATAAAAACTTAACTTTAACAAACAAATGCTTAAAATCAAATTACTAAAAATTATACATAAAATTTAAATATTTTTTTCTTTCTTTATTTCAATAAAAACAGGTAAAACTGGTAGCATTTTACAAAAATTTTTGAATTATTATGTTTTCGTTTTGTGTTATTGTGTTTCTTCTTAATTTGATTTTATCTTATCGCTTTTCGCTTTTCACATTTTACTTTATTTTTGTATTACCTTTTCTTTTTCAAATTTAAAAAAATATATTTTGCCTCTTGTGTTACAGTTTTCATCTTTGTATATGTTATAGTTTTCGGTTTGTTTTTTGTTTTCTTTTATAATTTTAAGGTTTTAATATTTAGGTATTTCGGAGTTCTTCTAAGCCGCCACTTGGTTGGCCATTTTTAACATTCTCCAAAACTTTATTAACAAAATCGGTGCTACCGCCAGCAATAGCTAAACCTCCTGTGAAAGAAAGAGAGAAAGAAATGTAATAAAAGTTTTAAATAGAATTTAAACAAAATCATGGTAGAATAATACAGGTACTGGCGAAGCGTTAACGAAATTTTTTTTTTGTTTTCGCAGCTGTCAAAATTTGATTATGTACTACAAAAGCACACTTTAACACCTAAACAAAATTATTTATAGAACAGAAAATGCACAACCAAACACACATTTAATTGTAAAATTTTTTGCCATATTTTTTGCAATATTGTTGTAGCTTCGATACTACCTGTATTATTCTACCAGGAACAAAATTAGTAAATGGAAAAAAATGTTTTGTTAAGGTCGGCATTTTACTCTCAAATGTTAGGCTTGTCACCAAATATTTACTCTCAACAAAGGTGTATTTAACTAGGTGACAGCATTAGGAAAAGAATTACAACAATACAAGAACAACAGGCATTTTTGTTTGTGTAGTTTCATTGCGTATGTCAAAAGCCCAACCCATAAAACAAAGAAATGAGATACAGAAAAAAAGTAAAAGTATTTTGTATGCATTTTGACATTCGCAACGAATAGTCAGCTGCTCTAATGCTGTCACCTGGTTAAATACGAATTGCTCTCAACTGAACATCAATTTGATTTCAAACTTTAATCTAAAACAGTGCTGGCATTTTGGTGCTTTTTGCCTCTTCATACCCGCGAAATTTTGTTAATTTTGTATTTACAGTGCTTTTCACAATTTCTCGCAGTGCTATTTGTGCTGTTTTGTAAAACTGGGAAATGTTTTTAGTTACAAAAATTCTTTTAAGCGCAAATAGTACTTTTTAGCAATCATGATTTTTTTTCCGTTGAAGTTCAAAGAACATTCAGTTTGATGAATTTGTTTAAAACAAAAATTAGACACCGCTTATCTTCAAAATGCGTTACTGCATATTAAATACGGTTTAAGATTTGAAAAAGCATGTTGTAGCAATTTTCAACTGCCTTTAAATGTTTGGAGCAAAATAAATTCGAACGAATAATACTAAATAATTGGTGCTTTTTTGGGAATCTTTCAAATTTCAGTGTTAAATTTTTATTCGCACTTTTTCCCAAAATTAATATTTTACTTATTCAGTAAAACATTAACCATTTTGTTAAAAACAAATTGCAATTGATAACAAAAATCTCAATATTTTATTACAACTGTTTTGTGGGGTGATTGCGAAGACGAAATGGATATTTTTGATAGCAAAATAAACGAAAATTAAACAAAATATCGATTGTAATGCTATCATGAATTTCATTCGACTTTGAATTCCCTTTTTTAATCGATTTATTATTAATCGATTATTTAGAATTTACAGAAGTTTGTATACTACACATCGCTCCTTTAATTTAACATTATCACATCTTAAAAACCAAAACTTTTAAGTTACTTGATAAAAAGTATTTCAGTAGCATGTGTATGCTTAATCCAAATCAAATGTATACCCACTAAAAAGGCAATAAAAGCCCTAAGTTACATTGAAAAAATTTTATAGCACAAGTATAAAACTATCTCATATGATAATTTAGGCAACATTTTTCAACATTTTTTTTAGCTTATGTTTATTTCTTATTGACGAATTAGTACAATTTTAATAAATAAAATTTTCCAGAGACATGCATTTTGATATGGTGGATCGAAGTCTATCAAGAAGTCGTTTTTGAACTTTTTGTAACTTGAAGCTTTATTGAAATCTTATGACGATATATTCTTTTACTCCTGTTTTTTGATTTGTTGCGTTTTTGTTACTTCTTTTAAATGGTTGTGATTTTATTTTGATTAATATGTTAATAAATTCTGCTATTTGTCAAGTCCTTTATGTGTGTTTTGAAGCAAAAACTTAAAATTGTATTTGGGTATTTACTTTAACTTTTTTATAAATTGCCTAATATATGTTGGCATAACTAATATTTTTAAAATATTTTTTATGGTGCTTTTTACCCTTTTTTGTAAGTTTTATCTTTTTTGGAACAGCTTATGGTGCTTTTGTTCTTTCTAGAGATACCAACACTGATCTCAAACCTTTATCTTCGTGTGAAAAGGGATTAAGAATGTTTGTTATCAGGTAAAATCATCGTATTTGTTTGGGTAACATAACATTAACGCAAGAACAAATACAATTCATAACATGTTTTTAGTTAATAAAGAAAAAATTACAAAGATTTCAATTTATTCCGACGGTGGGGGTCAAAAAAGTATTATTTAAAATATTTTTTTTTGTGCCGAAGAAAAATTTAATTTTCCATCACTAACATAAAATACAATTTCAACTGCCGTTGACTTCCCTGAGATTTAAAACAAAAACAAAATGCCTGCTGTTCTTTTTTTTTTATTGTTTTATTATTGTAGTACTAAACAGACCTGTATTATTAGATCATGATCTGACAATAAAATAATTTTGTCAATAAACCGAGTATTGATGGAATTAACAATGCATGTCTGAACATAGTATTAGCTGCGTTCGAGTACTTTTACAGTAAAATGCAGTAAATGAGTAATTAGTGAGTAAACTGAAAAATTTACTCTCAAAAAAAGCTGTTGCCCAAAAAATTACGTGAACGGAAAAATTTTAAAAATTAGTAAGATTAAAGAAACTGGTGATTGCAAATCAATATAGTGTTGAAATATATTTACACTTTGGACTACTCAACTCTTTTGCTTGTTGGTACTCGATGCACTATTTATTATAATACAAATATTTTAAGAAAATATAAACAAATTATTTTCTGTAATCTACTCCATGTGTTTATTTTTATTTTATTTGATTTTCCAAATTTGTGTCTGATTAAATTTATTCAAAAGTATGTGATTATTTGTTTTTGCTATTGAATACCTTAAAAGCGAATGCAGTACTAAGTAACCATATACTTAGCATTTTCACAACTCTAAAGAAATAACAAAATAACAACGAAAATGGCTGTAAATGGTTTCTACAACATTCCTTTCCTTTTAAAAGGCATATATGTATACATACATGTTTAACAAACGAATAGTTTAAAAATAATTTATTTATTTTAATTTTTATTATTTTGTTTTAGTTGTTCTTTTTTTGAAAATTTTTTTCACAAATTGTATACTTTTTAATTTCCTACTTTGTTTGTTTACCTTTTGAATCATATGTTTTTCTGTTTTACTAAATTTTACTACAAGAAATTTCTGCAGTAAAAATGAGTAAATTCTCAGCCATGAACTGTCACTTTACGCTCTCAATTTGTGTTCTCATTTACTGCAACTGGAGTAAACGAACGCAATTTAGTAAAATGCAATAAAATTCAGTAAAAATTCGTAAAAACTTTTGGGTACTCGGAACACACTTATTGTGGTACTAAACAGACCTGTGTTATTAGATCATGATCTGACAATAAAATAGTTTTTTCAATAAACCGAATATTGATTCAATTAACAATGCATGTCTGAACACAGTATTATTAGAATACTATTGAAACAAACTCTGTTTTTTTTTTGTTGCAGATAATTTTGTGATCTCCACTACATCTTCTTTCCGATAGAGAAAAAATTACGCTCCCGGCAAAAAAGGAGTAAAAAGTAAAAATGGTTGGCATACTAAAATCAGAAATTTATGTGCTTTACAATCACTTTAAGATAGTTCTTGCTTTCAGTTTTCAGTTTCAGTTGTCAACATGACGAAAATTTCAAAATGTGTGAAAAAGTGCGTGGTAAGTGTTTGAGGTTTGAGGTTTGAGAGCACGTTTTTAACTCACCTATAGCGTGTTTGTAAATCCTTTCAATTTGTTGATCCACTTCTTCGGGATTTTCGCCAACATTTTGTTGGCGATATTTGAAAGCTAGATTCTGTTTAATATCACTTATAGCATTTATTAAACGTTCTGCAAATAAACGAAACAAAAAAATAAATAAATAAATAAACTCAAATTCAATGTACGCCAAACAAAATCCTTACTGTGCTCAATTTCCAAACCAAACAGTTTGATTTTATTGGCCTCATGTTGTGCCTTCTTCTTCAAACGACAGGCACGCGAAGCCAATTTATTTTTCTCTTTGCGCGATTTGGGTCTTACATTGAAGGGCAGTTCGGACACGGGTGTCATGTCGTTAATGGTGCGACTCAAACGATCTAGTTCTTTGCCAATATTGTGCAATTTACGAGGATTAGGTGTTAAATCATTGCCATCGCCTTTGCGGGCCTTGCCGCTGTGCTGTAAATAGAAAAATATTTGTATTTCTTTGGTTCTGTTGGAAATATTTAAGCAACTCACCTTATACACCTTAATGCCTCTGACAGAACAATTGGGACTGAATACCGGATCGGTGACTTCATTCAATATATGCGGATCTTCCAATTTCGATTGAAATACCAAACGTTTGCCTTTGGGTCCTTTGGACTGAACATTATACTGCCAAAAGAATCTCTCTTTGCCTTTCGAAGAAGACAATTGATTACAACTGCCCGAGTGTGAACGGCCATGTAGAGTAGAGCTATCATCTTCATTGTCGGAACCATTATCGGAAGAAAAGTCATCATAATGATCGCTATTGTAATCGGTTGAAATGTCATCGTCATCATCTTGTGAATAATCATGGCCGTCGGGTGACAAAACACTGGCGGTACTGAGAGATGAAAAGGATTCAGCTTCGGCCAAGGAACTGGTAGAAAGTAAATGCTGTCTGGGCTCTCTGCGCATCCAAATATCGGCCGGACCTAAATGAGTGGGTGCCGATGAGGATAATCTTGATATTGTATTGCCTTCATTGGACTGATAGAATTGTTTGCGACCACTATTAACGCTTATCACGGGTGCATTCGAGGAACCAGAACTTATGGTGGCACCATTTGTACTGCCAAAACCACTGCTACCACTGCTGGGACTTAATGCATTCGAGGTCATTAAAAGACCATGACTACCGGATACCGAATGGCCCAACAAAGACGACGAATTATTACGATCCGGCGAAATGGAGAAACCCTTTTTCAACAGCTGCTGCATGTTGGTCGATTTCACTTGACTCTGTTGGTACGGTGAACGGTTGGCATGAAGTGGAGGTGGTGTTATGGAATTCATTTGTAACGGTGAATGTGAAGACTGTTGAATATTGAAAAGATAAAAAAGGGAAATTAAGTATTTTTTTTTTAATTTAATTATTAAACAAGGAATCATCATCTATAACTTTGAAAGAAGATATCGAGACCTGTCTCGAATAATAAATTTAATTATAACTTTGAAACAAAATCTAATAGGTCGATCAGTGACCAGGTTCTGAAATAGATATCTGAGATAAAGCAGACCAAAGATGACACGAGGCTGCACGCTATTGTAGTTGTTGTTATTCCATCTCTGTCGCACTATAAACTGATATTACAGGAAACTTGATATTGCTATCTCTTTTATAATCTGATTGGGGGAAAAAAGCTGATGTAACCTAAAACATAACCTCATTGTTTTATCACTAGTCTACCCTGCATAAAAAACCGAGGTGTCTGTCAAATGAAAAACATTTTTTATCACTAGATTTGTTTCGGGAAAAATGGAACAGAAAATGATAAACATATCTTTGGAATCTTCCCAATACAAGGCGATCCTGCCAAACTTTTAATCCTTGTGCCAGATAATTCAATATGAAAAAAAAACAAACAGATGACTCAGGAAGAGATTGACGAACTTTTTAGTAAATGGGAAGAGCTAGTTAGAGCAGAAGTATACGTTCCAACATCTCCAGAACCTTCAATGACGCCACCAACCTATATTCCTACGCCAAAAGAAGCTGACCCTAAGCTGATAACGATACAACAGTATCGGGCCAGACAAGAGAACTTTCAAGGAAAAATTAACAACTATGAAGAATTGAGGAGAAAGAAAAAGGAAACTTCAGAGTGAATGCAGACGTCTTCAAAAAGAATTATTCTCCCTTATTCCAGTGGGCGTCATCAACGTCACGTCAACAGAATACCAAAAAATTGGGGTTTGTCTACCCGTTTTCGAAAACAACTGACTTCTATTGACAAACTAATATTATTTTCTGGACCTTAGAGAACAGAAATAGACTGCCAGTAGCACAAAACTGTTTTTGTGAGCGGGTAGACAAGCTCCAATTTTTTGGTATTGTGTTAACGTGACGTCGATGTCGCCAACTGGAATAAGGGTGATTAATACAAGTGCAGGCAAACAAAGAAAGGAACTCATAAGAAAAATGAAAGAATTGAAAAATAAAGGATGGAAGAAGTAATAAGTAATGCATTCTTCTAACATAACGATAGATGATAAGAGTTGAATTCAGTTTGCAAAATATAGAAATGGGCATTGCAGACGCAAAGAGAGAACGGCATGCTGATGCATACATATGCCTCGATTGAAAATACAATTTCATTATATAAGAAAACAATTAGTGAGAAATAATGTACGGTCATACCCCGTTTGGCGTCGCTAATTGGGACCGAAAAAACGAGACGCAAACCGAATCACAGATTTCTCATAATTTTAGTAAAAAAAAAGTATATTTTTAAATAGAAAATACCACTTTTTTATTAATATTTGTGTGATAATAGTTTTCATCTATATATAAATAGGCAAAGGCAAATTTTTAGATCCCCTTTTTCTCTTTTGCTAGCCAACCGATTTGTTCATTCCTTTTACCAAATGGTAAACATTGTTGAGCTTTAGTGACCCGTCTATATATTATTTAAATCGGTTCAGTGCTAAAGGAATAAAAGGCTCATAAAGTTGATACCACTACAAATGCTAAAATTACACACGTACACGCATTCACTTATGTAAGTATTGGTTCAAGCAAAGCGATGAGAGTGTTTAAGAGTATCTACATACATACATATGTACATATATGAATAATACGATTTTGTTCACATATATTTAAGTAACACACCACAGTGGTGGGGAGTGGAGTTAAAAATTTCCTAAAGAATTTATAATTTATACTGAGCAATTTCTTTTTAATGTGTACGAATTTTGTAATCGTTCAAAACAGCGTTAAGTAATAATTTGTATGTGAACAGCCCCTTAATAAGAAAGAAAATTGTGTGTTTTGTGTTAAAAAAATAATAAAAATTAAAACAAATATCTCAAATACTTACAACGCTTCCAGGTGAAAAGTTGTTGCTGCGTTGTTGTTGCTGCTGCATTTGATGTTTATTTGGCGTACTGTGATAGATTTCATATGGACTAGAGGAACTTTGATGATTTTGTTGTTGCTGCTGCTGCTGCTGCTGTTGCATTTGCAGAGAATTTCTATTATTAGAGTTGGTGTTACTATCATTATCTGGCGATGAACTTTGCATAGAATGCAACTGCGAAAACTGTTGTATGTGCTGCTGTTCATGCTGCTGCTGCTGCTGCTGCTGCTGTTGCATCAATTCCATGGGAGGACCCATGCCCGGCGATGGTGAACTAGCTTGTGCGGCTGCATGTAAGGATGGCGATAGTAAATGAAATGAATGAACTCCTTCATCATGAGATCCCGAAGAAGGTAAGAATTCTTCCAAATTGCCAATGTCTTCCAAGTTGGCTATATCTCCCTCGAAATCTTCAAAACCCGTATTATTTACATCCGATTTGTCCAATGGAAAGATATAATTGTCTTCTATGGAAAATGGTTCGTTTTTGGTCGATATAGCGCTGCCTATATCGCTCCACATGGAATTAGGAGCAAGATTAGAATCGTACAGCAAAGACGAAGAGTCCTCGGCATTGGCGGTGGAATTGAGAAACGTCACCACACCTGTTATATCGGTATTAGAGGAAATATTTAAACCATTAGAGTGGACACTGCCGCTGCTACCAACCGTAGAAGCACCATTGCTACCCACTGAGCCCGCATTATTGCTAAGAGGCGATGAAGGATCTTGATTGAAGAATGGTGAAGTCATAGAGGGTGTAGAATTTTGTCCGGCAGCACTTAAGCTAACATCCTGCAAAAGTGTTGGCGAGAGAGAAGTATCCAAGCTATCCAAAGCATAATCGGAATAGTCCGAAAGTGAATTCGATATTAAGCCAGTGGGATGCTGCTGGTTTTGTTGTTGTTGCTGCTGCTGCTGTTGTTGTTGTTGCAAATTGGCTGACATTATGCTGATTATATTTGGCTGCTGCTGCTGCTGCTGCTGCTGCTGCTGTTGAAGATTCAGTTGCTGCTGATGATGCAATAAATTACTAAGAAATGTACTGGAAGTGGGATGATGTTGTGCCTCCTCCTGATAGGGATTATGACTTTGATTTGGATTATTACTACGCGGTATTGTTATGGCATTCGTTAGCATAACATTACTGCCAGACGTATTGCTGCCACCACTGCTATTGCTGCTAACGCTTGCGGGTATAAGAAGAGAATTAGTTCCGATACCGCCGCCACTACTCGTGTTCGTAAATGTAGCAAATAATGCTGTCGCCGAACCTGCACTGGTTGCTAGACCACCCAACGAATACAATGAATCGTACTTCAATGGATTACTGCTATTGGAAGAGGTGTCGAATAATTCTGTCGACATGGAAAATAATTGATTTTCTGTCATTGTATTTTAGCAATTTGAAAAGAGTTTTCTCAACTCCTTTGTAACGGCTTTAAACTTTTCAGTGAAAGCCTGATTTATATTTTGGTTTTTAAGCCAACCCAAAAAAAAAACTTTTGGGGGTTGACCTCTCAAGAGGTATTTTATCAAGAGTTGTGCCTCCTTTTATGTTATCCGTTCAATTTTACAACCTAAAAAGTTAAAAGAAAAAATATTTTAAATTAATTTAAAGAAAATTTGGATTTAGTTTAAGCTACAGTAACATACAAAAAAGCTTTATTTAAAAGTTTTTTAAAATTTAAGATGGATTCAACCATTTCTTATGGACAAAATTTTGTTGACTGAGAGTTTTCCGCAACACGATTCACTCTTTTGATTATCAAGGTTATCATATGAAATATACATATAAATAAAAAATTAAAATCAGTGCCAAATTGTATAGAAAAAATACATCTGTTAATTTCTAATATTTTATAGAATACATTTATAGAAAAACAAATAAAAGAATTGCTGTAAAACAGCTTTTGAAAGACTATAATATGGCAAATCAATTCAAGTTTGTCCGGGCAAAAATTAAACCAATTCGAGTTGAAACTTGTCCGAACAAAATCATTTCTTTCTCCCAAGAAAAGAGATCTCAAACAACATATTAAAAAAATTTTGTCCGGACAAATATTTCGTGGCTGAATCCAGCTTCATTTAGATAACTGGAAACATTTTTAGAATTCCTATTTTTTGTAAATAATAGAAATTAATTTACTTCCGCAACAAAATCATTTTCTCCAACTGGAGAAACTTTTTCGTCAAGGCATTTTGGGGCTACACAAGCAATTTTTGTTTCTGCAATTCTATAATTCACAAAAGAGAGAGAGAGAGAGCGATAGAGGAAAGAAGAATGGCGAGGCACACTCTCATGTACTATAAAATTCCCTTTTGTTCATCTTTTCTGCGTAATTGCAAAAACAAATTATAAACAAAAATAAATTATAAAATTGCACATATAAAGTTGCAGTGTGTGGACACAATCACAAAAGTCAAAAGAAAATACCAGAAAATTGCACAAACAAAAATTGAATGTGGGGAGGCAGACGGTGTGTAAGAAGGTAGAGCTTACTTTCTATTAACTTTTAAGAAGAGTTGAAACTCATTTAAACAGCAATCTTTGAGGATTAAAAAACTTTTTCTAAAAAAAAAACTTTTTCTATTTTATAGAAAGCTAAAAGAGTAGATAATTAAAAACAAAAACTTAAAATTTTTTTAGAATTTTCATATAGTTTTCAGCTAATTTTTAACACAATTAATTAAAACTAAAATAGAAAGCTTTTTGCACTGCTTTTTCATATCAGCGTACGTACGTAAGTCTTCTGGATTGAAAGTGTTAAAGAATAGTTAGTTTAATTTAAGATATCGGATATCGGTGTTAGGAATTTTTAATCTAAAACTTTAAGAAGCTTTTCTTTAAACGCGATTGAAAAGTGTTAAAGAATTTTTTTACTAAAATATAAAAACCACAATTTTTGAAATTAAAAATAAAATTAAATAATCCAAAGCTTTAAGAAGCTTTTCATTAAACGAAATTGAAAAGTCTTAGAGCTTTTTTACTAAAATATAAAAACCACAATTTTTAAATTAAAATAAATAATCTAAAGCTTTAAAAAACTTTTCTTTAAACCCAATTGAAAAGTGTTGAAGATTTTTTTACTGAAATATAAAAAAAAAACAAATTTAAATAAAAAACTAAATATCTAATCTAAAGCTTTAAGAAGCTTTTCTTTAAGCCCAGTTGAAAAGTGTTAGAGCTTTAAAATAAAAAATAAATTTTTAAATTAAAAATTAAATCAAGCATGTAATTAAAAAGACCATAAAATATGTTTACTAGATGCTTTCTAAAAAGCTTTTCTTGCTTTCTTTAAGTTTTTAATCATTATTTATTATTTTTTTAGAAATGGTTTGCTTCTTCTTCGTCAGCTTTGTGTCAAGTTTTAAAAATTATGCTTTCAATTTTTATTGCACTTTAAACCATTAATTACATTAACTATTTTATGATTAAGTTCTTTGTGAAAAAGAAAAAAAATTTATAAGAATGAAAAAAAAACGACGCATTAGATTAATCCAGTTGTTTAAAATTACTACAGCTGCTTTAAATGTTGCAATTAGATTTAATATTTTCATCATTTAATTTTGATTTCTTTCTTTTTTTATTAACATAAAAATTAAAAAAATATATATTATAATTTAAACAATATAAAATTGTTAATCTGTAATCAAAAGCCCCAGACAATGGTGTAGATGAAAATAGGGACACTCGTGCTTAAGTTTAAACAAATTTTGTTTTTTTTTTCATAATAAAAGTTCAAAATTAATATAATATGACCCCAGCAAAAACTTGAGAATATCATACTTTTCTACACAAATTAAATACTTTGCAGTAGTCCTGCAATTACTTATTAGTCAACAAACAAATCATTTGGAGTGGCTGATTTTTTTTCCCAGGAGCAGTGCAGTTCTGTTCGTTCAAATACCCATTATCTATTAACGCTAAAGTACAAGATCCTACTTAATCTTAATATTTTACACAGATTGCTTATGAGCAAGAAAATTTATAATTTTATACAAAATATTTTAAATATGTACATAATTTTAAATTTCACTTCAAAACTAAAAAATAAAAGAAAGTATATATTTTCTTTAAGAATTTTCAATTGTTTTCAATTGTCAAATTTAATTTTAATTACAAAGTTTGAAATCGCATAATACATATGTACATAGTATGTACATACATATTATATATATTGGTTGTTAGTAGTTTTTAATCCAAAGTGATTATTATTTTTTGGCTAATGTTCGTAACGTTTTTAGTCAAAAAGAATTGGACATGAGACAATATTCCAAAGGAACAAGGAAAAATTTTTAACACTAATTAATTTAAACTTTTATTGCAGAATTTTCTAATTGTATATTCGATTTTTCTAGTTGCATTCAGAAATGGTAATGTATAAATACTTATAGGTTGTGATTTTTTTGTGAGTATTTCATGAGCGTGAGTTTTCGTGATTGTGACTAACTTTTTTCTCTCCTCATGTGAGCGTGAGTGAATTGCATCATATTGCCACATGTGTCTAAAATTTTAAGCTTCTTTTAACAGAAACAAAAAAGTTATGACTCAAATTGAAAATAAAGTATCGAAAAGAACGTATCATCATCAGTGTTGTCAACTTATTTACATCAAAAATACGCTGTCCTTTTGCTCAAAATTCGCTAGAAAGCTCCAAAGACCGTGAAAATATGATTTTAATATCTCCAAACAGTTTCCATATTATACAGTTTTTTGTTTCTCCTGTAAACTTATGAAAAGTGCTGTTACGTTATTTTGCATTTTATATGACGATATGTATTTATAATTCAAACGAAGATTCTAAAGTGTTGTTTTGTTGCAGATAAGATGCAAACGAAAGGTGTGCCGATTCTACAGCGAGCTTCGTAATATTTTTGGACAATAAAAAAAACTCCCATTGTTCATTGTCAAAATGTGTGAAATTCGCCTTGGAATAGATTATTTTGACATCCAAGAATGATATTTTCCAAGACGAATGATATTTCTATTGCCGCTACCTGTATGCATTTGCCTTGCACAAAAACATTTTCAAAACGTGTTTCAACTCGAACGATACAGAATGAGTATTAAAAACAGAATTTAATAAAAAAAACTATACTTATTTCATTTCTAATATGTAATTAAATACATTTAATAGTTATTGGTGTGTACAACTAATTTCGAAACAAAGTAACAAAACCGATGGGATGGCGGCGGGACCGGAGTCAAACTATTTATTGCAAATTAAAATTAAAAACAAAATAAGATTCCCAGACAAAAAGTATTGATCGATGAAATCACATAAGACTGTTTGACAGACAAGAGTGTCATCAGACAATATAAAAATAAAAAAAAGTTATAAAAAATGCCAGATAAAGGGTGTCTCAGTAAGAATGCACATTTTAAAATTTTAGCAATTCCCGTAAAAAGCACCAAATGCACATTTTCATTTTAAAACAAAAACATGTAATTTTTTGAGATAGTTGTGATTTTTGTAATGGATTGTAAAGAAGACATGTTTCCGATTAAAGGCCTCATTAGTTTTTACTTTTCGTTGCCGTTCTGTGCCGTTCTTTTCTGTAGGAATTTCTTTTTGAATTACTTGTTCTGTAAAAGGAGTCAGCTGTTTTGAAAAACAAAAGAAAAATATTGAAATTGTTTACATTCGTAAAATTTTTTTTCATAAACAAAAAGAAACAAATTAATAAATAAAAATGAGTATTTTGTTTGATTCTGACTCTGAACTTTCGGATGTGAACGATGTAATTGTGGGAATGAATTTTATAAATGTGTGCAAAATGTACCAAACAATTAAGTGTCGGAACAAGCGTCGTCAGAGGAGGTGGTACGCCAGACCTGCTAACAATGACTGGTTATCATCAGGATACTACCAGAAAGTGTTTAAAAGAATTAAGGATATGGATGACGAACATTTTTTCCTACACACACGAACGACAAAGGATGTTTACGAGCTTTTACTGGCCTGGCCAGCGCATATCTCCTGAGGAAAGACTGTCAATAACAGTCCTGTAAACACATTTCCTTAGAAATTTGTGACCGCTTTTTTTCTGACAATCAATATATCACTCTCTTCCACTAAAATAATTAGCTTTTTCATCTTCCATTATTTGTTAATTGAAAAAACATTTAAATATTATTATATAAATCTTGAATTGCAACTAAAATTTCTGACTTTTAACAAAAAATGTTTAATATTTTATAGCAAAACAAACTGTCACTTAACGTTGTATTCTATTTTCTACAGAATAGTCCGCAACAGAACAGAACGAAAAAGTAACAACAAACCACATATACATTTTTTTAATTGAACAGAAACAAAATAGCTGATTCGTAACAGAACAGAACGTACAAACTAATTCTGCCTTAACCCCCATAATTTCAACGAATAGAAGATACTCGTATCTATCAGTGCTTGTGCTATTCGTAATTCTAACGTTTAGGTAAACTTTACCGGATAGATAACAATGGTGTATTTTACACCATCGCCTCAGGTTGGTTAATCTGTGAGGTAAATAAAAATTAAAGAAAAAGAAATAAATTTCATAAAAGTATAAAATTTATTGCATATAAAATAACAAAAAAAAAATTGATTACGAGTATTAAAATTACTTAATAAAAAAAATGGATTTGGAGCTGTTGGTGCTCAGACGTTTGCCAAACAAAACTTAAAAAGGGTAAAACCCAATTTGAGGGAAAGACTCGACCGTTTTGAATTATACGATGAAATGGAATTTCTAAAAAGATTGTAACAGACATACCTAAATCAGAGCGTTGAGCGTCGCGTTAGCAACAGGGCACCGTATTTACAATATATTCTAAGAAAAAAATTTACTCTGAATGTACTGAAATTACGTACCCTGTTGCTAACGCGACGCTAAACGCTCAACGGAATAAACAACATGTCACAGCTGTCAAATTTCATAGTTGCCACTTGCCCAAAAAAAAATTTACCACTAAATTTAAAAAGTGCACTCTTACTGAGACACCCTGTATAAACGTTTTAGACAAGTGACACATGATTCTTATCGTTCGAATTACTGCTGATGTGTTGAAATATATAAATTTCCATACGCTCGCTCGTGTTTACTACAGTTTACAAAATATTTTAGATTTGCAAACTTTTTTTTTTAATGTATTTTAAAGTGAAGAAATATTACAAATTTTTTTTATTAATTTGATTATTTGTTATTTTATTATTTAATTTGTTTTTTATTAGCTTTACTTGACAAATTTTTGAAATTCAATAGTTCTACACTTGTACAAATAATTAAAATTTACGAACTCGTGTATGATTCGATAAATTTTCATTAAAATCATTAAACAATTCCAAAAATTACAATTAACAATAAAATAAATTAAAAAACATTTTCATTCCTAATAGAGAATTAAAAAATGACCTTGAACCTGCCGAGTTTGAATAAAACTATTTATTCATTTATAAAACAAAACGATATTTTTAAACTGAATTTCAAAATTATGGCAACTGGCATCGCCGAAACCCCCCCAATTTACCCTTTCTTGTCTTTCTCCTTTTGCTTTTTCTTGTAAAAAAAAGTAAACAAAAATAATGTTAATCTTTTATGATAATTTTATGATTATTGATTGCTTTCGAAGAAACTGTTAGTCAAAAATTAGTAAACAATACAGCGGAATCTCACAAGACTGGACAGACCAGTTTGCTAATTATGCAGATACTGTTGTAGAGGTTTGTGAACTTTGTTGATTATTATTGTTTTTTTTTTAAATTACAAAAATGTTTTTAATTATGAAAATTTATGAAAGTTATAAATCTCTAAAGCAGGTTTGCCTTTCTCAAAAAAAAGTTCTACGAGCTAGTTTCTTCTCACTTTAAGCTTTTTAAGCTTTTATTTATATTTTTTTTATTTAAAAAAATCTCTTGGAACTTTTTTTTTAAAAAGACTGCTTTTTTTTAAAGTTTCGTTAATGTTTGTTCAAAGATTTTTTTTAAATCTTTCATTTTAAGCTTTTATTTATATAATGTTTTGTAACATTTTTTTATAAATATTTTTGTTGTTTTTTATTTAAAAAAAACCTCTTAGAATTTTTTTAAAGACTGAGCTTTTTAAAAAGTTTCGATAATATTTGTTCAGTTTTTTTTTCAAAAATCTTTCATTTTAAGCTTTTATTTATATAATTTATTGTAACAATTTTTTGTAAGTATTTTTGTTGTTTTTTATTTCAAAAAATCTCTAGGAACTTTTTTTAAAAAGACTGAGCTTTTTAATAAGTTTCGTTAATATTTGTTCAAAGTTTTTTTTTAAAATCCTTTCTAGGCGTTTGAAATTGTTACGGAAAAACACACAAATTAAGATTTTCTGGGTATTTTTCACACAAACTTTAAACACATCATTTAACAAAACGAGAGCTTTTTTTAATTTATTATTAATCATACAAATCTTTATAATTACTCTATTCCTGCACATTTACCAAGCTTGTTAGAAAGCTTTTTTTTAAACAAAATGTTTCCTATGAAAAACATTTGGGTTGGTTTGGGTAGCTAGTAGCTACCTGTGCGTACAACAAAAACAACTAATATTTTTGAGACCGGTTTTCTGCTATAACTTCAAAAAGTTTTTGAAAAATTTTGTAATTTTTTATACAGAATAATATTGAACTTTTCATAAAATGTTTCATAGTTTTTTTTTATAAAATTTATAAAAAGCTTTTTATTTTTAAGCTTTTTGTGTATACATATATGTATATGAAGACTTTTTGTCGCAATTTAAAGATCCTAAAAAAATATTGTATATTCAAAGTTAGCTAAATAAAGCTTTTTTATATAACATCCTTTCAAAGCTTTTATTTGGAAAAACTAAAACATCAAATCCTTATAAAGCGATCGCTTTACAAAAGTTTTTTTTTAATACAAAGAAGATTTTAATTTCTTTTAACAAAAAGATAAATTTATAAATTGCTTTTGCAGTTATTTGTCTGCGTTTAGTCGATTTATATTTTATTGACATGATTGCTAATTTATAGGCGAGAGAGAGAGAGAGAGACGAGTAGTAAAGAAACGAGTACACACATGCATGTACTGTCATTACGATTTGTTTTCTCATTCGTAAGTTTAATCCTGAAGGTATTTGCAAGTAAATGTCGTCAGCATGAACAACAATCAAAGAAGAAAAATTAAGAATACTGTCCATAAAACATGACTCGTCTAAACGCAGACTTTATGACAAACATAATATGTTCAATTCACAACCTATTGTATGAGTATGAGTTGTATGTTGTATAAATGTTGTTGGTAGTTTGGTAGATATTTAAACATTCATATTGAAATTACCAACAACTTTCACACAACATGCAACTCATACTCATACATTAAGTTGTGAATTGTCTAATTTTAAATTGTCTGATTTAGATTTCAAAGTTTAGTTCGAATAAAATACATTAAATGTAATAAATGGACTTGTGTCCAACTCGTTCATTCGCTCGTTTTAGACAAAAACCTTTGATCAAACCCATTTAAATTATTTGGGTTCAATGAAAGGTTTTTCTCTAAAACGAGCGAATGGACGAGTTGGGGCGCCAAGTCTATTAGATTGCCTGATTTCTAGGAGAGAGCTCTTTCTACTAAAATTTCGACTTCTTGTGCTTTTTTTCAATAATTTTTATTTTTATATTTAGACGTTTAATGTATTTTATTCGAACTAAACTTTGAAAGCACTGAGCCGTTCGAATAACATAAACTATTTTCCATTTTTGGATACACACAGCACGATTTATAATAAATCACTAATTTTACAGCAAATCGGGAGAGAATCAAATTTAAGATTTTTTTTTTCATGGAAAGCTTTTTATATTTTATGGAAAGCGTTTTGAAAATTTATAAAAGGACTGCTTTAAAATACCTTTCTTCATTTTTATTGGTTTGTTTCAATAAGTCTTTTTTAAGTAAAAATATTAAAAAAAAATCAAGATTTAAAAAAAATTCATGAAATTCGTTGCGTGAAAATTTTTCATTTGCCAATAGGAGGCGTGGCCAAGTGGACAAGAAGTAAAAAAATTTATAAAATTAATTTGATTCTCTTACCACTCCTATTTTGGCAATTAAGAAGAGCCTTCTAATGCCACAAATTTCACATAAAAAGAACTTATCGTAGAAGTTCGGTATGAATTTTTTTTACAACCATTTTTTTAATAACTTTCTTAAGCTTTTTTTATTAAACGTTTTAACACGTTGCCTGCCACGGCGGATTTTTACGATTTTGCCAAAAGAAGCCAACTCATTAAATGTTGTTTCCTCAAAACATAAGAATTTAATTTCCTTGCACATAAATTTTTTCCTTTTGGATAAACTTTGTTTAATTGAATTTGTTTTTTATTTATTTCTTTTAAGCAAAAACCCATCCATATTTTATTCTATTTACTGAGGCCATTTACTCATTAATACATTATTTTGATACGATTTTGTTTGTAATAAACACGTTTAATTAGAAGGACTACTCACACTGTTTGTTTCCGTCCCGTACGTGCACATACGTGACCGAAAGCTTTTTTCAAATACAAATTTTAAACTTCGTGTTGGTAAATTCGTAAAGCAAATAATAACAATAATAATAATCAGTTAAAAAGGATTATTAGCGCCACTCGGAATTACAATTTTATTATTTATTATTATTTTTTTTTAAGTATCAGCAAAAATCAATTTTACATTGGAGCACCTATTATATTTTACTTTTTCTGTTAACGAACAACTCTCTACTACTTACAGTTAATTATCTAGAACATAAATATCTTGAAGTAGTTTATGTTGAAGCTTAAAGAGCAACAACCGCAATAATCATAAATTTATTAGAAGGTCACAATAGTTTAGAGCAAAAGAATTTAAAGAATAAAAGCTGTGGTGGTGGGTGTTGTAGTTAAATACATAAGAATATTAAATATGAAATAAAAATAATTATTTTTTTTTATAACTTTTACAAACATACGACTTTATTTGTTTAAGATAAGGGTTAACTAAAAAAAAACAAAAACAAACTACAACAAAAAACTAGCAGCAAATAATTTATAAAAAAAATTAGATTTTTTTGACAAAAACATTGTAATCAAGATTTTTTTCTAAGAACGCAATATTTAGGAATATTAGCTTTTCAATTTAGAAGATTGAAAAGATTTTAAGTTGTCAGTTGTATGTACCCTATAGTGGGTATTTTAAATACAACACTGTAAAGGCAGGTAAGTTAAGGGTTAATAGTGGCGAGACTTAGATATTGCCGATAGCGATTTATCAGCAAACCTGGGGGGTTACTGTGTAATTCGATTCGAAAATGAAAATCATTCGAATGGTATATTCGATACGAAAATTAAATTACATTGCGTAACACTTTCGAATAGCTTGCAGCGAAGTATTAATAAAATGTTTCAGAGGAAAATCAAATTATATAGACATATATTAACATTTTATATATATATATATATATATATATATTTACAAATAAAAAATTTTGTTCATACATAACAATTGTAAATATTATTTTTAATTCGAAATCGAAATTCCTTAAAATTTGATAAGAAAAAAAATGCATAAAAATCCTAAAACGCATGAAATGAAACTCCAGCTTTAAAACCTCTAGTTTGTGTTTATTACTCTGCGTATGCTGGACTTAATTGAAAACTGACCGCAGAGAAACAAGCCGAACGGTTAGAAGGCGACGGGAGTCACCGCTTCGGCTTAAAATTTATCGGCTTCGAAAAACGTTTCAATAACCAAAAAACAACAAAAAACAGAAAAAATTCAAAACAGAAAACCTATAAAATTGAATAAGTCCAATTAAAAAGAACCGATATGGACATAATAAAAAATTATCAAATTATCTCCCCGAAATTTTGAGGGGAAATAGTTTTCTTTTACCAATCTGCAGTGAATTTCGTGTTTGGCAACAAGAGTGTTGCACAAGAAAGCTAAAATGTACGAATATAAAATGAATCTACGCAACCGATGTCAAGGATTTTTGGGCAAAAGTTCGCTGATGGAATTTAAAATTTTCAAAGAAATGTCCGACATCATTCGAAAACTGTCACAAGGATGCTCCCAAAATTAGATGTCTTGACGTACAGATGGCAGCCAGTAGTTTAAGAAAAATCACTTTGGTGAAAAGTGACAACGTTAAAAAACGCAAGTTTTAGGTTTCAAGGCATCACGTTTAGTATTTTCTTTTAGAGTCATCAAAAGTAAAGGATCTTAGTAAATGTGTATACATGAAAAAATTTGGTCAGCTTTTATGTAATTCAATTCTTTCGTTCGAAAAGTCTTAGTCCAAAACGATATTAAAGCAAAGTATGATTCTACTCTGGGGAGAGTCTGCTGTTTCGTTTACTACTATAAAAATTTTGGGTGGCTGAGTTTAAACGAGGCCGTACGAGCTATCTAGCCGAATACTGTAGAGGTCGACCAATTGGTATTGGATTAGGGGCGGGGGAGATAGCAGCGTGAGCTAGCTAATATGATAAGTATTTCAAAAGTGCTGTAGATCGCATATTGCCCACCGAAAATTTGAAGATAAGAAATCTGTGCGCAAAAATAATAAGAAAGTATTGTTTCATCAAGACAATGCACCAGTTCACACATCCACTATTGCGATGGCCGAAACTGCTTCGGGCAATTAACCTTATTCGCCGAATTTAGCTCCTTCGGATTACAAAGTTAAAAAAATGGCTCGATGGTAAAAGTTTGTCAACAATGAAGAGATGAAGTCCGCGTTTGATGGTTATTTTAAGGAGCTAGACACTTCTTACTATAAACAGTTTATCGAAGCTGATTATCAGGCATGTTCTGAAATCACGGTGATTTCAAACCATGTGATTTCCAAAAATAAATTCTTATTATTGCTGTTTTTATTACTGTTTTTTACGTTCTTGGTGTTCACAATGGAATATTTTATTCGATCTTCGAATGTCATGAATGGTACGATTTACAAAGCACTAAAAGAATTGCTTTTAATTTTTAGAAATCACGTGATTTGAGATCTTGTTTTCTTTTTTAGGTCGGTTCATTTTGGGACCAACATCGTATAACTCTTTTCCATAGTCAAGTGCTGTTGTTACTTAATTCGTTATCAATTAAATAAAATCTGCTTATAAATTAAATTATTTACTTGAAACAATTATCCATAGTTGGCAATTTATTGTAACGAAATAATAAAAAATAAGGGAATTATTTAATATTTTCGTCAGTATTCCTGTATTTTTTATTTTTTTCGCATTCAATAATGTTTAGACATATTTTTAACCGCTTTTTATTCAATATTCTGTTATTATATTTTTTTGTTATGCATTTTGCATTTCTGGCAACACTGATTGAAACTGAAAAATTAAAAAAATCGCACACGTGTTTATAGAAAAATAAAAACAGGTTGAATGGAGGGAATTTGAAAGATCATGTTGGCCAATGAAAATAATTTTTTTTTCTTATCAATACTTTTTCAAAATTAGTATGTATAATTTGTTGTTATTGTTTTTAAAATTTGTGGTGTTGTTCAATTTGTTACATTTATATTATTATTATTAGCGGGAGGGGGTTTTTTTGTTTTTGTTATGACAATTATTCTCTATTTTGTTTTGTTCACTGAAATCGTCTAATAAATCACTTCGAACCTTTTGTTTTTGTTTATAATCCCACATTAATTCTTTTTTTTTTTTGCAAAAAAAAATCTTTGTAATTTAACACAAATAATAATGAAAACAAAACGCAAGAAATTAAAAATAAAAAATTATAACAAGTAAAACACAAACAAAAGCTATTATAATACACAATATAGGTAGTTTCTGGATATACAGGTCGGAATAATTAAATAAAACTAAAAGTATTTATAATTTTATTACGGCGATAAAACGTATTTTGATACCGAAATCATTAAGTAGGATTTAAAAAAAACACGATAAAATGCCAAAAACTTATTTCAATTCCGGTTGTTTTGAGTGGAATAAAATAAAGTAAATAAAGAATAATTTCCAAAATTTAAAAGTTATAAACGAAAAACAACTATTGACATCACACCCCTTTTGAAAAGGACTTCAGTTGGACTGACTGGTGAAGATGCAATATGATTTTAATGATTTTAATTTTCTTATTTTAATTTTGGGAAAAATGTATCCCAAATACATATAACTTAGTTTAGAATTTGTTCTAAAATATTAACTGTCAGGCCCACTATGTGGATCGAGTTCTTTCTTTCGTACCATAACATTTAAAACAAAACAAAATTTCAGAATTTGTTTTTGTTTTAAATGTTATTGTATTTAAAAAAATTTAAAACAAAAACAAAATTTCAGAATTTGTTTTTGTTTTAAATGTTATTGTACGAAAGAACGAATACGTGTGGCATAGTGGGCCTGGCGGCAAAAAAAATAAACACATGGAAGAACCAGTGATGATGGGAATGCCTCCGTAAAATAACGTGGTTTCTGTTCTACCGTATCTGTATGTAAGAAAGTAGGTTTAAATACATATGTATGTATGCAAATTTACATTAATTTTAGACTTCTCTCATTGGAATAATGCCTCATGTTCAAATCTTTTGGAATAAAAATGTTACGAACTTAGGCCTAATAACAGCCACTTTGGATTAAAAAACATTGTTGTTTTAATTTTATACTTTTCATTTACATGCATACATACCCTGAAGGAAACATGGGATTAAGTGTATCCATGTCAGTATTTTTGTCAACAATTATGGTGTCTTTTTGGTGAAACTGTCTACAATTTGTTTGTTTTTTTTTGTCTTTTGTTGTTGATAGGTAGAGAAAATAATTGACGGTTAAAAACAAATCATTACTTTAAAACGAAACGAAGTTCCTTTTATGTTATTTAACAATAAGACTGTGAAATATTTTATACCTTATTTTACTTTTAAATATTATTTTAAATAAAAAACTTGTACCTGTGTGAACTAAATTAAAATAAAATAGTTTTGGTGACATGGTCAGTATAATTTTAGTATTGACATTTCCTGCAGGTGGTGACAGCGTCTATAGTGAATCAGTACACTTTTAATACGAACATTTCCCACAGTGTGGTAATATCGTCAATAGTAAGTTAGTACAATCATACTATTGACATTTTCTCTATATGGTCCCACAAGAACTTCCCAGTTAGTATTGACACAGTCTACTGGTTGATTTCGTAGGATAAGCTTAAAAATTTATTTATTTCTTCAACAATAGATAGGAGAAAAAATTCTCATATTATATTTTGTTTACTACTATGTATATTAAAAAGATATATTGTATATAGACAAAATTATGTATAGTAAATTATTAGTTAGTAAAAAACAATTTTTTTTTTGTTTTACAAAGTTAACTGCACATAACTAAAGCAAGGTATCAATATTTTGTATAAGAGTCCTTGTTTCTAATAACATCTGTACATCTACGGGGGATGGACTCAACTATTTTGTTAATTGTATATTGTGGAATCAGTTCCTACTCAGATTTTAACATTTGAAATAGTTCAGTTCTAGTCTTGAAGCGTTTCCGGGCGACGCTTCTCTTTAGTATCCCAAACATGTTTTCAATGGGATTCAAGCCGGGAATTGTGCCGGCCAATCAAGGACTTTATTCCCATTATCTCTTATGAAGTCTCATGGTCGTGTTGAAACACCCATCCAAGTGGCATATTCTATTTGGCATGCGGCAGCATTTAGATTTCTAGTATATCTCTATACTTGAAACGGTCTATTATTCCATCAATTTGATGAAGGGGACCAACTTTGTCTGCCAAGAAAAGAGTTTCTTTAAAAAGCTGGAAAATTTTTCTATCTTCGCGTTGTGTAGTTTTTCGCGATGGACCACCCAAATGATGTACGGTTACATCGTTTGTAGATTTAAATCTCTTTGTCAATCTACTAATAATAGGCCTATTGAAGTCTTATTTTTTAGGTAATTGAAATTTGTCGCCTTTATTACAGTCGTCAAAAATTTAATTTTTAAATTGACGGCTTTACTTATCTCTTGCTATTTTATATCGGTTAATTTGTTGAATGGCTTCAGCGAAACCAATTTTAAAATTCTAAATCAAGGCGAATTCATACCAGGTGGTCTTGACAGCTCAGGTGATTATATTTTGGTCTTTGCATCACCTTGCATGTTGATCTGTTTTATTTGTCAAAATTTGTTTACATTTAATTTATACATATAATTGCCTTGCAACTGATTTTGACAAAGAAAGCAATGTTTTTCAAAGCGAATTGAGGCGAGAAATTTATTGTTTTTTGCGTAACACTCTGGTTACTTTTAACATGCCTACACATAAGGTCAACTCCATAGATACATTAATGTGTAACAAATAGTAAAATAGTATCAGTTTTCTTTAAAATAAAAAAAAAGTACCAGAAATATTGTAAAATATTTTTTGGTATGCGGTTTGTTGCTTTTATTCTGCACAGTACTGTAGATGTAAATACTTGAAAAATTAATACCTACTTCTTTTTATTTTTCTTCAATTTAAAAACTTTAAAAATAAAAAACGAACGTATGTATGTACATATCGCACACTAAATCATAAACACTAACAACTGAAAATTCACAAGTGTTCAGGAGAGGCAAAAAACCATTTTTAAAAATATACATATTTATGTACATCGATATGTATGTAGTATGTATGTAGTTGTAATTTTGTAATAAAATTGAGTTCCATAGTAAAGACAACCAACCAACCGTCTTAGAAGAAAGTTTACTTCATTTTTGTTTAATTTTGTGATGTAATTTTGGAATTAAGGATTCATTTTGAGTTGGGACTCTTTTAGTAGCAATTTTTTCATTTTGTGTGTATTATTGTCAAATAATACATGCGATTTTACTCACTTTTTTACAATTAAATAGGCACAACTCTAAATGATGCACAATAAAATACATATAATAGCGTCACAACTCGAAATAATACAATTTAGCTGAGAAAAAATAATTCAATTACTCATAAGCGCGCTGTCACAACTAAAAATAGTATTCTTTAGTTAATGATATACAGTACAAGCGAAATACATAAGTAACATGAAAACAGACATAATTGTATTTTTCCAGTTAAAGATGACAGTGATACAAACGAAATTTTTGTGGTCGTTCAGGATTTGTTCTATGAATTGATTTCTGTAATAAAACCGATTTCGAAAAATTTTGAGTTGTGACAGTTTGTGATTCAATGTGCGATATGTATAGATGTGCATTGAAAACGTATTTACATTCACTCATACCTACATACCTACGTTGAATAAATAACTCTAGTACCTATTTAATTTGCTTTT
The DNA here is from genome assembly GCA_956483585.1 of Gymnocheta viridis. Classification (NCBI taxonomy): domain Eukaryota; kingdom Metazoa; phylum Arthropoda; class Insecta; order Diptera; family Tachinidae; genus Gymnocheta; species Gymnocheta viridis. Next base: position 14,360,466 of record OY101442.1, read on the forward strand.
ATAACACTAATTTATAGCAAACATGTATCCAAAAGAAATTAATTTTGAGACACTGTACACGCAATTTTCGAAATAGGTACTTATGTGGAATAAACATGTTTATAAATAATTCCTCGTCCCACTGTAGCAAAACAATTTAACACTACTCCATAAAAAAAACTCAAATCATGAAATATTTTAGCATAGCCACGTTAATAACAACAAAGAATAAATGTGTAATTTCAAACAAAATGAAAGAAAAAGAGCACTTACACAAAAGTACAATTCTTCAAACGAACACATGTTTTTTTTATCAGCCGAGAAACAAAAAAACGTGTAAATATTAAGTAAAACAAAAAAACATATACATAAATACTTACATATGTATGTAAGGTATACACATATAAATTTACATACACTTATCTATGCATATACCCACTCCATATGTATGTACATATATTACACAGTTATTAACCATGTTCAAGGTCAATACTGTTTATATTTTTCGAGAATTTGACTTTCGGTTTATTTTTATCATAGTTGTGTTTTATTTTCTGCCTCTTTGTTATTGTACAAGTCATCGTCTGTCTGTATTTTCACTCTCTAATAAAAAGAGAAAAGGAGCTTTTTTAGTGAAAATAAATATGCAATAAAAACAAAATTTGTTCCGCCATAATAAGCATAACCAAAATCAAAGAATAAGAAAAATTTAGCATGAGTCAGCATTCCCAGTTTAGGCGAGATTTATACCCCAAATTGGGATTTTTTTCGTAACAGGGGATATAATTTCGTGAATATTTTGATGAATCTTCGTTATTTTAAATCAGGCAAAATAAAACTACGAAATCAAAACGTCATAATTTAAAATTAGATAAAAATCGAATACCTACTAATGATACGGTATGAAATAGCACTGTAAAGTCTAGTCTGAATTAAAATAATATATCAGCAAGGATGTCATAGCTAAAACAAAACAATAAAATTCATCTGCGCAAAGAGTTTAAAGTTTTCGATTCACTTATTCTGAAAATAAAAATATTCATCTCTCAAGAATTTAATACTAGATAGAGTATTCAATTAGTCGGGCTACTGTTTTAATCGGTCAATCGCTCAATTGATTATTCTAAATTTTGCTTTAATCTGTTAGCTGATTGATGAATTTCTCCGCAAAAGTATTTTTTATACAGCCTAATTATATATATTCGTATGGAATTTGTTTCCCGGGGAAAAGTCTTTTCCCGAGAAAAAATTCCTCCAATTAATTCAAACTCTCTTCTGTTTTGTGAGGGAATTTTTTTAGGGAAAATCCAAACTCAAATATATTTAGAATAACTACTTTTCAGCTTTTCATTTTTTCTCGCTTTTACGCGGTTGATAAATACGAAATAAAAATAAGGAAATTTATATTCATGATAGGAGAAAAGGAAAACGGGAAAAATTTCATGAGGAATTTCTGCTTATAATTGGGCTGCATGACTTGGCCTTGACTAGAATATGATTTGATTATGACTTGGCTTAACAAAGACTTGAGCTTGGATTGACTATCATTGACGGTACCTTGACTATGACTATTATATCACTTGCCTATGGCTTGATTACGACTTGACTATGACTAAAACAATTATTAACTATGACTTTGACAATTTGTATTCAATTTTCTTTTCATTTACTGAATTCTATGTAAACGAACACAATACCGTTAAAAAAGTCCAAACTTTTGGGTGGCTTAGACGTAGTTATTATACACTTTGGTAGAGATCCTAATCAGATATAAAATATGGAACAGACAACCATATAATAGGGAAATTTACTGAAAGTCTCTTAAATATACATAAGTACATGCATAAAATTTATTATTGATGATCAAAAACCAACATCAAACCTGCAATTTCAAAGTTTTATTTCGACGTAACTTACGGCGTTTTGTTTTCTAAAAAAAATGCAACACTTTTTGCCATTTTTATTGAAAATTTGCAATATAATGATTTTCTGAAATAGTGAGTTTATTAAAACTTATTGTACCATCACTTACGAACAAGGCAACATTTTTATCTTAAGAAAACTTTGAATAGCAATTTTTTTTTTTGAAATGTTACATTTTTTTCGAAAAGAAAAAGGCATTAAACTCTAATTACAATGTGGTTATATTCTATTTGAAATAATCCTTGGTTGCAGTTAATGCAGTTCCCGATTCGGAATATTATTACTCTTAAATTAACAGAATATAGTTCTTTCTGTTAAACAAAGAGATCGAAATTTAATAAAATTATATTCTTTGTTTTCAACAAAACAAATGCAAATGAAAGATTCATATTACATAAATTAAATAAGTAAGTAAAATATTTTTATATTGTTTATGAATAATTATTTCTGTTTTTGAATAATTATTCAAGATTCGTATTACAAGAATTGAAACGACGACTGATCATGCAAATTGTAATGAAATATTCATATTACAACTGGATACTTTTCATCATAATATCGTTGGGTAAAACTCATACATATATAAATATATACATTTTTGCCTACTAAATTTCCCCCCTAACTAAAATAAAAACTGAGGAAACATACTGAGCCGACAACTCCGTTGTAGAACCCGCCAACATGAGATAAATATGGCAGCATTTTTCACTCACTTTGCTTTCGGTTTGTTTACAAACAGTAATAAGCCATAATAGTGAGGAGAGCTGGTATTAAATAACCGAACACAAAGTACAATTTTTTTTATTTCTTGCAAAAAGCTTTTACTTTGAAGCTTTTATATACACATATGTACATAGTAGGTACATTTATACAACTTTTTTTTTGTGATGATAGAACACATTTTTTTGTTATTATGAATTGATATTGTTTACTTGTGTCTGCTGCTTTTTTGTATTCGCGGTGAGAATAAAATTCAAGTTTTATTCATGTTTACAAACATGTATCATGTCTTCTTCTTATTGAATAATGGAGCTGATTTTGTTGTTCTTTTTTAATAATTAAAAAAAAAGTAAGAGGAAGAAAGAAGAAGGTATAAGATTGATGTACTAGACATAGATAGGTATGTACATACTAGATATGCACTATATATGTACATATGTATACACTAAATATATACATACATACATACATACATTAGCTATCAACCAATTAGGAAAGTTGTGGTACTTTTTAGCTCAACATTTTAACTAAAAAAAAATTATTTAATAATTTTAAGGTTTCCAATTAATAAATTAATAGAAATATCTTTAAAGATTTAACTAAAAAACTAAATTGAAAGACTTTTAAAGATTCATTAAAAAAAATGTGTAACTATTTTTAAAGATTTATTAAAACAATTAACCGAAATACCTACTTTTTATTTTTTTTAGTAAATTTTTCTATTGCAAAATTCTTTTGCGCTTTTGTGAGACACTGTATTTAATATACATACGAGTACGTATACATAATATAGTTTACGTATACTTGTATTGATTGTTTATTAACCCAGTTAGCCAGATTGTCGCTCACGACATTCTCATTGACGGTTCTTTCGTTGACAATTTAAAGGACCGTATATGCGACCAAGTCGTGCATGCTGTCCTCTTTTAAACAATGTTGACGACGTTTATTAAGAGTTTGGTCCGACTTATAAGGATTCTTTTAATCAATCTCCTATTTATATAATTTAGAGCATTCGTTAAATGTGTAAATCAGTGGTTTTTCATGTTGTATTATTTGTTTGGCTATGAAATGAGGTTTTATTTTAAATACAGTCGAACTTCTCTATAATTAACTTCTATACAATGAACCTATCCCTACTATGAATTCATTTAAAAAACACAGCTTTCTCGTTCCAATATTAATATATTTTCATCTCCTTATAGTGAATTTCCTTACAATGAACTTTTCTTTACAACGAAGCAGTTTTTCAGATGCAAATTTGAGTTTCTTGTGCGTTTGTCTCCATATAATGAATTATTTCAAAAAATCTTCCGTTACGCATACTAACAACACCGTGTGACGACAATAAAGTAATATATAAATAGGGGATTCCGTGTTCAGTGAACAAAAATTACTAAGCGAAGTAGCATTTCTTTTGAAAAAAATTATTATTAATTAATAAAGTTGAAGATGGAGAAAAAAAGTAATTTGGAATTCTTCCCAGCAGTTTAACAAATATTAAAAAACAACAAAGCATTAAAATTAAGGTGCAAAAAATTGTAATATATTATTAATAGATTTTTGATTATTTGATCTTAAATTCTTTGTTAGTTTTGAAGAAAAAACTTCAAATTATATTTTGAGCTTTTGCAACTTATTTAATTAAGCCTTCTTCTTTCTTTTAAATTCCTTCATGCTTTTTTTATATAATGAAAAAGTTTGATGAAGTCGTTTTGGGCAGTTTTTTTATTATTTTTGCGTTTTTTACCCTTTTTTTAACTCATTGTGGTGCTTTTTTCGTTTTAGATATAAGAGCCCTGCTTCTGTTAGACATTTTCAGCAGCAATGTCTTAAATGTAGTTTTTAATGAAAATCACTTAACGTCATCAATGTTGCCAACTCGTTTTACCACTAAATTTATCAGTTTTTTATTTTTGAAGAGTGGGAAAAATTAATTTATAGTATTTTTGATCAGTAGTGCGGTCGATAATTATCTATACACACATATACATATATATAATCGATTTATTTTTTTATTGGTGGTAATCAACAAGTAGATGTCATGATGTTTTTTTTCTGTTGGTGAGCGGTTTAGAGAATGTGATGTGATCATTAGTATGGTCAAATAATTTAAAATGATAAAAATATTTTATAAATGTTGAATAAATATGGACAGGTAGAATAATGTCCTTATTCACAAGCGATTAAAAAAGTTAAAGCAAGTTTAATGTCAGATTTTTATATGGGAAACCCGGTTTTAATGCACACATTAACTTTATTAATCGTTTGTGAATGAGGCCATAAATATTTTGGAGTAAACAAATGCGCATAAAATTTAAGTTTAAATTTTTGCTGTAAGCCTCAAGAGGTTTTAGTAGTTTTTTGGTGGTATTAGATGGTTGAAGTGGTGGGATGAAAATCAGAACACTGAACGTCATTATGAGCGACTATATCCTGTATGTTGTCTTATATCCAACATTGTTTACGATACGATGAGCGAAAGTTTTGTGTTAAATCAAACAAACGAATATGTTCATTTTGTGCTCTGGATGTTTTAGGTGGTGCTTTATGTGAGGCGGTAAGCGGCACGTCGACTTATAAACATGCATTGCATTGGACGGTCCAGGTTCGTATTTTAGTCCCAACATTATTTAAACAATTTTAATTAAGAATTTTGAGTTTAACAAATCCCTCCTAGAATGATGACGATGAAGACGACATTATCCTCTATGTAATCATTGACGCAAGCTGAGCGTAATTGTCTCGGCTGTAGTCGTGCATGATTTATGGGAAATTTGTTTAAAAATATCGTTGAAGACTTGTTCCGGCTGCCCCTCCAAGAATTAAAATTGTTGCGCGCTAGTGTTGTAAAAATCTGCTACTTTTGACTGCTCAATACTACTAAATACTTTTTCAATTGAGTACTCAACGCCACTCAATACTTTTCACAATAAAAATATTTACTAGGTTAAAATTCGATTTTATTATTACCCGTATTCCATAATAATTCATGGATTAGCAAATTTAACAATCCATTGAAAATATCTAGCTAAACGGCCAAGCTTATTAATTGTTGCAAAAGATTCAATCATTTCTGCTTAACTTTTGTCAAAACCGAGGTGCATTAATTCAAAACATTTTCAAGTAAAATGTTCGTATTTGCATAAGGAAATGCATCTCCGAAAGTATTCTGTAGTTAGTTTTGGGTATTGAGTACCGGGAATTATATACGGTATTGAGTACTGGGTACTCAAATACTCAATACTTTTCCAACACTATTGTGCACCCATCATTGAGAATGTCTTAAGGACGTGGCCAACTGGGTTATTGTGGTACTTTTGATTTTGTAAATGTATTTATTTATTTATTTTTTGTTGTTGTTACTATAATAGATACCCTTCACCACAAAGAAGTGGACAAGTTTCTTAATACATATGTTTGTAATTTACACAACATGCATTTGCGACACCATCTGGATCTTTAGAGAAGATATAGAAGTCGAATTACCGCTGCCCGCCTGTCTGTCCGATGCTCAATTGCATTCCATGAAAAACATAAATAATCGAGTTTTTGGAATTTGTCCAAAGATTTGTGCCAATGAAAATTAACCGATTCGGTCTATGAATGACTGATATATGTATATTTCTTATTTCTTTATTACACTACGGTCGTACATGATGAAGGGTGTATAAAATCCGGCAAAGCCGAATATAGAATTCTTACTTGTTTTCTTTTTTTTAACTGCAAATTAACTAAATTATTATTATTATTATTGCTCTTGTTATATATATTTTCGTAATATTTCTGTTACTGTTTGACGTTGATAGTCAAGATAATAATAAAAAAATTTACTACAACAAATTTACTTCAAACTTGTTGTTGTCGTGCTTGTTGTTACTTTTTGTTTGAATTTTGTATATAGAATTAATTAAAAGGCGTGTTTTTAAAGAAATTATTACTAAAAAAAAGAAAATCGATTTAAATTGAATGATTGTTTGAAAAAGTGTATGGACGAGTTCATGGTCGAATTTTTAAACTGAAATTAAAAATGTATGTAGGATTGTGTTGAATTTTTTTTTTCTAAAAATATGTAAATAAATTTAGTAGAAAACATTTTCAATCCATAAATTTACATTTTAAATAAAACATAAAATAGGCTCATTATATATATATATTTAAAGCTTAACAGTTATTTACAAGTTATAAATGCAAAGCTTTTGTAAAAGGAAAGGGTTTTAATTAGACTTAAATGTCCAAAAGCTTTTAAAAGAAATCAGAATTTAGAATAAAGGGCACAAGCTTTAAGCTTTTGAAAGATTTAACAAAAACAAAATAAATAACAAAATTTGACGTCAAGAACGTTTTTGGGTTGGCACCTTAACGATTTAAAAAATCTCTGGCAACAAGTTTCTAAAAAAACAACAAAATCTTTCAGCTTTTTAAAATTTATGGTATAAAGATTTAACAAAGCAATTTTTTCGTTATAGTTTTGAAATAAAAAGAAAAATTCCATTAATTAAGAAAAGCTTAAAAGCTACTTTGACACAAAAAATGTGGTAAAAATCTTTAAGCTTTATTTGAAAAATAATTCATTTAAGATTTTTACAGCTCAATTATGAATAAAAAAAATTCCCCGGGAGATTTCTCCCATTCCATTCCAAAAAGGAGCTGTTCGCATATGCATATTAATTTTTCGCATATTATATGTGAACAGTCTCTTTTGGGGGAAAAGGGAGATATCTCACGGGTAATTTTTATTCATAATTGGGCTGTTAGTGTCAGTATACACATGCAATTTCTATTTCAGCTATTCTGGCTTTTTGTAATGAGAAAGAGAGAGTTGTATTGCTAATTCAAGTCTCTCTCACACAAACTCAAGATTAGCGGAATCAAAAATTACACTTGCAAACCTGCAATAAGTTCTTGAAAGAAGAAATCGGAAAATCTTATAAATTTCAAAATCTAATTAATTTCAAAATTCAAAACAATCAAAAAGAAAACAAGTGTGAGTGCTATATTCGGCTGTGGCGAGTCTGATATACCTTTCACCAAAGAGTGACGAAAGGATTTTACTGTACTTAAGTGAGAAAATCGTTTGCATAAAAGTACCTACATAAAATCAGTTTCATAAGGTTTCCAATTATATATATTTTATGGGGTCGGAAAAGCTTATTGACGCAAAAAAAAACATTATTTAATATACTTATGTAAGTTTGTTTCTTTTGTTTAAGATTTGGGAAATTTAAAATGGAACACTATATTACTACAGAATAAACAACAAAAATAGTTGAATTTTTTTTTAACTTATTTTTCGGACGCAGCCTCCTTATTGTCAACATTTTAATGTGCACAGTAAATCCGTAGTGCCAAAAACAAAGCAGCTGGTCGTCACTTTTCAGTAACACGGTGCGGTAAAGAGTCTGTCTCCATGGTGCCAGAAAACAACGTGCGGTCCACGCCGCCGCAAATGTTCAACGTGTACGGAGAGACTGTGGTAGAAAGTCCAGAAACATCTGCACAACTTGTTGTGCACTGTTCAATCTTAAATTTCTGTACTCTTACATTTTAAATTTTCCATGTGTTCTTTCTACATACATTTTAAATCATAAAGTTATAAAGCAAAATTAACGCTACACCAGCGTAGTAGCGTTAATTATGCGCCACCCTGTATATATTTATACCCATTCATATATTTTTGTGGTGAAGGGTATAAAAACGAACATAATCAAAACAAAATTATAGATAATTTCACAACAATTTCGCGAAATTGCAAAAGCTACATTCATATGGAAGTATCTCTCTCTCTCTCTCTCTCTGTTTTTACTCACTTTATTTTATTTATTATTTTGTTGACAAAACAAATTATTTAATTCAATACTATATTCTGCATTTTATTAATTGTAGTTTGTTTATTTGTAATTCTACAAAAAAAAATCCTTTGTTTCACAAAAAGTGCCAGATTTTTTTTTAGCAGGAATGAAAGAAATGTGGTTGAGTTGATGAAGAATAGAGAGGACGGTCGGGCATGTCAAGAAGGCTGGCAGCTTTTTGTGTTGATTTTTATTTTTAATTTTTTTGATATTTGAAATACATGTGCTGTGGTAAAATGTACACACATACATACATATGTACATATTTTTTACAAAGAATCAGTGTCTTTCCGGCTGTGTGTCTTTCTCGATTTTCTATAAAACTTGTCAGGAAAACATAACAACAACTCTTGTCTACGTAATCGTAGCTGTCAATGGGTCACTTCTATTCTACGAGTATTTTATTCACGCCACTCTATTACATGTGCTCTTTCTTTCTTTCTTATTGTTGTTGCTGTAGTTGCATTCATTTTAGCATTTTATATAATATAAGAAAAGAGTGTGTTTTGTGTATATATGCATGTGTATGTGAATATACATATGTATGTGGATAATTTTGTATGCATGCAAATGTAAATTGTTGTTTTTGCTATATTGGCGCCATATTTCAAATACTTTCGATTAAATTGTTGTATGTAATTATTTTTAATTTCTTTTATACGCGAAGGGTAATGGGGATACTGCCTTTCCCCAATTGCAACTTGTGGAAATTCCTGCAAAGATTTCAAGTACGAGGGCAAGTCAATAAATTTTAGCAAAATCATATAAGCAGTGCTATGAACTGAAAAAATTTATGCATTTTACAAAATACATATTAGAGTTGTGTCGTTCCGGAACGACCTAGATCCATTGAAAGATTCCCTAATTGGAATGATGCGGACCGATCCAAACGTTCCTTTTTTATCGTTCCTCGTTCCGCAATTGCAAACCGTCTTGAGGAATCATTAACTTGTTCTGATAAATGTCAAAATCAGTATAAATGTCAAATCGTTGACTCGTCAAGACTCTTCGTTACAATTATTTCGTTCACATATTCAGTACAGTTAGAACAAGGTTGACTTTTTGTATTGAAATCAGTGTCGAAGATTTAATTAACAATATTATATTTACAATTTATTTTATAAGTTTTTATTTTTTACAAATATTTGACAAAAGCACTTATAGAACTTTTTTAGCATTGCCAGAAAATATGAACAAACAATTACAAATGTTTGTTGACGTTTTTAGGAGCGACAGAGAATTTCACTCGTTCCTCGTTCCTGCACTGTTCAAAGTAAAACATGGAACGGTGAATGAAAGGAACGATCTAGTTATTTTTAGCTTTTTAGGATATTTTTAAGAGACTTTTTTAAACAGGACTTGTTTCATGAAAAAAACGCAACTTTAAAAAAAAAAAACAAAAAAATAAATAAAGTGGCACCACTGAAATATACATAAATAAATCAGCTGATTATGAAGGGCCAAATAAACCACACAAACGGTTTGACAAACAAGTGCAAATTTTACGTTTGTAAAAAACTTTTGCATTGTTTATGGGCGTGTTTGCTCGTTTGCACAAAAGTTTGAGGCAGGTTTGTACGAAAATAAAAAATTTTAGATTTTTGGCAAACATGTTGAATGTTTGTGCGTTCGTGTATGTGTTTATAAAAGTTATGTTTGTATCGTGTATTTGCAAACGGAAAGTGTGTGTTTGTCAAACCGTTTGTGTGGTTTAAGTTTGTACGTTCTGTTCTGTTACGAATCAGCTGTTTTGTTTCTGTTCAGTTGAAAAACTTTATGTGTGTTTTGTTGTTACTTTTTCGTTCTGTTCTGTTGCGGACTATTCTGCAGAAAATAGAATACAACGTTAAGTGACAGCCAAGAGTTTGTATCTATTAGTTTTTTTGTGGAATGAAATATTACAAATTTTGTTTTAAAAGTCAGAATATTTTATTTTAATTCAAATTATATATTTTTGTCATGTAAAAAACATTTTGCAAAGATTTACAAAATTCATTCATATAATTATATCGTCCACATCCGAAAGTTCAGACACAGAACAAGTAAATGAGAAATATTTTCTACAGAAAAGAGCGGCACAGAACGGCAACGAAAAGTAACAACTAATGAGGCCTTTATTTGGCCCTTATGTAGCTGTTGTTTTCAAAATAATCAAGTAGCTGGCTACAGGGCGACATTTGTAGGAGTGTGGCCTGCTGTGGTTAATGTGCTTAATGCTTAAACAATAGGATCCCTTTTTACACTTTCTACATAGAAAAGTTCGTTTTTAAGCTTAAGTTTTTCTTGTCACAAGAAAATAATTGTAATTGATGATATTATTATGACAGATACTGCATTTATTTACCTTTTTATAGGTGATGCCAAGTTGCGCATAAGATATACAAATTCTGAAGGAATTTTAAGCTATTGCATAGCTTTTATCACGGGCTTTGAGCGCGGCGATCGAATCAAGAAATTCCGCAACGAAAATAAAACCTAACACTAAGTTTGTTTCTTAAATCTTTTGTTTTTTTTTTTTCTAAAGTATTTGAATCGATTAGCGTATGTTAACCCCTAAAGTATGCTATTGATTTCATTAACATACAGTATTGCCAGAACAGATTTTTACATGTAGGAAAACACAAAATGGCGTACTTACGAGCAATCGTGGTTGACAAAAAATTATATGTATATACAAACAGACAATTCCAAGGTTTTTAAGCTATTGCAAAGCTTTTATCGCGGGCCTTGAGCGCGGCGACCGAATCAAGAAATTCACCACGCTCAAAAAGTGTAACTTGAATTAATACCAAAGAAAAAACTTGAATTAATATCAAAGAAAAAAAATACTGCATAAATAAAAAATAAATAAATAATTATAATTGCATAAGTTGATAAAAAAAATGCTATGCAATAGCTTTGCCGCGGCAGTCCCCGAGTGCCACATGTCTTTTTTTAAATCGGATGTGTAGTTTTTTATGATATTGGTATTATTTAGTAAATTTATTATTTGAGATATTCTCTCAAATGAAATCCGAAAAGAAACTTTTTCGAATTCGCATTATTATTTGTTGACAGAAAATGTTGTATTTTTTATTTTCTATAAATTAATTTTTTTTTATTTAAATTATTTATTATAAAAACTTCAAGACTTTTTGCAAATATGTAGCAGTAATTTCGTATAAAAATACTTTTTTTTGTTTTGTTTAAAAACAAAATAAATAATAATAGGAATAATAAATATTTGAAATATTTAACAAACAGCTGATCAAATACATATTTTGCTTTCAAATATCGTTTACACCGACTCTAAAAATACAGTTGGTGAAGAAAATATTTGACAATAAAAGACTCATGAATGTATGTATGTATGTATGTGTGCATGTATGTATGTATATTCCGAAAAGAGTTCTTGACTTTAATTATGGTGACTCAATAAAAAATACATAAATAAATGTGGTGAAATTTGATTGAGTTTAATTCTGTTTATTTGTTATGATAAGCAAAAATTGTTTTATTATCTCAAATTAATATTAAAAAATATGTACACCAACACACATGTAGCATTCGAATACTTTTTAATCTTATTTTTATTTTTACATTCATTAATGCCAGTCATTCTATCTTTTTCATTATTTCTTCAATTAAAAGCTTCTGTTTGCTATAGAAAAGTTCACATTGTTTTTAAATTACATATTTATTTGTTAAAGAAGAAACTATTATTTTTTTTTTCAAAACAAAATTGCATTCATTCTTAACTTTACTCATGAGTAGAGAGAGATGCCAAACGGAAAAAATACCCATCCCGTAAGTTCTGCGATTTTCGGGATTTATTGAATCTCGTTTTTGTTTTTTTTATTAATTGATTACATTGTCAATATAATTACTTTGCTACGTTAAGGCTGGTACGGAGTTCTTACGGAAATTTACACTTATTTCTCCATACAGAAAAACAATCATGTAGAGATGTGTAGAAAGTTCTTGTTGCATTAACGGAAATTTAATTATTTTCTTAAAATATAATAGGCAAAACAATTTCAAATTAATTACAAAGTATAAGAAAACAAAATTTAAACGGGATTCTGTGACTAAACAATTATCTGTACATTAATTTTTGCTTTAGCTTACGGGAAAAAAATCTCCACTTTTTATTTTAACATTCCTGTAATATCCAATAAATTTAAAAAATTGTGTGAAGTTTTTTTTATAGAACTCTGTGTTTTAGAAATTTACCAACCTGGATTTCCCTAAGTTTTTTTACACACCGTTCTATGGGAACTGAAATTTCCATAAATAAGAACTCCGCCTTTAAGTGAAAAAATCTTCACAAATCAGAAAAATAAAAAGGACCGAACGCGTGGCCCAAAAACTTACATAAAATCAGCTAAACTTAATTCGTTTTGGTATGTTCTGGTTTTATTGGAAACTAGTGTATCCAGCGATCGACTCAGTTGACCGCATTCTAGAAATTATTAGTAAGCATTTACATATATACATACTCGTACATATGATAAAATACAAAAAACCTAAAGATTCTAAATAAACAACTTCAAACTCTCTGTCTCTGTCGCAAAAGCACAACACACATGCACACTTTGTTTATTTTTCAAGCTGAAGCTGATACCCAGCGCGAAAACTGAAAAGACCTTTTTTCAGGCCTTATTAAAGGCCTGCTAACCCTTTTTTGTTTCAAATTCCATTCTTAACTTATTGCTTAAGAAAGCCTTATAGAGATCCTCGAGTCTGTCGTACAAAGAATAAGATACACATTACACATTATATGAGAAGGGAGACGGAATGGAGTAAAATTTTTTGCTTTGCTTTTGATTTTGCCAAAACAAAAGAATGCAGATCCTGAGATGGCCTTTATTGGGGGGGTCTTTTAACAATCATTATATGGAAGACCTTTCAAAATCTGGCGAGAGAAATGAGAGTGAAAGGCCTACCCCGCAATGACAATGTGTGTAAAAAAGATATGAATATGGAATGGAGCGAACAGGTCTTCTTTACCTAAAAGAATGAGTACTGAAGCCTTTTAGAAGGCCTCTTTAGCCTTTCGTTTTTCCGCTGAGTTTGCATGTGTTAGTAGCAAATTTAAACACTTGTAGCTCCCTAAATATCGAACCGATTGAAATAAAATTATTCACATCTATGTATAACCCCGTTTAAAAACATATAAATATTTCCAAAATCGGTTCAGCATGATGGCCGTAAAAGGTATCTAAAAAAACTTGTTTTCCTATTAATAATATAATAATAATAATTAATAACTTATTAAGTTTAGGGGACAATTTCGGCACTTATAAAACCCCGAAAAACCCGGGGTTCTAGTTCGCGAGTCTATCTCTAAGTCCCGATTACCGGGATTCTTAAAAAAGAACTCCCGTTTAGCATCTCTACGCCTCAGCCCATCTGCTGAGAGTGCGAGAAAGAGACAAAACAAATGTTGTTCTCTTGATTTGTTGTGAAAATTTTTAATCAAACAAATAATCGTCTATTGATTCTTATAGAATAATATTTGAATATAATAACAAGAGTTCTGTAAACTACTACCACCCTCCAACGATGTCTCCCTCCCACTACAACTGTTTGGTCTGGAACGTCACGTGTTGTTTTGAATTTTTTATGGAAATCGTAACCGATAACAACAAAGAAGTCACACTGAGGAAGTATTAAATAAAAAAATAACAAATAAAACAAACCAAACAAAAAAATGTTGGAGAGTTAGATAAAAATATATGCCATACGATTATAATTATTCCAACATATTTTGAATATACGAGGGAGATTGCCGAATTAACGAATTCTTCTTTTCAGTCGATATAGTTTGGAATTATTTTTGCAAGAAAACGGTTACTAAAGCTTTAAAAAGCTTTTTAAATTAATATCAGCCATGAAAACGACATGTGGGGTTTCAAGATTTAATATCGAATGCCGTACTTTGCCCCCTAGTTTCGTAAATGTGGGGCTAGAAAAAATGTGTAACAATAGAAAAATCGTCACTGTTACCGTTATAGGTCAATGCAGGTAGTGATGATGCATGGTTATTGCTGTTGTTGCTATAATAAATTATTATTTATTTTCTATGGATGTTTTTTTTTATATTTTATATTTGTTCGTTGACAGTGTTGCCAGCAAAAGAAGCTGAAATAGTTAAATAAAATGCTGTGCAAAAATATTCTAACAAGTAGAAAAGTAAAAATTGGTAAATTAAATTTCATTGTTATTTAATATGTGAAATTTGAATGCATATAGACGCTATGTCGGTACGGAACATGCTTCCAACCGGCTGCCATCAAGACACTTCACGTCTTTTTTTATTCTTTAGAATTTCTTCAAATTTGGAATTTCTTTTAGAAATACTTTTTTCACTTTTTTCACAATTTCCAAAAAAAATTTTCATACTTTTCAGTATTTAATCGAAAACGTTTTGTTTGCAAATCAAACTTTAAGGATCACCCAGTCCAATTTGCCTCTTTCTAACTAGAAAAAAATATATAAAAGTTCAACACTTTTGACTCTTTTTCTTGCCTTCATTAAATTTTAATAAAATACTTGAATTTCATTTAAAGAATTGACGTAGATGCAGCAAGCGCACTAGATGACGTATGCAGCATGAAGTAACGAATAGCAATTGTTGTTGGTGATTTTATTTCTATTGCTATTTTTTCTATTATTTTTGTTTTCTCTGAATTTTTAAATTTTGCAAAATCGTTTTGTGGGTTTTGCATTCAAACAAAGATGATTGTCAATTGTTATTTTATTGCATCATTATATGGGTACAATTAATTTGTGGGTCAATAGAATATAAAACAAATGATAAGAAGAAGTCAGTCGTTTGTTCGTTCGTCCATACAACATTTCAAATAAACTGAAACAAAACAAAAGTTTAATCTAATTAAAACCAATGAAACTATAAATGGGCAAAAATAACAGAAAATTTAATTTAAATGTATTATATATAACACAAATATTATCCTATTTAAATACTTTTAAATGTTTAATAATTTTTAAATTTATTATGCGAAACGGGGGGAAATTACGGCATTCGATATCGAATGAAATTTTCATAAAAAAAATTTTGTGTGGGATTTCGTTTGATATCGAATGCCGTAATTTGACCCCATCTCCCGATAACTTTTTTCAAAGAATTTCAAATTATTTGATAATCTATTAGAAAAAAAATTTTTTTTTAAGGTATTTCCAGAAATGTGAAAAAAGTTATTTAATGCTTTTGAAAGCTTTCTTTAAGTCTTTTCAATTTTCATTTAAAGTTTCTTTGACTTCTGCACTCGCAACGTTTACTTTCACAGATTTTGTGTCCTTTTGTTGGACGAACATGCAAACCGAACACATAAACTTGCAAATAAATGCAACTATAAATAAACGACGAATAAACAACAAAGCAACTTTGCGATTACATAAAAGTCTGTACTAATCCCCATCCTTTTTCCTCTTTATACCCAGCCGCCCACAAACTCAAGAATTTGCAAAGAAAATTTTGCGTGCGCAAAAGTGGTCTGTCTTTCTTTCAAACTTCTTAAAATTGTACCAATTGAAAAAGATTTTTTTTCTAAAGAAACAATTTGCCATTCAAAAATTACACAAGGGAACACAATTCAACTTCTTTTGTGTTCACTGGAACTTTATTGCAATTTTTTACTAATTTCAGGTCGCTGACTTCATATCTAATTTCTATTTTTCTGCATCAGCTCGCATTCAATCGATATTTTTTCTTATCGATAAATTTTTCGTTAGAATAGATTTGTTATCGATAAGTTTTGCACAAACATACTGTGTTATCGTTAGCTTTGGTAAATTAAATTAAATATTGAAACATGGATTTGTGTTATCGATAATTTTTTTTAATAAAATACTTTTGTTATCGGTAGGTTTTGCACAAACATATTGTGTTATCGTTAGCTATTGTAAAATAAATCAAACTAAATTTAGAAACATGATTTTTTTGTTATCGATAATTTTTTTATGAAATACATTTGTTATCGATAAGTTTTGTACAAACATATTATGTTATCGTTAGCTTTGGTAAATTATATTAAATTTAGAAACATGATTTTTTTGTTATCGATAAATTTTTTAATGAAATACATTTTTTATCGGTAGGTATTGCACAAATATATTGTGTTATCGTTAGCTTTGGTATATTATATTAAATTTTGAAACATGATTTTTTTTGTTATCGATAAATTTTTTTAATGAAATAAATTTGTTATCGATAAGTTTTGCACAAACATATTATGTTATCGTTAGCTTTGGTAAATTATATAAAATTTTGAAACATGATTTTTTTGTTATCGATAAATTTTTTAATGAAATACATTTGTTATCGGTAGATATTGCACAAGCATAATGTGTTATCGTTTGTGTTAGCTATTGTAAAAATATGTTTGCTTTTGTTAAATTTAAAAACATAATTTTTTGTTAACGATAAGTTTTATAAAAAAACCATTAAACTTCGACTAACAAAAATGGTTGTATGCGAAAAAAAACAGAAAATATTTGTTATCGATAAGTAATAATGTTTTATATGTATAACTAAGTTTTCTAGAGAAAATAATAGCAAGAACTTAAGCTTTTATCTCTAAAATTTTTAGTTATTTTTCTTTACAGTTTCCGGGTTCTTTATTTTTTATAGCGAAAATCGAAAATGTGAATACTTTGCAATTGAAATTCAGCGACATTATAGATAAAATAGATTTATGTATTTTAATTAGCACAAAATCTCATAAAGTTGTCAGTCAGCCAGCCCTACCGAAATTATCATTTACATACTTTTGAAAGCTTAAAATTAGTTCTTATATCCACATGTATGAAGTGCTTTTTTTGATTAATTCAATTTATTTTGTTCATTGTTTGGCGTAAACAAAATATAATAATAAAAATTTTATACGAAACGAAATTTTTAATCGGTCATTGACTGTTATTGGCCTTGAATACCAGAATAAATAACAACTGAACGATTATTAAACAAACGTTTCTGTCAAACGCTCCTTTCTAACATTTGTAAGAAAAGTGGAAGTTTTTCAAATTGCTTCGAATATTTAAGAAACACAAAACAAAAATGTTTACAATTTAAACAACAGCCAATTTTTTATTGGATCTAGTTTGATAATCTCACATTTTTTTTAAAATTCTATGCTGTAATAATAGATACTCTGACTGACTGGCTGGCTGACTGACTGACTGCCTGACTGACGATGTGTGTTTAGAAGGGAAACAAGGGACGAATGAAGGAAAATGAAAACGATAAGCAAAACGTTTGAAATAAATGTAGATACAAATACAACTTAACTGCCAAATAGAATACAAACTTAAAAACTTACAAACAAACAAACAGATATTATTAACATGTGTAGTAGATATAAATTAAATAAACTTCTTTCAGCTTTGTATTCTACGAAATTTATTTTATTTTTAGCCACCAACGTCGTCATTCGGCCCTTCTAAAGTTATTTAATATTCTTTTTAGATTTTTTTTCTTTTTTTTTTTTGGTTTGTTTGCCACTTTTTACCTAAAAAAATAGTTAAACGAAATCTACTTTATTTTCCATAATATTCGTATTCTAAGAAAAACAAAACAAAACACAAAAAGTTCTTTAAGCTTAAACAACAATTTTGGGGAACAATTTGTAAAATGAATAGAAGATTTTTGCTGCTGATTAATTTGAAGAAATATTTCCACACTAATTAGAGGAGGAAGTAAATATAAAACATGAAATAGCAAATTTTTTTTATAAAGAAATTTTATCGCTAAATGTGATTTCTAAGAAAAAATCACCGACAGCAAACATTTTTCGATAGCAAATATTTTCTATTGAAAATTTGTCTGCTACATAAATTGTCTCTAGGTTTAGAAAGTTTAACAATTTGTCGATACACAAAATTTTCTATAGAATATTTTTCGATAGCAAAAGTTTTCCATGGGAAATTTAACAATAGCAACATTTTGCTATTGAAAATATGTCAATAGAAGTACCTACTATTTATTATATAGGAAATTCGTCAATGGCAAACGTTTTCTAGAGGAAATTTGTCGATTAAAAAAAATCGATAGAAAATTTCGATATAGCAATTTCGATAAAAAATTTATGAAAAATTTAGCAAAAATTTTTTATTAAGAATTTGCTTATATCAAACAATTTTTGTAGCACTACAACAAAACATATATGATAGGAACATTAAATGATAGAAAACTTTCTTTATAGAAAATTTGTCAATAGCAAACATTTTTCTACAGAAAAATTTGTAGATTGTAAAAATTTTATTCTAGAAAATTTGTTGACAGGAAAAATTTGTCTATAGAAAATTTGTCAATAGCCAAATCTATTCGATCGATAGCAAAAGCTACATATAAAAAAATTGCCAATAGCAAAAATTTTTCTATAGAAAATTTATAAATTGCAAAAATTTTATTATAGAAAATTAGTTGATAGCAAAAATTTTTCTGCAGAAAATTTGTTGATAGAAAAAATTTTTCTATAGAAAATTTGTCAATAGCAAACATTTTTCTATAGAAAATTTGTTGATAGCAAAAATATTTCCATAGAAAATTTGTCAGTAGCAAAAACTTTTCTATAGAAAATTGATCGATAGCAAAAATTTTTCTATAGAGTTTGGCAATAGTAAAACTTTTTCTATAGAAAGTTTGGCAATACTAAAACTTTTTCTATAGAAAATTTGTTGATATCAAAAATTTTTCTATAGAAAATTTGTCAATAGAAAAAATTTTTCTATAGAAAATTTATAGATTGCAAAAATTTTATTATAGAAAATTAGTTGATAGCAAAAATTTTTCTGCAGAAAATTTGTTGATAGAAAAAATTTTTCTATAGAAAATTTGTCAATAGCAAACATTTTTCTATAGAAAATTTGTTGATAGCAAAAATATTTCCATAGAAAATTTGTCAGTAGCAAAAACTTTTCTATAGAAAATTGATCAATAGCAAAAATTTTTCTATCGAAAGTTTGGCAATAGTAAAACTTTTTCTATAGAAAGTTTGGCAATAGTAAAACTTTTTCTATAGAAAGTTTGGCAATAGTAAAACTTTTTCTATAGAAAATTTGTCAATAGCAAAAATTTTTCTACAGATAATTTGTCAATAGCAAACATTTTCTACAGAAAATTTGCTGATTGCAAAAATTTTATTATGGAAAATTTGCTGATAGCAAAAATTTTATAATACTTGTTTAAAATAGAATAGTCTATAATAAATATTTAAAAAAATTTAAATACAACCTTGCAAATTTTTATGCACTCAAAAATGTTTTTTTTTTGTTAAAAAACTGTAATACTCGAACAATGCTGAAAGTAGGGTGTATTTCTAAGAAGACATAAATCTTTCTATAAAGTAATCTTAAAGACTGGTTTTTCAGATCCAATAAATTTATTGTTTTTTACTATTTGATAAACTTCCCAGAAATACTAAAAAAAATAAAATATAATTTTTGAGCTAAAAATTCCCGTTTTTTTTTTATTATTTCTTAAAATTTCAGATTCAAGAATGTGTCACTGATGAAGTTCTTTGCGATAGCGAAAAACAATTTCGGCATGTGATTTTGTATGCGCATTAGGCTTTCTTAATCTATTTTTGAGTAGAGTTTGTTAGATATTAAATGAGATTATGGTCAGAGAACTGAAAAGTCAGGGCGAAAAAAATTGTTGAAATTCAATTTACTTCAATTGTTTCGTGATTTTTTTTCTTCATTGTATAATTTTTTAATTGATGTTTGTATGTAATTACTTGAATTGTTTTATGTTTATGTTGAAAGAAATTGTTTGGCTCGCTCAAGTTCAAATTTTATTTTAACCATTTCTTTATTAATTATAGAAATGTTTTTTTTTTGATAAATTAAAATTATTTTTATAAAGAGATCACTATTCGGAACAAATTTCATTCAACAGACTGGCAGAACGGATCAGAAATAATAATAATGTTTTGATTTTTTCAATTATTTGAGTTTTTTTTTCGTGAGCACTTCGAAAGAGTGAGTTTGCGTGATAATGAGCAACATTTACTTCCACTCTCGTTAGCGTGCATCAACATGACCCTATTAACATAGGGTCGTGCATGAGAAAATTTTTTGTTATCGTAAGCGTGCATGAGCGTGAGTGAAGTCATTCACGATCCCATCTATAATCGTTATCGAAAAAGAAAAACATCGATAGTCCAATCGAAACAAAACTATCGTTAGTATCGATTGTACTGTCGATTTTATTCCACTTCTATCTGATGAGGTAAAAAAATATTACGAAGCAGACATGACACGAAAGAAGAAATACAAGTATTTTAATCTTCTATTTGTATAAATAGTTTGGATAAGCTGCGCTTGGAAAGAACAAAAATCTAAAGGCGCACAGACACGTTCAAAATGCTTGCTAAGCATGGTTATAGTATAAGTGAAAATTTGATAGTATGTGTGACACCAACGACGCTTGATGGAAAACCAAAAAATTTAGATTTAGAAAAAAAAGGTATAAAATAAAGAAGAAAATAATATTATTATTGTTAACATTTCATTATTTAGCGACATTGATATATATATTTTTTTAGCTAAACGAACAGCACAAAATCAAAGTAAAAATGAATGCTTGGTGGGTCATCAAGCGCGGTAACATCAAGCCAGCAAGCATACGTACACGAACTTGACAGCAAGAATTTTGAACGTGTCTGTGGCCCTTAAAACTACTTAAATATTATAAAAAATCATTTTAATACTTTGTTGCATGGAAATATTTGAGAAATAACTCTACAAAAGAACATTAAAATGTGTTTTTAAAAATTTGAAATTGAAATTTTTTTGTTTTTTATTTCTGGACTTATTCTCAGAGGGTTTTATAAATTTTCTCATTTTAAATAAAATTGTTTACTCAATCTGATCTATTTTATCGTATTTCAAAGTATTTCCTAGAGTTTGACCAGTGAGGTTGTATACCCTGGGGAATGTGGGGAGGCGAGGGTCTCATCGCACCCGGACAATCGAATGTTCGCTAATCCTATATCTACACAAAATTCAGTGCCTCCAGCTGGTGCAAAAATAAGTTTATTATTTGTTAAAAAAAATTGATTTCAGCCCATTGTGCAAAGACGCTCTTCACTTTTAGCTCATTTCGTTTGTGCCTCTGTTTTCTGCCGCTCCCTCCCTGTAAGTTTTTCATTCATTCTTTTTAAATCTTTTTACAATAATAATAATAATAATAACAAGAAGAAAATTGAAAGGAATGTTTGTTCAATAATAAAAGCAAACAACAAACAAATATTCTAATACAATTGATACAAAAAAAAACTCATACATTTTTTTGTGCGAATACTTGGTCCGTTCCGTCCGACACCCCTTTTTTTGTTGCTTGTCAAATATGAAATTAAATTTGAAAGAAAAATAAAAATAAATGATTTACGAAATTTAACAAAACATTAAATATGTATATTACATACATCCATACATAAATATGTACAAATGTCCATAATATATACATATATACTTTACTATAAAATAATTCTTGGTTACTTAAATAATGAATGTATGACACGTATTTGCTGCAAGAACGTTATAACTAAAAAAACATAACTTTTGTAGGTATTAAGAATATGTACTCGTATGTATATCGATCGTCATGGTATGGATTCATTAAGCTACTCATTGAGGTATTCCATGGGTTAAGCGATAAATCACTATCCGATTAACCCACCTTTAACACAAAGTTCAGTTACGCTTATTTAATTTGAAAGTTTCCTAACTTTCATTTAATCTAAACTTCATTTTTAATTGGAAGTTAGAAATTTTCATTAACAATAACAAAATTTTGTTAACTTATTGTTCTCAACTATTGTGAATCACAACAGGAATTTATTTTTGGGATATTAAAAAAAAATTGACACCATCATCGAAAGACATGTGAGCGTCGTGATTTCTACACAAAAATGGGCAGTTTTTTAAATAATAAAAGCTTAAATCACAATTTTTGTTTAAATTTATGAAAAATAATTAATGTTTGTAAGTAATTAGTCGAACTTATATATGTATATTGTATTGAAAGGAAGATTTGGCTCAAGTTCAAACCCAAGTTTACCCATTTATTTATTCTAATTTTTTATTTAATTTTTATTAGAAATTTTTTTGGATAAATTTATTATTTTTATTAAGAGAGTACTATATATAGCAAAATTTTTATTATTCATCAGACTAGCAGAACGGATCAGTACTGATTTCGAGGTCGCTACACCATCTCATCAGCGTTCTTTGTTCGATTTTACCACTTTTGACGGTGGATACTAGTGATCAGGAATATCAACTATTTAACCGTATTATTTAACGAATTAGAATACGAAAAGTACAAACTTATTCATTTTTACGTGTTAAATCAATTTCGGTTAGTACGAAATCCCATCTCTGATGAATAACTACTCCATATATTCCAGTCTCTCTCGTTTATTCGGCGCCATTGCCTGCTGAGAATAAACTGTTTTGAATTTTTTTTTGATCATGTTTGTCTGGTTTTTCTCATTTGTAGTTAAATTTCTTTTTAGTATTCAACCAACTATGACCACGTAAACATATATATATTTCTATATATAGTACTCTCTTAATAAAAATAATGAATTTATCCAAAAAAATTTCTAATAAAAAATTAGAATAAATAAATGGGTAAACTCGGGCTAGAAATTGAGCCAAATTAATCGTTTTAATATACATATATACAATATATGAAAAATATTTTTAAAATAACAAAAAAATAATTAAATTGTAAATAAATATAATATTTATTTTCAAAAGTTAAAAACTTAAAACTCAAAAAATAAATCAGTAAATTTTGATTAAAAGTTAAAACTTAACAGAGTTTTTGTGTTAATGAAGTTCTACTAAACAAAGTTAAAGTTTAGAGTTATTTTTTTCATTGTTAAGGGCCCTAACTAATGGCCGAGGCACATAGAATCCGTCATACGTTGATATTAAAGTAACGGCGGAGGAGGTTGACACAATGAGTACTTTGTTGACGGACATTAAATCAGCTTGATTTGATTAAAGTATACATTTTTAATGGAATTCGAGGATATTCTGGAGTTTTCTTTTAATTTTATATTTAATTCTTTTTAATTTAGTTGTGTCAGCAAACAACACAAACAATAAGAATTAAGCGAAAAAAGCTCGTAGTTGTCAAAGTACTCAACGTAAGTTAAAAGTTGACCAACTTTAGTACTTTGCTTTGACGGAGACGTACGGAATGGAACAAAGCTCTTAAGAAATCCTGTATTTCAACTTAGTTGTCAGTTGAAAAAAGCAAAGTATAACGTACGACGGATTCTATGTGGCTTGAACTTAAGTATTCGATTAATTTATAATTGAATATTTTCGATTAACGATTAAATCGATTAATTTGAGTCGATTAAATGATTAAACACAATATATTTTTAGCTGGTATTTCTTTACGTGTTTAATTCAATCTAACGAACAGAATTAACCGAAACTTTAAGAACTTGACATCGCTCAATTGGCGTATAATGGAAGATTTTATATGTTTAGAGAAAACCAGAAAAAGAACTGATCAACCGGGCATTCTCTATTCTGGATTGCTTTCTCGATTTCTGCAACTTCTTCGATAAGTGAAAGGATTTTTTTCCAGATCAAGTTTCATTAAAACTGAAGCGAAAAGAAATCATTTAAAAAATAAACATACGCCACAACATCACATTGTCCTGCAGTATGTATGTCTACTTCTTTACCCAACTGTGAGAAGTTATTCTTTGAGAACTGTGTTCAAGTAGACCACAATATCTTTGAAGACTTATAATAAAATATCATGACACACATTTTAGTAGAACACTTCACTCCGCTATATTGCGGTTTAAGGGGAGTTTTTAGAACCTGTTTTAAGAGAAGGACTGAAAAGACCCATACAGCGCAGAGTTAAAGGATTAAAATGTTTCACAAAAATGTTCAAGAAAATGTTAAGAGAATAAAAAAAAATTTGGGTTTGAAGTGCACAATTACAAAAATTTGTATGTAAAATTTTTATCAATCGATTAATCTAACCAACTACACTGTATAACAGAAAAAATTAAAATCGTTAGATTGATTCTGGGGAAAAAACAGAAAAATGTATGTGTGACATACATTTGGGAAGCTTGACGTGTACACCCCCTCACCCCTCTTTCACACCTTTCTTTGGCATATTGATATTGAAATACAAATTACACAGTGCAACAAGAAAAACCAGCTTTGATAATTCTAATGGGAAATTAAAGTAGATCAGAAGTATACAGAACTGCAAAAGGTTTTGGTAAAGTTAGTTCGAATTTTTTTTCAATTTTCACTCATAATGCAAAAAATGGCCCAACTTTAAGAAGCCATACAAATAAAAATTCGAGCTAATTTTTCAAAACCCCTTGGCAGTTTTGTTAAGTTAATGGTGAACTTTCATTTCCGATTGGACTTGTTGAGGCTGACGGCGCTGACCCGAAATTCGTTGCACAGTGTTATTATAATTGTTTATTTTGTTGATTACGATACTAACAATATGACTACAATAATTTTATTTAATAATTCAATTTAATATTCCAACTTACCTTCAAAAAAAAAATAAGTCAATTCAAGTCGAAATCCAGAAAAATTAACCCTTGAAGGAGAAAAAAGATTTTACAATTTTTTTCTCTAATTCGATTTCTTTTCACAATAGATTTTTCAATATTTGTTTAAAAGTATTTTGTTCAAATAACATTTATAACATTTTTATATAAAATTGATTTTGTTGTTTGTTCTGCACCAGCATTTGCTAATATTTTCTTTCTCTGCCTTTATTTTGTTGATGTATTAATTTTATTATAATTTATTTAAATGTTTTGGTTTTTTCACTTTGCTATTGTTGTTGTTGTTATTGTATTTTTGTTAATTTTTCTATTCTAATTGAAATGGAATGGAAAAAGAAACAATTAAAAAGGAGAACATGTTATTGAAATGCAGGGACCGCAAATAATGATTGTTTTGTAAATTTTAACAAAAAATAATAAATAAAAAAATCTTAACCAAAAAAAAAAACGCCACAAAATTAAGAAATCCATCAACATAATTCTTGTTACACGGACCATCGTTGACTGCATATCGTCATATGAACTCATAAAAGCCCTAAGTTACATTGAAAAAATTATCGAGGACAAGCAAAAAACTCTCTAATATGAAAAGTTAACCAACATTTTTCAAAATTTTTTCAGTTTAAGCTTATTTCTTATCAAGGAGTTCGTACAATTTAAATATGTAAAATTTTTCAGCGAAATGTATTTTGATATGGTGCATCATAATCAATCAAGAAGTCGATTTTTTTTTTTTTTTAACTTTAGTACATATTTATTTGATGGGAGTTTTATTAATAAAATTAACTTTAAAAATGATTTTCTGAGTTTTATTTTTTTTCTCGGATAATAAAAGTTATTTTTCAAGTATTTAGTAAATCTATTATTATTCGAGAATTCTCCCGCTTTAATTTCAAAAATAATAAAAATATAAATATAAACTATATAAATATTTCACAAATTTACTTTAAAATAAAAGCTGAAATGGCGGCAAGCGATCATTTAAAAAAATATGACAATTTATAATATTTCCGTATTAAAAATTTCGTTAGTATGTTGTCACAAATCGAATAAGGTTGCAAAATTAATACCTTTTTGCCACATTATTGAAAAATCCCTACATTTTAATAACTTCAATGAATCTGTCATTTCCTCCCTACGGCCATTTTTTGTAGAAGAAAATCCCCACGAATAGGGATTTTTCCGTACGTATAACATCACTGGGGAAGACAAATTCCGCTTATTATTCACGATAGCGCTGATTGAGAATGCCTAGTTTGTTCCCACAGAAAAGGGAAATGTTCATTCACAATAAGAGGACTGGGGGAAAGGGAAAAATTACCTACCGAATATTTATTTATAATTGAGCGGAATATTTTTTAGCTAATTTAAGGTAAAATTAAAATTTATCTCCAGAGTCCGCACATAAACTCTTATTTGTCAAATTAAATTCAGAATATGTATTTTTTTAGCAAAAAATAAAACTTGAAAAATAATCATTAAAAAGTGACTTTTTTACGATCCCTGTTAAAGTGGTTTTTGCTAAATTTTTTAAGACTCAGCCAAGCTAACAACACACGAGTGTGTGTATTTTCACGAATACTTCATTCATTCGTATTTTTTGTTCAGGTTTCACGAAATAATGGCGTGTCAAAACAATTAATATTATTAAACTAATACATTTATTTCCACACAGACAATACAATATTTGCTCAACTAATTATTCACTTACTCACTTTTATTGCACCGACCGATCACTCTATCCAAATTTAATGTGAATGACAACAGTGGGGATACTGTGAATTAAGGCGATAAGATAATTAGTTTAAGCACAGATTTTATATTTTGTTTTGGTTTTATAATTATTAAATGAGTTCTTGAGTTTGTTAGTTTGTTAAATTGGTCGATAACGATTATTTATTAAAGAAAATTTGCAACTAAAGTTATTCATAGTGTGTTTAGTTTCGACTTATCTGCTTAGTTGCAACTAAAAAGTTACGTTTCAGCTGAAGCTGGAATTAATTTGACTTAAAAAATAATAATAAAAAACATAATAAAATATTGAGGAAAACAATTAAGAAGCTATTGATGTAATAAAAATGCCAAGTTACTCATTTAAAATGTTTGACAATGAATTTTATGCACGCTACAGAAAAGCAGACAAAAAAAACTTCCTTATTGATACAATTCACAATCTTCCGTTTGCAGGCACATCACATTCTATGATTCTTGAGCTAAATTTCGATCGCTAAAATGCGGAATAAATTAAAAAC
Organism: Gymnocheta viridis; assembly: GCA_956483585.1. Taxonomy (NCBI): domain Eukaryota; kingdom Metazoa; phylum Arthropoda; class Insecta; order Diptera; family Tachinidae; genus Gymnocheta; species Gymnocheta viridis. Next base: position 14,387,775 of record OY101442.1, read on the forward strand.
TATAAAATTTTAGCCATGACATCCAACGATAAAATTAAGTTAGGAAATTACATTTAGATATTTTTTAGCCATGGAGATTGAGCTTTAGAGAATTCCAGAATACGGCTGCAGATGTGACTTTTTGACAATACGATATTTATATTTATATAATTTTGTTTTTTTTCTTCTATATATCCAGCAGATTTATTTTCCTTTTATTGTAAAACGAAGACGAAACTGTGAATCGACTATGAATAGATGTGAATTATAAGTTGTTAGCTAAATTTAAGTTGCAGCTTAACTAGTTTCGAATTAGAAGTGACTATGAATATTGATGTTTATATGCAAAGTGCTTTTTTTCTTGTTATTAAGCAGGAACTTCTTAGAAAGAACGACATTCAATTTGCTTTCGACCAGCTTCGTTTACTCGGTTTTAAAACAAGTAAAATTATACAAATTCGGTTTTAAGAACACCAATAAATAATTTGCTACTCCGAAGTTTTTGAGTTAAGAACGCAAAATTATATTATTCATCGTTTCGCTCTTCATTTAGCATAAAAAAAAATGTATCGAAATATTTTCTCTACTCACTTCTTGAGGCGAAAATACTTCTGACATTTTCTATTAAAAGGTGTGAGCTGTTCATAGAATCCAAGCTCGACTTGAGTAGAAAATACGAGGGCGGATTGAGATTAAAGCTACCTCTCGCTAGATGGCAGCACAAACACTAAAACTTTTTTTAGAAATTGCGATCTGTCAAATGTCAGCTGTTAAAACTTCACCCAAATTCATCAATTAGTTTATTTGTTGTAGTCGTTTGAAGTCAGCAACTTTTGTGTTTCTTGAAAAATGGAAAAAAGAGAATTTCGTGCAGTGATTAAACACTATTATTTGAAAGGGAAAACGGCGAAAGAGACAAAAGAAAAGCTCAATAAACATTACGGTGAGTCTGCTCCGTCAGATTACATGGTAAAATATTGGATTGCTGAACTTAAACGCGGCCGAACAAGCACTGCAACAATACCATCAACAGGAAGGCCAAAAGAGGTGGTTACTGAAGAAAATATCAAGAAAATCCTCCCTCGATATCGTTATGAATGACCGCCGAGTCAAGTTACGTGAGATTGTTGAAATGGTAAACACATCATATGAACGTGTGTTCAACATTTTGCATGAACATTTGCATATGAAAAAGCTATCGGCAAGATGGGTGCCGCGTTTGCTCATTGTCGAACAAAAACGAATTCAACAGACCACTTCACAGCGGTGTCTGGACATAATAAAGCGTAATCGTGTTGATTTTTGTCGTCGATTAATAACTGTTGATGAAACGTGGGTCCACCCACCACTACACACCTGAAATCAAAAATCAATCGAAACAATGGGTGGGTGGAAGCTGGTGGAAGTGCTCCGAAGAAGGCGAAGACAGTGAAATCGACTGCCAAGGTTATGGCCACTGTATTTTGGGATGCACACGGAATATTGCGCATCGATTATCTTGAAAAAGGATCCACAATCACAGGAAAGTATTATCGTGCATTATTAAATCAATTGGATTGATGCAATCAAGAAAAAACGATCACATTTAAAGAAGAAAAAAGTGCTTTCTTCAAGACAACGCACCGGTTCACACAGCGCTTTGTGATACGATGCTAAAATTACGTGAAATACACTTCGAATTGGTTGATCATCCACCTTTTATAGTCCAGATTTAGCTCCTAGTTACTTTTTCCTGTTTCCAAACTTGAAAAAATGGCTCGCAGGAAAAAGTTTCATCTCAAACGAAGAAGTGATTACCGAAACTAAATGTTGGTGGCCCATAACAAAATCGACGGCAGGAACTTCAAATACTCTCTTATTATTGTTTGATTTTCTTTTGTTTGCATTTTTCGTATGAAAAATGTATGTGATTTCGTGAAAACACGGTAACATTGTTGAGAGAATGAGTGTCTAAAATTGAGAGTATAAGAAAAAACGCTGTAAAAATAAAATAGATTCTATTTCACGACCACATTCTCTGGCATAATTTTATGTCAAATTGTATGGAAAACAAACGTCTGCAGCCCCAGTTCTGTTTCATCATTAACGCGTATTTTGAGGATTCCCAAAATCGTATTATAATCGTGTATTCAGCTAAAAGGAGACTGACTATGTTCAGAAATAAATGGTTTTTGAAAAAAAAAAACTGTTTTTCCTACTTAGGTAGCTTCAATATCAATCCGCAATCGTATGTATGGAAATCACTTGAATAACTGAGTGGTTTTCATACAAATTGTTCGCTCAATTCGATTGATTGAGCTCTATGAACAGCACATAAGTTAAAAATAAAACTTTAATCTCATTTTCTTAGGAATGAGTTTTTTTGAGATATCACTATGTTGCACTAAATGAGCGATATATACACATTTAGTCGGATTCTGTTTATATTAGAACCAGGTGGATTATACTTTTGAAACTTTCAACTTTTTAATGAACAATTATTAATTAGGCTTGAGTTCACTACTTGAGTTAGATAATTCAATTTAATATTTTATTTTAATTAGTTTTAAGTAATAAAATTTTCACCACCAAATTTATGTAAAATAATTAAATTATTTTAGTGTTTTTCCTCTAAAAAAAAACTATATGTACATAAAAAAGTTGACTTGAAAAGTGCAAATAAAAAAAAAACTAAACAATAATTTATGCAAATATCAAAATTTTGTGATTTACCATTTTCTCAAATCACGCCATTCTCAATTTTTGTTTTTGTGTCTTCTTGACCTTGAAATTGTGTATAAACAACAAAACACTTTGCAAGATTAAAAAACAAAACATATTTTAGGAATTGATTCCGATTTGAAGCTTAAAATCAAATGCATAATTTCTAGTTTATCGAATTGAGAAAAAAAATATACATATTTTTTTGTTTAACAAATATTTTTATTTCAAAATTAATAGCAATATTTAATTTGGCATTATGAGAAATGGTGTAATTGTGTTGATGACAGCAATTTTAAAAATAAGCTTGCGTGCGAGTGTGGGTTAGTGTAATTTACAGTGAATGAGAGAATTGGGGGAGTGATGACCGTTACAATTTGATTTGTTTTATTAGAATAAGAAGAGTGTTTATCTATTTAATACATTTCATTAAGTTTCAGTTGTTCTTGTTGTTTTACATCTTTACATACCTCTACACAGATACACACTTAAAATAAAGTCTTAACACCAAAATACACAGCGAGAAAAAAAATAATAATAATATACACAAAAACAAACAGAAAAGTCGGGGGAGACAGTTTATTTGTTTTCTCTTTATATTTTTATTTAAAACGTTGGATTGTTGTAGTTGTAATTTCTTTTAAGTATTCAATATGTAAATAAATTATGTAAATTTGTTTAGGTTTTTAAACCTATTTTTGGTTACTTCTGTTGGTTTTAAGCACAAAAATCACATTTTTATTTTTTATTATTTTTTTAAATTGTTTTAAACTGGTTCGACTGAAAACAGTAAGCAGAAAAAAACTGCTTTTCGTAAATTTAACAAGACCTTTTTATGTTAATTAGTTTCTTTCTCTTCACACTTTTAACTTTTTTATTTAATAATAAAAAATATACATAAAAATATATACAATATAAATTTTCAACCAAAAGTTGTTTGTTGTTATAAGTAGGTATTTTGTTTTTGTTTTCTTTCGTTTTGTTGTTTAAAGCAGAACACAAAAGCATATGTTTTTTAGCGAAATAGGTATTTATATATATATATATAAGTTATGGTAAACAATAATTAAAAATAATATAATTAATATTGCAACGTTTGCCAAATCAAAAAGCAGGAAATCAGTAAATAAAAAATATTGTAACTTTTTTCATATTGTTAAAATTATTAAGAAAAGGGCAATAGCCAGACAAACTGCAACTTTGCAACTTTTACACAAGCAGTTGCAACATAAAATTATTTGGAATTTTATTTGGATCAACTAAATAAATATTATTTGTAAATTTTGCGATTGCAAAATTATCAGGAATTCCAAATCACGCCACATTTGGAAGTAAGCTAAGAATAGGGTATAAGTAAAACTAATTTTAAGTAATCATTTGTCAATTATTTACGATAATTACCAATAAACGCGTCGGTAGCGGCGCAACAAAAATTTATTTTTTTATTTTCTATAAAAAGAAAATATTAATTGGCGCCCGAGCAAATCTAAACGCGTATCTTTCATTACGAAAAGCCCTGAAGTAGTGCGGTAACGAAAGTAAAAATTATCCTCGCGTATCCTTGTAGTGTAAAGCAAGGACGAAGATAAAAATCAAACGCGTATCCTTTATTACAATAAGCCCTGAAGTAGTGCGGTAATAGAAGGGAAAATTATATCCTCGAGTATCGGAAAGTGATCAGTAGTGAAAAAAAGAAAAATCTAGTAAAAAGGCTCCTGAGTAGCTTAGCAAAAAGGGAGGTATTACGTACCAGCCTTACTAGTAATAACAATATCCTATATGAACTATCTGTAAATTAATTTTGAACAATAAAGAAGTGCATGCTAGAATACAAAGGCAATTAAGCTATAATATTAAAGTGTAAAAGTGACTTACGAACAGAAAAGTACCAACTATCTGTGAATTAATAAAAAGACGAGTAAAGAAGTGCATGCTAAATTACAGAAACAATTAAGATAAAATATTAAAGCGTAAACGTGACGAACTATCTGTAAAATAATTATAAAAACTCTAACAATAAAATTGCAAATGAAATACAGAAACGATTAAGCTAAAATAATATATTATAAAGAGTCACTTGTATCGAAGTCGAATCAAAATTGATTGAGGAAAGAACGCAAAGCAGGAAACCGAAGTATCAATCGCCGTGTTAAATAGGGAGCCCTAGGAAACAAAACAACACCCTCAGCAACATACAACATTGCAACAGCCGCAGCCATACCATAAAGAAGACAACAAAGAAACTATATTAAATCAAGGTAGAATATAATATAAGTTGTAGTAGATCTTTAATTTTTATTTTATTGACAATACTCTAAATTTACATTATTGTGTCAAAAGTTTTAAATAAAAAGTTATTATATACTTGGAAATAATATCTAATATATGAAAAAAAGGAAAAAAGAGACAATCTATATGAAAATAAATCCTTGTAAAATAAATTAGAAAAAGTGCCCCTTGGGAAGAAGAATTAAATAAAAAATTGTTATACACTTGAAAATAGTATTTAATAGGAAAAAAAGGAAAATAAAGAAAAGAGGAGATAATCCATATGAAAATTTAAATAAAACCTTGTACAATAAACTGGAAAAAGCTTCTTGGGAAAAAGAATTAAGTAAAAAAGTGTAGATTGTACCTATAGGGGAAATTTTTTAAGACATGTCAAACCCAGAGAATTTAGTTAGACCACCCGTCCTTTCCCAGGCTAATAACCGTCCTGCCAATGCGCAGTTAAGTTTAGAGGATTTAAACGCTTTAATAGCAAATGTAGCGACAGAAGTTTTTAGGAGGCAAGGACCGGGAATTATACAGGAAACCCTCAACCCTGAAGCGGGACATGGTATAGTTAGAGATCAGGTAATAAATGAAGAGTATAGAAACAACCTTGGGGATCTTGATAAGATCCCCGATATCGTAAAAGGTTTGCGCGAATTCTCAGGAAGACAAGGATAAACAACTTACACAGTTTTCGTAGGGAAAAACGCGGACTCATTAACGTATTGGGTAAAGGACTAAAATATATCGCGGGTTCAATGGACAGCGATGACGAGAAGGAAATAACAGACGCTATAGAAAAAATACAGAACAATGAAAAGACTAGTAACGAAACAATGAATAAATTAATACTTGTAAATAGTTTAATGACAGAACACATTAAAAATATAACTAACCACATAAACTCTCAACAAATCCTTATTAGTGACTATATTAATAAATTTAAAGATTATATTCAAAATAAAATTCAAATGATAGACGATGAGGTACAATTTATGCAACACATATACAGAATTAACAATGACGTACTGCTATTGAACAATCACATAGAGGACATCGGACGAATTATATTTTCATGCAAATTAGGCGTAATTCCTACCGATATATTAACACAAAAAGAAATTGACTTAATTACAGACTTTAACAGCTATAGTAAAATAAGGGTCGTGGTGCTTTTTCATGATAATAATATAATCCTGACACTATTTATACCTCAATTCTCTTCTAATTTACTATCTAGAATAATTTTTGAGCCATTGCCAAACATCTTCAACAAATCAATAATTCTGAACCAATATGAAATATTAGCGGATGACGATAATAATATTTTTGACATTAATGTAAAAGATAATTTAGAAAGGAACTTAGTTGCCTTAAAAGATAAGTGTATCACTAATATATTAGAATTTAAAGAAGCACAATGCGAGTTAGTAGAATTTGAGGATTTTCCAGTAAAAGAAATTGTACAAGGGATTATTATATTAAAACACTTTGAAGGAAACATAATTCATGACTGCGGTAGAATGAAAATAAAACAAAATGGGACATTCCTAATTAAATTTGAAAATTGTAAAATTAATGTATTGAATAGAACTTATACTAATGTTAATATGAAGGTACACGATACTTTTGTCCTACCAAACCTAATCACAAAAATTAAACAAAATAATGTAACAAATCATGATTTCAAACTCGAAAATCTATATTTAAAGCAACTAGAACATGAGAACAATATTAAGATTCTAGTTCATAAGAGTAAAAATAGTAATATCATTAGTCTAGGCACAGATGTGGCAATAATAATCATCGTTATAGCATTTGTAATTATTATTAAGCATAGGAAAAAATGGTATAATTTGTCAAAACCACAAATAATAACAGGTGAAAAAAGTGGACCATTTTTGCAAATTATGACACCCCAAATAAATTAATCGATTGGGGACAATCGATATAAGAGGGGAAGAGTTATGGTAAACAATAATTAAAAATAATATAATTAATATTGCAACGTTTGCCAAATCAAAAAGCAGGAAATCAGTAAATAAAAAATATTGTAACTTTTTTCATATTGTTAAAATTATTAAGAAAAGGGCAATAGCCAGACAAACTGCAACTTTGCAACTTTTACACAAGCAGTTGCAACATAAAATTATTTGGAATTTTATTTGGATCAACTAAATAAATATTATTTGTAAATTTTGCGATTGCAAAATTATCAGGAATTCCAAATCACGCCACATTTGGAAGTAAGCTAAGAATAGGGTATAAGTAAAACTAATTTTAAGTAATCATTTGTCAATTATTTACGATAATTACCAATAAACGCGTCGGTAGCGGCGCAACAAAAATTTATTTTTTTATTTTCTATAAAAAGAAAATATTAATTTATATATTATATAAAATTTGTTTATATTTGTGTTATTGTAACATTTTTATTCAAAGCGTTTGTTAATTTTATTTTGTTTAAGTATTTTTAGCAAAAATAAATTTAAAATTTTTTGAATATGAATTATGCACATAATTTAAAAATTAAATTTCGAATTTAATCTATAAATTACTATTCTTTTCTTCTTCAATACACTTGAAACTTTTTTAAAGTTCATTTTTTGTTCTCTTTATTAATTTTTTTTTATTATTCCAATTCATCCGTTTAAAACGTTTTGTTGGAAATAGCGTTCTTGACCGTTTGATAAAAATTTTTACAATAATCATACGTCCCACTAACCAGTATGGATAGAGGGCCAGCAATTCATTTTGTCGTTGTTTCTACACAAAGTTTTCTGTGATTCTCTCAGCTCTTTTGTATCTGTTTATTTCTCACTCACGTTATTGCGAAAAGAGCTTTTGCTTTTTATGCACATATACATATGTACATATACATGCATATGCATGTAGATACATATATATTTTATTAGAATGAATATATTCTCTGTTTATTTATATTTTTTTTTTGTATACAACAACAAAACAATTATTTACTATCTGCTTGTTCCAGGTTGTTTCAGCACCACATTTTTCTCTCTGCCAACCCATACCCCCCCACAAACTTTTCTTTGTGTTCTTTTGTGGTTAAATTTGCTAAAGGTTTTACACTTTTAAACAATCTGGTATAGAAATTTAAATAAAGCAAAGCTCAGCTGTTTTTGAGTGTGCGCTTTCAAATACGAGAGTAGATGGGGAAAGTCAAGGCTTACCAGTGAAGGTTTACAACAACATCGTGTACTTTTGCACTTCTGGCTTACGACTGCAGGTTTAAAGGCCCCGTTAGCCGAGCGTTGCTGTAGCCGTACCGTAGCGTATCGTACTTTTAGCACGCTGGTCCACTTATAGAACATATAAAAACGTACGTTTGTTTTATATTGTTTGTTTTATTGCCAGGAAAAAGGAACAGTTGTTGACAACACAGTGATGGGTATTAACAATTTTCAATTGGTGACTTGTGCAGAAAAAGTACCTAAGATATTTAATTGATATAAGAACTTTATTTTGTGTATGCATGTATATAAAAATTATTTATTATTTCACATTTATATTATGAAATTATAATTTAAAATATAAACAACAAATTAGTGTTTATATGTGCTTATTTGTATGCATATTTTTTGTATTGATACCATTTAAATTATTTTATATGTACATATATACGTACATATCACATTATATATAATATGTGCATTTGTTTATTATATAGTACATCTAAACATGTATATCGGTCTTATCAAATGCAAAAGGGCCTATCTAGATTATAACAAAATTTTCATTTGAGACAAAAAACTGAATAAAAAGCAAACTATTGTGATAACAAATATTGTCTTTTTCAGCATAGTATCATTAATTCCAATTTTATTAATGATACTACCTAGAAAAAATAGTTTCTATGATCACAATAGTTTGCTTTTTATTAAGCTTTTTGTCTCCTGAACAATTTAAAAAAAATAGATAGGCCGTTTTGCATTTTATATGACGATATGTATGTACATATATATGCAAATATACATTATTTTAAGTTGTTTTGTCAAAAGTACACAAATATTATCAAAAAGTAGCAAAAAAAAAGAGCGAAAATACCCCCTTAACTTGCACCAAAGAAACAGCCCATCACTGGCTTTTAAATGTCACGTAACAACGTTAGAAATTTCTATTTTATACAGATTGGTATGTTGCAACTACGGTACATTTAAATTCGGAAAGATTTTGTATTGCTTTTCCCATAACATAGACGAACAGCTGATACAGTACGGTACGGGTGCGCTCCGCTAATTCTGTCTTAAAACAGCATTTTCAACGTTTGTATATCAAGAAACATTAAAATTAACGAAAACACGCGTTTTTTCCTAAATAAAGCACTAAATTAACAAACACATTGACTGCTACAGCGGGTTCAGCAAATAAAACACTCGTCTGCCCCACTTTAGGCCTAGAAAATGGCAAATTAGCAAAGAAAAACTAACTAATTATGATGCTGCATTACGTTATTCTATGTTATGTTTTGTTAAATTATATCATGGTGGAATAATAAAGGTGATGTCGAAGCTGCATCAACACTGCTTTTAGGTTCGAAGCTGTCAAAAAGTACAAAAGAAAAATGGCAAAATGGTTGCATTTTCTGTTCTATAAAGAATTTTGTTTCTTTTCCTTTTCTTATTCGCATTTGATACAAGTGATAAAGTGTTATTTTTTGTTCTTTTTTAGCAGTGTGGGTGTGTGTTAGTAATGCATAATCAAATTTTGACAGACTCGAACCCAAAACAAAATTACCGTTAACGCTTCGACACCACCTGTATTATTCTACCATGAATTATATCTTAGCATTTCATGAGATTTGATATCATTCGATGAGATTTTATGTCATGCCACGTCACGGCATGTCACGTCTACTCATGAGTGACAGTTTTGTGGTTCTTAGTTCAGTAAAAATTAAAAAATCTCAGCTTTCTGGAATATATGAACATTTTCGTGTACAAATTTTGTATTATTTTTTTGTTTACATCACTTTATTCGTAGCTTTTTGTACTTTATAGTTTTCTCTTTCTTCACCGATCAGCGATTTAGCTGATATGGACCATTTGCAAATGTAATTTTTTGCATGTCTGTTAGTAGTTTGTGGTGTGAACACAAATTGCGGCAGCCAAAAGTCAACCATAAAAGATATTTGCGGTTGATATTGGTTTTAGACTGATAGTGTGTACCAAGAAGTGTCAGGCAAGCGATATTTTTGTAGCATAAACTACAAAACCTGGAAGCGGAACATAATTTTTTTAAGGAATTTTAAAGAATATTTTTTTATGAAATGCAAGATTGTGTGAGATATGAAGACAAAATCGTACAAAAAGTTTTTAGATACCTAATAAGAACATACTAAAATAATTCATTAGCCCAATTCACAATGTTGTGCATTTGAGATTGCAAATTTATGTAATTATTATAATCAATTATGAATATTTATAATCCATTATGAGCGCTGTTTTCTAAAAACATGTTGCAAAACATGAAATTCTTCTCTTCATTTTTTAGTTCGCTCAATCTTCTTTGAATTCTCTCAATTGGTTGTTGCAAAATGAAGCGTAAATATTAACTACAGGTTTATTTGCAGACGAGTAGCACGTGCATATCTTTGTATTTTGTTAGTGTAGAGTAAAAATATGCTAATACCACTAGGCAAATGCTACGATGCAAGACCATTTGCACAACATTGTAAATTGGGATATTATAAAAATGTTTCATTAGCAATAAATTGCATAAAATTTTCGTGTGTCCAATTTTTTTCTTGAATGACGATTTGAGTGTCAGAAATGTTTTAATACCTTTAAGTTTTCAGTGCTATAAACATTTTTAAAAACTTCGAATATTATAAAAAAATTGTTGATAACATTTAATTTATGATGAAATTTTCTCGAAAACTTTAGCAAAACATGTAAGTTGTTTTGTTCACCACCCTCGCATTTCTAGCATGATTTAAATTTTAAATATAAATTACATTTTATCTTTGTCTTGCTCTCTCTCTCTCTACGCCACTTACTGCTTTCCGACAACTTATTCTAAGCAAACATGCTTCTTTTGTTTTTCTAAAATAGTTTTCATTATTTTGTTTTGTTTTTAACATTCTTTAATATATAAATAAAAAAAATCAAACAATAACACATTAGCAGATATGTATGTATAAAACAAACAACAAAAAATATTCAACACATGTTTTTCACTGTGTTTCATTTCGCCATTGTTAATATGTTTTCTTTCTTTCCGCTCTCTCTTTTCCAAATGGCTTTTTATTGTCTCCTAAAAACTCACAATTAAGTTTAGTCATGTTCAGCGTTGCCACAAAGTAGATTTTTTCCTCTGTGCTGCATTCAGCGTTGTCAACTTTTTATAACCAAAACGCGCCATACACCTTCTCAAAACGCACTAAAACGGGCTATTCCCAAACGCGCTAAGTTAAATTTTGATGAAAGTCGATGCATATATTAGAAAAAAATTCCAATATTTATTGAAACATAATAATAACTATCTATAGTACATATTTCTTTTTTAATTGATTCAGGTACAAAGAGTAGATACTTACAACTATTAACAACATTTAGGAAGCTTAAAGAGACAGCAAAACTTAAAATGTTCCTTTGTTATATCAATACAAATTTTAATGTTTTAAGCGTTATATAAAATTATACGTGGTAACGTTACAAAGATTACATCAATAGCTCAGTCTTGTTTTATTTAATATTAAACTTTTAGGACCTTATTCATTATAAATTATCAAATGTTTATTAAAGCTTTATGAAACAGTTTTACATACAAAATTTGTTTCATAAGCCTATTATACACTTTTGGTAATTATTATAAATAAGTGGGTTAATATTTTCATTAATTAAAATCATCAATAAGGAACTTTTTAATATTATAAAAATAATAAAAAAAAAATACTTTCATTTACACCGTTTGGCCCATATTCTGGCCACAAAACCGATGGGATTTAATACTTCGAATTGTTATAGGATTCATTTGAATTTACTAACTACTAAAACACACGCCAATTCAGCGCGTTTTCTATTAAACGCGCTAAGACGGAAAGCAGCGCGTTTGACACAGTTAAAATGAGCTAAATCTAGCGCTAAATTGGCAACGGTGGCTGCCAAAATTGCACTTTTTTTAATTTAATTATAGAATAAAGGACATATTACCTTATTATCCGACTTCAAAAGAAAGAGGAGGTTATCAATTCATCTGTTTTTTATATTTGTTACCTCAAAGATTGACCCGGTTATTATCTATATAGTCTCGGTTCAGACTATGAAAGTTTTCTTTATGAAATTTTCTCTAATTCTCTTTTAAACTTTCATTAATGTCTACACATTGAAATTTTTTATGATGAAATTCAAGATTTTTGCATGTTTACCTACACATTCTTTTTTGTACACAAACTTTTGTTCTCACCACCATGAAAAAGAAAATCAAATATAAAGCTGTGACCATTTTCAGGTTGATAGTTACGAATTAAAAAACACAAGAGACTTTCAAAGTACATGAAAGTGTGTACTCCTTCCCAATCTACTCTCCCCATAAACTAAAACTTTCAGAAAGAAAACTTGCATAGTTTAACCGAGATTAAGTAGAGTATAAATCAACAACGTCATAAATGTTGTTAAGTACGAGTCCGATGAGTACTTCAAACTGTCGAGTGAGTATGAAGTTGGACAACATTACAATAAGTATGAGTACGTATGAGTACAACAAATTATAAGTCGTGATTCAACTCTACTCACTTTTTCACTACTCATTGCTGATCACCGATAGGTATATATACGAACACAATTTCATCCATGTGATTGCCGCGGCTGGCTTCGCAATATCTTATCCTGTCAGTCCAATTTTACCAGAATATTTTACGGTTTCTGGTTCTATCTCACGAGTGTCTCGGATGATATTAGCCGTAAGGGTGAGGATCGTTGCTGGATTATTAGATCGTATAGTACACCCTGATTATTTATGTTGAAGTCGAATTTTCGTCAGTGATGATTTGTAGTAGATTAAAGAAAAAGTGTGAATGTTTTCTTTAATCTGGAAGAAATTGTTACAGTCGCAAATTCGACTACGACATTCATAAACTGGGTGATAGCATCGGATGTTTAACGGCACTCCCACAAAAAGAACTCTAAGGGGTCAAATCGCAGCTGCAAGACGGGCATTTGACATCGCCAAGAGCCTGATAACATGATTTTTCGGTCAAATTTGATGCTCGATAACAAGTTTGCAATATTTCTAAAATTGTAAAAGCTTAAAGCGACGCTTTAGGTATGCAGAGTTATGATACCGAATGATAGTCAATCGGGCATGTTCTGCAAAAGTAGTGAAATTGAAATTTGAAAAATAAACGTTTCATATTTGATGTTCTGGAAAAGTATTTTTATATTGAATAGTGTATTTATATTGAATATTGAACTGCAAATGTAAAAAGTAGACGCAGAACATCAAAATCGAATACCAATTTCAAATAGAATAAAATCTAGCAGTTTCAGAATTAAAAATGTACATTTGGGCCACTCATTTGCTGTATGTGATATATCCCTGCAGATAACGCGATTAGTCCAAACACGCATGTAAAGTATACTCCATAAAGGAGTAGGACTAGTCCAAAAGTAACCCAAATGTATTTAGAAAACATGGTCTATTTAACATTTTTTTTTTCATTTTTTATTTTTTTTAAGAGACGTAACACTCAGGCAATTACTATGCCTACCAACCCGTAGGTTTGTTACCTTCTTTGGGAAAGGGATAGTGAGAGAGGACAGATAGTGAAGGAGAGAAAGCTTAATTTTTGCAACTCTGATATTGCGCGCTGTGTTAGTTTTTAGATCAGTGTTGCAGCGCCTTTGATGTCAAGTAGGCGCATTAAATGTGTTTTTTTAAGCTGTTGTAGCCATTTTATTCATTAATTTTAATTCGCCGGCGATTTTGCTACAATACCGACGATACGATGTCCTAAGGCTGGACCATATGGTCCAGGTTTGCATTACATCAGACTAACCCAAAAACTACTCCGTGTCATTAAAAATGGACCACTCACAAGTAGTTTGTTCGGCACGAGTACCATCGTGAAAGCACGAACAATTGTCGTACAGCAATAAGCTCTTGTTTGAAAATAACATAGTCCATGACTGCATTACTTAGGACCATGTTGTAACTAGTCCGTTTCAGCTATAATGGACCACGTAGTCCAATATCATCTGCAGAGATTAGATAAATTCGGCAACGCTGGCCAGTCATAATATTTATAGTTGGCTTTTTGTTTTGTTTTGTTCAGACTTCCTTTGTTTTTTTTATGGCCTTCTCTTGGCGTGCACGGAAAATATGGTAGGAAGTGCAGTAGAACTCGTCTATAACGAACTCGGTTATAGCGAATTCTTGGACGCTACGAACTAGTGTTCCAAAGGAACGGCGTTTTGCTTTCCATTTTCATGCAAAAATTTTTCGTTATAACGAATTTTCGTTTATAACGAATTACTATTTGATGGAGTCGCAAGAAATAAATTTAATTTTCTCTTAAATATATACATACGTATACATATGTATGTACATACATATGAACATATGTATTTGATGGCAAAGCTAATTTAAAATTTTTAAGGGCCAAATACACTACACAAACGGTTTGACGAACACACACTTACCATTTGCAAATACACGATACAAACATAACTTGTATTTGGATTTTCGTACAAATATGCCTCAAACTTTTGTGCAAACAAGCAAACGCCCGCATAAGCAACACAAAAGGTTTATAGATATAAACGCAAAATTTTCGCTTGTTTGTCGAAACGTTTGTGTAGTTTATTTGGCCTCTACAACTTACTTTACTATTGAGCTTTTTTTATAATAATGGTCCCACAGAGTTTGTTATAACCGAGTTTTATTGTATTGCAATGGTGTTGCCAGAATGCGTAGAATGCTAAATAAGCAACAAAAAGTTATGGTGCAATAACTATTCTACAACAGAAGAGTCAAAGGCAAATTAAATCTTAATTATCAGAAAAATTTTAACGAATGTGTATGTATGTATGTATGTACGTATAAAGTAAAATCTAGCAGTGAAAATGCTGAAATGGTAACTCTGGAAGTAACTTCCAGAACATGCAGTGAGGGAATGTGTGGACGTGCGTGCGAGAGTGTATGATATTTTTGTCTCACACATTGTGGGTGTTTTTGCTCCCCCGTTGTAGGAAAATGAATTGTAAACATGCTTTTTATTTACTCTTTTGTCCTCTCGCTCTCTTTATATTTGTTTATGTTTGAATTGTTGTTGTAATTTTGATTTCGTTATATTCAAATGTTTGTGCATGTTTTTCTTGTTATTAATAGGTGGTGATGGCTTTTTGTGGATGTCTGACGGTGTGAGCTTTTCTTACTTCTTGATTTGTTTTTTTTTTTGTTTTTGTTTTTGTTTTTTTTTTTTTGCTTGGGGTGGAAATTGGGAGATTATGGAATATTTTTTTTATGTTTATTTTCCTTGGGAGAAAATATAACTTTTATGCCAAAGAATTTTTAACATTATTGTTTGGTTGTCAGTACAGTTACGTTTATATCGAACTTCAAATACTATACACATACATACATACATACACACATACATCCATACATATGTAAGTATGTAGAAACTTACTGTGTGTGCTTGGAAGCGGGGGGGTGAATCAACAGGATGACACATTAACTGGAAATGTCAATAACAAAGAAGCAAAAGTTCTTGGTTTAGGCAAAATTTCTTTTCCTTTTTTAATTTCCAACAAAAAAAAGTAAATAAATTTCATGGTCATGGAAAATTATATGTTACAAGTTCAACGTCCATACAATCATGTTGATTTTGAATTGAGAAATAGGCGTGTTAAATTTTTATATGTATGTAGGTATTACACGAGATTAAGTAAGAACAAATATGTTTTCTTAAAATATTTATTTTTTTATTTGATTATTTTGGAATATGTATGGATGTACATATGTATGTGTTTCAAATTGCTTTCATTACTTTTTTCATACCAAATTTTGTTTCAAAATTTATATTGTCTGGCAGTGAAATCTAAAATAAGGAAATAAACTTTTATAAATTTATTTTCTTTTTTTGTTGCAATTTTAAATCATTCATAAATCAAGCGACATTTTATTTGTACTTTTATAGAGGCTGCTTAATTGACAATAATTTTGTTTTCGATAATTTAATAATATTTGAATACAATTTAATTTTTACAATCTGCTCGTAAATAGGAACAATATAAGATGTCAGCAAAAACTGAAGCTTTAAAAATATTCCCCCCATCAATTTTGTTTTTAAATTAAACTTAATTTTGTATGAAATTGTCATGCATTAGGAAAAATATACATATATTCAGCGAATTGCTAAACAGTGAAAGTCTAAATCTAAGAAATTGTGTTTTATAAAATGTTAATGTTGGACATTCCTAGAGATAGTCGCCAATTTTGTGGAAAATTTTAAGAAAGTTTTGAATTGTATAAAATTTTAAGAGACTACTGAAGCCCAGTTTGTTATTTAATATTTTTTAATGAATTAAATTATTAATTTAACGTTTGAAAATTGTTGAGGAGCAAAAGAAAAACTAATTATTTTGACAACAGAGGAGAAGGGAACAGCTTTGCTGGTTTTGAAGGCCACTACACGCCCTCATCAATGCGTAATAAATTATTTTCTGAAAGTAATTTAATTACTGCATTAAATTAAGTGCAACTAAATAACAAAATCCTGATTTAATTAAAATAAATCGATATGCGATTGTTTTTTTTTCAGACCCAACACGAGACCGATCCTGAACTTTTTTTTATTGAACAGACATTTTTTAAAAAAAAATATTCTAATTTTTCGACTTTTTTATTGATATTTTATCAAAAAAAAACTTCTACAAGATCCTTAAAATAAATAAAGTTCTCATTGAACAGAAATTTTTTAATAAAAATTATTTTAATTTTTCAAACTTTTTATTGATATTTTATTAAAAAAAAAATTTCTACAAGATCCTTAAAAAAATAAAGTTTCCCATTGAACAGAAATTTTTTAATAAAACTTATTCTAATTTTTCGAATTTTTTATTGATATTTTATCAAAAAAAACTTCTACAAACTCCTTAAAAAAAAACAAAGTTTCCCATTGAACAGAAATTTTTTAATAAAAATTATTCTAATTTTTCGAATTTTTTATTGATATTTTATTAAAAAAAACTTCTACAATCTCCTTAAAAAAAATAAAGTTCTCATCGAATAGAAATTTTTTAATAAAGTTGTCATTTTGTTATTGTTGACCTTAAGCTTGGAGAAGTTGTTTAATGAAAAATTTTAATTTTTGTAAAAAATGTCTATATAATAAAAACAAAATCAGCACACATAAAAATTATAAATGATTTTTCAAGCCTTAGGTCAGTTTTAATTTTTTATATAAAAAAACGTATATTAATTTAAAAAAAAAATAAATTTATTTATAAAATTAATGTACGTTTTTTTATATAAAAAATTAAAACCGCTTGAAAAATCATTTATAATTATTTAAAAAAAAGTCGGAAAATAAGAGAATATTGCAAATAAAAATCCTTAATTTTAAAGGTTGTACTTAAATACTTTACAGGGTTGCATTTTCGGGCATTTTTAATATCAATTTAAAAAAAATATGTAACAAAAATTTATACAAAGTCGGTATTCGGTGTGACACTTTTACCGAAGACAGTACAACATTTTTCAACTCATTGAGCCAATTCACACTAGATTAATTATGCTGGCATAACATGGAGGCCTGTAGGCATTTTCGGTGAAGAGAGTCGTTTTTCAACCAGCTTCAAACCCGCATTAGCAGCACAAAACAAATTGCGTTTTTTTTTTAGAAAAAAGTACAACTCTTTTTGCCCTTTTTATTGAAAATTTGCAATATAATGATTTTTTGAAATAGCAAATTTATTTGAAATTATTATATCATCACTTACAAGGCAAAATTTTTGTCTTAAGAAAACTTTGAATTGGAATTTTTTTATAAAAAGTAAAAGAAATGTTAAATTTTTTTAGAAAAGAAAACGGCATAATACATATGTATGCACTTACAAACCTCAAATGAATACAAAAAACACTCATACACACAAAGATGTGTGTGTATACGTATACATTTTATGCCAGACGAATTAATCCATTGATTTGGGACTCAATTCTGAGAAATGCACGTGAAAACAGACCAAAAATGAGAACTTCTGCATGATTCGTTTTGTCAAGTTGGCTGCATTAATGATTAATAATTGCATTTTAAAACCAGACGAACATTGAATACTTCATTATAGAAAATAATAAGTATACGTAACCGTGTTAAAATATACAAAAAGTGAAAAAAAAATTCGCATGGCCATTAAATTATTAATGCAGCGAACTTGACAAAACGATTGATGCAAAAGTTTTTATATTTTGGAGCTACTTTCACGTGCAATTCTCACAATTGAGTCCCAAAATCATGTGTTGTACTGTGGAATGCCAAACCAATCGCAAATTAACCGAATGTAGATTTTCGGGCAACACCGAACCCGAACGTTCGGCCGGACACTAAAAATTACGCTTTTTTTTTTTATATTTCATTTAACTTAAACTTTATAATTTTTGTAAATGTATTTTTGTAGTTAATTCCTTTCCCTTTTAATTGAATGATGTCAATTAACATTTTTTGTTTTGCTTCGCTTCAAGCAATATTTCCTTTTTTATTCCTTTAAATAAATACAAAACCTTTTAAGTTTTTTTTTTATCATAAATCGTTTATAAATGGCCAAGAGGAAAAACCACTTGTACTTACTGGTCCTAATACAAAAATTGAAGAAAAAAAAACATACATATTACAAAAAATAATGAAAATAATAAAAACACAATCCCTGTGTGTGGTCGTATTCACAGCTTTAATTTCAGCCATGAAAAAGAACAAAATAGAAAACAAGAAAATACGGCGCAAAAAATTTATAAAAAGCGTCCTTTCGACTTTCCCTGAGTAATGTTTAGGTTTTCTATGTAAACCCAACAACTCCTAAATTTTTCTTTTTTTTTTGTTTGAAATTTGTTTTCCATTCAATTCTTCGAAAATTATTTTTATTTTATGTATTTTTCTTCTTTTGTTTTAATGTTCGTGTTACTTTTCCGTGATGAAACTAAAAGGGGTATACATTGTCAAGACTACTCCCTCCTACGCATGTCCTTGTACGGTTACTTTGTTTTTCATTTTCGTTAAGCTGCCTCTACTACGAGTTGTGTATCATATCATCAGTGAAAAGGAAAATGAATTCCTTTATTTCACAACAGCAGGGGTGCCAACTGCAGAGAAAAAATGTTTTGTACCAAAATCGTACTTAAATTCTACCGAAATCTACTATTTTGCCTTCTTTACAATACTGCTCAACCAAAAATAATCGAGAGTTTGGAAGCAGTACATACACCTTCTGGTATAAAAATCAACTTAGTAAGTAAGGACAAATAACACAAATTGTTGGTCATACCTCTGGGACCGGCCAAAGGCCAGCAATGTAGAAAAACTTTATTAATAACAACACAATGTTTTTGATCAGAACAACCGCATTTTATGATATGTAATTTTAGGATAAATTTTATCGTGAAGAAAATGTGAAATTTATGTTCCCATGAAATTTTTATTTCCCAAGGAGGGAAATTTGCTATCGTGAATTTTATGGGAACGTTTGTTCCCGCTATCAATACGTAGTGAATGTAAAATTGGCAAGAAGAATTTGAATAATTTAAATCGTTTGAAGTTTAACTTAAGTTGTGTTTTTAAATATGTTTCGAATTGGTGCCATTGTTTTATGGCAAGAGGAGGTAATCCAAAGATAGAGCTTTCTAAACCCTCTACCGACTTCTACATTCCTATTAAATCATAAATACACTGCTCGCTAACTGACAAGCTTTTGGTGCGGTTTGGTCCTCCTCCTGTTCTGTGCTGGTTTTTCAAATTAGCGGCAGCTTTTTGGTCTATCCACACCTATTACAAGTTATAGTATATGCATGTATAAAAAATTTACAATACTTAAAATGCAACTACCTTTTTCCATTCAACAACACTTTTTATAGGAGGACCAGCACTATTTAAGTCCCCTAAAAGAGAACTCCAAAATTCGCCCACTACATATTTGGAAACCTTCACAAGGCCACATGCAATGGGTCGGTTATTTTGCATCCTATTGAGAAGGAAGGAAGTCGCTTTGCAATTTATTTATCTATTTCGTCCTAAAAATAATTCTGATAATCAAAATATTCAATAAAATATAAAAATGACTTACATTTTGTATCCAGTTCCCTAGATAAAACAAAGTGAACAAACTAACACGAAAAATGAGAAAAACAGCTTTCGAAAATTCGTTCACGATAAGTCTAATTTTTTAAATGTTTGTTGATATTATTCCTCTTAGAATTACATAAAGAAAAAGGGAACACATTTCAAGGGAAAAATTATTCACGATTGCAGCTTTAGGAAAAGGGAAAAATTTAGGGAGGAAACTTATTCACGATAGGGGTGAATATGTAACTGCCAAAAAAGAGAAATAAGTCCCAAACAAAATTGAAATAACTGCCAATTTAAATATTTCTTCAATTTGAAAAGACCCCAAAAAAAAAATTAAGTAATTACCAACAACAGACATCAAAATGAAATAATTTTCCTGAAAAAATTTGCGACTTATTTCATAACTCAATACAACACATGACTTTCGGACAAAATTGCACATGAAAGTGGCCCCAAAAATAAGAACTTCTGCATCATTATAATTTGATGGTCATACGAATTTTTTTATTCAAGGTGGATTTTTATCACTTTTTCTATATCTCGGTATACCGTGCGTATACTTGTTATTTTCTATATTGAAATATTCAAAGTTCTTCTGGTTTTAAAATGTAATTAATTAACTACAGTAGAAACTCGATTCTTGCACGTAATGAAAACCGGGCTCGGTGCAAGTTTCGATGTTGTCGCAAGTACCGAGTATTAATTTCCCATACAAAATAAAAGGCACATACATCTGTTTAGAATATAAGTTTTGAACCTTTCCATTTTTGGAAACTCCTAGGTCTTAAGCGTCTTTCTTCTATCAAGGCCGGATTCAGAACGCGCCACAAATTTCTTTATGGTGTTTTCATTTTCCTTAACACGAGTTATTGTTGATTTATGCACATGAAAACTTTTGTCTAAGGAATTGGTGGAAAATCCAGCACTGAATTTCTTTAAAATCTCAGCTTTGTGTTTAATTTTTTTCTTTGCCATTATGACACCGCACCTCTCAATAGTCAGCTTAAAACTGATTCAAATTACAACATTTCATCAGCAGCATAAAACGACGGGGATTTCCCGAAATGTATTCAGTCTAAGAAAACGTATGTCGCAAGTACTGAGTGCGTAATAAAAAATATTTCTATGTTGCAAGAATCGAGGTGTGCAAGTATCAAGTATGTGCAAGAGTCGAGTTACTACTGTATGTATCTATCTATATTATTAATAGGCAAACACGTTTGTTTAGATCCATTTTACAACCATAATATTGAACCGATTTCGGAAAGATTTATATGTTTTTAATGGGGATTTTAGATAGATGAGCACAATCTAAATTTTTTTTTAAATCGGTTCGATATTTAGGGAGCTATAAGCGTTTAAAGTTGCTACTAACACATGCACACTTATAACACATGCATGTATTGCCAGCTAGCATTTGGAAGATTATTTGACGAGCGCGATCATTTCGCGACTCTTTTTTTAATCGGGCAGACGATTGCTGGAGTAAAATTACTTTCTACTCTCCCAAATGCTGTCATTCTGACAATTGTTGTACGAGTTAATCTTGGTTTACCCATTTTAGCGATGATTTTGATGATTGTTGGACAAGTGTTTTTGTATGTTATTCCGTAATCGTCGTTTAAGTATTCTGACGACCATTGAACGATTGTTATTTCCCCGTAATCGTATATTACTTTTGTTATTGATGTTTATGCGAGTCTTTTTGTTTTTTAAGTCACTCAAAATTGCCGCTCACGCATTCTGGCGATAGAGTAATAATAAAAAAAGTGTTCGTTTGATTAAAGTGCTTTCTTTTAAATTGAAGTGCTTTTTAAATTAAAGTATTTTTTTTTAATTTATTAATTGGCGAGATTGCCTCGATATCTTTTTCAAAGATTTTCAAAAACTTTTGTTTTTAAAGTATTTTTTTTAATTAAAATACATATTTATTATTTACAAAATCCCATACAAAATTTTTTGAATTTGTATGGAAATTTCGTTCGATATCGAATGCCGAAATTTGCCCCCAGAGTTTTGTAATTTTTTTATGAAGTAATTTTATAATTTTATTTATATAAAATAATTATAGATTCTATTTTAAAATAGGGAAGTTTTTTTCGTACCATAAACTGTAAAGCTGAAAGTCCACACCACGCGTTCCACGCGCTTGCGTTTCATGTGTTTTAAGCATTTGACGCTTTAGAAACTGCAACTTACACACCACGCTTTATACACGTTTTTGCTTATCAAATTTCAAGTAAATTTTGCAAACTTTTTGTTCGCTTTTTTTCAATTTTATGTTCTTTAAATTGTTTTAATTTGTTTTTCACCAAGTGCTTACGAAAATAGCTTTCTAATAATTAAATGTTCAATCTCAAAAACATTTTATACTCGGAACTTGGCAGTACTAACAGATATTTTGTATACGGCGCTTGTGACTCGTAAAAGTAGAAGGCTGTTTAACTTTTCACGCGTTACAAACTTTTGTTTTGTAACTCGCTGTATGAAAATAGTCTGATTCAACTTTTTTGAGAGACGCGTAGGACGCAATACGCGTAGAAAGCGTGTTGTGGACTTTCAGCTTAAGAAATTCTTAAAAAGCTACCAAACTTCTAATACTTCCTTAAATTAAAAAAAATCTAACATTTTTGGTCTGGTCAGACCAAAGTGGCAGCCCTAAATGAATTTATTATGAGAAGGAGTGTGAGAGAATAACAGTTTCATGTAGACAAAGGAAATGAAAGCTTGAACACTCAGAGAAAAATGTTAGCAATTATTTTGCGGGGCAAACACAACCATTTCTTTTTAATTAAGTTTTTCTAAGAGGCTTTCACACATTACGTGAAACCATTTACTATTAGTAAATATATAGATATCCTCTGCAGTCCTTTAACAAATTAGCACGAATTTCATCTTACAAAACTCTACAGTCGTCCTGAAGTCTTAATGGGTGAGCGTGCATTAGTCGATTTTTAGCGTGAATGTGATTGTTTCGTGATTTTTTTTTGCTTTATTTTAATTTTTTTCATTTAGTTTTTAAATTATTTTATAGTTTTTTTTGGTGAGCGTGAGTTTTCATGATTATGATCAACTTTTTTCCAGTCTCGTGAGCGTGCATGAACGTGAGCAAAAAAAATGAGGTCGTGCATCAACGTGCATGAGAAAATTTTTTTAAACGTGAGCGCGCATGAGCATGATAGAAAAGTTACTCACGTTCCCATCTCTAGTCTGGAATACCGAGTGTGCGGATTGTAGAGGGTGTACTGTGCTTTAAAAAATATCCACCTTTTATTAAAGGTTATTTTTTGTAAAAGATACAAATATATTATATGTAGAGCGAATGCTCCAGTAGTCGGCAGTTTAACTTTTTTTACTTTGAAATTGATGCTCTTATGAGTATAAATATGATGTTGGATTGTCAATGGTTTATTGTTGCCAAGTGATTGGTATAGTTTTAAACTCAATTAGCTGTTTTTATGTGCATTTTTGTTTCATTTCAGAAAATTTCATTTTCTTTTAAACATACGATTTGAACCTGTAGTCGGAATCTATTTTCTAAGTTCGGCATTTTATGACCCAGTTGTCGGCATTGGATTTTTGTTAAGAAAAACAGTAATAGTTGCTGCCGACTTCGGGATTCTCGTGCACCTATAGTCGGCGGTTCTTAAAATACCCAACAAAAACTATGCCGACTATTTTCTAAAATAATTTTAAATAACTTTTTTTATAACAATTTCAAAGAGAGAAGAGAAATTAATAAATTTCTATAGTTTGAGAGAAATAAGTGTATCAAAAATGTGTTCCTAATGTCGGCAGTCACTAAAATGATTAAAAAAATATTTTTTATAAAAAATTTCTTTTTGGGAACTATAAATAAGCAAATTTTTACATGTTGAAACCGACGAAGTAAAAAAAACTTATATAAATGTGAATACTAACTTGTTAAAGTTCACGTTCGCACTAAAAAAAACTTATTAAAAAAGGGCACTAACGCACGTGTTGAAAGAGGTGATCACTGAATGAAGACTTCAGAGGATCAAAATACTTGTCTCATCAACTTTTAAGTATTACATAAACAGAAATTAAAGTATTTTGAATTACAGCTTAATCCTACTTTTGTTTAAAACAACCGATATTCTTATTTATTTGACTTTTAACCCAAATTCACCCTACACTATTATTGAATATCTTATTGTTTATATTATCGTCATTTTGACCTCAACTATTCAATATTTGACACAATACCTCAACATAAAATATAGTGCAACTCTTCTCACAACAACTTTCTTGGTTGTGTAATAAAAATCGAATCGAAGTCTTGTAGTTTTTGTTACCTTCTAAAATATGACATACACACATTCACAACATTATTGTACAATATGAAAAATTGCACAATTACACATTGGGTGGCTTAAGAGTGAAAACATTATTTATTAAGTACAGTGCAGACTCGGTTAACGCAACCAATAGAAATTTCGGGCTGTTGCGGAAACTGAGTTTGTGGCGAAAACCGAGTAAAAAATTTCTATATCTATTTTCCACTAAAAAGCTTATTTTAAACTAAATAAAAGGTTTATTAAAGAAACAAAGATTAATTTTCAAAATAAATGCAATAATTTAATTGAAATAAAGAATAAAAACAAATACATACCTATTTAAATTAAATATATGTAAGTTTGTACTGATGGTTGAAGTTGAAGATTCATGTTTTTGAAGGAAAAAGTGTGAAACTTTCGGCTGTTATCTTACTAGGACAACCACTCAAACAAACAAAGATTTTTTTGAACTACGTTGGTTTCAAAAACAAAAGCACCACGCAAAAATTCTTAGTCATTCCTAGAACTGCGGTAAATCAAAATGATTTCTGTACGTAATCACAAGATTTCATGCAGAAAGTATTATAGTTTTGAATTTATTAATAAAAAACTAAAGTAAAAAAACTAAACGAAATAGAGAATCTTAATTTTGTTTGCAAAGTTGCGTTAACTGAGGTCTTGTTTTTTTGAAAATTTGCGTTAACCGAGTCAGCAATGTTAAGAATTTAGATGTTGCGAATATCGAGGTTTTGCGCTTATCGTGAGTTGCGTTAACCGAGTCTTCACTGTATTATTCATTTTTAAAACTTTAACGTCGATGATTTAACCATTCCTTTTTTTCTGGTGTAAAATAGGGATTATTTACAATTATTTAAGCAGACACAATACAATATTGAATAACGTAAATGACTATGAATGCGTGTGTTTGTGTGTGCATCAAATAATAACCTTGAAATCGTGTTAAGTTGTATAGAGAACTGTCTCTCCTCTGCTACCGACTCCATCGCGTTTTTTTGTTTAACTGTATTGTTGGAAAACATTTGTATGTGTGTGTGTTGTAGGTGCTTAAGCAGAAATGCCATGTTATATTAACCGGCTGTCGTGTCTAGTCTTCATGGAGATTGTGGAAGTTAAACACAATTTCTTTTTCTTTTTTTAGTTCGTTGGGATATTATTTCATTTGGTTTCTGGCTTCCCTATTTATTTACACACTTGATAAATTAGTCTTGTTCTTATAAATTTTGTGTTGGTGGGATGATGGAACCATTTGCTTTCATTGACGCAAATCCTTACATACATACATACAAACATATTTATGTATATAAACACTTTGTTGCTCCTCTCTTTACTCCCACCCAAACAAAAAGAGGGATTTTTTTTTTTATTTATTTACATCACAACATAATAATAATATTTGTTTACTTTTGGCGTGGCATTAATGGTTTTTGTTTTTTGTTTTTGTTCTTTTCTTACCCAACTATCATCGGCAGGTAATTTCTTAAAATATATACTACACCATATTTTTTAAGCTGTTGATCCTGTGTCGGTTTATCTGTTTATCTGTCTCTTCATTTAATATTTCTATTTGCTTGTTTGTTTGTTTGGTTTTATAACGAGAAAATATATGTATGTGTGTGTGTGTACATATGCCTACAATTTAATTTTCAAGGTCAAGTAACATAATTTATATACCACTTGACCGGGTTTATATTTTTGGGGTGTTTGAATTATAGTTAGCATGTTTGAAAAAAATATAAAAAAAAACTTTCTGCAAAAATAGCTGACTTTGAAATAATTTTGAAATGGAAATATAAATCAAAAGGGTTTATTGTACTTTGGGAGGTTCTACGCTCCTTCTAAGAATGAAAGGAATGCATACACATACACACATACACATACTATATATTACTACATGTATACATACATATTTAAATATATTAGTTTAAGGCAAATGAATAAAAAGCAGCCGTATTTATAATATATATTTTATTAAAAAATTTTTTATGAATAAGGAAGGCCGTAAATATTTTTATTAAAAAAAACAAAAAACCTAAAATAAATGTAGGTAGCAGGTATGTACATACATACATACATACTTTCGGAGTTTCTGTGTTGGCGTCAATGAAAGAAAAGTATAACAACAGGATATTTTACATAATGTGTTTTTATGGATTCGTGGGTGTTAAAAGAAAATTTTGTGTTATTTTTGGACATCATCATATTCGCCAAAATTATCATGAAATATCTCAAAAAAAATGTTGGTTTATTTTGCTTCATAAAAGAAAAAGTGAGTGCTACGATTTCTTAAGCAAATTTAAAATTTGTTAAGAACTAAAGGAAGTCTGGTCCCATTCTTGCAATTGCTCGGCCCATACCACAGAGCTGCACATTGCTCCCCAGCTAACATAATTTAACTTTTCCCGCCTTCTTTAAAAATTATGAAATTAATTAAAAACATTTTCTTTCCCAATGGAGAATTGAAACAGAACGCGAGCCTGACTAATATTATATAAAATATAATCAAAATAATATAGTACATAAGTTCGATTTTAGGTGTATGTACATATGTAACTACTCTTTAAAACAAATTATTTATGACAAATTTTACATTTATATGCAAATAATTTTTTTTAATAGAATAGTTTATTTTATGTTTCATTTTATTTTTCCTTAACAAAATTGTTTTTTTTTTTCAAGAAAATTTTTTAAGTTGATGAAATTTATTTTATATGACTCTTTAAATGCATAAATCAATGCAGAAATGTTAAAAATTAGTAATATTAAGGCATGTTCGAAATTTCGAACTTAGTTTCGAATTTCTGAAAATGCAAAAATGTGAAAATATATTATATAGAGGTGTCCGAAATTTTGAATTTTCAGATTAAAGTAAAATACGAGTATTCAGACGTATCTTCAAATAAATTTGTTTAAAATATATTTCAAATCTGAATTTATTTTGTCGAAATAAGTTAGTGAATTATTTAATATTAAACGTTTCATAGATTCATTCTTTTTTTTCTGAACAAAATTTACTTTTAGTAAGAAAAAATGTGTTATGTTAAATTAAAAAAAACAATGCGAGCAAAATAAATAAGATAAGTAAAAATTAAAGCAAGCTTTAATGAAAAATTTATAAAAATAGGCAATATTGGTGAATGTTCGAAATTTCGCAATTAATTTCGAATTTGTTTAACTGGTTCTTAAGTATCCAACCAGAAAAAATTTTCCGATTATTTTTAGTTTAGTTTTTTCTTGTATCCTTTATTTTATATTCTTTTTTTATTTTTTGTTATTTATCGAATGCAAACTGAACTGAATATATGGCATTTTATTTTTTGTTATTAAGAATTAATAAAATAATTAGTATCAAATAGTGTTTACCATTTTAACTTATTAAAATATAATTTTTTATATTAAATAGGGTAATTTTTGTTTTAAATTTGGGTACTCGATAACGTGAACAAACTCGAAAATGTGAACTGCCTTGGTAAAAATTAGTTCATGTTATCGCGAGTTCACTGTACTTTGTAATAAACATTTGTTTAACGAAAATTGATTAAAAGTTATTAGTCTGTGTTGTTTCGGGAGCATATTTTAAAGTTTTTTTTGGGAATATTTGCACGCATATTTCAATAATTTTTGTGCATATTTAAACTTGACCTGATCATGATATCTGACATTCCAAACACATTTATGTATATAATTTTTTTGCAGTTATTTTTTTGTACTATTAAAACAAACAAATTTCTAATTAAATAATATCGTGACATGTGCTGAGTTAAATTTATCTTATTTATATAATTGTATTTGTTTAACAACAACAACAACGGCAATATCATTATTATAATTGAATTAATATTTAACAAAACTTACCTTAATAATTTAATAACAACACGATTGCATCATAGAAGAAACAATTCAGGGGGATTTTATTCGATCGCGACCACTAAAAGCTGAAAGAAAAAAATGTTTTTTTTCAATTATTTTTTGTTAAAAAATTACACATCTTAAAAAGGGAGTGACATTAGCTTATATTATCTTTAAAAACTCATTCCATGATAAAATAAAAGTTATAGAAAATTATCAAAATCAACGATTTTTAGTATGATCACTTTTTTGATAGTGATAATTGGCTCACAACGGCAAAAAATAAACGCCACGAATTGCAATTGTTAATAAAATTATGTGAAAATCTGTCTTTTTCAAAGAACAATTCTAGTCATAGTCTAATAATATAAATTTTCGGTTAATACGAATAGGTCTGACAACACCATGAAGGAAACCTGGGGGCGTGTGTCCCCAAGTCACCACTTTTGTCTACTATTTTGGTGACTATCTGGCGTCATTGTCACTATAAGAAAACTTTAAAAAGTCCGAACTGAATTAGTACCTTAGTTTTAGTACCTATAGTTTTCAAAAGACTGTTATGAGTTAGCGCCTTTTAGTCTTTTATTTTTTTTTAAATTAAACTCCAAAAGTTAATAAAATATACATTTTCATTATTGGCATCAACTTCCGAAAAGTACCCAAATTGCAGACTAGAATTATTAAAACGTACTAGTGAATCACTGGTTCCAATGTCTACATATGGTCCCAAAAGAACCACCTAGTCAATAGTATCAATGTCAGTCGTGGATTTTCAATGACACGCACATGTTAAGTGTCTATAGTAAATTGCATTGTCTGGGGTATTATAATTCACTAGTACTGCTGATTGTGTCAATAGTAAGTCAGTACAGTTTCACTATTGACATTTCCTGCATTGTATATACATACACACATACATACATAATTCTTAATACTGGTCGTCCACTGTATTACACACAACTAAAAATACTCCAGACCATCATCTAATAATGAAACTACAAAAAGAAAATTTTCAATGACGACCGGAAAGTATTTTTGAGATGTTGGAAAAGAAGACCAAAGTCCACTTTTAAAGAAATTAAAATTGCAAATTTACAAAAAAAAAAACAAAAAAAAATTAACAGCAAAAATTCTTTGTTCCCGTAAAATGTACAACAAACAAAACAAACAAAAAAAAAGAGAAAGAACTTTTGCACAAAATGGCCAATATTTATAGCGGCTGTAAAGACAACCAAATATTTACAAAACAACAACAAATGCCTACTCGCATTATTAATATTTACAATATTTTTGCTGCTGTTAATTTTAATTGCAGCAGCAATTTAAATTAACAATAACAATAACAAAAACAAAACACTTTTCTTTGTTTTTGCATTATTTGTTGACTGTGTTTTGGGAAAATCTGTGTGTGTGTGAGCATGTGTTTGAGTGTCACAGACACACGATGTCATAGTCACGTGTTTGTAACGATGTTTTTGCTTGATTGCAGTTTTGTTTTTTATCTAATGCTAAATGGTACAATCAACCATTCCCAATTATTTTTATTATTATATATTACTTTTTTATTACGTTAAGAATACAACAGTACAACCTCCATAATCCGGACAGATATAGTTTCAGCTACTGTCCGGATTAGTGAATCGTCCGGACTACAGTTAAAATGAAATTTTAAACGCAACCCTGCAGGAAATGTCAATAGTGAAACTATACTGACTTACTTTACTATTGACACAGTCAGCAGTACTAGTGAATTATAATACCCCAGACAATGCTATTTACTATAGACATTTAACATGTGCGTGTCATTGGAAATCCACTACTGACATTGATACTATTGACTCGTTTGTTCTTTTGAGACCATATGTAGACATTGGAACGAGTGATTCACTAGTACGATTTAGTAATTCAAGTCTAAAATTTGGGTACTTTTCTGAAGTAGATGTCAATAATGAAGATGTAAATTTTATTAACTTTTAGAGTTTAATTAAAAAAATAAAAGACTAAAAGGCGCTAATTCATAACAGTTGTTTGAAAAATATAGGTACTAAAACTAAGCTACTAATTCATTTCAGTATTTCCTATAGTGACAATGACACCAAATTGTCGCCAAAATAGTAGACAGAAGTGGTGACTTGGGTACAAATGCCCCCAGGTTTCCTTCAGGGAATACATACATATACATATGTACATATGTCATACATATAATATATTTTTATTACCGAAATAAATAAATAAATACACTTAAGAATTCAGTTGTAATTACCTCCAGGCCCATTATGTCACACGTATTCGTTCTTGTTTTAACCCTAGAAAACTAAGAAAATTTTTCTATAGAAATACATGTTATACACAACTGAGACATTCTCTATAGAAAATTTAACGATAATTAAACGAAATCTTGCAGAGAAATTATTTGTGATTAAAAATTTTTCTATTGAAAATTTATCATTTATTTATCAATTTATTTATTTTTACAGAATTTTTATACTAAAATTAAAAAATTAAGGGCGATTACTGAAAGAGTTTTTATGGAAAATTATAGAAATTTATTGACAACTTCAAAATTTTATTTACAAACATGATTGATAAATAAAAACTTTCTATTGAAAATTTATTTGCAACTGAAAACTTTTCTATAAAGAATTAATCGATTATTATAAATGTTTAAACTAAAAAACTTTCTATAGAAAAATTATCGATAACTGAAATTTTTTATAGAAAAATATTTATATATTTAAAGAGAACAAAATTACATAGAGAATTTATTCATGATTTGAAAATTTCGTGAAGAATCTTATCAATGAACAAAAAATTTTTCTTTTAAAAATTTATTTATAAGCGAAAAAGTTCATACGAAAAATTCTCTAGTAAATATTAATTACTGGAAAACATCTATGGAAAATTGTTTCTCAGCCAAAAAATTTTTTATGAAGTGTTTATCGATAACTAAATAGTTTTCTATAGTAAAGTTATAAATAAATGAAATAACTAATCATTTTCCTATGGAAAATTATCGACAAGTGAAAATTTTTCTTTAAAATATTTTTCCTTAAATCGTCGTTCCGAAGTTATCTTTGCGTATCTCCAAGCAATTTTTCTTTTGAGAAATTGAGTCTAACGTTTCAACATTATATACAATAAAAATTATTATGTAGATGATCCGAATTTGCACAGGTTCACGATCTTAGGGGCGTTTCACACACGTCAGGTTTGACTCGACAAGTTTTGAGTTTTTAGGAGAAGCGATCTCATCTATTTTTTTCTTATTTTTTTTTGGATTTTGTGATATACGTGAAGATAACTTCGGGTCGATAAAAAGTAAATTTTTTTATAGAAAAAAAATATCGATAACAGAAAATATTTTTCCAGAAAATTTATCACTTACTGAAATTTTTTTTTAAAGAAATTTATCGACAACAAAAAAATTTTGTATGAAATATTTATCGATACCACAAAAATTTTCCACAGAAAATTTATAGATAACTCATCATTTTTTTAAAGAAAATTTATAGGTAAGTGAAAATTTTTTAAAAATATTTATCATCAAATGTAAATTTATCGATAACTGAAAATGTTCTATATAAAGATTATCGATAACTGAAAATATTTTTATCAACTTATTCATAAATTCAAACATTTTCTACAGAAAATTTATAGATAACTCATAATTTTTCTATAGAAAATTTATCGATGAGTGAAAATTTTTCTTTAAATTATTTGTTGTCAAATGTAAATTTTTCTATAGAAAATATTTTTCCAGAAAATTTATCGCCAACAGAAAAATTTTGTATGAAGTATTTATCGATAACTCAAAAATTTTGTACAGAAAATTTAGAGAACTTCTAATTTTTCGCTAGAAAATTTATAGATAAGTGAATTTTTTTTTAATTATTTGTCGTCAAATGCAAAATTTTTTATGGAAATAATGTATCGACAACTAAAAATATTTTCCAGCAAATTTATCAATAAGTTTAAAATTTTCACCATAAAATTTCTCGATAACTGACAAATTTATCGATATCTAAAAAATGTTTACAGAAAATTCATAGATAACTCATAACTTTTCTATTAAAAATTTATCGATAAGTGAGCATTTATCGTCAAATGTAAATTTTTCTATAGAAAAAAATTCATCGATATTAGAAAATATTTTTCCAGAAAATTTATTGATAAATGAACATTTGTCTATAAAAAAAATTATTGATTAGTGAAATTTTTCTATAGAAAATTTATCGATAACTAAAATATTTTCTTTATAAAATGAATTGATAACTGAAAAATTTTCTATTATCTTTAATATTTTGTAGAAAAATGTTGTATCACATTAGTCGTCTCTAGACGAGGAAGGAGTTATCTCAAAAACTCGACTGCGGAAATTGTGATTTTTTTTATTTTATATTTTTAAAATCAAAAAAAAAATTAAAGCTACATATTTCATACCTTGTAGTATTATACAAAATTATCCACTTTATCTGCAAGCAAAGTTTTCTCCAACTATTTACTATATTATTGATTTTATCGAGTTTTTTTTAAATTATTATTATTTTTAGTCTTTTTTTTTTGTACTTTAGAAAAATCAACTTTTAAGTTTTCTTAATAAAAATCTAGTATTTTTAACAAAACATTCAACAAAAACATACTACGAGCATAAAAAAGTCAAACAAAACACTAATTCTACGAACTTTCACAATTTATGTTGTTTTATTAAGAAATAAAATAAAACGACGAAAAGGACGACCGACTTCCCTGAATTGCACCAGATAACTGTGTCAATGAGTCGTTTTCTTATTGCTAATAAAGCAACCTTAAGCAACTCATAATAATAAACTGGACTAAAAAAAAGAGAAACATATCAAAGCAAACACAAACAGGAAGAGCTTGGAATAATAAAAACATCCTTGAAGTTTTACATTTAAGCGAATGCTGTGTATAGAAAAGAACTTAAGGATACACTACGAATTCTATTTCAAGTTTGCTTATGTAAAATTTTTATCAATATGCTGGTGTTGTGTGTGTGAGTTTGTGTGGTTGATTATATACAGGTTTGTACGAGTAAAATGCACAAACAACAACATTGATTTACGAAGGGAAGTTTTATCACTGAACAAAAAAAAAAACAAGAAAAAAAATAGTAAACAAACGTTGAAGAGAATAAGTGAGGAAGAGTAAGAAAAACTCCCGTTTTGTTTAAGGAAATTCCTTCAAAATGAAAAAATTACCCTTTCAAACTCTCTTCTTTGCTCATCACGAATGGATGGTTCTCAATAAAAAATCTTGAATGAAAATTTAAATCATCCCTTAAAAAAAAGACTTGTTACAACAATTGAATTTGAATAGAGTAACTTCTAAGTTAAAGTTATTTTTTGGTTTGTTTGATGTTTGTTATCTACTTATGGTTGTTGTACGTAAGACAACAACAACGAGATAAATAACAAAAAGTACAGCAGCAACAGGATAAAGATGATTCAACTCCTAAGGGATATACATTCCTACTACATTAAAAAAGAATAGCATTAAGCAAAACAAAAAAAGGAACACTCAAGGAAATCCCCAAACGCAACTAACAGCATATAAATAAACCCTTTTTTGTACCAGTATTTATTTATATATTTTTGTTTTCCAAAATTATTATGAAATTGTTATGAAATCTACCTAAATTATTTATCAGTCTAAAATGTAATTTTTTTTTTCATAACTTTATTGTCTGGTTTACATCATCCAACAAAAATAAATTGGCCAAACCGTTTAAACATATTTTGTTTTTCTTTTTGTTTTTTGCAGAGATAAAATCTTACGTCATTTATGTTGCTTAAAATAAAAAATATAAACTTTTCTTAGAAAAAAAGTTTAATTTTTTGTTTTAAGAAGCGTTGGCGATCATTTAATGGGAATTTTTAGATATTTCAAAATCATATTAATCTTTGGTTAAGACATTCTAAAAACTTTGGTACTTCATGCAGTGAGTGAACTTTAAATCTCAATTTCAAAATTAAAAGACGTAAGATTAAGGTACTACTGCCATGCATGGCGTTTAACATACCAAAGGATATGGGGTTACATCCTGGTTTATAATGTATGACGGTTTTTATATATTAAAAGAGATTTATCGCGATGGAGGCAAACGTATATTTTACATGGCGGCAGTTTCATTTGCTTAAAACGAAAGCAAAGTGAGAAGACAACCGCATGATATGGAGCAGTAAACGATAAAATCTCAATTTAAATATTATTTAAAAGATTCCGATTGAGGCGCAAGTGCTGCTGTCCAATTTGACCTAACAAATAGTAGGGCACATCTGACTTTTTTCAGACAAGAGTGAGTAACTTTTCACTCACGCTCATGCGCGTTCACGATAAGAAAATGTTACTCATGCGCGCTCATGCACAACCTTATATTTTTGGCGCACGAGAGCGAAAATAAAAAACTTACAGACCCACCTAAATCAGCGCGTCAAGCGCTTTCTACCTGTCAAAAAATCTCATGATCATACAAAATGTGTGAAGCAATCTCAAATATGTAGCGCGGCGTTAACGCTTTGAAATTGGAAAAATCCGATTTTGACAGCCCCGTTAAGTAGTGAAGTTGGCTGTTGAAAAACAGTTTTTTTCCTGTTTCCTTTTATCTCCATTTCAATTTATATTTTGAAGTTTTCATTAAATTAGTTAACATTACTGTTTACGAAACAGCGTTCACGCACTTATTTAAGTAAGTCACTTCAGCGTAAAAGCTACGCGTTGGAAAACGCTACGCTTGACGGGCTAATTTAGGTTGGCCTGTTAGTCACAATCACGCTCACGAAAAAACATAAAATAATTAAAAAAAATATATAAAATTCATGAAACTCGCATTTTCTTTTACTCATGCCTGCTCATGCACGACCTTATATTTTTGGCTCACGTGAGGGGAAGAAAAACTTACGACACAATCACGTTCACGAAATACTCACGAAAAAAAAAACTATAAAATAATTAAAACGAAAATTAAAATATTTAATTAAAAAATAAAAATTGCAAAAATATTTAGTTTGTCAAGATTTTTATATATCCATATACATATATATCTTTGGGCTATTTTTGGTCAATGTTTATTTTTTTCAGCGATGTAAATAAAACAATTTATTCAATCTTTATCTCAACGTTTCGTCGATATGGTTTGTCGACTTCATCAGGAGTAGATGATTTTTATTCAATTCTGTTGAAGAAATTTTTTCTTTAATATATATTCACATACATATGTATGTATGTATGTGAAAATTTTGAAAAATTATAAATGTTTGTAATGTAACACTTAGTTCAACTTACGATTATAATTTTACATCACTATCTATTTATTCGTTATTAAAAATATTTGTGTAAAGTTGGACAACACGCACAAAAATCAATATAATAAATAAATAAAAATTAAATCAAATCAAAGAATTGAACTACAACTATATCACAGAACGAAAATATTTAAAAGAATGACGGCTATAGTCACAATCACGCTCACGAATTACTCACGAAAGATATATAAAATAATTAAAAAGAAATTAAAAAATTAAATTAAAAATTAAAAATTGCAAAAATATTGAAAACAAATTAAAAAATTTAATTAAAAATTGCAAAACTACTGAAAAGAATGACGTCTATAGTCACAATCACGCTCACGAAAAAAAAAAATAAAAAATAATCTATATATAAATAGGCAAAGACAAATTTTTAGATCCCTTTTTCTCCTTTATTTGCCAACCGATTTTGTTTATTCTTTTGCCAAGTGGTAAACATTGTTGAGCTTTAGTGACCCGTCTTTATATTATTTAAATCGGTTCAGTATTAAAGGAATAAAAGGCTCATAAAGTTGACACCACTACAAATGCTAAAAATACACACGTACACGCACGCATTCACTTATGTAAGTATTGGTTCAACCGAAAACATAAGCAAAGCAATGACAGTAATGAGAGTGTTTAAGAGAGGAGTAATAAGTTTTTTTTAATAAATGTGCGTGTTTGTATGCAATTTTATTTCGTTTATTGTTTTATCAATGGGGAAGGGAATATAAGTAATTAGGTAGTTTTTTCCCTTTAGATGAATGCAATTAAAAAAGGTATACGTTTAAACTGGCGGACGAATTTCGACCACTAGGCGTTCTCTAGTGTTAAAAAATTAAATTAAAACGCTCACGAAAAAAAAACTATAAAATAATTAAAAAGAAAATTAAATTACATTAAAAAAATTAAAATAAAATTACATTAAAAATTTAAATTTGCAAAAAAATTTAAAAGAATGACGTTAAAATTACCAAAACGTGGAAAGAGGGAACTTATGAAAATAAATTATTTTATAAGGTTAAACCGGTAGCCAGCCAAATAGGCAATAATTTATATCAAACAAGTTGAAACGAGTGTTAGAAAATCCCCCAATGACGAGTTTATTGATCCAGCCTTCGCTTAGCGAAAGCAAAACGGACTCCCCTGGAGCTTAAGAATTATCTCTAGATGGAAACACATGTTGATGCGGTTCGAAATCAATTTCGAGAACACAATCTAAAAGCCTCTAGCCCACGAATAGATAAGGTTACTCTGTAGTGCTATTTTTTTTACCGCCGCTGTACATATTTCCATACATTTCGAAATATTTTGATGTCAATGCGCCTGAATAGCAAAATTTTGGAAATTATACTTTAAAAGGGCAATAAATTCCCATGAATAGAAATACAAAAGAAAAGTTATATTTTTACATAAAATAAGTGTAAAAATTAAACTTTAAAGATCCCTGCACAAATAAAACATTAACGATAAGATACGATCGATTTGAGAAAAGGCCATAACATCTATAGATGTCTGTATAATAGGATGGATGTCAGTATATCAGCATGTCATGGTTTATTAATTTTACTTTAACAAACAATAACAATAATAGTTAGTAATAATAATAATATATAAAAACAAATTTACAAGCTATAAATCACTTACTAAACAAACTATAGACAAAAAAAAAGGGATACTAAACAAGTCAGTTTTATGGCAGACACATTCGGCAGAAATGACAACATATAAAAGTTCGTAGATGATTCAATTGAAAATCTAATGAAAATTTCAAATAAAAGCGAAAAGCGAAAGCCAGTAGTGTATGAAAGATTTTATTGCCAGCCAGAGACAAGAAATATGTACGGTTTTTGTTTGTTCTCCAAAAAGACTAAAAAAGAAACCCCATACAGAAATTAAGGTATTACAGATTTTATTATATATTCTTTTTTTTTTTTTTTTTGCTATTCCTTACAAATCTGTGCCATTTTCATTAACAATAGCATAAGAAAAATATCCAGCACAAGGACACCATCACACACATGAATACCGAAAATGATTTTCAATGGAATTTAAAGACTTTGAAAGGCATGAAATGAAAAAGAAAAAAAAAGTTTCTTTGTGAACAAACAAAAAAAAACCAGTTGGAAAAACTTTACACCGCTGTGATATCTTTTGAAAGGTTTTGTAATTAAAATTTAAATCTTTTCTTTATATTTAATAAAAGTAAAAAAAAGTTCTTAGTTTTTTTTTTTGAAGCACATATGAACGCGTAAGATTTATGACAAGTTTGCAACAAAAGGCTTTACATGAAGAAGATGGAAAAAAAGAAAAGTTCTTTATTGAATGAACAAACAAACAAACAAAAAAAATTTAAAAAGAAATTTTTCATGCCACAAATAGTGAAGACAAAACAAAAATCAAAAGGGATCCTGCTGCAAAATAACAGTGAAGTGAAATAAAATAAATACAAATCATAAAAATTTATGCATTTTTAATTTTTATGGCTTAACGCAACAAAACACACACACGTACGCACACACACGCACGCACAAGCACGCACACATATTCACACTCTCACACATGCTTTTCACATTTTTCCACTTCCTACAAAATAAAAGCAGATCATCATCCAGCAAAAGGATTTCCTTATCAGCCTTCCGTTTTTATTTAGCAGGACTCACAAATAAATATAAGTAACCGAACAAGAAAAGGGCTATTATTATACTCCCTGCTCTATTTAACGATTTGCAGACGTTGAAAGGTAATTCATATCAATAGAAATGCAAATTCAAATGAAAATTATAATTTTAATTTATAGCAATTTATTATAATAGCAACATTTACATTCTTGACTAAAGGACTAAAGTTTTTCCAGCAATTACAAACAGGAGAGACAGAAAAAAAATAAATAAATACTCGTATGTATTATAAATGTTTCAATGCTGCGTTCATAAGTGTTTTTTAAATGTTTTTTATGTTACGAAAAAGTCCTGGCGTGTTTTTAAGATTCATGCTTGCTTTGTAATCAAATGGAGGGAGAAGTCTAGAAAACCAACCCAACGCCAACCAAATCAACCAACCTCATCATCATCATCATCATCATCATTCACTACTCAGTAGGCAAATTTTCTTAGCGGCATCCCACCGTTTGTTTGTTTGTTTTTTTTTGTTAAAAATCATCATCATCGTCATCGCCATCATCATCATATGTAAAGTTAAGTGTTTTTCAATAATCATAATTATGAGTTGTGAAAAATAGTGATGAACAAGCGAAAATTTACTCGGGAAAGGAAGTAAATAATTTACATGCAAATAAACCAAAACGAATTTTCTTTAACAAATATGATAAATTGTTCGGAAAGGGGTGTTAAATGGCTTTTAGTTGCTTTCCATTTTAATAACACGCTATTAACAGTGGTGGCAATTAATAAAGTACAAGAACTCAAACAGCAAATCACTTAACGCTCGATGGATTCACAAACGCAAGAAGTTTAAATTTCTTGTTGAAAATATTTGTATTTGTAATCGTAATAGGCTTTTTCCACTGACCTACTACTACTACTTTCATCTTTCATCAGTTTACAAAAATGTTAACAGCTTTCCATAAGAATTATACAGGTCAAAAATTCTACATCTTTCTACAAGGAGGGCCAAAAGAAATAGCCCTACTGGAAGATGCAAATGGATGTCAATATCAAATCTGTTTTGAGGTTTGTGAACTAGACAGATTTAGAATACAAGTGAATAAGCCATGGAGCGATACACTCCCCAAGAACGCGGAATAATCATCAAAATTCCATCGCCGATTCCCCGGTCGTCCGGCACCGACTGCGCAGACACTCCGCCGCACAGTGGCTGAAAATCGTTTTTCATTGGCCAAAAGTCTAATTTTTTTTGTCACCGATTTTTAAAATTTTTACGCCTTTTTGTAGCTAATATATCCAGATTAAGGTAACCAAAAAATTAGGTTAAACTATTAATAATTATGGGCATAGCATGCTGTCAAACTCAACTGTCTTTTCTAATTTCAGAAAAAAGTGTTTTTCTTTTGTTTTTTATAAAAAATAAATGGTTACTACTCGCAAGTTGTCATCGATAATGGCCTGCGGTTTTTTTATAATGTTGGTAGGATTATAGTCTTTAGTTGTTGTAAGTGGTCACAGCTCTAGCGTTTAATATTAGGGGCGTTACGGAATATTTATGAAACTACTATATTTTTCTCAAATTTAAACTTTAGTGGAATAGAACTTCTAGGGAACAAAGGGGAACAAGAAATGTATACCACCCGGAGAAAGGTGAAAGTGTCCTCTTTAACGGTATATATACTTTTGCACCCGTGACGAGCCTTGGTAGAACACTTTTTTCATTTTAATGAAATTACTCCAAAGTACTCGTATACAATGGTGTATATAATTTTCACTTTTTTGCCTAAAAGTTTATGTTTTTTTACTTTAGACTCCGTAAAACTAAAAAAATTAAATATAATACCTGCGGAAGGCTTTAATGGCTTTGTTATGATCAGCAAAAAATAGGTAATAAAATTATCACAATAGGTTCTACAGTAAACATATGATCTCTTTCTAAATTTACCTGTTATCAAATGTTAGGTCAACCAAAGTCATAAACAATTTTATAACAATAATCGCGACATTAAAGCACTAAAGAAAAAAAAAATAACCCAACAACAACAACAAATATTGGCGAGATACTAATCAGTTTTACCTGATATTAAGGTCTGGATAACATGTGCAGTTTTGTGCAATTTAAGCACTACCTGCTATGAAATTAAAGATCAATGTGTGAATAACATGTATCTAAAAATGTATAAAACTGCGGATTCGATAAGGGATTACTCAGTAATAAGTTAATCCTTTAAGTGTACGGATAAAATATAAAGAACTGGCCGACGAGTAATAGCAAAATCTCCAGTTGATTTTACTATTTTTTTTAGTGTAAAAATTTTTTTCAGTGTAACATTTAAAATATTATATTATTACAAAAATTATTTATAATTATTATTAATTTCCAAATTATTCAATTTTTTAATAAATTAAAAAATAATAAACCCATATTTCACTCTAAAAGTTAAAAAAAATTCAAAAGTTCAACTTTGACCTAGAATTCCTTAAAAAGTCCTCAATCAATTTTAATGTAATTTAAACTGAGTCAAGCTGAACTAAATATCTATCCAATAAAATAAAAATTACTTCAATATTTTGATCGGTTCAAAAGTTACAGAATTTTGGCCAATGAAAAACGATTTTCAGCCACTGTGCGCCGTTTGGCTACCAACCTTGAAGAGTATGGGACCACACGTGACGCTGCCGGGTGGCCGGTCCCGGAGCACCCTTTCTGCCGAGAATATCGCCGCTGTTGCCGAGAATGTCGAGCTGTCACCAGAAAAATCGACGGCCAGACGCCGTGCCTCGCAATTAGCCATCAGCCGGTCGTCTCTAAGGCGAATTTTGGTCAAAGACCTGCATTTCTCAAAGATCATCATTTCTCATTTCGTTCCACCTTACATTTTTCGTTATTTTAAGTGTCATCACTAAAAAAAATAGCAAAAAAATCGATTTTTAATTGGTGCTTTTTATAGGAATCTCTAAAATTTAAGTATTTTAAATTTTCATTCGCACTTTTTCCCAAAATTAATATTTTACTTATTCAGTAAAACATTAACGATTTTGTTCAAAACAAATTGCAATTGATTATTGAGGGGTATAGCTTGTTCCTATGCGCATTTCACTGTTCCTATTTTTTTTTGTGTCATCACTAGCAAACTGGCGACATTTGCAGAAAATAAGCAAACTTACGAGGGCGGATTGATATTGAAGCTACCTAAGCAGGAAAAAAAACATTTCTCTTTTTCAAAAACCATTTATTTTTCAACATAGTCTCCTTTTAGCTCCATACACGATTGTAATACGATTTTGGGAACCCTCAAACTACGCGTTAATGATGAAACAGAACTGGGGCTGACGTTTGTTTTCCATACAATTTGACATAAAATTCTGCCAGAGAATGTGGTCGTGAAATAGAATCTACTTTATTTTTACAGCGTTTTTTCTTATACTCTCAATTTTAGACACTCATTCTCTCAACAATGTTACCGTGTTTTCATGAAATCACATACATTTTTCATACGAAAAATGCAAACAAAAGAAAATTAAACAATAATAAGAGAGTATTTGAAGTTCCTGCCGTCGATTTTGTTATGGGCCACCAAGCGATTGTTCCTGAAGTTGCAGACTTGTTCTGTTTAAACATTTAGTTTCGATAATCACTTTTTCGTTTGAGATGAATCTTTTTCCTGCGAGCCATTTTTTCAAGTTTGGAAACAGGAAAAAGTCACTAGGAGCTAAATCTGGACTTTAAGGTGGATGATCAACCAATTCGAAGTGTATTTCACGTAATTTTAGCATCGTATCACACAGCGCTGTGTGAACCGGTGCGTTATCTTGAAGAAAGCACTTTTTTCTTCTTTAAATGTGATCGCTTTTTCTTGATTGCATCAGTCAATTGATACAATAATGCACGATAATACTTTCCTGTGATTGTGGATCCTTTTTCAAGGTAATCGATGAGCAATATTCCGTGTGCATTCCAAAATACAGTGGCCATAACCTTGGCAGCCGATTTCACTGTCTTCGGTTTTTTCGGAGCACTTCCACCAGCTTCCACCCAACCATTGTTTCGATTGATTTTTGGTTTCAGATGTGTAGTGGTGGGTGGACCCACGTTTCATTAACAGTTATTAATCGACGCCAAAAATCAACAGGATTACGCTTTATCATGTCCAAACACCGCTGTGAAGTGGTCTGTCGAACTCGTTTTTGTTCGACACTGAGCAAACGCGGCGGCACTCATCTTGTCGATAGCTTTTTCATATGCAAATGTTCATGCAAAATGTTGAACACACGTTCATATGATACTCGTATGTTTACCATTTCAACAATCTCACGTAACTTGACTCGGCGATCATTCATAACGATATCGAGGGAGGATTTTCTTGATATTTTCTTCAGTAACCACCTCTTGCGGCCTTCCTGTTGATGGTATTGTTGCAGTGCTTGTTCGGCCGCGTTTAAATTCAGCAATCCAATATTTTAACATGTAATCTGACGGAGCAGACTCACCGTAATGTTTATCGAGCTTTTCTTTTGTCTCTTTCGCCGTTTTCCCTTTCAAATAATAGTGTTTAATCACTGCGCGAAATTCTTTTTTTTCCATTTTTCAAGAAACACAAAAGTTGCTGACTTCAAACGAGTACAACAAATAAACTAATCGATGAATTTGGGTGAAATTTTAACAGCTGACGTTTGACAGTTTGCAATTTCTAAAAAAAGAAAGTTTTTGTATTTGTGCTGGCATCTAGCCCTCGTATTTTTTTCAGGCATATATAAACTAACTGGGTGGGTTCTTTTAAATAACACACCTAATAAAAGCCAGTGAGTTCTTTTGGGTTACCCAGTGATTGAAATTTTTAACAACGTTGCTAAAATCCAGTTACCGAATAGATGTATTGTTACCACAAGCAAT
Organism: Gymnocheta viridis; assembly: GCA_956483585.1. Taxonomy (NCBI): domain Eukaryota; kingdom Metazoa; phylum Arthropoda; class Insecta; order Diptera; family Tachinidae; genus Gymnocheta; species Gymnocheta viridis. The sequence goes on from OY101442.1 coordinate 14,431,019, forward strand.
AAACTGTGCCGATAAAATAAACGTTAACGTTTATTGTTAAAATTTAAAGAAATAATCGCCCTACAGATCGTTTCTTATTTAATTGAATTTTTTTCTTTCAAAATTTCAAAGTTCACAAAACTTGACCTACAAAAAAAAGCCAAGATTTTGAAGAATTTAAGAATAACAAACCGCAATAATTTTTCTGCATTAATTCTCTGAATTCTCCAAATATTTTATATTTCGCAAAACTCAAATTTCTTGCTCACAAATAAGGAAAATACTATTCTTTGTCTTTTTAATAAACAATAGAAGATCCATAGGATCACAACCTTGGAATTAAAATGGCAAATTTAACAATAAAAGTTGTTAAGACTTTGAACTGAACCTCTTTTGTAGGCAATATAAAAGTAATAAACAGGGTCCACCAGTAAGAGGTTTCATTTTAATATGTAAAAACAAAATGTGTATGAATGACTGCCTTCCTAAACGCAGTTTGCTTTGCAGTTCAACGATGTCACGTATTCCCAAAAGCAACCGTGCAAACTTTGACAAAGTATGGCATTCCTAAAGTCATCTGTTTGGCAGCTAAAATGAAAATAAACGCAACTTGCGCATTATTTAAATTGGCAATGCTTTAAAATGTCAATGCCTCTGATTTGCAGTGTTGTAAAGTATAATTGCTTGATTTAAACACTGCTTTGACGTTGCATGCAGACGTTTAGGAAGGCAGCATATTTTTAAGCGAAATTATCGGATGTTTATTTAATTGTAAAGAGGAGGGCGGGTAACCTATTAATAATGGAGAACAATATCAGTGAAATAGCCGCCACTGCTACGTTTGCAGCGCCATTTCTTTGCTTTTCATGAAATTTTCCATAATTTTCCATCATTTTCGTACATTAGCGGCTGCAAAGTCTTTCACGAACTCCATCTTTAAGGTCTTGAATTGATGGTGGGCCATCGGCATAGTCCTTATCTTTCATGTACCCGCAAAGAACAAAGTCGAAAGGAGTTAAAGCACAAGATATCGGTGGCCAATTGTGAGCGCCTCTTCGAGAAATCCCGTGGTCAGAAAACTTTTTTCACCAAAGAGCGATGGTATCGTTGCTTGTGTGACCGCCTTGTTGAAAATAAACATCGTCTACATCAATAACTTCCAGTTCTGGACATACAAACTTACTGATCATCGTTCGATAGCTTTTTTTTTTTTTGAAGAAACAAACATAAACCGCGAAGCCATTTTGGCTTGTCTGCAGAAACACCCAGGGTCTAGACAGAAATCGAACCTGCGACCCCCCAACTAATAGTCTAGTACGCTATCTACTAGTCTACGGGGGCGCAATCCATTTACCGAAACGTTTGATCCAGCCTCATTTTTGCAATCCGCCATTGAATCCGTCAGTAATATTCTTAGTCGTTCTTGAGCGACGTAAAACGATTTCGATTCTTCACATTGTATGTGTGGCCCCGACAGCTAAAATTTTTCCAACAATTTTACAATTGCTGGGCGAGAAGGTGCTTCAAACGAGGACGACACAAAAAAGCTTTAGTTTTGCGAACTGTAGGACCGCGAAATTTGCACCAGTTTTATAGTGAATTTTAATCATTTTAATGCGTCGTAGAAGAGTATAACATATCATTTTTATTAATGGCATAGTTTTTGACTTGTCATCTGTCAGTAGGCGGCCTATTAAAAATTAAAAAAAAATTTACAAGTCTTATTTGAACACCCTGTAGAAAACAAAATGAAAATTTGCCAATCAAAGAAAGCAACAAAAAAAAAACAATGAACAAAAATCAAAACATGAGCTAATTGCATTAGATTAATTACATGTTGCACAACTTTTATATTAAACATTAGAAAGTTCCTGTTCATCCGTTTCTTTCTTGTTTGTTATGATGAAATGTCAAAAAGGAAGTTCATATTTTATTTAACAGCAACAACAACAACAACATCACATGTGAACAATGTGTTAAAACAATTTTAAAGAATAATTGACATTATTAAAATGAAAAATTGTTTATAAATTGGAGGTAATTTATAAAAAAGGAAAAAAACCCAAGATCCTGCAGAGTTTCTTTCAATGAAAATCAATATTAAAGAAGAAGGTTGTTTCCAAAACACACCCTTTAAATTGTGTGTCGCAACTTTCCAAACAAGATTCTCCTCAAATACTGGGATGGATAATGATGCTGGCATCTTCTAGAGTATTTTTATGATTATGGTCAAGTCATATCACACGGTAAATGCTATTAGAATTCCTTAACGAAATCACTGAAGGCAAGCAAGCGCACACGTGCAACAAACGAATCGTTTCGGATAAGTGTTGGACTTGTTTCGAAACTAGTTTTATTTTAATCCACAAGAGTTTGTATTGTTGTAAAGAGGGTCGCGTTTTTCTTTTTGTTCTTCTTTTTATTTCAACTTCAAAAACAAAAGTTATCATTAAAGCTTTAAATAAGTTGAAATTTGAGGAAAAACATTTTGGGACTTGTTGTTGTTGTTGTTGTAGTTATTGTTCTATTAGAAATAAAAGAAAAATGTAGGAAAAATACTTGCAATAAAATAAATTCTGTGAAAAATCTTAAATGACCCTGGGCTTCTTCTGTAAATTACATATTAAAGTGTATTAAAGTGTCATGGATTTCTATGGTTTCTAATGAGCAGCACTATTCAAGAAGAAATTTCATAAGTACACGGAGAAAATAGTGTGTTTGTTAAACGTTAGATCGCTTTTTAAGCAAATGAGTTATTCGTGAGCCAAAAATGCAAAGTCGTGCATGAGTAAAATATTTTTATCGTGAAAGTGCGTGATTTTTGTTAATTATTTTATATTTTTTGTTATATTTCGTGACCTTGAGTGTTCGTTATTATGACTCACTTTTTTCCACTCACGTGAGCGGTCATGAACGTGTGCCAAAATATAAAGTCGTGCATGAGTAAAATATTTTATCGTGAGCGTGCATGAGTAAATTTTTAGTGTGATTGTTGGGTGATTTTTTTTTGTTTCTTTGTAATTTTTTTCATTTAAATTCTTTTTTAATTCTTTTTTTTCGTGATTATTCCGTGAGCCAAAAATGCAAAGTCGTGCATGAGTAAAATATTTTTATCGTGAGTGTGCGTGAGTAGCTTTTTAGCATAATTGTTACGTGATTTTTGTTTGTTTCATTGTAATGTCATTTTCATTTAATTTTTGTTTTTTGTTAATTATTTTACATTTTTTGTTATATTTCGTGAGCGTCAGTGTTTGTGATTATGACTCACTTTTTTACACTCACGTGAGCGGGCATGAACGTGTGCCAAAATATAAAGTGACAAAATATAAGTAAAATATTTTTATCGTGAGCGCGCATGAGTAAATTATTAGCGTGATTGTTGCATGATTTCTTTTTCGTTTCATTATAATTTTTTTCATTTCAATTTTTTTTTAATTCTTTTATTTATTTTTTTCGTGAGTATTTCGTGAGCAAAAAATGTAAAGTCGTGCATAAGTAAAATATTTTTATCGTGAGTAAATTTTTAGCGTGATTAATGGGTGATTTTTTTTGTTTCTTTGTAATTTTTTTCATTTATTTTTTTTAGTTTTTTTTAATTATTTTTTTTCGTTTTTTGTGAACATTTCGTGAGCGTGAGTGTTCGCAATTGTGAATAACTTTTTTTTCCACTAACGTGAGTCAAAATTCTAAGATCATGCATGAGTAGAATTTGTTTATCGTGAGTGCGTGCATGAATGCGAAGGAAGAGTTACTCACGATCGGATATTGGAGATCACATGAAGTGAACTGAGCTTTCTGTGGCACTGCTTTAAAAAACTAATGCTCTGGATGGAGGGAATGCTTCTTTAGAGACTACGATATTGTGTGCTTGCATCAAACAGGAGAAAAAAAAATTAAGAGCTACAAAATGGTATAATTTTGCGCACATCTCAACTGTTTTTGATGATTTTCGACAGCGAACTACTCGCAACTACATTTGCAAGTGATGTGGATCTCAAAATTACATTGAGGAGTCTTTGGACAAATCCGAGCAGTCATAGAGGTCCAGACAGGGAAAAGGAAACTTCTATGTAAATGAATACAATTCTACACATGGAGCAGAATAGAAAACTGGAACCACTGAATGGTCTATTCGCAAGTATGTAATTCGTTTCATTATTATTTTTCTCTGTGCTTTTTTTTACTTTTTTTTATTATTTCTTCTTTTAACACATTTAAGGTAAAATCTAAAAAAAATAAATTTGCTTTAATTTTTCCATAGAAAAACTAAAAAAAAGAACACGCACACATACGCATATACGCCTATTATCCACCTCAAAAGAAGGTGATCCTTTTGCCATGTAAAAAGCCAAGCATTGTTACACATCCCTCCTTTAAAAAGCCGAAAAAAAAATATACAACTCAAGAGGAAAAAAAATCATCTATCAGCAACAACAAAACAAAGGTAACAACAATAAGAATGAATACTCGTATAACAAAAACAAAATGATTTAAATATGAAAGCCAAATGAGATCTTCGAAACAATAGAGGAATTTATTTACGCCGAACCACCGAACAGAGAATTGGATTTATGAACACGATGATGTAAAGCTATTTCACACAGGAGTTTAAATTAAAAAGAAAAGAAAATACAAAAAAAAAGAAGCAAAACTTTGAACTATTCGCGCACAAACACCAAACAACATTCCCACACGCATACAAGCACACAAACTCACACACACACACACATATATATATGCACACACGCTTACAATTACATATGTGTGGACTTAGACTTTCATATACATAAATAAAACCAAAGGAATGTAGAAAAAATTAGTTACAAGAGATGTAATAAGTAGTACACGGGTTCTTCCTTCTCTCAACCATTATGATTCCGAAGAACAACATTTTATCACCAAACTAATGTCATTGAATTAAACTGGATGGATGGATGGATGTTAGATGTTAGAAATCAACCCCAAATTTCAGTTAAACAGTTGAACTAAAACAATGAATGAATAAGAGTTTTCTTCGTTTTACCCTTGTTTATCGAAGTACTATTGAAGAATTTTGTTTCTTCTGAAGGACTAAAACTTAAAAGGAATATTCCAAGGAAAAGACCTTCCCTTATAAATGATTTAGTTTGAGATTTTTTTTCTTATGATTGACAACAAACATTTAATCAGGGGAGGGGAACTTTTGAAGCGCACACAATGTAATGTAGGAAGTAATAGTGAAGGTTACAGAAGCAGCAGCAGCGGCAGCGGCAGCAGTTATTAAACTGAATGTGTTCATTTCTTTGCTGGTTGAATTAAAGAAACGGAAGAAGTTTATAATGTTGTTGCTTGAATGTGAAGGACTAAAATTTTGAAGGATACTTGCATCATCTGCATAATTGAAAAATGTGTTCACTTAAGAGTTTTATAATCTTTTATTTAGAGAGACGACTTCTGACCAGTAGGGTTATTATTTCCACAATAGGATAGTAAAATGTGACACTGGATAACCTTGACATAAACTTATTCCGTGTGGAAATAGTTTCCATGATGTGTGTATGTGTAAGAATTCCAAGGTAATACCGCTCACACCCATCGCTGCCAGTAATATTTTCAGAAAAATCGTCAAATTTTGTAAATAAAATCGTCGAAATCGTAAGTATAAAAAAAAGTCGTCAAAAAATCGTCACTCAAAAATCTTCTGTTTTATACAACAAACTGTCATTTAAAAATTAACAATTCAACAGATTTCTCAACAACAACAAAAACTTTAAACATTTAATTCAATTCAAAGCAAGATTTGAAGAGATTTTGTGTATAACCAGGGGGCAAATTACGGAATCCGATATCGAACGAAATCCCATACAAAATTTTTTAAATTTGTACGGAAATTTCGTTCGATATCGAATGTTTAATTTGGCCCCAGGTTATATACTTTCCAAAATAAACGTTATTTTTTATATGATATGTTTTATATTTTAATTTAAATAGAAATTCATAGAATATATTAAAAAACAGTTTTTCATAAACTTGCAATGTACATATTATGTACATATAAAGTACGAAAGAAAGACATATGATATTGATTTAAATTGGATAATTACAAAATAAAAATACTATACATACATATCATAGTTGGGTTTCTTTTTAATTTTGCTAAATATTCTTTCAACATTAGCTGAAGAGTTTGACAAAGTTATTACGTTATTTACGAGTTAGGGAGCCCCCGTAGACTAGTAGTTAGCGTACTGGACTATTAGTCTGGGGGTCGCAGGTTCGATTCCTGCCTAGACCCTGGGTGTTTCTGCAGACAAACCAAAATGGTTTTGCGGTGTGTGTTTGTTCTTTAAAAAAAAAAACATAAATTTGGAAAAACAGGTCCATTGTTTGGTAGATTAATTGACTTCCTCTTTTCCAAAATATATTTAAATTTAATGCGCTGTTAACAAAATCCAAGTTCTCTTATTTCATGCTCAATATCTTGATATATTTCTTTAGAGACTAGATTAGGAAAACCTTTTAATAAAGGAAGAATTTCGTAGTTTTTTTTCAAAATCACAGATGGTGTAATTAAATTTAAATTTTTTTTAATTTTGTCATCGAAATCAAATATTTTTTTATTCGGTAACACACTTCAATGGAAAATTATACACAATTATCAATAAATTTATTGAAAGTTTCAAAATCAATTGTATATTGTCTTAACTTTTCTTTTACATACACACCAATATAAACTTCTTCCTTTTTTAAAAAAATTTTACGGTTATGGAAATCAATTTGATTTGGAGGATTTTATATTATTTTTTATACAATCATCTATTAAAAAATTTATTAAAACATTTAAAAAAAGATTCGTTATTTCATAGAGTATATTGTGAATTTGAATTCCTTCAATTTTGTTTAGTTTATTCATCAAATTAAGAACATATTTTAAAAAACAAAAGTAAAACTCGTTAATGTCATTAAAATTTTTAAATATTTCTTTAGCCGTATCAATATCATCGATATTGGCCGCAAAACAAAAATATATTTTTAGAGCTTGACATTTTGCCACACGTAGAAGTTGTTATGTTGAGCAAAAAGTCGCGAAGACAAAAAATCGTCAAAGTATAAGGGAGGATTCTAACAAAAATCGACAAACGTCATTTTGTGAAATTCGCTATAAAAAATCGTCAAAATGATGTAAAATCGTCACGTTTGGCAACCCTGCGTGTACTTACCCAGCGGGAAAACTGGTCACTGATTACACATGTAATGGAAGATATAATGTATTATTTTATAAAGCAGAACAATGCAATCCCTTGGAAACGAGAAGGTAATTTGATCACACACAAAAATTACACATTGCTTACCACGTATATTACCGCTTCTTACAAAGAAGGAATGTATTGATTTTGCTTGTTCATTACTTGTTCATTGCGAATTCATTACTTTCCTAGGACATGTTCTTTGTTAACAATAATGAATTCTGGAATGAAAAATTATACATTACTCTCTCGTTTACTATTCATTGCCTTTTCCCGCTGGAAATGGATGACCGAAACTAATCCATACACAGTCATCATACTAATACATTTATAGGAATTTAACATTTGAACAAACATATGACTGTCATTGGTGATAGAAAAATCCGTCACCGTTGACCAATTATGTTGCATTTTTCACATATTTTGGGATTACATGACAGAATTTGTGGCTTGCTTTTAGTACAATTGCAAGAATTATTGATATCGGTAGCAGTAAAAGTAAAAGTTTAAAATAGTAAACATTTTTATAAAAAAAAAGTGTCGAAGCTACAATTTTGTGACATATTTATTTCCATCAAAAGATAAGCACATATTTAATTAAATAGTGTAAAATTATCCCAAACTAAATACACTTTCAGTCCCTTCTCTCTATGCCCTCGGCGCGTGAGAAGAAAAGCAAACAAGTTCATGAGGAAATCTTGGAGCTTTTATTAAAACCCACTGCCAAAGAACGTTCAGTGGCAGGGAAATTTAAATCGCATGATTCTGCTCAAGTCATGGAGTTTTATCCCCATCGCACTAAAGTGGAATGCCTTAAGGCACAACAAGCCTCAACAGAAATGGATGTTAATAATGTTGACTACGTATAGAATAAATTAGCCAAACACGGTTCCGTTTGTATTAAACGAATTTTTGAAAAGCACACTATTGTAATTATTATTTACTCTATTATTTTCTTATGCATATTTATTTATTTATGTTTAATTATATTACAATTGAATTGAAAAAAAATCGCGTTTTATTTCAACAGAAATTTCCATCAAGAGTGGTGAATGAATTCATATAGTTTGATAAGTCAGCATTGACCAGTATGTCTGTCAAGATTGACAAGTCAGCGTTGAGCGATATGTACATCAAAGTTGATTAGTCAAATGTGACTAATATTTGTGTCAGCGCTGACCAGTAAAAAAACATAAGAGTGAGCAGTTCAGACATATGTTCTGTGTACGATAAAATTTGGTAGTTAGAAAGGGATGCAAGATCACACATACACAAAAGATTCGATAATTTTTTTCATATTGGCCTTAAGAAAATGATAGAAAATTTGTTCTACGTGGTGACCGGTATTTCTATCAGCAATGCCAGTCATATTACGAGTCAAATGACCGTCACTGTTTTAGCGGGGTAAGTAAGAGAGTTTTAAGTTGTTTATTTAGAATGTTTTTTGTTTTTGTATTTTATCCTATATATGTACATATTTTTGTAAGTTTTTAATATTTAAATACTAGAATGCGGTCGGTTTGCCATCAACCACAGGATACACTAGTTAATATAATAACATCAATGATATTTTGTTCAGCATTGCACGATTTTTTTTTGTTTAAACTGCTTAATCCTTTTTCTTTTTGGCTTGCCAGCAAATGTATTGGCAGGCATCGAGCCTGCGACACTAAAAAAATGCAAATGGTGCCGTCTCCCTTTAATACCTCCTCCTCCAGTTGAAGCCATAAATTCGGAAATCATCGTTAAAGTCCATGTTACAGTTTTGAGTGACCGAGGAACAAGTTTTTACCACGAATACTACACTCCTTTATAGCCCTGTATAATGTCTTTCACACACTATATATATGTAGTTATTTCTATAAATTTTCATTACATTTGGGTGACGTTTCGTTTAAGAAACGGCACAAATCACTTAACAACAAACGAGGGTTAGTTTCTGCCGCTTGCTTCGCTAAAGTTGCAAACGAAAAATATAATAATCACTGCTGCTGATGGCAAAGGCATGTTAAGCTGCTATTTAACGTGCTGCTTGAATTGCTGCCAACGCCTTCAGATGGACTGAAGACCGAAATAAGTATTTGCAATGTTTTTTGGTGGTTGTTGACTCAAAAGATACGCTGCAAATGGTTGAGGAACACGTGCTATAGTTTTTAAAAGGGGCTGCTATTCCATTGCGAGAATTCTCACTTGGCAACAGCGGGAAGCACAAGAGATTTAAACTAGTTGTAAGTAGTTGTAACAGAGCTCTGCCCCAAAAGCACCCGTAAATTCTCATATGCAAATCTCAAACTAGAAATATTTCAAGAATTATTTTCTCCGTTTCTTTAAAGCTTAAAAAGTTGTAATCGGCAATTGTCCTTGGTGTCTGCGTTTGGCGGTACCAAGGGGTGGCAGTTCACATATTGCGTAGCATACTTAGGGGAACGAGGGGTTTAACAATTAGTTGTGAAATATATAATTTATACTGAAAATGTTTTAAAATGCTTTCAAAATAATGCCAAAGGCGGATTTTGTGAACTTTAGTTACACATCAGCCATATAAGCTTCCACCGGCATTCTCAGAGCTTTCTAAACTTAATTAAAAGAATAATCAGTCCATCCGTTCTTAAATTAGTCCCAAGCGGTGTTAAAAGTACGGTAATTCCAGAATTGATATGAAGCAGCTGTTTCGTTTCTGTTCAATCGAAAATCTGTATGCAGGGTTTGTTGCTCCTTTTTGTTATACTTATAATTCTGTTGAAATAAGCTGTGAGCCACTGTATATGCTCTACAGGGAATTATTGTTTTAAGTCTATCTGTGAATTTCGTGGTCAATAACTAATAAACATTTCGGCCAATTAGTAGCAATTAGCAGACTCGCAAACATTAAAATGAATGCTGGGAGTAAATAAAATAATAAAAGAAGTTGGCTGGCGATTTCTTTAATAAAGCGCAAATAGAAATGAACAAACTTCAAGGCAAAATCGATACAAAACAATAGAAACACAACAAAAGCAACATATTGAGACGGAATTTCGGATTGTTAAAGAATTTATAGGCGATTTCGGTTTTCACAAAACGAAATAATAATATACTACAAATACATACATACATAATATATACTTACATAGCCTGCAGCTAAATTTGTAACTAGTAAAGTTTTGGGACAGTTATAATACTAGTTGCAATGCGACTACTGAGCTTATGAGAATGAAAACATACATAAATAGGAAATATAAAAAAAATAACATAAATATTTTTTTAAATTTATTAATCGAGATTGCCTCGATATCTTCTTTCAAAGAATTTTCAAAAACTTTGGTTTGTTACATGCATTTCATAGGTGCTAATGCCAAATCATCAGTAGACCTTAAACCATATTTTTGAAATGTTTCATAAATATTTTTTTAATTGATTTCTAAATTATTTTCCATTGACGTTTGAAGAAATGCTCAGAGATTTGAAGAAAAAATCAGCGCTGACAACCACGATACATATATGTACACGTAAGTAGAAATCTGTTTAGAATTTTTTCTACGTATATATATATTTATATTATTTTAATGTTACGTGAATTTGGGTCTCTACAATGAGCAGACTATGGAGGAACTGCATTGGAACATTGTTATGCAGTGGACGCATGGAAAATTGCGTTGAAAAAACTATATAAAGCACTAATTGATAGATTGTTTATACATATATGTATATTAGCTGTAAAATTTAAATTATTAACAAATTTCTTTGAAATTTTTTCAGACTCCATTGTAAGATTAATAAGTATGGAACAGAAGGATTAAAAACAATGTTACGCCAGGTAATGCAGCTATGACAAAAGAGAAGTTCGAAAGCAAGCCCAAAATAAAAAATAGACGACGAAACGGATGCTAACAAGCTTTCATTTTAGTAATATATATTATATATTTTTAATCAAATTTATATGTATATATTATTTCGATATATACCAATACGTGTTCCTATGAATTCTCCTAAAGAGAAATTTTTGTTAAATAAATATATTGTAAAAGAAACTAGTGTAGTATACTTTAACAAATAAAGGGTGTCCCTACAAGAACGCAATTTTTAAATCTGGCAACATTCGAAGTGTCATTGTTTGACATTTGAACAATTGTTATTGTTTGCTAGTAGAAGGTACGAGGTTAGTAAAAATGGAGCGCTACACGAATGAACAACGCATTCTCATTGTGAAATTGTTTTACCAAAATGGTGAAAGTTTTGCGGCCACAGTTCGCAAATTGCGATCAATTTGCGGTCACAATAATGCTCCAAAAAGAGTCAACTGTAAAGAGATTAATGGATAAATTTGCCGAAACTGGGTCTGTTAGTGATGTAAAGACAACAACGCGCCATCGACCAGGTCGGACGACCGAAAATGTCGCAGCTGTACGTGATGATGTCGCTCAAACTCCATCCACCTAAATTCGACACCGAGCTCAGCAAATTGGTGTCTCCAAATCCACTTTGCAGCGAATTTTGACGAAAGATTTGCATCTTCATGCATACAAAGTTCAATTGACTCAGGAACTGAAGCCAGCTGACCATGGACAGCGAAGGGAGTTCGTTAATTGGGTATTGGAGAGACAACATGAAAATGCTGATTTTGCCGATAAAATCATCTTCAGTGACGAGGCCCATTTCCATCTTGATGGCTTCGTCAATAGGCAGAATTGTCGCATTTGGGGTGAGGAAAATCCTCGAGTGATTCACGAGAAGCAAATGCATCCTCAACGTGCCACTGTGTGGTGTGGTTTTTGGGCTGGAGGAATCATTGGACCTTTTTTTTATGAAAATGAGGCAGGTCAAGCGCAAACAGTCAATGGTGTTCGGTATCGTGAAATGATAACCAGTTTTTTCTTGCCTAGAATTGAAGAAATGAATGTGGAGGGCATGTGGTTCCAACAAGACGGCGCCACATGTCATACAGCCAGAGAAACAATTCAATTGCTGCATCAGTCATTTCCAGGTCGTGTTATTTCGCGTTTTGGAGATCAGAATTGGCCGCCTAGATCGTGCGATTTAACACCATTAGATTTTTTTCTTTGGGGTTTTTTGAAGTCGATGGTTTACGCGAATAAGCCGACGAAAACTCAAGCCTTAAAAGAGGAAATTGGACGCTGCATTAATGAAATACCGCAGCATTTATGCAAAACGGTCATTGAAAATTTCATTAAAAGATCGCGTGCATGCCAGCAAAGCCGCGGCGGCCATCTGCACGATATATTGTTCCATACATAACCTCATTCTGTCTACTTTACGATATAATAAGTTTCACAATTTTTTTTAAATATCTGTGTTTTATTTAAAATTTAAAAATTGAGCTCTTGTTGGGACACCCTTTACTAGTAGAAGACTATAATTACGAACTAAGTCAAAGTTACAGGTAATAATACCTAGTGACTTTACTAGTATAGGATGGAGTGTTATATGTAGATTTGTAAAAAACTCTACTAGTATAAAACTAACTCAAAAAATACTAGTAGTTGAACTAGTATATGACTATACACGAATGAACTAGTTGGGCTCCTATGACAACCTAATGTTAAAATCGATAGTTCGATGTATGAAAAAAAAACAGACGGGTAACTAGTCTGAAGTTGAAAGCAACTAGTATAATTCTAGCCACATACTACATATATATTTTGTCTGGAGAGTATGTTTGCACATACAATTGTATATTATATTAGGGTGACCATATTCTATTATACGCATGAACATAGTTAAGGTACGGTCACATCTGACAAACGTAACCACTACTTTTGCTTAGAGTTAGTGTGATTTAACTTGGTTTTTATATCACAAAATGAAGTCAATTATGCCGCAAAATGCTATTTTTATATTATTTTTAATAAAGGCGAACCCATATTTAAAAAAATATTGGAATTAAAGAAAATGCAAATTTAGCTTGTCTGTTGGTTACGTTTTTTTTTTTGGCAAATGTTTGTCAGAATTGTTTACATACTTATGTACATATGTACGAATGTCTATGAAACCCCATTGCAAACTTTTATTATTTACTATTATTCTCGCATAACCTTCAAAATACATAAATCTTCAATTCAATCTCTTCTTTTTCCAATTGTTTGTACTCACACAGATTTGCTTCTAACCTTAAATCAAATAACAAGAGCAAAAATAGTTCTATGGACAACAATTCGCGCCAAATTGCTAAAAAAAAACATGATTAAACAGGTTTTTTGATTACTGGAACAACAAATGCCCAACAACCAGATGCACGACTTGACTTGAGTGTGTGTCTGAAATGCATCAAAACTTTGAAAGGACAGACAGTTGTTTATTCCAAGAGGCACAGACAAATATGATATCAACAAGCGCAAACAAACAAACCCATTTTATTCGTGCTACAAGCATAAATTAAAAAATAATAATAACGAGAAAATAATGTTTGTTTGTGTGCGCTCGTGTGTGTGTTCGATACAAGAAAGTAAACACGTTTGAATGTTTTGTTGTGGTTTGGTTTGAATGCTTGATGGGTTTTTATTACCCCAACAAACAAAATACAACAGCATTTGAAAATTTTGTAACAATTCTGCATTATTCAGCCACGAAGCCTAAAGCGACCAATTTAATGATGCAATTTTTCATATTGCACAATAATATTGTAAATGTATGTATAGAAGTCTACTGTGCAATTTTATGTACATACATATAAGTACTTTCTTGTTGTGATGAGAGCTGCGCTACTTAGACGTCTTTTCCACAGGCAAAGTTTACTTTGCAAAGTTTAATTCATCTGAGAGAAACACAGAATAACAAAATATTCGTTTCTCTGTCTTTCTCCCAGCTGAATTAAAACTTTGCAAAGTAAACTTTTACTGTGGAAAAGACGTCTTTTTAAATAGACGTTAAACAGCTGCTGCTTATGATATCAATTTCTTAATTTTGTTCAATAAATTAGCCACGGTTCACACATTTCAACTTTTGCTGCTCAACTCGTAATTCAGTTGTAAGAAAAAATGAGATATTTGTATTTCTTTCTCCGTCTTTCTTACAGATGAATTACGAGTTGAGCAGCAAAAGTTGAAGTACGTGAATAAATAAATTATTTATTTAATAAATTTATTATCAGCCCAATTATGAATAAAAAATTCCCCGGGTGATTTCTCCCTTTTCCAAAAAGGGGCAGTTCACATATAATATTCGAACAATTAATGTGTCAACATATATGTAAGTGAACAGCCCCTTTTTGGGAAAATGGAGAAATCTCCATGGAATTTTTATTCATAATTGGGCTGTATTTGTTCCTCCAGATCTCCTGACCTTTTTGAACCGATCTGGAAAAATTTCGCTTTATTTGGAATATCATAGGAGCTGAAATATTACGTAACACTATTCTCCAAGATTTTTCTTTACCGGATAGTTTTATTTTCTAGGAATCTCTGTATTTGTATTCTGGTCCACTCGCAATACTTACAAATAAATAGAAAAGTTTACAAAGATTTCAAAAATATGGAATCATAGAATACCAATCTTTTATGATGGACTACACGATTTAGTAAGGAATTTTCACGAATTAAAATTCTTTTTCCAAGGGACCAACAGTTTGTTACGAATTATTAATAGGTGTTATCGAATTAATAGGGTAAGAATTATATATTTGATAACATGAGTAATAAATAAACTCCATCGTCCATAAAATTACTAAATTTTAGAAAAAAAATTTAAAGTTATCCTACAGATTGTTTTAAATACAAGGCGTCGATATGTGTGTATGTACTAAAGCTGCGTAGATCATGAACTAATAACCCAATTGAACCGGTGATCAATAGTGTAACGTTCGATTTTGTAGATAAATTTAAAACTTGTTTTCCTTTGCTCAGATGTCATTTTTATGTCATATTAACTTTCGTCCATGGATCTTTTTTTATGTTGTATTCTTGTATTGTAATGAAACAATCATTTGAGTTTTGATATGTACATATATTGATAAGAGTTGTTTTAAAGTTTGCGTAAATATACATTTCTTTTCAGCATCAACACATAGAAGGTATATTATCTTATTATATTTATATTGAGTCAAAATAAAATGTACAATATTCTAGCCAAAAGAACAAGAAATTGTTTCCAAAAAAGAACTTAATAACTATGATTTTTTAATTAATAAATTCATTTTTTAATGAATTCAATTAATTTACATTATTCAAATAATTACAACAGATTTTTTTAATTTCAAATTGAACGAGTGTGTTAATTTTGGAAAATTGAACGAAAATGTCCGATCACTGAAATGAATGATTTGGCACACCTCTGGTATGTACATATGTATGTATGTATTTGATTTAATACTTTATCCTTTTGATATTTGAGATCGGGTTTAAGTAAAATAACTCATTTGACATCAAATCTGTATGTTTGCTGGGTTTAATGCATTAATTAACAAATTTATTTTACTGTGAAAAGAATTTTAACAAAATTAAGTGGAAATCTAAAAGCTTAACGAAATCTTTACAAAAGAACTTCAAGGAAAAGCTAGAAATAAATATTTTCTTCTTTCTCATAATAACCAACGTAGAAAAATGTCTGTAAATCACGGCATGACTTTTGAAGCCTCTCTCCGTCTTTGCTACAGGTGGTTAAATTTTAATAAACATCTTGTACATATGTACATATACATATGAATGGCGTGTCTTAGTTTGCTGCTGAATGGTTTAGACTTACTGCCTTCTTGAAAATTAACTAAATTTTAGGTAATAAAAATAAAATTTTCGATCATTTATTTTTCAGGATTTAATGGCCAAATTCGAACGGACCAAGGCGAATCGATTACATTTAATAGGTGGAGCCCTTAAAATTAAAAAAAATTATTTGTGTATTCCGGTGTTTTTAAATGTTTATTTTTGTGTGTACAGAAAACAAACAAATATTTTTGTTTGGAACATATGGATTTGATGAAAGTTGACATTTTCTGTTTTTGACATTTTTTGCCAACAAGTCGATGTTTGTTGTAATATTAAAAAACTAATGCAAAATTAATTCGCCTTGATTGTGCTATTTGGTTAGATTGTTTTATTTAATATTATTTTTGTTATAGCGGCTGCCATTCTTTCCAGTTTTGTATTTTTAATTTTTGTTGTTGTTGTATCATGCAGCGTGATGCATTGACGAAATGCCCTTGGAACTTCGAGAATAATGCAATTCAAGTACAAGTTCAAGCAAAAATTTCTGTTAGTGATTTTAATTTTATATTGACAGAACTTTTCTAAGAAATTGCAAAACTTTTTTAATATTATTATTATTATTCTGTATTATAAGACTCATACATACTAACAAACGATGACGATGAGACGAAATTTATGGACAAAATCTTATCAATTTAGTATATTTTGAGTGGCTTACCTAATTTTGCGGTTGACCAATAAATGTATGTAAAAAGTTAAGAATTTTAAAATAATTTAAATTATAAACACTTTTATTAATCTTAAGGCACTTTATTAATTTGAATGTTTTTCATTTTGGCTTTTAATAATATTATTCCATCTTTTATGAAAAATTCTGAAGTTTTGAATATACACGCGTTTACAAACACACATACTTTATCAACAAGAATAAAAACAACATTAAAGAAAAATAAAACTAGGAAAGAGGTGCCATCTCGTAGTAAAATATGAAAAATATTTAATGTTTGCAAAACAAAAATATATATACTATATAACAAAAAAACAGAACTACGTCTTAGCAAATTTAATATTCTCAACTTATAAGTATGTATATTATGATTTTACTTAATTTTATTCACATAACTAATTCCCCAAAACCATAATTCACAACTTTGAGTATTTACAGATTCAAAGAGCTGGCAGCCCGTTAAATTCCTTCATTTTGTCGTTTTTGATTTCTTTGTGCATAACCACAGCAAAGGCGATTTTATTTTACAGTGGCGACAGCACACAGGCAGCTTGTTATTTATACTCCAATTTGTTGGTGTTTGGATGCTGTCATAATTCTATTGCTTTGCCTGTGGGTTATGTACTGGCAATAACCAAGGTGTTTTTAACTAGGTGGCAGTATTAGTAAAACAATTATAACAATACAAGAACAGCAGGCAATTTTGTTTGTGTAGTTTCATTGCATATGTCAAAAACATAACCCATAAAACAAAGAAAACAGATGCAGAAAAAAAGTTAAAGAAGACAAAAGTATTTTGTATGTATTTTGACATTTGCAACGTTTGCTTATGGTTTATAAGCAAAGCAAAAATAATCAACTGCTGTAATGCTACCACCTGGTTAAATTAGACTTGGCATTAGCCACAAAAAATAACAAGTTTCATATTGTCGCCGTGGCACTGCCATCTGTTAGTTAAATGCCATGTTCACTGCACTTCTTTCTCTCAGTACAGGGTTGCTATATTAATATGGTTGAGTGTAAAAGTAACCGACGATGATAAATTTAAATTTTGCTTGAGTCGTGTCTATTAATTACAAGATGAAAATATGTTTTAAAACAAACTTGAGTGTACGAACGGACGATGAAGAATTTACAGCTGAAAACATGCATACTTGTATTACAAATATTATGGTGTCATTAAAATGTAATAATAAAATAAATAAAACTAGTGACATATATTCTACAGGTGTAATTTATATATTAAAAATTTATTAAATTTTCTTCTTTGTTGTACCGTTTTGTAAATGACTTTGTATGAATATGTAACAGTACAATATAGAGATTGGGTGACTGGATTAAACATTAATAAATATTCATATAAAAAAATATTTTTGATAAATTTTCCTTCGTTAAACTTATTAGTAATCACTGGAGATACTACTCTATTTTTATTTTGTAGAGTGTTCGTTGTGCAAAATTTAAGTGCCATAAGGGCTTTGGTTCGCTTCTGATCGGGTTGGGCTCGAAATCTTGATTCTTTTTTTGTTGGTTTTTAGACAATACCGACACAAAAGTAAAACAAAAATTAATACCGAAACCGATATTCTTTTCGGTGACCATACTTGCTTTTGCAGTCTTTTAAATTTTCATAATTTTTTAATTTCCTGAAGAAGCCAATCAACGATATTGGCGAAATATTGATATTTTAAAAAATTAAAAAAATAAATAATACACATTTTTTATATAAATTGACCTAAACCCTGGAAAAATCTTTTATAATAAAAAAGAAGTCTAATCTTAAAGAAACTTGATTTTTGTCAATATTTTTTTTTGCTAATTTCCAATTATGAGAAATTACAGTTTTATGAAACCGATATCATGATGATTATTAGAAAATTAGTGATTTGCAAACGTTATTCTATTGGTGAATATGTATAATTTATTTTGAGGAACGTCGATTTTTTTTAATTAAAAACTTTAGAAATCTAAAATTATTTCATGAATTTTTGACTTTTTCTGAAAATGTGTACTTTTGTTATTTTTTAGTGAAAGAAAGAGGACAATTTTGAGATCTGAACAAAATAAAGCTTTGATGAATTGATATTCCGAAAGATTTAGTGCTACTACCACGATGTCACACGTATTCGTTCTTTCGTTCAATTACTGGCAGTCAAGTTATTACTCCTGACAGCCACAGTATTTTCATTTGCTTCCTACAATTGCTTAAATTTGTAAATTAGAATTTTCTTTAACAAAAATAGCTGAAAAATACATTAAAATATATAAATATTCTATAATTGCTGGAATAAATCCAATTTATTATAAAAAAATAAACTCCATTTATTTTTACAAATGCAAGTTTTTAATAAAAACATTTTATTAAACTATTAAATTGACCTTAAACAATATAAACAAAAAAAAAAGAAAAAAAGATAGTCTTCACATATCTTCCACACTATACTTATAGGCTTCATCCTGCCGCGCTACCTTTTCGTTCTGTACAGCAAAATATTTCTTTTCATAACCATTCGAACGATCAACACCATCCCACCGATAGCCGGGACGTATACCGAAACGATTTTCAGGATATGGTCCTTCATAACGGGGAATTTGTGGTTTGCCCGACTGTTTTTCTTTTTCTTTGCGTTTTTGTCGCATATAATCTAACATAGGATCTTCAGCTCTTTCCTGCTCTTTAAGATGCCGTTCAAGGTCTTCATCATTGGAGTAGCGCGCCAGAGGTTTACTACTTTCGTATTGTTGTTCGAGCATACGATTTTTGTGATCTTCAATTTGTTTTAAACCTTTGCCCCAACGATCGTACAGAATTTTTTTCTTTTCTTCGTGCTCCTCTTTGCGCCGACGTTCTTCAGGGTCTTCTTCGTCGGCCGCTTTGGCTCGGCGTCCTTTGCGGCCGGTTGAACGCACATTTACCTCGGCATTACGCCCTGATATGTCTGAAGACATTGTCGCAAATAGAATATCTTCCTTTTTACGCCTTTGCACAGCTTCTTTTTGTAGTGCTTTGCCATCTTGTAAGCCGGACTTTTTACCGTCTAAAGTTTTTCCTGGTTTTGGCTTATGTGTTGGTGGTGGTGATGGACTTTTCTCCGACTCTTGCTTTTCCCATCTTGAGCGACGCGGTCGAGGTGAAGAGTCTGGTGTCCGTTTTTCTCGAATTTTCCCATTTCTATGGGATTCAACAGATGATTTTCTGCTACGACGTGAAGGTGATTGGTCCGCTGTGCGCCTGCTGTAGTTTGAAGGAGAATTTCTATTTTTTCGATGGAGCGATTCATCCAAGTTTCTTCTTCTCCGTGGAGGTGACTGGTCAGGAGTTCTTCTACTTTTTCTGGGAGGAGAGTTGTCTGGTGTTTCTCTTCTATGTTTGCTCTTTCGGGTTAGAGAATCTTTAGAGGCTTTTTTAGGTCGCCTTGGTGGTGATTGGTCTGAATTACTCCTTCTTTGCCGAGGTGGCGATTGATCTGAGCTTTTACTTCTTCTTCGCGGTGATCGACCAGAATGTTGCCTATGACGAGCTGGTGATTGGTAACGAGAACGATTGGATGGACTTTTACGTCTTCTTGGTGGTGATTGATCGGACTTTCTTCTTCGTGGAGGCGATGCATCAGAAGAATTAGAATGTTCATTTTCTCTATGTGGTGGCGATTTTGGTTCTATTTTGATTCTTATTGTTGAAGGCGATTTGCGACTACTTCTAGGCGGACTTAAATCAGAAGACTTCCGTTTCAGATATTTTCTTCTAGGTGGAGAATGATCATATGTTCCCGTTGACCTTGTTTCGCCTACGGCAAACTCTTGTTTAATTCTTACCTCCTCTGATTTGCGACCCCATAAATCAGAATCGTTTTGTTTTACATCGCTGTCATCTTCAGGCTCATCTTTGATAACAATACTTTTCCATTTTGGCACTTTTCTATCGCCCGGGTTTTCCTCTATATATTCACCCACTATTTGGGGAGCATCATCACCCGTCAGCAATAATTCTTCGTCAATTTCCGTTCCTGTGTTTAAATTATTTATATCATCATCAATTACTTTTACAAAAGCTGCTGAAGACTTTTTGTGTTTCTTGTCTTTTTTCTTTTTCTTCACTTTATCGCCTGATAAATATTTCTTCAGGTACTCCTTTTGATCAATTTTAGGAAAAGAATTTAAAGACATTCTATTATTATTATGCAAATGTTTAAAAATGAGAAAAAAAAAACTAAATTACTTAAGAAACGTTTGTTGTGTAAAATAAAAAACACGCATATACAAATAAATCAAATGTCAATGCTACTTTTTGTTAGCCCATTCACTATACAGTGATAACAAGCGGTGTTGGTAAGTGCAATTATTCGAGAGTTAAATACAACTCTAGGCATGTTAGCTGTTTACAGTTTACTGTTATATTCTAATAACATAAAACTGTTGAAAAAACGGTAGTTTCTTTTCATTCGTAAAAATGGCAACTATAGTGTGAATTTTTAACAAAGTGAATTTTAAACTGTATTTTCGGCCACAAATTAATTTAATTAAATAGGTTTTTTTTTATTTTGTGTTGAGTTTTGGCTCTAAAGATTCATTTTAAAGTCGAATATAGACATGTTTAACAATAAATCAATTCGAAAACCATAGATTTCTTAACAGCTTGTTTATTACGCTGGGCGAGAAAATTTGTACAAGTTTGTGTATTTTGTTTAAACATTAATAAGTTATAAAAACGTGAATCTATTTGGTTTTATGGTAAAATAAGAAATTAAATGCTTTCCAAATTTCTTTTAGTTTTACAAAGATTGCGTCTTCTTAATACAGATTTACGTGCATTTTACATACTTAGCACATATGTGCAACAACAAAAATGCAGATGCATAAACTTACATATGTACATACATATTTTGTTTGGCGCTAAACTTTTATGCAAAACTTGTAAAGTGATAAATCAGCGCTGGTGAAATTGACATGTGTTAGTGTGTTGGAATGTCTGCTAGTGCATACAAGAAATTTATAAACAATATTACAACGAGAACAGCAGTGATTGGAAAATCTGATAAGATAATTTATACATAATTTCTCTGCAAGCAACGGCAACAGGTTAGTGAAACATATGGTTTTGTTTGCTTTTGTCCTATATAGATATGTAGTATGTACATACATATGTACATATCAAGTGGTAGATAAGTATATGCAAGCAAGTATGTACATTATACTTACATCGCGCCACCTGAAATGCAAAAGAGGCCAACAACCAGCGAAATGTATCACCACAGTTGACGTCTGAACGAAATATGGGCGGCGGAGGATTAAAGTGAGCTGTATTTGTAGAAGTTTCGGCAACGAAGGCTATTGAACAATAACTGGGCGGCGGCCTAAAGTAGACTTAAATCAAAATTTTTTGAAAATTTTGTTTTTGTTTACATGAGTAATTGATTTAATCACGAAATTCTTTTCATCAGGAATAAAAAACTTTGTTTTGTAAAAATTTACCCTAAAAAAAAATCTTATAAATAATTACAAAAAAAGTCAGCTAACGACGAGAAGTCCATGGACATGTGGCGTTCCATTTGATCATCGAATAAAGAGCTCCCGTTTTATTGTATCCAATACGTAATTTCGAACTTTTTGCTAGTGGCTTGACTTTGCATTTCGGCTGACGATATGTATGTAAGTATTTTATTGATATGAAGTTTTTTTTTGTTGCTGAAAACAACTGAACCAAGTCATTTTTAAGTGACTTTGATAAACAACTGAATTGAAATCAACATACATATGTATGTATTTATGTACATACTTTATGAAATAAAAAATTATGATATTGAGGAACATACATACTTTAAAAACAAATCACCAATCAGCTCATGGCAACCTTTAAACTTTAAACAGATAAAAAGCACACAATCTTATTTCTCTTGAGTTTTCCATTGACACCACAATGTTTATAAGTTTTTCTCAATAAACATAATTTTAAATTAAATTTTTTAATTTAATTTATATTTTATTGAGACTAAAAATTACATTACAAAGCAGATGAACAAAAATAACATAAATGTTGATAAACTTAAAACTATACAGTAACTATTATTTTAATAAATATTTAAGACGACATTATTATTTCTGAAGAACGCTACATGGTTAGTTAAGCTTGACTGAGATATGAGATTTTACATCAATAGATAAACATAAAAATATTATTGATCCAAAGTATAACAAAAGATTACAAGGACTGATAAATAGTCAAAATGAGATCTTATGGTGAAACTTAAAACTAACTCTACAACTAAAACAACATATTTACAGGAAAAACTAAACTAAAAAGATCTTATATTTCCTATTTGAACCCGGGATAGAATGAGAATAAACCCCTGGTAACCATTAATTACTTGAGAGAATTAAGGAATTGATGTCCTCTCTTAAAATTCGAACCGGTGAAATATAAATATAAGATGTTACTCCAATCTAAAGCCCTCCTGCGAGTGAAAATTAAAATTTTTGTAAAATCTCCATCTAGATTTTAATTTTTATATTTTTATTAAAATATTTTATTCACGAATCTTTTAAGCTTAATAAGGTACAATGTTATGAGATTTTATTTAAGCGTACTACAACAATTAAATCTTATAATTGAATAAGGAAACTATTAATAATTTTGTCTTGAGGAAAATTTGTCACAAAAACCTTTTACAAACTTTAAAAATGTTATAATGAAATTTGGTAAAACAATCTGTAGTAAGATTCTGTTTAACAAAATATTCTCAGCGACCGTTTAGTAATTTTTTTTATTAAGTGTGTTTGAGTACCCAAAAGTTTTTACAAATTTTTACTGAATTTTATTGCATTTTACTAAATTGCGTTCGTTTACTCGAGTTACAGTAAATGAGAACACAAATTGAGAGCGTAAAGTGACAGTTCATGGCTGAGAATTTATAAATTTTTACTGCAGAAATTTCTTGTTGTAAAATTTAGTAAAACAGAAAAACATATGATTCAAAAGGTAAACAAACAAAAGTAGGAAATTAAAAATTACACAATTTGTGAAAAAAATTATTTAAAAAAAGAAAAACTGAATCAAAATAATAAAAAAAATAAGTGAACAGTAATTTCTAAACTATTCATTCGTTAAACATGATGTATATGTCTTTTAAAAGGAAATAAATTTTGTAGAAACCATTTACAGCCATTTTCGTTGTTATTTTGTTATTTCGTTGGAGTTGTGAAAATGCTAAGTATATGGTTACTTAGTACTGCATTCGCTTTTAAGGTAGTCAATAGCAAAAACAAATAAATACTTTTGAATAAATTTAATCAGACAAAAATTAGGGAAATCAAATAAAATGAAAATAAACACATGGAAACGATTATAGAAAATAATTTTTTTATATTTTCTTAAAATATTCGTGTTATAATTAAAATATTGCATCGAGTACCAACAAGAAAAAGAGTTGAGTAGTCCAAAATGTAAATATATTTCAACACTGTATTGATTTGCAATCACCTGTTTCCTTAATCTTACGAATTTTTACAATTTTTCCGTTCGCGTACTTTTTTGTGCTACAGCTTTTTTTTTGAGAATAAGATCTTCAATTTACTCAGTAATTACTCATTTACTGCATTTTACTGCATAAGTACTCGAACACACCTATTGTTTCAAAATTAGACAATCTGCATTTTTAATTAAATGACAGCGTTAAATCATTGGCGAAAGTGTTTATCTTTTTGTATTTAAATCTATTGTGCAGTAAGTCCGTGGGGAATGTACGGCGAAGATTATAAATTATTTTTAAATTTTTATTTTGAATAACTTGAAGTCTTTTTGTATGTGTCTTAGCAGTTTTGTGAAACAAGGCTGGGCAGCCGTAAGTCATTATCGGTCTAATACACATATTTTTTATTTTATTTTATTTACTCATTAATACACTTAAGCCTTCGTGGCCAATAATAAGTGTATTATATGTCTAATAACCATGTAAGATAAAATAAGTTTATTTAAGACTTCAACAACAAACATTACAAAGTAAATAATTAAAAACTCTATACCCCATACTTAATAGGAGGTCTAAGCTCAACCTTAAAAATAAGATATTGTTATACAATATGTGTATTAGGCCGATACTGACGTACGGCAGTCCAGCATGGTTTCACAAAACTGCTAAGACCCATACAAAAAAGTTTCAGATTATCCAGAACAAAAATTTAAAAATAATTCATAATCTTCCCCCTAGATTCCCCACTGACTTACTTACTGCACAATAGATTTAAACGTAAAAAGTTAAACGCGTTTGCCAATGATTTGACGCTGTCATTTAATGAAAAATGCAGATTGTCTAATTTTGAAACAATAAGAAATTTACTAAACAGTCGCTGAGATTCTTTTGTTAAAAAGAATCTTACTAGCGATTGTTTTACCAAATTTCATTATAATATTTTCAAAGTTTATAGGAGGTTTTTGTGACAAATTTTCCTCAAGACGGTATTATTAATAGTTTCCTTATTCAATTATAAGATTTAATTTTTGTACTACGCTTAAGTAAAATCTCATAACATTGTACCATATTTAGTTTATAAGATTCGTGAATAAAAGATTTTAATAATAAAAAAATAAATAATTATTGTTATCGAAGTTAAATGATTCCATTGACTTGTTTTACATTTATGTATGACATTTTAACAAATTGTGGCTCCAGTTCTAATTCAGTAGTTTTTTTTACTGTTTCACGTACTTCTTAAATTCTAAACCGCAACATTTTTAAAAGGTGTGTTTGTTTAAAGATAAGTAAGTATGTATGTATGTATATACATTCATACATGTGCATGAAGTATGTAAAACAAATTTAAATTTTTTTCATTTCTTAATGATTAATCGTTTTTTTGTCTTTTAAGTGATTTAGGAAATAGAGCAGAAATAATTATGATAATTAATTTTTTTTTGTTAATTAAATAAAGTACATTTAAATATGTATGTGTGTATGTAAAATAGTGAAAAGTATAAGAGTTGTGGTTCCTTTACCAAATTTTCATAAGTATGAGTTAAATAGAAATCTATAGTAGAATAATAATATCCACTTGGGATGGACTGTCCAATTTTCCAATTGTAATGCATTCGCACTGTAACTCAATGTGAGTGCAAAGTTGCAAAAAGTATCGGCTAAGTTGGAGTAATCAGGTGTGTTCATTTACTTTACTAGTAAAAATTAGCAACGAAAAAGTAACAAGAAATTTTCCAAAATTACTCTCAAAAATGTGAAAAAGTAAATGAACACTTTACTGGCAAAAATTTGCAAGTTAAAGAAGTGTTGTAATGTATAGGCATATATGAGTACTCAATAACTACCCCCATATTTTTTGGACAAATTATACATACATACATATACATATCTATAAAAATAAATTATAAAAATAATCTGATTATGGTCATTTATCAAAGATTTAAAAAGCTTTTGTTTATTGAGGGTTTTTAGCTAGTCTATATACATGCATTTCATTGGTGCTAAAGCCAAATCATCAGTAGACCTTAAACCTAATTTTTAAATGTTTCAAACCTCTTTACTTATACAAAAACTTTTAAAAACTCAATGAGAGTTATAAAAATTACAATAGTATAAGCATAGTTGGCTTTGAAACTTATTCAAAAATCCCAACAAAGAAATTATTATATTCGATATGAATCTATTTTATTTTCTTTACAACCTTTTTTACATTAGACGCCCTTTGGGTGACAATAAAAGTATTTAATAAGGCAAAACGGAAAATAAAATCTTAACTAGGTAATTATTAAATTTATATTAATTGAGATTGCCTAAACTAGATAACTAGATAGACTAGCTAAAAACCCTCAACAAACAAAAGCTTTTTAAATCTTCGAAAAAAGATATCGAGGCAATCTCGATTAATATAAATTTAATAATTATGGTCATTGTCGTGACTGGCGTTTTTCGAGTACAGGTTGTAATAGAATAATGAAAAGTTTCGCAATTTTATTTAATCTAGTACTGGGCGTAGTCGAAATACACTAAACACGATAAGGGTGATTAGCTAATTAATTGATTTACTAAGTAAAATAGTAAACAGCCGGCGAAAAACGGGTTAAATATATTTTTTAAAGGAAACAAATATAATAAATTTTCATTTTCATTGTAATAAAAAGCTTTATCCAAAATAAAATATCATGTTGCTGCCAGCATTAAATCCCAAAAGCAGTAAAAAAGTAATTTAATAAATTATGTGTTAATTTAAATTTATTTGCAAATATATACATATATATCTGAACTAATTGAATTATTTGCCTGCTTAGTGTAAATTACCGAGTAGCTAGGTACTCATACAGGTACTCAATACTATTTACAACACTAAAAATAAAAGAACATCCTTTGCCACTGATGTACCAGATGCTGTGTTGCTTAATTCACTTCCATTAGACATCTTATTTTGCTCCTGTTGTTCCTAAGTTACACAAAAATAAATTTGTTATCTTTTGAATACTTTTTATCGCTTTTAAAGTTTACATTTACTTACGATTTCTTAAATTTTCCAAAATATTTTTTTATTTTCAACCTAATTTATAAATATTATTTTGTAAACACAACAGCTATTTGAATAATTATTGCAAGTTAAAATTTTACTTGTAAAAACTTGATAGAATTTTTCTGTCTCCCAATTTTTACGCTCTTTCGACGCTCTCTCATTGCAAATTTTTTGGGTTAATGAACACTTTCTAGTAACAATTGTTACAAATTTGTACAAATTTTTAGTAAATGAACACAGCTATTGAAAAGAAAGTTAAAATTACACGATTTCAAGAAGGAAATTTTGACTTATAGCTGGTTTTTTTGTTTTTTTTCGTGCTTGGCATTTACAATACAACATTTTATTCGATCCTAAGAATATAAACGCTACAAAAAAAGGGTTTGAAACCTGCATCTTGTGGTGTAATCAAAATAAAATTGATTACTTAAAATCATCTGTACTAAAAGAATTGCAGGAAGAAGCAATTAAAAAAGTTTATCAACGACATACATATAAACAGACATTTATTACAGATTTTTTAAATAACTGATACCTATATATACATATATTAATTTACAAGTACCTTTACTGAGTTAAATAAAACTAAACATTGGAATGCAATGACAAATGACTCTCTTGTTCGGTATAGCGAATCTCCCAGTTTAACGAATGCGTCTGACATTATATCATTCGTTATACCGGACTTTGACTATATTTAAAATACTTTTTTTTGTACCGAAGAAAAATTTTATTTTCCTTCCATCACTAACATAAAATACAATTTTCTTCAACTGTCTTAACTGCCGTTGACTTCCCTGCGATTTTAAACAAAAACAAAATGCCTGTTTGTTTTTTTTATTGTGTTATTGTTGTAGTACTAAACAGACCTGTATTATAAGATCATGGGCCCGATAATGTTGTGTTTTCAATAAGTTTGCCAATAAGTAGAATTAGTTCAAAAATAATACTAGGTACATATTTATTAACTTTTCCATTCGATTTCTTGAATTTTTCCAATTGGAAAACTTCAATTATTTGCGAGTGCACCTGTAATTAATATTGAATTTCTTTTAGAAATTATTTTTTACTAAAATAAAAATATGTAAATTGATCTTCATGAACTGTCACAACAAACAATTTTAAATTAAGTTTATATTTACATTATATTTTTTATATTTATGTATGTATGTATATTTAGCATATTTGCCGATCCTGCAAAAGAACCGCAGACAAACAAATATGCACATACCTTCAGACATACATACATATATAAAGGCACACACCCTGAGGAGACTTCCTCAATTTAGAGTTTTATTTGAAAAAAAAGTAATAATAAAAATATGAAAATGCATAATAAAAACATACTAAAAAATTACTTACCTACACAAATCATCAAATACACGAATCCATTCAATGAAATGAACACACAAAATACTTATGTATGCAAATGGATACATACACTTCCGGCCGCATGATTAGAACCACTTTAATTTCTGTTTTCAGTATGTCATATTTTTTTTAATTTTTTTTTCACTAGTTCGATTGTACTGACTTACTATTGACGATATCACCCCACTGTGGGAAATGTGCGTGATAAAACTGTACTGTACGCTGCTACCATCTGCAGCAAATTTCAACATAAAAATTATACTGACGATGTCAACAATAGTATTTTATTTTAAATTAGTTCAAACAGCTACAAGTATTTATTTAAAATAATATTTGAAAGTAAAATAAGGTATGAAATCACATTCAATCGAGCCACCTTAACAGTGCCGAGAGCGAAGTTTTTTCTACCATCCGTAAGAGCATTCATTTAGTAGAGATCACAAAAATATCAACAACAAAAAATAAAGTCCGCTTCTATTTCATAGTGATTATTTTTCGAACAAATTGATTGCTAGTAGTTTCCCTAGAGGGAAAAGAACCTGTCACAGGATACGTCAGGTGACTGATTCCCAGGGACTAGCAACCGGTTCGAGTTCCGGAACTTTATCTGAGAGGTACTGGTAACTTTTGCATGACGTTGTCATTGGACGGGGTCAATTGACATAACTAAGATACTCGGTGACAGGCTCTAGAGCTAACCTTTACGTATTTGTCCTGTGGTAGTATCCTTACTACCTGTTATGGTTTCTTAAAAACCGGTAATAGAACTATCGTAGAGCAAAATGTACCCTGTATGGCTGGTATTAGCTATTCAATGGGTATAACTTCGGTTTAGATTGAGATAAGTTTCTAAAAATTTGTTTGGCTCAAATCAACAAATCCACTATTCATTTTATTCAAATTATAATATACTTAATTAATATAATCTATCACCATAAATAATAAAAAAATAGGAAAAAATACGTAACATTTTTTGGAGTGAGAAAATTTTGTAAGCACTTTTGTTCTAGTTTTTTTTGCAGCTGCCCCTTCTCACCAGTCACGACTCACAGGAACTTTTTGTATCATTTCCATTTGCACCAGTCATAGGACAGGTACGTTCAGGACAATTTGTACAACATTTCCCGTAGGGATTTGAATCCAAAGTGATTATTATTTTTTGGCTAATGTTCGTAACGTTTTTAGTCAGAAAGAATTGGACATGAGACAATATTCCAAAGAAACAAGGGAAAATGTTAACATCAATTAATTTCAACTTACACGGCAGAACAGAAACAATGTTGTTTTTCGGGAGCCGGCCGCTACACTCCCCTCATCAGTTCCATGTATCCGCCACTGTTTAGGTGGCTCGGTTGAATGTGATTTCAAATTTGTATATATACAAATAATGACTCGAAAAAGGATACGAAAGGAAAGTGTAAAAAAGCACCATAAAAATATTGTAAAAATTTTAGTTATGCAAAGAAATATTAAGCAATTCATAAAAAAGTGAAGGTAAATAACCAAAATACAATTTGAAGTTTTTGCTTCAAAATAAATAAAGGACTTGAGATCAAATAGCAGAATTTAATAATATATTAAGTGTGTTCGAGTATTGCGTTTTACGAAATTGCGTTCGTTTATTCGAGTTACAGTAAATGAGAACACAAATTGAGAGCGTAAAGTGACAGACAGTTCATGGCTGAGAATTTATAAATTTTTACTGCAGAAATTTCTTGTTGTAAAATTAAGTAAAACCAAAAAAAACATTTGATTCAAAAGGTAAACAAACAAAAGTAAGAAATTAAAAAGTATAGAATTTGTGGAAAAATTATTTAAAAAAAACTGAGACAAAATAATAAAAATTAAATTAAATAAATTATTTTTAAACTATTCGTTGGTTAAACGTAAAAAAAATCTTGAAACCATTTATGGCCATTTTCGTTGTTATTTTGTTATTTCCTTGGAGTTGTGAAAATGCTAAGTATTTGGTTACTTAGTACTGCATTCGCTTTTAAGGTACTCAATAGCAAAACCAAATAATCACATACTTTTGAATAAATTTAATCAGACACAAATTAGGAAAATCAAATAAAATGAAAATAAACACATGGAAACGATTATAGAAAATAATTTTTTAATATTTTCTTAAAATATTCGTGTTATAATTAAAATATTGCATCGAGTACCAACAAGAAAAAGAGTTGAGTAGTCCAAAGTGTAAATATATTTCAACACTATTGATTTACAATTACCTGTTTCCTTAATCTTACGAATTTTTACAATTTTTCCGTTCACGTACTTTTTTGGGCAACAGCTTTTTTTGAAAGTAAATTTTTCAGTTTACTCACTAATTACTCATTTACTGCATTTTACTGTAATATACTCGATTTACTCGAACACAGCTATTAATTAAAATAAAATCGCAATCCATTTAATAAAAGTAAATAAAAAACGTAACAAAACAAAAACAGTAGTAAAGGAATATACATGGTATAGGGTGAATGCTCCTAAAGTCGGCATGCACTAATGGTCGGCACGTTTGAGTTAAAAGTCAAATAAATAAGAATATCGGTTGTTTTAAACACAAGTAGGATTAAGGTTTAATTCAAAATACTCTCATTTATGTTTATGTAATGCTTAAAAGTTGAGATGAGAATTTTGATCGTCAATAGTCTTCATTCAGTGACCATCTTTAAACACGTGCGTTAGTGCCCTTTTTTAATAAGTTTTTTTAGTGCGAACGTGAACTTTAAGAAGTTGGTATTCACATTTATATAAGTTTTTTCTTTTACTTCGTCGGTTTCAACATGTAAAAGTTTGCTTATTTATCGTTCCCAAAAAGAAAGTTTTTTGATAAAAAATATTTCTTTCAAATAATTTTAGTGACTGCCGGCATTAGGAACACAATTTTTCTTGATTTCCAATAGTCGCCATGGTGATGCCGACTTCAGTTAATGCACTTTTTTCTCTCAAACTAGAAATTTATTCATGTATCTCCCCTCTTTGAAATTGTTATAAAAAAAAGCTATTTAAATTTTTTTTTCAAAATGTTTTAATATTAAAATGATTATCTCCGACTCCATGCGTAAAAACTCACATAATAATTTTATTAACCATGAATCTTAGTTATATTCAACCTAAATGCTGGTATATATAACTACAATTAAGCTTAGAACATGATCAAATAATACAGGTCTGTTTAATACTACAACAATTCAACAATAAAAAAAAACATCAGGGTATTGAGTCAAAAACAGCTGACTACACCATAAAGAAATTGTATTTTGTATGTTAGTGATGGAAAATTAAATTTTTCTTTGGTACAAAAAAATATTTTAAATAATACTTTTTACTTTTACTTTTACTTTTTACTTTTTATAATAATATTTACTAAAAACATATAATGAATTGTATTTGTTCTTGCGTTTATGTTATGTTATCCAAACAACCACAATGGTTTTATATTTTATAAATTTTTTATCTGATACCAAACGTTATTCTTAATCCCTTTTCACACCAAGAAAAAGGTTTGAGATTAAAATTATATTGACATTCAGTTGAGAGGAAATGTTTAATTCTGACCTTAATGTTAAACTACATTGATCTTCTTCAAAACTTGGAATTTTTAAAAAGATGCATTTTCCTAAATTATAGTGTTTTTCAAACTAAAAATAAATTTTAAGTTTCAATTTTCCGGTGGCCCTTTTTCCATTTTGGTTGCAAATTTCTTCATTTGGTAGCTATTACATGATACCGAGTTTTATGGCAAATCGTTCTTAATTTAAGATCAAATTGCTTATCACCTGGTTATATACGCGAGACCTGTAAAAGCATCTTTAAAGACAAGCTTAAGACGTTGTACTTTTTTAAAATTCTTTCACTATGTTATATGCAATTGTTGAACGCCTAAAAGTCAAATTAGTTTGAAAGTACTAAATGAACCGGAGGAGTAACACGGTATTAGGTCGGTATCACAAATCCGAGGACCGAAATTAGTCGCTATGCTTGAAAAACGTTTTGAAAAATTGTAAACTTACTAGCACACAAACAATAAAAAAAGTTCTACTGGAAGTGTATTTTAAGTTTAAAAAACACTATAATTTAGGAAAATACATATTTTTAAATGTTCGAAGTCTTGAAGAAGATCAATCAATGTAGGTTTAACATTAAGTTCAGCACCAAACATTCACTCTCAATATGATTTGAAACTTTAATCGCAAACCATTATCTTGATGTGAAAGAGATTAAGATTAACGTTTAGTATCAGATAAAACCATTTTGGTGGTTTCGATAATATAACATAAGCGCAAGAACAAATACAATTCATTATATATTTTTACTTAATAAAGAAAAAATTACAAAGATTTCAATTTAGTACGGTGGAGGTCAAAAAAGTATTATTTAAAATATTTTTTTGTACCGAAGAAAAATTTAATTTTCCATCACTGATTACGGAAAATTGGAGTTAGTGCATATTAGAGATGGGCACAACTCACGTGATTTGCGTGAATCACCCGTGATCATTACTTTTGAAAATTCTTTTTATTAGGAAAGTAATGCTGGAACAATTATCCATCAGACTAGCAGAACCGATCAGTACTGATTTAGCGTCGCTACACCACCTCATCAGCGTTATTTGTTCGAATTTACCACTTTTAACGGTGGATACTAATGACTAGAAATATCAACTATATAAACGCATTACTTAACAAGTTAGAATACGAAAATTGCTACTATTCATTTCTACAAGTTAAATCAACTTCGGTTAGTATAGAATTCCCATATCTGATGATTGATTATTCCATATTTCATTTCAGTTTTTCATTTATGTATGTTTACTTGGTTTTTGTCTTTTGTAGTTGAATTTCTTAATTCAACTAACTGTAACAACGTAAACATGGAGTTTGACGGTTGTCATAGTTTTAAATATTAAATGTTTGCGCGTAATTAGTTGAACTGTTTTTGATTTATGTTGAAAGGAATTGTTTAGATCAAGTAAAAATTTTACTTTACATATTTCTTGTCTAATTAAAATTTATTTTTTGATTAAAATATATTTATCTAGAAAGTATTATTGAAACAATTTATTTATCAGACAAGCACAACGGACCAGTAATAATAATAATTTTTTTTATAACCTAAAATTTTTTTCGTGAGTATTTCGTGAGCTTGACTTTTCGTTTTTATGACCAACTTTTTTTCCACTCACATGATCGTGTATGAACGGGAGCCAAAAAATATATGGTCGTGAATGAGTAAAATTTTTTTATCGTGAGATGGCATGAGCGTGAGTGAAAAGTCACTCACGATCCCATCTCTAGCACATATAAACGCAACTTTTGACATTATACAAGGAGTCGGCCATTAAAAAACGCAACGCTACAAAAAATCAGCTGGATTATTAAACAGACCTGTATTTTTGGATCATGGCTTAGAAGATGTTTTAAAAAAACCAATTTTTTATTTAAAAATTTTTTTTTCTTGACAGTGAGAACTGTTTATTTTTGCCTCATTTTATTAAAAAAAATTGTCTTTTTTTAAAAAAGTATATTTTTTATAATCATTTATATATTTGAACTCAATTTTTTTTTAATTCATAAATATGAAGTGAACCCAACGCGATTTATTAATTTTGTCCAGTTAGATTTGCGATCTAAAACACTGTGTAGTAGAAAAAAATTTCGCTCTCGGCAAAAAAATTTAAAAAGATACTAAAACGAGATATTTAATTGGTTCTAATCATCTGGCCGGGAGTGTACATTCATACACACACATCCTTATGTATGTAAATATGTATATAATCCACAATCTGTTGTATTTTGTAGCATTAAAGAAGACACGAAGGGATCAGTGAACGAGCGGTGTTGGCCGTTTGGTGTTGGTGATTAAAAACATAAACGTAACGTGTATATTGTTGTTGTATTTATGCTACCGTTTCATTTAAATTCTTTTAAATGTAGTTCCATCCGGCATTGCCTTAAATATCATACATACTATATACAAACATGCGGACAATAGGTACTCACACTCATTTTCAACAACTAGCTGATCAAATCATGATCATCAACAAGATTTTATTTAGTACATACTTAATACTTGTTACTTTGATTGTGTGTTTTTATATTTGGAGCACAAACAAGCACGCGTTTTTAACATAAATATGTACATTTCTCGATTTCTTTCGAATCGCAATTCGTCGTCGATGTTCATATTTGAATCAATGAGCAAATAACACAAACACACACACACACACCCAACTGGTTTTAGATATTGAAAAAAAGAAAAAAAAATCAACAACAAATAAAAAATAAATGCTTGTGAAGGCACATTTATTGGAAACTTATGCAGCGTTGCAATACCTCTTCATATGAGTTTTTGAAGTGAAATAAGAAGCGGCACGGCGGTGGCATAAGACAAAAAAATAAATAAATAAATAAAAAATTTGGTTTTATTAAAAATTTGTGCAAAGCAGAACTTTAAAGGAACTCCTATTTTGCTTTTGAGACAAATTATAATTTGATGCCACAACAAAATTTTTTTTTGCTACAAATGCGTGATTACACAATAGAGTTCTTTTTCCCGCAGTTTTTCATTTTTTAAAATTTCCCGTGATCCCGGGATTCCGCTCCACGAAATAATAAAAATTTAATTTACCAGGCATTAACAAAAATTGTATAAGAAAGTTTGAAATACACTATCATACACAGTCGTACAATTCATTCACTGGAAAATTTGACAGAATTCTGTTGTCACACTATTAAAAATCGCATTGAATTTGCCACACAATCACACAAAAAAGATGCAAACAAATACATACATGTGTATTTTTCACTCAAGTAATTTTAGATTATATTGATTTGCAAAATCACCTGTTTCCTTAATCTTACGAATTTTTACAATTTTGCCGTTCGCGTACTTTTTTGGGCAACAGCTTTTTTTGAGAGTAAGATCTTCAATTTACTCAGTAATTACTCATTTACTGCATTTCACTGCAAAAGTACTCGAACGCAGATTTTATTAAAAAAAATCCTTAATACAAAAAGTAATTTGTCAATTCAAGTATTGAACTCGAGTTCCAAAACCCAAAGTTTTCAACTTTAATAGTTCAAAGAAATTGGCACGTATTCTTCAAAAATAATTTGTATTTCAAATGTATTTTAATAAGACACATTTTCTCTAAAATAATTTTCAAACAGAAATTATTTTTTTATGAATGCAGCAAATTATAATATAAAAATTTTGGCGAACACTGATGTACCAATGATTATATTTATGTTTTATGATTATTACATCGTTTTTTGTTTAAAATAAAAAAAAAAACAAAACAAATGTCGTATTAAAAGAACAAAAAAAATACTGAATGTAGAGATTTTTGCAAATATTTTGTTTTTATAAAAAGTTTAATGAATCAATTAGTTTTTAAAGGATTTTGAAAACCAAAGTAGCATTTTTTTCCTTACAAAATATACTTTCATATTATTTGTATAAAAAATAGGATTCTCTTATAAAATACTGCAAAAATATGAAAAATAGCGAAAAAATATGAAAAAATAGCGAAAAAATTGAACGGAAAATGCCTTTGGGGTTAAATTACTAACGTGTTTTTGAAAGTAACATGAACATCATATACATCATTTTAAAGGCCTAAGGGCCGTTAACAATAAAAAAATTGACTCGCAGTTAATTAATTTAAGTTAATTTGTAACTTTCAATTAATGTTAACTGAAGCCATTTTTGTTGAGTTTAAGTTTTTAACCGTAAAAAAAATGTTCACATTTGAAAATAAATTATCGTTTCTATTTGCCTAAATTCAAACATCGAACAAATTCTTGCGCGCAGATGTGCTTGGTGTTATTTACTTATTTTTGCATTTCCCAAAAATATATTCTGGGTTTGATTTACAATAGTTGATAATAATATTTTTATTGTTAACGAAAATTTTCACTTTCAATTAAAAATCAAGTTTGAACTAACTGAAAGTTAATGGGGGTTAGTCTCTTCTCTCTAAATCCGTTCTAAAATCGGTTAATATTCAACTAAGTTACAGACCTATAAGTGCATAGAGGTACGTAACTCCAGATTTTGAGGGTGTCCCAGAAATTTCAAATACAGATTCTTGATTTACTCGGCAGTAGTGCTGGCAAATTCTACTACTTTTCATTAGTCAATAATATTCAATACTTTTCATTTGGGTACTCAATACTCGGTACTTTTAACGGATTTTTTGAATTTGTAACGCACAGTTTTTATCTGCAAATTGAAGTAGTTTCTTCAAAAATTAAAAATAGATCTTCAACTATTATTGGTTTTGTATGTCTTTTATTATTAAATAAAAAATAAATGTAAAGTTTTAATTTAACGTTAACAACAACTTAAGAAATAATTTAATTGTTCTCAAAACAAATTATTTAGTTTTGATTTGATTAAAGAATCTTTTTATACAGTGATGTATTTTTATACACTATTTTAGCCACTCAACTTGCTTAAGAATACAACTCTAAAAGTATCGAGTAACTACTTTTGAGTAACCAAAAAAAAAGAAAATACTAAATACTTGGTACCCACTAATCAATACTTTGCCAGCATTACTCGACAGCACCTACAAAAAAAATATCATCCCAGGTATTTCGACTTCGATCTTTTTTGTAAGACAGTGTAATGTATAAATCTTAATAAATAATACAATAACTATGGATTTAAATATTTATGTATATATGTATGTATGTGTATACAATATATGTATGTATGTATGTAAATATGTGCATACTTCTTTGAAATACATATAATTAACATCAATCACCACGCATGATCACACATGATCGTGTGAAAATGTTCCTTCCCTTCAATAAAACATTTTACAAACGTTGTATGTACATATGTATATATGTTCTTGCATCAAATGCTTGATATTATTATTTTAGTTGATTCCTTTAAACAACAGGTCCGTCCGTCTGTCCGTCCGTTCCATGCAATAAGTATCCTTAACAGATCAAATTCAAAGCAAAACAACTTAAAAATTAGGCAGGGTAATATACTTAAATTGCATACAAATCAAGTGGAGCGAGCAAAAAAAAAAACAAACAACAAAAAGAGAGAGAAAAGAAATGAAATATAAGTAGGTACTTGGTTTGTGTGTTTTTCTTGTTATAGGTACTCGTATGTGAGTTTTATTTTTGTTCCCCCCCTCCTGCTCCCTTTCTTGGCCTTTGTTCCCCATTATCAATTTTACAGCCCACAGTTTTGATTGTATTCTAATTATTTTGATTATTCTTATTATTGGAAGATTACGTTGTTCATTTTGTTGTTCATAAGCTGGCTGGCTGGTTGGCTGGATGGATGGCTGCCCCTTCCTCTTATAAATAAGTGTAATTGTCTTATTTTGACTTTGGCTACTGTTGTAATTGTAGGTTTATTTACTACTTGTGTATTTTACTTCCTACAATTGATTTCTTTTATTGATAACACGTACACACACAAACACACACACACACACACGCGCGGAAACATAACGCAACAATAAGGGAAATAAAAAAGAAGTAAGTAAACTTTTTTTTAGTGTTTTTTGGTAGTACGAGTACGTACGTGTATATACACACAAACATATTTATGTTGCTATTGTGTTCATAATGAAAAAAAAATTATCTACAAAATTACATAAATACATGAATATGTACATAGACCGTCTCAATTTTCATTTTTTCCGAATTCCTTCATGGGCATCACAAAGGGGCCTATTTTCCTAAAACTAACGTGACCATACGTCCCGTTTTGAACGGGACCGTCCCGTTTTCAACTACTTTGTTCCGTTGTACTTGGACAACAACTCGGGGACGTAAAAATTTCCCGTTTTAAGAAATTCGAAAAAAGATATTGTTGATTTGTTTAAAAACGTAAGAACAATTCTTCAAATTTGTCGAAGATAGTTTTTTTTTAATATTTTATGTACATATGTATGTATACATCACAAGTCTAGCTGAAAAATAATTTCATTTAAAAAATATTGAAAACGATTTAACTGAATTTCTTATGAATTTGGTTGAATCAATTCATGGCACATAAACTTCAATTACTGTTCTTAAAAAGCAGAAAAAAAAATTTTACTCCCTCTAAAAAAATTAAAAAATACGTTGTGTTTTACCTGTACGTCGCCCGTCAAACTAATAATCAAAATACAAAAAAAAAAAAACATTACAAAAAATAGAAATTGCAGTTCTATAAATTTGCTAGGTTGACCTGAAATGCAGCAATACAAAAATCATCTTCGGGAATTGAAGCAGCAAGTGAAATTAACAAATTAAAAGAGAATTTGTTACAGAAAGAGACAACTTACTTTCTTCCATATCACAGTGAACCAAATGCATAATCTGGCGCGCAATAGAGTATAATTCGACTTTGAGAGTACCTAGAAACGTAAAATTTGAAATGCAAAAGGAAAATGAAATGAGCCCACTATATCGTACAAATGTGGGCGGTATTTAAGGGGCGTGGCAATTATTGCCACTTTGTCGAAATAAAATATAAGTGAACGATTTGTCTCATCACTTTTTACATAAGTTAATATAATCTTATAATTTATAATATAGAAAACTCGCATACTATATATTTTATTTATTTTTTATTATAATCAAACAATTCAGTAATTTATAAAAAAGTAATTCAAAAGTAAAACTAAAAGTAAAATAACAATAGAAAAGAAAAAAAATTGTTTAAATAACTTTGCTATACATTGTCTGTCCATGTGTTTATAGTCCCAAAACGTCCTTATTCACTGCCTTCACTTAGATAGTCCGCGACAACATCGTTTTCCATTTCTTGCAAGATAGGTTCAGAAAGTAAAGACACAAAATCAGCACAAAGAGGTTCCGAATTTCGATATTTAAAAGATTTTTTTGAAATTGATGATATAATGGGATCCGAAGATACTATTAAAGATTGAAATAAATCTTGCATCGTGCTTTTACGCGATATATGTTTGCATTTCGGTTCTTGGCGCCTGTTTGCATTAACTTATAAGTGTGTTCACTATAGTCTCCGTCTATAAATAAAGCCAAGGCCTCTTCAGGAGTATACGCAATAGGAACATTAGTTGGACGAAAAACTTTTTTTTTAATTTTAGTTGCTCTCGTTGGAGAGGTGTTTAATTCATTTAACATTTGTGCAGCATCTCTTTTGCCAGATTTGTATAAACTTACTTTTGTTGGTAAAACCAATTCCTCACACGATTTAGCTTTTACAAGCGAAGAAACATTTAAAAGTTGGGTTCTCTTACTTTTTTCAGTAAAATCCTTTTTTGGTTTATGAGTAACAGAGGTGGAGGGACCAGCAACTTCAGAATCCATTTCAGCGATATCAAAAACTAAGGCACCATTAAGCCACTTTTCATATTTAGCTTCAAAATCTTTTCTTATTCTACACACATTTTTCCATTTCTCGTTAAGGTCGTGAACAAATTTGAATACACTTTGCTTTGCTTTTTTGTATTTTTCATTATTGTTTTCTTCTGTGTATCCAATTTCCATCATAACATATTCATTAATGGCACCCGATTTATTTTACAAACATTAAACAATTCTTGTCTTAAAATTGACATTTCGGCTAAAAATCAAAAACCAGCAAAAACCAGCAACCATTTTTTTTATTTTGAAGCCTAATAGCAATTCTTTCAAAATCTATAGAAGTCAGCGGTATTAGTACCTAAATTCATAAACAAAATTTAAGTTTGCTTGAAAAAAAATTTCACTATAGACACACTTTTAAATTTACGTTTTTTAACGAAAAACAACACAAATATGCTTTAAATATACATACCTTGAGGTTTAAATATAATAAATAATTTGATTAAATAACATAAAACGGTCGAAAAAGAACACTTTAGACTTCCAACGCGTGTAAACAGATTTTGAAGATTTTTTTTATAAAAACTAATTACTCATGTTTGACCGCCTACTACGATGGTGTTTTTGCAATAAACAAAGAAAATTTATTAGCGTTAAGCAAGGTAGGAATAGTGTAATCATATATGCGACATTAATTATATATTGTTCAAACTTTATTTTTGGACCAATTGCGCACCAGATTCAACATTTGGTCCACTGTGCATATTCAGTCCGTGGTTTACTTGAAATATCAAAAGAAAATGGTTACACCGATATTGACGAGAATTTTGTGAAAATTAAGGCTAAAGAATTTTATAAAACTAGGCGAGAGTATTTAGAGCAATGGACTGTGTTTATAACAAACTTAATTGGGCAAATTTAACAGAAGTACCACAGTGGGAAGATGTTCAAAAAGTTCTAGATATATTGATCGAAAAAGAACTTATCGATTGCAATAAAGATACGGAAGTATTCGATGAATATTCACTCGTGAATGGTGAATAGAATCAACAGAATATTTTTACGAAAAATCGTTGGGGCAAAGTATTTAAACATTTTAAAAGCATTTACAAATTTTCAAATTATAGTTGAATATATTTTATGTTTGCCTGGTACAAATGCGCCGGTTGAACGTGTATTTTCTTTGATGAACAAGTTGTGGACCGAAGATAAAACTCAATTAAGGGTATCAGTGCTTAAGACTACGTTAATTATTAAAGTTAATATCAAAAAATCCTGCCAAGAGTTCCACACACATATTTGAAATCGTCAGCTAAAATTCTGAAAAAAATTGTGCCTCTGCAAAATATAACAATGAATAAAAATTTTTTTTGTAGTGTAGCGTAAAATAAATAATCCCATTCGCTGTGGACAAATAAAATATTAATATATTTTCTATGCATTCATATTCATATAACCGAGCCCATCAGAATTACGAGGGCGGATTGATATTGAAGGTACCTAAGTAGGAAAAAACATTTTTTTTTTCGAAAACCATTTATTTCTCAACATAGTCAGTCTCCTTTTAGCTCAATACACTTAGTAAGACGATATTCCAACTTTTTTATAACATCTGAATAATACGATTTTGGGAACCCCTCATAATACGCGTTAGTTACTGTAATCACTTCTTCGTTTGAGATGAATCTTTTTCCTGCGAGCCATTTTTTCAAGTTTGGAAACAGGAAAAAGTCACTAGAAGCTAAATGTGGACTATAAGGTGGATGATCAACCAATTCGAAGTGTATTTCACGTAATTTTAACATCGTATCAGACAGCGCTGTGTGAACCGGTGCGTTGTCCTGAAGAAAGAGCACTTTTTTCTTCTTTTAATGTGGTCGTTTTTTCTTGATTGCATCAGTCAATTGATCCAATAATGCACGATAATACTTTCCTGTGATTGTAGATCCTTTTTTAAGATAATCGATGAGTAATATTTCGTGTGCATCCCAAAATACAGTGGCCATAACCTTGCCAGCCGATTTCAGTGTCTTCGCTTTTTTCGGAGCACTTCCACCAGCTTCCACCCACCCATTGTTTCGATTGATTTTTGGTTTCAGATGTGTAGTGGTGGACCCACGTTTCATCAACAGTTATTAATCGACGCCAAAAATCAACACGATTACGCTTTATCATGTCCAAACACCGCTGTGAAGTGGTCTGTCGAACTCGTTTTTGTTCGACACTGAGCAAACGCGGCACCCATCTTGCCGATAGCTTTTTCATATGCAAATGTTCATGCAAAATGTTGAACACACGTTCATATGATATGTTTACCATTTCAACAATCTCACGTAACTTGACTCGGCGATCATTCATAACGATATCGAGGGAGGATTTTCTTGATATTTTCTTCAGTAACCACGTCTTTTGGCCTTCCTGTTGATGGGATTGTTGCAGTGCTTGTTCGGCCGCGTTTAAATTCAGCAATCCAATATTATACCACGTATTCTGACGGAGCAGACTCACCGTAATGTTTATCGAGCTTTTCTTTTGTCTCTTTCGCCGTTTTCCCTTTCAAATAATAGAGTTTGATCACTGCACGAAATTCACTTTTTTTAAATTTTTCAAGAAATATAAAAGTTTCTTACTTCAAACGACTACAACAAATAAACTAATCGATGAATTTGGGTGAAATTTTAACAGCTGACGTTTGACAGATTGCAATTTCAAAAAAAAGAAAGTTTTTGTGTGTGTGCTGCCATCTAGCGCTAGGTAGCTGCAATATCAATCCGCCCTCGTATGTATCAATGTTTATCGTTTCAAAAACTTCAGAATCATCAGAGAATGCAATTTTGTTGTTCATGTTGGTTGTATTAAAAAGTGTTAGCATTTGAGAAGATGAAATAAATTCCGCGCAGCAAACTGAATTATTTTTAAAGTGTGTGTTCATTTTAAGAAGAGCTTCTAATAAAGTGCTGCTGTATTCTGTTGCGAATTTTTTCAATGTTAACATCATCAAGAAGAAAAATAAGATTTTTCAATATGTACCTACATGAATTTGAATACAAAAAAGAAAAAGTAAATAATAAGATTTATAATAATATATTATCCCCAAAAATCCCCAGCGTAAAAATACCCTTTTCCCCAAAAAAACCCCTACGGATTTTTGCGAAATTGTTATCCGCAATCACAAAATAAAATCGCCTATTTGGAGACAAATCCCCAAAACTGAGAACGCTGAGTGGGACTGACTGATCAAAGGAAAAAGTATTCTTCAGCATTTTCGAATAAACTTAATTTATTAAAATCTTAAATTGATAATTTCGTAATTCCTTTGGTGGTCAAAAAAAAAAAATAAAATTTTCAACAGCACTTTTCACAAGCACTTTTCACAAGCTTTGAGTAATTGCAAATTATAATTTTATTGTTTTGTTTTATTTTATGACCAAATCGTCTTTATGTTATGTGTTTTTATAAAAACCACATAATATAATTTTATTAATTGAATATACATATACATATATGTATGTATGTATGCATGTGTTTTTTTTTTTTTGTTATGGGATGAAATCATCAAAAAACACTGGCAGTGATGGTGTTTGCCAGGAAAGCGAGACTTTAACACGTTAAAACACCCCTTTACACTGACCCAAACGTTCCTCGTGGAACTACCGTAAGGCTTTACGTCACGGGGTGGGATAGGTCCTCGACCCGATCTAAACTATATTGATTCTTCTGCGAATCTCTTCTAACCTTCGAATTTCCAATAGAACCAATTTTACAAAATTACATACACACGTCCAGTTGTATATATGTACATATGTACACAATTTGTCGCATTTTAGTTGCTTCTCTTCTCTATAATTCGATGCGAAAAGAAAATTCTTCGAGTTCGTTATTTATTTTTATTAGAATTCGAAAGCATTTCCTTTCTTTTCGAGTCACAGCAGAGTAATTAATCCCCCCAGTTTGAATGAAATTTTTCAGAGATTTGTTTCTGTAAATGTCAGTACTATGACATTTATAAATTGAAAAAAAAGAAGAAACGCACATTAAAAAGAAACTAAATAGAATAAAAGAAATTTTAAGGTAATTATTACAACAATTGTCAATCAAACAACAACTATTT
Source organism: Gymnocheta viridis (assembly GCA_956483585.1). Classification (NCBI taxonomy): domain Eukaryota; kingdom Metazoa; phylum Arthropoda; class Insecta; order Diptera; family Tachinidae; genus Gymnocheta; species Gymnocheta viridis. The sequence goes on from OY101442.1 coordinate 14,474,890, forward strand.
TTAAACACTTTGTTGTGGCAGACGACGACGATGATGACAACAACGGACGCATTATTGCAATGGACAACATGAATGGGGGCACACAACAACAACAACAACAACAACGACGACAAGAACAACAACATCAGCATAAACATGAACATAACGTTTGTGTAAATAATTTCAAATTTGTTCTCTTTTGTATTGTCTGCTGATATGTTCACACCAGTGATGGAAAAGTTGATGCGATCGTACTTTTTATTTTATTTCTAATACTACACTGCTTGTACTCGGTGTAGAGTGAACACTGGGCAACATGAACGAACTACTGGTTATTACGAAAAGCTAATTTTTTTACATTAGTTGCTCTCAAATGGTTCTTTTTTATATAGATAATTCTTTTCTTATTTTAAAAGAGTCTGAGCTAAATTACTTTACTGTTTTTTTTTTGTGTCTTGTCCTGCAGTAATTATGTGTGAACAACAAATAATCAAACGAGTGCGCATAAACAAAAAAAAACAAATATTTCTAATGCAATAAAGCAAGAAATAATTAAATAATTAGCAAATGGGGTGTTGGCGGATGACATCCGGGAACGGGACAATGTTGAAAGTTCAATTCCAATTTCCACAGAAGACGTTTACAATAGTGATGGCAAAGTATTGAGTAGTGGGTACCGAGTATCGAGTATTTCCTTTTCTTTTTTTGGTTACTCAATACTCAAAATTAGTTACTCGATATTAATTATTATTGAGTAACGAAAAGTGGTGACAAAAATAAATTAAATAAAAATTAAAAAAAAAAAAAAGAATATCCACTAATTCTATTGAAAATGTGAAATTTAATCAAATGAAGCTGATTTAATGTCCGTCAACAAAGTACTCAGTGTGTCAATCTCCTCCGCCGATACTTTAATGTCAGTTGAAAAAAGCAACGCATAAAGTAAGACGGTTTCTATGTGCCTCGGCCTTGAGAGTGAAACTGGGAAGAAGCGTGCAGTGTTATAAATTTTAAGTGAAATAAATTCTTTATTATGTCTGCAGCTAACAACAATAATATGAATTTAAAAAAATTTGTGGAAATTTTATAAACCGGAGGAGAAAACATTAATCTTGTTAGTGACGAAGACGGAAATATTATATGTAGTAAACATTCCAGTTGTTCGAAATACGACACAAGGTTCCCAAATTAGACGAACTGTTGAATAATTAATAATAAAAAAATTAATTAACTGCTTTTTATTAACTGCCTGTCCCATTGTTTTAAACAACATTGCGTAAATGTTATATCAATATAGGAACCATGTTAAATTAACATGGAGTTTCCTGTAATTTTAACATCTTTTCATGTTATTTCAATATGGCTGTAACATTAATTCTAAATGGCTGAATAGTTGATTCGATATTAAATTTATTTTGTTTTAACATGAAATTCATGTTGTTATAAATTTTCTTAATATTGTTTCAATAAGGATCTTAATGTTATTTTGACATATAAATCTCTTTGATTCAATTGGCGTACAATGTTAATTCAACATGATTTCTAGTTGTTTTAAACTGGATAATGATAAATTTTATTTTACTTTAATATCATGTTAAATTAACATGAAACGCTTATGAAGCAAAATTTTTAACAAAACTAGTTGAATCAAACTTGTTTTAGGTGACTTTACAATGATTTTTTTTCTGTGTGAAGGCATTACATTAAAAAAAAAGAAATTCAATTTAGTACTCTGGGCTTGAAAAAAGTACTATTTATTTATTATTTTTGCTATCAAAGAAATATTCCATTTTCCCTCAGTTGTTCACAATGCTCTCATTGTTGTTGTAGTTTGTCCGTGTGTTTGGCCCTCCGCCTGTTCATCCGTCCGTCCTTCCATTCTAGTGTGAATTTTGATTTGAATGGTCATGCGTTTGTTTAATCATTTAAGGGTGTCAACTGTTATGCCGATGATGATGACAACGACAGCATATTTAAGAATTTATATTCAATTTTATATTATTATTATTATTATTATTCTTATCTACACAATTTAATGCTGTTTGCTGTCAATACGTGCTTAAGTTTTGTTGTCATTTTACGCACTCACTTTTCATTGCAGCCTGTCTGTCTGTCTCTTAAACACATTCTCATTCAGTCATTCAAATGGTACTCTTTGTGTGTGTGTGTGTGTGTGTGTGTGTCTGTGAATGTGTGTGTACATTGCAATAACCGAATTATAATTGCAACCCACGGCCAGAAACATAAAAATGTGTTTTATTTTATTTTTTATTTCTTTCTTTTTTTTGTGCTTTTGGTTCGACCGAGCGGCTGGCTACAAAAGTCAACCAACCAAGTTTGCTACATTGTGTGGTCAGATTAGTATCATTACGGCAAAGTATTGTTTGTTTATAATGTCCTGCTGGGCATTATAATTTGTCAAAATAAACTAAACGGAAATTATGAAGAATTGTTATACGAAAATTCGTTATGCGAATGTCTTAAATACTTTTGTTCTTTTTTTTTCTTTTTAATTTTTGCATGAAATTTGTTGCGATTTTCGATTTCTCACATTAAGGTAACAGAAACAACTTCAAAAATATACTATTTATGGGGTGAATTTGTAAAAAGGTGTTTCTTCAGCATTTAGAATTAAATTACAGAGTGACGAAAAAAAAGAACACATCGACGCAGGCATACAGTGTAACAAAAATCTCTTACTTATGTAAGTAGTTCATTTTATTATATAATTTAGAAATTAATGGTTTTTTCTTTTCTACACAAAAAATGTCACCTTTCTGAAAGACGCATGTACTATAAAATATCTTGCCAACTCTGTAATAATGGTCGCGTTCGTAAGACGTCGATGTTGAGCTCAACTGTTGTGAAACTGTTGTCAACTGTTGAGGCCAACAGTTACGTCTTCGAAACGGCTTGATGAATAATTGGATAATGAACAGCTGATTAATGCAAACCACTGAAAAAAATAAAAGTGCTGCAAGAGAAATAATTTAAATTTGCTAAATTAATTAGGTTGGCTTGTACTAAAAAGTATGGACAACACAGAATTTGCAAAGAAGTTTTTCTTGGCAGGAATTTTCCAATTTAATTTAAAATCTGCACCACAAATTTAATATTCACAACATAAAAATGCACAACAAAACACTGCAATAAAATGCCATAAAAACAACAGAATAGGACATATAACAAAAAAAGTCTTTTGGTTATATCTCATTAATTATTGGACCGAGTTTTGTTATTTTCAAACCGAACAATTTTATGAAAAATTCAAAGAGAATGGTCTAAAATTTAGGTCTCTATGTTGTGTGAGGCCTTGGTTCTACTGACACCAAAATATAGCAGACGGACATCGCTCAATAAGGATCCACAATATATATACTTTATGGGGTCTTAAATGAATAATGAAGAAATTACATATGGAAGGGCAAACCTATATGTATGTATATCCCCTTTCCAAATTTGTTGGTGAAGGGTATAAGCATACACTAGATATGTATGTATGTATGTGTTTTTGGTCAACAAAGTTCTATTGAATAACTTTACTTTGCAGACCCTTATTTTAATTGACTTACATACAAACTGTGAACAAAAAATTATTTTTTTAGGATTTGCATGAATGTTTTAAAGAATAAAACTTTTTTTCATGAGCTTTGCGAAATCTGGCTGAAGAAATTGGTCTGTTTTTTTATTAAAACCAAAAAATAACCATTTCATAATACTTTCAAAAATTAATAAAAAATAATCCATAAACAACAATTACTTAAACTTTATTCTTCTCTTTCATAATCCCACATTTCCAGTTTGGTTTTTTCTAATTTGAAGTTTACTTCACGCATCCTTTGTCGGTACATTTCTTCTATTTCTTTTTTATTAAGCCTTTTTATTTCTTTAAAATGCTTTTGCTGAACATCGGCTAAATTATCTACCGATCGATAGATTTTTTAAGCTATTGCATAGCTTTTATCGCGGCGATCGAATCAAAAAATTCCGCAACGAAAAAAATCTAACTCTAGGTTTGTTTCTTAAGTCTTTTGTTTTTTTTTTTCAATCACGTGAGCGTGCATGAATGTAAGTATAAAACAATTGAGCGTAAGTGAACGTGAGTGAGCGTGAGTGAAAAAACTACGCTAAAAATTTACTAATCGGTGCACACTCACGTTCACTCACGATCACAATTCGTAATCTTAATTCGTAGGTTTTTAAACGATATTAACTTCTCCTTTATTCAATAAAAGAAAAAAATTTGTTTTCTTATTGGTCACCACGCTCAAAAAGTGTAACTAAATTAATATGAAGAAAAAACTTGAATTAATGTCAAAGAAAAAAAAAATTACTGCATAAATAAAATAAAAATTATTATACAGTAGTAACTCGATTCTTGCACACCAGTACTTGCGACATCCGAAAATTTTGAACTCGATACTTGCAACATTTTTGTATTACTCTTGCGTGCTGCTTTGTTTACGTTTTCTTAGACTGAATACATTTCGGGAAATCCCCGTCGTTTTATGCTGCTGATGAAATGTTGTAATTTGAATCAGTTTTCAGCTGACTATTGAGAGGTGCGGTGTCATAATGGCAAAGAAAAAAATTAAACACAAAGCTGAGATTTTAAAGAAATTAAGTGCTGGATTTTCCACCAATTCCTTAGACAAAAGTTTACATGTGCATAAATCAACACTAACTCGTGTTAAGAGAAATGAAAACACCATAAAGAAATTTGTGGCGCATTCTGAATCCGGCCCTGGGAGAATAAAGACGCTTAAACCCTCGGAGTTTCCAAAAATGGAAATATTCGAAACTTAGATTCTAAACAGATGTATGTGCCTTTTATTTTGTATGGGAAATTAATACTCGGTACTTGCGACAACCTCGAAACTTGCACCGAGCCCGGTTTTCATTACGTGCAAGAATCGAGTTTCTACTGTAATTGCGCATAAGTTGATAAAAAAAATACTATGCAATAGTTTTGCCGCGGCAGTCCCCGAGTGCCTCGCGTCTTTTTTTTTTTGTAATTTGTTCTGAGTCTTCTTGTTTGGAAACTACAAATTTTATTGTTTCTAAGAGTTTCTTTTGGATAAAAAGTTCGGCCTCTACTGCGTCTTAAGAACTTTTAAGGGAATTTTTTTTAATACAAAATATATAATTTTTTCGCTACAAAATTTAAATTTCACATATGATACAGCCTTGGTGACCTCTGCGAGGGAACTACTACGTCATATAACGGGAAATCATGCGCAATGCGTAATCTTTATTTCTATCGTTTTTGCTAAAAATCTACTCATGAACGCTTACTCACGGCCAATTTTTTCATGGTCACGTGCATGCACACTCGCGTGATTTAAACCAAAAAATAATCACGATCATGCATAATCATCAGTGTGACCAGATCCAAAAAAATGTTGGAGTTAAATTTGCACCAAAAAAGTGCGAAAAAAATTTTTTGTGCTAAAATTTAAATAACTTAATTTTAAGCAAATATTTTCTTTGCGAGTTCATAGTTTTATCATTTATGTTGCCTTAGAGATATTTCTTTCCATTGAATAAAACCAAATTTCTTAAAACAGTAAATTATTTTTTAACATAAAAAGTTTTAAAAACACAACAAAAATATTAATTCAGTCTTTAAATTAAATATCACATACACATACATACGCGTATATTATATTAGGCAAAATAATTCTAGGTAGCCGCAGTAGGATTTGAATTTACAACTTTTTAATTCAGAAATATCAAAAAATGCTAAAAGAGGTTGAAAATAAATTATTAGGCTTTGTAGTCTACAAAAAATTACATATATAGTAAGTTTTGAAAGTGTTAAAAAAAGTGCTAAGTGCTAAATCGAAAATTTTGCCGCTAAATCAACAAAAGAAATGCTAAATCTAGCACGGAAGGTGCTAAAATGGGCACACTGATAATCATGCATGATTCACGCTAATCACGTGAGCTTTGCCCATCTCTCTATCTCTCTATAGTCGGAAATAAAACAACAGATATCAGTCTCCCGCTTTCTCTGTCCCATGAAGAGAAGAGGAATTTTATACTCAAAATTTACGAGGACCAACAGCACAAAGAAATTTAAAGGATCTTTAAGTAACTGCGCAATTGCAAAGAAATGCTTTATTTCAGGCAAATTTCTTTTGAATCCCCTAGAAACCCAAATATTAAATATAAAACTGACATCGAGCGCTTCTCAAATACCCACTTGACGGAAAAACAAAACAACAAAAGAAAAAAACAATTTTCCTAAACGAACATTTTCTGTTTTTCTATTTTTAATTCTAAATCTTTCAAAGAACTTTTACCAATATTAACTTAAGTAAATAATTAAACTTGCCATTCATTCTCCCTTAATCAAATACACATATCAAAAATATGTATGTGCTGTATTTATTTCTCTTTAATGGGCTGCACTGTGAATTATATTTAACTTATAAAACACACCCCCCATTTTATACTAAATAAATATTTGAACACACAAATATTGTTGGGTTTTATTCTTTTTCATTTTGTCTTATTTTAACCCTAATTGCAAAAAAAATAAAATAAAAATAAAAAAACTTGACATTTTCAATTGCTTTTTAAATATTATATGTACATAATAAAATTTAGTTCTTTTGTTTAATAATTTCCAAAAAGGAAGTTCTTTCATGAATCGCAAATTCTTGATACTTGATTGTGTTTTTTTTTCTTATTATTATTATTATTAATTTTTTTTTATTTGAGACACAATTTTTATTTATTTTTTTTATTTTATTTTTATTTCTATAAAATGTTAATATCAATAATAATAAGAAAATTAATATTCATAAGTTGTATTTAAATATTATTAACAAACACCTGAGTAAGAAATTGAAGGAAATGAGTAGTTGTCGCGGTATTTTTTAATTGATTTATATAATAAATTTTAATTTTCTTTGGAGCTATCATTCGACAATATTAATAAATTTGAAAAACAAAATTATTATTGATGCATATTAAAACAGTTAGAAAAGTATTTTTTCGGTGAACAAAAAAAAATAACAATAACTTAAGGCGGCAGAAACTTGCAATTTTAAAATAAAGGAAATCTCAACTTTAATCAGCGTTCTCAGTTTTGGGGATTTGTCCCCACAAATAGGGGATTTTCTTTTGAGATTGGGGATACGAATTTTGGGAAAATCGCCAGGGGATTTTTCGGGATTTCTAAAAACCTGTACTGATACTAACAATGTATCTTTGCCTTCGGCCGCATGTGTTCAAGATTTTTTTCAATCGACGATTTTGCCCCATTTTTGACTTTTTAAAAAAAATTTTATCTATGAAAATTGAAAAGTTTGCTTTTCTGAAAACCTGCACTGATCCTAAATATAATATGCACCGTTCTGAAACCTACAATGTATCTTGGCCCTTGGACGGAAGGTTCCAAGTTTTTTTTTCAATCGACGATTTTGCCCCGTTTTTGTCTTTTTAAAAAATGTTTATCTATGAAAATTGAAACAAAAAACTTTAAAAATAAAATAAATCTTCACATATGGTGACACTGCGCTGAAGCCACATGTCGACTTACTATGAACACCGTAATTAATCAACGATAATTAACGATCGTTCTTCATGACTAGGGACAGGGGTTTCATGTAAATGCATGTTTTTTTCATTAGCCTGATAATTGTAAAACCAAAATAGCTTTTCGAAATAGTGAATTTGCTTAAAAATGGCATCGATTTGTTGGAGCATATTTTTGCATATTTTGATGAAAATGCATATTTTTCATATTTTTGCTATAAATGCATATTTTTATGTCATATTTTGATAAAAATTCGAATTAAAAAGAAAAAAATATTTTTTAATTATTAATATTTTCTTATTTTTATGAAATTTGTCTTCATAATATTTTGTCTTGTCTAGACGAAGCCTAAGATAAACACTATACAAGTGCGCAGCTACCCGACTTGAAATAAATTGTGATTTCTACGATTTTAAGACGAAAATTTTTGCAGTTGACGATTTTTGCGAAAAAATACGACTTTGAATTTAGTCTGGCAATATTCAATCAATACGCAGGCATACTCACAAATTTATAAATAAATTTATTTTTTAATATTTCATCGTCACGTTTGCTTGTGTATGTGTTTTTAACGACTTTAAATTTCAACTGAACTTCCTAAAAATTGTATTGCAATGAAATTTGACAGGTCAAACTTCCTAAAAAAATCACCTTGTGATGATGCGATTAAAGAAAAATATTCTATAAAAGAACTGGAATCATTTAAATATGCTCCAATCACATGGGCAGATGTTGAAAGGTCTTTTTCAATGTACAAAAATTTTTTGAGACCAAATAGATTGAACTTTACTTTTGAAAACATTAAGGAAATTTTATTTTTGCATGTAAATAAATAAACAAATTTTGTAATATATATATATGATTTTTTTTTGTATTTTTGACTACTTTACATACTGAGAATTAAAATGTTAAGTTTTTTATTTTTTTATATAAATAAAAATTTTAAAATAAGTGCATATTTTTTTCTTTTTAATGCATATTTTGCGTTTTTTTATGGCATATTTTAGGCGCCTAAAACCCCTTTTTTATTGCATGAAACCCCTGTCGCTGGTCATGACTCTACGCCGCACAAGGAGCTCAATCTGTTTTTTCATTTGACTCGAACTTCGTTCAATCCGCTTGCTTTTCATCAACTACCAACAACCAGAAAATTACTTTCACTACTTCTGCCGTTAGTTTAACTTTTATTGTTTTATTTTTTTCATTTTATTTTTGTTGACCCAACTAACAAGAAGAATAAGAAGAAGAAAAAGAAGACCCTTGGTCGAGTAGTGAGTGGTTTTTGTAACTTTGCCAAATTACCAAACGATTAGTTAGTGTGTCACATGAAGAAGTTCTTCCGACTGAATATTAAACATATTATTTCTTCAGTTTATTAGACAGGAAGTGTTAGTAAAATGCTCTTTACCATTTCCCCCCCGCACATGTCTGCTTAAATAAATAGCACGCTTATTAGCACCGTTTCCCTTTAACCGCTGCCACTATTTGCACATTAACAAGTTTTTCGTTGTCTCGATGTTAAGAACTGCGTAAATCAATACCACTTCGATTATTAATGTATTTTTTATTTATTGTAATACTTTACGCACATAAATTAAGTTCTTTTCTTCTCTTTTATTGTTTTTACAAAAATATCTGTGGTAAAGTGAGTAGTAAAAGTGTACACACACACACACACACAGAGACACACACACACACACACGTACGTACGTTCTACTTGTATTTCCATCGGGGTTTTGTTATTTTAGAAGAAAGACGACCGACCCGACCCTTCTTCTTTATTAGACTCGTATTGTATTTGTGTTGTGTTTCTGTTACAAAATACAAAGAATAAATTGCAACAATAATAAACATTGTTAAATACACATTAATAATGAATGGATTATACAGTGTCGGAATTAGTAATAGGTACACACCAGAGAACTGCATGAGTTGATTCACTTTAGCTCTCCCCACTCACATTTACAATGTTTTATTTACTTAGCGTTTACACATGCCACTGCCAGTTCGAAAAACTCAACACACTCGCATTTTTTGTCTACTAATACACCCATATTTTTCACAATGGCAGCTCCTGCGGCAGCTAAATGTCCGTGTGAGTGAAAATTTGGCACTTGCGTGCAGCGTTACCATTTTTTTTTTTAAAAAAACTTGCCATTCCAGAAAAAAAATTTTTTCTTTAACTAATGCTTAGTACTCTGTTCAAATTTGCGAAAAAGTTGAGCAACATTCATTATTTCGTTTGAAAATTTTGACAATTAGCCAGTGGTGAAAACACTACGATTTAGAAGAAATTTATCGTGTTTAATGCCTTGAAGTAAGCAACACTGTTTTTCTTATGTAAACAAAAACCATGTGTGAAAACAAATAATTTTAAGAGCTTGTGCTGCATCGTATCAATTAATGTTAATTGCAGCTGCTGCGGAGGAGCTCTTTGAAGACACACATTCTGCAAAAACCCCATACCTTCATTTTATGTTATTTTTACACTATTTTCCATTATTTTAGTTATTTGTGCGCAACAAATTTATTGCTAAGTAAAATCTGATCACCTGTTGTTTACAATTTCGTGGTTGAAAAAATAATGCTGCCAGAAACATTTCGTATGTTTTCACAAGATGAACAGAGTACAACTTTGGCCATATTATTTTGCAATTATTTCGCATGAATTTTTTTATATGGACTTTTGACGGCAGTTCGCACGAAATGATGAACAGAGTACCATGCTTAAGTCAAAATAATAAACGAAAAATTAGATATCATTTTTATTAAAAATATTTTATAAAAAAATACATGTTTTTTCTAACCAAAAGAAAGCATAACATAACATAAAAAACATTACATACATAATATGTATGTATATTAAACGTTATATAAATAATAATAAAACATAAAATTAAATAAATTTTTGGAGATTTTATTTGTCGTTTAGAAGAAATTTTAAATATTTACAAAAAATTTCTTTTTAGATTATTCTATAATGTCATTTAATATTGTGTAATAATATCACTTACATGTATTTATTTTATTATTTGTACATTGTTTTATTAAACCTCAAAACCATTTCTTTAGATTGCTTAAAGTTTGCACAATCACTGTTTTATTTTTTTTTTTTCAAAAAGTCTTTTGCTCTCAAAATACCGCATGAAGTGGGAATTTCTAATTTGTTTCTAATATTATTTTTGTTTAATTTAATTTTTGAAAGCATTCGTTCTACGTTTGCTGTAGATATAGGCAACGACAAAATTTAATGAACTATTTTTTTAAAATAAGGATTTTGTTGAACAACTTGGTTTCTCGTCGTCTGCGCCTGCTACATCGTCTATGGTGGTTTCCTTACATCCTGTGCACGAGGTTCCTAAACTCAATAATTTTTTACAAATGATTGTAAATAGTACAATAATCTTACCGTTTTTCATTAAGTATTTATCCATGTTCTTTAAAAAAAAACTTCAGTTCAGTTTTCTAAACAACGAATAAGTTGCAAACTTTCAATTTATAATAACATCGTCGTTGTTATTGTGGGAGTAAAAACAAATCAACATTGTTGTCCAAAAAGGGAGTGAAAAATATAAGGTCGTTTCAATTTATAATGTTCATTATATCGTCAATACATATATTCATAAAATATATTCCAAACTTTAAAAAAAACTTGATAAACTGCATATATTTAAAAAAAAACTTGTTTTTTCAGCCAGTTAATTAAAAACTTTTTTGCATCTCAAAAACCTTGCAAAAAAGGGAAAAACTTGGCAAATGGCAACGCTGCTTGCATGCCACTAAATGTCAAAATGATGAACAATGTTACCCTGCTAAACATTTAAATGTAACTTTAATGGATTACTATAGAACTGTAAAAAAACTGTAATTAAAGTTTCATCTCGTTAAATTAATAAACAGCGCATGTCTAAAAATCAAATTTTAAAGGGATCCAAAATAATTACAGTCTCGTTGATATGAATCATGCATTTTGTTAATGTTCAGCCTGGTATTCAGTTAAAAATTTTACGCGAAGTGTTGACATAATCCAAATAAAAAAAATTTACATGAAATATTAATGGAAAAAATTTTGCAAAAGTTGTACTCTGTTCAAATCGTGAAAAATTTATTAAATGTATCTGGCAACATTTTCTTGCCATCTGTGAAATAATCCCTGCAGGAAATGTCAATGGTGAAACTGTAATGACTTACTATTGACACAGTCAGCAGTACTAGTGAATTATAATACCCCAGACAATGCTATTTACTATAGACATTTAACATGTGCGAGTCATTGAAAATCCACTACTGTCATTGGTACTATAGACTAGGTAGTTCTTTTGGGACCATATGTAGACATTGGAACCAGTGATTCACTAGTACGTTTTAGTAATTCTAGTCTACAATTTGGGTACTTCTCTGAAGCAGATGTCAATAATGAAAATGTAAATTTTATTAACTTTTGGAGTTTAATTAAAAAAAATAAAAGAAAAAAAGGCGCTAATTCATAACAGTCGTTTGAAATATATATGTAGATACTAAAAATAATGTACTAATTCATTTCAGTCTTTTTAACTTTTTCTTATAGTGACAATGACGCTAAATAGTCACCAAAATAGTAGACAGAAGTGGTGACTTGGGGACACATGCCCCCATTTTTCCTTCAGGGATGTGACTGACTGGAATTTATTTCGCCCGAAATATTGACAGGCGATGATAAAATTTTTCTGTAGGTTTTTTTACTTTTAATTTTCTGTGCGAAAAATTTCTTTAAAATAAAATGTATAAAATCATAATAAATACAAAAGAATAAAGTAAATTTACTGAAATGGAGAAGCGTCTACTGATATCAGTAGTAAAAAAATTAAACTTATTTGGGATAAGTCCCAAAAGCTTTTAAGGCACCCGAAACACCATAAAAGAATCTTGGAAGGAAATCGCTGATGAAATAGAAAAACCTGATAAGATTTTAAGTTTATATGTACTTATGTGCATATTTACTGTGCATTTTTCATAGATGAAGAATGTAGACAAAGCTGGAAGAGCATTCTCGACAGCAAGCGCTATTATAAGCAAAGTGTTTGTGTTCAAGAAGTCTGAAAGTGGGTGTGAATTAGAATTACGAGTAAGCATTTGTTTTTGTTTACAAAAGTCGATCAATGTTGCATACTTCTAACCAATAAAGACGAAAATTTTTTCCGAAAAACTAATATGGGCATCACTTGTTACGTGTCAAATTTTACACGCGAAATAATCAATGTTGCTGAAATTTTTTCACAACTTCGAACAGTGTACCAGGCTTTAAGTGCGAGCTCAAGCTCAATAATCAAATTTATAAAGTTAAAAATTATGCCATTTGATTTGCAATCATGCAGATCTCTGGTACACACACACACAAACAATTTTCAATATTTTCTTAAATTTTTATTTAGTTTTACATAAATAACATGAAATATATACAGTGAAAGCTCTACTAACAGCTCCACAGAGGAGTAATTGAGCCCTAAAGTTGGCAACAAAATAAAAAAAACTCTTATGAGATGTCATTTTAGGAAGGAAGATATTGTCCCTATTATTTTCTCCCCCACTGTAGATGATGATGTGTGGAGCATAAACTACCATATTTCCCTTTTTTGCTTCGCTACAATGTTGACAATAAGGCGAACTTATCCTGTTGTCCTTTTTCCTTTAATTGAACATGAAATTATTTCAGTTCACACTTTCTGTTTCAAAGCGGTTGTGCGAATATTTATTTATTTATTTTAATATTTAATAAAAATATATAAAATTTTTATATTTTTGCAATTTGATATTTCGCAACGCATCGCATCCTCCACCTCCTCCTGCCTGGATTTAAAATCGATTTAATATTAAAAATAAACAAGCTATAGATTTGTGTGCGTGTAAGTGTGTGTGTATGTGCGTGTGTGTGTGGACCAACATAAACACCAAACAAAAGAATTTAGGGTAGCAGGACCATTGAATAGAATGAGCTGGAAAGATGTGTGTATATTTGCTTAGAATAATTTAAATGAATAACAGGAACGTGTACGTGCTAAACTTTGGATAGAAGAAATAATAATTTTTAATAAAACAATTCATTGTTTGCACACACACGTTTCTTTAAGGCAACAACATCATTATCATCGGCATCATTTTAGTTTTCGTTGTCGTTGTCATCGTCACCATGCTATTATCTATCACATTTGAAATTACAATCTACTGGTACGAATACACATCATCCAAAAGAAGATGTTGCTGCCAAAAATTCCTCCTTCTACGCTTTTCTATGAATTCTTGATGTTTATTTACAGCAGCCAGCAGCATATGACGATGACGACGACGACGAGTATGCAAAGATATACTTGTATCTTTAATGCAGGAACACAAAATATCCCACCAAACCAAAGGTTTCGACTTTTTCTGAAGTCAGACTTGTAACGAATTTCGAAAGTTTGTCTGAACTCAGACTTCTCGTCACGAATTCTTTAAGATATTTTTATAGTTTGTCTGAACAATATTTATTTAATGTGAGTTTGTGCAAACAAAAAAATATATCGACGGCGTTTATCCAAAATGGTTTATCTGCAGATTTTGTAAAAATTAGTTTTTAGTGCCCAAAGTATTCTCTGTGATGCGCTTTTCCTATGACATGAATTTCTGATCAAAATGCTGATTTATTTGCGACTTATTCACATTCCTTGTTTGGTTTATCTACATCAGTGCTATTCAACCTTTTTGGCTCGTGTACCACTAAATTCACGACAAACTTTTCGCGTACCACCAAAAAAAATATAATGTACTGAAAAAAAAATTAGATCAATAAATACCAAACAATTTTAAAATTTTTAATCCATTTTATTTATGTATGTAGATGAGAGTGTTACTTAAATTTAAAAATTCAAAATTTACAAAAAAGGTATACTTTTATGATGATTTTTCTTTTTGTTTCCAATTGCAAAATAGAAATCGTAAAAATTTTAAAAGATTTCGCGCACCACCTGCAAATTTTTCGCGTACCACCAAGTGGTACGCGTACCATAGGTTGAATGGCACTGATCTACATACACATTTTATTCTTTTTTTTTAATTTATTATTCGAGATTGCCTCGATATCTTCTTTTGTTTTTTTAAGGCAAAAAATGGTTTATCACCTAAACCGCGTAAGTAATTGTAGAAAAGACGTTAGATTGAAAACATTATGTGACAGAGAAAATATTTACAATACCTACATTTAACTATGTTATGTGATGTAGTAAATATGATAGACCATGCCTTGTTGTTGAAGCGAAAAAATTAAAAGAGTCTTGTTGGCAAGTTTATTATTTAAATTATGTCATGAAAAAATCGGAAAAATAAGCTAAATGTCCGTCCAAGAGAATTTTTTTTTTGTTAAGCGGATGTCCCTGTTCGCTCATGAGAAGCGTCCGTTCAAGGAAAAGCGACTGCAATTCTTTTTTTATGGAGCGCTGCCGGGACCTGGCAACAATGTTCGTCTAATAGGGGTGTCCGCTTATGGGAAGAGTTCGTTAAGGGAGATTCCACTGTAATTAGAATAAATTTTTTTTAAAAACTTCCACGATGAAAATATTATACGCTTTTCCAGTATTCGTCCGGGATGAACTAATATGGCATTTACACCAGACAAAAATCTAGTATTTACGAGATTCCTAGCAAAATCTTGTTAATTTTGACTAGATTTTCTATACAAAACAAAACCTACTTCGTCACTAGATTTTGTCAAAATCTACTCAAAATCTCGTAGAACATAGTGATGCAACTATGGTTTTTCGTAAATTGTACTGAAAAATGCTACGCCGTTTAATAACATACCTTTCAAGGGTGTCCGCGCCAGCTGTTTTGCATTTGAATAATAATTTGTTGTATGGAGTTTGACATTTGAAAATGAAAATTCCAATCAACTGGTTTTATCATGGATAGGAAATCTTAAAAAATTTCACGAATAACCCGATGTAAACGGTAGAGATTTTGATAGAGATTTCAATTGAAATCAACTAGATTTCGGTTTGGTGTAAATGGCATATAAGAATGACCCAACTGTTGCAAAACTGATATCACTTTTATATTTACCGAATGGTAATGTAAAATACAAAGTCAGTTTTAATATGGCTTTCCACGATTGGGCCTTCTTCATTAATAATACAGTAATGATGCGAATACCTAAAAATTGTTAATTTCTGGTACGAAATTAGAAGCTCTGAGGTAGGGTAGGATTTGATAATAATTTGTGAATAATTGATCGTCGAAATACATTCATTCATAAAATTTATTATTTATTTATTTATAAAATTTTATATATAGTATAATATTTCATAAAAAATAAGTTGGATCACTTTCGAAAAATTTTGTTTGGTGGACTGTTTCTGGGTCTTGTCCATATAACAAAATTGAAAAATTATATTTCAAAACTAACAAATTGTTTCAGAAAAGCGTGCATGAGTGAAATTTTTTTATCGTGAGCATGCATGAGCGTGATTGAAAAATCGCTCACGATCCCATCTCTAATACCTACATATCATTGCGAAGTCATGTCAACCCCTTTCATATAAAAATCGTTACGATTTGGGTAATATTTTGGTTCCGAAATCGGAAGATTTTGTCGACCAGTCGTTACGAATTCTTTACGAAATCTTAACATTTGGTTTGTTGGGATAAATCTAAAAGAATAATAGTTACTGAATCATAAAATAGCTGTAAGTAAATCCAAAAACTGAAGTGAACACAAATTGAATTCAATTCTATTGTATTCTATTTAATGTTTTTTTTTTATTTTATAGGAAATTTTAAATGAAAGAAAATTGAAATCGAAGTCACCAAAAACTTTAAATAAGATTTCATTGTGTTGCGTTTCGTTGCATTGCATTGCGTTGCTTTTTATCTGTCTCCACATTGTCTTTATTTTTGTGTATGCTAATCACAAAACAGACCTTTAGTTGTCTGTCACAGGGTCGTCAGGTTATATAAATGGTGAATTCTTGACATTTTAGTGGTGTCTGTCTGTCTGTTTGATCGACGATCACGCACGTAGTAGAGCTGCAAAACTATCGATAGTCGCGCCATTCGATACTTTTGATAGTTTTTGGCGATGCTATCGATAATATCGATAGTCTCGAATATTTGCAATATTGCCTATAGCAAAAAATTTATGTAAATAAAATTTAAAATTATTTTATCTTCCTTAAAGTAAAAAAGTGGAGTTTTTTAGAAACTTGAGTTTTATTGCAAATAACCATAAGAAAACGAAAAAGTAAACAAATCGTATATAATTATACAAAAATTAAATTAAAAATAAATAAAAAGCAAAAGAAATTTGTATATTGTCATTAATTTATTAGTTAGTTAAATAGTTAGTTAGTTTGTTAGTCCCGGTCCAGATTTGCATTTTTTGTTGCAGCAACTTGTTATTTTTTAGTGAGAAAGAGCAATAGAAGAATACAAAATGTATATATTTCTATATAAATAAATATATATAAAAAAGGAAAAAGGTACGTTATTAATTGTCTAAGCTATTGTAGTTAACCGGCCTTAACATAGCGTCCAGACGAGACAATTTTTTGTCATACCGAATGTCAAACTTCATATACAAAAATGAGCTGACAAAAGCAGTTTAATTGTTTATATTAACATTGAATTTTGTCATAACAAAAAAATGGCTAGTATAGACGCTATGCAAGTTGGCATAAGTCATCACATTAGATTAAATACAGCTGTTTTAAAAATAATAGCACCACGAAATAATATGGACAACTAACATTAAAATTCAAAATCTTTAAAAATAAATCGAATATTCATAAAAATAAAATAAAATAAAAATTGTTTTGCAGGTAATTTACCTAGCTTTTACTTTCGTAACTAATGATTATATAATATGAGTATTAATATATTTTTTAGATAAACATTTATATCTTGATTTATTTTCAATTTCATAATTTTGTATTTTTGGTAACAATTTAGTTGATAATTTTCAGTTATCATGAAATTTTTCTACCGTTAATTTTTCAGACGTTTTAATTTTTTACTTTAACATTTTTTTTTAACTAAGGAAATACAAATTATTAATATAACTTTTTTAGTTTATGAACTATGTACTCTACTTACAAACAATTTAGCGTTACAAGTGATCTGTAAGCAGAAACTGGACCCCCGTTGAGTAGTCGTCCGTTTCTACCCGCCGCAAATTTCATTTATGTATCAAAACCGTTAGTAAAAAATATTTGTATTTTTATTTTATTTGTTTTTGGTATTGAAACGGCCATATCTGATGATGAAAAAAATCAAAACTTATTTATTTATTTTCAAATTGATTTTAGTCGTTTTTTTAATATTACAAAGCCGCCATCAGAGCTTTGCTGATTTTTCTCGATAGTATCGCTATCGGGATAAAAACCATCGATAGTCCACTTAAAACCAAACTATCGATACTATCGATAGGTCCATCGACAGTTTTGCAGCTCTAGCACGTAGCGTTATTTGATCATATAAAAAGGACAAAAAGTTTAAAACAATTAAAAAACTTGTTGTAAAATTATTCCTGCAGGTTTCTTTCTTTTGCTTTGCTCTCGAGCATTTCAAATTCATTGAATATCTGTAATATTTTAAATATCATCATACATACATATGTATGTTGTACATAACGCACCACATTAAATGTAACCCCCCCTTCGTATAGTAATTACACATATCAGCCTCTACTGCTTCCGAATGGCCATTAGATTTATTCGTTCGTCCCTTTTCATTCAATGTCTTTATGCAGCAACAACTTACCACAACTTTATAAAATAAACTTTAGAAAATATGTACATAAAGTTTATCTAAATCAAAAAGGTAAATTCTATTGTCAAAAACTCTACACTCCTGTCTGTCAGTTTGGAACATTTGCGCACTATTTAAAGTGGAAATTAGTTCACATGTGGCTGTGTGTTTAGTGAAGTGTATTGTGTGGTCCGTTCGTCCGGCCATTGAGTGAAATAAATGAAGTAAATAATTGAATTTTCCTTTATGTTATCGTTGTTGTTGTTGTTTTGTTTTTTATATTGTCATTGTATTTTAGAAATTGGCACAATACAAAATGTGTGTTTAGTGTGTCTGTGGTGTTGACATTTTCATAAAACATAAAACACTCGGTCTTCTTTTTTTTTGTCTTTTATTTCTTTGACGTTTTTGTATTTGGGGCAATAATTAAATGTGTGCTGGAAAATTATATTTATTTTTGTATTTTTTTTTTTTTATTTCTAATTGAATTAATTCTTTGAAAAAGCTGTTTTTTGTGAGTGCATGTGTGTGAGTGTGCGTGTGTGTGTTGAACTTAAACTGTTCCTTGTGGCTTCGTCTGATTTCTTCTACCGATTGATTGGCATTTGAGTGATCGAACATTGAGTGCGCAGTGCAGTGCAGTGCGTACGTTTCGTGTAGGAAAAGTATTGTGTTGCGTATTGGTTTAGTTTAGTTGTTGTTTTTTTTTTTTTTTTTTTTTTTAAGAAGATGCATTTGTGAGAGTGTTTGCAGTCTTGATATTTTCTTATTTTTTTTTTTTTTTTGTTTTTTTTTCAGAAATTTCTTTAAAATTCTTTAGCTTTTTTCTCTCATTATTTTTCGAGGAGTACGTGTATGTTTGTTTCTCTTATTGCTTGCACAATTTGTTAAGAAAATATAAAAATAATTGTTTACTGTTTGAAAAAGGAAAACCTTTTTATTTGTTATTGCTGTTGTTGTTGCTGCTATATTGTTATTTGTGATGTGTCTGTCTATCCGTCCATCCGTCTATCCGTCCAGTTATGTTTTATTTTCTTTTAGCCAACAAACGACAAACGCACTTATCTCCTTATTATTATTACTATTATTGTTTTTTTGTTTTTATTTTATTTCTATATATTTTATTTTATTTACTCTGAGCAAACACATTTTTAAGTATCATTCTTCTGCTCTGGCGTATGAGAAGAATAAAACTGCTAGGAATGTACATTTGGGAGCATTTTTATTTTGTTTGTTTTATATGTGGTACACATATATGTATATTTTTTATAGCATATTCATCCTCATTGTATATTTATGAGCATAGTGGCTAACCAGCAAGCAAGCAAGCCAGCAAGCAGCAACCGGCCAGGAAAGCCATCGTTGAAGCAACAGCAGCAGCAGCAATCCTATATCTACTCGTATGTACATATGAATATGTGTGATGCTTGCAGACGGAGTGTACAACAATGTAAAACGGTTTGTCTGCTGAGGGCCTAAAGTGCATTTAGTTTAGTTTCGTTTAGATCAGTTTTGACTGTTCTTTGTTTGTGTAAGGAAGGCGAACTTAAAATGTTGTTTTGGAATATGCAAAATTTAAACAAACAAAAGAAAATTAACATATTGCAAAGTTTTATAAAATTTCTGAAAAGTACGTCAAGCCTATTTTTTTATTAATTATCTATTACATAAATACAGTCAAAGACTGGTATAACAAATACGCGTTTTAGCGAAAATCCGATATAACGAATGAACAAATTTTTCCATTACGTACCCTATATTACGAATGGTCAACATATTTTACGTCCGGTTTAGCGAGTGGTACAGAAAACGCAAAACCAAAAGTCGTTACAATGTCGTTAGTTTTTCTCTTAGATTTTGTTGTTAACTTTTTAGTGGGAGAGCATGCATGTTGGCATTTTCAAGCATAAGTTGTGTTTGATGTTTTGCGAAAACAGGATGGTGAATAGATAAAGAATAGCATTCAGTGAAAATATTAATATTTTGTAGGATTATAAGAAGGGTTAAGCCTTTCAGTGGTACTGTACCATCTCGCTAATCCGAATTAACGATTGTAGACCCTGATTCGGATGAATGAGTTATTCGGATTACTAGATGTGCTGGTATTACGTATTATAATTCACTATATTCGAAAATAAATCACCAGCCAGGATTTCAAAACTAATTTATTTTATTTTTATTAATCAAGAAAGAAAAAATTAAAGATTTTTTAAATAATATTTTTTTAACATAATTTGTGATGCAGATTTGCTTCTCTTTCTTTGCACATGCTTCCAAAGCCTTGTTCCGGAATTCTTAAAGCATCAATATGTTCTCTATTTGCCGCATACCTCGTTCCTTTGCCCAATCTATTGCAGTATATAAGGCTTGCACAGTTTCACGATTTTTAATTCACGTGTTTCATTCATAATTATATGCACATTTTCTGTGTCTGACTCTGAACTACTACACGAAGTATTGTCAGTGTTAATAATCCAGCTAAGAATAATTTCATCTTCAGAAATTCGCACGTCATTATTGCGGTGAAATAAGTTGCTTATTGTGCGAAAATCTTCTGGTTCTTCAACACAATCATTCTCAGGCATTTCTTGTTGTAACAATCATAATGGGATGTTATCATCTGATGCCCACCTCTGTGAATGAACATGCTTCCAACAAGAATTTATAGAAGAATTGCAACAAGACGTAAAGCATACATATGTACTTATAAATAATTACATACATACAATATCAATCATAGAAGGCTCTGCATCTCAATGATGTCCCTCCCGTTAGTTTTAAAATTCCACACATGGTTTTATGAAGAAAAAAACGAGATTGCAACCAATTCGGTCTACAGAGTATGTAATGCGTCATAAATTCAATTCGGATTACTGGATAATTCGGATTACATATCTTCGGATTAGCGAGCTAGCACTGTATCTCCAAAATATAGGATACCAAAAATCATCAATACGTACGAGTAACTTTAAAAAAGATAGAAAATAAAATTGTGGAAAACTTGAAATATACAAAGAATGCAACTAAAAATCGACAATCTCTTAAAAAAGGTTAATATCCCATAAAGGAAAAAGATATTCCACTGTCATATAAATATATTACAACCTTAGTTGGGCAAAATACATGGTTTGCGGTATTAAAAATAGAAAATACTTACACATCATGCAATGATGAATTTTAATGGAATTTACTTCTTCTATAGATCATGAAATAATTCTTATTTTATGATTTTGGTTTTATAAAATCATAAGAAGGTCGAAGATAAAATTCAACATTTGCACAATTCTTATTTTATTTTATTTTTAATGTTATATTTACCATTAGCATTTTTATTGCTTAAATTAATATTTTTCTACAAATTTTTTTTATTGAGCCAGAATTTTAATAAGAGTACAAAACCACAACAAAACATGAAAAATTCTTTGATTACTATTTTCTGTGCGGCAGAGTCAGCAAAACAACAACAATAGCATGCCGTTTCATGTCACCTGTGGTCTTCTATGTGCGTAGAAGTTGTTTTGAGCAAAAAGTAGCGAAGTCAAAAAAATCGTCAAAGTATAAGCGAGGATACTAAATAAAAATCGTCAAACGTCACTTTATGAAATTCGCTATAAAAAATCGTCAAAATGACGTAATTTCATCACGTTTGGCACCCCTGGTCGTATGTCATGCTGCTGATGCTTGATTACAGTTTCCAAAGATCCTCCCGCCTTTTTTTTAATTAAGGCATTTGAAGATCTTTTTGAACTACTCCTCGCATGTATAAGTGTATTTGTTCATCCATATGCTACCATAAATATTTGAGTTGTATTCGGTTCTGTTGGTTGTGTTTTATTTCAACAAAAAAAAATTGTAAAAAAAAATACAAAATACAAAACATTAGTTACAAAACGAGAACGAGAGACTTTAAATACAAACATTTTTTGTGCGTTGATGTGCGGACTGGACTGATGATGATGATCACAACGAGGAATGAGTATTAAACGCATTTGTTTTACAAAAAATAAATAAAAAAAAACAGCACAAAATTTAAAAATAAAGGCTAAACAACGTTAAGTGCTGCACACAAAAAAAAATATTAAAGTCATCATTTATTCCCCAGGCATGATTTTATTGTTGAAATTGTTAACCAGGATGAGTTCGTCGTCGTCGTCGTCGTATTTAAAATTATTATTATTTCTTTTTTCATTCTCTGCATCTTTTTTTCCGAACCACATGATTATTGATATTTTACAAACAAGTCAATGTAAATAGAGTTTGATTACATTAATGGCATTAGACCAGTTCATGTTCACGTTCATGTTTGTGTTCGTGTTTGTGTTCGTGAGCGTGTGCGTGAGCTTGTGAAGTTGGTAAAAGTGTGAATTGTAACTTTTGGCCAATGAAGAAGCTTTGTTGTTAAATTAATTTATATCGAGAGTGGATGTGGATGGATGTTTAGTGGTTACAATAATTGTTTAGATTGGTTAAAAAAAATATTGTATTGTTGAAAAGTTTTAAAATGAGAAATTAAATTGGTGAATGATGGATGACATTATTATTATTATTATTTTGGGATAATGAATATCTGAATGAGTCTGTGGCTTTTAATTTCTTGTGGTGGTTTTATAAAACCATTTAAAAATTTGTAAATTAAGAACTTGAGAAGTGGTGTTTACACAACCCAGACAGACTGGCAGATAGACAGACAGACGTTGGAGTTGAGTGGAAAGTTTTTTATGAAAATTACTTTTTGACTGCCTGAACCGTAATAAACCCGTCGTCACTAAATATATACGAGAAATTTCGTCTTATTCCCGGCATACAAAGGTACCAGCTGGTCGGGATGAAATTCACTTCAACAGGAATATTATCTAGTAAAGCCTGGCTGTGGCACATCAACATTTTCTTTTTTGCGTCTCGATGATGGTTTCTCGATTTATATGAAGTTTTCTCAGGGAGCGCGCTATACGACTTGTTGTAGTTGGTATTTCATTAAACGAGCTCAAGATTAATCCAGCTGTACTGCAAGGCTCCATTCCTCAATTTCTTATTTTTCTAAATGCCCTTCTTTGTCCAATTTCCAATCCAGTATATTCCTTTTGCGGATGATAGCAGCATATTTGCCACTCGTACTCATTCGGTAATAGAGCAATACTGTTGGAATCGCGATCATGTAATAATCTCTGAATCTGATCAAGCGAAGAGAGGTTCAATTTTAACGCTTTGCAAGACCCAGACTGGCCATAGCGTTGTATAGAAAAATTAAAAAATCTTAAATCCAAAAGTTTTCGCACTAAAAAAATATGAGTTTGGGGATAACAATAATTATGCATATTTTAATTATTATTTTTTAGTTCCGAGAACCTCCGGGTTGAGTCCAAAGATAAAAATAAATTAATTAACTGCTTTTTATTAACTGCCTGTCTCATTGTTTTAAACAACATTGCGTAAATGTTATTTCAATATAGGAATCATGTTAAATTAACGTGGAATTTCCTGTAATTTTAACTTCTTCTCATATTATTTCAATATGGCTGTAATATCAATTCTAAATGGCTGAATAGTTGATTCGATATTAAATTTATTTCGATTCAACATGAAATTCGTGTTGTTATAAATTTTTTTAATATTTTTTCAATATCTTATTTTCAATGTTATTTTGACATGTCAATCTCTTTGATTCAATTGGCGTACAAAGTCAATTCAACATGATTTCTAGTTGTTTTAAAAAGGATAACTATAACTTTTATTTTAATTTAATATCATGTTAAATTAACCTGAAACGCTTATGAAGCAAAATTGTTAACAAAAGTAGTTAAATCAACATTGTTTTCGTTGATTTTACAATGATCTTTTTCTGTGTGTACACAAAAATGAAAAATTTCTTATTTCAGGATGAGTTTTTCCGATAAAAATTCAAAAAAATCTTTCAGTTTCTTCTTCGTCTTTGTTAGCGTACTTATTTTTCTCTTTGTAATTTTGTATATTGTGTGTGTTAGCATAATTGTGATTTCCCATAGCAAAGCAATTCCGTTCCGTTGTTGCTTGTCAAGACGGGGTGGGGGGGCAGTTGAAGCTTGAAGAATCATTTTAATAATATTGTAAATTTCTGTAATTGAAAAGTAGCATTTTTCGCATACCGAGATGAACTACGAGAAGACAATCAATTGAATATGAAACTTAGTTGATTCTTGCATTCTCAAAAGTTTTCCCAAGAATTTTAAATCCTGAATAATTTAGATTGCTTTAGCCAAAGTTCAAGTTGAAGGAACTCCTCCTTTAATATGTTAATACGCCTTATCGAACCTCATACAAGTAAAGCAATCCCCAGCAAAGCAATTCATTGTTCCAAGCTAATTATTTTTTATGATCCTGGTTTTGAAATACTACACGTGTAATAGACCTTTAATTGCTTAACAATTAAGCACTTTTTTGTGTTTTTTTTTATTTTTTTTGCTTGCCAAGATTAAAATCATTAAACCTCTGTGCGGTAGACAAGATCTAGATAATTCTACTGTTTTGTGTTTTCTAATTTCTATTTTATTGTTTAGAGAATAGAGAAGAAGAAAAAAATAAAAGAAAAGAAATAAAAAAAACAGTAAAACATTTGGTTTAGATGGGTGTGAAAAGATAACAAGACATTGACGGTTAACTAAACAAATGATGAATGTACACACATACATACATACACATTTCAGAAGGACAACAATCGTCTATTGTCCTTGAATTGCGCCACTTGAACAACGATATAAGAAAAAGTATTTATGAGTGTGCGAGTAAGTTTATTGAAATAAATTACTTAACACTTTATTTTTTATTGTTTTGATAGTTTATTTTTTTTTCTTTCTATGGGGAGTTTTTGTTTATAAATGGTTTTCTGATTGCGAATATTTGGTTTCACACGTTAAACTGTCTGTCAAAGACAGTTTGCAATTCAATTTACACGGCGGCCCTCCTAAGAGTTTAGAGAAAATTCTTTGATCGTCAAGTTAAAACCACTTAAGTATTGTTTGTTAAATAGTGACACATCTGTTTCAACTTTCCTTTGTTGATTCAGTTTTGCAAAGTATTTTGTTAAGCATTTCAAAAAAAAAAGATTAATCAATATTTACTGTCAAGGAGTATGGATGGATGGTACACATTAAGCATAAACATCTTCTTTATTTCCGCTTGGCAAACATTTTAACTGGAGCGGGGAATTGTTCTGGATTCTCTTCCTCATTATATCGTAATTCTTATAGTTTTCACACCTTGATGCACTGCAGGCCGACGGAGATGGAATCACCAATATCCGATACATGTCTGGAAAATTTAAATTGGAAAATATCAATAAAATAGTGATGAAACACCGTGTCCCGTTGTCGAATTTGTGCATGATACTACTTTTGTTAATAATTTTGCTTCGTGAGCGTTTCATGTTAATTTAACATGATATTAAAGTAAAATAAAAGTTATAGTTATCCACTTTAAAACAACTAGAAATCATGTTGAATTGACATTGTACGCCAATTGAATCAAAGAGATTTATATGTCAAAATAACATTAAGATCCTTATGGAAACAACATTAAGAAAATTTATAACAACATGAATTTCATGTTGAATCAAAATAAATTTAATATCGAATCAACTATTAAGACATTTAGTGTTAATGTTACAGCCATATTGAAATAACATGAAAAGATTTGAAAATTACAGGAAATTCCACGTTAATTTAACATGATTCCTATATTGAAGTAACATTTACGCAATGTTGTTTAAAACAATAGGACGGGCAGTTAATAAAAAAAGCAGCTAATTAATTTATTTTTAACTTTATTCATTTATAAATACACACATATAGCAAATACATTTAGTTTTACAAACATTTATTTCTTAAATATATTTTACGATTATTAATTGGAAAAGCATGTAAAGGTGGGCTTGGGAATCTTGTGTCGTATTTTGTACAACTGAAATGTTTATTATAATATTCCGTCACTAACAAAATTAATGTTTTCTCCTCCGGTTGCTAAATTTTCCACAAAGCTTGTTAAATTAATATTATTATTGTTTAGCTGCAGACATAATAAAGAATTTATTTCACTTAAAATTTATAACATTTCACTTCTGATACGTAGTGAATGAAGCTGCGATAGAATGAAAATTGCTGTTCGTTTAATGCTATAAAGTAGCGATACTTTTTGAATTTTTTCTCTTTTATCATGAATTAATTTCATTTCAATATGGTTCACGTTGTTTCAACATGTTTCATGTGTTTTTTAACATACAGCAATTTTATTTTAATATTATTTCACTCATTATTAATATTTCACAAATTTGATTTAACTTTTTTAACATGTTAATTTAACATAAGCCAACGTTTGCTAATATTTAAAATTGACAGTTTCTTCAAAGTATTCCAATGTAATTTTTAATGTTTATAACAATGTTAATTTTACAATATTCAATCTTGTTTCATCTATATGTAATGTTAATTTCACATGAAAAACTGTAATTACAAAATTAAACATTGACTGATGTTATTTTAAACCTGTAAAAGGTAAAATTTAAAATGTACAATGTTATTTCAAAGTGATTAATTTTAAATCAACATATTTTAATAATAAATTAACAATTTTAACCATTGATTTAACTTAAAACAATGTTAAAAGTAAATTCAATTGGATTTTTTCTACAAAACGATGAACAAACCGAAAGGTAGGAAGAGCTTGATGAAACTGAAATTCTAGAGCCGAAAATAAAACACGAAGATGTCATTAAGCACTTCGGAATGGACTCGGCAAAACAATATTAGTAGCACAAATTTAAGGTTTTTGAGAGAACTTCAAGAATATGCCATTAAAAAAATACATCTATTCCAATAAGCAGACTGTGTTTATACAATTTTTTAAATAAATTATTTTTGTATTACGGTGTTTTTATGAACAATTCCTTTTCTTATACGACTACATATTTTTAAAGAATATTTTTTTTAAATAACTATAATTTTGATAAAATATTAAAAAAAAACTATGCATATTTATAGCTACTAGTGTATCCAGCGGCCGACTCAATTGACCGCGTTCTAGAAATTAATATTAAAACATTTACATAAATACATACGATCAAATACAAAAAAAAAACATTGTAAATTAACAACTTAAAATTATGTCTCATTTCTATGCAAAAGCAAATTGGACAAACACACATGCGCACTTTGTTTAATATTCAAGTTGAAGCTGATACATGCATGCGTTAGTAGCAACTTTAAACGCTTATAGCTCATTAAATATCGAACCGATTGAAATAAAATTAAGATTGTGCACATCTATGTAAAACCCCGTTTAAAAAGATATAAATAAAAAAATAAATAAATAAATAATCTGTTTAGTATTACGGCCGTAAAATGGATATAAAACAATGTGTTTGCCTATTAATAATATAGATGAATAAAATAGGCGCCGCTATTAATTTTTAATTTAGTACTGGATATAAAAAACAATTCGCTTTAACGAGCAGGCCGGACAATCATTAGGTTCGCTAAATCGAAAAACTGCTGTATTATTAACGATTTTCTTTTTAATATCTTTCAATAATTTATTTGATTCTTTTGCAAAGAATTTCTTCTTTTTCTTGTTCTATAGTGCGTCTTTTCTTCTCTTTTATTTGGAAATATCAGACGATTTATTACCTTTTATGTTCACAATAATTGTCAACGAAAAACTGTTAACAATTATTGGCAAGTACGAAAAAGTTACGTCTTCACTGGTGATAACATAATTATGATATTTGCTGCAATATAGTATGTTAATAAATTTATTGTCAGTGAAGACGTGGGGTCAAGGTCGGTCCACAGATAACAATAAATATAAAAACGTTATTCCTGCAATAATTCCCTTTCTCTCCCGGGAAAGCTTCTTTCGGGGTATTTAATTACTATTAACAAATATTTAGCTAAATGTTTAACAAAAAACTTTTGTTTGTTGAGGGTTTTATCTGCATTTCATTGGTGCTAAAGCCAAATTATCAGTAGACCTTAAATTTTAATTTTTAAATGTTTCAAACCTCTTTACTTATACAAAAACTTTTAAAAACTCAATGATAATTATAAAAATTACAATAGTATAAGCATATATAAGCTTTGAAACTTATTCAAAAAAAAAAAAAAAAAAAAAACTTTTTCTAAATTTTATGCAAAGAAAAATCATAATTGAAAATTAATTACAAAAAAACACAAAATTAATTAATTTCTATTACAATATCATGAAAACTATACAACTTCCCCTGTTCCATTTTTATAACTTTAGAACTTTTACTGTACCTACGAGTATTTCATTTCAATAATGTAAAAATCAAGGCAGATCCACATCAGATAGTCTTATCCGAATTCGCCTTGCAAATTAGAACAGATGTGTCAAAAACGCTTGACAAATTTATGAGAAAATAAAAAAAAATTAAAATTAAAATAAATATATGTCTGGAAAGTGTGGATATAAAAATGGTTACGGAAACTCTGGATATGCAAAGCCACAAATAGTGCAAAATGTGTTGCCAATAACTTACTAATAATATGTGGCTGCAAGTTAAAATTTTGCACTACACCAATGTCGGTTACAGCTAATGGCGCTGTGGCTTATCTGCCGCCACAATTATATCACCAGCAGTACTTGCATGGCCGTTGGTCCTGCCAAGTGCAATTAATACCTCCTCCCACAAATACATAATAATCACTCAGGGTATTAAAGGGTCCGCCATCTAACGTTTTTTTTTCCAGCTAGTGCTTATTTCGTGAATGGTAACACTTAGCTCATGTCTGATTTGACAGATAATTAGTTTTATCCTTCCGCTGAACGAATATGGTTGTGTATACACTTGAACAAAGCTGGGAAATATTGCGACATTACTTTGAAAATGTCGATGCCGATTTTGCCAAAAAAAAATCATCTTTTCAGATGAAGCTCATTTTGATCTTGGCGGGTATGTAAACAAGCCAAATTGTCGCATTTGGGGCACAGAAAACCCGCACGCATACATTGAAAAGCCGACGCACCCAAAACGAGTCACTGTTTGGTGCGGATTTTGGTCCAGAGGCATAATTGGGCCATTTTTCTTCGAAAATGAGCAAGGAGTGGCCGTTACAGTCAATGGCGATCGTTATCGGGCCATGTTGAACGAATTTTTATTCACAAAAATTGATGAGGAGGATATTGGCAACATTTGGTTTCAACAGGACGGCGCTACGTGCCACACAGCCGAAGCTACACACGATGTTTTGCGCCCTGTTTTTGAAGATCGCATTATCAGCCGCAGAGCTGATGTCGTTTGGCCACCTCGGAGCTGCGAGTTGACACCGTTGGACTATTATTTGTGGGGTGCCGTCAAAGATAAGTGTTACGCCGACAAGCCAGAGACAATTGACGCTTTAAAGGACAATATTCGTGAAGCCATTGGTGACATACAGCTGCACACAATCGATAATGTGCTTAAAAATTGGACCGATAGTGTAGGCTACTGCATGGCCAGCCGAGGCAGCCATTTGAATGAAATTATTTTTCATTATTAACCGGAAGGATTGTACTTTGAAATAAAAAAGAAATTTGAGAAAATATTCAGTAGTTTTTTTATAGCATTTTCAAAAAAAAAAGTTATCTGGCGGACCCTTTAGTAGCTTTCCAGTTTCCGCTGGTGGTTCAGCTGGTACTATTAGTGGTATGCTAGTTGCTGATACTGCCTCAGCTCTATAGTCGGCTGGTATGGATAAGCAACAGCAATATAATTTATAAAATAGAGCACAATGTAAGAAGTTTTTTTTATATGAAAAATTTTATTTCAAATAAAAAATCTATTCAATTTTTTCTTTCTTATGTAAACAAACAAAATAATTTAAAAAATTTTGGCAGGCAAAATTCAAGCGAATTCAGTCACCTGATCCCTCGAAGCCACCTTTTGCGAATTCGCCTTGGTAAAAATAAATAAATGTTTAAGAAATTATTAAAAATGTATGTGTGTTCCTATTATTATTACCGACAGTGTACTTCTTTCAATGAGATATTCCATGAACCACATAGATTATTTCATTCATCGATTATTTTATTTATGATCTGCATTGCTGATCATACTATTTTTGTAAACCGTGCGATCATTACACAGCCAACTGTCAAAACTTTACACTTTTCAATTTTTAATTTTTTTTTTATTAAATAAATTCAATATAAATCAAACAACAATAGAATTTAGTTTAGGATTATGATCCGTCATCTGTAAAAACACAATATCTAACCACATTCTAAAGAACGGATAATAAACACGATGATTATGACGACTACACAACATAATTATGAGTTTATTATACATAAATATTAATAAAAAAATCTTCGACATGATACTGCAAAAAAAATACTAATAATAATAAAGAAGTATAAAAAGGAAAAGTATTATATAAAAGCATTAATAAAAGATAATAAAAGAGTGTATTTTGCGTTCGCTTGAGAAAGGTTAAACAAACAAATGCTTGTAGCACAAACGTTTTTCCTTCTTCATTTAAATCTTTTTGTGATCCTTTAAGAGCATTTCATCAAGTACTTTTTGTTCAAAACTACCTGCACTTTTTTTAACATCCCATGTTTTCTTAATAAGACAAATAAAGTAAAAATATCTTTTTTTATTTAAAAGTAAACAATCGGAAAACGCAAGTTGTGATCTTCAGATATTTTAACTTTTTTGTTGTATTTTTTTTCGTTTTGTTCTTCTTTTTTGAAGACCTAATTACCTTCTTTAATCAGTTTAGCTTGTGAGTGGGACATACATAATTGTATTATTTGTCGAAGAATGGTATTTACTCTTATCGTCCCTTCCAGTCATCCCCAGAGCAACACCTTAAAGAACAATTATAAATTTATAATACGAGTATCATCACAATACTTATAATTAATACGCTTTTTGATTTTTATTTCATTCAATTTGAAATATTTTTGTTGATATTTTGTGAAGTCTTTGGTTGGTAGGTTGCCAGACTAGACAGCGCCAGCCATCCAGATCGATTGCCCTCCAATTAGGGATGCCAATCGAGATTGATTTTAAAAATCCCAGAATTTCGGAATTTAAGTGTTTCTTAAAGCTGGATTCAGCCATAAAATTTTTGTCCGGACAAATTTTTTTTCATATGTAATTTGAAGAAGAGAGTACAAAATTAAAAAAAAATTATTCCATTCACAAGCTCGTATTAACGTCGTATGTGTTGTGTAATCGTCTAATTACACAGTAGAGTATTTTTGTTGTTGGTAATTTTCATACAAAAGTGCGTTATAGTGCTGGCAAATTCTACTACTTTTCATTACTCAATAATATTCAATACTTTTCATTTTGGTACTCAATACTACTCGATACTTTTAACCGATTTTTTGAATTTGTAACGCATAATTTTTATCTGCGAATTGAAGTATTTTCTTCAAAAATTTAAAATAGATCTTCAACTATTATTGGTTTTGTATGTCTTTTATTATTAAATAAAAAATAAATGTAAAGCTAACTTTTAATTTAACGTTAACAACAACTTAAGAAATAATTTAATTGTTCTCAAAAAAAAATTATTTAGTTTTGATTTGATTAAAGAATCTTACACCCAGTTGTCTTTTTATACACCGATGTATTTTTATGCACTACTTTAGCCACTCAACTTCCTTAAAAATACAACTCTGAAAGTAGCGAGTAACTACTTTTGAGTATTGAGTAAGCAAAAAAAGGAAATACTCGATACTCGGTACACACTACTCAATATTTTGCCAGCACTAGTGCGTTATAATTATACGTTTGAATTTTATATGTTTTATAAATGGCTGTCTTGCGAGGCCAGGTATGGAAAAATTCTATTTGTTAGATTAATTTGTAAAAACCTTTTAAATATGTGATAAGTAAACCTAGAAAATATATTCTTCTTAATAATAAATATATACTTGATTCATTTCAATTTAATTTGCAAACCATTTTAATGAAAATTGTTTGTCGCGAAAACGTTAATAAGTATTTCGCGTAAAATTCGAATTCCCATGTCTGGTGTAATTTCATAGTATCAACTGAGTTGAGTGTGGATCGACTACTGTGGTAGAAGATTTTAATGAAAACAAAATTTAAGAAGATGTATGAATGAATGAATGAATTGCTCTTGTTCGAAAAACACATCACACTGCCACCAAAGATCTAATGTACGAGGGCGGATTGATATTGAAGCTACCTAGCGCTAGATGGCAGCACAACCACACTTTTTTTAGAAATTGCAATCTGTCAAACGTCAGCTGTTCAAATTTCACCCAAATTCATCAGTTTATTTTCTGTAGTCATTTGAAGTGAGCAACTTTTGTGTTTCTTGAAAAATGGAAAAAAGTGAATTTCATGCAGTGATCAAACTCTATTATTTGAAAAGGAAAACGACGAAAGAGACAAAAGAAAAGCTCGATAAACATTACGGTGAGTCTGCCCCGTCAGAATACGTGGTAAAATATTGGATTGCTGAATTTTAACGCGGCCGAACAAGCACTGCAACAATCCCATCAACAGGAAAGCCAAAAGAGGTGGTTACTGAAGAAAATATCGATGAAAATCCTCCCTTGATATCGTTATGAATGATCGCCGAGTCAAGTTACGTGAGTTTGTTGAAATGGTAAACACATCATATGAACGTGTGTTCAACATTTTGCATGAACATTTGCATATGAAAAAGCTATCGGCAAGATGGGTGCCTTGTTTGCTCTTGACTGATACATTTTGTTACACACTATCAGTGAAAAATCAATATCGCCGCTGACTGTCACTTAACCGCAAACATTTTTGTGGTTCACTGTTGACTGACAAAATTTGTGTTCACACTGTCGATCAAACCAAAATTTGAGGAAAACTGTCACTCATGTTCGTTAGTGTGTACCCCACTTAACGTTGCATTCTATTTTCTATAAACCACACATACAGATTTTCAATTGAACAGAAATAAAACAGCTGATTCATAACAGAACAGACCGCACATAGGCGTATTAACCAGTTAACATCATTATGGCAGCTGACTATATTTTTTGCGTTGCTTATGCTTTATATTTCGAATGTCAAAATACATACATACAAAATACAACACGCTGGCTTATATTTTTCTGTATCTGTGTTCTCAGTTTTTTGACAGAGACCATATTTTTACACCAATAAAAATTCCTGTTGTTTATGTATTGTAATTGTTGTACTAATAATGTAACCTAATTAATACGCCTAGGAACATGCCAACCAATTTTAAAATATCCCACAACATTTACTAAATTCCCGTGGTATCTTATTTACTCCGCCAAATACCCCTTAACTCTGGCAACATTATGTAGCCGGATATGAAACATACAATTACAACTAAACGATTTTAATTGGTGTATTCCGTGCTGTCATTGAATTTGCAATTCAGCCAACCACAAAAAAACATGTAAATACATACATATAAAGAGTATAGAACAGCGGTAAGAAAACCCAAATTAAAACAAATACGGAAGGAGCAGAGTTAACTACGCACTTCAAACTAACAGAACTCTCATCTGTGAAAATAATAGAAGAGTGGCATCACATCAGTCGTAAGCACACTTTTTGGCGCTTTATAAAAAAGCGGGTACCTTTCCTAATCGCAACACACACACACACACAGATATATATATATATACTTTAATAATAACAAAGCCCAGGAATAATAAAAATAATAACAATAATGTGTGTATTGTATGTAGATAATGTTACTCACAATGGGGGCATATTGTTAGAGCTTGCAACAAACACAACAATAACAAAATTACTCTTGACTGTAATTCTCTTTTCTGTTACTCTTTCAAGATATTAATTTCATAGTGGAATAAAAATGTCGTGCTGGCACATTTATTTATTTTCCTCCTCTATTTTTGTGTATTTCTCTATGTAAGTAAATGGGTGTTTCGTTATGAGTTACAGTTTTTAAAAAGTATTTTATTTTTAAACGTTAAAGGAGTGAGGGCTGTCAAAAATTTCGCTCTGTTTTGAAATAGATTTAACAACTTTTTCAATTGTATTTTGGAAATCGGACACATAACCATTATACAGGATTTTTCAATAAGAGCGCTACCAAAGCTGTTTTAAATAAAACAAAAACGGTTTTGGATATC
The DNA here is from genome assembly GCA_956483585.1 of Gymnocheta viridis. NCBI lineage: Eukaryota > Metazoa > Arthropoda > Insecta > Diptera > Tachinidae > Gymnocheta > Gymnocheta viridis. The sequence goes on from OY101442.1 coordinate 14,509,283, forward strand.
AATGAAATTATTTATTCCTGTGAAAGTACGTTCGATGCCATTATGTATGGAACTCGATATTTTTTTTCATGGCCACCATGGGCACGCTTTCAGAAGTCCAGACGCTGAACCCAATTTTCGACGATTTTCAAGCTTAAATCGGCCGATACTGCTGCAATTTCACGTTCGATATTCGTACGAAGTTCATCAATCGTCGCTGGCTTGTTGGCATAGACCATATTTTGTTTATTGACGATGCCATTCAGCCAGAAATGAGCCTCATCGCTGAAGATGAAATTTCGATGAAAATCCGAATCATTTTCAAGTTGTTGCTCAGCCCAATTCACGAACATACGACGCTTGTGGGGGGCAAGCGGCTTCAGTTCTTGCGTCAATTTGATCTTGTAAGGATGTTGGCAAAATTCGCCACAACGAGGTCACAGAGATGCCCAACGCTTGAGAACGACGTCTGAGAGACACATTTGAGCTTTCTTCAACTGAAGCCTCAGCGGCAGCAATATTCTCGACACTACGTGCACTTCTTTGTATCACTGGCACGGGAACATCTTGTACTGTGCCGTTGGATTCAAATTTTTCCACTAGACGCTCAATTGTTGATCTGCTAGGACGATTATGACGACCATAAATTGGACGTAGCGCTCGTATATCTTTCCATCACGAAATGGCAAACCTTACTGAAGAGAAATGTCAAAAGAGCGGCAAGAAAAATGGCGTCGTTTGCTGTCCTCTGTCGCTCTACTTTTGTAGCGTTCCTGTTGAAAAACCCGATATGTAGTTGGGCGGGCTCTATTGTGAGAAGAATTTGGAGACCAAAACTGTTGTTGTCAACGAAAAACTGTTGACAGTTATTGCCAAGTACGAAAAATATGCGTCTTCACTGGAAATAACAAAATTTTGACATTTACTGCAATATATCGACCCCTGTGCGCGAAATTATCGTATGTTACACTTGTTATGAAATCGAGTTTTTTATGCAAATCGGTTCTAAATCTATTAATTAATCTGCTTACATAATATAGCGATAAATATAATAGTTATAGAGATAATATAATGCACATTTTATCGTATGTAACAGTTTTGTAGTATATAATAGCAATAAAAATAGTAATAAAAACGATCTCCTTAAAATTTTAGTTTTCGTAACATACGATAATATCGCGCACAGGGGTCGATATGTCAATGAATTTAATGCCAGTCAAGACTGGGGGTTAAGGCACTCTTTGTCATTAGAGTGTTAAACCCCCCGGACATCGACATATCCACAAAACGCTCAATTGTATTATGAGAATGGATCATATTATGCTCGAATATATGGAATTAAAATAAAATCGTATCTTCTGTAAAGAATATTGCATAAAATTAAAGATTTTTTTTCGTTTTGGGAAAAAGTGCTTCAGAATGAAACACCCTTTTAAATACATCCATTAAAAGCAGCATGAAAAGAATACATTTACGAAATAAATTTCTTTATTATAGAGAGAGAGAGTGTGATAAAGAGAGAGATAGAGAGAGCAGTATCCTAAATAAATTTTATCATATGGGGTTAACAGTCAGCTGTTACTCATATTATTGCCTCCTACTGGATTTGAAAAACAGTTTTAGACGGCTTTGAACGGCTTTAAGTTTCTTTTTCTTTTAATAAAGTAATCTAAAGTATTCTGATACTTCGCTTATAATGTTTGGCTTTGCATGCATGTTAATCCGCTCAAATGCTTTGGGTGTTAGCGCGGCGAAAAGTTTTCGCATTAACACAACAGGGATACAATTCACAGACATACTTATGTACATACTTTTGGGAATGTCATCGAATATTGTAGAAATAAACTTTTTTTGGGGGGTTTTTTCTTCACACATTATGATTTCGGTGAATGACGTAATATGGAGATACAATTTCCACACACTCGTCGCAGTAAATGAGGCAACAGTAATTAGTAAATGAGGCTGAACAAATGCTGGCCATCAAACTCTAAATCCAACCTCCATCCTCTCTGGGCCAGTAGAGCTCTGCTATCTATTGTTTTAGTTGGGTTTGGCGGCTGCCGCTAATGTGGCAAACCCTGATGTGATCAGCTCAATCAGGCCTTGCTGTCATAGCGATTTAATCAAAAGTGTTCTTCATCACTGAAATGCAAGTAGTGTCCTATGAGTTCCTCAGCTGATTCTACTTATGATTTATATTTAAAAGCGATAAAAACACGCCCGTAAATACAGGATTGTGCCTGCAGCACTTCTCACGAACTGCGGCAACGCTTTCCGTGGTCAAACTAACGTTTCAATAAACTCTCAAGAACGGAAAAATTTGTTCAAAGGTGTCCAAAGTGTTGGTGGTCAATCATGAATTTCTCGACTGCATACTCACAAAAACCGCAATTTTTTCTCTCGGGAAACTTTTTAGAGGATGGCGGAGGATTGACTATTAACTCTCTACTGTTGAGTCTGGAGCGTAACATGGTTAAGACTGTAGCTTACGCTGATAACGTGACAGTTGCGGTCTCTGGCAGGCACTTGGGCACGATATTCCAATACATTGAATGCGCACTGGCCGTCTTCAGTAACTGGAGTGTCAGCACCAGACTTGTCGTCAATCCAGCGAAAACTGAATTGGTACTTTTCACTAGGAGGTACAAAATCGAAAGCTTTGTGCCACCTAAACTCAACGGAACGATTGTATTGCGGATGGTATTGCTAGACATTGTGGCATTGGACAAATCAATGACATGTCCCTTCACTGGCATTCCTCTATCACAATGTAAGTTGTTAATTCAACGCGAATCGTATCGACATGCTCAGCACAGGTGGGAACACGTACCTGCCAAGTGGCTAGGTCAGAGTTCTAACGATGAAGAGGAGACTGTGTTTCATCTTCTATGTCAATGCCCTGCGCTAATAAGCGTAAGGCTGTCAAGCTATCCGCCTTTGTAAAAGAAACCGGGTGGTTTGTTGAGGCGGCGGCGGGACAGATGTAGTTTCTTGCGTCACCCGTTCTAAGTTTTCACAACGGGCCCGAACTGACGGACCCAAGTGAGCCACCATTTGAACGGTGGCTGCCCCATTAAGCTAACCTAACATAATCATTGACATCTCAGCAACAAGTCGTCGTCCCGAAGTTATCTTCACGTATCTCCAAAAAAAATTTCTTTGGGAAATTGAGTCTAAAGTTTCAACATTATATCCAAAAATAATAATTATTAGATGATCCGAATACGCACTACTTCCGGAGCACAAGTTCAGGATCGTAGACCCGATTCACACACATGAGGTTTGACTCGTCAAGCCTTTAGCTTTTAGGAGATCACAATGAATCACCCATAACAAATAGTTTGTTAAAAAAAATTTATCTCCGCCAATAAGAACTCACTAATTGCAGTGAAAAAATAATTAATTATTTGTTCGTGCAAGAATGTATGTACCAACAAAATGAGAAGTTTAAATTGAGAAATATGTACATATGTATGTATGTATATGTATGTATGTACGAGTAATTGAAAAGGAAGTTGGAAAAAACTTTGAACTAAAATCGACATTCTGTACGTTCGAAAAATGTTTCTATTTATTTTATTAAACAAATTCACTTACAATATCAAATTTGTGTAAATAACTAATAAACGGGCTTAAAAGGTCACAGTTAATATAAAATTAACAGCAGTTGGTGTTGGAAAATAAACAAAAAAAATAAATAAAATAAAAAACAATTTCATGGCAGCCACAATACAAGAAAATACATAATAATTTTCCACCATTGATATTCGTGATTGTGTGTTTCTGCTCATTTACTACTGTGACGTAGATGAGCAGTAACAAAATAATGGTTTTTAAAACTTGAATGTGATAACGCATCTTGTATTCTTTGTATCATGACAGTTTAATATTCGTAGAGAAAACATTATAATCAGCTGCTCGCTCGCAACTCCATACACACATGCATACATAGTTCCTTCCTTCGATAATATGCTTTGGAGCAAAGCATTAATTATTGAAGAAACAGCATACTTTTGAATTCTCGTATCATTAAATCATTCGTAAACATGAGTATTCCTTGTGCGTTCTCCTTCCTTAAGGATTTCTCAAACAATGACATAAAAATGTTTGCAAATGAACCATTAGAGTATTTTAGAATTCCGCTAACACATACCCGCTCATTCGTACATACATACATACATCCACATGTATGTGTGTGTGCATGTGGTTTTGGGAAGTCTATTAATAAAAGCAAAATATAATTTAAAAAACACATTCTCATGCTCTTTGGGTTCATCCTGATTTTAGTCGTTATATGTACTCTCTTTTTTTCATTCTCAAACTCTCTTCATGCATTTTGGTTGTTGTGCTTTTTTAACAAGAAATTCGATTTTTATTTCCCAAATAAAAAAAATAAAATGAATGAGAAATTTATTTGATAATTGTCGCTGTGCCGTTCGTTCTAAATACTCTAGAAATATTTGTTGTTTGTGTGCATCAATTGTAATTTCTTTTGTTGTTGCTGTAGTTGTTTTCTTTCTTTTTCTTGTAACCGGTACTTTCTGCTGTTCGTGACGACAACAATGTAAAATGTACTCTATTTTCGTGTGTGTGTGTATGTATGAATGTATGGTTTTACATAAATTCGTGTTTTTCTGATAATTTTTTATTTGATTGTGTGTATTGTTGTTGCTGCTGTTGTTGTTGCATTTATACTTTCTGGTCAAATTCTTCTTCGTCTAGTGAATATTGTAAAGAGCACAAATAAGTATATTTGGGGGGTTTGAGAAAATAAATCCCGTCTATATTTTCTGCTGTGTGTGTGCAACTGAGTTTTTGAGCGCGAGTGTGAGTACATATGATTGTGTGTTGTATGGATGTTAAGTGTGATTCTTCACGTTGACTACATGATTTTTATTTCAGTTCAAAATTGTAATTCGTGCGTATTAGTTGTGGCGAACGGAAGAAAATAGCTTTTTATATGTACATGTTCTTAAGTTAAAATAAATCAATTAAACAAAACAAAAAAAAGAACAAATAGCTACTTTTTTGTGTTAAAAAGAAAATAAAAATTTATATACAGTTACCAAGAAAACTACTTATTATATTTTATTGTTGTTAATGGATGCAATAACAACAATCGCTACTTGAAATAGTCGCCTGGAAAAACGTGTGCACTTGCTGACAAGGCGGTTTTCTGTTCCGTTTGGCTGTAAGTTTCTCTTTGCGTGTGTTCTAAATAAATAGAAATTAAATTTTTTAAGAAAAACGGCGGAAACGACACAACGGTAACGTAAAACAATCAAAATGCCACATAAAATTAGTTAACGCTTTTGCCAGAGTATGTCATAATAAATCAATATACCTACATACCTAAATAATCAAGGCAACAAAAAACATAATTTTTAATTTCGATTCGATTTGATTCGATTATTGTTAAAATTCAAATAGGTATAAAAGTGTGTACTTACATACATCCATATGTATGTATGTATTTGTGTATGGATATTAAAACAAATAAACTCAAAAACAATTAAAAAATAACCTCGAACTAAAATTGATGAAAAATGCCAACACAAATATACATAATGAGATTAATTTATGAACTAAACAAATGAACAAACAATTTAAGGAAGGAAAAAAAAACTAAAGATCTTGTAAATAGTGTGGTTCTTGTTGTGCCTGGTCGATTGTTTTGTTTTTATTAATGATGTTGGGAAATGTTTTAAATAAATTTCTGTGGCGATCACAATATTAGAGTGTAAAATTAAAACTCTTATCAGCTGTCGTCTGTCTCTTGCTGACTGATCAGTGTTCACTATGTTAAATTACAACAATCAACTGCTCGAATGCGTTGAGAGTAGACAACCAGAAAAACAATTGGAAATGGTCACAGAACTTTTTTTAAAGAGAACTTTTAAAAAAAAAAAAAAATGTAATTCACGACCCAAAAAAAAAAAAACAAAAATAGGAACGAATGTGTTATAATATAAAAATCTTGGGATTATTATTTTAACTATAAATAGTTTTCATGATTAAGTAATGATAGATAAAATATAAAAAAAAGTACGCAGGCTTTGAGAAACAATTTTATTTGCGCTATTTTAAAAGTGTTAAGTTCGTAAAAAGAATTATTTCAAGATACCACCCACCTAAACGTTGTAATAAATAAATTATTGAAAGACGGGGGTCGGCAAATTACGACATTCGATATTGAATTTTCAATGCCAAGCAAAATGTAAATTCCTCTAAATAACGATGCCGTAAATTTTAACCAAAATAAATTTAAATGTTAAATAAAATAAAAATTTAAGGTTACCGAAATGTTTTTTTTTCTTACAATATAAAGGCCGTTGGAGTTGTTTAATAGAACTTTATTTATTTATTTTATATATAGAATTGTTCCAGGTGCGGAGTAAGGTTAGGCTTTTTGTGTGACCTTCTACTGATGGGATGGATGGTGGGGGTTATTGTTTATAAAACCAACGTTTTTTTTAAGCAACTCTCTAGAATTAATTTTATAGAGATATTTTTATAGTTTGGCTGGGAAAGGGTCGATATAGTATTCTCCTCCCCTGGGTCTACCGCCGCTTGTTCGTATAAACAATATAAAGGGTTTGCCAGATAACTTTTTTTTTTTGAAAATGCTATAAAAAAGAACTACTGAATATTTTCTCAAATTTCTTTTTTTTTTGAAAGTACAATCCTTCCGGTTAATAATGAAAAATAATTTTATTCAAATGGCTGCCTTGGCTGGCCATGCAGTAGCCTACACGATCGGTCCAATTTTTAAGCACATTATCGATTGTGTGCAGCTGTATTTCACCAATGGCTTCACGAATATTGTCCTTTAAAGCGTCAATTGTCTCTAGCTTGTCGGCGTAACACTTACCTTTGACGGCACCCCACAAATAATAGTCCAACGGTGTCAAATCGCAGCTCCGAGGTGGCCAAACGACATCAGCTCTGCGGCTGATAATGCGATCTTCAAAAACAGGGCGCAAAACATTGAGTGTAGCTTCGGCTGTGTGACACGTAGCGCCGTCCTGTTGAAACCAAATGTTGCCAATATCCTCCTCTTCAATTTTTGTGAACAAAAATTCGTTCCACATGGCCCGATAACGATCGCCATTGACTGTAATGGCCACTCCTTGCTCATTTTCGAAGAAAAATGGCCCAATTATGCCTCTGGACCAAAATCCGCACCAAACAGTGACTCGTTTTGGGTGCGTCGGCTTTTCAATGTATGCGTGCGGGTTTTCTGTGCCCCAAATGCGACAATTTTGCTTGTTTATATACCCGCCAAGATCAAAATGAGCTTCATCTGAAAAGATGATTTTTTTTTTTGCAAAATCGACATTTTCAAAGTAATGTCGCAATATTTCCCAGCGTTGTTCAAGCGTATACACAACCATATTCGTTCAGCGGAAGGATAAAACTAATTATCTGTCAAATCAGACATGAGCTAAAATTCACGAAATAAGCACTAGTTGAAAAAAAAACGTTAGATGGCGGAACCTTTAGCTAACATTTTAAAGGTGTTTTGAAATATGTACACTGCGTTCAATTGGATTTAATGCTGGCTACAGACATTGCAACGTGATTATGCAACACGTTTAGCATTTATTTTTAATTTTTGGTACAGACACTGCAACCAAGAATGAAACCATAAACGCAACATCTTTTTCTGTATTTTGTATTCGCATTGAACATCGCGCAAGAAAGAAAGATAGTGAAAAAAATGAGACGTGATCTAAGTTAAACAGTGATAGTTATTATTATTGATGAATTGTTTTATGAAGAGGAGGAAAATGAGGTACAACCAAAGAAAAAAAAAGAATATGTTAAAAAAATTGGTATGAAAAAAAAAAGAATTTTTCAACTGAAAGAATTAAAAGAAAATGAGCCAAAAGATTACAGAAATTATGCGCGAATAGACAAAAAAACTTTTCATAAATTATTAGATATGATAAGACACAAAATTAGAACAAAGCTCATTAAAAAGGCCAGTAAAAAGAATACAACACGACTACACACTATGGAAACAACATCAAGGCAAACAGAAAATATCAAAATATTTTGATGTTTTTGAAACCTCGAATGCAACAGGAAATGAAACCATAAACACAACTACAGACTATGCAACCTACAGCCATACCTAAATCAGAGCGTTTAGCGTCGCGTTAGCAACAGGGTACGTATTTACAATATATTCTAAGAAAAAAATTTACTGTGAATGTACTGCAAATACGTACCCTGTTGATAACGCGACTCTCAACGCTCTGATTTATGTATGGCTGCTACAATGAAACAATCCTTGTTGCATAAACACGTTGCAATGTCTTTAGCCAGCAGAAAAATATGAACCTCCAAATCTTCGGGTTTCTTGTGCGTTCGGGTCGATGGAGACAGCGGCGTCTGCTTAATCTCTTTGGATGACAAATCACCATGGAAAAATACACGAATAAGCAACACGTCCAAATGATGAAGCTACCAAAATGAATGTTTGTTAGTGCAAATGTTGCTTGCGTTACGTTAGAAGCAACTCTCCGATGTTGATGACCGCAACGGTAAACAACACAGGCAACACTCCTACTATATCAAACGAAAACTACGTCGGTTTTCCGACGGCACGGCCATGAAGATTTCCATGAACGGCAAACGTGACAGATGTGCTCAAGATTGTAGTGGGTGGGTATCATAATGGCCTTGAATCCAGGGTGGTTTTATGACAAATAGACCCTTACACACTCGTAAATATGTGACAATTATTGTACATGTCTTTAGCGGATCATGCACAAACACATTGCTGGCGAGTTAAAGCCATCCAAACTTTTACTGCACCATTGGCAGTTCTGAAGATCCGTCGGTAGACGGAAAATTGTCACTAGCTCAAACATCAAAGCTTTAAACAACAGCTTTAATGTGCCTCTCCCAGCGATTTGGTGCTTTACATGATCCCCGAAGATCCTGTGGGCTTGCTGGTTCCTACTTGAGAATCATCAATACAACATGCCCGGAAAGGAGGCGACGGACTCCAATTACTTTGGGCACGAATGGAACGATATGAAAGTAAATGACTTCTTATGGTTCCAGTATTACGGCGTTACGTGCCACGAAGCAAACGTCAAGAGATATAAATGACTTAAAGGCCCTTTATATGATCAAGTTAATCTCCTACACGAGAGGCTTTTGAGAATCGCACAAATTCAAGGTAGCGCTACAGCAGAGTTTCATGGTTAGACTAGAAAAAAATACACGATCTAGTTACATGATCGGCATCGCTATATCAAATAGATATTTGATTAATCCAAACTCTGTTGGACACTGCGCTAATGAAAGTCAGTTCAGAGGTTGGCGAAGTGACTCACCAAATGTCTTCTGAAGATAGTAGCATTCTCAGGCAATGCGGACTGTTGTTTCATAATCCTTTAAGTACAAAAGTGGAACTACAGTTCAAGATTACTGTAGTTTCCCTAAACATTACTGAAATAGCAAAATACCACAATGCGATTCGAAGTTGCTTATATCCGTTCATTAACTATGCTGTTGGCTGAATTGGTTAGCGCGTTGACTACAAAACAAATAATGTCTAAGAACGTGGGTTCGAGCTAGGCTTGCCAGATCTAATTTGCCAAAAAGCTTGACATTGACCAAAAAAAAACTTGATTTTGAAAAAAAAAACTTGACAAATAAAAATCCTCATACTAAATATATAAATGAGATTTTTAGTTTTTAAAGAAGAACTTCTGGATAATTATTATTGGAAATACGAATTGAATTTTAACTTTTACTCGTAAAAACAATTTTGCTGAGAGTTTTTAGCTAGTCTATAATAAATAAATAATAATTTTTATAAATAACTTGACAATTCTTCAAACACATAAGTTTTATTAAAAAAAACAATGAAAAACCGCCTGTATTATTCCACCATGGGTATATCAAGTCGGCTAAGCTGATAGAAGGATGGCGCGCCGGTAAAACCCCGGCTCAAGCCGAATCGCCGCCGCCGACGACGAATTTTCGTACTTGCGCCGCCGCCGACGAAAAGTCCACGACTTGCTTCTCTAATTCAATGTTGTCAATTTACTAGTATTGAGTAATGAGGTAAATATCAGTGTGGGCACTTTTATAATAATTGTACAGAATGTTATAGTTATTTTTTAAACTATAATTGCACAAAAAAATATGTATCATATTAGTCCTTAGTTCTATTGATAGTAAAAATATGGGCTTTAGATTTGTTTTTTAGAAATATACACATACTTTTTTTAAGTATTATTACATAGCTAGAATAAATTTGAGAAAAAAAATTAACTTACAAAAAAGCTTGACAAATCACTTTTTCACTTGACACTTGACGCGCATAAAAAAACTTGACAATCAGGCCAAATCAGGCCCTTCTGGCAACCCTAGTTCGAGCCCAGCTTCAGGCAAGTCATAACATCCAGCATTTTTCAGATGTGCTTTGGTGTGCCATTGTATTTGTTGTTGTCGGGCTGTTTAAGTGACGAAGGCACAACACTGGTCAGTGAACAGTACCGGCAGCAATTGATACTGGTGTATGCTAGCGGACATCACAGCACCCTCCTCCGTCGGTATTGTTGCAAAATCGCCGGCAAAGTAAAATAATAAAATGGCTACTCAACTTAAAACACATTTAATGCGTCTACTTGACATCAGAGTCGCGGCAACACTGATCTAAAAACTTACACAACGCGCAATATCAGAGTTGTAAACATTAAGTTTTCTTTCCTTTACCATCTGTCCTCTCTCACTATCCCAAAGAAGGTAACACACCCACTGGTTGGTAGGCGTACTAATTGCCTGTAGGCGTACTAATTGCCTGAGTGTTGCTTCTCTTCAAAAAAAATAAAATAAAAAACTAAAAGACTGAACTTTAAAAGACTGAATACTCTCGATCGATTCACATAAAAAAAGATCTTTAAATCAAAACGTCTTAACCGTTTGAGAGTTCCGATCCCACTGACAGATACACACGTTGAACTTATCAAACACTCCGCACTGGAACAGCTAATTGCGTCGGTGTTCAAATCATGGATCACCGGATCCATGCCAGCCAAAAGCTGTTCAAGATCGTACAATGGCGGAATGTTTCCTTCTAACAAAATTGTTTATCGGTTCGATGCGATGTGTGGCGTTAGAAGATGCATTTATTCCACAAGGAAAAATGAATGAACAAAATAATCAAAAATTGTTAATCTTCAATGTGTGCAACTCTCATTTATTTTCGTTTTTGTCAAACACAACTTTTTAGGCTTGTCTGCAGATATGCCCATGTTATAGGCAGGAATCGAACCTGCGTCCCCCAAGGCAAACACTTGTATACTTTACACTAATCTACGGGGATCCCCTCGCTTTCTCTCGTGTCAGTTTTACGAATTAAATACCCAAGAAAATGCTTCGTTTTGTTCCAAAATCCATATAAACGGGCATTTTCCATTTTTGTGAAAAAAGTGAAACGCTGACTTGCTTGCGGAATAATCATCATTCTGGTATGTACGCATGTGATGGAAATCAATTGATTCGATTCGCGATTTTTTTGTTGTGGTGTATTTGAGTTTTCTTCTACCACCACAACATCGTGCAATTTGCAGCAGACACATTTGTTTGGTATTCGCTTTGCAAATTGGTGCGATTTGAAATCGCTCGAGGCAGGTCAACACTTCAACGAAATCCAAGTAGAAAAGTTCACACGAATGCTGGGAAATTGTGTAGCGGTACAGGAAATAAGTACGTATGTATACCATCTATTTATACGTACTGGTCCTTCGAATCGGACTGCAATTGCCCGGTGTTGACACCGCCACATGTAAACTTCTGTATGCGTTGAGTTCTTGGATGGAGTTTTTTCTGTCTAGTTAAAAATCGAGGGCTTTATTGATGAAACTCTAAGCGATATAGTCCAGGGCGTGCCCCCATAGACTAGTAGGTAGCGTACTAGACTATTAGTCAGGGGGTGGCAGGTTCGATTCCTGCCTAGACCCTGGGTGTTTATGCAGACAAGCCGAAATGGCTTCGCGGTTTGTGTTCTGTTCTTAAAAAAAAAATATGAATGGCCATCGAACCCTCAGTTGGGTTGTCAGTTGTTGCTGAAAAACGATGTTCGGAATGGCAACTGGTATCTGAGAGTTGCTATTTGGTGTTTCTCTGACAACCACGACTGTTAACGCAACTTAAGTTTCGCTGCCATCCACTTTCGAGCTAAAACTATTATTAACCACTAAACTCTGAAGTTAACGTTATCGGCCGCGGCGGTCAATATCAAAAATTTATAACATTCGTAGTGTATCCAGCGGCTGACTAAATCGACCTCATATTAATATTTTAGATAAATACATACAATAATTTACAAAAACAAAAACACTAAATAAACAACTTAAAACTCTATCTCATTTCTATGGAAGAGCAAATTGAACAAACACACATGCGCACTTTGTTTATTTTTCAAGTTGAAGCTGTTACAGCAAATGTAATAAGTGTGCATGTGTTAGTAGCAACTTTAAAAGCTGATAGCATCCTAAATATCGAACCGATTCAAATAAAATTAAGATTGTGCACATCTGTGGAAACCCCCGTTTAAAAAGATATAAATCTTTACGAAATCGGTTCGGTATTACGACCAGAAAAGGGATCTAAAACACGTGTTTGCCTATTAATTATATAGAATAGATAAAGATTTAAATAATCAACAGAAAAACAAATCAATTTTTTTTTGCGAAAGTAACTGGAGAATCTGCTTATTATTGCAAACTTTCAAAATGCATTTAAAGTTTAATTTTTGTTTTTTTTTTTAAATCGATCAGTAATTTTTTTACCATCCAAGACAATTTTTGCTGTAAAACTAAATTTTAAACAATTTATGATTAAAAAAAAGAAATAAAAAATGTGCTAAAATTTGCTTAAAAAAAAATTGTTGGAAAACATCGCAAATAAGACGATTCAAAAAAAAAATCAATTCAGTCGACGTAATATGACACATTTAAAAAAATAATGCGACTACAAAACTGTAAAAACGGACAGACGGATCGACAACCAAAGAAACCTAAATGGAAGTGAATACGATAAAAATTCAAAATTTTCATTTTGAGTTGTTGTATGAGCAGCAGAGTGCCACAATTCTGATGTGTAACATTGAACATGAACAAAAAAAAAATACGAATTGATTGATAGATAACCTTTTACTTTTTAAGCGATAAGCTTCTCTATCAATTCGTTTTTACAACGGAGGAGGACCCGCTCAATAAGTTCGCGACTTGGGCCTGTGACTAAGGGCCTGTTCGTAAAATTCATCACTGCGTTGCTTAATATGATTATTTTGCGCTGCCACTGCTTATCAGCTGATGCTTCTGCTTCTGTTGTTCATCTCTCATCTGAAAAAATGGAAGAGAGCTAATAATAATTTTAATTTGTGAGCTGGATGATAAAAAAAAACTAATGATGTAAATTTATTTTTATATTTTTATTTGTATTAATTACAATAATATAATTATATAACTAATATTGAGGAAAGAAGAGTACGACCTGCTGTGGCTATCGACCAGTGATGCCAAGAGTAGGGATTATTCCCTTTTTGTGGGGAATTTATTGGAAAATTAAAAGCGAAGGAAAAAGAGGACAGATTTTTCATTTTAAGGAAAATTTAGGGACTTTTTAATACTTTGCTTTTTTCCTTTTTTATTACGGTGTAATTGCGTAAAACACCACACAAAAGCGTAAATATTATACATATAAAAATTTAAATTTCAAATTTTGTTACAAAATTAAGCGAGATATTTCATACAGACAGAAAATATCTTTCGGTAAATAATAACTGGAGACATCGAAAGGCAAATAAATGTCTGATTTTCCTGGGAATAGAATTTGTATGGGGAAAAAATAAACAAATTTGAAAATTTTAAAATTATATATTAAGCTATTTTAATTATTCAAATGCGTTTTTCGACACAAAAAATCCCCTTGGTTCATTCTATCTTTCCGGGGTCCCATTTTTTAACGTGGTCAAAATTTTATCAAGCATTCGCAATTAAATGATGAAACACAACAAATCTGCAACTTCAGGAACAAACGCTGATGGCCCCATAATAAAATCGACGGCGGTAACTTCAAATTCTCTCTTATTATTGTTTGTTTTTCTTTTGTTTTCATTTTTCGTATGAAAAATGTTTGTAATTTCATGAAAACACGGTAACATTGTTGAGAGAATGAGTGTCTAAAATTGAGAGTATAAGAAAAAAAAACGCTGTAAAAATAAAATAGATTCTATTTCATGACCACACATTCTCTGGCAGAATTTTATGTCAAACTGTATGGAAAATATTGTTCAGCCTGAAGTTGCAGTTTGTTCTGTTTAATCATTAAAATTTGATCAACCTTGTGAGAACTACGCTTAAACTTATTTTAAAATTAAATTTTGTACCTGGCGATATAAATGTACAAAATTTTAAAAATGCAAACTCAATGTTCGTTTTTGTTAAAATCAATGAATTTTTAAAGTAGGGAACTTTTTTTTTAAGTGTTGTGTTTTTCTTCCGACGGGGTTTGGTGCAATTTGGAATGAATTTCAAATTTCAAGCAAATTTGACGTGGGATGACGGAAATTCATTCTAAACTTTTTTTTTGTGTATGTAGTGAAAAAGGGGGAATTTTTTCGAGACATGTGGGGATTTTGTTAAGTTTCTGCTGGCACCACTGCTATCGACTCCGAATTTTTAAAAGGCTTATCAATACTATCAATAAAAGATTGATTGGCTTCAACAATGAATTTGCTTATTAATCTTATATTTTTATCACAAATGTTTTTTCAAGAGATCTGTGGGTATTTGGGATCCAAAGAAATTTTCCTTGTGGCAGCTGTAAGTGGGGCGGCACTCATTGAGAATGTGAGAAATATTGAGTGGCTTTTTACAGTCTGAGCATCTCGGGAAAGTGTTCTCTTTTCCAATAAGTGTTTGTGGGAGAATTTGCAGTGTCCAATTCTGAGTCGAACTATTACAGGTGCTGTTTTTATAGAACTGGTTTTGGTTCCTGGATGGGTTAATTACTTTGTATTTGTGGTTATTTGTTGACCATTGTAGTTTTCAAACATTTTAGATGATCTAGTGCAGTGTTAAGAATATTGCGCTCTCTTCCCAGGTTGAGAACATCAGCAGTGGACGGCGTTTTGCTTTGGTAGCAGCTGAATCGGCATGTTCGTTTTCAGTTATCACAGAAAAAAATAAAAATACGATTTTTTGACTAAAAAAAAACGCAGATCTATCTGATTAAAAAATTAGTCAATTTCCAGCCTATACATATTTTTGTCATATGGATAAATAAAATTGTAACTAATTTGTCAATTTTTATTTGACTAAAATAATATCATTTGGCAAAAAAAATTTGTTGAGTTAGTAATAGTTTTCCAACAATACTTTTTGTCAGCTTGACTAAAATTTTAGTCAAAGACAAAAAAATATGTGTATTATTGTTGTTTTTTTCGAATAAAATATTTTTGAAATTTTTTTTTTTTGACAAATGAAAAATTTTTTTTGTCAAAATCAATTCTTAAACTGATTAAGTATTTGTCAAATTATATTGTTGGTTTTATTTTTGCAAAGTTAGATTTTTGACTAATTTTATTTTGTCAATTGAACAATATTTTTTGTCAACACTTTTTTTATTTTTAATAAAAAAAATTGTTGGCAATTTCTGAGCAAATTTTTTTTCTGATTCCAACGTGGGAAGGAACTCACATTATTTTAATTTTGTCGGATTGTTTTATACAGGTGTTTTTTATTTGGTTTATTAGTGGGGAATCGTTGTTGGGGTTTTGAAGTCCTTTGATATATGAGAGGCTGTCAGTGCAGATGATGTATTTAAGTTCCGAGTTTGAAGCAAACTCAACCGCCTGAAATATTGCTAAGGCTTCGGCAGTAAAATTATTGGAGCAGTAATTTCCAATATGGCCATAATTAATGGTTTTCCCATTTTGTTCCACAGATTAGTATTCGATCCGTCGGAAAATAGAAGGTTCCAGTTTTTAACGGTGAAATCGTAGGTGATGTTATTCATCGCTAAAATTAAAGATGAACTTTCAAAAAACCAAGGAGGTTGCGATGGGATTTTTATAAGTTTTGGTTTAATGTTTATGTAAAGATTGCGTAGCAGGTCAATGGTGTTGACGATGGAGGACTTCCGTTTGACTTTTTTCTTATAGGAAATGGTTTTATTAACTTCCTGAAATAGTATTTTGTTGCGACAAATAAACAGGTAGTCTAAAGTGATCAAGTGATTATAATTCTTTATCTCCCACAGCTGTCAAAATTTGTTTACTTTTAATGCAAAATTGTTAAAATAATTTTCGTTTTGTGTTCACCTAACTGAATTAATTGTGTTTCCTAAAAAGAAAAATATTAAAAAATTTGAAAAGAAAAGAAAACTATTAAAAATTAAAAAATTATTTGACATCTCTGGAGGGGTTTTTTCATCTGAGGTTTTTGTAATGTTGTTGTTGTTGTACTATCGAGTGTACCTGTTTTTAATATATCCTTGATTTGTGTTTTGTGCATAACATATTTCAGCGTTGCATTTTTGGCACACGCCTATTCGGAAATGCATGACTGCGCCGCATCTGATAGGCATGTGTGATTACTTTGCTCAGCTGACAGTTAATGCAATTTCAATTTGATTACAATTTCGAACGCAGGAACACTAAAAATTTATAAATTAATAATAAATTTATTTTTTTGTCTTGGATGAAAGCAAAAATGATTCAAAATTGCGCAATCGACAATTTAAAAGAGCCTTGGAGTGTAAAAAAAAAATAAATAAATTTGTTGATACACAATTTTTTATTTTATCCAAGACTCCGTCCAGAACAAAATCCTTCTTCTTCCATGTCTAAACGAACTCTTAATGAATTAATTTGATCCATTTGACATCAATTTCTATTCTGAAAATGTATAAACAACAATGAATTAACAAAATCATATAAACAAATCAAATACTTACACTCATCCGTTGCATCAGCCATTTTTGTGATTCGTGTTTGATGTTGATTTACTCATCATACACTTCAGCGTTGCATTTTAGAATTCATTGCATTCGCGTTTTTTGCCAGCTGTTGATTTTCAGAACGTACAACGCATCAGATGCAGCGCATAGGCCCAAACAATTGGTGCACTGTGACAATCGTGTGTTCCTGCCTTTAATAAACAAAGTTATCAAAACCATATAATTTCTTTTTTTGTTCTTTCTTTTAATTTATCGCTACGAGTATCTTTTATTTTCTAATTTAATCATTTTATTTTTCTCTGCAAATAAGTAGATCTTATCAAACAATCTAAATTGACAGACATCTAAAAGCAGCTTATTTTTATTTTTATTTATTTTTTATTATTAACACGCTTTTGTCTAGTTACTCTTATTAAGTAAATAGTTTTTAATAACATTTTGCATTAACTCGAGAATTCGGGCAACTTTTAGAACTTTTTTTATGTCATAATAACACTCGCAGTCTGCATGGCTGTTTTACGGCCCGCTGGCTTTTTCCAAGAAAACTATTAACATAATCAAATAAAACTACACAGCAACAACAACAACAAAACCTTTAACTTTAAAAAAAAGCTCAACAAATTTCTCTACAGTTTTCGCCAACAGAGAAAATAAAACAGCAAAAATAATCGGTAAAACAATTTAACTAATCCCGTCGGCCGGCCAACAAATTGTGTTTTATAGACAACAGAAGTTTTAATGAAAAAAAAGAAAAGAAAAAATCGCTTGACTTGAAAAAAAAACTTAACTGCTGCAAACTCCGTCGGAGAGTTCTTTGTGTGTTTGAAAAAAAATGTTTTTATTGTGAATAAACGTTGCAAAAGGAGAAAAACAAAACGATTTATTTATGTAAAATGTGATTTATTTAAGAAGAAAAAATTAGACATTTTCCATAAAAGAAATTTTGTGGAAAAGTAATTATTTGTGAAAAATGTAAATATTTGTAAAAAAAAAATTTGCGGAAATCACCCTTCGTTGCACATCTGCAATTTAAGTGCACGTAGAGCATGATTTTCTGCTCCAAAGCGTGAGTGTGTCTTTTTTAAGCGTTTCGCAAGTTAATTATAACAGTTGATTTTACAGTTTACAAAGTTAAGTGAATAAACTAAGCCGCAGACAATATTTCAACGCGAACGCCGCCGATAAAATTTACATGCAAAGCAAGCGTCCGGTTTTTGTATAAATTTTCTAAGAATTTTATAAACTTATTCTTATAAATTTTTTCGACCTCTTGTTTTTTAAATGAATCTAATTTATCTGGAGCTATAGGTCAAGCGGCAAAGTTATTCCTTTAACTCTGTAAATTTTAAAAAAATATTTATATTTCCCTGAAGAAGCCACACAAGGATGTGGCGAAATATCGGTTATCTAATAAAATTTTATAAACGTTTTTTATAAAAAATTTACCTTTAGCTCGAGATAAATTAGATTCATTTTATAAACGTTTTTTTAAAGTGAATTTTCAGCTATTGCATAGCTTTTATCGCGGGCTTTGAGCGCGGCAACTGAATCAAAAAACTCCGTAACGAAAATAAAACCTAACACTCAGTTTGTTTCTTAAGTCTTTTGTTTTTTTAAGTATTTGAATCGCCCAGCGTATGTTAACTCTTAAAGTATGCTATTGATTTCATTAACATACAGTATTGCCAGAACAGATTTTTACATGTAGGAAAACACAAAATGGCGTACTTACGAGCAATCGTGGCTGACAAAAAATTATATACACAAACAAACAGACAATTCGTAGGTGTTTAAGCGGTATTTTCCAGATAATTAGAGGATATCAAGTCTCAAACTTATGTTTCTTATTTCAGTTACCATAAACCTATAATTTCAATGATAAAAATTCCTGAATAATCTACATGCATTGTATGATAATAAAAATATTTTAAACGATATTAACTTCTCCTTTATTCAATAAAAGAAAAAAATTTGTTTCCTTATCGGGCACCACGCTCAAAAAGTGTAACTTGAATTAATATCAAAGAAAATACTTGAATTAATATCAAAGAGGAAAAAAATAATACTGCATAAATAAAAAATAAATAAACAATTATAATTGCATAAGTTGATAAAAAAAAATGCTATGCAATAGCTTTGCGGCGGCAGTCCCCGAGTGTGTGTGTGTCTTTTTTTTTATTAAATTATCAATATTTCTTTCAGCAGTCTTGACGTCGATTTAATTCCAGCACGGGCACTTTCAGTAACGTCTTCGTCGGCGTAAAATTTTTTAAGCCCTGGAGTCTACTTGTTTTTATTGAAAAACTAAAACGAACAGCTGTTATAGCATTGATAACCTTTGCAATTAACAATCTGCAACGGGTTTTGCTTATGTATTTTTCTTCAATATCTACAAGGTTTGCAATAGTAGTTTGCAACGAATGGTGATTTTCGCTTTTTATATTTTGCGTGAAAAAAAGAACATATTTTTTTGTGAAAATTGGGAAGATGTTGTGTACAACAAATATATATTTAAAAAGTGAGTTTTTTTGTAAACCGGCGGCATTCAACGGCGATTTTTAATGTTAAATGTGAGAAACAAAAAAAGTTTACAACAGGGGAGTTCAGTAGCGGTATTCAGTGTTTGATGCGAATGGTCTTGCACAAGTGCAAATGCAAAATATCGTAGCTTTTCTTCGCAATCCAACAACAAAATATAAAAATTTGCATTTGCCACGTTATTGCAATTTAGCAACACTGAAAATGGTATAGCTTTTTTTTCTATGTGCATTGCGTTGTCATCGCTCAATTTTAAAGCTCTCATTTGTAAAGAACAAAATTTATTTACTAAAAAAAATGCAAAATCGACTGATGCAATAAAAAAAAAGAGAAAAATCAAATAAAAAGTGCAACACAAATGAAATATCTTTAATTTTTAATTATTTGGAAGACTGCACAGAGAATTAAAAAAATAATTATTTGTTGATGGTGAACATGATCCAATAATACAAGGGGCAAATTACGGCATTCGATATCGAACGAAATTTACATATAAATTGAAAATTTTTTTATGGGTTTTCGGTCGATGTCGAATGCCGTAATTTGCCCCCAGGTCTGTTCAATAATCCAGCTGATTTTTTGTAGCGTTGTGTTTTTTTAATGGTCGAAAATTGTGACGCTATGACACTGCTTTTCCATGGTTACAGTTTACTTTGCAAAGTCTTGTGTTCATCGTTTGCAAATACTTGTATTTGGTTCAATGGGTGTGTTTGGTTTGTATGCTGATCCAGCAAACGAACTCGAAATTTTTTCGAAGTAAACTTTGCGTGCGTAGAAGCGAAACAAAGTTTAAAGGAAAATTTAAGACTTTGTCAAAGTAAACTTTGCAATTTCGTTTAAAAATATCGCTCACTATTAATGACAAAATATTTGCACTTGCAAGGAGTTGCAATGCAAAACGCACTAAACACTGAATACCGCTAGTGTCAGATGCAAATGGTTTTGCAAAAGTGCAAGTGCAAAATATTGTAGCTTTTGTCTAAAATCCAACAACAAAATATATAAAACTTCTATTAAATTTCATTTAAAAAATATACAATATTTTGAATTTGTAAATTTTTGTGAAAAATTAAAATGTTTGTAAAAAAATAACTTTTTTTATATTTTGAGGGAAATATTAATATTTTGCTGTAAAAACTGAGAAGATGTTGCATTCAACAAATACTTAAAAAGTGAGTTTGGCTGTCTTCCTTAACGCAGTTTGCTTTGCAGTTCAACAATGTCACGTATTCCCAAAAGCAACCGTGCAAACTTTGACAAAGTATGGCATTCCTAAAGTCATCTGTTTGGCAGCTAAAATGCAAATAAACGCAACTTGCGCATTATTTAAGTTGGTAATGCCTTTGATTTGCAGTGTTGTAAAGTATAATTGCTTGATTTAAACACTTCTTTGATGTTGCATAAAGACGTTTAGGAAGGCAGCCTTTTTTTCATACAGCATGTGGCTTTCTCCGGCGATTTCTAATTCATAAAATAAAAGGTTGCAATAGCGGAATTCTCTGTTTGATGCAAATGATAAATATCGTAGCTTTTTTTTCGGCAAAAGCAAAAACAAAATACACGAAACTTCTATTGAATTTCGTAAAAAAAATATGCGATATTTTTAATTTGCACTTTTGCAACATCATTTGCATCAAACACTCACTGACAAGACTCCGCTTATGTTTCCTTTTGCACGTCATCATTGACTTTGAGCATTTCTAAGCATTTATGTATAAAATACAAAATAAAATGTTTATAAAGTGTTAAATACTTTCGCATTGTCTAAACAATGGACCCTTTTATACTTCTGCAGGCAAGATGAAAGAACAATGGACATAAAATGTATGCTGATGTTTGTATCGTTATTTCAATATTTGTTTCTTAGTTTGTTGCTTTTTTTTAATTAGTTTCTTAAATAGTGTGAAAAGAATGGCTGAATCATGATTCATGAAGGTTTAAAAATCAAAATAAAAATGATTTTTAATGCTGGATTGAAGCAAAAACAAACAAAAAACGATTTGTGATAAACATTAAATTAATAAAAATAAAAAAACCCAGCAGGCGTGGTCACAACTGTATTTATTAGCTTTTTGTTTCAATCGCGTGATTGAGTATGCGTGAATAGATTTTTTTTATTGTATAGTGTTTTTTCGTAAGTATTTGGAGAGCGTGAGTTTTCATGATTGTGACGTAACTTTTTTTCCCCATTTTCGTGAGTCAAAAATAGACGGTCCTGCATGAGTAAAATTTGTTATCGTGAGTGTGCGTGAGCGTGAATAAAAAGTTGCGCAGGATCGCTTTTCTACTTCAAACATGTATGTATGTGCATGTTTTTTTTTGTTTAAATTTAATTTTTTAAACAAAATCTTCAATTTTGCGAGCACTCACAAGTATTTTCAGTTTAACAATTGCGATAATAATCATATGCAAAGAAAAACTTGTAGACGCTTCCTTGGAAATGCTACCAAAATAGTCGGCAAATGCGGTGAATTTGAAACCCTTGTCCCAAGATGAAATATGTTTCTACCTGGTGTAGAATACGCTGAATTGCGTCGGCCGTCGCTTATCCATACTAGTGTAAAAATAAAAATACGAATTAATGAAACACTAAATATTTTGCAAATTGCGTAATTAGTATTTTGGATTTGCGTCCTCAAAGATTGAATAAATGAATACAGTATAACCTTGTTAATGTGGACAGATATAATTTCAGTTTTACTCCGGATTACTGAATCGTTCGGACTACAGTCAGAAAAAAATTTAAAACTTAAATGGAAAATAAATGGAAAACAGCCTGAGAAAAAGCGAGTGATTAATAATATGTGAAATGATTAATCATCAGAGCTGGGAATTCCGTACTAACCGAAATTGTAAAAAATGAATAGAAGCAATTTTCGCAATTTTAATTTGTTAAATAGTTGATATTTCTAGTCACTAGTATTCACCATCAAAGGTGGTAAAAAATCGAAAAAAGGCTCACAGATGAGATGTTGTGGCGACCTCGAAACCAATACCGATCCGTTCTGCTGCTCTGATGAATAAATTGTTCCAATATTACATTCTTAATAATAATAATTTGAATTTATCAAACAATTTCTTAAATTAAAAAGAAATTGGTAGTCAGTCAGATTTGAACTTGAGCCAAACAATACAACAAGCTTTACTGCCATGCCCCCGATGAAAATGAAAATGAGCTATGTGCACATAAAACCTGAAATAGTTTTCCTAAAAATACCCAGTAAAAATTTTGACTAAAATCTATAATTTTTAAAATTTTGATTTTATCAACGCAACAGAATGAAGAGATAGTTTTTAGTTTTGGCGTTTTGAGAAATACAATTTTTTCCTCCCCCTAAAACTTTTTTTATCTCTTTCGTTTTTCAGTTAAAGTGCATTAAATTGATTTTGTAGATTGTTTTCTTTTTAGTCATTTATTTTCCCATTGAGAAAGCGAAATATCGGATAAAATAAATCATTTATATTTACATTTATATTCTGGACCTAAAGCTTGAATAAATTATTTAATAAAAGTAATGAATTTAATACGAAACGACTACGAAGCAAAACCATTAACGAAAAATGTAAAATAAACCTTGTTTCCGCTGGTTTTGCATTGTGTATTCTTCTGTGTGTACTGTCAGGCTTTTTTTATTCTCCCTCATACACAAATCGTCGCGTTTCTTCTTTAAACATGTGAGCGCATTTTTTGCGAAATTTACTTTTTTGGTTTTTATGGTAGAAAATAATGTTTTGCCACCATAAAAACCAAAAGAGTCAATTTTAAAAAAATGGCACTTACGTGTTTTAAGAAGAAACGCGCCGAAATGTGTGTTGAGTCTAGCGATTAACTAAAATTTATAAAAAAAGAACTGTCCGGATTATAGCTGTAAACATTGTACTCTCCGTATGACTGGACAGACAGTTCGGACTATAGAGGTTATACTGTATTTGTAAATGTTTCCATTGTGCCGTCGCCTACTGCGTTCGTGTACACTTTTTGTCTGCTATTTTTAACTTATTTGGGTCTTTCTTTACAAAGTGTTCATAATTTCAAGAATAATTTTGTAAAACTCATTATTGTTTGAAGTGTTTAACAGAAGATACCACCACAGCCGTCTTTTATTATGCACATAGTATATCCCTTATATATACATACATACATATATTTAGATTATTTACCCTTAATTAATTAAAAATAACTTTATCTGACAAACACAAACAGACTATAAAAACGTCGCGGGCGTTTGCATTTTGTCTACAGGTTGAAAGTTTTTCTTTTTTTGTTAACAAAACACTGCTCAATCAAGTCTGCTGCCGCCTAGTGTTTGACTGTTTATTTTTATTGCAGACAAAAAAAAGGTAGAGATGAGCATGTGAGTGATTTTTATGTCACACGCAGGAATGCAACAATTTTGGTCGCGTACGCTGAGACATAAAGATGACTTTTTGCGAAAAATTTCATTTTTATTTGACATTTATTTCATACTGAAATAAATAAACAGTATTATTTGACATGTTTTTTTATATTACCAATGAATTTAAAATTTTTTGTTTTTTTTTATTTTTTTACTTTTATTTTTCATTGAAAAATTTGTATTTGCGGAAGTGTTCCTGGAAGAGCAACTTTAATGAAATAAATACAAAAATTAAATTATTTAGGAAAACTTTCATGTTATTGTTTTTTTTAGACAAAATAAGTTATCAAATTAAAAAAAATATTAAAAGAATTTCATGTTAGCCAATTTGACTAACAATTAGTATTAATGTAGAAAAAAATCATGTTAGTACTCTAGGGTTAATCACATTCAGGCACGATTATATTTAAATTTAATTGCGACCACTGGTGGCACGAACAAATCACGACCTTTTTTGCACATCTCTAACGAAAACACCTTCTACGAGTATTAAGAAACAACAACAACAACACAACAACAAGGCAAAAACGTTTCTAACCCCGAAAAATTTCACAAATAAACAAACAAAGAAGAGGCACATGTTTGTTTGTTTGTGTTGCCTTCATTTCCCTAAAGAGATTTTATTGTTATCTGTGGCTGAATGTTGTTTATCTATCTATCGATTGTGCAAATACTTGAACAGAAATATTGCCGCTCTGCTGTTGTCTGTTGGCTGCTGGTTGGTTGTTCCCTCGTGTAAACAACAAACAACAGTTATCAAAAGCATACAAATTTTCATTTTATTTTCCCTTTTTTTAATTTTTTAATTTCCCATACACGTTTATTTAAGCGAAATCAAATCTTCAATATCGTGACAAACTGTCATTATTAAAAGACGAAAGAAAATAGTGGCGTTTTTGTGTCTCCAATTCTTTTAATTATATCACACACACATACACACACATATTTACATTCATACACGCATGTACACACATCCAGGCATACATTTTGGCTAAAATTAATGAACCAAAATATAAAATAAAAAAATTAAATGTAAAAAATTCAACAACAAAAAAATGTTCTTATTTCCACACGCGCTTTTTTAGTACCATCTAAAGGGTGTTCTTTTTGTTGTGGGTTTTTTTCGTTTTGTACTCTTGACACAAGCAAAATTACTGCTTCTTATTAGAAAATCAAAAA
Organism: Gymnocheta viridis; assembly: GCA_956483585.1. Classification (NCBI taxonomy): domain Eukaryota; kingdom Metazoa; phylum Arthropoda; class Insecta; order Diptera; family Tachinidae; genus Gymnocheta; species Gymnocheta viridis. The sequence goes on from OY101442.1 coordinate 14,534,368, forward strand.
ACCAAAAATGTGAGCGAGAATACGAAAATTCGTTTTTGTTTTCAATATAAATTCTCACTCACATTTTTTTTATGAAAAAAAAAACAGACAGTTGCAAAATATTCTTTTAATTATAAAAATACGACTACATCCGAATAAAATGTAATATTTTTTTTTTTGCAAAATTGTCAATAAATCCGTGGGTGCACCTCGTAGCTTATTTCAAATTTTAAAAGTGATTCTTCAAAAATTTTGGAACAGATCCAGAAATGAAAATTGCGAAAAATTTTTTGTAAAACTGTTGCTTAGTACCAGTGACCTCCCTCTACTCAAACCCGGTAGACTAGTGGAATGAGTGGTAGTCTTTTAGTCTGAGGGAGGCATGTATGATTCCTTTCATGTCCCGTCCCTGAATGTTTTTTTTTTTCAGACAAGCCAAAAAGCTTTCACAGTTTGTGTTTGTTTTCATTAACAAAATTTACAAATAAATCCGAAGTACTCAATGTCGTCGCAAGTATTGTAGAATTTTCTAATGGTTTTGTTGTTATAATAGCTACATAGCACATGTGTACAGTACAACCTTTATAAGAAGGACACTTGCTAGTGGGAACTATCCAGTAATACGGGTAGTGCAAAGTTTCGAAGAAATTTTATATCTATAATCCGGACAAGAGTTGTTATTGTTTTTCTTCTTCTTAATAATATTTATTGTATATTTTAACGCCAGACACTACGCACATTTCTGTATGAGGAAATATATAAAAAAAAGGCTTGCAAGAGTATTGTCAGAAAGGAGACCAGAGATGACACTAGACGTCCATAATATTGTAGTTCTAGTTGCTGTTATTCTTTCTCTGTCGCACTATAAACTGATATTACATGATATTGCTATCTCTTTTCATGTATAATCTGATGAGGAAAAACTGTTTTGAACTAAAACATAACCCCATAGATTCATCTCTGATCTACCCTGGTGGTATTGTGTCTCCAAGTCCACAAAATTTTTTTTAGATACAATAAGAAAATATGTGACTCAAACTTTGCGACGATCAGATTTGTGTACTCCAAACATTTTAACAACTTCTTTATTAAACAGTCAATTCGAAATGATAAAAATAACATATTTAGGGAAAAGAAAGAACTTTAAGACAATGTGATTAAAATCCCCAGGTAGAGGAAGCGATGATGTCCCGGCTCATTCAGCAGCTTAATTTTCATGTGCCTGTTGCGACAGAGATTATACAAAGCAAAGCAAGATACGAGTTTTTCACAAACATTTTTGTAACCAATAATTTTTCAGCGAGTAACGACGACTGGCCTGAAAAATTTTACATTCTAAATAGAATGATATGCCTAAAAATTTGGGGACAGCAGTTAGCAAATGAGATAGTTCTGCTATAGAGCCAGCAAAAAGTTGTTAAAAGCTGTGGAGGAAATGTAAAATTGAGTAAAGATCAATGGCATTATTCATAAATGATCTATAAAGTTATGTAGGTTTATTATTGGATTTTTAGGTGGGAAACCCGGTCTTAAAGCCGACTTTAAATTTATCAAGCGTTCATGACTAACGGCGAAAATATATAACACTGATGAATCTACGCTACTGAGCACTTCTAACAACAACATGGTTTCATCGTAGTGAAAATTCGGCTCCTGGTTGAGAAATGTTAATATACCTATAAAGTTACCTGCATGCCCCGCGCAAACTAATATGGATTTCATAAGTTGCCGCTTCTCGTAATTTAAAAACATTGCACTTCTTGCTGATTATAAATCAACTACAAAAGGTTTGAAAGACGACTTTCGTTCGTGCTTCAAAATTATTCAAGAAAGTATTTGAACAGAAATTTGATGCAATTTCTGCTTAGTGCCGCCAATAAGCAATTGGAATCCCTTCCAATTTTTTTAATCACTTTTAATTTTGTTTCAAAGTTGTTTTGAGTTTTACATTTTTGTTGAAAGAAATTGTCTGGCTGAAGTTCAAATCTGACTTTACCATTTCTTTTTACTGCCTGTTTTTAGAAAATTAAAACAAAATTGTGAGTGAGAATTAATATTGAAAACAACAATAAAATACGAAAATTAGTATTTGTTTTCAATATAAATTCTCACTCACAATTTTGTTTTCAATTTATAAAAACAGGCAGTAAATATCAGAAAAAATTGAAAAAAATTTAAAGTAATAAAATAAAACACTTGCGCCACAAAATACCTGTCAACGAAAAATAAATGACTAAAAAGAAAACAATCTACAAAATCAATTTAATGCACTTTTAACTGAAAAACGAAAGAGATAAAAAAGTTTTAGGGGGAGGAAAAAATTATATTTCTCAAAACGCCAAAACTAAAAACTATCTCTTCATTCTGTTGCGTTGATAAAATCAAAATTAAAAAATTATAGATTTTAGTCAAAATTTTTACTGGGTATTTTTAGGAAAACTATTTCAGGTTTTATGTGCACACAGCTCATTTTCATTTTCTTCGGGGGCCTGGCAGTAAAAGCAGTAAAACTTGTTGTATTGTTTGGCTCAAGTTCAAATCTGACTGACTACCAATTTCTTTTTAATTTAAGAAATTGTTTGATAAATTCAAATTATTAAGAATGTAATATTAGAACAATTTATTCATCAGAGCAGCAGAACGGATCGGTATTGGTTTCGAGGTCGCCACAACATCTCATCTGTGAGCCTTTTTTCGATTTTACCACCTTTGACGGTGAATACTAGTGACTAGAAATATCAGCTATTTAACAAATTAGAATACGAAAATTGCTTCTATTCATTTTTTACAATTTCGGTTAGTACGGAATTCCCAGCTCTGATGATTAATCATTTCACATATTATTAATCACTCGCTTTTTCTCAGGCAGTTTTCCATTTAAGTTTTATATTTTTTTCTAACTAGTCCGAACATTTCTCTAATCCGGAGAAAACTGAAATTATATCTGTCCAGATTAACAAGATTATACTGTATACGACTTCCATCTCGGATAAATGCCATTATTGATTTATCGCGACATTAATGTTTTGCTGTTGTTAGTGTTGTTCATGTTCATTTAAAGCCAAATGTTTAAATACCACCCTTTACACCAAAACACCCATTCTTTATAAACATCAAAATAAAAATAAAAAATAAAAACAAACAAAAAATGTTCTTGTTCGTTCTTGCACTAAATTATGCAAACATTTATTATTCATTTTCTGACGAGGAAAGCTCTGCAACAAAAACAACTAAAATCTCCCAAAAAAAATAAATAAAAATTACTAAAACAATTCAGGTTTAAAAAGAGCAAAACAACAACAAAAAATATTTGAAAAAAAAATTCAACTACAACAAAAATGTACCATAAAGAATTCCATGTGATGTCATCCATGTCAAAATGATTACTGAAAATGGCGAAGAAGAAAAATAAGAACAATATGACTTTTCTTGGGAAAGTGTTTTTTTATTTTTTATTTTTATTTTTTATTAAGAGTAAAAAAAAAGCCAGGAATCAGATAAACTAAATAAAATAAAACTTGCAATTCCTGCACGTAGAAAGAAGGATGGTGGCTCATAATAAGACTAGATAGAAATCAAATTGTTAACGAAAGAACGTTAATGGTCAGCAGTGTTGTCAATGCTAAAGTTGGTGGTGGGGTTAAAGCAGCGTCAATAAAATCTGTGGGTGGGAGCGAGTAAGGAGTTTTTTTTCTAAGGGGAACAATTTCAATTGTAATTAAATAGGACAATCTTTTTAAGATCCATGAAATTGTCTTTTCGCAAAAGTTGTCATCCGATGTCTTTGGAGCTGCATTTTTTGTTATAAATGAAAAGCTTTTGGCATTATGTTTATTTGATATGTTATATATTACAGTATTTTTCGTTTAGCTGTACATTTAAGTTTGTAGGAAAATCCGTGCACATAAGCATAATATTCTGTTATGCAGTTTCACATAGCAGCATAAATAATGCTGCTAAGCTTTTAGCCGATGCAAATCGCACAACTAACTCTGCGTTTTGACGTACAAGTACATGCATATAATTTCTGTGTATGTACTCCTATTATTAACGAAAATTTCGCAAAAAAAAAGAAACCGCCCGACTGTCTTGCAAATTCAGTCACTGCTTTGTGAAACTCTTTGCAAGTTGGCGGCAAGTGCCGAAAGTGTAAGTGCGTGAGTAAAAAAGCTGGTTTCTCTGAGCAATTTAATTTGATTTTTTTTTTATTGTACGACTTTTTTTTTCTTCTGTTCTAAAGAATAATGTAGACTCCTCGATTTTTTTTAAGATTAATCTCTGCCCAGTTGATGAACTTTAACGCAATTTACGAAATGATCGTAAGACTTATTACAAACAAACTTCACCGCCAAATGGCGATTACATACTTTAAAAAATAGTAGTCAATTATTATTAAAACGCTTGTTCTTTCGTAAAGCGATAATTTCATTTTTTAATTTTATACATTTTTTGTTTTTATTTTTTTTCGAGCCAGTGAAAATAAAATCTTTCTTTGCATTCTGGAACACTAAACTTTCTTTTAAAACATCGTTCATTAATTTTTTTTAATAATAATTTATTGCTAATAAACGTTTTAATTAATTTATACATATTTATAGATTTCTTATAAGGAGGAATTGTTATTTGTTATATTTTTATCTATATAAATTTCGTCTTAGAAAAGTAGAATATAAAAACAGATTTATAAATTATAAATGCGAAACAGAAAATCACCCACGCTTAAAAATATTAGCGCAATAATTTTCACCAAAAATCAATAAATGTCGAATGTCATACAGTCACATGTTAAGCATTAGGGTGGGTTCGATTTAGCAATCGACCGAATGTGTCATAGATTTTTCGATAGCTTTTGACATGAGGAAAAAAATTTTCACTACGACATACGAGGGCGGATTGAAGCTAACTAAGTAGGAAAAAAAACATTTTGTTTTTCAAAAACCATTTATTTCTCAACATAGTCAGTCTTCTTTTAGCTCAATACACTTAGACGATATTCCAACTTTTTTGTACCATCTGAATAATACGAGTTCGGGAACCCCTCAAAATACGCGTTAGTTTCGGTAATTACTTCTTCGTTTGAGATGAATCTTTTTCCTGCGAGCCATTTTTTCAAGTTTGGAAACAGGAAAAAGTCACTGGGAGCTAAATCTGTACTATAAGGTGGATGATCAACCAATTCGAAGTGTATTTCACGTAATTTTAGCATCGTATCACACAGCGCTGTGTGAACTGATGCGTTGTCCTGAAGAAAGAGCACTTTTTTCTTCTTTAAATGTGATCGTTTTTTCTTGATTGCATCAATTAATTGATCCAACAATGCACGATAATACTTTCCTGTGATTGTGGATCCTTTTTCAAGATAATCGATGAGAAATATTCCGTGTGCACCCCAAAATACAGGGACCATAACCTTGCCAGCCGATTTCAGTGTCTTCGCTTTTTTCGGAGCACTTCCACCCAACCATTGTTTCGATTGATTTTTGGTTTCAGATGTATAGTGGTGGGTGGACCCACGTTTCATCAACAGTTATTAATCGACGCCAAAAATCAACACGATTACGCTTTATCATGTCCAGACACCGCTGTGAAGTGGTCTGTCGAACTCGTTTTTGTTCGACACTGAGCAAACGCGGCACCCATCTTGCCGATAACTTTTTCATATGCAAATGTTCATGCAAAATGTTGAACACACGTTCATATGATACTCGTATCTTTACCATTTCAACAATCTCACGTAACTTGACTCGGCGATCATTCATAACGATATCGAGGGAGGATTTTCTTGATATTTTCTTCAGTAACCACCTCTTTTGGCCTTCCTGTTGATGGTATTGTTGCAGTGCTTGTTCGGTCGCGTTTAAATTCAGCAATCCAATATTTTACCATGTAATCTGACGGAGCAGACTCACCGTTATGTTTATCGAGCTTTTCTTTTGTCTCTTTTGCCATTGTCCAAACTAGTTTGGACAACATTTTATTTAATGTTTCAACTTTTCATAATCTTAATATTGAATTTACACCTATTTTGAATTTACACCTATTTTGCCTAAATTATACATACTTAACCTAATTTATACCTACCTTGACTTCACTGTAATTATTCTAATGTAGTGTAAAATTGCCCTCACCGTAATGCAGATGTCAACCGGTCAAACCGTTTGACTTCGGGCTTGTTACCGAGTTTATTACGCTCAAGATCTGCATTTCGTGAGAACAATTAATCTTACTTACCTTTGAACTCGCAACCACGTCACGTCGGAATCGCCGTAAATCTTAATTAAATCGCAATTTCTAAAAAAAAGTTTTTTTGTTTTTGCTGCCATCTAGCGCTACGTAGCTTCAATATCAACCCACCCTCGTACAGGAAATGAAATGAAATTACTCTCTCCTAAGCGCTCTAACTTGCACAATTTTTGTCATCTGGAACGCTTTTTGTACATGTTTGTGCAACTTTGTTATCCATCTGGAACACACCTATTATTTGCCGATAGAAACAAAAATGTGTGAAAAACTTAAAAATAAAAGTTGAGAAGTAAAAAAAATTGAAATTTGGGTTTTTAAAGTATCTTAGTGGAACTTTGTTTTCCTCATGCCAAAAGCTATCGAAAAATTTGTCCTTACAAATCGGGCCACCCCATTAAAATGCCGCCTCTTATATTGGATTATTAAAAGACTGTGTAAATTTCCAAAAATATACAAAAAGAATAACTTAAAAACAGCTGTGCTTTTTGTTTTTTCTCAACACAATTTAATCTTCCTTGTACTACAATAAATGTGTACTTTTTTTTGTTTAATACACTCTCTTCCAACCGACATTGATCACAATCAAATTAAATGCATTATTTTTAAGAATTATATTTCCTTTTCAGACGACAAGTTTGAACAATAAAATAAAGTGGCATTTCGGTGTGCCTGTTTGTGTGTGTGTGCTTTAGTGTATTTTTTTCAAGTTGGTACTTAAAAAGTTAATCAGCTGTTTCTTAAGTGCATCATGATGTTTGTTTGGATGTGCGAGTGAGTATTATTGACCTTAAACCAAAGCTGGTACTTGAAAAATGCGCGCCCGTAGGGTTGCATTTTACAAATCAACAGTTATTTAGTCAAAGTTAACGTTGTCGCCGTTGGTCTTATTATATTTTTTTCTTCTTATTTTTGCTGAAATGCCCTGAGGGATGTGTGCGTGCGTGTGTTTGTTTGTTTGTAAATTAGTGTAGATTTTTTATTTGCGCTCAATTTGTGTAGTTTGTTTTTTTTGTGTCTCTTAAATTTCTTTGAATTTGTTACGCCTGAATTGATTTGAAGTTTGCCAGAGCGCTTTTTGTAATATTTATGAGTTTATTGATGGTTGGTGGGAATATTTTTTTTATTTATTTATATCGTTAGTTAATATTTTAAGGGTTTTTAAGATTTTGATCAGTATTGTTGTTTTTTACCTGTTAATATGATATAAACTGATGGATTATTTATTGTTCATATGAAGTTTCAAAATTTATTATGTTTGACGTAATTTATGTATGCATACATGTACACACGTGTATTTAATTACTAGTAAATAAAAAACTAGTAGCAGGTAATAATTATTTATTTAAACGAACAACTTAAATATAGTACAATGTCTTTAATATCGTTAGAGCGGTCTATCCGGTCATACGGAAAGTTTAGAAATTTTACTATCTACAGAGTGGCCCAAAATTACCGAAGAGGGAGGTTCGAGTTCACTATAACTTTTTATTAAAGATATCATTATTAAATTATTGTTTTTATTTTAATAATAAGATATCATTATTAAATTATTGTTTTTATTTTAATACCGCATATTAATGAAGAATATTTTGAAATTAATTATGAAAAAATTATATCTCGGAGTGGTGGCCACTTTCTGCTTCGCAAAAAAAAAATTTCTTCTGCAATGAACAGTGTTACCATATATGAAGATTTATCTTATTTTTGATGTGTTTTGAGGTGCAAAAAAGATTAACGCCCGATTTCACCATCTTCAGTAAAATATTTGTTTAAAAAAATTAACTAACTGCTGGTTCGGCTTATTGGTATTATTTAATCAACGGTTGCCGATTTTCGTTTCATCATCCTTCAGTTAGTTAACAAAAGAATTTGCCGAAAATATGGCAATACCATCAGTTTGTTTACATAAAAAACTGTAGAAAATGGCGGTATTTGTATATACATACATATGTAAAGCGAAACTTTGTGCCAATAGGAAAATGCATGCAATAATAATATGTCCACAGAAAAACTTTATTGTTTTAGTGTAATTAAAATAAATTTGAACTGAATTTGATTAAAAATCACCTTAAAAAAATTTTTTTAACATAAAAATAAGATTTTTTTTCGATTCGAAGATTTAAAAAATATGGCAACACTGGCAATGAAGCTCATTTCTCACTCGGTGGTTATCTCAACAGACAACAGACTCGGAGAACCCAAAAGTTATTGTGGGAAAACCATTGCATCCGAAACAAGGGACCGTCATTGGGCGTAATTTTTCGAAAATGACACCAGAAGAACCATTAACGTTAATTCAGAGCGCTATGGACGTATGATAACCGAATTGTTTTTAGCCTGCAATTGAAGATTATGGACTGGACGACATGTGGTTTCAAAAAGATGGTGCCACGAGCCACACAACACGACCAATTTTGGCTTTATTGCATGAGAAGTTTGCAGCAGGCGTAATTTCTTCATGTTTTGGCGACGTCAGTTGATCACCAAGAACATGCGATTTGACGCCGTTGTACATATTTTTTGTGGGTTTCCGGTACAAACCGTGTCAACGCACATAATCAACTAAATTTGTAGCATTTGAAAATCAATTGACGCCGAGATACCACCCGAAATGTGCGAAAAAGAGGTTGAAAAGTACCTCTAAAAGATCGATTGCTGCAACCAAATCTAGAGACAAACATTTAAATAACATTTTGTATTTCGTACATAATGAAAAGTTCCTGGCGTTATAATGAAATGAAAGTTTCATCGAAATCTCAGCTTTATGTGTGTTTGAATGAACTTTACTTTTGAAACCGAAAAATGGATAAACCTGGATAAATATTAGTTTGGGGGCGCAATTGAGTCAATTGCACCCTAAAATCTAATAAAAATGTGCATTTAGTCTGCTTTTAGACACGAAAACATTTGGAAGGGTTACATTTAGATTGTTAGTTAATTAGAGGTGGGGAAGAGAGCAGAGTTTTTGTGTTCATCGGTTCTCGGCGATACGCTTTGCTGACATTTACTTTGCTTTTTGCAAATAATAATGGAATGTTGCAAGGCAAATTCATAACAAGTAGACTCGCCTCAATTTGAAAAATACCTGCTTTCTTTGTCAAAATCTATTGGCCCTATTCACAAACGATTAATAAAGTTATTGTAGGTTTAATGTTGGATTTTTATATGGGAAAACCGGTTTTAATGCACACATTAACTTTATTAATCGTTTGTGAATAAGCCCATATATAAAGCAAATATAAACAAATTTTAACAAACAAAACAGATCAAAATGCAAGGAGATGCAAGGAGCAAAAAATAATCAGCTGAGCTGTCGATATCACTTTTATGAATTCGCCTTGGGAATGTTGCCGACAACATGTTCGTCGGTGTGAACGCGAATGAAAGAACATCAGAGAATTCCAGATGTTTTTCTTTCAAATGTTCGGCCGTCTAAAGTCGGGCTTTTAAAAAAACTTATTTTGTAACGAGCAGCATCTTCCAAAAAAATAAACAAAGAAACTGTATTTTTATTTTCTAAATAAAATTATTTTATTTTATACCATTTTTTTTTAACACGAAGTGATGACAAATTTTATTTTATTTTTTGTTTTTGTAGTTTAACAACAACAGCCCACATAAATTTAACATTAAAAAAAACACATTGTTTGTGAACTGAACATTTTATTGAATGAATTGTTAAAAACGAAATAAATACAAAATTTATAGCAAGATAAACATCTAAAACCTACTTTTTTGACTCTTGAAAAGATCATCAGTAAAAAATAACTATATTAAATAAATAATAATATAAAAAAACAAGTGGCATTTTTCCAATAATATTTTTGTTTAAAAAGAAAAACGTGAACCAAAATTACAAATCATGATTCCCGCTAAAGACGACAATGACGATGACGATTACGACGACGATGAGAGATCAACAGAAATGATTTTGATAATATCAAAGTTCCTTTGACTGTTTTGCTTTAAAATCTGTAGTATTCAAGTGGTTTTTTGTTTGCATTCACAAAAATAATGAGATTTTCTTTTTCTCTCTTTTTTTATAGTCATATTCAAAAATATGTACATACATACATATGCATGTGGTGAGTGTAAGTGGTCAAGTGTAGTCACATGCATACATATGCATGTCTGTATGTGTACGTACGATTTAATTAATTTTTCAGAATTTATAAATAAACATAAACATTAATTATTTGTTAAACATTTCGTTTGTCATTTTCAAGTGCTACAAAATGTCAGTGAATTTTATTACGTTTCATTTTTTTTTTGAAAGGCTAAATTTCAACGTTCAAGGAATGACACATAAATGGGAAATTATAGAGTTGTTTATACAAAAAGTTTGTCGAAATTGCTGCAAGCGTTAGTTAATTCAATCTTGGAAGAAATGTTAAATAAAAGTCCTTCTGAGGGGCGGGGGAAATATCGCGTGAAATGTGTTCGCTTACCTTAAAAATGGAGCTCGCCATTATTGTATTGTTGTTGCTATTTTATAATTTTTTCAGCATTTTTTTTATTCATGGGAAATATTTCACGTGGAAAGAATATTCGCTCGCGTCTTATTCAATCACGAGGAGTGTGAATGTACGCAGGTTGTGGTAAACGAAACGAGTGATAAAGTTGGTGGGGGCGTATTTGAAACGAACGAACAAGATTAGCGGTATCCACAATGTTTCAAGCAAACATTCAATCAATCTCCGCCTGTATTTTTTTATTTTCTTTTCTTAACGAGAAGTAATAAACAGGAAATTAATGCCTACCGAGCATTAGGTGGGTCAGCTTCTTGTGGAAAGGAGGGATAGTGAGAGACGACAGATGGTGAAAATTAGAGACTTAATTAATTCTTTTTTTTGCAACCCTTCTATTGCGCGTTTTGTGTAATTTTTATACTTTCGTTCATAGTAATTTTGATCCATGCTTGTTAAGAGTGTTTTTGTCTTAATCGGCCAATAGTACTGTCCCTCATACGAAATGATGAACTGCTGCCCAGGTTTGAGACCAATCGAACAATTGTTTACACTCTTAGGGTGACCAGATAGTAATGATAGTTTTTTTTATTTTAATTTTTATACTTTAGAAGCTCTCACAAGATACATCTGAAAAACAAGAACTTGTATGCCAAATTTCACAATTTTTTTTATTTCTTTTGGAAAAGCTTGACACACGGATTTGCTCAGAACGATACTTAAAGCGATTCTGAATTGATAAATTTATATATACAGTAACTCACACTGAATGTGGTTCAACTTGTGAATAAGAACTTTAAAACACATGAACTCTAACAAATCAGATCAAAAAGCAAACGAAAAGAGTTATAATTTTTAGTTCATTAATTTCTACAGAAAAAAAATTGGTTGCGTTTATAAGACGTAGCTGTTGAGCTCAACTGTTGTGAAACCGTTGGCAAGAGTTGAGCCCAACAGTTACGTCTTAAGGGCCTCAGACACGTTCAAAATGCTTGCTGTCAAGTTCGTGTACGTGTGCTTGCTGGCTTGATGTTACCACGCTTGATGACCCGTCAAGAAGCATTCATTTTGTGCTGTTCGTTTCGCTAAAAAACCATAACAATGTCGCTAAATAATGAAATGTTAATAACAAAAATATTGTTTAATAAGTTCTAACATTTCTATATTCTTCATCAGTCATTTCTTTGTTTTTCTTTTAATTCTAACAATTTTTTGCGCGAGTAATTTTTCTAATTTTCTTTTAATTCCAATTTTTTGAACAAATGTTCACAATGAAAATATAAATCTACTGAAAATTTGTTCGTGTTTGATGGGTTAGCACTATACATGTTCAAACAACTGGCAGCAAGCATGCCAAATTTTTTGATTTTCCATCAAGCGTTGTTGGTGTCACACATACTATCAAATTTTCACTTATACTATAACCATGCTTAGCAAGCATTTTGAACGTGTCTGGTGGCCTTTAGAAACGGCTTGATGAATAATTGCGTAATGAACAGCTGATAAATGTAAACAATTGAAAAGAAATAAAAGTGCTGCAAAAGAAATAATTTAAATTTGCTAAATTAATTAGTTTGGATGTTACCAAAAAGTATCAGAATTTGCAAGAGTTTTTCTTGGCAGGAATTTTCCATTTTTATTTTAAAATCTGCACCACAAATTTATGTGCTGTTTCTAGAATCCAAGCAATCGACTTGAGTAGAAAATATGTATGGAAACCACTCGAATAACTGAGTGGTTTTCATACAAATTGTTCACTCAATTCGTTTGCTTGGATTCTAGAAACAGCACATTAATATTTGCAACAAAAAAATATACAGCAAAATACTCCAATAAACTGATAAACCTGCGCCGATAGTATTTATATTTCAACGCAAAGCCGGCACTGTGTTCAAAAAATCGTTAAACCTTATATTGGACTAATTTTGTAATTAATTTAAATAGACACCATAATAAACCGACGTACATTTAATGAAATTTATATTTCTTTTTATTCGGTACTTTATCGCATTTGTAATGCAAAGTTTAACAAATTAATTTGTAGTCGCCACTTAACAAAACGGCATTAGAATATAAAAGCGCCGAACTCTCTTGATCAGCTGTGGAGCTAAACACAACCAGCCCAATTATGAATAAAAAATTCCCCGAGAGATTTCTCCCTTTTCCTAAAAAGGTGCTGTTCACATGTAATATGCGAACAACTAGTATGTGAACATTTAAGTGAAATTGGAAAAAGGGAGAAATCTCCCACAGAATTTTTATTCATAATTGGGCTGATCATGTTGACTAAATGTAGCGAAAATACTCAACTGTTGTGTGGAGCGGAATTTCTCAATTCTACGTTTCTAAGACAAACACTCAACGGTTGCGCAACAGTTACGTCTTATGAACGCGGCCATTGTAAACTGAACAAAATTTTGCTAAAAATAGAATATTTCAAAAAATTAATATAAAACTCATGCCACAACGAAAATGGTCCACTGTAAAAAATAGCGGACCCTTTTTATGGTGTACTATTTAGAGTTGTGCCTATTTAAATGAAAAAAGTAACTACAATCGCGTGTATTATTTTGACAAGTGACAAGTCATAATTAAAAATTTCAGCAATAAAGTAAAAAAGTAAAAAAATAGTTAAACTTTCTTCTAAGACGGTTTTCTTTACTGTGAAACTCAATTTGATTATAAAATTACTACAACCACGTTTTTAAAAACAAGTTTTTGCTCCTCCTGAACATTTGTGAACTTTGAGTTGCGACCCTTTATGATTTAGTGTGTGTGTGTGTGTGATATGTTAGTTGAAGTAGACCATTTTCATCTTAACGTGAGTTTTTCTTTTATTTTATATGTTTGTTTTCTGGAAAATATAGCTGAATCTTAAAACTTTATTTTTTAATGTACCTATTTAACTTAAAATAAAATAATCTAATATGTTTAGCTTCTTTCTTTTTGTCTTTGCTTTTCAATTCTTCAACTTTTTACACTTTCACGTTATTTGGCAACACCACTGTGAGACAATTACATTTATGCATATTTTGATTTTTAAGAGCCTGCAAAATGTGCTTCAAGTAGCGCGTCTTGTTAATAACAAACAAAAAATAATTCCATAAGTCTGTGTTCACACACGTCATGTCTTATTGACATGATTGCAACTTTATAGACGAGAGAGACGGGGGGAAAAGAAACGAGCACTCAGATGCATGTACTGTCATTACGTTTTGCTCTCTCATTCGTAATTTTTAGCCTGAAGGTATTTGCAAGTAAATGTCGTCAACAAGACATGACTTGTGTGAACATCAATGAAAGTTCAAAGAAGAAAAACAAAGAAGAATTTTGTCAATTAGACATGACTCGTCTGAACGCAGCCTAAATACTTAAACAATTATTTGCTCAAGTTTTTAAAACTTTTTAATAGTCTTAATAAGTTTTTCACCAGTTATAGAAACGAATTTCTCTAACTTACCAATAGGTACCTACCTACATATTTAACCAAAACATGTCATTTTATAGAAGAAAAACGTCAATTAACATATTAGCTCTAATCAAACATAAACTTTTTGAAAACTAAATGAACTGTGTTGTCTGATTTCCATAACAAACAACACTTAGTTATTTGTTTTTTTTTTATTTATTGGTAAAATATTTTTAAACAAACAAATTAACAAGCAATTAGTAAAATTATTTTTAAAACATCATTAATGAAAACATTAAAACAATATTTAAAGTTTAAAAATACTATAATGAATGATTGATTGCTTGCTTGCCTGCCTGCCTGCCTGCATTTAGTTAAGACTTGTTTGTTGTTGAGTCAACGTTTTTTGCCAACAAATATTTGATTGGCATCACTAATCAATAATAGACGCTGTTTATCTTTCGTCGTCGTTGTTGTTGTTGTTGTATTTGTCTCCATCGTTGCCAAATAATAATAAAAAAAACTGTTGTTTTAATAAGAAAAAAATCTCTTCTTATTTTTTCTTCCAGATTTGTCTTTGGTACTTGTTTGTTGCTATGTTCGTTGTTGTCTTTAAAGAAGCTCATGATGTTTTGTATTCCGTGGAGTACTTTTTATTGAAACAGAAAAAGAGTCAAGAATTCTAAAATAAACAAGAAAACGTCATTGTTTGCTGCTGTTGCTCTTATTGTAGTTGTTGTTTTTTTTAATGATACAGAATTTACAGCTACAACAACTACTGTGATACTGCCTGCCCGCTGCCGCTACTGCCTACAAAAGTTCTTATTGTGTTTTTATATTAATGCTGCACTGGCATAATCACAATCACACACAGTTACAACGTTGACAACAAACTACCATGACGGAAAACTACTTTAACTAAAGCAACAATACGAAGAAGAAAAAAAATAACCAACAAAGAAACGTTAAAATGTTTAATGTCTAAAGCATTAAAAAAAAGAAAAGAAAATGGGAAAATAAATGCACGTTCCTATAAAAAACAACAACATCAAAGTGAAAAAATTAAAACAAGAAATGCATATGTATGTACATAAAAGCCAGTAGAAATGAAAAATAAAGTTCTGCTCCTAAAAAAACTTAACTAACTTTAAAGGACGTGTTATCTTCGTGAATACCCTTTAAACAAAAATAAAGCCAAGAAAAAAAGATGCTACAAAAATGGTTAAATTATATTGAAAAAAAAATAAAACACAAATCAAAAATCTAAAAGGAGACCCCGAAAACAGAAATTAACCAACACTAATCTCAAAACAAAAATTTGCCATAATTTATCACCTACCTTGTTTTGTTTGTTGCATCGCACCTCCTCAGCCAGACAAAAAAAATATATATAAAGTAAAAAAAAGCAAAAATTACAAAAAAAAAAAACACAGATAAAACCCACAGTAATGGACTTTGAGTCAGACTTGAGGTTTGAAAACAACACAGACAATATGGCAGCCTCCAAGGCACCAACTAACACCATAAATGTATCTTCCACCTCGTTATCAACAGAAACTAACAATATTGAACATAATAATTTCCATGAATTATGCCGCAGTTGTGGCAAAACAAATGCCGAACTTTATGATCTTTTTCAAACCACAAACTCACCATTTAGTACGTCATCAACCACCTGTTATACACATTTAAATAATTGCTCCGTCACTTGCTGTTCAACTTCATCTTCATGCACAACAAATAAACCGTCAACATCATCAGCAGCAGCAACAGCATTTACAGCCGCCGGTTGTACAAAATCGACGGTCTCCTTAACATTTGATAGTATGGCTGCAACCGCAAAAGCCTCCGCGAAGGGACAAAGCAATATGGATAATATTTTACAAGAAATGCAAATATGGCAGCTATCGGTAAGTTTTTATATTCTTTTATTTAAGTATACATACATACGTATGTATGTATATGTAAGTATATAAATATATTTACTTATGTATGTATATAAAGAGAAGTAAATTTCAAATAAATCGTTAGAAATAAGAAGAAAATAAATTGATTTTGAAAGAACTCGTTATAAATGTCAATAATTTTTGGAGGGGTTTTTCTCTCCTCCTTTTTGATCATCCTTTTCTCTCCTCCTTTTCTTGCATATACCGGGAGAATTCGCTTTAGAATATGCGTCAACGCAGTTCAACCACGTAGTAGCGATATTCCACAACTATACAAAATTTGTTGTAGAAAATACCTCGTTATGCTTTAAACACATAGAAGACCTCGACTACACAGCTACAAGACTACAAATGCCGTTGGCTGCATTCGTCGTCTTGTAGTCAGCAGACAGTAAAAAAGCCTTTTGTTGTAGAAATATATATTTTTCAGTGGTGCCGCATTCACATATTTCACTTTTGTAAAAATAACACTTTTTATTATTAAAAATATACTTGTAGCACGTTAAAGTGTAAAAACAAATCAATTGTAGGTTTTTGCTTAAAACTAGAGATAGGATCGTAAGTGACTTTAGTCGAGCTCATGCAGGCTCACGATAAAAAAAATTTACTCATGCACGACCTTATTTTTTGGTTCACGTTCATGCATGCTCACATGAGTGGAAAAAAAGTTACTCACAATCACCAAAACTCACGCTTACGAAATACTCACGAAAAAAAAAGTATAAAATAATTAAATAAATTAAATGAAAAAAAATTAGAATGGAGGAAAAAGTCATTACTCAAAGCTAAAATTCTAATCATGCACGCTCACGTGAGTGAAACAAAAAAATAATCAGGAGCATGTGCTAATCACCTGAGCGGTGCGTATCTCTACTTAAAGGCCTCATTAGTTATTAATTTTCGTTTTCGGTGTTTTTACTCCAGAAAATATTTTGTAATTAGTTGTTCTGTGAAAGGAATCAGCTGTTTTTAAAAGCAAAAT
Source organism: Gymnocheta viridis (assembly GCA_956483585.1). Lineage (NCBI taxonomy): Eukaryota > Metazoa > Arthropoda > Insecta > Diptera > Tachinidae > Gymnocheta > Gymnocheta viridis. Next base: position 14,551,393 of record OY101442.1, read on the forward strand.
ATAATCAAAAAAAAACATTGATATGGTGAATAAAAAGTTTTCGTAAAAATTCTTTTGTATGAATAAACAAAAAAAAAAAAAACGGAACAAATTAATAATTGAAAAATTAATACATATTTGGTTTGATTCTGGCTGAACTTTGGGATGTGGAAGATGTAATTGTAGGAATGAATTTTATAAATGTCTTCAAAATGTACCAAACAATAAAGTTTCAGAAGCTTTTCATCGTCCCTTAAATTAAAACATAATTGTCAGAAGTCACAAAAAATTTGTAATACATGCTTATATGACAAAACAACAAACTAATGCATACGGACTCTTTGCTGTCACTTAACGTTGCATTTTATTTTCCACAGATTAGTCAGCAACAGAATATGTAGAACGAAAAAGTAACAACAAACCACACATACAGTTTTTCAATTGAACAGAAATAAAACAGCTGATCGATCCATAACAAAACAGAACAAACTAATTCTGCCTTAAGACCTCTTAATTATTAATGCATTTATAATATTTTTATTTTGTGATGTTCTTCTCTCTGTTAAATTTAATCAAATATTATGAAGCTCGCATTCATCTCACCCATCAATTATTGTATTGGCAGCACTAGATCAGCTGATTGTTGCTAACACCCGGACCACACGGGCAATGAGTTTGTCAATTATTGCCGTAGCAATTGTCAAATTATATTGCCAAGACAAGATATTAACGTGTGGATCGCAGGAATATGTATTAAAACACATATTCAGCAACAATTAATATAATACATTGCTGAGCCCAAGGCAGATCTACAAGGTAGCAGCGATTCTACAACAATTCAAAATTTGTTATAAAAAATACCTGAGCAACTGCCAAAACTTGAACATAATAGTGTGGCAGTGTTAGCACAGCTGAACCTCTAACGAATGTAAAACATCATACAAAGCTCAGGTGTTTGGCATCAGCCATGTTACGAGTATATTATTAACACAAATTTAATTTCACACAATTGACAATTAGTCAGGTAAATCAGCTGCGTTATCGCTACTACCTTGTTGAGCTTTCAATACAAGCTGTCAAATTAAATTGTCATTTGTTTGACATTTAAATTAGTACAAATAGAAAACAAATTTAACAATACTCTAACGTACATACAAACGGAAGCCGCTAAAACAAGTGAAAAATTATTAAAATTGCAATTATAAATAATAGTGAAAAATTATTATTTAAAATTAAAGTTGTGACTGCAAAAAGTGAAAAATTTTAATTCAAATTAAAGCTGTAATTATTAAATAAGTATCTTCTTTCGGAAGATTCGTCCCCTTCTACTACTTTTAGAATATCCACTATATATTTGCTTTAAATCAACTAAAAGTGTTTTAAGATATTTACGTGTACGCCACCCACGTCGTGATACAAGCTTGAAAATTAGCAATATGACACCGTGATTCTGCTGGCGTTATTGTTTGTATTACGACACATACAATTGCTCTTGTAGCCGGTGTGTAACGAAAATAGAAATTAGCCTAAGTTGGCGACAGCGACAATGGTGGACGTGTAGCCGTCTAGCTGCGATGGCTTCTAAATAATCGTGCTCACATAAACGTATGTATTCTATTTTCGACAGATTGTTGTAGTCGGTAGCCTGCTATCTGTCGTCTATGTATGTTTAAACTTTCCGGGTGGCACAGTTGAATCTTGTAGAAAACACCATATAACACGGAAAACGTATGTATGTACATCAATGAAATTTCTAGCAATTGACATGTACTTATGTAGGTTAGTCAGCTGTTCTAATGACACTCAACGTGTTAAATCATATGCTATTTTGACAGATTTGTTGAACTGTTAGGAGGGATCCAATTGAGTCGTTTTACGCTTGAATAACGTTCGTAAATATTGCAAACTTATTTTTATCGGACATCGAATTGTGTTCTCGGCCGTATTGGCGATGTCAATTGATCGGCTTGGAGCTGCGATTCGACTACTATAGAATTTTACTTGTGAAATGCCTTTAAAGACCGATGCTATGCGAATAACCCAGAAATGATTCCCACCATTCCATGCGAAAGAACCAGAAACCATAAGCAAAGTCAAGGCCAAATGGACTGTCAGGATAAGCTACTGCCAGCAGCGGCAGTCATACATGAGTGAAATCGTGTTCCATAAATAATCGGAATATTTGTTATTTTGCACTAAATTTACATTGAACCGAAATCTAGCAAAATCTAGTTGATGATGCAACTATGGTTTATCCCAACTTATGTATACTGAAAAATACTACGCTGCTCGTCAGCTGTTTTGAATTTGAATGATAATTTTTTGTACGAAGTTTGACTCTTGAAAAGAAAAATTCCAATCAACTGTTGTTGTTATAAATATGTAGGAAATCTTGAAAAATGTCTCGAATATCCCGGTGTAAAAGGTATAGATTTTGATAAGAGATTTCAATTGAAATCTACTAGATTTCGTTCAGGTGTGAATGAACTATTACTCCAATTTAATGTATTTTTAAAAAAGATACTTGTATTTGGACCACCCGCCGGTAATAGTTGTTATGACGCATCATTATTTATATGTATGTATGTATATTTAACCTTCCAGCTATTTGATATAACCTTCTGTTCGCTCCATGCATTCTTCACTGCCTTCATCTTGAATTTTGTTTGAAGGCAACGACAACAAACAGAAAACAGCATCAACTTTGAAAATTCATTAACTAAAAATTAGTTCCAAACAACAGCTTCAATTAAACACTGTTTCTATGTTTTCAAAGATTTAAAATTTTTCTTCAAACCTTTTTATTTTTTAAAGTACATTTATAGTAGTTACTAGAGTTTGTTTTTATAATAAAATGAAACATCATATTTTATTTTTCAAGTTCTCACAATAAATTTATTTCTTTTTAATCCCTTTAAATTAAATCCTGAACTAATCATTTTTTTTAATAATCAAAAAAACATCCCTAATTTTGAGGCGATCACCCTTCAAATTAAAACGCCATACATCCTTGCAAATACTCCTCGTACTCGCATTAAGCAACACCTGAGAATTGCTGGCAATAAACGTTGTTAAATATACTCGTAAGTAGACAACAAAGGTCATCCAAATTGATACAAATTAAATCCTTAAATTACGAAAACAATTACACACACACGCACATACATACATACATATGTACATACATACATCCAGTGGTAATTGAGCATTTAAGGGGATTTTAAAAGTGAATAAAAATATAATTTATTCAATATCTATTGTAACTAACTGACAGACAGACAAACAGTCGGGCTTCTGCAATTATTTTAATGCTCACGTGTGTGCTGGAAATTATGGAACTGACACAAGAGTTACCAGGAGCAACTTGAAGAGATTAAATAAAATCAGGAATGCTTTGGCACGCCCTACAACAACAGCACACCAAATAAAGTAGCAAAATTTACAAGTGATTAATATTAAATACCTGAAAAGCCAACCGACGACAGACAAACAAGAAGTATTTAAAATGGATATAAATAAAAAAGGGGAACAAATACATAAATATAAACCCTAAATAATGAAAATGGTGGAAAACAACCCTCCCGTTTTAGGAGTGCGTATGCGATTTTATTGTTTTAGTTAAATGTTGTTAAGAAAATAGCAAACATGTACACGCACTCCTGCGTAAAATACAAAAAAAAACAAAATAAATTAAATAAATGCGAATAAAAGTCATTACAAATATGTAACCATTAGTAACTTATAAAATCAAATCAAGTATTCCTATCGAGTACTACCAACTATTACAAACAAAAAAAAAAGAAATAAAAAATATCAATTTCTTTTTAACCAGAAGTAGTAGTATGTTCCTCATTTCTAGACGTCTATATGGCTAGTTAGATAGATACTCGTAGATACAAGATGGATGGATGGCTGGCTGGATGTGGCTGGCTGTATGGCCGTTTGGTTGGCCGGTTGCTTGTGAAATGTGTCGACAACAGCTCACTTATGACATGTTTGCTGCGAGTGGGGAATTTCCAGTTTGATTTCAAATATTTTAAAATAATGGCAGAAGTATGTGAAAAAATCTTTGTAAATGTATTATTGACTGGCTGGCTGCATTGGAAGTTTTCTAGTTTTTTGTTGCATTTTTTTCTTTCTTTTTTCTTTTCCTATTTGATTTTCTATAATCTCTGTAATGTGAAAATTTGTTGACATAAAAATTCTTTAGAATTTAATAAGATTTTCCAAGAAAAAAGTAAACGTTTTCAGAATAATAAATTTCAGGAAAAATAAAACAAGTAGAATTATAGGTAATAATGTCTTCTAGATTTTCTATTTCTTCTTTTTTTTTTGTTTTGTTCATATTGAACTGAAATAATTGTGCTAGACTTTACGACGACTTTTCTGAGATTTGTATGCATGTATGTATGTATAAGTATAAGTATATTTAACACACGTGAGAATATATAAAAAAATGTGATTTATTTGTTCATGTTATTCATTAAAGAGGTTGCAGGAAAATGTGTGTTTAAAATAAAATTACGAATGCTTGAAATTAAGTTTAAAAGTGTACATGTTTATTTTTTTTGCACTAATAAAAACAGAATATTTATGGGAGTCAATATGAATTTGATTGAATTTAATGATGCAACTGAAACAAAACTCCGCCGTAACGTGTTAGTGCAGAAAAACAACAACTAACGGCACGGGACTTTCATAGAAATTTAGATTTGACATCGATATACCGTTGGGGTCAGCGTTGCCATTTAGTATTTTTTTTTTAATCTTCACACTACGCAAAAAGTCTTATTTTGCCAACCGTTGCAGATTAGTAATTGCAAAGGTTGGCAATGCTATAACAGCTGTGTTTTTTCGTTTCATTTTTACAATCCAAACAAGTAAACTCCTGGAATGAAAATATTTTACGGCCACGTAGCCGCCACAAGAAGTGCCTTTGCTGAAGTTAAATTGACGTTAAGACTGCTGAAAGAAATATTGCCAAAATAATAAAAATTCTATGTCAAGCAAATAAAATATAATATAAAATATAATAATAAAATAAAATTTATACAAAAACCGGACGCTTGCTTTGCGTTATAATTTTATCGCCGGCGTTTGTGTTCAATTGTTCTCTGCGGTAAAGTTATTCATTCAACAAAAAAATATTAGCAAACGACCAGCGGAAAAAATTTGTAATGGAAGATATAATGTATTATTTTCCAAAGCAAAACAATGCAATCCTTTGGAAAGGAGAAGGTAATTTGATCAAACACACAAAAATTACACATTGCTTACCCCGTATATTACCACTTCTTACAAAGAAGGAGGAATGTATTGCTTTTGCTTGTGCACAAATGTTCGCGTTTTGTAATTATATAAATAACTTTAAATACATAAATAATATAATGCATAAAGAGAAATTAATTATGGGATTTATTCGCCGGACACATTAAACGAATTCATTACTTTCCTAGGACATGTTCTGTGTTAACAATAATGAATTCTGGAATGAAAAATTATACATGCTGTACATTACTCTCCCGTTAACTATTCATTACCTTTTCCTGCTGGGCGGACAAGAAAGAAAATTAATATGGATGAAATTAACAACAAAATTAATAATGAAAATTTTAAAATTTTTCTGTATGGAGATTTCGTCTCAATTTACAAACAAAAATATTTCTTTCTTCTTTTACTCTAAAATCAGCAGTTATAATTAACTTGCTGAAAAAAACACTCGCGCTTTGTAGCAGAAAATAATGCTATGTGTGCTAAAATTGCATATGTGCAAGCTTTTAAATTTTTTTAATACGACAGTTATTTATTTATGAATTTTTATTTTTTTTATGATAAGACAAGACTTATTTATTTACTACTTATGTATATATATTAGCAGAGTATAGTTACGCCTTTGACTTTAAGAAATGTATTTGCATACATTAAGTTCGCTTGTATTTCTCTAATAAAGCCGCCGCTTTTGAAAGTAGGGGTCCAGTATTTTGCCAGAACATGTAGTTTGATAAAACGAACAATAATCAATTAAAAATACGATTTTGAATTTTTGTGTAGTTACATACATACGACCGTTTGCATTTAAGATGACGATATTTATGTGCTACATATTGATAAGTGATTTGTTTATATAACCTTTCACACGCATATTATATACCTCTATGTATGTATGTACGTATGTAAATATGTACATATGTATGTATTTTTTCATATGCAAAAGCTTAATGGGAACACGATTTTAATATTTCCTTGACATGCCATACATACATACATATGTACATACATACGTATTTTGACATGTTAATATGCATACAATGCAAAAATAAAAATAAAATAAATCCATACTTATAAACTTCATATAGTCCAACATTTTTCACATCGATTATAAAGGACTTAGAGGTTTTTGTTGTTAGGGATTTAAATCAATACAATATAGTACGTGCGACACACGTTTCCATTTGACATTTATACTCTCTTTAGCGCTGGGCGTCAAAATTTGTTGTTTAACAACAGCAGCCGCACCCACCCCTTCACTCGTGTGTCCTGTTGTTTTCTCATTCAAAATCCATTATAAACTACTGATGCATTTGATTTGTCCCAGCAAAAAAGGATTTATTTTTCAATTTTCCACAAACAATGAACGAAAAGAAAAAATTCGATTTCGCTTTTTTTTTTCAATTTTATTTTATTTTAAACAACAAAAGGACTAGAAAAACATTTAAAAAGCATTTACAATTTTATTTATTTGTTTGTTTGTTGACCAATATTTTCTTTTATTAAATAAACGTAAAGCGTTCTAGTAAATAAACTGCCAAAGCAATTTTAAATGTGCACATGCATACACACATCCATACATATGTATGTATGTATGTATGTATATTTTCTTCTAGCCATTTAGAATTTTATATTAACATTTTGTTTTGTTTGTGTTCAAAATGCAAACAAAAGTGTAAAAGCGCTAGCAAATAGCTACAACAAGAAAAACAAAATTTAATAGGAAAATAAAAATACGGTCGGTTGTTAATGGCAAGAAAAACTGAAGTAAATACACAGTAGAGCCTTCATATTCGTACTTATGTATGTAATACGTATACACGGGCTCACACCTATTTAGAAAGTGTTAAACATGTCAACAACACTTAAAAGGAATAACAAACAAAACATCAAATATATATTCATTTGTTTGTGTGTGTGTGTATCCCTATCAGCAGGTAAAATGCAGGGGTTAATAGGCCTTCTAGAAGGCCTTATGTAGCAGATACAAAGATATCATGTACCATTCCAGAGGTACTGCTTTACTAATAGAATATTGCAGAAATTAAGAAAACTGAAATAAAACAATGTTTTAGTAAAATATAGCTAAATCAGAACAAATATAAAGTAGAACATGAAAGCTGAAGTAGAACATTAAAAACAATGTTTTCATAGTATGTATACTATCTAGACCAAAAAGAATTATGATTAGGGAGAAACATATTCGCTTAGTCTAAGAAAATATTAACCTTAAATGTTCTGTTGTAAGATGAGTACACATGTATTAAAATAATGGCTTTCAACTGGGCAAAATGCACTTAACAAGACCGCTATTTAATATTTTTTACGTTTCTTTTTAGAATGTGTTCTATTGTACTCGTTGTTCTTGCTATGTACATATGATTTACCGTTTCTTTATTTTATTGTGCCTTTTTGCTTTGATATTCTACTTATTTTGAAATGACGAGCACTAAAAAAGCTGTAGAGAAAAACTTTTCGAATGATAAACTTTGTATTTATTTTAGTGAGATTCATGCTTTATTTTTTTATTTTTTTACACTGAAAAACCGTGCTTAGAAAGTAGTGTGAAATAAAACACATAACTTTTTGAACCCCTTTGTGCAGCTTTTTAGTATATTATATTGGTATGTGGTATAATATATTGTATAAAATCAAAAGTATTTTGATTTATATTGCGCAAAAAGAAATATATTGTAATGTTTTCACAACATTATACAATAAAAACCAAAAATTTTGAATTAATGTTTGTAAGTAATGTTTGTAAGTAATTAGTCGAACTTATATATGTATGTACATATATTGTATATATGTATGTATATTGAAACGATTAAGTTGGCTGAAGTTCAAACCCGTATTTACCCATTTTTATTTATTCTAATTTTTTATTTCACTTTTATTAGAAAATTTTTAATAAAATATTTAAATACTTAAAAGGATATACATAAGTATTATTTGACGAAAATGATCAGTGACAGTCAAATTGTCTACAAAAGAAATGTTAGCATAACACATGTTCGGGTTTTGTTTACTTTTACATTTATTGTAAAACAAATTGCGCCATATATTTAATTAAATATTGTGCAACTTATTAAATAGTGCAGCAAAACGACAACAGTAGTGGCAATTAAGTACTCAATAATATTGTTTAGTCCTACGCTTATATTAATGAAGGTTTGCTAAAAGGACTACGATTAATTTAAACAAGTAAATTTTAACAGTTCCCATAAAGAGCACAAATGATTAATTTGACAGCAGCAACCGTTCACAAAATACTTGTGTGGCATCACTCTGCACTAAATGTCTAACTGTTGTTTTTGTTTTTATATTTTCTACAAAACTCTTTCGACTACAATTAGAGTGAGTGAGAAAAACAATTGGTTGATTGTTGAGGCTTTGTTACAACTTTGATATTGTTTAAACTTATCATTTGTTTTAATGAAGGTTTAATATAATCAGCCCAATTATGAATAAAAATTCCCTGTGAGATTTCTCTCTTTTCCCAAAAAGCGGCTGTTCACATATACATACGTGTACACATTAATTGTTCGCATATTATATGTAAACAGTCCCTTTTTGGGAAAAGGGAGAAATCTCCCGGGGAATTTTTTATCCATAATTGGGCTGAATATCTCCAGTTGTTCTAAGAAATATTTAAGTACAGAGAAATGCGCATAGGAACTACCTATACCCCTCAATAATCAATTTCAATTTGTTTTTAATAAAAGTATTAATATTTTACTATATAAAATATGTTTTTTGTGACTAGCAAACTAAAATATCCAAGAAAACTACTTTCATCTTACCTTTTAATATTTATTAGAAGGGAGAGGTTAGGGCTTTTAGAAGCCCTTCTTTGGAAGGTAAGAACAAATTATAATTGGTAAAAAAAATTAAATCTTACAGGACTCCAAGAAGGGTAGAAATTTTAAGGCCTTTCGAATTTTACCGCCTGTTAGTTAATAAAAACATTTTTTCTTCATAGAATTTAAGTTACGAACATGCAAACAAACACACAATGGGTGCCCATTTCACTTCTAAACACACAAACGCACTCTCGCACACTCATTTGCAGTGGCCTAATGTTATGATTATTAGGAATTTGTTATTGTTTTAACTGTTTTCAGGCTTTTTGTTGTTGTTTTGTTTGTTTTGCTAATTTCAAATATGAAATTAATTGCTGGATTAAATTGATATAATTTTTTATGGCCACAAATTAATTTGATAAGAAAGATAATGATATAATTAAGTTAATGTTTTTGTTTTTTTTTATACGAAAAGTAATCACGGATAAGTGTCAAGCCAAAAGTAGGGATTTAATTCAACACACATTTTTATTTTATCCAAAAAAATATAAGAAAATCTAATGTGAGTTAGCAATTGATCAGGTTGCGGCAAATTACGGCATTCGATAAAGAACGAAATTTGCATATAAATTCAAAAAATTTTCTATAGGATTTCGTTCGATATCGGATGCCGTAATTTACCCCCAAGGCTTAGGAGGTTCGCTTGAAGCAGTTACCTCTTCGATTACATGTCACATAATGTCCAATGTCATAGTTTCCATGGTCATGTGCCATATTTTTTTAGCAAAACCTGTTTCGTCTTGTCTGCAGAAAAACCCAGGGTCTAGGCAGGAATCGAACCCGCGGCCATCATTCTGATAGTCTAGTATACTATCCACTAGTCTGAAGCTGTCTCAATGTCCACTAATGTTGGACTGTCATAATGCGCATGGCGTGTTAACAGAGAATTTGTGCTTGCCAAACGAACCGTTTTTATTTGCTGAACCCCAAAAAGAAACCTCTTAAGTCTTTCTCTTGTCAAGAAGAAAACCCTTAAGCCCTGCAGAAGTGCCAGACTGGGCAAAAAATCTTTATTCAGCAAAGCATATCGCTCATTTAGTGCAACGTCGTCCGTCATCCATCATAAGGCAAAAACGAGCTTAAAGTTTTCAATAATACATACACACAAATTAATGGAAAAGTAAAATAATCACCCTTGTTCTAGTTGGCGACATCGACGTCACGTCAACACAATACCAAAAAATTGGAGCTTGTCCACCCGTTTTCGAAAACAACTGACTACTATTGACAGGCTCATGTTATTTTCTGGACCTTAGAGAACAGAAATAGACTGCCGGTAGCACAAAAAGTAGGTAAGCTCCAATTTTTTGGTATTGCGTTAACGTGACGTCGATGTCGCCAACTGGAGTAAGGGTGAATATTTTTCTCTCAAGAGGATAATAAAGAAGATATTTGTGTGAATTGTTTACACAATATAAACAAGAAGGTCCGCAAAAGGGAAAATCATTATTCAGTTCACCCACATTCATCATTTCCAGAGGAAAAAAATTCCGCCTAAAGGAAGAACAGCAGCTAGACATAATAGAAAGCAGAAACAAGACAAAGAAATCAGCTGCCGTAATGGTGTTAAATGGCTTAAAAATATATTTCGGGCAAACCTAAATCAGCGTGCGTTAAGCGTTGTCTACCCTAACAAATGCTCATGCGTCAACGATTTGCAATTGGAAAATCCAAATTATGATAGGACGGTAGGTAGTGAAGTTGGCTGCTAATGTAATATAAATAATGTTAGGACAATCTGGCGATCTTATATCTACATATGTTTTATATCGATTTAGTGGGCTTTATTAAAATAGACAAGCTAGCATTAACGTTCATGACACATCGGTGACGCTCTTATTTAAGTATGTACGTATGTCACGTTATCGCTTGACCCGCTGATCGACCAATTCTCTTACCCTAAACTACAGCATCATCTAAAATTAACTAATCTCTTTCACATTCTCGGTCGTTAGTTTTGTAACTTTAAAAACTAGCTGGACCGCCCTGCAATAAACCTAAATTCTTGTAGGTTTTACAAACTTTAAAAACGTAATTGTTTTTGTTTGCGAAATTCTTTCCCAACTTCCTACTTTCCCATACATTTTCCAAAGGACTACACAATTATTTTATGCATATTGATTGCACAAGCAGATTTTATCTTGATTATTTTCCCAAGAAAAATTTCCTTTCATTTCTTTTGTCCGCAAAACGAAGTTCCCATAACAACCATAAGTGAACAGCAATTTTTTTAAATGGCCTTTAAATAACCCGCCAGGATAACTTTAAATGCAACAATAAAAGAAATGAATGAATAAAGTCTTTTTGTATAATTCCTTGCAGTGCTAAAAGCTACAGGAGGTGTTATAATAATATATATTTATGTATTTAAAGAAACCATGATTGCTCTCTTGAATAATTTTACTATTTTAAGAATACTGAAACAAAAAGAATGTCGCAAAATTGGTACGCACCAGTGATTTTATTTACTTATCGATGGCTTTTCTCAGTTAAAATAAAAGTTTTTTTTTAAAGAAATCATTCTTAAAAGAAAAGAAATTAAGATTTATAATAAAGGCTTTTATTTGGGAAATTTTTGATTTTTTTTTTGTAATACAAAGAAAACCAATCATTTGTAATAGGAAAAACAGTGGGATGACAAATTTTTCTTTTACTTTATTTTTTATTTGTTAATATGAGGGTTATGAAAACTTAACATTGTGCTTTATTGACAACTCATCATGTGGCCGGCCAAGTAGTGGATGATGTGAGAATTTTATTTGTTCTTTCTTTAATGAGTTTAAACTGCAAAAAAAAAATTTTTTATCAACAAATTTAAATCCATCGCAAATTTATTTAAATAAATAAACCAAGTTAGTGGCGGTTGATTTTTAATGCATTTCAAAAACACACGAAACATGGCTGTTATTTACTCTCTGTCTTCTTACTCACTTTCACTTTGTTGCATGCTAGTGTTGCCAACTTTTGAATTTCAAAAAGCACTAAAATTATAGAATACAAACAAAATAAAGGACTAAAAATTAATATATTTTTTTATGCTTATTTATCATACCGAATTTATAAGGGAAATGTAAAAATTACATATGTATGTCAGAGCCGCCATTTATCTGCTAACCAATACTTGATGACATTTACGTGATTTTAAGGAAGTAACAGGATCCTAAATTGAATCCAAATTGGAACGAACAGTAACTAAAAGTTTGGGTTATGAAAGAGTCTGCTGTGAATCAAACACTGGCTTTTAGAAGATTTTCGGGCAAACAGTAAATTTTAGCTGCGTTAGAACATAAAATTGGATGTCATCGGTACATTTTTTATTGCAAAATATAAGAAACTGGATCCTGGAAACGAAAAATCTTATCAACACTTAGCGAAAAATATGTAAAACCTAGTTTTGCTAAATATTGAACAATACACCTAATTCTGTTCTTACGCGATGGATATATTCCTCGAAAATTCGCGTAAAAAATGGTGTTAAAAGAGATCGCGTGTCCATATCAAATGAAGGGATTGGTCTCACTAACATATTAAATATCCGGTAAAATAAGACAAATGTCTGATTAGAATTCACACACCTATATTATTTCCAAAGAACAATAAAAAAAAAACTGTTCATTTAGAAAAAGAAATCACAAAAATCATAAAACTTGAAAACATATAAAAATTATTTTTTAATCGGCATCACTTTCTGATAACCGCATTCGTTTACGAGAGGCAAAACCTCAATCGTCAGAAATACTTTCCAAACCATGAAAGGCAAACGCCTACATTTCTAAACGTTTGTTTTGCGATAGAGTTTGTGTAAAAAAAACGTTGTCTTTTTAATTTTGCTCCGTATAAATTATACGTTGAGTCGTGTTTTAGAGAAATAAATTTCTTAAGTTAAAGTTAAGTTAAAGCAATAATCAATTTAAATTTGTTGCTAATAACACACTTAACATTTTACTGAATATGTAAGATATAAATATTGGGAAAAAGTGAGGTTATAAATTAAAAAAAATTAAAATCTTTATAGTCTTGAATGTCATCACTTTCAAAGAAAAAATCGTTAAATTATGCATGTATTTTTTATTTTATTTATTTTATTTTATTAATACATTTAGCCTCTTGGCCAATAAAATTAGTATTACAACTAAACAGCGAATATAATAAATACAAATAAAGTCAATATATATTTTTTTCGTAGAATCAAATTTCTCTCAGCCATCGTAAAAAAACTTTTTTTCCAGAATATTAAAAACCTACACTGGAAAAATCAACAGATAAGTTATTATTGTTTGTTTTAATAAAATAAAACTATTTTATTTATAAAATATACAAATCAAAAAATGTTCGACTGAACGGTTGGTTTTTGTATTGAAAAAACCTGGTCTATTCGACATTTGAAAAATCAACATTTTGAAATAACTTACAACCGTGTTGCAGAAAAAATAGCTGATAAGCCATCTCGATACAAAAAATAATAAAAAAATTTCATTTTGTATTGTTTTTTTCAAATTATTTTTATCATTTCAAACCAAGACTTTGGTGTCACCGAAATTAGAAAAAAAATAGTGCTAAAAGCACTGAGTTCACAACGCCGGTATGGCTACACCAGCAACAACTCTGTTCATTATTATTATTCCTGTTTTTCGTCAGTTGTTGTGGAGAAGGCAAAACGTAAAAATTAATGAGTTTCTTACAAAATCTGTTTGTCAAACAATAGGTAAAAATCATGGTAAAAAATACTCCTGCATGGCTAAATAAAATGGGGAGTATGAGTGCTAAATTGTGTGCACATGTATGTGTGTGTGTGTTGTTTTTAAGTGTTTGTAAATAAGAATTGGTCGTGTGTCATGTAAAATAAAAATCAAATACAATAAAAATGAAATAAATGCATATTAAGTAGAAAATACGCGTGTCTATTGTGTTTCAAGTGTTTGCACAAATACAAACCTACAATTTCAAGCAAATACGAATTTATATTTATACTAAATACAAACGATTAACAAACAAACATTTGTTCAATTCACAACCGGTAAAGTACTTTGTGTATCATATGTACTTCTGTATGTATATTGAAATCCGACTTTCGTTACTTCATTTGTGAAGATGAAGTGTGCAGAACTATTTTATTGATTGCGTTTTCGTACGGCAAATATCAAGGAGATGAAGAACCTAAAATATACAGTCAGCTTTATTTAAAATTCAACTGAAAATCGAAAATACCGCTTAGTTGTTTCCTTATTGTGCCTTTTTTTATAGAATTGGTGAAAAATATTTTCATTTTCTCCTTCTTCTCAAAAAAAGCAGCCATTCATTCACATCAGAGTGATAGCATGAACTTGAATATTACATATATTAACAACAACAAATTTGCAGTAGTGTTGTAAAATAATACAATAATACAAATTGTGCAACAATACAAGGGTGCTGTGAATTGCACAATTATTAGCAAGTCCTGGGTAATTTAAATTTTTATTCTTTATTTTCTTAAACAAGAGGTTGAATTTAAAAGTTTCTTAAAAATGTATAAAGAAATTTATTTAGACATAAGATAAGATTAGATAATTCACAAGGGCGGCGTGCATGATAAAGTTTATAAAATTGTAATTTTATTGTTTTGGCATTAAATTTTTTATGGGGAATCTCAACAACATTTTTATAGATAACTATTGCAAAACTTAAGTACACAAAACTGGCTCGTCGGTTAGTTAGCATGTCTTGTAACTTGACGACCAGTCAACCCAGCTGAAGACCAGTTTTTATCTAGAATCGTGCTATTGGATTTTTTTTTGTAGAAATGTTGCTCTTGCCCTCGTTTTTCAATATTGTATTTATATGTACGAGTACATATTTCTATTGTGGTTAACTTTTCAGCAAATAATAATAAAAAGAAGGCAAAACGAAACGGGTGGTTGATTTTTATATAACATTTCTTTTTGTTGCTGTTGTGTTGTAATTTGTTCTGCTTTATGACCAAATCTAAAGATCAAAAAAAAAATTCACTTACCTAAGTTTGCTGGCGATAAAGTTTACTCGTATATTATTTATTAAAGGTATGATGCATTTGTCATATTAAATTTTGTATGTTTTTAATATGTGAAATACATACATATGTACATATGTATTTGTCTGTATATTTTTTCAATCACACAAAACAGTAGAACTAATCCAACCTTGTTGAAAGTCCAGGAAGTTAACACTCGTACTTAAGTAGCAGACAATTGCTGCTGCACTCAAGAAACGCTCAATACATTTGTTACACTTCATATACAGAAATTGTATTGTTTTATTTATTTCCAACTGAAATATATTATTTTTTGTTACACTTTAATTCTTAAATCATTAGCAGCACACACATAAATTTTGTCCACTTTTAATGACAGGAACGTGTTGCAATTTATTAACTTTCTTCTTTAGTTTTGATATTTTCTAAACTACAATATAGCGAGGCTCAAAAGAACTCCACAATCGGAGGGTCTTAAATAGTCAATAATTTCATTATTTTAATAGGGTTTTCTTGAATTTTTTAGATTGTGTAAATTCGTAATTGTACAATAATAAAATTTTAGCGTTCGAAAAGCGTCATTTGGCAAAGTAGTTTTCCATCAAAAGTTTCTTTCAATGCTGCCACACATTTCTGCATCTACTGCAACATTTTTATTATAACAAAACTTTACAGACAGGCTGCATTTTTATTGCCACTACATGTCAAACTCAAACATTTGTTTTTGTTTAAGTAAAAAAAGAGTAGAAAAAATGGTAGATGAGGTAAAATTAACATGTAACAATGGATTAATTTAACGTTAATTTAGTGATGGTGAAATTTAAATATTGATCTTGTTGACGTTGTGTTTGTTTTAAACAATATACAGTACCTATGCCAATACAAAGAATTCTCGTATTCTTTTTTCCGGTCATACATTTGTATAAAAAAAGATTTGAAATCACATTTAAACGAGCTCGAAAAATAATCACATAAAAAAAGTTAAAATATGTGAGGGCTGATGTTGCCAGATGGTCAGTGCTGGCAAAATTTAAACAAAAAATTTACTAATGAGAATAGACAATTTCAAATAGCAAAAATAATTCATTCTGTTTGATAAAAATTATATAAAAAACTAGAAATGAAAATTTAGAGTGAAAATTACTCAAACGGCAAGACTTTAGCTGAAAAAGTACAGAGCTGTTGAGATAAATCAACATATTGAGCACAAAAGAGTGAAGCCAAACTGATCGACGCAATAGCTCATTTATATTGATTTAGACAAGTGAGCTGTTTAATTTTAGTCAGCTGAGCTGAAAAGAGCTCTCACTCAACTGGACGGGTTTGCAGATTATTTATATTTATTATAAAAACCATTCGATACTAAAATTCGTTGGCATCACTTTTGCATAAACTTGAAAATTAAAAAATATATATAAATAAATATTACTTTGATTGCATTTAGTTGATTTTCTTCATAATATTATTATTATTTGTTTTATTCTTAAACATTTCAATTTATAAAACAAACAAGAAACACCCACATTCAGCGGAAATTAGTATAATTTAATCTTGTTTTACTTGGATGTTCTTTTTTTCATAAACTTTCATAAATAATATGGGTTTTAAACTTGAATTTGTTAATAGCATTTCGCGGTATTTCAAATAATTTTTATTTTTCTACATGTTGCTGTTCAACAAAAATGAACAACAATTATTTTTAACACGTGACATTTTTTTTTAGTCAGACATTTAAAGTTTAAATTGAATTAAGCTAAAGATCGTCAAAAATTGAGCACATAACTATCAACAACCACAAAGAAAAAAAAATGAAAAATTCTGTTAGTTTTATGGTGGAATACTTTTTTTCAAGTTTATTGATCTTTAAAAGACGCTGCAACTCATTTAAACGATAAACGGGTTTGAGAATAAAAAAGAAAAATAAACACGCTACACTTAATAAAGAAGCATAGTTGTTGTTTCAGAAAACACTTGGACATTTAGTGCCGTCGGTATTACGTTGTGTACATATTGCATAGGAATGTATTTCTATGTACTTATGATCGATTTTATTTAACGATCTTTTATTTATTTCTTTAACATATTTTTATTTATTTTTTTGTTGTATTTCACAACGGCATTTTTTACTTTATTTTCCTGAATAAATTTTCACCTCCCTCCTGAACAAGATGTGAAATTTTTCATATGGCATCATCATGTTCACGTTGGCTTCTCTTCTCGCTATCAGTTGTCAGTGAATGTAAAAAAGGGAAGAAGTTTTGCATGGCTTAAAAATTAATTCAAAAGTCAATAAATTTATGTTCAATAAAAAAGAAATACTCATTTTTGTTTGCATATTAAATGTTTTTAAGTGTAAATAAAGTTGTGCTTTTAGAAATTCTAGTTTCAGTGATTGATTATTCTGATTGTTCAGTGCGTGAATACCAAAAACGTGCATACTCGGTACAAAAAGTTTTTGCGGGGAATTATTATTGAGAATAATGAACACTAGTTACTACTGATCTTGTCCTAAAAACAAATATTTATAAACTTTTATATATGTATAAAAGGAAGGAGAATGTTAAAAGTTATTTTTTATTCGCCTTCAAAAATAAAGTAAACAAAAAGGGAAAAGTGGAAAAATTCTGCCAAAATATATTATTCGTGATAAGAATTTTCGTGACAATATAATGTTCACGATTGGAACATCAGGAAAAATGGGAATACTTCAAGGGGAAAATCTTCATGATATGAGCGAATTCCGATTTTGTATGCCCAATTTCGTCGTTTACTTGGCTTAAAGGGTACTGCAAATTCTTCATGACTGTCTTTATCTTGCTTGAAAACAAATTAATGACTGGCTGGCAATTCCATTAGTATAAATGCTTGTTTGTTTTCTTTGAACAAAAAACTTGTTTAGCATTTAAATCTTAAAACATTTTAGCGGTTGCCATAAAAAACAACGCTTTATTAATATGTCTACCTACCCCTGAATAAATACAATTTCCTGATAAAAACTAATTATCTTCTCTTACCATTTCTATTTTAATAGCTGTTTTTGTTACAAACCACAACAAAATTATTTAAAGATAATTTTAAAAATATGGATACTTTGTTTGAAAAAACACAAGCTCTATAATAAAATAAAAAATGTATGGATAATGGAATCTGACCCACATTTTTATGAGCTTGTTGAAGTTAGTAGTTTATCGTTTATTAAATTCTTTACTGACTTTTTCTAATTATTATAGTTTACTCCAAATTGCGAATTTCTGGCCTTCTTCCAATCAATCAAATGTTATTTGTTAATTGTCACCATGGGATATCAACTTGAAAGATTATCCGCTCTTATGTCCGCTGTCGGCATTGTGCCACAATTGATAGAATTAATTCAGAGAATAGAGCAAAAAAAAAACGGAAATCATATTAAATTAATTTTGTTTTATTTCAGTTGATTTAATTTATTTATTTATTCATTTTCTTTTTTTTCGAATGAAAAACAATTTAAAATGTTACAAATTTATAGGTTTCACAGGAAAAAATTTAATTTGTGAGTCTTTTTTTATTGAAGAAATAAATTTTAACTAAATACAGTAAAATGCTGGGCGTTCAATTGACTGCCTTTTAATTCAAATTAACAACAAGAAAAGATCGAAAAGTTGATATGGCAACTATCTTGCTTTAAGTGCAGAATATGGCGGCACGGTGGCATTATCGAACTTGTTCTTCGTGCTTGAAGATTTGAAATAAATAAGTTTTCAATAACATGTACCTATGTATGTATATAAAGCTTAAAATGCATTTAAATTTTTTCTTTTACTTGCAAGCAGTAGCTCCTTTCTGTATTTCTCGCATGAAACAAGTGAATTGAAATATAAACTACATATGTACCTATATGAATTTGAAAAAATGTGATTTCTCACACAATTATTTTTGTACAACAATAATTGGAAAGATGTAAAAGTGTTTCTGTAACAATATTATGTATGTGAAAAGCCACAAAAATCTCTCATTTGAAAACGATGCGAGAAGTATTTCTGCGTTTAAAAAATATTTAAATAACACTATGTTCAGACATGCATTCGTAATTGAGACAATTTCTTTTTAATTGAGCAATTAAATTTAGTGTTCATACATCTCAACTTATATTACTCAATTAACAATCGACAAAAGGCAGATCAACCATTTAGTCGTGGTTCTACAACAATAAAAAATTTTTGTAGAAAATACCAACAAATAAAAATGCTGGTGTCACTGTCAGCACAGATGAATCTTAAAGGAAATGTTAATATAAAACGCCACATAACACGGTATACGTATAAAACAAATTGATCTGGCTTGTATGGTATAGAATTGTTTATTCTCACTGAACATATGTAAATACTTGTGACAAGGTTTGTTGCATTTCGAGTTTGACTCAATTAGTGATGCAATCAATTACTAATTGCTCATTTAATTAAATGACATATTGTGTGTTTAATTGAGCCCAATTACGCACTTAATGGTGTAAAATTTGGTAATTGCGCAATTGAGGTGTTAAGATTTTTTATATTAAGTATTTGGGGATCGCCGTAAACTAGTGGATAGTGTGTATTAGACTGCTAGTCGGGGAGACGCAGGTTCGATTCCTGCCTATAACCTGGGTGTTTCTGCAGACAATCCAGAAAGGTTTCGCATATCGTGTTTGTAATTTCAAAAATAAAATAAAAAATAGTACAAAGGTTAAATTTAATTATTTTATTTTAGTTTGTTTTCAACTATTTATTTATAAGTATTTAAGAAAATAGAAAATGAAGAGCAGCCAACTGTACATTATTTTACGATCGCTCTCTGATATTCAAAAGAATTTTAAAATATGATGCAGTATAATGAGATAGATAACTCGCATGTACAGGGTGGCCCAAAAAAGACTGTATTTTTTTTGTTTTTATTTTTTATTAATTTTTTTTTATGTTTTTAAATATTTAATTCATGGAAATTTTTTACATCTAAGTGTGAAATATAACATCTCTCAAATAGTGTCCATTTTCTTGCAAACAAAAATTGGCTCTTTTAACCGCATTTTCCATTACTGCCCGTAGAGTTTCTGGTTCCAAGTTCCTTATTTCTGCTTGAATGTTCTGCTTAAGCTCTTGAATTGTTTGGGGTTTATTGATATACACAACTTCTTTCAAATAGCCCCACAAAAAAAATCTGGAGCAGTCAAATGTGGTGAACGTGGAGGCCAAGCAAAATCATAATTTCTGGAAATTATTCGTTCACCATCTTGGGGAAGCAGTTGCTGTACCATTTGAATTTTATCCGGAAAAATTTTAAGATCCCGCTTCAAAATTCTTTGCAGGGATGTTCTGGAGATTCCCAATTGAGCAGAACGACGACGAGTAGAGACAGATGGATCTTCGTTTACACTATGCCGTACAGCCTCCACAACTGCTTCATTGCGCACAGATCGACCTCTTCCTCTTCCTGGAAGATCTGACAGTCTTCCATGTTCCTCAAAACGGGAGACTAAGTTCCTAATCATGTTGTCACTGGGTGCTGTTCGGACATTAAAAAGACGATAATTTCGTTGAGTTGTAATAATTGACCTTCCAGAAGAATAAAAAAAATCAATGATTTTGACGCGTTTCTGCACATCATATGTAGCCATGATTTATCTCCAAAACCAGTAAATAACCTGCAAAAGACAAAAAAAATTTATTAAACACAAAAAAGATATAACTATTTTTAATCCTTCAGTCTTTTTTGGGCCACCCTGTACATAAATGTGCAAAATAAATTTTTTTTATGAAAATTGTTTTGTAGGGAAAAATCTTATTCCTATGCTTGTTTCCCTGTTTGATATAATAAACAAAGTATAAACCCGTTAACACAACAACAACATTAAGTTTTCTAAAAATTTTTCTATACATAAGAAATTTCTTTACGTGTTTTCATAGAGTTTGACATTCAGGAAATACATACATACATATGTACATATGTATATCAGAAGCGATCAGCTGCTTTAACGGGCTTACCTTGTTTATTGTGTCATGGTTTGCCGCTTGAATAAAAAAAGTAAACATTTCAATTAAAAAACAAACTTTTCACATAGAAATACAGAAACACTTTTTACTTACAACAACTCAAGAAAAGATGAACTTGTTTGTTTTTCACACTTCATGCAAAAACTTTTACGATGCGTGATACAGTTCATTTTCTTCAAGCCTAATCAGCAGTTTTTTAAAGTTCTTTAATTTTATATGCAACGTTCTTTATTTGAAAACTGTCTAAATTTTTCTACATTTGGAAAGAATTCATAAAAGAAAGATGGTCAACTCATGAAGTCATGAAAAAAATCTAATCTATGATCGATAATTGCCACTAAAAAAATTCTATTTAGTTAAACAAAATTGCCCCACATTAATTTGTAATTGATAAGCCCGGCCATCCACGAGTACTACAAGTTGCCACAGTAATTGTCTTTAATTGTCGCTACCGTTAATGACAGCTAAGTCTTTTGAGGTCTTTATTTTCCAACAAATATACCCACTCGCTTGTCACAACATATTTTTATATTGTATTGTAGGTAATTGATATTTATGTATTTCAGGCCAATTAAAAGGGGTATTCAGGTGAAGGGAATTGAATCTCGTGCCTGTCGTGATAGTCTAAACTTTATAAGCTTTACTGAACAATTTTATTTATTTTGAGAAATAAAAAGCACAATCTTTTCAAGATATTATTGAAAAAAAGGAAATATGTATGTGTCTGGTGAAAGTTTCCTTGACGATTTATTTTGCCTCTCTTCGTGACTACTCATCAATATTAAAAATCATTTTATGTTCTGTTCGATATACATATATACATACATACACACATACATACATATTATGTATTTATTTATGTATGTGTGTATGTACATGTTTATTGTTTATTTCGCCTAAACGCAAACGCCTGTTCTTCAACAATCAATCATTGTTATTGTTATTGTATTTTTTAAAGATTCTTTCTGTTTTCTGTTGTTGTGTAGTTCCATAAAACAATTGTATCTTTATACATATTTTGTTAACTTGTTTATTCAGAGTGAGTGTGAGTGTTGTTGTTTGTTATTTGAAATAAATAAATTAAATTCAAAACTACTGACGGCAATACAAAATACTTCAAAACAAAAGAAATAGAAAACAATATACAAATTCGATTAAACATTTTATTGATGTGTGTAGGCCACACATGGAAAAAACAATTAACTGATCAGTTAAAAATAGCTTAACTACAATTTATTTATTTAATGTGATTATTTTTCGAACAATTTTGTTGTTAGTGTTTTTTTTTATTTATTTAATTTTTTATTATAAGTTTTTAGTCCGCACTTTGCGCGTTTTGTTTCCATTTGATTTATGAAAGTGTTGTGTGTCACACGGATTTTAGACCGGAGTATTTCTTACTGTTGAGTAATTACGAATATAAAATTTTTTAAAGTTATAGTGTTTTTTTGATGCACAGTACAACCTCTACAATCCGTACAATGGAATTTCAAACAATTCTTTTAATCACTTTTAGTTTTGGTTTTTACGTGTTCTTTTTAAGCTATTGCATAGCTTTTATCGCGGGCTTTGAGCGCGGCGACCGAATCAAGAAATTCGTTAACGAAAATAAAACTTAACAGACGAATAAGGTTCCGTTTTTACACTTTGTGTACGGAACCCTGATTAAAATCATAGGGGGATATACCCGACACTGGCTACTCTGATACTTATATCGCTCCTTTATTGCAACGTAGTCAAATCTCAAAAAAGGTAGTTTTTGAGTTAAGAATGCAGAATTATACATCGTAATGTTCTTCATCTTGTGTGAAAAACTCATACAAATATGTATCTTGTTTATTCACCTTTTGAGGCGAGAATACTTTTGTTGTGTGAGTAAATTCAGGTGTGAGTAATTTCAAAACTTTAAAATCGTTTTCTGAAGAATACGTTTTTTTTAAGATATGACTACGTTGCAATAAATACATGGATATATTATCCATAATCATGAGTTTTCGTAATAATGAGATCCTAATAAATTTTTCTTTTCAATCACTTAAGCGTACATGTGCGTGATTCAAAAAAAAATTAAGTCGTGCATTTTTGTATATGTAGAAAAACATTTAGAAAAATGTCATGAAATGTCCATGGTGGAATAATACAGGTGGTGTCAAAGCTACAACAACACTACTTTTAGGTTCGAAGCTGTCAAAAAGTACAAAAGAAAAATGGCAAAATGGTTGCATTTTCTGTTCTATAAAGAAGAATGTTTCTTTTCCTTTTCTTATTTGCATTTGAAACAAGTGATAAAGTGTGCTTTTTTTTAGCAGTGTGGGTGTGTGTTAGTAATACATAATCAAATTTTGACAGACTCGAACCCAAAAATAAAAACCCGTTAACGCTTCGACACTACCTGTATTATTCTACCATGGAAATGTCATTGAATGTAAAACTTCCAACTTTTCGTTGCGCAAACATTTCATTGACAAACTGTATGCGCACTTATGGATGTTTGCATTGTGTATGACTACTATACGATAAATATTATTAACAATTCAACAACAATAACGATAATAAGACAACATATAAAAATTGAATTATAAAAGAAAACATGTTTTATTCCTTAACAAGGCTAAATACGACACAAAAAGCTAATGGGATAATAAAGCATAAAAGTGACGATGATTTTACGAAACAATAATAAACATCATAACAAACAACAACAACAATAACAAAAAAGAGGAGAGTGAGAGAAAAAAAACAAGGGACTGCTAAATAAAAAAAGTACCGCAAACACAATGCAAACGACCTAAACGGCACACGACTATTTGAGCTGGTTTTATTTAATACAAAAACATAATAAATATATAGAATACAACAAGAACGAGGAAAAACGTTGTTTTGAATGGCAAAAAAGAAAAAAGAAAGGAAGTTTTTGGTGTGTACGCAAGGAAGGCACGGATGACAGCAGCAGTGCCATCACAATTCACAGGCAATCGTTCGTTAACGATTTGTTGAACGATTTGAGAGAAAGGGAAATGACAAATCGACTTAATTGCCAGAGACACATACTTACATGTACGCAGAGACACAACAAATGGGAATTACAGCAATAATAATCACACTAAAAAACACTGTGGGCTACTGATGATTATTTTAGTTTATGTTGCTGCTGTTGTTGTTGTTGTTGCTGCTGCAAGGGTGGACAAACGAAAAATCAACAACAACACCACGAAACACACCACACCGACAACAACATAATTACAGATATAAATTCAAATAGACACATCCTGACACACGCACACACACACACACACACACTCATATGTATAAACTAGAATATAACACACGCTCATCCAAACTCAACATTTATGCGTAAACCCAACAAACCCTCTGATTTAATAACACTTTAGGAATGTTTTACAATTTAAGCCGCACAAAATGTCAAACATTTGAGAATGAAATTTAACCTTGAAAAAAGGGGGTGTTTTGTTCCAGCCTTATTTGAAGAATTCGTGTTTTTCAAGCATTTGCGTTTTTGTTTGTTGGGCAAGTCAAGTGACCCCAACACACAGGCAAACCCAATTTTTACCATATTGAAAAAAGCAACAGCAACAACATATTTTCACTTAATTTGATTGGAATTTCCGCTTAGATCAGGCCATGAGACTAAAGGTACGGTCACACTTGCCAAACATTTGCACGAAAAAACGTAACCACTACTTTTGCTTAGGGTTAGTGTAATTTAACTGGGTTTTTATATCACAAAATGAAGTCAATTATGCTGTAAAATGCTATTTTTATAATATAAATAATATTATTATTTTTAATAAATGCGAACCCATATTTAAAAAAACTAGAGTAGGCCTAGAGGTCGATATTCGACCGCCAGTTTAAACGTATACCTATTTTAGTTGCATTCATTTAAAGAGAATTGATGATTCCCTTCGCCATGGAAGAAACAAAAAACGAAATAAAATTGCATACAATTGCTCATTTATAAAAAAAATCTTGTTACTCATAAACTCTCATTGCTTTGCTTATGTATTTAGTTGAACCAACACTTACATACATAAGTGAATGCGTGTACGTGTGTACTTTTAGTATTTGTAGTGGTGTCAACTTTAGGAGCCTTTTATTCCTTTAATACTGAACTGACTAATATATAGTCGGGTCACTAAAGCTCAACAATGTTTACCCTTTGGCAAAAGAATGAAGAAAATCGGTTGGCAAACAAAGGAGAAAAAGGGATCTAAAACTTTGACTTTGCCTATTTTGTATATGTAGATATTGAAATTAAAAAAAATTCAAATTTATCTTGTCTGTTGGTCTCGTTTTTTTCGGCAAATATTTGGCATTTATGTAGAAATTTTATTTTTAAGGTGAGTGTGTAATATAGTGTTGGCGCTTTTTGATTTAATTTTCTCTTTGTTGTATCTACGTACGAGAGTATAATTTTGAAATTTCATAAAGCTAACCAGATAAATTTTCTTTCTTGGCCAAGTACATACATACTCGTACATACGATACATAAGTAAACTGTATTTTATTGTTTTTATTTTGCCGACAAAACCAAAAAACATTAATTCTTTCTATCTTTTGTTTGTAAGTGTAGACCAACATATTTTGCAAAGTTTCTTTTTTTTTTTGTTTTGTTTTGTTTTGTTTTATCCCAACAACAATAAAACATTAATAAATGAAAAACAGTGGGATATGAAAATTGGGTGGGAAACAATCTTCTTTATTTCAATTTTATTATTAGTGTAGCATGTTTTCTGCGAAAGTAATAAATTTTAATTCAATATTTAGATGGATAATGTGAAGTTCAAAAAGTCATCAGAGCCACGGCTACTTTCTAACTAGATTCATCTTATTTGTTGTGTACCAAATTACATTACCTGTAAATGTTAAGCAACCATTTGGTTTTTTTTTAATAGTGCTGACAAACTATTAGAGTTTCCATTCGGATAAAAATTAATCGAATAACTTCTATCACCAAGCTTAAAAATTTTTGAAAATAAATTTTATGCTTGTACTTTTGTTAGAAATAAAAGAAAAATTCTCTACAACTTATCAAAAAAAAATCTATTAAGTGTTCAGGTATGTGATGGAAATCAATCGAGTTCAAATCGTTCGATTTCCTAAAACGAATAATAGCCAAATAAGTAAGCTGATCATCGGACGATGTTGTGAAATAGCATATAAGTTCGAATAAAACATTTCAAATGCCGATAATATTAAGGAAAGCCACTTAAACAGCTTTCAGATTTTATTTTTTTATGTCGCGCGATTTGGAATCGATTGATTTCCAGCACATACTGGATTGTTGTCAAAAGATTACTTATCTTACGATCAAGTTTTTCTTTAACGTTTTATTTTTCACACATACTGGAATTCATTATTAATTTCGTTACGCGATTGCGGAAAGCATTTTTTGTGCAGAAGCAAAAATCGAAATTATTGGTTCCGTTGCTGCGGTATCCTTCCGTTGTTTTGGTATCATCTCTACCGTGACGGTATTGCCATATTATTGATTCCGCAATATAGATATTTTTCATAATTTTGTTTTTTTTTCAAATTTTATAAAGAAAAGCTCACAGAAAGATCAAAAATGTAAGAAAAGATATACAATTTCGGCAAAAGAAACTTGGTCAAGTTTATTTGTTTTATTTTTGAAAAATATTTTTATAGGAATAAAAGAGAAAAATACACAAAAAAAATTGCAAATAGAAGCAATGGTTAATTTAAAGAAAACAAATTAACACATTGCTTGCGGTTTGAAACTAAGCGCCTCAGCAGAAGTGAAAAATTCTAGGGAGATTTGGCATTGACACTAAATGATTACGAGTGGTTTAAATAATGTCATATTTAAGACAACTTTTTTTTTGAAAGTTGTAAAATAAAACAAAACTTTCACGCCTTAGATATATGTATATTTAAATTTCTTTATTCTAACTTACTCTTTATCATTCATCTGTAATATATGTACATATCTTCAGGTTCTAAGCACTTATCGTCAATACTATCCTCAGAAAAGGCTTTAATTTTATATATTTTCCGCGTATTTTGCATATATTTTACTAATAAAAGAGTGTTTTCACGTTAAAAAACTTTTACATATTTTTCAAATGTTTTTTTAACAACAGCTGACGCAATATGAACTCAGAGTTAATCAAAACCGGGATGTTAAATCGATTTTGTGGAAAGCTTATAATTACAATGTGCATATCGGTCGATATTTCTTTCCGTTGAATTCTCCGTTCCGCGTGGAACCAAAAATTCCAGCCACTTTTTACAATTCATTTGAATTGATAGCTGTGACGCAGGCTGCACGCAATTCGTAAGCAATTTTATTTTTGAACATGTTATCGTTAAGAAAATAACTTAAAATGTTTGCTCTATAAATGGCTTAACATCATTACAGTTATTACTTTTATTCACAAATATGCACATATATTTAATTATTTGATTTTAATTAATAGTTTTATAATGCAACAGAATTGCAAAAAATTCGTCCGAGTACTCAGCTGTTTTCTTGACTATAAATTGACCCACACTCGATTGGTAAGAGAATTTGAAAAGAAAGTTTGCATCAAGTTTTAAAAGTATGACTTATTTAGTAAAAACGTGTGAATTTATTGAAACTTGAAAGGCAAAACTTGATCGTGTAAACCCTAACTGGGGGTCTTCACTAGCCATGAACTTGGTATGAACATCATGTCGAACATCGTCTATGGCTAATGTAGACCGCTCATGTCCATGTTTCATCCATGCTCTGACATCGATGCCCGAACAGATGTCTGAACAACTATGTTTGCCATAAAATGTAATTTTTAAGGGAGAGTTAAAGGACAGCGCAAAAAATTAAATTTTATCTCTTACACAGCCTGAAAATTATAAGGTTTTCAGAACACGTATTATTCGCCACATACAAAAACATGGACATTTTAATATCGTTGCTCTGCCGGCGTCCTGTTCCTGTCATGCTCAAGTCGATGGCTCGTGAAGACGTAGTGTAAGTTAAAAGAAATCAAGCAGAATGAATTCGTTTCGCGGGGGGTGTTGAAAGTACAGCTGACTGTTTCGCCGTGGATGCTGTAGCTCTCAGAAATATATTTATTAGTTTTTTTGTGGTGTTTTGCAAAGATCTTTGGCTACAAAGTATAATATATTCTACTAAAGAAACAAATATTTTTGTTTGGATCATACAGATTGTGATGAAAGTTGCTAAAATCACATTTTAAGAAAATTTTCTTCTTCGGCTTTTGACATTTTGTGCCAACCAGTTGGTGTTTGCTGTAATCTTAACAGCAGCTGTAAAATAAATTCGCCTTGAAATAAATAAAATATTTTAAAATGTAAATATGTACACAATGCGATTTAATATAAATATGTAAATACTTTTGAAGAATACGATATCGTTTTTAATAATACTGTTGTTGTTTTGTGAATGAATTATTTGTTTTTCGTTTGGAATGAATTGATGATTGTTTTGATTTTAATAAAACAAATCAAACGGAAATATCGTTTTTTATAAAAATTTTCTATAGTTATTTGAATAAAACGTTTTATTCTTTATTCGTTCGAATATTTGAATAACATTTTGAATTAATTTATTCGAACAAAAAAATATTAACTTTTGGTAGAACAATTTAAAACTCGAATATAATTTGACAGCATTAAAATGTATTGAGTAGTGGGTACCGAATCTCAGGTATGTGGCTATTTTATTCGGGTATGTAATACTTAATAGGTAAATTGTGGCGAAAAAGTCATCATCCTTATGGTAAGATGCTATAATATTTGCAAATGGCTTCAAATGTCAGTTCTGCTTTTGACATTTGTGAAGTAAACAGATACAAAATATACGTCAATAACACATGGATCGCTATACTGCTCAGAAATATTTGTTTGGATTTTTTACGGTCTAATTTGTCGGTGGTGTTGACGCAGCATGGTCGTCCGACACCCACTGGGAAACTCTGCGGCATTAAGTCAGTCTCCTTGAAGAGTACACGATATGCTGCTACGTCTCGTCAGCACTGGTGCAGCTGTTTTGCTCAGGATATTGCGGCTGTGGCTGAAGCTGTTGCAGAGGACCTCGGAGTGTCGGAACAGGCGATGTGCCTCGCAAGCGCCGGTCTTTACAGAGAATGTGGGTGAACTATTCAAAGATGTTCAATTACAAAGTTACATCAAATTATAATTGCAGCAGTTGTTAGCTGTTGATCGCCGAACGCGTTTAATCTTCGATCAAGCCATAATGGATCTCGACAACGTGGAAGACAACCTTTCATCAAAAATCATAATGAGTGCCGACGGCTGTTTCCACCTCAATGGATGTATGAATAAGCAAAATTATCGCTTCTGGGGCACCGAAAATCCTCCACGAAAACCCATTACGCTCAATCAAAGTTACTGCATGGTGTGCCGTTTACGCTGAAGGCATCATTGGGTATGATTTTTTTTCAAAATCGGCGCTGCCCGAATGACTATTGTGGAGGACTGCAGTGCCATGATCAACGACTTTCTTGTTTCTTAATTGGCTGAATTATGACTGGAGAACTTGTGATTCCAGCAGAACGGAGCAACGACACAAACTGCACGAGCCACCTGCAAGAACGCAGGATTTAAAGTTTAAATTTTAAGTTTAAAGTTAAATTTCAAACGCTCCAAACTTCATTTTGTCAGTTTGTTTTTAAATCACGAGCCCTAAAAGAGAATATCCGTGAATCTCTGGTGGCACCCAATTGCCCTTTATCATTTTCTGGACTTAATGAAAAAGTTTAACACGTCAAATAAACAAAATCCAAAAGCAGTCCCAAAGTTTTTACATCCATAGACCAATTTACGCCTTGTAGTTACTTCATGCTTTCAGAATATAAGTTTTGTAACTGGTGTGCCGGTAGACTGGTTGGTGTTGAATATCTGTTATTGGTTGCTGGACCTTTTCCTGTCAGTTATCAGTTTTCTTTCGAACTATTGTGACATAAACTCAAACATCTTCTACAGCATTTTGCTGTCAGAAAACTGTGTTCGATGTTATTAAACCTAAAACTACTCCACGAAGCAGCCAAAGCCCTCTTCAAATTTAGAAATATTTTATAGAAACCCCTTCTATATTTTTCATAGCATTTGCACAACAAACGCTTATAAACTAATTCGTTTTTAATATATAATTTTACCTTTGACTGTAATCTGTAAAATAAAAACAAATATTCATAAAACTTCTTAATCAGTTTTCAAATAAGACCAAAATACAATTCTATTGAATTAATTTCATAACAACCGATTCTTGACGAATAATCTGCTAATGAAGATAAGTCGCAAAATATTAGGATAAAAATAAAAGAAAAGAACTAAATTAAGCTTTTTACAAAACGTTACCACTGTGCACGATACAGAGATAAACAGTGAAAACGTGAATAGAACGGGAAGAGACTGACTTTTTATCATCATTCCATGAAATGTAACATGCCAAGTGTCAAAAAAGTTAAGCTCTACTAAAATAACATTTTGTTTCTGTGGAAATGCACAACACAACACGGGCAGTCACGAAAGCCGACTGACAGACACACAGACAGACAGTCAGGCAACACGAGAAGGACAAATGAAATAAACAATGCTTTAGCAAAATTATTAAAAACAAAAATACATACGTACATATGTACGTACTAAGTGTGATGTTCTGTACGTTCGTTCGTGCGTCTTGGTATGAAACATGAAAAATTATTTACTTTGATGTAAAACATTAATTTTCTGTTATACAACGGAATAAACTTTTCATAGAGACATACTTACATACGTGCATGCACAATCATACAAACGATATCTTATATATGTATGTATGGATATGTATGAATGTATGTTGGAGCATCTAACCAGTGGAATGAATGTATGAATGAATGGATTTATCCATCCATCCACCCATCCACCCCGCTGGAACAGTTAAAAGAAACAATAGATATAATAAAAATCCAAAAACAGAATATTAAATTCAATTTTATTGTTGTAAAAGAAAAACTTAATTAAAAATTTATGAGGATGAACAAATTATTAAGGCATAAAAAGTTTTCTTTTTGTTTTCAATCTGTTTTTGCTTCTGGTTGGGGCTTTTGCTATTGGTTTCTAATTAATTGTTATTTAAAAAGAAAATAAAACCTATTGGGAAATAATATTTTATCTTTAAGAATATTAGATAGAATGCAAGAAATGGCATTAATTGCTTAGAGGTATAGTGAGATGCAAAAAATTTATGTAAGAAATAGATAATTGCTAGAAAAAGTATTGGAGTAAAAAAGAATTTAACAGAGATTTAATTAATATACATATGTATGTATGTATGTGTTCATGTTTAGTTGTTAATTACATATAAATAAAAAAAATCTGGCAGCTTAACGCAAAACAAAAACTTCCTTAGACATTAAAATATATGGCATCACTAGCTTTGATGCTTTAACAAAAGATTTGAAAAAAGAAGTCGTCATTAAGTCACCTGTTGGGAAAATCGTAACAACGTAAGGAAAGAAGAAGAAGAATATTGTAGAAGCATCACTGAAGGCTCATTTACATTCAGATGACATCGTGCCGCACTTTATAGTCCAATTAAGATCACCGCTCTTGGGTGATATTAAGCAGGCTTTCGTGGAAGCGTAATGAAAAGGACGAAATGCGCGTAAAAGAGCTATTGGCAAACGATGTAGACGTATACATCCTTAATTCGATGTACAAGGTGCAAAGACTTGTAATTACTGGTGTAGCGAGACTAACTTAGAAGCATCAAATACGTATCTGCCAGGTCGGTCCTTAGGCTCAGAGATACAGGCGATTTACGTCATGACTGTATTGGACATTATGAGGGCAAGCCCTGAAGACAGAAATGGACTACATAACCCCTGTCATGGATATTGACAACATATTTTCAGTCGAGATAGCGAATAGGATCGATGGGAAGGAAAACTCTGTAACTCGTTAAAAACATTTTTTTTCTCTTGTTATAGCAGCGACTCAAGGAAAACCAATTTCTGAAATCTTTTTATCAAAAGTAATTTTATAGTTACATATGGATATATTAATCAAGGTGTATTTACAACAAATGTAAACAACTATTTGACATTCGCACTGAAAACGTAAGCAAATCCAAAAATAGTTAGCTGCCTCAATGCTGCCACCAAATTATTTACTTATGAATACGGATATTTGTATAAAAACAAACTCAAAGGTCTAATAAACTATTTGTTATAATTTGTAGTCTTTCAAAAAATCTTTGTCACTGAGCACTTCCCTTTATTTATTTTTTTTCATTGATCCAATTTGAAATTCAAACGATATTGCTTAGCAATAAATAACTAGTTGACGAAATTCTATTAATAGATTCATTAAATTTGAATTTAAAAAGATACTTCATTTCAATGAAAAGTAAACAATAGTAAACAAGCAAATAACTACACAAAATTGAGTAAATATAAACAATCACAAAATTTCCGCCACTCGTTCGTTCGTTCGTTCGCACTTGACTATTAATTACAGTTGGTATTAAGATCGAGGAAAAAACCATATCAAAAGTATTGAATGGTTTGGAAAATATTACTACCGTCATTGAAAATACTGAAAAAAACACTGGTATTGAATCGGAACAAATAAATATGTATATATGTATGTAACACGTATATTAAACGATTTTTGTACATACTACATTTTGTACATGTACATTCATGTTAATATAAAAAGTAAAACGATCTTGATTTCAGCAATCAATTTGAATTATTTAATGCCTGCAACAGTCATTTTTTATTTTTCTTTCTATTATACAGTTTATTGAAAATATATACATAAGTACATATAAGTATATATATATTTTTCTTTATTATAAAAATTTCTCAAAGGCCAATCAATCCCATGATACGGTTACATTTATAACACTTTAATACCTTTCAAAGTTATATGTACATAAGTATGTCAACTACATATGTACATATTCAACATGTTAATTCTTGTCATAAATTCCATAATTGATATAATCAAAATAATAAAAAAGAACTTTATTATCAAATATTAAAATAACATACATACATATAATTGTGTCCAATTGCTTGTTATACTTCGGTGACATTTTCTTTTATACCATTTCAATGTTCCAGCAAAGCTGCCACATTTGTGGTTCTAACCGCAAAGTTGCGGAATTTTCGTTGCAAAATTTATGGTCTTTGTTGGGGAAACTTAAAAAAATTTACCACATTTTTTAAATTATATATTTCGGGATTCCGAATTACAAAAAAAAAATTAATGATTGGCATCTCTAGCCTCTGGCTCTGCTTACTGTAATTTCTTCTGTAATTGTATTAGGGTTTGACACTAACTACCCACACTTGTTTGTCCTAATTATACACTAACATTCATGTGCACATGCAGCCATACAAATTATTTATTATTCTGTTACATTCGGTTACTCAATATCAAAACTATTTACTGCTACCAACAACTACTACAAGTGATGGTTTGTTTATTACAAGCATATTACTGAAGGGTTGATTATCTTTAACATTTGTGTTGACCACAAAAAGCGTTTATTAAGGGGAGGGGAGATAAAATTCAAGTTGTTATGTTTTATCGTTTTATTTGTGTGGTGAGTGAGTGCGGTTGTTAGTTTAATTGATTAAATAGATTATCACCAGAGCTGCCATTTTTGTTCACACGCAAATTAGAAAATTACGATTTCTCTCTTTTTTTATATACTTGAGTTTGAGATTTTTAGAAATCTGTTTTATGCATTAAATAATTATTGTACATATTCTGACTAAAAATAATTTGCAGCAAATTTAGACTTTAAATTATTTAAGACTAATAATTGTTTTGCAATAGTTTGAATAAGGTGAGGGCGGCTCTTCACATATTACATAACGTATCATCTAAAAATTTGTTATGGAATTAATAATTTTTTTTAATACCTTGCAAAGAAGAAAAGCCTATCAAAATCGGCAAAAAATGGGCGTTACGTAATATGTGAATTAGCCCCGAATATGTATGCAAATGTTTTAAAATAAAATACCGAGTGCTCGCGATTACGTAAATATCGCATTGTGTGAACACCGCTTAATGTGAACACATTTTTTTCAACATTGACTACCTTAAAACATGAACAAAGTTAGAATGAAGATTCAATGTTCGTAAGCTAGAAATAACTTAAAACGTTAAGCTTTAAAGTTTTTTAGTTGCAGAAATTCCCTTTTAAGATTTAGTCTACGCATGTGCGATATTGTAATATTCAACAAGGAAAGAATTTGCGAGCATCGGAGATACCTATTTGATTTCAGATATACATACATATGTACGTACACCATTTTGCGCAAATGTGGCTGAATTTCCTCCTTTATTGCACGGGCGGGTTGTCGGTTTGTTGACATAGACTTGTGATTTCAAATAACTCCATCAAAATAAATCTAATTATGTTAAGTCGCACTATCTAGAGAATTAATTCTGTGATCAGAGAGAGTACACACCCTGTAAATCCTTCATGCAATAATTGAATTTTTTCACGGGCTGTATGGCATGTGGCACCTTCTTTTTGATATCACATATTAGCCACATCAATATATCATCCAATATCGGCAGAAGGAACTGTATTATCATGTCGCGATATCGAGCACCAGTAATAGTCACTGCCTGACCAGCCTAATTTTCATAAAACTAATGGTCCAATTATGCCTCCAGCCCAAAATGCACACCAACTAGTGACACGTTATGGATGCATTTATTTTTCGACAATCACATACATATGTGTTCTCAGAACCCCAAAAGCGGCTATTTTGACGATTAACAAAGCCTTGAATGTGAAAATGTGCTTCATCGCTTAGAATGAATTTGCTCAAAAAATCAGCCGTCAAGCTTTCATTATTTTTGAAATATTGTTCAATAATGAAGATACGTTCTATCTTTTAACTGTCAGCTGTCAAACTGTTTTTAAGGGCTGCCAACACTACTGCACGAATGGCGACAAATTCGAATCAAAGATTTACTGCTCATTATCAATTGTCGAAGAACGGAATCAAGATCGTTACGAAAACGATGCAACTGAAAGCCATGAAATTTAACTAAGAGTTGAAGCTGATAATGACTCTGTCATGGAAGTTCAAGTCAGCTGAATGAAGTCAAATGAGGCAGCAGAAATATTTAAAAAAGCTGGTAATGAATGCTGAGACAAAAACTACGTGAATATTCTTGGACGGCTGCAAAAAAGCAAATTGTGTTGAAACGTTTAAGAAAGAAAGAAAAAGCAACAGAAAAAATAACAGATTTTTTAACATCCCAGCTAAAAAAGCAATATATGAACCGCATAACTTTGGATACGAAAATTGAGATGTGTATGTTCGATGTATATTTAATACATACATCATACATACATACACAAATACATATGTATATTTGCATTGAATATGCAATTATATCTGAATATATATTAAATGCATATGAAATATTATACCTTCAATATTCA
The DNA here is from genome assembly GCA_956483585.1 of Gymnocheta viridis. Lineage (NCBI taxonomy): Eukaryota > Metazoa > Arthropoda > Insecta > Diptera > Tachinidae > Gymnocheta > Gymnocheta viridis. Next base: position 14,586,967 of record OY101442.1, read on the forward strand.
GATCCAAAAATATATGTATGGTTCATATTATGTATTGTATACGAGTAATTTCTATTAATTTATTTGTTTTTGTAATATTAATAAACAAGTAAACATGTTTATTATTAATAAAATTTTTTATAAAAGAAAATTTCATAAATGTTGAATTTTGAACATGTACTATACTATTTTTGCTCCCTAAAGCTTAGTACTCTGTTAAAATTTGTGGAAAATGTTGAGCAACATTGATTATTTCACTTGGAAATTTTGACATTTAAAATGTGGTGTTGACGGCTAAAATAAGTTTTCTTCTTCTCAATTTCACTAAACTTTTCTTTTTCAATATATGCCATTTATTATTTTATATATTATATGTATTTATTTCTATCAATTTATTTCCGATTAGTATTTTACATATATCCATATGTATTTAGATCAGCTGTCAAAGCTGTCATTTGCTTTATTTCACAGCTTTGATAAAATGTTGCCAGAAACATTTCACAGGTTTTTCCACAAGAAAACTACCCGTGCAAAATTTTTTTATGAATTTTCACACATATGTACGTATATTTTATATGCATGTATTTTGACAGCATTCCGCGTGGAAAACTGAACACAATACCAGCCTTAATACTAGAATTCAACGAGATGAATAATTCAGAAATGTGAACACCACCGGTTTTAATTAGTTCATCTTATCGCGAGTGCACTGTATGTGAGAATTGTTTTGTTGCTGTTGGAATATAAAGTACAAATTTTATGTGTTAGAACTTTATACTTAAATTAGAGGTTGCTTTAAATTAAAGGTTGTGCCCCGCGACAAATGGCATCTTTATTTTCATTGAAATTTTAATATTTAAAACATTTATCAACAATAATCTAAAAACAGATTAAGAAAGTAGAATTTTTTTTAATTTTAATTATTTTACCAGAAAACTGTTTAAAATATTATTTTTAATTTAAATATTGTAATTAATAAACTCTTTCTGTCTGGCCCAGGATGTCGAACGATAACGTTCTTTTGAAAACAAAATTTTACAAATTGTTTTTGTTTTAAATGTAATTTCACATACATAAGAACAAAATCGTTCGACATCGTGGAACAGGACGTTTTGTTGAACAAATTGATAAATGGCTTGACATTTTATTTTTAAACAATATAAGTACCAATATAATTTTTTAAAAGAAATAACTAATTTTTAACTATGAATCACTGAATCTAATTAAGTGTACAAAACAAATTCATTAAAATCAGTAATTTGAAAAAGTTTTAATTAAAAAAAAATGTCAAATTTAATTTAAAATTCGAATGAATGTATTAAAAATTGATCTTTCTTTTACGAATTTTATATAATTTCGAAAATCAAAGTTAAGCTAAATGCGTACGAAAATTTCATTCGAAAATTTGTATTAAAAACAAAAAAAAACCTCAAATTTGTTTTTGTTTTCAGTTGATTCGCAAAAATTACTTTTTTTTAAAGTACACATTATTTTGAAAAGTACTCGATATGTGTTATTACAGAAATATTTTGATGGCAACGAATTTTTTTTCTTTAATTTCCTGTGGCATGCTTTATCTACTATTCTTTATTAGTTTCCTGTTTTGACAATAAACCGCATTGAATTTTAAATTACGATCGATTCGATTATACGTACGTATGTACATATCTTCTTAAATTTCCAACCTACACCAGTTTGCTGTGGACAGTTAAAAACCTAAATTAATATGTATTGAGTATTAAAGGTAAAACTGTACAAATTATCGATAAAGTTTATTTTTTTTATATCTATTTTTAGCTTTGATTTTTTCATAATTAATTTTTTTATATTTTTAATCAATTAAGCCATGAATAGAGCTTTTGTTGTTCTCTAAAATGGAAAATTTCTTTATATGTGTGATACACTTTTGTCAAATTCATTTAAGTGATGAAATCTTAAGAGCTCTTTTCGCAGCACTTTTGACTGCTGATGTAAAATGCAACTGCTCTGATTAAAGCTTGTTATTGGAATATAATATTATAATAGTTGATCATTCGTGGGTGGGTTATTATTGAAAGTTCAAAATCACGTATATTATGTTAACAAATCCTTTCGTAATTGTTGCAGAAAACGAATCAATACTTGAATTTAGTGTAAAATAATCACCCTTATTTCAGTTGGCGACATCGACGTCACGTTAACAAAATACCAAAAAGTTGTAGCTTGTCTACTCGCTCTTTATAATATAAACATACGTCTTAAAACTTATTACAATACATATCGGATATAAGAAACTTTAAAAATGTCAGAAAATTGTTTCTTATATGCAGCTTTTTCTTATAAGCAATTATTGTTTATAAGAAATTTATTTCTTATTTTTTTCATATCATTTGTCTTCTTTGGTGTTTCGGAAAATTTTTTGGATATATTCAGTGTTTCCGAAAAAAATCATTCATCATCTTTGGTGTTTGAAAAAAGTTTCTTATATCAGGTTTCTTCTTATATACGATTTTCTTTTATAGAAAATTATTTGTATGGAAAGTATAGAAAAAGACATGGTGTTTTTGGTCCACTTATAAGCCGTTTTTTCTTATATGCGATGTGCTTATATCCGGTATCTACTGTAGCTCTCTTGTTTACAAAGTACATGTAGAAAAAGCTCTCTCACATTTCTTTGCAAAAGCAAATTGGAAAAACACACATGCAGGCTTTGTTTATTTTTCAACGTAAAGCCGATACATGCATGTTCAATAAGTGTGCATCGATTAGTAGCATCTTTAAACGCTTATAGCTCCTAAAATACTGAACCGATTTTAACAAAATATATATTGTGCACATTTGTGAACAAATATCTTCAAAATGAAGTAAGTTTTGTCAAAATCGGCTGTATAAATGAACGTAAAAGGGATATGAAAAACGTGTTTCTGCCTATTAATGACGTATATAGATAGATACTTAGATATCGCTCATATACTTCAATAAGGTCATAACTCGGATTTTTTTAGTGGCATATGTTGTGCAAAAATTTCATACAAACATCTTGTTTATTCACTTCTTAAAAGGAGCAGATTTTTTTTGTTTTCCCATTGAGGTGTGTGTGTTGTCGTTTATATAAAATAATTTGTAATACTGGTAGTTATAAAGATAAAGACAAAAATAAATACTTAAAATAATGTTTACCTTTGTATTCAATTATAAAACTTCACCTTACTTCCTAACCTATTTTCATTATATCACGGCAAACTGTGCATTTAAATTGTACTTCCCGGATGCACAAGGCGAAAGAACGAACAACAATTGCAGACAACAACAACAAAAACACAAACTTGTGTAAAATTATTTGGCACCACAAAACCAAACGAAAGCATAAATTAAAAAGAAAAATATCATAATTTAATGGACACCAAAGTATAAAAAAATATAAATTGTGTGTTTAATTCACAACAGCCAGGCCAGGCAAAGCCAGCCACAGTCTTGTATTTTGTATCATGATATTTTTTCGTTTATTGGGAGCACGTAGTTATGCATTGAATTGTTTGTTTGTATTTTTCGTATTGTTAAAGAAGAGGAAAAACAGAAATACTATTTAAAAGGAAATTTTAGTCAAAATAAAAGTGGAAAAAGAAACTTACCATCATAGTAGCTGCAATATTTTCAATTATGTTATTTTTATACGTTAATATAGAAAGGAACTAACTGACATTTTTTTTCTCAAAATTGGGTTTTTTGCATATTTCAATAAATTCAAAGATCTCATCGAAATGGGTTAATCAATCGATTTTGAATATATAATACTTAGGCCTTTCTAAATTAAGGCAACGATATACTTTAAAGTTTAAACACATAGACGACAGCTGACTGACTGACTGACTGACTGACTGCGATCTGTCAAAATTAGAATACAGACATTTACATATGTGAGGATGATTATTTGGAAGCAGCATTGTCAACTTTTTATAGCCAAAACGCGCTAAAAAACATTAAATCAATAGCTGAGTCTTATCTTGTTTAATATTAAACGTTTAGGGCCTTGTTCATTATAAATTATGAAATGTTTATTAAAGGTTTATGAAACAGTTTTCCATACAAAATTTGTTCCATAAGCCTATTATACACTTTTTATAAGTATTATAAATAAAGGATTAATATTTTTATTGATTAAAAGCATAAATAAGGAACATTTTAATATTATAAAAATAATTATTAAATTTATATTAATCGAGATTGTCTCTATATCTTTTTTCAAAGATTTTAAAAAACTTTTGTTTGTTTAGGGTTTTTTAAAATTATAAAAATAAGTTAGAAAAGTAGAGATAAGATTGATTGTCATCATTAAAAGAATTACACTGCCTGGCTCATCTTCTGGCCACAAAACCGATTGTATGTAATACTTCGAATTATTATAGAATTCATTTGAATTTATTAACTACTAAAAACGCGCCAATTCAGCGCGTTTTTTTTATTAAACACGCTAAAACGAAAAACAGCGCTTTTGGCCCAGTTAAAAAGCGCTTAATCTAGCGCGAAACGCGCTAAATTTGCAACACTGTTTGGAAGGCTACACAACTACCCTACCGTTGTCGGTCATTTATTTATATCCGACGATTCGTTGGAATTTTTCAACATATTTACGGATCATAATTTTATTAAAATATATTTTATCTTTTAATAAATTTTGTACTTAAATATCAACAATGTAATTTAACATGACACGACAAAATACAACATAAAACATATACTCCATAACTTGAAAATAATTGCAAAAACAATCAAAAGTTATGAATAAAATATCACAGAATAAACTGTTTCTTTATATTCTAATATCACAGTTGGAGTTCGACATATCGCTCATTTACTGCAAAAGAGTCATAACTCAAAAACGTGATTTTTGAGGTAAGAATGCAGAAATATTCTCCGTATCGCTCTTCATCGTATGTAAAAAATGCAAATATCTTGTTTACTCACTTCTTGAGGGGATAATACTTTTTAATTTTTCCTTTAATGTGTATGTAAATTAAAAACTTTAAGCTTGTTTTTTGAAGAACGAGTTTTTTTTTGAGTTATGACGTTGTTGTATATAACATTTAAAAACCATACACGAAATGATTTTATTAATATTATATCAGAAATAATTTTTTTAAATAAAACTACCAACAACAATTAGATTATTGCAAAGTAGTACACAATAATATAAACCAGTGGTTTTCAACCTTTTTAAAGCCGTGACCCCAAAATGATTTTCAAAAAATCTGGCGACCCTTTAACGTTTTCGCTCTCAAAGTTTGAAAATATTGTTATAAAAAAAATTAAGTGAAAATAAAGCAAAAACATGACACTGCTTGCTATTCATTAAAGTGCCTTTCACACTATAGTACTTTGTATTAAGACTTGTCAAAAACTGTAATAATACGTGCAAGTGTGATAGTGTGAAAGCAAAATGTTATTAAAAAGGCAAATGATACGATAATATATCTGACATACCATAAGATTTTGCCCTTTTTAGAAATTTTTCTAAACGATAAGATTTTTCATTTAATCTGGGTTGAATTTTCATGAACGCAAATTGAACAGTCGATTGTTTCGCCGCCGATAGCGTGCCGTCTCTGATAGGGGTTTTTTTGTCATACACAGGCTCAAAAATTGGAATGAGTATCACACCATGTCTCAAAATTAATGAAATTTTCTTTTATTTGATGTACTTTGATATTTATATAGTGTATATATACTTTAACTGCTAAACATTTCAAAAGGCCGGCACGTTCGCCGGCTACATGAACCTGCTCAGCCGCCGCTTATTTTCTACTCATATATTTCATATTACTTGAGATCTGATAGTGTGAAAACAAAATGTAATGGTACGTTCGATTTTTTGACAGTCGCAACAAATCTCGTTAGATGATCCAATGAAAATCTTAAGGCTTGTATGATAGTGTGAAAGGCCCTTAAACAGAAATCTTTGTTTACACATCGGTATGATGCAATGCATATATGAAAAATATCTCTGATTTGCGTATTCAATTTAGTATTTGCAATTGATTGTCGCTAATTTTCACTTGGTTGTGAACAGTGAAGGAGACAAGCCGTATTTAAATTACAATTAAATTAATAAATGGATTCGTTTCTTAAAGTACCTGTGGAACCGTCTACCTCAAGTGCGCTATTTTCCAAAAGAACTGCAAGAAGGTAATGGTGATTGCTGAGTATTAAATCCATTCATAACTAACTGCGTTGAGTTCGCCGATCTTGTCAATAATTTCAAAGAAAATGTATTTGAGCTGGCTGCGGACAGGACAGTATGCTCAAAATGTAATATTTATTTCAAAATAATTCTACACTTTGGGTAAAGGGAAAGACTTTTTCATAAATGGTGAACATTAAAAAAAGGAATAAACTAAATTTAGAAAATGATTTCATTGTTTGCGTGTCACAATTGCAACCACGTTCTTCGCACTTAATTAAAAATAAGCAAACCCACCGTTCGCATTAATATAAGTACTTTTATGTTTTTGAATAAAAAAAAATCAACATTAAAAAAAATGTGTTTTATTTATATCAGGTGGCGACCCCCCGAGAAAGCTCGCCGCGACCCCCAAGCGGTGTCTACCCACCGGTTGAAAACCACTGATATAAACGATACAACAATACAAGGGGTCTTGTGGAACTGAGGAAATGTGTGTAGGTTGGTTGGCATTTGTGTATTTTTGTAATTTAATTTACCAGCTATAAATTTACATTTTTGATTAGACAATCTTGTTTTTGTTGGTTTTGCTGTGTGTTATTTTTAGCATTGAATAAAAATGTACCCACATTTTTTTTATAACAAAACAAAACACACCAAAGAATATCACAGCATCATAATAAAAATGTTTAAATGTTTTTTTTTTTAAATTTAAATTGTTTCTAAATGTGATCTTCTATTTGTGCGGCCAATGTTTTTTTGATGAGTATTAATTTTTGATATTTTTGTTGAAGTGTGCTTAAATTTCTCCGAATTAAGTACAAAAAGTATTAACTATGTACATGCCGCTCAGAAGCACTAAGAAATAATTTGTACCATTAAAATCTCGCAAAAGTTAATAAAATAAAATGTCTTGTTTTGTTCATTTTTATATGCTGATGATAATGATGTTGCCGGTATGGTTGAGTGCTTCTTTGACTTACTCTCCCTGCCAGCTTGTCTGTCTGTCTGTTGTAAGCCATCAAATCATTTTGTTGATTTGTGCCTTTGAGAAAGCTTGTGGAATAGGAAATCATCGTGTTTAACTAATTAACACATCTGGGTGTTTGCGTTTTATAAGAACTGGAAGTAGAATAGCAAAAGCAAGTACAAACAAATGATAAAATAATATTGAATAGAACAACTATGAAAGAATGACTTAATGGTTCATCGGAATATATTTAATTTCTTTTTAATTATAGTGTTTTTCAAGTGGCAGCTCCCGATATAAAAATTATATGTATCGAATGTCTGTCTAAAAATCTATTTCAAAGACCAGTTGACAAAAAAAACGATGTTTTTATTATGCGAAAAAGCCATAATATGAATTATTCAATGACATACTCGTATATGTTCAAAGCACCGATCGATCATAAGATACGATTGCGGATATGAGTTCGAATTTTCGAAATACTTTTTGACTGTCTTTAGAATTTTTTAGTAATTTTCTAGGCATTAGAGAATAGTAAGAGGCTGTTAATATTAGTATATGGTTGCCGGCAGGACAAGAGCTTATTTGTTGATGTTAACTTGATGTGACATTTATAAATAGTTACAGAATAAAGGGTCATATTACGGAATGCCTATGGCTGCATATTCTAAAACAATGTTCTGACTTGTGAATGAGGTAAAAAACGAAACAATTAAAAACCGACACTTTTAACGTTAGATCAATGCATGTAGCGATTAATTGTTACTGGTGTTGTTGTTATTCTTATCTATATTATTAATAGGCAAACACGTTTTTTAGATCTCTTTTACGGCCGAACCGTAAAAGAAAGATTTTTATGTTTTTAAAGGGTTTTTTACATAGATGTGCACAATCTTAATTTTATTTAAATCGGTTCGATATTTAGGGAGCTATAAGCGTTAAAAGTTCCTACTGACACATGCACACTTAATACACATGCATGTAACAGCTTCAATTTAAAAAATACACAAATTATACATGTGTGTTTCTCCAAATTACTTTTGCATAGAAATGAGACAGTTTTAAGTTGTTTATTAAATTTTTTTTGTATTTTATCGTATGTATTTATGTAAATGTTTAGTATTAATTTCTAGAATACGGTCGATTGAGTCGTCCTCTGGATACACTAGCTTATTTTAATATTTGATTTTGTTATTTTTTTATTTGCTCATTATCAGTGTTGTCAGAAAATGACACCGGCAGAATGCTAAATAGCAAAAGAAATATGCTAAAATGTTTTACAGGATAAAAGCTGTTGTTGTTAATATATGAAATACACAAGAACATATGTATGTACCTACATACATATATACATACATATATTCTTATTCAAAAGCGATTAATAAAGCTAATGTGTGCATTAAAACCGTGTTTAACATATAAAAATCCAACATTAAACCTACTATAACTTTATTAATCGTTTGTGAATGAGGTCATAAACATTTACATAAATGATAAAAACAAAAAAGTTCTCTCTCTCCCTTTTATTACAAAGTTCAGCACATATATATAAAAAAGGCTCAGTCTCATTTCTATACAAATGAAAATTGCGCACATGTACATTTTGTTTTTTGTTCAAGTTGAAGCTGATACATGCATGTGTAATAAGTGTGCATGGATTAGTAGATATTTTAAACGCTAATGGCTCCCAAAATACTGAACCGATTCAAATAAAATTAAGATTGTGCACATCTATCAAAAAAAATCCTTCAAAATGATATAAAACTCCAAAAAAATATGTCAGCTTCAAATGCCTAAACCTCCTGATAAAAGTTACAGCTGGGATGAACTGCCGTATCGCTCATCTTTAGTTTAAAGTAAATTTCTAACAATGAAAAACTGTTTATCCGTCCGCCAAAACTCCTACCTTTAACAAACCCCAAGATACAATAATGGACCTTTGGTCCATTATTATAACTTGCCAATAGCTAAAGTTAGCATGTTATCGGATAGATAAATAGTTTTTCATTATAATAAGTATACTTTAAGCGAAATCCGACCACCGAAAAGCTAAAGGGAAGACCTTTAACTTTTAACATAAGGTTTATGCTATGGAAGTTGCCATAGTTTTTGAAAGCATTCAAATAAAAGAAACACTAGCAAAATTTTTGGGCATAGTTTAGGAGAAAAAATAAATATATATATTTTTATTTATCTTTGGGTGTTTAAAATAATTTAAAGTGGCGCCTTAAGGTAGAAAAAAATGTTTGCTCTGATGCTTCACGGGCAAGTTGTAATAGCGAAAATAAGTAAAAGTTAAAGGTAACTTTAGCCCTCTCTTTTATTAACAGGAACCTTAGCGGCAAGTTGTAATAATAACCTTTAATGTTGTAATTGTTGTAAGTTATTTGAAAGTTCAAGGAAACTATTTTTCCGCAAAAGAAACAGCTGATACACCAAGTAACATTAACAGTTGGCATCTCCGTCATCTTAATCTTATAAAATCACCAAAAATGAAACTATTCTTTTAAAATCTTTTTGTAAACGAAATGTTTTTATGTATTTTTTATTGTTGCTGTTGGTTAGTTGATGTATATCTTTTTTGGATAAAATTTATATGGAACATAAAATAAAATACAACAGATAAAAAGGAGCAATTTATTCATTAACATACAAGTATGTGTGTGTGTGTGTATGTCTATGTTTACTTTGTCAATAGACAAAAAGGGAGACAGACAGACAGACTTGTATAAATAAAGTTTTGTTTTTATTGTTTCACAATGTAAAGAACAACACTAAATGTGTGATACATAATATTTCATTAAAAGGAAATAAAACACTTTAATTTACTTTAATTTATATTTCACCAGAAAAAGAAAACAATAAACAAAATGTAAAAGAAAAAGGAAATTGAAATATTTTCTTAAATTAACACAGTATAGTTTGTTTAACTAAAAACTGTTGACAATTAATGTTGACTTTAGCAGGTTACTTAAGGCAGCACCAGAACGATAAATAAAAATTTAATAAAATCCAATATTATCTATTCAACACGTACACTTTGTATACCATATACGATTACACAAAAAAAAAAAGATTGATGTTGACGGTTCTGATGTAGATAATGATAATGATGACATTGTAAAATGTGCCAAACGGCTCCACCCCTTCAAAACCAATCGACCAACTGAAGTGGCACTTATCACACTCGAATAAGTATCTTATTTTTGTCCGATGCTTAAGTAGCTCTTACTCAAAACTTGAGCACCGTAACTTAATTGTCTCTTAAGTAACTCTTAAACATACACTCTAGTAACCAAAGAGAGTTTAAATGACAAATTTGATTACTATTTATCACATAAATCTTTGTGGACATGTGCATATTTACATATGTATACTTATTACGTACGTACTTATAGATGTGTGTAAGCCATGTGCTTGTAGAGGATTATAGTGGATTATTAATTCCTTTGACAATCTCTTGCCTTCTTTAGTTTTTTCGCAATGATTTTCAAATTTGTTTCTTTAATTAATTCAATTATTTTAACAAACATCTTGTAAATATGTATACAAACAAACTACAAAAAATAAAAGTTGATGTGGTAGGTGTGTATGTATGTATGTAGTTGTGTATAGGGTACAAAGTGTCTTGAATCATCCCTATAGGAAATGTCAATAGTGAAATTATATTGATTATTAACGATATCACCAGTACTACTGACAAATTATACCCCAACTAATGCTATCTACTATTGACATTTAACACAGGCTAGTCCTACGAAATCTACCAGTAGACTGAGTCAATACTGACTAAGTAGTTCTTATGGTGGACAAAATGTCAATAGTAAGAAAAATTGTACTGACTTAGTATTGACGATATCACCACACTGTGGGAAATGTCCGTAGTGAAACTGTACTGATTCAAGTTGTCAACATTAAAATTATACTGATGATGTCACCAATACTATTTTAATTTAGTTCAAACAGGTACAAGTATTTATTTAAAATAGTATTTAAAAGTAAACTAAGATATAAAACATTTTACAAGTCTTCTTTGTGGTATAATTTTCTTATTCCTAAATATAAAAGGAATTTCGTTTCGTTTTAAATTAATGATTTGCTATTAATCGTCAAACATTTTCGCTACCTATCAAAAGCAAAAGACAAAAAAAAATAAATTTGTTGACAGTGTCACCAAAAAGTCACCATAATTGTTGACATAAATATTGACATGGATACACACAAACCCTTTCTTGTACAAGGATATATTCGAGAATCATTTGGATGATAATTAAGGGGATTCTTTATCCTAAGCTAGGCCATTTCAGCACGCCATTGACTCTCAAGTAGTTCTCAAGCGTAGTCAAGAATTAGATTACTGCTAATAATAGCAAAAACTTAAATACCCCAGTACAAAATCCCAATTTAAATCCCATAGGAAATCTGAGACTATAGGAAAGGCATTAGCTGCCCGAAAACCCAAAAACAAGAACGTTTAAGGCCCGCACTTAGAATAAAATGTGCTGCGTTGGTGCAAACAATGTGCTGAAGTGCTAAGGATTAGAAAATATCCAACCAAACATTAGACCCATATGAGGTAGAGTTCATTAAAGATTGAATATTCCTGCGACTCAGATGACTTAATTTATATGAGTACGAAATATTGAAGAAACAATTTATAAAATCCGATAATTATTAAATTAATTAATTGTAATTTTTATAATTGTCATTGAGCTTTTAAAAGTTTTTGTATAAGAGGTTTGAAACATTTCAAAATATGGTTTAAAATCTACTAATGATTTGGCTTTAGCACCAATGAAATGCATGTATATAGACTTTTGTATATAGAATTTAGTCGAAATTGGATTTGAAAAGACGACAAAAATACTTCTGTGTGATGCATTTCAATATTATCGGTTTTATGGTCAATCTAGAATTACTATCTGTTTTCAACATAAAACCGATAACATTAAAATGCATCCCACAAAAGTATTTTTTGTGGGAATACATTGTATTCTGTGATGACAATTCTGATTGATATGATTTTGCTTTAAAATTATATTTTTTCAAACATTTCACGTATTTTGGCTTCGAAAAGTTGGGATCATGGGCGATCGCAAATAAGAAAGTCATACATATATTGTGTACATATTTCTAACTGATCGTCGAGTATTACAAAATAATGATCACAACAAAAGATGAGCAGTTTTTTTTCCACTTAAGATTGTAAAATTCCAAAACTTCTTAGATATTTATTATAAATAAATACAAAAGTGGTTATGCGAAAAAATAACGTGGATACGCTTAAATATTTAATTCGTATCTATTTTTGTTTGTGTTTTTTTATTTTTTGCAGCTGTTATTAGTTGCTACAGCAGATTCTATCTGTTGATGCCATAATATTTTTGGCACAAGTCGACTGCTGTGTGAAAAATTTACTTATTGTCAAGTCTATAAAAATGCCAATTAGATTTTTATCTTAAAGAATTAAATAGCGAAAGACTACGTGAAAACATCTAAATACTATTTTATCTTAAAAGCGTTTGAACCACAAACAACTTTTATGCAGCTAAACCTCATTAAATTCATATCTAGTTGTTGATAGGCTCATAAAACGTATGCGAACAAACAATAAATTAAATCTAAATATTCCTATAGTACGTACGCATGTTGTATTTACAAATTTAAATTATATTCCTAAACTAACTCCCTATTGTATTTTTTGTTTGTTTGTTTCTTTTCTTTTCGTGCTTTGCGTGTGCCTTCCTCAAACGTACAGATTAAATGTAATGATGGTCTACCACAGCGTATATGTGCCAAATGCACGGCACAATTCTATATGATACATAAATTCCGGCGGAAATGTCTTAAAGTTCAAACACAATTGAGAGCGCTGTACGAGGAACAACAGAAATTCTATGAAAGACAGCAGCAACAAAAGGAAAAAAACGTAACAGTAAAGGATGCAACAATTGAAGCGACATCAACACCAACACCAACCTCCTTACCAGTAGCAGTAGCAGCAATAGCTGTTGCAGTACCAGTGGCAGTACCAGAACAACCCGCTCTACTAGGAGAAGTTGTTAAGCCGCCTGTAATGCATAAAGTCAATGATTTAGTTAACGATAACTATTGCGAACCACAACAGGCCATCGTAGACAATACAAATACAAAGTCATCGGTTTCTTTTGAAGCAAATACAGGGAATACCAATGATTTTATAGCACCAAGCACAACGGCCACAACAGCATTGCTGGACAATGTTGAAACAATGCCACAAAAAACAGAAGCAATTGAACCTACGCCAACATCATCAGCACCAGCACCAGCACCAGCGTTCATCGATAAAACATTTGAAGCCCGAATACAAGAACATTGTACGGTTACAACAGGGCTTAAGCTTAAGGATGAAAAGAAACCGCTGCTAAAGCCGGCTGTATTGCATTCTAAAAGATCGCCGCCCTTAACCTTACAACAGCCCTTGGAACGGATATGTGATAATAATGCCAAACAAACAACTGGCCAAACAAATGCAAGTAACGTACTATGCTTAGACCAAGAGAAGTTTCTAAGCACCCATGTAATATTCAAGTCCAATTGTAATCAAAACGACTCGAAACAGTGGCAGAAAAATGATGTGGATTTATCTGAAAAGGATAAACAGTCCATAGAAAATAATTCTTCAAGTGCGTCATCACCTGTGTTAACTAAATCAAATGAAATATTCAAACTCAGACTATACGAAGAATTGAATTTATCAAAAGACTGTGGTGGCCTTAATAAGGCAAATTCTGAAACTTCTTTATTTATAACAAAAGCCGCTTTAAAAGAATACACAATTCCGCCTCCTACAAGTGAAATTGGAAATCGTGATCATCAAAAGCCAATTACAAATTCAGAAGCTATTGAGCTAAAAAATACCAACGATAATAATAACAATGCCCACGAAAATATTTATTCTCAACGTTATGATAATCGCAGCGAACTGAACGATAATACCTGCAGTTCAACCTCAAACTCAACACCATCTCCCTGCTCTTCAAGAAAAGCAGCAAGAACAAATAATAATATTCGTAGACGCAAAATTATTAAATATGCTAAACATAATAGAAGACCAGGTCATTGTTATAAATCCAATGCAAAAGCAGCAGCAACAAAAATGGCAAGGACGATACAAAGTTATGGCGGTGGAATGGTAGTTAAGAGAAAACAAAGATCACAGCGAGACAAACATAAATTAAAGTGTCTGCCTCAAACGAAAACAAGTTCAACTTCTTCAAAAAGAATGCAACGAAGAATGAAACAACAGCAGCAAAAAGCTAAAATGTGCCATAAAAAATCAATTCAAATGGAAGACGAAATGTCATCTACTGTCTCAACAACATCGTCTACATTGCCATCGCCATCGTCATCGTCATCAGCCATTTCGTCTACGTCATCGCATATAAGGGCAACAACACCTGCTGTTACAGATCTAGTTAGAAACTGTGCTGGCGTAACTTCCTATTGCACAAATACCAACGAAAATATGAACAAAAAAGGCTGCTCATCAGCAGACAGATTGTCTTCAAACAAGTCTTGTAGCATCATGTGGAAGACTAAAGCAGCGATGAAAGCAAATGCCAATGACATGTCTGTGGAAGTGGTAGTTAATAATGATGGTGAACCTACTACTAGCAATATTCCACAAATATCTTTGCCATATAAAGCACCAAAAATTCCAACCGGCTCAACACCATCATTATTGCCGTCCTCTTTAGCAACAGAAAGAACAGACAAAAGTTCAAAGACCCTTTATGAAAATCAGAGCATAAACAACAGTAGCCTTACAAATAATAATAATAATTTAATAGAGGAATATTGCAGCCCTAATGAGGTTACAATGTCTTTGCCTGGTAATCAAGTCAAGGACATTATAACAGACAAAGGTGGCGTATATTTACAAAAAATAAAAAGTTCAAATCACTATTTATGGCCGGAAGAGGTAGCAGACCCAAAACAAATTAATACCAGCAACAAGCAAGACGATAACGAAACAAATACAGTTGCAATTGCTAAAACAAACACACAGACTATTGAATTTATTAATACAGGCAGTAATGAAGATGTGCAGTTGAAAAGGAATGAGCCAACTGTTCCTTCTCCTCCACCTAAAGTTGGCGGTATGAAATTGATAATACAACGTAAACGTGGTGCACGTTTTAAATGTCGCCGCAAAGATGACGATGAAACTGTTGACACGGAAGACAAACCCACAATACCCAAACGTAAGAGAAAATTCCAGCACACTAATAATCTGCACAGTAAATTGGAAATGGTATCATTCATTTCGTTAGATGCTGACCACTCCAAGGAAGACGAAAATCCGACGAAAATTTCTAGCAAGGATACGACAAAGAAAGATACAGCCAATGAAAACATAAAGCTGCCCGCGTTTAATAGCGAAGAAGATGAAAACAAAGAAAATCCCATTCCCATCGTAAATAATTATGACTTTGATAGCGATAGCAATATGAGTGTCTACAGAGATCCTTTGTTGATACGCAATGAAATGCTAGAAGAGGATACTCATGTAACAGATTTTTCAAAAACTCAGCTTTCGCTACAAAGCGAATGCACTAAGGAAATGTATAAATTGTACAAGGAAAAAGCTAATTTGGAAAGTCCCAAGAAGCTGATAGTGCGTGTACCCTTAACTTCCTTGACACAAGACTTCAAAAGACTACATTTAACGATGGGCGATCAAGAAAATGAAATCGAAAATGAAGCTGCTAATGAGGAAACCCCTGACGATTTAAATGCACTGGAAACCAATGACGAAACGCTTGTTATAGAAGTGATGAAAGAGCAGGAAGAACTGACCATTGAGCAGGAGAGTAGTTTGCAGGCAAACAGCTCTAGCAGTCAAAGCGATTTATTGGGGTTTTCCCAAAACACTGAAAATTCTTCTGGCACTGTGGATTCCTCACAGCCTTCCATAGAGTTGGTGAGATATATTGAGCCCTCTTTATGTTCGGCCTCTTCGAAAATAAATGATTTCATTAACGACTTTCAGAATAACTGCATAGATTCTTCGGAAATTGAAGAAAGCTGTGATATAGTGCCGACTTTAGTACCAGGCATAACACAAGAACTAAGTGATGAAATCCGAGATGTTGAGGACACTTTGAATGGCTTGCTCAGTGAAATGCACGACAAAGACATGTACACACCCGGATCAGGAGAAACCGAAGAATTGTTTGCCCATTCCGTCTACTCTCCTCTAACAGACTCTGCTACCACGCCTTCTCAAAGCTTTTATGCTGAAAGTCCTTGTACCATGAATAGCAATCCCATGTCAGTAAGTCCTTTTATACATCACAATATGGACTATAATGCTATGACACCGCAAAGCAATCATAGTAGCATGGGACAAAGTAGCTCATATATGGGTGGCGGTGGCAGTACAGGACCTCATACAAGTGTTTATAGTGAACATTATTCCACCTATAACGAGTGCTTTGAAGAAAGTACTCAGTCCGAATTGATAGGCTTTCAAAATGATATACCTTGTTTTGAAAATATTGAAATGACCAATGAACTGCAAATTGAGAACAATGAAGAAGATGAGGCTGCTGGCACTGCAATTGACAACGGCAATATTAAAAGTACTACGCCAAGCGATGTAAATAACACTGATGAAATTGCAGCGTCCACAAAAACTGTGGAGTACATTGATTTAAGTGCTTACGAAGATAAATCAGATCAGTTTGTTGATTCTCAGGCAACACAGGAAACATTAGCAGAAGCTTCTGCTGCCACATCAGATACAAAACAACAGCAAATTCCTTACAGTTCACCCAATTACCGGCCACTGAATAATACTTCAACTTTTGGAGTGCAGAACGTAACAAGCCCCTTGATATCAAGGTCAACTACAACACAGCCCCATTACATTGTTACCAACACCAACCAAGGACCGATAATAATTGCCAATCCCCAGCTCAATCAAAGGAGAGAACAACTCGAGTCTGCGTTTAAGCCTCATAACAATAATTTACAATTTTTGACTTTGGGCCAGGCCATGGAGGCCAATCAAATGCAAACAAATCAATTGATTAATAATAACACAAACAAAATTAATTGGCCGACAACAACAGTTAATGCAGCTACCAACTTTAACCAACAGTCAGTTTTATCTACAGCCAATGGCACCACCACCTACTTCATTAATACCAATGGTGGCCTTTATCAAGCCAATATACCCACAACAGGTTTGCAAAATCGTCCAGTCAACACGATCTTTGTGCCGCCCAACACACCCCAGAATTTCAATAAAACAAATATTGATAACAATGACAACTTTATGCCAGCAATGCAACAGCAACAACATACACAACATCCAAACAATGGCCAATCTTCGCAATATATAATGTTAGTTAATAATTTGAATGGGTCTCCACAATACTACGCCACCACCCCGGCCAATCTTAATCAAACCGTATCACCACAACAACACACGCCATCAGTTATATTCCATCCGGCTCAAGCACAGAATGTCCAAAACAATACCAGCTACCACAAAAAACCCTCAACCAGCCAAAGCACCACCGATGCAAATAATGCCATTCATGTCCCCACACCACCGGGATTAGAGCCGCCACCGGACTCGTTAGCAGGTCAAGCAGTACATCAAAAAATAAACCAACAATTACAAACACAAATAAAACAACGGCATCTACAGCTTTTGCAACCCAGATCAATTCCGATTGTTGCGCAAAAAATCACACTCGTATGCCGTTTTTGTCACCGACGTCCCAAATTCACCAATAATGTGGACTACAGCAATCACATTATCAATACGCATCCCGCCGAAAAGCCCTACAATTGTCCACACTGTCCCATGCATTTCATACGACGTTCGGAGCGCCAAATGCATGTCGCTCAAGTTCATGGCTCTCGTTATCAATGTGCTCAATGTGGTTTGAGTTTTTGTGCTCAACGTGATTTAGATTTTCATTTGCAAAAGTACCACGCCAATTTAGGAAGATCTCACCTACATCTACAGCAAAACTCCTCCTCTACAACAACAATACCAGCTGCCTATCAGTTGTTACAACACAATCAGCAGCAACGATTGGTTCGCGTTGAGGATGTTCATGTGCAAGTAACCGCTGAAAATAAGAATAAACGTTGTAAGTATTTACAAATTGTTTGTTTGTTCATGATGTTTTGTTTTGTTTCTTTGTTAAAGCAGACTTGTAAAAGTATTGAATTTATTTTTTGTTTTTATAAAATTATGTACATACATACATACAATATAAATAATGTGCGTATGTACATAGTATGTACGTATGTATTGTATATGTATTTATGTATGTATGTATTTGTACTTTAACAATTCTGCAACTGCTTTAGTTTTTATTTCTTTTCCATGTTTGATTGGTTTTCTTAACGTCGTTTTATGTTATTTTTATTATTTTTTTTTTGCAACTCAACAGCCATTGATCTGACATTGGATGGTGATGGCGATGCTGGTGTTGATATACAGACTTCACAATCTCTAAACGAAGTTGAAATATTATCACACACTGTGGGAACTCAACAACAACAGCAGCAGGAGCAGCACCAACAAAGCCGTAAATTATGTTGTCCCGATTGTAGTGGTGGTGAGTTTTACTCTTCAAGAGAATATTTATGTATATACCACACATATTTATAAGAGATTGCACAAAGGTGGTTAGCTGAATAACACTACGAGTCGCTTAAATAAGGAATAGATTTGTTTTACTAGAACTTTTAAATAAATACAATTTCTGTAAAAAAAAAATAAATAAATAGTTGAATGCCATCCCATCCCGTTAGGCTTTTTAAAAAAATTTCTAAAAATCAAATTAGAAAATTGTACAACGAATTGTTTAAAAATTATTAAAGAAAGAATCGTCGATTATGAAAAATATATATTTTCTTTTGTGTTTTCATTGAAACTTGTGTCATCCCCCTTTCACAAAAAATTCATCTTTATGCAGATGACATACAACTCACTTTAAGTGTCGCAGTCGAAGACATTGCCACATGTATCTCACAGTTAAATCACGAATTAAATCAAAATTAGCTATTGGCTAATGCTAATAGGCTCTGATAGCTCCTTTTATTTCGTGGGATATCGTTTTAATTTGTGATAAAATTTAAATCATTAAGAGAGCGAAAAATCTAAGCATAATTTTTAATATCCACTTGACTTGGGCAGATCATGTAAACTCATTGGTTGGCCAGTCGTATTTTAAGTTTCGAGTGCTCTGGTCTACACAATACTTTACGCGCTTTAGAATTAGAATCTTGCTTGCCAATACATAATTGGTTTTTTCCTTATAGTACTCGTATGATTGTGAATTATTTGCAAACTGCTACTCTGTAAGTCGAAGAAAACTAAACGTTTTATTTAACAATATTATACATACGGTATGTGTACGGATTGAAAATGTTTTGGATTGATCATGTTTCCTCTATTTCTAAAAACCTTTAAGGAGTCAGTTTCGATAGCCTATTAAAAATTCGCACTCAAGTCTTTTTGCATAAAATAATACATACTCAAACTCCCAAATACACCCAGTAAAAAATAGGATCATCCAAAGAGTAATCTTGGAGCGCTCCTTTGCGAGTAATGGATTACTCCATAAAACTCCGGACCTCATTGGATTTTTAACACAGCATGTCCGCAGGCACGAGTACTCCTTTTAAGCTCCTTATGGAGTACTCCTTTTGATCTTGAAAATTACGACAGAGGGAGTAATCGTTTTTGTCTCCTAAAAGACAATAAAATACAAATTTGGTTATTTTTTACAAAAAACAAGAAAATATTCATTTATTTTTTAAAATTTTTTCAAAAATGTTATTGTTTTTTTGTTGGATTCGACGAGGGTATAGTTTTCGACGAGTAGCTTTG
Organism: Gymnocheta viridis; assembly: GCA_956483585.1. Classification (NCBI taxonomy): domain Eukaryota; kingdom Metazoa; phylum Arthropoda; class Insecta; order Diptera; family Tachinidae; genus Gymnocheta; species Gymnocheta viridis. The sequence continues at coordinate 14,606,977 of OY101442.1, forward strand.
TCGGTAAACAGTTGCCTTACATTTACGAAATACCAGCTTGAAAGATTTTTCATAATCCGGGTATGTTGGATACGTGACTTTCACTTTTTAAAACTAAACTGACTAAATAGAAAAACAAAACGAAAAAAAAAACAATTAACAATTTAATTAACAATTAAAATTATGTCAAAGAAAAAAAATCAAAAACGAACTGATACATCCCTCATTGATCTATTTGGAGTATTAAGCGAGGCATAAACAACAAAACAAAAATTACATTTAAAACAAAAACAAAATTTTAAAAGTTGGTTTTGTTTCAAATCAAATTTTTCTTTCGATATCGACGACAGGCAGTTAAATTATATTATGTACAATTTTCTAATATACATATACATGCATATATTTATTTATTTTTTTTTATTATGAATATTTTTTCCAATTAACCCTTAATTCGAATTTAATAATTGCAAAATGCTTTTTTTATGTTTAACGCCTTCCGTTTCTGTACTATAAATATAATATTAAGTCTTGTTGTACAGGAAATAAACTAATAAATAAATAAAATAAAAATAAAGTTAATAAATATTAAATGTAATTGTAATCAAACAAAAACATATCAAAATATGTAACACGGAGTAACAAAAAGGACCTTGTCTTCCCAGAGATAAAATTTTTGTTTTTGACACCATTGAATAAAGGATCAAATCCTGGAGAAATGGCAGGAAAAAATAAAAAAATTGCGAAATTAAACCGTTTTGAATTTTGTTGTTAGGTTAGGTTAGGTTGCACGGGCTGCCGGTTGCAAGCAATCGGCCCACTTGGGTCCAGAAAAATAGGTCCCTTTGTGATGCCCTATATGGACAACGAAAAAAAAAAATTGTGGTTAAAAATAATAGTTTTAAGACGATCGAGTTTAAGTTTTGTCAATTTGTTTGACTTGTTTTTTGATGAGATAAAACTATCAGAAATTAAGTTTTACTTTTTAATTATATTAATACGAAAAATACAACAAAAATATCACTTACAATTGGAAACAATATTCAAAGCATCCACTAAATAAAACTGCAAAATACATTTTATCTTGCTCAGTGTCAGCTAAATAATAAACAATTTTTCAATTTACTTTTAGATAATGATGATTGTTGCGGTTCGATCCCAAATCATGAGCAAAGCGACATCAACAGTAATACAACAGAAACAGCAGTAAATAGTTCAGAATCATATACAGGAAATGAAAGTGATAATAATCATTCTCTGCAACATGCTCAACATATTACGATACCCTCGCCAGAACAAGCCGAACCAGATTCAACCACAACATTACGACACTTTCGTAAACGGCAATTAGGTGAGATATCAACACAATCTGCATCAGTCTCCCCATCATCATTATCATCATCGACATCGACATCGCTTCATAACAATGCCAGCAATAGTAATGGCGGCAATGACAACATTAACGTAAACCACAATACTCCTCCGGACAATGATTTGGCTGCCGATGGAGGCGGCGAACAAATCGTAGCCGAACGTAAATTACGCGACAGTCATAATTGTCTGTTGTGTGAGGAATCGTTTACAAATGAAATAGCTTTGCGTAAACATCATCACTTGGCACACGGTGCCGCCACACAATCAACGACCTGCAGCACTTCAATAATATCGATGCCATTAGTGTGCACGATTTGCAAACGAGGTTTTCGTATGCGCAATGCACTGCAACGTCACATGGAAACGCATAATGCTGAGGGTCGGCCCTATGAATGCAACATATGTCATGTACGTTTTCCACGACCCTCCCAGTTGACGTTGCACAAATTGACGGTGCATAAATTCGAAAAACCAAATTCGTGTGAACAGTGTGACAGACAATTTGGCACAGAGAGTGCAATGAAGGCTCATGTTGCCGAACATGAGGAAGGTAAGGGGAACAGAATCCATTATTATTATTACTCTTTTATTCCACTTATTATATTTGGTCTTTTACTTTTTTCAATTGTTTGTTTTGTTTTGTTAACAGAGCTGTGAAATGTGTATGGGTGGACAAATCAGTTTATTAGTACTTTCTTGGAAATATACAAAATTTATACATTTACCAAGTCGCAGTAATTTTTTAATTGCAAAACTGACTAAATATCTTATAATTTAAATTGGAAAAAAAAGCAAGAAACAAAAGGAAAACAGTTTATTAAAAAGTATGCAAAATAAATGCAGACTTTTAGTATAGTGTTTTCATAAAGAAAATAAGTATGTATTTAAATTAAAAAATATGAACTCACTACTGCTTGGAAGAGATCAATGTCTTAAAATATTAGTATTTCCCAATTCGGAACGTTTCGCTACTTTAGATTGCACTGGGATTCATACTAAGGTTCTGACAGAAAACTAATGGAATAGATATTTATTTTGCAGACCTAAAAGTTTGCCTACAATAATTGGTAACTCGGTAACAAATATAATTAGTGATGCAAAATTTCGGTCTCGTAACATACATTGAAATCGTATATCGAACCCTTAGCGCCAAATTATTGTAAACGCCAAAACCATATTTTTTTTGTTATTATGAAATACATGCCGTAACTGCCAAAACAAAAGTTAAAATCGTGGTTTTTGCTTATAAGTTTATATTGAACTATTGATTCCTTCTAAATTAAGAAAAATATTGTGGGTCTTTTTCATTTTACATGACGATATGTATGTTTTATACATACATACATACGTCTTCTGTCAATGATGATAAAATCATACAAATGTATTTAATTAAAAAGCCAACAACTATTTTTTAAAATTTTCACTAAATATTTAAAATTAAAATTTTCAATCAAAATGGGTCGACATTTTCTATACAAAGGACTTACGCACAGTAAAATACAAATGCAGACCCGGCAGATGAGTGTTTAATATCCATTGGAAATGTTAATCGAATCAAAAGACACCGTAGATTAAATGGAGAACAGTAACAGTTTCATTCAATTTGTTTAATTTAGTAGACAATTTCACATTTCACGCGTGGATTTACAACTACTAAAGGCGGCAGGCAGCACGTCTTGATTGTTTAAGGTTTGAAATAAAATTCTTAAGCATTTTATTATTATTATAAAAAAAATTATATGATTAAATTAGCTTAAAAGTATAGTTCATAGTCCTCTAAACTGTTTAAAAATCTTCATTAAAACTTTTAATTTTTTTTAATTTCCTCGCAAGCTAATAAATGAGGGGGCGTGATTTTTCAAAGGACTAATTCCATGTTAAAGAAAATTTCCGTAATGAGAAAATACCTTTAAGAGCTGTTTACAGTAACTTAAGGAATGTGTCGGTTGCACGACACTGTGATTTTTATTCACAAGTTTTCCTTAAAAATTTACCTTTGCAGTGAATTTTTAACTAGAGGGTGAATTCTAGATTGTCAACGGTGATGGCAGTCTTGGGCATTAAGTGGAAATAAGTACTTTCAAAAAGCCACTCCTCAAATACTCTTCACATTTAAAAAATTTCCATCAAAGAAATTAATAAAATTAATGTTTAATTTCGAAAATTATTCAGTAAGTTATATTTCAAAAGAAGAAAACGATATTTTATGGAACTTTAAAGGCAAAACCATGAATTAATTGAAAATGTATGGCAAATTCAATAGTTATTGAATATAAAAAATGTGTTTTATCGTAAATTTTATTCCTGTCTAGTTAATAGTATGGATTTTTTTCGAAAGTTCAGCAGCTCTGATTTTGATTAAAAATAGCTTACATAGTAAAAAACAAACAATAATTCATAATCATATGTATATGTATGTATATATTTTATGTTCATTTATTTCTATTTTAGCTGCAAGAGCAATAAACGCATCAGATTCAGAGGCATCAACAACACCGTTATCACAATCGCAATTGTCTTCCCGCATTTACTTAGATGCAATAAAAACAAATACAACAGCAATATCAACATTAGCAACAAATGGACAAAATATAAATTTACAATCAACAACATCCAGTGAAGACTATTCTGCATCTGCCTTAACAAACAACAACAATGATGCCTTCAATAATGCAACGCAAGATACTACTATTGTCTCAGGTCTTGTTACATAGAATTTTTGGCTTATTTTAGTTTGAAATTAGTATTTTTAGATTTTGTTCAGAATTGTCATAATTTTTGCAAAACAAAAGTATATTTTAAAAGTGTTAAACATTTTGTAATAGAATTAAAGTGGCATATGTACAGTTTTTTATTTTATTTTTATTTTTTAATTAATATAAGAAATATATGATTTAATTGCTTTTTTCATTATTCTATTAACTTTATAATTTTTGGTAAATGTTAGAAAATGTTATTATTAAGTAAACTAAAAAGATTTAAGACGTTATATTAATTTGTTAAGACTAACTACTACATACTATTATAATTCATTTGTTTAGTTTTCTTTTTTATCTAGTTGTTTATTAGTTGCCAATTGATTTTTTTAATATTATTTTAGTAAATTCCTTTTCTTTAAAAATAAGTGTGCCGGCATTACTTGAAATATTAAATTGATTTATATTTATTAGTCTTCTAACCTTTTTAATTTTTAAGGAAAAATGTCTGCAATAAATAATAATAAATAATAATAAGATTGGGAAAGTTTGTGCTCATATTTGTTTTCAAATTATGCTCTCTCCTGCATTTTATATTGAACCCAGTTCTTCAAGTTTTTTAATTTTGTTTTAGTTTTACACAAACATGTTTGTTAACTATAAGTGCTTAAAATCTTATTTTAAGAAGTATATTTTATGAATATGATTTTTTAAACGCAAATGTAAATATGTATATACATACATAGAATAAATAACTATACATATACATAGTAAATATATTGTTATCATAGTCTTCTATACATAACACAGAGAAAAATATGATAATTTTAGTGTTTTAATAAAAATATGAAATAACAATTTAAAAATATAATTTATTTAAAGAAAAAAGGTTTGTATTACTTAATAAAATTGTAAATTTATTTATAATATATTCCAAACGTGTTAAACAATGAATTTATATTTAATAATAAAGTTGGGTGCTTCTTTAATCTGGTACAACTAGTCGAAGGGGAAATTTCGGCAACCGTATTTAAAAAAGGTTGAATTCAACATAATGCTCATTTACTAATTGTTTAAATGTCTTTAAACAAGACTTCCCTTTTCGTATATTTCGTTTTTTTATATGTCAACTATGTTTAATCAAACCCTAATCTTGGTTTGAATTTGAATGGCTAAACAAGTTGATATTTAAGCAAAAATTAACTCCTTATAAGTTTTATTATTGTTGAATTATTATACTTGGTATTCCCACCTCTGATTTTATAGCAAAATTATTGTGAATTTTTTCCAATGGGCGACAGCGCCAAATATCTTGTAATTTTTGTAATAATACATTTGTTTAAGTCATTCTCGCTGTAACCTCCAACAAGGCTAGATCTCCCTACTCAAGTCTCATCGAATAAAATGTAAGTTAATTTTCTGAAACTAATTGTGTACATATTTATTCATCTTAAGATCCAGGAATTCCCTCCTGTCCAAAGGTTAAGTATCCTATTCCACTATAGTTATTTCCCCAGTAAATTGTTAACTCAAACAATTTGCTAACTCAAGGTTTGTAACCCCCACAAGCCCTTGGAAATCTCTCGTTTTGAGTATGGGGATATTTCGTCCCAGGTTCCATTACCTCCTCAACTTGTTTCAAATTTGTGTTTAGTTAAATCCAAATAAACACCAAGTTTGTTCACTAATAGACTGTGTCATAACTTTAAAAAATCATATAACTAAAAAACTTGCATCAATCCGACAAAATGGTTAAAGTCAATTGGAATCATTGGGCCCAAATTATGCAAGACGAATCAACAGAACCTTTGCCCCCAAAAAGGAAATTTAAAATTCGTGTATAATGGAATTTAGTCATACAAATGACGGTGTTTTTTTTATTGCATTTCGTAATATTTATGTATTTTTACTATATAAAAAAATTTTGTTTTAACATTTATTATATCTACATACATATGTATGTGTTTCTATATACTTATGTACTTATTAAGCTAAAGCAGTTTCGAAAACGAAGTTTTGAGCAAAATGCTCAATAGCTGAATTCTTTAACAATTTATTAGTTTCAGTTACGCACTACATCTTTAATCATAATACCAATCCAAAAATAGCAAGGCAAAGGACATGACCAATAGGAAAAATAAGGACCAAACACGTAGACCAGCATTACGTAGTATGGCCTGTTGGATTTGTTCATTTGCGTCTTTTACATTTTCTGTTGCGCCAACAACAGCATTAACAATGCGTTCAATATTGTGTTGTTGCAAAGTTACCTGAAAAAATACAATTTTCGCATCAAATGTCAATTTTCACTGGTATTTTCTATATTTACCTTTTCCGTAAAAATATCCTGTAATGTAGCAATATCAACAACATTCTTTTCTATAGCCTCTACTTCCTCCGAGAGGCCTTGCAACTCATGATACAATTGCACATTTTCCTCCTCAAACAACTGCACATCTTCGGGGCTCAATGACTTTTCCGCTTCATCCACCAAGTGCTGAGATTTTTGTATATCTTCATCCAAGGCTACTTGTGCCTTAGAATCTGCAATAGCCGGAGAGGAAGTATTAGTTGAATTAAGTGATTCTTCCGTTAATGATATAGATGTTCTTGGATCTGTTATATCGTCCTCATCTAATTCCCAACCCTCTGTTAAATCATTACACGAAGCATTTCTTGATCGGCTTTCATGATCCATTTGAAAGTCTTTACTTGAGGTGGATGAGACCGTTGAGGTCTTTCGTAATCTCTGTTCTCCCACAAGTCTAACTGGTATTTTCTTTTTGTCTGACGCCAACTTAAGTAAACGATATGTTTCCAATTCATGTTGTACACGATACTTTTTCTGTTCCAAGTAAATATTTTGAACAGCCTTTAAATAGGATGACAGGAGCTCTAACACAGCCTCTATATGTTGCCGTTGCTGGGGCTTTCGTTTCGCTTTTTTCCAATCGTTACGCATTTGTGCTAGGTATTGGGTATAGAAAGTGACAAACTTTTCAGATTCTCTATCAATTAGATCTCTTTGTTCATCAGTCATTTGTGAGGCCCTCTTCAAATGTTGACCAATTTTCATGTATGCCGAACGATTTTCTATTAGAACATTGCGCAAAGTAGTGATTTTATTACAAACTTCCTTGGCCTGTTTGGCGAATTCATCCCGATGGCTATTCGTGCGAGTAAAAGATTTGGGCAGTATTCTTTTAGGATCTAGTTCTGCCTTCCGGTGAAGTTTTACCGTCATTACGCCGGCCTTAAACAAATGCGTTATATCCATTTTGCAGCTGGGTAAACTATTAAGTTTTTAACTCATATGTTGGACTAGAAATTTAGCCGAAAGCCCTTTAAAAATAAAGTTTTTTTAAGATAAACTATAAAATTTTGTAAAATTGTTAACACATCACTAAAATTTACAACAAAAATTGGCACCATAACGAACAGCTGTCCATTTCTAACAGTGCTGTAAAATGGTATTATTTATTAACATTAATGTTAACTTTATATTATTAATAATAATTTAATTAATGTTTAACAAATTATAATAAATATGTAATTGAAATAGAAAATAATTTTACTATTTTCTGTTAATTGAAATATATTTGTATTGCATACCACACCAATAATTTTAAAGAATCCGTTAATAATTAACTTCATATGCAACTTCTTTTCCTTAGCGAGCATTCACTTTTGAGTGATATCACTACAATTAAACCCGCCTTTTTATTCTAATAAACAATTTGCGTTCGAAGACTGCATTTTTATAATAATTTAAACATGCAAGCTTTCCTGAAAACCGGCAAAACTACCGCAGCTGATAAAAATCAAGCTAGTACATCATCCGGCCAACAATCAGGGGAACGCAGAAAACCACCGGCACCTTGGGTAGAAAAATAGTAAGTTGAATTATTTATTATGCACACTCGTTCAAGATCAGCTTACATATGTATGTATGTATGTATTTTTGGATTTAGTCGCCCTAAGAGTGTTGATGATGTAGTGGAACAAAGTGAAGTAGTTGCTGTTCTACGAAAATGCGTAGAAGGTGCAGATTTACCAAATATGTTATTATATGGGCCTCCTGGTACTGGCAAAACAAGTACCATTTTGGCAGCAGCTAGACAAATTTTCGGCGACATGTTCCGCGAAAGAATTCTAGAATTGAATGCATCTGATGAGAGAGGCATTAATGTGGTGAGAACGAAAATAAAAAATTTTGCTCAACTCACTGCCGGTGGCACCAGACCAGATGGACGTCCTTGTCCTCCATTTAAAATTATAATACTCGATGAGGCTGACTCCATGACCCATGCAGCCCAGGCGGCTTTGAGAAGAACGATGGAAAAACAGAGTCGCAGTACGAGATTCTGTTTAGTATGCAACTATGTTTCGCGTATTATTGATCCCATTACTTCTAGATGTACCAAGTTTAGATTTAAGCCTCTGGGTGAAACCCAAATCATTGAACGTCTTAAACATATTTGCGACTTGGAGGGCGTAAACATTGAAGAAGATGCCTTCAAGTCAATAGTTGATATATCAGGTGGCGATATGAGGCGTGCCATTACCACGTTACAGTCTTGCTATCGGCTGAAAGGAGCTGATCATAAAATTCAAAGTTCGGACCTGATGGAAATGTCTGGTATTGTCCCAGAATCTTATCTGCATGAATATTTGGAAATTTGCCGTTCTGGAAATTATACGAAATTGGAAGATTTTGTACGTAATATTGCCTACGAAGCATACAGTATTGGCCAAATGCTGGAACAGTTTAATGAATATATCTTAAGATGTGGCTTTTTGACAGACATGCAAAAAGCTCGTATATGCGACAAACTCGGGGTGAGTATTGTGTACTGAAATAAATATTGGTTTTCTTTATATTTTTATTTTAAAGGAGTGCTCATTTCGTCTGCAAGATGGTGGTTCAGAGTATTTGCAAATTATGGATTTAGGATGTGCTATTATATTGGCGTTGCAGGGAAAGTAAAGTGGAAATTTTGTTAATTAAACATAAAAAAAATTAGGAGGTAAAAATGGTTTTTATGAATTCCATGCCATTACAACCTAATTTATGTGTCACTACTTTTATTTATTGCTAAGCCACTAAATATTAAACATTTTGAGAATATTAAAAGAAATCTTCAACACTCAATGAAATTCTGGATAAATTTGTTTATTGTTTGTTTGTTAAAAGTAAAGAATTCGATAATAAAACAAAAATCATATAACTTATGGAACTACTTCAAATTCATCCTCATCGCGTTCTCGCTTTACACCACCGCCGCTTCCGCCAGAACCTGATGTTCCGGTGGAAATTATACCAACGGCGGCATTGTCCGAATCAACTTCCATTTTAATATCCCCACTAGAATCCTGACTGGTGCCTAAAGATGTTATACCCGCTTTACTATCTACCGATACCGTTTTAGCGGTGGTAGTAAATTTAATAACAGGCTTAGGTATAGTAACGACTTGAGTTTTGGGTGTCAATACAGTTTGGCGCTTGGGTCCGCCCACCGAACCAGCACTAGGAGCTGCTTTTATTTGTGTTTTTATAGTAGATCTAATTTCCAAAGCTGATTTGGTCATTTTCTTTGTTTGTGTAGCTGCCCGTAGTTTATAATTACAAGCTGACAAACAATAACGATCTGGTGGCAGGCGTAAGCCACAGTGAGGTTTAATGGGTGGCAGTGGCATTGCATTACGCACTTCAGCTAATTTAGAAATAATCTTAAAAACAATAACAAATCAATTTTTAGACTATTTAGATAATTTTTCGTTACACTTACATGTCTTGGTGGCGGGCAGGTAAAAGCCTTATCCAATATTACTTCAGTGGCCAATTTAACATCATCTAAATCTATGGTTTTCTTGCGGGCATGATTTGCAAAGACTTTGGCATCATCCAAAATGCAAGTCACATAACCTTCCAGTATTCATTGCATTAATTTACGTTACTTTTATAGAAAAATTAAAAATAAAACTTACGGTATGTGAACTCCAGCAGTTGATTGATTACTCTAGGTTCATATTCCTGTATACCCAAATCTTTCAATATGGACATTATGACTTGAGCATCTTTCGGCACATGCTTAACTTGACTATTGATCTTAGTTTTTTCAAGTTTATCTTTTTCTGTTGACATTTAAGTTAATTCTTTACACTTATTTGCAGGGAAAATACCATGAAATATATAAATTGTATATAAAAATCAGCTTAAAATTGTTTTTATACATACACACAAAAAGTAAACAAATAATGAAATTGTGATGCTTGTTCTTTTTTATTTTGACTGTCAAGTTGTTATAAAGCTAGAAGCAGAGCATTTTAAACTGTTATATTTTCAATACATATGAAAGTAGATTGCTATCGAAACTTCGAGATCTATAACGGAAATAACAATGCAGTTTGCCTTGGGAAATAAGTTGTAAAACATGAAGTGCGCTTTTTTTGGATGTTTTGCTCGAAATGTTAAAAAATATTTCGTAATAGAAAGTGTTTGTGTTTGTTAAAAGTGTATAATTAGCCATGTGTGCTTGGTCCAATAAATCAAATAAAACACGTTGGACTTAGTGATTGTAAAGATAAACTTCTTGTATTTTATGTACAAGTATTCAATAGAAAATGCTGCTTATACATACATACATATGTATATCAAAGTTCTGGTTAGCTTCAAGAGAATGGGAAATGTATGTAAGTAAAATTACAATTTTGCAAAAACTATATTTTATTATCCTTTAACTTGTGAGGTGGTGCATTTTTTGAGCACACTTGACGTGGTGGTAAATTCTATTCCTCTACATAATTTTTGTAATGAAAAGAAATTTATAATTATTTCTTTTCGTAAAATAAGAGAACATTTTTGATTTAAAAAAATTTTAGAAACCAAATTATAGTAAACAATCAAAAAATTAAATTGCTAGAGCGCAGTTTTGAAGCGATTAAAAAATTGCAACTCGGATCTGCTCGTTTTACTTGGGAACCAATCACGGGGATATTATTGTTATTGAGTTACTGTCCCTCTAGGAATATAGTTTTTTATGACTATTCTTTTTAAATAAATTAAACGATTGCTTTTGTTTATATATGACTAGTTTATTAAATATTATAATTACATATAGTACATACATGCATACATATATTTTATTGCATTTAAAAAAAATATACGTACATAAGTAAAAATTAATTACTTATTAGTAAAATATTTTTTCATATATTATTTCTTTTTATATATTTTTGTTTTACAAATAACTATTTAAATTAATAATAATGTTTTGTATAAACAAAAGAAAGAAAATAAAAAACAAACTTTGGTCAAATCATCAATAGAAATCAATTAAGAAAAAGAACTTAAATATCAATATTGCATTACATAAAATAATAGTTTGTTCAATTTTACATAAAAAAAAATCTCGTCATTGGAATAATCAATAACACATAAACTAAATTAAAATACAAGAAATTGAAAAATATTTAAAATCATAAAATTACAAACAAATTTTCCAGAAACTTGAAGCTTCTTCTTTTATATAAAATTTCATGTTATTATAATTACATACATATATTGTACATTAAAACATCGTATAAACTTTAATATATTATTTTAATAATTATTTTAGATTTAAACTAAAGTATTTTTGTTTTAACAAAACATACAATTTATTTTTGTCTGCTTATAAGTTAGAACCAGGATAGAATAGAATGTCGCACCATTTCACTATAGAATTCTGCATTGCGGCTTACTTTTGGGTTTCTTTTCCACAGCTCTCACAGCTTCTTCGAAGACGTTATGTAGGGCAATTTTTTTCTTAGCCGAACACTCTACTAACGAATGAGCGTGAATTTCTTTCTTCAAACGACGTCCTTCAGCTGTTGTTACGAATTTTTCAGAATTCGCTATGCGTAAGTCTAACTTGGTGCCAATCAAAACGACCGGTACATTATTGGAATAATGACGAATTTCTGGCCACCACTTGCTTTTGATATTTTCAAAAGATGCCCGACTGCTGATGGAATAGCACAAGAGAAAACAACTGGTCTGTAATGAGAAGATAAACAAAAAAAATTAATTAAGTGACATAATGTCGATTCGATATGATGTCTTTAGAAAAATACAGCCGCCTAGTTTAGGTTATGAACAATAGTGCGAGGGAGAACCTATCAATAAACTACACAGCCGGCGTATACGCCGCAATAGTCTCTATGTTATGCTACCTGTCACTAAGCCATCTGATTCCCACAAACACAAGCTGTGGATATCTTCTGGTTAGCACTAGTTAGCACTACGTATTGAAAATTTCGGACGTTGACTGATAACATGCTTAATCGTTTTTAACTCTTCTCACAGCTTAAATTTTCTTAAACACTTCTCCTTGTTCTAATCCCGCAAGTGAATACTTATCACGTATATCGTGGCTCTTACAACTTTTCTGATCGCATCTATGCAAGTGGTCTTGAGATCCTACAACATTTTTCTAACCCTTCAGGACAGAGTAGTAGTTGTAGCACAGGGTGGACCATAGATGAAACAATGAGGTTATGTTTTAGCTTAAATAAATACTCAAAAGTAGTTAGACGTCTTTTCCAAAGTCAAAGTTTACTTTGTGCCGGTTCACACACTTCAACTTTTGCTGCTCAACTCGTAATTCAGCTGTAAGAAAGACGGAGAAGGAAATACAAAAATACTGTTTTTTCTTACATCTGAATTACGAGTTGATCAACAAAAGCTAAAGTGTGTGAATCGGGACTTTGCAAAGACGGCTTTTCCACAGTCAAAGTTTAATTTGCAAAGTTTTAATTCACCTGAGAGAAAGACAGAGAGACGAATATTTTCTTATTCTGTCTTTCTCCCAGCTGAAATAAAACTTTGCAAACTAAACTTTGACTGTGGAAAAGCCGTCATAGTAAACTTTGACCGTGAAAAAGCCAAAATTGGAATTCGAATTTTTGGAAGTACGAACGTTAATCTTTGGTGAGCACTCTCCTTTTTACTGCTAGTATAAAATTATATTTCTTTTTATTGCATATCCTACAAAAACTTACATTTGGATAACTTAAAGGTCTTAAGCGTTCATAATCCTCCTGGCCCGCAGTATCCCACAAGGTCAGACTATATTCCTTATCGTCGACATTTATAGTGCAGGCATGATTATCAAAAACTGTTGGTATATACTCTTCAGGGAATTCGTTTTGTGTGTAGGTTATAAGCAAGCAAGTCTTTCCCACCATGCCATCACCGACTATGGTGATTTTTAAAGGACGCACACTATTCGACATTGTGTCTGACTGTAAAACAGCGTAACTAAAAAGAAAAACAAAAAATAAATAAATACATATTAAGAATAATATTTTAAAACACATGTTTTAAGCAAAACGAGGAGAATAAAAAAAACCGAAATAAATTGTTCTTTTGCCATAAACGGAAGTAGTGGTGACATTTTAATAAAGTTTCTTGAAATGTTGAAACTCGAAAATAAATATTTCCATATTTTTCAATGCTGCAATTTCAAGATTATTGACCTCTTTTTTTATTTTAGTTTATTTCGTTTTGTTTTTCTTCTCATTTGTGAAATATCAAAAGCATGAATGTTGTATTTAACGTGTGATGTGGTAAAAACCAAAAAAAATAATTATGAAAAAAAACAAAAATTATCAAATTGCTAATTGTTTTTTGTTTGCATATTGTTGGGTTTCCAAACAATTTCAAGAATTGGCAATTGTAATGCAATAATGCTTTTTAAGATAACTAAACGAAACTAAACAATACGAGTGTAATGAGTTTCGAAATTTTCTCAATACAGTAGTTTTCCGATTTAACGAACATTCGAGTTAATGGGCATCGCATTTAACGAACACTCAAATTATTATTTCCTTTCTTAAGTACCTTATATTACGAATAAAAATTTTATTTTGCACTCGGTTTAATGAAAAAGTGTAAAACAAAACGATGAACAAAACGAAAATGAGGAAGAGCTTGATGAAACTGAAATTCTAGAGACCAAAATAAAACACGAAGATGTCATTAAGCACTTCGGAATTTGTATTAAATGGACCCAGCAAAATAATATTAGTAGACAAAATTTAATATTTTTGAGAGAACTTCAAGAATATGCCATTAAAAAAGATATCCATTCCAATAAGCGGACTTTGTTTATTCATTTTTTAAATAAATTAGATTTGTATTGCGGTGTTTTTATGAATTTTTTCTTTACTTGTATATATTTTTAAAGAAATATTTATTTTAAATTACAATAATTTTAATAAAATATTTAAAAAAACACTACATAATGAAAGTTATGAATATAATAGACCACGCTATTAATTTTTAATTTAGTACTGGATATAACGAACAATTCGCTTTAACGAACAGGCCTGACAACAATTACGTTCGTTAAATCGGAAAACTACTGTATATTTGTTAAAAGTAATTCTGTGCTGATTATTTGTCAAATACGGCATATGTTCACATGTTACATAACTCCAGTTTGTCCTCTAGCTCCTTCGTAATGCACTCCAGCAAAAAAGAGCCACAACTACGGACCATTTTTTGCATATTTGTGTGTTAATAGAAAGAAGTGGTTGTTTGTTTTGGGCAATTTTTATTTTATTTATTTATTTATTTCTTTATCATTCATCCATAATACATGTGGCATATTGGCCAACAAAAAATATTACTAGTATATACATACATACATATATGTGAGCTATGCACTCTGAGGCAAACATGTTAGATTCCGATATAATTTCAATTTAGCAAGAGATAATTAAAGATAATTTCCTTCCTGTCGTAACCAATGCAATCAAAGTAAAAAACAAGGATACAATCCAACAATCATTGACTAAACTATAGGCAAATCAACAGTTAATCAATAAGTTTATGCTTAAACATTACTAGTGACATGGAAAAGGAACGTAGGGTTTGTAGGCAGGCAATTCCACAATCGAGCAGCACGAACCACAAATGAATGTTCATATGTCACGTTATAAATACGAGATAACTATAAGTTATCTGAGGATTTTTAAGTGATCTACTAAAGGAAATAGTCTGCACAAGATCTAGATTCCTTTGATACTTAATGATACAATAATTAACTTGCGACATTAGCAACGCATGAGCCAAAGATTTCTTAACATGCAAAGGAAGAAACAAGCTTAGATGATACAATCTTCGTAAAGTTTGACAAATTCGCGAGCAGATTAAATTAATATGGGGTTCAAAAGATCGCTAATCGTCAATAATTATACCGAGACATCGCAGGTTGTTAATAATTCCAATCACCATGTCGGATAATCTCAAATCTAGCTGGAGGTATCTAGAACTATTTGATCTAAAAACAATGGCTTTAGGCTTTTCTGGATTGACCCTAAGTTTATTTACAAGCATCCAGTAATTTAAGGTAGATAAATCATGATTAATAGTGGCTTGCAATGCATCTGAAAATTGAAATTCTCCTGGCTTACAAAAATTGAGTTCATCGAGTAAGTCGTTGAGAAACAGTAAATAAAATAGGGCCAATCACAGAGCCCCTGTGGAACAACAGATCTGACATGTAACAATTCAGAGTTTAGTCCGTTTAAAGAAACAAGCTGTTCTCGGCCACTCAAGACCAAATTAAACGACAGGCCGACGTAGCAAAGCTAAATTTGCTGTTCAGTTTTCTAACCGAACGCGAATGATCAACCAGTTCAAATGCCTTAGAAAGGTCCACAGAGACCAACACACTGACTTTAGCCTCGTTTAGATATCTACGAATAGTGTCCGTTAGATTAGTCAAGAGTAAGCCCGTATTTCAACCACGGCGAAAACCATACTGACACTCATTGAACAAATCTTTGTACTCAATCCACCTTGTGATTTGTTCCTTCATAATGATCTCAACAATTTTTGATATTGTAGTCGGTGTACGACCACTTTTAGGAATTGGAATAACCCGTGATATTTTCCAGTTTTTAAGGAATTTATAAGGATAAATTATCCTTAATAATTTAACCGACATACCATCGACCCCTGCCGCCTCAGTTTTTATTCTAGAAAAAGGAAGACATACGAGTAGATCTGCTTCAGTTATGTTGGAAAATGAGAAGAAATCCTGCAAATTTATGAATAGTGCAAAGTTTGGTTCATCATCTATGGAGCCCTGTTGTCTGCTAA
Source organism: Gymnocheta viridis (assembly GCA_956483585.1). Lineage (NCBI taxonomy): Eukaryota > Metazoa > Arthropoda > Insecta > Diptera > Tachinidae > Gymnocheta > Gymnocheta viridis. Next base: position 14,623,174 of record OY101442.1, read on the forward strand.
TGAAATGTTTGTTTATTTCATTGACATTGACATTCACATCCGAATCTACATCAAGTTTTTCATTGACACCAGCATTTCGTAAATTTTTCCACATCTGTTTTAGTATCACAAGACCTAAACATTTTATTGCTACTCCATTCTTTTAAATTTTCTTATTTTAGGTTTATTTAAGTTCCGAAGCTTGCGAATAAAAATCACGTTTCTGAATATATGATGGATGTTATTTATCGTTTATTAGTGAGATAAATATTACGGATTTAGGATGTAAAAAAAACAAGTTCTCCCAAGTGGTTAAATTTCTGATTCATGAAATAATACGTGAGCAGTTTCATGATTCCGTGAGACTTTCTGGATAAAATAAAACTATTCTGCTATTCCATGGCGTGCTCATGTAACATTTTTTAAAGTTTTCCCAGAACTTAAAGAGGTTTGAGTCAGTCAGCAGTTATGACGTTGTTGGAAACAAAGTATTCATTTAATTAATACTCGCATATGGTTAAAAATAAAATCTTTGAGACCTAAAAATACGTACTCGTATTAACTTCTATTGAAACGTCTAAAAAAAGTGTTCATAAAGAAATGGCTCTCCTTATTTTCTGCCGGGACTTAACAAATATTTGTCAAAAAATCTTAATTCTATAACAAATTATCAATTAAACTTTATGACGAATTTTGCTGGGTTTATTCTAAAAATGGTTGTTTATCTATACATATCGTCAGATGAATTCATAAAGGCTTTAAGTTACATTGAAACAAATTTTGCGGACAAGAAAAAAAAACTTTCTAATAAAAGTTTAAGCTTATTTCTTATTAAGGAATAAGGACACTTTTAATACGAGTTTGTAAAATTTTTTCAGCGACGTGTATTTTGATATGGTGCAGCGTAATCAATAAAGAAGTTGATTTTGAATTTTTTTGTAACTTCGGGCTTTTTTGAAATCATATCGACCCCTGTGCGCGAAATTATCGTATGTTACACTTTTTCCGAAATCGAGCTTTTTATGTAAATCGGTTCTAAATCCATTAATTAAACTGTTGACAAAATATTATAGCGATAAATATAATATACATATATGGAGATAACACAATGCACATTTAATCGCTTTGCTAAGACCCATACAAAAAAGCTTCAGATTATCCAGAACAAAAATTTAAAAATAATTCATAATCTTCCCCCTAGATTCCCCACTGACTTACTGCACAATAGATTTAAACATTTAATGAAAAATGCAGATTGTCTAATTTTGAAACAATAAGAAATTTACTAAACAGTCGCTGAGATTCTTTTGTTAAAAAGAATCTTACTAGCGATTGTTTTACCAGATTTCATTATAACATTTTCAAACTTTATAAGAGGGTTTTGCGACAAATTTTCCTGAAGACAGTATTATTAATAGTTTCCTTATTCAATTATAAGATTTAATTGTTGTAGTACGTAAGTAAAATCTCATAACATTGTACCATATTTAGTTTATAAGATTCGTGAATAAAAGATTTTAATAACAATAACATTTAATCGCTTGTAACAGTTTTGTAGTATAAATAGTAATAAAAGCGGTCTCCAGTAAAATTTAGTTTTTGTAACATACAATAATATCGCGCACAGGGGTCGATATGACGATATGTATCTACTGCATACATACGTACAGTGTGACCAGATTTTAAAATAATATAAAACTGAATCACATTTTAAATAGAGCTAAAAGCGATAAAGAAGGAAATTTAAAGCCAAAAAACAAAGCAAAACTTTCTTATAGCTTTCCAATAGTAACTTTCAATTATTTTGGTATATTTCATAGTTTAAATAGTGTTTATTTATTTATAATAAAAAAATATTATTTAAGTTCATTTGAATAAAAAATATTGAACCAATAACAAAATGAAATTCTTCATTATATTTGGTTCATAAAATTGTATATATAATTTAAGAGGAAAACAAAACAGTCTCATGAGGGGGAAAAAATCTTAAAACTATAAGAAAATAACAGCTTTTCAGAAGTATCTTGGGTTTACACACCCTTATAAATTTTTTTAACATCATTTATTAACATATAACGCACAGAAGTAAATTCATGGTGTTTAAAATAAATGCGTTTCTAATTTTACTTTTCATTATAGTTATACCACTTAATACGCGCTCAACTTCTGCGTTACTAAAAGGCAAAACTAAAAATTTCATCACAAAAGTTGACGACAATTCCTTAAAAGGGTTTTAATTTTTTGCGTTTTTCATACCATTTGCCTTTGTATTTTGCTCAGACTTTTTTCTAATGAAAAGAAGTTGGGTTTTGTAAAGTTAAAAAATTATTTGGCAACAGTTGTCGTAGTTGACAGATTAATTGTTTAATAAAATTTCGGCAAGTGTAACTAATTTCTTTATCTGTTCAAGAATCTATTATGTCTTGTTTTAAAATCAAATATTGTTGAAAATTTTAGTTAAAATACGGGTTTGGAATAATAAAACCATCTAAATCTGATTTTAGTGCATCCAAAATTTCGGATTACACGGACTTTCCTTATTTTCATAAGATTATATACAGATTAAATTTATTTTGATAAACTGTTTTATTTATTTTGAAATAACAATTATTAATACGAAATCGAAAAAAAGAAAAAGCTAGAAAAAAACTAAATGCATTGTTGAAAAGGGCTAAAAAAAAGCTAAGAGCTAAATGAAATATATCAAGCTAAACATTAAAAAATAAAGCTAAACTTAGCTTGATAAAAGCTAATTTGACCACACTGCATACGTATGATGCTCGTAACTGCATATAGAAAACCCCACTATGACTGTTTTGATTTATAAATTATAAAATTAAAAAAAAAAATGATCTATTTCTAAGATTTTTTTTACATACAAAACCGCAAATAAGTCAACCATTCAAGAAAAGAAAAATTTATATAAATTAACCCCTTGTTTAGGGAAATTACACGGTACCTTTCGGTATGTTATTGAACAATATTCAATATCACACATAAAATAATATTGAATACACATAAGAATGAATTTGATAATTTTTTAAACGAATTCAATCAATGCGTTTGAATTTTTTTCTTTTTATGTGTGTTTCCTCATAGCTCCGCCATTCACCATCCGATCTCCGATTTGTTTTTCATTATTTGAAAGTATTTAGTTCCAGATTGTTCCCGTTGTAAAGTGGGCGGTGTTAAGCCCTTACAAAGTAAATACTCGTACATATTCTTTGAAACAATTCTCTATTGAAGCGCTTCTTGCGAAACTTTGCACACACATTTAGTTCTAGTGACAATAAAACACTATGATCAGAAAAGTCGACAGTGCCACGCCCATGCACAAGACAAGGGCGTACTGTAGTAACTAATTTCAGCAAAAATGTAGAATCATACAGTTGTATTTTGAAAAAAATCTAGTTTTGGCGTTTTGAACTTTCAGAAGTTTTCAGAATAGAATAAAAGATTTAAGTGAATTGCCATATCGTTGCCTCAGCTTAGAAAAGACCTATCTAACAGTTGTAAAAGTGTTCGCCGAAAATCTTATGAAAAGAACTGTAAAGGTACGGTCACATCTGACAAACATTTGTCGAAGAAAACGTGACCAACAGACAAGCTAAATTTGCATTTTCTTTGAATCCAATATATTTTTAAATATGGGTTCGCATTTACTAAACATAATATAAAAATAGCATTTTGCGGCATAACTGACTTCATTTTGTGATATAAAAACCAAGTTGAATCACACTAACCCAAAGCAAAAGTAGTGGTTAAATTTTTTTGGCAAATGTTTGCCGAGTGTGACCGTACCTTAAGTAAATCGTATATTTAGTATATTTAGAACTATAAGAAATGCTTTTCCTGCACTAATCTAAAATTTTTAAAAACAAATGTTAAACACTATAAATGAGGCTCTTCCTTCTATTAAGATGTTTTCTTCTTTTTTATATTTTTTTTAAATTAGTTACACCATTTCTAAATTAAGGTAACGATATGTGGTTTATTAATTGTGTGAATATAATCTATAGATACATTTTATTGACAAAAGTAATGATGTATTTATGTACATGATAACCAAAGTGAAACAATTAATTTAATCATCACGAAAAGGGGAAGTTTTATTAAATCTGTGGCTAAAAGGAATAAGTGCGTAAGTCGACATAAGCTTAATTTGAGTTAATAGTGTCCTTGTAATCTTCACATTCAGAAGTAACTCCATTCAAAGTTTCAATTATTTTGCACGATTTTGCAGGAAGTTATACAGGCATGTTCTACAAATGTAGTGAAAGTGAAATATGAAAAGTAAACTTTTAATTTTTGATGTTCTGAAACAGTAGAGTATATTTGTATTGAATATTGATATTCAAATGTAAAAAGAAGAATGCAGAACATAAAAAATTTAAACTGAAGTGATTTCAATTGAATTCCACTTCAAAGTGGAATGTAGAACATACCGGATATATTTTTTCAACATATAATCTTGTATGTAATAACAGCTTAATTCAACATCTATATATAAATAGGCAAAGTAAAATTTTTAGATCCCTTTTCCTCCTTTGTTTGCCAACCGATTTTCTTCATTCTTTTGCCAATGGGTAAACATGGTTGAGCTTTAGTGACCCGACTATACGTTATTTATATTGGTTCAGTATTAAAGGAATAAAAGGCTCATAAAGTTGCCACCACTACAAATGCTAAAAATACACACGCACACGCATTCACTTATCTAAGTATTGGTTCAAGTAAAAACATACGCAAAACAATGAGACTGTTTAAGGGTACCTACATACATTGCGTGTTTGTATGCAATTATATTTCTTTTATTGTTTTTCCCATGGGAAAGGGAATAAGTAATTAGGTAGGTTTTTTCTCTTTAAATGAATGCAACTAAAATAGTTATACATTTAAACTGGCGGTCGAATTTCGACCTCTAGGCGAACCCTAGTATAGATATTTTAGTTTGTTTCAAGTTGAATATATTAGTTATAGACGGTAGAACAATGTAGAGGAAATAAGAAACGAATTTGGCAACATTAACTACAATACGAAAAATTTTTTAAAATTCACTTGAAAGTTAATAAGTGCTCTCCTCCAAAACGATAAAATATGACTTAAGCACTTTTTCCTTATTGCCACAGAAAGATTAATGAATGGTCTTATTCACAAACGATTAATAAAGTTAATGTGTGCATTTCAAAACGGTTTTCCCATATAAAAATCCAACATTAAACCTACTTTAACTTTATTAATCGTTTGTGAATAAGGCCATAATAAGATAACTGTGATTATGCTTACTGATAGTTAACAAATAAATATTAGCTGAACAAACATTTTGTGATATCGCGGTTGCCAGAGCATTTATATTTTTTTATTTTCCCCTTTCCCGTTAAGAAAAAATAGGAAAAATAATTAAATCGAAAAGTAAAGTTAAATCGAAATGCATTCAAATAGTCAAGTCTTGAATCTTTACGGGTTTGCAACTCTTAGAATATATTTAAATATAATTTCAATATACATTCATACAAAGATTCAAATTAATTTAGATAAATCAAGTTATTGAAAAAATTTTGCAAGAAAATACCTTTTTACGACTTAAATTTTATCATTCATTTTGTATCCCCCGCACCCCCTCAGTTTTCTATTGAAAATGTTTGTTATTTTTAAATTTGCTAAAGAAAATCTTTGTTAGCGATAAATTTTCTATAGAAATTTTTGTGTTTAACAAAATTGTATAGAAAACTTCTATAATTTTTTATCCATAATTTTTTTAGGCAAAATATTTGTCAGCTGTCAATTCGCAATAGAAACTTTTTGTTATCGATAAATTTACTGCATATACATATGTATGTGTTGTTATCAATTATTTAACATAAAATATTTGTGTTATCGTTAAGTTTTATATAGAAACTTTGTTATCGATAAATTACAGCATATCTGTTGTTATCGATTATTTTCTACAAAATATTTGCATTATCGTTATCTGTTGTTATCAATTATTTAGCATAAAATATTTGTGTTATCGTTAAGTTTTACATAGAAACTTTTTGTTATCGATAAATTTTCTATAGTTACATTTTCGGTTAGTTATCGATATATTTCCCATATAGATTTTTTATCATAGATAAATTTTCTATAGACATTTTTTGTAATCGATAAATTTTCTATGAAAAATTTGGAATTCCCCAAAAAATTTGTCAAAGTGAACTTTTCCTGTTTAAAAAGGGTCTTAGTAGATAATATACTTATGTATCTATCTTTGCAGTAGATAATATATTTATGTATCTATCTATCTTTGAAGATTAAACTATTGTTTAGCCTTCTAATGCAGCTGACGATAAAAATGCACAGACTATACTTGTTGTTTATAATAATTTGTATGAATTTATTTAAAAATCAATAGAGTTAAACTAAGTTTGTGTAGTATAAAAAAATTTATTATTGTTATTTAATTTACGTTCTCCAAATGTCAAATATTTTGAACTTTTTATTATATTTCTTTTCAATTTTTTAATTTCATTTTCTGTTCTTTTTAATACACTACATCGTCTGCATTTTAATCATTTTTCTTATTTGTAGTGCAGTTAAGCTGAATTGATTATAAGACATTTCTTTTAGTTTTCTTCTTTACGGAATAAAAAATATTTTCTTATCAATAAATGCGGTTTGTGTCAGTCGCATTGCATTATTTTCCCTCGTTTTTAATATAAATTTTAATATATTTTATGAGCTTTTCTTTGGGTTTTTTTGTTGTTTCTTAATCTTTTGTTAATTCGTTTGGATTTATCAAGTGATTTTCTTTATATTGTAATTTATAATCATATAACAAAAATATCTTTTCGCTTTTATTTTCCTTTTTTATTTATTTATAATTTTGCAATATTTATATGTGTATGTATGTACATACATATGTATTTATGTACATATATTAATCAAAATTTTATTAAATAAATAAATTTTAAATGAGAGTAGAGTGGCGGCTGTAAGCGTTGATATTAAATTTTATACCAAATTTTGTTTTCTTTTTTGAGATGTGACTAAATTGCAATAAAGGAGCGATATGTGTTCCTTGGAATAACAAGCAAAAAACTCTCTAATATGAAAATTTAAGCAATATTTTTCAACAATTTTTTAGTTTAAGTTTATTTCTTATTGACGAATTATGTTGTACAATTTTAATAATAGGTGTGAAGTTAGCTCCGTCAGTTAGCTCCGTTTGTACCTCTTGCTGTTAAGTTAACATTGCTTTAACTAAGAGACTGTTAAGTTAACAGAATTAAGTGTAAGTCGAGATTTGTTTGCAAAAGTACTAAAAATTCCGCACATTATTTAAAGAAAAAGAAAATTAGTAAAAAAAAATATTTTTTTTCAAAAATCAAATTTTTTTTAAATCTAAAAATTTACGCAATTATTTTTTTTGTTGAAAAACTAGTTAAAAGATCACATAATTAAATAAGAGGGTTATTTTTTTAAGGAGGAAAGTTACGAAAACCCAAAACCTAATTTAACATATATTTCCAATGTTGAAAAATGCGAAATTAAACGGCTTTAAATTTCAACTGAAGACAGAGTACAAAGCAAATTCTTGTACCAGGTGGTGTCAAGTCTGCAAAAACAAAATCTGCCTAGTTAGTACATACCTTATTGCAATGGAATTTGGCAAGTCAAACTTAATTAAAGAAAAATATTCTATAAAAGAACTGGAATCATTTAAATATGCTCCAATCACATCGGCAGATATTGAAAGGTCTTTTTCAATGTACAAACATTTTCTGAGACCAAATAGATTGAACTTTACTTTGGAAAACATAAAGCAAATTTTATTTTTGCATGTAAATAAATAAACATATTTTGTAATATAAGTATATATAAATTTTTTTTTGTATTTTTGACTACTTTACATACATATCCAATGAGACTGAATTAAAATGTTAAGTTTTTTATTTTTTTATATAAATAAAAATTTTAAAATAAGTGCATATTTTTTTCTTTTTAATGCATATTTTTGGTTTTTATGGCATATTTTAGGCGCCTAAAACCCCTTTTTTATTGCATGAAACCCCTGTCCCTGCTGATTATAATCTAAAAAATCAATTTTTGAGTTCAAAATGCAGAACTTCTATTGTACAACATAAACTAATATTGTACTCACATCTTGAGAGGAGAATATTATTTTATTTTTCCATACTACATACATATTTACATATGTACATACATACATAAGTACGTCCTTAACCTCAACATTAAAAAAATAAACCTGTTGCATTTTATAGATGTTGTTTTGTTTATGCATGTCGCTTTATCTGTGTGTGTGTGTGTATGCATGTCATGTTTTTACCGCTACATGTTATTGATTCTCTTTTATTCATTTGTATTAATCCAAAAAAAGGAAAAAAACAAAATAATTTCCTAGATTTTGCTTTGCATCAATGTTGCTTTCTTCTTCATCGTGTTCAGTCACTTTAATGGTCACGTTTAACATGCCAACAGCATTCATCACAACAGGTTTAAATGTGTGTGTGTGTGTGTGTGTGTGTGTCTGTTTGAAATCTTGTTTTATCATTTCTACAAAAATGTATACAAATTCCAAGAAAATTGGGGTATTTCTCCTCATTTTATTATTATTACTAACTTTATTGAAAAACAACCAGACAACAAACCAAATAAAAAAGCATACAAATCTGTATGTATGACTCACTCATTCAGTAAACACAGCGTACGCGCTTTTAAAAATTTTAATTTAAATCATACCAAAAGATGCTAATTAACAGTCAATGACAGTAACTTAAACAATTGAGATGGTGACGACACACTAAAAAAGAAAAGGCAAACAAACAAATGAAATAATAATAATAAAAAAATATAATAATAACTATTGACTTTCTTCTGGTTTACTAGCATTTAATTAAGAAACAAATACCTTCCGACATTCATACATATGTATGTATGTATGAACATAAAAAACACAAACAATAATGCACATAGAACATACACTCGTACATACACACATACATACTCATACTTCTAGAAACGGCCTTATTAAGAGTCACCAGCTTTCAATTTATAAGTATTTATTTATTTAATATTTCTTTGATGAATCATCATCGTCTGTCTTAACACCCATTAAATTTATACATTCATAATATCAAATGAATTTTAAAATATCAGTTCACATTTCTTTACTCATTTTAAATGTTTTGATTTATTTTAGATCATAAAAGATCTGTTTTTGCAAGAAAGTTTTAAAATATTCTTCCAAAACAGTTTTTTTAAATAAATGTTTAAAAGTGTAAAGTGTAACAGGCGTACTCAATTATAAGTGCATTTGATGCAAAATTACATTGTCGTCAAAGTGTCTATACATATGCATGTACATATGGATATACAGTATGACCTTGGTTACTGCAACTAATAAAAACCAAGGCAGTTGCAAGAACCGCGGTTGTTGCATTGACCGAGTAACACATATATAAACACTGCTTTAAGTATTTATATACAAACAATATCTAGTTTATATTGTCCTAAAGATAATTTTGTGCATAATTAATAAGTATATTTTTTTAAATAAAACAACTTTAGTGTTATCAATTTACATCTAAAATGATAATTTTTCAAGAAAATTTAATTCATTTTATTAATAATAATATAAAACACAAAACATTACATACAAACATATGTAATTTAATTAAACAAAAAAATAAATAAATAAATAAATAATACACATTCTTATGTACAAAATATGAGTAATGGGTCATTTGTTCTAGTTTTAAAAGAAGTCAGAAATTTTAGACCGTTTTTTTGGTACTAGTAATATGTTTCTACACTGCAGTGTCGCGAAGATCTTGAAGAAGCAACACTTCTTTTAAGCCGATTTTGTGTTCTTCAGCCCATTGAATACAAATGTTTAATGAATTAATGGCATCCTTGGACTTTATTTTAGGCAAATCCTGGACAATGCTTAGTGATTTCAATTTCAATTTACAATTTAGAAATGCACGTGCAAACAACATACATATACATACATACACATAGTATGTATTTGTATATTCTGAGAAAAAACGGTAATAAATAGTTAAGAAAAAAAACAAACAACCTGACGGCAAAATTTAAAAGTTGCGTTTACTGAGTCACAAATTTTTTTTCCAAGTTGCATACACTGAGTATAATGTACATAAATATTTTAGTTGTTGCAATAATCGAGGAGTTGCGCTCATCGAGGGTTGCAGTAACCGAGGTCATACTGTATGTTAGAGATGAAAGCGTGAGTAACTTTTCACTGGCACCAGGCTTGACATTTTAGCACTTTTAGTGCTAGATCTAGCATTATTTCTTCTGAGTTAGCACTAAGGGTTTAAAAACAATGCTAAATACTAGTTCAGCATATTTTAAAAATTATTTTGCATTTTTAGCACTTTTTTAGATCGCAGAATTACTTTAAAAAATCACATACATACATACATATTATCAAGTTAAGTATAAATTCTCTCACTGTATAAAAACGTACAAATATATGTATATGCTACTTTTGGCTAAATTGATTTAATTCCTAATAAGGTCTGTGTTTATGATGATGATCTAAAATATTTGAAATACTAAAGAAAATATTTTATTTATTTATTACGCTTTAAGTTTTGGGGTTTTTTTTCAGTTGCTGTCTTTATTCTCGAAGAAGTGTAATATGATATGATAAATAAATACATAAGTATGTATGTATGTATGTAATGCATGAATATGTGTACATAAATATTAAGTAAGCAAATAGTGTTAAAATTTTTGCCATTTAAAGATCCGCACCCTTTTAGAAGTTAATTTAAAAAGGGGTATAAAGAAAAACCTAAGAAATTATAGAAATCAAAATGAATATACTTGTTGAGTAATCAACTATGTATATTTTTAAAGATAGAGAATAGGTGCGTTCGAGTACACAAAAAGTTTTAAGATTTTTTACTAAACTTTACTGCATTGTATTAATTTGCTTTTGTTTACACAAAATGAGAACACAAATTGAGAGCGTAAAGTGACAGTTCATGGCTAAGTGTTTACAAATTTTTATTGCAGAAATTTGTTGTAGTAAACAAAAAAACCATGAGCCAGCTAAACAGTGGCGGATACATGGAAACACACATGAACACTGATGATGGAAGTGTAGCGGCTCCCGAAAAACAACGTTGTTTCTGTTCTGTCGTGTAAGTTGAAATGAATGCGTGTTAAAATTTTCCCATGTTCCTTTGGAATATTGTGTCATGTCCAATTCTTTCTGACTAAAAATGTTACGAACTTTAGCCAAAATAATAATCACTTTGGATTAAATACCACTAAAAACATATAATTCAAAAAGTAAATAAACAAAAACATGAAAACAAAAATTATACAATTTGTGAAATTATTAGTTAGTTATCATTTAGTTACAGCTTCACCCGACCAACTGTGAATAACTTAAATAGGTACATAAAAAAGTTAACAACACTTTGTGGTAATTTCTGAATATGCGCTATAGTTTTGAATAAATTTAATCAGACCAAAATTAGTAAAATCAAATAAAAATAAACTTGTGAAAAAGATTACCGAATAATTTGTTTATATTTTCTTAAAATATTCATGTTGTAATTAAAATATTGCATCGAGTATGTCTGAATTAGATGAAGAGTAGAGTAGTCCAAAAGTGTAAATATATTTCAACATTAAATTTAATTTGCAATCAGCTGTTTCCTTCTTTAATCTTACTAATTTTTAAAATTTTTCCGTTGGCGTACTTCTTTACGCAACCGTTTTTTTCTCGAGAGTAAAATTTGTCAGTTTATACTCCTTTCCCTGCATTTTACTATAAAAGTAAACAAACGGACCTAATGTATTCAAACAAAAAAATTTTTTTTGGTGGTCTCGAGTTATTGTACTGGATAATGAAAATAGTTTTAATGTTTCTTTTTTTATGATTAGATATTAAACAGTATTTGGCAATAGAGTTTAACTAAAAATACGAGTATGAATAATTAAAAGATAAATTATATCTAAAAAAGTATCGCCTAGAGACCGGGCTAATGCCGTTTAATACTCGCAGCTGATAAACGACAAATAACCTCAATATTCCGTAGAATTATTCGTTATTTACAAAAATTATGCCCTTTAATTGCTTAATTTTGCTTTCATTTGAATTTTTATCTTTCACTTACAAGAAACGCCTTCTTTTTTTTCTTTTCTTTCCTTTATTATTATTATTTTTTTTTGCTTCCTTCAGCTCAAGACTTTGTAAGAGATTAAAAAAGAAAAAAATCAAAACATTATTTAACCGGGCTTTATTAACATGTTTTTCTTTTTCTCTAAGAAAGTATTAATTACAAAATAAAAACATGAAAACTTTAAATAAAATAAACAAGAAGAAAAAATAAGTAAAAATAAACTACATGATAAAGTACTTCCGTTTTTCTGACTACTTCTTTTTTTAAATCATTTTCTACTGACAAGGAGAGTGTGAGTTTGATTTGTATTTAATAAAAATAACTTTCTAAACATTTTTTATGAGTTTGGTACGAGTATTATTATTATTATATTTTTTTTTTGTATTTATATCGATTTTATTGAAGTTCTAGTACTTGCTAACTTTTTTTAGTTCCATACTTTGAATGCAGGTGCATTTTAATCTATTTGTATGGCAGGCAGCAGATAAAACAATTCGCAAATATTTTATTTAATTAAATCAAATTCAATCAACATGCTGCAGCAGCAGCGAAATGCAGCCAATATTCATTGAGCTTATTATAAATAAATTGTTAATTGGGAGAGTTAACACAATCAATATAAATAAATTAATTAAATTTAATTTGTATAAATTTCCTTTAATTTTCAGATTTCGCAAAATTTTATGTGTGAATTTAAAAAAATGTATAATTATGAAACATGGAAACTGTTAGCTTGTTTTTTTAATACGACGAGGGCAGTTTTATAGTTCCGCGACTTTTTTTTATTTCCAAAGCACTAACCTTTACTCCAAAACTGGTCCTGCTAAATTGTATCTATTACTAAACTAATGTAATGTACAATTACAATCGCAAAATTATAATAAACAAGACATTTTTTAGTCTAAGTACATATAAGAGCCGTAAAAATTCAATATGTTGGGCGACGGCTCGAATTTTCAAAAACGACGGCGGTGGCTTACTTTGTTTTGTGATACCATGCTTCTAATTTGCTGCTTGCCAAAAATTTACAAGGTCTGTCAAAATTTCTACTACCACCCAGGGCTAGTGAAATTTTATTCACCTCAACAGTGTCAATAATTTCCATACCAGAGTACTTTGCTACCGATTGGCACACACCCTTAGAAACTCAGAGTTCAGTAATTCCGCTCCTCACAACAGTTGAGTATTTGCTGACATTTTTTTCCATCATAAATTTTTTTTGCTACATTTAGTCAACATGTTGTGTTTAGCTCCGCAGCTGATCAAGAGTGTTGTGCGCTCTTATATTCTAATGCAACGCCGTTTTGTTTGGTGGCGGCTGCAAATTAATTTGTTAAATTTTGCATTACAAATGCGATAAAGTACCGAATAAAAAGAAATATAAATTTCAATTAATTTACGTCGGCTTATTATGGTGTCTATTTAAATTAATTACAAAATTAGTCCAATGTAAGTTTTAAAGAATTTTTGAACACAGTGCCAGCTTAGCGTTGAAATATAAAAACTATCGGCGCAGGTTCATATATTTTTTTGGAGAATTTTTTTGGTGTTCATTTTTATGTTGTGAATGTAAAATTTGTGGTACAGATTTTAAAATAAAAATGGAAAATTCCTTTTTTTAATTTATTAATCGAGATTGCCTCGATATCTTCTTTCAAAGATTTTCAAAAACTTTTGTTTGTTGAGGTTTTTTTTAGCTTATACAAAAACTTTTTAAGAACCAATGAGAATTTCAAAAATTACAAAAGTATAAATAAGCATAGTAGGTTTTGAAACTTTTCAAAAATATGGTTTAAGGTTTACTGATGATTTGGCATTATCACCAATGAAATGCATGTATATAGACTAGTTAAAAAACCCTCAACAATCAAAATTTTTTGAAAAAGAAAAATCCATTGCAAATTCCATACTTTTTAGTATAAGCCAAACTAATTAATTTAGTAAATTTAAAGTATTTCTCTTGCAGCACTTTTATTTCTTTTCCATTGTTTACATTAATCAGCTGTTCATTATCCAATTATTCATCAAGCCGTTTCGAAGACGTAACTGTTGGCCTCAACAGTTGGCAATAGTTTCACAACAGTTGAGCTCAACAGCGACGTCTTATGAACGCGACCAATAGTTACTTATATTGATGGCTGTATTTATGTAAACGATAGTTATGAGTTAATGTTATAATAAATGTTATGATATAATACAGGCAACAAATGGAAGTTTTGTACAAAATGTAAATAAAAAAATATATATTTAAAACTTTGTGTTTAAATGGTTTTGGTTTAAACACAAAGAAAGGCTTAATAAATACTAAGGGGACTCTGCACCACCAATTTGAATGATTAAAAATATTTTACTGAGTTTCGTTGTGATCGTATCAGAACAAATAATGTCAAACGACCAGGTCGCTCAAAAGAGGTCTCGTCACACCAGAAATAGTCGATAAAATCCATGAAAAGGTAATGGACGTTCGGAGAATGAAAGTGGATAAGCTGCCTGAGTCTGTAGAAATCTCAACCGAGCGAGTACATGAAATTTTGCATGAGTATTTGGATATGAAAAGCCATTCGGCCGATGGGTGTCGCAATTCCAACCCTATGACAATTTCAAAGGAGTATTTGGCAATGTTCAAGCACAATCCGAACGGGTTTTTGGGCCGTTTTGTAACTGTGAACGAAAAATGGGACCTTTCAGCTCAGTGTCCAGATTTAGCAACTTGTTTTGTAATTTGAAGGAAATGTCTGGGTGGTAAGAAATTTGGTTGTCATTGAAACAAACTCCTATTATGAGGGTGCTGAAAAATCTTATTATTTGGAGGGAATAACAAAAAAAAGAGAAAGGCGCTGAACTAAATGTATCGAGCTCAAAAGAGAATAAATTCTTGTTTTGCGGAAAAAATTTTATTTTTTCCAGAAAGTCACAGAATTATCAAACTGGCCTCGCATAATAAATTATTTTATCAACTACTTTCTGGTTAACAAATTTGTTATTATAATCTTATCATTGTGTTTAAAAATATTTTTGGGTTTTTCTTTATGAGGTACTTTTTTCCCCACGGGTGAGTGACCATTTTGTTGAGAAAAACAAAAATAGTTAATGCAATTTCAAGCACAGCATAATTTTCTTTTGCGGCTTCCGTGGTCCTTCCAAATCTAAATTTTCAATTTAGATAAATACCATATTAATGTACCTCTACTTGTAAAGCCCACTATAGTCATTGACGCAACCACAAATTAAACACTCGCCAAATCTTTAATTTATAATCTATTTGTTAAAATCTTATTTTATTGTTCTTTTTGGAAAAAGTAGAAATATGAAAACAATAAATTTAAGGTGAAATTACTTACTGCCTTAAATAAACATCAGGCTAAATAATTATTCAAAAATTTATTTCCAAACAACTCTTAATCATGCCACAAGTAAAGAATTCATGACCATAAAGTTTATTTCAACTTTGTACAGAGAGAATTAATGTAATAAAATTATAGTTTTTTTTGCTGATTCAACTGCCGGGGAAGTTGAAGATGATAAAAATAATAATAATAATAATAAGATACAGAATAGAATTGTATAAGAGCAGCGAGCGCTTCATTAGACATTCCACTGGCGCATAAAACAAGTGATGTGTGAGTGTAATATTAATTGAAAGAAATAAACAACACGGAGGACGAACTACTGGGAAAAACGAAATTAGTAATGTCATCTAAAAAAATATTTAAATTTAGATATATTTAATTTTGTTTTGTCTTGTTTTTTTTCTTCACTACTAAACAGCCTCTAAAGCGCAAAAAGGGATAAATCGAAAAAAAATATTTATTTTTTACTCCACATATTTGATAGTTTCTTTAAAAAAAATTCAAATATCTTTAGAAAAATACAAATATTGCAAAACAATTTACAAAAAAAATATCCTAATTGAAAAACTAACTTTGTGTTTTATTCAGGCTCTAGGTCAAAGTTAACTTTTGGAAAAGAATATAAGGTCGAATAAAAAATATACTAAACTAATAATTGAAAAACTTAAATTAACGAATTTGAGCCTAATTGAAAATTATTGCACTTGAACCTTTTTATGAAAATTATTTGTATTTTTTTAGGGAAAACTTGAAATTTTCTGAGGAAAATATAAAATATCCTGATTTTTCGTTATAGAAAATTAACAACGAAAATAAAGTTGTTATACATAATTTTAATTTAAAAAAAAAAATTTTCTAATAAAATATCGCGCCATATTTCGAATAATAAATTTACTAAATACGAGTATTTGAATTTAAAAGAAATTGTGTTTAGAAAAGCGAAAATATCGACAAATTGCTGTACAAATATTTTGAATATCAAGCAATTACTTTGTATAAAAAATTTTAAATATAGTTAAATATTAACCTGAAACTTTTAAATATTCATGAATTTTCTATAGAAAATTTTTAATATTTTCATATAAATATTTTAAGTATCGATACAATTTTCATAGACAATTTTAATTATCGATTAAGTTTCGATAGAAAATTTTTTAATTTCGACAAGTTTATTTATAGAAAGTTTTCAAATTAATAAATTTTCTATGAATTATATTGGGCATCGATACAAGTTTTATAGACAATTTTATTTATCGATAAAGTTGCGATAGAAAATTTTAAGTATTGAGGAATTTTCTATCGAAAATTTTTATCATCGACAAGTTTTTTTTTGTAGAAACTTTTCATATCGATAAATTTTCTATGAATTATTATGGGCATCGATATAATTTTCATAGACAATTTTATTTATCGATAAAGTTTCGATAGAAAATTTTAAATATTGAATAATTTTCTAAATAAAGTTTTCAATTTCGATAAACTTTCTACAGAAAATTTTAAATATCAACAAATGTTCTTTCGATAAATATTTCAATAGAAAGTTTGAGATTCGATTTTATGTTATCTAGTTTACTGTCGATAAATACATTTTTTCTATCGATAAATTTTTCAACAAAAAAATTGGGAATCGTTATGACTGCAAATTAATAAATTTTTTATTGAAAATATTAAATATATAGAAAATTTTGTTAAAGAAAAATTAAAGTGTCAATAAGTTTTTATTAAAACAATTTTAGATATTAACCATTTGTATTAAAAAAAAAATTTTTTTAGATTTTGTATGAAAAGCTCTTTTTTTAATTAAACTTGAAATACAAATTTTTTTTAAACGGCTTTAATAATTATTTAAATTTATTACTCGAAATATTGACATGCGTTTCATTGATGCTTTTGCCAAATCTCATCTGTAGACCGGCTTTAATAATTAAAAAAAAATTATATATGTATGTATTTTTTTAGAAATTTGAAACGTAGAGGCTTTTATTGAAATTGGAAATATCAATAACTTTTATCTAGAAATTAATTATATTGATAACTTTTTTTTTGAGGAGTAGTTATAGAATCTATGAATTGTATTCAATAAAGTTGAATGTATGCATACTCATACATTTTCTTTGGAAATCTTAAAACATTAATTAACTTGTCATTTATTTAATTTATGTACATGTGTTTTTCTTAAAAGAAAATAAAGACCCGGTTCACACAGCGCAAGTTTTCTTGGCCATGTCTTAAATCAGCTGCCAGAAAGACAGAGAGATGTTCACACCTTCTTTCACTTCGTTTCTCCCAGTTAGATTAAAAATTGCTCAAGAAAACTTGCCCGGTGTGAACCAGATCTGATTGGTAAAAAAAAACAATGAAGTTTATCACGGTATGCTGGCTATCAGATTATCTGGGTACGCGATTATGTCGACAACAATGAAATATATACAATTTTATTTGTATTCAATGTATTTTAGTGTTGTAGATATACTAATTACATAAGCAGATAATCGGCTAATCAAATCAGTTTTTTTTTATTAGACCTGCTTTACAAATAAATTTTGTTTAGAAATTTAAAAAATTTCAATTATCAAAAGAAATCCATTCTAGAAAATAGTATGCCAGGGATTTTGGTAATTTAATTTTCTGTTAATTTTACTGTGAAATATACAAAAAAAAATAATTAAATATATTTACAGCCAAGGTTTTGTGCCTTGTTTACAGCCGTATTCATAAAAAAATAATTTGGGTTTGAAATTTGTTTTAAAGAAAATAGAAAATTTCTATGAAAAATTTTGACTTAAAATACGTTTCAAATTTCAACCATTTTTTATGAATACGAGCCTCAGACTATTTTGTAATATTATTATTTTCAATTTACTTCAAAAAGAAATAGTAATTCAAGTAATTTAAAGAATTTAGATGACTGGCATGATTTTTGTGACGGAAGAGACTTGTCTCACTTTAAAATTAAAGGCTCATTCATGTATGCATGTGTTTTTTACATTCCAATTCGAATGCATTTTCTTTTGATGCGAATTGCAGAATACAATTTCCCAATAATGCATTTTCCTAAATGTAAAATGCCAATATGTATGTATGTATTGTTACCCTTAAACCCAACCCATTTGATTTAACATGCAAAATATGCTGACGTTTGTTAATAATTAAATACGTAATAAATTTCACAACACTTTTATATTTTTATTATTTTTAAATTCAGAGTAAACTTTGTTTTTTTTTTTAAATCTGTGTGATAAAAAAACCCATGTTTTTCAAAAAAAAAAAAAAGCGTTTAGCCACTTTTATACTCGTGTACTGGCAAGTTTTTGTTGTTAATTTTTTTTTTTGTTGGCCACCGCTAATCAACAGGTAAAACAAGCTCACAGATATGGGAGAGTTTTTGCGCTTTCACACATTCAAACGTACGACTTACAGATAATTTTATTGTTAAAAAATTCAATTTTATCATAAAATTTGCTGTTTGCTGTTGTTAAATAAACAGAAAAATTCTCATTAAAAAGAAAGAAAAAGGAAAAACTTAACACAAGGTCACTCACTCTCTTAGTTGAATTATTTTTTTTTGTTTCAATTTAATTTTCAATTGTTTCGTTATAGAAAACAGTTTGAATATTTTTTCTTAGTACATACTTTTTTATTTTAATTTATTTTATTTTGTTTTTAATATCACACACAGCACAAACAAATAATTAGCAATTAATTTTTTTTGCACTTAATAAAATGTTTTCTTTTTCTTCATTAAAATTAACAAACATAAATTTCAGTTAAAAAATATTTTCCAGAAAAAAACCTACATTTCAATTTCACCCAAAACAATGTTTTGAAATTCTGTTTATTTTTTTTTATTTTTTATTATGTAACTTTAACACGTTTTGTTGATATTTTTTCGTATGAAGTTAAAATTTATCTTTCTTTTGAAAAATATACGTGATTAATTTCTCATTTGTCGCCACTGTGTATTATCGTGTTTTGTGTAATAAATGTACATATTATTTTATCTTTTCTATGTTTTTCAATTATTCCCGTTGTTGATCTTGGCACAACTACCGCTGCTAATTTATGTTAACGTACTGATCACTGACGCAGTCACTTAGCAACTCCCTAGACAATGACCAAGATTTGGTCATCATACTCCTGTCAAGTGCTCTTAGTGGTGTGAATTGAATATCTTTTTGTTCTTTTTTGTTAATAAAAATAACTCACATCTCTCAGATACGCCGATACTTACAGTATCTCATTCATAATTTTAGTTAATTTTAAAACAGCTCGCTCTCTTTAGCTCTCTCATGCAATGAGAATCGAAAGGCTGCCACATAAAAGGCGAAGAAAATATAGAAACATTTTTGGGTTAAACAGAAAAAATATATTCTTTTTTTGTTTGTATTACTTGAGCTAATTATGGCCAGTTTTTTTTATTTTACGTTACGTCTCCACGCCCAATATTTATATCCGGATATAAGCAATAACGTCGGCAGCATAGATTAGCAAATTAACCGCCAGGCCCACGATGTCACACGTATTCGTTCGTTCTTTCGTACAATTACATTTAAATAAGTTAAGTTAAAATTTATTGAGCCTTTTTTGTACAATGAAAGTTTTTAAAGATAACTATACAAAGATTACTTAAGACTATTAAGACAGCACCAAGCTTCAGCAATAAGAAAAGAAGAATAAAAATTTAATAAAAATTAGCTACAGGACAATCAGCCAATTTAAATTTATTAAGGTATAATTAAATTTTAAATTATTTATAACTAATTTAATTTATTTAATAATAAATTATATATATAAATTTTTAATTTATATTAATTATGGTTAATGTATTAATATCAATATAAGAGGAAAACTCTTAAATTATACTTAAAACTAAACATATAAAACTAACAAAAAAAAAAAATAAAAAAAAATTAAAAAATAAATAAAAATTAAAAAATAAATTCCCAAAAAGATACTAAGCCTCTATGAGTACCAGGCATACTTTTTGTAAAAAAAACGGTGCCTTATGTTATTATTTAAATCAAAATTAATAGTTCCTTCATTGCAAAAACCGATAGGCGAGTGATAATTGGTGTTACTAAAAGTGAAAACTCTCTGCTCATTATGCTCACAATTTTCATGACTTTCTAATCTACTTAAGAATTTTTTTAAAATATCGCATAAAATGAAAACAAATTCTAAAACTTTGCTTTTGTTTTAAATGTAATTCTATGAAAGAACGAATACGTGTGACATCGTAGGCCTGGCAGTTAATTTGCTAATCTATGAATTATTACTAAAATCGAATTTTAATTTATTAAATTTTTTTCATTCCTAAATAAGAAAAAAGGTTAAAAGTATTGAATAGTATCGAGTATTCAATTGAAAAAGTATTGAGTAGTCAAAAATAGCCGCTTTTTAAAAGTTTCTTTTATACTTTTCTATAGTTTACTTCTACTTTCCCATTTTTTTTATTTTTTTTTTAGATTTTAGGTAAAACATCTGGCATCGCTACAAACTGCTCTGAGGCTGTTCGTTACCAGATTATTTGAAAATATTAATTTTTATTAACGTTTTTCTGTTCATTTCAATACTTATGATCTTCTTCTCTCGCTCACTCTCTGAACGTACTCTCTTGTCATTTTTGCTCAAGTACATTTTTGTATGTGCAATTTTTTAATTTTGCTATTGAATTATTGTTTAATACTTCTCTATCAGTTAAATTGTTATTGTTCTTTTCTACCAGTATTTTTTATATATACTTATATATATATTTTTTAATTTTATGATAAGCCTTTTATAGTTTTGTTGTGTACGGGTGAGTATATGAAGTGTTCGTTTTGTTGTTGTTCCGATAAGCGTTTATTACGAGTATGATGAAGTTTGTCATTGGTTTTTGATAAAAATTATTATTATTTATTATTTATATACTGTTTCCTAATAAAGTTTGTGTACGGGTGGAAGTGAGTGGGTGAGTGCTAGTGAGTAATTTACACATCTATAAAGCAAACGGTTGCAGAAAAGGTTACTGTTTTTTTTGTTTTCTTTGGTAAGACTGTTCTTTTTTTGTGCCAGCTGATTTTTTAATGTTTTGAAGTTAATTTGGCTTAGAAACTCAGTATGAATTAGAGATTTGATTGTGAATAACTTTTCACTCATGAACGATCATGATACAAACACTTTCTCATGTACGCTCATGCAATTACCTTATATATTTGGCTCACATTTATGTATGCACGCTCACGTGAGTGGAAAAAAGTTAGTCCGAATCACAAAAACCCACGCTCACTAAAAACTTATAAAAAAAATAAATAAAAAAATTAATTTAAAAAATAATAAAAAAAATTAAAAAAAAATTAATTTTTAAAATTAATAAAAAAATAATAAAAGAATTAAACAAAATTTTAAAGCAAAAATTTATAAAAAATAAACAAAAAAAAATTATTTATTAAAATTATATTAATCGAGATTGCCTCGATATTTTTTTCAAAGATTTTAAAAAAACTTTTGTTTGTTGAGGGTTTTTTTAAGCTAGTCTATATACATGCATTTCATTGATGATTTGGCTTTAGCACCAATGAAATGCATGTATATATACTAGCTAAAAAAACCTCAACAACAAAGTTTTTTTTTTTAAATTAATAAAAAATATTTAAAAAATTATATGGAAAAAGACACAACACAATAAAGCAAAAATAAACACGAAACAATTACGCTAGAAATCTAACGCACGCTCACACTCACGTTCATACACGCTCACATGATTATAATAAAAACTTAATCGCGATCATGCGTGATTACGCATGATTCATGCTAATTACATGAGCCCTTCTCAAATCTGAATAGACTCACGCCGCAGCCACATGAAAAACTTGGCTCAGCGATAGAGAACATTTTTGGCCAAATGGTTGTCAGTCAGTAAGCAGAATTGCCTCTTTTGGGGCGATTGCAATCTACAATTCATTGTTGCAAAACCATTATCATCTGCAGAAAAAGTCGCAAGTTTTTATATGACCGTGGAATGTTTAGAAAATTACCAGCTTTAAAAAATTGTACGGATGTCATTTTCACGCGATCACACATGATCGCGATTAGATTTTTTGTTTTAATTAAGTGAGTGAGCGTGAGTCTGCGTGCATGGGTAGGATTTAGGCGTGATTGTTACTTGTTTTTTTTTTCATTTATTGTAATTTTTTCACATAATTTTTAATTATTTTTTTCATTATTTTATAGTTTTGTTCCACTCACATGAGTGTGCATGATCGTGAACCAAAAATATAAGGTCGTACATGGGTAACATATTTTTTATCGTGAGCGTGCATGAGCGTGAGTGAATAGTCTGCCAAAAAGTGATTAAAAACTTTGATGAAAGAATCGACATCAGTCAGCGTGGTCCTGGTGGACATTTTTGCCAGATATCCATTTTTTATTCATAATTGTCGAACTTTTTTTCTCTTCGTAATACAATAAAAATTTGAATCATCTTCATCTGAATTTTTTGTTTTATTTTCGTTTTTAGAAAACAAAGTTTTTGTTAAAAAATTCTTTATTTATAAAAAAAAACAATAAAGAATTTTCTTAATTTTCATAAATCGTTGAAAGAAGTGTGTATTATAAATTAACCATAAACTGTAAAGAAAAACTGTTTAAAAATTGTAATTTTTCATTATATATTGACCAACGAATTGAATTAAAAAATTTAATATTAATTGAAATAAAATGTGTTTTTCCTTTAGTAATTTCTGGGTTCAAGAATATCCGCTTTGATACATTTTACCGCCTTATGGTTTTTATTCTATTAACACTTTGAACCCTTCCATGTTTGTCAATTAATTAAGTTAAAATAAAAATTATGTTTATTTTTCTACATGCTTTTCAAATACAGAGAGTTTGTATAAGAAATAAATGCTGAAAAAGAATACTACGAGTATTAGATATAATTATGTACATATTATCAGTTCTTATAATAAAACTATGCAATCCAAAGTTTTACATGCAACTGAGTGTGTATGTGTGTACATATGTATGTATATGTTTGTGTAACCAATACAATTAAATATCCACCAATAAGTGCCCTGTAATACTGATGATGATGATGATCATACACAGAACAGGGCCGATGCAATTTGGTATCATTTACAAAATCCAACGAATTTCAAAGCGGAATCATTTGGTTACTTTTTCAATTCGAAGAAACTAAAACTTCGAACAGAATAGGCATTTTCCCTGCCGCAACTACCTTCGTTAGCATTCACGCTGTCTTGTATTTTGTTAGAACATAATTATGAATTAAGCTACGGTCACACTTGGCAAACATTTGCCCAAAAAACGTAACCACTACTTTTTGCTTAGGGTTAGTGTGATTTAACTTGGTTTTTATATCACAAAATGAGGACAATCATGCCGCAAAATTCTATTTTTATATTAATTTTAATAAATGCGAACTCATATTTAAAAAAAAATATTGGAATTAAAGAAAATGCAAACTTAGCTTGTCTGTTGGTCACGTTTTTTCGGCAAATATTTGGCAAATTTGACCGTTGCTTTAGAAATCGAAATCATTTTTCTTTTGGCAGATTTCGATTTAAATTTTTGTTTTTGCAGAAATAAAAGTTTGGATATTTATTTTTCTTTACGTTAAACATTTTATTTATTAAAGAAATAATAAAAACATAAAAAGTACTTCTAATTAGTGTGTCTAAAGATGGGATCGTAAGTGACTTTACACTCACGGTCACGCATGCTCACGACAAAAAAAAGCAAAATCACGAAAACTCACACTCGCCAAATACAGGGTGTCCGCCGGGAAGGTATACTACTTTCTTTTGTCGCCATTTTGGTAAACATTAGTCTTGCCAGTTCATATTTGGCAGTCGTGAAGTAGACACGTGGCAAATTTATTATGGAAGAATATTCGATAAACCAACGTGTTTTAATCGTTAAAATATTTTTTCAAAATCAATCATCGATTACTGTGACGATTAGAAAGTTACGTGAAATTTTTGGCAGAAACAACGTGCCAACAAAACGCACTATTTATCGTGTAGTGAATGATTTGGAAGAAAGAGGGTCTGTAGGTGATAGGCCCAAGCATGGACCACAACGTACTGCAAGATCGGCTGAAAACATTACTGCTGCTCAAGAAAGTGTTCAAAACAATTCATCAACCTCAATTCGACGACGCCGTGCTCAGGAGCTTGGTCTTCAAAGAACAACTTTGGCCACAATTTTGCACAAGGATTTGCATTTGTTTCCATTTAAGATTCAGTTGACACAAGAGTTTCTTACACAAGACCATTTACGCCGCGATACATATGCCAATAGGATGTTACAGTTCGCCCATGACAACTCCGATTTTCATGAAAAACTCATGATGAGTGACGAAGCACATTTTCCTTTGAATGGATTTGTGAATAAACAGAATAGTCGGTTTTGGGCACCTATGCAGCCATTAAAAGTGACAGTCTGGTGTGAAATTTGGTCAGGAGGAATCATTGGACCTTCTTACTTCTTTGAAAATTAAAATGGCATAACGGAACTGTGAATGGGGAGCGCTGTCATGATATGATTGAAAACTTTTTAACGCCACAACTGCATGCTTTGGGCTTGATTAACATGTGGTATCAACAAGACGGTGCCACATCGCATACAGCCAGGATTACAATGGAATTACTGCGAGACCTCTTTCCACAACAAGTTATTTCAAGAAATGGTGATGTTGATTGGCCACCAAGGTCGCCTGATTTGACTGCTCCGGACTTCTTTTTGTGGCGATATGTGAAAAGCAAGGCTTATGCAAACAAAATATTTGTGATGAAATTAATGAAATACCGCGTGAAATGTGTGAGAATGTAATGAAAAATGTGCTCAAACGGACTCGCATTTGTGAGGCTAACAGAGGCGGACATTTATCTGATATTGTATTCCCATAAATAATTGCCGATATTAAATAAAACATTTATCAATAGAAGATCCATTCTCTTTCATTTAATCAAAAATTATAAACCAACAAAGTAGTATACCTTCCCGGCGGACAACCTGTATTATGATCATGTTTGCAATATTTTGATAACAATCATCCAGCATAACAAGTTTTTTTTCTATCTGTAGTTTGGTGTCCTGTTTCCCACTTAAATTGTTTCTCTTGTTGTATGATTTTTGGGAAATGTAGACAAAATGTAGTTTAACTTCGCTGCTTGTTACTTTGTCATCCTTTGAAAATCTTTTGGACGACACTGCACAGTGTGCTGTAATTATTGAACTGTAATCAAAGTCAACCAACCACGCAGCAGCCCACCCGACTACCACAACAGTCTGCCAATCAATGTCAGTCTAACGTCCGTCCAACAATTACAATTTTCACAACACAAGGAAATCTTAACACAATTAATGTTCAATGTGAATTTACTTTCGTATACAAAGAAAATTTTAATTAAATTATATTTTGAGGAAATATTCGAAAGGACAATTTCATTAATTATTTATTGGCTGGCTGATTGTTTAGTGATATTAATAATTTTGTCTATAAACATTCAGATAAAACAAATTTGAGCATGAAAGGATTTTAAGGTTTTTTTATTAATTATTCTGCAATTGAGAAACACGTTTCATTACAAAATGTTTAAATGTCACAGAACTTAATTATGACATCAATGAAAATTGTAATTTTCTTTAGGGAGCACCCGTTAGCTGGTGGTTAGTAGTGTTAGTCTCGCAGTTTCAATTCCTGCCTAGATCTTGGGTGTTTCTACAAACGAAGCCAAAAAGGCTTCCCAGTTTGTATTTGTCAGGAAATAAATAATTCGCACTGCGAAAATGATTCGATATTAAATTAAAATTGTCGAATCGAAAAAAGTTTCAACTTTTTTTTATCGATAAAAATTTGGCAAAGAGAAATTCGTAAATGTTTATAATTTTCCTAGTCGGTAAAAAGGCTGGGCCGGGAAGCTTCTGACAGAATTTCGGGCCATCAGAGAGTGTATAAAGCAGCGTCACCTTCCCGGCGTACACCCTGTATGAAATATAAGAAGTTTTTTATCTCTCCTGTAAAATGTACGGGGTTTGCATATTAAGCCGACGATATGGAAAGCCAATAAATTATCGTTTCAATATTAATTTCTTCGCACATATCCTGATAGCCACGTCCAAATTAACTTTTTTCTAGTTTTATTAACACCAATAGTCATCAGAACTGTAGGGTTGGATAGCTGAACATAATTCTTATAGACATTCAAGACATTCTGAATGTAAATAAAAGCTCTAATTACGAGTATTAAATATACTTATGCGGAATGTAATAATTCAAAACCATTTACTTATGAATGACATGCATAGAAATTATTATGTTGAACAAAAAAAAGTTAAAATTTATAAAGATAATGTTTGTCTTTTTTTTAATTAATGGGATCAAGAATTTAAAATAATAAACCAAATGATCTAATGAACTCGTTTTTTTATTTTAATGTGTATAAATGTAAGAAATATTTATTCAACTTTAGTGTAAAGAAAATAAGGGAAACTTGTTGACAAAAGAGAATCAATCATTCATTTGAAAATGCCCATATTGAAGTAAAAGAGTTCGTTCAGTAATCAATTGGACTTGTGGTTTCTGCCTGGCGAATTAAAGCCACATTTGTGGATCATACGAGTATAGCAAAATAAAATATATTTTCTGCTCCATAAATAAGATTCCCATTATTAATTGAATTTGTTGTCTCTGAAGACCGAAGAATTTGTGAACCCTAAACATTAATCAGGGTAAATATTTTTTATGGTCCTGCATAATTCCTCTCTAGAATTTCGTCAAACTATTAATTGGTTCGATTAAGTTTCAAATTCACAGCCTTTAGTTTAATAATTGAAATTTGATATATTTACATCATCGGCCATCGGCTCACATTATTCAAATAGCTATTTCACATTTCTCAATTGAATTTGTGAATTTTTTACAAGGAAGGATGCGCCCAAAAATGGCCAAAATCTGCCAATGATCACTTAAAAATTCACTAAAATCGATTTTGAAATTCTTGTAAAAAAATTCACAAATACAAATACGAAATTGGTACAAATTTTTAATTTTGATTTTAAATTGTTAAAAAATTTTATAAATTTACTTGTAGTTTATCTTCACACACATCGGATTTTGACAATACTCATATCATTTTCAAGATATTTATTCATAAATGTGCACAATATATATTTAGTTAAAATCGGTTCAGCATTTTGGGAGCCATAAGCATTTAAAATTGCTACTTACTAATCGATGCAGACTTATTGTACATGCATGTATCAGCTTCAAGTTGAACAAGAAACAAAGTGTGCATGTGTGTTTGTCCAAATTCGCTTTTGCAAAGCAATACTTTGTAAACAAAAGAGAGATAATAAGTTTTAAGTTGTTTTTTTATAATGTTTTTGTTTATGGATGGATGTATGTTTGTTAGTCAATCACGCCAGAACGGCTGAACGGATCTGGATGATATTTGGCACAGAGATAGATTATAGTCTGGAATAGCATATATCACGGTAAAATGTGTGGTTATCGTGGGATAGGCGTACAAAAAAGGAAATAGGGACGCCAGGTTTAGTTACTAAGTTATTAGAGTTTTAAAAATACCGGAATGGACATGGAGGAAAATAATATAATTTTTATTTTAATCGTGGATGACACCGAGGGGCTCAGCTAGTCGTATATATTTGCGTAAATGTTTAATATTTAATTTTAGAATATGGCGGCCATAGGAAATACTATTATTTATTAACTTAAAGATATTAATTTGTTCAATTCAAAGATATGATTGATACCTATAATTTGGTCGCACAATCAATACATCAAAAGCTAGCAAGTGTCCAGTTAATTTATTCTCTTTTAATACACATATATGTTTTTCTTTAAATATATTTTATAAAAAAAATTTGGTTTGTTTCCATTTATTTAAAATTTACAACAAAAGAGCAGTGGATATATTCATTTAACCGTTAACGCTAAATTACTTTGCACACTTTTATTATTTCAGCGTTTATTCCTCCTTATTAAGACACTCAACGACATTGTGTTTTAGTGTTGCCTTTCTAACGCACATTAAATTAATGTATGGAATTTTAAGAGCAATAAACCAGCCCACAAATACGGTTTAAACGATTAGACATTTGTTTAGATTTGTACGTACATGAATACACATGCCCAGCAAACATTCGCTGAAGGAAGTGTGCTGTTGAAAATCCGTGAAATTCGAAATTTTCGAAAGCGAAGACTTCAACACAACAATTCAACAATTTAAAGCATGAAATTTATATGGCAAACCAGATTAAAAGCATATTTTAACCTTAACACTCGTTTATGAATTATGTTTTATAACGCAGATGAATCCTAATAATTTTATTCGAATAATTTTATTGGAACAACTTTGATATTAATTTGATCTGAATTGATTTTGTTCAAATAATTTTTATTCGAACTATTTCATTCAAACAATTTTTCTGCAAAGAATTTTTATTCGATTAGCTCGTATTTTAATAATATGATTAGTATTTATTACTCTTGGCCAAATATATATTTTTTTAAATTTTTATTCGTATAGATATTTTTTCCAAAAACATTATTTCCATAATTTTTATTGGAATTATTGTATTTAAATAATTCTATTGAATAATAAAACTCGAATCGTTTTTATGCGAATAAGTTTATTCAAATAGTTTTTATTCGAATTATTGTATTCAAACAATTTTGCTGCAAATAATTCTTATTCGATTAATTTTATTCGAGTAACTCTCATTTTTAAAAATTTCACTCGTATCGTTTGTGTTCAAATATATTTATTCGTATAGTTTTCACTCGTCCAATTTTTGTTCGAATAACTTTAATACAATCATTTTTATTCGAATTTATTCCAAAAAATTTTGTATACTAATTTGATCGCAATCTTTTTTATTTAAAAAAATACACTCAATTAGTTTTTATTTGGATTATTTTATTCGAGCAGTTTTGGTTCGAAGAGCTTTATTCAAGTAATTTTATTCAAGTAACTCGTATTTGAATAAATTGATTCGCATCTTTGAGTTCAAATAAATTTATTCGAATAGTTTTTGTTCGTCTAATTTCTCTTTAAATAATTCAATGAATTTTATTCGAATTATTTTTTTCAAGCAATTTTTATTAAAAAAATTTTATAGACTATTTAATCGCAATCATTTCTATGTTAAAAATTTATTCAATTAGCTTTTAATCGAATTATTTTGTTCAAGCAATTTCGATTCGAATAGTTTTTCTTCGAACGAATTGTATTCGAATAATTTTTATTGCAAATAATATTTTCGAATAAAAATTCGAATAATGTTTTTCGAATTTTCTTTTTAACAATATTGATTGAAATATTCTAATTTATTAGGAATAAAACTTTATTCGTATAATTTTATAATTATTCGAATAACTTTATGCTGATAATTTTTAAAAACTCGAATAATGTTTTTCGAAAATTTTTATTTTAACAATATTGATTTGAATATTTTGTTATTATAAAAAATTTATTACTACAGTTTTCATTAAAAATAATTTTACTCGAATATTTTGATTTATTATAAAAAATTTATTAGTATAGTTTTTATTAAAAATAATTTTACTCGAATAATAGTTTTGGAAAAAAGTTAATTTAAACAATATTGATTCAAATATTTTATTTTATTATAAAAAAATTTATTCGTATAGTTTTTAGTAATAATAATATTAATCGATTAAATTTAAAAGCTCGAATAATATTTTTGGAAGAACTTTATTTAAACAATATTGATTAAAATATTTTGTTTTATTATAAAAAAATTTATTCGTATAGTTTTCAGTAACAATAATTTTAATCGATTAAATTTAAAAACTCGAATATTATTTTTGGAAAAAAGTTAATTTAAACAATATTGATTCGAATATTTTGTTTTATTATAAAAAAATTGATTCGTATAGTTTTCATTAAAAATAATTTTACTCGAATAAATTTGAAAAGTCGAATAATATATTTGGAAAAACTTTATTTAAACAATATTGATTCCAATATTTTGTTTATTTATAAAGATATTGATTCGTAGTTTTCATTAAAAAAAATTTACTCGAATAAATTTGAAAACTTGAAGAATATCTTAAAAAATTTTTATTTAAACAATATAGATTCGAATATATTGTTTTATTATAAAAAAAATTGATTCGTATAGTTTTCAGTAATAATACTTTTAATCGAATAAATTTAATATTAATATTTTTCGAAAAATTTTATTCAAACAATTTTGTTTCGATTGATTTGTATCGGATTAATTTTATAATAATAATTTTTTAAAAAACAAATTTGTTTAAATTATTTTAGTTGCCAACCTTCTTTAGCTCACTACATACGAAATATAACCGGCACGAACGTGCATAAACAAGTTGCAATTGGTTAAAGCTGTTCTTATTTACATATATCTTTTCGTCGTAAGCGAAATTAGAGTAGCTGGAGAAAGTAGACAACCAGCAGATTGGAGTGCATTGTCACTTTGTTCAGTTTCTCTTAAAAATACTTACATACATATGTACATATTTGTGCATATTAGTGTTTGCTGGGTTATCCTTCTATTTTATGCTGTGAAATAATTACGTTTTATAACGTTTTATTTTTTGTTAAATGACTTAAACACACCTGTTGTTAACGAAATTGCAAATTTAAATTAAATAAAATTGGATTCTCTTTTGTTCGTTCTAGATTTTCCACAGCGCAGTGAGCGCTGTTGTGTTTCCATCTCAGGTTTAAACGAGTACAATTCTCAAACAAAAAAATCAAGGTCATTGAGCACATTTTGATTATAAACATTTAATATTGTTTTTTAGTAATAAAATAATAGATGCATGAATCTTTTGCTTAACTTGTAACTACTGAATTGTATTTACTTTCTTTCATTAATTTGTATACACATTTGTGCATTTTTCTGCAGTGTGTTATTTACAATCGAAATCTATTTTTATTCAAACACACAACAGCAGCATTTGAAATGTTCCCTCATTATGTGAAAAGATAAAAAGAAAGAGTTAGCAGCATTGGCCATAATCAGTGGTAGTACAAGAATTTATTATCTATTTCCGGTTGGGAAAATCATATTTAGAATAAAATGAGAAGGAAAATGTTGTTTTGTGATCACTTTACTCATAAATTAGATTTCGAGTAGTGATTGATAAGGTTTATTTATTAAAGTAGAAAATAATGTTTGATTGGAAAAATTAATTAGTAAACGAGGGGAAGTGCTTTTTTCTTCGTCCTCTTATATGCATTTATGATTAAATGGAAGAGGGGATTTCCTTACGCAGCATTGAAGTACATAATTTACCGTGGGATAATGAGTTTTCGAGAGCAACTTAGATGTTGTGTAACTGGAAAATGTATTTGAGTGATCTTGTAAATGAAAAATAAAATTCAGAGATTGCTGCAGCAACTAATAATTATTATTAGTTTTTTTTTAATCCAAAGTGATTATTATTTTGGCTAAAGTTCGTAACATTTTTAGTCAGAAAGAATTGGACATGAGACAATATTCCAAAGCAACAAGGGAAAATTTTAACACAAATTAATTTCAACTTACACGGCAGAACAGAAACAACGTTGTTTTTCGGGAGCCGCTACACTCCCATTATCAGTGTTTCCTTGTATCCGCCACTGTTTAGGTGGCTCGGTTGAATGTGATTTCAAATTTGTATTTATACAAATAATGTCTAGAAAAAGCATACGAGAGTTATTTGTATTATTAGTTGTTTTTACAGTAAATACTGCTTTACCGCTGTCAATATTCAAATTTTACCATCACTAATTAACGTTAAATTAACCCATTGTTACACGTTGGTTTTATCTCGAGTAATATTTTTCTTTCTAATTTTTGTTTTTACTTAAGACAAACTTTTTTGGTTTGATTAATGCTTAAGTATTATTGCTTTTTTGTTTTTTTTTTGTCAACTAGTTGAGTTTTTTTGATTTATTTGATCAATTTTATTATATTATTAATATATAATTATTATTATTATTATTTAAGTGAGCATGAGTTTTCGTGATTGAGACTAGACTTGTGCCATCTTAGTTCCTTTTAGTGATCGATCATTTTAGTTCAATCCTTAAATTTGAACTATGTCGTTCAGTTAGTTCAATCGCTCTTTTTAACGTTGAACTGATTGCATAATCTTTCGCGAGCCATATGAAAACTTAGTAACCTTAAATGCCCCGGTGATTTTTGATGGTATGACAAAAGTTTGTTTACATTTCACTGTTTATAACAATTAATATCTCAATTCAATAAAAATAAATTAATGTGACTTATTTCGTATTTTGTTTAGAAAAAAAAAACAAAGATAACAAACAGTATTTGTGTAGATTAATTAACATTCCTTGATTTTTCCGCCTTGTATTTCTCAGCACCGAAAAAAAATCTTAAGTCTACAGACATGTCTTCACCACATACGAAATTGTAAAGGATAATGAAGTTGCATTATATTCTAAAAGTTATTTCCACTGCTGCACTATGGCCAAGTGCGTAAGTTAGCCTTGGGTAGATGAGTGATTGAATAGTAGTTTAATCTTTTAAACTATCTGTCGATTTGCATACTATTGACTTAAATAAACGTGATAATGGCGGTAAAATCCAGTGAGTTTTAGGAATGATTGTTGGTAGAACGGACAGGAACTACTATTTATTAGCAATTTTACTGACGTTAATCAAACACACGAACAAGGAAAATTTCGGTTAAAATAAGATATTAATTAAATAATGTAAAAGAGCATGAGCCTATCAAAAGTACTTCAAATGTTCCATTAAGTTTGTACATGATTTTAAATGAATCTTTAATAATAGCAAAATCGTATGTTTGGTTCACATTAAAGTGCTTATGGGATGACACCAAACCAACGAATCGCGGTCATCTAAACCCGCTTAACCCACGCAATACCAAACATTTATATTGTAGCTAAAATTATATTTTTCAATTCTCCTTTTTTAGTTTAATTTGGATTAGTAAAATTGATATCAATTTTATAGACGAATGAAATTTGCACTATACAAATTTATTAAATTTCTTGTAATTTTAGTAAGATTTAGTTTTTTTCGTATAAAAATTTCCAGAAAAACATATTTTTGAATGTCGCTCATAAGAGCTAAATTTTTAAAAAGAATCTAAAAGTATCATAACTTTGCCACGGTCAGTAACATCCTTGGTAAAATGCAGCCATATGTCGCTATATTTTTATCCAGGCATATATAAATTTGTTTTTGTTTTTATATTTTTTGTTTAATTATTAGTATTGTTATTAAAATATTTTTATGTGAATATTAAAATACTTTTTGAGTGCAAACAATTTACGCAAAAAACTGTTTCAAATTCAAATCACAGAATATTCCCCGTACAGGTACGCGCATTAGATAAAATACTCACCAGCTGTTTTCAGTTTGGCTTTTCAGCTTGGAAGAAATTCTAAGTAAAAATTATTTGACTTTGGATAGCATAAGAATTTTTTAAGCTGAATTTTGACAAATCTCATGGAGATGTAAACAATTATTGTTACAATAAATATATTTGCATCCGTTGCCTTTGATTCAAATTCAAAAAAGGAGAATGGCAACATTATCACAGCGATGCCAAGCCGATTTATACAAGTTGTTTTGTACGGCATCATATAATGAAAGTTTCATCTAGTTCAATTGATAGAATCGTTCAATTGAACTAGTTCGTTCGTGAACTACCCAAGACTAATTGAGACTGTACTTTGAGAAGTTAACTGTACACTCGAAAGACAAATCAAGCCATCCGTACTTAAATCAATCCCAACCGGGGTTAAAAGTACGGTAATCTCAGATTTACTAAACTCAATTACAGAAAGATTGATTTAAGTACAGACAGATTTAATTTACGAATTTTTTAGTTGATTCAATATTTTTCATGTGATTAAAGAATTTTGTACTCATTTTAAGAAACTCCAGGATTGGTTGTCCAAAGTAAAGTATATTTATTGTTATTTTTACTCAAAATTTGAAGTACAACTAGTGCTAAAAGTGCATTTAGCACGGCGTTTTTAATTCTGTGTAGCCTCGACACTCATGGTAGAATAATACAGGTGGAAGCGAAACGTTAACGATTTTTTTGGTTCGCATCTGTCAAAATTTGTTTATGTTTTACTAACACACACCTACACTACTAAAAAAACACACTTGCACATTTGTTTATAAATGCAAATAAGAAAAGGAAACGAAACAAAATTCTCTATAGAACACAAAATGCAGCCAAACAAACACACATGTGAATATACAATTTTTTGCCATTTTTCTTTTGTGCTTTTTGACAACTTCGAAGCAAAAACAATAAAAAGCAGTGTTGCTGTAGCTTCGACACTACCTGCATTATTCCACCATGCGCCAATAGTTACATTTTTGTAGCAGAAAGAAGCACAGACAATTCTTTCAGCACATCCATAAATAAATTTTATTGGTATTTTATTTGGTGGTGAAGCTGAAGGTGAAACTGATGGGTTATTATACAGCATTCGACACTGCACTTTTATTAGTTCTTTAATGTTTGTTTTATTATTGCTTTTCTTGAATTTATAAAATTAATTGAACACCAAACCAAATCTCATTTATGTACAATTGCTGCAGCCGTGAACAGTTTAACAATCTCTTTTATTTGTTTTAAAATTTTTGTTTTTCTTGAAGCCGACTTGTTTTGTTGGAGAAGAGTTTAAAATGCCAAATGCGTGGTCGGCCTTGCAACCAGGGCTGCCAGTAATATTTTCAGAAAAATCGTTATATTTTTCAAACCAACTTGTCAAAAAATCGTCACTCAAAAATCTTCTGTTTTATACAACAATCTCTCATTTAAAAATTAACAATTCAACAGATTTCATAAAAACAATAAAAACTTTAAACATTTTATTCAATTCAAAGCAAGATTTGAAGAGATTTTGTGTCGAAACAGTTTATATACTTTCCAAAATAAACGTTAATTTTTTATATGACATGTTTATATTTTAATTTAAATAGAAATTAATATAATATTTCATCATACAGTTTTTCAATAACTTGCAATTCATGTGTAGAGTCGAATTAATTCTTTTATTTATTTGATTTTATACGCCTCCAAACATACTATTTACATACGAAGTATGATAAAACGACATATGATATTGATTTAAATAAAAATACTATACATTTATAGTACAAGCAGTTATACAAATCAGTTGTACAAGCAGTTGTACAGTTTCTTTTATGTTTTTACCTTCTCCTGTAAAGTTACTAATATTTGACTTAAGGCCTTTCTACTTGAGACCAACGATATGTATATCATAATTATGTTATTTTTATATTTTTTGTAATGCTAACATTGCAACATTCAGAGGAATTATTTTTTAAATAATCTTTTGAAAAAATAATCTCCTCAAGGGATCCTATTTTCAATGAATTTCGTATTTTGGTTTTATTAAGATTAATTTTGTTAAATCTTCTTTCAGCTTTAGATGAAGAGTTTGGAAAAGTCATTAAGTTATTTACAAATTCACATAAATTTTTTTAGATTAATTGACTTTCCTCTTTTCCAAAATATATCTACATTTAATGAGCTGTCGCCAAAATCCAAAAGTCTTAGTTCTCTTATTCCATGCTCAATATCTTGATATTTTTCTTTAGAAACTAGATTAGGAAAACCTTTTAATAAAGGAAGAATTTCGGAGTTTTTTTTTAAATTGAAATTTTTATAATTTTGTGATTGAAATCAAATCTTTTTTTATTTGGTAACATAATTCCACGTAAAATGATACACAATTATCAATAAATTTATTGAAAGTTTCAACATCAATTTTATATTGTCTTAAGATTTTTTTACATATACGCCAATATAATCTTTCTTTTTTAAAAAATTTTTACGGTTGTGGAAATCAATTTGATTTAGAGGCGTATTTTTTTATGCAATCATCTAGTAAAAAAAATTATTAAAACATTTTAAAAAAAGTTTTGTCATTTCATAGGGCATGTTGTGAAATTGAAAAACTTTGTTTAGATTATTCATCAAATTAAGCACATATTTTAAAAAACTAAATTTATGGGAAATAGTGCGACTAAAATTTTAGCTATTTCCATAAAAAGCACCAATTATTAACTTGACAGCACCCGGTCAAGAACCTCTTTTTTGGCAGCACTATACTAACATCCTTATTCACAAACGTTTTGTTAGAGACTAATAAGCAAAAACCGTTGAAGTAGTATTCACAAACGTTTAATAGCACTATGAAGCTGCAATTAGACACTCATAAACTCATGAAATCTATTGTAGGTATCACCCTTCTTTATCTGTTTAATAAGTTCACATTTGTATTGTTAAAATTAAAAAACAATTGTGAAAATTTGAAATTGTGAAAAAAATATGAATGTTTTAAATGTAATTTCGACAATTGGCAGGTTTGAGCAAAGTATATCTGTAAAATAAGTAAATTTTTTATGAAGTAATTGATGTCTGGTTTTTTGTTTTCTATGTGTGTTCAGCAAAGTCTAGTTAACATAAAAAAGTCCAGTAAAATGTACGTATGTATTACATATAAGTAAATTTATATATATTTTTGGATATTATAAGCAATATGCTATTAATCTAAATTGATTAAACAACCTTTATATGGAATTAATTTCACATTTTTCCAACCCTTAGAGAATACTTGCTAATCGAGTATTTTATTGTATGCAACATTAATTTTAACTTGACAATTCAAATAAAACAGTGTAGCTAACACACAATCACAAAACTGAAAAAATCGTTAATAGTTAATTTTGCCTCATTAAACGTTTATGAATAACGTTTCTTATTACTGGCTAATAAGACTAAAACTGATTATTAACTAATGTGAGCATAATGTCTTCAATAACATTTTTTTTGTGAATAAGGCTGTTGTTGTTTTTCTACAAACCTCTTACAACTACAATTAGCGCCAGTTTATGACTTTGTATTTAAATGGTATTTATATTTATGTAAGTTCTATTTAAATACGAAATTAAGTTTTGCAGTACAAACTTAAATGAAACTTAAATAATCAGGGTTATTCTAAAATACGCGTTCACCACAAAAACGCGTTAAAATGACACTTCAGTATTCCATTAAACGCGCAAGTGACTATCGATATTTTTTTGTTATCAAGTCATTGTGATTGACGTCTTTCGACATATTCTA
Source organism: Gymnocheta viridis (assembly GCA_956483585.1). NCBI lineage: Eukaryota > Metazoa > Arthropoda > Insecta > Diptera > Tachinidae > Gymnocheta > Gymnocheta viridis. The sequence continues at coordinate 14,660,841 of OY101442.1, forward strand.
AAAAACGCGTTGAATGAATAATTCATACATTTTCTTTCGACACCATTTTTGACGCGTTTACTGCAAATTGTTTGTATAAAAAATGTAAGTATACATAAAATTTAAATAATAATAAAACATTAATAAATATAAATAAATCTTTAAATATTTTGCAGGTCGAGAAAGCAAACAACACCAGAACAATTTAAGGCAATGGTGGAATTTATGCTCCAACATCCTGATATTGGAAGAGGAGTTACGGAGCTACGAGCTGAGGAGCAAAATTGTCTTTGGGATAAAATATCCCAATATCCCAACAATATTAACATCTCGGAAAGTATTTTGGAAAATGTTGATTGAGATACGTTGAGGTGCCAATCCTTTCCTACACCATGTTGGTAATTACCTTCCGCGAGAAACCTGAGGCAAGCTGCCAATTTATCCACTGGTTTCAAAGTTCCGAGACGATGTGTGCCCATTTTTCCGTCTATTTCGTTCAGAATATATTTAAAAGCATCCTTATTTATGCTGAAGTTTTTCGCAAATCTATGTATATATAAGAATTGTTATGTAAAAGTACAAGTATGCCGATATTTATTGTATGTTATTACTTACATTGTATCATCCATCTCAAACATATCCATTCTATTGGACATGAGTGTTTTTAAAACTCTCCGAAGATTACTTTCATTAGATTCATTATTTTCATTAATAAAATAAGCAATTGAGTCCATTTTGTTTGCTTACTTTTATAAATTTTTTTGCAAGTGATTACAAAAACTCGATTATTTGATCGATATATCCTCGCGCGTATTTTAGAATCTATCGCCGTCGAGCCGTCGAAAGTGAACATTCGACGGCAACGAAGTGAAGCGCGTATTTTAGAATAACCCTGAATATTTACATAAATGACCAACCATGCTGATTTAAATTCTATTTAAGTTGTCCACACATATGTACATACACAAACATATGGTTTTGCTACCTTTTTGTTGTTTTGCGCAATAAAGTAAACAAAAAATTTGCGGCCATTGAAAAATCAACATCTTTTGGGGTGCAATTTGGACTTCTTTTATTAATATTATTCTATTATATCTTCTTTCTTAATTGTTTTACAATTTTAAAACATTGCAGCAACCTATTAATGTTGTTATTTTCAGCCTGAAAAAGAATTCACATGAGAAATTTTTCTTTAATTTTGTTCAACAGCTGTTTCTCCAAAAAAATTGAGAGACTTTCGTGATGCTGCCACATTTTTATCGTAATTAAATACAAACAATAATTTAACACTGAAAAACTGAAACTGTATTTAAATATGAAGTCATAAACTGGCCATTAGAGTTGTAATGGTTAAGTAAGAAAACAAAAACAATTGATTGATTATTGAGTTCTTGTTACAACTTTGATATTGTTTAAACTTTTCATTTGTTTTAATGAATGTTTAATATAATATTTCCAGTTGTTCTAAGAAATATTTGGGTAAAGTTCCCTGATGATCTTCATTAGCAACAGTGAAATGCGCATAGGAACAAGCTATACTCCTCAATAATCAATTTCAATTGGTTTTTAATAAAAGTGTTAATATTTTACTTTTATTAATTATGGGAAATAGTGCGATTAAAAAATTTAAAATATTAAAATTTTAGTTATTTCCATAAAAAGCACCAAAAGGTAAAGCTCGTTAATGTCATTCAAATTTTTAAATATTGCTTAAGCAATATCAATATTAGCGATATTGGCCGCAAGACAAAAATATATTCAAAAATATAAAAATCGTCAAAGTATAACCCCTCGTCTTGACTGGCAATAAATATGTTGGCAATAAAGCCGGCAGAATAACGGAACAATATTATATATTGCTTTGATTATTGCTTTGCTATGGGTAATCGTATATATGTATGTTAACACACAATTTACAAAATTTCAAACAGAAAGGTTCTAAAATAAAATAGAAGAAACTGAAGAACTTTTTGAATTTTCATCTGAAAAACTCATCCTGAAATAAGAAATTTTGTATTTTATAAAATATTTTCTTTTTAACTTACCTTTTTATATCTTTTAATAATTTATTTAATTTTTTGCAAAAAAATTTCTTCTTTTACGCCGCGTCTGTTTTTTCTTTTATAAGGAAATGTCAAACGGTTTATGACGTTTTATGTTCGAAAAACTGTTGACAATTATTGCCGCAATTATTGCCAAGTACGAAAAAGATGCGTATTCTCTGGACATAACATAATTTTGACATTTGTTGCAATATATGTCAATGAATTTATTGCCAGTCAAGACGGGGGGGTAAGGGAGGATACTAACATAAATCGTCAAACGTAATTTTGTGAAATTCCCTATAAATAAAACGTCAAAATGATGAAAAATCATCACGTTTGGCAGCCCTGTCTGCAACCAGATTATTCTGTTCATATTAAACTATTTTCTAAACAAAAGATGCAAAAACTGAAATAAATAAACAATTTTTTGAACAAAAAAATCTAGTGTTGCTGGGACTAGGACTGGGGCGGCGAGGTGACTGAACCCAGCCAGTATCTCAGCTCTCCGCTTTTAGCCAGTCATACAGAAAACCAGACAGCCAGCCAGCCATCAGGGGATTGGTTAGCTATGAGTAGTTTGATCATTTGCAGTTTATGGTGCTGTTTGGTTGCTCTGTTTGATATTGAAAATGTGCAATGCATTGCAAATTAAACGCTTTTAACCAAATGTGACTGCACATGCCACCAAATACAGCCAGCCAACAAGCAAAATGGAATTTTTATAATTTTTTTCTTCATATTTTTCATTATGGAAAAAAATCTTATATGACTTTGATGATGGCTGTGGGAGAGAAACAAAAAAAAAAATAGGAAACAGTGATGATGTCTATGCATACACAATGTTTCTGTTGGCAATTTTGAAAAACAAAATAAAACATGTACTCGTACATAAAACAAATGAAGCAATGCGACATTTATAATGATGTCAGTGCATTCCCCGCTGCCAGCCAGATCGAACCCAAGAACTTGTTGCCTTATATTATTCGCACAGCAGCCAACAAACAGTGCTGCTGCTGCTGCAGGTTACAAAGGAAGTAGGAAGATAAATTTAGTTTTTCACTTTCATTCAAACACACACACATACACTTACACAAGCGACAATTTGGAAACGGTATTTTTTTTGCTGTTTCTCAAGCGAGGGGAACTTCTTAGAGAATTCTTAAGAAAAAGAGAAAATAGTTGTTGTTGTGACAAGACATGGATCTTGTTCTTATGTCAGTCTAAAAATACATAGATGGATGGGTCTTCCTTCCTTCCTTGCGAGTTTATTGTTTAAATATACATACAAGTGCTATTAAAGATTTCAAGGGTGTTTTCATTTTAGTTTTGTAATTTAAATTTAAACGAACTTATTACATGAACTGTTTTTTTTACACAAATCTTTGTTCTTATTGTTAAAAGTCCTTTAATGAGAATAAAAGAAAGAAAGCATGAGAACATGTTTTTTTTGCAGGTGAATTTTGGAATAGAAATTGTAACATTTGTTTTGTGTGAATAGAGAAATCTGGGAAATGTTCTCAGGAATTTTTCCCAAAATAATTTGATACTCAGATTACTTAATCTGCTGCTAGTTAAATGAATATGCTGTCAATCTTAAGGCACATTTTTGCACACAAAATATTTAACGAAAAAAACATTTTAAAATACAGTACAACCTTCATAATCCGGACAGATATAGTTTCAGCTATTGTCCGGATTAGTGAATCGTCGGGAGTACAGTTAAAATAAAATTTTAAATGCAATACATATATATGTGCACATATGTATAATTTATATTTTTATTACCAAAAATAAAAATTAGTACACATTAGAATTCATTTGTATTTAATTAATTTACAGAAAACATAAAGAAAAATGCTAAAAGTGACAAAAAATAATCATTTTGAAAAATAAGCATTTATTTTTGTTTAAATGCACATATCTTTATTTAATATGTCAACTCTATTTTTAACTTTTTTTTAAATAAAACATCCTTATCTGTTCAGCCCCTTCAATAGCTTTTCAAAACAGTTCGACACAAAAAACTCAATTAAACTAAAATATTTTACACATTATTTAACTTATTTTGTCAAGCGGTAAAATAACGAAAAAATGTTACTGAGAAAAAACCACTTGTCCGGACTATTGAGGAAAAATTTCTAAACTGTACGAAAAATATAAATGTCCGGATTACTGGATATTCCGAATTAGCGAGTGTTCGGATTAGGCAGGTTGTACTGTACATACTTATTAATCTTAAGAATCCGTTTTGAGTTTTGACATGCATTTGTTCGCCAGTTTATTCGAATCGAAGAAAACTAATGTAAAATTATAAAAATATAGAAATTTTATAATCGTTAATATTCATTATTATTCGATTTATAATTTTGATTGTTAAAACATCATCAATTAATAAAATAAATATTGCATCTCATTTTAAAAACTTAAATTTATTTAAATCCAATATTATTATCATTTTTTTTTTGTTAAATCTGTTGGCATTCTTTAATTTAATTTTTATTAATTACATCAATTTTATATTAGGAAAGTGCTTTTTTTGAGCATGCTACAAATATTAAGGAATAAATGGCTGAAAAGGAAAAGCCAATTAATTCCAACAACACGACACAGTGAAAAAAAATTTAAAATAATTTTTAAGGAATGACAACAAAAACTTCCTTGTGAGAGCAAATAATAATTCTCAATTAATCTGAAAGGCATATTCACAATTAACTTTTCAAATTTAATCTATTTTACAGCAAAGTTTTTGACTTTAGCTCACATTTTCTAAAATTCCAAGTTTGTATCAAAAACAAAAACCACTTGCAAGAACTTTTATGTTTATTCAGTTATTATTGCCCAAAAGTGTTTTACTGGTGCTGGAGGATCAAAATTAAAATTTCGGGATGTTTGTTTATTGTTCTTGAAAGTTGAGGGATCATTTTTTTTAGTTACGAAATTTCATTAAAAATAAACAGGCGGCATTATTACGCCATATGATAATTTTTGTTTATATTAGAGATGATCACCACTCACGTGATTAGCGTGAATCATGCGTGATCCCGCGTGATTAATTTTTTGTTTCAATCCCGTGAACGTGCACGAACGTGAGTACAAAGAAATTGAGCGTGCATAAGTAGATTTTTGACGTGATTCTTTAATTTCTATATTGTTATTTTTTCGTATAGTTTTTTAATTAAAGTTTGCACGTAATTACTTGAACTTTTTTACGTTTATGTTGAAAGTAATTGTTTGGCTCAAGCTCAAATGTCTGGGCAAATTACGGCATTCGATATCGACCGAAATTTCCATACAAATTCAAAAAGTTTTGTATGGAAGTTCGTTCGATATCGAATGCCGTAATTCGCTCCCTGACTTTACTCATTTCCTTATTAGTTTTGGATTTTTTTTGATAAATTAAAATTATTTTTGGTGCTTTTTATGGAAATTGCTGAAATATTAGTATTTTAAATTTTATGGGAAATAGTGCGATTAAAATTTAAAATACTAAACATTATTTTTATTAGTAATGTATTATTGTAACAATTTATTCATCAGATAAGCAGAACGGATCTGTAATAATAATAATATTAAATTAATTTAAAATAATAATAATATTTTTTAATTATTTTAAAGCTTTTTTGTTCGTGAATATTTCGTTAGCGTGAGTTTTCCTGATTGTAACTTTTTTCACTCACGTGAGCGTGCATGAACGTGAGCCAAAAATAAAAGACCGTGCATGAGTAAAAATTATAATCGTGAGTCTCTCTATATTTACAAAATATCCAATTTTTTATTTATTCAATTTGTGTTTATTTTTTTTAATTAAAATTTTCAGTAAGTTTTTCGTTAAATGCCACTATCTTCTATGTGGCTCGTTTATGCCGCGTTAGATCAGCAGCAAGATCTAATTCAATATTTAGTTTAGTTTCGATTAAAACAAGTTTCACCGTTATGTGCAGCGGTTCAATTTAATTTTTGCTTACAATAATTTGTGACATTTTGTTAAACTTTACACAAACAAAAATTACTTTATTTTTGTTGTAATGTTGTATTTTCCAGCCCTAGTAATGCCACCATTTCAAAAAGTGTTCATTTATTGTGGGTTGTGCTAGTCTATATGCCTGTATTTCATTGGTGCTTATGCCAAATTATCCGTAGACCTTAAACCATATGCTTAAAAATTATTAAACCTCCCTCTTACCTAATATGGAATATGCACATATTTTTTTTTAACAGACCAACATAAATTAGCGTATCAAGGGTAGTGTTTTCCAGCGTCTAGCTTTTACCCTGAAATGACTTAATTAAATAACAACGGCATTAACAGTATTATTAACTTACCTTACACTTGAAGCGTTGATTCAGGTTTGGCTGTAAACATTTTTTTCATATATGATCAAAGTGACTTAAAACAAAAACAAATAAATTTAAAAATTCCGTTGCATTTCATCTAATGGCGATGCACACAATGCAAAGTATTGAAAAACAATCTAATTGTAGAAGTACCGTGGTAAAGGTAATACCGCGTGTTTAAAAATAAACCGCTTTGTGAATATTTGTCTTAATATAGGGCTACCTGTATTCCAATACCAATTTGATAATATTCTCATCTTGTTTTAGGAAATTTTCAACCTTTTAGTCGGCTCACAAACCGAGCTATACGCAACTCAACATTCACAACATTTCTATACCTTCAATCACAATAGTGCATTTCAAAGTTACCACTTGTTTCGTACTAAAATAACAAGTGGCCTCCATTCACTAAACCACAGTGGCAAACATGGCAAAAGAAAAGCAAAAACACTTTATAAATTTAGTATTATTATTATTGTTGTTGAGTTTGCGCGTCATGTAAACAAGTGCAAAATATTACGAGTATGTGGAAAATTGAAAAAGAAATAAACAATTACTTGTTAAATAATAAATAAATAAACTAAATAGCCGGGCGGTGACATTTATTATCAATAAAAATAAAGTGTGAATTAAACAAATTTAAAGTAAGATAAAATTTGTTTGTGCCTAAATGAATTTAACTAAGTTTCAATTCCTATTGTATAAAAGTTAATCAATTTCATTTAGAAGAGAGTGAGTTTGTTATGGACAAGAAAGAGAGTAAATAATTTTGTTTGGCAAAGTGCGAAAATAAAATCCTTTAGTAATTTTTGGTTATTCAGTGAAGACGGTTATTTAAAGCGCTTGACAGGAGTTATTGTTACTACAAAAAAATCTTTAAAATTGTAATAGAAATCACAAGAATCAATTCTAAAGTTGCAAATCAATATAAAATGTTATTGATTAAATAAATTAACCAACTCGTCTTGTTTTCTCGAATGATTTAAAAGTGGTGTTTATTTTTATATAACAAAAATTCCTTTAAATTAAAAAAATATATATACTCGTATGTTTTTTTTTTGTGTTGTTGTTGAATGAAACTCATTTCATGCACGGTATTTAAACATATTTAAGGTGAATTTTAAAGGGTGGTTTATGTAGCACAGACAGTGTATGTGTTTTTTTTTGTATGTTAGTCCTTTGGTGCGACTGACTGACTATTCAACTAGATTTATAAATACAACAAAAGAGGACAACAGAAGTAGAAGAAAAAAAACGGAAACTAATAAGACAAAAAAAAAGAACAATCCCCCCTAAATGTATTCACGCTCATGCCACAAAATGAAAACAAAAATATGTGCAGTGCCAGAAAAAATGTAGAAAAATCAATAACGTAACATTAGAAATTAGCAAGATTTCTTTTCAAAAAATTCAAAAAAAGTTTGTTTACAATATTGAAGTTTACATATAAAATAAAGGAAAAAGGGAGTAAAAAAAGTAGAAAAAAAATATAATAAATAAATAAAAAACAATAATTAATATAAAAAAAGCAACTCTAATATAACGATTCATTCACTTAACGTTAACTCAATATTTGTCAAAATTTGTTAATATGTATTTGTAGTTGTTGTCGCCATCCCTGTGTCTGTCATAGTTGTGCTAAATTTCTTAACAGTGTGATTATAGAGCCGACAATGCAAACGCCCCCTATAAAATAATAATAATGATATTAAAAAATATGATATAAAATAATAAATTAAATGGCCTTCAGCGGCTCCTTTACGTACACGTTTCTCTAGTCTATTACAATTGTCCCTTCTGACTCATAAAACTTCATTAATTCCGTATTTACGAACGAGCAAAAAAAAAAAAAACAGCCAGAAGAAAGGAAAAACAAAAGAAGAGTTGCATGCCTCATTTAAATTCTAGCTTACAAAAAAAACTAAAATAATCATAAAGAAAAACTCGATACTCGATAAAAAAAACGGCTAACTAAACCGGACCTTTTAGACGCCTTCTCTAAATATTAATTTTAACTAAAGAATGCAAATAATTAAAATACTTCCGCGACATGTTTTAGTGTTCACAAGGATTGTTTAAATCAATTTAATTAATATTTAAATATATAAATTCCCTGAGTCACAAGCACAGCTATTGTTTGACTAAGTGCACGTGCAATAATTTTTTTTAAATATCACGATGAAAACCCGTTTAGTTTCGTTAACTTATCGCGGCAGCGCCTCGGTTGATCCGCGCTACTCGGCTGCTATGTTACCATGGACTATAAATGATATAAGATCGACAGAGAGCTATTCGAAGGTAAGAAGTTTTCCAAATTTCACCACTAAATCAAGAAAATTTCAGCAAAAAAAAATCAAGAAAATTTCAGAAAACAAAAAATTGATTCCATAAAAAATTCCTTATTTGTAAAAAAAATTAAATATCACTGAAAATTTAAATACTACAACAACAAAAATCTAAATTTCATAAAAAGATGCATTTTAATAAAACAAAAAAATAATTATTAAATTTATTATTCGAGACAGATTTCGATATCTTATTTCAAAGAATTTCAACAAAAAGTTTTTTGAAATTCTATAAATTAAACAAAAATAAAAATTTCCAAAAATTAGACATTCCATTAGACCCAAGTTTCACCGTAATTTAGTATTTTCATCACAAATTAAAATTTTAAAAATAAATCGAAAGAGTTCGTTTGATTGTTAAAGAAATCAAAATATCACCAAAAAAAATCGAATTAAAAAAAATTTAAATATTGATTTTTTTCCGAATCGAAATTTAAAAAAATTTTAAGTTTTCAGAAACAAAATAAAAAAAAATACAAATTTAACCAGGAAGCCAAAATCTTTTTCAAAAATCAAAATTTTACCAATAAATAAAGAAAATAAAGAAAATTTCACAAAAAAATAAATTTCACAAAAAAGCAAAAGTTCATAAAAAATACAAGTTCTACCAAAAAAATTTATTTTCAAAAAAAAGTAATTAGAAAAAATTTAAATTTTCACCAAAAACTTTATTTTTACCAAAAAATAGAATTTTCGCCAAAAAAAAGGAATTTTTACCAAAAAAGGAATTCAAAAATATTAAATTTTCACATAAAAAAGAATAGAAAAATAGAAAAAAAATTAAATTTTTACCAAAAAAAGAATTTTTACAAAAAAATCTATTTTTACTAAACAAATTTTCGCCAAAAAATATAATTTTCACAAAAACAAAGAATTTTTACCAAAGAATGAAATTTTCACAAAAAAAAGGAATTTTCATAAAAAAATAGAATTTTCACCAAAAAAAGAATTCAAAAATATTAAATTTTCAGGAAAAAATAGAATTTTCACCAAAAAATAGAATTTTCACCAAAAACTTTATTTTTACCAAAGAAATCAAAATGACACAAAATAAATCAAAACAGTTCTTGTTCGATTAAATCTATATAAAAATATAAGTGAGCGACCGTGGTTCGTTAATAAAACACAATTTTGTTTCAGTTATTTTTTTTTTTCAAATTAATAATTAATTAATTCTTAAACTTCTAACTTCAAGTAAAACAGTAGTGTGTGAAAAATAAATATTTTTTAACAAAATCGTCTTTAAGCTGTTCAAAATAATAGAATTATTTTCTAATTGTTAAGATTAAATACTAGAAATGGTAGATACATTTAAAATTATTTTCCAAAAATTTATATAATGATTTGTAGAATGGGATATTTATGAATCATGATCATCATGATGACTTAAAATTGATCAATTAAAGATTCATTTGAAAAAATTATTTTCAAATAGGTAAAAAATCATTAATCGATTTGGGAAGACCTAAACAAGACTGCCAGAAAGATATTTTAAATGCTATTTTTTTCGTGCCAGATTTTAGAAAATTCTTTAAGGTTTGTTTAGGTTTGGGTTCAAAAGGAGGGCCTCATGTTCGCAGACATACAGTAAAATCACTGGCTCAGTCTATTTTGCGCAACTTAAGTGTGCATCCAAATTATAAGAACTCATTAGCAATCGATGATGTCGCTGAGTCACTTTATACGCTCTCTGATGGCACAAAATTCTGTCAGAAACTTCCCGGCCCAAACTCTTTACCGACTAGGAAAATTATAAACATTCACGAATTTCTCTTTTCCAAATTTTTATCGATAAAATAAAGTTGAAACTTTTTTCGATGATTCGACAAATTTAATTTAATATCGAATCATTTTCGCAGGGCGAATTATTTATTTCCTGACTCTTTTTTTTATTTTAGCCGTTTTTAACGAATTGCTATAAAAATGGGTTTCGCGGAATTTTCCTCACAAGTTTTTGTTTTCTCAACAAATACAAACTGGGAAGCCTTTTTGGCGTTTGTAGAAACACCCAAGATCTAGACAGGAATTGAAACTGCGAGACTAACACTACTAACCACCAGCTAACGGGTGCTCCCTAAAGAAAATTACAATTTTCATTGATGTCATAATTAAGTTCTGTGACATTTAAACATTTTGTAATGAAACGTGTTTCTCAATTGCAGAATAATTAATAAAAAACCCCTAAAATCCTTTCATGCTCAAATTTGTCTTATCTGATTGTTTATAGACAAAATTATTAATATCACTAAACAATCAGCCAGCCAATAAATAATTAATGAAATTGTCCTTTCGAATGTTTCCTCAAAATATAATTTAATTAAAATTTTCTTTGTATACGAAAGTAAATTCACATTGAACATTAATTGTGTTAAGATTTCCTTGTGTTGTGAAAATTGTAATTGTTGGACGGACGTTAGACTGACATTGACTGGCAGGTTGTTGTGGTAGTCGGGTGGGCTGCTGCGTGGTTGGTTGACTTTGATTACAGTTCAATAATTACAGCACACTGTGCAGATTTTCAAAGGATGACAAAGTAACAAGCTGCGAAGTTAAACTACATTTTGTCTACATTTCCCAGAAATCATACAACAAGAGAAACAATTTAAGTGGGAAACAGGAAACCAAACTACAGATAGAAAAAAAACTTGTTATGCTGGATGATTGTTATCAAAATATTGCAAACATGATCATAATACAGGTTGTCCGCCGGGAAGGTATACATACTACTACTTTGTTTGTTTATAATTTTTGATTAAATGAAAGAGAATGGATCTTATATTGATAAATGTTTTATTTAATGTCGGCAATTATGTATGGAATACAATATCAGATAATTGTCCGCCTCTGTTAGCCTCACCAATGCGAGTCCTTTTGAGCACATTTTTCATTACATTCTCACACATTTCACGTGGTATTTCATTAATTTCATCACGAATATTTTGTTTGAGTTGCTCAAGCGTTTCTGGTTTTTTGCATAAACCATGCTTTTCAGATATCCCCACGAAAAGAAGTCCGGAGCAGTCAAATCAGGCGACCGTGGAGGCCAAACAACATCACCATTTCTTGAAATAACTTGTTGTGGAAAGAGGTCTCGCAATAATTCCATTGTAATCCTGGCTGTATGCGATGTGGCACCGTCTTGTTGATACCACATGTTAATCAAGCCCAAAGCATGCAGTTGTGGCGTTAAAAAGTTTTCAATCATATCACGATATCGCTCCCCATTCGCAGTTATCGTTACGCCATTTTCATTTTCAAAGAAGTCAGGTCCAATGAGTCCTCCTGACCAAATTGCACACCAGACTGTCACTTTTAATGATGGATGCAAAGGTGACTAATGAACAATTTGATGGTTTTCCATTCCCCAAAACCGACTATTCTGTTTATTCACATATCCCCATTCAAATGAAAATGTGCTTCGTCACTCATCATGAGTTTTTCATGAAAATCGGAGTTGTCATGGGCGAGCTGTAACATCCTATTGGCATCTGTACGGCAGCGTAAATGGTCTTGTGGAAGAAGCTCTTGTGTTCATTGGAATAAATAAATTATTCCCTAGAATTTATTCCCTTGACATTCGCGATAGGTCTGATTATTATCTCTCACTGAGCAGCGTAATTGACTTCATTCGCAGCCTAAAAAGTGAATATAGCGGCTGTACCAAAAAATGTATGCGAAGGTAGGTCCGTCAGTTAGCCCCAATTCACATATTTCAACTTTTGCTGCTCAACTCGTAGTTCAGCTGTAAGAAAGACGGAGAAGGAAATACAAATATCTCTTTATTTTCTTACAGCTGAATTACGAGTTGGGCAGCAAAAGTGGAAGTGTGTGAACCGGGGCTTAGCTCCGTTTTTAACATTGCTGCTAAGTTAACATTTCTTTATCCCAGAGACTGTTAAGCTAACAGAATTGTGTATTTGTCAAGATATTTACGATCGCGAGATTCATGGCCCTCATTATAGTCAGATCGATGGTCAAATAATGATTGATATCATGATCATGTCAAAATCTCAGTTTTCTATTCACAAATTAATTCGTTTTAGTAACGCAGCACTATGAGAAAAAGCAAAAAAAAACTCAAATTAAATTAAATAAAATAAAACTTGTCGCACTTTGGTGCAGCCATTTATTTCTTCATTTTCGAAATAATAACAATTTGTATGTAAATTGATGTATTTTTGCTCTGTTTGGAATTTTTCTAACGTTCTAATAAGAAACAAACGGCAAAGAAGAAACAAAAGAAATAGTTTTTCTGGGAATTTATTAAAGTAATATCTTTCGTTTCTTTCTTTTTTTTGGTTTTCAGCCGTTTATGTACTGCTGCTGCTGCTGTTACGAGCATTAAAATTGTACAAATATTTGAGCCAACATAGAGAAAAATGTGTAGTTAATTGTTTTGGGTTCACAATAAAAAGTTAAATAGAGTGACACAAAAAGATGTGTGCATATTACGTGTGACCAACGGTCTGATTAGCAGGAAACATTTTTGGAGTTTCTGTCAATTAGAAAACTCTCTAAGACCAGTGAAGAGTGTGCTAAACTATTAGTTGCGGAGTCGCAGGTTCGATTCCTGCCTAAAACCCTGGATGACTCTGCTGGCAAACCTAAAATGCTTAAGCAGTTTGTGTTTGTTTAAAATATTATTAACATTTTGATTATCAGCATAAAGACTGTAGTTTTTTATTTCCATAAAAAAAATAATTTCAAATAATTTAACAAAAACTTAAATAATGTTTTCGCTGCATAAATTTTCACAAAAATGTAATCTTTTTGCTTTATTATTCATATGATTTCCCTAATCTCATCCGTATTTATTGCCAGCCTTGTGGTATTTCAACTTGAAGGACCTTCTTTTTTAATAATAGAAATTAATGTTCTTTCTATCTTGTAACACACAAATCCCTTTTATATCCTTGAACGTTTGAAGCGAAATTCTATTTTCTTGGGATAATCACCAACAATGGCAAAGTTTTATTTGTTAAGTTTCTTTTTAAATGACTTGCGAAGATGTTCTAGTTCGAGGGTTGCTGTGTGATAACAAATCTTAATTTGATTGTTGCATGATGGTAAACAGATTTGAGTCATCACTTTTGAAATAACGTGTTTTTTGGTGTTGTTATAATTTTACACATCAAATCTGTGGCAAAAAGGACAAAGTGCTTAAGTCATATTTTACCGTTTTGTAGGAGAGCACTTTCTAACTTTCAAGTGGATTTTGGGAATTTCCTTTCAAATTCGATTCACATTTTTTCTAATTTAGAAATACATTGTTCTACAGTCTATAACTCGTCGCAGTCGTGACGAAGCACTGGACGGTTGATAGACATTCTAGTAGGATAGGCCTGTCCTATAATAAATTCTGCCGTAGTTGTCGAGAAGAAAGCAAAGAAGAGACATTCTTCCACTTTCTTTGCGAATGTCCAAGTTTGCATCTCTCGAGACACAAGTTTTTCTACAGTCATGTACTAGAAGACCTTTCAGATTTAGAAGAGATAGGTCTGTGGCGGATTGGATCTAGTAACAATCACCGACGAGTGTAGTGGTCCTTTCAAAATAAATCATCTAGATTCTACTTGAATGCCTACGTGTAGAGGACAGCCACGTAAACCAACCAACCAACCGTCTATAACTATTATATTCAACTTTAAATATACTGAATTATATGTTAAGTTATGCTGTTATTCCATATAAGCACCCCTATTCTGCACTTCGTTTCGAATCGAAATTTTCTCCGTTTTGCACATTTGGTATTCTGCGTTCCGTTCCCCGTATCATTTCGATTTCTTTTTCGATTGTCTGTATTCTGCATTAGTGCTGGCAAAGTATTGAGTAGTGGAGTATCGAGTATTTCATTTTTTTTTGGTTTCTCAATACTCAAAAGTAGTTACTCGATACTTTTAGAGTTGTATTTTTAAGCAAGTTGAGTGGCTAAAATAGTGCATAAAAATACAACACTGTATAAAAAGGCAACTAGGTGGAAGATTCTTCAATAAAATCAAAACTAAATAATTTTTTTTTTGAGAACAATTAAATTATTTCTTAAGTTGTTGTTAACGTTAAATTAAAAGTTAGCTTTACATTTATTTTTTATTTAATAATAGAAGACACAGAACACCAATAATAGTTGAAGATCTATTTTTAATTTTTGAAGAAACTACTTCAATCTGATATCAAATTTCATATGTCGTCATATTTCTTTCAAAAGTTCGGCCTGATGTTTTGTTGGGCATGAGTTGATTGGTTGCATGAACATATCGTTACCTTAATATAGAAAGGCTCTAAGTGTTTTATTTTTGTTAAAATGCAGGGGTTATCTTATTTCGGTAAGAGATTTTTGATTTTATTGAAATTTGCAAAAAACTTAATTTAAAAAAAATAGATAGGGCCTTTCTATATTATGGTAACGATATGTGTGTCGGTTGTGTAGAAGTGACGTCAATGAAGGATACTTATTTTTTATGGTTTTATTTGCAATGAGTTCTTCGTATTATTATAATTTCATTTTAGTTATTTTTGCTTGTTTTATTTTCTTGTTTTTCTTTGTTTTAATATTGTTGATTTAATGGCACGTGAATTACAGGCCCTTAAATAACTCATGTATGCGTATACTTATGAAAATGTAGGAAACTTTTTGAGCGTGTGTGTGCTAATTTAAATAATTGAAAGGGTAATTTATTTCAAAACGAATATTAATGTTTAGCCAGTTAAAACTAAGTTTTAATGTGTTTTTATTTGTACACTTATTCTGGATAAAATGTCATACAGGGTTCTACTGGCTATTTGAATTTCAAACAGAGTTTTCGCAGGAGATCCAGCTCTTCCATTCCGAGCAGGGCTAACTAGCAGGGAAATGTTCCGTTTGTAGATAAACAAATTCTGAGTTAGCTAATGTAAGGATTCAAAAGCTGAAGATGGCGTAGGAGCGGGCGTCTTTGGACCAAATACGGTTTTATATGTAAGTTTTCCAAATTACTTTCCGTATTGCAAGTAGATATTTACTAAATCTTAACGTGTGTCGATATTATATTGGATTTGGGTCTAAATGGCCTATTTTCTATGATAGCCAATCTGGTAATTTCACCCAAATTTCAATCCAATTTTGCTCAAAACTGTTTCCAAAATCATACTTTTTGTACTTTAATATTTTGCAGGGTAGCATTTTTGGATATACAAACATGTTCAAGAAACGTATTCGAATTCCAGAGTTAAAAAAAAGAATTATGCGGAATGACGAACAACAACCAAACAAAGCTTTTTGCCGAACTCCAATACCGAAAGCTCGGTCGGACGCTAGCTATTTGAGAACTTGTATATGGTGGAATAATAATAACTCTCGTATTCTTTTTTTCTTTCATAAATGATTTCAGTAACAAAATACTTTAATTTCCATAGAACCTTAAAAGTGGTGAAATACATAAAATTCGCATGAAAACTGATGAGAGGCTGTGTCGTCCTCCGAAAACAATGTTGTCTTGTTCTCCCCATGTAGGTCGGGGTTAATTATCATTAACTACTTTTCCTTTTACTCACACCTTTCAACTCGTCTTCAACAAAAACTTTACGAACTTTAGACTAATAGATATCAACTACGTTGAAATATAACCTTAAATAAAAATTTTTACAAAACCCCAGATAACTTCTAAACACTGGCTTGACGGATTTTCTTCAAACAGAGCTTAAAACATTCTTGAAGTTTCAAAAAAAAAAAAAAAAATAAACTAAATCAAAATCGGTCCAGGTGTTTTAGCACGAAGATGGAACAGACCGACGCACAGATACACGCTATAAACTTCTAACATTCCTCTTTTTTGGTCTGAGGTTATAAATACTTTGAATTAAAGTAACAATATTTCTTTAATATACTCCGCTATTGTGAATATTTTTCGCTCGAAGCATTTCCCTTTTCCCTGATGTTTCAATGGGCTTTCACAAACGGGCATAATTATGCTGGCATAAGATGGTAGCTTGTAGCCGAATTCGGTGAAGAGAATGGTTTTTGGTTGACATAATTTTTCAACCAGCTACAACCCCGCTTCAGCAGCACAAAACTAATACATACACAATTAAAAAAAAACACATGTAAAATGAATACAAAAAACACTAATACACACAAAGCTGTGTATACGTATACATTTTATGCCAGACGAATTAGTCTCGTGTGTTATGAAAAGAACAAAAATTGTGCGGCTTAAAAATTGTTCTCGTCTGTGAATGCTCAATCATCATTAATGCCCGGGAAAAATGTGCGTACGAAAAAATAAATCCCCCTTAACGCGAATAATATTTTTCGGCGGTATTTTTTCACTTTCCCTTGGTTTTGTTCACTGAATTTTTGCTAGTGAACTGAAGAACAAAATCATGTAATTTCAACATTTTTCTTCCAATTATAAATTAAAGTTTATAAATATAAATAAATAGTGTTCATTATTCCTAATAACAATTCCCCTTCGTCAACATTTATTTGAAATGCAATCGTTGGTATAAAATTATTTAATGCACCTAAAATATTTAAAACCACAACATTATTTACACTTAAAACATTTAATTTTTAATCAAATATGTATATTTCTTCATTATTAAACTTAAAATTATTTCATTTTTAATACATTTTTATGATTTACAAATCTGCTTCCCACTTATATCTTATATACACTGTGAACTGATAGCGCGAAGAAAAGTTCCCCAGAGATTCATGATAACATTATTCCCTTCGAGGGAACAAAAATCAAACTTCTTATTCACAATAGGGGGTGGTGGTAATAAAGAACACCCTGTTTTAAGTTAAAGTTTTTATTAATAGTTTTTGTGCATATAAAAATAAAGTGGCTCAATATTTTAATCTCTTCCCTTCTCACGGGCAGTAACCTGAGAAATTTGTTTAGCCAATAGCTAGAATTATACAACATCATTATTTATTTTTGTGGAAGCGCGTGTTGGGTGTAAAATTTTGTTAATTTTAGGAGCAGCTGCTTCCAATTATTTAAACATAAAATATTCAAGTGAATTAATTTAACGTGAGAGACAAGTTAACTTAATTAATTGCTCAATTATTTTAATACATTAAACATGTAACAAATGAATATCCATGTACATGCCTGATGAAAGCACGTAAAAGTAAGTTCTTAGTGGCCAACCCAAAATACAGGCACAGGGTAGGCCAGAGATAAAACAATGAGGTTATGTTGCAGCTCAAATCAGCTTTTTCCCCATCAAATTATAAAATAAAAGAGGGAGCAGTATTATGTATCTTATAATATCAGATTATCGTGCGATAGAGATTGAATAACAACTACTACAAAACAATGCAGTCTCGTGTCAGCTCTATTGTCCTTTGTGGTTCAGGTAAACCCGCAAGCTAACGAGCAAAAACTACTGTTTCGCTCGAAGAGGATTCGTAAGCAAGGCATTATTTTTTGTTCGCGATATCGCACAAAGTAGCTTTTTTGTCATTAAACTGCTTCAAACCAGTGTTGCCAGTGTGAGTTTAGTTACAAATATTGTATGTAAATTTTGTGTTTGTTTGTGGCCTTTGCATGCGTAACTTCAAATTTCACTTTTCACGCATTTTTATAAGAGTTTTAACCAAAATTGAGATGTTTTAAAATTGTAAAAATTTTTATTTATTTATTTTTATATAAATAAGTTATTTAAGAAAAGTACTTCTTCCCCCGAAGCAGATTAGTATGCGAGAGTTGTTCGTCGTTTGTTGTACTCGTATTAGAGATGGACACCACTCACGTGATTAACGTGAATTAATTTTTTGCTTCAATCACGTGAGCGTGCATGAACGTGTACATACAAAATTATCCGTGCATGATTATCTAAAGTTTTAGCGTGATTGTTGCGTGATTTTTTTGTTTTATTGTAATTTTTTTCTTTTAATTTCTTAATCTTATTTTTCATATTTTATAGTTTTTTTTGTGAGTATTTCGTGAGCGCGACTATTCGTGATTGTGACTAAATTTTTTTTCCACTCACGTGAGCGTGCATAAACTTCAACCAAAAATTTAAGGTCGTAAGATGCCGTGGTTGCTTTTTACACAATCCGAATCCTCTCTCTCCGGCAGCAAACGCAAATCATAATCACATCGAATTTTAAGATTGAACTAAAAATAGAAATATGCATTTTTTTAATATTAATTTTCAATGCACTCTCATGCATTGTCCTTTTTCGAAAAATAATTTTTGCAAACGTGTCCTCAAAAGCATTCATTGCAATTACAATTTATTTGTTCTTTTCCTTCCATTGTTCTCGTATCCTGGGTACATGTGTGTTTAAATGTCTCCTTGATATAAAATCTTTTGCTAAGTCTGAGATTTCATTACTTTGATGGCAATTCGTATTACACATGAAGAGTAAAAAATAAAATAAGAACGAAGAAACCCTGAACAAAAAACACAATAGACAAAATATTCCAAAGATTTTTTCAATAAAAAACTAAAACTTTTTGCTGATATCGTTTTTATTGTTCCAAAAGTTTTCGTTTTGATAAATTAAAACAGAAGAAATACCTTCTCAGATATAATTAGTGTGATGTACCTACCGGGTGATACAAATACAAGTGTCTTCTTAAAAATTAAATAAAATTAACTTAATTAACTTAATTTATTCTTTTTAGTAAATTTATTATTCGAGATATTCTCTCGAATTTCATGTGTTATTTTTTGTGATTCTAGTTTTATTTTTGAGAGATGTACGAAGTAAGAAGTTTGAAATTTTTCCAGAATATGGTTGAAGGTCTACAGAGGATTTGGCCTACGCACCAATGAAACGCATGCACGTAGACTACCTCTACCCTCAATAAATTTGTTAGTTTTATTAATGAAACATGGTTTCAATCATGTGACTGCCCCAGCTGGCCTCCCCGTAGCTTATTCTGTTTCTGGCGCTCTCTCTCTCTCGAATGACTCGGGCCATATTGGTCTTAAGAGTGTACATCGCTGCTGGATTATTCACATAGCAACGCTCTTTAACGGCACTGCCACGAGATAACGTCTAAAGGATTCAAATTGCAGCTCCGAGGCGGCCAATTGGCATCACTAAGATGGCTGATAACACTTTTTTTTGTTGATTTTTCGGTCAAATTCGATATCCGATAAGAAGTTTGCAATATTTGCCAACGTTGTTCAAGCGTAAAATTGCTCAGAGGTATGATACTGTTTGAGAGTCAATATTTCTTACAGAAAACATCTATCAGTGTCAAAATAAAAATATGAAAATATAAAAAATAACACAAGATTTAAAAAGTAACTTGTATTTGGACCACCCTTTATACGATTGTGTGCAGGAAAAAACTTTTTTTGTTTAAGAAAAAAAAGCATTAAAACTTTTTAATTCTGTTTAAAAGTGTTACTAATTGAAGAAAACCCAAAAGGAAAAATAAAAAGTAGTTTTAGAATCGCCTGAGCAGCGTTAACGTTTCGACTTTTTGAAAAGTCGCACAAAAGGTCGTTTTAAAAAAATAAAGTCGCACAAAAAAGTCGT
Organism: Gymnocheta viridis; assembly: GCA_956483585.1. Classification (NCBI taxonomy): domain Eukaryota; kingdom Metazoa; phylum Arthropoda; class Insecta; order Diptera; family Tachinidae; genus Gymnocheta; species Gymnocheta viridis. The sequence goes on from OY101442.1 coordinate 14,681,030, forward strand.
CTAAGAAAATAAAAGTCGGACATCTTTTTTTAAACTTTTTCTTATCAATGAAAAGCAAAACGAAATAAAAAAACATTTGAAACAAAACAAAAATCGTATACAGAATCCATTTTTATCATATTTCACAACATATAGACCCCTGTGCGCCATATTATCGTATGTTATAAAAACTAAAATTTACAGGAGACCGTTTTTATTACTATTTATATTGTTTTTTTTTTTTTTTTTTTTTTTTTTTATTTTTTTTTTTTTAAAGAGAAGTAACACTCAGGCAATTAGTATGCCTACCAACCCGTAGGTGTGTTACCTTCTTTGGGAAAGGGATAGTGAGAGAGGACAGATGGTGAAAGAGAGAAAGCTTAATTTTTGCAACTCTGATATTGCGCGCTGTGTTAGTTTTTAGATCAGTGTTGCAGCGCCTATGATGTCAAGTAGGCGCATTAAATGTGTTTTTTTTAAGCTGTTGTAGCCATTTTATTAATTATTTTACTTCGCCGGCGATTTTGCTACAATACCGACGAAGGAGGGCGCTGTGATGTCCGCTAGCATACACCAGTATCAATTGCTGCCAGAACTGTTCAGTGACCAGTGCTATGCCTTCATCACTTAAACAGTCTGACAACAACAAATACAATCGCATACTAATGCACATCTGAAAAATGCTGGATGTTATGACTTGTCTGAAGCTGGGCTCGAACCCACGTTCTTAGACATTATTTGCTTTGCAGTCAACGCGCTAACTACTTCAGCCAACAGCACCCAGTATTTATCGCTATAATATTTTGTCAACAGATTAATTAATAGATTTAGAACCGATTTGCATAAAAAAATCGATTTCATAAAAAGTGTAACATACAATAATTTTGCGCACACGGGTTGATATGCAGTTCCATTATATATTCTTCTATACATGTTTTCATGTATACTAAACAAGTTTAGTTAAGTTTAATTAACTTGGCTGTCGTCTGCTGCCAAGGTGAAAGGAGTATGACTTCTGTTAAAAACCAAGCCAAGAGAAAGATTATTGTTTTGGTTCACTAAAAGCTGTCTACAAACAATGCAAAAAGAGCGCTTTGACTCCATGTCTTGCTTAAGCTATTTATACTTCAGTTCCCAGACAGTATTGCGAAATATTTCGTTTCTTGGAAGGACCTGCAGCGTTGTTAACGTTATCCCTCTCAACCTCCGTGGTCTCTTTTGCCTCCAAACACGTATTTCTAGCTTCATTTTCTTTTTCGTTTTCAGACTTTCTTTTCGTTTTAAGAAGAAATCTTATTTTAAAGAATGTTCATGTCTTACGACAAGTTTTGTAAAATAAGCATTTCAAAGCCCAAAATTTATTACTTTTAAAAATCTTTTTTGCTAAAACTATTCTTTGAAACATTTACCGAAAATTTGTGAACAATTTCTTGAATACATTGTGTACATGACAAGGTGGCAAAGAAGTGATAAAAGTGTTCCCAAATGAACAATAATCTGAAATTTGCTTTTATATTTGAAAACTTTTTTTAAATAAATTTGCTGCAAATTAAATGTTTTTTGTGAGAAACAAAAAAAGGTAAAAAGACGCAACAAAATTTAAAAAAAAGTCGCAAAAGTCGCTAATACGGTAGACTGACGACAGCGTTAATTTGCATTAGTAGCCTTAATTCAAATTAACTTGTACATTAGCTCCTTCCAAATGAGTATTTATTTAACGTAAATGCACAAAAGCAAATTGAATTTATACTGAATTTAGCTTATTTCAATTTGGCAATACCGTCGACAATCAGTCAGTTGTTGGAAAAATTTTAAAATTCAAAAAAATTTTACATTTATTTTGAAATTAAAATGGATACAAAGTCAGCAAAAATAATTTTAGCTTTCTTTAAAACGAATGAATAGTGATTTTGCACCAACAGCATAGCTGCTAATCGTACTTTCCACCTTCTATCCATTTGATCGCGATGTAAATTCCAAAAAAAAATATTTTTTTAATTACTAAATTTAAAAACTATCGTCTGTCAGGGTAAAATTTAAATTCACATTAATAACTTTTTAATGCAAATTAACTCTGCCGTCTGTCTACCCTATAACAAAAAAGTCTCACAAAAAGTCGAAGACCACTAAAAAAGGGTAAAATTGCGACTTTAGTCTGGTGAACGGTAAACCTGCACCTGAGAAAGGTTTGGGTTTGAGTATAAGAGATACTCCTATTGACTAGATCGTGATGGGATCGTGAGTGACTTTTCATTCACACTCATGCACGCTTGATAAAAAACTTTTCCGCATGGACGCTCATACACGACCTTATATTTTTAGCTCACTTTTATGCACGCTCACGTGAATGGAAAAAAAGTTCATGAAACACTTGAGAAAAAAATAACTATAAAACAACAAAAAAAATTAAATGAAAGAAATTACAATAAAGCAGGCAAAAATCACGTTAAAAATCTACTCATGCACGCTCACTAACCGCCAAGTTATTTATTTATGTTCACGTTCATGCACGCTCGTGATTGAAACAACGGTGCCCAATTAAAATATGGAAATTTTTCAATCACTAAATGCCCTCGTAGATTTTTAAATAGTCGGCTTAACTATGAGTCTGCAGACAGGCCAAATAGGATTAAGCAGCTTTTATTTGTAATTATTAGAAGAAAAAAATAGTAAAAATTAATTACTAAATAATCATTTCGTATTAAACAAAACAAACGCTTAACAATCTCTCCTAACAGCTCAAATGAGCTCTCATAACAATTAACTGTAAATTTCTATTCTTTTTTCCCTTGACACCATTTTGGTATCTTATTCTTCTTCTTGCCTAAGTACTTTTTTTTTATCACCTTTTTTCACCATTTTGTTGCAATTCGTTAAATAATGCTAATTGACCATTAACTAGAAGCGAATGAAAGGCAACAAAAAGATGGGGGAAGAAAAAAAGAGCCAATTGCAGGGTGTTGAAAGGTTCCTCTTTGGCAATTTTCTTTGGCTGTTTATTTAAGTAATCAACACTGTTATTGTTTATTATGTTGTCATTTATACAAAAAGAAGTACATATTGTGATATCTTTTATTACATTTCGTTTTTGTAGTTTTAATAAATATAATTACATTTATTTTTTTTGTTTGGTTCTACAATTTATATTTTTCGCATTTCGTTAAGTTGAATGAATGGAAGAAAAAAAAGGTGAAAAAATGTTGGATTGTTGCAGTTGTTTTCTTTCACTCCTCAAAACTTAAGGACACTACCGAGCAAATAATAAGACCACTGCAGTACAAAATGTGTCTTTTTTAAAAACTATTCCTTGTATTGCGAGGGCGGTAGCAAAATTACTCGTACAAGGCTGTTTTTTCAAACATGGTCTCCTTTGTTTTTACTAGAGATGGTATCGTGAGTAACTTCACTCACGCTTACGAAAAAAAATTTTACCCCTGGATGCTCTTGTGAATGGAAAAAAAAGTTTGTCACAATCACGAAAACTCACGATCACAAAATACTTACGAAAAAAACTATAAAACAATTTAAAAAAATTTATAAATTAAGTAAAAAATTTACAATAAATCAAAAAAATAAAAAAATAACGAAAAAATCACGTTAAAAATCTACTCATGCGCGCTCACTCACGCTCAATTTTACTATACTCACATTCATGCTCACTCACGTGATTGAAATAAAACTATGAAATAATTTTAAAAAACTAAATAAAAAATTGCAATAAAGTAAAAAAAAATCTAAAAAAAATAACGCCAAATATCTATTCATGCACGTTCACTCAGGCTCCATTTTTGTTCAAATTCACCTTAATGCACTTTCATGTGATAGGAATAAAAAGGCAATCACCATCATGCGTGATCATGCATGATTTACGCTAACCATATGAGCGGCGCCCATCTCTAAAAGATAAGAGATGTAATTTGTTTTTTGACATAGATTTAATGAGCCGATATACACAGATACTGTTAGAGTTATATTTTGCGAACCGTATTAGATACAGGACTGTCAGTAATATTTTCCGAAAATTTATCAAATTTTGGAAATAAAATCGTCAAAATCGTCAATATTAAAAAAAATCGTCACACAAAAATCTTCTGTTTTATATAATAAATAAAATAATAACAAAACTGCAAAAAAGGTTGATCTCAGCAGCCAATGGCTCTGGAAAAATCGGGAGAGTATGGGATATATGAAATAATTAATAATCAGAGATGGAAATTTCATATTAATCGAAATTGATTTTTTTAATTGATTAATTTATTTATAGGGCCGTTTGTTATATCTACTGCTGTGCTCATACTTTTATTTATATTTACTTTAAAATTTCTAAATTCTAAGTAAGTTCTAAAAACATGTAAGCAAGTTCCCCGTACTCCAGCTGTTTCTAACGTTTCTAATAGCTTATTATGAGATAAAGTGTCGAAAGCTTTACTGAATTCCACGAGTAGCACCAGGTAATGTAAATTTTCTGTCAGGTCCGAATCGACATGATTTACAAAGCCCCCGAGCTGTTTATTTATATTTTTTTTGAAATCCAAATTTGTTCTTGTTAATGATTTTCAATTTTTCTATAAAAGCCGTAAGTCTTCAGACAATTTTACCTCTTCCATAACTTTTTCTATCACTGGGAGGTCTGTAATTATTGTAGTCATTTTTAGGTGCAGATTTATATATTGCACGAACTATTGAAGTTTTGAACTGTTCCGGAACGTGACCGCTGTTTAAAATTATGTTAATTATTCTTGTTATTATTGGTGTTAATGCATTTGCATTAGTTTTGATATCTCTTGGTCTACGCCCGCACTTTTCTTTACATTTGGAGATTTTAAAATGTTATTGTTCCAAATAGTAACTCTTTCTTAATAAAATGAATTTATCTTAAAGCAAGTTCTTAAAAATTAAGAAGAAATGGGTAAACTCAGATTTGAACTCAAGCCAAACAATTCATTTCAATATGAATATTTTTTTATTGAGACTGACATTTTGCCACGCGTAGAAGTTATGTTGAGCAAAAAGTAGTGAATTCAAAAAATCCTCAATGTATAAGGGAGACTAAACAAAAATCATCAATCGTCATTTTGTGAAATTCGCACTAAAAAATCGTCAAAATGACGTAAAATCGTCATGTTTGGCAACCCTGATTAGATACACTCAAAATATTCTGTACGTATAATTAACTGAAATTGTAATTTAAAATAAATGAAAGTTCACTTAGAAAATGGTCTACTCATTTTTCATTTAAATTAAACCAAAAGATAATTTAATTTTTAATGTTAAAAAAATAATTGACTTGAGCCCGTAAAAATAAAAGATTTTTCCTTTGTTTGTGTAGGAGAGGAAATCTATAATAAATCAAATAAAGCAAGCAAAGAAAGAAAATCATCTCTTGAAAACAACGGACAATATTAAATGTAACCGAAAATCCGTATTAATATGTCGTTAGTTTTTTGAATGAATGTTAGAATCAGTTAAAAATTAAATTGCTTACAATTTTAAATGTTTATACTTTTAAAAATGACTGAACGGATGGATTACTTTTTGAATAGACTCGCATTTGGCTGATTTTTTTATTTAATTTACAGAGAGAGAGAGCGAGAGAGAGCAAATAATCCAAAGGATCCCTAGATGTGGTGAATGAAATAGCGTTAAATTTCCGATAAATTCCGTTTTATATCCGAAACCAACCTCGTATAACCACTCTTGGATTTTTTGCTTTCAACTCCTGGGACAAATTGTCATACAAACTATTTTTTACATTTTAGCATAAATGAATTATAAGCCCCACCAACCAGCAGCTTCAAATGTAGAATAAGAATTTTTTTTTTATATTCTCACTTCGCAAGTTTGAAAAGTGTTTATGAGTCGACTTTTAATGTGTTTTTATTACAGCAAGTAGTTGCTGCAATGATTATTAATATTTTAACATGGTTAATGTGCTCGGTTTAGCACAAAAACCAAGTTAAGTTGGAACAAAACACACACACACATACTCACACACATAAAATAGACCAAAAAGAACTATGAATGTGTGTTTAACTTAAGTTGGTCAGAGTTGTTTAAAGAGGGGCGAAAGGGGAGGTGGCGAATGTTTTGTATAAAGTACTCGTTCATCAGCAACAGCTAAAATATGAGAAATAAACAAAAACTGTTGAAAGTTACTTGAGAATGAGGATAGTCCTCTCAAGTATCTTCGCAAAGGTTTTGTTTGTTTTTTTACACATATTTTGCTTTTATGGGGGAAAAATTATTTAAAAAAAATTAAATAAAAAATACCCATAAGTGGCTTTTTTGAAAGAATTATCAACATGTTTTTCTTTTCTTTTTTTTTGTTATGTGCAGTTAATATTTTCCATGAAGGCTATTAAATTTCATTTTGACACGAAATGTAGAAAATGGTGAGATTTACTGTCTGTTTTTATAAAATGAAAACAAAATTGTGAGTGAGAATTTATATTGAAAACAAAAACTAATTTTCGTATTTTATTGTTGTTTTCAATATTAATTCTCACTCACAATTTTGTTTTCATTTTTTAAAAAGAGGCAGTTCAGCTAATTTTGGCAATTTATAACTAAAGCACAATACAGGTAGACCTCGCTTAAGACGTACTTCCTTGAACACGGCCTGGGTATGACACGGTTCATATTTTGTGACACGTTTTTGGTTAACACGAAAAAAAAACTCGGCTACACGGTTTTTATAAACAGATGTTTACTCATTTATGTACTTTGTTGAACCTTTACCGATTTTTGAACTGCTTGAAACTACTGGAGAAATGTGTTTCACGATAAAAGAACTTTACACAAATTTTTGGAATGACCAAACAAAACTAATAAATATTTTTAAAGAAAAAAATAAAAAAAATATATTGAAGAAGAATAAATTTTATAATGAAAAATTTTTTATATTTTCATGGACAATACAGTCCAGTATGTAACGCTGCGATTACACATGAAAGTACAATCTGGAAATTTTTGTGTATCATTGGCTTAATATAGAAAGGACGTATCTTGATTTCTTACTAAGCGCCGTTTTTAATCTTTTCTCACATTACAATTCCAAATAGACAAGAAAAGCTTAGAATCGCATTTTAAAAAAAATTAAGATACGTACTTTCTATATTAAGCCAACGATATGTTCTATAAATAAAAATTTTAGCGATATAATTGACTTGCATGAAAATTTCTTATTCGTTTTCATAAGAAAGTGAAAGTTCATTTTAAAAATGTCGTCGAAGCGAAGAGTTGCAAAAATTCATACTTCTACTCATTAGAGTTGCCAACATTATCACGTAAACAAATTTATAAGGCACTAGTTGGGAATAATTATTATTGTTAATATTTTAATGAGATTATTGCTATAAAAAGGCATGAATTGTCTTATTTATGTATGTATATTTGAAGAACAAATATAATAATTCCGTAAATATACTTACAAAATAAGTTAAATTTGCAATTGAAATTTTGCCACCATCCTATCCTGTTGATTGGTGTTGACAGTGTTTGACTCTTTGTCACTCTACTTTGTGAAAACGTCAAAAAATTACTTTCTTGAAAATATCCCTGAAAGCTGAGTGGAAAGTAAAAAAAAAACTTTAACTGTGTTAGTGATAAAGTGTGAGTGTATTACGACTTTCATGCAATTACTTTCATGTGTAAATGCTATTACAAATAGAATAAAATATGAAATATATGGATGAAATTTGTTTTTTTTTGCAAATCCTGGAACGTAGATCTTCTTTTTGTTCTGGTTTCTCGTATCGCTTAACACGGTTTTGGTTAACACGGCATTGTCGTGGAACGTAAGCCCTTCCGTGTTAAACGAGGTCTACCTGTACAACGAATACCTTCTTGACCATTTATTACACACAGGAGCATAAACAGTTTTTTTTCTGTGGCTTTGCCAGAGTATAATCAATGTGTGTGTACAAATGAATCGGTTGTTTATGGAAGGTTATTTATGACCTTTTTTCCCAATGACCCTTTAACACGAAAATTGATGTGTTGTAGTTAAGCGCTCACCAACGCCCCTGTGCAATGACCCGCCCGACCCTGCACAAACACTTTACTTGAGTGCTCGACCTATCTAATCGCTTACAACGCCCAGCTGAGGTGCAAATAAATGACTAAGAACATGGGTTCCATCCCAGTTTCAGGAAAGTCATAACATCAGCGTTCCCAGAAGGTATGAGAAGAAAATCATCATATGACAAAAAGAAAATCATATTTTATAGAAAACAATCATCATTTTTTAATATAAAATTTTATTTAAGACAAAAAATGTATAATTAAAATATATTTACATATGTACGAGGGCGGATCAATAAGTCCGTGTGAAACTCTGTAAAACACAGTTTGTTTTTGCAAAACAAAAATTTATTTTTCTACTTTTAACTCAATACACTTAGTCCGACGTTTCTCCAGTTTTTGTATCCCTTCGAAAAAATAGGATTTTTCGAGGTCCTTGAAATAGGCATTTGTTTGGTCCACCGAGCCATTTCTTTAGGTTTGGAAATAGGAAGTAGTCACTAGGCGCTTAATCCGGAGAATATGGCGGATGAGGTACCAATTCATAGAGCTTTGCCATTGAGACTGCACAGGTCACACATTTACGTTTATGGTCAATTGAGAGCAAACGCGGCATCCATCTTGCCGATAGCTTTTTCATATGCGAATTTTCATGCAAAATGTTGAACACACGTTTATATGATATGTTTACCATTTCTACAATCTCACGTAACTTGACTCGGCGATCATTCATAACGATATCGAGGGAGGATTTTCTTGATATTTTCTTCAGTAACCACCTCTTTTGGCCTTCCTGTTGATGGTATTGTTGCAGTGCTTGTTCGGCCGCGTTTAAATTCAGCAATTCAATATTTTACCATGTAATCTGACGGATGTTTATCGAGCATTTCTTTTATCTCTTTCGCCGTTTTCCCTTTCAAATAATTGTGTTTAATCACTGCACGAAATTCCCTTTTTTCCATTTTTCAAGAAAGACAAAAGCTGCTTACTTCAAACGACCAACAAATAAACTAATCGATGAATTTCGGTGAAATCTTAACAGCTGACGTTTGACAGATCGCAATTTCTAAAAAAAAAAGTTTTTTGTGTTTGAGCTGCCATCTAGCGGAAAGGTAGCTTCAATATCAATCCGCCCTCGTATATTAAAATAAAATTTTAACTAGTGCCACAAGCTATTAAATTTAGTATTTTGTTTTTGCAAACTAAAAATTTTAATTATATTTTTTTTAATTTATTAATCGAGATTGCCTCGATATCTTCTTTCGAAGATTTTCAAAAACTTTTGTTTGTTGAGGGTTTTTTAGCTAGTCTATCTATATACCTGCATTTCATTTTTTAAAAATTTCAATTAAAATCATTTCGATAGCAATATGTGATATGCCTGAATGTAATCAATGAAATGTCACCGTTCATTTTGACATTTCCTACACGTCAAAACTTCGTCGTACTTTTATCTTCATTTTTATTATCACATTTTCTATACACACATACAAATGTATGTATAAACAACTTTAAACAGTAAATACCATTTTACCACATACAACTTAATGAGTTTTCTTTGGCTCTTGATAAATTCAAATTTTATAAGAAGAAAAAAAGTTGTTTTGAAAATTATTTGTTTCTATTTACATTTGATTTTGTCATTTTAAATTTACTCTCAGACATGCATTGCAATTTTCACAACAACCAGCATGGGGAAGTAATTTGTTGTTTAAACAATTTGTTTAAAATTAATTTGTCGAGTAAATAATTACAGCTTATTTCCTGTAATTGACCTGAGACTTTGGGGTCTACAATACAAAATATACGAGTACATACATTCGATATGCACACTGCTGTGCAACAAAATGAAAATGCACAATAAGATAAATTATTTGATTTTGCGTTTAAATAAAACAATAAGCGTTTTCATACATGAATAACTTTTGTGCAAAAACAGCAATAATTAGATGGGAATTGGAATTTCAAAGTTGCATTCCACATGGATTTACAAAACAGTTTTATTGTTAGATAAATAGATTAAATATACGAGTATGTATAGGAAATTTTGTTTTTAAAAAAGTAGGGATTTAGTAATATTATTATTCGAGATATTCTTCGAATTTGGTTTCAAAATGTTTTCATTTGTTGTGGGTTGAGCTGGTCTGTATGCCTTCGCCGTCTTGTTGAAAATAAGTGTTGTCCACATCAATATCTTCCGATTTCAAATCATTATTGATAATTCAATTCCAAAGTTCGAGAAATGTACAAACCTGGGTTTCCTCAATACTGAGAATATTCACAGCGGCTCTTGAGCGATGTGCACGAGTTCGGTGCGTCACATCACTATCTTACACAGGGTAGACCACAGATGAAATAGTGAGGTCGTGTTTTGGCTTAAATCTGATTTTTTTTTATCAGATTATAAATGAAAAGAGATAGCAATATCATGGTTCATGTCATATCAGATTATCGACCGACAGGGATAGAATAGCAACAACTACAACTATAATATGATGCCAACAAGTGTCACTTTTGGTCTCCTCTGGTGCTAACTTGTTCACTAGTTATACAATTGCTGGCCTCACGACCAGGGCTGAAAAACATGACGATTTTACGTCATTTTGACGATTTTTTATAGCGAATTTCACAAAATGACGTTTGACGATTTATGTTAGTATCCTCCCTTATAGTTTGACGATTTTTTGACTTCGTTACTTTTTGCTCAACATGACAACCTCTACGTATGGCAAAATGTCAAGATCTATAAAAATATTTTTGTTTTGCGGCCAATATCGATGATATTTATGCTGCTAAAGAAATAATAAAAATTTTGAATGCCATTAACGAGCTTTACTTTTGTTTTTTAAAATATGTGCTTAATTTGATGAATAATTTAAACAAAGTTTTTCAAATTCACAACATATCCTACGAAATAACGAAAGTTTTTTTAAAATGGTTTAATAATTTTTTTTTACTAGATGATTGCATAAAAAATATGCCTCTAAATCAAATTAATTTCCATAACCATAAAAATTTTTTAAAAAAGAAAGAAGATTGTATTGGTGTGTGCGTTAAAGGAATGTTTAGACAAAATACAATTGATGTTGAAACTTTCAATCAATTTATTGATAACTGTGTAGACTATTTACGAATGGAGTTTTTATAAAAGAATTATGTAGTAAAATTTAATTATAACATTAACTTTGTAGAACCTGTGCCTTTGTCGCGTAATACTATTACGCGACGCGTTGCGTAATTATGAGTTTCTGTGGATTTAGCAATTAAGGAAAAACTAAAAAATTTTGATTTTTTTTCTAAATTTGCAAGACATTAAAATTTTTTACATTATTTTCATTCTTCATATTCTGTGGATAAAAACCGAAATTAGTCCCAATCTCTAAATCTCTCACTATTTCTCACCAATACAAAAAAACCTTTCATTTTTGGGCACTTCTGACTGTAAACTAAATATAAAATAAACTAAAATTTTTTGCAGCATTTTCTACACATTTCACTCGAAAGAGAATCTAATTATACACTTAAAAAAATTAACTAATTGATTGATTTATTTTATATGCAACTGTTTTTCAATACAAATGTATTCGAATTTAATATTATATTATATATTATATTATAAGTATTATACAGCCCAATTATGAATAAAAAATTCCCCGGGAGATTTCTTCCTTTTCCCAAAAAGGCGCTGTTCACATATAATATGCGAACAGTTACTATGTGAACACATATGTGAACAGGGAGAAATCTCCCGGGGAATTTTTATTCTTAATTGGGCTGATAATAATTATTCGTAGTAAACAAATAATAAATAATAAAAAACCAACTGAAAATATTAACAAGTGCAATGGAAAATCCGTATTTATTTGTGGTTTACTTTTTAACTGAGTGTTGGAATCAATTGAAAAACTAAATTGCTTTAATTTTTAAATTATTATTTATTCTTTTAAAAATAACTAAATGGAACATTTTACAAATAAACTACAAACATTTACTGCAAAAATATTCAGAGTGTATCTTTTTAAAAAATTAAACTCTGTTTTTCCTTTAAGATATTCATGCCTGCTTGTAATAGAAAAAAATTTTAACCGCTTACAGGTAAAATTATAATCTCTCTTCAGTTATGTCTGCTGCGGATAAACTTTGCGATTAGTTCGCCTTTTTCTCTTCTTTTGTTTTAGAAAATAATCTCAATTGTTTTTCAACTTTTAATTTTGTAAAAAAAAGTAAAAACATTAAAAAAATCCCCCTCAATCGAAAACTTTTCATTTCCTTTGAGACTTTGTGAAAACAATTAAATTTTGTGAGGATTTTGTGTGCTGCGTTCATCGTTTCATCGTTTTGCAAACTTCTTTCTCCATTTCCTTTTTTTATATTTTAGCATTTTAGCATAAAACAAAGAAAGAATTGCATTAAAATAAAACTTATTGTTATCATACAATTCTCTTCTTCCATTCTGTTGCAGCTTTCCGTTGGCATTGAAAATGGCAACCTGGAGTCTTATAATTCTGACTTTGAACTACAATTTAGTCATCCTCTTAAGAATATTGTTGGCATGTGTCGCATTGTGCACAAACCAGGTGGCAAACAAGTTGGCAACGGTTTCATGCAATTAAAATCATCCCAACAACAGCAGCAGCAGCAACAACAACAACAATCGAATGGCTGCAGCAATAATGGAAGTAACCATGGCCATCATTATGCCAGTAGCGGCAGCCACAGTGCTGGTGGTGGTTTGAGTTTAGGCGGCAGCGGCGGATTGAAAACAACTTTGAAAACTTCAACTTCTTATGGCTCGTTGTCTTCAAGTGCAGCTGCATCTTATCAGCAGCAACAACAGCAGCAGCAACAACAGCAGCAGTACCAAAATGGCCAGAATGATGATCAAAATGCGGTGCCCAATAATTTTGTGGAATTTACTGGTCCCTTAACAGGTCTGGTGTATTTGATGAAAGAACCCAAGGATCCTCTACTGCATATTTATTTGTTTGAGTGTGAGGCGGTGGAAGAGGTAAGTCCTGAAATTTTTTATACATAAATTGTAAATTTATTTAAATATCTCTTTATATGCTGGGTCGGTCATGTTTGGCATTATTTTCATTTTAATTTTATTTTTTTGTCCCTGAGAAGAAAACTTCAAATATTTTAGTTCTTTTTTGTTTCCTCAAAAGTGCATATGTTTTGTGTAGCAACATGCAATTTAAAGTGTTTTTGTTTGCGATATTTCAAATATTTAGGACATATTGGGGCCAATTTTTTGTTAAGGCGAAAGAAAATAATAAATTTCAATTGTGTGTTTAAACTAAAAATTGTGTTGTGGTGGCAGCCTTCAAAGAAACTCGTTCTTTTGAAATAAAAAAACTATGAAGAATAATTTTTACTAAACGAATCAAATGGAGTCAACTTGAATAAAACGATGTTCTATATTGCTTAAAGGGAATGAGGGGCGAAAAGCAAACGTGTAACAATAAACAAAGCGACACTTTTAACATCATTAATGTATGTGGTTTTTTTTATTTTTTATTATGGGATGTAATCATCAAACTGGCAGACACTGGCAGTGATGGAGTTTGCCAGGAGTGCGACACGACACGACATATGGCGTTTGGAATTTTCTTCAAGACTCATCTGTGCTGAGAGTGTCACCCGGGTTTTTATTTGTTTTTGACTGCAGACAGACGTAGTATTTACAACAAATTTTGTATTGTTTATAGAAACGCTACTAACTGGTTGATCTGCCTTGTGTCAAATTCTAATTGAGTAAGCTAAATTGAGTTGTGGTATGAACACAATTGAAAATAAATTATCTCAATTACGAATGCATATCAGAAGATGGTATTACAATGGACTGACAATGCCTTGTCAGACATATTTTTCTCGGACAGCTTTGTGACAAGACAGTGGGAAAGTTAAGATGCGCAAGAAATTTGGCACAAGAGATTGTGGTTGATATTGAAAACGTTATGATGTTATGAACGACTTCGTTTGTCGTCAACCATATTATTTTTGGCTTTTCAATTATTACTCATGCTCTATAAAGTTTTTTCTAAACAAAAATAATTTAATTGAAATCATTTCACCTCACGAACTTAAAACAGATTAATTAAATATCTTTGGTAGTGTCAGACCGAACGTTCGGGTTTGGCTACGGAGTTCGCCAAAAAATGGTGCTCGGCCAATGTTCGGTGCTCGGCAAAATTTTTACCGAACTTTATCGAAGACCGAACTTTTTTTTATGAAACTACGAGTACATATTTATTATCATGCAAGGCCAACTCATAACAGGTAGACTCGCCTCAATTCGCTTTGAAAAATACTCGTATCCACTTGCGATGTCAAAAAAATTTACTGAAAATTACGTCAGCAAACCATTTCACATCCGAACTAAATCCGAACCAGATGGAACAGTTCCCATTTAATGATGTCTAGATTACTGGAACAAAAAAGGAAGCTTTTGTGTTTGTATGCCATTAAAACAGGTAAAATAAAAATTCTTTCTGCAAGAGAAAGGAAAACAATTAATGAAGTCATAAATTTATTGGAATACTTTTATGAAGCCACGCTAGATATCTCGGGAGATGCTTTAACAATTTCCATAGTAATTCCTCGGTTCAAGTCCAAATACCTTACAAATGAACAGATTGATAAATCTAAAATAGAAATAAATAATTTTTTACAAGACAGTGCGATTATTGGTTAAACGTTCAAGCTGGTAAAAAATATCACAAATGATAAATCAAGGAGAAATAGAAAGTCGACAATAAAAATACCGTCTTTGTGGGAGAAACATGATGCAGCCCACATGTATCGGGTGTTTTTTTATAGAGTGATACAAGTTTAAATCATAATAAAACATTGTAATATATCTTTGATATCAATGAAACGGTCTTTATTGGATAGAAAATTTTATGACATTAATGTTTAGTTATGATTTCGGACACGTGGCCGCCACGGCTGGCGCGTACAAGGCGCAATCTGGAACACCAATTTTCACAAACTTTTCGCAGCATTTGCGGCCGTATCTCGCCGATAACTCTTCGAATGTTGGTTTCCAGGTGTTCAATTGTTTGTGGTTTATCGACGTACACAAGTGACTTTACATAACCCCAAAGAAAATAATCCAATGGGGTTAAATCACACGATCTTGGGGGCCAATTAATTGGGCCATTTCGTGTAATTATTTTTTCGTCAAAAGTTTCCTTGAGTAAATCAATTGTTGCGCCCGCTGTGCGGCATGTGGCTCCGTCCTGTTGGAACCACATATCAGCAAGATTAATGCCAGCTAATTGAGGTACGAAAAAAACTTCGAATCATGTTCCTATACCGTTCATCATTGACAATAACATTCTGACCATCATCCTTTTTGAAGACATATGGGCCAATGACTCCGCCAGCCCATAAAGCGCACCAAACAGTAATTTTCTGTGGATGTAATGGTGTTTCGACAAAATCTTGTGGATTCTCCTCACTCCAAATGCGACAATTCTGTTTATTTACGTACCCATTCAACCAAAAATGGGCTTCATCGGAAAATAAAATTTTGAACCATTATTTAAAAATTAAAAATTTCCACAATTTGCACGCGTTGCTCTGGTGTAAGTCGATCCATAATGAAATGTCAAAGCAAACTAAACAAAAAGCAACTATCAGCTGTTAAATGGGTGGTCAAATAAAGCAGTGATGCCAACTCAAAGTTGTATCACTCTATAAAAAACACCCTTTAGAAGCCCAGGAAGAACAGGACGAAATAATTGTTGAAAAAGAAATCAAGATGTATTTGACTGAACCTTTAAATCCTCGAAATGCAGATATATTTGAATATTGGAACTCCAGTTCATTTATAAATTTTTAAGCCTGTGACCAGAAAGTACCTTTCAGCACCACCAACCAGCGTTGCCAGTGAGCAGTTATTTAGTGCTGCTGGACAACTTTATTCAAACCGAAGAAATAGTCTACATGGTATAAATGCAGAATAAGTGCTTTTTTGCCATTGATATTAAATTTTGAGTACTAATATATATCGTCATATGAATTCATAAAAGCCCTAAGTTACATTGAAACAATTTTAGAGGACAAGCAAAAAAACTCTCTAATATGAAAATTTAAGAAACATTTTTCAAAATTTTTTTGGTTTAAGTTTATTTCTTATTGACGAATTAGTACAATTTTAATAAATACAATTTTCCAGGGACATGCATTTTGATACGGTGGATCGAAATCTACCAAGAAGTTGTTTTTGAATTTTTTGTAATTTAGGGCTTTATAGAATTCATATGACGATATGTATGTATGTATACTCTCTATATTGAACTCCTGTACTACTTGTATATTGAAAAACCAATTAGTAATTATATTTTTAATAAAATCGTTTTGCTATTTTAAAGTGCAATTTATCTTTTAATTTTGCATTTTTACGAAAGTGTAATTTTATTTGTTTTCAAATTAATAAAATTAAAAAAGCGCAATTGTTCAGCATTAATGACAAAAAGTTCGCGTTCTGGTTCGGGTTCGGCCGAACTTTGCAAATTTTATCGAAGTTCGGGTTCGACCTGAAAAATTTACGTTCGGTGGGACACTAATCTTTGGACTGAAAACCATATATTGCGACTGAAATTCATTTATCGCCTTTTATAAGCAGCTTGATTACTATTTGAGGTTTTCTTTACGTTCTCTTAATTAAAAAATATGTACAAAAATAAAATATTTATAAATAAAAGAAATCATACGTTGTGTTGCCTTTGTGGTGGTGCACCCACCAATTAAAAACCACTTAATTGTTCATCATACGCCAAGTGGTGCGTTTTGCAGTTTCACTCATAAAATGAAATTAATAAAAGGAAAAAGTGTTAGTTGTTTGTATTTATTATTATTTAATTAAAATAACATTCATTTTTGCATATTTGCATAATAAAATTGTATAAATTTTTTTGATATTTCAAAAATGTTGGGTTCTATTTTAATTAAAAATTTTAAGGGTTCTTGTGATTGCCAAACAAATTAACCACTAAAATAAATAAAAACTCCTAATGCAATTTTAAATTTATAAAATTGTGAATTCGGGTGAAGTTTCGTTAAAGAAATCAATAAAAATAAAGATTTTGTTTTAAAAATAGCTGTGTTCTTCATTTACTAAAATTTTTTACAAATTTGTAACAATTGTTACTAGAAAGCGTTGATTAACCCAAAAAAATTGCAACGAGAGAGCGTAGAAAGAGCGTAAAAAATTGAGAGACAGAAAAATTCTTGCAAATTTTTACAAGTAAAATTTTTACTTGCAATAATTATTCAAACAGCTGTTTTGCGTTTGTGTTTACAAAACAATATTTCTAAATTAAGTTGAAAATAAAAAAATATTTTGGAAAATTTAAGAAATTGTAACTAAATGTAAACTTTTAAAACGATAAAAAGTATTAAAAAAATAAAAAAATTATTTTTGTGTAAACGTTTGCCGTTTAGTTAGATATTATTAATGGATTATTTAATTTACTAATCCATGAATTATTATAATAATAAATATTTTTGTAATAATAAAATCGAATTTTAACCCTTTAAATATTTACTGCCTTATTCAAAATAGTTTATTGAAGTATTATATGAAACAAATTTCATAAATAAAGAAGTTTTATTATGAATATGACCATTAAATTTTTAAATAAGAAAAAACGTTAAAAGTATTGAGTAGTATCAACTGAAAAAGTATTGAGTAATTAAGAGAAGCCACTTTTTACAACACTAGTGTTTAGTGGGATATTAGTGAACTTTCGAATGGCATAAAAAATAAATTTTTAGCAGGCATTTGTTGCGAAATAATTAATCACAAAGTTTTGTGGCGCACGCTACAAAAAACAGAAGTAACTTTGAAAGTTAAAGTGTGTCTTCGTAATTTTTAGCGAATTCCGCATAATAAAGCACACAAAATTTCATCATGAGGATTCTAAAATAAACAAAAATTGTTCTCGTGACGCACGCTGCGTAATTTCAATGTTTCCAAAATAGTAAACACACAATTTTTTTACTAGAAATTGAAGTGAATTCATGGTATAAAAATAAAGCTTTCGATCACGCCATCTTCATTGACACTAAAGTAGTGATATGAAACCTAAAAATGGTTAATTTCTGGTATGAAATTAGAAGATCTGAGGTGGGGTAGGATTTTTTAATAATTTATGCATTAATGATTGTCGATATACATTTATTTTATTTATAAAATTATTTATCTAGTCTAATTAATATTCCTTAAAAATATATAAAAAATAAATGGAATAAATAAAAAAAAAAATTGGTTGTGGTGCGCTGTTTCCGGGACTTGCCCGGACTTAGCAAATATTTCAGCTAGCAAGACACTCTACAGCCGTCCTGAAGTCTAAATGGAACTTTTACATTGAAGTTTTCCATATAGAAACCACCGTCGACCCTCAACCCCTTCTTAGAGCCGTCAGTGGCAATTAATCGCATTTAAGGCCCTGTTTCGCGACAACATGCGCACCCGCCGTTGTGAAAAACCCTGTTAAATCCGGAAAAATTGCAAAATCTCGAAAGAACAACATAATTTGCAAATTCGGGGTTTTGAATTGAAAAAATATTTTGAAAATACGTATTTTGAAAATGCGTTTTTATATTTTTGGATTTCTAATACTTTTATTCGAATTTATTTTGTATTTTGTATTTGAAATAGGAAAGTTAGAAAAAAATCATTTGTATTTGTACAGTAGTTTTTCGATTTAACGAACCTAATTGTCAAGAATGTTCATTAAAGTTCTTTATATTCAGTACTAAATTAAAAATGAATAGTATCATCTGCTTTATTCAAAACTCTAACTCTAAATATGTACAGTATTTTTTAATATTTTATTAAAATTATAATAATTTAAAATAAATATTTCATTAAAAATATATATAAAGAAAAGAAACAAATTATAAAAACACAGTGCTGTTGGCTGAAGTAGTTAGCGCGTTGACTGCAAAGCAAATAATGTCTAAGAACGTGGGTTCGAGCCCAGCTTCAGACAAGTCATAACATCCAGCATTTTTCAGATGTGCATTAGAGTATGCCATTGTATTTGTTGTTGTCGGAGTGTTTAAGTGATGAAGGCATGGTACTGGTCACTAAACATTTCTGGCAGCAATTGATACTGGTGTATGCTAACGGACATCACAGCGCCCTCCTTCGTCGGTATTGTAGCAAAATCGCCGGCGAAGTAAAATAATGAATAAAATGGCTACAACAGCTTAAAAACACATTTAATGCGCCTACTTGACATCAAAGGCGCTGCAACACTGATCTAAAAACTAACACAGCGCGCAATATCAGAGTTGCAAAAATTAAGCTTTCTCTCTTTCACCATCTGTCCTCTCTCACTATCCCTTTCCCAAAGAAGGTAACACACCTACGGGTTGGTAGGCATACTAATTGCCTGAGTGTTACTTCTCTTAAAAAAAAAAAAAAAAACAAAGTAATTTATTCACACACACACACAGTCTGTTTTCTTGGAATGGATGTCTTATTGAAACTCTCTCAAAAGCATTAAATTTTTGCTACTAATATTGTTTTGCTAAAAGCTGAATTAGTTTGTACGTTCTGTTCTGTTACGAATCAGCTGTTTTGATTCTGTTGAATTGAAAAATTGTATGTCTGGTTTGTTGTTACTTTTTCGTTCTGTTCTGTTGCGGACTATTCTGTAGAAAATAGAATACAACGTTAAGTGATAGCCAATAGTGTATATGTATGAGAATTTTTTGGTGTGAAATATTACAAATTTTGTTTTAAATGTCAGAAAATATTATTTTAATGCAAATTTTTAAAAATATATATATTTTTCTTAAATAAGAGACATTTTGCAAAGATTTAAAAGATGCACTCCTATAATTACATCGTCCACTTCCACAATTTCAGACACAGAACAAGTAAGTAAGAAATGTTTTCTACAGAAAAGAACGGCACAGAACGGCAACGAAAAGTAAAAACTAATGAGGCCTTAAGCCGATTTAATAAAAACTTCTAAGTATTTAATGACATCTTCGTGTTTTATTTTGGGCTCTATAATTTCTGTTTCATCAAGCTTTTCATCATTTTAAAAATTGTATCATCGCATTCATCATCGGCTAAAGGTTTATTTTGCAATCCATCCATTCAAATCATCAGCTGCTGATATATTTTACATTTGTCGCGTTAAATCGAGTGAAAAATAAAATATTTGTTCGTAATATGAGGTACTCAGCAGAAAATATTTGGGTGTTCGTTAAAAACGATGTTCATTAAATCAAATGTTCGTTAAATCGGAAAACTTCTGCATTTCAAATACCTCTTTGCCGCAACTCTACTTATCTCAACAACTTTAGTTTTCATTTAAATTATATAAATTATACTTGCAACACGAAGAAATCATAAAATTCCTTTAAACGTTCCACATTAAGATTTCAGCTTTTTTCTTCTCAACAAAAAAAATACAAAATTGAAAAATGGAAAAATAAAAATATGATGGCTGCAAGTATTTATGTGAAAATTGTCAGTAGCAGCGCTTAATTTTTGTATTTTGTATTATTTAGTAGAACAGAAACACACAAAACACAAACTAACACTACTAAAAATTCCATAGAGAATAAGTACAAATTTTCTTTGTTCTTTTCTGTTAAACCAGAGGAAAATAATTGAAAATTTCCCAGCCCAAAAGGGTGAACTGACGGAAGAGGGAATTGGGAACAAACAGAATTGCAAGCAACGTCTGTTGTTGACAGGCAACAAGGAGCAGTGAAACAAAAAACACAAAAAGAGAGCCAAAAAAAACCTAATCGAGTGTCAGAAGGATTTCAAAATATGTGACATGCCAATAAACACTAACAAGTGGGGAAATACACAGCCCATGCAAGAGCATTAACAGTGGAACAATTAAAACATATACAAAAAATATTTATATATAATGTCTAAATTATGCAGGGAATAGAAGAAATTTACAGGGAATCTATATTATTAATAAGCAAATACGTTTTATAGATCCCTTTTACGGCCGTAATACTGAACCGAATATTTGGAAAGATTTATATGTTTTTAAATGGGATAAAATAAACTAAGTGTGCATGTGTGTTTGTCCAATTTGCTTTTCCATAGAAATGCGACAGAGTTTTAAGTTGTTTATTTAGAAAATTTTTTGTTTTTGTATTTTATCGTATGTTTTTATGTCAATGTTTAATATTCATTTCTAGAATGCGGCCGATTGAGTCGACCGCTGAAATCTTAAAAGAAATCCAGATCTCTTTATTTTGACTGATATGACGTCTCATAGCACGCATTTCCAATAGTACGATAGGCAATTTATTGCATTGGCAGTTCGAAATTGCATCGGTAATACAAAATTTTCTTTACTAAATAGCACGAGCCGTATTTTTGTAAAGAATATTCTTGATTTACAAAATTTTTTTATTTTTTCGTTGTTTTTTTCTGCGGCCAACTGCCAAATTTGTATTTAGTTGCTAATGAAATATAACAAGTGTCTTATGTCGTGTGTTCTACATTTAATACGCACAAAATTTTTTAAGTAAAAGAAGTAAAAAAAAGCAAATATCTTTAGAAAATAAATTAAAAATTATAGAAGACAGTGAAAGTCAAAAATTTCTATATGAAATTTGTAGCAAGTATGCGTTATCTAAGTCAACTATTTGCACTAAAAGCAAATATGTAGAAGGTGCAGCTTTTAGCTGCAACAGATGCACTAAAATCCCGCTACAGAATAGTAACTGGAGAATTTTAAAAAATGGAAGATGTATTATTATACGAGTATTTAACTTGAGTATATAAAAACATGTTTTAGTTGTTTTATTTTAATACTTCACCATAAATAAATTAACTTACGCTTGCGAGTTGTCCATTTTCTTTTCGCTTTATTTTAAGTTATACGGCGTCAACAATATCAAATATCAAAGCATCAACTTTAAAATCGATAGCCTGATTGCGTTTTTAATACTTGTCGACGGCGTTTTGAAAGAGTATACATTATCAATGTTTTTATTATGTACGGCGTTATGAAACACTATACTTTGTTCGAAAACAAAGCAATTGACGTGTTGGAAGTCAGCCTATATAATTCATACTATTGGACGTCCACTGTACTTTAACAAATTACATTTTTTCCAACTGGCGCCCACTGTCTGATGGCGACCAGTACCCAAAGCCAACAACAAAATTCATGTTTTATAGTTTCATGTAGAACATTGTTGCCGTTGTTGTTGTTGTTGTTGCTGTTGTTTGTTGCAATAACTACAACAACCAAAATTACAACTACATGAAAATGAAAACACTATTAAAATGTTGACGTCAATATTTAAAAGTCATACACTTGCAGACACTCAAAAACATGCACGAACAAAATATACTCATACTTATAACAAAATTAGCACACCCAAGCGTATGTAAATACCTACAGTGGCGGTGAAAATAATAGCACTATGATCAATATGAATGATTTTGCTATAACAGTTGCGTTTTTCGTTTTATTATTACAATCAAAAATATTCTTAAAAAAAATTACGACGACGGTGCCGCCACAAAAACTGCGTGTGCTGGAATTAAATTGATGTTAAGACTGCTGAAAGAAATATTGCGGAAATTATAAAAATGCAATGTCAAACAAAACTTTCGTAAAATTTTAAAAAATTTATACAAAAACCGGACGCTTGCTTCGCGTGAAAATTTTACCGTAGGTGTTAGCGTTGAAATATTGTCTGCGGCTTAGCTTATACCATGTGACAAAGTTATTCATTCAACTCTGTAAACTCTAAAATCATCTGTTATAATTAACTTGCTAAACTCTTGAAAAAGACGCTAACGCTTTGTACCAGAAAATCATGCTCTACGTGTGCTAAACTTGCAGATGTGCATCGAAGGTTGATTTCCGCTATGGTTTTGCGAAAAAATACTTGGTGTACGAATTAATTGCGATTAGGGCTCGTATTAATTTTAAAAAGTTTTAATATTTTAATTATGAAGAATTTTTTTTTTTAATTTATTAATCGAGGTTGCCTCGATATCTTCTTTCAAAGATTTTCATAAACTTTTGTTTGTTGAGGGCTTCTTGTTTTTATATAGACTAGCTAAAAAACCCTCAACAAACAAAAGTTTTTGAAAATCTTTAATATTTTAAATAACATGTTTCTTGTGCTTCATTTTTGTAAATTATTTATTTGCTGTTGATTATTAATACCAGCCGACCAGAGTGTGCTCTGAGGCAGTACTAGAAACCAAGGTACCCTCTAATATAGTGAGTGGTTATTATGTAGTTGTCGGGATTGAAGAGGTGTGACATGTGTTAATTGCACTTGGCAGGATTCGCCTCCATGCATGATACATAGATATCTATATTAGAAATAGGCAAACACGTTTTATAGATCCCTTTTACAGCCGTAATACTGAATCGAATATGTGGAAAGATTTATATGTTTTTAAATGGGGTTTTTTACATAGAAGTGCACAATCTTAATTTTGTTTCAATCGGTTCGATATTTAGGAAACTATAAGCGTTTAAAGTTGCTACTAACACATGCATACGTATTATTACACATGCATTTATCAGCTTCAACTTGAAAAATAAACAAAGTGTGCATGTGTGTTTGTTCAATTTGCTTTTGCATAGAAAAGCGACAGAGTTGTTTATTTAGAATATTTTTTGTTTTCGTATTTTATCGAAAGTATTTTGTAAATGTTTAACAATAATTTCTAGAATGCGGTTTACTGAGTCGACTGCTAAATACACTAGTAATTCTTAATTAACTATTGCGATAATAGTCGTTATTGGTGACGGATTCTGCACTATTTGCACCTTTGCAGATGCGATTCGAACTGTTTTTATTTCCACATTTTTCTAGCACATTTTTGTTGTTTTTTTCCCTCATAAATTTGTCAGCCGTTTTTAATACATCCGTTCATATTGTGGAAGTCAGAAACTACTTATTTTTGTAACGGAAATATTTATTCCACAAACGCAATTTATTTACGTAATTGACAAATTTTCTCTATAGTGCTTTTTTTACCGCAGCTGTATGTGATGTTTTCAACATAGGTAACATGTATATTTAATATATGTTTATTGCTGTAACTATGGTCCTAAAGGAACGTTTTTTTTCCTTTGCACATTCCCTGCAGGATACGTTGAAATAATTATGTCCTTTTGTATCCAACGATTCTTTAATGAATCTTTTTTTTTAACCAGCACATCCATACTTAAATGTTTTGCCCCGGAAAGCAAAAATCGTGCAAAAACTATTTTTACATAATTTTATTTAACCACAATAATTAAATATTTTCATTAAATTGGTGCTAAACAATAAACATTGTTAACAAATAAAAATCGACATTAACATATAAAAAAATTAGTATAATAAATATTTTTTCTAAGACTAAAGGCCGAGGCACATAGAAAACGCCGCGTTTTTAAACTGACAGCTAAGTTGAAATACAGGGGGCAAATTAAGGCATTCTATATGGAACGAAATTTCCATACAAATTCAAAAATTTTTGCATGGGATTTCGTTCGATATCGAAGGCTGCTGTTGCTCACAAAATGGAAAACTTAAAAAATGTACTTCTTCGGTTTGCTTTCCAAAAGAAGGGAAGTTGAAATGTGTGCCGGATCCTTTTGAAGGACAAAAACTGGGCTTTCCGAAAGACGTTTTTCGTAAATTTGGAATTTGGTTGTAAAATACTGTCTTCAGTCTTATCGCTGGCATTTACTATTTTAGTTCCATTCATTTAAAGATAATTTTATTCCTTTCCATGGAAAAACAATAAACGAAATAAAATTTCCATACAAACACGCACATTTATACAAAAAATCGTATTACTCCCATACATACATACATATGCGTGTAGGTACTCTTAATCACTCCCTGAAGGAAGCATGGGGTTATGTGTATCCATTTAAATATTTTTGTCAACAATTATGGTGTCTTTTTGGTGACACTGTCAACAATTTTTTTTTCTTTTGGTAGGTAGAGAAAATGTTTGACGGTTAAAAACAAATCATTAATTTAAAACGAAACGAAGTTCCTTTTATGTTATTTAACAATAAGAAAATTATACCACAAAGAAGACTGTAAAATATTTTATACCTTATTTTACTTTTAAATACTATTGTAAATAAATACTTGTACATGTTTGAACTAAATTCAAATAGTATTGGTGACATCATCAGAATAATTTTAATATTGACATCGTCTATAGTGAATTAGTACAGTTTTACTATGGACATTTCCCACAGTGTGGTGATATCGTCAATAGTAAGACAGTACAATCTTACTATTGACATTACCTCCATATGGTCCCACCAGAACTACCTAGTCAGTATTGACAAGACTACTGGTAGATTTCGTGGTACACCAGATGCTTCTGGAATATGTGTTTTTAAAACTACTACTAAACCGATTCAAATAACGTCTAGTCGGGTCACTAAAGTTCAACAATATTTACCATTTGGTAAAAGAATGAAGAAAATCGGCTGGCAAACAAAGGAGAAAAAGGGATCTAAAAATTTATCTTTGCCTATTTATATATAGATTACATACATATATAAACATAAATCTGTATAAACACAGTGTGTAAATGTATGCTTGTATGTGTTAATGTATGCGTGTATGTGTTAATGTATGAGTAAATGTGATTGTCTATTTTATTTCCTGTTTCCTTTTTTCATCTCGAGCTGCCTGTTTTTTCACAGTTCATGTGTTTTTATTTATTTTATTCAGATTGTTTTATTTTTATTACTGTACATATAATGATTTATAAATATGTTATTGATTTTTTAAACAAACTTTATAAACAGTATTTATTTATGACGCTTGTTGGTCACAGACAGTTTATATTTGACACAAAAGTTTGCCATTTTGTAACTGAAACTTCAAATAGACTTTCAAAAGAGTTAAGACCCAGTGTTGTATGCTTACACACAGATGTACGAACAATCATGCTGCACCATCTGTAATAATGGGTGTTGTAGATATTGAGGAATCAGAGACTCTTGATGTTCTTGGCAAGAAAATTAAATGTGATGTTCAAAGTCTATTTTGAAGATACTCGACCGGGTACAGGAGAGGGCGAAGAAGCTCATCGGTGACAGAAGGGTAGCCAACTCTATTGACTCACTGGAGCATCGACGCAATGTGGGATGTATTTAACTGTTTTATCGTTACTACACTCAAAATATTCTGTACGTATAATTAACTGAAATTGTAATTTAAAATAAATGAAAGTTCACTTAAAAACCGGTCTTTTCATTTTTCATTTAAATTGAACCAAAAGTTCATTTAATTTTTAATGTTAAAAAATTAATTGACTTGAGCCCGTAAAAATAAAAGATTTTTCCTTCGTTTGTGTAGGAGAGGAAATCTCAAACAAATCAAATAAAGCAAGCAAAGAAAGAAAATCATCACTTGAAAACAACGGACAATATTGAATGTAACCGAAAATCCGTATTAATATGTCGTTAGTTTTTTGAATGAATGTTAGAATCAGTTAAAAATAAAATTGCTTACAATTTTAAATGCTTATTCTTTTAAAAATGACTGAAGGAATGGATTACTTCTTGAATAACGTACAGTCCGTTATTGTAATAATATTGTGAGTGTACAATGGAATGTGCTCTAATTAAATCAGGGAACTTGTTCCCTAAACCCGCTCATTTTTACGAACAACACGTTCTTCGTTAAGAGCACATCCATTTGTGGTTGATATGCCAGGTGGATCGATCGCACTACGAATTACAGAGAAAATTCGTTCTTTAGCCGAACAGTTCGCATGTGGAATAAACTTCCTGCAGAGGTCTTTCCTGTTACTTTCAGTGTGGGAAGGTTCAAATCGAACGTCCACAAACACTACTCCCTTTATCCTCCTTCCCATAACCAATTTTCCTGGTTCCGGCACAATGCATTGCATAATTAGGGGTCATCCCCTGAGTGCTTGTCCAAGTTAAAAAAAAATTTTAAATTTCAGCCAATTTTTCTACAGCATTCTACGAAGTCATTAATTTTTATAGTATTCAACAGAGATCGTGCGAAAGAAAAGTTGCACTGTAAAAGAAGTGACTCAGAAAATTACTATCATCTGGTTTTTGATTTTTATTTTTTTGATTTTTCGAGAAAATGGTTTTCAAGTTGTGTTTGTACAGCCGCCTTCATAAAAAAATCATTTGCGTTTGAAATTTATTTTAAAGAAAATTTGTATGAAAAATTTGACTTAAAACTCGTTTCAAATACAAACTATTTTTTATGAATACGGGCAATAATATTTAATAAATATTTTATGGCATGTTTTTAAATTGTAATATCAAAATCATTAAATTGTAATTTTCTAAAAAGCAAAAAAAAAAAAAAATACAAACTCAAAATCTTTATATAAAATTTTAATTAAACAAAATGCTTAACTAAACTAATCACCACTTTATTTAATCCCTCAAATTAAATGCTGCTGAAAAATTACTTTTTTTTGCATTTTTGTTGCTTTTTGAATAAAAAAAATACTGGCACACAAACTTATGCAAACAGTAGTCGTAACAACAACAAATAAAATATATATAATTTTTTTTTAATACACTTTGACCTCTTGAAAACAAACTCATCAACAGCATTTTTGTTACAAAGTTTAATTGCAGTTTTCGTTACACATACACACACACACACACTCACACATTAATTTGCACATACGCACACCCACAAACATACATACATCCTTTTTTGTGTGTATTTATTTCGTTTAAAACAAATAAGTTTGTTTACACAGAACTCACACTTTCTACCGCATGCAATTACATGTGTTGCACAATGGACCGAAAATTCTACACCAGACTCTGTTTATTCGATGGATGTGTTTCTGTTTGGGTTTGTGCAAAAGGCGAAAGAGCAATTTCTGGCCAACAAATTTTCGATAACGAACGTCCCTTTAGACACTCCAATTTTCGATTTATTTCTCACTGCAACGCAAAATTCTGATGATTTACCACTAAAGTTCATTTCGTGTTCCAAACAGTCATGGTTTTGGGGTTTTTCAAACAAATATTGGTTTCTGGTGAGTGTGTGCGTGCATCTCTTGGTAATTCGTTGATTTAGTGAGTTTCTGGCTGAGTTTTTGGATGTTTTTATTGAGTGTAAAGGATGCAACCGCAACAGCAATCGCATTTAATTCAGTCTTCAAATTCGTGATGTCGACAATAATTAACTTTTGTAACACAATAATGAGGAAAAATTAAAAATATCTAAATATTAATACTGTCAATCAAAAAATGTTATTTAGAAAATTAATAAATAGCAGAAAAATTTTTTTAAAATGCATAGAAATGTATTTTAAAGAAAATTTGTATGAAAAATTTGTCTTAAAATACATTTCAAATACAAATTATTTTTTATGAATACGGGCCTTAATATACAACAAATTTAATTTTAAAAAAACGTAAAAAAATAACGATAACAAAAATTTTCTTTGGAAAATTTATCGAATAGAAAACTTTCTCTTAACTAAAATTTGTTGACAATAAGTTTTGCTAGAAAATTTATGTAACAAAAATATTTTCTTGAAAATTTATTGGTTGCAAAAATTTTCCCAACCAAAGAAAGCTATTGAATTAGAAATTTGGAAATAGCAAAATGTTTGCTATAATAAACTTTGTTAACAGCACTAATTTTTTATAGAAAATTTGTTAAAAACAATCCAAACTTTGTTGTTCAAGATAAAATTTGTTAATAGCAAAAAAGTTTTCAATATAAAATTTTTCGATAGCAAAAGTTATCTATATGAAATTTGTCGATAGCAAACATTTTTTAAATAGAATTTGTTAATAGCAAATGTTTCTACAGATAATAGTAAAAAATTTTTATTAAAAATTTGCTAATAGCAACAAAATATAAGGGCAAAAAATGTTCGATGGAAAATCTGTTAATAGAAGAATAAATTCTGTAGAAAATATATTAATAGTAATAAATTTCTATAAAAATTTTGTTAATAGCAAAAATTTTCTATGGAAAATTTACTAACAGCAAAAAGTTTTCTATATAAAATTTGGCGATGGCAAAAAATATTTAATGGGAAATCTGTTAATAACAAAACAAAACTAGTCGATTGTAGAACATGAATGTAGAAAATATGTTAATACTAATAAATTTATATGCAAGTTTTGTTAATAGCAAATATTTTTCTATAAAAATTTTTTAGTCTAAAATTTGTTGATAGCAAAAGAGTGTCTATAGCAAACATTTTCTATAAAAAATTTGCTAATAGCAAAAAAGGTTTCCAAAGAAACTTTACTCATAGCAAAAAATTTCTATGGAAAATGCGCTTACAGCAAAAAAAAATTTCTACAGCTACTTTTTCAGTAGTAAAAAAAAGTTTTCCGAAGAAATGCTCAAACAAAAAGTTTTTAGACAGTTTGTTAATAGCATACAGTTTTCTATATCAAATTTTTGAATAGCAAAAAGTTTTCAATATAAAATTAGTCAATACCAAACCATTTTCTACAGAAATTTTATTACAACAAAAATATTTTATGAAAAATTTGTTAACAGTTAAAAAATTTCTATAAAAATGTTGTTGATAGTAAAAAAAAGCAGAAAATTCTCTAATAGCTAACAATTTTTTATAAAAAAAATGAAAAAACTTGCTACATAGAATTTATTGATAGCAAAAATTATTCTCTAGAAAATTATTTTTTATAGAAAATTTATTGACGGCAAAAAAATTATAGAAATTTTAATATTAGCAACATAGTTGGGCAAAATACATGTTTTGCGGTATTTAAAATACAAAATATAAAATACTTCCATTTATTGTAAGTATTTCAAATACAAATACATTAGATAAAACTGATCAACAAAACAATTGTTTCCTTTCATAAATATCAGATTTTTGAATGTACCATCAGACAAACTGTTTCTTGTTGGAGAATAAATAAAACTTGCCGAGGAAAATAATCTTTCTACAGGTCCTGATGAGCACAAACTTGTAATAAATTCTATGAATACACTTTTTTATATTTGGGTAGCTGTCAAGAGTGATAATGTCTTTGCTCTTGTCACTGAGGAAACTGACAAATTCCAACTCCACATTTGATGTCCTAGATTCACCATCATCCCTATCTACGAAAACAACGAAATCATCGTCTTCTCTACTGGTGCTTCTACTTTTGATACTTCCAGGTGTCATTTTAAGTTTTTTGTAATTTTCCTCCAGAGTATAAATTGCAAGATTTTGGATTCTTTGCCTTTCTTTTGTCGTGATGTTTTCTGGCAGCCAACGCATCTTATAACCAGGATGATAACAAAGGAAGCCAAAATAGCTCCATTTATTTTCTTTGATAGTTTAAAAAAACTTATCGAATCTTTTTTCCAAGCTCTCTTTTTTACTAGTGGTATAATAGGACCTAAGTGTCTTAAATTGTTTCCATTCAACTGACTTAATCTTGTTGTAATAGACTTTAAAGTCGGCAAAAGCTTTCCGTAATAACAGTTGTTACCCTGAAGGTAATCTAAAGCAGTGGCAATAGGTTTCAAAACTACAATGAATTCCTCTAAATATTCCAGTTCTATAGCCGTGAAAGTGCTCTCCTTACGTAACCTAATTTGGATTTACTTTTCATAAGTTGTGCTATAGAATCATACAGAGAAATACTGCCATTTTTCGTATGTATTTAAAATACAAAATACGTATTTGTATTTTAAATACGTATTTCAAATACATGCATTTCAAATACTGCCCAGCCCTGATTAGCAATAATATGCTATGGAAAATTCGCTAATAGCAAGAAGTTTTCTATATAAAATTTATTGATTGCAAATTTTCTATAGAATTTGTTAATTGACATTTTTTACTCGAAATCTGTTAATAGTAAGAAGGTTTCTATAGAAAATATGTTAATAGCAACCGAAATTTTCTATATAAAATTTGTTGATGGCAAAAAATATTTTATGAAAAATCTGTAAACAAAGAAAAAATTATACAAAATTGTCGATTCTAAAAATGTCTTTGGAAATATGTTTCTATAAAAAATTTTAATAGTAAACATTTTCTATGGAACATTTAGTAGATAGCATACTGTACTATTAGTCTCGTCGTCGAGGTTCGATTCCTGTCTAGACCCTGGGTGCTTCTGCAGACAGCCCGAAATGACTTCGCGGCTTGTGTTTGTTCTTCAAAAAAAAAAAAAAAAATAGCAAGAAGTTTTCTTTCGGATATAAAATTTGTTGATAACAAAAAAGTTTCTATATAAACTATGTTAATAGCAAACATTTCAAATGAAAAATTTGCTAATAGCAAAAAAATTTTTAAAGTAACACTGTTGATAGCAAAAAAGTTTTTATAGAAAATTTGTCGATTTAAAAAAAAATTATTTAGAGAATTTGTTGATAGCAAACGTTTTTAGAAAAAAAATTTTGATAGCATACATTTTTTATAAAAAAATGTGTGTAGATTAGAAATTTTGTTGATATCAGAAAATTTAATTGCAAAAAAATTTGTATAGATTTTTTTAAAGAAAATCGATCGATAATTATTAAATTTGCGATGACAAACAAATTTCTTTAAGAACATTTTTTATAGAAAATTTGTCACCTTTATTTTAGACTTTGATGGTCATTTATCTTTTGGTATACAAAACGTGACTTATTCACATTATTGGTGCCCTGCTCTACTGTGGTACTTTCAGTTTTTATTTATTTAAGTAAATTTCAAATTTTTTCCATAAATTATTT
The DNA here is from genome assembly GCA_956483585.1 of Gymnocheta viridis. Classification (NCBI taxonomy): domain Eukaryota; kingdom Metazoa; phylum Arthropoda; class Insecta; order Diptera; family Tachinidae; genus Gymnocheta; species Gymnocheta viridis. The sequence continues at coordinate 14,712,743 of OY101442.1, forward strand.
AAAAAAAAAATTTTTTTTAAGTAAATAATAAAATAACAATTTCACTTTTATTTCATAATTTATTTAATCTATAAAAAAAATCAATTGTTGTTGCACTTTTGCCAAAGTCTGCTTAACCGATCGCTTGAAATCAGTTGCGTTTGATCGCAAGCGCATAAAATGTATAAATTTTGCGTGTTTGAACACGAACAAAAAAAAGGGGGCCACAATTTATGACCAGCAAACACACGAATGTGAACTCAAGTAGAGAAATGATTTTAAATCAAATTTCGTTCACAAGTATTAAACGTTTGAGAATAATAATTTCGAGTTTTTATTTTAGAAACTTAGTTTTCTCAACTGAAAAATATTTATAACTTTTAGTCAAAAGTTCGTTTCCGAATGATTTCTTAGATTTGGCTGATAAATAAGTGTCTAATATTTATTTAAAATGTACGCCGCTAAAGACCCAACTTGATCTATAAATTTAGAAACTGTTTGTTTATTATCAGGGAAACCGGAAATATGGTTAACCTAAAGAAGTGTTTTATACGCATTAGAAATAAATAGTGAAAATATGCTCTTAAATATAAACCAAAATGTCTGGTTTAAATAATAAATAATAATATACAATGCAATAAGATTTGTGTTTAAAATAAATTAGAAAATCAAATAAACAGAATGAGCAATAAAACAGCTGAATAAAATGGAAAATTTTACTTCAATTTCTAAGAACTTTGGAAAAAACAATACAAACCTTTCATTCGTAATTGATATTGTAATAAAGAAAAAATGTTAATTTATATTTTTAAAAAGCATTTGTTCTTTATTTTATCAAAATAAACTTTTGAACATTCCCAGCAGTCCGCAAGTTGTTATAAATTTAAATACATCGAATTGTATACTATTATGTCAATAGGAACATTTAAAATAAAATAGTTAAGAATACAACTTGCATCCGACTCGGATTAGAATTTTCCTATCGAATTGTAAAATTAGATGTACACTAGAAGAAATTAATAAAATAAAGGAATAAAATAAAATTTAGCCTTCGCATTAGCATCTGATTTGGATGGCTCCGTATTGTATCATATTATTATTTTAGTTTCATTTATGAATTTTGTTTGTTTTCTGTTGTCTTTTTTCCGTTATTTTTTTTTCAAAATTGTTCTTTTTAATTCAAGGCCTTGTTGATATCTGCCTTGTCAAAATTTAGAAATTTTTTCAAACATGATCCAATAATGCACGTCTGTTTAATACTCCAGATGATTTTTTTGTAGCGTTGTGTTTTTTAATGGCCAAAAATTGTGAAATTGTCAAAAGTTTTGGTGTTGAAATCACTGATAGAAAATTAAATTTTTCTTCGGTACAAAAAACATTTTAAATAGTTCTTTTTAGACCCGTTTTACTCCTCCGGTTCATTTAGTACTTTCAAACTAATTTGACTTCTACGTGTTGAACAATCGCTTTCCAGTATATCTCAACATAATGGGTGTTTTATATAGACTGATACAAGTTTAAATCATAATAAAACTTAGTAATATATTTTTGATATCAATGAAACGGTCTTTATTGGATAGAAAATTGTATGACATTGATGTTTAAATATGATTTCGGACATGTGGTCGCCACGGCTGGCGCGTACAAGGCGCAATCTGGAACACCAATTTTCACAAACTTTTCGCAGCATTTGCGGCCGTATCTCGCCGATAACTCTTCGAATGTTGGTTTCCAGGTGTTAAATTGTTTGTGGTTTATCGACGTACACAAGTGACTTTAAATAACCCCAAAGAAAATAATCCAATGGGGTTAAATCACACGATCTTGGGGGCCAATTAATTAGGCCATTTCGTGTAATTATTTTTTCGTCAAAAGTTTCCTTGAGTAAATCAATTGTTGCGCCCGCTGTGCGGCATGTGGCTCCTTCCTGTTGGAACCACATATCAGCAAGATTAATGCCAGCTAATTGAGGTACGAAAAAAACTTCGAATCATGTTCCTATACCGTTCATCATTGACAATAACATTCTGACCATTATCCTTTTTGAAGACATATGGGCCAATGACTCCGCCAGCCCATAAAGCGCACCAAACAGTAATTTTCTGTGGATGTAATGGTGTTTCACCAAAATCTTGTGGATTCTCCTCACTCCGAATGCGACAATTCTGTTTATTTACGTACCCATTCAACCAAAAATGGGCTTCATCGGAAAATTAAATTTTGAACCATTATTTTGTTTAAAAATTTCCACAACTTGCACGCGTTGCTCTGGTGTAAGTCGATTCATAATGAAATGTCAAAGCAAACTAAACAAAAAGCAACTATCAGCAACAATGGGTGGTCAAATAAAGCAGTGATGCCAACTCAAAGTTGTATCACTCTATAAAAAACACCCTTTATTTATATAACAGTGAAAGTATTTTATTTAAAGTGATTATTTTTCGAACAAATTGATTGTTAGTAGTTTTTAATCCAAAGTGATTATTATTTGTTGGCAAATGTTCGTAACATTTTTAGTCAGAAAGAATTGGACATGAGACAATATTCCAAAGGAACAAGGGAGGAGTTTAACATCAATTAATTTCAACTTACACGGCAGAACAGAAACAACGTTGTTTTTCGGGAGCCGCTACACTCCCATCATCAGTGTTCATGTGTGTTTCCATGTATCCGCCACTGTTTAGGTGGCTCGCTTGAATGTGATTTCAAATTTGTATTTATACAAATATTGTCTATAAAAAGCATACGAGAGTTATTTGTATTATTAGTTGTTTTTACAGTAAACACTGCTTTACCAATTTTATATATCCCTGAAGAAGTCACACAAAGAAGTGGTGAAATATCGGTTTTTAAATAAAAATTTTGTTAACGTTTTTTTTTTTAAAGTTGATCTATAGCTCGAGATAAATAAGATTCAGAAGGTCGAAAAAATATATAAGAATAATTTCAGTTAATTTTCCTACAGAATATTTTGAGTGTACAAACTAATTCTGCCTTAAGGGACCGGCCCATACACGACTCCACATGCACGCGCAATCGAGTGTTGGTGCCAGTCGCTGGGTCATGTATGGGCATTTGTTGTGATTGAACGGTTTGCTGTAGCGATGTCAAACAGAGTTTGATATTTTGCTGATGGCGCCAGTTTGTGGTATTGTGTATGGTGAATTTAGCTCAGTTGGGAAAAGTGTTCAGAGAGTAAACATCGGGATAAAACACATTTAATTGAATAAACTACTCATAAATTAAGAAAAAGGAAACAAGATATGTATTTTATAGTCTTTCTGAAATAAAACAAAATCATTTCTAATACATTTTTAATAAAAATATACGCATTTTCATTAATTTGTAGTTTCAAAACAATATCAATAATAAATGCGGTGCGCACTAGTTGCAACAACTCATCCGTACAAAATGTTTAAAGAAATGAATATTGCACCAGTATGTTTGTATGGTGTCTCGAGCACGATTCAACATCACTTGTTGGTGTCAGTGTGCTGGAGTAGTGTAGTGTTGTTTGCTTTAAGTAGCTCCCCCACGTTTGAAGTGGAATGATAATAGTAAAGCCGGCATAATGTGATGGGGTTTTTTCAAATATTCCTTGTTTGTGTTTGCTGGGCAATTTCACTCTCGTACATAATCTTCTCTCGGGGTGTGTTTGAGGAAAATGAATTCGCCGCAAAACCTGAGCACCCAAACAAACAGCTGACTGACTGTAAAGCCGGTGGGTGTATTTGAGAAAGTGTGTGAGTGTGTGTGTGTGTATGTTTTAAATTCGCCGCTAACAAGAAAAACAATTCAAACAAATATGTTGGCTAAACGCCACGCAGCGAAAGCCACATTTTTTTAATGAAAGATCAATCAGTTGCTGCGAGTCGTTATAAAGAAACGGTCAGTCGGTCGGTGGTTGATGGTTTAACACAAAACGCAAAATTATGAATAAAAATAATAATTTAAAATAAATTAAATAAAAGAAAAACAACAATCAATGGAGAGAGAAATGTTTACAAAATAATACTATTAATTCGTATAAATTATAATTATTGTGGAAAAAATTTTATTAACAACGTATTATTTTTAAAGTAAACAAATGCAGATGTACTGAATTAAAGAAAATAAATAAAAACTCGCTTAAATTTCAAACCTGCAAGTTTTTTTGTGAAAACAATGTTGAACCATTTTTTTTTAAGAAAATATGTTTTAATTGATTCGCTGCTTTTTTGTTGTTGTTATATTATTGCTATTATTATTACTATTTAAAATAAACAATAAATTCGTTTTTTTACGTTTTTTTTGCTTTCAACGGTAATAATCTTTTTATTATTTTTTGTTCGCACAAATATTTTAATTCTTTTTTTTTTGCTGCAAAAAATTTTTTTCCCATTTTTTAATACTTTTTTTTTGTTTTATTGTCAACAAACAACATGTTTATGTGAAATTCAATTGATTTGAGAAAAAACCAACTTGTTGTTGTTAATGAAAATATTTTTTCAATTAAAGAAGAACAAAAAAAGTCGTTACATGTCTTATTTTCTTTTTATTTTAATTTTTTGTTGCAATGAAATTGAAATGGAATAATGAATTTCAATTAAAAACGATGGATGCAAAAATATTCAATACCAAACACGTGATTAACCCAGCAAACATAACTGTTATAAATGAATTAAATTATAATTTAGGAAATGCAATTTAAAAGAAATTTAAATAAAAACAAATGTTCAGTTCTCAGTTGGCCACTTCGTTGGCAATTTCTTCTGTAACTTATTAAGCTTTCCAATTTAATTGTTTAACTACTGGAACAATAATTTTAAGTGCTTCTTGCCATCCAACAACTTGTTGTTTTGTTTTTTTTTTTCTTTTCTTATTCACTTTTTCCTATCATGGTCATTAGCTGATGTCTACTAGAGCTGTAGAACAATTGATGATACTGTCGATACTATCGATAGCTTTATTTTTAGTGAACTATCGATGTTTTTTTCCCCGATAGCGACAATATCGAAGAAATGTAATTTCAGCGCATGTGGAGCGAAATCCTTAAGAAGTAAAGATGGCCACCGCCTACGTGATTAGCGTGATAACGCATGATCGTGATTAGTTTTTCGTTTCAGTCTCGTGAGCTTGCGTGACTCGATTTTTAGCGTGATTGTTTAGTGCTTTTCTTCTTGATTGTATTTTTTTTCATTTAATTTTTCATTTATTTTGTGTTTTTTTCGAAAGTATTTCGTGAGAGTGAGCTTGCATGAACGTGGGCCAAAAATATAAGATCCTGCAGGGCTAAAATTTTTTATCGTGAACGTGCATGCGCGTGAGTGAAAAGTAACTCACGATCTCATCTCTAGTAAGAAGTCGTCGACACCGCCTTTGAAATGTAATTTTGACTGACGTTTGCTTAGTTCTTTTAAGAATTCGATAAATATCGATAATATCGATAGTTTTATAACGAACTGCCGAAATTATCGGATGGAAGGAGCGACCAGCGATAGATTTGCAGCTCTAATTTCTACCAAATGTACAAAATGACCAAAGAAAATGTCTACGATCATATATTGTCTTACAAATATTTCAGTATTATTTTAATTGATTTTCTTTTCGGCAGAAACTATTTTTTGTTATTGCCGTTTTAGAATTTGGAATTTTTCGAATTTTCGTCACTTTCCATGAAACGGGAATTAACATTTCGCACTTCCGGTTACCCGGGCGAATACTATTTTTCAAAATGAAATAAATTTATTAACTGAAAATAATAGGACGATTATGGATAGCAACCGAACTTTAGTTGCAACTAAAAATCTATGGTTGGCAAAAAGACATTAAAAAGCAGCCGAAATTGACAACTCTGATTTCCAAACGCCATCCGTAATGCCATCGCTTTCAGCAACTGAGTTTTGGTTGCCATCTACTCGTCAATGGACGACTTAATATTACTAAATAAATTGCAAAACTGGAATTTTATAAAGTAGACACTAAAGCAATTTCAAAGGAAAATTAAAAAAAAATGCAGCAACAAAAATTGCTAGTCTGGATCAGAGAACGACAAACGATACAAAAATAAATAAACTATTCTAGAATATATTGAATATATTGAATATTTTCAATATAAAATATTTTTCGTATCTATTCAATTTCATTATTGTATGTATCGGTGCGCATTTTGTTTTATACCTGTATGGATGTATTCATGTTCATATTTGTTTATATCCCTGCGCACTTTTATGTATCGATAGGTACTCCAATGACTATGAAGCACATTTATTTTCCAATTTTTGTTTGATAAATATTGCCAGAAATTTTGTCTTAAAGTTGTATTATAGATTTCGTTTCGTAATTATTATAAAACATTTTTAAGCAAAATGCGATAAAGTTGTATTAAAAAATTCGCGTTAACTTCGAAAATATAAAATTTTACTTTAAAGCAAATTTTTGCAAAAATTTTTGAGAATAGGAAAAGCTTAAAAACGGATGAAGGAAGATCCTTAAAAAAAAGGTAAGCTTGCAAAAATTTCGAAAATCCACAAAAAAGAAATTGCATAATTGCAAATTTTTCACATTTCTTGCATTTTTGAGTCTTCTAAGAAGATTTTACGGCTCTTTCAAAACTCTGCAACTTTTCGCGGAACTTCGCGTTTTTTGCAATGTGTGTGACTTTTTTGTTTTTTATAATTTCATCGACTTTTACGAGGGCGGATTGATATTGAAGCTAGCTAGCGCTCGCTAGATGGCAGCACTAACACAAAAACTTTTTTTTTAGAAATTTCGATCTGTCAAACGTCAGCTGTAAAAATTTCACCCAAATTCATCGATTTATATGTTGTAGTCGTTTGAAGTAAGCAACTTTTGTGTTTCTCAAAAAATGGAAAAAAGTAAATTTCGTGCAGTGTAGCTTCAATAATAGTCCGCCCTCGTAAGTGATATTAAACATTTAAATTTTCCCAATGATTGGAATTTATTGCGAATTTTCGAAATTTCTGCAGTTTTTCACATTCCCTGCATTTGTAGGTCGTTTTAGAAGATTTTAACGCTCTTAAAAATTTAAAATTTTAGAAAATTTTGCGAAATTTCGCGATTATCGTGATATGATTTATTGCTTCATTGAATTTTTAAGATTTTATAAAAAGATGAACATAGAATTTGATCCTATATGCATAAATTTCATTGACCTTATTTTTATGCAAACATTATTTTTACTCAAAAAGTTAATACCAAATAAAGAACTAAAATTTTTGCCTAAAACAAATATAAGTTGAAAATAAATTGTCTCTTTTTGTTATAGTTCCGCAAACAATTTTTTTCAAACGCTACAACATTGTCTCTTATAGTCATATTTATGGATGGATACCCATCGATTTATATAAATATTTGTACGTATTCCTAGCAATACAAAGAGCATTTTCTATTTATTTATACTACACCTATGGATATGCGCACTTATTTATAATGGAACCCTTTGGTAGTCATTGCTTTCTGTGAACGTATTTGTTTGTACCCCTTCATTTTAATAATCCTACACTTTTGAATATCGATATGTGCTCGTACGTATTGAAAATTGTATACCTTTGTCGTTCACTGGTCTGGACGGCAGGTACACTCAAATTATTCTGTACGTAAAATTAACTGAAATTGTAATTTAAAATAAATGAAAGTTCACTTAAAAACCGGTCTACTCATGTTTCCTTTAAATTTAACTAAATGTCCATTTAATTTTTAAATGTTAAAAAATTAATTGACCTTAATCCCGTAAAAATAAAAGATTCTTCCTTTGTTTCTAACATTTTTACTGTCAAACAATCAACCCCAAGCTCCCTAAAAATAAAAGACTTTTCCTTCGTTTCTGCTATTTTTACTGACAATAAAAATTTTTGTGTTACATTTGTTCATATATAAATGTAAATATAATAATAATATATAAGACAGGTAAAGGAAAATAATTAATAATTAATTTTTTTTTAAATATGTACTGAATAAATCAAATAAAGCAAGCAAAGAAAAAAATTAGCACTTGAAAGCAACGGACAATATTGAATGTAACCGAAAATCCGTATTAATATGTCGTTAGTTTTTTGAATGAATGTTAGAATCAGTTAAAAATAAAATTGCTTACAATTTTAAATGTTTATTCTTTTAAAAATGACTGAACGGATGGATGGATTACTTCTTGAATAACGTACAGTCCGTTACTGTAATAATATTGTGATTGTAACCAAACGTTTCCTTCGTTAATTGGTCTAAATATCCTACTGGGTTATTATCTTCACTAAACGAATTGTCCGTACAAAAGTTAGATCGATCAACCAAAATTTTATATTGTAAAACAAATTGTAAACTAATTAAACACAAACAATTGGAAGCATTTTACATTTTTATTAAAATTTGACAATTTTACGTGTAAAAATTCCAAAACTTCCAGACTCAAGGTCACTTGCATGCAAGTTGTGTGAATCTGGCTAAAAGAAACTTTTTTGAAGTTTTAACGGTTGTTGAAATTTGATTTTTTATTTGATTGTTATTTAACATCATGAAATGGATTTTTATTTATTTAACTAGGTGTTGTTGTTGTTATTGTTGTTTATATATAAATATTTCAATTTGTTTATTTATTGACTGACTCTTGCAGCCAAATTTTAAACTTAAAATCAATTTGTTTGGTTTTTTTTTTTGAAACAACGAAATCGATTGTGTTAAAAAAACTTGTATTTTGCCAAAAAGTATTTTTGTTTTTCAAGAGTGTGAAAATACAAATGTGTAGGTTTTTTTTGTATTTAAAATAAATAAAACAAGAAATTAAAATAGAAAAAAATTAAATTGAAAAGAAATAAATAACGTTTGCTCTAGAAATTAATAGCAAATATATTCGTAAGTTAAACTCGTAGTTTACAATAAGTAATATGCAAATTTTTTTTGTGGTTTTTTACTCTATTTATACGAGGCTCGGGTTTATAAGGGTTAAATTTTGTTTTTTTTAATCGGCGACAAATCGCACAGAGACACACTAGTCAGTGCAAATTTTTTTCTTAAATAACAAACACAAACCGCGAAGCCATTTTGTCTTGTCTGCAGAAACACCCAGGGTCTAGGCGGTAATCGAACCTGCGACCCCTCGACTAATTTTTTAGTACGCTCTCTACTTGACTGCCGGGTAAAATAAAATTTTTGTTATGACTTTTTTTTATAAATACTTTTACAAATTTTGAGAAATTCGCTTTTGTTTTGAATTGCAGTTAAATTTTGATTTTTGATTTACATTTGATTACCTCAATTCAGAAAAGGCGTAACTAAAATATAAACTTGAAAATATTAGACGGACGACATTTTGACGTTGAGTTTTTCACATGTTCAGTCTTGAGTTTTCAGTTTGTTGGTGATGATCGCGGTGGGAAAGGAAGTTTCGTAGTGTGTTTTTCATGTTTGTTTTCGATTTTTTTTATTACTATTTTTTTGTATTTCATCACCTAAAATGTAAAACAAAGTATCATCAAAAAAATTAAAATTTGAATTTTTTATTGATTACGATTTACTACATCGTATTTGCGTATATGTGCAAAATATTAAGCTTCTGTTAACAAAACCCAAAAGTTACGAACCAAATTCAAAATAACGTATCATCAAGTGAATGATTTTATTAAACAAAACAAAAAAAAACGTATCAACATCAGTGTTGTCAACTATTTACATAAAAAATGCGATGTCCTTTTGCTGGAAATTCGCTAGAAAGCACTAAAGACCGTGAAAATATGATTTCAATATCTCAAACAGTTTCCATTTATACAGTTTTTTGTCTCTCTTGTAAACTTATGAAAAGTGATGTTACGTTATTTTGCATTTTATATGACGACTTGTACATAATGGTTTGTTTGCTTCTCAAATTGCTGTGGGATCTAATTCATAGGGAAATATATCCTAAAAACTAATTGATTCCAATTGTCATAACCTAAATCTACATTATTTTTACAAGGTGGACCAAAAGAAGTCATCCGATGTTGTTTGGCTCTCATTGTTTTTCTAAATGAAAAACTTCGATTCTGTTTTTTGATTATGTTTATTTGAACCTTTAGAATTTTATAGGTCAAGCTGAGAAGATGATATCGGCCAAATGGGTGCCGTCACAATTGATTGCTATACGGGCTCATTTTATGGCATTTTTCATCACTTCGGTGATAACTTCGGGTGACAGATGCTCGCACTCGTCTCGAATGTTGTCCTTGAGGGCTTCCAGGGTCTCGGGCTTGTTCACGTAAACACGGGACTGCAAAAAACCGCACAAAAAAAGTCTGGAACGGTTAAATCGGGCGATCTTGCGCGCGTTCAATTGCGGCAGAAAAAACATGGCCCCATGGCGCGCACCGTCCACTGTTGTCGTTTGACCAGCGGCGTCCTCGAAAAAAATGGCCGGTTGACTCCTCCAGCGTGAACATCGCACCATGCAGTCACTTTGAGCGGGTGTAATGACTCTTCGTGCATCACTCGTGGATTTTCGGTGCCCCAGAAGCGATAGTTTTGCTTGTTCACGTACGTACCCGCTGAGGTGAAAATGAGCCTCATCGCTCATTATGATTTTGGTCGAAAAATCGTCCACTTCGTCGTCCTCAAGATAGAGGATGGCTTGGGAGTAGGTTACACGCGTTGGGCGGTCGACAGGCAGCAGCTGATGCACGGACTGGACTTTGTACGGGAACATGCGCAGGTCTTTGACCAACATTCGCCTTAGGGACGACCGGATGATGGCTAATTGCGAGGCACGGCGTCTGATCGATGTTTCTGGCGACAGCTCGGCAACAGCGGCGTTATTCTCGGCAGAACGGACACCCCAGGGCCGGCCACCCTTGGCACCGTCTCGAGTGGTCCCATAATCTTCAAGGTTGGTGGCCAAACGGCGCAGTGTTTGCGCAGTCGCTGCCGGACGACCGGGGAATCGGCGACGGAATTCACGCTGCGCCAACACCACAGACGAATTGTTACGCAAAAAAATAGACACGATTATTCCGCGTTCTTGGGTGGTGTATCGCTCTCCATGGCTTGTTCACTTGTATTCTACATCTGTCTAGTTCACAAATGTCAAAACAGATCTCACATTAAAAAAATAAGAGCATATTCCAATAGGGTGATTTCTTTTGGCCCACCTTGTATAAAAAATAATTTGAAAATTTTCAATGAAAAATATGATTTTTATACATGTGCTGTTATTTATGAAAACCACAGACTTAAACAGTATTTAAAATATCTGTAATTCGGTATCTTGAATGTGAATTACAGTTTTTTTTATATTCTTGCCATTAATTTGTAAAATCAAGAATATATTCTGAAATAACAGATGTGCCTGAATAAAACACACTTTTTTGCTATTAAAATTGGCTTCGTTTATTGATGAGTCTTTTAACGGTTCCAAAATCACACTGTAAATCCGTGATGGTGTTAGACATAAGCCGGCTCCGAAAATTTTACATTTTTGCATTTAATTGTACCAGAATTCATTTTTTTATTATTAGTTGGGAAAAACGGAATAAAAGACGGTTTTTTACCTTCTTCCAAATGACTCTTTTAGAAGTCGCATGGAACTCTATTTAAATATAAGTGTTACATTTTTGTCTTTAACACACATAATAGAGCTAATTTTCAAGTAAACAAAAAATGTGTTTAATGCATTCTTCCAATTGATAGTTTAATTATAAATTCCCCTGCGCACCTCCTCCCATCCGCCTCACAATGCGTTACGTAATAATTTGAACAGCCTCTAGGTCATCTTTGATTAAAAGAATTTATACGAATTTAGTAAATGATTAAGAATAATTTTTATTAATTTTTTTCCTTTACAAAACCAATTACGAATTTTTGTTACCCCTAAAAAAAACCTCCCAACGATCTTTTTTAACATCCCCTCGTATGAATTTCTCTGCTTTTTTTCTTTTTCTTTCTTTACAAACGTATCTGTGAGCATTTAGTTCCTAGATGATCATTAAATATAAATTAAAATTTTTCATTTGTGTTATTCATTTTTCATACTACATACAACATTTATTCATTTATTTAAAACCGAACAAACTACAAAATCATTGCAAATTTTAAAGCAAAAAAAAAAATCACACACGTTCGTCAGCATTCAGTTGAAATTGTTCTAATTAACGTTCAACATGCAACTTTAAAAAAACAAGAAAATAAGATGCAAAATTAACAGCAAAAAATAAATTAAATATTTTTTATAAATTAATAACAATAATAAAAATATTAAAATAAATAATAATAAATAGCACTTAACTAAAAGAAATATAAAAAAGAGGCGTATTAAATATTAACAGCCAAATTGAATAGTTATTTTAAAAATATTCAAATAAATCTCAAGGTGATAAAATGTCTGCTTAAAAATAAATTTAAAAAGGTTTCGTTACAAACATCAACTAACAAAGAGGAAAAAATATAAAATTTATAAAAAAAAAGAAATTTAAATAAAATTAAACGGAAAAAGTCAATAAAAATAACTCAATAAACAAATCTCATCTTAATAAACAAAAAATAATAAAAATAAAATGTATTAAAGAAATTCTTAACAAAAAATGTTTTATTTTTTTGTAATTTAAATTAAAAAAAAAGTTGCGAAATATTTAAGTATATTTTTTATATAATGCAGTGATTAAGTGTTTGTGGTATTTACATATTTGATTTAATAGAAAAATAAATTTTAACAAAATAGTTATTATTTTAAATTTTTACAAAACCAAAAGTGAGTTCGAGATTTTTTACGAATATATTTTAATTTTTTAATTTAATTTTAAGTCAACATCTTCTTCTTATTATTATTATTATTATTCTTCTTCTTCTTCTTATAAAGGGCAAACATGTTCACTGTTCCCTGTCATCGTGATACAATTTTAACGACATCGCTCAGCGATGCATCGGTCTTATCAAAAAGTCGCGCCGTATGTATTATTGATTTGAAATTTCATTTTTATTTCCTTCTTTCAATGAATATTTATTTAAAATTGTTTTTTGTTTCGACGCATGTTTTTTATTTATTTTTTATTAAATTGTTATATTTTTGCATGTCCGGTTTTCTTAATTTATTTATTTAAATATTTTTTTCAATTTAACTAAATATAAACAACTGGTGCACAATGGCACCGACTCGTTGTGTTCCGAAAAAACTAAATTTTTTAATAATTCTACTGCCTTTTTAACTTTACTTGCGATAACCGTATCAGGGATTGAAAAATTTTTCTAAATTCACAATTAAATCACACAGAAAAAATCATTGTAAAATCAACTAAAACAAGGTTGATTCAACTACTTTTGCTAACAATTTTGCTCCGTAAGCGTTTCATGTTAATTTAATATGATATTAAAGTTCAATAAAAGTTATAGTTATCCACTTTAAAGCAACTAGAAATCATGTTGAATTAATATTGCACACCAATTGAATCAAAGAGATTGTCATGTCAAAGTAACGAAATCAATGTCGAATCCACTATTAAGCCATTTAGAATTAATATTACAGCAATATTGAAATAACATGAAAAGATGTGAAAATTACAGGAAATTCCATGTTAATTTAACATGGTTCCTATGTTGAAATAACATTTACGCAATGTTGTTTAACAATGGGACAGGCAGTTAGTAAAAAGAAGTTAATTATTTTTTTTTCTTTATTCATTTATAAACACATACACTCTGGTACATATAGCAAATATATTTAGCTGTTTTTTAAATATATTTTACGATTATTAATTAAATTAGAAAAACATGTAAAGGTGGGCTTGCGAACCTTGTGTCGTATTTTGAACAACTGCAATGTTTGCTATAATATTTCGTCACCAACAAGGTTAATATTTTCTCCTCCGGTTGCTAAATTTTCCACAAAGCTTGTTAAATTAATATTATTATTGTTAGCTGCAGACATACCCGTAATGAAATTTAAAGAATTCATTTCACTTAAAATTTATAACACTTCACTTTTGACACTGCTCTTCTGATGCGATTGCTGGTTCTTTAATGCTGTAAAGTAGCGGTACTTTTTGCATTTTTTTCTCTTTCATTATGAAATAATTTCATTTCAATATGTTTCACGTTGTTTCAACATTTTTCATGTTTTTTTTTAACAAACAGCAATTTTATTTTAATATTATTTCAGTCATTTTTAATATTTCACAAATTTCATTTAACTTTTTTAACATGTTAATTTAACGTAAGCCAACGTTTGTTAATATCTAAAATTGACAAAAGTTTTTTCAAAGTATTCCAATGTTTATAACAATGTTGATTTTACAATAGTTAATCTTGTTTCAACTACATGCAATGTTAATTTTACACGAAAAACTGTAATTATTACTACAAAAACGGAATTTACAAAATTAAACATTGACTGATTTTTTGTTTAAAGTGATTATTACAAATTGGTTGTTGGTAGTTTTTAATCCAAAGTGATTATTATTTGTTGGCTAATTTTTGACTGATGTTATTTGAACTCTGTAAAAAGTAAAATTTAAAATGTACAATTTTATTTCAATATGATTAATTTTAAATCAACATATTTTAATACTAAATTAAAAACTTTAACCATTGATTAAACTTAAAACAATGTTAAAAGTAAATTCAATTGGATTTTTTCCACTTATTAACAATGACTTGATATCAACATTTCTTCATGTTGATTTTACATTTGTTTTTTTTTCTTCTGTGTGGTTATGAATATTCTGTCGAACTGTGTACTTTTTTTAAACTAAAGAAATTTTAATTGTTTTATTTTCTTTACAACAAAGAAAATGAAATAGATTCATATCGAATAATATAATTTGTTTGTTGGGATTTTTGAATAAATTTCAAAGCCTACTATGCTTATTTATACTTTTGTAATTTTTGAAATTCTCATTGATTTTTTAAAAGTTTGTGTATAAGATTAAAAAAATACTAAATACTTAAATTTATTTGCAAATATATATCTGAACTAATTAAATTATTTGCCTGCTGAGTGTAAATTACCGAGTAGCTAGGTACTCATAATATTTACAACACTAAAAATAACAGCTGGTCTGTGAAAATTTCTTTTCAGAGGCTGTTAAAACTAGAAAAATAATAATATAATTAAAAATGGAAGGATCCTGTAGCCTGTAGCTACTTTTTATCGTTTTAAAAGTTTACATTTACTTACAATTTCTTAAATATTTTTATTTTCAACTTGCTTTAGAAATATTGTTTTGTAAACACAAAAAAACAAAACAAACACAAACAAAACAGCTGTTTAAATAATTATTGCAAGTAAAAATTTTACTTTAAAAACTTGCAAGAATTTTTCTGTCTCAAAATTTTTACGCTACTTTTCATTATTCGATAATATTCAATACTTTTCATTTGGTTACTCAATACTACTCGATACTTTTAACGGATTTTTTGAATTTGTAACGCATAATTTTTATCTGCACATTGAAGAAGTTTCTTCAAAAATTAAAAATAGATCTTCAACTATTATTGGTTTTGTATGTCTTCTATTATTAAATAAAAAATAAATGTAAAGCTAACTTTTAATTTAACGTTAACAACAACTTAAGAAATAATTTAATTGTTCTCAAAAAAAAATTATTTGGTTTTGATTTGATTAAAGAATCTTCCACCTAGTTGTCTTTTTATACAGTGATGTATTTTTATGCACTATTTTAGCCACACAACTTACTTAAAAATACAACTCTGAAAGTATCGAGTAACTACTTTTGAGTATTGAGTAACCAAAAATAATTAAATACCCGATACTCGGTACCCACTACTCAATACTTTGTCAGCAATACTTTTTAGTAACAATTGTTACAGATTTGTAAAAAAAAAAATTTAGTAAATGAACACAACTAATGTATGAAAGATTGTGACAGCTGATACTCATCAAACTGAGCTGCCAACCGATTAAGAACATTAAGCGTTGCCAGAGATTTCTTGTATGCATTACAACTTGCGTTTAGTCGGCCGTAGTGGCAAGAGAATTCGCCTTAGAAAATAACATGCATGGATGTCAAAACAATGTGTTCAGAAAAAGGCGCATTTTGACAATAAAATATGATAAAAAAAAGAATGAGTCAGCTGCGCTTGCGAGTTCACCTGCTAAGAACTCGCAGTTCCTTTAAAAAGTTTTGTTAATCGTTTTTATTAGAGAGATGATGTCGTTAATTTGATTTATTTGTTTACGTGAGTTATTCATAATTTCTCCTCTTACTCCCGCTGTTTTTCTCATCGTGAGTGAAAAACTACTCACGATCGCCTCTCTAGTTTAAATTATAAAATCTAACATGAAATAAATAAAAACAAAAAAAAAACTACAAACAATAAAAATATCAGTTGTAAACAGAATTCCATTTAAATATTCCATAAAAAAATCACGTTCACACATTAAAGAAGAAAATAAACAAAAGTTTATTAAAATTTTATTAAAACTCACATTGTTTTTTTTAGTTTTAATTTAAAACTAAAAAAACAAACAATGTACGTTTCTCTAAAAACAAATACTCGTTCGTAGTTAAAAAAAAACTTCCAATCAAACTCGTAGAGAATTAAATAAATGCCTGTTATTTGTAATGAATTCTTTCTTACATTTACTCCAATCAATATGAGTAAATTCTACTTTTTATGGTCATTTGATTTTATGCAAAATGCATGACAAATGAATAAATTTCAATTTAATTGGAAGAAGAAAAAAAAACTGATAAAGAGATTTTTATTTATTTTTTAATATCAAGTTGCACGTTATTTTGCACACAACCTGGAGGTGCAAAATAATGGTTGATTTTCTTCAGTCACTAAAGTGCCGCAGAGAAATACTGAATAATTAAAGAAATTAAAAGAAATATGTAGTTAAAACACACATTCTGCAGGGTTCTGCTAAAAATGTTTGCTTGTATTCTGGCGAAGACGACACTTTGGTATTTGAAATAGTAAAATTTTGTTTATAGAAGTTATTAAAATGGTGTCGTTAAATGCAACTGAATAGTGGTGTTAGTTGTATATTTTAATACGAGGGTTGCCAATTATGTGGCCAGTCTGAGAGTAGTTTGTTAGTGAAAATGTCTTTTCACAATATTAGTATTTATAAGGAAAACTTTTGGCCTCATTTTTTCAGTTTGTACTGTTTGTTTGGTACAATTTCTTTGTCAATTAATATTTTCATTGAATCAACTTTAATTTTAATTTATTGAATGAGATTCTAAAGCAGTGCTATCAATAGATTTTAAATCAAAATACTATAAAATGGTAAAAAAAAAATATTATTTGTAATTAAATTACTTGTATAATTTTTAATTGATTCAATAATGTTTTTTAATTAATTGTATCAAACTTTTAATTGATCCTTATATTTTAAATTCAGTTATTTCTTTGGTTAATTTACTTTTTAATAAACATTTTTTTTTAATATTTTAAAAACGAGCAGAAACAATAGATTTTTTTAAATTTTATTTCTAACATCGGGACCATACGAGCTTTTTAAAAGCCAACGTATCTATGTTTTTACAATATTGTTGTAGCATTATTTACTAATTAAGAGGATTATATTCACCTCTTTTTACTGTTCTCGTTTGACCCCTGAAATATTTTAAAAGCATAAATTTATTTTTAAAATGATCGGTTGACCCCGGCCTTATCAAGTACAGGGTGTCCGCCGGGAAGGTATACTACTTTGTTTGTTTATAATTTTCGATTAAATGAAAGAGAATGGATCTTCTATTGATAAATGTTTTATTTAATGTCGGCAATTGTGTATGGAATACAATATCAGATAAATGTCCGCCTCTGTTAGCCTTACAAATGCGAGTCCTTTTGAGCACATTTTTCATTACATTCTCACACATTTCACGCGGCATTTCATTAATTTCATCACGAATATTTTGTTTGAGTTGCTCAAGCGTTTCTGGTTTGTTTGCATAAACCTTGCTTTTCACATATCCCCACAAAAAGAAGTCCGGAGCAGTCAAATCAGGCGCCCGTGGAGGCCAATCAACATCACCATTTCTTGAAATAACTTGTTGTGGAAAGAGGTCTCGCAGTAATTTTCCATTGTAATCCTGGCTGTGTGCGATGTGGCACCGTCTTTTTAATACCACTCATTAATCAAGCCCAAAACATGCAGTTGTGGCATTAAAAAGTTTTGAATCATATCACGATATTGCTCCCCACTCACAGTTCCGTTATGTCATTTTAATTTTCAAAGAAGTAAGAAGGTCCAATGATTCCTCCTGACCAAATTGCACACCAGACTGTCACTTTTAATGATGGATGCAAAGGTGACTGATGAATAATTTGAGGGTTTTCCAGTGCCCATAACCGACTATTCTGTTTATTCACAAATCCATTCAAATGAAAATGTGCTTCGTCACTCATCATGAGTTTTTCATGAAAATCGGAGTTGTCATGGGCGAACTGTAACATCCTATTGGCATATGTATCGCGGCGTAAATGGTCTTGTGGAAGAAGCTCTTGTGTCAACTGAATCTTAAATGGAAACAAATGCAAATCCTTGTGCAAAATTGTGGCCAAAGTTGTTCTTTGAAGACCAAGCTCCTGAGCACGGCGTCGTCGAATTGAGGTTGATGAATTGTTTTGAACACTTTCTTGAGCAACAGTAATGTTTTCAGCCGATCTTGCCGTACGTTATGGTCCATGCTTGGCCCTATCACCTACAGATCCTCTTTCTTCGAAATCATTCACTACACGATAAATGGTGCGTTTTGTTGGCACGTTGTTTCTGCCAAAAATTCAACGTAACTTTCTAATCACGTAACAGTAATCAATGATTGATTTTGATAAAATGTTTTAACGATTAAAAAACGTTGGTTTATCGAATATTCTTCCATAATAAATTTGCCACGTGTCTACTTCACGACTGCCAAATATGAACTGTCAAGACTAATGTTTACCAAAATGGCGGCAAAACAAAGTAGTATACCTTCCCGGCGGACACCCTGTATGTACTGCATTTAAATTTTTATTTTAACTGTAGTTCGGACGATTCACTAATCTGGACAGTAGCTGAAACTATATCTGTCCGGATTATGGAGGTTGTACTGTAATTTCAATGCGTTGCTGCGTCCATCTATCGCACCTATTTTGCTAATCGCATAGTTTTTACTTGTCATCTGTCAGGATAGTCACAGTTCGAATCATTAAAACTGTTAAAATGAAGGCTTATGGAAAATGAAACGTCTTATTCGAACACTCTGTGTATAAAAACAAAGTAAACACCAACCAAACTTTGCAATTATTTTAAATAGAAACTTTTATTTTGACCCACTTCCCGTCATCAATTTTCAATTTCCGTTAAAATTTCTGTTGATTCTTTTACAACTTTTCCCATTTATCAGCAGATTTCTGTTGTTGTTGTTGTTTGTTTGTTTTTTGGCAAACGTTTTTTAAATTTAGCAAAACGGAAATCAATTTTTAATTGTTTTATAGGAAAAGCGAAGAAAGAGCAACCAACAGGCAGCAAAAACACTTAAGGTCAAACTTTTTATTTTTTTTAACTCATAACGCACGCAGCAGCCGCTGCTGCATATGAGTGAGTGAGTGTGTACTGACTCTGCTACGGCTGAGATAATTTACAGACCAAGTACAAGTACGTACACATGCCAATTATTATTCGAGCACGAGCAAGAGCAAGTTGCAAACAATTTATAGACCAGACCAGATCAGAGCAGAGCAGTGTGCAGTTTTTGCAAAACCAATCATCATTCGTATGATTGTATAGAATTATTTTTACAATATTTATTAATATTTTCTGGTTTCACATTTGCCTTTAAGTCTTAATGAAATGAATTGAATTAATTTACTGTAAAGAGATTTTACAAAACTTTATCGTCGTTTTATTTGTTAATTATAATTTCTACATGTTGTTTTTTTATTGATTGCTGGTTTAAATAGTTTCATGACCCTTTAACTTTTTAAATTAACTTTTTTTTTCTTAAGGTGCGAGCAAAAAGCAGTTTTATTTTTTTTTAATAAAATATAATTTTAAATAGTATTTAAATCTTTCAACAATTGTACTTCAATCGGATGATACAAAACTGAAAGTAGCAACTACGGGGAACACAACTGCGTTGTCAGTGTTTCATTTCGTGTTTCGATTTTCTTTTTAAAGGAATTGAAATTTATTAACGAATAATTTCGCCCCCCAAAAAAATATAACATTTTCTTTACTAAATTTTTAAAAACCCTTTTAGACTGGGAAAGTTCACTTTGCAAAATCTTTGAGTTTATCGGGGTTGTCACAGAAGCCAATGTAGTCGGAATCGGATTCGAAAAGGCGACAAAAAATACTCTTGTATGATGAATTTCAATGTTATAGGTTTTATGTTCAAAACAGATTTTAATTCTAGATTGAATATAAAACCAATAATATTGATATTCATCATACGAAATTAGTTTTTGTCGTCTTTTCAAATCCAATTCCGACTACATTGGGTTCTGTGTTTGCTAAACGCAAAGTTTACTTTAAAAAAGTCTTGGATTTTCCTTCAAAATTTCTTTAATTTCTGCACAACCAAAGTTTACTTTGACCAAAGTCTTTTAAATTTTCCTTTAAACTTTCTTTAAGTTAAGTTTACTTTGACAAAGTTTGTGTTTTTCTATTTGATGAACATGCAAACCAAACAACACACACATATGCAACCAAATGCAAGTATGTATGTGTAGACCACGAACGAAGAAGAAAGCAACTTTGAGAGTACATCAAATGATTCCACTTTAAAATATTCCATTTTTTTACATCTCAAAATGAATCCTCATGTTGGAAGACCCTGTGCACATGTACTTTGGCTTCAACACAAATAATTGATTATTTTTTTAATTGATATTTACTGTTTGTTTACGGTTTTTCCTTGTTCACAAGGACCCTCATTCAAAGCAGATGGCTGTCCAGCGTCTTGCAAATACTAAAAGCCAATTGATATGATACACAAAACATGCATGTATGTATTTATTTCATGTCATGACATGACTATTTATTTACATTTGCCATAAGCAGTACACCTAATACTGTTTTTACGCGATAGATATGTTCCTCGAAAACGCACTTAAAAAATCGTGTAAAAACAGATGGAGTATTCATATACAGCCTAATTAAGAATAAAGATTTGTCCCTTTTCTCAAAAGGGGCTGTTCACATATATGTTCACATATCAATTGTTCGCATATTATATGTGAATAGCCCCTTTTTGGGAAAAGGGAAAAATCTCCCGGGGAATTTTTTATTCATAATTGTGCTGATAAAATTACGGGATTAGTTTCACGAAAATATAAAGTATCAGGTAAAGATAAGATAATAAAACACATATTTTATTAAAAAAAAAAACAATAAAAAACATTACATTTAGAAAAAGAAATGATAGAATTTAAAAGCATAAAAATTAATTTTTAATCCAAATCCTTTTCTAATAACCGCATTCATTTACAAAAGACATTCACCTTCATTTTCCAAATCATACTGAATTGGTGGTAAAGTTTCAGAGATTTCAGTCACAAATTCCCTTAGCAATCATTGACTTCCTGTTTTGATAAGACTATTATGTCATTCACTATAATTAACCACTAATAATTTCATTATTGGGATTACGCTTGTGA
This sequence comes from Gymnocheta viridis, assembly GCA_956483585.1. Lineage (NCBI taxonomy): Eukaryota > Metazoa > Arthropoda > Insecta > Diptera > Tachinidae > Gymnocheta > Gymnocheta viridis. Next base: position 14,734,289 of record OY101442.1, read on the forward strand.
AAATGATCACCCAATTTAGCTGCCACTTTGGAGTCCTTATTTAACTATGGATGCAGTGAGGGAAAGAATCTCTTCTGCCATCTTGACTAATTTCTTTGGTATCGGGTGTCTCAAGCGCAAAACCAATGAATGATTTTATCATCGCTAATAAGTGCCTTATTTAACAATAATTCGTCAATATTTGCAGACGATAAATCATCAAAGTCCAACATCATCATCATTATGGAATACTCAATCGTGTTAGAAAGCACTGGGCCAGCGTTGCCAGAATGACGATTTTATCATGTCTTTGGTGATTTTTTTAACCAAAATATGATTTGATGATTTTTTTTTCTCAAATTATGATTTCTAATTTGTAGAAAGTATGACTTTTTATTTCAAGTGTGTACAATTTTCATTGTAATTGTACTACAAAGTGAAGTTAAGTTTTGTGTCAGGATACTTTGTTACCTTGTAAAAAACGTATGTACATACTCGTATGTTCATAAAAACGAAGAGGTCTATCTGGGTCGTTTTCTATCTCAAAACTCATTGAAAATGATTTTATTGAAAATTGTGTAGCATTCTACACTGAGTTATGTAGACAATGTTATGTAAATGATTAAAATGACAACGATATGTTTCTTAAAAGAGCACTCATGTTTTGAACCTGTGAAAATTATATATAGACAAGTTAATTCCTTGGCCGGCTTAAGTACACAATTTTCCAAATTTCATTAGTGAAAAGGATATTCAAAACTTAGATGACGAATTTAGAGAAGTCCGTTTTATAAAATTCAATGACTATTTTACAACTCTAGATAATCTTAGCTATGAAGAATTTTGGTCAAAAGTTTCAAAAATAACCCGTGCTAACAAAATTCTAGCTTTTCCGGTCCTGTCAAAAATTGTTCAAAACTTAATATGTCTTCCCATTTCTTCAGCAAATGTTGAACGAATATTCTCAACAGTCAATTTAAACAAAACTAAATATAGAAATAGATTAGACAACAGCACTCTCGAAGGTATCTTATATGGAAAAACATTACGTAGCAATAAAAACCTGCTCCTGCTATTATTTTAAGATAGACCAAGATATTATTAAAGATATGAAACCTTTGTATATATTATAGTTATAGTTCTTAATAAAACTTTCTTCATGGTACATGTACTTTTTCATCTGAATTGATTTTTGTTTGGTTTTCTTATAAGTATAAGTAAATATTTTTTTTATCTAAATACATACTGTCATTGTTCTAATGAAATTAGTTGTGTGTTTTTCTAAGTTTTCTGTTTGCTGGTTGGTGAATGTGTGATCAAAAATTAATTTTTTTTATTTTCACTTATTTTGTCGGAACAATGACGACATGAATGACATGTTTCGCTATAAGTACTTTAAACAATAATAATTTAAATACACATGTAAATGTCTTAAATAAAATTTTGTATTAAAAAAATTATAATTCTTTTCCAAAAATATGTTTTTTTTCGTCATATGATGATTTTCTTCTCAAAGCTTCTAGCAGCGCTGCACTGGGCTGCTATTTTTAAAGCAATCTGGCTAAACTGTTCTCCAACATGCGTTTAATGCTGCTTCTTTTAATTCTGATAGCACTGAGCCAACCTGTTTGATACAGTCCATAATAGAAAATTTCTTCTTCGCATTTTCCACATGTTTAGACTGTTTTAATACAAATCAAATCGCGTAAAAACAGGATTGTGTGTATTAATTTACGAAAAACTTTTAAATTTTTATTTAAAAAAAGCAACCAAATTCGAATTAAAGTTTTAAACGAAGAGCGAATAAGAAGATTAGTATGTATAACCTCGAGTTTAACGCAAAATAGAATTAAGAATAGAATTATAAATATAGTTGACGCCCGGCAACTTGTTAAATTTATCTACATATTTACAAAAAAACGAACTTAAAATTGACAATAAAAAAAACGTTAAAAATATGCAAATCAATGTAAAAAAAGTAAAAAAAAACGTTAAACGTGTAGAGTATTTAGCTCGTTTTTGAATACTGAATACATATTAACGTTTTCGGGATTTCAAGTTTTTTTTTTGTGAAATCACAAGAAATTATGTGATTAATTATGTTTACTAATAATAATATTTCAAGTTTTAAGCAAATCGGCAACGAACTTTAGAATAACATTTAAATGTTGCTTGTAAAATAAAATGTATGTGACTAAAAAAGAAAGCTAAAAATACGCTCTTTTATCACGCACTAAAATAATATTAAATAAATAAATTGTATTGTATTATTTACGATATAAATACGTATGTGTGTATGTATGTGTGTATGTATGTAAATAGCAGTCGCTTCACTCAAAATACTCCGTGCAGCATTTTACAGAACAAAGCTTTCGTAGTTCTCTCGATTTTTTCTGCTGAGATCTATTTTCCATTTATATTCACTTGATTTTTGTAGCTTAATCTCAGCAGCCAATGGTGCTGGAAAAAGCCAAAGAACTATTTATTTATTTATTATGTCAATAGATTTTTACACCCTTACAGACTAATTATGAATAACAAATATAGAACTATACGAGTATATATAAAAATAATTGGTTCAACAATTTAGATATAAAGTAAGATTTCTCTGCAGTACGTCATTACTCTCTAGATTAGTCCATAATGTGTTATAGTGCTGGCAAATTCTACTAATTTTCATTACACAATAATATTCAATACTTTTCATTTGGGTACTCAATACTACTCGATACTTTTAACGGATTTTTTGAATTTGTAACGCATTAGAGAATAATTTTTCCATATTATTCTTACGGGAAATAGAAAAACGCGATGCGGACAGTCTTAATATTACTATTAAGGGCTCAACTTTTAACTGGCATCTTTTTACATTGAAACTTTTAAGTTTGTTTGCAAGGAAAAAAAATTTTTTTTAATAACCCTAATACATATATAATGTCAAAAGGATCCAAGTTTCGATTTAAACGGCTAAAATGAAGGATGAATTGGTAAAATAAAAAATATCCAAATCTTAGATTTTTTATCAAATAATGACAGAATTTTAACAGACTTGTAAGCTACGAGTGCTTAGATGTACTTCTGTTGAAGTGTTGAAAGGTATTTAATGAAAAAATGAACAATTGGAAAGTGCCAAAAAAAGTGCTAAAATGGGCACACTGATAAACACATAAAAACACCTTTAGGCTAGCTAGGTTCGATTCCCAACAATAACTTCAATCTGCTTTAATACAACAATTAAAGGTCCTTGTTACTATGCTCGGCAAATTAAATTTCAGTACAATTTGTAAATGTATTTAATAAAAAAAATATAAATTAAAAATCTGTGGTTTCAAAACGATTTGATTTATAAAACCGGTTTAACGCTATCGCCTAAAATTTTAATCAAACTAGAATTTTAAATGTTTTATCAATCTTTTAAGTAAATTTGTTTAACTTGTAATTTATTTAAATGCCAGAATACCAGTCGTTAGGAAGGCATTAGTGTAAATTAGTGTAAAAGCGAATTCTCTAATTATAAACAAAAGTGAGAATTTAACGAAACAAAAAAACAATAAAATTATTTTATTTTATTTGATTTGATTTGGAAAAAAACTTGTATAATAATTTACAAGTTTTTAGTTATTTTTTGTGTGTTAATTTTGATTATTTTCGTCTAGAATTAAATTATTTGCAGTTGTTGTTGATGTCGTTATTAAGCATTCTCATAAAATACGATATAAAACATAAATATTTAAATTTTGTAAAGGAAACCAATAGTGTCCGGCCGAACACACTTTTTCAAATCTGAATCGAACCCGAAGTTCGGTAGGTTTTTCAGGTTGCAGCCCAAGTCGTAAACAACTTTTTTCTTTATTAAATAGAAACAGTTTTTACTTTTGTGATTTATTTATTTAATAAAAACAAAATTTACACACATATCGTTGCCTTAATTAGGAAAGGCGTATCTAACATGTACAAAATGTTGAAGTAGGAGACACTAAAGCTGGATTCACCCATAAAATATTTGGCCGGACAAATTTTTTTCATATGTTTGAAGAAGAGAGACTTCAAACTACATATAAAAAATTTGTCCGGACAACAATTTTTTGGGTGAATCCAGCTTAAATTAATTTAAAAAAAACACTAAAAAAACAGCATATAATTTGAGAACTAAAGGGTGTCCCAAAATTAACGCAAGATTTGAATTAAATAGAAAACAAAGTTTTTCGTTTTTTCATTATTTTTAAGATATGAAATGAAACGAAAGCACGTTGTTCTGCCGTGTAAAGCTTCATTTTTACAATCCCTAAACTGTCAGCTGTCAAATTGGTTTTTTAGAGATACTAACACGTTACTGCACAAATGGCGCAAAATTAAAATCTTACGTCAAAATAAAAGGTTTTACATATCGTTACCTTAATTTAGAAAAGGCGTATATAACTTGAAAAAATACAAATGAATCTAATTTATCTCGAGCTAAAGGTAAATTTTTTATAAAAAACGTTTATATAATTTTATTAGATAACCGATATTTCGCCACTTCCTTTTGTGGCTTCTTCAGGGAAGAATATTTAGACATGAAATTACTTTAAATAAAATAAACTAAGGGCAATGTAAAGTATGTGTAGAGGAGTTGGTCCGAATACAAGTATCATATGTAATTTTTAAATCATAAGAAATAGAGTAGTAAAACAGTTCTTGGGGAAAATCGCGGCATTCGATATCGAGCGAAATTTCCATACAAATTAAAAAAATTTTGTATGGGATTTTACTCGACATCGAACGCCGTAATTTGCCCCCAGCCCTGGCGTCGTTGGCAATTATTTTTTAAGTGCAACCAGGTCACTGTTGTTAGTTTATTGGCCTTCGAGAGTTTGGCGTCTCACTCTCGCATGTGTTAATGGTGGAGACCATAAAAACTCTAGGAGTGGATCTTAAGAATTTCACTTTCTATACGAAAGTATAGGTCGCTTGGCAGTTTCTAGAGGAAGCACCTATTCGTGGGATACCCTGGCAATTGGCGTACTGCTATGTAATTTTTTATTTTTTAAAATAATTAATCATACAAAATATTCACCCTTATTCCAGTTGGCAACTGGAATAGTCAATCACACTTATTCCAGTTGGGGACATCGACGTCACGTTAACACAATACCAAAAATTGGAAGAAACCGAAGAAACCTACATAATACTTGAACTGAAGTGGGAGAGTTGTTTAATCTGCGACTGCCGTAGCACAACCAAAAGCTGATTTCTATTTATCGGACGATTTGGTGAGAAACTTTCAATTTCGATTCCGTCAAATTCTTGTGCCTCTGCTTAACAAAACATGCCTAAAAACGCAATCGCTCTCTGCCTGCGTTTGAGAACATGGAAAACTAAAAATATATGTATGTATGTAATGTCTAAATTTAGCTTTTCACTTCAAATCTACGATGTTTTGAAATTAAAACCGGTCTTAGTTTCTATTTTTTTTATAATTTACACTAATATGATTAATTTGTGAATAAGTTTTCCTTCAATAATAGATTGCGAATTTACATTCTATTCAAATAGGAAAAAAACCGAAAAGTTAATAATATAGAGAAATTGTTTGAAAAAAAAAAATTGTAAGTCATCATTGATCACACAATAAGCGGATGATACAATAGAATTAAATTTTCATTTTATTTATTATAGAAACAATTATAAATTGTGGTTTCTACGATCGATCTCTCTCTCTCGTTGGATAAATACCTTTATTTTTAACACAAAAAAAACTATTGTGATTTGTTCATTTTCTTAAATAAAATTTTGCAAAAAAAAAGAAAACTTTTATTGCTGGCTGAGCATATAAATGGCAATTAATTAATGGCTGACACATTTCTGGCGATTTTCTGTTTCTTGTTGTTGTTGTTCTGGCTCTTTATATTCGTTGCAAAATAACGGGAATGCCGTCGTTAGTTTACCATCTTCTCTTTTAAATGGCTGCCAAAAAGGCAACACGACCTTTTTCTATTTTTATTTTTCTTCTTCATATTTTTGTTTTTGTAATTTCAATGCAAAATCTGACTAGAAATTAAAATATTTAATAGCTTGACCTTTTTCTTAAGATTTCTCATTTCATTTTATTAAGAATTTGTTTTCATTTACATATTTATTTTTTTATTACACTTGCAGACAAAACAGCGTCTTCCTTTAAGTTTTTTTTTCCTTTTTGCTTTTTTGTGCTATTTAGCAGATGACCTTGTTTTTATTTTAAAGAGAAATACTTATACATACAGTAACTCACATTTAAAGTCGGGCAGATGGATGGTGGAAACTTTTAATCAGAATATTTAGGCTCTGATGAAGAAACTATGTATGTTTTAATCTTTTCCGTTTTATCACAGAATATCTTTTATTCAAAAACAAAAATAACAATATATTCTAACCTATCTTATTAAATGTACAGGATGGATTAAATTAAATAAGGTCACTTTTCAGTCTCACATTTAAAGTCGGGCACTGAAGAAAAAACTCACTTTATTTCTTGACAAAGCTAATTTAATACTTTGTTGCGCCACCATTTTGATTTTTAACTGCTTGTAAGCGATTCGGCATCGATTGAACTAATTTTTTGCACACATCTTTACTAATATTACTCCACTCTTCCTGCAAAGCCATTTTTAAGCTTTGAATTGATGTGCACTGCCTATCCTGCATCCGACGACCTAATTCATCCCACAAATGCTGTATGACATTGAGGTCAGGACTTTATGCAGGCGTTTTGATTACCTTCGGATAGTTATACGGCAACCAACTCTTTACATCATACGCCGAATGTTTTGGATCGTTGTCCTGGTAGAATTGAAAGTTACTTTCTATGCCGAGTTTTCTTACGCAGTCTTTGAAATTTTGTCTCAATATTGTTAAATATACATGTTCATTCATTATTCCATCAATGAAATGCAAATTTTCAACTACCGAAGCCGCCATACACCCCGAAACCATAACGATCCACCAACGTGTTTAACAGTTTTTCTTAAATTCTTGCCTTTCAGCTCTTTGTTTGGTTTCCGCCATACTTTAACCCTTCCATCACACCCAAATAAATTAAATTTTCTTTCGTCAGTAAACAATACCTATAAATTGATTGTTTAACCCATGATTTTGTTATAGTTGCCTTTACTTAGAGTGCTCTAAAAGTCATAATCCTTTGTCATATACTGACGAGCAAAAACAAGTCGCTCATTAGAGGCTCCTTCAGTGCAACTCGGCCATGAAAATATTTTTTTTGAAAAAGTCCTCTTATGGATTCAGGATTAACCTCAATCCCAGATGCTTCTTTGACCATTGCAGTCAATTTAGGAGCAGAAATAAAGGGAGTTTTCTTCATTTCCTTTAAAATCCTACTCCCATCTTTGGTATAAAGCTTCTTTGGCCGAGCGCCACGTTGTTTATTTGCAATTAAACCATTTTCTTTATATCTAGCGAAAATATCATGAACTGTTAACTTGCTTTTTTTACTAATATCGCTATTTCTCGTTCAGATTTTCCATCCAAGTGCAGTTGAATTACTATTTTGCGTTCTTCCAAGGTGGAGTAATTAATATTACGCGACATTTTGCAAAATATTTTCATAAACTTCACTGAATGATTGATTGACAAGGAAACAATGAACAATAAATACGCAAACAAAAAGTGAAATTAAAAAAATAACGGAGTCTTTGGCATTTTTGCTTGCAAAAATCTTAGTTGTCCGACTTTAAATGTGAGACATAAAAATGACTTTTTCTCAGTTTCTTTCACATGTACATTTTATAATGGAACTTAAACGAAATTTGTTTCGTTGTTTTTAAATAAAAGACATTCTGTGACAGAACAGAAAAGAGTAAAATTAAATTTATTATATCAGAACCTAGAAATTGAGACTAAAAGTTATTACCATCCATCTGTCCGACTTTAAGTGTGAGTGACTGTACATACATAAGTACGTATAGTGGTGGCTTTATAACTAGAAACGACCTTGCAACAATTTTATATGTTAACATAATTTTAAAACTTTTATTTATTAAAAAAAATTCATTGCGATTTTATTTTTTTAACATAACGTTTCTAGTTATGTATCCACCACTGTAAGATTAGTTGTGGGAAAAATCTTAAAATAAGAAAAATCAAAAGACAAGAAAAAATATCCAAAAATACATTTATTTATGATATCACGTTTTGATTTGATGATTTTCTCAATCATTGTTCTGAAAAATTAGCATTCAAAGAAAATCTCTTTTTTAAAGTCCTCATGTTCTGTCTGTGATGTTTTCAAAAGAAAACACTGGGACAGAATAATACACACAGATACTTAAATTTTATATGGCATTTACACCAGACCAAAATCCAATAGATTTCAATTGAAATCTTTATCAAAATCTATACCGTTTACACCGGGTTATTTGTGACATTTTTAAAAATTTCGTATTTATAACAAAGGCATTTGATTGGAATTTTCAATTTCAATTATAAAACTCTATACAAAAATTATCATTCAAACGCGAGAAACAGCAGACGAGCACACCCTTAAAAGATTTGTTATTGAACATCCTAGTATTTTTCATGGTAGAATAATGCAGGTAGTGTCGAAGCGTTAACGGACTTTTTTGTGGGTTCGGGTCTGTCAAAATTTGATTATGTATTACTAACACACACCCACACTGCTAAAAAAGCACACTTTATCACTTGCTTCAAATGCAAATAACAAAAGGAAAAGAAACAAAATTCTTTATAGAACAGAAAATGAAACCATTTTACCATTTTTCTTTTGTACTTTTTGACAGCTTCGATCCTAAAAGTAGTGTTGTTGCAGCTTCGTATCATGCCCTCAACTTTACTCTCCATACTTTTAACATATTTTTTTCAATATTTTCTTAACATTTCCCATTGCAGATAATTTTGCTCACAAAACACACTTGTGAACAGTGTTGCATTTCTAGATTTTACTAACTTTTATAGCGATTTCGTACTTATTGAACAATAATTAAATTAAAATTTTGTATGGAATATTGAGGCTCAATAATGGTATTTATTGTGATAATCTGAACACCGTATAAGCTAGCTACATATTTGTTTCTTATGTAAAGATGATTTGTTCTCTAAAAAAAAAAAGAAAATTTCATCGGCTTTAATTATCGTTTGTACACTTAATAAAGTAAAAAATATATAAGAGAAATAAATGTTAGAAGAGGTGGGTGGGTCAGAGAGTGGCTCCAAAAGAAAACCTGTTCTATGGTCACAAGAAAAAATTGTTTAAATAAAATTAATATTGGCGCGTATTGTCTTCTTCAGTTGCCACACAAGAACAAAAGTATTTTGGTGTATTTTTAACATTTATATTGGTGCTTGATTGCCTTCAAAGCTTTCACATGATTGCCGCATCAGAGTTGCATTTGGTTGGGCCAAATAAAGCACAATATTCTTGTTTGTTGCCGTACGTGCCAATAAATTGTGAAATCAAACGATTGGAATAGACAAATAATTGGTGCACTGCAACAATCGTGTGATCCCACCTTTAAACTTTATAAGAAAGAAGTCAAGGCAGATCTACTAGGTAGTAGCGATGCTACAACAATACAAAATTTGTTGTAAAAATACTTGACTAACTGTCAAAACTTGTACAAACCCGGGTTCAACAGTTCGACATCAGCCCTGTTGTTACGAGTATATTATCAACACAAATTTAATTTTACACAATTGACATCTAGTCAGGTTAAGCAGCTGTGCTATCGCTACTACCTTGTTGATTTGCCTTGAAAGAAGTCAAACCAAAAATCAAAAGAACAAAACTAGAAAAAACTAAATTACATTGTGAAAATAAAAGAAGTTTGGATAAAAGTTAAAAAAAACATGAAAACTGCTCAATGGCAAGGCGAATTCATAACAGGTGAACTTGATAGTGCAGCTGATAACTTTTTTTAGTTTTATCCAAGGCGAATTAAGCTTGGATGTCAAAATTTATTTATCTAATTATTCAATTAAATTTATACAACATCATACACTATTTAAAATTTCATTTTTTATTCATAAAATACGTGCACAAAACAAATTTCATTTTTAAAGAAAAATGGATAAATATCATTAGATTGCCTGGATGCCTCCAATTCAGCACCCACAGGCCATCAAAGCATTAACACTTTGTTCCTGGCCAGCTTTATAAATATAATCATTCGCTTTATCTATATGATTTCGCAAACGCAGCATACTTTGAGTGTTGCGGAAATGCAACATTTGAAAAGATACTATTTACATTTAGTTTTTTATATTTTCCAAAGCTTCCAATAAATATTTCAAGTTCAAAACATCGAAATAAAAATCCAAATTAAAGTGTAATTTTTCTTCATGTTTCTTTTCCAAATCAGTCTTAGGCAAAACATTAACATGAGGCAAACCCATGCGTAGCATCATATTCAAAGCCAACAACTAAGTAGCAACAAATTTTGCAGGTTCACTGCTATAATGAGAGTCGATATGACTTTCTAATTCTTCAAATATTTTCGACATATTTCAAAACATGATGTGTATACAGTTCCACTTGTCCGGGGCAATTGGAAAAATGTAATTAAATGTGTTAGAATGTTTACCCAAATACATACATGCCTCCACCTAAAAAAAATTTCTCCTGAAAATTATAAAAAGGAAACCAAGTTTACGTAACCTCTCGAAAACAAAACGATCTTCAATGGAATTGTAATGTGTACTTACAGCCGTGGAAATTGTTTGGGTTAGTGGTGAGGAAATCACCGATTGACAACGACGTTGAACGGCATTACGGATGGCAGGAGCCAATAATTGAGCAGCGGACATTTGAAACATTTCCACACAGATTTCTTCAACAATAATGATATTTCTTAAAGTTATTATTTCAAAGGATTTAAAAAAAAACACCCTTAACGAACAAAACTTTTTTAAATAATAATAATTTTTCGCCTCAGTCAAATATTTTTGACAGTGTACTATGATTTAACAAAAACAAAATGCTTGTGTTGTACTCGTTGTAGTATTAAGTTCACCTGTATGAATTCGCCTTGCTCAGTAGCAATCCGATAGAAAAATGCTTTATTAATTTCACTTTGAAAATTAAAAGTGGTTTGATTCCGAAGAAATTTTTCGTTTTTCGTTTTCGGTGACATGGCTGAGTACAAATTCCATTTTGTTGCTGAGTGTTTATTTATTGAGCACAAGAATAGACGAATCCGTCTAATATTTAAATGTACATACGTAACTGATCATGACGTTATCTTATGATTTAAGTGTGATTCCTTTATAAGAAGAAAAATACTTTAATATACAAACAAACATAGTAATTACAAATTAAATTGAAATGTTTCATATCTTTCGTATGTATAAATATATTTAAAAGTTTCTGTTTTAATTTTGTTTGAATTGCGCCAAAATTTAGCTTTTTTTCTTTTTCTTGAACTAGAAATAATATTTATTTATTTAAAAAATGTTGACACTTCTCAAATGGGGCAATCTATTTGAAGAACACAAAGAGAATATAAATTAAGAAAATATTAGTTAATAAATACTAAATGCAAACCAAATAGATAAGAATAAATCTATTTAAAAATTTGCTGTCATAGAAAACAGTGTTGGCAAATTTGAAATTCTCCGTGTTAAAAAAAAGCCATTTAAATATACAAATTAAATATTTGTTTTGCAACAGACTACAAGCTGAAATTCCCTTGTTACACATTATTTACTTAATTCTTTCTCCTTTAACCCTTTTCATTAGACAAACAAACGCGGCAAAGTGTCGCCCGGCAAACAAACAACATTTAATTATGCAATAAAATCATAAATAACAACTCATTTAATTTTAAATAGTTTAGTTTTTTATTCATTGCTTTTAACGCTTTTATTGTTAAATAGGAAATAAAATTATTCAATTACATTGTCATAAACATTAACAAAGTTATTTGCATAATAAGTTTTTTTTCTGTTCATGTGAAATGGAAAGTTTTTATTTTAACTGCAGTAAACTATTTAAAAAAATTTAATTGGATAAAATAAATAACACAATCAAAATGAATTAAATACAAATTTATGTAGGTAGTCCATAAATAGATTACTTCAAAAATAATATCTTTCGAATTTTTTTTATAGATATTTAAAAATAATTATAAAGTACGGAATACTTGCAGTCTTAATTGATTTAATTTTTTTAATAAAAGACTCACTTGGCCTTTTTTGAATAAATGTTCTTGGCAGACGGTTTGTCTTATAGATTTTTATTTTGTAATTAATATTTTGTTTATACGTGATTAGTTGAACTGTTTTAGGTTTAAGTTGAAAGTTATTGTATGGGCTCAAGTTCAAATCTGACTTTACCAATTTTTTTATTTAATTTTTATTTTCTATTAAAATAGTAATTTTTGTTTTTTATTTCAACACAAATACATACCGGAAAATCATAAATAATTCAATAAATTTTGTTTTTTCAGCTTTAATAATTTAAATTAAAGGCTTATTTATGCAAATCGTTTGTGAGAAAAGAATACGAGAATTATTATTATTCCAACATATCGTCGTCCCATAGTCATTTTTCACGTATCTCCAAAAAAATTTTCTTTGGCAAATTGAGTCTAAAGTTTCAACATCATGTGTGACCTTCTCCGAGAAAAGGGACCTAGTGTGTCACAAAACGGATTTGGACTTAAGAGTGGACTCTGGTACCTAAAAGGGTGTAGAATAAGATTAAATGAGTTAGATTTCTGATAAAAATTTATTTGTCCCATAAAAACATTCAAAAACAACTTGGGAAAATCGATAAAGATGAGAAAAACATTAAAATTTTTTTATTTTTTGTTGTCGATAAAATTCCAAATTGCGCAAATGGACCAAATCTTGTTCTGGGTTACTTAATTCTTGGAAAAATTGCCGGCTTTGTATAGCAAGATTTTCTGGAATTATCTTATTACATTCTTTCGAACAACATGCTTCAGATTTTTCTCCGTACATCAAATCGATGTTCATCGACTCTTGTATATCTTCAACGGATTCCTCCAATTCGGATATAATATTGGATTCGGAAACATCATGCAAAAAACTTTGATTTTCAGTTAGTCTCGAAGTAATAGCACCGACACTTTCAGATAACGTCATATCGATCTCATCATCGCCATAAACCGAGTCTAGTCTTTTTAAATCATCATCAAAACTGTCAGAAAAATCCATTTTTATAAAAATTACTTCAAATTAACATCAGCTTAGTAACAAAATTACAAAAGAACCAAAATTGCGAAACAACTTTTGTGAGATATTGATAACACTCGTTATACAGTTGGCACAAGACTGAAGCGTAACTTTATTCTTTTCCTTTCTTAAGGCCGAGGCACATAGAATCCGTCGTACGTTATACGTTGCTTTTTTCAACTGACATTAAAATATCGGCGGAGGAGGTTGACACAATGAGTACTTTGTTGAGGGACGGTAAATCAGCTTCATTTGATTAAAGTTCACATTTTCAATAGAATTAGAGGATATTCTGTTTTTTATTTTTTTATTTTAATTTTTATTTAATTTATTTTTGTCACCACAAAAAAACAAAGCAAACAAAATTATATTTTTCAAAGTACTCAACGTACGTTAAAAGTTAAAAGTTGCTCAACTTTAGTACTTTGCGTTGACGGAGACGTACCGAATGTGACAAAGCTCATAAGAAAACCTGTATTTTAACTTCGTTGTCAGTTGAAAAAAGCAACGTATAACGTACGACAGATTCTATGTGCCCCGGCCTTTATAGTTATTTTTACAATGTGTATAGAGCATCAACAATAGCAAAGGTATTGTCACACTAAAAACAAAACAAAAATACGTCACCACATAGGCATGACGTTACCAAAGTCGGCAGCCAATCATAAATAACCAGAGTGAAAATGCGTTATGAAAGTTTAAATGCTTTTTTATAAAAACTTCATTTTCACACACTATGTCCCTTTTCTCGGAGAAGGTCACATATACCAAAAAAATTACTAGATGAGCCGAATTTGCACTACTTCCGGAGCGCAAGCGCAGTATCTTAGAACCGGTTCACACATGTCACATATTTGACTCGTCAAGTTTTTAAATTTTACGAGAAGCGGTCTTATGTATTTTTTTTATTTTGAGATATACGTGAAAATAACTTCGGGACGACGATATAAAAAGTTCTCAAATGATGAAAGGACTCCATTTTCCTAACACTTATAACTTTTAATTAAACCTGGCTATTGAAAATGCTTTTTAGCACAAGAATTTGGCTCGTGAGTACAGCTGTTGTTAATGATCTGTTCTTGTTCTCACGTCGTTGTTACAATTACAATTCCCTTAGAACAACCAAGAAAAACATTCCCTCCCCAACCATTATGTTACCATTTCCATGTTTTATCTAGAGATGGGCACTGCTCACGTGATCAGCGTGAATCATGTGTGATCACGCATGTTCGTGATTAGTTTTTTTTTAAATCACGTGAGCGTGGATTAACGTGAGTTTGAAAAAAATTGAGCGTGAGTGGGCGTGCATGAGCAGATTTTCGGCGTGATTGGTTCGTGATTTTTGTTTTAATTTAATTATTTTGTAGTTTATTTTTTGTAAGTATTTCGTAAGCGTGAGTTTTCGTAATTGTGACTTACCTTAACGTGAGCCAAAAATATAAGGTCGTGCATTAGTAATATGTTGAGTAATATCGTGAGCGTGAGTGAATAACTTACTCATACAGCAGCTAGGAATACTAGAGTTGTGTACTTCTTCATATTAATTTTTGTGTAAATTAAATTTTCCGAATTGTGATAATATTTTTTTAATTTACAATTAATTTTAAGAATAATTATTTTTCATATTATTCATTTGCAATAAATAGTTTTATGGCGAATCTTGAATTTTTTTAAAGTTCTTTTTTTTCTTTTTCTTTAAAAACTTCGAATGTTTTTTTTAATTCATTTTCTTAGATGGACGATTTTGCGTTAAACTTTTTGGCTTCTATGAATGTTTGCACATTTTCAATTAACTTTTGGTCAAATTTTAATTTAATGCATTTTAAATTATTCTTATATATTTTTTCGATCTTCTGTTTTTTAAATGAATCTAATTTATCTCGAGCAATTTTTTTACACAACTTTATATATAACTGAAGAAGTCACACAAAGAAGTGGCGAAATATCGGGTTTTTCAATAAAATTTTGTAAATGTTTTTAAAAAAAATTGACCCAGTGCTCGAGATATATTAGATTCATTTAATGTATTTTATTGCATCACTGCTTTCGTGTTTGAGAACAACAACCCTCGTTGCAGCTAAACATTTTTATAACGTCACCAGTGTTGGGTAAATTTTGGCAACAGTAGAGTACATATTGTATAATGCATATTTACAAAAACACACATATGCATATGTACATATGTGCATGTGTTCATATTTATGTAAACAATGCACATACTTACACATGTTTACTTGGTGTCATGTAATTATTGTTTTCATGTAAAATAAACTCACTGTTGCATATCATTTTAATGTTTATTTAAATAAACTTTTTTCCCGTTCAGGCCCCAAAGTTTATCAAGTTGAATAAATAAAAACCATAAATAAAGTTTAAAATTATTCGTTTGTTTTTCTAATTTTTTATTTTTTTTTGCAAAGTTATTGGTAAAAAGTAAATAAATACTTGTGGGAATAAACACATATACAAAAATATATGTACACATGTACATAAATACATATTTATGTCCAATTAAATGTGTGTATGTAAACTTATTGAATTAGTAAATTAAATCTGAAATAAAATGCAATGCATTTAAAAGAACTGCTTTAAAGATTAATTTAAGAAAAAGAGAAAACTATTCAAATTACTTTTCATTTACAGTAGTCCCCGCTTAAGTGTGCATGTTAAATTGCACAGTTTTTTACGCATTTAAGCGGGGACGTTACCAAACAGAAAAGTTCAAGAATAGTTATGGAAAAGCAAAACTTGAAGTAAATCTACCAAAAAGATTCAACAACCTGCCAACTTGTATATTAAATATTAATAATAAATTTCGGAAAAATAGGGAAATTAAAAAATTTTTTACTTAAGTTCGCAATGAAATTAATGAAGCTAAAAAAACTAAAAAAAAAAATAAAAAATATATATAAAAGTATAAATTTTCTTATTCATGAAATATCATGATAAATTCTCATCAATTATTATTTCTGATTTAATTTTATTTTTGACCTACAGATAAGCCGATGTTTTTCGGCTTCGTGGGTCTTTAAGTAATTTAAGTATGAAATGTAAATTTGAAAATGCTTTGAATAAATACATAAATAAAAAAAAATATTGAATGAATATGTTTTTAGCATGAAATTCATTTAATATGCAAATAATTATAATGTTGAATTAATACGATTCTTTGATTGATTTAACACGAAATTCTTTTAAAATTAAACCGATAATCAAATTAAAATAACACTAAATGTTTGTTTGTTGAAAATGATGCCCTTAATTAAATAACCCATGAAAATTTTTATAAAAATGATTTCTATTATGTATTTACTTTTTTTAATATTTATTTTATTTACATACATTTGGTGCTAACGCCAAATCATCAGTAGACCTTAAACTATATTTTTGAAAAAAGTTTCAAACCTATTATCTTATACGAAAACTTTTAAAAAACACCCATGAGAATTTCTGATACTTTTGTAATTTTTTAAATTCTCATTGAAATTCGTTGAATACTTATTTGCAATGTTGATTTAAAATGAAGAAATGTTGTCTTTACACTCCTGAATGTTGATTTTATCATATCCAAAGTAAATTTAACGTAATAATTTTTAGTTTTACTACGAAACTGAGTTCTGTAAATTCAACACTGCACAATGTCATTTAAGCGAAATTCGAATAAATTGACGCGTTTAAAAAACCTCGGAAAATTCTATTTACGGATTATATTGAACAACCATATTATACGACACAATTCAATTTTAGGTTTTCTTTAGAATCTGTTATTAATTGTATTTTTTCTTTCAAAGTTGAAGTTTTCTTTTTTATTCCATTCATTTTAATTTGTTTAAAATTTCTTGTTTTATTTTAACAGCGTTTCGCTTCTAGTGTTGCAAAAGAATTCATTTTAACAAAAAATTCAAAATAACGTATTTCTCTTTTTGTTTAGGTTCTTCCAATGCCGATTAATAAGGTCCGTCCTATGCATTTGTAGGACAAAATATTTGCTATGTGTAACTGTCAAACTCTGTATATAAAGATGTTTATATTTTTTTATTTGGATTTTGACAGTAAGACGAAGCAGCACAAATGAACATCGTTTTTAATACATAAACATATCTATCCTTATTATTGCTTTCTTCTTTCTTAAGCTAAGTTTAGACGATATGTTGAATCAGCATATGTATGCTAACACTCATATGCTTGAAAATAATATGTTTGCCGTCTACATGATATGTTGAAAGTGGCAAATTTTTTGATGTCAGCATATGTAAGCAAATGAAATGTCAACATAAGAGTTAGCATACGATTTTTGTGTTTATACTATATGTTGAATTTCATGTGGTGCTACTTATGCTGAATCGTATAAACATTTTTTTGTGAAATTTGTGAGTTTGACTACAATTTTTAATTATTATTTTTTATTTTAATTTTTGCAATAAAATTTATTAATATAAATAAAAAATAAACATAAATGATGTCGTCGGAGGAAATACTACTAGCTATTGTAAAACTTACTACGTGCAAAATCGAGATAAATTAACCTGTAAACACATTCACAACAGCAGGCTACACGGCCACATGGCTACAAATGTCGCTGGCTTTTTAAACCATTTGCAACTTTTTTGCGGGATTTCGCGTTTTTTTGCAATGTGGGTGACTTTTTTGTCTATTTTATTGTTTCATCGACTTTCAATTTTGCCAATGATTGGGCTTTGGCATGAGGCACATATGCATACGAATTTGGCATATGCTGAAAAGCTTGCATACGCCTTTCAACAAATAACATACATATATGCGAGCATACGCAGAAATTTGTTAAGCACTAATAATATGCTGTTTACACGATATGCTGAAATTACCAACATACGTTTGTTGGTATTGTTAACAAAGTGTTAGCAAATGCTGTTAAACATACGTATGCTGAAAAAATTTTGCGTTTACACGATATGCAATTACTTGTAACAAACTTTTCAGCATAAATATGCTGATTCAACATATCGTCTAAACTTATCTTTACACTGGGTCTTCACGTAGCAATTTCATTGCTGAGAACAAGTAAAAACGTCAGCAGAGTTTTGATAGTTCGATTGCTGATTGCTTTTAGGCGGAGAACACGTAAAATTGCTTCGTCACAATTTGAAAATTTTCATAGTGAGAGCTTGTAAATATGCTATAATTGTATATACGAGGCCGGATTGATATTGAAGCTACTTAAGTAGGAAAAAAATATTTTTTTTTTCAAAAACCATTTATTGCTCACCATAGTCAGTCTCCTTTTAGCTCAATACACTTAGCAAGACGATATTCCAACTTTTTTATAACATCTGAATAATACGATTTTAGGAACCCCTCAAAATACGCGTTAGTTTCGGTAATCACTTCTTCGTTTGAGCTGAATCTTTTTCCTGCGAGCGATTTTTTCAAGTTTGGAAACAGGAAAAAGTCACTAGAAGCTAAATGTGGATTATAAGGTGGATGATCAACCAATTCGAAGTGTATTTCACGTAATTTTAGCATCGTATCTAATGCTGTGTGAACCAGTGCGTTGTCTTGAAGAAAGAGCACTTTTTTCTTCTCGTATGTTAGCTTTCAATAAGGTCAATATTTTTGCAAAAAATTATATGACATGAAATCAACGTTGTTTAACTTTGGTTTTACATTGAAGTTTTTTTCTGTGTGTATTAGGGAACACTTTTGCTTCAGTAATTTTAACATTTAATTTTTTTTTCAATATATAAAGCAGTGATATGACTATGAAATTAAACGCAAATGAACATTTAACAAATTAATTATTAAAGCAGACTATAAAACCATGTTGCTGCTGTCACTCTCAGCCATTAAGTACAAGCAACATAATCGTGCAACAATGCTGTTAGCAAACAATCCACCCACTGTTGTTGTACATCCTTACGGTTGTCATTATGCTTTTATATGTTGGTAGAAAAGAATTTAGGGCAATAAAAGATTACCAGGAAATGGGAAACAAGATGAGCATGTGATGGCCACATGCATACATTCGTACATACATTCGTACATACAACAATTAAAATAAATTGTATTTTATAAAATCACTAGTGACACTAGAATACTTTCTTCCACATACTAAAACTTTGCACATTACAGACAGACTCTGGTGCTACAGATTGCATAAAATTTTTATTATTTTAAATTTTTTTTGTGTTAATTTACTAAACAATTTAATTGTTTTTTAACAAGTTGAAATTCAATTATTAATTAATTATTTATTGTATCAACTAATCTGAACAAATTTTATACTTATTTTTGCAGATGGCTGAACTAATGCATCAGATGCGCGATCCAGCCCATACATTGGGCGGTTCCGTTGGCAGCATACCGCAGACATTGGTATCCAATAGTAATACAGGAGGAGCTGATGTATCTTTACAGAAGGCTTTATCGGGCAACGGTATCCATACGACGCCAGCTACAAATTTAAAGCTTAGCGAGGCTTTACGCCAGGCTCAACAAGATGCTAGTCCTAATTTAGTGTCATCGTCCAAGATGAAATCATCCAAATCTTATACACATGGTCTCAGTAATTCCGCAGGAACGGTAAGTTGTTAAGATTTGTGTACAGTGCAACCTCCATAATCCGGACAGATATAGTTTCAGCTACTGTCCGGATTAGTGGATTCGTCAGGACTACAGTTAAAATAAAATTTTAAACGCAATACATAAATGTACTCGTACTTATATATAATTTATTTTTATTACCGAAAAGAGAAATAAGAATTCATACTAAAAGTGACCAAAAAAACTCATTTTGAAAATTAAGAATTTTTATGTAATTTTTCAGCTCTATTTTTAAATTACTTTAAAAATTTATATTGAAATGAAAATTTTATGGCTTGAGTTCAAATCTGAGTTTACCCATATCTTCTTAATTATTTAACCGTATTATTTAACGAATTCGAATACGAAAAGTGCAACTTATTCATTTCTTACAAGTTAAATCAATTTCGGTTAGTACGACATTCCATCTCTGATGATTAATTATTCCAAATATTCCACACTCTCCCGCTTTTTCCAAAGCCATTGGCTTTGAGATCAAGCAGTTTTCCACCTGTAACAATGTAAACATGGAGGTTTATTACGCGTGCCTTCGTTTTTAATAATTAATATTTATACGTAATTGTTGTTGAACTGTTTAAGGTTTATATTGAAATGAAATTTTTTTCTTTTAAAAATAAAATATCCTTCCTTACCTGTCGTTTTGGTTTGTTCGGCCCATAAAACAGCTTTTGAAAACAAGTCGCCGCGTAAATTTTACTGAAAAAAAACACTTGTCCAGACTATAGAGGAAAAATTTCTAAACTGTCCGAAAAATGTAAATGTCCGGAATACTGGAAAGTTCGAATTGGCGAGTGTCGGGATTAGGGAGGCTGTACAGTATTTGAGGAAAGTTTCTTGCGGAACTCATAATTTATACCGGTATTTTTTTTGTGAATGCATTAAGGCTGAAATTTCGTTGATTAGTTTTATCTAATGTATTTTTTGGTTTGAATAAAAATGGTGTCCACTCATACCCCGGTTTGCGTCGTTTCGGTTTGCGTCGTTTCAATGTTGTGTCTTTTTAAAATTTCCGCGATTTCGAAGTTGCGTCGTTTTTGCTTCAGTTTGCGTCGTTAATAAATGCTTGTATGTACAAAGCAAAAATAGAAAAAGGGGATTTCCCGTCGAATTCTAATGCAAATTTGTATGTGAAAATTGTCTACAAGTTTAAGTGTCTTCGAGTACCCAAAATTACAAATTTTTACTGAACTTTACTGCATTTAACTAAATTGCGTTCGTTTACTCGAGTTACAGTAAATGAGAACACAAATTGAGAGCGTAAAGTGACAGTTCAAGGCTGAGAATTTACAAATTTTTACTGCAGAAATTTCTTGTAGTAAAATTTAGTAAAACAAAAAACAAAAGTAAGAAAATAAAAATTACACAATTTGTGAAAAAAAATTATTTAAAAAAAGAAAAACTGAATCAAAATAATTAAAAAAATAATAAGTGAACAATAATTTTTAAACTATTCGTTCGTTAAGCATGTATATGTCTTTTAAAAGGAAAGCAATGTTGTAGAAACCATTTATGGCCATTTTCGTTGTTATTTTGTTATTTCTTTGGAGTTGCGAAAATGCTAAATATATGGTTACTTAGTACTGCACTTGCTTTTAAGGTGGTCAATAGCAAAAACAAATAATCACATACTTTTGAATAAATTTAATCAGATACAAATTAGGAAAATCAAATAAAATAAAAATAAACACATGGAATAGATTAAAGAAAATAATTTGTTTATATTTTCTTAAAATATTCGTGTTATAATAAATAGTGCGTCGAGTACCAACAAGAAAAAGAGTTGAGTCAAAAATGTAAATATATTTCAACACTATATTGATTTGCAATCACCTGTTTCCTTAATCTTAATAATTTTTACAATTTTTCCGTTCACGTCCTTTTTTTAACAACAGATTTTTTTGAGAGTAAATTTTTCAGTTTACTACATAATTACTCATTCACTGCAGCTTTTGTCTTCGTTGGTAGTTTCAAATTACATTTGATAAAGTGAAGTATTTTATTTTAATAAAAACTATTATTACACAAATAATAATACAAAATTGTTACTTTCTATTGAAAAATATTTTTTTTTTTACTAAAATTATGAGTCTCGGAACGAATTAAATGAAAATTAATACAAATGTATGAAAAACTGTAATTCGGTTTGATTCGTTTCAGTTTGCGGTTCGTTTTTCCGGTCCCAATTAGCGACGTTAACCGGGGCATGAGTGTATTTTGTATTTTAAATACCGCAAACCATGTATTTTACCCAACATGGCTTCAATTCATGTTCTCTCACTTTTTTTTTATTCAGGTTAACATTCCAACTTCTACCTCAGCTCAAAGTAATCTCTCCCTCCTTGCCGACATCTCGCCCAATCATACACACTTCTTTGAGGTTATGTACGTTGGCAAAATACGCGTTTCCCATAAACGTGTACCATTCTCTTTCATCGATGACGCCTTGCCCAAGTTTAAGGCGTACGATGCTCAGAGACAACGTCTCATGCAGATGTCGACAAATCGCAAAATGTCGATAAACAGTGAAGGAACATTCATAGGCGCTAGTTCGATTGATTTGAAATCGTGTGCGCTCAAAGACAACGATGTCAAGGAGGAGGATGAAGAGGAAGCCGAACGGGAAGAGCGAAAAGAACCAGAAGAATATGCGTCAAAAATTAAATTTAAGGAAGCAACAAAAGCAGAAGAAACTTCGGAATGCACCAGCAGCAATGAGGAGGAAACTAAATCGGTGGAGGATAATAAAGAAAATAAGATCCCACATGGAAGACGACTAATGAGAGGCATGAGTCAATTGGAGCTTAATGTCAAGAAAGAGTAAGTATTTTGTTAAATAAAAACAATATGTGTAAGGGGAAAATAAAACGTTTTTAAAGGGAATTTTGGAGATTTTTATTGCAAGTTTGTTAAGCAAAAAAAACATGCTTTTCTCTTCTTTCTTTTTTTTTTTTTTTTGTATATTTATTTTGAAACTTTGCATAGAGCTCAATTGAGTTCAAATGATGCGCAAAGTGTTGATGAAGCTGAAACTTTGCCTATTAATGTTATTATAAATAAAGATCCTTCGCCGCCCCGGCAACAGGAGGAAAGTCATAATTCATCTTTATCCCAATTGCCACAAGAAAATCAACAACAACAGCCACAACAGCAACAACAATTAAATACTAATTATGGTTTGGATAAGTGAGTAGAAATAGCAGCAGAGTAAAACTCCTGATTGTTATTTTTATTTTTTTTTTTTTTTGTCCATTCCCCTTTTGTTTTGAAAAACATTACATACTCGTATTATGTTTGTTCACTTAAAGCACTCTTTGGACAGTTTGCTTTCTTCTGCATTTCCATGTTTTATAATTTAATGGCTGTTTTTATTGCATGTTTTTTTTTCTCTTTGACAATATTTGGACCACTTGAAATGTAATTATGAAAACTTAGAAGAGATTGAAAGCTTTCCTGCTTTATTTTAAATTTATTTTATATTCAGGACCTTTTAAGAAGTTATTCCTGGCGACCGTCTATTGATCTTTTGTTATCACAGATGGTTTTTTTTTTGCAACTTAACAAAATATCCCCCTTCACAATTGTCTTACGCCTGATTTAAAGCATGCTTTAAATAAATTTGACTATAATTTAATTTTATCTTAATTTTTTTCTTCAATGGGAATATATTTTATATTTCTTCCACCCATAAATATGTTTTCTCAACCCTTATATGTACATATCTCTTCAGTTTGTTGCGCCAAATTCACTTTTTTTTAAATTAAGATTTGTTTTTAATTTAAAAATATTTCCTCTAATTTAAAAGGTTTTTTATAACAATTTCAAAATATTTATTTATGAACATACAACACTTTTGCTTTAAACCACATAACAACAAGCATGTTTTACACCGAGCAGCAATTGTTCTAGATCAATTTATTAATTTTTATTTGTTTAATTTTTTAAACAATATCGAGGGCTTATATGCAAATAATGATATCTGCAAAGATACAATTTTTTTCAGGAGGTCAAAATTTCGTTTCGTTCTCTCATTATTAAAGTTTAGAACAATCAAATTGCTGAAATATTGACAACTTATATTATAAGGTTTTGTATTATTCGAAGGCTGATGGTGCAAAACTTAATAATGTGAGAATGGCACTTGTTTTTTTGTGCTCCGCTACAAAAGTTTTGTGTTTGTAAGATTTTACTATTTTCATGTACCTCTTACAAATTTATCTTTAAAAAAAAATGTGGAAATTTTAAAGTGCATTTTAAAAAGTATGTACATTTATACACTGAAAAAAGTACCTTTTGGAAAAAAACCTTTTAAAAAAAAATAAATATAATGTTTTTAAAAAATTATTTTAAAATGAGTACATTTTAAGATGTACCATCTAAAAATAGTACACTTTTGAAAAAAGTACTATTTAAAAAAAAGTATCCTTTTAAAGAAAAGACCCTTTAAAAAAGTGCCTTTTTAAAGAAAAGACCCTTTAAAAAAACCCTTTGAAAAAAGTATAATTTCAAAATGAGTTCCCCTTTAAAAAAAAGTACCGATAAAAGAAGTATCCTTTTAAAAAAATTACCCTTTTTAAAAAGTACCCTTTTAAAAAAAGTATGCTTTTAAAAAAAGAACCATTTTAAAAACAGTACTCTTTTAAAAAAAGTAACCTTTTAAAAAAAGTACCCTTCTGAAAAAGAACCCTTTTAATAAGTACCATTTAAAAAAATACCCTTTCACAAAATTACCCCTTTTAAAAAACGCACGATTAAAAACCACCCTTTAAAAAATATCCTGTTATATAAAGTACCCTTTTGAAAAAATCTCCCTTTTAAAAAAGTACACTTACTGAAAGTATCATTAAAAAAAATATCCTTTAAACACATCGATTCAAAAGTACCCTTTAAAAAGAAGTACCCTTTTAAAGAGTACCTTTTAAGAGAACATCTTTTGAAAAGTCTACCTTCGACCTCCTAAAAATTCATTTAAAAAAAGATTTTATCTTAAAAATCTACTTTTTAGTCAAAATACCCTTTAAAAAAGTACCTTTTATAAAAACTACTTTTAAAAAATGTACAAAAAAGTACCATTTTAAAAACCCAAATTTTTAAAGAGTATATGTATTTTAGAAATGTGCTTTTTAAATCAACGTATCTTTTGGATTTTCAAACTGGGCAACTTTTTGAGATATAATGTGTACATATTTTTTAGATGTACATTAGACCCATTCAACTTGCACGGAGATGTAAAATGTTCTTTTGTTACACCTCGCAAAATGATGTAAAATGGTGTACAATTTTGAATTTATTATTTTGGCAGAAAGTAAAAAAATAATATAATAAAGGAACATTTTAAGATACGGTTCAGGTGGCGATGACGAAGGGTCATCGCTAGAACCCAAGAATTTTTGGGGAATCGTCTCTAACAATTAACATTGATTTTATTTGAGGGAGATATCAAAAACCTTTCAGTACAGGCCTGTTCTGTAAATCACAACAATTTAAATCACGTGACTTATTCCTTTTTTATTTTCGTTTTAATGCGTATTTCGTATTTACAATTAAATATTTTATTCAAACTTCGATTGATATAAATTGGGATATTATTAATTTTTGGAAATCACGTGATTTCAATTCTTGTGATTTACAGAACAGACGTACATAACAGTTTGAGGGTATGAAAAATAACATTTTATTCCGTGAGTCGGTCTAATGTGTGTATGCATTTTGTATAACTAAGAACTTTTTCGAATAAAAAAATTAAAAAAGAGATGATTTCTCGCAAATTTCGAATTTCTTTAACCTTCACTTCACCTTAACACTCCTTTTCCCTTTTAGTCTGCCAAAACAACGCGATCGTTCGGCGTCTTATGGCTGCATACCACCGTACGTGGAACAAAATCGTACAATGGTATTTTTAGTCGGCCGTTCCGATTTACGTTTGATCTCACCTGATCGCAAACAGGTCTTACTCTACAAGGATTTCAAAGATGTGGCCAGCTGTGCTCAAGGCCAAAAGAATGCCGATCATTTTGGCATCATCTGTCGTGAGGCTCACAATGATGGTTACATCGGTTACGTCTTCAAGTGTCAGTCGGATCATGTGTGCGATGACATTGTGGCGGCAATTTCGCAAGCATTCGTAACATGTGCCGAACAGAAACGCAAAGAGGCAACACAAATATTTTCTTGTGATCACTGTCCCATGCTGTGGTATCACAAGTTGTGCACCGATGTGGAGGGTTTGAGCGAGAAGAAGACGCAGAATATGATTTTTAGACGTATAGAGACCTTGACCGATGATGAACAAGATACTATATGGGCTAAATTTTATGGTTCTGAGAAAATGAATGCTCCTCTGGCGGAGCAAAATCAATTCCTAATGATGCTGTTGAGGGCACATTGTGAATCGAGACAGCAGAGGCATGTTCATGATACGGCCGAAAATCGATCAGAGTTTTTAAATCAGTATTTGGGCGGCAGTACGATTTTTATGAAGGCCAAAAGATCCTTGACCAACTCATTTGATCATTTGTTAAAGCGCAAGGCTTCCAAGGATGATATTGGGGCAACAAATACTTTAATGGTGAAAGAGCATAAAATACGAGAAAGTTCAGCGGAGCCCAAATTGGAGGGTGGTAAAGAGGAAGCCGATTCACCGCCGGAAACTTTTAGATCTCGGTCAAATACTATTGGCTCTATAAATGCAAGTCCCAGCAAGCCTACGGCAGATCAATTAAAGAGTCCCATGATGGACATGTAAGTTTTGGGCATAAAATTAATAAAGAAACGCTAAGATATCTTTCAATTTTCTTTAATTATTATTTATCAATAGATTTATCAAGGTGGGCAATAGCCCCAAGGAATCAGAAACTCACCAGGGCTCTTGGCGCCAGGCAATACTTAATAGTGTGGTTACACCCTCCAAAGGCATGGAACAAGATGCTCAAGCAGAATTCTTATCACCCATGAGAATAACTCGTAAGTAATTTTTTTTGTTTTTTTTTAACGAAAGATCGGTAAGATTTTCTCAATTTTTTTTTATCACATTTCAGAACCGAAACGAGGCAAACGATCGCGCGAAGAAATGCGTGAACTTTGGAAGACCGCCATTCGCCAGACAATTTTACTCAATCGCATGGAAACGGAAAATGCCATGCTGCAGGCCAGACAGAATGAAAACGAATTGAAGCGCATGAAATTGGATTATGAGGAAATTGTACCGTGTGATAAACAGCTCATAGAACGCTGGGAATCGTATATCGAACGGGATTCTATGAAAATTGGCAACAAAAAGGATCCCAAAGTTTTGGCTCAAGCCATTAAGACAGGTGTGCCACGCTCCAAACGTGGCGATGTTTGGAGTTTCTTGGCCGAACAGCATTCCATGAATATGCCACCGGTTGACACAAACAAATTTCCCAATTTCAATACGCCCTATCACATGCTCTTGAAAAATCTTACCGAGCATCAACATGCCATATTTATAGATTTGGGCCGCACATTTCCCAATCATAAATTTTACAAAGATCCTCTGGGTTTGGGTCAATTGTCGTTGTTTAATTTGTTAAAGGCCTATTCCATATTGGATCCGGAATTGGGCTATTGCCAGGGCTTGGGTTTTATATGCGGCATACTGTTGTTGCATGTAAGTTTTTCTTGATAATTCAGGTTCAATTCCGGTATGAAATATCTTTTTTTTTTTTTGTTAAAGTGTGAAGAGGCTGATGCTTTCCAGCTGCTGAAACATCTTATGTTCCATCGCCAAATGCGTACAAAATACTTGCCGGATATGAAAAAATTCCAACTGCAATTATATCAATTGTCACGTTTAGTTAAGGACCACTTGCCCGATCTCTATCTGTGGCTGGATCAAAATGATGTGTCGCCAACGTTGTATGCGGCTCCTTGGATTCTAACCGTGTTTAGTTCGCAATTTCCCTTGGGTTTTGTGGCTCGTGTATTTGATTTGATGTTTTTGGAGTCTTCTGAAGTTATTTTTAAATTTGCCATCGCTTTGCTCACCGTACACCAGGATGAGCTGCTGGCACGTGACAATTTCGAAGAAATTATGGACTATTTGAAAACCGTCGTGCCCAAAATCGATGCCAAGATTATGGAAAAAGTTATGAAAATGGTGAGTACGGACCGTAGAAAGATCTCTAGGGGAAAGTACATAATTTTAATCATTTCTATAATCAGGTCTTCATTATGGATATTAACAAGCAACTGATGGAATACAATGTGGAATACAATGTTTTGCAAGAGGAAATAACAACCACCAAACATCATTTGGAAATCCTCAATCAAGAGAAATTGAAAAACTCGCACTTGGAACAACAACTACAAGTAAGTTTATAAACTGTATACATGTGTACGTCAGGCAATTACATTATTTGTAATTAATTACATTATTTGTAATTGTTATACTGCAATCACAATTAATGGGTGATTTTTCAAGAGCTTTCAGGCTTGATTTGAAAAAAAACACATACAATTTAGAGACATTTATGAAGTCTTTATAGAACAGTCTATATAAGTCGAAGATTAACGAGGCTACGCCTCAAATGCTTCATATGGTGGGTCCAATTTTGGCATACTCTGTCCAACATATCGGCCGGTATCGCACGAATAAACTCTTTGTGTTGGCTTCCAGCGCGTCAACCGTTGCGGGCTTGTTTCTATAGACATGACCTTTTTTTTTCTTTTTAACGAGAAGTAACTCTCCGGCAATTAGTGTGCCTACCAACCCGTACTGCAGAAATTTCTCGCAGTAAAACAGAAAAACATATGATTCAAAAGGTAAACAAACAAAAGTAAGAAATTAAAAAGTATACAATTTATGAAAAAATTATTTAAAAAAAGAAAAACTGAAACAAAATAATAAAAAATAAGTGAACCGTTATTTTTAAATTATTCCTTCGTTGAACATGTACGAGGGCGGATTGATATTGAAGCTATCTAGCGCTAGATGCCAGCACAAACAAGAAATTACGATCTGTCAAACGTCAGCTGTTAGAATTTCACCCAAATTCATTGATTAGTGTTTTGTGTTTCTTGAAAAATGGAAAAAAGTAAATTTCGTGCAGTGATTGAACACTATTATTTGAAAGGGAAAACGGCGAAAGAGACAAAAGAAAAGCTCGATAAACATTACGGTGAGTCTGCACCGTCAGATTACATGGTAAAATATTGGATTGCAGAATTTAAACGCGGCCGAACGAGCACTGCAACAATACCATCAACAGGAAGGCCAAAAGAGCTGGTTACTGAAGAAAATATCAAGAAAATCCTCCCTCGATATCGTTATGAATGACCGTCGAGTCAAGTTACGTGAGATTGTTGAAATGGTAAAGATACGAGTATCATATGAACGTGTGTTCAACATTTTGCATGAGCATTTGCATATGAAAAAGCTATCGGCAAGATGGGTGCCGCGTTTGCTCATTGTCGAACAAAAACGAATTCAACGGACCACTTCACAGCGGTGTCTGGACATAATAAAGCGTAATCCTGTTGATTTTTGTCGTCGATTAATAACTGTTGATGAAACGTGGGTCCACCCACCACTACACACCTGAAACCAAAAATCAATCGAAACAATGGGTGGGTGGAAGCTGTTGGAAGTGCTCCGAAGAAGGCGAAGACAGTGAAATCGGCTGGCAAGGTTATGGCCACTGTATTTTGGGATGCACAGGTAATATTGCTCATCGATTATCTTGAAAAAGGATCCACAATCACAGGAAAATATTATCGTGAATGATTGAATCAATTGATAGATGCAATCAAGAAAAAACGACCACATTTAAAGAAGAAAAAGTGCTCTTTCGTCAAGACAACGCACCGAATTGGTTGATCATCCACCTTATAGTCTAGATTTAGCTTCTAGTGACTTTTGCCTGTTTCCAAAATTGAAAAAATGGCCCGCAGGAAAAAGATTCATCTCAAACGAAGAAGTGATTACCGAAACTAACGCGTATTTTGAGGGGTTCCCAAAATCGTATTATGCAGATGTTATAAAAAAGTTGGAATATCGTCTTACTAAGTGTATTGAGCTAAAAGGAGACTGACTATGTTGAGAAATAAATGGTTCTTGAAAAAAAATGTTTTTTTCCTACT
Source organism: Gymnocheta viridis (assembly GCA_956483585.1). Lineage (NCBI taxonomy): Eukaryota > Metazoa > Arthropoda > Insecta > Diptera > Tachinidae > Gymnocheta > Gymnocheta viridis. The sequence continues at coordinate 14,764,130 of OY101442.1, forward strand.
TAGGTAGCCTCAATACCAATCCGCCCTCGTATATATAGATATATGCATTTTAAAAGGAGAGGAATGTTGTAGAAACCATTTATGGCCATTTTCGGTATTATTTTGTTATTTCGTTGGAGTTGTGAAAGTGCTAAGTAGATGGTTACTCAGTACTGCATTCGCTTTTAAGGTACTCAATGGCAAAAACAAATAATCAAATACTTTTGAATAAATTTAATCAGATACAAATTAGGAAAATCAAATAAAATAAAAATAAACACATGGAATAGATTACAGAAAAGAATTTGTTCATATTTTCTTAAAATATATTTCAACACTATATTAATTTGCAATCACCTGTTTCCTTAATCTTAATAATTTTTACAATTTTTCCGTTCACGTCCTTTTTTTGGCAACAGATTTTTTTGAGAGTAAATATTTCAGTTTACTCCGTAATTACTCATTTACTGCATTTTACTGTAAAAGTACTCGAACGCAGCTGTTGTTGTTCACACAAGTCATGTCATGTTGACTAGATTTACTTGCAAACACCTTCCGGCTTAAAATTACGAATGAGAAAACAAAACGTAATGACAGTACATGCGTCTGAGTACTCGTTTCTTTTCCCATCGTCTCTCTCGCCTATAAAGTAGCAATCATGTCAATAAGACATGACGTGTGTAAACCCAGACTTAGTGATTTGAATTGCCTTGGCAGCATTAACAATTACAAGTAATTCGTAATTGCTTTAGTAATTGATGCCAAAGCAATTACAATTATATGTAATTGTATTTTTTACATGTTCAAATTACAATTACATGTAATTTCTCAATTGTCAATACTAAGTCAATTACAAATTACTATTTAAATGTAATTGAAATTAATATATTAAACTGACATCTCGCAAGTCTGCTTCGACAAAACGAATTCTTAAAAATAAATAGAATTTTCTGCAACAACAAAAAATATACCGATTTTGTGGGAACATTTTAATAACCAGCATCTTTTTTTGTATTTACAGTTCGCCCAATCGTCTATAGCTCAATTGGAGAAGACCAGATCCTCGCAACAATCTCAAATAACTAATCTCCAGAGTCAAGTACAATCTTTAGAATTAACCATACAAACATTGGGACGTTATGTCTCCCATTTGGCCGAGAGTAATCTCGAGTTGGAAGTACCGCAGGAAATACGCAGAGTTTTGCAGCAACTAGATGATTTGGAAAAGCAAAGACGTAAGCCATTTTTCGCTGAACGTAAAATAGGTAAATCGGTATCGGTTAATAGTCACTTGGGGTTTCCACTGAAAGTCCTCGAAGAGCTGAACGAAAAAGAAGAACATGGTTCGCCCCAAAAAACCAAGAAGACACCCTTTTTTGAAAACACCTACGAGCAGTTGAGACAACAGAGATACAATCGCTATGAGGCGACCAGCAGTGGCGAAGATTCCACATCGCCCATTCGTCAAATAAAACCAAAAAACTCGCAGCTGAAACAGCAGCAGCCGCAGCAACAGCAGCCGCAGCAGCAGCAGCCTTTGCAAAGACCCAATCGTTTGTATGATGACAAAGGTCCCAATATGCAGGACATGAAAACACGTTTGGATGAACTGAAGCTTCCCGAACATGTGGACCGATTTATGGCCAATATTAAAAGTCCCTTGGAAGTTGATAGTGGGGTAGGCACTCCCCTTAGTCCACCTAGTACCAGCAGTAATAGTAGTCAAAGTAGTTCCTTGAGTACTGGAAGTCTATTTAGTCGAATTGGTTATAAAAATACACCGGCTGTCTTTACTTCTCCCTTAGGAAATCGTCAAGCATTCACCACCACGCCCACCATTATGACATCGCCCATTAAATTATCACCAGATTTAGATGAAGATTTCAAGATCAATGACAAAGAGGAATTAACAGCTGCCATGCATCCCCTGAGTATGGTGGGTGAGGTGAATGTTAAATTCAATGGCACCACACAATTGAAGTCCATAAGGCCCACACACTATCTGAAATCGTTGTCCACACCCAGTACAACACTACTCACACAAACTCTTACGGAAACAGTAACTGAATTGGATGAAGAAACGTCAAGCTCAAACCAAACCAACCAAACTGCTAAAAGTGTCTCCAAGAACGTTCACATTACAAAAACCACTAACAATGAAGTGGCTCAAACTGCCAGCGGTGGCAACAGCTAACGGTTTTGATTTATAACCAAATTTCTGAGAAGCTTTTATTAGCTAAAAAAACAAGCAAACAAAACCGTTTAGCATAAAAGCAACGTGAAATATTTTGAGAAAATATTCAAGGCTATTAAAGTTATAAACAATAAATAAAAAAATAATTAAATAAAAAGTGTTTAAAATAAAACCCCGCAGAGCTTATTGTTGCAGTGAAAACCCAAAAAAGAAAAACAAAGAAATTTTGCTTAAAAAACTAAACTTTTGCGCATCGAGTTTCCTTTACAAATAACTTCAACTTTTGTAAGGAATACGAACACATTGAAAAGCTTCAACAAAAACAAAAATCGCACAAAATCTCTTTTTTTTAATTTATTGCCATACAAAAACGAAAAAAAAAAGAAACAGAAAATTAATTCTACAAAAAAAGAAAGAATTTCAAAAAGGACAAACCATCATTTATACAAAGAAACTTGTATATTTACAACAAAAAGGATTAAAAGTAAAGTGTGTATGTATGTACTTAATTAATATTATTATGATTATTACTAATTATTATTATTATTATTATAATTACAAAAATCATTTGAACGGTGATTTCATTAAAAACAAAAAATAATTTAAATCACTATTAACTTAAAAACAAAAAGAAATATACAAAACTGTTTAATGTTCTCGAAGAAAGTTGCATCAAAGTCGCATGTTAATCATGAAGGTGTCTGTCTGTCTATCTGCGTCAGGACAAGCAGTAGGTGGCGGTAATACAATGGAAACTTTTAAAATTATTCGTTCTTGGAGGATGAAATTCAAAATAATTCTTAAGCAATTTGTAAAATGTTTATTCGTATTTCATTAATTCATACTTTTGCTTTAATACAGGGTGAGCCAAAAGTCACCATGGGGTTTAAGAATTTAATAACTTTTTCGTTTGTATATTTTTTTAAGCTATTGCATAGCTTTTATCGCGGGCCTTGAGCGCGGCCACCGAATCAAGAAATTCCGTAACGAAAAAAAACTAACACTAAGTTTTTTTCTTAAGTCATTTATTTTTTTCAATCACGTGAGCGTGCATGAATATAAGTATAAAACAATTGAGCGTGAGTGAAGAAACTACGCTAAAAATTTACTAATGGGCGCACACTCACGCTCAAAATTCGTAGGTTTTTAACCGATATTAACTTCTCATTTATTCAATAAAAGAAAAAAATTTGTTTTCTTATCGGTCACCACGCTCAAAAAGTGTAACTTGAATTAATATCAAAGAAAAAAATTGAATTAATATCAAAGAAAAAAAAAATACTGCATAAATAAAAAATAAATAAATAATTATAATTACATAATTTGAAAAAAAAATGCTATGCAATAGCTTTGCCGCGGCAGTACCCGAGTGCCACACGTCTTTTTTTATTATTTTAGATTATAAAATATACGAAATGGCATTTTCTTTTCTAAAAAAGTGCAAAATTTGTTTACCTTTTTATTGGAAATTTGTAATATTTATAAAGATTTTTTTGAAATAGTGAGTTTATCTTCTATTTTATCAATAGATCCCTTTTACGGCCATAATACTGAATTGATTTTGAAAAGATTTATATCTTTTTAAACGGGTTTTTACATAGATGTGCACAGTTTTAATTTTATTTAAATCGGTTCGATATTTAGGGAGCTATATATGCGTTTAAAGTTGCTACTAACACATGCACACTTATTGCACATGCATGTATCAGCTTTAACTTGAAAAATAAACAAAGTGTGCATGTGTGTTTGTCCAATTTGCTTTTGCATAGAAATGAGACAGAGTTTTAAGTTGTTTATTTAGAATGTTTTTTGTTTTTATATTTTATCGTATGTTTTTATGTAAATGTTTAGTATTAATTTCTAGAATGTGGTCGATTTAGTCGACCGCTGGATACACTAGTCAGAAATTGTTGTATCAACACTTACGAAGCAAAATTGTTGTCTTAAGAAAACTTTGAATTACAATTCTGTTGATGAGAAGTAAACGAAATGTTAATTTTTTTTAGAAAAGAAAACGCCATAAGTATGGAAAATTATCTCCATTTTCAGCTTGCATTTATGCGTTCTTCTTAGAGCATTTTCCATAACATCTTTCAAAATGTGTGGCTGTAAGGCTCGAATTGTAAATTTTCAACTTGAATGTAAACAAAAGAAATAAATAAATTTTTACATCCAACTATAGTTCGCCTTTAATAAAACTAAAACAAAGTTATCAGCTGCGCTACCAAGTTCACCTGTTGTGAATTCGCTTTGGAAATATCAACCGAAGTTAACTCACAAATAATGAAAGTTTTAGATAAGGGTAAACAGACAAAAAAGTTAAAGTGAATAAAACTGGGAGTACTTGCCCTTAACAACACTATTAATAATTTAAAATATTAATTTTATTTCTTTGGCATCCAGTCACGAAAGATTAAGCGAAAACTACAAGAGAACATTAAATATTTTTTAACGGGCATATTCTTGAATCTAGTGTTGTCACAATATTATTATATTAAATAAATTTAATTATATTAAATACTATTATAATTACAATTAAACACCTAAATAATTATTAAGAAATTAACCTAAGTGCGGTTTCCACAACCCAGACGTTCGTCTAAAAAAAATGTAATTAAAAGTTTATCGGTTTTTCTTCATAATTTCTATAAAAATTTTCTAGAAAAGCCAACAAACCGTCTGGATTCTGGAAAGCGCTCTTTAAATTTGTTGAGGAAATTAATTTAAAGAATACAATTAAAATTATTTTGATAAGAAGTAACAAAAGAAAACTCATTGTACTTAATGTTTGATTTTTATTCTTATTATTTTTTTAAGTAAACAGTGTGACAAGCAATTGATAACATTTTAAAAGCTAAGCCGTTTTCCTTTTTTCAAAATGTAAAATATCTTAAAAGCTCTTCCTACGAATTTGGGTAGAATACCCTTCAAAATTATTTACTTTTAACAAAAAAAAAAAAAAACAATAAGTAACAAATAATACGATTTACGTTAGGCTGAATTTTGAAAATTAGACAACATAAATAAGAAATGGTGGAAGTGTTGTCAGGTTTGTTACGCAGAAATGAAAAATTAATTAAATCAAACAAACAATTATTTTGTGAATTTATTAGGTACATATGTATTGTAGTTAATTGTGTGTGTTTTTATTTCTTCTATTATTATTAGTTTTTTTTTTAATTTTATTAAGAACATGTGTTTTTTACTTCTTTTTTTTTTTGTTTATGTTTTTAATTTCTACTTATAAGAACTTAGTTTAAGAAAATTTGTTGAAACCAAATAAAAAGTTTTGCAATTTTATTTAAAAAATGGACACACAAAAAATATTTTTTATTTTTAATCATGTACTTATTATTTGTTTTATAAAGCAAAAAAATACTTTTAAAGGTCTGATGCTGGACAAACAGGCGGCAAGGTAAGCTGAGTGTTGAAAAGAAATACGTCTTAAATCGTGTGTATTATACAAAATTCTGCTCATTCGAACTTAATTTCGAATGTTCGAATTTAATTCACTTCATTTACGTCACAGGTTTGATAATATTTCTTTGAAATTTTATTAATTTTGCATATTTTTTAGTTTCCGTTTTCCCCATTTTTCTTAACATTGCATTTATAACAAAATAAAACAAAAATCTATATATATATATTATTGCTTAAAAATTGTATATGTATAAAACAATCAAGTAGTCAAAAGAATATTTAACGCATTTAAAAAATATAACTGTAAAAATAAATAAAAGTATTAAAAAAAATCGTATAAAATATATATTTAAAAAAAAAACAAAAAAATATTTACTTAGAACCGCTTAAATAAAATTATTTAATAAAATATTACAAAAAGAATAAGAAAGAAAAAGCTTAGTTTGGTGTACAATGTTTGAAAAATGCATAAACAACAAAATATGTATATGTAAGAAAACCAATATAAATAAATTTTCTCAAAATACAAACAAAATGAGTTTTAATATAAATAGCCCCAACTTACAAAAAAAGCAACTCAATGCCCGTAAAATTTGAAACAACTGCAAATAATATTGAAAATATATCAATTTCATTCATTTTCTGCACCAAATAATTTCAATGTTGATTTTTTTAACTACCCTCGGTTAAAAAAACATTTGCTGAAACTGAAATTTAGCTGACCACTTTTTAATACCCGGGTATCAGAAAAAGCAGCAAGTAGCTCTACAAAAAATAATCACTGCATAGTTTTAGGCTACCCAAAGTATTTGTGTCGCCCTGCAACCAAATTTAACACAGGGTGAACTGAAAATATGTTGTGTTCCTAAAGCGACACCTGTGTTTAAATTTACTAACATTTGAGCTGTGTTCAGTTATCACAGCTGTGTTTATGTATACAGAGAATAGCTATTTTAATAACTAGTGTTGTTCACATATTACGTGACGTTATTTTTGGGATTTTAAGACTCCTGGCCAACAAACAATACAATTTTGGTTAAATTTCCAATGTAAAGCATAAAATCCGCAGTTAATTATCAACCCCATCTCAAACCAGACTGTGGTACGTGATATGTGAACAGCCCCTAACGAGAACTCTGAACAATGGCACAGGGTAGACAATGGACGGATAAATCTATAACACGGCTGCAATTTCATTTAATTTACGAATTATCTTGACAACCTTTTTTATTGGAAATACGAGAAAGTTTTACATATAAATTATTTCAACAGTTAAGGCTACAGTAGGTTGGTTTTTCATGGTATTAATTTGGTAGCAAATTATTGATTGCATTTATCATAATTTTAGGTGTATACAAAAGTAACTATTTGCTGTAGATACAAAAAAAGAGCAATTCTGTAATAATAATGAGTGCCCAAACAAATTTAAATGTTAAAGTAAAAAAGTCCAGTGAGAAGATTTCGGAAAACATACACATTGTTGCAAATGATCCATCGTTGGCCTTCTTTCGAATACAGGAGCACGTGCGAAAAGTTATCCAGCCAATTTTGGACAAACGAGTTGAGGTGATAATGCTGCAAAAGAACTTACAAGGTCATTGCTTCGATATGGAATACGCTGTAAGGGCAATGAAGAATATCGAGAACTCAGATGACACATTTATTCGGGTTCAAGATATGGTGAAAAATTCAATATTTTTGAATCAACAATTGAAATATGAAAAAAATAAAAATAAGTTGGATAAGGAAACTCAAAGAAGTTCAGTTTACAACAGGTTTTCCGCTCATTTGGCTTTTGATTTCACAGATATAACTGGGGTGATGCGCGAAACGAGTTCAAGAATGGAGACGATGATAACATCGAACAAGGATAATACGGCTAACAATAAAGAGCTACAAAGGTCACATACTACCTTACATTAAAAATACTCGATAGTTTATTTTATTTCAAATCGAATAGATGGGCAAAATTGTTTTTGAAGCAGTATTAAAAAGAAAATCTATGGATAAAATTTAAACTGAAAAAATTAAGGGGGTTTTCATGAACGTTATCGTCCCACTAGTAAACTATATTATTCTATTTATTTATTAAATTAATAAAAAATTATATGAAGTCAGAGGGACATGAATCAGTTATTTTTCGTTTTGAAATCCAGCGAAAAATAACGTTCATCATGGAACAGGCTGTACTCTTCCTGAAATTTCTTTTGTTAAAGCCATGTAATTGCATTTTGAGGAGACTGATTTAATGTTTTCATTTGTATTCCTACAGTTTAGTTTTATTAATTTTTTGTTGTAATTTTGTCGGCCTTTTGTTTTAATTCCCGGATACCGCAGCCATCAATTTGATTAATAGACTAACATACTTTCATACTTAACTTAGGTTATAAAAAGGCGTTAAGTAAGTTTCCAGAAGGTCAGCATAAATGATATGGAGGAACGATTATAAATAAGGTCGCTGTAATGTTCATAAGGATTCCATTTTCGTGAGGGCAAAAACATATTTTCCTTTAACTTGGTACACGCAAAAACAATACAAAAATTCGTTATCCATCACACCTTTTTATCTCACATTGTCTTAGAACAAAATAGAAAATGAATTCGATTTAAAGCAAAACCAGAATGTAAACGAAATAAATGTGTGCATCACAACTTTGTACGTTTTTAAATCGAAAACAATTTCCATCACATACCTCTATACTATAGAGTCTATAGTTGTATAGTTTGTTTCATGTTCATACTATAAGAGATTAACTATAACTTGTTTGTTTTTTTACTGCATTACACGACGGGCTAAGGAGAGGAGGAAATTTATAACTTGTAATCAACAAATTTTAAAATGGGTTTTGTTTGCACATTGTTCCGAAATCCTCTTTTTAACATGTTTATGATTATTACACAATTTTTGTTAAAAAAACAAAACAAATATCGTATTAAAAGAACACACAAAACTGAATGTAGGGATTTTTGCAAATATTTTGTTTTTATAAAAAGTTTAATAAATCAATTAGTTTTTAACGGATTTTAAAAACCAAAGTGGTATTTTGTGGGTTCTCTTACAAAATACCACAAAAAAAAAACTGTCCGAATATGAAAAATAGCGAAAAAATTTAACGGAAAATGGCTTTGCGGTTAAATTATTAACATGTTTTTGAAAGTAACATGAACATCATATACATAATTTTAAAGGCCTCAGTCTCTTCTTTTTAAATCCAAAATTTTAAATCGATTAATATTGAACTAAGTTACAGACCTATAAGTGCATAGAAGTACGAAAAACCGGTTACCATAAATCCAAAATAATTAACCCATTTGTAGTTGGATGTTCGCAATTCCTAACACTACGTCTTGCAGCAATCAGATTAAATTAAATTAATAACGATTCCACAATAACACGTAATAATAGCATAAATAATTTACATAATTATTAAATCATAAAAAAAGAGTCTCAGATATAGTTTTTGAGACTTGATTCCACACAAACAAGAAGCAAGTGAATTTAATAAAAGTGTGTCAAAATTTTAAATATAAACTTTTTAATTACAATTTGAGTACAAAAGGTAAAATTACCATATCGTATTTAAGATTCATGGAGTGCTGCGTGTGTGACTGCGCCGTTTTAACATTTTTCTTACCGTTGTTATTCCCAAAGATAATTATACTTTCGTTTATTTATTTTTTCGTATATATTTTTTTTTCAATTTAGTATTTGTTTTATTTATATTTTCATATTTTTGTTCGCTTTATATAAATAAGAATAAAAAATATTTTCCATTATAAATAGAAAAAATAATTTATAAATATTAAATCAAAAATTTGCCTTTAAAAAAAACTTTAAAAAAGATTTTAAATCAATTTTACAAATTAAGTTTATTAATATTACATTTTTAATTACATTACATTCTTTAATCGCTTTATTTTAATAGAAAATGAAATATATTTTTTAGCAATAAGTTTACAACACTATTAAACAATTGTTAAAAAATTCTATACAAAACTTTAAGATGGAGAAAACTATAAAGAGCGAAAGAGAGGAATGGGAACAAAAAGAAAAAAATATTTTTTTATCAAAATATAAAAAACTGTATATTCGTTTATACGATTAATTAAGCTATAGGTATTTTGTAATTATTTTTATTTTTTGTTGGTTATTATTAAACCTACTAAATTATTGTAATTTATATATAATAGTCAAGTTTATTTTATATTTTTTTTTGTAATTTTTACATATTGGTAGGTTAGTCACTGTATTTTGTGTAAAGTTATTATATTTTTTTCAGCATATAGGAAAATTATTTTAAATATATTTTAATTTTAATAAAATTGGCTTTGTTTTCGCTTCGTTTTGTTTAGAAAAAAGTTAGAATTTATTTAAATTGTTTTGCTTAACAATACATATTTGTTTAAGTTGCGATTTGGAAAATTTATTTTATTTACAATAGTTGACTTTAAATTAATTTTCCCTTAAATTTTTGTTTTAATTGTTAATATTTTTATACAAATTTTTTTTGGGCAAAATAAATACTTTTAGTTATCGTTATAAGCAGCATTTAAATTTAAATAAAGTTTGTTTAACAAAAGTATATGAAAAGAAAGGATTTGTTATTGGGTGGGTGTGTTTAAATGCTTTAATGATGGGTTTAATTAATTATTTTGGTTTTTCATAAGGAACTACATATTTAATATTTTAATAAAATAAAACATACAAATCTTTCCTTTAAAAATTTATTTGTTTTGATTTTAATTTTTTTTTAAATTAATTTGGATATACTTTTATTAACTTCACTATCACAACTTGTTTGTGAGGAATCAAATATTTTTATAAAAAATTGTGAAACTTTATTCAGACAAAGTTTTAGGTAATATTTTTTACCTATTTTTCGTAGGAAATTTAAAACATTGCGATTTCATATAAATATATTGCAATAATTAAACTTTTTTTAATCAATTTTTGAAATGAAATTTGATCTTCCAAACATTGGAAAAATATTTTATAAAATTAAAGCTTTTCACATAAAAATACTCTTCAAAAGTATTTTTTTATTTCACAACATCAGACTTCTAAGTAGATGTTCAAATTAAAAATAATGTTGATTCAAAAATACATTTAAAAAGATAAAGATTTTTTTGCAAAGAATAGTCTTACTTTTTGAGCAAATTGTTTAAAGTTGAAAATATATGAGAAGCAATTTGTTTCATTCGTTGCTTTAAATGTGAAAGAAGAAAATCGATGAGCTTTGAGGTCTTTTTTCGAATGTTAAAAATCAAATGGATATTATTTCACAAAAGTTTGATTTTAATTTTAGAAAGATTAAAAATGTAGCTTTAGTGATGTTTTTGTAAAACATGCGACCTTCTATTCGTCTAGAATTTTGCTGTTCGACCAACCAATAGAAGATGGAAGACCCATGTACACTGGTTATAGAGAAGAGGATAGAGGGAGTAGTGTTTGTGAACATTCGATTTGAACTCTTCCACAGTGAATATGACCAGATAACGGGGGTATGAATTCGCCTTGGTAATATGTAACTAAAGGACATTTCCAAAAAAATTTTTGCTTTGTGTTGCGTTGCGTTGCGTATGTATGACACGAAACATGTCGCATAGGGCACTTTCAATGCCGCGCGAAGCTAAAAGTTAGGCAACTCTCATCTTTTTGCGGGGGGTTGACAATCAGTTTGTATAATTTTATTTAATTTTTTAAGTGCACATTTAGAACCAATTCCAACAAATCAGCCAATAAGATTTTTAACTCTTTTATACTTTTATAACAAATAATTATAACTAGATGTAAAAATTACCGCCGCTTTTATAGGTAAACAAACAATGCGTGAGTGTTGTCAAGTTTTTCATTATGTTATACACTTTTTACTTTGCACTTTTCAGTCGAAAGTTAGAAATGTCACGTAAAGCGACAAAGTTGTATCTGACACGACCTTAAGAAACAACCCACATTACGTCGACATTCTATTTAATATCTTAGTTCTTGTATTTAGTTTTATTTTAAGTTAAATTCACTATAGGTCATCGTATTAGCTCAGCTGACTACTAATTCGCTGCCATTTAAACAGTCAAAATTTTTTTAAATTCTTTTGTTTGTTTGAATAAAAGCTCGAGGCATCATTTCCGGGTTGGAACAAGTGAAGTGAAATATAAATAAAAATATCTTTAAAAGAGTTGTGAGATTTATTGAACTATTTGAATAAAATAATTTAGACATTCAAACTGCGAATTCTCTTGCATTTTCCACAGTTTTATTTATTTTTTATTATTTTGGCACTCAGTACAAACTAGTATCCCATACAGGGATGGAGAGCTGTTTCGGCTTGATAAAAATGTTTTGTTTTGCGATTGTTTCAGGTTAGTTTATGTTTCCTTGGGGCACAAAAGATAAAAATTTTGCTTGTCCTTGAAAATTTATAGATACCTGAGTTCAAAAAACGAACATTTTGTTGCCAATATACAATATTTTAGTTAAACAACACATGACACAATTCAAAAACTGAGTGTATGCCTATCTGTCTATCAATGTTATCTAACGCAGAAACGCAACGAATGGAAAACGATTGGTATGGATGCTTTGAATAAACTTTTTTGTGATATAAGAAAACAAACGTTTATTTTTTTAGAAAATTTCCTCGTACTGGATTCTTATTTTTAATCTAATGAGTAAGCATTTCAAAATCCAGAAAATAAAAAAAATCTTAATCAGGGTTGTCACAGAATCCGATGTTGTTGGAATTGGATTTGAAAAGACGACAAAAAAATTCTTTTGTGTCATGAATTTCAATGTTATAGGTTTTATGTTCAAAACAGACAATAATTCGACATTAAATATATAACCGATAACATTGAAATTCATCACACAAAAGTATTTTTTGTCGTCTTTTAAAATATTTAGTCGTCTTTTAAAATCCAATTCCGACAACATTGTATTCTGTGACAAACCGGAATGAATGCAAAGAAATCATTAGCATTAGAAGTTGCCGATTAAAAGCATGACAAAAGCAATGAATACATATGTATATGAGTTCTCTGCAAACGTAAATGTATACGTTCTGATTTCCGATAGATACGAACTAAATAAATAAATTTGAAAAAAATAAGAGTTTAAAAACCGTTTTGGTTTAATGAATATTAAAAATAATTTTGTTTACAGACATGTAAGACTTGTTGAGCTTCAAAAACAAACAGATAAGACTCTATCCATATTTAAAAAAAAAACTTATCTGTAGAAATATTAAAAAAAAATATACAAATACAAATTGACAATTATAGATTTCGTTATTATGTTCAACAAACTTTACTTAAATAAAACTATTATTGATTTGATTTTCTTTGTTTGTAGTCATAGCTACAAATTGTTGTTGTTTTTTTCATATATTATTAATTTACACTAAAAGTAAAGGATGTATGAATCTGAAAGTTATTTTAGAAAATAATATTCTTTTAAGGAAAAAATGATTGTATCGATGTAGAGAAGAGAGGTGGCGATGTAATGCATGGGTGGTGTTTTATGTATTTTAATTCTAAGTGATGTTTGGTTTTTATATATTAATTGATTTGTTAGAAATGTTGTAGGAATATTTTGTTTAATGTTAATATGTGGTGCTAACTTATATTTATTTAATATATAAACGGACTTAACGAGTTTCTACACAATATTTTAAGCTCTTTTATAAATTTTGTAGCAGCAGTTAATGTACAAAAATAAAGAAATTTTTGTGTGTGTGTGTGGGTGTGTTTTTTCTTATATACAAAATACGAGCACAACAAAAATCTATTTAACAACCAAAGACTGTTTTAAATGACGCAATAAACCAGCGCCAATATCCTGAACATCAGGCCATTGACGTATCACACAAATTATAAAAAATATCGATAAGAAAGTGGTTAAAACGCGGACTCTGGAAATTTTTATATGTTAAAAATAAATAATTCATTTATGAATTCTTTTAATTGCGGAAATGGAAATTAAGGAGAAAATGCTTACCTTGTTTTCAAAAATGGCATTATAATACCGGCCGCTGTGGCCACTAATAATAGCACGACCTGCAATATGGTCAATACTACATTTATAAGTTTAACCACCAAAGCTCTAGCATTGGAATTGTCTATGCCCTCAACTGTTACGTATTGTTGTTGTGATAAATGTTCCATTTTGGAAATCTGTGGGATTACAAAATAGTTGATAATCTGTATTGTGTGATTGACAATTTGGAAAAGCTTACTCTAGTTTGACAATTTTCTAACACTTCGTTGACATCTTGCAGACGTTCATCACTCTGATATTGCACCTTTTCTTCCATATCGGCTATAGCTTGTTTAAGATTTTCAATTTCATTCTGAAATAAAGTTTAGCAAAGGAAATATTACACAGCTCAATTATGAACAAAAATTCCCCGGGAGATTTCTCCCTTTTCCCAAAAAGGGGCTGTTTACATATATGTTATTGTTTATTATTCTTATCTATTCAAATTTTTATGAAGAATTTCAGTGTTATGCAATAACTGAAATGTATAGGGTCTTTCAATACGAGGTTTCATGTTGATATTTAAAAAAACGGGTATTTTTAAGCGAAATCATCAAATGTCTATTTAATTGTAAGGAGGAGGATCAAAGGGTATGGCAAACAATAGCAGCCAAATGGGCGCCACAACTTCGCTTGCACGACCATATTCTTTTCATGAAATATTTCATCACCAATTCACACATTTGCGGCTGTATGTCGTCAATAACTTTGAGCTCTTGAATCGATTGTATGTCATTCGCATAAATCTTATCTTTCACGTAGTCCCAAACAGAAACGTCCAAAGGTGTTAAATCACAAGATCTCAGCGGGCAATTGTGATCGCCTATTCGAGAAATCCCACGGTCAGAAATTTTTTTCACGCAAAAGCGCAACGGTAGCGTTACTTGTGTGGCACGTAACATCGTCTGGTTGAAAATAAACGTCATCCACATCAACATCTTCCGATTTGGGCTACAGCGGCAGTATTCTCAGTTGTTCTTGAGCGATGTACACGAGTACGATTCTTCACTAACTTGTCCCAACAGCTAAAATTTTCACAATTTTCACCAATTTCACAATTGCTGGCCGAGAAGGTGCTTCACGTCGAACCGAAAATGCTCAATTTGCGAACTGTGACTACGAAATTTGTTGTTAAATCTTATTATGCCGTAGCTTTTACTTGTCATCTGTCAAGTAGTGAAAACTCTTAAAATGGTGGGATATTGCAAATGAAACTTCTTATTGGAACACCAATAAGAACACAGAACATAGTTCTAACCAATAGTTTTTTTGTTGGGCGGTAATCAAATTCGGAGAGAATAAAATTTTTCCCTTTAGCTCGCAAATCGTTGTAAAAACGATTTAGTAAAAAGATATGAACAATTATTTAGTTTTTCCGCCAATGTTTTAGATTTTTTTCCACAATATTAAATTTTTTTTGCAAATTTTTTTAAACTTACCTGATGTAATTCCGTTAAATCATTTATTTGCTCCTCTAAGGTCTCCGCTCTATAACGTTCACCTTCCAGTGTCGCAGTCAGATTATTTAATTCTTTTTGAGCATTCTGAAATCCCCATATAAAGAGTAACAATAAGAAAAATTTTTTTCAATAATTAAACATTCGTACCTCTAAACGTTCAACACGCTCAGCCAATTTTTCATTTTCAGCTTTTCGTTCGGCCAGTTCCGTTAGTAAGGATTTTAAAACGATATGATACTGGCTGGCACCCGATTGACTTTTTCCAGAGCTGTAAAATAAAACAAACAAAAGAAATTACAATAAAAAGTTGTAAATATGTGCAATTCTAATGTGTATTAAACCAAAGATCTATAAAAATAAAATAAAATTGTTCAATTCAGATTCTATTCTATTGTAGGAGTCGAAAGTTGATCGAATGTTGCTGGTAATTTCTATATAAACATTTGGAAATCAACAACAACATTATAACAATTTACAATTCCTTTAATAGATTGTGAGTTGGACAAATATTATTTATCTTGCATCAACAAACAATAAACTTATTCGAATTCATATTCATTGTAAAACACCGAGGAAAGTTCCATAGACTGCAGTTTTTTATTTCTATTGAAATCGTTTTATCTCGACTGGTTTGTATATTCCGAAAATAACTTACCCGGCTGGTATACTCTCACTAGTGACGCTGCTGCATTCGCTGCCATTTTCACTATTAAATTTTCCACTACCAGCACCACCGGTATTAATGCCACCACCACCACCACCGCCGGAACCGGTTGAGGCGCTGGGTACGGCATTATTTGGCGTTGTACTCCCTAACATTTCGTGTTGATTCACAGGCATGTTTAAACTATTTAATTCAGATTCTGAAAAATCAAAATAAACAACATATTTTAATTTTAACTTCAAAACTAGCAAATTGCACTTAAACTGGAACAACAAATACCTGACATTTGATTTATATTATCAGCACTGCCAAATTTATTTTTAATCAAATGTGCGAATTCCCGAGGCTTGGACATAACAGATCCCGAAAATCCAGTAATTCCATCACGTATGTTACCGCCCACATTTCTGGAAAAAAATCAGAAAATGAAGCAAAACAATTTAAAACTAGTATTCTTATTTTACCTTAAACCTTGCCCAACGTCTCTTAAAACTTCACGCGGCTGTCGGTGTTGCGATTTATTATGATATTGTTGATTTTGTAAATCTTTGACACGTTTTGTATAACTGTCGAGTTTCTTCTGTAGTTGGGAAATTGTATGTGCGCTTTTTTGATTTTTCTTTTCGAAAACAGCCTGAAAATAAGGGAAAGTAAATGGAATATAATTATAAATGAAAACACAGTTTACACTTCGAAAATGGTGCAAAATCATAATCTAGAGATCTAGCTTGACATACATAGATGTAGCATGAGGGATATATGTGTATTACTTCAAAGGACTCGCATTATTTATTTATTTATTTTAATAACAATAACCTAGCCAATACAGGCCATAAGCGGTTACAAATGTCTACTATCAAACAATTTCTGCTATAAATAAAATAAAATTTTATATAAAAATATGTATTATATTAAATTAAACTAATAATAGCATCCATCCCAACACAATTTCAAAAATATTTAAAAGTGTATCTATGTTATAAATTATTAATAAAATCGTTTACCAAAATTATATAGATAAAGGATTAGCCTCAGAACAATCGTAGAAGTGGGAAAACAGATATTGCTACATATGTAAGTATACAAAAGGAGTGAAAATATAATATAAACACTAAAAAAGCAAGGGGTAACAATTCCGCTTGAGCCTTATTGCTTTAAGCTATTTCTAGAAAGTTCTAGAACAGAGTGGCCCAAAATTAACGAAGTGGTTTGAATTCCTTATAACTTTTTCTTTATATTTCTTTTGTATTTCTCTTCAGTATTTTTTTAAGAAGACTTGGGGAAATTAAAATGTAACAGTATACAATTGAACAACGCGCCCAAATCGTTGCACTTTATTTCTCAAATCAACGGTTCATTGTCTTGACTTAACGTGTGGATGCAAGGCGCAGTAAGGAGCCTTCATGGTGCGGGCAGACGACGAACGGTGCACACGGTCGACAATATTGAACGGGTACAGGAGAGAAGATTCAGAAACATTAACCAGGAGACGTTCGACACAATTTGGCCTCTCACGAGGATCGCTGCAGGGAATTTTGCCGACAATAAAAATGTTTCCATACAAAATTCAGCTTGTCCATCTTGTCCAGCACACTAAGACGGACATAATGGGTTTTTACGCGACATCTTTGGTGAACGTATTATTTCGCGTACAAGGAATTCTAATAGGCCTCCGCATTCACCGGATTTAACCTCTCCAAGCAGTTTTCTTTGGGGTTATTTCAAAAGAAAAGTCTATATTAATAAGCCTACAACCATCCAGAAATTAAAAAACAATATACGCGACGAAATCAACAATATAACACCTGAAAAGTTATGCGAAAAGTTATGGAAAATGTTTTAGAAAGAGCACGAATATGCGAAGCAGAAAATGGCCACCACTTGCGAGACATAAATTTTCATAATTACATTAAAAATATTCTTTATTAATACACGGTATTTAAAAAATAATAATTTAATAATTATGTCTTAAATAAAAAGTTATTATGAACTCAAATTTTGGGCTACCCTGTAGCTTCGGCAATTTGTTAGTAAAAAAATGGCATACGTTTTTGTAATTGACAGAAACTTCATCTTATAGGTTTGTCAAAGAGTAATGGCTATACTGTAACATTCGTCGAAAGCCAGTGATTACAACAGACTTCGGTAATTTTGATTAAACTTAAGCAACTTTCAACCCGTTTTTCATTTTTGGATGCGTTACGTAATACATCTTGACATCTTGATGTATAGAAACCGAAACCAAAAAACACAACATGAATTTAACAACTCACCTTTATCCGTTGCAATTGCTGTTTATCTGCACTGGCAGCTAATTTTAAATATTCATTAACATTATCTGAAATACAATAAAAACGAACACGATTTTTAGAATTAATAAATCGTGAATTGAAATTCCCAATTAAGCTTACCATCTCTGGCAGTTTGTTCTTTACGTATGGACTCCTTTGTACATTGAATTTTTGTATTTAAACGATCTAAAGCTTGTAAACTTAAAGTGCGTTCATGATGACGATGATGTTTTTTACTACTATCGCCCAAAGAACCCTGGGGATTGGCATCTAAATCATCGGAGGCAAATGATTGATAGCAAAGGTCTTCATTGCCTACAAAAACAACGAAACGAAACAAAAAAAGATATATTAATTTTTAATTTTAAAAGTAATAATTTTTAAAATCTAAATCTTAAAAGTTAACGAGTGCAACAATTACCTGATAATCGGGAATCTTCTATGATAGCACCAGAACCACCGGCACTACTTAAACCTATTTCCATATTAGTTAAATCACCAACACCTGCCAAAGGCATACCGCCACCACCCATGGCACCATGATAGGCCAACAGGCCACCCTGATCCGATCCATGCGTGCGTGCATGAGTGCGATTGCGATCACGGCTGCGACGATTTGAGGGTGATTGACTGCGAAAACCACGAAAGGCGCTCACGCCCACCACGCCCACGCCACCACTACTGCCTATACTGCCAGTCATTGTACCACTACTGCTGGTAGCACTTGTTGCCGTTGCCGTAGCTTGTGTTATACCTGATATACCTGCAGCCGAAGCAGCAGTTGCTGTTGTCCCAGATGAAAATGCTACGGTTGCCGACGTAGTTGATTCGGCACTATCACCGCGTTGGTGATGATGAGTATGATGATCACGCTCTCTCGACACTGTTGTTGTATTCATGCGTATTAATTTCAGTTTGAGTTTTATTTTAAAAACGCAATTGAAAAGTGTGAGTACAATTTGTAGTCGTAATATTTTATGAGAAAAGTCCGTTAATTAGTCTTAATTTTTTTTATTGCAAAATGGATTTTATTTTCCAAAGTTTATAATTAATCAAAAAAAATATTTTTAGCACCTAGTGAGTGTGTGGTAGAAGAAGAAGAAGAAGCACATTTACATAAATATATGACACAAGCAAGCAAAAATTATGACATCTAATTGGAATTGCTGGTGCATTTTCATGGCAGACTTTTTATTTTAGGCTTCGCAAGAATAAGCAAAATTTATTTTGTGGGTAAAATACAATTTAAGAGTGATGTTGTAGTGGAAGAGCGTGTTTATAAAGTATGTGAAATATTTTTTTTAAGATATTGTTTTTTTTACAAATTGTCGTTTTGAATTTTTACATATATTTTTATGTATATAAAAGTAATAGCATGTGCAACACTTTTACTAGAATTTTATTTTAAACAAAATAATAACACAATAGTGTAGCAGAGTTTTATGTCCTTTTTTGAATTCATTTGTATTTTTTGTTTGTTTGTTTTGTTCTTTTAATTTTTTATTTTATAAAGCTGTGTGTGATAAAAAGAATTTTTGAAATTGAGATAAATAAAGATAAAACATACATACAGACATATAAAATAAAAATGTATGTTAAATAAAAAAATAGAGTTAGAGATTACAGCGTGCATGAATTTAAAAAAGGTTATTAATTTTTAAACCAATATGAAGAGCCTTATGACTTTTTCAAAAAAGCCAATTAATAATAGCTACTTTTCGGTCACAAATTTATATGTAGTTAAAACTTTACCGATATTTTCCGGTAAAAAATAAATATTGAAATTTTTGTTTTGATGTTTTCGGTAAAAAATAAGACTTTAAATTTGAACAAATTTTTTCGATCAACTGTAAAAGTTAAAATTTTATCGGTAAAATGAAAGCCGGAAAAATATTGTTAAAATTTCAATTGTTGTTTTTTTACCGAAAAAATGTCGGCTCAAAAAATTGTTATTTTATGAAAAAAGTAAAAAATAAAAATCTTTTAAGATAATTATTAATAATATTTTAAGATTATTATTTTTAACTAACAAGCTATATTTAAATATGTAATAAAAATTTATTTACGCTTGACTTTTTGAATTGCATAAATTTCACAAATAACTGTCATTTTCGATCGTAGAAAATAATATGATGAAATTTATGTTAAAATTGAAAAAAAATATGAAAAAATATTTGATCTTTTTTGGTGTAATTCCAAAATTTTTGGTAATGAATATATTTTCAATATCTGGGCTTTCAAGGTCATTTAATAAAAGATTACTTTTTATTTCAAATTATTCCTTAAGTTTAGTCACATTTAAAGTTGCATCGCTATTATTTTATGTTTATTTTGTACTTTATTTTTAATTTGCTTTATATGTATTATTATCTGTTGCCAGATCCAATAAAAATAAAAAATTCCCTGAAGAAGTTGGAAAATACAAACGAAACGTCGGAATAATTCAAAATAAAAAGTAATCTTTTATTAAATAACCTTGAAAGCCCAAATATTAAAAATATATTCATTACCAAAATATGAAAATTTTTTATTAAGGATAATAAGTTCTACATTTTTATTTAGAGAATAATTCTAAACGTTTATATACATAGTTGTATCTACTACAAAAGAAACTTTCCAATAGTTTTTGAAATACAAGATATTTCCGTAATAAAGAAGATTTTTCATTATGGTGTGAAGAAGTCTTAACATGAATGCACTTTATCAGGGCACATCATCAATAACTTAAAACTCATCGGCGAATTTATACAAAAAAACAAACTATTTTTTTTCCAAATATGTTGTCAAAAAATGCATAGAAAAAAAAAATAAAGCGAAAAATTAATTATAATAGAATAAATAAACTATAATAAAATTTGCAATGTGTATTGATGTGCCTTGCACTTTACTAAACAGAAAAAAGAACAATGGCGAAAAAATATATTCACTAGTTGAAAACAAAAAAAGGCTTCCTTGCCTTAGGAAATCATAGTTCTCTTTTTTAGTTTATTTTAAGCTTATTATTCCTAAATTTAACTTCTACCTATTATTTTCCAAATTAATTTGGAAACTTTTAAATCGTTAACTGAAAGGCAAAAACACGTAACAAACAAAAATTCAAAATCACGCTTTTCATTAATTACGGCATCGAATCAACGTTTTCCATTAATCTCATAATACTTATATTTTATAATTTGGAAAAAGCTATTTCATGATTTTTAATGCTTTCAAAAACAAACAAACAAACATCATTTTTTCGTTAAGCTTTCCAGTTATAAATAACCTTGATTTTAAAGGGATTTTCAAAAAAACAAGTGAAGAATAAATTGAAAATAACAAACAGAAAATGAAAGTATCTAATAAATGTATAAAACAATAATTAGTTTATCTTTACAGAAATAGAAATAACACTGTGTTACAAAAAAGAACGAAGTTGAAATACCTGGGATGTGAAATTATTTTTCTTGTAGGTGCTGTCGAGTAGGTCAAGAATATGTATTTGAAATTTCCGAGACACCCCCAAAATCTAGAGTTACGGATAAAAAACCGGGTTTTCGTACCTCTGCGCACTTATAGGTCTGTAACTTAGTTGAATATTAACCGAATTTCAGAACGGATTTAGAAAGAAGAGACTGAGGCCTTTAAAATGATTTATATGATATTCATTTTACTTTCAAAAACATGTGAGTAATTTAAGCGCAAAACCATTTTCCGTCCAATTTTTTCGCTATTTTTCATATTCGGACATGTTTTTTTTGCAGTATTTTGTAAGAGAACCCCATTTTTTATACACATAATATGAAAGTATATTTTGTAAGGCAAAAAATGCTACTTTGGTTTTTAAAATCCGTTAAAAAATAATCGATTTATTAAACTTTTTATAAAAACAAAATATTTGCAAAAATCCCTGCATTCAGTTTTGTGTGTTTTTTAATACGATATTTGTTTTGTTTTTTTTTTAACAAAAATTATGTAATAATCATAAACCATAAATATAATCATTGATACATGAGTGTTCGCCAAACTTTTTATATTCCAGAACCCCATTTGTTATTTATACAAAACTTTTTATTCCTTTAAATTAAATTTCGTATTAAATTGGATTTTTCTAAAGATATCATAGTTAATAGTTAACATTGTAACGGAAAAAGCGGAAATATTTATCTGTTAATATTCAACTAAGTTACAGACCTATAAGTTCATAGAGGTACGAAAACCCGGTTTTTTAAACGTAACTCCAGGTTTTGGGGGTGTCCTGGAAATTGCAAATACAGATTCTTGATCTACTCGACAGCGCCTACAAAAAAGTAATATCACTTCCCAGGTATTTTTTTTGTCGCACTGTGTAATCAACAATAATACATTCATTATTGTAAAAAGCATTGTTAAAAATAAAACAGAAAAGTATTAAGGTGTTAATTCTTACTACATACGTACTTATTTACAAAATACAACAAAAATGCAAAACATTTATTTACAACAACAATAATAAAATAAAAAAATAAAAAACCAAACAAATTGTTAAATAAATGTCTCTATATTAAATTAATTGAATAAAATAAAATTTACTTACTTTGTTCGTTACTACGAGTAGCGGATGGTGATCTACTTGTGCGCAAAAGGGACTGACTTCCGGTTCTGGTTTTTAATAATAAAAGTTGTTGGTGATGATGTGGCTGTGGCTGCTGATGCTGTTGTTGTAGTGATAATGATGATGATAACGGTTGCAATGACAACAATTGATCTTTAGACAACTGATTACTCAGATGTAAACCATCCATAATTTTTTACGAATTTTTCCTGCTCAAATGCTGTTTGCAACGTTTGAGCACAACACTCACTCCCCCTTGTAAATCACGCATCCACAATAATTCAAACTTACTTTTAGTAGTAAGTTAACGACAAAACAATTCAAGTAAGTTTTAAGTAAAACATTGTATTTCAATTTC
Organism: Gymnocheta viridis; assembly: GCA_956483585.1. Taxonomy (NCBI): domain Eukaryota; kingdom Metazoa; phylum Arthropoda; class Insecta; order Diptera; family Tachinidae; genus Gymnocheta; species Gymnocheta viridis. The sequence goes on from OY101442.1 coordinate 14,787,098, forward strand.
AATTCAAAAATGTTTGCTGTCTTGTTAAATATTTTATTTTTTTTATCCCACAGCACACAAGAAATAGACCATTAGAAAATTATTCTTAAAATATTTGTCTCCATCATACTATGTATATATACATGTATGCATTTTTTTAATTAGAACTTTAGTCCTTTCTCTCCTTTCCCTGTTTGTCACAAGTGATGATAAGAATTTTAAATCTAAAATAAAAATAAAAGTTAATTTTTCATTTCAATTAAAACTGCTGCTGTATATTCCGTATTCTTCTTGTATTAATATCAGTTTTTTTTTTCAATTGAAATAAAAAAATATATTTAATCAGCATAAATTGTATAATTTTCATTTATTTTGCTATACTTTAACAATAAAAAAAAACGAAGAAACAAGCATATGCACTGATTATGAATCAAAAGAGTGGCTGAGGGTGATGAGGCCATGGTTTCTGTATTTAATTTGTTTATAAACAAAAACAATAATAATAATAATAAAAACAAAAAGAAACTAGAGTACATTGAAGAGCTTTGTAAGCAACTGCAAGTGATTGTGTGTCTAGCTGTTTTAGAGATGGGCCCCGCTCACGTGATTGTCATGATTCAAGCGTGACGCCAAAAAATAATGAAATAACTCCCACAAATTTTCATTAAATAAGTCCCAAAAAAAAAATTACATAATTTCCAAACTATTTTTTCAGCGAAATAACACAAAATACGAGTATATATCTCTTTTTCATAATGAAATATTATTTCTTTATGAAATAATGTCCAAATTTTGGAATTTATTAATTTTTTCTTGGGACAAATTTCATTTCTATTTTGCAATTATGTATTTCATTTCGTTGAAAAACTGAAAATGAAATAAGTTTAAATAACAATTTTTTGTTTTTTTTTGTGATATTTCGTAGAGGCTACTTTAAACGCTTATAGTTTCCTAAATATCGAACCGATTTAAATAGAATTAAGATTGTGCACATGTATGCAAGATAACCTGTAAAAACATATAATATCTTTCTAACTTCGGTTCAATTTTACGGCCCTAAAAGGTATCTAAAAATATGTGTTTGCCTATTAAAAATATAGATAGATTGCAATTAAGTATTTTCCGTAAATATAAATGTGGCGAAATTTTTATGAGTATTACTCACAGCACAGCACACATAAAAAATATAATATGCCTTAATGCGATTGTCTAATTTTCGTCTTCGACTTCGACAGTGTGCAGTAGATTAAAGAATAATGTTGTGTGCTAGTAAAACTTGTCAAAGTCGAAGGCGAAAATGCGACCACCATAATAAGGCCCAATAACACAAGAGCTTGCATGAGTAGCATTATTCCTAAGGTTTTTTCCCGGGAATTCCCGCATCGGGATTTCTCGGGAATTTCAATCTAAAAATTTCCCGCTTTCCCGGGATTTTTTATGCGGGATCCCGGGAAATAATAAAAAAAAATAATTGGCAACTTAACGGTAAAAAGGGAGCGGTCGTTTTCGGCAGCAGGGCAATTTGTTAATAAAATTCGAAATAGGCTTTCTGACGAGTCCATAAACGCTTTAAGTGTTTTAAAGAATTGTTTCCGAAACCAAAAAATATAAATTATATTATTAAAGTATTTTCTTATTTTAAGAATTTAATATTTTTGTTTTGGAATTCAAACCTCGAGTACCTTTGTATTATTTTTTCTTTATTATTTTATGTTTGTTTTTATTAACTGAATTGTTATGTTTTTGTTTATGTTCACGCATATTTGTAAGTTTACTTTGATCTCATATAACAAAAAATACGCGTTTCCCGTGTTGGAAATAAAAAGGAATTTAAAAACTAAAAGTTAAAAAAATAAAGTTGCTGTGGTAATACCCAGTTAAAATTAACATATTAATTTATTATTAAAACGTAAGGTATGTTTTAGTAGAGGCACTGATACACTATCCTACTTGGTCGTGCGATCTGCCAAAAAAGTCGTGTGTGTTCAAAAAGTGTGGCCATAAAATGCACTTGTGAGGCAGATTTTTTGACAAGTCGGTCCGACTTGCATATAATTATGAAAATTTCTATAAAATGATAGATTTCTTGCGATCAGAGATGCATCTTCTTAAGAAATTAAGTTGCAGCGAAAGCAAAATTAAATTAGAACTATTTATTCTATAAATCTGCAACTATTTAGGCGAAAAAAATCAATCAAATCTAAAATTACTTGAGTGAAAAATACATATGTATGTATGTGTTTGCATCTTTTTTGTGTGTTAGTGTGGCAAATTCAATGCAATTTTTAAAAGTGGAACAGAATTCTGTCAGATTTTCCAGTGAATGAATCGTACGACTGTGTATGATAGTGTATTTCAAACTTTCTAATACAATTTTTGTTAGTGCCTAACAAATTTAATATTTATTATTTCGTGGAGCGGGATCCCGGGAAATTTAAAAAAATTTCCCGCTTTCCCGGGAAATGAAAAATTGCGGGAAAAAAATCTAATTATTCCCCTGACCCTCAGTTCAGAGAAAAGTTACTCACGACACCATCTCTAGTCTGTTTCTCTTTATTTAGAGGCTTGTTTTAGGAAGGAAAAAGTCCAAAGTTTATTCAACTATCGACACATATTTTCCTCTTTGAACTTTAAATCGTAGAAAAGCAACAACCAAGATAATAATGTTTGTGTTATTTGTATTACATTTTACAGTTTTGACAATTTTCAATGATAACTACAGATCGTCTCGAGGTATTCCTCGATATCTTATTTCAAAGAGTTTTTTTTTATTTATTGTGGGTTGAGCTAGTCCATGTACATGCATTTCATTGGTGCTTATGACTTTACCGAACTGTCAAAGTCTATATAAAAAAAATGTAAGTAAGCGAACATTTTTTACAAATGTGTTGATCTGAATGGTTTGGTAAAGTGCCAAATATTGTTGTAATAATAAATTCAGATCGATAAATAAGAGTACGTACTCCTTTGCTCTCCAATATTGCCCGACTTTTGTTACATTTTTCAAAGCTACTCTATGCTCTTAATAGAGTTCAAGTGTCTACAAGCTTATAGATTTTTATTACCAACATATAAATAATTTTCTTCGGTTGTGTTGCTGCCATTGTGGGCATCATGATGGTGGAGGTCGTCTTAATTACTTTTCCTTAATTTATTATTTTTATTTTCTGTAAAGATATTATTTAAGCTTTTCATATTTGCGTGTTAAGCACATAGTACTCGTTCATATATGCAATATAAAATACACTTAGAATAAATTATATTTATCTACATGGGCAGGATATTAAAAGAATGAAATTGAGGAAAAAATCGGTGAAAAAAAAACTAGTAAATGTTTCAGAACTTGAATTACTGTAATATGAGTAGCTTACAAGTATTTCTTAGATATATTTGGAATAGCGATTTGCTTCAGATAAATTGCTGAGTTACCGTTCGCACGACTAAAGTCGCAATTTGACACTTCAATAGTGGTCTACGAATTTTTGGGTGCCATTTTTTTATCACCGAATTGTGCGACTTTGAGGCGACTTTTTACCCTTTTTTTGGTAAAGTTTCTCACAAAAACTCTTAATTTGCAGTAAATTATAAATTTTCTTATTATTTTCATTAAAAAAATCGTAAAAATAACACTGTGACCTTTTTGCACCTTATTTATCATGTATGTATACAATATTTTTAAGAAGTTTTTCGTAAGTTTTCAGCAAAAGTTTCAAAGAATAGTTTTAGCAAAAAAGCTTTTTAAAATAAGAAATTCTATATATTGAAATGAAAATGTATGGCTTGAGTTCAAATCTGAGTTTACCCATTTCTTCTTAATTTAAGAAATTATATTTTGGATAAATTCATTATTTTATTAAGAGCGTACTTTTTATTTGAAACAATTTATTCATCAGACTAGCAGAACGGATCAGTACTGATTTCGAGAGATAGCAATATAAGGTAGGAATAAGGGATAATAAACAAAACAAAATTAAAGCATTTTGCAAGTAAGAAATTATGAATTGTAATGCAATTTACTTCTTCTATAGATTATGAAATAATTCTTATTTTATTTTATTTTTAATGTTATATTACCATTAGCAATAAAAATGTTCAAATTGTTATTTTTCTACAGCTTTTTTGTTGACCAAAAATTAATAAGAATACAAACAAAACACAACAAAGCATGAAAAATTCTTTGTTTACTACTTTCTGTGTGACAGAGCCAGCAAAACAACAACAATTGCATGCCGTTTTGAGTCACCATAATAAAGAATACTCGATAAAGTTAAGCTGAATTCACCCATGAAATTTTTGTCCGGACAAATTATGTTTCATAAGTAGTTTGAGGTCTCTCTTCTTGCAGAGAGAGATATGATTTTGTTCACACAACTCTCAACTTGAATTAGTTTATTTTAATTTTTGTTCGGACAAAGTTGAACTGAGTTGCCACATTATAGTGTTTTAAAAGCGATTTTACAGCAATTCTTTATTAATTATTATTTTTTTTCTTTAGAAATAATTTTGTTTTATTTAGTTAATTAGCTTGTCTTCTATCATTTTTTCTACACAATTTGTTACAGATTTTTATTTTTTATTTATATATTTCATATAATAACTTTGATATATCGGAACAATTTTTTTTCAAATAAGAGAATCAGTGTTGCAAAATACTCTGTCAACAAAATTTTGTCTGGAGTTTTTATTTGTCAAAAAAGTCCTCCACATGAATCACTTATTATACACAATAATACGAAATAAAAGAATGCATTCCTTCAATTCTCCTCAATAGCAGAAGTGCCACTAACTTTATTAATTATATAAAATGTAAATAAAAAAAAGATACGGTACGGTGTTGCATATGAAAATGTTATTTTTATTTATTGTAATATTGTGCACGTTGATATATTTGTACATTTATGAGGAAATAAGTTATTAAAATAAATATGTACGTCAGAGTTAAAAAAATAAATAAATAAAAACACTTTCATTCACAACCGTTGTTCATTGAACTTGGCATAGATTTTTTTGTATTCTTCAACAAAACAGAAGTTGAAAACATTTTGCATTAATTTTTGAGTTTCTGAAAGACAAGTAAAACAAATGATTTTGCTTATTAAGTAATTTCAACAAATTTTAAGTTAACAATCATTTACAAATTGTTGTTGACTTTCACGCCTTCTTGATTCTTTAGGTGTTTTTATAATTTTAGTGTTATTTCTGGCAAATTAAGAATGAGTCAACTTATTTTACATACAAATTAGGGTGGTTAATTATTCGTGTTTTTATTTGTTCGAATAAAATTTTATGAAATTTTTTTTTGTTCGAATAATATCAAGTTTGTTGGTTCTTTTCTTTGATTTTTCTAAATAGATCAGATAATCATCAATACTGTTAACGATTTTTGGCGTTAGTACAATTTCTAACTTTATTTATAGTTTTTTAAATCAGTTATTAAAACGTTATCAGTTACCTCAGAGACGTCATCTTATTCTTCATTGTAGTTGAGGTCATTCGCAATACATATTTTTATCACAAAATAATCGTGAAAACAAAGTGTTTGCGTACTTCTTTGATTAGCTTCTTGTGGCATATTGTAAAAAGCCAATATTGAATGGGAAATTCATAGAATTCAGGAATAATATTAAAGTATTTAATAATTTTATACGGCGCTCGTAATTGTTCGAATGTTTGATTATTCGAAAAAAGTTATTCGAATATTTTTTTATTCTCAATTAAAAAATGTTTGTTCGTTAACAACAAACATTAAAAATTTTTTTCGAATTATTCGAATAGTTTTTATTCGAAGGATCACCCTAATACATATGTATGTAGACGAATGTGTGTGTTGGTGTGTTTTTTAATGTGACAAATTAATTATAAATTCATTTATTTTTTTTAAATTAATCAAAAAAAGGTTTTAAAAAATAAAAGTTTTTATTTCTATTTACCATGTCATCTAGATACACACTAGTATTTCGTGTTCAATACCTGTAATCAAATAAAAAAGAACTTATTTAAATTTGTCTAAAACACAAGATTTTAGGTGAATTTTGTTTATTCAATTATAAAGAAAACACACTATTGGAACCAGTTTCTCAGAGCAATAAATGTGTTTCTTTTAGTATTTCCAATGGCCGATGCAATCGACCATATTCTAGCAATTAAATATTAATGGGCTTATTCACAAATGATTAATAATGTTAATGTGTGCATTAAAACCGGTTTTCCCATATGAAAATCCAACATTAAACATACTATAACTTTATTAATCATTTTGTGAATAAGGCCATAAGCATTTACATAAACATATAAATGAACACCTTAAAACTTATTATTTTTTTTGTTTACAAAGTATGAATAGAAAATACTCTGTCTCATTTCTTTCCAAAAGCAAATTGGACGAACACAGATGCATACTTTGATTATTTTTCAACTTGAAGCTGACACATTCATGTGCAATTAGAGTGCATTTATTAGTAGCAATTTTAAACGCTTATAGCTCCGAAAATACTGAACCGATTTTGACGAAATATAGATTGTGCACATTTGTGAATAAATATCTTCAAAATGATATGAGTTTTGTCAAAATATGAGCGTAAAAGGTATCTCAAAAAACGTGTTTGCCTATTATATACATAGATAGATAGATATTTGAGTCTTGTAATAGCACTAAATTTTTAAATCATTATACCATTCTCTATTTAATTCTAAAGTATATGGAAAAAAATACTAAGCCGACTTATAAAATATTATGGTTTTATATTTGAAAGGCAAAATATTGCAATTAAACTTTGTTCACATTAAAATTTATTGTAATGAAATTTGTCTACAATAAAAATTTAAATTTTTATAACGTCTGTTAGATTTATGTAAAATAAAATCTGTAATTTAAGTTCTCCTGCAAATACTTTCGAATAATTTATATTCACATCACAGCATTTAACAAAATAAATTCTGTCATTTTAAGCAAATATTTAAAATATTCTGTATTAATTTAATAGATGCATAATCATCAGAGAGTATATTGTAATATTTTAAATGCACTACACATGTTATTTACTTAATTATTTATTCGCTTTTAATATTTCCTTTCATTGTTATTTGAATAACAAAAATAACAATAATATTTAATAAAGAATTTAATGAATCACTGCATGAATTATAAAAATATCTCAGCTCAAGACCACTTTCTTTAGAGATTTAATTTGAACTATTAATAAATTATATACAACAACAAATAGAAGAAATAATATTTAATTAAATTTAAATGCAACAATGCATTTTTTTAATGCATACGTTTTGCCGCAAACACTTCTTAACAATAAGTCTGTCTGTGTTACAAATAATATGAAAACTAATTTTTAATTACAAATTACTAAAGAGTGTTGAGATAAAATATGTCTAATAAAATATGAATTTAAAAAATATCGCTTGCGATAAAAAAAATTATAAATAAAGTAGTTTTTCGATTTAACGAACCTAATTGCTGTCAGACTTGTTCGTTAAAGTGAATTGTTCGTTTTATCCAGTACTAAATTAAAAGTTAATAGTGTCGTCTATTTTAAACAAAACTCTGAGTATGTAGATTATTTTTTAATATTTTATTTAAATTATAGTAATTTAAAATAAATCTTTGAAAATCTTTGAAAGAAGATATCGAGGCAATCTCGATTAATAAATTTAAAAAAATACTTAATAAATATTTCATTAAAAATATGTATTAAAAAAAACACTGTAATACAAAAATAATTTATTTAAAAAATTGGTTAAGCACAGTTTGCTTTCTTGGAATGGATATCTTATTCAAACTCTTTCTAAAGCATTAAATTTTTGCTACTAATATTGTTTATCTTCGTGTTTTATTTTGGGCTCTAGAATTTCTGTTTCATCATTTTAAAATTTTTATCATCGCGTTCATCATGAAAGATTTATTTTCAATCCATCTTTTCAAACCATCAACTGATATATTTTAAATTTTTTCGTTAAACCGAGTACAAAATAAAATGCTTGTTCGTAATATGAGGTACTCAGTAGAAAATATTTGGAGGTTCGTTAAATACGATGTTCATTAAATCGAATGTTCGTTAAATCGGAAAACTACTGTATATCGCACTTCTAATTTTCCGATCAAATTCTTCTTCAACATTGAACTGTGTCTAAGTATCCATAATTTCTGCAAATGTTTGCAAACTTTTCAAAGTTGGGAGGATATTATTCGGCATTTACACGATCACTTTTTAGCTTGACTTTAAAATAAAAAGTATCAATTGAATATTATTTAAAAGGTTAGAGTTCGAGGCTTGAATTTGTTAAATCATATTATGTGTTAATTCTTTGAATATTTTTTTTTAAGAAAAGGGCACAGAAAAAACTAATCAGGAATATAGTAGAACATAACAATATTGTGTTCAATGGTCGTCACACCAAATGTAATTATTTGAAATGACATTTCGAAAAGTTACGCAAAATAATTAAAATGTAAAAACATTCATGTTTATGAACAAAGAGAGTAAAGAGATCATAAAAGGGGTAGTAATTTTATAAAGAAAACTAAAAAAGTATGAAATTTTGCATTTATTTCTACACGAAAAAATAATCGTGTAGAGTTAATAACGCTGTTGGTGGGTCCACATAATGTGTATTGTTAAAAATTAATAGACACAATTTTAATCGGCGGAGGCACACACAAAAAGGATTGATGGCGACGGTTAAAATTTCTGCTTGAAAAATTTTGTTATGTTATTTTGTTACTCAGTTAAAAATTTTTAAATTTGAACCCAGCTAAGGTGAAATTAGTAATATAGGATATGTGCATAGTTGATGTCAATGTTTAATTTTTTACATTTTTTTCTCGAAATTGTAAATAAACCTGTTAAAGATGAACATAGTAAAGAAATTCCGTCGCTGAGCTGAAAGAACCAACGGCTTTCATTAAGACGCCTGAGCTTTTCGACCGACTTATGCTGGCGGCGGCGTTGCTAACAAAAATTTTATGGGTTGACTGCACGCCGAATCATTTATTTAATATTTTCAACAAACTTACTTTTTAAGCTTGTTTATTATTTATTATTTATTGCTGGCGATAACAAAATTGTAAGGTGAAATTAATTCTTAACTTATTATCATATTACACAAAGAAAAACAAACTACTGACAAACATGACATATAATTACAAGGGACTGTTTTTTTGTATTTTGCTGCGTACAATGTGCATTTGAATTGAATGGATTTACTTGGGGGAAAAGGGGTAAAAAAAAGTAGTAATTATGACATGAACACGTTTATTAATTTTCAAAGTACGTTAATTAAAAATAATATTAAATGATATGTAGTAATAATAGTAAAAAAATCAGTAAAATTACTCAACATTACAAATGAGTAATATGCTTCTCTGTTTGAATAAATGAATACAATTTATTAAGGTCAGCTAAAAGTTTCAAAAGAACAAAGAAATTTGTATGTTTTTTTTAATAGTTAAATAAATATATGTAATGTTTAATCACTAAGAAACAAAACATGGCTTTATAAACAAGACGAGCAGGTTTTGACAGTTCAAAGCAATAAAGTTGTTTTGCATTTTAGTAATTTTCCTAATTTAGGTTTATTTGTTGGTAAAAAAAACTATATTGAAAATATATAAATTACAAATTAGCAAGTATTTTTTTAATATTTGGTTTTATGGTGCTTTTTCGAGGAGGATCACTCTTTTATTTGAGAAAATGAAAGATCGGTCATCCCAAAGCGATGTAATTTTACAAGGTGGCAAGGCGAAGGCAACAAATACATCAATATAAAGGGTCCGCCACATAACTTTTTTTTAAATGCTATAAAAAAACTACAAATTAAAACTTGAATGCAACAATGGACGTTATTCTACGGTTCTAATATTATTTGTAACTCTGCTTATCACTGCAGCCACACATTCAAGTTTTTCACACACACACACTGCTGACGTAGGCTGCACGCAATTTTATTTTTCAAGATGTGATTGTCAAGAAAGCACTTCCAAATGGTTGCTCTATAAATCGCATAATATCATATTGTTTGATTTTAATTAGTAGTTTTAAAATTTGGCAGAAAATTAAAAAAAAAAAACCAAAAAAATGATGGCGGCACCATATTTATAAAAATTGTACTCAGCTGTTTTCTTGACTGTAAATTGAAATACTCGACTGGAAAGAGAATTTGAAATACAAGTTCGCATCAATTTTTAAAAGTATGATTGCATTGAAACTTGATAGGCAAAACTTGATCGTGTAACCCCTAAGGAAACGGGTATGTTACTTCTAGCCTCAGCGATGCATATTATTCAATAAAATAAAATAAAATACTCGTATGTACATATATAAATATGTATTTAATTTTAAAAAGGTCATTGACTTTTTAGAGCACATTCATACATGCAGACATTCGTATGAAATCTTATAAATTTGAATGGAATTTATTCAACCAGCATGACTGAATAATATGCAAACGAATTCCAAGCTAAAGTACTTGAACGAAAATATGTTCACAGTTAAAATTACTGATCAATAATATTTATTATATTGTAAAATTAACTCTAGATGAATGGAAGTGGTAAACAAACTACCACTTCGCCACCCGTGGTCGCTCGATTTGTAATAACAATTTATTATTTTTGATTTCTAATTATTTCTCGGCTATACAATTACATGTCACACGAAACAAAGAAATATTTGTGTTTGAGACATATCAATTGAGATCACAATTGTTAAATAACATTTTTAACAAATGTTGTTTTTCTGTTTTTGAATTTTCGAGCCAACCAGGCGAATTGAATTGTGTTGTGTTTGTTGTAGATTTAACACCATCTGCTATGAGTTCAACTTGAAAACGCTTTTCATGAATGGAGTTTGACTATCGTACTCCACCCCTGCTTCCAACATGTCAAATTAATTCGCCTTGCATAAATTACATTTCAATAATTAATTTTTGGAGATAGTCAAAATGGCAAATATTGTTTTTTTGTTAATCTAAAAAAAAATTTCTTTAAAGTATTCTGTTCCTAAATCAACATTTTGTCGAATAGTCAATAGTGGAAATGTTCATATCATATCATATATCGGTAAGTTTTTAAATAATATTTTATTAGAGAATCAGAAACATAAATTTTAGTTATCGGTTTTTTTAAATCTAGAATTACTTATGTTTCGAACATTAAACCGTTAACATTGAAGTTCATTACGCAAAAGTATTTTTTGTTGTTGTCTTTTCAAATACAACTCCGACTACATTGGATCCTGTGACAACCTGAATGTTAGTCCTTCAGCAATGAAACGAACAGGCCGTATTTATATTTCCGCGATAAAAGCTATGCAATAGCTTAAAAACTTACAATTGTCATTTTGTTTGTGTATATATTTTATATAATTTTTTGTCAACCACGATTGCTCGTAAGTACGCCATTTTGTGTTTTCCTACATGTAAAAATCTGTTCTGGAAATACTGTATATTAATGAAATCAATACCATACTTTAGGGGTTAACATACGCTAGGCGACTCAAATACTTAAAAAACAAAGGACTTAAGAAACAAACTTAGTGTTAGGTTTTTTCGTTTCGCGCTTAAAGCCCGCGATAAAAGCTATGCAATAGCTTAAAAATTCGCAAAAGTTTTTCGTGTGACTGAAGGCCTCATTAGTTTTTACTTTTCGTTGCCGTTCTGTGCCGTTCTTTTCTGTAGTAAATATTTTTTAATTTTTTGTTGTGGGTCTAAACTCTCGGATTTGGACGATGTATGTAATTATAGGAATGAATTTTGTAAACGTTTGCAAAGTGTTTTTTATTTGACAAAAAAAATCTTGATTAATTAATTAAAATAAAATTTTCTGACTTTTAATACAAAAATTTCATACCACAAATAAAAACTATTGCATACAAACTAAACCCTTGGCTGTCACTTAACGTTGTATTCTATTTTCTACAGAATAGTTCGCAACAGAACAGAACGAAAAAGTAACAACAAGCCACTCATACAGATTTTCAATTGAACAGAAACGAAACAACTGATCCGTAACAGAACACAACGTACAAACTAAATCTACCTTTAAAGTAGGTTTAAAGTTAAGGCCGAGGCACATAGAATCCGTCGTATGTTATACGTTGCTTTTTTTCAACTGACAACTAAGCTGAAATACTGGTTTTCTTATGTGCTTTGTCACATTCGGTACGACTCCGTCAACGTAAAGTACTAAAGTTGGGCAACTTTTAACGTACGTTGAGTACTTTGACAAATATCTGTTTTTTTGCTTTGGTTTTATTAATCTTTTTGTAATATATATAGTAATTTGGGTTTCGCAATGCATCGTACGGATGTTAAGAGGTCCATCATAAAGAATTTAAAAATTAAAGGTAAAAGTCAAAGGCAAGTTGCTAAAACTATTGGAAGATCCCAAAATTTCCTATATAACCTTTTACGAATTAAAACAAACAATTTATGGAGCGGTAGACCGCGGAAAACTTCTGCTCAAGACGATAATTACATTAAGTTATTATCAATCCGTGAACCTTTTAAGTGTGCTGCAATAATTAGAACTGATATAGAACTTAAGATTTCCACCAGGAGACATATAACTTTTTCGTGTACACTCTTTATGGCATACATGCAGTTTAGAAATTATGTCAATTTGGATGTGTATTTTTTGACATTTGACTTCTTTTTGAAGAGTTTTTTATTGAGGGACTTGATAAGTAATAAAAATATTTTTAATTTATACTATTACAAGTTGGAAATACTAAGTAAGTTAGTTAAAAACAAAGAAAGAAAAATGGTACATCAAATAAAAATAACGTGCAACAAACGGTTGATTTAAACTTAAATTACTTATATCTCGATAACCAACCTCAACAAATGTTGTCAAGTACCTTTTGTACGATTTTGAATTTCGATTTTATGAACATGTATTTCCTTCCTACCGCAAGAACGACTTGAAAAATTTTACAATTTTACAAAAACCTTACTGATTTAGCAAATAAATTAAATTTTACCAAAGAAAATGGAAAATCCACCATTAAATTATATTAAAAGGAAAAATCATAAAAAAACACTAAAAATTCATGGAGAAATCTATATAAATTCCACAATACAAAATATAATTAAAAAAATATTAACTTGGCAAAGGGTATAAAAGATTCGGCACAGCCGTATAAACAGACCGCCATTTATTAGTGTTTATTAGTGTATAATTAAAAAGAAAAGATGAATTAATCCTATAATGGTTAAATTTTTTTTAAATTTCCTTTCCTTTTTTCAAAGCACGTAAATCGCTGATAATTAATAAGAAAAAATCATTATAATAATGACTACGATATGTAGCAATTATGGCTTATATGTATGTAGTGCCATGCCACTCATTAAGTTACATGTATCTCGTAGTTTTAATACTTTGATTTTTTTGTCTTCTATTTTTTAGCCTTTTATAGTTTTTATTTTTATATCATAGTAGTGGTTGCTGTTTTTAATCTATGGAAATTATAACACTTGTGTCTTTTTATTGCCACTATCGATCGATCCCATCAACAGCTGCATTATTGTACACATAAAAGTGAAGATAGATTTCAGAATAATTATTACAAAAAAAAATTATTGTAAGAGAAAATATGTGTTTCTACGTCATTTAAGTTGAATATTTCCTTAATTGAAAGAGAAATTATATATGTAATAGAATTTGTAGCAAAACTATTAAAACAAATTGCCATTTTATCTGTTCAATTTTGCATATTTTAAATTTTTCTAAGGATTTAAGACTTCCTTTTTTATTATATATTTTTTTAAGATTCATCGGTTTTTTTAATTTTGCCATTTTTTCAATTTCGCTTTCTCACAATTTTATGTAGTTTTTTATATAATTCCTCTATTTTTTAATTTGTTAATTATACTGCCCATACACCAATCCCAGCGCCTGAAGCACTTTCAATAATAGTTTTGTTTGCTCGGTTGAGTTTTGAGAGAAGTTTTATTTTAACAAAAGTATTTTAAATGAGTTCTAATTGTGAGCGCAATTAGGCGTTTTAGCCGCTGAACAAACTTAAATATTTAACAATAACACTTGTCGAAAGTAAGTAAAGTCGCAATTTTAATATTAAAAAGTAGCTTACATAAATTTTTTTTAATAATCTACAATGAAAATTACGCCTTTCAAATACATATCGTTCATTTACTCAAACAACGTCATAACTCCAAAAACCACTTTCTTCAGAAAACGAGTTTCAAGTTTTTAAATTACACGCACCTGAACGGAATAACAATAGATTTGTAGCAAATTTTTACACAATATAAAAAACGAATCAAAGATTAACTCTGAATTCTTAACATTAAAATCATGTTTTTTGAGTTATGACGTTATTCAAGTAAATAAGCGATATTTACATATATTTCGTTTAATAGACTATCACTTTCGCTTAGCAATTTAAAAAGATGTGTTTTCAAAGTCATTTTATGACAAGAAATTTTAATGAATTTGCAAGAAAAACACTAAAAAGATTTTAATAATAAAATTTAAATATTTATTTACTATAAATCTTTCAAGTGCACATATGCTTTGCTATCTTTGTTTTAATCCTATTTACAAGTACAACATACAAATGTTCGAATGTACAATATATGTACATACTCGTATGTACATATGCATATAAATTTGTATTCAACAAATATTTGCTATTTTGGCATATAATCAAATTTGATATGTCCCAACTTAAATAGTAAAAACAAAACAAAATAAAAAAAGAATAGCGCAGATAAGTCTTTTACATACATACATAAATATATTTGAAAATGACATTAGCAAAGAGCAGCAACACAATATACATACTCGTATGTATGTATATTAACACGAGCAAGGGAATAGAGGTCGGTCAAGAGCGTTCAAAAGAAGCCCTACACTTAAAGAACTTGACCTTTTGAGTTGAAACACAAACTGAAGCAATTCAAAATTACTTCGGAAAAATAATTAAAATTAACATCTGGATGAATTTCAATAAGAAATCCTTTGATATATACCGAAGAAATTATATACATATATTTTATATAATGTGATTATTTTTCGAATAAATTGGTTATTAGTGGTTTTTACTCCAAAGTTATTATTATTTTGGCTAATGTTCGTAACATTTTTAGTCATATTTTTGTTAATACATTTTTTCTCAGATTTTCAGATAAAATTGTTTCTTTTAAATTTTTTTCCGAGCTTTGTATAATTTTATTTGTGCAGGTGTATATGTACATATATCATCAAAGATAAGCAAAGCTTCATCCCTTAAATATTAAAGTACAAAAACTATAACGTTGTAAAAATTAAAGGTTTTTGTTTCTATTCAATACAAAAAAATTTTGGTTTCGAGTTCTGGCTCAGTACGAAAAATCTGCCGAAGTTCGGGTTGGGGTTCAAATTTGTGGATTTTTATTTTTAGAGGGCAAAATGTAAGTATTTTAGTGATCATATGGTAACATCGTGCGTAATGAAAATATAAACAGAAGCATTGCTGCCACCTCGACTAACTGAAAATGGACATCATATTGGCACTTTAATGCCCATCTAACTGCATAATAGTGATGCCGACTATTATAAAATAAAGGGAAAAATAGGATTGATTAAAGATAAGGTTGGGAAATAATCACAAATCTCTAAAAAAAAATATATTAAAAAGATGTTAACTTTCTAGATCAGTTATGTCTTAACATATTTAAGTCATAATTTTAATTTTTAATTTTTTTGTGCACAAACTATTGAATTGAATCGACATTTAGTTTTTAATTTTTTTAAATGTTAAAAAAATGAGTGATCGTTAAACGTTAAACAGGCAAGCCCATTAGTGTAGAGAATAATTTATTCAGCGTTTTCTAACTGTCAAGCTCCATATACATACATATATTTGATGTCCCAAAACTAACGCAAGATTTGAATTAAATAGAAAACAAAGTTTTTCGTTTTTTTCGTTATTTTTGAGATACGAAATGAAATCACGTTTTTGTGCCCTGTCAGCTGTGGAATTGTTTTTAGGCTAACTAACACTTTACAGCACAAATGGCGGAAAACTAAAATCTTGTGTTAGTTTTGGGGCACCAAACTCAACATAAAAAAATTGTTTATGTAGTTTGTTTGACAGTTACGAAATGCAAATGTTTTTGTTGCTGAGATTTGATTACCTTGCTTAAGCTGCCTTGACATATCGTCATCCCGAAGTTATCTTCACGTATCTCCAAAAAAATTTTCTTTGGGAAATTGAGTTTGAAGTTTCAACATTATATGCAAAAAAATTATTAATGATCCAAATTCGTACTACTACTTCCAGAGCAAAAGTTCAGGATGTTAGACCTGGTTTACACACGTCAGGTTTTACTCATCAAGTCTTGAGTTTTTAGGAGAAGCGGTCTTGTCTCATGTTTTATGATTTTGTGAAATACATGAAAATAACTTAGAACGACGTTATGTAAAGCAAAGATAAATATATTCAATCTTTATTTTTTACTTAAATACTTGGGGTGACAAAGTATTGCAACAGTAAATACAATGTTGCAGTGGTTGCAGAAATATATGGCAGCACTGTCAATTGTTTGCATAAAGAAACTCTTCATGAAAAATCTTACTTCAAACTGATGCGATTTCGAATGCTAAAATTTTATTATTTCACAATTGCTCAGTGTAGTGTATCAAGATGGAAAGCAATTTTAGTGCCATATTGCAGATATTAAGATAATAAATTTAAAATAAAAATTACCAGAAAAATAAATATAGCACTAGTCGCATAAATATAAATTGGAAATTTATTATAGAAAACCGAAGTAAGTCAAATTAGGACAAAAACAAATTAGATACAAAAATATTCATGAGTTAATTAAAGATACATATGTACATATGTACCTACATATAACACTTGTCTTCACGTTAATAACACATTAATAAGGTAGAAAACACACAAGAACAAACAAACTAAATGACACTATAACACGTGCTACACACTTACATATGTATGTACATACCTGTACCTCCTCTGTCGCGGTCAGCTTTGTTTAATTTGACTTATAATAGAGGGGCGATAAAATGGGCAAACGTTACACTATATTTTAATATGTTGATGATTCATTTAAAGACAATTAACTAAGTGATGAGTTGTTGTGAGTTTTTGTTGCTATTATAACACTTATTTATTTTTTTTGTGTGTAATTAGACGGGCGATATCAAAATGAAAATATAAACAGAGGTAAACCGTGCATCATTATGAAAATATCACAGTGAAAATTATATTTTTTTTATTCAAAGAAAAAATATACACAAGACCATTGCAACGCTGTATGAACAAGAATTGAGTAGGCAAATGCAAGCAAAATGGGAATACCACACATTTTTTTATCAGAAAGTTTCCATTTTTATTTCTTGTAGAATTATAAATGTAGAGTGTACATCACTGCATTCAAGGCATATCTAATCAGGTGGCATCGCCACGGCAGCTGAATATTTTTGCAGTGGCTACGACTGTGTTTACACACGTCATGTGCTATTGACATGATTGCTACTTTATAGGCGAGAGGGAGACGAGGGAAAAAGAAACGAGTACTCAGATGCATGTATTTTCATTACCTTTTGTTTTCTCACTCGTAATTTTAAGCCTGAAGGTATTTGCAAGTAAATCTAGTTAACATGTCATGAACGTTCGAACGGCGAACATACAAGCTTTTTGCCGAACTCCAGTACCGAACACGAACGTTCGGCCGGACACTATTGTTTACAAATAATTTTTAAATTACTTATTTAGATTCTTTCCGGGTGTATTTTATTCCATTAACACCAGCAACATTTATCATTTTTCTAAGCCATAAAAATTGTATATATATTTTTTTTTACAAACAGTAAAAAAAAGAGATAATATTAATTTCTTATCAATATGAGGCAACAACTACTATTTCCAACAACAATAGAAGAAACATTTTAAATTATACTGTTACTGCCTGGCACTTTTTGACAATCTATCAGACCTTTTTCACGCCGCCTAATATAGATTACAATTTTATAAGAGATTACGATGTCAGCACTCGCCTCAAGCAATTTTAAGTTCTTACGGCATATTTAGTTTTCAACAAAGCAAAACCCAAGATAGATGACACATAGAATGTTGTCGAAGTGTATAGCCGTGCGGGACAACAGGTGCAATTTGCTGTTATATCGTCATTTATGATAATTCAACCTACAAACATAATCTCAGTACTTTCAACGCTTTCTAGGTGCACCAAACACTGAAGTTTTGGTTGCCGGCAACGTTGGCATCTGTACTACAATCCTATATAATGTATGGGCGAGACCACTTAATGCTCTTATTTTACAGCCGACTTTGAAATATCTTAAAGTTTTTTAAGGATATTTACTTACAGATGTGCCCAATCTATAATTTATTAGGATCGGTTCAGTATTTTGAAAGTTATAAGCATATAAAGTTGTTACTATTTATTGCTTGCACATTTACTTGCACTTGTATGTATCAACTTTAAGTAAAACAATGGTGGATTGCGTCGGTCATCAGAAATACTGTGTTTGGTGAATCTAAAATAGAGTTTAAACGGAAAATGTAAAGATTATTACTCAATAAAAATATAACTGATTGAGCTTCCCTGCGCAATTCCAACGTTTGAAGGCCAATAAATAGGTATTTAGTCTTATAGATAACAAAAGACAAAGAAGGAAGCGAGCGTGTAGCTAATTTAATAAAAATGTGTTGAGGTCTCTCAACACGGGAGACAAGACTATAGAGACATGAGGATTCCAAATGACAGAAGCATATTCTAAATTCGAGCATAAATAAGTATACTCAAATGTGTACGAATTATCAAATTCAGAACAACTTCACTAAAAAAGAAAAAACTTAGCATTTAGTAGGCTTTCCAAAGTATGTATTTAACATGAGAGTCGAACAATAAAGAACTATTGAAGATGAAACCTAAGTAGTTTTTTTCCCCGCAATTTTTCACATTCCTGGAAAGCGGAACATTTTTAAATTTCCCGGGATCCCGCTCCACGAAATAATAAATATTAAATTTGTTAGGCATTGACAAAAATTGTATTAGAAAGTTTGAAATACACTATCATACACAGTCGTATTATTCATTCACTGGAAAATCTGACAGAATTCTGTTCCACTTTTAAAAATTGCATTGAATTTGCCACACTAACACACAAAAATGTTGCAAACACATACACACATGTGCATTTTTTACTCAAGTACTTTAGATTTGATTGATTTTTAGTTCCTAAATAGTTGCAGATTTATAGAATAAATAGTTCTAATTTAATTTTGCTTTCGGTGCAACTTAATTTCTTAAAAAGATGCATCTCTGATCGCAAGAAATCCATCATTTTATGGAAATTTTCATAATTATATGCAAGTCGGACCGACTTGTCAAAAAATCTGCCTCACAAGTGCATTTTATGGCCACACTTTTTGAACACACACACGACTTTTTTGGCAGATCGCTCGACCAAGTAGGATAGTGTATCAGTGCCTCTACTAAAACATACCTTACGTTTTAATAATAAATTAATATGTTAATTTAAATTGGGTATTACCGCAGGAACTTTATTTTTTTAACTTTTAGTTTATAAATTCCTTAAAGGTTATTTCCAACACGGGAAACGCGTATTTTTTGTTATATGAGATCAAAGTAAACTTACAAATATGCGTGAACATAAACAAAAACATAACAATTCAGTTAATAAAAACAAACATAAAATAATAAAGAAAAAATAATACAAAGGTACTCGAGGTTTGAATTCCAAAACAAAAATATTAAATTCTTAAAATAAGAAAATACTTTAATAATATAATTCATATTTTTTGGTTTAGGAAATAATTCTTTAAAACACTTAAAGCGTTTATGGACTCGTCAGAAAGCCTATTTCTAATTTTATTAACAAATTGCCGAAAACGTCCGCTCCCTTTTTACCGTTAAGTTGCCAATTATGTTTTTTATATTATTTCCCGGGATCCCGCATGAAAAATCCCAGGAAAGCGGGAAATTTTTAGATTGAAATTTCCGGGAAATCCCGAGGCGGGCACCTAAGACAATTTTTGTATTAGACGTGTTCAACTTAATGCCATTAATATCAAGGTACCATAGCCAAAACCAAAAAATGAAGATAATGGGCTGGCATATTATGTTGCGTTTACAGTTTATCTAAATTTTGCTTGCGAAATTTTCAATAAATCTTTTAAAAAGTGGCTTAGTAAACAAATTCTCATGTGTATTCGGAGGTGCACTGAGGGATGTGGTTTGCAAAAAGGAAAAACAAAGCCCGATATTCAATACAAACTGCTTACAATAAGTGTGTTCGAGTACCCAAAAGTTTTCACAAATTTTTACTGAATTTTACTAAATTGCGTTCGTTTACTCAAGTTACAGTAAATGAGAACACAAATTGAGAGCGTAAAGTGACAGTTCATGGCTGAGAATTTACAAATTTTTACAGCAAAAATTTCTTGTAGTAAAATTTAGTAAAACAGAAAAACATATGATTCAAAAAAAGGTAAACAACAAAAATAAGAAATTAAAAAGTATAATTTGTGAAAAAATTATTTAAATAAAGAAAAACTGAAAAAAATAATATGTGAACAATTATTTTTAAACTATTCCTTCGTTAAACATGTATGTGTATGCATTTTAAAAGGAAAGCAATGCTGTAGAAACCATTTATAGCCATTTTCGTTGTTATTTTGGTTTTTCTTTGGAGTTGCGAAAATGCTAAATATATGGTTACTTAGTACTGCATTCGCTTTTAAGGTGGTCAATAGCAAAAACAAACAATCAAATACTTTTGAATAAATTTAATCAGAAACAACTTAGGAAAATCAAATAAAATAAAAATAAATACATGGAATATATTACAGAAAATAATTTGTTTATATTTTCTTAAAATATTCGATTTATAATAAATAGTGCGTCGAGTACCAAGAAAAAGAGTTGAGTCAAAAATGTAAATATATTTCAACACTATATTGATTTGCAATCACCTGTTTCCTTAATCTTACTAATTTTTACAATTTTTCCGTTCGCGTACTTTTTTGGGCAACAGCTTTTTTTGAGAGCAAATTTTTCAGTTTACTCAGTAATTCCTCATTTACTGCATTTTACTGTAAAAGTACTCGAACGCAGCTAATTATCGCATGCGATATTTTTTCAAAATATATTTAACTCAACGTATTTATCTGCACACACTTATAAAATTAGTAATTTCATTATTATTTGTATTGTAGATGTAAAATAGATTGAATTAAATGCAATTTAAATAAATTCTATTCTTAGAGACACACAATCGTTCAGCAACAATAATGCGACATAAATTAAGTCAAGATTTAAATTCATCAACAAACAAGCAAAAAAAAACACGCGAATTGCAGGAGGGATGTTCAAATTAGTGGGAAAATCAAGGAGTGACAGTATGTACATATGTATGTATGTATGTATATGTAAAAAGTTGTTGAAATAAAGACATTGATGATGTTAATAATTCAAAACGCCAATTCAGTTTTGAGAACTATAATGACACGTCGTGAATGAGCGAGCAGAAAATAAATGGGTAACAATAAAACCCTGACACTTTTACCAATGGACGTGGTAATGCATTGTATTCTCTAATTGTTTATCAACGTCACACCAAAGCAGCAACCAAAAGATAGGCTCTTCTCTCGCTGTCGACAACGGTTGACTAATTTTAACATTCTCTTGATATTTTCTAGGCCTTAGAAAACAGTATTAAATAATTGAAGACACAGAGTAGGCAAGAGCTTATTTGTTAGCGTCCCCTTGATCTGATGTTGACAAATAGTTAAGGAATAAGGGGGATTGTTACTAGTACTTCCTATGATCGACGCAATCGATCATATTCTAGTAAAAAAATATTAAGCATTTACATAAATATATAAGATAAAATACAAAAACAAAAAACATAAATAAACAACTTAAAACTTATTAATTTTCTTGTTTACAAATTGGACAAACACACATGCATGCTTTGTTTATTTTTCACCTTGAAGCTGATACATGCATATGCAAATATAGCGGATTTATTAGTAGCAACTTTAAACGCTTGTAGCTGTCATAATGCTGAACAGATTTTTAGAAAATATAGATTGTGCACATTTATGTATAAATATCTTCAAAATGATATAAGTTTTGTCAAAATCGGCTGTATAATATGGGCGTAAAGGGGATTAAAAAATGTGTTTGATAGATAGAGATTCGCAATTATTCTAACTTTTTGTGAAAATTTTCAAAGCGTACTTTTGAGAAGTTTCTTTTTAGCTTCTGTATTTATTCACCAAGGCAACCAAAAATATGATCTATCATATTTTTTGCTGGATGTCTTACAAACATATAAGGTGGTTATTTATCCGTTTCAGAACTTTTTAAGAATTTTGGCATCGATTTGTTAGAGCATTTGTTTGCATATTTTGCCCATAGGAGCATATTTTAGCATATTTCACTTTTAAGAACATATTTCATATTTAAGATTATTTTTAAGAGAATTTTTCGCCTATAAAGGCATATTTTACTTTTTTAAGAGCATATTTCATATTTAAGATTATTCTTAAGAGTATTTTTCGCCTATAAAGGCATATTTTACTTTTTTAAGAGCATATTTCACTTTTAAGAGCATGTTTGCGTAACATTTTTTTTAACTATATTCTAGCTATTTTTTATGTGTGATTGAAAAATTTACAACCAGATGGCGCTCAGCGAATCGACTACGGCAAACTGAATTCGCCAAGTCGAATTGACATCTAGGTTGCTTTCCAAGAGAATTTGCTACAGCGAATTGATTTGTTACTAACATAACCAAAGCGCAAACGGCGAAATTTTGTATTAAGGATGCTCCAATGAATTCAGCGGATGTTGAAAGAAGTTTTTTTTATAAAACTATCAGCACGCCGTAATTTATTGCAACTCCAACATGAATTAAGTCAATATATGTACTATATGTTGTATTACACACGTAATGTTCCTAAAATAACAAGTTACATATATTCATGATAACGTGTTTATTTTTTAATTTATTTTTTCACTATTTTTTAAATAAATATTTTATAATTTTTAACAAAAAGAAAACTTTTTCAGAGCATATTTTTTACCTTTTAACAGCATTTTTCTGTTTTTTTACAGAATTTTTTATGCGCATAAAACCCTGTTTTTATAGCATATTTTTGGTTGCCCTGGTTATCACTATTGCCAGAATATTAATCTAGTAGAATGCTAAATAAATAAAGAAATATTATAAAATATTATACAGCAGAAAAGCTAACTGACAAGTTTAAGCTTATTTAAAACAGGAAGGAAAGCTAAGGAACATAGTTATGACCGGTAATACTCAAGATATCTATCGTCAATTATAGCTGGGCGTGGCGCTTTTACCAGTAAAACAACACTACAGCAGTTCAACTTTGTGAAAAAAGAGAAATTTTAAATCCATTGTGCATTTGCTTAAACACTGCTTGAACATCTCTATTACTTTAACAAAGTATTCATATTATAATTTAACTTGTGATACAATTTCTTAAGTGGCATTTAGTACTTACTAAGTTATATTTTCTACTGCAGTAGCAAAATTTATTAAAAGAAAAGCAGAGAGAGAGAGAGAGAATGGATGAAATGGATGAAATTCTGGCTGACCGGCTACTATGAGGATGACTGAATAATGTTTTTAAATGACCATTTAACATAAAGAAATCCACAACAACAATAATACAGCAACAAATGTAGTTTAATTTATGATAGCAAAAAAATATATATTTACAACAGCAAAAAAAGTTGTGAAATGTACTAGAATACATTTTTTCCACAAGTGGTTTCATTTTAGTTGAGTTGAGTTTTTCACTTGCTGCAACAGGAAAATCCCAAGACTAACAGAGAGAAGCTACATTCAGTTGCATATTGTTTTATGACATGACACTGCGTTTCACCATCAAACGCAGCTGGAAGTTTATTTTATTTATTTTTTTATGTAAATTTCAAAGATTGATTACGGTCGTATAAGTGCTGCGACAATGGTCTTTAGATGAACTCTGTCTGTTAGCTATCATTTCAAAAAATTCAATTATTTAGCAATTATAGAAATGTGAATTATTATAAATACCGCAAGCAGTCAAATGAATTGGCTGGCATATCAATATTTTTGTAAATACATCAAAATTAAAGCAGACCGATTAATTGCTTTCAAATGGCGAATGTGACTTTCTGTGATAAGAAAATTAAACAAAAATATTCTCATATTTATTCGCATTTTAAAAAGTTTTTACATAAAATTTGCTTAAACGTATTTATCACGCTTCATACACAACAAGCCTACGCATCTAGATGCTGTCAACAGCATCAGCAGCAGCTGGACCAGCAGCCCATTTTCTATACGTTATTGTTGGCAATATTGTCTATTGTCTTATAGATAATGTTCTTATCAATATCATTATTTTCATCATTATGATATGTTTCTTTTTGTTCGTTTTATACTTGTTACTCTATTATTGTTGAATAATAATTCTTGTTTCATTTATTAATAATAATTGTTGTTAGCCACAATATTTGTCTATTTATATTGAAATAAATTTATCCCCCACGGATTTCTATTTATTTATGCGGTTTTTTAGTTTTTATTTTTATTATTTTAAATTTTAACAGTTATTTTCTTTTTTTAGTGTCAGTAGAATTTGCTGCAGAGGTTTTAGAAAAAGATAAAAAATTATTTGCAAGTTGCAACCACCTAAAAATGTTTCCTTGAATTTAAGTTGTTAAAAACGAAGATATTAAATTTTGAAATATATAATTATTAAATATATTTATTTAATCGTCTAATTGATGCTTCATAGGTTCGTTCATGGTCTACAATTGTAGCTTTTGTTTGTTCAGAGCTAGAAAAACGAAATCTTAAACACTCTTAAACTTGAAAAAGAGTGAAGTTCGATAAATATTTATAAGAACATGTGATTCTTATAACTTACCTTTATTTGCTTTACTTCTAAGTAATGATGCAATGTAAATTCTCAAGAATCTCAAGACATTCCATCAATTTTAAATATTTGTGCACAAGTGGACACTGACAAGCAGTGCCAGTGCCGCTTTCAGTTAGCTCCGCCGGCAAAAATTTTGTATCTGCCAA
The DNA here is from genome assembly GCA_956483585.1 of Gymnocheta viridis. Lineage (NCBI taxonomy): Eukaryota > Metazoa > Arthropoda > Insecta > Diptera > Tachinidae > Gymnocheta > Gymnocheta viridis. The sequence continues at coordinate 14,812,209 of OY101442.1, forward strand.
GACGCCGCCGATTTCGTCGGCTTATGAATTATATACAACGATTTTTTAAGGCACGTTCTAAGTGTACAAAATCAATAGATTTTTACTTTTTAATGATAAATAAATATATATTTATATTTTGTTTTTTTGTTTTATTCTTTAGATTAGTTTAGTTTTATGTTATGTTTAATGGCATGTTTCTACATAACAAGTTTCTCAAAAATGTTGCCCAATTGAGTGCGAAAATTAGATTTTCGGTTTTATAACACAAACGTCAAGTGTTGTTGAATGAAAACGTAAGAGAAACACTTTTTGCGGTTTCCACATTGCAATTCCAATTGTCAATACAAAAGACAAACAAAACAAGTACTTGTGTGCATTTTTATCAAAAGAAGAATTTGTTTTGCCTTCATGTAGATCCAATACATTTAAGGCATCCCGGATATTTCTGCGGCATAAACGAATGTCCACATTATCACTCTCACTGGAATCACTATCAAAGTGTATTTCAATATTATTATTATTATTATTCTTCCTGAACTTTTTTAAGTGCATTTTGTATACTTGCATATTTTCCATTATTTTGGGCAGTTTTAAAATATATTCATATAAAAAATCAAAGTTAGCTGCACACATTAAAAAAATATGGTCATCAGTTTGTCACATAAATATCCAACTTTAGCCATTCATAATTAAAAAAATCCCAAACAAGTCACAAAAATCTTAAGTTGTCATCATTAAAATACGTTATTTTGTTTCCATATTCATACAGACATACATTTAAGATAACAGCATTTTTGACTTATCTGCACAAAAAATCGTGCAAAGTTGATTGTGCAGCTAAGTCAAAATTACTGCACATATTTACATGTCGGTCATTTGAAGCAACGCCGTCATAATTAAAAAAATAACTTTTGTGGAAAAATAGTTTTAAAGTTTGCAATTTACACACAACTTAATGGAAAAATAAAACAATATTATTGTCTCAAGAGGTGGGAATACTATATAAGATATTTGTATAATTTTTTCACACAAGAAAAATCCTAATGCGGTTACTGCACTATGAATACAAAAAACTATTTTTTTATTTAAGAAGTTGTTACAGAAAATGAGCTATATGTACTACTTTGAAATTGCATTAGTTAGCTTAAATGGTATGTATGGATTTATGAGGTATTTATGTACATATGTATGTATATGTAAATACATATGTTCATAAGAGCAAATACTTTATGAAAAAATAGAAAAACGCCTGCAACAGAAGTGAACCTTTAAGATGCAGACTTCAAATTTAAAAATATTCCACTCGAAAGTAGAAAAACAAGTTTATTTTATTTCAACAAAAAAAATTATTGTAGAACACACCTTTTTATTAAAGCATAGAATTCATATTAATAAAGTTCTATGAACATAGTTTTTCTATTTAAAAAAAATGCATATGTGCATACATACATACATACATATGTATGTAAGTTAAAACAAAATGCCAATTTGTTAGATCATTTTCAGAAATGTTTGTTTAAACAAAAATTTCTTTTGACATTTATGTATGTTATTTTGCATCACTCATTTTGTTTGGTTTTCTCATTAATTTTATACACCACCCTTTTCTTTGGCAATTGGTTTATAATTATTTCTGAAGCAACTACTCAGTCTTATTTTAACATACAACATACATAGATATGTACATATGAACATATACAATTTTCATTTCATGCCATAAATAAATATTTTAACAAACAGCAAAACAAACGCACACACTTCGCTTAGAAATATAACTATGTAAATGAACAGTGAAATAAAAACGGCAGCAGCAATAAAAATAAATAAATAAATAAAATCAAGTGAAAATTTACAGTTTTTTCTTCCTTTTACCTGCTTCTATTTCCTCTTTATTTTTCTCTATTCACTCATACACACCTTTCGTTTTTCTTTTTTTTCTGATGCAAATTTTATTTAGTTCTTTTTTGCTTGCACTTTTTATATTATATTATTTTAAATAGTTATCCCTTAAATATTCAATAAACGGGAACTTGATCAGATTTTCACTGCAATTATTTTTAGAAAATTGCAATGAAAGCTATCGTTTCACACCCGCACTCTGTTGTTGTTTGTAAAATTACTAAACTTTTTCTGTGGTCTTTCAAATAAACATAAAAATTAAACTTGATTTCCAATAGCTCGCGTAATTCATGGAATTGGCTGCGCACGAAAAAACAGACTGAAAAATATTTTATAGGGGAGAATAAATAGAGTGAAGTAAAGAATATGATAAAAGTTGATGCAATAGAAGAAATATGTGGGTAAAATTAAAGATGGCAATGCTGCGAACGATGAAAAGAAAACAAAACAGAGAAATAGTAAACAGGGCTGTGTTTGTGTCAGGAGTGTCAAAAACTTAATTGTCTACTTTTTTGAAAATTAGAATTGTTTGTATTCATGTATGTGTGTATTTAATATTCATTCTTCGTAAAATAGAATTAACCGTCAAGTTTTGATAGTTCATTGAAACTTTTGTAAGTTCATTAAGAACCTGCAGTAAAATTACGATATTATTCCAGTTTTGTCATCTGATTTGTGAATAAATAATATATAAATTGATAATACTTTAAATAACTTATCAAAACTTTTAATAAAAGTATTGCATTTACATAATGAGATTATTTTAATCATCGTGAAAATTTTAATTTATTGACAAACTTTTTCAGCTAATTGGTAAACTTTTTTTAGACCTACAAATAGGTACTGTTAGTGTAGGTAGCTAGGTAGTGTTACGCTTCAAAAATTTAAACATCTCGTTGAACACTATAGCACATAAAGCCAATAGATAGAAGTAAAAAATTAATAAAATTTAGTTGTCAGTTAAAGCTTAGTAAACTTTTGCAAGATGAAAAAAGTCCTTCGATTATACAATTTAAACGCTTTATTTCACACTACTATAGTGCTTAGCTTTAATCGATAAAGGACAAACCAAAAAAATGTCAGGCACTTAAACGACATGCATATCCAGATCAATATAACGCTATGCAGCGAAGGGCAACACAAACAGAATTAAATGGAATGCACCGTAATTTATGTCACGCAACGGAGCGCAATGCAATGGAACGGAATGAAAGGCTACGCGAAGCAATGAAATGCCTAATACGCAATGCTACGCAAATGTTTACTGTCCTATATCTCTCAATTCAAATATTTCCGATAGCGGCTTTCGGCACTTGTGAATTTTATTTTTGTCTTCTATCAATTAGCAATAAGAATTGTGTAAGAGTTTGATGAAGCACTTCTATTTGATATGCGTACCATTTTTTTCAACTTCAAAATTTTGCCAATACTTCTGAATTCAAGTATTTCAGGGAGTGATACTGCCACTAAGGAATCATATTTTTTCCTATATCGATTGACATTAAACAATTTAGTGCTTAACTTTTTATTTTTCTTACATATTTCTTACATTTGAATGTGGTGTTTAACCTGCAGCTACACGCTCAAGTTTTTCCTTCAAGTTTTCACACGTACATCGATAGCTGTGACGTAGGCTGCACGTATTTTTAAAGCAATGTCATCGTCAAGAAAACAGCTTCAAATTGTTGCTCTATACATCACACCACATGATTTTTTTCACAAACTATTTGATTATTTGATTTTAATTAGTAGATTTTTAATATTTGTAAAAACAAACCAAAAAATATTTTCTTGACAGTAAATTGAAACACTCGCTGGAAAGAGAATTTCAAAAGCAAGTTCGTATCAAGTTTTAAAAGTATGAGTTATTTAGTAAAAAAGTGTGAAAATATTGAAACTTGTTAGACAAAACTTGATCGTGTAGCCTCTAAGTTAGGAAATGTAGCAAGCAATTGTTAAAAGTTTTAGTACCTTTTTGCAACTCTTAAAAAATTTTGTATAATTTTCTTTGGTATGTTTTCTTGTCATGCTTTGTTTTCTGTAGTCAATTTACCACTACTCGTTACTTTTGAACGACCCTGTTCTTTTTTTATTTTTATAGTTGTCTTCGTCTAACAAAATTCAAAATGGCCGCTTTTAGTGAAATAAATAGAAATTAACGAATTTTTCTTAAAATTTCAGTTCCTTTTTTAACGGCGAACGAGTATGACGGAAGAAGTAGGTGGCTATAATGGCGCTGTGTGGTTTAATTAAAATCAATGTGTTTAATCAAGATTTAATTCATGCATAAGAAAATCAATTAATGTGTTTGAAAATTAACGCTGTTGTAAAGAATGGAAACACAAAACAGTTTAGTATTTTTCTATCACGTAAAGCAAAAATTATTAGAAATAATATAAATTATATATTAATATATAAAAAGTACAGTGTATGTGGTAATAGCGGAAGATCCCACAAAAAATAATTAGAAATGAGTTGAAAAGCAAAGTAAAAAAGATAATAAGATATTACACAAAAAAAGAAAACCAGACAAAGGAAAAAGAGAACAAGTGAAGCAAGATTTAATAAAAAAAAAGAAAAACAGAAACAACAATACGAACAAAAAACCAAATTATTTTTAAGTTGTAAATGAGAAATAGAAATTAATTAAGTTATTTAATAAAAAATATATATATATATATATATAATAAATACATAATTAGAGAATATTGTAAAGTGAATTTAGTAATATTATTAAAAAATTTATAACATAGAATAAAAGGTATAAATAACTAAAGAATAAAAATTGTGTGTACGTGATTTTTATGTTTAAACGATTCAAATTTAACATACAAACACTAAAATAACAACAACAGCAAGCAGCAAATAATAAAGAAAATTAGTGTACAACTGGATGTATGTATGTATGCGTGTGTTCGAATGAGTGCGTTTGTAAAGTGAATGTCTTAAAAAAATAAATAAAATAAAAAGTGTAAAAAGTATAATAAATAATAATAACAAAATTTACATACGTATTTCTTTCTATAAAGAATAGAAAATAAGGCAAAAATCTTGTTAAATATTTTATAACAAAAAAAGAAGAATGAGTTCATAAATTCTATTTAAACTAAAAGTGTAATGAAAAGAGAAAATATAAAAACAGCAGTAGTCAGCCATTTAAAATAACAACCACTTAAAACTTGAGAGAAGACAAAAAAAAACTAAGAAATTTGTGTAATAAAAATTTTATTGCTAAATAAGCAACAATTTACAACTCATAAACAAAGGAATCTGAAAAAAATTAAATAAAATTAAATAGAAATTTTACAGTTGAAATTAAAATTTAAACAAAAAAAATTGAATGAAATTATAAAATACAAAATAAAAAAAGCAGTGTGAAAATTTGTGTATTATTTATTTAGCCTTTAGTCTAAAGAAAAATCTTCACTAATTGGAATATTGGATTGTTTGTTAAATACTGCAACAAAAAAAAATACAAAGAAAAGGAGGTAAGCGGACATTTTTATTTTTCAAATCATAAGCTGGAACAACACGAATCTTTTATAAACGCCCATTTCACCTCTTATGAACTAAATTTAAGAGTGAAATATCTGCTACTTCAGAAGATTACTTTCAGTAAGACAAGAATTAGGGAAATAAATATAATAATAGGTATATAAACATCAGTAGATGCGATTTCAAAACAGCAATCGTAGTTCGAAAAGGGATTTTCGAGATGAAAAGTGAATATTTCTACATCAAGTTGAACAAGTAAAACTAAGCACAGCTGATCATTTATTCTGCGTCTGCAAGCTGTCAATTTTTATATAACAACAACATAAACAATTACGAAACCATGATATAATAAATAAGGTAAACTCGTTAAAGCAGCTGATCGCTTTTAATATATTTCTTGAATGTCAAACTCAATATGGAAAAAAACGTAAACAAAAATTTTTTTATGTATGTAGTATGTATTTTGTTTGAGAGTCTGAAAATATAAATGTTTCTGTTGTAATAACGGGCTTATCTTGTTTATTACATCATATACGAAACGCAAATGTTTGTTTTACTTTAATTTTAAAATGTAAATATGTAGGTACCTACAAAGGCCTAATTTGTAGTAGTAAAAGGAGAACCTTTTTGGGTTCTTTGTTCGCGCTACAAAACATTTTAATAAATACATATGAACATGCTACACTGAACACATTTTTAAATCCTTGTAAAGTACTTATTTTTTTATTTATTTGTTATTAATCCATTATAATACATTTAGCCTCTTAGCCAATAAAATTAATATTACAACTAAACAGCGAATGTGTATAATAATTACAAAATAAATCAATATAACTATATTAACAAAATAATCAAATCCGAAACTTTTAAAAACTTGATCAATTCAGCATCAATAAGTCAATACCTGAAAATTGGCTAAAATGAACATACGCGGTTGTTTATGAAAACCCATATACAAATTTTGTTGCGGCCATACTCTGTTGTCTGCAGCTGCCCAAATCAAATAATTTTTGGAATTTCTTCGAGAAAAAATGTTTTGTTCTAAAATTAATAAAACGCACAATAAATAAAAAATATATACAGAATTGTAAAAGAATTATACATCTCACTTTACCAGCTGTTCTGTCTACTCCATCCCTTTCTCAGGGAGGACAGGCATTAATTGCCTGAGTGTTCTATTAAAAATAATTAAAGTGTATTTGTGCATAAATAATGTGAGTCTGCCTATTTTACTAATAAACATTTTTAATCTTTGAAAACCTTTTTTGATTATTGTCCCGTAAAAATAATCAGAAAAATAAATCTGTTCTCACAATGGAAATTAGCACATTATCATCGTGAAATAACAAGTAATTTGTACTTGAAATGTATTTTAAGACGTGATTTTCATAAAAATTTTCTTTAAAATACATTTCAAGTCTAAATTATTTTTTTATGAACACGACCGTTAGACTTTAATCTTTTTGTTACGTTTTCCAGAATCATACATTTTTTTGTAAAAATATTTATAAAAATCTCAAAAATGTAGTCCAACGGTTCTCCAGTTTTTGTATCCCTTCCAAAAAATCGCATTTTTTGAGGTAATTAAAATAGACATTTCTTTGGTCAATAATTTCATCGTTGAAGCTAAATATTTTTCCATCGAACCATTTCTTTAGGTTTGGAAATAGGAAGTAGTCACTAGGGGCTTAATCCGGAGAATATAACGGATGAGGTACCAATTCGTAGCCCAATTCATAGAGTTTTGCCATTGAGACTGCACACGTGTGCACCCGTGCATTATCTTGATGAAAAAGACTCATTCGGATTGCGGTTAAACAACTCTAAACAATACTTTGAAGTCACACGTTTACGTTTATGCTCAAATAAGAGCTAACGTGGCCCCCTTTTTGCAGAAAACTTTCTTAAACCCAGTTGATCACTTAAAATCGAAACCAAACTGCCATATGAAATGCCTGTGGCATCAACAATCTCACGCACTTTTACTCTTCGATCGGCCAACACCATATCGTTGATTTTTTCGATATTTTCGGGTGTGTACTGACCTCAATTGGCCGTCCAGAACGTTCAGCGTCATTTGTACTTGTGCGATCACAACGAAAGTCAGTAAACCACTTTTTTCCATTGAAATCGATGGTGCAGAGTCCCCATAGTGTTTATCGAGCTTTTCTTTGGTTTGATTGACGGTTTTTTTTCGTCGCAAAAAATAATGTTTAATGAGCACTCGAAATTCACTATTTGCCATTTTTATAAAAATACACGAGCTTATATGTTTTGAACAGCTGTTAAACGCAAAGTAAATGATGACACTTGCTCAAAACTTGACAGTAGTCTAGTGTTGCATTTCATATAACTACGAGGCAAGTTCAAAAAGTCATGGACTTATTTATACGCCCTCGAACATACATACAAACATATACAGGCATGATCTACAAAAGTAATGAAAATGAAATATGAAAAGTAAACTTTTCATTTTTGATGTTCTGGAAAAGTATTAAATATTGAAATTCAAATATAAAAAGAAGAATGCAGAGCATAAAAAATTTAAACTGAAGTGATTTCAATTGAATTCCACTTCAAAGTGGAATGTAGAACATACCGGATTTATTTTCAAAAATATTGTTAATAATCTGAGGTTTTTCAAATATAACTTGTACAGAATCTGAGCAATTTCTCGTTATACTTACATATACTAGAAACTTATGTACATTAATATATAGATGTTGATTTAAAAAAGTTAAAGTAAAAATTAAAGAAAAAATGCATAAATCAAATTATTGTAAAAGTTTTTTTTAAATTCTTTTTGTATAAATATGTGAATAAATTTTCAACATCTTCGTCATTTTCAAAAATAATACTGATGCATATCTACATACTAAAATACTAACGTATTCTATTTTTATACACAAAATATACACAAAACTTTTTCTTACATGAAAAATTAAAAAAATAAAAAAAAAAATTTAATATAGTAAAACTTTAGATCTAGACGTGCCACAAGAGGCATGTGCAAACAGATGAAGAGGAAAGAAAAATAAAACGTAAATGCTGAGAACATGAAATAAAATATACCAAAACAAAAGCTGAAAGAGAAAAACTTGGTTCAAATTGAAAACAAAAATGCAACCAAACAACATGTAGCAACAACACACACACACACACACACAAACTAAGACAAAATACCCCATTAAAGCCAAACAACAACAACAACAATAATAACAAACGCATAATCTAAGCCAAAAATAATAATAAGAAAAACAAACAACAACAGCAGTTTATTGCCATTTCCTTTGCGGCATTAGTCGCAGTAACTGCGGGCAACATTTAAGACTCCAACGGCCAGAGTCAGACCAGGAGAAACAGAAATTAAAAAGACACATGCATGCATACATATACTTATATATCTATGTGTATAAGTATGCATGTGGATACTCGTATATGTATATGCATGTGTTTATGTATATTTTTCCTTTTAACGTGACTTAAGTGTTTGGACTGTTGTGCTGTGTTTATCGGCCTGTGCCTGCCTGCCTGCCTGCCTATGTTGTGTCTTGTATCTATGTACATACATATGTATTCACCGTGGCTATGCGGTTGCCAGTTGTGGGTTTCATTATGTCTGTTTGTCTGTCTGTCTGTCTGCCTTTTTTAATTTCGGTCTATATCTATTTTGTTTTCTTTATGGTTTTTGTTCTTTGACTTGGCCTGTGTGTGAAAAGAAACTTTTGATTATAGCTGGAATTTACCTCCTTGCTTTTTTTATTTTTTATAACAATTACATTGTATGCAACATTATGTGCATGCAACAACAGAAAACACGATAAAATATTTTTCATGTCTGCATGATTGAATGAAATGAAATGAAAAATCTACTTTTTGTTTTCTTTCATATTATTTCTGAGTAATTTAACAAAAAGCAAAGCTGTCTTTGAAGAAGAAAAAAATCTCAGTGTCTAAATCAATATGAGTCAGTCAGTGAGTAGTGAGTGAGCTGGACTATCAAGACAAATTTTTTTCCAATAAAAAAAATATTCAGTATCGGAGCATATTTTGCAATATGTATGAAAATTTGTCAGAATCTAAGGAATATTTTTATGAAAAAATTGCAATTTTTTAATAATATTTTTTAATCGATTCTTATTTTAGAATGTCCAACAATTTTATTCAGAATCTGAGAAATTTTTGTATTAACAAATTATTTCGAATCTGAGAAATTGTTCTATTAAAAAACTTTTCAGAATCTGACAAAATTTTTTTATTAGAAAATTGTTCAGAATCAGACATAATTTTCTATTAAAAAATTGTTCAGACTCTGCGATATTTTTCTAATAGAAAATATTCAGATTCAGAGGATATTTTTTGTGTAAAAATTGTTTAGAATCTGAGACATTTTTCAATTAAAAGTTTGTTCAGAATCTAAAAAAAATTCTTGAAGAACTTAAAAATTTTTTCTGTAAACAATATGTTCAGAATCTGAGATATTTTTTTTCTATTGAAAAATTTCCAGAATATGGACAATTTTTATATAATTTTTATTTAGAATTTTACCAAATTTTAATATGAAATATATGATTTTCTCAAAATTCTGAACAATTTTTTTAGATATTTTTAATCTAACAAATTTTGTTATTACAAAATTGTTCGGAATATAAAAAAATGTTTCTATTAAAAAATTCTGCGGAATCTGAAAAATTTTTCTATTAAAAAATCAAAAAATTTTTCTATTAAAAAATCAACAAATTTTTCTATTAAAAAATCAAAAAAATTTTGTACTGAAAAATTGTTCAGAATATCAAAAAAAAAATTCTGTAAAAATTCTTGAGGATCCTAAAAATTTTTTCTGCAAACAAAATGTTCAGAATATGAGATATTTTTTTATTAAAAAATTTCTAGAATCTGGACAATTTTTATATGATTTTTTTTATAAATTTACGAAATTTTAATATGTCAATATAATGTGTGTGAAGATAAATATGCCGAGTTAAATATGTTTGACGTAAGAGGTTACGTAAAACATATTTAACTTTATAGTTAAATATGTTTTGAAGTACCAACACTGACATATTTAATTTTGTCATATTTAGGAAAAATTAAAACTACAAGTAAATTTAAACAATTTTTGTAATAATTTAAAATCAAAATTAAAAATGAATGAATGAATTTCGTATTTGTATTTGTGAATTTTTTTACAAGAATTTTAAAATCGAATTTAGTGAATTTTTAGGTGATCATAAATCACAAATGTTAAAGATATGTACGCTGTTTATGTTAAAAATACGTTAGTATCGCTAACATTTTTGAAGTCAAGAATGTAGCTCCCATTTCGGAAGGCATGTTAATTTTTTAACATGTTCGACAAGAATAAAAAGTGTATATAGAGTGACCATATTAGGTTTTCTTAAGCTAAATTTACCTCAACTTTTTTATTCATCTGCAAATATATAATAAGCAGTAGCTTTTGTGTTAGAAATTTTAAAAGATTTCTTAACTATATAATTTATAGTATAATAAACGACAAAAACGAAAATGCACATAAGCGAAAAAACGATAAACAATTAAATAAAGTAAAGTACCATTAATCGTGTAATAACAATTATGCGTCAGTCAGTAAAAATTCACTAAATTCGATTTTAAAATTCTTGTAAAAAAATTCACAAATACAATTGAGAAATGTGACATAGATATTTAAATAGTGTGGGCCCTTGGCTAAAGACTCCATATAGTGGTTATACGCTACAAGGAAGGATGCACCCAAAAATGGCCAAAAACCGCCAATGATCACCTAAAAATTCACTAAATTCGATTTTAAAATTCTTGTAAAAAAATTCACAAATACAATTGAGAAATGTGACATAGATATTTAAATAGTGTGGGCCCTTGGCTAAAGACTCCATATAGTGGTTATACGCTACAAGGAAGGATGCACCCAAAAATGGCCAAAAACCGCCAATGATCACCTAAAAATTCACTAAATTCGATTTTAAAATTCTTGTAAAAAAATTCAAAAATACAAATACGAAATTCATTCATTCATTTTTAATTTTGATTTTAAATTATTACAAAAATTGTTTAAATTTACTTGTAGTTTTAATTTTTCCTAAATATGACAAAATTAAATATGTCAGTGTTGGTACTTCAAAACATATTTAACTATAAAGTTAAATATGTTTTACGTAACCTCTTACGTCAAACATATTTAACTCGGCATATTTATCTTCACACACATGTCAATATATGATATTCTCAGAATTCGGATAATTTGTAGAACAAAATATCTGACCAATTTTTTCGATTTCTTTTAATCTAAGAAATGCCAATATTAGAAAATTGTTCAGAATTTAAAACAAAAATGTTCCTATTAAAAAGTTCTGCAGAGTCTGTGTTTTTGTGTAAAAATTTTTTAGTATCCGGCAAAAGTTCTTGTGTAAAAATTGTTCTGTAGAAATGGTTCAGAATCTTAGCAAATTGTTTGTATAAAATTCGTTGGGGATCTGAGAAATTTGTCTGTAAGTAAAATGAACGGTATCTGAGATATTTTTCTATTTAAATAAATGTGCAGAATCTGAACAAAATTCTTGTGTAAAAATTGTTAAGAATTCTCTGTAAATGAAATATTCAGAATCTGAGAATCCGTTTTATATTTTTCAATATGTGTCTGATTGATTTTTCTTGAAGAAAAAACTACAATGTTGTTTGTGAATCGAAGGCTCTTTTTTTCTGTCGAAATGCAGGCATGAAAATAAATTTGTCTGTTTTTATTTTGATTCTTTGAGTTGAAGATTGTCGGTCTGTAATACTCGTAGTTTTTGTGTAGATGTGCAATTTTCTTATTGCTTATTGCGTTTTAGTGTTGTTGCTTTCAATTTGGCCCGTGGCTTCAATGTTGTGTATGTTGCTGTAGAAATATTCACTTTTTGTCGTTACTTATAAAAATGTGTTTGTTTTTTTTTATTATTTTTTATTTTTTTTTTTTTTCGTTTCGTATCACTAATATTTCAGACATTTGCTGCAGTATGCATTATGGAGTGGAGTGGAGTTAGTTGCTCTTGTATCCCTGTATCTCATACAAGAAGAAACCATTTTTTATTTTGCTTTTTTTTGTTGTTTTGCTTCTACCAAGTCTATTGTTATTTCTTGCAGTTTCTGCTTGCTGGTTTGTTTGCCAGTTGTTGGTAGTTTGCATTTTATTATTATGATTATTTTTTTTTCAAAAGCATTCCGAGTAACTTTATCTTCACAGCATTAAAGACAGCAACATCTAAAATCGTAGCAGCAACTGCCAGCACTTGCGCATTCGTGCGTTACTTGTATTTTTCATCATTTATTTATATTTTTGTTTTGTAAATTTTACAGCAGCAGCAGCAGCAAAAAAAACTAATTTTCTTTCTAACGTTTTGTTTTAAATTTTTCACGATCTCCATTTTCTGCCTCTACATAGATTTATGTTTTTGTTGAACTGGTATTTTTCGTTTTCTTTGAAAATATTTTGTAAATTGTGTATCTGGTAGATTCACGTGTACGAGTTTTATTACGAATGGCTGCATTGTAATGAAAACTTATTTTTTTTGTTTTATTATTTTCTGAAAAAGATATTTCGTTTCATGCAGATTATATTTAAAGATAAATAGCGAGTTGTAAGCAAAATAATTTAAGTAAAATTAAATATCTATTTATTGGTCCTTTATGAATAATATTTTGTGGGAAAATTGTCATAATCATCATGACAATCTTTTTAAATCGTCAAAAGAGTGTATGAAATGCCGCTGTGTAAAAGTTATTTGTTCGATTTACTTCATTTAAAGAAAATTATTAAAAAAAAACTACAAATTTCTAGACTAATTTAAGGATTTAAGGTATGGCCTGTGGCAGGATATCAAACGTTAACGTTTGTTTAATTTCCAAACGAAAAATAACTGATTTGCGTCCCACTTGCAATGTGTTTTATTTATTCATTTATATGTTTACTTCTTACTCTTAATTATTGAAAAACCATTAAAAAAGTTATTGTGGGTTTATTGCTGTATTTTTTATATGAGAATTCCGGTTTTAACTTCATTAATCATTTATGAATACATACATATGTATGTACATATGTATGTATGTCCTTAAATAAATCAATTAATAAGTAAGTTTATTAGTGAAACGCAAATCTGTTGTTTTACGTTCAGAATTCCAGCGAACGATAACGTGCGACATCGTGCAATAAAATAAATTTGTATTTATTTTTTGTAAAAAAATACATGAGGTTACGGAAGAATGGCCAATTGTACACCTTTTGATTAAATTCCACTCCGTAATTTTTTTTTTTGGTTTGCCTACAACTTAAAATATCCCTCGTAGTGACAAGAGTTCAGCAATTAAGATTTTTTTATTAAACAAAATTAATTTTTTGTAAAAAATCGTTGAGGATTATGGGAGAAGAACAAATTACCTTCATTTTGAGATGCATATAGACCCCTATGCGCGAAATTATCGTATGTTACACTTTTTTCAAATCGATTTTTTATGCAAATCGGTTCTAAATCTATTAATTAATCTGTTGACAAAATATTATAGCGATAAATATAATAGTTATGGAGATTATACAATGCACATTTTATTGTATGTAACAGTTTTGTAGTATATAATAACAATACAAATAGTAATAAAAACGGTCTCCTGTAAATTTTATTTTTTGTAACATACGATAATATCGCGCACAGGGGTCTATTTGTTTCGTTCCGTAATTTTTTATGGAGTTGCTAGGAGGTAAAATATTGCAAATATTAAATTTTGCAAGACAATTTGGCAAATATTCTTACTAAACTAATTTAAATTTGCATATTTAACTTCACTCACCTTTAGAAACAGAAATAAATTTCAAAAATTTAGTTTTTTATTCTATAGAAATTATTAAAAAAATACATTTGTAAAATAATTTCTTATTTAAAACAAAAATATTTTACTGTTGTTAAAATGTTGAAATCTAAAGTCTTAAAGTAAACATTTATGTAAATTGAAAAATCTGCTTTCTGAAACTTTGTTTCATTTAGTATAAATTTTGTTAAAAATTGAGGTTATATATCTCTCTCTCTATTTATCTATTTCGATGTAAAAACAAACAAAAACAATTTGGCTTTGTTTTAATACAATAAAAAAATAGTTTTCGCCGAAAGCCTCTGGAAACTGACGCTATTCATTATTTGGCATGTTGTGTTATTTTTTTTACTCCACATTCAATTTGATTTAGTTGCTGTCAGATTATTGTATTTTTTATAGTTTACGTTTTTTTATAGTTCTTGTCTGGTTTTCTTTTTTTATTTTTTTTTCTTTAAAAAACACGACTTTTCTGTCTGTATTTGTCTGTTTTAAAGAAATAGTGTTTTTTTCTGTGTAAGATGTGTTTGTATTAAAGAGAGTGAGTTTATTTTCTGCGATTTTTTTTAGTGTTTAATCATGTGAGTTTTTGGTTTTGTTTTTTCTTTTTGTTGTTGAAATGTTTGTGAGTTCAGTCAACTCCCAAAAAATAAAAGACATGCCATGAATAATTTTATTAAACAACGAATGTTTTAAACGTCAAAGTAATTAGTGTTGCCAAAGCTGAAAAAATTATCTAAAAAGTGCACTGTTATTAAATAAGATTTTTTTTATTTTATTCTTAAATCACAAAATATAAACATAAAAAATCTTTCAATAAATCTTTAATTTAGAACATCTCCGGTGAAAATTACTGCAAAGTGAAGAAAAATTTATAATTTATACATTTTTGAGCGGCAACACTATCGTCATACGTGCAAAGAAATGATACTTTAAAATAAATTTCTCGGTACGTTACTTTTTCATTAAAAAAACCCCAAGTGTTTGTTTGATGTTTTATATTCAAATTTTTTTTTTGCTTTTGTTAAAGTTAAAAAAATCATTTGTTTTAATGCAGACTACTACAGACTGACTACTCGTATATGAGTAAATGTGTGCTGCTTAATTTACGTGTCTATTTTTAATATCTTATTTATTTTTGGCAAAAGATCACGCTAAAGGCATGTAACATCATGTACATGTGTACATATGTACATACGTAATTGTATACCTAATTATAATTGAAAAAATATTTTAATGCAAAAGTTTTCAAGTTATTAATGAGTCATTGTTAAATAAAGCAAACGTAAACAATTTAAACGAAATTCATATTCAACGAATTTTTAATGAAAACTCTTTAAATAAATAAAAATGTTTATATTATTCTTTAAATTAAGCTTGAAATCACTTCTTTTTTTATAAAAATCATTCAAATTTATTTTATCTCGATATTTTGTTAGATTTTGGTTAACTTCTTCAGGAGGAAAAAAATCAATAAACAATTTAAAAAACAAAAAAGCTGTTGCATAGAATTTTTTATCAGCTTATGCAATTATAATTATTTACAAATTTATTTTTTATTTGTGCAGTATTTTTTTTCTTTGATATTAATTCAAGTAACACTTTTTGAGCGTGGTGACCGATAAGAAACTAATTTTTTTCTTTTATTAAATAAATGAGAAGTTAATATCGTTTAAAATAATTTTATTATCTTACAATAAATATAGGTTATTCAGGAATTTTTATCATTGAAACTATAGGTTTATGGTAACTGAAATAAGAAACATAAGTTTGAGACTTGATATCCTCTAAATATCTGGAAAACCTTCGAAATGTCTGTTTGTTTGTGTATATCATTTTTTGTCAACCACGATTGCCCGTAAGTACGCCATTTTGTGTTTTCCTACATGTAAAAATCTGTTCTGGCAATACTGTATGTTAAAGAAATCAATAGCATACTTTAGGGTGTTAGCATACGCTAGGCGATGCAAATACAAAACAAAAGACTTACGGAACAAACTTAGTGTTAGGTTTTATTTTCGTTATGGAATTTCTTAATTCGGTCGACGCGCTCAAAGCCCGCTTACAAATTAACAAATTATTAGTCAACAATTTCTTTTTCATTTTTCTAATAATTTGTTCTAATTTTTGTTCTTTAAATTGTTTATTGATTTTTTTCCTTCTAAACGAAATATTGAGATAAAATAAATGTGTATGATTGTTATAAAAAAGTGACCATAGCCTAATTTAAACAATAATATAAATACTCAAAAAAAGATCGAAAAATTATATCGACCCCTGTGCGCGATATTATCGTATGTTACAAAAACTAAAATTTACAGGTGACCGTTTTTATTACTGTTTGTATTGTTATTATATACTACAAAACTGTTACATACGATAAAATGTGCATTGTATATTCTTCATAACTATTATATTTATCGCTATAATATTTTGTCAACAGATTAATTAATGGATTTAGAACCGATTTGCATAAAAAACTCTATTTCATAAAAAGTGTAACATACGATGATTTCGAGCAAAGGTGTCAATATATTAAAACATAAAAAAAATTGAAAAAAATATATGTATTTTTTTTCATGTGAAAAATTGTTGGGATATTGAAAATTGTTTATTGTGATCGGAACCACAACAGTGATTTTTTTTCGATAAGATTCTGTGACGAATTTTTAATAGAAAATATACTCAGATTCTGAACAATTATCTAACAGAAAAATTTATCAGATACTGAGCTATTTTTTTTTATAGAAAAAAAATATCGACAATGAACAGTTTCCATTTTTTGTATTTATTTTTATTTTAGTATACTTTAGTGTGTATCACTGTTGAGCTTAAGAGCTGTACTGCATTTATTGCACAGTCCACTTTTAACAAAGGGAGATGACGAGAAATTAACTCCTTCCTGGAATCGGTGGCGGCATGTCAGTATACATGTATGTTTAGTGTTTTCTATCTCTACAGAAAGTTTTTGTATTACAACAGTTTGCTTAAGTGGTAAAGTTGGCAAGATGCGTTTCATGAGATCATTAACATGGAGCTTAGGTGGAAAGTTAGCAAGATTCATATCATGAGATTCTTATGAAAGACAACATTCAAATCAAACTTTCAAGTTGACACTCGTATTTATATCTCGGGTTAAGGGAATATATAGTTAGATTAGCCTTTAACCTGGGATAGAAATATCACATTCGAACTCGAAATATGACACTTCTAATATTCTGATTATAGCAGGTTGCTCATTGCAACAATTAAGGTCTGCTTACCTTATCACGGGGAATTCCTAGACTGCCTGTTTACATATTAATAGGAATATTTTTCAGATATTGTACAATTTTGTAATAGAAAAATTCATCAGATTCTTAATAAATGTTTTAATAAAATAATCTATCAGTCAATAAAAAATTTTATTAATTGAAAAATTGTTCAGATACTTAACATTTTTTTTAAATACAAAAATTTATCAGATAATCAAAAATTTCTCAATACAAAAATTTATCAGTCCCTGAATAATTTCATAAATAAAAAATTGCACAAATTTTAAAACAAAATTTTAGTAGATGTAAATTGTAGAAAAATATACGTATATTGTTGTTGTGGCGTTGAAAGGTACTGAATTAGTATTTCACAAGCAAAATAGTTGTGTGGTACAAACTGACCGCAATATCAGATGTGGTCTCAAAATCCTAAATCATTGCGTCTCATGTATGTTTTTAATTTGGAATATGACGACGTGTCTGTTGAAGCTAACAGCTAAATTATATATATATTTTTAAGTATTGATCAAAATTAAAGAAGCACTTAACCAACTTTCACTAATATTTAAGTTTAAATTTGTTTTAATTGATAAACTTGTAACATACAAAGTGTTTGAACTAAAAAATATTTATCTTTTTATGTATCTATATGGTAAGTTTTGCAAAGACACAACAAACTGTCGCAAGTTATGTGAGATATAAAAATAAATAACATTCCTATTTTACGATTTTCTGCTGAAAATGTTCTACTTTTTATTGTTGTCCTGATGAAATAGAGGGTACTACAATAATAAGTCCTTTCCTATGGTTTTCGCTTTACAATTATCTAATTAAAATTTTCACTATATGTTAAACCCTAAACTACAAAGATTTTTATTTATTTTCTTACCAAATGTCAATAACAAAACACTACCTTCCACCCCAAAACATACACTTCTTACCTATTACTTACAAAAATTCCTTAAATATTTTTTTCATTCTCTAAAGGAATAAATTAACTTGATATTTTTATTTGCCAATAAAACGGGCATTGAAAACACACCCAAAATTGTAAATTTGTGAAATCAGTTAAATAACTAATAAATAGACAAACAACAATTGAATAACAGACGCTAGAAATAGCAGGATTGCAGAAAAAGACTCTTTATACAGTATATGAAGAAAGGAGAAAGAAAGTATGATAAAATTTTTGCTTTTGCATTAAAAATTTAAAAATTAACACATTTAAACCAAATGAACCAGGAAAATTAAATATATTTATAAAAACGTTTCAGCTACTGTCCGGATTAGTGGATCGTCTGTATGGACTACAGTTAAAATAAAATTTAAACCCAAAATATAAATGTTCATATGTATATATAATTTATTTTTATTACCGAAAAGAAAAGTAAGAATTCATGTATATATAATTTATTTACAGAAAACATAAAGAAACATAAAAAAGTGACAAAAATATTAATTATGAAAAATATGAATTTTTATGTAATTTGTCAGCTCTCTTTTTAAATTCTTTAAAAAATAAAATATCCTTATCTGTGGCTTTGGTTTGTTCAACGCATAAAATAGCTTTTGAAAATAGTTGGCCACGGAAATTTTATTGAGAAAAAACAACAGCTTTCCAGACTATAGAGGAAAAATTTCTAAACTGTCCGAGAAATTTAAACGTCCGGATTACTGGATAGTTCGAATTAGCGAGTGTCCGGATTAAGGAGGTTGTACTGTACTTCGAACTAAGTTAATTTTAATACGTTTGATAAAAATATATCACAAAACGGTAGAAGATGATCGAAAAATAAGATTTGACGAGGATTCGTAGCTGTGCTTAGATAAATACCCAATTTATACAAATTATACATGGTTTCAGAAAAAACTAAAAATAAGGACTTGGGGAGGGTACCTTTCTCAAAACTTGGTTGGGAACACAACATGTTGCCTTAAGGTAGCTACAATATTTTATGATGAAACTATGCGTTTCTAACACAAACTGTCAACGGTTGCACAGCTGTGGCACTTTTTACGAACGTGCCCCCTGTTGATGGAATACATATGTATGTATGTATGTATATGATGAAAGAGACATACACTTAAAATTTAGTTCACTTAAATTATTTCTTTTGTCCCTCTTTAAAATCTTGTCAATTTTTTACATTAATCAGCTGTTAATTTTGCAGCATGTATGTATATATTATATTCTAAGACGTAGCTGTTGTGCACAACAATTGCCAACAGTTACGTCTTATGAACGTTTCCTATGACTATGACTCTGTTTTTCGGTCATTAAATTGAGCCACTGTACCTATACTTATAATAACCGACCAAATAAATTTCAAATTTAAATAAAAAGCACGTACAAACTTCATTTTTTACGGACAAAAAAAATATATACAAAAAATTAAATGAATATCATTTTATTAGAGGAGTATGTGTAATTTTGTTTCCATGTGCAAGCAATTTGGTCTTCAATTTATCAACTAAATGTGATTTAAAGTATAGTTTAGTTTAGCAACAACAGCATCGTAGGATTTGCAGGCAAACTGACAAGGCATTTTTCAGCAATAGTAGTAGTTAAGCATTTTTCATTTTACACGCACGGCATACATACATTCATGTACATACGTGTTCGTATATATGCATGCATGTATGTATGTGTTAATGCATGTATAAACATTCGCTTGTGTAAACCCGTACCCCAACGACCCCATTTCATAGAATAGAGTATGAAAGAGCTTTGAGAAGCGTAAAAAAAATTTAACCCAGCATACCGACATACATACACACATTCATACATGTACACTAGTGGTATGTAACCGTAAGCTGCGAAGCAGCATCACAAAAATCTGCCTGCTGCTTGCTGCTACTGCATCATTGTAAAAATTCCTCTCTTGACTTTTTTATTTTTGTGAAAAACTAAAAATAAAAAGAAATACAGTTATATTGTAGAGTTTTATTATACATATGTAGTATATTCTACTCCCACAATGCCACCCAATGACCTGACGTTAACAGAGGCCGACTTAGAGCAACATAAAAGCACACGCACACATTCACACACATAAACATGATTAACGCAAACGCAGTGTTGCCAACCTATTTGTACAGTAGGCACTAAATAAGAAAGAAAGAAGAAAAACAAAACAAAAACAAATTAGACTGATGCACATACAAAAAACTTTAATGACAATTTAATGAGAAAGTATGTATGTATGAATGTATGTATGTGAATTAAAAAAAAATGCTAATAAAGCAGTTTTTAATAACAATTAAATATTAGAGTTTCAACTCATAATCATTGAGTTGTTTAGTTGCATCCAAAGTTTTGATTACTGCGTAGATCTGTACATAGGATAAATTCGTAAATGCAGTAATTGTGCAACAATGAAATTTTAGAGTCGAAAAATTCCACTTGTTATTATTATTTTATTTAGAAGTATTTGTAATACTTTAAAAATATCTTACATTGCATTACATTACATTATTTTTTTGTGAGCTTTGCTCGTTTTTTCTAAATACGTTAACATTTTGTCCATTCTTTAAAATAATTGTCATTGCGTTGTACGAGGGCGGATTGATATTGAAGCTACCTAAGTAGGAAAATTTTTTTTTTCAAAAACCATTTATTTCTCAACATAGTCTCCTTTTAGCTCAATACACTTAGTCCAACGTTTCTCCAGTTTTTGTATCCCTTCCAAAAAATACCATTTTTCGAGGTCCTTAAAATAGGCATTTGTTTGGTTAATAATTGCATCGTTGGAGCTAAATCTCTTTCCACCGAGCCATTTCTTTAGGTTTGGAAATAGCAAGTAGTCACTAGGGGCTTAATCCGGAGAATATGGCGGATAAGGTACCAATTCATAGAGCTTTGCCATTGAGACTGCACACGTTTACGTTTATAGTCAATTGAGAGCAAACGCGGTACCCATCTTGCCGAGAGCTTTTTCATATGCAATTGTTTATGCAAAATGTTGAACACACGTTCATATTATATGTTTACCATTTCAACAGTCTCACGTAACTTGACTCGGCGATCATTCATAACGATATCGAGGGATGATTTTCTTGATATTTTCTTTAGTAACCACCTCTTTTGGCTTTCCTGTTGATGGTATTGTTGCAGTGCTTGTTCGGCCGCGTTTAAATTCAGCAATCCAATATTTTACCATGTAATCTGACGGAGCAAACTCACCGTAATGTTTATCGAGCTTTTCTTTTGTCTCTTTCGCCGTTTACCCTTTCAAATAATAGTGTTTAATCACTGCGCGAAATTCACTTTTTCCATTTTTCAAGAAACACAAAAGCTGCTTACTTCAAACGACTTCAACAAATAAAGTAATCTATGAATTTGGGTGAAATTTTAACAGCTGACGTTTGACAGATCGTAATTTAAAAAAAGTTTTTGTGTTTGTGCTGTCATCTAGCGCTAGGTGGCTTCAATATCAATCCGCCCTCGTATGTATATATTTAAAGGTTTAAAAAAAAATGATTTCTGCATGGCGCTCGAATTTTCTCTTTGAAGTCTAAAAGTTGGGGCACTCCTTAGGCTGTGTGGTTGTACTCCTCCAACATATCTCAAGTGTTTAATCAAATGATCTGGTGCATCCGCCATCTTCATTTTTTGAATAAAGTTTATGGTATTAAATTGTAATTTTTGGTGTTTATTAAGTCATATTAGTATACATTTTATAGATGTAAATCGGTTGCATTTTAAAATCCCGCGCATCGCACATTTTCTTAATAATTTTTTAACTAAGACAGCAATGTAGATACTGTTGCAAAGGTTTGCTGGCAGGCTGCACAAGTCTACTGCATTTACAAATACTCATACTAATTTTCTTCTAAAAAGTGTATGTTGATTATAAATAGCAACCAAACTTGAGTTGCGTTGGCAGTCGGCTACAAAAAACTATTATTGCCAGAAAAAAATATTAAAAAGCAACCGAAATTAACAACTCTAACTGCTAGTTGCCAGCCGTAATATAATTTTTAATAACCAGCAACCCAACTGAGGTTTGCTTGCCATCCATAATCGACTCCTTAGTGACGAACGAATGTCAAAAGATAACATTGGTTTGGGGCAGCTGTCCTCAGGAATCTTCAAATTCTTGTATTTTTTTTATATTTTTTTTAAAGAACAAACGCAAACCGCGAAGCCATTTTGGCTTGTCTGCAGAAACACCCAGGTCTAGGCAGGGATCGAACCTGCGACTCCCAGACTATTAGTCTAGTACGTTATCTACCAGTCTACGGGGCTTCCCTAAAAAAATAAATAAAATATAAACAATCTTATACTTCTAAAAGTAAAAATTAATATTAATAATATAAAATAATATTAAATAAAAATAAATTAACATAATTACTATATTTATTATTAAAAATTTATTTTTTTTAAACACGTACTTTCTTTAAATTTACTTTCTCTAAAAAACTTCCCCTTTTTAAAGTATATAAAAATTTATTATTTAATAAAATTTTATAAATAGGTCGAATAAATCAGAATAATTAAGAAACCAAAAATTTACGAAACGCTCACTTTGACAGCGATATCCCTCGAAACATTTAAAATATCGGTTTGACAAAGACTTTCGGAGTTATTAAAATAAAATACTTTTTTTACTGTAGAATGGCGCAAACTTGGTTTCATTCGGATAAGGCATATTGAAGTTATGAAGGGCTTACATGCATGTACACATACACATGCATACATAAATCCAAAGCGTATTAACCAGGTGACAGCATTACGGCAGCTGATTTCTTTGTTTTGCTTATATTTTCTACTTTGAATGTCAATAAGGGTGCCTTTATATTTTTCTGTATTTGTTTTCTGTAGATATTTTTGACAGAATCGATATAAAAAATCCCTGTTGTTCTTGTATTGTTGTAGTTGTACTAATAATTTCACTTGTTTAATACGCCTTGCATACATCCATCCATATGAACATCATCGTAAAAATAGCCAGAACAGATTCACATCATCTCAAAACGTCAAGATTTAATGAAAATTCGTTTTTGGAAAATTTTGAGTGAAATTTGTTGCTCCCCATTTTTGATAGCGGGAAGTTAAAAATGCTTATAGTGTAACGGCTGTCTTCATAAACAGACTTTAAAGCATACTTTAGGTTTAAACTTTAAATTTTATAATGAAATTACACAAGCAAAGTTTGCAGACCTTAAGTTATACATTAATTAATATTTACTTTGTGTATGGACGCGGTGGCACTGTCCAATTTTCTAATCATCATTTTCTATTGCCACCTAAGAATGCTAAAAAAAAATAATAAAAAATAGAAGTAGTTGATAAAGCTTTCGCAGGGGCAGGTGAACCTAAATAAAAAAAATTCATACTTTAAACTAACTTTTTGTAAATTCTTTTAAACAAAATTAAATTTTGTAGTAAAATAATTAACTTTTAAGATTTTTTCTTGTTTGCTAATTCTTGATATTTGAAATACATTTTTTTTAACTAAAGTAAGTTTTAATCCGTATTTTCAAATTAATTTTTACTGCAAATAAATCTCTAAACTAAATCCATGTTGTATAATTGCATTTTATATGAATGGAAGTCTGCATATGGCCGTTTACACTCGATTGTGCAAATGCGTTGTCTAGCAAATAGTTAAGGAGGGGGTGGGGGGGATGTGCTAGGTAATAAAGTTAACTTTGACTTTTCATGCAATAGGAGCTATTGAGAGGGAGACACAACCATTTACATTAAATGAAGTACAAAGAAGGAAAAAAAATATTTGAAATATGTGCTACGATTTGGTTCAAATACAACACGTATGTACGTGCACTTCGTATGATATAAAGCGCACATCTGTGCGATGGCTGGCTGGTTGGAGTAAAATAGTGCAGAGTCGAGTCGGGTTTTATTTTTATCATTTTTTTTTATTGTTATTGCTTCATTTTCTCTTAAAAATGAAACCAGAGCGAACAAAAGGTGTTTCCTAGGCACATAGACACAGACACACAATGAAATAAAGATTGGAAGGAAACAAAATGAAAAAATGGCACACTGTTGTCAGTCCTTATTAGAAGTGTCTTTGCACGAACGCAGGGTTTCTTTCAGGTCTTATATCAAATTTTCGAAAATACTTTAAGGCCCAACAATTGACTACTATTAAAGTAAAGCTAGAATTAGTTTGTACGTTCTGTTCTGCTACGAATCAGCTGTTTTATATCTGTTCAATTGAAAAACTGTAAAAAAGTCAGAATATTTTATTTTAATTAAAATTATTAAAGATTTAGATATTTTTGTCAAATAAAAAACATTTTGCAAACATTTACAAAATTCATTCCTATAATTATATCGTACACATTCGAAAGTTCAGACACAGAACCAGTAAGTAAGAAATATTTTCTACCTACAGAAAAGAACGGTACAGAACGGCAACGAAAAAAGGAAAAACTAATGAGGCCTTAAGTTTCATTTATCTATAAATTCACTTAAATGGAATTTTATTTTTTCAGTACAAATTAAAGTGACATTTATATAAAACTTAAATGACTATTCTTCTGCATTTAAAGTCCATTTAAGTTATACACACATACTTACCCAAACACATGTTTTTGCTTGCTTGTTGGTGTTTCGCGCAACAAAGTAAACAAACAATTTGCGGCCATTGAAAAATCTACATCTTTTGGCGTGAAATTTGGACTTATAATAATATTATTATATTTTATGTTTTTTTTTTCTTAATTGTTTTAAGCTTTTAAAATATTGCAGCAACCTATCATTGTTGCTATTTTCAGCCTGAAAAAGAATTCACATTAGAAATTTTTCTTTAATTTTGTTTAACAGCTGTTTTTCCAAAAAAAATTTAGAGAACTGCATGATGCTGCCATATTTTTATCGTAATTACCCAGGGGCGAATTTTTCGCTTACAGAACCGATGATTTCATCGAGTAGGACAGTAATGCACACAATCTCCATTACAACATATTATACTTTTTCGAATGCATTGCCGCATTTTTCGAGTGAACGTCTTCCAATTGCATACAAAGTAAGCGGGAAGGTGATGTGTTCATCCAATTCATATAAACTGATTACTGTCTCACATACAGTGTAAGCAGGCAGTAGACAGTCTATATATAATCTCCATTACTTCGTGGGAAAGTAGAAAGAGTATCGAACACAACTTCGCACACATTGTATGCAGACGGTGGACAACCTACACACATTCTGCATTACTTCGTGGCCAAATTTGGCAAATTCCATATACTGCCTCAATACACTTTGTAAGCTGGAAATAATTGAACACAACAAAGTGTGGCAAATTTCATTGAAGAGATGTAATGTGGTATGCAATGTTCGCCGCTGGGTAAATACAAACACTAATTTAACACTGAAAAACTGAAACTGTATTAAATTTAAGTGGCAATTAGCTAAATGACATTTGAATGCGAAGTCAATTATGGGGCCTAAGACCTAGAAAATAGTAAAATAATGTTAAAAGTAGTCAACTATTGGTGAGAGCGAGTGGAGAAGAGTTTTTTTTTTTAAGTTACCTTGATGTGACGTTGACAAATAGTTTCGGAATAAAAGGCGGATTGTTTTTGTTTTTTAATAACAAAATGGGTATAAAAAAAGTTTTCATATTTCCAGCTTAAAATTGTTCAATTGTTATTTGTTTCCAATGAGTCTGAAATTTCAATTTAAAATGATAAAGTTTAGGGAAAACTCTTAAACAGTACAAACTCTGTAATACGGACACTTTCTAGTCCGGACTGACTATCCACTTATCCAGAAATAGTTATTCACTATTTTACCTCCAGTCATACACACATACACACATCAGAGTATCCAATCCAATTTTTGATATAATAGCAAAAGAGATAAAATAAGAAAACACACATTTCTTAAACTTTGAAAGGATCAGGTATGTATGTTCAGGAGACTTTAATAACTTGTTGATTAAACATTTATGGTCTTATTCACAAACGATTAATAAAGTTAATGTGTGCACTAAAACCGGTTTTCCCGTATAAGTATCCAACATTAAACCTATTTTAACTCTATTAAACGTTTGTGAATAAGACCGTTAAAATAAAAAATTTATTTAGGCAAAATAAAATGTGATAATAATAAGTGTATTCATTTTTAGACGATTTGGTATATCAAACAATTTTAAGGTTTCAAGCATGAAGATTATTGATGTGTAACGATCACATTTTAATATTGCACGCATTGCTTTATTTTGCAGCTGTACAGCTAGTATATAATATTGCTGACCCAAATTCAAAATGAGGTTTTATTATAACATTATATATATTTATTGCTGTTAGTAGGGAGGTTTGATTTCTAATATGTTTGAAAAAGCCGAATTTTTTAACGATATTTTACATGTACATTTGCTTTATATCATTATGTTCTTTAAATGTTAAATTTTTATCTAATAGGTATAAATCCGAAGTACTTAATTTGATCAACGTTCTCTATATTTTTATTATTAATTCTGATTCAACATATCGTCTAAACTTAGCTTAATATATGTACCCACATTCATCGTGTAAACTGTACTCTGTAAGGAAGCAATAGAGAAGTTTTTTTGTTATTAGTTATACAAAGTGTTGGAAAAGTTGAAGAAATTTTTAATAGTGGGCGTAGGTGCATAAGTACAAATAAACACTGAAGAAACTTTTCATCCTGACTTCGTGTTAAGCAAGATTTTTGTTGTTGCTTCGGTGTGTTAAAATGTCAACATCCAACAAATTCATATACAAGTGTATGTACATATTTTTTTTGTGTACATTTGCGTTTTATATTGGAGAATATATGTATGTAAGCACTTTCATATGCATGCACGTACATATGTATGTATATATGTATGTGCAAGACTTGCCATACAGATTTATGTTTATGTGCATGACTGTGATGATATAAATTGCTAATATAAATTTTGTTCCCCACAGTATATTTATACGCATCCTGTTATGTGACACACACACACACACACATAAACTACTTTATTGGGATGTTTGTTTGTTTGCTTGTTTGTATATAACAGCACAGACATCACAACATTTTAAATATTAATATCCTGCATCTTTTACTCTGGCAACTACGACGATTAAGTAACGCTTTCTATTCTAGTGTGTGTGTGTGCCTGTGTGTGTGCCTGTGTGTGCTTTAGAGAGTGTGAAACGCAAAAACTATCGTTATAAAAACACAACATTTTAAATCTCTTGATAAAAAAATCGATTTTTCGTGCTGTGTATGTAACACAGAAACAGAATTAATGTTTTAACATTTTTTTGTTTTTGCAGCAAGTTTCATTTATTTTTTTATTTTTTTGCTGTTGTTGATTGGTGCTTTAAAAATTAGAAATTCTCTTGAATTTATTGGCATTTGAATGAAATTGAATTATGTAATAGCACATGTTTAATTTAAAAAGCAAATAACTTTGAAAAGTTTTTATTAAAGATAAAGTTTTGAAATTGCTGTAAAGTCTTTAAAGTCGTATGGAACGGTTGTTTGGTGGACTGCCACCTGGGAAGTTACCACCTGCTCTGTGAATATAAAAGAAATCTTTTGTGGATAGTGTCTCGAAATGCACGCAAGTTTTCAGTTTGCCGCCATTTGTACAGTAAAGTTTTGGCAAGCCTGAACGGAAAAGCAATTTGACAGCTGACTGTTGAGGGTTCGTAAAAAATGTCGTAAGATTTGAGTTGGCCGCCTGAAAATCCCCAATTTGACGGCTGGCGGTTGAGAGTTCGCAAAAATTGAGAGGTAAACAGTAGAACAACGTGTTTTCATTATTGAACAAGATATCAAAAGTAATGAAAAGTCTAAAAACTGTGTTTTCTATTAAATTCATAATCTTGTGTTATTTTTGGGCCACTCTCTACATTGTCTTTTAACAGAGCATAAACTTCAGACTGCTTGACCAATGTAGTGTAATTCAGATGGAATATTGTTAACGGGAAAGATTATGCGGCCAAGATATCAGAATATGTACTGATAGTAAATTAGATATTGACGAAAGTTTTATAGACTGTTAATTATTGTGTTCTTTCTTGTGCAGCCTATGAATACGGAGATAATATATCTTCGTTTCAGAAAATCTCATGAATTTTGGCATCGATTTCTTAGTGCATATATTTGCATATCACTTAAATATGTGAGACATTTGATCGCTAGAAACGGTGCAGCAGAGGTAACATATGTTACAGTGTTTAAACGGAACACTTGAAGCGGATCAGAAGCATTTTGTCTCAAAAGGATCAATTGAAAATTTCTTTCAGTATCTACAACTATTACCTGACGATAGACTTCCTCAATATCTGCTGTGATTAAGAATTTGTGGAAACGAAAACGGAGTAGAGTCGAATATAATCCTTCTTGCACAGTAGGCCCAACCATTAGTATTTCGTTGAGCGAAATTCGTGACGAAGTCCGACTCGAAGAATCAAAAACCACCCTAAGCTTAATAGTTGTCCTTCGAGGTCTTAACACGCATTGATGCGGTATGAAGTAGTGAGGAAAATCTGGAATATTGTTGTCTGCAATCGATATGTGACCTGAATCAGCATATTCTTTTACGAAATCATATTTTTCAAATGCATATTAAAATTATTAGAGCATCTTTTAACTTTTTTACAGCATATTTAAAGCTCATAAAACACATTTTTACAACATATTTCCGGTTTCCCTGACTCTAGAATTGTTAAATATTTTATTACTTGCTTAAATAAATTGAAATATGTACATAATTATTGAAATTTATTTCAGTTTGTTTTACGAATAAAAATTAATGTTACTAAATATATGTATGTACATATGTATGTACATACGTAAGTATGTTTGTAATCATATTTATTTGTATATACAGTAATATTCTTTTCAAGAAAAAGTTTCAATAAAAATTCCCTTAACACACCCTCTATTAAATTATATAAAATCTATTATCCTTTAAAAATTATTTTTTTTTGTTGGCAAAAAAGGAATACTTGTTTACCAACGCCTCTTTTTCGTTCTAACTTGAAAAACGACACAGAAAAAAAACAACATTTTTGTCTTTCTTTTATAATTTTTTATTTTTATTAAAAGACTTAAAAGCGACACTGTAATTTTATCATCAAGGAAAATTATAGAGAATGAAACAAAAGAATAATAATAATGGTTTTTAGTTTTGTTTTCTAGAACAAAAATAATTTTCTTACTATTTTTAAGCAGCACAACTCGCAAAATGAAAATAAATAAGGAATTAAAAAAAGGAAAATATATTCATTTCATCAGGCCATTTATTTTTGTCAATGTAACAAAAATTCTATGCTGTACTTGTATTGAAAGTTCTTATTTTATGTTTATGCTCTGCTCTCTATAGAGTTTGCTCTCTAACTAGGAGTGTGACCATTGTGTTGTTAATTTATTAGCTAAAATTTTAGAATTTATATCTGATATGACTGGCAAATTTGCATTAAGCATTAAAAATTAAAAAAAACAACAATTTAAATTTATTGTGAAAACTAAAAAAACGCTTTCTTGAAACTTTCCGCTAATTTCAAGCTCCTAAGCACTCCCACGAATAAAGATATTTCTTAAACCCCCGAAAGGATTTATATTAAATTTCACACAAATTCTACATGGTTTTTTAAGTCAAAAAAGTTTAGTTTCCCAAAATCGTATTGTTCAGATGCTATAAAAAAGTTGGAATATCGTCTTACTAAGTGTATTGAGCTAAAAGGAGACTATGTTGAGAAATAAATGATTCTTGAAAAAAAATGTTTTTTTCCTACTTAGGTAACTTCAATATCAATCCGCCCTCGTATAATGTTTATGTATAGTATTTTTATTTTGTAATTGTCCAATTTAAATCAATATAATATGTCTTTCTTTCGTACTTTATATGTACATATTGGCCCCTGTGCGCGTAATTATCGTATGTTACACTTTTTAGAAATCGACTTTTCTATGCAAATTGGTTCTAAATCCATTAATTCATCTGTTGACAAAATATAGCGATTAATATAATAGTTATGGAGATAACACAATGCAAAATTTGTCGTATGTAACAGTTTTGTAGTATATACATAATAGTAATAAAAATAGTAATAAAAACGCTCTACTGTAAAATTTAGTTTGTGTTACATACGATGATATCGCGCACAGGGGTCGATATGTTTGTACGCGTATAAAATCGAATAAATCAAACAAAATAATTCGAGTCGAATTGCAAGTTTAACTAAGAATTTCCATTTAAATTAAGATATTAAACAACATATAAAAATTAACGTTTATTTTGGAAAGTATATACAGTGAACTCGCGATAACGTGAACTAATTTTCACATTTTCGAGTTTGTTCGCGTTATCGAGTACCCAAATTTTAAACAAAAATGCTAAACACTATTTGAAATTAAATATTTTATTAATTCTTAATAACAAAAAAAATTATATAAAATAAAGGATACAAGAAATTTATATTCAAAAATAAAACAGCAAAAAATAAATTAACACTAATAGGAATATTTTTTTGGTTCGATAATTAAGAATCAGTTAAACAAAGTTAAAAGAAAAAATCAGTAATTTTTTGGTAAGTTTTTTTGGTTTGCCATCTTTAAAAGAGATTTTTCTTTAAGGTTTCTCAGTACTCTAATGTCACTTTGGTCCACCATCTCGTTTTCAGCCCATATTAAAGCCTTATCCAAAGCTTTTACAGCTTCTTTGGCTGTAATTGTAACTTCTGGCTGGAATATAATCGAATCATCATCATCATCGTCGTTATCATACTGTACTTCAATACTTCCTACTTCATTTTCTTCAGGATTGTTGTTCCAACCTTTGACCGTGAAAAGAGTAACATCCATCTGTAATTAAATTTTAATTAAATTCTCTAAAAACACTAAAACGTACAATAAAACAAACCTGAAAATTCATTGCCTGAAGAAGTAGATCCGCACTATTTTCTAGCTGTCTTATTTCGAGAGGAGATATCTTCTCTCTTAAAATACATTTCTCACTTTCACGAATTAAAAGTTTTAAAATAACCTGGATTTCCCAATTGAAAAACAGTGTTCACGTTTTAGAGCTTTCAGATTTTGTTCACGTTTTAGAATAATCTATGGAAAAATAAATTTGTACACGTTTCTGAGACGTTCACACTTTCGAGTGTTCACGTTTTCGCGAGTTCACGACTTTTTCAAACACTTACGATTTTGATGATTTTACTTACAAAATTTGACAATTTTCTGAAAATTTTACTGGCAGCCCTGGGCCATCGCCTGTCAACCTTGTTTGAAACACAACAGCGGCACATTAGTGTACACCAGATTTCTTTTAATTATATATCTATGCATGTATGTATGTAATTCGAAGATGCTGAAGAAAAATTATCGATAAAATATTTAATTAGCTTTATTTAATCGATTTTAAAACGTGTAAAATTATGTGAATTCGGCTTAGAGAACACTAATAAATGTGAATTCGTTTTAAAACGAGGGAGATTATTTTACTTACTTGCTGCTCCTGACAAATAAAAAGTAAGAAAAATTACTACCTGAAGTGCAGCAATAATATTGTAATTTAGCTTAATTTTTTTTTGGTTAATTTTAGTCATTCTTCAAGTAGATTTGCCTCCTGGTCACTCTCCGATATGGAATTTTATCCTTTCTTATATTAAAAAAAAAAAACACTAGCACTCTCTTTGCTTTCCTTATTGCTCTGGTGCAAAGTTTGCACCAGTTAGTGAGAGTGTGTGTGTGTTAAACCGTATTGTATACATATTTGAGTGTGTGTGTGTGTATGCTTTTATGTTGTTTTGATTCTCAATCCCACGTGGTGTTTACTTGCCGCTGTTTTCACATTTTAGTGTTTTTGTACATTGTCTGCCCTTGATATTATCGATTGTTTTTCCTTTAGTGGTCTTTTTCGTGTGTATGTATGTATGCGTGCCATGTAATAATGGCCTCCCCATCATCATCGTCATCAACAAAAATAAAACCCAACCCTTGCTTGGCTTGGCGCACATACTTGCACACATACATACAGAGATATGGATGTACTTTATGCTCGTACAATTTATGTATGTATATGTATTTTGTTCTTGCGTAAGAATGGTTCTATATATCATTTATGCACTTAATATAAAACCGTTATTTATGATTTTACTTTGCACCCGAACCCCCTTTCCCACGGCCACATCACCCGGGCCGGTCGTTGGTTCGTTTGCACCGTATTTGTGTACTTTTTCTTCTTCATAAAATTTCATTATTATAGATTTTGTTTTGGATGCTTTTACATTTTAAGTTTGTTGTTGGTGTAGTTGTTGTTGTTTTTTCTTATTCTATTTTGCCTTTTCAATTGTTCATGCTGTATACCGAAAGTGTATGTATGTATGTACATACTTATGCATACATATATATTATATATAAATTTGTATATACATTTGTGTTTGTTTGCATAAAGAGAAGAAGCAAATTTCAATATTTTCCTTCTTTTTGTCATCCTCGTCGTTGTCATCGTCATCGTCCGTCGTTATAGTGTCGTCTCCCAACCACCCAATTTTAGTATGTGTCCCACCCAGTTTTTAATGGCCGTTTGTTTTTATGTATTATTACACGTACACATACTATATAGTATATTTTAAATATATGTATGTATATGTGCACAGCTTGTATATAATACAAACAGCTTAAATTTTTGCAAAACTTTAAGTTTAATTTTTACCTAATTTTTCATTTTGTGAGTGTGTGTGTGTGTGCGTGTGTGTGTGTGTGTCTGTGCATGGGTTTGTAGATTCTTAAATTTCATTGAAAACAGTTAAATTTAATGAAAGTAAATTGAAATTAATTACTGAAGTGGCTTTAAAATTAAAAGGAAATTGCAAAAAAATATACAATTTAAATCTAAACGGAATAAAGAATGTGTGATTGGAATTGATTTGAAAACCCATATATGTACATATAAATGTTTGCAATAGTTCATCTGATCCATACGAAGACTGCCGCCATAAAAGTTCAAGAGACCATAGCTCTAAGTAGGATTTGGAGCCCCCAAAATTTCAAAATAGATATTTTTCCATATATACATAGAATAATTTAATTAAATACGCCATAAAATCGGATAGAATTATAGTAGATTTCTCAATCTGGGCTTGTTTGAAAGGTATTTTTAACACCTTTCCGAATCTGTATTGATAACAATATATTTTTTTATTTTTAATAGAGATACATATTATTATAACTTTAACTAATAAATTCTGAATTTTCTTCGAGTTTTTTTTGAGATTTTGTTTTTGCAGATTTTGAAAGTTCAGATAATTTCCAACAACTTTTATTACGATAAATTTTTTGTTTTCGAACTCCTTTTTGTAGGAAAATTGATCTGAAAACATCAACATTTTCAAGGTTTCAACAAAAAAACACTATTTTTACATTTTTAATTCAATTTATTTTTAAATATTCTCGACCTACAATTTAATGTTTCATCGTGGTAATATTATTTTTTTAAGGTCCTTTTTACTTTCCATTCGAGGAGTTTTCTTACGACTTCACGATTCTTTTCTATAACTCGTTTTGAAAGACTCGTTAATAATTGTACATGTGTTTCTGTTCCTTGTATATGCATTGGAATTTGTGGATCAGCCAGTGGTGGTTCATCGAAATCTACGTATCCTACCTACGTATCATATGGAATCTGTCGAGTAAATGCTGGTTCAAATAATATATCGTCGTTATTCATATCAACTATATTGACATAATCGGTAGCATCGAAATTTAAGATATATTTTTTGTAAACTCTGAGTTTTGTTGAATCGTACAATTTTTCTCGATAGTGTAAAATCTTTTTGATAGCTCTATCCCGTATTGCTTTTCGATCATCAAATAACATTGTTAATAAGATATTTTCTGGATGTGCGTAATATGAGTTGTTTTGAATTACACCATCTACAATATTACGAAAGTTTGGTTGTAAGTATCGTGTCCAACGTTATAAATTTTAATAAAAGTGCACTGCCGTACACAACAGAGTTATAAAACTTCACATTGAAGTACATTGGCACATAAATTGTAATAATATAAACTGCCAAAGTTTTTAAATTGGTCGATGGTGTATTAGTTGTTACATATAATCGTAGTAATCTACTTGCTTTGGTTAACCAACGAATAAAGAATGTGTGATTGGAATTGATTTGAAAACCCATACATGTATGTACATAAAATTATTTGCAATAGTTCATCTGATCCATACGAAGACTGCCGCCATAAAACTTTTTAAAGGTGTCTGTAGCTCTCCAATGGCTTAGAGTCAGAGGGTGCTATTCCTCTGAAGGTTGTAACAGTCAAAACTAAATCAGCGCGTCAAGCGTTTTTCTATCTGTCAGAAATTCTCATGCTTATACAAAATATATAAAGCAGACCCAAATAGCCCGGCGTCAACGCTTTTCAATTGGATAATCTGATTTTTATAGCGCGTTAAGTAGTGAAGTTGGCCATTAAAAAACTCCCTACAGATAACGCGACTAGTCCAAACACGCATGTAAAGAAGACTCCATAAAGGTCTAGGACTAGTCCAAAAGTAACCCAAATGTATAAAGAAAACATGGTCTATTTAACATTGCGATGTAATAGGGCTGGACCATATGGTCCAAGTTTGCATTACATCGGACTAACCCAAAAACTACTCCATGTCATTAAAAATGGACCACTCACAAGAAGTTTGTTAGGCACGAGTAATATCGTGAAAGCACGAACATTTGTCGTATAGCAAGAAGTTCTTGTTTGAAAATGTCTTACTCCATGACTGCATTACATCGGACCATGTTGGAACTAGTCCGTTTCAGCTATAATGGACTGTTGAAGGGCTGTTATTGATACGAACTAGTGGCAATTTAGCTAGTTTTAGGTCAATCTAGCGGTTTTACGGGGGCGGATTGATATTGAAGCTACCTAAGCAGGAAAGAAACATTTTTTTCAAAAGCCATTTATTTCTCAACATAGTCGGTCTCCTTTTAGCTCAATATACTTAGTAAGACGATATTCCAACTTTTTTATAACATCTGAATAACACGATTTTGGGAACCCCTCAAAATTCGCGTTAGTTTCGGTAATCACTTCTTCGTTTGAGATGAATCTTTTTCCTGCGAGCCATTTTTTTAAGTTTGGTAACAGGAAAATGTTAATAGGAGCTAAATCTGGACTATAAGGTGGATGATTAACTAATTCGAAGTGTATTTCACGTAATTTTAGCATCGTATCACACAGCGCTGTGTGTACCGGTGCGTTGTCTTGCAGAAAGAGCACTTTTTTCTTCTTTAAATGTGGTCGTTTTTTCTTGATTGCATCAATCCAATTGATCCAATAATGCACGAAAATATCCTTACAGGCTAATTGGTTAATTTTAATTTAAAGTACATTTAAGAAATCCTTAATTTTTGGAATATTTTAAGTTTTGCTATTCGTTTGAAGCTTCCTACATATTCAGCCCAATTATGAATAAAAAATTCGCGGGGAGATTTCTCCCTTTTCCCAAACAGGGGCTGTTCACATATAATATGCGTACAATTAATATATGAAAATATATGTGAACAGCCCCTTTTTAGGAAAAGGGAGAAATCTCCCGGGGAATTTTTTATTCATAATTGGGCTGAATATGTAGGAAGCTTCAAACGAATAGCAAAACTTAAAATATTCCAAAAATTAAGGATTTCTTAAATGTACTTTAAATTAAAATTTACCAATTAGCCTGTAAGGATATTTTAGTCCATTGGCGTAAATAAATAAATAAAATAAAAAAATTCCCTGAATAAGTTGGAAAATACTCGTACCAACGAAACGTGGGAATAATATGTAAAAAATAATCTTTTGTTAAATGACCTTGAAGGCTCAAATATTGAAAATATATTCATCATCAAAAAATTTTTGGAATTGCACCAAAAACGTGAAATATTTATGGCCTTATTCACAAACGATTAATAAAGTTATTGTAGGTTTAATGTTGGATTTTTATGTGGGAAAACCGGATTTAATGCAAAAAAAAAAAAGAAAGCATGTGTAATTCCTAATTTCATGTGTAATTTTGACGTGATGCATGTGTAATTTAACATTTAGTTGATGGCAACACTGGTCCATATTCATCAAGTCCACCAAAAAAGCTTTTCCAGCAGCACAGTTGCCACCACCCGGTAATTTGTGATCAATTGTTGTAAACCATTAAAAAAACTTTTTTACTACTCTACACCCAGGGCTGGGCAGTATTTGAAATACGCATTTAAAATACAAATACGTATTTTGTATTTGTATTTAAAATACATGACTTGCAAGTATTTTGTATTTTAAATACATGTCCTGCAAGTATTTTATATTTTAAATACATACAAAAAATGATAGTATTTCTCTGTACGATTCTATAGCACAACTTATGAAAAGTAAATCCAAATTAAATGAATTATTTGGTAAGTTACGTAAGGAGAGCACTTTCGTTGAATATTTAGAGGAATTCATTGTAGTTTTGAAACCTATTGCCACTGCTTTAGATTACCTACAGGGTAGCAACTGTTATTACGGAAAACTTTTGCCGACTTTAATGTCTATTACAACAAGATTAAGTCGGTTGAATGGAAACAATTTAAGACATTTAAGTCCTATTATACCACTACTAAAAAAGAGAGCTTGGAAAAAAGATACGATAAGTTTTTTAAACTATCACCGCAAATAAATAGAGCTATTTTGGCATCCTATGTTATCATCCTGGTTATAAGATGCGTTGGCTGGCAGAAAACATCACGACAGAAGAAAGGCAAAGAATCCAAAATCTTGCAATTTATACTCTGGAGAAAAATTACAAAAAAAACTTAAAATGACACCTGGAAATATCAGAAGTAGAAGCACCAGTAGAGAAGACGATGATTTCGTTGTTTTCGTAGATAGGGATGATGGTGAATCTAGGACATCAAATTTGGAGTTGGAATTTGTCAGTTTCCTCAGTGACAAGAACAAAGACATTATCACTCTTGACAGCTATCCAAATATAAAAAGATTATTCATAGAATTTAGTACAAGTTTGTGCTCATTAGGACCTGTAGAATGATTATTTTCTTCAGCCGGTTTTATTTATTCTCCAACAAGAAACAGTTTGTCTGATGCTACATTCAAAAATCTGATATTTATGAAAGGAAACAATTGTTTTGTTGGTTCGTTTTATCTAATTTATTTTTTGGTTTGAATAAAAATTGTGTATTTTGTATTTTAAATACATAGTACATGACGTGGAAGTATTTTGTATTTGAAATACGTACAAGAAATGGAAGTATTTTGTATTTTAAATACATGACCAGCAAGTATTTTGTATTTTAAATACCGCAAACCATGTATTTTGCCCGACTATATATGTCTGTCTACACCAAACTTATTAAAATGCTCGCTGTCTTATTGATTGGAATACATTTTTTATTCTTGCTACTGATCTTAAAGCTTTAAGTAATTTCTTATTTCCTTGGATTTGCTTTGTGCCTTTTAGTCCTTCTCGTTATATTACAGCTGTTTTAAGAATTTTATTTATTTATTTATGTAATTTCATATAATGTGAATGTGTATGTGTGTGTGTGTGTGTGTGTTTGATATGAAAAAGATGGTGGATTATTTTAAAATTATTTTCCTTTTTGTTCCTGTTTTCTTCATGGGTTTGTGAAAGTTTTCTTATGCAGTAGTATGTATGTATGTATGTATGTATGTATGTATGTATGTATGTATGTATGTATGTATGTATGTATGTATGTATGTATATGTGTGTGTAAGTTCTGTTGCGGTACTGTTGTAATATTTCGGGGGTGTTAGTGAGGTTTATAGTGTTTAAGCACAGAAGCTTGTGAATGACGGCTTTTAAGGATTAATGCTGTCGTTAAGGATCCTTTTTTCCATTTTCTGTTTATTCAGTTACTATATCTACATACATACATACATATATTTATAACATGATAATGATGATGATTTTTTTCTCTCAACTTTATTTTCCCTTTGCTAAGGAATTCTTTTGTTTGGTTTATGTTTGTTGTAAGTATGTTTGTGGTGTTTGTGTTATCTGGTATGTTGTAATGGGTTTGTATACTGCGCTCTACTTTGCCTGTATTTACTTTAATGTCTCTGGTTAAATTTTAGATAGAGTTGTTGTTTTTCTTACTGTATATACCGTATAGCTTTTAATACATACATACATACATATATGTATGTATATGGATTTGTGTTTTACATACATAAGTACATACAAACTTTGTTTATTATGTTTTATATTCGTACATACATTTTAATAAATTTTCTTTTCTTTTATTATTTTTTTTTTTTTGCTTTAGTTTGTTTAAAATATTTTCTTTTTCTCATTTTATTCCCTCCCCACTTGTCTTTATTATTGTTTTGCTTTCATATTTTTATATTAATTTCTTTTTTCTTAGCTTTAAATGAATGAAAATTTTATGTTATTTGAAGCGCCAAGGAAAAAGTGTCTACGAAAATAAGTTTATTTTTCCATTAAAGCAGACATACATTTATATATGTATGGATATGTGTGTGTGTGTATGTGTGTGTGTGTGTGAATGTAAGTTATTGGTAACTTCAATAGAAATTAATGTCTGCTTTAACAGTTTTTATAGCATTTCTTGAAAATAAGGCGAGGAAAATTAAACTTTTACACTGAAATTTAACAAAAGAACAGCAAAGAAAATGTAATTTAAGGCAAATTTAAATTGTTTTTATTATGTTTATTTTATTTAACTGAACTAACTACAAAAGTGTTTTGGGGAAGAAAATCTAAAAAGTTACTAAAAACTAACGTCAGGATTAAGAAATAAAACTGCTCTCCAGAAGTTAGTACTCTGGCAAGTTAAGACTGGACTTAGCTTTATTCTAGTGTTTTCGGGCGAAAAATCACGCTCACGAAATACCTATTTACGAAAAAAAAGTATGTATGTAAATATAAAATATGTACATAATTTAAAAAAAATTAAAAAATTAAATGAAAAAATTTACAATAAAACAAACACGATAATCACGAAACAATCACGCTAAAAATCTACTCACTCACGCTAAATCACGCCTACTCACTCACGCTCAATCACGCCCACTCACGCACGCATAATTTTTTTTATACTCACGTTCATGCATGCTCACGTGATTGAAACAAAAAACTAATCATGATCATGCATGATCACAAATTTCTCTTCTATCCGCTTAATTCTATCGGAGTTTCTCCAGTTTATTCTGTTTGATGACTTCCCTCTAATCTCCTTCCAACATATTTCGCTCTTTATATCTTTTTGCATACACTTCTTCCAGGTAGTGTTTGGTCGATCGCTTTTTCTATTGCCACGTGTAGTCCATTCTAGCGCTTGTCGGCATATTTCCCCTGTATCCTGTCTTATTGTATGACCAATCCACCCACATCCATTTTCTTTTCTTCATAATTGTGGCAATTGGTTGAATATTACATATATGATCTCACGTCACCGGTGCCCATCTCTAATATGTACACATCAAATGAAGCAGGGCCTATGAATCTAAGAGTTTCTTCTTGATCGTGGCTAAACTTTAATCACCTTAAAATCGACAAGTTTTTCTATCCATTTACGTGATTGCTTAATCACTTCAAATTGACGTGATTAAAATTTAATCATTTTGTTAATGTCATAGAATCGAATGAACACACACTCACACAGCTCATGGTGCAGGCAGCAAAGCGTCATTTGTTGAAAATAAAAGAAAATACGTACACACATGTACTTATATATGCATTTGTAAATAGAATTCCTGTAATTTGAATTATAAATTGTATAAAAATATTTTTTCCATTTTCAATATCAAATATCAAATGCATTCTCAACGACTTTGATCAACTTTTTTTTTAATAATTCTGCTTAAATCGCGTTTAAAAACTTAAATTAGACATAAGACTATTAGACATAACATGTCAGATTTTATTGTATTAAATTAATTTTGATAGATATTGAATAAAATTTAAAATGCTAAAATTGTTTTAATTGACATATTTTTTCTTTAAATTTCAGGTAATTATTTAATGTCTTTTAAAATTATACAATTTGCAATGGTTTTTGTGGTAAGTTAAAAGTTTATAATTTTTAACTTAATTAGTAACATAAAGTTGCCGTACTTGCGATATTTCAACAGTTGTGCCAAAAAAATTTTTGGGAATACATATATATTCATAAATGCGCTATTGTAAATAAACATTGAAAATTCGATCGCTTTTAAATAGCTTCATATTCATCAATTACATAATTACATAATTACAAAATTATTAAATAGGTATAAAATAAAGTTCATGTACATATTTATATTATTATATAAACTTTTAAATCCCCTCTTTTCTCAGGAAAATTACCAAAATTATCCCTGGAATATCAATGGGGTAGCCAGATAGATATGTTATTTGCAAAAAGTACATAAAGAAAATAAAAGTGCAATTTAATGAAAAAAGTACACTGTAGTTTTTTAGGTAAATCGGCTTTAAATTCCTATTAAATTTTTGTTTGAAGTTCCTACATACCGCGTAACATTTTATGACTGTCATAAAAATGTTCTTGATATTTTTCATATACATAAAAATGTTGTATGACAATACTATTTTGTTATCAATGTTTTTTCAGTGTGCTATTTTATTTAGTCAGCTGTTTTTTGTTTACAAATTCTAGGCAAAATTTTATTTTCAATATTTTTTATTTTACTTTCAAAAATTACAATAATCATAATGAAAAAAGTAATTAATGGAGAATTTGCTATGTAAAAAATAAAAAAAGTAATAAATAAAATGGAAAGTATAGTAACTGGGTATAAAATTTAGTTAGCATTAATTTGTGAAATACATAAGTTTTTACGAGTAATATCCAGCGGTAGACGGCGAATCGCCCGCATTCTAGTAATTAAATATTAACCATTTACATAAATATATACGGTAAAATACAAAACCAAAAAATATTCTAAATACACGACTTAAAATTCTCTTACTTATCTCTCTCGTTACAAAATACATACATATAGAAAAAATTCTCTCTCATTTCTACACAAAGCAAATTGGTCCAACACACATACAGACTTTGTATGTGTAATAAGTATGCATGTATTGTTTAGAACTTCAAACGCTTATAGCTCCCAAAATACTAAAGCGATCTAAATAAAATTAATATTGTGCACATCTATCTAAAATCCCCATTAAAAACCTATAAATCTTTCCGAAATCGGTTCAGTGTTACGGCTGGAAAAGAGATCTCAAAAAACGTGTTTGGCTATTAATTATATAGATCTGTTTCACTAGACATTGTTTATCTTTAATAATAATTTATACATTTCTTCTGTCTTTTGAGTTTAACGTTAATGAAAATTTTTTTATTTGGCAATACAATATGACGTTCAAAATAGTGCTATATGACCTTAAAAAGCACTTTATTACTTATCATTTTGGAAGACTTTAATTGAATAAAAATAAAAATAAATTTGCTTATACGGTTAATAAATTATATTGTTTATAGGTATTAAAGCAATCATTTAGCCAAGCAATAAGTTCAGTAAAGTAGAAGTGCCCAAATTGTGCTGCTGCGTTTTTTTATTGCAGAAATCCCAATAAATAAAAATAAATGCGCTTACTGCCGGAAACAGTACGTCTGGCAAGCTCAGCCCCGAGTTAAAGGAGAGTATCAAACATATTTTTTTAACGATTTTGTAAACTCTGTCGTCACTATTATCATGTATGGCACAGAACATTGTATGCACTTTTTCCAAGGGGCTCAATTAAGCTCTCATATTAATCATGCATAAAATGGCGGTTCTTTCTTTTACTTTATATCGCTCTTTCTATCTACTAATGAATTACGTTAACACTTGTTGTTTTTTGTGTTTGTGTTGCCATCAGCTTTCATTTGTTTTGATGTACATAAGTACATATTTTGTACACAAATATGGTAGCTATTAAAGTAAATTAAATTTACTTAAACTTGCATGTCTCAGCAAATAACAGAAATACCGTTATAGGTATTCTTAAAGGAATTTATTTTCAATAAAAAAAGCACACAAACAACAACTTTGTATCCATACTGAAATAAAAATCCATTAATTTGTTATAATTGTTCATGTGGATAAACTACTTACATACCTACATACATACGTTGTGATCGGTTATTTTAGTTTGTCTGTCCTTTAATTTAAGTCTTAAAAAACATAGGTATGTACGTACATACATATATGTACATATATGTATGTACATATATATGTATGTACATACTGTATGTAAAAAGAAAAGAAGCTACAGGTGCGCGTGCTTTTGTCTTTTGAAATTTATTCTAAATGAAAATTGCACTTACTAAAAAAATATTCGTGGCTTAACCAAATTGTTTGCTTAATTTTATGGGTATAATAAAAATCTTACTTGGTGACTGGACAAAGCCACTATAAGTCGGTCGTTGTCGGCTTTGTTTTATTTATTTATGTATGTATGTATGTATGTATGCTTAGGTGCCCATGTACTATTTGTAAATACTGATTTTAATCACATTTT
Source organism: Gymnocheta viridis (assembly GCA_956483585.1). Taxonomy (NCBI): domain Eukaryota; kingdom Metazoa; phylum Arthropoda; class Insecta; order Diptera; family Tachinidae; genus Gymnocheta; species Gymnocheta viridis. The sequence continues at coordinate 14,855,182 of OY101442.1, forward strand.
TACACGTTATTTAAAGATTTAATTTGAACTTGATACAAACTAGCGTGCGTTGTTATTATGCTTCATATTACAATTTTATTTTCTTGAGCCATAATAGCTGCATTTAAAAGCATAATAAATAGCCGAATGCTTAATAAATCATTAGCATAAGTAATGCCGTTTAGCTCTAAATGAGTTGTTTTTGTTATGATGTCCTGCTTCTATTCACAGTTTGACCTAAATAAATGACCTATGGGCAAGAGTTAGACTGGCAGTAAATTAAACACGTACATAAATATGTACATACATAGATATAAATCTACAAATAAACACCAAAAGCAACATCAACATGTCGAATATGTTGCTATTTAATAATAGTATATTTAAAACAGGCATAATAAAATCCTGATCGTATACTTATGTACATACATATGTACATACATTTTTATGTATTTATGTATGTAGGTTGTTGTTTGTTTTTCTCTTTTTTATCGTGGCAGCTCATTTTATGTTTTTTTTACTTTGCTTTTTTAACGAATTTAGGTTAATCGACTTAGATAAGTATTAATTAATTATCACATTAAAAATGTCCTAAAGATACCATACTAAAAATAATTGATAATCTAACAAATTCTTGATGGCAACACCTTGAACTAAGAGCGGTGAAATTGTTCTTGAGTTGCCATCTTAAATGTGGTGTTATTACTTAACGCCAGTTTTCACCATCTTCGATTAAAAAATAACCGAAAGTTTAGCTAAATTGTATTACACAATGTATGGTTAACTCTTAACCTACACAATTTAACAAAAAAGTTTATGTTAAATTTAACCGAAGCAAATTTGTCGGTTAGCACTTTAATCGGAAAGTAAAACAAATAAAATGGATAGAAATATGAATCAGCATTTACATTTTTGTAATATTTTTCAATTGAAAAATTAAATTAACGAATAAAATAATGGCACCACTGATGAACTCAAACAGACATATACTTATAAATTATCAAAGTCGTCTGAGAACATACTGAAAACAAAAAAAAAAACATTATTTAATATACATACAAATATTGTATATGTACATATGTATATATATGTATATTCATGTATAAGAATGTTTTAATCATTACTTGCATGCATTTTTCTAATAGCACAAAGATTCGCTTTATAAATATACAAATACCGCCTTTTTCTATAGTTTTTTTATGTAAACAAACTGATAGTATTGCCACATTTTCATCAAATTCTTTTGTTAACTAACTAAAGGATGGTTAAACGAAAATCGGTAACCGTTGATTAAATAATATCAGTTAGCCAAACCAGCAGTTAGTTAATTTTTTTTAAACAAATATTTTACCGAAGATGGTGAAATCGGGCGTAATAATAAAAATTAAAAAACTTAAATTTAAAAAATTTTCAAAATGAAGATTAAAAAAATATTTTGTTAACAAAAAAATTAAATCCCAAGTTCTTGACGCGTTAAAAATTTAGCCCGAAATCGCTAATGTTATGAAAGCCATTGACTTTGTTATCGTTGATACAACTCCAGTTGCTAATCATGTTGGCCGTTTTGCCCATAAGCTATACAATTTTGTATACAATCTCATTCACAACTTCAATTCGCAAGCAAGTTTTTTAAGTAAAGAATTCAAATAAAACTCGCAGACATTGTTTTTTGCTATGTGGTCACCGCAAAAAGAAGCACAAATAAGAATAAGGCTGTGCGACATGCCGGTTAACTATGCGATAGAACTGCACAACATGTCAAAAATCAAATCTTTTTGATCTTTCTTACAACCAAGACAAAACTTCATTCAACCAGCCCACAAACGTTACAATCTCGCGAACAACAAACCCATCAAGATGTACCAACCGATGCAACGTTTATGGCTTTTATTATGGCATGATTAATTGGTCGTAATGTGCTACTTTATAACTTTTCATATCGTTTGAAACTCGGTTTTTGTAAAAAAAAAAATAAAAATTCAAAAACGATATGAAAGAACAAGATAAGAAAATCTTTAATAATGTACATAAAAATGCAATATTTCTTATTTCAGGATAAATTTTTCAGATGAAAATTTAAAAATTTTTTCAGTTTCTTCTTTATTATCGAACCTTTCTAGTTGAAATTTTGTAAATTGTGTGTTAACATAAATGCGATTACCCATAGCAAAGCAATAATCAAAGTAATACTGTTTACAACATATTTATTGCCAGTCAGGACGAGGTGTTAGGTTTACACTTTCATACATGCACACTCAAATCTGTGTCAGAGTAGCTTCGTAGGACCTCAAAGCGTTGAGATCTAATAAAACCTCGTTCGCAGATCGGGACGCAATTCGTAACGTCCCAATTTTTTAAAAAGTATTTGCGAAGCTGCAAGTAAAAAATTAGATATTACAAAAAAAATAATTGGAACTAATTATTTTTAAATCATAAATAAATTAAATTAAATTAAATCACCTTCCTCGATTTTGGCATGTAAATTTGTAAGTAGATATGTACGAGTATGTGTCTAAGGCTTTTCAAAGCCTAAATTTTGCAGACACTACTTAAATCAATATCAGTCTTTTGATCAAAATGCGAAATAGCCGCCTGTCGGCAACTTAACAGTCAAACAGTCAGTTACATATTAAAAAGTTTCTTTTTTTTCCAGTTTAACATTTTAAGCAAATTCATACTTGCGCACTTGCAGAAGACACGAAGACTCAAAAACACATTTGTTTGAAATAAAAAATTTAATAAATACCATTCAGACATAAAAATATAAATTTGTATTCTATAAATATATTCCTTGAAAGTGTTGCCCGCTTGGTGATTTATTAAAAACGTTTAGTATAAACATTATTCTTGTGTAAACCAGTTTGTTGTGTTTTTTTAAGTGAAAGTGAAACTTGTAGCACATCCACGTATGTACGAATATGTGTACTAACGTTATACCGACTCACAGAAAAGTGTTGTTTTAACCTCCCGAAAGATTTTGGGGTTCCAGTCAGTGTTGCCCGAAAAATGGAAAATCTTTTTTTTTTGCCACTATAATACTCAAAGTATTTATTTTTTAAGTATGGAAATAAATATTAAAAATTAGTTTGTTTACATAAATTTTCTTTAAAAACTTAGGCTGCCTTCCTAAACGTCTGTATGCAACGTCAAAGCAGTATTAAAATCAAGCCATTATACTTTGTAATACTGCAAACCGAATGCATTGTATATAAAAAGCATTGCCAATAATATGGTTATCAGCAGCGAAACGGTTGACTTTAGGAATGCTATAGTTTGTTTGCGCGGTTGCGTTTGGGAATACGCACTGCAAAGCAGCATGCGTTTAGGAAGGCAGCCTTTGCTTTATTTTCAAATATAACTTAAATACATAAAGGTAGCTACACCAATGCATATGTATATCGTTCCTTTATTGCAACGTAGGCATATCTCAAAAAACGCGACTTTTGATTTAAGAGTGCAGAATTATTTGTCCTATCGTTCTTCATCCTGTGCAAAAAATTCATACACATAGGTATCTTGTTTACTCACAAAAGATTTAATTCTTTGCTTAAATATATTTTAATATGTGCATATCGTCATCTAAAAAGCAAACGGACGTAACTACACTTATTTCAGTTCAATGGAAATATGGAATGGAAATGGAAACACTTCTTAAATTTGTGAAAGATTACTGAAAATAATATGCAGCAGGGTGCGGTTGCATTATCGAAACTAAATCAATTAATAATTTTACCCGTTAAATACTGTACAACTTCCATAATCCGGAAAGATAGATATAGTTTCAGCTACTGTCCGGATTAGTGGATCGTCCGGACTACAGTTAAAATGAAATTTTAAACGCAATACGTATACATAATTTATTTTTATTAATTAATTATTTTTATTTAAACAAAAATAAGTACACATAAGAATTCATTTGTATTTAATTTATTTACAGAAAAACATGTAGAACCATAATAAAAATGACCAAAAATATTCATTTTGAAAAACAAGAATTTTTATGTAATTTGTCAGCACTCTTTTCAAATTCTTTTAAAAATAAGATATCCTTATCTGTCGCTTTAATTTGTTTAGGCCATAAAATAGCTTTTGAAAACAGATCGCCACGCAAACTCAATTAAACTAAAATCTTTTACATTTTAAATACTTATTTTGTCTAGCGGTAAAATAGCGAAAAAATTTTATTGAAAAAAAAGAACACTTGTCCGGACTATAGAGGAAAAATTTCTAAGCTGTCCGAAATATTTCGATGTCCGAATTAGCGAGTGCCCGGATTAGGGAGGTTGTACTGTACATACATATGAGAAATATCCACATTTGAGAATAACGTTTGCTAACAAATTTGAGAATAAATCCATTTCTCAATTTCAGAATAAATCCCTTTTTTACTGAGAATAATTTCTTTCTCAAATTACCTTCAAATCTTTTTTAAAAGGTTTTAATAATAGTGTTTGGTATTAAATGATTATCCATTTGAAATCAAACTTGTTGTGTGTTTGCTGGGATAATAAAGAATGACGTATGTATGTATGCACATGTACATTTTTCAATACCCATGTATGGATGTATATACCCATACATACAAATGTACTCACATAGAAGTCACTTGTCTCTTTTGCCTTAAAAGCCCTACCTTCTTTTTTGTATTTTAGCCATCTTTTGTTGTTATACTTGTTGTTAACAATTACCCACAATAATAATAATATGTTAAGGCCGCCACAACGTGTTTTGTATTTTAAAAATAATTTCAATGGGAAAAAGCCAAACATACAGAAGCAAAGAGTAAATCTATTAAATAAAAATGCACACACACTCATATATTCGTATATATAAAAGAAGAGTATGTATGTTTGGATGTGTGGACATGAATTAATTTAATTCTTGTGCATTGGTAAGGTCGTTGGCCATTCATTACGGTTGTTTTTTAAATAAAAATCTGAAAGTTCTTTTCGATTCAATAAGTCAGCCTGCCCCTAAATACATGCTAGCAATGTTTTCAAAGTTCTTGAATCATTTTTTGTTTTTTTTTGTAGCTATTTTCTTTGTTTTTTTTTTCAAGTAATAATAATATAATTTTCCAAAATCAAGTTGGTATGTATGGATGTGTGCATGTATGTATTGTAGATGGTGGCAACCCCCTAAATTGAATTCACGGTCTCACTTCTTAGAAATTTTTTAAGTAGTATAAGAAAGTAATGAAATAGAGGTGGCTCAAAGCGACAGAAGTCTTGAAAAATAATGATTTATTTTAACCTTCCTTCATTTACTTCATTTCAAATTGCTTGCATATTCAATATTAATAAATCTAGGAAATAAAAAATGTATCTTTGGTTTGTTAAAAGCGACATCGGTTATAGAAATAGCATAAATTGGGGAACAGCTAGAGACTTGAAATTTTGAACATAGCCACAAAGGAGACCCCAGAGATAATAGGTACTAGACTAGGCATGCTATTCGTAATCGTAGTTGTTTTTATTCGTTCTCTGTCTCACGACAGTAATCTGATATTACATGATAAATAATATTGCCATCTCATTTCATTTATAATCTGTACCCATGTTCTGTAACTTTGGCGAGAATTTCTCGCGTCGAAAAGTTGTGAAACAAAATACTCCATCGTTTCTCGAAATGTGAGAAAAAAGTATGCCTGTAACTCATGTCGAAAACTATCAAAAGAGCTTACGTCATTACGTTAGAAATAACATTATATACAACACCAAGCTGAAGTGAAATCTTATGCGTTGAGAACGCCAGTCACAAATATCGTTGACGGCGACCAAAATCTAAGATAAAAAAAATTCAACGCCGGCGGCGAAAATACAACAGTCGGCTGTACAAAATAACGTATGGTGCGGTGCGTCTTTAATGTTTACAAAATATGCTTAGAAATTCGCATCCTTTTGTAAAAATAATAATTTAATAAGAATAAACCATTTACCTTTTCCGTATTATTATTCTTTACATTTTCCATTTTTAACATGTTTTGTATTTTTAAAAATTTATCTCACCGCGTTTTTGTTTGCGAGTATATTTGACAGTTGAAAGCGGCAACTTTTCTCGCAAAAATTTTACAGACACACCCTTTTCTGTAAATTGACGATTAATTTGCTTACGTGACAGCTATTTTTCGGTAAAAAAAATTATACACACAGTTTAGTGAGAGAAACAGCTGTTTGTATTATTTTATGGCAGTTTTGTTTTATTCCACATATTTCAATTGCAATATTTCTCGGCGCAGGAGTTACAGAACACGGGTACTGATGAGGAAAAAATATGAGATTTAAGCTAAAACATAACCGCGTTGCTTCATACCTGGTCTACCCTGTGACATAGGCCAGGACTGGATGACAACGTAATAATCGGCATAGAATATGAAACCGAATGCTCAACAATTACTTTTGAAAAAATCATAAAATCATACGTGATGGGCTTTAACAAGCCCAAATAGGTATCAATTGCAACAAGAAAGTTATACCTAGCAAATAACAAGATTTGCTATCGCTTATTTAGACTTTGTTAAAGTTGTCGGGGTCTATTCTAGTATATGATAATCAGTGATAATTTTTGAAACTTTAAAACAGTTCTCCTCGTTACAATTTCGTATTTTCTAATTTTTTTTTTTCAATAGTAAAAATTTTCATATACATACATAAATATATGTATATACACAAGGGGATCATAAAAACACAAAGCGATCATAATTACTTTGGACCCAAGTGGGCTTGTACTCTTTCTTAATTCTTCACCGGCGGCCTGTCAACCTATATACATATGTATGTATAAAAGGTGTTTTGTCACTATGGCCTATTTACCGATTTTATTAAATAGAAATAAATTTTTAAACTGTGCCGGTATGTACATATATTTTATTATCTCTCTAGAAGGCAGGGCCACCCGAATGTACCTACAAACATTTATTTCTATTTAATAAAAGCGGTAAATAGGCCATAGTGACAAAACACCTTTTTATTTTTTAATTTTCATAACAATCTGCAACAAAAACAAACTTTCTCTAGTAAATAATCTTTGGCAGCTTTGTATGTACATATGTACGTATGTATGTATGTATGTACCTACATAAATACCTATAACAAGTTATGAGATTTATTTCAAGTAAATTTTCGTAAAAGGTTACTAAACTTAATTCTCTATTCAATGTGGTATTTGTCGCTTTTGTTTTTATTTATAACTCGGACAGTAGGTTTATAAATTATATTAATTTATAGGTATTATGAATATGTCTTTCATTTTCATTATTCCTTCTGATTTAGTGTTTATACCTATGAAATTTCCATATACATACATTCGACATTCTTACTCATACCTACATTATTTAGTTTTTTTTAATTCTCTTTTTAAGCAACGCTTAAAGCAACGTTTTTATACTATTCACGCCAACTCAAACAAACTTCACTTGTTTGTCTGTCTGGCAACTTGATTTCATATTAAAACAAAAACAAACAAAAAAAGAAATGCCGTTGACGGTCGTGTGGCCATAAATTTATGATGTCTCGCGATTTTTGTATGTTTATTTTATTATCAGCATAGAAAGGAAGTTTTGACGAAGGAGAGTCGCCCCCCTTTCCTGTTATTTACACATTCATTAAATATTGTCAACATGACATCTTTTCTAGACAGGGTTTTTTTTTAATTTTGTGGTCGATTAAAAAAATTTGCCCTACAGTTTTATTAAGTAATTATATTTATATGATACAGTTGAACTTCCATAACTCGAACTAATTCGATTGGCAATAGCGTTAAGATAGCAAATAACTTACAATTCACATTCCGTGAATTCCATATCGGGTGGGCTGTTGGATAAATCTTTTCGATATGAATTGTTGTGAATATTTTTTTTTACTGGGCATACAATCTTAACGATTAAACAGAACAAACTGCAACTTCAGGCTGAACAATATTTTCCATACAGTTGGACATATAATTCAGCCAGAGAATGTGGTCATGAAATGGAATCTATTTTATTTTTACAGCGTTTTTTCTTATACTCTCAATTTTTGACACTCATTCTCTCGACAATGTTTTCGTGTTTTCATTTTTAAAAATCAAACAATAATAAGAGAGAATTTGAAGTTACTGCCGTCGATTTTATTATGGGCCATCAGCGTTTGTTCCTGAAGTTGCAGACTTGTTCTGTTTCATCATTTAAGCGGGACGACGAATGATGCCGAAGATTCGGTTTAAGAAACTATTCATTAGTCTTTCAGACAATTTAGCAAAATCGGATAACTTTAAGCTCCGTGCCAATTTGAGATCAAATTTAATAATTTGCATTTATGTATGTATTAAGTTTATTATTCGAGACAGGTATCGATATCTTATTTAAAAGAATTTCAAACCCTCAACAAACAAAAGTTTTTGAAATTATTTTTAATGTTTTGCGAAATTCACTGAATTGATCTGAGGAATTCGCTATTTTTTTGTCGATACTGCTGAAAAAGGCGATGCTATTGTTTTGAATATTTTAAATGAGGTGCGTACATTCCAAAACTTTTTTAATTATGTTACTCTTTTGTGTCATATGGGTGATGGGGATTTAGAAAATTGTTCCTTTATTTGAAAGGGTATAGGTACTTCCAGACTGGTCACGTCGCATTATTTTTTATTCCAGATTAAATGTTCATCCCTCTATTTTTGGAATTGTTGCTTTTTTCCAAGAATTCTAATATTTTATTTTATCATTTAAATTGAAAAAGAAACACTTGTGCATGAAAAAAAATCCAACTGCCTCAACAAGTTTAAGGTCTTTTTTATCGCTCTTAACGTCCTCGTCATTGCTTTTGTTTTTCTTTCATTTCAATTTAATAACTATTGTAGCAGTGTTGTTGTTATTGTTGTTCATATAAACTTCCTATATCTCATTCACTTGCTCACTACATTTGATGACGTGCTTTTTTTATTTATTACTTCAGTTGTATATTTTTAAACTGAAAACTGTTTTTTTGCCCGTTATTTATGTCACAATGACACGCGACTCGTTTTCCCTGCACTACGAGTATTTAAAAACAATTTGTTGTTGTTTTATTCCTTCAAAAATTAGTCTGGCAATTTTATGACTATATACTATATAAAGTTTATAGCAATTTAAAGCCAGTAAAAACATTTAAAGTTCAAGAAGAATAGCACCAGTTAGCAAAAGAAGCATTTTTATTATGATACACCTTAAAAATAACATTACAAACAGACATTAAATGCTAAAAAATACATATATACATATTCAAGGTTGGCAAACGATACCGTAAGTAATACCGTTACCGTATCTGCACCGATATCGAAATTCATTTCGGTTGCAAAATGCCGTTTCCTTCAATGCCTGTATATATCATACCGTTATTAACATTTTAGTATAAAAAAAATCTTGTAAGACGTCAAGAATAAAGAAAATGTTTCAAATTAAATGCTAAAAGCAATTTTCTTTGCTGTGTGTGTGTGTGGAATTGCAAGGAAAACTCACTTTGAGTCAAAAGCTAGCGATTACTAAAAATTGGGTGTTGAAAGTTGGAAGACGGTAATTAAGGCTCTGATTCATTACCCTACACGATCGCACGATTCATTCACAAGCAAATTTTACATGTCTGACCGACTTTAAAAAATCGCTTCGAAATGGCATTTTAGGTGCCACATTATTCAATAATAATGATGCACAAACATCTCTTTGTAATTTTGTGTATATGTATATGTATGTACGAGTATGTACATGAAATCCATTATTATAAAAAATACTTTGCTTTCGTTGTTTTATAAATATAAAAAGTGACTATAACATGTTAACGAATGAAGAAAAAGTTAAAATATTATCATCATTGGTGCTGTTTAACAATATATACTACTCTGATCGCACGAAAACTATAAGTTTTTGAAAAGTTTCATAAGATTTACGAAATTGCACGACTTGCGAAAAAATCTGTCACATAGTAGCATTTTTAGTCCACACACCCTACTTTTATAGCACACATGCCATATTTGACAGATCGTAAGATTATGAGGGATAGTGAATCACGGCCTTTAACAGACGACTGTCAGAATTCACTTATCTCTAAAGAAAATCATTTTGCTGGCACTTGCCGCAGTAATTGAATATATTAATTACGGTTACCAACTTTGAATTATATATTTAAGTGTTAAATTGTAAATAACTTTTTACCCATTTTTAAGGTTTCTGTTCGTTAATGATTTCATTTACGTGCATATTGTTTAGTGGTGGCTTCACGTGTTTAATAAAGTCTGTGAGAAAAACGAGTGTTAATCCTCCTCGCATGTGCCAGAATAATAGGTCGACAGCGCATGGGAACCGAACCTCAAATGGATTACTTTTTTTAATGTGGCTTCTTTTTTCAATTACGATCTGGCTACACGATTTTTTAATATCTGTTGCTAATTAGCGCTTTTTTACAACCACAAATATTTTTCTGCCAACTGGCAACCGAACTGAAATTTAATTGTTTTATTTTTGTCTGTCTAGTACCTAATTTCTTAAATAATATTTTCTTATGTTAATAACCTTTAACGTTTTCTCATTCCATTGGTAATTATTTATTTTTACACTTCATTTAATTTCTATTTATTTAACTAATTACAAACACGTAGGTACTACATGCATACATACACATGTTTTAATATCAGCAGCTATTTTTCACTGCTTAATTATTCACCGATAAAATCATTTAAAGGTCATTGTACAATTATTTTTATTGTTTTTGTTTTACGTTTTTTTAATTAAAAAAACAATTTCCATCTCCGTTATTTTTCCTTTCGCTCTCTTCTTCTGAAATGTATGTTGTTCGATACAGATTAAACAGGTAAACCCATTTCTACAACAAAAATATTTGCCCTTCGTAGCTGTCAATCGAACAAAGTCTATGCATAAAAAAATTTTGTTTTATATGGAGATTGAGTGTTGGGAAACGCCGAATAAATGATCAGTTGTACTAATGGCCTTACCTGTTTTACGCGTACTCAGATTTTGTTGCTATAGGTATTTATTGCATGTTTTTTTAATTTAACACCTTTGCAAATAATTAGAAACATTCGTTAACGTGTTAAATAATTGGAAATTTTTGCTGCCATTCTTTCTAAATAAATAAAATATTTCCTCTGAAAAATACACAAGGGGAATTTTTCCCCCAATATGTTGTGTATTGCTGTGGGAGTATTAGTGATTGACAGGGTTGTCAATGGCTTTAAACTCTAAAGTTTAAAGCAAAACAAAATGCAAAAACTTTGTGAAAAATTAAATAAAAATGTTCAACATGAAATTTTCGTTTTTAACTGGAACCGTTGGTACTGTATCAATTTAGCATTTTAATTTAATTTTTTTCAATAATTAAACTACTTTGTGTTTGGCTTTTAAAATTTTGTTTTAACTTGCGGTTTTATTTATGTACATTTTATTACCCTATATGGTTTTGTTCGTTCTAATATTTGCTATCTCCTCTTATCCATCCTAGGTATATTGACAAAATGAAAACTTGTAGAAACTGAAATTGCATAAAGAACAAAGGTGGTATAATCGTTGTTTTTGATAACAAGCTACTCGATCACGTACATATGTATTTTACAATTCGATTACGTTTTTATGTAAACACATTTTTCGATAGCGAATGCCATAATCTCAGCCTAAAAATACTTGATCGAATCAGCTCGTTATCAAAAGAGACGATCACGAGTATATACATATGTATGTATGTAGCTGTTCTTAATTTAAATAGATACATATGTATATACATACATCTAATTCTCTTTTTACACGATATAACTATGTATATGTTCCTCGAAAGTCCGCGTAAAAAAAGAATAACCATATACATACATATGTAAATGGTGGGTTGCTTTCACAAACATGTTAAATATCAGGGAAAATAAGATAAATATCTAATTAAAACTCCTGTTGCTTTATACACATAATAAAAAAAATTCATTTAGAAATAGAAATCACAAAACTTGAAAAACATAAATATTAGTTTTTAATCAGTTTCAATCACTTTCTGATAACCACATTAGTTTACGAGAGACATCGCTAGAAACATTTTCCATATTATACATAGGTACTCAACTGGTGATGAAGCTTCAGGAAAAGCATTTTTGATATAACTTGCATAAAATTGCATATTACGTAGGTTGGTAACTCTTTTTATCAAAAATTGCTTGTGGTAACTGACGCAGATCGATATATGGTCTCCGCAAAGCGATCATTAAAAATTCTGCACCCCAAAAATATTGCATGTTACATGGGTGGCTTATGGGTTTCATAGAATTGCAGATTTTGTTCGCTTACATTTTCCAATGTTAACTCACTTGTTGCGAATCAATGTAATGCATTCTATGCATTCTCAATAAGCCCTGTACAACCCACTAGATGGGGATCTTAGTTAACAACTTTATAGAAATAAGCAGCGTTTTAAATGAGCACTGTGATGATGATGCAGAGTCGATATGTAATGCAAAGGCTGAATTTAAGAATTCATCGGAAAAACCCAGATTTAGCATAATTTTGAATGTATTTGCCACAGCAAAATAAAATTAGAAAGCAAAGGATTTTCTATACATGAAAGTTTATGCGTCATACATAGAAGACCTAAAAGAAATACTTCAGGATATTAATACTAAAATATTTATTGAAAAACTTAAAGTATTTAATCGAAATGTTGACCTTCAAATGTTGAGCACGAAATTTAACATATATTTTCAGTATATTTGACCGTTTTGTGCGACAATCGAAGATCCTTTCAATTTCAAAACTTAAAAAAAACATCTGATTACACTTTGTAATAAACATTTGTTTAAATAAAACTAATTAAAAATGATTGGTCATTGTTTTTGGGTGCATATTTTTGTGCATATTTTAAAGATTTTTTTGCAATAATTGCATGCATATTCTTAAAATTTTATTGCATATTTAAACTGAGGATGCAGTCAGGGCAGGAACATCTGTGTCATCATGACCAATTTCTTTGGCATCGGGTGTCTTAAGTGCAAAATCAATGATTATCTAAAAATAATACCATAAATCATCAAAGTATTCTACAACATCATGAGATATTGCTAATAATCAACCGTGTTAGAAGGGACTAGGCTGCTATTTTTACCGTAATCTGGCCAAACTGCTCTCCAACATGCGTTTAACATTGATTCTTTGAACTCCGATAGTGCTAGTCCAGCAAGTTTGATGCAGTCCATAAAATGAATTTTTTTTCACGCATTTTCCATATTTTTAAACCGCTTAATCCAATTGCGTAAAAATGGAATAAAATATTTGCTTCAAATCGCGTTAAATCCAATTCGCGTAAAAACAGAATAGGGCTTAAAGAAGTATGTACATACATATGTATGTATGTATGTGCGTATTTTGTATTTCCGTAATTTTATATGCAAACATTTTATTAATCCAGTACCTATAAAAAATACATATGTACATACATATGTACCTCTTGTGTATGTGTATACATACATACATATGTATATGGGTGTGTAAAGTTAAAAAACACTTTTGGTGGAAAAATCAAATAATCCATAAATAGCTACAAAACTGAACTATCTTAGATGTTAAGATACACTCATACATCCATAGATATGTACAACCATACATAGATACATATGTACATACATACATACCTACATACATATGTACATACATACATACATGTGTATGTAATTATAACGTATGTATGTAGGTACAGATAATTTTTGTCTCGGGCGAATTTAAATGCAATAAAATCTAAAACATGTTTTAGTTGTTTATATACTTATGTAAACATTTATCAGAACACAAATTCATAACAAAACAGAAAAAAGAAAACAAAACAAAACAGAAAACAAATCAAAATAAAAACAATAACAATCTGCTTCGACTGGCAACCGCCAGTTACAACTGCCCGCCACACTACTAAATTCTTACATACTCCATTCACAAAAAAAATAGATATACATTTGTATGTATGTACATACATACATACATACATATAAAAAATAACAGACACACCACATTGTCGTTTTCATGTTGCTCCAATGTTGTTATTCTTGTTGTTGCTGTTTTTGTTTTAAGTATAATATTGAGAGCGAGTTTTATGACCTTTTGAGCAAAAAATACTTTTATTTGCAGTGTTGCCAAACTTCATTCCACTTGCACAAACTTAATACAGACAAGAACAAATTTGCAAATATACTTGCATACACACGTGCATAACCAAACAATCCTCATAGATATTATTTAAACTTTAAAATGAAATTATGTCTGTGAATACGTAGATACATACATATGTATGTGTGTACGTGGATACGTTTGTAAAATGTTTGAAAACAAATTGTTTATGTGTGTACATTAGGGGGTTATCATTTTGATATCAAATTTCGAATTTCAAATCAGTATGACAAACTAACTGGATGTGTCTATTTTTCAGAAAATCAAAATCGCGTTACGTATTATCAGCATAATGTATTTATGTACATAAGTATGTACATATTTATGTATGTATGTAAGTAACTATTTGGTAGGTATGTATGTATATATGTATGTACATATGTATGTATGTAGTTGCTCTTCAGTATTAAATAACAAATACCTAAGTATGTAGTACATATCTGTCCACATCAGTCCTGGGTATTCAAAACGCTGCAAGTTCCAAAATTATTGCAGAAATACCACTAAATATGCTCTATTCAGAGCACCATTTCTATATAGTGGGATATCTGTATACATCACCATTTTTCCATAATGGCCAATTCTATCAGCGAAAAAAATACTCTTTTTAAATACAGAAGTTTTACGACTTAACGAACCTAAATGTCGTTAGAATTGTTCGTTATACACAGTATATACTAAATTAAAAACGAATAGCGTCGTCCATTTGATTCAAAACGAAATAAGTACCTACTTTGCATGTATGTATGTATAGTATTTTTTTAAATATTTTATTAAAAATATACCTACTAGTAGTATGTATGTACTTCTGCAATAATTTTGGACCTTGCAGCGTTTTTAAAACTAATTTTTAATTACTTAAATACAATTGTTCATACTGATGTAATCGATTATACGTTGACAAGTGTAAAAGCAAAAATTATAAACCGTCTATAAATGTACAATTTTGACAGACATGCACAATAACAGATGCATTTTCATGCTGACAAACACACTGTAAAATGTATAGTGTGTAAAGGCAGCATTAAATGTATAAAAATGCTTCCTCTGCTAACTGCAAAATAAGCGGTGATAAAAATATTGCCTCATGCCTCTGCTGGTTAAATTTAAATTTATTAATATGTACCTTTATATCTAAATGAGAATGTCAATGATTGCAAATAGTTTAAAAACTAAATTTTTTTCTTTTAATAATCGTTCTTCCCCTAATAAATATCCATATGGATCTACTTGCATTCATGCCTTCAAAGAATGGTTGTATATGTGGGATACATATTCTTTCATACTTTAATACACAAAGTACACATGCATGCATACAAATGTATATACTACATAGATATCTGTAGGTACATAAGTATATTTATTTACATATGTAGATGCATTCGTCTATCGTACTTCAATTTCACATCACATGTGTTTATCGTTCATGAAAGAAGTATTAAAAACAGATCCATAAAATACACAAAAATAGCTGTAGAGTTTTATTAAATACAAAAATTCGTGCACAGAAATATTTAGTAACTTAACTTTAAAATCAATGAATTTTTTTAAAGCATTAAATTTACAATGAAAAATTTTTGAGTGAAATTTTTTCTGCAGCGAGACTTCCGGTAGAGCTGAATATCTATCAAAATCATCCAGATCAATCGGCCTGAGTTAACTAACGAAATTTGGAATTTGTAAATTTTAAAACTTTCCAATTTTATAGTTTTTAGAGTGTATGGGTGTGGGCACAAAAAACTGCCTTTTGTTTAACAGCACTTCTCATTTAAATGCACAAAATGAATAATGAATAATTTCCTATACAAATACCTTTTTTAAGTGCCCTTGCTGTAGCTGCACATTTAAGATAAATGTTCAAAATTTTTGGCATTTTAAAATTGTTTTCATACAAAAAATCAACGTTAGCTGCGTTTTGAATAAACTGCCC
Source organism: Gymnocheta viridis (assembly GCA_956483585.1). Taxonomy (NCBI): domain Eukaryota; kingdom Metazoa; phylum Arthropoda; class Insecta; order Diptera; family Tachinidae; genus Gymnocheta; species Gymnocheta viridis. Next base: position 14,871,246 of record OY101442.1, read on the forward strand.
GAAAATATATATTTTCTGTTATTATTCTTCCTGAACTTTTTTAAGTGCACAGTTTTAAAATACTTTCATATAAAAAATCAAGCTGCACACATTAAAAAAATATGGTGGCCTATTTTTCACATAAACAGCCAACTGTAATTAAAAAAAATCCCAACAAGTCCCAAAAATCTCAAGTTGTCATCATTAAAATACGTTATTTTGTTTATTCAAACAGACATACATTTAAGATAACTACATTTTTGACTTATCTGCACAAAAAATCGTGCAAAGTTAATTGTGCAGCTAAGTCAAAATTACTGTATAGGTATATAATTTCTTTTAAATTAACTGCTCTTATTTGTTAGTAAAATTATGCTTCATTGTATTTAAAATGGGTATTTTTAATTTGCCGATTTTATTAAATTACAGTGTCGATAATGCCGATTTCTTAATAAAACATCTGGCACCCCTGCTAGGTGCATAGATTAGAGAAAACTAGGCAGAGTAGAGGGCTCAGTTAGCATTTATAGAGATTCAATGAGCCTTCCATAACACATCGTCTGGTGCATGAAAGAACTAATACTCCAACTTATAGCCTCATATAGCATCAATCTGCAGTTTCTAAAAATGTAACCAATCAAAATTTTATTGTGAATTAAAATGTAAACAAAAGCAGTGATGCCAATAATTAGAAAATTTTACAATTAAAAAAAATATTAGGTTTGATGAGGATCTGCGTTGCCATTGTCAAATCTATTCAAGAAAAATGCTCTCTCAAAAAATGCAAATAAATTGTTCAAGATGTACATAGTTATCTGATGATGGAGCGTGTAATTGATCAGAAATCTGCTGCTTATCTTCACTTTATAAAATAAGATTTATGGCCCATAAAGAATTAGATTTTAAATAACATATAGTGGTGGTAGAGTTTCTGTCATCGGAGACTTAATCGTTGTCTTTAATCGGTGGATCTTAATGGTTTATGTAAAGTGTGGGTCAGCCCGAATATTGATTATTTCGTTAAATATTATGTCGTCATAAAAAATAACGGTTTCGGTGGGTATCTATTATATAGGGTCCGGCATCTAACGTTTTTTTTTTTAAACTAGTGCTTATTTCGTGAATGGTAACACTTAGCTCATGTCTGATTTGACAGATAATTAGTTTTATCCTTCCGCTGAACGAATATGGTTGTGTATGCGCTTGAACAACGCTGGGAAATATTGCCTGCGATAGACTTACAGAAGATGCCGATTTTGCCAAAAAAATCATATTTTCAGATGAAGCTCATTTTGATCTTGGGGGGTATGTAAACAAGCAAAATTGTCGCATTTGGTGCACAGAAAACCCGCACGCATACATTGAAAAGCCGACGCACCCAAAACGAGTCACTGTTTGGTGCGGATTTTGGTCCAGAGGCATAATTGGGCCATTTTTCTTCGAAAATGAGCAAGGAGTGGCCGTTACAGTTATCGGGCCATGTTGAACGAATTTTTGTTCACAAAAGTTGAAGAGGAGGATATTGGCAACATTTGGTTTCAACAGGACGGCGCTACGTGCCACACAGCCGAAGCTACGCTCGATGTTTTGCGCCCTGTTTTAAAAAAAAAAGTTATCTGGCGGACCCTATATTTGACACTTAAAGTTTTTAAAATTATAAAATATTTTTCTCAAGTACACTTGTGTTATAATAAGATCTCATATGTACATACATATTTATTTATTTCAAGAATATTCAAGAAAATAAACTTAATGTAAATAAGACTCAAATAACAATTATATTAATGCTGCAAAAGCAAAAAGCAGTTTAGTCAAATTCAAATTTCAACTTAAATTTTGTATGTAGACATAATATTCTCATACAATTCCAAAAACTAAACGTTGACATAAATAGTGTATGGCATATTTTTTAACAATATTAAAAAGTTGTTTATTTAAAGTTTATATTTAATATATAAATTTCCGCCTTGCTACGTTAAATACTACATACGAGTACATGTATAATGACAAAATAATTCTGTAAACTGTTCGCAAGTTTGCTAGACAGACATTCATTTCTACAACAGTGCATGTAATAATTTTAGAACTATTTCATCACACTACATAAAAGCATTTTTAACAAAAATAAAGAAACGATTCATCTTTAAAGTATCTACCTTTTGTGGCTTTATAAGACAGTTATCGGGGTATGTAAGAAAAAACTGCATTAATGAACGATTAACATCCCCCGCATAAAATCTTGATAAATCATTATTAATATAGAGAAATTAATTGGAGGTTTTACCCTTCTTTAAACTAAAAATAAGATGACATTTTGTTTTACAAATTTTGTTCAACATTTTGTTTCGTCATTTCCACTGTCTTTCAGCTGAAACTTTAAAACAGAAAAATAGATGTGAAAAATCTATTAGAAATGATGATAATGAACATAATGAAGATCTGATCTGTTTTTTGTTTGAGTGTAGACAAATTTAAAAATAAAATAATTTCATTTTAGAAGTAGAAGTAAAACAAAGAGGAAAACTGATGTTGGTTGGATAAACTAGTTTTCATTTATTTAACTTTTGTTTCTACAATTTTTGGTTTTTGCGTTAGAAAATATGGTTTAGAACGTTTCATTTAAGACTGTCAATAAATATTTTATTAACTGAAAAGCTGTTTTAAAAACAGATAATAACAGACAGGTGTTTTTGTAATGCATAGGTATTCAGAGTTTATTCAAACTAAATAAATAATCGTATCAAAACTGTTGTTTCAACGTTTTCTGTTAAAGGGTTGTTAGTTAATTTAAAAGTTAGAAATAGAAAAAAATCATTCGGGCTTATTACGGTCGTCAAATATGTATACGATTTTGACATGTTGTAAAGAAATCCGGTAAGACTTTGCTTGGAATCAGTGATGCCAAGAGTAGAGAATTTTCCCTTTTTGTAGGGAATTTATTGGAAAATTTCAAGCGAAAGGAAAAGAGGACAGATTTTTCATTTTGAGGAAAATGTACTTAGCTTTTTTACTACCGTGTAATTGCGTAAAACACCACACAAAAGTGTATTTTGTTACAGTATTACGCAAGATATTTCATACAGACAGAGAACATCTTCCAGTAAATAATAGCTAGAGACAACAAAAGGCAAACAAATGTCTGATTTACCTGGGAATAGAATTTGTATGAAAAAACAAAAACAAAATAGATTTTTTTATGTTTAATATATAAATTAAGAATTTTAAAAAGTTATATATTAAGCTATTATAGTTATTCAAATGCGTTCTTCGACACAAAAAGCCGCTTGGTTCATTCTATCTTTCCGGAGTCCCACATTTTATTAACGTGGTCAAAATTTTATTAAGCATTCGGAATTAAGAATTGACTAATCTTGTAGGAGCTATGCATCCTTATTTTAAAATTAAATTTCGTACCTGGCGATATAAATGTACAAAATTTTAAAAATGCAAATAAAATGTTCGTTTTTGTTAAAATCAATGAATTTTTAATGTAGGGAGGGAATTTTTTCGAGACATGTAGGGATTTTGTTAAATTTCTGCTGGCATCACTGCTTGGAATTACAGTATACGGCACCTGAATAATAGGCATTGTGTGCCTACATTTCGTACAATTTAAAATGTTTATGAAGCTGCCATATTATAGCTAATGGCAATTATTGGCATCACTGCTATTCTTTGATTCTTAAGCGGGAATAAAGTTGGCACATGACGCCCAGTTGTGTAAATTGAAAACGTTAATAATGTAGATGCCGTACGATGCTAAAGTTTTATTTCCTCTTTTTTTACCAAAAAATGTTACCATTCAAGACCATTAAAGTTTGACATTGTCAAGCAAGTTTTAAGTGTTTAAAAACTAAACGAATTAATTTTGAATTTTTTGTGCGTTATAAGCACATAATATTTACGTGTTTAAAATTTAAACTCTTCAGAACAAAAAAAAACCTATTGAAGTATGTTCAGTTTTTGTTTTATTTTGATGCTGCACTGAACACGTTTTAGAAACTTAAGCCTTTTAATGGCGGCACACAAAACTTAAATTTGTGTCAACAAAAAGTATAATTAAAGAATAATAGCCTGAGGATAATAAGATGAATGCATCTGACAATAGTTGTTTTCACAAATAAACCAATTTTTTTACTCAACCAATAAGAAGAATTCAAGTTCCAACTGTTTGAATACGTTTGTTAATTTTTTTTGGTACTTGCTTGAACATGTTTTAACTTTAATAGACTGAACTTAGATTACATACAATTACTTTTCCTCATATATAGAGAAATGTTCCAATTTCAGAAAATTTATAAGTTCTATCTTTTTAATTTGAGAACTGAATAATTTTACTCATATTCAAATATTTTTGGTGTAAATACATAATTCAGTCTCTTATGAAAATTATTGGATTCGGAGTTTTCTGGAAAGAGAAAAACTTTGAGTAATTTTATTCATTTTTATTTTTGCTTATATTTTTATAAGGATACTTTTTTAATGCATCCTTATTTAATTTGTTTTTTATTTATTTATTTTTTCTCATAATAATCTGGTCAAAATATAATTGTCCTGTGTCTTGTTAAATTCAATCTATTTCTTATATTTTTTAGGGTTTATTTAAACCGATTCCGAACCGATTCCGATTCTTATCTACATACATACTATATCTTTCAATTGTCTGTATATTTGTCTGTATATTTGTCTGTCTGTCTGCCTGCCTGCTTTCCTAACTACTGGCTGGCACATTCTTGTGCCTGCCATTTTATTTTTTTTAATATTAATTTTGTGTTGATTTAGCACAAAGAAAACATTCTTTAAATCTTTATACACAAATGTGTTCTTCTATCTTTAAAGGATTTTTTCATGTTGCAATCACTTACGTATGTACATAAACATTTGCCAAAATCAGAAGATTGAAAAAATGTTCAAATAAAAGGATAGATAGTAGTAGATTTCTAGTATGCAGATGAAGAAAACAAGAAATAAAAAAATTGTGCTAACAATCTTGACACGTGCTTGCAATTGGAATTTTTTAATAAAACTTGTCGGATTTGGATTCGATTGCTGCGTGTGCAAACTGTTGAAATAATAAACATAAATATTTAAATTTAGAAAAGAAAAGAAAAAAAAACTGAAGAACGAAATTTGTGCAGAAATAGTTGTCACGATTTTATAAAAAGTTAAAAAAAATATACATAAATAAGAATATTTAATATAAAATAAATAAAATATAAAAAACGTTCAAAATAGCGCAGAGAACTGACATTGTTGTAGAGTGGTTGTGGTAACAATACTACATTTTCTGTCACAAGATGTGGCTGTAGAAATACTAAGTTATATTTAAATGTTTTAAACTTAAATTCATTAGTCACGATGAAAAACTTGTTGTTTACATTAGACCATAAAATTATTGTCATTTTTAAAAATTGGTTAAACGAAAGTTTTGAATTACTAAAAACGAAGTAAATAAGTATTTACTCTACATAAATACATATGTAGGTATATACGTAAGTATGTACACACTCGAATGATAAAGTCATGTAAAATTTGTATGGAAATGTCTTAACATCATTTTTAACTTTTTCTCTGTGTATCTTTCAATTGCACGACAATTTGTGATGCCAATTAATTTGACGGCTTTTCCACTGTCAAAGTTTACTTTGCAAAGTTTAATTCAGCTGAGAGAAACACAGAGAGACTAACTGCCAGTTCGCCGATATCGAAAGAAAATTTTCTTTCGTACAATTACATTTAAAACAAAAACCAAATTTCAAAAGTTGTTATTGTTTCAAATGTAATAATTCTTATAATTCTTTATAATTTAGATGTTTTTTTTAATAAGAACTTAAAAAAATAAATACTTACATACGATTTTCAAACAAATTGAAAAAAAATTACCCTGTAGGAAATGTCAATAGTGCAATTATATTGATTATCTATTGACGATGTCACCAGAACTACTGACAAATTATACACCAACTAATGCTATCTACTATTGACATTTAACACAGGCTTGTCCTACGAAATCTACCAGTAGACTACATCAATACTGAGTAGGTAGTTCCCGTGGGACCATATGGAGAAAATGTCAATAGTAAGATTTTACTGACTTACTGTTGACGATATCACCATACTGTGGGAAATGGTCATAATAAAACTGTACTGATTCACGTTGTCTACATTAAAATTATACTGATGATGTTACCAATACTATTTTAATTTAGTTCAAACAGGTACAAGTATTTATTTAGAATAGTATTTAAAAGCATAATAAGGTATAAAATATTTTACAAGTCTTCTTTGAGGTATAATTTTCTCATTCCTAAATAACATAAAAGGAACTTCGTTTCGTTTTAAATTAATGATTTGTTTTTTAATCGTCAAACATTTTCTCTACATACCAAAAGCAAAAGACAAAAAAACACCAATTTGTTGACAGTGTCACCAAAAAGTCGCCATAATTGTTGAAAAAAATATTGACATGGATACACATAACCGCATGCTTCCTTCAGGGCATGTACTTACATACATACATATTTCATAAACTAGAAAGAATTTAAATAAAAATAGTATTTGAAATGTTATTTATTTATTGCAAAATTTATTAAGCTGGTATTTTTTTAATACATTTCTCACAAGGGGCTGTTCACATATTACGTAACGCCATTTTTTTTTTGTTTTTAACAATTAGTTTTGTAAATGTTATTTGCAGTAACTTTATAACTTTAAATTTCGTAAAAAAAAGTTTTATTTTCCCATAAATTAAAACAATTGTCAACAACTAAGGAAAATCCCAAATAGTTTTGCATGTCAGAAGTTTCTTCTTTTTGCTTTTGCATCGATTCTAAATTCGCTGGGAATATACTAAGTGATTTTTATATATGAAAAATTTATTATTATTTAGGTTTAAAACAATTCTATTACAAAATATCTAATCTAAATTTTTAATTAATATCATTAAAACGCAACTACTCCATAAGGCGGTTTAAATAATGTTTGTTTAATTTTTAGTTGAAAAATATAATTGTTCCTTTTTTGTTTTGTACCTTGAAACATCAAAAGAAAATGCAAATATTAAATTCCTCTATTTATTGCACATAATAATGAATAATAAATTATTGAATTCAAATTATAAAATTGAAAAAGTAAATAAATTAAAATTAATTAATTGCAAATTGCAATTTCAAAATTTAGAAGTGGGCGTTACACAACCTGTGAATTTAATCACGTGTGGTAATTTTGTGTTTAGATATTTGTAAATATTACAAATATGTATGTAGGTAAGATAAGCATACATACATATACATTCAATGTATATACAGTGGATACCGAAGGGTTGTCCGGTCAAGAGAAAACTACAAATTTAAATCGGTAAACTTTATCTATGATGGTTAGTTTTTATTAAAAAATGCTTTTATTTAAAAAATATATATATATTAACAATTCAATTGGGTTTAATAACAAAAGATCATTAATGTATATTGCTTATGTAATAAAAGTTTAAAATGTTTTATGAATATTTATGAGTTATTTCTACAAATATTCCTTCATCCTAGTTTGGCGTGTTGTCGTCTTGGCAGTGACATCTTGAAAATGTAAGTCAAGCGATGAAAGCATATTCATAGCTTCTGTATCACCTTAATAAGATCCAGCACTTTAGCCGAAGTTTTTTTTTTGTATTAAGATGTTGTTTCTTGCTTGCTGAAGCTCTAAAAGTTCAATTTCATGTGTTGAGTCATCAGAAATTTGTTCTTCTAAGCGAATGCGTAATTCCAAACTGTTAAATCAACATCATCGACATGATGAAAATCTTTTAAGCTCTTTGCTCACTGACTGCTTTCCAAACTACAATAAACTAGAGTTGTGTTGTTCCGTAACTACCTAGTTCCATTGAACGATTCCCTAAAAGGAACGATGCGGATGATCCAAACGTTCTTTTTTTATCCTTCCTCGTTCCGCAATTGCAAAACGTCTTGAGGAATCATTAAATTTTTCGGATAAATGTTAAAATCAGTATTGAAAGTCAACACCAATTTTATATTATTTTTTTTGGTGTATAATGCTTGATCGATATGCGAGCAAATCGTTGACTGATCAAGACTGTTTTTTTTACAATTATTTCGTTCACATATTCTGTACACTTAGAACAGGGTTGACTTTTTGTATAGAGATCAGTGTTGCCGTCTTAATGGACAATATTATATTTACAATTTATTTTATAATATTTAAAAAACTTTTGTTTGTTGAGGGTTTTTAGCTAGTCTATATACATGCATTTCATTGGTGCTAAAGCCAAATCATCAGTAGACCTTAAACCTAATTTTTAAATGTTTCAAACCTCTTTACTTATACAAAAACTTTTAAAAACTCAATGAGAGTTATAAAAATTACAATAGTATAAGCACAGCAGGCTTTGAAACTTATTCAAAAATCCCAACAAACAAATTATTATATTCGATATGAATCTATTTTATTTTCTTTACAACCTTTATACAATTAGACGCCCTTTGGGTGACAATAAAAGTATTTAATAAGGCAAAACGGAAAATAAAATCTTAACTTGGTAATTATGAAATTTATATTAATCGAGATTGCCTCGATATCTTTTTTCAAAGGGCGTCTAATTGTATAAAGGTTGTAAAGAAAATAAAATAGATTCATATCGCATATAATAATTTGTTTGTTGGGATTTTTGAATAAGTTTCAAAGCCTGCTGTGCTTATACTATTGTAATTTTTATAACTCTCATTGAGTTTTTAAAAGTTTTTGTATAAGTAAAGAGGTTTGAAACATTTAAAAATTAGGTTTATGGTCTACTGATGATTTGGCTTTAGCAACAATGAAATGCATGTATATAGACTAGCTAAAAACCCTCAACAAACAAAAGTTTTTTAAATCTTTGAAAAAAGATATCGAGGCAATCTCGATTAATATAAATTTCATAATTATTTTATAATAGTTATTTATTACAAATGCTTTACGAAAGCACTTATAGAACTTTTTTATTATAGTCAGAAAATGAAAACAAACAATAACAAATGTTTGTTGACGTTTTTAAGAGCGACAGAGAATTTCACTCATTCCTCGTTCCTACATTTTCCAAATTAAAAAAGGAACGATGCACGATAGGAACGACCTAGTTCCTTTCATATTTCAGATCAGTCGGAACGATTCCACAAAAGGAACGATTTTGCCCAACTCTACAATAAACAAACGCACATAGATTACAAGCTGTCAATCAAATAGGTTTGTACACCATACGTACACAGTACGAGCATTGCAAGAATTAGTATTGTAAACTCTACGAAGCAGAAGCTTTAGTTTGAAAACCTTATGTGAGAGGGAAAATATTTACTATACTCACATTTAACAATGTTATGTGATGTTGGTAAATATGACAAACCGAGACTCGTTTCGAAGACGAACAAATTAAACGAGTGTTGACAAGAGTTATTTGTAAATCGAGAAAATCGGAATAAAACGATATGTCCATCCAAGAGAACTTTTTTTCTTGTCAGTCGTGTGTCCCCGTCCGCTCTTTGGAGAGTCCGTTCCAGGGGGAGCGGAACGGCCAACAATGTCCGTTTAAAGGGGGTGTCCGCTTATGGGAAATGTCCGTTAAAGGAGGTTCCACTGTATATACATATATATAGTATACCTATGTAGGTAGATGCATATGTATTGCAGTTTGAAAAATTACTTTTGTTGCAACACACCCAAGGGAATTATAAATAATAAATAATAATAATAAATGCGGTAAACAATTTGCTTTATGCACACACAGACACTTATGCAAAATAAATTACGTAAATAAAATTATGTGCATGTGTTCTTGTTGTTGTAGTTGTTGTTATCGATGACCGTGGTTTGTTGTTGTTGTTGGTGTTCTTATTGTTGTTATAATTCTTACTTATACAGGGTGATTTTTTAGCCGTTTGGCGCTTAAAAATTAAAAAACTAGCAAAATTTGCAAAAGTAAATATTTATTTGGGGTGATTTACTTTTTAAAGGTTATTTCATGTAAATGTTGCCTTCGGCTACGCCGTAGGTGGTCCATTCGTGATCATCGATTTTGGCATAGTTTTTGCAGGATTTTTGGCTGGTATCTCACCAAACACAGATGCAATGTTGTCCTTCAGGGCTGGAATTGTAGCTGGCTTGTCCCTATACGCAAGAGACTTCACGTATCTTCACAAAAAATACTTGTAGTCTAGTCAAATCGCCAACTTTAGAAAATTGCTTGAAATTTTCTATTTTGAGGAGTTTTTCGGCTTATTTTAGCTTAAAGTTGACAACGAAAAACTAATTATCTGTCCGATAATATCCTAACTGTAGCTATTAGCTTGTTATAATATAACGCGACTAATAATGGCGTCTTTAGGATCGTCTTCAAATAACCTTAAAAAATATCTCTTAATTTTGATTGCTGAAGAAATTAATAAGTAAAAACTCTGCATTTGTATATATTTTGCAATTAATTACGTTGCTTTTCATTTTTCAAGTATTGACATCACCGTTTTAATGTCGTCCGTACATTAAAGTGGCCAGACGATTCCGACATTCTGTCGTTATAATTTGCATCACTACTTGTGGTTACTGTTTGTTTAATAAAGCATCAGCTCTTTCTCGTTTATTAAAATGGTAAACAATTTGAGTGTTAATTTTAATATAAACTTATTACGACGTGGCATACTGCCAATTTAAATTATGTATATAAACAAACATAATTTTTATCGAATCCTTTTCTATAATAAATTTGAAATTAACAAATGCTAATTGTCATTTCAAATTTCTCTCAATCTTCGTTAAAATTCCTGTTGTTCAGGGTTGTCACAGAATCCAATGTTGTCGGAATTAGATTTGAAAAGGCGACAAAAAAATAATTTGTATGATGAATTTCAATGTTGTGGGTTTTATGTTCAATTTAGAATTACTATCTGTTTTTAACATAAAACCGATAACATTGAAATTCATCACACAAAAGTATTTTTTGTCGTATTTTCAAATCCAATTCCGACAACATTGGATTCTGTGACAACCCCGGTTATTACTACTACAACAACTACGACTGCTACTTTCTACTGGAACTGTCTTTTCCCATAGATTTTTACAGTTGTTCAAATGCAGCAACCATATAATTCTTTTATAAAACAACTATACAAAATACATAAATATACTGCATGAGATTTGTCTTGCTGTATTTATAATATAATACAACCCGGAAATTATTGTTGGGAAGAACGTATACTTTTTTTTATATAAATCTATGTAGGAACATACATACATACATCCATACATATGGATATGTATATAAAAATGGTGGTGAAGCATCCGCGCCTTCGAACTAGTAAACTATAAATCCAACATCATCAGTAGCAGAAGTTGCAGAAGCAACACATTCACACACCACGTAATAGAAAAATCTTTGTTTTTTTTTCATTCAATATTTATCCTGTTTCTGTTGTCGTTGTTGTTCTTCTACTGGGTGTGTGTATTGGAGATGCCAAACGGCACTGGCTATTTAATTTCCCGGGAAGTCGGTGTATATAAATCCCAAAAACTCGTTTTCGAAACCCGAAATTTTAGAATTATTTGTTGAAGTAATTTATAGGAAAAAATATTAACAACATTTTTATAAAATTTCGCACATACTTACAAGTGTATGTTAGTACATACAACAGTGCAAGGGTGAACTTGTAAATTCCATTAATAATAAAAGGAACTGAAATATTTTTAAAACTACTGTGACTTAAAAAAAAAAAACTTACACCCAATCCTGTTTTTACACGATATTTTTTAACACGATTTTGAAATAACACGTTTAACATAAATAATCTTTTCCTGTTACGTCTTTTTTTACACGTGCAAAATATTTTTGGAGAATTTTCAGTTCAGGTAGTACACACTTTTTTTAAACTTTTTTGATAACTTTCATAACTTGATTAAACATACTTTAGAAAACTTATTATGTGGTAACATAATTCTGTTTGTTATTAATAACTAATTTTTCGATTTCGATTTTCTAATTAATTAACGAGCTTGAGACCACTTTTATATATAAAAAAAACTTCTAAATTTATTATCGATATTTCGTTACTCTTTTGAAAGTTTTCTAAGGATGAAAAATCGTTTAACAACAACGTTTGTTACTATTGTAATTAAAGCACTTGTAACATATTTACTCAGCTTATAAACTCATTGTAAAACAACTGTGAATTGAAATAGTCGTTTCCCGTTTTCTAATAGTTGTGAAATTTTTCAATTAGTCTTGTTTTTTTAACCTTCATAAATTTAAATATGTACTGTTGATAAAATTTTAATTTTCAACAAACTTTAGCGCTTAACTACATACATATATATAGATAACTTATTTATATGAGCACGACTGTGCACGTGTGACCTACTCATGTGTTGATTCTTTAATTATACGAAGGCGGATCAATAAGTCTGTGACTTGTCGAACGTGCCTCGTAGTTATATGAAATGCAACGCTAACTACTGTCAAGTTTTGATCAAGTGTCGTCATTTATTTTGCGTTTAACAGCTGTTCAAAACATACAACCTCGTGTATTTTTCTAAAAATGGAAAAAGTGAATTTCGAGTGCTCATTAAACATTATTTTTTGCGACGAAAAAAAAACCGTCAATCAAACCAAAGAAATGCTCTATAAATACTATGGGGACTCTGCACCATCGATTTCAATTGTTTACGTGGTTTACTGACTTTCGTTGTGATCGCACAAGTGCAAATGACGCTGAACGTTCTGGACGGCCAATTGAGGTCGAAAATGTCGAAAAAATCCACGATATGGTGTTGGCCGATCGAAGAGTAAAAGTGCTTGATATTGTTGATGCCATAGACATTTCATTGGAGTTGTATAACCGCAATCCGAATGAGTCTTTTTCATCCCGATAATGCACGGGTGCTCTCTATGAATTGGGTTACGAATTGGTACCTCATCCGCCATATTCTGCGGACTTAGCCCCTAGTGACTACTTCCTATTTCCAAACCTAAAGAAATGGCTCGATGGAAAAATATTTAGCTCCAACGATGAAATTATTGACCAAACAAATGCCTATTTTAAGGACCTCGAAAAATCCAATTTTTTGGAAGGGATACAAAAACTGGGGAACGTTGGACTAAGTGTATTGAGTTAAAAGGATGTTGAAAAATAAATTTTTGTTTTGCAAAAAAAAAACTGTGTGAATGAAACACGTACTTATTTATCCGCCCTCGTATTTATTTAATCCTGTTGACTTATAGCTACAGCAGCGTTTAAGTTAGTCACGGTTCACACGATGAAATTTTTCTTTCACAAAGTATTAGTGTGAGGGTGTACGGAGACAGAAGATTGGGAAGCGGTACACTCTTTTATGTACTTTGAAATTCTCTTGTGTTTTGTTAATCGTAACTGTCAACCTGAAAATGGCTGCAGCTTTATTATTGATTTTCTTTCACTTTTCTTTCATGTTGGTGAGAGCAAAAATATGTGTACAAAAAAAAGAATGTGAAGATAAACATGCAAAAATCTTGAATTTCGTTACAAAAAAAATTTCGATGTGTAGACATTAATGAAAGTTCAAAAGAGAATTAGAGACAATTTCAGAAAGAAAATTTCATAGTCTGAACCGGGACTTATTGAAAACTCAATGTTTGATTGAAGACAACCCATATGTAAGATGCACTCAACTTGTAAACAAGGATTGAAAGCAGACAACAAATAAATCGTAGTCAGTTTTAATGTCACCAAACGATTTCTATTAAAGAAACTCTTAGACACTGTCGCCGAAAGTTGTAAGCAGAAGACACTCCCGCATTCATATTCATAATCCTTTTTCATAGAAGACGACACTAAATACGACGTCCTTGTAAACAATGTTGGAAAGCAGACAAACTACAATAAGTCGATAGATCTTATTATCTAAAAAAGTATTTGAATTATGACAGCAAGAGAGATTTTGTCGTAAGCGATGATTTCTGTTAAATCGTCGTGTTAATCGACGAGGACAACATCGTCTACGCCATTTTGGACAACTGCGTTGTTGAATTCCCAAAAGTTCTGGGAATTTTGGCAATGGGATTTTCCGTTTGGCATCTCTAGAATGTATGCACTCATACATGTACACACATTGTTTACAATTTGTGTACAAAACTGTTCTTGTATTAGTATTTTAAAAATGTTTTGTCATTATTTTGGTTGTTGCTATTTTTGTTGTTGTTACCTTTAATGCAACATGATTACTTGTTTTGCCATCACATATGTCGGTGGCAGGTTCTTCTTCATGTGCATACGATACATTTTTTTTAATACAAAAAAAAATATTACGTATGTTATTATTATGCATGCATGAATTTCTATGCAGACGCATAAAAGAATCGATTCATAATAAATAAAGTGAAAAAAGTTTTTATATAAAATTAATAAAGCAGCAATTAAAGAGCAATATTTTGTTTGTGTGATAAGTGGAGGATATCAAAAGGATGCTTATAAAGAAAAAATAAATAATTTAAAAATAAACATATGAAAGTGTATAAATCAATATAGAGAAGATTAAATTAGGGTCATGATTTTTCCGTGCCAGGTGGAAGTAGGCATTTGTTTGCACAACTGGTCTTAAGATAGCTGGGATGAGAAACACTTCCATACGAAAAACTACATGCTTATTTATGTATATACTTAGGTACCTACTTCAATTTGTGTAGAGGGTAATATGGAGCATTAAAACTTTGTGAGTTGAATTTTTTAGTACTAGGCAACTGGCTAAAAATTAATGGAATAGTAAAAGTGGGCGTGGCAACGCATTGAAAGGAATCCTGACATATTTTTCTTAAACTAAAGACCGTATCGTAACAAATTAATCCTTATATTGTATTCACTGAAGAAAAAAGCTTTTATAGGCAGATAAGTGTGTATGTAGATACTTTACAGATTTTTGCACATTTGCAGAATCTGCTCTTACACGCTCACATCTGCTTATGCATATAGGGCTTGAGAATCGGGAATTCCCGAAAAAAATAACTCATATTCTCGGTAAATTTTTTGCCCTTTTCCCGAAAAATGCTGGAAATTAAAAACCCACATTTATTATATAAGTTAATTATATAATTTAATAGTTTTCTTTGAAGTATTATCTTAAATTTAAAGAAATGAAACCAGGTCCTTCGGTTTGTAGCCAACGTGTTTACTACCTGAGCCAACGCCACCGGCTTGATAAATATAGCGTTCACTTTGTTGCTGGTGAATGAAACAATTGAAAAATAATAAAAGATGTCAAAGAAAATAATTTAAATTTCCTAATTTTTTTAAATATATAATTTTTGACTTTTTTAAAATATTTATATTATTCTTTAAATTAAGCTTGAGGTAAATTTTTTATAAAAATCATCCAAATTTATTTTATATCGATATTTTGTTACCCTTTAAGTAACTTCTTGAAGGGGGAAAAAATCAATAAACAATTTAAATAACAAATTATTAGTCAACAATTTCTTTTTTAATTTTGGTTTAAAAATTGCTTTAAATTTGCTAAATTAATTAGCTTTCTCCAATATATTATAAATACGATCTCCAATGCGATAGTTAGCAGCCCAGGAATTCTAAATTTTTACTCTAAAATTTGCACCACAAAATAAATGTTGTTTTTTTGCACAACAAAACAAAGAACACTGCAATAAAATGATACTGTGAAACTGGGCCGATGGTATTCATATTTGAACGTTAAGTCGCCACTGTGTTCATTAATTTTATTTCCTTATTTATTAATTTTATTTCTTTATTTCGTTACTTTATCGCATTTGTAATGCCAAATTTAACAAAGTAATTTGTAGCCGCAGCCTAACAAAGTGGCGTTGCATTAGAATATAAAAGCGCATATGCTCTGAAGGCTAAGTACAACATGCTGACTTTAGGTAGCGAAATAAAATTTATTATGGACTAAATGGCGGCAAATACTCACCTCTGCGTTTCTAAGACAAGCACTCAACGGTTGCGCAACAGTTACGTCTTATTAACGCGACCAATGAAATTTTGCCAAAAATGTTTATTTTAAGGAAACAATGATTTTTTCACAAATTTTCAATTGATAAATGAACTTAATTTAGAAAATTTCCCGCATTCCCGTGAATGAGATTTATTAATTCCCGTTTTCCAGGAGGTGATCCGAGAAATCCCAAACTCTACTAGTGTGTTACGTCATGCCACTTACGTACATACATATATGTATGTACATGTGTACAATGTTGCACCAACTCGTATAATTTATAGAATACAAAAACACGTTGAGGAAAATAAGAAATAAAAACAGACAGGATTTCTTTTATACAGGAAGGAAAGTAGTAGTTGTACAAGTAGTGGCAGTAGAACAGAAGATAGTCATTTTGTAAAGCAGCGCAGAATTTAAGAGGATGGATTTGTGTGAGAGAAAATACTTATCTATGTAGTAGTATGCAAGCATGTAACGTACTTACATACTCGTACATACATACATATGTATGTATGTGTGTACATATTTCTGTAGTATTTAGTACGTGGTATTGCTAGTAGAGTTGTAGTAGAACTGGTTAGTTAAAAATAATAATAAAAAATTTGCTGTTTGTTTATAAATTTTTTTGTTTTGTTTTGTTTTGGATTGTTTGTTTATATAATTTTGCTGGAAATTAAGTTTGTGTAGATATGTATATTTTGGGAGTTAAATATCCCAAAGTGAAACTTGGCAATGTCGCTAAGCCGCTATTTTTTTAACCGAATAAACTGGCAACTCTGCTAAAAGAAACACTGCAAAAAATGATGCTGCATTTCGGTTTGGTTTTTTTTTGTTAATAAAAATTTTGTATAAAACGTGCTTAGTTGGCTGCAACTGCAACTACATAATGATTAATAAATAGATACCTACATACATATGTACATATTTTTCTCTGCAATAGGATATTTTTCTATTTAACTAATATTTATTGTTATGGTATTGAAGTTTTTAGTTGGCTTTGAAAGAAATTTATTATTTTCTTCTTTCAATAGGTATTTATTTTATGTTTAATTCTACCCTATGCTTTATTTCTTAATTTATTTAAAAGGAAAATAAGTTTGTTTATATTTTGTAGAGCTTATTGCAAAACGTGACCTGTCATTTAATTTTCTGTAAAGTATAGTATGTATTTATTTCTGTAAGTCTTTTTGTTATATTTTTCTTATTGAATAATTAATATTAGGTAGGTATAAATAAAATTATAAATAGAAATTAATTGTTTGCTTATAACTACATGGGTATTAATATACTTTTCTTTCTATGTTTACAGAAAGGGAACCATCTTTCACACTCACAGGACGCCTTAAATTATATGGATTATTTATACAAAAATTTTATTTATTTTTACTAAAAATAAATTATTAAATTTGGGTAAGTGGTGATTTAAAACTTAAAAGTTAATTAAATTGAAATTTAGTTAGATTAAGTGAGCTTAAAAAATATAAAACTAAATTCAAAAAAATACGACCTTCAATAGCTTATTTTGAAAACAAAATCGGAAAAAAAACCTATGTATAAACAATAGTTTTATAAACAAGGATTCCAATTAGGATGAATGCCCTAGAGGCAGTTCACATATTACGTAATGCATTCGGGCGTAGAGTGGACAGAAAAATTGATTACGGAACTTATAATTTATGCTGAAAATTTTTTACGTCTTACAAAAGGGAAGGGGGTCAAAATCCGAAAAATTACATTACGTAGTATTATTTTATGTACTATGTACATGCATAGGTACATATGTAAAAAATATATGAGAATTTTAATGTGGATGGATGGGAAGGAAGGAAATCAATTTTATTTTGACATTAAATCTGTGCCAAAAAGTAATATGTGCTCAAGTTCACTTAAGCAACTTACATATTTTTTATAGGGGACATGCTAGTTATTCGAAGCTAGAACGATATATACATATGTAAACACATATTAGCAATTACACGTGTTCCGAAAAAAATATATAGTTAGCTTTTACTAAATTCATAACAATCAACTTTGTACGAGTTTAAAAGTGTTCAACTGCAACCGCAAAAAAATAAATAAAACAATCAGTTTTTTTCTTATTGCCATAGATACGGCAGCCTTATAAACAGTTGAAACTGTTTGTTGAAGCAGTGGTGCCAATTATGATTGATAAAAATAGTCGCACTGTAATGATGGTTCTTGTGCAGAGGTACCAACAGATCACTGAATATACTCCTCAATAGCCGCTTCCTTGGCCGTACATACAAACACGGCCAAGAATATGATGTGAATGTGACAACAATATACTGCCAATGACACAACAATTTGCTTTCATTGAGAACATATGTATGTAGTTTTCTAAGAGGCAATCTCATGGAAAATTGAGAGTTTTTCCTCACGCAAATCACAAAGCCTTGAATGCGAATTGCTCATATCGTCATATGAATTCATAAAAGCCCTAAGTTACATTGAAAAAATTTTACAGGACAAGCAAGAAACTTTCTAATATGAAAAGTTAATCAACATTTTTCAAAAAGTTTTCAGTTTAAGCTTATTTCTTATGAAGGAATTAGTAAAATTTTAATATAAAAAATTTTCCAGGGGCATGTATTTTAATATGGTGCATCGTAATCAAACAAGAAGTCGATTTTAAATTTTTTGTAACTTAGGGATTTTTGTAAATCATATGACGATATAATATCCTGGCTTCTTAGGTTTTACATACTGGGTTTTTTTTATCTACTATGTTCCGACTAGTTGAGGAAATTGGCAGTAAAAGTTATGAGGGCGCACGAGACTTCGTAGGATCTTCAAAATTCTCGACATTCTCTGAGGCATTCTCAACCTACTTGAGGGAATGCTTTACACAAAGAGGTAATAACAATCATATAGAGATCTCTGGAGGAATATAAACTGTCCCTACAATGATAAAAAAATATAAGGTAATTTGATTTTTAACAATCTTAACTTTTAAAGGAATTTTAGAATATTCTAAACATATTTTTACAAACGTATTTTGACAAAATTAATTTTGGCATTTATATAAAATTTCTATTATACATTTCGGTAAAAATGTCTTTGGCAAAAAGGAATAGCTACTGCAGTCAACATATGTAAAAGAACGAGATTTAAAGATTGCGGCATTGATACATTTCCATTATTCCAACGAAACGTCGGAATAATATGTAAAAAATAATCTTTTATTAAATGACTGAAAGCTCAAATATTGAAAATATATTCATCATAAAAAAAATTTTGAAATTACACCAAAAAGGTTAAATATTTAAATGAATCTAATTTATCTGGAGCTATAGGTCAATTTTTTATAAAAATCGTTTACAAAATTTTTTTAGTTAACCGATATTTCGCCACTTCCTTGTGTGGCTTCTTCAGGGAAATATAAAAATTGTTTAAATACTTTTTTTTTACAATAATCAAAAAACAAAAAATACAAAAAATTGTCAAAATTGAAATTTAAAAAAAAATGAACAACTTAATAAATACGTGTATGTACACAAAAATAGAATATTATAATAACCAAATAAATATTCAATTTCCGTTTCCGTTCTTATATCATAAATATCTATATGCATGAGCAACACTAGCTGTATCTGCTTTAAAATTAATTATATTTTTATATTTTCCTTTGGAACATTAATAATTTGTAGCATCTCTAACATATATCGGCGTTAGTAGTTATTTTCCGTATTTCAAACTGCTACATTACTTAAATCAGGATTGTGATTAAAATTAACACAATGTGATGCCAATGTTGTCTTTTGTGAAGAAATGCTATTTTTGTATTTTTGATCTGATCTAGTTGTGCCTACATATACTTTACCACAATTTTCCCTATCATTGCCACCACATGGTATCTGGTAAACTAAATTAGATCTCTCTAATGTCTCTATTCTATCTTTTGCCTTAAAAAAAATATATATATGTAAGAATAAGTCAATAATTTAATCTAAACAAATCAAAGCTCGTTATTTTGCAAAAAAAAAAAGAAAGCATTTCTAATTTTGGCATGATGTGTGTGTAGTTTAACATTTCGTTGGTGGCAACAATGTTTTGTCCCCAAACAAAAAATTTAATGTTGCCACTATTCACAACTGTCATTTTATTTTTAAAGTGTCTATCTATGCGTCAAACTGGAAAATTCTGGCACCGGCCTTTTATATACAAAATATGTACATATGTATGATTTTTTTAATTTTTTGTGGAGATATTTAATGTTTATTTACAAATAAAATCATAATTTTTGTTTGTTTTGTTTGTGCAGTCATTTGCATAAAAAAATCATGTTATGATAATGTTTGTACATGTGTATGTACGAGTTTGTATGGATGTACTTATGAATGTATGCAACAGAATTTGTTAAAGCTTTAAAAAATTGTATTTTTTAATGAAAGAAATAGTGCAAAAAAAAACATAAAAAGAATTAGGTCAATTACAAATGCAGCTTGGTAAGAATAGAAAAACACACATACTCCCATACATACATGTAGGTATATATATATGTACATATGTATAAATGTACCTACATACATAAGTACATATGTACATATGCATACATACATATGTATGTACATATATAAGTGAAGGGTTTTAAATTACCAAGCTGGTATAAATTTACAATTTATGTTTAAATAAAAACTTTTTTGTACGGTGTTTAAACAAATAGTTTTTCACACAAAAATATTTTTGAACGATAAAACTGCAAAAATTGCCAACATTTAGTAAATTGCATTCACGTCAATATCATCAAATTAATTCTGTTATAATGTTGCAATTCTTAGAAATTCTTGTCCTCGACATCAAATCAAAATCAAAATATTCTCATTTCACTTAAAAAAAAATCGGTAAAATAATTAGTGTAAAACAAAAACAGCGTTTTTTTATTAAAAAAAATAACGAATTTCATTAAAGTTTTTAAGAATTGTTTTAATTGAAAATGAGATTTCTATGGTAAATATTCACATAAAGGGTGTTTTTTTTTTAGCCCGATAGAACTTTAAATTTAAACAAAACACATATAAATTGTGTTAATTGCCATGAATTTGGCTTCATTCGAAAGACAATTATTTGCAATTAAAATTTGAATATGGATTCGGACACGTGGTCGCCGTAGCTGAGACGTAGACAAGTGTCTGGTGACATATCGCCAGAACAAATAGTATAATGGAGGAGTTAGATAGATCGCATGACCTTGATAACCAACTAAAAAAAGTTACGTAAAATTTTATTTGTTTTTGGATTTTCTTTTCAGTTCTTGTTTTTTTAGTATTTTTGAGATTACAACAGTTTGTAAACGTTGGTCAAGCGTGAGTGAATCTGTTCATTATAAAATTCCAAACTAACCACAATTTATTATACAATAAATAATATAAACCCATTAAAGCAGCTAATCGCTTATGAAATACTTTTTTATGTATGGACTTTGTTTAACAGTCAGAAAATATAAACGTTTTTGTCGTACTAACGGGTTTACGTTGTATTGTTGTAGAATCGCTTTAAACTGGTTGATCGGCCTTGATTATATCATGCCACAAAGCAACTGTCAGCTGTCAAAGCGGTTGTCAAACAAAGCAGTGTTGCCAATTGACAGTTCTATCGAGCTTCACATATTTCTAAATCTAAAGTGATTATTATTTTGGCTAAAGTTTGTAACATTTTTAGTCAGAAAGAATTGGACATGAGGACAACATTTCAAAGGAACAAGGGAAAATTTTAAAATCAATTAATTTTAATTTACACCGCATTTACAAAAATATATACGAGTACGAATAAATACAAAAGCGTCATCCAGTCTAATAGTCTAGTACACTATCCACTAGTCTACCGCGATCCCCAATTTCTTCGCAAAAGCAAATTGGACAAACACACATGCACACTTTGTTTATTTTTCAACTTCAAGCTGATACATACATGTGCAATAAGTGTGCAGCATGGATTAGTAGCAACTTTAAACGCTTATAGCTGCCAAAATACTGAAACGATTTTAACAAAATATGGATTGTGCACATTTGTGAATAAATATCTGCAAAATGATATAAGTTTGGTCAAAATCGGCCGTATAATATGAGCGTAATAGGGATCTAGAAAACGTGTTGCTTAGTAATTTAATTTGTTAACCCCATTAAATTAATATTTTAAACCAATATCATTATCGCCGATTACCAGGCTCTAAATAGTTTTAAATAAAAAAAATACAGTACAACCTCCATAATCCGGACTAGTGGATTGTCCGGACTACAGTTAAAATAAAATTTTAAATGTAATACATAAATGGAGGGCTCAGAGCTGAAGTGAACCAAGTTACAGAAAGACAATTCGAAGATATTTTGAGTTTCTGTAAATAACTGCACATAAATTACATATAAAATGAAAGCCATTGACTTAAGGATTTTACCGTTACCGGAGGAACGAAACACTTTTTACTGAGTTCGTTACAGAACTAAATAGAGGTAAATTTTCCGGAGAATTTCGCACTAGTTTTGAAACTTTTCATATTTTATGGTTCACTTCAACTCTGAACCCTCCAAATATATAATTTATTTTTGATACCGAAAAGAAAAATAAGTACGTATAAGAATTCATTTGTATAAAATTTAATTACAGAAAAAATAAAGCAACATTCATTTTAAAAAATAAGAATTTTTATGCAATTTGTCAGCTCTATTTTTTAATTCTTTTAAAAATAAAATATCCTTATCTGTGGCTATGGTTTGTTTAGCCCATAAAATAGCTTTTGAAAACAGTTCGCCACGCTAAAATATTTTACATTTTAAATACTTATTTTATGTAGTGGTTAAATACCGAAAAAATTTTACTGAGAAAAAGGACACTTGTCCGGAATACAGTGGGAAAATTTCTAAACTGTTTGAAAAATTTAACTGCCAGCCACAGGATATCACACATATATTTTTTCTTTCGTACAATTACATTTAAAACAAAAACAAAATTTTAGAATTTGATTTTGTTTTAAATGTAGTTGTGCGTAAGAACGAATACTTGTGACATCGTGGGACTGGCATTAAATGTCCCGATTACTGGATAGTCCGAATTAGCGAGTGTCCGGATTAGGGAGGTTGTACTGTACTCCATTACCTGGATTTTTCTATTCTGCTTAATTACAATTTGCATTGACAATTTGTTTTAACTCATTCAAAATTAAATAGCTTAAAAAAATATTCGTAATAAAAAATTAGTTCACAACACAAATAGCGCTTTCTCATGACCGAGATTTAAAAAAAAAAAATAAAAAGCATAAAATTATATTATCCTTCTCAAACTACGAGTTAGTATAACAAATTGTTGTGAAATTTATACACAACATTAATACTCCTTCCTTACTACCACCCACCAGCACCCATCATTATTGCAATTATTTGTAAAGATGAGAAAAAAGTTTTCGAAAAAAAAAATTAATAAAAAATAAAGTAACAACGCCCACATTCAAATGAAATGTATCCTCTAAAACAACTTACACACAACATAGCAACATTATCATTTCATTTTATCCTTAATATACCACATACATTCATACATATTTTTCACATTTTAAGTTTATAACATTCTGTATTATTTTGTATACAATTGGGACTGACGACTACTTACTTGATGGTTTGCTTCTGTTCATGTTCTTCTACCCAGCAACAACAATAATAACATTAATAAAACAAAAAAAGTTGTTGAAAAATGTATGGAAGTCTTTCGTTCTATCTTTCTTTCTACTTACATAAATAAAATCCAAACAATTTCACATATATACATACATACTTTCACAAGAATTCATAGAAAAACACAACACACACACACACACACACACATACATACACTTTTATATGCATGTGTAAATATAACAACATAAAAATGAGAAAGCAAGAAAGAAAGCTAAGAGAAAAAAAAAGAATTCAAAACATTTCATTTTCGGCCTTGTGCTAAAAAAAAAGAAAAATCCAACTGAAAATATGTTTTCTACTTTAAAGCCTGTGCCGAGTTAAATAAGAAAAAAAGAATGAATGTGAAAAAAAAACAAACAAAAAAAAAGTTAAAAAAATCGATAAAAGCAATTAATGCGAAAGCACCCTTAGCAGCCAGGCAGAGCTCGACATTTCATGCAAAACCAACCAACATAAAAAGTCTACACTCACACAAATGCATAAGAGTTAGTATACATGTACACATGCATACACAGTATACATTAAACACAGCAGGAATGGTCTATTTATGCTTTAAAGTACAATTTTATTGGAACTTAAAGTTAAGGGAAAATTTTAAGAATTAAAAAATGAGTAGCTACATTTTAACATAACTATTATTGTAAACTTGCTTCATTGTGTGTCGATTTGTCTGTTGTAAAAATAGTGTATAAATTTAATTCTTTAAATTACAAAGCAAGGATATGCCTATCTCCCATATATCCTTAAATAAAAAATTAAAAAATGTTAACAAACATTATCAGAATGCCGGGAACATCGGTAACTATTTCTAAAAATACACTATTTAACTGGGCGATAAATTTCATTCCAATCGGTGCAAAGATATGCGTGCCTGCTTGGATACTTAATTTTTAAAATTAAATTTGAAATACAATTATGAGCAGAATGCCGCCAAATTCTCGAACTGTTCCTAGAAACATGGTGTTAAGCTTTGTAGCAAATTTCTATACAGTCAGTGCGAGGATATAACTTCATCCCATATATCATTGATCCAAAAAATTTAATTTTAGCTTAAATTATGATCATATTGCAACGTAAATTGATAACTATTTGCAAAATTATATTGCTAAACTCTGTGGAAAATTTCATTACAATCAGTACAAGGATGTGACTACCTCCCATATATCCTTTATTTTAAATATGATGTTTTAGCTACAATTATGATCAGATTGCAGCGAAAGTCAATGACTATTTCTGAAAATATTCTAGTAAGGTCTGTAGTAATTTTCATTCCAATTGGTGCAAGGATGGGGCTACCTCCCATATATCCTTAATTTTAAATATGATGTTTTAGCTACAATTATGATCAGATTGCAGTGGAAGTTGATAACTATTTCTAAAACTATGCTAGTAAGGTCTGTAGTGGTTTTCATTCCAATTGGTGCAAGGATGTGACTACCTCCCATATATCCTTTATTTTAAATATGATGTTCTAGATATAATTATGATCAGATTGAAGCCAAAATAAATAACTATTTCTAAAAATATGCTGGTAAGGCCTGTAGTAATTTTCATTCTAATTGGTGCAAGGATGGGGCTAGCTCCCATATATCCTTAATTTTAGTTATGATCAGATTGCAGCGGAAATTGATAACTATTTCTAAAACTATGCTAGTAAGGTCTGTAGTGATTTTCATTCCAATTGGTGCAAGGATAGGGCTACTTCCCATATATCCTTAATATTAAACATGAAGTTTTAGCTACAATTATGAGATTACAACGTAAATTGGTAGCGATTTGCAAAATTATGCTTCTAAGCTCTGTGGAAAATTTCATTACAATCAGTGCAAGGATGTGACCACCTCCCATATATCCTTAATTTTAAATATGATGTTTTAGCTACAATTATGATCAGATTGCAGCGAAAGTCAATGACTATTTTTGAAAATATTCTAGTATGGTCTGTATTAATTTTCATTCCAATTGGTGCAAGGATGGGGCTACCTCCCATATATCCTTAATTTTAGTTATGATCAGATTGCAGCAGAAATTGATAACTATTTCTAAAACTATGCTAGTAAGGTCTGTAGTGATTTTCATTCCAATTGGTGCAAGGATAAGGCTACGTCCTATATATCTTTAATTTTAAACATGAAGTTTTAGCTACAATTATGATGAGATTACAACGTAAATTAGTAGCAATTTCCAAAATTATGCTTCTAAGCTCTGTGGAAAATTTCATTACAATCAGTGCAAGGATGGGGCTAGCTCCCATATATCCTTAATTTTAAACATGAAGTTTTAGCTACAATTATGATCAGATTACAACGTAAATTGGGACCAATTCTCAAAATTATGCTACTAAGCTCTGTGGAAAATTTGATTACAATCAGTGCAAGTATGTGACTACCTCCCATATATCCTTAATTTTAGCTATGATCAGATTGCAGCGGAAATTGATAACTATTTCTAAAACTATGCTAGTAAGGTCTGTAGTAGTTTTCATTCCAATTGGTGCAAGGATGGGGCTACCTCCCATATATCCTTAATTTTAAATATGATGTTTTAGATATAAATATGATCAGATTGCAGCGAAAATTGATAACTATTTCTAAAACTATGCAAGTAAGATCTGTAGTAATTTTCATTCCAAATGGTGCAAGGATAGGGCTACTTCCCATATATCCTTAATATTAAACATGAAGTTTTAGCTACAATTATGACGAGATTACAACGTAAATTGGTAGCAATTTGCAAAATTATGCTACTAAGTTCTGTGGAAAATTTTATTACAATTAGTGCAAGGATGTGACTACCTACCATATATCCTTAATTTTAGTTATGATCAGATTGCAGCGGAAATTGATAACTATTTCTAAAACTATGCTAGTAAGGTCTGTAGTGATTTTCATTCCAATTGGTGCAAGGATAAGGCTACGTCCTATATATCTTCAATTTTAAACATGAAGTTTTAGCTACAATTATGATGAGATTACAACGTAAATTGGTAGCAATTTCCAAAATTATGCTTCTAAGCTCTGTGGAAAATTTCTTTACAATCAGTGCAAGGATGGGGCTAGCTTCCATATATCCTTAATTTTAAACATGAAGTTTTAGCTACAATTATGATCAGATTACAACGTAAATTGGGATCAATTCGCAAATTTATGCTACTAAGCTCTGTGGAAAATTTGATTACAATCAGTGCAAGGATGTGACTACCTCCCATATATCCTTAATTTTAGCTATGATCAGATTGCAGCGGAAATTGATAACTATTTCTAAAACTATGCTAGTAATGTCTGTAGTAGTTTTCATTCCAATTGGTGCAAGGATGGGGCTACCTCCCATATGTCCTTAATTTTAAATATGATGTTTTAGATATAAATATGATCAGATTGCAGCGAAAATTGATAACTATTTCTAAAACTATGCTAGTAAGGTCTGTAGTAAATTTCATTTCAATAGGTGCAAAGATGGGGCTGGCTCCCACATATCCTTAATTTTAAATATGATGTTTTAGCTACAATTATGATCAGATTGCAGCGAAAATTTATAACTATTTCTAAAATTATGCTTGTAAGGTCTGTAGTAGTTTTCATTGCAATTGGTGCAAGGATAGGGCTACCTCCCATATATCCCTTATATTAAACATTGTGTTTTAGCTACAATTATGATAAGATTACAACGTAAATTGGTAGCAATTTGCAAAATTATACTACTAAGCTCTGTGGAAAATTTTATTACAATTAGTGCAAGAATGTGACTACCTCCCATATATCCTTCATTTTAAATATGATGTTTTAGATATAAATATGATCAGATTGCATCGAAAATTGATAACTATTTCTAAAACTAAGCTAGTAAGGTCTGTAGTAATTTTCATTCCAATTGGTGCAAGGATGGGGCTACCTCCCATATATCCTTAATTTTAAATATGATGTTTTAGCTACAATTATGATCAGATTGCAGTGGAAGTTGATAACTATTTCTAAAGCTATGGTAGTAAGGTCTGTAGTAATTTTCATTCCAATTGTTGCAAGGATGGGGCTACCTCCCATATATCCTTAATTTTAAATATGATGTTTTAGCTACAATTATGATCAGATTGCAGCGAAAGTCAATGACTATTTCTGAAAATATTCTAGTATGTTCTGTATTAATTTTCATTCCAATTGGTGCAAGGATGGGACTACCTCCCATATATCCTTAATTTTAAATATGATGGATTATCTACAATTATGATCAGATTGAAGCGGGGAAGCTGATAACTATTTCTAAAACTATGCAAGTAAGGTCTGTAGTAGTTTTCATTACAATCAGTGCAAGGATGTGACTACCTCCGATATATCCCTAAATTTAAATATGTTTTAGCTACAATTATGATCAGATTGCAACTTAAATTGGTAAATATTTTCAAAATTATGCTGCTAAGCCCTGTGGCAAATTTATTTGTAAGCAGTGCAAGGATACATATGTCAATCTCCCATATATATTCTTAACTTTTATAACTAAATTTTTACTATAGTAATGATCACAATGCAGCGAAAATTTATAACTATTTTTGAAATTATGCTGTTAAGCCTCATATACTATGTATATATCCTTTGTTTTGAAAATTAAATTTTTGATCCAATTACGATCATAAGGCAGCAAAAGCTAGTAACTGTTTCTATAATCATATATAATCATATTGTTACGATTAGTGCTAGGAAGTGGCTGAATTGATTTAAAAATTTTAATTTTAATCTTAAAATGTAATTTAAATATTATTTGAAATTTCTAAAATTATGCTGTCGAGCTCTGTGGTAAATTTCATTATAATCAGTCCAAGGATACTGCCTACCTCCCGTATATTCTTAATCTTAAAAATTAAATTTTGGCCACAATAATGCAGTTGAAATTTATAACTCTAGAAGGATGCTGTGTAGTACATTTAGTTACAATTTCATTTTAATCGCTGCAAGGACACGTCTACCTGTCAGATATTAATTTTGGAATTTAAATTTTCGATAGAATTGCAATTACAAAATGAAAAAAAATTACATCAACGCAAAAAAAAATCACGCACAATCACACTAATCTACTAATGCACGCTCACTCATATTTTCTATCTCATCTAAAAATATTTTTAAATAAAACGGTTCAAATTTTAAATGTTTATTTTTTGTCAATCACTATATTGTTTGTTTGTTTAATTTAAAAAAAATAATTAGTTTATGTAAAATTTAATCAATTAAAGTAAAAATCAAAATGTACTAATTTTAAATCTCTAATATTTAGTACATACTACGCGCATGTAAAAATACTACATTTTTTTACTTCGCTGATCCATTTAATCCCAATGATCATTAACAGTTTGAACAGTTTGCTATTGTCGAAAGCAATAACAACAACAACAACATCATAATCACAACCTAAAAACCATAACGGGTATTGAAAACCACCCTCTCCCCCACCCCACACTACACAAAGTTTTTCGCTTTTATGAAAACAAAACGAAACAAAACTTTTACATGCATACATTTGTATGTATGTATACAAGAGGAGCTTTGCCTCTACATACATACATACATATGTAAGTACGCACATACATAAATAAGAATGTGTGCGTGTAATGTTTATTATTGGGGTTTTTTATTACTTTTTAGACTACTCTGAGCCGCAACTGCAGCGTCTCTGCCGCTTTTTGCCGCCAGCCATAATTGGTTTTCGGGGGTGGTGGAGACGATGATGATGAAATTGTTTTTGTTGCTTTTCATCTGGGAAAAAGGTGGTTTTTTCAATGCTTTGGGTAAAAGAAACGACATAAATAAATACGTTACGGCTAAATGAGATAGAAATTTTGTTCTTATTATTATTACTTGGCTCTATCATATACATACATACATACATACATACATATTTTATGCTGACTTTAATTTTCATAAAATTTTATGTTTCCCTTAAATTGAACAACAAAACTTTTTTATTATTCATTGTTGTCTGGCTTTTTCTTGAAATAAAAATTTATAGAATTGAAAAACGAACATTTAATTTGTCTAGCAAATTATGCGGACTTATTGCAGAATCCATCGGAATTGATCAACAATTTTGGTGAATAATTGGTGTCATGATATGCTTTTCTTGAGAAAACCCATTCTCGAAAAATATGCTGGCATTAAATTATGGATGTCACTTCTGGTGTCTTGTTCAATTCGCTCTACAATATACTTTTTTTTAACTAAAGAAAGACCTGCCAGACGCTTGGAAAAGTGGAGCAAACTTTTTTCTTTGCAGGGGCCCAAAATTTTAACCATACATTCGACATCAAATTATAACTGTCATTTTTGGTACAATTTTTTTCTGAAGAAGTTCTTCCTAGAAACTTCGCTCTACGATGACCTTGAGCTGGACATTCACCTAACAAATGGTCATGGTGTACTTCGCAAAATCTGCGTTGCTTGGTCTACGAGTTACTCATAATAAAGTTGTAGTATCTGAGGTCATTATTCTGAACTACTCTTATGAAAACACGTCAAACTTCTCTCTATGCTCAACAGTCACCTGCCTCGTTTCCAGCGATGCAATCCATGATCACGCTCAATCTTATCTCTTGTGAAAGCAACAAAAGCCATTTCGCACTCTATAAAATGCAACCCTGATATAATAAATTGTTATTGTTTGTTTTTATGTTTTTCAAAGAACAACATCATAAGCGTTGTATTTTTGTTAATTTTCATAGTACTTGTATTATAGCGTAAAATAGCCTTAAATGGTATTAATATTAATTATTTCATAAATGATTTACCATACATTTTGCAAGGCACATGATTTATTTTAAATCATGTTTATTTTATCTGTTCGCCTCTGTCTGTTTTGTTTTTAAAACTACAAACTCCATCCCTGGGTCATCCATCAATAGTGAATGACAACATCAGAAAGTTGAAAAATACCGTACTTATTCGGCGTACTAATTTCGCTAGGTGGTGGCAGCGGTGACTTAAATTTGCCTTAGTCAATTCGCCGGCGTACGATGGATCTCAAACTCCGTATTTAACAAATTTTGGAGTTTGCCCAAAAATGCTTTATTTAAAAACTTAAATAGAGCAAAAAAAATATAAAAATCAGCTGACACAGCGCTGCCACCTTGCAAACATAATACCTGTACACCATGATAAAGATTATAAAAATTGTAAACATGTGTTTAAAAGAAACTTTTATTCCCATACATGCAATCTTTAAAGAAATACATACTTATATTTATTTAAAAAGTTTCACTAACAAAGAAATTAGAAAAAGTAAGAGATTTTTCTTTTATTTTTCATCTCAAACATAAAGTAATAAAACTATAATAATGTTTGTGGGCAGGGGGGGGGGGGGTTGGATGAGGAATTAAATAAGATCATTTTGCTGCCAGCCCAACAAAAAGTTTGTAAAAATTGTTACACTGGGGGAATGAATGCATACATAGATAAATGTTGACTGAATAAAAGACATAAATTTGTTGCGCAGTAAACAAGAAACGTGGGAAAATCCATTCATATAGACAGGGAGGAAATGATAACGAATTATAATGCTGCAAAAGCAGAAAAACCAAAAAATTATGGTTTAAAGAAAAATAAATGGAAGTAGAGACATAAAAAAACCGTTATAAAGAAAAACTATAAAAAGAAAAGTATATTTTGGTAAAAAAAATATGAACTAGAACCAGGCATCAACATTAAGAATATTCGTATGTAGCGAATTTGGGAATCCTAATGAACTCTAAAAGTAGGTATTAAAAAAATTCGGTTTATTTAAGGGCCTTTCACACTATAATAATTTGTAATAAGTCTTGTAACAAACTGTAATAATACGTGCAAGTGGGATAGTGTGAAAGCAAAATGTGTCATACACAGGCTCAAAATTTGGAATGTGTATTACCCCATGTCTCAAAATTAAATGAAATTTTGTGTTATTTGATGTTGTACTTTGATATGTAGAGTATATATAATTTAACTGCTAAATACGACACGTTCGCTGGCTCCATGAAACTGCTGCGCCGCCGCACAGTGGCTGAAAATCGTTTTTCATTGGCCAAAACTCTGTAACTTTTGAACCGATCAAAATATTGAAGTATTTTTTTTTTATTGGATAGATATTTAGTTCAGCTTGACTCAGTTTAAATTTTATTAAAATTGATTGAGGACTTTTTAAGGAATTCTAGGTCAAAGTTGAACTTTTGAATTTTTTTTAACTTTTAGAGTGAAATATGGAATTATTATTTTTTTATTTATTAAAAAAATTGAATATTTGGAAATTAATAATAATTATAAATAATTTTTGTAATAATGGAATTTTTTTTATGTTACACTTAAAAAAATTGTACACTGAAAAAAATAGTAAAATCAACTGGAGATTTTGCTATTACTGAAAAATTTAAAATTTTTTGCTGACAAATTTGCAAATTTGTTTACACTCAAAGAATAGTTACACTTAAAAAAAACGTTAATAATATTATCTAAAAATATTGCTATTACTACAGAAAAATTTATTATTTTTTGCTGTCAAATTTGATAATTTTAAAAACATTTTAAAATAAAAACTGCAATAAATTTTAATAGCATTTGTAACAATGGTAGGTTCGTTTATTATTATTTTTTACTAATACTATGTTTTTCGTACTTAAATAACAATGAAAGGCAATTATAATTATTATTCATTTGACTCAAATATTGATTGCAAATATTCCATATTTTGTTCTGTGCTATCTCTGTTCTTTAGTAGTTTTTTGGCTTCTTCATCTAAATCCCGATGTTCCACTTTCCATTGATTTCGAATAGTGGAGATAAACGGATCTGACGTTGCCAATAATATATTAAATAGATCTTCATTTGTTGAATTTCTTGAAATTTTTCTAGTATTGTGCTCTCTATAAAATCTGTAATCCTTCTTCCTTTTTTCCTGAGCCTCCTCTGATAGATCTCCAAGTGGCACCAAATGATATTTAATGACATCTTCTCCATGATAAAGGATTTTGTGAACTGTTGCAGACATATTTCTCCATGGGTAGTTGGTTGTATATATTTTTGCAGTTTCCTTTGCATAATCTTCAAATTTTCTAGAGTCAATTTCTTCATTGCACGCAAGTACTTCTAGTATTATTTTAAATCTGAAAATGAGGTTTAAATCCACTCCTGTTATTTCAGATGCTGTTTCTGGATCTGAAAAGAATCTTCTTGCGGTATTGCCATCATTTGTATTGCCTGACCCTTGTTTTGGCTGATCTATAATCAATCCAAATTTGCGATATTCATCTTGAACATGTTTCTTTTTTGAACTTCTTAACTCTTTGTTGGTTTCGTTGTTTCTTATTGATCCTGAAGACCCGAAATCCAAATCATAACTGATTTTTAGTATGTGTTCCATAAGCATCGTTAATATCTTTAAGTTTCCGTCTCTAAGATCTATCGCTGCAGTTGTCCAATGATTTGCGTGGTCTTCCAGCCTTATCTTGCTTTGCTGTTTCTGCAGCGACAGTAAGTTGGCCCTCTAACCAGTTTGCACTTTTTATATAAAAGTTTTGTTTACTGTAGCTAACTTCTTGGTAGCGTTTTTTTAGTGCTTTGACGAAATTATATAATTCCTCTTCCATTTCGGTGCTACACGAATTTAAGTTTAATTTTATTTTAACGTAACTAAGAACATCTTCCTGGTTTTTGTTTCTAAAATACTCTTCCGCCAGTTCTTTATAACTGAAGCTCTTCATATTTTTCTGAATATTTTTATTTGCGTCTGTTATGTTTTATCCGTACACTTAGAGGATTAACTTATTACTGAGTAATCCCTTATCGAATCCGTAGTTTTATACATTTTTAGATACATGTTATTCACACATTGATCTTTAATTCCATAACATGTAGTGCTTAAATTGAACAAAACTGCACATGTTGTCCAGACCTTAATATCAGGTAAAACTGATTAGTATCTCGCCAATATTTGTTGTTGTTGTTGGGTTATTTTTTTTTCTTTAGTGCTTTAATGTCGCGATTATTGTTATAAAATTGCTTATGACTTTGGTTGACCCTAACATTTGATAACAGGTAAATTTAGTAACAGATCATATGTTTACTGTAGAATTTTGTGATAATTTGTGATAATTTTATTACCAATTTTTGGCTGATCAAAACAAAGCCATTAAACCCTTTCGCAGGTATTATATTTAATTTTTTTAGTTTTACGTAGTCTAAAGTAAAAAACATAAACTTTTAGGCAAAAAAGTGAAAATTTAATACACCATTGTATACGAGTACTTTGGAGTAATTTCATTAAAATGAAAAAAGTGTTCTACAGGCGGCTCGTGGCGGGTGCAAAAGTATATATAGCGTTAAAGAGGACACTTTCACCTCTCTCCGGGTGGTATACATTTCTTGTTCCCTTTTGTTCCCTAGAAGTTCTATTCCACTAAAGTTTAAATTTGAGAAAAATATAGTAGTTTCATAAATATTCCGTAACGCCCTTAATATTAAACGCTAGAGCTCTGACCACTTACAAAAACTAAAGACTATAATCCTACCAACATTATAAAAAAGACCGCAGGCCATTATCGATGATAGCTTGCGAGTAGTAACCATTTATTTTTTATAAAAAACAAAAGAAAAACACCTTTTTCTGAAATTAAAAAAACCGTTGAGTTTGACAGCATGCCACGCTCACAATTATCAATAGTTTAACCTAATTTTTTGGCTACCTTAATCTGGATATATTAGCTGCAAAAGGGCGTAAAAATTTTAAAAATCGGTGACAAAAAAAAATTTGAGTTTTGGCCAATGAAAAACGATTTTCAGCCACAGTGCGCCGCTTATTTTCTACTCATATTTTTCAATTTACTTGAGGTCAGATAGTGTGAAAACACAATTTTTTTGGTACGTTAGATTTTTTGACAGTCGCAACAAATCTCGTTAGATTTCTTTCACACAAAATCCAATGAAAATCTTAAGACTTGTATGATAGTGTAAAAGGCCTTTTAACACGTTTCAATATGAATTTTACTTAAGCCGTATGTTTTTGATAGAAGTTGTCTACATTTTATTGTGTTTGTTGCCCTTCCGGCACACCTAGTAAACTAAATATACCAACCTGTATTTTATATCGAGTTCTTAAATGCATAAGTATCTATTCACTTTCAATTCCAAATTGTCGATTTTGCATTAAAAAAATATAAATGGCATTGTCGACTTTCATTTAGTCAACTCAAACTTTTCTTTTTTATAGCGGTGCTGCCATATTTACAATAGTGATGCCACATTGCCACAAGTGGCCGAATAAAGGGTAAAAGTAGTAAATATGTGTAGCAGTGCTGCAAATTTTTTGTATAACGCAAAAATATTCTGGTGGTGTTTTTTGAACGCTTAACTTTCATCATTGAATTTAAGAAAGTACTCATAGTTTTATTTCTAAAAGAAATGCAAAATAATAATGAAATTTAATTAATTAAAGTTGCAACTATAAACAAATATATAGTACAAATTATGAAGTTAATTGGTTTACTTTTAAGGTGGATTCACCCATGTTGTCCGGACAAATTTTTTTTATATGTAGTTTGTTTGACACCTCTCTTCTTGAGAGATAGAAAGTATTTTTTACGAACAACTCTCAGCTTGAATTGGTTTAATAATTAAAAAATTATATTATAATAGAAAATTAATCTTTAATTTTCAATTTTGTCCGGACAAACTTGAACTGAGATGCCAATAGGTTAAATTTTTCATACAAAGTTGAATTGATAATAATATTTGCATATTCATTTTGTGTTTGTGAAATTAAATTGTGTGTCATTTCTTTTGAAAAATATTTAATAGAGGATATTGTAAAATGGAGCTAAATGAATCGATTGCCCAAATACTTATAGAAGAAATGAACAGCCCGGTTTAATGTGCTCTTCTCTACAGATAGGCATAGCCTGAAAACTAGGCTCTAAAATTGTAAGTAAGTCATCAAACGTCTTGGGGTTAATCCGGTAGAAATTAATTAAGTATTCCACGCCATTTAAGCGCATCGTTGGAACCAATGTGTAAAAATAGCCCATTTCTCGTGCTTTAAAATTCTTTTCACTGCAATTATTTTTTTTTAATTTTTTATATATATATATATATATATATATATATATATATATATATATATAGTATGTATGTACTTTGCTAATAATAATGCTTTATGCATTTCAATGACAATCTGCAAAGGCAATTTTCTCTTTTCGTCCATTATTAACACACAATCTTTGGAAATAACTTAAAATATGTAGTTTGACAAAAAATAAATAAACAAAATATAATCAGCCGCTGCAGTACTGCCACCTAACTGATTTTGTTTAAATACGGCAGCTTTGATTTTCCGGACAAATATTTCGAAATGAGTGAATGAATCATGCTGCAGAAAACTTTCAGTAAAAAAATTTTTGTCCGGACAAAATGGGTGAATCCACCTTTAAAGTCGTGTAGTCGATGTCATCTGGGGGGTTGCTCTCTTTTGCGATGCGAAAGCAATGTCAGTGTATTCGTAGTAGTTCGATTCCGTATCATTTTTCTTTCGCATCACAATAGAGGTTAACCCCTTTGATGTTTGTAACACATTTCACTGACAGCAGCAAAGTTCGATTAACGCATCCTAAGATCCTTTTAAGAAATCAGCTAATCTACATATCTAAGTACAAACTAATTTTCGGAAGAGAAAATGAATGCAGTGTGTAGTGTTCGTCTAAATCACGTTTTATATTTCACTTACATGTTACATCAAAGTTGGCTGGGCTATATAGAAGATAGAATTTACTAGATTTTCTTATTATTTTTACGAACATGAATAAGATAGCAACAGCGAAAAAGAAATATGCTAAAATGTTAAGCTTCAAAACATCGTGCAAACTCTCCCGTAGGGATGATAGTTGTTGTTGGTGGTGGTGGTGGTGGGTGGTGGTAGCTGGGCTTATAATGCTGACACAATGTGGAATAGAAAGAAGGTAGTGGCAGTAATGGTGGTTGATTTGATAGTTATGGTGTTGTCGTGCTTTTTTTCATATTTTATATGAAAGTTGTTGTTTTTTTCCTTTCTTTCTAACCTGCAAGCACAAATTTCATTTAGAATTACTGTTGCCATACTTGATGATGATGCTGGTCTGGTGTTTTGTGTTAAGTATGGGTCGGGGTTGGGTTTTATTTATACGAACTTATGTACATTATGTTTTTTTTTTCTTTTTTCATTTCTTTACTAAAACGTGAACACTTTTCTTTCTATCCTGTGGTGTCCTC
The DNA here is from genome assembly GCA_956483585.1 of Gymnocheta viridis. Taxonomy (NCBI): domain Eukaryota; kingdom Metazoa; phylum Arthropoda; class Insecta; order Diptera; family Tachinidae; genus Gymnocheta; species Gymnocheta viridis. The sequence continues at coordinate 14,908,123 of OY101442.1, forward strand.
TGTGTTTAGGTTTATTTTATAATTTCTTTTAATTTTTTCGTACATGTCAAGGAGCATAACTATAGATTATACTGTCACGTATTTTAAGCTGTGCTAGTGACTAGTAGGAAAAAGTTCAAAAAAATTGTTTTTCCTGTCATATTTTTTTCGAATTATTTTTTCTAATAATACGAGTATATGTGTGTAGTTGGAATAGATGAATTATGTATGGTTGTTTCGGTCCCAGCGTATGGCTGGGAGTTGGCATTGTATGATGGTGCTGAAAAGTAATAACTAACATTATTGTGGAACTGAATTAATTTTTGGTATTTATGGTTGACTGGGTTTAATTTCAACACAAGTGTTAACTAATGGAAACAAATATAATCTTTCAATAGAACGCAAAAATTAAATGAAATATATTCTTAAATTTTTTTAAAATGAGTTAATCTCTTTCAGTTATTTGTCGTTAATTTTGTGTACTAATGAAAATTTTCTTTTGTACCATAAGGTTTAGTTACGAAAAAGTGATATTTTTTCTCAATTTATTTGCTTCTTAGGACTTTAAAAATTACATTCTTTTTGTTACACTTCACATATCAAAAATCTTCCTATTGAGTTTTACGAATTTTAGCAGAAAAATCGCAAACTTTATTAAACATATTGAGAAGTTTAAAAACATATTTTTATATGTATATTTACAAAATATAAAATATTTAAACAAAATTTAAACCAGGAAGTTTAAAAATAAATTTCCTAATTTATTTAACATTCAAAAACTCTAAACTTTAAAAAAGCTAAATTTGCATTTTCTTTAATTCCAGTATTTTTTTACATATGGGTTTGCATTTATTGAAAATAATATAAAAATAGCATTTTGCGGCACAACTGACTTCATTTTGTTATATAAAAACCAAGTTAAATGACATTAACTCTAAGAAAATGTAGGGGTTACATTTTTTTGGGCAAATGTTTGTCAGATGTGACCGCACATTAATTAACTAATGCAACAGGTATTGCCAAGTAATTTTTAAATTCTTTAATTAATTAATTTGTGTAGCCTTCTGTAGAGAATTTTGTTTGTTTATAAATAAATTAATTTATTCTTTAAACTGAAAATACACAAAAAACACTAAAAATTAATTACAAGGTACGAAAAATAAAAAATGTAGAAAATTCGGTAACCGAACAATTGTCTGTCTGAACATTCATATTTGTTTCAGTTGACAGAAAAAAGTCTAAACTCATAGAACCCATTTATGAATAAAAAATTTCTCCCATTTCTCAAAAAGGGGTATTTTTTTTCTCTGATATTAATTCAAGTTACACTTTTTGAGCGTGGTGAATTTCTTGATTCGGTCGCCGCGCTCAAAGCCTGCGATAAAAGCTTAAAAATAGCTTAAAAACCTACGATGTGTCTGTTTGTTTGTGTATATCATTTTTTGTCAATTTTTTTGTATGTTAATGAAATCAATAGCATACTTTAGAGGTTAACATACGCTAGGCGATGCAAATACTTAAAAAACAAAAGACTTAAGAAACAAACTTAGTTTTAGGTTTTATTTTCGTTTTGGAATTTCTTGATTCGTTCGCCGCGTTCAAAGCCCGCGATAAAAGCTATGCAATAGCTTAAAAGCCAGTTGTTTTTGTATTGTTGTACTAATAATTTCACCTTTTTAATACGCCTTGGGTATACCCGTTAGAACAAAAAAATTTTTTTTGTATTTTCTGACTGTCAAAAAAGTCCATGTATAAAAAATATTGCTTAGGTTTTTCTTATTGTGTTTGACATTCACAAAATTAATTATAAGCGATCAGCTTATCGCAATCTAATTGAAGTTTATTTCACAAAAGTTTTACTTGGGACGAACACGTTCAATTTTTGCCTTTCAAGTTGCAATACACTCACACTTTCTTACTAATATACTCTCACTCAAGGCATATTTATTTATCACATAAAGTTAACTCTGTAGCTGACTATATTTTATGTATGAACTTTTCATATTTCATATAGTACATATATATAAAACTCCATATAAACAAGTATGTATATTTTAGATTTTAAAAACTGCTGATGCGCTTAGGTATGTACCTTGTAAAGTAAATATGCATTGCTTTCACTTTTCGAAATTAAACAAGACATGAGTACAATTTTTCTTTCAAGTCATGTTTCAACTTGACGGTCTAGCTAAACAGCTGATCACAATTCTTGTAACTAAATTTTCGTGTTTCGTTTAAAAATATTCTGTTAAATAAAACTAATACATACATACATACAAATAATGATATGGGGGGTTATTCTGTAAATGCGAGTACATATTATGTATCTACATAATCCATTCCTATTACTCACTGAACATTTTAATTAATTAAATTCATATACATAGGTATGTACATATTGCTAATAATCTGTTGATTTTCTATATTTAACGTCTTTTTCATGCATCTATGTATGTATGTAAGTAATCCTATGTTAAATTTATTTACATATCCATATGTATATAGCCAGGGTTGCCGTTGCAAATTTCCAGAAAGTGTCATAAAAAGGGTATTTAAGAAAAAAAAGGATCAAAGAAAGTGTATTTTAAAGTAAAATAGGGTAAAGTTTTTGTGAACAATAAAATTATATTTAATTCAATTGAAAAAAAACGAATCTTAAGAATTAATTAAATAAATTATTCACAGGGGCATTCCAGTATTATTCATATTATCAGAAAGAGGAATTAATTTTACAAAAACTTTTGATAATGTTTATCGCTTTTTAGAAATACCTATTTTTTTATTATGTAATCAATTCTTCGCTTGAGGTCCATTCTTCGAGCTCCGACTCAAGCAAATAGAGGGAGGAAAGCATACACTCACAAGTTTTTATTTTAAGTTTGATTGTAAGTTTACTTTTAATCAGTGAGTTTTGAAAAAATTCGTTCAGCGGAAGCACTACTATGAGGCAAAGTAAATATCTATGCAACGAATTCATATAAATTAGAAGATGTATTTTGATCAAATCTATTTTTTAAATTTCCTATCTCGAATCAAAACTTTTCTGCGTTAGCTATTTTACGTATATCTTCATACGTTTTGGTGTTTATTAATACTGGAATATTGGAACTTTTACTCATTTTCGAAAAGGGTGAAAAAGTGGCATAAATTTTGTTAAAATGATACAACGGTATACATTTGTAAAAGGATCATAAAAAGTGTAATTGGCACGAAAAAGGGTCAAAAGTGATAGATACTTTAGTGTCATAATGGCAACGCTGTATGTACCTACAATGTATGTATGTATGAATACATAATTTGCTATTTATACATAAATATGTATGTATTTATACTTAATATTAGCAAACAACAAGTTCTTACATACATACATGCATATGTAGATATGTATGTATGTATGCATGTTTATACAATTTCTGCAATGACTCAAAACCATTTCATGTGACATACTTTTAAAAACTGTTTTTATTTCCTTTTTCTAAAACCACATGCTTCTTATTTTTATTAATTTTTTAATAAATATACTTACATACGTGTGTGCATATGTATGTATATGTGAATGTGTGTCATAAAAATGAAAATTTACAATTATTTCGCTTAAAGTCAGAATGCGTGCGGACTGATGGATTGGCGACCGGTCTTGCCCACATACGGTCATGCTTTTATGCAAATGCCACATGAATACATTGACCGCAAGAAACTTCATGAAGAAAAAAAAAAGAACACGAAAAAATATTGTTAGTGTGATGAAAACAAATTGAAAATAAGATTATAATATGTCAACATTGAAAGCGAAAAACCGAAAAGGGTGTATAAAAAATTGCACATAAGTACATATGTATATACATATGTACGTATTTAAATTGAAATAAACAGAGAAAATAACTGAACACGAACGCGATATGCAGTCTGTGTTTTTTAAGCAAAAATTTAGAGAAACTAGTTTCACTGCAAAAATGTATGTACATATATTATTATTTTTAAGCGTTGGCTGATTAATATAATAGGTACCTACATACTACATACATATATCGGTTTTTTTTTAACCGCGTTTTTTATCTTTTCTTGTTGTTTACTTTCAACTACACCAGAAAACATTAAAAACGCGTAATCGAAAAAAATCAATATACGCCTTTTCTATACATACTACATACATACATAGTATACATACATACATATGTACATACCCAGTGAATTTTCTATCACATACATCTTCGCTCTGAGACCAATGACAATGAAAGTGCGACCTGTCCAAAGTCTGTATCTAATTCCTACTTACATTTACACAGCGTTGGCCTAGGATGTCAGATAGATCCAACACTACCGACATTGTAAGCGAAGGTAGAATGGGTCCAAATACTATGGGGATTCGGATGGCATTAAGATGTACCTGTATGAAATTAGTCTTTAGTAGAAGACATTATATTAGTATTAGATGGGTCAAATTAGGATCGATCATAGGATGGGCTTGAACTATCAAATATTTAAATAATCAAGAAATCCAATTGCATTTTTCATCAGATAGTTTTATTGTTATTAGGTATATTTGTTTATCACGTTATTTGGTAAAATAATATAATTAAATAGTTTTTCACCAGTTTTTTTTTACTATAGGAGAGCTTGCAAAAGTGCCTCCTGGCTTTAAGAATTTTGAAACAATTTCTAATTTTTAAATTTTGACATTTTACTTTGGAAGAATAAAAACAAGGCATATCAACAAGGCCTTGAATTGAAAAGAACAAATTGGAAAAAATACAGGAAAACAAAGACAGCAGAAAACAAACGAAATCCATAATTGAAACTAAAATAATATGATACAATACAGAGCCATCCAAATCAGATGCTAGTGCGAAGGCTAAATTTTATTTTATTCCTTTGTTTTATTCTTTTCTTCTAGAGTACATCTAATTTTATAATTCGATAGGAAAATACTAATCCGAATCGGATGCAAGTTGTATACGCTTAACTAATTTATTTTAATATAATTGATATAATAGTACACTATCCGATGTAAGTATTTCAATTTATAACAACTTGCGGACTGCTGGGCAGATTTGTTGTTGTTCATAATACATACAATAACTAGAATATAAACATTTTATGATTTAGAAATATGTACTTACCTATTCGATAAAAACTAGCTAAGAAATTTTTATCGGCGCAGGTTTATCATTTTATTGGAGTATTTTGCTGTGCATTTTTATGTTGTGAATATTAAATTTATGGTGCAGATTTTACATTGAATTGGAAAATTCCTACCAAGAAAAACTTCATTGCAAATTCTGTGTTGTCCATACTTTGTAGTATAAGCCAAACTAATTTAATTAACAAATTTAAATTATTTCTTTTGCAGCATTTTTATTTCTTTTCAATTGTTTACATTAAACAGCTGTTCATTATTGAATTATTTATCATGCCGTTTCTAAGACGCAACTGTTGAGCTCAACAATTGACAACAGTTTCACAACAGTTGAGCTCAACAGCTACGTCTTATGAACGCGACCATTACTTGTATATTAAATTTTCTATTGTTACGAGTTTCACAAACCGCAAACAGTACAAAAACTTGATTTTATGTAAGGCCGATCGATATCTTTTGCTTATCATAATTTTCATTGGCTTTTCGGTGCTTATTTGTGAATATATTTTCTTAAAAAAGATATGGCAATCGGCGAAAAATGTAAAAAGAAATTTTTACATCTGTAATTTGCTATTATCGCAAAAGATAGAAAAAATATACCAGGGGGCTAATTCATGCGAGATTTACTCAAAGTTGTGATTTTTTTTACTTTTGGGATTCTGTCACTCGATATCGAGTAAGTTGTGTCGAAATCTCTGATAATGGCACTCGATAGCGAGCTTACATTCGAATGCAACCGTGCGAGTTTAAATTCGATAGCAAATTTGATGTCGAAATTTTATTTTTAAAAAATTCGTTGGATAACAAGAAAATTTAAGCTAAATTAAAAATTTTTTTTTTCATATTTACTTATTTTTTTAAATTATTAGGTCAAATACAACAAAAATAAATTTCAGGCAAAAACAAATTCTTGCTGATTTGCAATTTGGCAAAAGGCGTTCTACCAAATACATGTCAAGGAAAGGCTACGGCTAATAGACTTTGCGTCACTAGGGTCTCGGATTTGTCTTCTAATTGAATTTATGTCCCACTGTCCGATTCTGATGATGAATAATAAAAAAATAGATTTGCATCCATGTCACCGACTAAACAAAAAGAAAAACTTTCCAAATTAAAAATGAAATTAGCACTTTTGTTGATAATTTATTTATTTTTTTTTTGCTTCGTAAGCATATGATTTTTGTTTACTTATTTCTAGTGTTGATAAAGTCTTTTTTTTAATCTTTTACAACACTTTACTAAAAAATCGATTCCCAATGTATCGAGTCCCATCATCAGAAAAACTCGTACAATCGAAATTAATTTAGATACGAATTTATTTCGATCACGAGTCCCGTAATTTGGCTCCAGTATTTTGAAAAATTAATAACTGCCGCCAAATAATTTGTAAAACATCTAAAAAAGTAAATAGCGAACGAAGCGATAGCATGCTACAAACCATTACTCAAAATGCTTTGTAACACATATCGCTTCGTTCTCAATCTGTCATCTTTTAGACATCACATAAGGAAATCCAGCAGTGTTTTGTAGCGCATTGTAGCGTAATATTGTATCATCGCACTCTGACATCAGCCTAACACACTTGTTCTTATTATAAACTTGACACTGAAACGGATATAAAGAAGGACAAAGAAATCATCAATGAAATATTAAACATTTTATATTTAAAGATGTCTTATCCATGTTTTTTTATTGATTTTTTTTTATTATTGTGTCTGTTGTATTCCCCTAACAAGGAAATTACAAGTGGGGATTTCATTGTAATGCAGCAACAACAACAACAATAAAAAGACCAAAAACAAACAGTACTGTAAAAACCGACATTAATTTATTTGTTCAAAAGAAGGGGGGGTGGCTTTACTTTATTGCTGGCCCTCCTTATACTTGTAAAAAGCACCTGTCTGTAGGTATTTAGTATTTAACTTGAAGCAACAGTTTAACAAATCTTGTTTAATACCTTTAAGGAAATTATATTGGGTTCGTACAAAAACAAAAAAAAAAGAACTTCAACCAAGGCAGAAACTCTTGGAGGCCTTTTTTTATTCGTGTATCATTGACAGCAGCGTGTAGCACGAGCTAAACGTTTACTGTATTTTTTTTCCACTTGAAGTCTCGACTTTAGGCTATAATAATTTTATTATTTCTGCTTTTTATTTTACTTTTCTGAATGCATCTTATTTAGCATGTGCCTAAATAACAAAAAAAAATACAAACAACATTACAAAACGAAAAACCAGTTTCAAAGGTTATTCATTTTTAGTTAAAAATCTCTTTGAGGTCGTCGTATTCTTAAAAAAAAACATGTTTTTATAGATATTCAGGGTTGTCACAGAATCCAATACAGTCGGAATTGGATCTGAAAAGACGAGAAAAAATACTTTTGTGTTATGAATTTCAATGTTATCGGTTTTGTGTTTAATCTAGAATTACTATCTGTTTTGAACATAAAACCCATAATATTGAAATTCATCACACAAAAGTATTTTTTGTCTTGTTTTCAAATCCAATTCCGACTACATTGGATTCTGTGACAACCCTGATTATTCAGGTTTCTTATTTTCATTCGTACATGATATTTTATATTAAAAAGAAATAACACAATTCTCTATAATTGTATGTATGTTTGTTTGCGGTTAAAACATCTGTCTTTATGTTTTTAAATTCGTGACTTTCTTAAAAAAAAAATATTAAAGAAGCAACAATTATATGCATATATTAAGATAAGTTGACAGAAACATATGCTTGATCGACAAGTGTAGTTTATTTTAATTTAAAAATATGTTCTTTTTACCAAGAAATTTAAAGCGATAGTAATTGACATTTATTGTAATTTATTGAACAAAAAAAATAATCTTGAAAAAAAATATTTTTTTTGTGTGCTCCAAAAGATTTTGCACAATTACCGAAAAAATGAGAGTAAAAACTAATTCTCTTTAACGCGAATTATCAATTTTGAAGTTCAGCTTAGATATAAATAATGCATTTATTGCTAACCAAACAAAAGCTGGAATTTCAAAATAAAGACACAGGAGGTTACATTTTCAAATAATTTTGAAATATTCGCCTTAAATTTGCTACTATATATAAACATACTAATCGTAAATTCTCAAGTGGAAGTAGTGCTGGCAAAGTATTGAGTAGTGGGTACCGAGTATCGGGTATTTCCTTTGTGTTTTGCTTACTCAATACTCAAAAGTAGTTACTTGATACTTTTAGAGTTGTATTTTTAAGCAAGTTGAGTGGCTAAAAATAGGGCATAAAAATACATCGCGGTATAAAAAGACAACAAGGTGTAAGATTCTTTAATCAAATCAAAACTAAATTTTTTTTTGAGAACAATTAAATTATTTCTTAAGTTGTTAACGTAAATTAAAAGTTAGCTTTACATTTATTTTTTATTTAATAATAAAAGACATACAAAACCAATAATAGTTAAAGATCTATTTATAATTTTTGAAGAAACTACTTCAATTTTCAGATAAAAACAATGCGTTACAAATTAAAAAAATCTGTCAAAAGTATCGAGTAGTATTGAGTACCCAAATGAAAAGTATTGAATATTATTGAGTAATGAAAAGTAGTAGAATTTGCCAGCACTAAGTGGAAGGTGCAAAATTGAGGTCCTTATTAGCTCAATGCATTCAAAAGCGGCTACATTTATGGAATTTTGTCGCAAAATAGTATTTAAAAAATACATTTTAATAAATACGATATTATATTTATTATGACAAGTGGCAGAAGACAAATATGCCAAGTTAAATACTAATGTTTGGATGTTAAACCGTACGTCATTAATATGTTTTTGAATCGTGAATCATATTTGTAACCAAATTTAACATGATTTTTATTGGCATTTTTTTTATCTCGTAGGTACAAAAAAAAAAGATTACAGAATGAAACATATTGCACTTATTTAACAATTCTGTATGAACTCGAAATTTCAAAGTGTTTAGTAGGACAAGAATCTTTTTGATTTTACATTGAAGGCATATAAAAAATAATTTAATTGATCTATTTTACTAACAAAAATTATACAAAACAATGCGAAATTTTTAGAGCTGGTTGATATAAACAATATACATACATTAAATAAATATGCATGCGTGTATTAGATAATTATTGAGTGTTTTGATATAAACATTTTACGAATTATTTTTGGGAAAACCCCGACAAAGTTCCGAGTTACTAATAACAAATTGGTGATTTCTAAGACCACAATTTCCGCTGAACCATTCCGTTAGTTGTCTAAGCTGGTTCTTATCGATCGACAATTATTTTTGCAATCGGTTCCGAGGCAGCTTAATAGAAATTGTATGATGATAAATATGTACGTCGAGTTAAAAAAAAATACGATTTAAAAAAATATCGCATGCCACAAATTTTTTTCTCTACGCTTATTGTAAGCATTTCGTTCAAATTTCAAACTTTTTCTACAAATATTTTCACTAAGTGAAAAATAAAAGCAATTAACAGAGGTATTAAGATGCGCTTACACTTTTTTCTGAATTATATTTGAGATTTTTTTTAATATGACTTCGTCTAGAATTTTCAAATATGCGTTTGAGTCTGAGAGATATGACCAGTGTGACCAAATCAAACCGAGTGGAAAATGAATGCAACCAAACAGGCGTTTACACATTTTCTGAATTGAATTTGGGAATTTTTTATAAAATTTTTAAGTTAGCGCCTTAAACGCTCATCCAGCGAAGATCGTGGCAACACCAGAGTAATTATTATTTTTTCGGCTAATCCTGATATAAGGAACGTTCACAAAGTATTCCAATATTTTTCTCGTATCGCGCCTAGATCGCTGACCTCCTTTTTCACATACATGTTTACATATGTATGGATGTGTGTATTCCTGTCTTTAAAATTTAAAGTTTAAATGCAAATAATGTATTCAGGTACATAATGGCACTCACTTAATACTGCATAAGACTGGTATTTTATGACCATAGTTTTGTATATGATGAATAGCGGCCACCATCGAATATGGCACTGTAATTGATAAAATCGCCTATAAGAGCTTTCGGCAATCACGTTGCCAACATTTAACAAATTCTAAAGGTAACATATTCACATGAATGGCAGTGTACGAGTACGTACATTGTATAATGTATTTTATTGTAAATAGAAAATGTAATACAGATGTGTATAGTAAACGTATGTGTGTATGCATATATGTGTATGTGTACATATATAAACTCTACTGTACTTACATATATTGTTTTTAATTTCAATTGTTTACATTTTATTTAGTTTGGTTCATGTTCTTTTACACTTCTGTTGTTCGTTTGTTTACGTTTTTATTACAGAGTTAGAATGATGAAGTAAGAGTGCTTTATTCGACTGTGCCGAATCTTATACACGCTTCAACAAAGCATAGTGTAAGATATAGTATATATTTAGCGACGAGAGTATTTTGCTGTATTTAAGTGAGAACAATTGTTTGAATAAAAATACGTCTTTCTGTTTCGACCTAAGAAAAAAAAAACAATCAACAAATTTATCATTTCGGGCTGTTTCAACAACGCTAAATCAACTTTCTGATCTATAAGGTTCCCAAATATATACATACATATTTATCGGGTCGGAAATAAATATTGTTGAAACTACAAACCGAATGACAAAACCTTTCAACTCTTTTGTTGTGAAGGGTAAAAAAAATTCTATTTATACCTATTGAAAATAGCTGCAAGTGAATGAATGTGTGTTATCAACAGTGCGCACGTATCTTTATAGGCTGTTCATATATTTCGTAACGCCTAATAGTTTTAATTAAAAAAAGTTTTCTTCGTGTTCTACTTAAAATTTCGATTATGATTTCATAATTATTTCTTGCTATTATTTCATACTCGTACGTGTGTGCTCTACATCTTGAATGAGGAAACCCGTGTGTCTCTTTTTTAATTTTAATAAATACATGCATACATATTGTTTATGTGATTGTAAGGCATAAATATGTATGTACGCATATAAAATAATATTTCTTAAAATTGATGCTGAATAAATAAACTGCAAGAGTGAATACGATATCTACAAAAGATTGTAAATATTTCCGTTAAAATTGTTAAATTAAAAATCTATTGGTTTGTACATACTTACATATGAATAAGTATGTAAATATGTGTACATATTAGAATACCCTTGCAGACAAAATATCTATTATGTGGCTAGAATTATACTAGTTGCTTTCAACTTCAGACTAGTTACCTGTCTGCTTTTTTTTATACATCGAACTATCGATTTTAACATTAGGTTGTCATAGGATCCCAACTAGTTCATTCGTGTATAGTCATATACTAGTTCAACTAATAGTATTAATTGAGTCACTTGTATACTAGTTGAGTTTTTTACAATTATATACCACTCCATCCTATACTAGTAAAGTCTCTAGTTATTATTTCCTGTAACTTTGACTTAGTTCGTAATTATAGTCTTCTACTAGTACTTTTTAAAGTATACTTACTACACTAGTTTCTTTTACAATATATTTATTCAACAAGAATTTCTCTTTAGGAGAATTCATAGGAACACGTATTGGTATATATCGAATAAATAATATGTATTTAAATTTGATTAAAAATATATACTATGTAATTTATAATATAATGAAAGCTTGTTAGCATCCGTTTCGTCGTCTATTTTTTTATTTTAGGCCTTCTGTTTCACACTTATTATGGAGTCTGAAAAAATTTCAAATAATTTTGTTAACAATTCAAATTTTACAGTTAATATACATATAAACAATTTACCAATCAGTGCTTTTGTATTGTTTTTTAAATGCAATTTTCCATGCGTTCCGTCAATGTTATACTTCATAACAATGTTACAATGCAAAAATATATTTATAAGAAATACTAAACAGATTTTTTACTAACGAGTATAAGTATATATCGTGGTTGTCAACGCTGATTTCTTCTTCAAATCTTTGATCATTTCATCAGACGTCAATGGAAAATAATTTTGAAATCAATTTAAAAAATATTTACATTTGTTGGTTTTTTATATTTTCTATTTGTGTTTTCATTCTCATAAACTGATTAGTCTGATTGCAACTAGTATTATAACTGTCCCAAAACTTTACTAGTTAAAAATTTAGCTGCAAGGACATGTCGATATTAACTAGAAATTTTTATTTTTTCACTTTATTTGTAAAAAATTTACATAAACACACATACATATGTACATCCATTTGCACATATTTTTTTCGATTGCAAAATTCGAATTATGCCTTTATATTGTTCCTAATTGCTTCAATTAAAATAAAGAGCACAAACAAATATTGAAGAAACACACACACACACCCAAATACACTACGAGTAATTATAAACTGTCATTGACCTCCGCTATTTTAGTTTGCAATGAAAGTTTTGTTTATAGTTGTTGTTGTTGTTTTCTTTCTTTTAATTTTTGTTTGTTTTTTTTTTTCTTCTTTAACACCCACAAACTCTTTTATGTATATTTAGTACAAAAAGTGTTTCCTATATCACACTTTCGATGTCACTCTCATTGATTGATTGTCACGCTAATTTACCAAAGATTTATGTATTAAGGGACCACAGTAAAATTCATTTATAAACCAATCGCTAATTCTACTATAAGAATTAGCGATTTAGTCTAAAATGTTTAATTTTCTAGCATCAACAAATAAAATACCTGCAAAATATTTTTTATATCGTCCATTAGCGCTATAGTCCATTTTCGCTTATATTCCAAAGCTTAATTTCATGCAAGTTGTTAGAGATATATTCCAAAATGCAAATTTAATAAAATTTTTCCTAGACATGAAACGAGCAAAAAAATGCAACAAATGCAATATATTACGGAAGTTTTCTTCACAAAATGAAATTAATTGTGATTTCATATTTGAAAAAATTGAGGACAAAAGTACTGAATAACAAGTAAAGTTAAATCAGTCAAAAATAACCGATTATTTAAAATAATTTTTTAGCTCTTATAATAAAATAAATAAAAAATACTTATATACCACCTAGTCTAGAATACTGAAGTTCTAATTGTATTTGCTTTACATAGCGTCCACAACTGCGATTAACTCTGATATAATATGAGAGAGAACGTCGGCATAATAGCAGAACTAAATTGTCAAAACTTATCTTCCTGTCTTACAAGACGAACACGTATTTTTATTTTTCTTATAAGATTTAATTATGAGCAATTACTCATTGAGTAAACATGTATCATATCTCCAAAATTAGCCAATTTGTTTAACAACATTTATTGATAGATAACTTAAAAGTTCTTTAAAAAATATAAAAAATACATAAATTTTATAAAAAACAATGAATTTTAGTTATTTCTATACGAACACGTACATTCACTTATATATTTTCATGTAAAGGGTGTTTTTTTAAGCCCGATAGAACTTGAAATTGTAAAAAATAACACAAAAAATTAAATTGTAATCAAAATTTTTTTTTATTCGAAAGATCAATACGTGACATTAACATTTGAAAATGATTTCGGGCATATGGGCACCGCGGCTGTTCTTGACGAAGCGCATTCTGGACGTCCAATTTTGGGCCACTTTTTCGAGCACTGCTGGCCGTATGCCACGAATAACACAAACAATGCTGGCCTCCAAGGCGTCAATTGTTGCTGGTTTATCAGCATAAACCAGTGACTTCACGTAGCCCCACAGGAAATAATCGAGAGGTGTCAAATCGCACGACCTTGGAGGCCAATTGACAGGTCCATTTCTCGAAATCAACTTATCGCCAAATTTTGATTTCAATAAGTCGATGGTTGCGTTCGCCGTATGGCACGTAGCGCCATCCTGTTGAAACCACATCTCCTCCGGATCAATGTCATCCATATTTTCAAACAAAAAATCATTGATCATGGTGCGGTAACGATCTCCATTGACCGTAACGCGAGCTCCGGCCTCATTTTTGAAGAAATAAGGTCCGATGATGCCACCAGCGTGAAAACCGCACCAAACGGTGCATTTTTCTGGATGTAATGGAGTCTGTAGGGTCTCTTGTGGATTGGTCTCACTCCATATGCGGCAATTTTGCTTATTAACAAACCCGTTAAGCCAAAAATGCGCCTCATCGCTGAACACAATTTTGCGATAAAACAACGGGTCAGTTGCCAATTTGTAAATTTGGATAATTTCGTAGCGTTGTTCAAGCGTGAGTCTATTCATGATGATTTTTCAGAGTATACTGAAACAAATAAAAAAAAATGTTTCATCAAAATTTAATTTTTTGTGTTACTTTTTACAATTTAAAGTTCTATCTAGCTTAAAAAAACACCCTTTACATGTAAGTTTTTTGTCAGAGTATACTGAAACAAATAAAAAAAATGTTTCATCAAAATTTAATTTTTTGTGTTACTTTTTACAATTTAAAGTTCTATCTAGCTTAAAAAAAACACCCTTTACATGTAAGTTTTTTGACATTTCATATCATGAGATTGTTGTGATAAGATTTATTATAACAACGTTTTCATAATAATTATTATAACACTGCAATATCAATAATTTGAAGTTTACACATATGATAATTCTCTCTATGTTAGCAATCTTAATTGCAATATTATTAAATAAATAAATAAGTAACTTCTGAACGTATGTTTTATTTTTAGAGTTTATATAGTTAAAATAAATAATTATATGCAAATTCACATATAAGCCACAAAGTGGTTTATATAAAAATCTAGCTATAGTCCAATTCTCCTTATAGTCCACAAAATGCGTGCATTTGAAGCAGTGGACTATAAGCGAATTTCATTGTATTCATATACTATGTGGCGTAATTTTTGTCGGTTTTGACCGCACTTTTCCTTCTCGCATGACATTTAAAACGTCATTTCTATATGTACATTAATTTTTTCTTAAGCTTACGGAATACATACATACATGTATGTACTTAAGGGCCTTTCACACTATCATACAAGTCTTAAGATTTTCATTGGATTTTGTGTGAAAGAAATCTAACGAGATTTGTTGCGACTGTCAAAAAATCTAACGTACCAATACATTTTGTTTTCACACTATCAGATCTCAAATAAAATGAAAAATATGAGTAGAAAATAAACAAATTTTTAGCCTGTGTATGACAAAATACCATCAGATATCCCACACTATCGGCTGCGAAACAATCGGCTGGTCAATTTGCTTTTATGAAAATTCAACCCTGATCAAATGAAAAATTTTATCGTTTAGAAAAATTTCTAAAAATGGCAAAGTCTTATGGTATGTCAAATTTATTATCGTATTATTTGTCATTTTAATAACATTTTGCTTTCACACTATCCCACTTTCGCGTATTATTACAGTTTTTGACAAGTCTTAATACAAAGTATTATAATGTGAAAGACCCTTTATATGAAGAGTTATAACATATTACAAATCTGCTGTAGTCAATAAATGTCTTGGAACTCCGTACTAGCAAATTTCTTACTGAATTTCATTAAGTTTTTTTTACACGCTGTCCTGAATTTCCGTAAGGACCTCGTACCAGTCTTAATAGGACGAAAATGAAAAGTGTATAATTCTATACATGGTTCGGAAACCGTGATCATAAACTTTCCAGCAATTTTCACAGTTTATGCCTTCTTCGGTGCATGTTGACCTGGTAGAATCCATTGATTTGACTGCTGTTTCATATCTGGGCTGGAATCGTCACATCCGTTATCGTATTGGCAATCGAACGAAAGAAAATTACGTGATACGACAAATATGAACTGAATGACGTGAAAATGTCAAAGCCTACTTTCGTTATGTTTATTTTATACGTTCGTTATCAGTGTTAACAGAAAATGGACGCGTTCATAAGACGTAGCTGTTGAGCTCAACAGTTACGTCTTAGAAACGGCATGTTTAATGTAAACAATTGAAAAGAAATAAAAATGCTGCAAAAGAAATAATTTAAATTTGTTAATTAAATTAGTTTGGCTTATACTAAAAAGTATGGACAACACAGAATTTGCGATGAAGTTTTTCTTGGCAGAAATTCTCTAATTCAATGTAAAATCTGCACCACAAATTTAATTTTCACAACATAAAAATGCACAGCAAAATACTCCAATAAAATGATAAACCTGCGCCGATAGTAGTTCATATTTCAACGCTGAACCGGCACTGTGTTCAAAAAATCTTTAAACCTTATATGGAACTAAATATATACATATTTCAAATAAATAAACACCATAATAAAACGACGTACATATATTTAATGAAATTAGTATTTTAATTTTATTTCTTTATTTTCGTTACTTTATCGCATTTGTACCGCAGAATTCAACAAATTAATTTGTATTCGCCACCTAACAAAACGGCATTGCAATGGAATATAAAATCGCAGAAGTCTCTTGATCAGCTGTGGAGCTAAACACAACATGTTGACTAAATGTAGCGAAAAACTTTATGATGGAAAAAATGGCAGGAAATACTCAACTGTTGTGTGAAGCGGAACTACTCAACTCTGCGTTTCTAAGACAAACACTCAATGGTTGCACAACAGTTACGTCTTATGAACGCTACCAATATTATTATGCT
This sequence comes from Gymnocheta viridis, assembly GCA_956483585.1. NCBI lineage: Eukaryota > Metazoa > Arthropoda > Insecta > Diptera > Tachinidae > Gymnocheta > Gymnocheta viridis. Next base: position 14,924,763 of record OY101442.1, read on the forward strand.
AACAACAGCTTCACTAGCACTGAGTTCACTTTGCAAAATATAATGAGTGTAAGAAAGAATTGACCCTAGTTCGTTAAGTGTGGCATATAATTCCGAATAATTTCGATTTGTATTTAATTTGTTATGACAAGTTCTTGGATCATAATCATGTTAAGAAAATTTCATTTATTCGTAATATTTATAACCAATTTACATTTTGTATGAAATTTAAAAAGGTTTTATTTGCACTCGAACGCCTTTTTTGCTAACAGACGAGAGTTCGTAAAACTCTCACGATACGATCATTGAAATTTTAATCCCTATTTTTATAAAATACAGTAACGAGTGTTACGTTTACGGATGTGACGATTCGAGGAGCCCTGATTTTTAGTGTTAAGTTCAAACTTTATCAACAGCATCGTAACCGCGAAGAATTCATCAGCAAATATTATTCAGTCACGTGATTACGTTTATTTATGATTGTGTATAAACGCTCAATCATGTGCTATTTTGTTATCCACTGTATATATACAGTTTTAATTATTAAATTATTATAAGTATGTATACGTTCATAGTAGTTTTTCCATTATTAATTTGTTACTGTTTGCAAAGCAAGAACTATTTCATGTTGTTTTTTATGTCAAGGTCAATCAAGTAAAATAGAAAAAAGAATATTAAAGTAAAAATAAATACTTAAAAACAAAAACAATAAAAAATAATGTAGAAAAAAATAAGTGTATGTATGTATGCATTTATGTGTGCATTAAGTAGGTACTCCTCGTATAACATAAATTGTAGAAAAATATAAAACTAGCACAAATCAACATCACGCACACACACACAAGCATTAACACTAAATAGGTTTATATCTTCATGTATGTGTGTTTGTGTGTGCATACTGAACGTTTTAGTTAAAAATACTCGTAATACCTACAATTGCAAGCAATTCAAATTAGTACAATAGGAGTATTCATGATTTGATGTGTTTAAGATTGCAATTCTTGCAATTAATGGTCAGTTCTTTCTTATTTAAATGTTAGTTATCTTTTAAGTTCTATTTAAATAGGAAATTCCGTTTTTCAGTGCAAACTTTAAAGGAACAGAAATAACCCTGCAGGAAATGTCAATAGTGAAATTATACTGATTATCTATTGACGATGTCACCAGTACTACTGACAAATTATACCCCAAATAATGCTATGTACTATTGACATTTAACACAGGCTTGTCCTACAAAATCTACCAGTAGACTGCTTCAATACTGACTAGGTGGTTCTTGTGGGACCATATAGAGAAAATGTCAATAGTAAGATTGTACTGACTTACTATTGACGATATCACCATACTGTGAGAAATGTAGTAGTAAAACTATACTGATTCACTATAGGCGCTATCACCATCTGCACGAAATGTCAATATTAAAATTATACTTACGATGTCACCAATACTTTTTTATTTTAATTATTTAAAATGATAGTTAAAAGTAAAATAAGGTATAAAATATATTACAGTCTTCTTTGAGTTATACTTTTCTTATTGTTAAATAACATAAAAGGAACTTCGTTTCGTTTTAAATTAATGATTAGTTTTTAACCGTTAAACATTTTCTCTACCTACCAAAAGCAAAAGACAAAAAAAAAATTTGTTGACAGTGACACCAAAAAGACAGCATAATTGTAGACAAAAATATTGACATAGATACACTTAACCCCATGCTTGCTTCAGGGAATATCTAAAGGTACTTTTAAAGTTTAATTAAGTTATACACACTACCATACGTATTTAATAGCTTGTCGTTCTTTGGCGCCACAAAGTAAACAACAAATTTGGGGCCTTTGAAAAATTCACTTATTTTTGGCGAAAAATTTGGACTTCTTTTATCGATATTATTGTTTTAAAAGTTTTTTAAAACTGTTTTTAATGTTTTAAAACATTGCAGCAAACTATGCTATGTTCAGACTTTCATTATTAATTGCCACAATTTTTTTTATTGTGCAATTTCATTTAATGTTCTTACATCTCAATTTAGATTACTTAATTGGCATTTGAGACAAAGTAGTTGCGGCTCTACAAACAATACAAAATTTTTTTTGTAAAAAATATCTTATGAGCTGTCAAAACAAATATAAATCCAGATGGCACCGCCAGCACAGATGAATCTTAAAAAAAATGTCAAACACGATATAACATGGAACATGAACACAACAAAAAAAAATTTACGCAATTGCATTGTACCCAGGTTAGTGTGCTGTTCTAGTGATGCCACCTGGTTTATCTGGCTTGTATAGAATTGTTTCTGCTCAGTGAACACAATTCTCAGTAAATATACTTGTGATAAGGATTGCATTTCGAATGTTATTCAATTAGTGATGCAATCAACAAGTAATTGCTCAATTTATTAATTGACTCATAAGTATGGTAAATTAAGCTCAATTACGGCCTTAATTGTGTAAAATTTGGTAATTGCACAATTAAGGTGTACGTCTAAACAGCGTATTTTTATCATTTTTGCCTGAAAAAGAATCCACTTTTGAAATATTACTTTATTTTTGTTCAACAGCTGTTTTTTTTTTCTTTGTCAAAATGATCGATGCTGCCATATTCTTATAGTATTTAAATAAGAACACTCATTTAGGAGTGAAAAACTGATGCTGTGTTTAAATGCAACTTAAATTTAAATGAAAATTTATCTAAATGGCTAAACAAATACAAAAATTGCTCATAAGGCACTTGAGTAACAGCTAATGTTTCCTGTTTTATTTATTTGCAAAAGAGTTGCAAACGTCGCATACATGCACATTGCAACTTTGTATGTTTTGCTGTTGGATTGCAAAAAATGCTTGGATGTCTTGCATTTGCACTTTCGCTAAACCATTTACAGCAAACACTGAACCCCGCTGATGCTTTTGAAATGGCGTACTGTGCAGAAGAATATTTATAGTTAAATTGTGCATACATACCGGTGTTGCCAGAAATAGCTAAATATTGAACAAAAAGTGGTTAAAAAAAATCACTAAAAAAATGGCTAAATATAATTGAATGCAAAAATTGTGAGTATTGAACGAAAATTAAGAAAACAATTCACATTTTATTTTTTTTTACAATAAATTTAAAATTAAACTTGATTTTAAAATCAGATAATAAATAAATAATTTACCAAATGTATTAAATTTTTCGAGATATTCATTCAATTAATTTTAAAAAATTTTGTGATTTGTTGTGAGTTATAAGTTTTGACACGCACTGGAAGTTAGAACTTCAACGAAATTGTTATTTTTTTCAATAATTTACTTTACAAGTATTTTTTATTCAATTGATCAAATCGGATGAAGATTAGTAAATATAGTTTGTTTCATAAATTGGTTTTAACAAGATTAGTTTCCATCAAAATTTCAGCAATTGACTATGTGAAAGAGATATAGGAACTTTAAAATATATTTTATTTGGGTATATCCCAATGAAAAATGTTCGCTGAAAAAGCAAGTGTTCGGGGTGCGAGGTTTCGTTCTATATATTTCGTTTCGTATTTGTCAGATAAAACTTTTGCTTCGCATTGCGTTACAGATTCGCTTTAATATCTAAGATGAAATGTACTTTTAATGCAACGTGAAGCGAAAAGTTAGTCAGTCAACGTTGAAGTTTTTTAAGAGCACAATTAGAAGCAATTCCAATAAATCGTCCAATAACATTTTTAACTTTGGTTTTTATAACAAATAATAAAATGTAAAAATTACCAACCACTTTTATGGATAAACAAACAATGTGTGAGTGTTGTCAAAGTTGATTTACACTTTAAAAATGTTAAATAGGAAAAAAGTGGCTAAAAATAGTCAAATAAAAATTGCTAATTTAACATTTTTCTGGCTAAACATAATGAATTAACAATGGATAAATTTAGCCAGAAAATGGCTTAATTGGCAACACTGATACATACTTCTACTATTATTATCTTTTGTTTTGCAATTGATTGTCATAATGAATACTTCCATTCGTACAAAGTTACATGCATTTGTATACACATACATACATAAATATGTATATATGTGTGTATGTACGTACATACATATATCTATCGTATGTTCATATATTTATATACATATGTAGTGTGTAAAGAAATATGTTAATCCTTAATGTGGCTGTTAATACAAAAGCTCAATATGTATGTGGTTTATTTGTGTGTATGAAATAGAACAGATAAATAAGGCCGCAAATTTCTATAATATTCCAGCGCTGAAAATAAGTACTAAGCAGGCCTTCTGGAAGCCTTTATTTATCAGACACAACACCTTATTACCCCATTCCATACTCATACAATTTTTACACACGATGGCCTAAGCCAAGGCCTTCTGCGTTCCCTTCCTCAACAGGCCTGGTAGGAGGCCTTCTTCAGCAGTCCTGATTGGAGCCATTCTTCAATAGGCCAGATAACGGCCTTCCTTTGTGGCCTTATTTGGTAAATTATTAATATGAATTTGTTTATCAATTTAGAATATTTTCTTTTTTGTAACTTTCGGTCGTAGAAAGGGCGGGCTCTAGCCTGATGACGCGCAGTGTGTGTACAATTATTAACATCAATTTTGTTGAACTTTTCAAAACAGATATGTATATTCATCTTTTACAATGTATTAAAATATTTTTAAATACAGACGACGAATTTCATTATAAAGTAAATGAATTTCTATATAAAAATAAAACATCGTTGCAATTTAATGGGTGAAAGTAAACAGTGTTGCAGCGGTTAACTTCTTTTCACACTTTTAATGCAGTAAAGAAGAATATACATACATATGTATGTATGTAGTTTAGTTAACAAGAATCTCAAGTAATAGACTAAAGGTGCAAAATATCATATAATATAGTAAACAAATCTTTTTTTAGCTAAAAAATTTTTTAATCTTTTTGGCACCTCAAATAACTTGAAAAATAAGATAAATCTTCACATATGGTAACACTGATTCATCTACAATTATTTCCTCTAAGCAAATTATACATACATACATATATGTATGTATGTATATATACATGTGTATATACTATATATATATACTATATAAAAATGTATATACTATATAAAAATATGAATTCATTAGTTTTTTATCAATGGAATACTTGACCTTGAGTATTCGTTGTTTAGTTTATAATTTATTATTACCCAGCAAAAATTTTGCTGGCTAAGTAATAAACTAAAAAGCTAATAAATATAGTAGGTATATGAAGTACATACATACACATTTTTCACTACTTCTACTTTTACATTTATTACAACATGGCGATGTCATTGGAGGCAAATAAAACTTGACTTTTATTTTTTCGGTCAAATATAAAATTTAAAATTTGGCTTTAATTTTTACAGTCAAAAATATCAGTTAAAATATTTTTTAATGAAAACGGAAAAGTATAACTTTTAGCTTTTATTTTTGATATCGATTAAATTTTAACTTTTATTTCTGATAAAAAAAATATCAGTAAAATTTTAACCTTAATTTTTGGTGGAAAAAACGTCAGCCAAAAAATAGCTGTAAGAAAAAAAAATATTTTAAGATTATTATTCCAAATTGAAATATCGAAAATAACTAGTATATTCGATCTCCGGTTAGAACTCATTGAATACACAATAACAAGTAAATGTCTGCTGTCAGTTAGTCAGTATTTAACTCGTGCTTTTGAAGGAATTGTTGTGTTTGATGTCAAGTGTTTTACACACTGGTCTATTGCACAGCCACATATTTAATTAACCGCTAAAAACTTGTTTTCATGAACACAGACACATAATAGAAATAACATACGCTTTCGTCACGAGCTGAACTGCCGACCATCAATTATAATGTACACATTTCAAATCGGTCGACTTCGCAGAATTAAAATATCCAAAAATGTATTCTGTACTTCGGACGATGTAGTGAAATGGGAATTGAAGCTCAGATGAAGTCGTAAATTTCGAAAAACCGTAAAAAAAACGTTAATTAAAATCGCGTGATTTGAAATCGATCGATTTCCATCACATACCGGATAGATTAATGGCCAGTTTATGACTTTGTATTTACATGTTATTTATCTTTAAGTTCTATTTAAATACGAAATTAAGTTTTGCAGTACAAACTTAAATGAAACTTAAATAATATTTAAATGACCAACCATGCTGATTTAAGTTCTATTTAAGTTGTGCACACGCACATATACAAACATATTCGCGCAACAAAGTAAACAAAAAAATGTGCGGCCATTGAAAAATCAACATCTTTTGGCGTGAAATTTGGACTTCTTTTATTAATATAATTCTATTATATCTTTTTTCTTAATTCTTTTACACTTTTAAAACATTGCACCAAGCTATTATTGTTGTGATTTTCAGCCTGGAAAAGAAACCACATTAGAAATTTTTCTTTAATTTTGTTAAACAGCTGTTTTTCCGAAATATTGAGAGAATTTCATAATGCCGCCACATTTTTATCGTAATTAAATACAAACAATAATTTAACACTGAAAAACTGAAACTGTATTTAAATGCAACTTAAATTTAAATAAAAATCAACTAAATGCGTATTTAAATATAAAGTCATAAACTGGCCATAAGTCTCACAAGCATCTGACCGGACTTTTACTTACAAAATTACAAAGTTGAATTTTCAATACCACCCTAATGTACATACATATGTACTTACATACAGATGTAAATAAACTAATTAAACTAAAAATTTATGTCTGTATTAAATATTTTGTTTTTCTGTGATTATTCTATTAGTAACTTTTGTAATGTGGCTGGTTTTGTTTACATAAACGCTTAAGTAGCAATTTGTGCGACCATGAATAAATTGCACAATAAATGAAATAAAATAATGTATGTATGTATATATTGCTTAATTTAAAAGATATTTATTAAAGTAATTTCAATGTCGTATATTAAATCATTAGAAATTAATTTAAAAAAAAAACTATTAAAACAAAATATTTTAGTCTGAAGTTTTTTAATCGTATGGTTGGCTAAACATATGTGTGGGGAAAGAGGCGTAGTAAATAGAGCTCCATCTAATATATGTATCACTTTGTCCTTAAAAAGTTTTTTGATTAGCGATTTTTGTAAATCTGGATCCAACCATAACATTTTTATCCAGGCACATTTTTTTCTTCTTGAGAGAGAAATGATTTTATTCGGACACTCAAATTGAATTTCTTTTCTTTTAATTTTTGTCCGGACAAAGTTGAACAAAGTTGCCTTATTGTAGTGTTTCAAAAGCGGTTTTACATCAATTCTTTTAACTTTTAGTTTTTTTTATAAATGTCCTTGGGAGTAATTTATTATTTAGTTCATTAGCTTTAACAAAAGCACTTTTTTTATAATTTTGTCATATATACAGTAGTTTTTCGATTTAACAAACATTTTACTGAGTTTCTTATATTACAAACAAAAATTTCATTGTGTACTCCGTTTAACGAACAAATGTAAAGCAGAACTACGAACAAAACAAAAATGATGAAGAAGAGCTGAAATTGAAATTCTAGAACGCGAAATAAAACACGGAGATGTCATTAACCACTTCGAAATTTGTATTAAAATGGGCTCAGCAAAACAATATTACAAAGTAGCACAAATTTAATGCTTTTGAAAGAGATCTTTTCTTGAAGATCCATTACAAAACGGAAATCCATTAAAAAAAACAAATTGTTCTTAATAACTTTTGTAACTTTTTTTAATAAATTTTTTTTTGTATTACAGTGTTTTTATGGATTTTTCCTTTTCTTATATATATTCCTCCTTATTCCGTAACTATTTGTCAACGTCAGATTAAGGCAACGCCAAAAACTTCTATTAACAGCCTCTTACTGTTCTCTAAGTCCTAGAAAATGGCAGTAGAATATTAAAAATAGTCAACTGTTGTCGATAGCGGGTGCAGAAGAGCTTAATTTTTTATGTTGCCTTGATGTGATATTAACAAATAGTTACGGAATGAGGGGGACTATTAACGAAATATTTATTTTAAACTACTGTAATTTCAATAAAATATTTAAAAGAGCATTACGTATACATATTAAAAGTTTTGAATAAAATAGACGGACGACGCTATTCATTTTTAATCTAGTGCTTGATATAACGAATAATTCACTTTAACGAACAATTAGGTTCGTTAAATCAGATGAATACTGTATTTCATATGATTGTCTTCATATTCCTGAAATTTTTTTTCAAATGAGTGAAATAATGCGTTGCATAAAACTCTTAGTCAAGAAAATGTTGTCCGGACAAATGGTGTGCGACCGAACGCACTTTTTCAGACCGAACCCTAACCTGGACGTAGATTTTCCAGACCGAACTCAAAGCCAAACTTTATTTTCTTATTGTATATAAACAATTTCAATTTTTGTGATTTATTTACGTGCCTATTTAATAAAAGCAAAACTAATACATATAAAAATAATTTATTTTGACAACGTTGCAATTTTTGTACTTTAATATTTTACTGTGTTGCATTTTTGCGCATCTTTGCTGATATACAAAAATACTTACAAGAAATATATAAATTTTCCGAACACCGAACATCAGGCAAACTCCGACACCGAACATTAGCCAAACTCCGACACCGAATGCAAACGTTCGGTCGCACACTAGATTTTAGTATTTATTAATAAAATTGTTTAATCAGCTTATTATTTTATATAAAAAAATTTCTTTGTGTAATATTCAGACACCGTAACTGCTATAAGTTTTATGAAAATAAAAATTAATTTTAAATTGTAAATATTCTTTTAGATTTTTATTATATTGCTGGGAAAGTAGAAATTATCGTTACTTAAAGTACATGCTTCAGAATTATTTTGAATAATCGACCTTTAAGAATAGAGAAAGTTTACTTTGGCAAAGTCTTTTCAATTTTCTTTTAAACTTTGTTTCGCTTCTCCACACGCAAAGTTTACTTTGAAAAATTTTGTGTTCGTTTGTTGGATGAACATGCAAACCAAATACGAGCATATGTAAACGACGAATGAAGTAGAAAGCAACTTTGCGAGTACAGCAAAGTGTGTACTCACCCCCTTTCTTCTTTCCCTTATTACCATCAATCACAAGACTTTGCAAAGTAAACTTTGACCGTGGAAAATGGCTCATATTTCGAAATGTTTCCATTACATTGTCACCCACTGTATGTACTTACACACATACATACATACATATGTATGTAATGTGTGCCTATAACTTTAAAATTTATATTTATTTCACTTTAAATATGTGAAAGCGAAATAATCAAAAGTAGTTTTATAATTTTTTTTAGAATTTGTCCCTATTGTTATACAATACTCTTCGCTTTATTTTTGAATTTCTTAATATTACTTTATATAATTTTTGTTAAACCTTTTTTCCTTATTCTATTTCTTTTACAGGCACGTGTGCCCTTTCGTCAAAAAAAAAAAGAAAACCAAAAAATTAATACAATATTTCGTGGTGCACAAAACAGCAGAAAGAGGAAGTTAAAGAAAAGTCAAAATCGAGTTATGTAACGTAGTACGTAACGTAGAAGAATTTGTTATATATAACAAAAAAAAAAACAAGAAAAGAGAGTCATTGTAAAAACCGATGAAAATGTTGTATCTTTTCGAAAATGTATCGTTATCTTAACATACAATTAAAAAGGACAAAATTGCGCAATTATCATCAGTTATTGTTATATTTTGTTACAATTCTTAACGTAAATGCAAAAATAAATCAAACGTATAACGTATTAAACACAAGATTGAACGGAACCAAATCGAAGAGTTTATTAATAATATATTTACATAGCATTTGTGACGAAGTTTTTAACTCTCAAAAGCTGTTTAAATTATAACGTTAAACAATCAAACACTCTCTCAACACACTAACTACTGATATATATGTATATAAATATGTATATATAGATGTATGTAATACAACACAAAATCAACCAGACGACACATACTGTAATATTAACAAGAAAACCGTAATCTTACAATTTCAATACTTGACTGATTGATTGAAAAAATAACATTTTTGAGAAAACACTGAAAGAAACGGAAGATAAAAACTAAATCCTTTCCTGCCATTACGTTAAAACTGAATTATTTTATTTATTTATATCAATCACATTACCTTATGTGTTATTTTTGCAACATTTATTTAAATTTTATTTAAAACATTAAATCATAAAAAAATCATTAAAAAAATTATAAATAAAAAAAACAACTGCCTTTACAACCCAAACAAAAAAGAAGATTAAAAAAAACACAAACAACAACAAACACCCACCGAATAAATCTGGCATCATTTTATAAGTAGTCCAACAACTACTAAGAAACTTCGAACTACCACAATCACCATTGTCGCTTCACTACACCAAAGGATAACAACAACAGCAACAGCAACAAAATTAAACGAAAAGAGAATTAAACAAGAGATAAAACTAGAAAAGGAGAGAGAAAGAGAAAAAGAGTAAAACAAATAGAGCAATTAAAGGATCATCATTTCTTTTAAAACTGTTAAAGGATCTTCTTGTGCCTGCATGCTACTAGTGTATCTTTTTATCTATTTCGCTGGGCAGCTGGAATTGTTTTAGTGTGAGCGTGTGGGACTCGATTCAGTATAAAAATCCCCACTTTGCAAGAGTGGTTATTTTTTTCAAAATATGGCAACACCTCAAGTCAAGGACTTGGTGTTGCGTTCGCCAGCTGGTTCATCAGAGGTATTAACATTTACGTGGCCCTTACAAGTGGGCACCGGCCAAGATAGACACGACAATGGCATTGATATCATTGATACCATTAAATTTGTTTGTGATGAACTGCCAAGCATCTCATCGGCATTCGAAGAGATCAAACTTAATTATATAGACACTGCCTGTTATAAGACTATGACAAATCTTGTCGATCGTTTCAATAAAGCCGTGGATAGTATTGTTGCATTGGTAAGTATTCTAAATTGTTATTTTCTCCCGTAATCATTTTACTTTAGATTTATTCATGTCGCGCTCCTTTATTGCAACATAGTTATATCTACATAAAAAAAACGTAATATTTGAGTTAAGAATGCAGAATTATTCGTCGTATCGTTCTTCATATTTGTTTATTTTTCCATTGAAATGTGAGTAAATTGAAAACATTAAAGTCATTTTCTGATGAACGAGTTTTTTGAGATATGACTACGGTGCAATAAACGAGCGATGTGTGTATGCTGTGTTATAAACAATGCATGTGTGTATGTGCGAAATCCTTCTTGTATGACTTAGAAAAGCTCTTTCGAAGGTTTTTTTTAACGTTACCAACATTTCATTGTGTTCCTTTGTAAAATATTTAAAACAATCATTTATTCCTTTTGGCATCCATACTAGTAGCTTCTCGAAACGTTTGCAAATTGTAAACCAAGGCTTAATGAATGTTCTTGTACACTGAGTAGCTCCCTCACAAATCGCTTCGTGGTATTATTTTAACGTCTTGTTAAATTGCAACCGTAGCACCGTAGCACCTACATTTCATGTACTTCCTCCTTCCTCAGTTTATTAATTAATCTCTGCAGCTTATAAATTTAAATCAACAACTCATACCTTACACGAAAATTGCGAATTGTGGATGCCAAAGCTTAAACAATGGATGGACAATGGACGTAACTTTTTTACTTACATTCAAACAAAAAATAATTACTTATATGTATTTGCACTTCTAACACGATTGCATTTTTGCTTAACTCAAATTGAATATATTACGTTCCTTGTTTTGCAACACCAAAACTTCTACAGCTTAAGAAAATATTAATTTGTCACTCCTAAAGAAAATCACTGAGAAAGAAATTAAAACCTTTTTAAAAAGTTCCTTTTCTGAACGTAATTTTACACTGTCACTTTCATAGTTTTTGTTTTACAATAAAGTCCTGTCACAAAAACTTCACATACATACATACGTACATATGTATGTACCCTGCAAGAAATGTCAATAGTGAAACTATACTGACTTATTATTGACACAGTCAGCAGTACTAGTGAATTATAATTGTTATATAATATAATAATGCTATTTACTATAGACATCTAACATGTGCGTGTCATTTAAAATCCACTACTGACGTTTTATACTATTGACTAGGTAGTTCTTTTGGGACCATATGTAGACATTGGAACCAGTGATTCACTAGTAAGTTTTAATAATTCTAGTCTAAAATTTGGGTACTTTTCTGAAGTAGATGTCAATAATAAAAATGTAAATTTTATTAACTTTTGGAGTTTAATTTTAAAAATAAAAGACTAAAAGGCGCTAATTCATGACAGTCGTTAGAAATATGTATATAGGTACTAAAAATAAGGTACCAATTCATTTCAGTCTTTTTAAAATTTTCTTATAGTGACAATGACGCCAAATAGTCACCAAAATAGTAGACAGAAGTGGTGATTTGGGGACACATGCCCCCAGGTTTCCTTCAGTGTACATACGTATGTATGCACGTAAATACCTTAACTTCAACTTTTGAACCCTCACAACGAATGGATCTTGTTTTTGTTCTTAAAGTATTATCAAAATTTATTTTAATATTTATTTTACTTAAATGTATTCAAAATACCATTTCTGTACTGTTGACCAAGAGGGCCGACCATAAAATCCAAATAAACTGATTAGTTGTTTAATTAAAACTGTTCACGCAATGTAATAGTATATACATAGAATTCACAATGACAAGATATTTTATGATATTGTTAGCATAGGTCTGTTCATGTGTATATTTACTTACACTATGTTTTACATTGTTTATTCTTACTTATGTACATACATATGTATGAGTAATTACAATACCTTTTTCACAACAATTTCCATTTTTGGATTGTACTGTGAAATTCCTTTCGGACGATCTTGTGTTCTATGAGATCTGTATATGCTGAGATGGGCATCGCTCACGTGATTAGCGTGAATAATCGTGATTAGTTTTTTGTTTAAATCAAGTGAGCGTACATGAGTAAAATTGTTTTATAGTGAGCGTGCATGAGCGTATTTGGCATACTTTAATTTATACCTATTTTTAAAAACTTAAAAGTTTGACGACGCATGTACTCGTACTTCTGTGTGTCTTTTTATCTGTGTAAATGATAATTTTATTTTGCGAGTGTTTTTTAGCTATCTGAAAATCTGTTCAGCCGCTTGGGCGGCACGATGCCACAATAGCAGATGTCGTGGGTTTTTAAAAAATAATATTTGTTTTTCTCTCTATTTTTAGGAAAAAGGAACATCACTGCCCGCTGAGCGTTTAAATAAATTCGCTCATCCCAGTCTTTTAAGACATATTTTACAACTAGTTTACAATGCTGCCGTACTCGATCCCGATAAACTGAATAATTATGAACCATTTTCACCGGAGGTTTACGGTGAAACCTCTTATGAGCTGGTACAACAAATGATCAAACACGTAAATGTGACAAACGATGATACATTCATTGATTTGGGTTCGGGTGTGGGTCAAGTTGTTTTACAAATGGCCGGTTCGTTTCCTTTAAAATCTTGTATAGGTATCGAAAAAGCCGATACGCCAGCTCGTTATGCCGAACGTATGGACATGTTTTTTCGTCAGTTTATGGCTTGGTTTGGCAAACGTTATTGTGAATACAAATTATTAAAGGGAGATTTTCTGGTCGATGAACATCGTGAAAAGATTACCAGCTCATCATTGGTGTTTGTAAATAACTTTGCTTTCGGTCCAAATGTGGATCATCAGTTGAAAGAAAGATTTGCCGATTTGCGAGATGGTGCCCGCGTGGTGTCCTCTAAATCTTTTTGCCCTTTAAATTTTAGAATAACTGATAGGTAAGTTACACTCTTTTTTTATTAATATTTAATTATATAAGTCAAGTGGATGTTGTTCCTTTCTTTTTCAGAAATTTAAGTGATATTGGTACGATAATGCACGTCAGCGAGATACCGCCGTTGAAAGGTTCAGTTTCATGGACCTGTAAACCAGTTTCGTATTATCTCCATGTCATCGATCGCACGATTCTAGAACGTTATTTTCAACGTCTCAAAACTCAAAAAGGTGCTGAAAACGATCACCATGCGGGTAAGTCAAACCTGCAATATCTCCAAAACCCAAATCAAACACAGCACTCGAATATCACATACTATATAAAAAGGGTCGTAGAGCTTTATCTAAAATACACCAGAAAGCCCAGCATTGTAAGAAGCATAAAAGGATTTACAAGAAAAAAAACAAAACAAATCTCTCTATTTATATATACATACATACAAATATATGTAGTATATAACCAGAATTATAGATAGAGTTAATAAAATCCAAACAAAAGCTGACTTCTCTGATTAAAATGTATGAAGTTAAATTGGTTAACTATAAAACGCTCTCTGCTGCATCATCGAAATGCTCATCGTCATTTTTTTAATTTACTATTTTTATAAATTTTTTTAAATTTTACAATTTTTTCTTTTTCTCTTTATTTGTACGTTTTAATAATTTTTAATTTTTGGTTTACCCTAAATTAAACATATAAAACATACATACGAGTATGTACATATGTATATATTTATGTATGTACCGACATACATGCATATATATTTTTATTTTTTGTGTACAATAAATATGTTGGAAATATTTTTTCTTATTTCGCTCTGTCTTCCGCAGGTGGGACTACACGCACTACCCGCGATCGTGCCAAACGTGAAGCCAACAATCAAGCTTTATCAAATTCACAAAATTCCAACTCTAACTCCAACTCCAACTCCAACTCCAACTCGAATATAACACGTACAAATTCGCCAGCTGCACATGTTAACATTACAACGATTACCAAAACTAGACAACAACAGCAGCAGCAACAACAACAACAACGCACTATGGAAGTTGAAACTTCAACGGAAAGTGATGGTGATGCCAATACCACTAATGGCAACAGCAATTGCAGTGGGGGTCCCACAGTAACACGTAAAGTTTGGTCAGATTGGGGCAGTTCCAAGGGTGGCAAAAGCTCACAAACCGATGAAGAGGAAAATAATAATTTTATAACAACAATTTCACGCACTGCTCGAACAGCTGCGCAAAAGAAACACAAGAAACTTACACGGAAAGCAGCCATAGCAAATAAAAGTGCTGCAGCAGCCGCCCAAAGGGAAGCAGCAGCGAAAGAAAGAGCCGAAGCTGCTCAAGCATCGAAAGATAACTCTTCCAAAGAAGATTTCGGTGGCAATTCTACCGGCGGTGGTTCTACGGCGACTAAAGGTCGCAAAGGCCGTTTAAAAAAGGGTGCAAGAGGCAGAAAAAATCTGAAAATTGCTGGTTTGGATGTGCTGCATCAAGAAACTTTACTTTCTACATCCCTGGAAGTTATGAGCAAAAAACTACCACCTGCGCCCGGTACCATAGATCAGCAATTAACTTCGCTGTTAACTGAAAATATGGATCATTCTGAATTAGAAATACCTGCGTCTCCTCAAGACACCCCTTATGCTTTGCAAATTCTATTGGACGTTTTTCGTTCCCAATATATGGCTATGATCGACCAAATGAAATCCAAGTCCTTCATACCCACTATCAAGAGACAAATACAACAGGAACAGGAGCGAAAGCAACGCATAAAAAATCGAGCTTCCCAATTGGACAAGCAAATCAAAGTGCTAATAGATGATAGCGTGGCTTTATTGAAAATACGTATGAATGAATTGGGCATAAACGTATCGTCGCCAAATGATCTTATAGCCAAAGCAAAGGAAATTGTTGGACGTCATAAAGAGCTACAGGGAGTAGCGAAGAAAATCCAATCTCAAGTGACAGCCTGTGAACTGGAGCAAAAGCGTATACTGAAAAAACATCTGCACCAATTGCCAGAATACCAGCGTTTATATGGGATCAATGGTAAAACCAAAATGCATGATTTATCGGTATGTGAATTATCGGAGGCTTCTGCACATGAATTGGTTCTCAAGGAAATTGCCAATACTCTAACCCAACGCAAAAAGTTGGTTGCCCAAGTATCCAACATAGAAAAAGAGGCGAATAGTTTGGAAAAGTCAGTGGAAGAAAGAAGAACTGCCGCCGCTCTCATGGCCCAGGGCACCAATATCATATTAGCCACTCCAGCAGCTTCAACTGCGAATAACAATAATATCTCTAATCAACCCTTGCAACTCACAACCAATCATAATCACTTAAATGCTCTAACAATTAATCATGCAACCTCTGCGGCAAATCTAGCTAATTCATCTTGTTCTTTGACGTTAAATCCAACAAACAATATCAATTCTTCTACCTCTTTAGTGCCAAATACTAATATCAATAATAGTGCTACACAACCGTCTATTACAGTAACGAAAACGTCTAGCAAAGCGGTAAGACGAAATAGAGATCACCGGTCTCGTTCCCAGGAATGGCCGGATGTACCAGACGTGGGCAAGATAGAAGAGAGTAATCCAGAAGTGTTGGCACAAAAGATTTTAGAAACTGGACGCAAAATAGAAGCAGGCAAGTTGACTTCAAACTCTAACTCAAACTCCTCTAAACATCAACATCAAAACATTGCCAACAATCACCATCATCAGTTGCAACACCTGCAAACGCAGCAGCAACATCATCTAATAAACCAAAATCACCACCATATACAACAACATATTCCGCAACATCATCCCGAAGATAAACCCTATAGAAGTAAATATCATCAATCAAATCATGCACACCACCATCAGCAACGTTCAACAAGTAATGAACATTTATCTTCTCTAGGTGGTTATGGTGGCGTGCAACAAGATCCCAGCACCTTAATGCCTGCTCCCAAACAAAGGGATAACAATTTGTTAAACGCGGTCACATCTATAAGACCGATAAACAATACAAATGCTATGACCAGTAGCATTTTGCCCAAATGTGAATTACCTGGGATGCGAAAATCGAATAACAGCAATGTTCCGGTTGTAAGTATACAAGAATCCCCCAAAGTGGCCAATTTCGAAGATAGACTTAAGAGTATTATAACATCAGCTCTTAACGAGGATCAAGAGCAACGAAAAGCTCAACAGGTGGTGAACCAAGTACAAGTGGAGGTTTCTCCGTCACCACAACAACAGCCTGTATCAAAACGTAGCAAACACTCCAATATTAGCACACCAAACAATAACCTCCATGCGGGATCCTCAAATACTCATAATTCATTAAGCAGCATTATTAATGTGGCCACCCATGGTATGACACATCTTAATGCTACCACCACTATATCCCCCATAACACCAGCCTTACCACCTCCTCAGCCGCCACCAACACATGGTTCTAGTGCTGGAGGTAGCATTAGTAAATATGGTTCCAGCAAAGCCATGCTATTGCAACCTCTCAATTCTTCAATGACTTCCTCACAGACAGTCAACTCCTCCTCAACGAAATCTTCAAAATATCATCAATCCCACAATCCTAGTCTCAGTAATCCACACAATCAACATATAAATAATATTTATGGAACGGCTGAGCACAATTTGCACAGGCGACGCAGTTCAGTGTCAGCGGCTAATTATGAACAATTTATTGCCAATCAACAACGTGAACGTGAACGAGAACGTGAACATCAACTACAACAGCAGCAGCAGCATATGATGAATATGGGGCAACATAACCCACATAATTTGTCATTGGAATTTAAACAACCCCCTTTAAATATTGAAAGTCATATGCTTCAGCAACGTTCAAGTAGTCGTGAACTGTTAATGGAGGACCCGCCACCACCCGCACGCTCATCTTCGGCTAATTCGGATTCCGCTTTGCAATACTATCCACCTACCCGAGACCGCTTAATTTCTATGGAAAGAAGCAGCAGCAGAGAATCGGCGATATCTCAACATCATACATCGGGGCATTTAATAAACCCGCAGCAACAGCAACAACCCCCCAGTCGGCCAAGTTCAAATTCGTCACAACCAGATTACACCCAAGTTTCTCCGGCTAAAATGGCCTTAAGACGTCATTTGTCTCAAGAAAAGCTAAATCAGATCCTACCCGGTTCGGCTGGCTCGGGAGGCAATTCGCTACCTCCTATGTCCTCCACCAAAACAATTGGGGACTTAGTCAATGGTGAAATTGAAAGAACTTTGGAAATAACCCATCAGTCAATAATAAATGCTGCCGTTAATATGTCAACTGTAGGCTCAGCTTCAGGTGAACGTAATCCATACCTTCTGGAACGAAGCCTCTACAATAATGACAGAGAACGTGAACGTTCTACCGATAGAGAACGCGAAAGAGAAAAAGAGCGTGAAAGGGAAAGGGATAGAGAAAAAGAAAGGGAACGCGAAAGAGAACTTTTAATTATTAATAATCATGCTCAACGACCTGAACGAGTTCATGTTAAGGTGACAGATGATGTAGCAAATCCAGCTAGTAATTACTCGGACATCTCGCCGAGAACAACGTCTCAATCTGCACATTCAGGTCGTAAATCCCCTTATGCCCACAATTTAGCCACATTGGCAAACGTTGCATATCAGCATAAAACAATACCGCCAGCAAATTCAACGACAAATAATCATCATCATCAGCAGCAGCAGCAGCAGCAGCAACAACAACACAATACAGCATCATCTTCATCGTCCTCGAATTCTACATTACGTAATTTTAATGCAAGCAGCAACAATAATAACAGCCAACGTGATAGAGATTTAAATAATATATCATATCACTTACCGTCATCGTCAACTGTGGCTGGTAAAAATTCAGTAGCCAATTCAAACTCCAATCCCGCTTCATCCTCAACAAATCGTGATTATCAACCTGTGGCCTTGCCCCGAGCTGAAATGAAACCCTGTATAGAGGCCTATTTTCATGATGATCATCCACCACAGCCACAGCCACAACAACAACATTTGGCTTCATCACACAGCCACAAATCTAGTAAAGAAAGACATTCATCGCGTAATAATCGCTTGAATGGTACAAATCCTCCTCTAGAAGGTAAGTATATAAGTTATTGCCGCGGATGCGTAAGAATGTCATTGTTTAGTAAAAAGAGAAGAAAGCTACTCTTTTATATACATACATACATAATTCCACTTCAACTTAGGGTCACTATTTGGGATCAAGATTAAACTTATTAACATAATTCACTATCAATTAAATTTAATATTTATGAATAGTTGCTTAGTTAAACCTTACAATATTAGCTGCGTTCGAATACTTTTAGAGTAAAATGCAGTAAATGAGTAATTACTGAGTAAACTGAAAAATTTACTCTCAAAAAAATCTGTTGCCCAAAAAATAACGCGAACGGAAAAATTTTAAAAATTAGTAAGATTAAGGAAACAGGTGATTGCAAATCAATATACTATTGAAATATATTTACACTTTCGACTACTCAACACTTTTTGTTGTTGGTAAACGATGCACTATTTATCATAACACGAATATATTAAGAAAATATAAACAAATTATTTTCTATAATCGTTTCTATGTGTTTATTTGCATTTTATTTGATTTTCCTAATTTGTGTCTGATTAAATTTTTTCAAAAGTATTTGATTATTTGTTTTTGCTATTGACTACCTTAAAAGCAAGTGCAGTACTAAGTAATGGTTTCTACAGCATTGCTTTCCTTTTCAACCTTTTCAAAGGCATATACATACATGTTTAACGAACGAATAATAGTTTAAAAATAATTGTTCACCTATTATTTTTTATTATTTTGTTTTTTTTTTTCTTTTTTTAAATAATTTTTTTCACAAATTGCATACTTTTTAATTTTTTACTTTTGTTTGTTTACTTTTTGCATAATATGTTTTTCTGTTTTACTACAAGGAATTTCTGAACCGTCACTTTGCGCTCTCAATTTGTGTTCTCATTTACTGTAACTTGAGTAAACGAACGCAATTTAGTAAAATACAATAAAGTTCAGTACAAATTTGTAAAAACTTTTGGGTACTCGAACACACTTAATGTTGTCAAACATTATTTACAAGTGAAATATTTTTGAGCGTTAAAGGAAATTTGTACATATGTACATAAATATGTACATAAATAAAATTAAGACAAAGTTAAAAAAATGTTTGGAGATATTGATGTAAAAAGATCAGCGAATATTGCATGTGTATGTTGACAGTTTTAATGTAAAATTAAACAATTAAAAAAATTAAAGCATTTTTAGAAAATACAAAGGTTAATGTTAATTTAATGTCAGATCTCGAATTGAAAAAGTGGTTATTAAAGACAAGTATGGGCCTGTTCGTAAATGCATCAATGCACTGCATATGATTATTTCGCACTGCCACTGCTAATCAGCTGGTGCTTATGTGTCTGTTTGCTAATTTTAGTGTTAGCATTTACGAATGAAAAAATAGCACCAAAATAGAAGAGTTAATAATAAATCTAATATGTGTGTTGGATGATTAAAAAGGTTTAAAAATAAATTGATTAATGAAAAATTTACTGAGGAAGAAAAGACGAGTTCTTTCCTGGAGTGTTGGATTTTTTTAATATTCAAAAATATCCTGAAAATGTATTTTTATCACTTTCGAATAAGAATAAGAATAATTTTTAAAAAGAATACTAACAAAACAAACAATTAAATAGCGAATTTAATACTTACTCATCCGTTGCATCATAAATTTTTATGATTTGTGTTTCGTGTTTATTTGCGGATAATATACTTCTTCAACTTTGCAGTTTTTGAATACCTAACTTTTGCAGATGTGCTACTGGTTGCATTTATGAATGTACTGAGCATAACATGCTGCACAGTGATGAATTTACGAGCAGGCCCTACGTTGTACGTATTGATTTCCGCCTAAAGTTCTGACTGAAATTTAGGCATTCATTTTTACCGGGAAAATAAACTTGAATACATGTGTAGAGTAGATTGCTTTGTACACAAAAATTATTTTAGTTTTCTTTAAATTACAACATGTAAATAAAAGAAAAATTGATTGGAAACAGAATAAAATACGAAGTGTCAAAAAGTCAGCAATTCAGGCAAAAGTCAATACCCCCAAGCCTTAATATAATCTACAAATCTTAACCAAAACCTTTTGTTTTAAATTATATTTAATGTTAAGGTTTGGCTGCATCATTAATGGCTTCGCGAAAATTCCGAGAAGAACATGAGGAACGGCAGAAAAGAGCCGCAGCTGCCTCAAACACTACTGCTGGTCATCATAATAGTGAACATCATACGGCTACTCATGGACAACATCATCAGCAAAATCGTCAACATCATAATGTCGAACATTACAGCAACACATACGGCGGACAACAGGCAGCATCAACGCTCAATAATAACCATCACAATGGAACCCCAATGAAGGTGGAACGTAAGTTTTAGATATAAAAATAGTGGTGATAATTTTTACAACTTTTAATTATATCTTTAATTATTTTAATTGCAGTTGGTGTAAAACGAACATCGCCCATGACAAATAATTATCCGAGGGGTGCAAAAGTAGCGCATTTTTCTAGTGACACAACCCTTACGCATGGCAGCGGTCATTCACAAAACCCTTATGCCAGTACAAATGGAGGAGGTATAAATAGCAGCAATATTAACCATCATAATTCACCAACCTCTACAAACGCTGGTCCTACTGGTTGTACAAATAGACGTGGCAATAAGTTAAACATGGAACCCTTACTGATGAGTCCTGAAATAAATTCCGTAATGGGAGGTGATGATGCAAGAACAATGCAACAGCATGTCTCTGTTAACAATGGACAGTCATCAATACACAATAGCAGCAATAGTCATCAACATGGTCATGGTCACGATCATTATAATAACTATCACCAACAACAACAGCAATCGCAACAAGTCCATCATCAACAAAACAGTCACCATCATCATCATCATGTGCAACATTTGAATAATCGCAACTCAAATAATAATTCCGCAACTTCATCATCATCTTCCACTACTTCTGCCGTTCTAACGAACTCGAATAACATCGTAGGAAATCGTAATGCAGATGATGGTAAGCTTGAAATTTCTAGTTATTCAATAAAAGAACCTTTTCACCAACATCAACAACACCATGATAATAATATATCATTCACATCCACACCAACACCATTACCACCACAACCACCACCACCATCATCCTCCTCTTCACCATATTCCAACTCACAATTGGGGAAAGAAGATGAACACTATTATAATCACTTAGATTGTAATAACCTAAAAGTTTCAAATTCACCTAATACTAATGCTAACACTTGTGCACAGTATGGCTTTTCACCATCTTTTTCACCTTCTTCCTCTCCTCCTTATAACGCGATCAGTTTGGTAAATCGTTTCGTTCAGATTCCCTCTGATAATGATGACAATGACAAAAGCGATAAAGAATAATGTAGTAGTCTTAAAAATGCCGATTATTTTTGATTTAAAATTAAAACTATGAAAGCTTCAAAGTCAAAGTCCGTCTTATCAAACTCTTTTTATATTTCTAAAATATAAAAAAATATCCAATTCTTAATAGTATCTGATTTCATGTTCGAGTTCAAAAACGACAACAGTATTTAAAATTGAATACATAATATTACGAAGTGATGAAATCATAATCAAAATCGTTTCGAACTTAATTATGACTTAAAGATTTTTTTTCTCTAAAACATAAATATGTATATTATTAGTTTCTTTACGTCAAATTGTTTAGCATTTTTGTTATAAAGCATGTTACAGATTGAAATAAATACAATAATAAATAAATCAGTTAATTACATAATATGTTTTTTTTCGTTTTACAAATAAAATTATTGATAAAATTATTTTTAAAATATTCGTTAACCAAAGTAACATACTGATTTATTGTGAATGTTTTTCTGTTTAAGTTTACAAAGTTTCGATGATTAAAAAAACAAATTTTTAACTATTAAAAATTGCTTGCAGACATTAAGATTTTGTTTTAATTTTTTGTTAATTTTTTTTTGTTTGTTTAATATGATTGTCGTGTAAATAATTAATTGACTTGTTTGTGTTATAACGTTTAAAGCAACATACATGTACATATTTTGTACTGTAAACTTATTTTTTTATTTATATTATAAATGCAACAAAGGTGATGAATATGACAACAATGAAAATTTACAAAATATGATTTTTTCTATTTCAATTTTATAAAAAACAACATTATTGCTGACAATAATACAAATTAAATATTTTTGTTAGCTCTTAACATATTGTGGAAAATGAAGAGTAATATTTTGTGTTGAAAGTTTCTTGTATAAGTTAATAACTTGTAACTTGACTGAATAATGGATACATTTTGCTCTTTTGTAGTTTCTTATCTCTGAAAAAAAACATAGCTGACGCAACTTATCAAAACATCCCAGAAATCTGTTTCGTTGAGAATCATATTAATGTCATAAAACTCACAAAATTATCAGAATGACTTTGAAATTTCTAATTTGTTTTCTTCTTCGTCCTCAAAAGTTCAGTTCATTAAACTCATTTTGCTCATGTGTATAAAAACCATACTTCAAAAATCGTATATTTTTCATTTAAGAATACTAACTATCAACTGAAATTAAAAAAAAATAAATAATAATAATAAAAACACCACCCACGATTTTGTTTGTGTTTTTACAAAAACAAAATTTCGAAAATCTTTCAAAATTCTTAATTCCGTGTTCTTTTTACTATTCCTTTCTTAATTGTCTTTCTAAACAGTTTATAAATTGGATTCTACTACTTCTACAACAATACGAAATTTTGATTTAGGACGTACTAGTTCATAATCTCAACTACCACCACAAACAATAAATATATAATTAAAAAAAAATTACCTTCATCACAAAATACCATCCTACCATTACAACCAATATACCACACCCCCGGCCCAGCCTAAAAAAACTATTACAATTGGAATTATTGTTGCCGTTTATCAGTACGACTTAAACAAATTTCTAATACTAAATATTTAAATTTTCATACTGTATAAAAATTTTAACCAAAAGACATAAATTAGTACAAAAAGTAAGAAGAAAAAAAGAGTGAGATGTAGTAAAATAATTAAATTTTATTTTAAAGAAATAACAAAATGTTTTTTGTTTATTAAAAAAAAATCAACACAATTTATTAATTATTAATTTGTTAATTTTAAGGTAAGTTTTATTTTTTATTTCATTTTGTTAATTATTATTATTTTTATTACTAAATATTTCTTTTTAACTGGGTATGTTTTTTTTTTGTTTGTTTTAAATTTATATGTTATTAAGTATTATTATTTTTAAATATATCAAAGCGAATTGATAAACATGTGGTATCCTTGCGAATTCAAGACACCTTAATTGATACGCCTTGCCACTCACTGCATTGTAAAACTCTTTGCAAAAAATTAAAATATGTCCAGATAGGCCCCGCTTAAGACGGACTCGCCTCATATTTTGTGAACCGTCTTGGTTAACATAAAAAAATCGGTTTTACACGCTTTCTATAAACAGGGAGCAAATTACGGCATTCGATATCGAACGAAATTTCCATACACATTAAAAAAATTTTGTATGGGTTTTCGATCGATATCGAATGCCGTAATTTGCCCCCAGTTTTTCATTCTTGTATGTATTTTTTTAACCTTGAATCATCTTTTGAACGGGGAACAACGTTTAAGAGAGCTTGAAAAATGTATTTCACAATACATACAAAGAACTTCGAATTACCAAACAAAAATAACAGATTAAAAAAAACAATATGCAGCGATGAAGAATAAATTTAATGATGAAATTTTTTTTCGCTTTTATCATAGTTGGGCAAAATACATGGTTTGCGGTATTTAAAATACAAAATACTTTCAGGTCATGTATTTAAAATACAAAATACTTCCATGTCATGTATGTATTTAAAATACAAAATACACAATTTTTATTCAAACCAAAAAATACATTAGATAAAACGAACCAACTAAACAATTGTTTCCTTTCATTAATATCAGATTTTTGAATGTAGCATCAGACAAACTGTTTCTGGTTGGAGAATAAATAAATCCTGCCGAAGAAAATAATCTTTCCACAGGTCCTGATGAGCACAAACTTTGTACTAAATTCTATGAATACTCTTTTTTATATTTGGTTAGCTGTCAAGAGTGATAATGTGTTTGCTCTTGTCACTGAGGAAACTGACAAATTCCAACTCCAAATTTGATGTCCTAGATTCACCATCATCCCTATCTACGAAAACATCGAAATTATTGTCTTCTCTACTGGTGCTCCTACTTCTGACATTTCCAGGTGTCATTTTAAGTTTTTTTCTAATTTTCCTCCAGAGTATAAATTGCAAAATTTTGGATTCTTTGCCTTTCTTCTGTCGTGATGATTTCTGGCAGCCAACGCATCTTATAACCGGGATGATAACAGAGGAAGCCAAAATACCTCCATTTATTTCCGATGATAGTTTAAAAAAACATCGAATCTTTTTTCCAAGCTCTCTTTTTTAGTAGTGGTATAATAGGACTTAAATGTCTTAAATTGTTTCCATTCAACCGACTTAATCTTGTTCTAATAGATATTAAAGTCGGCAAAAGTTTTCCGTAGTAACAGTTGTTACCCTGAAGGTAATCTAAAGCAGTGGGAATAGGTTTCAAAACTACAATGAATTCCTCTAAATATTCCAGTTCTATAGCCACGAAAGTGCTCTCTTAACGTAACTTACCAAATAAATCATTTAATTTGGATTTACTTTTCATAAGTTGTGCTATAGAATCATACAGAGAAATACTGCCATTTTTTGTATGTATTTAAAATACAAACTACTTCTATTTATTGTATGTATTTAAAATACAAAATACCAAATAGTTACTGAGAGAACACTGAAGATGGCACATAGCCGAAACCGGTCTGTTTATCAACCAAATTTGACGTGGGATGACGGAAATTCATTCCAAAAATACCAAATACCTGCAGGACATGTGTTTAAAATACAAAATACGTATTTGTATTTTAAATACGTATTTCAAATACATGTATTTCAAATACTGCCCAGTCCTGCATACAGTTCAGTATGTAAAATCTAATAAAATATGAAATATATGCCTGAAATTGGCTTTTTTGGAAACCGTAGAACTTAAGCCTTCTTCTTGCACTGCTTTTTGTATCGCTTAGCATGGCTTTAGTTACACAGCATTTTCGTAGAACGTAACCTCCGTGTTGAACGAGGACTATCTGTATATATACATACTCGTACATATATATTAATAGTAACAATATGTGTGTTTGAGTACTATTGCAGTAATAAGTATCCGGTAAATTTATGCCGAAAATTTTGATTTTATAATCGTAATTGAAAGTAAACGTAAAGCAACCCATAGACGGTGCGACCGTTGGTACAACTCGGTTGGTAATCAAGTTGTATACTTGTCGCACAAACGATACAATTAGATGTGCGATCTCATGCATAACATCGTTGTCGTCCGCAAATAATAATATTATTTAATGTTTACTGCAAGATGACCACAACAATACTAAATACATATACTACATGAAATAGTGTGCGACAGGTACACAAACGTTGCGACAGTGTTGTACAACTTCTCAAAAAATCAAAACTCTGATCTTTCGTACAACCAAGACACAACTTAATACAACCAGCCCACAAACGTTACAATCTCGTGCACAACCTCATCATGTTGTACCAACGGTCGCAACATCTATGGGTTGCTTAAGAAATCTTTTAGCATTTTGTAATAATTTTTATAAATGCTAAAGTACGCGAAGGTGACTAAATATAAATCGAAATCTTTTATATGAGGAGTTAGACAAGTTGTTTGCAAGGCGAATTGAATTCGTTCATGTTCTCTACCTCCTTTTTATCAATACGCTTTGAATATTATTAATGTTACATGAAGTGTGTCGTTTTATTTTTTATGTTGCTTAATATTCAGAAGGTTGTGAAATAACTAAAAAAAAATAAAATAATAATTTGTTATATTTCTCTGCTCCGTACGAAATCAAAAAGGTTTATAGTATTATTTTTATTCGATTTTTTTGCAATGCAGAGAGCAGTGTTCATTATGTTCGGATAATAAAAGTAGAAAAATTTTAAAGTTTATTTATTACAGTTGCTGCCAATAAAAAAATTATAGATTATGGATTAAAAAAATTATATTTGTGTAAAATATTAATATTTGTCTAAAATATAGATATTCAATTAATTGGGTTTCTGTTTTAATCGATTAATCGGGCGCATAATTAATTGGTTTTGAAATTTAATAATTAAAAGTTGCAATATAATAATTGATTGGTTTTAAAAAATAAAAGTACAAGAATTATTTATTGTTTTAAGACTGCTAATAAATACTAAAATACTTCGTAGTGCGTAACACACATACTATATTGTATATATGTATATACATATTTATAAAAAAAAAACAAGTACAAATATTCCAAAAATATAAAATATTTAGAATTTCGAAATTAACAGATTTAATTATTATTTGAAAATATGTAGAACATTTCAAATTAATAGAGCAAAAATTAATCGGTTAATCGACTAAAATTTTATTTACTAAACTACCATGCTACAATTAAAAAGAACTTTACATTGTTGTTTTGACAGTCAGTAAAAACCAAAACAGAATTAAAACAAGCCTTCGTGTAAATCCTTATAGTGTGCGAAAGGAGTTTTGCATGTAAAGCTTAGTAATCTGTTCTAATTTGCGAAAAATGTTGAGCAACATTGATTATATGGTTTGAAAATTTTGACAACTGATCAGTGACGACAATACCACGGTTTATAACAAATCGGTTTTATTGCCTTGAAAGGCATTAATTTCTTCCAAAAACAAAAAAATGTCTATTAAAAAAAAATAAAAACAAATGGACAAAAAAATTATTTTAGGAGCTTGCACTGCAACGTATCAATTAATGTAAATCGCAGCTGCGGCGGAGGAGCTCGTTGAAGACACACGTTCTGCAAAAAGCACTCACCTTCATTTTATATTATATTTACATTATTTTCCATTATTTTAATTATTGTTGGGCAGCAAACTTAAAATTAAAACCATAACGCCCAGAAATATCTGATCCGCACGAAATATGTAGTGCTTACATTATTTCGCAGTTGAAAAATATGTTGCCAGAAACATTTTGTGGTTAAAAAAATAATGGTGCCAGAAACATTTCGTGTGTTTTCACAAGATGAACAGAGTACAACTTCGGCCATATTATTTTGCAATTATTTCGCATGCATTTTTTTATATGGACTTTTGACAGCAGTTCGTACGAAATGATGAACAGAGTACCATGCTTAAAGTGTAATTTTTTAACAGCCCAATTATGAATATTCGCAAGGAATTTGTTTGTTATTTTTTTCTCCGTTTTACACGTTTAAAATAGGGTATTTTGATTCATAATAGAAAAGGAAAAAAGGAAAAATTTCATGAGGAATTTCTGTTTATAATTGGGCTGTATATGAAGTTTGACATTTAAAAAGGAAAATTTTAATCAACTGCTGTCGTTTTCTTTTCTAGAAAAATGTGCAAAATTTTTTGCGCTTTTTATTAAAAGTGTGTAATATAAAGATTTTTTTATATAGCGGAGTTGATTAGAAATTATTTATCATATGTCATCACTTACGAACCAAAATTGTTTTCTTAAGAAAACTTTGAACTGCAATTTTGTTGATGAAGTGTAAAAGAAATTTTAACATATTTTTTAGAAAAGAAAACGGCATGCTTGTCGTGTGGAAACAAAATCTTGGAAAATGTAAACAAAATGTAAAGTATAATCGTCAAGCAACTCGATCACGTATTTTGCGATTCGATCACGTGTTTACATTGTAAACACATTTTTCGACAACGAATGAAAGCCATAACCTCAAACTGAGAAAAATCGTTTGAAGCAACTCGTTGTCGAAAGCGACGATTTGACGTATAAATGGTATATATTTTGATAGGAATATCTACTCGATTTCGCGCAGATGTAAAGGCACTATTAGCTCATATTGCTTAAATAACTAATTCAATTAAATATTTTGAAAAAAAAACTTATTTTCATTCGATTTTTGTTTTTTTTTATTTGACAAAAGTTTGGGGCTTAATAAATTTCAATAATTAGCATTACTTTGCTTTTTATAAACCAAATACATAATTTTCATGAAAAACGAAAACAAATGTTTGAAATTTGGGGGTGGGGGATCTTGTGTTACTGTTTAAATCCTTTAATCGGTTGCCTCTTAATTGATTAAACTTAAATTATTCGGTTAACTGATAAGTTTGCACAAAATTATTTGTTAAAATAAAACTACAAAAATTATTTATTATTGTAAGATCTCATTAATAATAAAATATGTAATAATATTAACATTAGAAAACATAACTCTTAAACTAATTCAAATAGGAGAAGATTTATTTTTAATTTTATTGTTGTTTTTTGCACTTAAGAAGCGAATAGGACTGCATCATTTACGGTTTTTTTTATAATTTTTCCCATTAACGATGGTGGAAGTATCAAACGAAAATTAATTTTTTAACATAAAAGCGAAACTTTTAAAATCCAATATTTCATGGCCAAAAATTTTATATGCCACCTATTTCTATATATTAAATATTACCAATTATATATTACCAGTATTACCAGCTAAATAATAAGCAATGCACATCCCAATAAATTCTTTTCCACATAAAATATTTAATGCTAATATTGGCCAAATAAAAAATATAAAATTTCGTTTAGTAAAATTTTTTTGTTAATCGAAAATAGTCAAATTTAAAAAAAAAATCGAATTTATATTTAACTCAATAGTCTAGTTTCCTTGCGTGTTACAAATGTATTCCCTCGATTATACTTTTTGTGTTATTACAGAGCCAACGAATTGCGGATTCATTAAGGGCCCGCTTCACAAACCAGAATTCCAACGTTCACATGAAAAATTTTTATGAAATGCAGTTTAAAAAAATCACTGCCTGTTCGCCGATATCGAAAAAAAGTCTTTTTTCCTATAATTACATTTAAAACAAAAAAAGAGGTGTAGCAGTCGGGGATTGCAGCGACAAAGCTATTGCATAGCGTTTTTTATCAACTTATGCAATTATAATTATTTATTTATTTTTTATTTATGCAGTATTTGTGTTTCCTTTGACATTAATTCGAGTTTTTTCTTCGATATTAATTCAATTTACACTTCTTGAGCGTGGTGACCGATAAGAAAACTATTTTTTTTCTTTTATTGAATAATTGAGAAGTTAATATAGTTTAAAAACATACGAATTAAGATTACGAATTGTGAGCGTGAGTGAACGTGGGCGTGCGCGCGCCCATTAGTAAATTTTTTGCGTAGTTTTTTAACTCACGCTCACTCTCTTTCTTTCACACTCACTCACGTTCACTCACACTCACTTACACTCACTCACGTTCACTCAAACTCACTCACACTCACTCACGTTCGCTCACGCTCAATTGTTTTATACTTACATTCATGCAAGCTCACGTTATTGAAAAAAGACAAAAGACTTAAGAAACAAACTTAGTGTTAGGTTTTTTTGTTACGGAATTTATTGATTCGCTCGCCGCGCTCAAAGTCCGCGATAAAGCTTAACAAAATTTTAAAAGTTGTTTTTATTTTAAATGTAAATAATTCGAAAGAAAACTTTCTTTCGATATCGACGAACAGGCAGTAAATCTTATAATTTTCAAAAAAAAAAATTTTTGGTCGTTTTAGTGAATCAGGGGAGATTTTTAGTTATAATCAAACAGTGAACCAATAAATATATGAAAAGTATCTATTGTTGATTTTTAATTCTTACACAATTTACTTTCTAAATTCTTCTATTTTGTTTGTTTGTTTTTATGAGCTGGTCGCTGTTTTGAAAGAGTAATATGAGTTTAGTTCAAAAATTATTTTCGGAATCGTACGATACTCATCTCAGCATTGGAGAATGCTTGTTTTTTTGTGAAATCGATCTATTTCCGTTAAATACATCAACATTAATTTGTTATCTAGCAAAAAATACGTTACGTAACGATAAGACTTATTTGGTATTTATTCATTTAATTTTTAATTTATCCATACTAATTATTTATTTATATATTTGTTTATTATTTATTAGTTTTAAATTTCTAAACAATCTATTGTACTAATTTATGTAAAAAAACAAAAAACAAAAAAAAAAAATAAAGAAACAAATTAAATAAATATTACAATTGAAAACAGTTTGTGTTTATTTAAAAATACACCGTATTAGTATAAAATCAATTCAATTCAATGTGGCTCTTTAAACTTATTAAGATCAAGTTCCGTATAAAAACAATTTCCACTCAAAAATTTAACATACTTACTCCCTTTAACCAATATTTAACTCACATAGTCATAAAATTTCTATCCAATTATAATACAATAATTATTTTTAACTAACACTTTAAATTAATCTCCCAAAAAAAAAAAAAAATAAATTAGTCAAATTACAAAACAGGCAAAAAATAATATAAAACTCTTTATACACATTTCTCTTCCCACCCCTCCCCCACCACGATCATCATATTTACGTACTTTTGATAGATGACGTTATAGCGGATGATGAAAGCCACTGGCAGCATCGGGTTAGTTCAGGCTTTGATCGTTTAGTAGCATTTGCCTCGACAGAGCTGGATAAGACCAGACGATCGATAGATACCGACACCGTGCCCTCCTCAATAAGCTGCAATACCTCACCGGATTCAGGTATAACACACAGCAGCAGCAATTCCGATGCAGCACGAACATTCCTTTCCACCTCGTCAACTTCATCACAATTGGACTTGCCAATTAGCAGTGGTAGTAGCACATCAAGCGGTAATAGTAGTTTTATGAGCCATCATGGTGGCCACCATCATCATAATCATCTTGGTGGCAGTCAAGAGCATTTAAGTGACAGCAGCATGAAGTCTACGCACTCAGATGTCAATTCAATGGCAATTGCTTTAAAAAATTGTTCATCACCACAAGATCCAACAGCTATAGACAGTCCGCCTCTATCAGATATGGGATTGCCGAGAACTCCAAGTCCCAATGTGACAGTAAACACGCCACCGCCCTCGTCTTTATTAAATTCCGGCAATAGTTTGGACAACACGTCGAATAATTTAAAAATTCCCTTGAAATATCAACGCAAATCGAAAACATCTTTGGAAAAGCACTATAAAAAGAAATTCTGCGAACGTAATTGGGAATACGATTGTGATGAGCTTTTAGCCTATTCAAATTCATCATCAAATCCGGCCGCAGATGCAGCAGGCAATGCTAACGATCAAACCGATGGTGTAAGCAAAGATATGGATTGTTTAAACACCACTTCCTCGTTATCAAATTTAGAACAGCATCAACAAATGCACCACCACCATCAACAGCAACAGCAACAGCAGCAGCAACAACAACAACAGCAACATCATGCTCTTCACAAATCGTCAAAATTTCGTCCCAAAGGCAAAGATTGGGACTGGTCCATGGATAGTAATAGCAGTAGCAGTCAAAAAACCAAATGCGATTTATCATCGACAGTGGCGAACACTTCCGTTGCAGCGGCAACAACAGCTCCACAAGCACTGCAGTGAAATTGATATTAGAAATATCATATTTTTACTAAATTAAGTTTAATATGTTTTTGAATTTTGATTTTCTTTTAAAATATTTTTTAAAAATCAAATTTGGAAATTATTAACAAACATGTTTTATCCTTTTTTAGTTTTGTTATATTGCATATATATACATTAATAATTTACTTTTTTTCTGTTTCCTTGTTAAGAATTTAAAAAAAAATAATAAGTTTTTTAGTTAGTTTTTTTTTGTTTTTGTTATTGAACAAAGATACTGTTAAATTCAATTTTTATTCGTTCCGATTCTCTAAAATTATTTTTCTCTATGTTTTAAGTAAATGAAGTTGATTTAAACAAATAATAAAATATATTATAAATAAATTTTAGGAATTTTTTAAATAAAAAAATTGTTTTTTGTTTTATTCATTTTATTTATTACATATTTGGTTTTTACTACGAAAATATTTGGTAGAAGGGAACCTTGAAATAATCTTAAAATTTATTTTTATACGAGTGAAAAATGTTAGCTAATGAGAATTTATTTAGGTTTTTCTTTTTTTAATTATTAATTATTATATGTATGTACTACCTCGTTGGGTTTTGTAATCACAGGAAGGAACTCCAGTAAAATTACTGGTTCCTTGCTGTCTAAAAAAAATTCAAACCAAAAATGTATTTTGTATTATGAAAGAAATTTGTGAAAATTTTAGATTTTTATGTTGTACGAAGCTGAAAGAGTAAAAATTCAAATTTAATTGAAAAAAAAATCCAAATCTACTGCTTATCAGTTACTTAAAATTTTGTAATTAAATAATTTAACAATAAAAATTTCTATGCATACATAATTAATTAGCTAAATCAAATGGTTCTTTCTCGTTCCTTTTTATTTTTTTTTACTTATACATGCTCTTCTCTTGTTATTTTAATATATAATTTTTCGACCTTTTTTTTAAATTATATATATTATTTTTTAAATTAAGCTTGAGGTCCCTTTTTTTTATAAAAATCATCCTCATTTTTTCAAAAAGAAAAAATAAAAAAATGTTTCAATTGTCAAGCAAGGCGAATTCATAACCGGTGGTCTTGACAGCTCAGCTGATAATTTTTTGCTCCTTGCATTTTGATCTGGTTTTTTGTCAAAATTTGTTTATGTTTGATTAACATATCGAGGGTTTTCTAACGCAACCTCGTAACTCAAAAGCTACTACTTTTCAGGAGAGGCAAAAAACTTTTTATAACAAATATTTGTAATTCATCACACAAAACTATTTTTTGTCATTTCTTCAAATCCATTGGATTCTGTGACAATCTTGATTATATACTTGTATAAACAGCCCCACACCATAATGATGTGTCCACCAAACTTGATTGTCTTACTCGTAGTATATTTGGGGCCCAATCTCTTTGCCTTCCTTCTGCCTTAAAAATGTTCTCCCTTCTTTGCTTCTTAAATTATGTTTAGACTCATCCGAAAAGAAGATATTTATTCCATTCCTCTTAACTCCATTATTGCAGATAAGATTATTTGCAGATAAGAGATTTTTCGCAGGTTAATAGCAACCAAGACCAGCCTCATGTCCCTTGCGGCTAACTACTCGAGAATTTCGACTATATTATTATTATCATTATTGATAACTTCCCCTGGTGTCATTTAAGAACATTTTCAAAACTCTCTTGCTATAAAATTATCCTCTCTTGGAATAGTTTTACGAGGTCTTTCTCCTATATATTAAATATTGGCTTTTTACGGTAACTGTCTCACGAAATTGTTTTATAATATTCTAAACTTGTTGATTTCATAATTGACGTGCAGAAGTATAAAAGTATCCATTGTTTTGCTAATGATAAAATAAAAATTTAATTAAAATTATTTTTACATTTTTAAATCTTCGCAAATCGTGATTCTGGCATTATCTCGACAACATTTAATAGATAATTACACTTTTTGCTTAAATCATTTGTCGTGCAGAAGTATAAAAGTATCCATTGTTTTGCTAATGATAAAATAACAACCATTTCCTTGACAACACACAAATTCTTCCAAATGCAAGAGGAAAACGTTTGGGTTTTTTAAATCACAAAAGTTTAAATCACATGATTTTCCTAAATTAATAGCAGCCAATTTCATGTTTTGTAGTTCGCACGAATTATAGAATTTGAGGATTGAATAAAATGTAATCAAAATGAAAAAACAGCAATAAGTCACAGTATACTTTTTTAAATTATGTGATTTGAACTTTTCAGTAGACGCAAAAAAACTGTTTACTGATACAAATGATGTAAGATTTTTGCAGTGGGTAGATGTGACTGTGTACTGTACATCGATTTCTTGCAAAAAGTGAAAATTGACTAATTTTAAGTTGACCTTTAGAGGAAGTTGTGCGATATGTGTTTTATTGTACACGATGTTCTTGCTATAAATTACCGTTTCTTTATTTCATTGTGCCTTTTTATTTTGATATTCTAGTTATTTTGAAATTACATGCACTAACAAAGCTGTTGAGAAACATTTTCCGAATGATAAACTATTTTGTTATTTTTTATTATTATTATTTAGCCCAATTCACAATCTTGTGCAAATGGTCTTGCATCGTAGCATTTGCAAAGTGCTGTAGCATATTTTTTCTCTACACTAATAAAATACAAAGATATGCACTTGCTACTCTTGTATAAATAAGCAACACATAAAGGTAGTAGTATACACAGGGTTGTCAGAATAAGACAGATCAAATGTGCTAGATTGCCTAAAAAAAGTCCTAAAATGTTCTACGGTTCAAAAAAATAGTGCTAGTTTTTGTAATATTGCATTTTAATAATAGGTGCGATCCCGTACTCAACATTGGGATCCCGCGGGATCCCAATTTGCACGAAAACTCTTCCTGTACTGCAAGATTGGGTAAATGAGAGCGACTTTGAGAGAAAAATATTTTTCTTCTGCTAGCACGAAACAGCCCAGCCCGTATTTTTTCTTCAGGCAGATTGTATAAATTATCAAACAGTCAGCTGTTTGCAAAATAAACAATAAAAAATTATTTTCCACCAAAAACCAAAAAAGTTTTTTAAGAATATTGATCAAATAAGCATTTAAAATATGTCGCATTAACATTTTATTTATTTATTTATCGGTATATAAATCTGCAAAGTAAATTTGCAGAATATGGTTGCACAAAAATGGCGCCGGTAACTGGACCATATGTCCATGATGTTATTAACAGTATTTTAAAAATGTTTTTATGACTAACTATACCCGACCTATGCCTTCACATAGGAAGTAGCAACGTGGTTGTCAACGAAATTCCACAAAAGAACTGCAAGACGATACGGTTATCCGTGGCAAATCAGTCAAACAGTGCGAGTGAGACGAAAAACTCTCGAAGGCCAAACAACACACGCAAGCCTGACCGCACTTAAGAAATAATTACGATGACGCGAGAGCTGTTCTTCAGCCCAGAGCTGCTTGACGACTGCATTGGCATTTTATTTTGGGCTAAATATGTGGTTTTTAGTGTTCCCGTACTTTTTTTTAAGAGTAATTCTTGCGTACTCTCATTAGCACGAACTTTACCCAAAAAGTACGGGATCGGACCTAATATAGTTTAAAAAAATTTACATTTCAGGCATCTGTACATTTTTAACAAATTTTTATCATTTGCATAAGGTACTAATATTAAATTTCTTTAATTTTATTTGATATTTTAGTTATGTAAATATATTTACATTCAAAATTATTTTATTTATATTCATAATATCAGCCATATTATTTGCATCTTCCTCACAGACTAACTCATTTTTGTATATTTCAGATGAACCGATTTTTTTACACTATCCTCCTGATATATCTAAGGCAGGGACATAACTTTTATGGCCAATATTTATTTACAAAAATCTTCAAAGAATTATTATTCAAGGCTTTTTAAAATAAAAAACTCTTAATAACAGTTAAAACTGAGGAATATTTTTTTGGTCTTCTTATAACTATTATAAAAGATTTTAATTTATTTGGGTCTTTCATAACACTTGTAAAAGACCTTTTCAGTATTTCAGATTTTTTCAACCTTTCTCATAACCATTACACAAGATTTTTATTTTTCTAGGTCTTTTCGAGACCTTTATTTTTATTGGCCATCTATATCAACACATATGTACTTAGTGTGTGCAAGCTCTAAAATGTCCTAATTAAATAATGGCTATGCAAATACCGAAAAAGAATATAAAAAATTGGTAAGAGAAGACCAACATAAATAAAAATCTTTCATAACAATTATGAGAGAACTAAAAGATTTTTAACTTTTTCTAATTGCTATTTCAGGACCAAAATTTTTCTATTTCTTTGACCAATTAAATATTCAAAAAATAACAGCGGTTATTCTGGGTCCCTGGTCTAAAGTATAGCAGCAAATTTCACACCCTCTCTTATTCGTATAACCGGAAATAACAATTCTTTGTTTTATTTTTCGTAAAAAAAAACCTACGACAAAGTTGTAGAAAAAGACAGTGCTAAAATGGGAATTCTTTAAGCTTTTTTTGTGAATTCCAATCCGATCGACAATGGCTTTAAATCCGTAAATTAGTTCTTTTGAAAATTTTCGAAGTGGAATTGAAAAAGTCTTGTCTTCATTTGCATTCAAATTTGTTTAATATGATGCACGCTTTTAT
Organism: Gymnocheta viridis; assembly: GCA_956483585.1. NCBI lineage: Eukaryota > Metazoa > Arthropoda > Insecta > Diptera > Tachinidae > Gymnocheta > Gymnocheta viridis. The sequence goes on from OY101442.1 coordinate 14,961,831, forward strand.
GAGTGCTAAAATAAATAATCAACCTTATTCCAGTTGTCGGCATCGACGTCACGTTAACACAATACCAAAAAATTGGAGCTTGTCTATTCGCTATCTAAAATAATTTTGTGTTGCTGCCAGTCTATTTTCGTTCTTTAAGGTCCAGAAAATAACATGAGCCTGTCCACTGTCCATTTGGTATTGTGTTGAAGTGACGACGATGTCGCCAACTGGAATAAGGGTGATTAGCTACATAAGCTTTGTATGCAAATAAAACGCTTAAAGGCTGATTTGCATTCATAAGGCCGCTGTACAAAATATTGACGTCGTCGACAAGTTTTACAAAAGCCGCAAAAGAGCAATCAAGGCAGATCCTCGGTTTCAAAAGTTTGTGCAATGTTTCGCAACTTTGCATATGTGCATGATCTAAATAAAAACGTTGTATTGATACGTTCTGGCAGTCAGCCAAAGTGTAAAAACGAGAACTTGGATTCAGGTTTGAAAAATCATCAGACAATTTTCCGTTTATTGTCTAATACAAATACAGTAGTCGCTCGGTTATATGAACTTTGGAACTTGGACCTTTATTGTTTACTATTTATCTTAATGACTTGAAAAATCTTGAACTCACTGGTAAATTATTTATATATGCAGATGACATTAGTTTATTTTACCCATACAAGCATGAAACAGTAGCCAAAGTATATATAGAAAGAGATGCGGCATTAATATCGGAGTTTACGAGAATAAATAAACTTTTCTTAAATGCTAACAAAACTCGATTGATGAGATTCAAGCCACATTCGGATCATACCAACTTTAGTGTTTTTGTAGATGGAAAAGAGATCATGGAAGTCAGTTCTGTTAAGTATTTAGGTATACAACTGCAAAGCAATCTTGTTTGGAGTCAACATATCCAGAATCTTAAGGTAAAAACAGCCCAAGCTGTTGGTTTTCTATACAAATTTAAGAATAAGTTTGATGAAAAAACAAAATTATTGATCTATAATGCGCTAGTTCAAAGCCATTTTAATTATTTAGCTGTTTTGTATGGATATAAGAAAAGTTCTGAGTTAAAAGGTTTGCAACGAATGCAAAATAAAGCTTTAAAAGTGGTAGCTAATCTTCCCACCTCACATTCAACTTTATCATTATATGCCGACGTTTTTCCAAATGTATTGCCTATTTATGGCATTTACGAAATGCAATTACTTATGTATGTTTTTAAGTGTTTAAACAGCATTGGTCACCATACCATACATTTTTCAAATTATCAGCATTCTCTCAATACAAGGAATAATATGAATTTAACAGTAGCACGGTGTAGGCTGGAAACGACGAAGCAACGTATTGAGTACATGGGTAGTCGTGAATATAATGGTTTACCGCCAAATTTGAAAAATATAAATAGCATTTCTCTATTCAAAACTAGATTAAAGAATTTTCTACATCAAAACTTAGAGGAACTTCTAATGTAATTTTAATTTATATTGAATGTTAAAATATTATTTTTTTTCCTCTTGTAACTTTAATACTTTATTTATTTATTTTTTTTTATTATATTATATTGTTATGATTAACCAGAAAATATTTCTTAAGTTATGCAATATATTATTGCCAACTCGCCTCTAAAATGCCTTCAAGGCGCAGAGGCACAAACATTGTAATAAATTCTGTTTTGAAAATAAAAAAAAAATTAAAAAAAAAACTAATTCAAACAGAGCCTCTTTACTAAATGCAGAAGTCCATATAATCGAGAGAATATAAAATAAGTAATTCAAATGATTTTTATTGCATTAAGATTTTATTTTTATTTAATAACGAATGTGCATGAAAGTAGTTGGTTATATTTTTTTGTACTTTTTTTGCTTCAAGGGATCTCCGTGCATTTTCGCAATGACAAAATATCATTAATATCAGATATATTATTTTCACTCCGAGCAATAACTTTATTGCATGTTTCGATTGCCTCCGTTGTGCTAAGTTCCGCTGTTGTTACGATGCACTGCTCTTGATCGTCATTCATCTTTGATGCACTATGTAACAAACACTAAAGCTGAAAGTCCACACCACGCTTTCTACGCGTATTGCGTCCTACGCATTGAGATTGAACATTTAATTATTAGAAAGCTATTTTCGTAAGCAGTTGATGAAAAACAAATTAAAATAATTTAAAGAACATAAAATCTAAAAAAAGCGATCAAAAAGTTTGCAAAATTTATTTGAAATTTGATAAGCAAAAACGTGCATAAAGCGTGGTGTGTAACTTGCAGTTTTTAAAGCGTCAAATGCTTAAAACACATGAAACGCAAGCGCATAAAACGCGTGGTGTGGACTTTCAGATCTCGTAAACCAAAAGACAATCACTCAAAACTCAACACTGAAAACATTAAAAAATCAACGGTTGCAGGTTCTTCACTTATTTCGGGGAAAACATACTTCTAATAAGACAACCATTTAAAAAAATCAACGTTTAAAAGCTGTTCACATAATAGAGATAGGCTGTTTTCGCTCTTTAAAACCTCCTATGTTTAAATTTTGTTGTTCACTATTTTAGAAGTTTACATAACTGGATATTCATATAACCGAGCGGCTACTGTATATGCATATCGTGGTCGAAAATCCAGAAGTACGTAACATCACTTGTAATAATTTTACTGGAGAAACAAAAAACGTTATAAAATAAAAAATACTTCAGATACCTGTAGAAACAAATGATGGAATTATGGATATAAAAGCGCTATTTTTGATCTCAGAAATCTAAAAATTGGTGGAGGCATGTAAGTTAACCTAACAAATCGTAATTAATCGAAAATCCGATTTTGATTTTTTCTTTTTACGATACGTACTTAAAGCAAAAGTAGTGGTTACGTTTTCTTGGCAAATGTTGGTCAGACGTGACCGTAAATTTATATTTGAAATTTTTTAAAATGCGTTGCGAAACAGGATTAAAAACCTTAAAATTTGTGTTGCGTAGCATGAGATAAGTAAAATAAAAAAATAACAATACTTTTAGGAGGGACAAATAAATATTTGCTTAATTAATATCGTAAAAGATTTCTCCAAGCTTTAGGTCAATTTATATAAAAAATGTGTATTATTTATTTTTTTAATTTTTTAAAATATTAATATTTCGCCAATATCGTTGATTGGCTTCTTCAGGAAATTAAAATATTTTTTTTAAAAAAGTTTAAAGTGACGCAAAGGCTTAAAGGCTATGTGAACTTGTTTTTGAAAAACTGTGAAGTTGAAGAAACAAAATCTAAAGGTTAAAAATGGAAAATGTTTTCAGTTGCTTAAAAATTCTATGGCAGATCTGTATATTTGATTTTTCCTATAAACAAACACATTTTATAACATATTATAGGATTAAAAAAAAAATCAATAAACATTTTTTTAAGCGGGACCAAATATACACACAACGTCATTCGAAGATGCCATAATAAAAAATGTTATTCAAATATTAAAGCATCAATAAAAGATCAAAAATATACATGCATACATACATACACATATGTACATATAAAAAATGCCTTTAAATTGTGCCAAACATTTATAGCAGATTAAAAAAAATAATAATTAAAAATAAATACTGCCGTTATATAAAACGTTTAATTTAATTATATATTTCTCTTCTTCTCTGCTGTAAAACGAGTGATCTCAAATTGTGCGATTTCGAAAAACAATGTTCTGTTAATCGTACGATTTAGTGCACTCAAAATTAAGTTCGAATAGAATGTCTTGAACGTATTTTAGAGGGAAAAACAAGTGAAACACTTCTCTGGGTTTTTGTTGAATTCGTCCCTAGAAATCAGGCGATTTGAAATCACACAGCTCTCGGCTCTCTCTTTGTTTATTTCAATATGCTATTAAAACCTTTTTTTATTTTTTAATTATTCATTAATTTTACATAATTATTATTCTTAAAGAAAATGTAGATAAAAGACATCTTAGCTAAATTTCAATTGTAAAAAACAGATTTACATTTTTGTTTTGTTTATATAAAAAATATAAATAACAATTAACACCAAACCAGTATTTGAATAACAAACAAAATTATTAGGAAATATTGTTAATAAAATAAATACACATGCAAAAATATATAAGAAAGAAAAATAAATAAAAAAAATATGTTTCGAAATTCTAAAGAATTTTTCCACCTCAGCGAATAATGAAAAAAAAAAATTCATAGATTTTCTTTTGTGAAAAAAATAACTTTAACCAGAAAAGAAAACAAATACTTTACTTAGAAGCAAATAATTCAAATCAGGTAATTTTGTTTTAAAAAAGCACAACTTTTTATGATATAAAATTGAAAAACAAAAATATTTTAAAAAATACTTTAAAAACAAACAAACAAAAAAATACGTAAATTTATTTATAAATAATATATTAAAATAACATAAGGATTTCAAAGAAGCCCAAATAAATAACGTGTGCTATTAGAAAAATTAAATTACCAAACCCAAATTATCAACTAAATAAAATAATTACTTTTAACTCAAACTAAAATATCGAAATGTATATACATATTTCGTGTTTCTCATATTAAAAATAAATGATGATTTTAAAATTAATTATTTATTTGTTTATTCGAAATACATACCAGTTATTATTTGGAGTTTTCGAAACCTCAATAAAAAGCAAACTCGAATTCAACCATTTAATATTATTATTATTATAGAAACAAATTTTACAAAGGAGATTTGTTGCAATATTATAATATAAAATAAAAGTATGTATTTAATAAAATGTACATACATATGTATACATACATATACACATACAATATTTATGTCGTTGGCTTAATATAGAAAAGGCGCAACTCGATTTTTTTTTCGAAACTGTGATTTCAATCGTTTGGAAGTGCACTAATAGAAAAAATTTAAAATTCGGTTTCGAAATAACCGAGATATGCATTTTCTATATTGAGCAAATGTATGCATACAATGTAGTCTTAAATATTTCAAAAACTAATATACGAAATCATGCTGCAATTCAATAATAATCCAAAATTAAAAAAAAAACACCTTAACTATAAAGACGTATAACAAGAAAATAAATAATAATCAATGTAGTTAATACCATTAGCAACAAAATATATTATATAACATTTTACATTTTGAAAATAATGAATTTTAAGAAAAGTTATTTTAAAATATTGTTTATTTATGTTAACCATTGCATTTCTTATATTTTTGTAGTACATAGTTGAATTTCCAAAATATTAAAATAATAGAATTATCAAGATTTTGAAGTAGTATATGAAACCATTTTAACTGAATTTTATTTTACTATATACATACATATATATTTTTTTCTATTATTATAGTAAAACTATTTTAAATTATAATTTAATGAATATACTTGGCACATATCGCACTTGTTCAATAATACTGTATTAACTAAAAATTTAAAAATTTTCAAATGCAGAAAAAGATTTTTTGAATTTACATAGAAGATACGGATGTATGTATATATCATCCATATGTATGTATATGAAAAATCATTTTTAAATCTTCCATTTTGCTACCAAAATGTAGACAAAACAATACGATTTTTTAGAGCGGGCAGATATACATAAATATTATCTGTAAATTTTTCATAAGAATTTAAAAAGTTAAAATTTCGAGATAATACCCTATTGTTGAACAAGTGCGATATATGTATGTATATGTATGTATATTGGTCAGGTTCCATGTTAATTTTTTAACTATTCGTTACAGAATTGGATTGGAAACAGAATTCCAATGCAATTCTAATTATTAATATGTTTTAACCAGAAGCTCCACTCTGAATAATCTTGATATTTCTAAAATCAAAATTTTATAATCATAAAGATACTAACAGATACCACAAAACAAAACAAATATAAAAAAATTCGTTTAAGAAACAGAAAAAAAATTTTGTACATTTTTAATCATTAAATACAAACGTACATACATACATACATACATATAATAATACAATACATACATTATTATAATCTTAATCGTAATATAATTTATGTCAATATTATTTTAAAACAGAAGCTAAGAAGTACATACTTACATATATATACATAAATACATACATATGTATATTTCAATTACATTTAAAGCATAAAGGAACATCTAAGAAATGAAAACAGAAGAAAATAATTAAAATTAAACAAAATATATACAGTACATATACATATGACAAAATATTAAAAATAAAGTTGTTTTTTTAAGTGAAAACTTCTACAGAGACTTAAAAAACTTTTGTTTGTTGAGGGTTTTTAGCTAGTCTATATACATGCATTTCATTGGTGCTTAAGCCAAATCATCAGTAGACCTTAAACCTAATTTTTAAATGTTTCAAACCTCTTTACTTATACAAAAACCCTTAAAAACTCAATGAGAGTTATAAAAATTACAATAGTATAAGCATAGTATGCTTTGAAACTTATTCAAAAATCCCAACAAACAAATTATTATATTCGATATGAATCTATTTTTTCGAGGCAATCTCGATTAATATAAATTTCACTTCTACAGGGACGTTAGGCGATTATTGAATGGCTAAAATGCTTCGATTTAGCACTACCGACATGCTCATTATAATAACAGTTTATCAATACATACTCTACTAAATAAAAAGCGATTAATCAGTAATACAAGTACATAAACATATGCACATTACATACATATGCACAGTTGTTTTGCGATTTAACGAACCTAAATGTTGTCAGGCCTGTTTGTTAAAGCGAATTGTTCGTTATATCCAGTACTAAATTAAAAATTAATAGCGTCGTCTATTTTATTCATAACTATAAATATGTACATATATATAGTGTTTTTTTATATATTATAAAAATTATAGTAATTTAAAATAAATATTTCTTTGAAAATATGTATAAGGAACGGAAAAGAGTCATAAAAACACCGCTTCGAACCTAAAAGCAGTGTTCTTGTAGCTTCGATACTACATGTATTATTCTACCATGCCTTCAGGCTTAAAATTACGAATGAGAAAACAAAACATAATCCATCTGAGTACACGTTTCTTTTCCCTCGGCTCTCTCGCTTATTTGACGCATGACGGACGATATGATTTGTATTGATGGACCTTGGTAACTAATCTTTTTTATATTTGGATAGCTTTCAAAAATGGTGAGTTCATTGCTTTTGTCATTTAATAAGCTGACAAGCTCCATCTCCAAATTATAGGCATGTCTTGCTTAAGACGTATTTGAAATACAAAGTACCTATGTACGCAGATACATATGTATGTACATAGGTATATAGATTAAAATTTACTTGATTAAGATTATTATTTATGTACATTTTTTGGGGGCAGAAAACCTGACCTAGCAACAATACATACAAGGAACATTGAGCTGTTTTCAAGTGAAAAGTTACTGTTTTGTAAAAGAATGCAATATTGGCGCATTTATTCCTCAACCTAGTCACAAACTAATAACCCAGTGGTACTTTACGGCTTCATCATCCATGCAGTACACGAAATGAAACGAGTAAAAACTTATATTTAACAATCGAGTTTTTATACTTAAAATTTTTATTTATGTAAAGTACCTACATATATTATAAAATTAATTTAAATATATTATTGAATTAAAGTCAAAAGTCAGTTTTACTTAATTGAAGTTGTTTTTATGGCTTATTATAAAACTATTTTTTAAAATTCACTAGCTATTTGTAAGGGAATTTTATACTGTGCACATCTATTCCATCATCTTCTAACAGTTTTTCAATGCGTCTACTAGCGTTTTGTAAATGCTCCAGTAATTTTAAGTTTTTCGCTATATCATATTGATCAACAGTTAGTGGTTTTAAACGTTGAGGACACTGTCGGCAATGAGCCTCAAAACTTGCTGGCTGGGCATACAATTTATCACAGTCGAGACAACGTAAATTTTTTACCATCACTTTTATAGATGGTGCTGTGGCAACTTTTTTAATTTCTTTAAGATGGGCATATTGCAAGTGTTGTAACATTTTCGGTTTACTAGACTTTGTTTTAGTACATATGGCGCATTTTAAATATGCCTGATAGGGCATATGCTGGAAATGATGGCGTCTAAGTTCCGAAGGCTTTGTGGTACGCTGTATTTCATAGCAAACCAAGCAAAGAAATTCTGTTTTCTGTGAATTAGATGCACGAAATTTTGTTTCTACTGCATTAGCCAAGTTGTGCTGTTCAAATACATGCGTACGCCATACAGACTGTGCATCGAACTCTTGCCCACATTCCGGACATATATAGTTAATATACTTTTGCATTTGTTTTTGCTGCGAATCATTAAGTTTAAGACCATTTTCCGCAACGGACAAGTCCAACTTCAAACGTTTTCTATTTGGCTTTGATAATCCGTCCTGTGTATTATATATGCACTTTTCCTCAATTTGCTCAAATATTTCATTGCATAATTCTTCGAATTCCTCATCATCAAATACGTATTCAGACGTTCTTTCATTTAATTTCAGTTGTATATTTGGCTTAATATCAGAATGAAGTACATCATCAAACTCTTGAAGACTTTGATCTAATGCAATTTCATGATTGAATGCCCGATCTTTGTCCTCTTCTTCCAGATCAATTAGGCTATTCTGTAAATTATTAAATATTTATTAATTTGGAAAGATTGCAGAGTGAAAGATTTTGAAAAAATATAAATTTTTAACTAAAATAAAATATAATAAAGATAATAATGTCATAGTCGGCTAAATCGGCATTAGCAAATGGATAAGCCTACTAAGCTTGTTAAATGGACGATTTTATGTTAGCTATTCGAAGCTTTATAATACACGAATTTTAAAATGACATTAGAGTAATTTATTGTATTAGTTAATATTTTATTTAGCGATATAGCTAAAAGTTTGGTAAGCCATCCGAGTTAAAATTAGCTAAGGTGGCCGGTTCACCAAATAATTTTCTTAGCTAAACTTTTCATCTGGCCTAGCCGCCCAAATTGTACAGCTCCAAAGAATTTTATTCGTTTTCTTTTTTATATATAAATAAGTATTTTTTTTACTAATATTACACTAAAGTGGACAAAAAAAATCAAATAGTCGAATTTTTGGCAACATTTTTCGTAGATCTAGACATACTTTAGTGTTTCCGTAAAGTTCGGATAGCAAAGGCGACACAAATGTGTGACAATTCCGGGTACTTTCGACCAACCTGTCTTATCGTCAAATCTATTTATCTACACACTTGAAATTTCACAGAGACTTTATTACGAACTTGACCTTTTTGCACATTTATGTTGTTGCAATTGTAATCGCGAGCCCCTTTTTTGCAATTGAATAAGAAATAACAAGAAATCAGTTCAAATTTCTTAAAAACATGATATGCTCTGTCAAAAAAGCTGGATTCTACTTTCTCTACAGCCATTTAACTTAATTATCAGAGATTTTAAATTTTTTCTGCAAAATCGTCCACTGCTCATTTGGGCGCTGTATTTAATTATCACAAACCTTATAACCGACCAGACGAAACATACTTCTCAAACATACCTGTATGGCTTTTTGTAAGATATCTGTTTGGCCAGCTCCATTTTCTCTCAATAAGTCTTCTAATTCTACTACAATATCCATATCTGCTTTACCACCCCATTCAATAGGTTTATTTATATATTCCTTGTACTTTTCAAATTGCTCTTTATGAGATTTGACTACATGCAACAGCAATTCAGTTTTATAACATTTCTTGGTGGAGCAATATAAACATTGAAAATACAATGGATATGGCTGATGTGTAAAATTATGCCGCTGCAACTCAGTCTTAGTGGGGCCATCGTAAAGCGTCTTACAACACTGAGCACAATAATAATTTTTCGTACTTTGAATGCGAAACATTCGTAAATCTACTGAAGTAGCACTATGTGCCGCGTCTATATGCTGTTGCCAAATAGCGAAACTGTCAAACATTTTACCACACAATGGACACAAATACTTCATATAAAACTCGTTATTGTACTTGGGGCTTTGTTCATCGTAAGATCTCTTAAGTTCTTGGATTTTACGCTCTTTATCCACTTTGGCTATAAAAGTTTTATGGAATTTATACAAATGATCACATAATGCGTTTTTCCTTGTAAATGCGCCCGGACAATGTTTGCATCGATATGTACGGTCGAAGGGTAAGTGTAGAAAATGATGGTACTGCAGCAATGCTATTGCTTGATGAGCATTTGCTACCCATTTCTTGCAAATTTTACACTCATGATATTTATCATCGATTTCTTTAAAGCCCAAATCTTCGACTGTTTTGGAAGCGTAGTTATGTTGGACATTTATATGTTTACGCCACTCCTGTTGAGTACTGTTTTCCTTACCGCATTCAGGGCATATAAATCGCATATGCTCTTCCAGTCGTGTGTTATTGTATTCTCGATTTAAATTTAACTCACTTGCCATAATGGGTTTAGATGATGACATATACTATATATATGTAAGTATGTATTTATTTGGTGTTTTTATAAATATGTACAATAAATAAATCTCAAATGTCGCTTCCGACGCGGATTAATTAATATTACCTTAAGTTGACAATTGTCAAATTCATAAGCACAAAGCCAATGCTGAATGACTGTCGGCGGCTGTTTGTAAAAATTACGCCGTGGGGGTGGGGTGCTGTTCAATTCCTACGTAACATAATTTTTAGCGTTATTAGACCAGCTACCCTTCGTAACGGAACATATTTAAAAAGTATGAATGATTAGTAAAAAATTGCGAATGTATTAAAAATGGAAAGGCAAAACTTGATCGTGAAGCCACCAATTAAGTGGATTCCAAGGCGAATTAATTTCACAAAATGGCACTAAACTCTCGATGCGACGCACGTAATTTTATATTCCCCAAAATAAATCTATCTTTATTGCAAAACCTCAAAATACGATTTAAGTCCGAGTTGGACAAGCAACAACAACGACACATATAAGATGATATTTTTATTATAAAATAAATCGAAAGCCACATGACTAACAAAAAAATTTAAAATAAAATATTTATGAACAAAAACTCCCTAGACCATATAATACATATATATTTTTTTAATTGTGTATAACTTTTTAGCTTCTTATGCTTAATCAGTAAAAAAATACTGAAAGTGTTTGTGCTTAAAAACTTTACTAGAATTGAATAGAATTTAAAAAGGTTTTGTTTGTTGAGGGGTTTTTAGCTAGTCCATATATGTATGTACATGCATTTCAAAAACATTAAAAAAAACCAATGAAATGCATGTACTATATAGACTAGCTAAAAACCCTCAACAAATAAAACTTTTTAAATTCTTTGATAATAAATAAAAATTCTCGAATAATAAATTTAATAATTAATTAGTATTTTTTAAACATTTTATTTTTTTAAGAAATAAGTGTAATAATACAAGTAATACATAAACATGTGGAGATGATATGAGATCATTTATTTATTCAACAAAGCTTATAAAACCAGAATTTAAATTTACATATTTTTTAATTATTTAAAACCAATTAATTTATAATTGTTATTTAACTGTTTCACTGCTTTTCTTCCAATTTTTGTAACTCGTTTTGCTCTATTTTTTATATTAACCGGAATTTTGTTACAAAAAAATAATAGAAATGTAAAAATGCATTTAACATAAAATTGCTTTTCTGTATTTCCGTAGTGGTGTCCAAAAAAACTGTGCATTAGAACTTTCCTCTCATATTAGACCATAAACGTATCGAAAAATGATACATCATTTCTACCATACTAAGAATGGAAAAACCCATAAAGAGACCGAAAATACCACCACAATTAGCCAAAAAATCTGTTATACCATACAACTCCGAACGTTTAGATGTAATAAATTGTCTGTCTTTAAAATATATGCCAAGACGTGTCACTTGTGAACCAGGAAATTCTTCAAAAAACCCTGTATCACCAGATGCTTTTATCATATCTTCCAAATCAAAATCAGCTTGAGATATTTCAGTATTATAGGAAAGAGATGTACAAGCTGGCAAGCAATTACATACTGTTTCATCCCCATAATTGAAATTAGTATTCTTTAAGCCTTCACTAAACTCTTTTAATAATAAGTCATCTTCAGCTTTACTGTAGCAGAATATTTTATCTTCCCCACATACAGGCATATCAAGAGTACGAGGCATTGAAAATTTAATACAACCACACTTGCTATATGTAAAATTTGTCAAACACTCCAATTCACAATTATTTTGTGTATAAATTTTAAAGAACTTTAAGTGGCGCTCACTATTTAAGAAACACTGACGCCGATGTGGATTATACCCAGAAATTCCAGCAGAAGTTGTAATCATGTTTGGCTTAACGGCTATCGAAACTTCTTTATCCATGGGAATCCGCACAAATCGTTTTGACACCAGAGGTATATCATCCGGAGAATGTAAAAGCATTTTAAAGCCTTGTACAGGGCCGCGGCAAGCATAGTCCACTTCTTGCTTAAAACTTCGTAAAGCAACAAATAACCCAGCTCTTGTTCCGGCACCCAAAACTCTAGCTGGGTATGTGCGTATAGAGGTTCCCGTGTAACCATCCTCTAAGGACCAACTTAACGTCCTGTTTAGAGCGGTACAATTTTTTGCTAGGCTATTCAAACCAATGTTTTGATATTGATAGGTATTTGCTCGATATAAATCGGTGATATTTAAACCATTAAAGGTGAAACAAATACCCTCTTCGGTTAATGTTTTTGTAAAAAGATCATCACAATCTCCTACGTGACTAAACCACTTGCAATAAAAGAAATATCTCTTAAAGTTTGGCAATATTGTATTCAATACTTTGAGGTAATCTATTGATGACTCCGATGCTATATGCGGTACACCTTTAGCAATCATTTCAGTTCTACAAATATGCAGCAATGTCAAAAATTCGTGTAGCTCTTCGGTAGTATTTACGTTGGGCTTAAAAACTTTTTTATCTTGAGCGCTTAAATTGAGCTTCCTGAACATTTCACCAAAGTTTAAAACTTTAAAAAATAATACTTTGTATATATGTATGTACATATGTATGTATATACTTATGTTTATAAATATGTACATATGTATATACTTATGTTTATATATATACATATATATGTATATTTATTTATTAGATGTTGTATTTTACCTTTGGTTTTCACAACCCTTTTGGTCTCTGAACATATTGTAACAGCTGGAAATGGTATGTTCCACACAGGAGTTGATTTTTCGGAGAAACTTACAATAACCGGATTTTCATTCCATTTTACATAAATATTTTCGATAAGGTTTGAACAACAGAATATCGACACAAAGAAAACACATAACCAGAAAAACTTTTCTTTCCATGGTCGCCGTTCACCCAAATATTGTACACCATGAATAGATGTTTTCGCACAATAATCAAAGAAAATTTTTTTAATATCCCGCCATAATAAGTTCGTGTTTGCCTCGCTTATAATTTCATTGTTTATGCTTTCGAATGGAGTTATTTCAATATCACCATCAATGCTGTTATTATTAGCATACTTTTCTGATTGCATTTTAAAATATAATTACATATGTACGTACATATGTATGTATGTATTTATGTAGGAATAAGCAATGTGCATACTATGTATGAATATAAATTATAATTAATATACTTTGGGTATAAGTACATACATATATACATACATACATATGCATGTATATTTTTAAATAAATAAATCGAATTCTTAAAACATATGTACACACATACATATGTATGTATGTATTATACACAAGTGCATATACCTACATACATAAAAACATATGTATGTACATTCATATATAAACATGCATGTAAGACTTACATTGTAAGTAAATAGCTTTAAATAAATAAATAAAAATGTAATTAAGGTATGTATGCTATCTGCAGCTGACTTTACCAAACCGTCAAACTCTATATGAAAAATTTAAGCGACAATTTTTATGTATGCATTGAGCATGAAAGATTATATACATACATAAATAATTAGAGACCATTGATTTTATAAAGCTTATGAGTTTTTTATTTATTTAAAAAATTTTAGTTATTTATTAAGAACATTTTTAACTACATAGGTGACAGCATTAGGAAAACAATTACAACAATACAAGAACAACAGGCATTTTTGTTGTGTAGTTTCACTGCGTATGTCAAAAGCCTAGCCCATAAAACAATGAAAACAGATACAGAAAATAACACAAAAGTATTTTGTATGTATTTTGGCAGTCCCAACAAATAGTCAGCTGCTTTAATGCTGTCACCTGGTTAAAAACGCCTTGGTTACTAGCGAAGCGTTAACAGACTTGTTTTGGGTTCGAAGATGTCAAAATTTGATTATGTACTACTAACACACACCCACACTACTAAAAAAGCACACTTTAACATTTTCTTCAATTGTAAATAAGAAAAGGAAAAGAAACAAAATTCTTTATAGAGCTGAAAATGCAGCCATTTTGCCATTTTTATTGTGCTTTTTGACAGCTTCGAACCCAAAAGTAGTGTTGTTTTAGCGTCGATACTACCTGTATTATTCTAACATGCATAAAACAAAGAAAACAACAAAATTCTTGTTGTTGCCGTGGTGCTGCCACCTGTAAATGTATTCGCCTTCCTATTGGCAGTACTGCAATAACCGACTATTGCCTTTTGGTTTTCAACACACTTGACTCGTTACTTTTCACACAATCACTAACGACAAATTTTGTTGGTTCTTCTTTTTGCATCGTGCTTGCGTGTGGTTCTCGAGGCATATAATTTGTTTGAAGCTAGAAAATAATCGAGCTACACAAAAAATAATTTTATCAACCAAAGAAATAAAAATACATTGTGAATAAGTGCAACAATTAAACAAAAAAATGGCAGCTGATCAGTTTCAACAAATATTAGGTTCTTTATTATCTACCGACAATGAAGTGAGACAACAAGCTGAGGTGTGTACAAATTATATTCCATATTTTTTCGTAAAAATATACTAATAAAAAGTGTCATTAGGAAGCTTTTAAATTTCTGTAACATTTGAGGGTGTTTACTACATTATCCATGTTTTTGTTAAAGTTCGGTCGTACTTTTTTTTTACTTATTTAAGGGGAGAACATGGCAAAAATGCTGTGGTGGGTTTGCTTTATAGCGCGAAACGTGTTTTCTTTTTATTGGACTGTCAAAGATAAAATAAAAAGAAGCAGGAATTTTCATCATTCTGTATATTAATTTTAGAATATGTATTTCTATTTAAACTTATTTCAGAAGGCTGCTCTTATTTCAGTATAATCAGTCTTGCATACCTTACATTAATTTCTTTATAAAATGATTCATGGAACGGAAGCAAAACAAAGCCACAAAAGCAAAAATAATTAAGTGAATAAAAAATATCACACTGACAACTGTCAGTTTAACAGCTTTTGTTTATAGGGAGGTGGCGGGTTGTTGTGGCTCTATCTATGTGTGTTTATCGAAGGCCCCAAAATAGGATTCTTAATATAATGACGCATTTTGCAAAATACACGTACAAAAACTAATGATAGTTGCACGAGCTTGCAAAAAATAATTTTCGCACATGCCACTTGTACATGTGCCTATCGATTTATTTGTAGCACAAAGTATTTTTATATATTTTAAAGGAAAATAATACTAAAAGAATTCACCCTGCCATTTATTTGAAAAACCACTTATAATTTATTACAGGTTATATGCATATTTACATAGATACATATGTATACATAGGTAGTATATGTATACACGTTCATGTATATTTATATTGCATATGTTTATACACTGCAATCTCGATCATCGCAACTTACAAACTGTTCGCTCAGTAAGCGTAACTTTGCTGAAATGAAAGCAACTTCGTCAAATAATGTTTTCATTAATTTTTCATATTTGAATTTTATATTCTTCATTTATGCATTTCGAGTTGGTTTTTATTTTTATTGGAGTAATGAATGATAACATTTAATAAGAGCTCAAATTTCTATTAGTTACGCTAAGCGTGGTTGGCCTGTATTTATACAGTTGTGACCTTGTAATGGGATTTTGCTGCATGTTATGTAGTTGTGTATATTGCAGCAACGATCGTGTTTTAACTATCGTTATGATTATAACCGTTCGTTTTTTATTCATAGGATGCTTACAACAATGTACCCCGTGAACTTAAAGTGACTCATCTATTGGCTACCATACATAATGGGCAACAATCAGAAGAGGCCCGTCAGATGGCAGCTGTTCTGTTGCGACGCTTATTCACTTCGGAATTTTTAGAATTTTACAAAGAGGTAAGTAAAATGTCTACAATAAAATTTGAACACGGATTTAGTGGTAATCTTTAATTAATATATATATGTATATACACGCAAGGTATGTATGTGTGCACTTTTTACTTAGTTTTTTAGTGCTACGGCATTGCCATTCTTTAATTTTCATCAATCTGCCTTATCTTTTAATTTGCCAAAATAAACACATACAGAAATAATTTATAAGTTGTGCAAAAAATCAAGCAGGTAGTCTGTCTCCAAACCTTTCCCACTACAAACATTCGTATGTACTCTTAGTTATTATTCTTGCTTGTATTTAATTTTTTATAGAAGGAAATTATTTTTATGTAAATACATAGTATATACAATAATATTGTGCAGGCATAATGGAGAAGCAGAAAATATAAGAATTAGGTTATGTCATAGCTAATTTTGGCTTGCAAATTTTGCTTTGCGGCGTTCAGTTGTAGAGGTTCCTCCAGTAATATTTTTAGAATGAGAAGTCAGTATATAACGAAAAAGATCACTACGGTTTGGTACAAAAATTTTTTCAATATATATATATATATATATATGTTAATAATCGTAAAAAAATATTTAACAATTTTAATTTATTTTCTAACTAAGTACCTACCCATTGCAACCACAATTATGCACTTAAATACATATGTATGTATGTACATTTTTTATAAAATGCAAAGGTCAAGCGTTTAGACTTCGATGGATTTAAGAATTTAAAATTCGTCCATATGCGTTTCACAAAATAGGGGCTTTATTGTTGAAAAAAGTTACCTACATACACATCTCTCATTTACTCGAACAACGTCATAATTAAAAAACGTGATTTTTGAGGTCAGAATGCAGAATTATTCCGTATCGTTTTCATCTTGTGTAAAAAGTTCATACAAATATGTACATATGTACATAAATAAGTATGTACATAGGTAGGTATTTGCAATATTTAAAGACAATAAATTATGAAGTTAAATTTTCAAGAGAAGTATTAAAAGGCTGGGGTCTTAGATCTTTAGTATTTTGCGGAATAAGTAAGATATTATTTTTAAAGAAGTAGTGTGCGTATAATTAAAAAAACAAATTTTAGCATTTTCCAATTAAGTTATATTGAGTTATTGGAATTTCCCAACAAGCATTCTCGATTAATAAATTTAAAAAATAGACTTTAATTTCATTCAAACAAAAATGTTATTCTATTTAAAACAAAATTTTAATTCATTTTATAAATTTTATAAATACAAAATTGTATACAGACTCTATCTTAAGCGGACACCTAACGGACTGGCAAATTTGTCCGCTTATGAGAGAAGTACAAAAAGAGCAAATAACAATTTGTAATACATATGTATGTATGTACATATTTGCCTTTAAGCAGATTTACTATTTCAAAACAAGCACATATAAATATTTCACAAACTACATACAGTTTTCATGAACATTGTTGTGAAAAGTACATATTCAAATGGATTAAAAAAAGTCAAATTTTAGCTTGGCGAATTTTTTATTTAATTTCAATATGTTAGGGAGCCCCCGAAGACTAGTAGATAGCGTACTAGACTATTAGTCTGGGGTCGCAGGTTCGATTCCTGCCTTTACACTGAGTGTTTCTGCAGACAAGCCAAAATGGTTTCTGTTTGTTCTTTACAAAAAAATGTATTTGAAGATCATTAAGCAATTCAACACCTATATAAAAAAAGCTGTAAGAATAAGAAAAAAATAAAAAATGAAAACAGTGTTACTGTCCGGTTATGGGGAAGTAAAATGTCCAAAGGATGGGAAAAAGAGTGCCGGTTATGGGAGAGTTGTCCGCTCAAGAGATAAAAATTTTTTAAACCTCGAAAGGATTTTTTTGGGGACTAAAAAAAATTTTCCGTTTATGGGAAATGTCCGCTTAAGGGAGGTATCCGTTAGGAGATTTTTGTAAAATCTCTGGCAAATGTAAGCATATCTGAAGCTACGGCACCATGTTGTATTGTATGATCTCCAATTGTTCGGAATTAGATTGGAAGCGAAATTCTAATCCCAAAACGTATCGAAATTGTAAAAATATATGATTTACAAAGTTGTATTTCAAGCAATTGGTAGAATGAAGTATTCTAGCATAAATTAAGGTTTCTGGAACTACAAATCATGCACATTTAATTGGACTGATATACTTTTACACCTCCCACTTCGTTTCAATCAGATACCATCCCGAAACGTGGATAAACGACTTTATCCTTTTGATATCGAGTATTGTTATGCATAAGTAATTATTAGTATTCTACAAAATTTATAAAAAAGCTATATTCCTAATGTACTAATGGATGTTGAGACAACACTAGTACAAATGAGATTCTGCTTTATAAAGTTGTTGTTATAAGAGCTGTGCTGCTGTCGGAGCTTTAAAACCGATCGTCATAAAGAGCCATGGATGAATGAATGTCTCGCAGAGATGCCTCTTGTTTCTAGCACCGTTGGTAAATCAATTGTTTGAATATACTTATATATATATGTACACTCTATGACTATTACACTACCTTAAACGAATGTTACATCATACGTACTCTCCACAACAAATAACATCAAGTTCTGACCACATAAATCTAAAAAGAAAAATTAAATCGCTTTCCAACTGGGTTTTGCGTATGTTTTAATTTAATTAACATAATTTGCTTTCAATGTGTATTCCAATCTTGTCTTTTTTTCTACTTTTAGTTGCCGCAAGAAGCTCAAGGCCAATTGCTACAACAAATTTTACTAGCCGTCCAACAAGATGTAACACCCAATTTACGTCGTAAAATTTGTGAAGTAGTAGCCGAAGCTGCACGCAATCTTATCGATGATGATGGCAACAATCAATGGCCAGACTTTCTGCAATTGCTGTTCCAATGCGCCAATTCTCCATCAGCCCAATTACAGGAGTCGGCATTGCGAATTTTTGCTAGTGTACCATCGATTTTTGGAAACCAGGAGACACAATATTTGGATTTAATTAAACAGATGTTGGCCAAGAGTATGGAACCCACAGCTGATGTTGAAGTGCGCTTCCAGGCAGTACGTGCTATTGGTGCTTTTATCTTACAGCATGATAAAGAAAAGGAAGCTGTAATATATAAGCAATTTAGCGATTTATTGCCCAGAATGATTATGATTACAGCTGAAAGCATTGAAGCGCAGGATGATCAGTCCTTAGTAAAGTTGTTGATCGATATGACAGAAACTTGTCCAAAATTTTTGCGTCCACAGTTAGAAGTTATTTTTGAAATTTGTATGAAAGTCTTCAGTACTCAAGACATGGAAGACAGTTGGCGACATTTGGTACTTGAAGTTATGGTTTCATTAGCGGAGAACGCTCCTGCTATGGTACGTAAACGGGCTGAGAAATATGTTAATGCTTTGATTCCATTGGTATTGCAAATGATGACCGACATGGATGACGATGAAGATTGGGCAACATCCGATGTTGTCACAGACGATGATAATAGTGACAACAATGTAATTGCCGAATCCTCTTTGGACCGTTTGGCTTGTGGCTTGGGAGGCAAGACTGTTTTACCACGTGTCATGAACTCGTTGCCAGCCATGTTGGGACACAGCGATTGGAAGCAGCGTTATGCTGCCCTTATGGCCATCTCAGCCATTGGAGAAGGTTGTCATAAGCAAATGGAAGCTATGCTGGACCAAGTAATGTCAGGTGTGTTGAATTTTTTGCGCGATCCTCATCCTCGTGTACGCTATGCCGCATGTAATGCAATAGGTCAAATGTCTACCGATTTCGCTCCCACCTTCGAAAAGAAATTCCACGAGCAAGTAGTTCCTGGTCTTCTTTCTCTGTTGGATGATGTGCAGAATCCACGCGTGCAGGCTCATGCTGGAGCTGCTTTGGTCAATTTCTCGGAGGATTGTCCGAAAAATATTTTGACACGCTACTTGGATGGCATTATGTCTAAATTGGAAACCGTTCTTAATTCCAAATTTAAGGAATTGGTTGAAAAGGGCAACAAATTGGTGTTGGAGCAGGTTGTCACCACAATTGCTTCCGTTGCTGATACATGTGAAAAAGAGTTTGTTGCATATTACGATCGTTTGATGCCATGCTTGAAGTTCATCATTCAAAACGCTAACTCCGAGGATTTGCGTATGTTACGTGGCAAGACTATTGAGTGCGTTAGTCTTATTGGACTTGCCGTTGGCCGAGATAAATTCATCACAGATGCAGGGGAAGTCATGGACTTGTTATTAAAAACTCATACTGAAGGCGATTTGCCAGACGATGATCCACAGACTTCGTATTTGATAACAGCCTGGGCTCGTATGTGTAAAATTTTGGGCAAACAATTCGAACAATATCTGCCGTTGGTTATGGGTCCTGTTATGCGAACGGCTGCCATGAAGCCTGAAGTTGCTCTATTGGACAATGAAGAAGTTGAAGACATAGAGGGTGACGTCGATTGGTCGTTCATTAATTTGGGAGAACAACAAAACTTTGCCATCCGTACAGCCGGTATGGAAGATAAGGCTTCCGCCTGTGAAATGCTAGTGTGCTATGCCCGTGAGCTCAAAGACGGCTTCGCTGATTATGCCGAAGAAGTAGTACGTTTGATGGTGCCCATGTTGAAATTCTATTTCCACGATGGTGTACGCTCTGCTGCTGCTGAGTCTCTGCCATATCTTTTGGATTGTGCTAAAATCAAGGGACCCCAATACTTGGAAGGCATGTGGTTGTACATTTGTCCAGAACTTTTAAAGGTTATTGGCACCGAACCGGAAGCGGATGTGCAAGCTGAACTCCTAAACTCTTTAGCCAAATGTATCGAAACCTTAGGACCCAATTGCCTCAACGACGATGCCATGAAACAAGTTTTAGAAATTATCACCAAATATATGGAAGAACATTTTGAACGTGCTGATAAACGGTTGGCCGCCCGCAACGAAGAGGATTACGACGACGGTGTCGAAGAAGAGTTGGCCGAACAAGATGATACCGACACTTATATATTATCTAAAGTTGTTGACATATTGCATTCTCTATTCGCGACTAACAAGGCACAGTTTTTGCCACACTTTGATCAAATTGCTAAAAATTTCGTTAAACTTTTGGATCCATCACGTTCATGGTCCGATAGACAATGGGGCTTGTGTGCATTCGACGATGTCATCGGTGAGTACATGCAAAATTAACGCTTTAAAAATACATATCTAGTCTAACATAATATTTATTGTTTTTGATCTTAGAATTTTGCGGTCCAGCTAGTGCTCCTTTTCAACAGTTCTTTACACCTGCGTTGTTGCAATATATTAGCGATAAATCTCCCGAAGTACGCCAGGCAGCTGCTTATGGCTGTGGTGTTTTGGGTCAATTTGGTGGCGAGCAATTTGCTGTAACCTGTGCTCAAATCATTCCATTGTTGGTGCAAGTTGTCAACGATCCCAAGAGTCGTGAACCCGAAAATATAAATCCTACAGAGAATGCCATTTCCGCTGTATCAAAAATATTGAAATACAACAAATCTGCTCTACAAAATGTCGATGAAATCATTAGTGTTTGGTAAGCATGAAACAAAATAAAAAAAATAGCGGGAAGCTTATTTTTGAGTATTTAAAAATTGCAGGTTCTCTTGGTTGCCCGTTACCGAAGACAGCGACGAAGCTCCTCACATTTATGGATATTTGTGTGATTTAATACAGGCGAATCATCCGATAATTTTGGGTGCCAACAATTGCAATCTACCTGGTATTGTGTCCATAATAGCGCAAGCCTTTGTTAATAAAGTGGTTGGGGTAGTTAGTGAAGTTGGTTCTCGTATGTTGGCGATTGTGAAACAAGTTGAATCAAACCCGGAAGTCTTCCAGGTATGTGCTAGCCAACTTACACCTGAAATGCAACATGCTCTGCAAGAAGCCTATCGAGAATTGGCCACTGCTACATCAGCCCAAGGTTAAAGTGAAGCGACCAATATAAAATGCCACAACAACACAACTAAAAGGAAATATATAATAAAAACGAATATTGCTTTCTTTCCCTTAATTGCATTATTATATAAAATGATTATATATAGTATATAAAATATACTTATTTATGTATACTTACACATACATAATTATATAAAATCGAAAACTAGAAAGCCACTCAAACATATAAGCACTGTTATATGTTCTCCACGATCTACAAAAAGAACACTCTTCTGTCTTTAAAATTCAGAAGAGGTTTCCTTTTATCTAACGATTTTGGCAAAGTATAAATTGACGTTTTTTTCTTTTTTTTTTAATTCTTAAAAACTTGTATACTATTTATATTATCAGGCCGAAATCCATTACGTATTACTGTACTGCTTTAACCGAAAAAAATTACAACTTCGATAACACTTGTTTTAGTAAAAAATCGTAAAATATGTTCATTTAACCCAAATTCAAATTTTATAAAAAAAGCAATTATTTTGGACTACAAACTTGTATCTTTTATAATTATTTAAACGAAAATTATTTCACCAGAGTCAAAAAATAGAGAAACGTTTCATTAAATAAAAATAAAAAATAAACAAGAGTGTCTTAGTGCTTTTTTCACAAAAATTCATCCACAACCTTTTAGGTAAACCACCGGTGATGAGGAATTGGCAGGAATATGTGCTGCTCATGATTGGTATTACTTTATAATTTGAACCGAGTGAAAATGTATTCGAATTGCAATGTGAAAAACAGTTTTACATACAGAATTATCCTGATGAAAAATCGAAAAAATGGTTTTCCGCTTGTCTTATTGAACAGTCTATTTGCCATTGAACGAATGATCCGTCAGTTCTTTTGTGCGCCAATTTGTTTGTTCTCTTCCGCCCAGAAAAACGATTAGTCTTAAGGTACGGTCACATCTGATAAACATTTGCCCAAAAAAACGTAACCAACAGACAAGCTAAATTTGCATTTACTTTAATTCCAATATTTTTTTTAAATATGGGTTTGCATTTATTTTAAATAATATAAAAATACCATTTTGCGGCATAATTGACTTCATTTTGTGATATAAAAACCAAGTTAAATCACACTAACCCTAAGCAAAAGTAGTGGTTACGTTTTTTTGAGCAAACAATTTTGGCTTGCCTATCCGTTGTAAAAATCAACAGGCTCATGTTATTTTCCAGACCTTAGAGGACAGAAATAGACTATCACTTAGCACAAACTTGTTCTGGAGAACGAGTAGAAAAGCCCCAATTTTGTATTGACGTGACCTTGATGTTGACAACTGGAATAAGGGTGAATATCTATATATACAGCGTCATAAGCATGTAGATAAAGGCCAGTGAAAATTTTGATTTGCTTTTGGTCTTTCCATTAGATTTGATTCCTTCTTTACTAAAATGCAAGTCTAAACTTTGTTCATGTTTGCTGTAGCTTTTCTGTCATATGGATCAACAATTGACAGTAGCGGTATTCAGTGTTTGATGCGAATGGTCTTGCATAAGTGCAAATGCAAAATATCGTAGCTTTTCTTTGCAATCCAACAACAAAATATTAGAAAAAGAGAAAAATCAAATAAAAAGTGGACCACAAATGAAATATCTTTTAAATTATTTGGAAGACTGCACAGTGAAGAATATAAAAAATTCTTATTTTTTTATGGTGAACATGATCCAATAATACAGGTCTGTTCAATAATCCAGTTAATTTTTTAATGGTCGAAAATTGTGAAGCTATGACTGCATTTCCACGGTCAAAGTTTCCTTTGCAAAGTCTCGTGTTTGTTGGTAATGAGGGAAAGAAGAAAGGGGGTGATTACACACTTTGCTGTACTCGCAAAGTTGTTTTCTTCGTTCGTCGTTTACACATACAGTAGTTTTCTGATTTAACGAACCTAATGGTTGTCAGGCCTGTTCGTTAAAGCGAATTGTTCGTTATATCCAGTACTAAATTAAAAATTAATAGCGTCCGTCGTCTATATTATTCATTGCTATAAATATGTATATACATATGCAAGGCTGCATTGAATGATCTATCGGGTGTTTATACAACATCTGAGCTGGTAAAGGAATTCCGGACATCCTTAAATGAGATGGCGTAACATTCTGGGTACGCAGCTGTGCCCGTTAACATAATTGCGCGGAAGCTAGCTAAAGAACAAACCAGGTGGTCCAAGATGAGAAAGAAACCGTCCAGCTCTGCCCTATTACAGAGCCATGTATTTAGGTATTCGACTTTACTCGAGCTCGCAGACCTTAAGGAATAAACTTCTTGGTTAGTTTAATACCGATCCTAACGAAGGATAGGTGACTTTTCTCCCTATCCACAGCAAGCAATACAAAGGGACCAATTCCTGGCAGCTGGCGGCCTGTGCAACCTAACCTAACATACGGGTTTTACATATATGATGCCCTTTTTAAAGTTCATATACGAAAGGGGTAAAAAGACGTTCAGCGGGGTAGCAAAACCAAAAGAGAATTGAAAAAGTCGGGGTCTAAATCCCGTACTAGAAATTGGTTTTTTTATTCAGTTGTTTGGTTTCTTGTTGTTTATTTTTATCTTAAATGCAAATGTTGAATGAAAAAATATATGTATGTACATACCTACCAATATTATTTTAAAACAAGCTATATTTTTTTAACAAATTTTTTAACTGCTTATAAATATTGTGTAGGTTTGACTAAAAATTTTCCAAAAGCAGAGGTTACGCTTATCTCGTCAAATATCCGCCTAGTCTGAAATAAACTTTGATGAACGTGGTGCTTTTCAAGCGCTTTCCTTTAATTATTGCATATGGATATTTGCAGTATTTTTTCATTTTAAAATCTAAAATTTATCAAAAATATTTTTTTTTGTATTTTTAACTGAAACTTTATTGTTTTATTACTGGTGATTTTTACTTAACAGTAGATTTTGTAAAACTATAATTAATATTTAATGAATTTGAGGAGAAAAAAAACACACAAATGCTAATTTACGTATGTATTTATGGATATATGGATGTACAAAGACAAAGAAGGAAAAAGGGATAAAAACTTAAAGTTGGGAACGAAAAATGGTAGTGAGATTATAAAAAAATATTGGAAAATTTACAAAATGTAAAATATGTAAACTGATAAATATTTATAAATATAAATAAAATATAATAATCATAAATAAAATGTGTTTAATTTTGTGTTAAAATTAAGCTGAAAGAAAAAAAAAGAGATGATGACGTCGATTTGAAAATTAAAATGTTATTTTATTTGTTTTAAACGTAATGTAATAGTATGTATACTACTTTTGTTTTTGCTGCTTCTTTTTTAATGTTAAAACGGAATCTTAGCCTAACAGATATTGTTCTTCAGATTCTACATTATCGGGATCAACTTCTTCTATTTCGGCTTCGGCCTCTAACAAATCTATATCGATTCCATCATCTAAGCCGGTATTGCTATCATCAGCGTCACCATCTAGTGCCGCATCAGTATCATTGCTGCCATCTATGATGGCATCATCGTCTTCATCCAAAGTAACACAATCGTCTTCATAGTTTTTCATTTTTTGCACCATATTAGGATGTTTATTTTTCAAATGCTCCTGCATATTGCTAATGTGGAAATATTTCATGGAGCAAAAGCGACAGTGCAAATAGGCGCCATAGGGTAAGTGCTTAAACTTGTGTACTTGAAGATCACGTAGTTTTCTCCCATTGACGTGTTCGTTGCATTCCAAGCAAAGGTGCAGTTTGGCACTAATTTTTTTGAAATTCAAAACAGTTCTGTTGTTGAGATTGTGTTCAATATTTATGTGTTCCCGCCAACCACGCGTCGTTTCGAAATCTGCACCGCACTGGGGACAGTTTAGAGTGAAGCAACCCTGATTATCTGAAATCGATTCACAATTGGCAGCACTTGTCGACTGGCCGGGCAGTGAGGAGCGCGTTGGCCAAGAGAATTTTGTTAAAGAAGAGCCAGCTTTCTCGGCAATTGCAGAACTCAAATCATCAGTACCGTTATCATCATTATTTGGAGCTGTACTGTTGTCGGTAGTATCCATGAAACTAGTATCAGGATTTATGCCAGAGCATTTGTTCGTATTTTTATCCAAGTGTTTAAAGAACATTTGTTTACGTACAAATTCTCCCTCGCAGGCAGTACAACGGAATGATTTGTACGGCAAATGTCTAAATTTATGCGATTGCAGTTGACCGATTGCGCCTTTGGTATGAGTGACCGTAACACGCTTATAACATTGCAAGCAGATATAATGGTGTTCATCCAATTGACGGAAATTCAAACCTTCTCTACTGTTCAGATTGTGCTCGTCTACAATGTGTTTGCGCCAAAACACATGAGAATCAAAATGTTTATTACAAGATGGACAACGGTACGTAATGGATTCGTGATCGACGGCATTGTGAAAGGATATGACATCTTCAACTGTTTTCAAACCTGGTGGCCGATTTGTATTATTGAATGATGGATCAGAATTACGTATAGGTCGGGCTGGTGCATCATTAAAATCTTTACTATTTGAATTCGATGAATGTCTTTGTTGTGTATGGTCCACGGAAGACGATCCTTTTCCTGCACCTCCTCCTGCCAAAGCCCCACCATCCACAACTTCTACAATATTATGTCTTTGTCGTAAATGGGCTATCATATTGGGTTTATGATTGTATGATTGGCCGCACAGTAGACATTTCAAATAGAGTTTATAAGGACAATGCCTAAATTTATGATCCTGCAATCCCTTAAGCTTTGAACTCGTTACTGTGTCTTTACAAGTTTTGCATTGGTAACGAAATTTATCTAAAGGCCTAAACCCTAACGAGTTGCGTTTGTCAAAATTGTGTTCAATATTAATATGACGACGCCATTGTACTTGTGAACGAAATTCTACGCCACACTGGGGACATAGATAAATGAAATTGCACTCCATAGTTGTGTTGTTATCTGGTTGGACATCTACATTCCGACTGGGCACTAATAAATCGTCGGTATCATTTGATTTTTCCTCATTCTGCACCGCTTGGGTCGAGGGCGAATTTCGATAATCAACAAATTCATGTTCCTGTCGAATGTGATGTTGCAGGGAATGCGGCGTAGGGAATATGGTACCACAGTCTACACATTTATGCCTGGTTATTTGTTCTATATTGGTACTTTTTTTAAAGGGTGTGCTATAA
Source organism: Gymnocheta viridis (assembly GCA_956483585.1). Classification (NCBI taxonomy): domain Eukaryota; kingdom Metazoa; phylum Arthropoda; class Insecta; order Diptera; family Tachinidae; genus Gymnocheta; species Gymnocheta viridis. The sequence continues at coordinate 14,989,139 of OY101442.1, forward strand.
GGCGAATTGTTTCTATATAAATGAGCATCACCTTTGGCAAAATCATAACCACCAGTAATAGTCACATCATCGTCATCGTCGTCGTCTTCGATCAAATGTACTATTTCGTAAGTATAATTTGATAATCTAACAATTTCTTTAGGGGGATAGTGAGCAATCTTATAGGGTTTTTTGACAAATGGTTTAAAGGTAGAATTACTGCCTGAACCCCCATAATTTGTTGTGGGTGGTACTGGATTAATTTGCCCATAACCTCCACGAGCACCCAACTTATGGGAGTTTCTCAAGTGTTTGATTAAGCCCTTGCGATCAGTATAAGTTTTATGACATAAACGGCACTTTGCAAAGGATTTATACTGCAAGTGGGTCATACGATGTTGTTGGGCATTTTGTATCCCATATGCATTAGTTATAATCTTATCACATTCTCTACATTTCAATTGGCGGTCATTTATATTTTCGAAATTTAGATTTTCCAGTTCACCTAACTTATGAATTTCTACAATATGTTTTCGCCACACTTTCTTATCATTATATTCCTTACCGCACGCTGGGCAAATGTATGTTATATGCTGCTCGAACACGTCACGTTCATCATATTTTGCTGAGTTCGAATCTTGACCTGATGGAAGACTTTTTCTATCGGAAGGTCCGTAACTGCCACCACCACCACCACCAATATAATCATTATCATCAACAAAGCCGCCGAACGAATCCCCAACGCTATCAAAGCCAAAACCTTCTTGACTGTCCTCATCGTTATTTGCCTCTGAAACAACTGGTTTGATATTCTCTGAAACTAAATGATGCTTAGTAGCCAAATGTTGAATAATGTCGCCATTTGAATTGAAGGAGGTAAAACAGAGTTTACAACTCATCCATTGTTTGTATGGTAAATGACTGAATTTATGTACTTGCAGACTAAGTATGGATGTGCTCGATAAGATCTGAAAGTAAATAGTTCTCGGTTAAGGCGTTATTAATAAAATATCGATAAAATAATACAACATATTAGTATTTCACTCTGATTAGGTATTTCGAAGATGAGTTTTCGATACCAAATATTTGTTCTAGATAAAGGACATACAAATAAATATTTTTTATTGCTTCTAATTGTTTCTAATGAATCTTCGGACACACAATCATGTGCATTGTGACTCCTGGTGGATAAAGATAAAGAGAATATAGCATACGCTGTCATTGATCAAACTGGCGAGCGACAAAAGTGGCATAATAAAAATTGGAAGAGGAAATATGTTGATTTTTTTTTTAAATACGTTTCTTAAAATAAAAAATAAATAAATAAAAATTAATATATGTATGTATATGCATTCGTTAGGCTTTTTAAAAATGTTAAATATAAATTATAACTTCCTCCCCGTAATATGTGAGCACCCCTCATCGTAAAAAAAAAGTCGTAAATAAATGTCGAGTAAAGAAGAAATAAAATATTAACAATAACTTTTTATTGAAAAATGTTCAATTAAAAAATTGTTTAAATATGTATTATTTTTTGTATTTTGTGGTCTCTATAATAGATAGTGTTTTGTATTTAAATTCTAAAAATTAAAAAAATTAAACAAGTATGTATAAATTAATTTCCTAAATAAATGTTGAATATTAAAAAGTAAAGCAAACTAAGAAAATTCTTACCAAATTGCAGCCCATGCACTGAACTTGTTGATTAAGCAGCTCTCGAAAATTTAAGCCCCTACGAGTGCCAAATTCATGCACGAATTCGATATGTTGACGCCATTGTGCTTGTGTTTCACACTCTGTACCACATTGCGGGCATGTGAACAAAATATATTCTTCAAGAGAACCATCTATTTCACCCTCTGCTATAGTTTTATTAGATTTCATTGTAATTGGCTGATCGGTAGCTGAACCATTTGTAGATCCATCCTCAAGAAAAGCGGGCAAATCTCTAGCTGTTTTTCTAGATAGTGGCGGCTGACTATCTTCGCCCATTGTATCATCATCTTCATTAAGCAATTCATTTTTTACTTCGATATTGTCAAATAAATCTTTAGCATTTTCCTTAACGGCTCCAATAGAAATGTTAGGATTGTTGGTGCTACCATCCGTCCTGGACAAAATTGAACGAATAGTTTGTGGCTGAGAATTGGAATTTTTCGATTTTTTGTGTTCTTTTTTTAAAATTTCTATCAAGTCGTCACGATGGTTCATACGCAAATGTACCATAAGATCCTGTCGATATTTATATTGTCTTTTGCACACCATACACTTGCTACACCGGTATGGTAGATGGGTAAATTTATGTTTGAGTAAGTTTTCCATACTGTGCATAGCGATTCGTTTGTGGCACTCCATACATTCATGGTATAGTTTATCGATTTGTATAAAATTTAGGCCACGACGTGTATTGTAAAGATGAATTACATTCAAATGATTTTTCCAGACTTCTTGAGAGCTAAATTCATTGCCACAGGCAGGACATATATAAATTATAGCGTCTTCGAATTTAATCATTGCATTATAGTATTTATCTTCTGGCTCCAAATTGGGATATTCCTTTTCAGCCACCGCGGATTTATTAAAAAACAAATGACTTTGTGAATTTGACGATTCTAAGCCGAAATCAAAAAGAGCGTTATCATCTGCGGGATTTCGAATTTGGGTATTGTTATTATTTTTACTTGTTCCTTCTGCGAGGAAGTGAAGTGGAACATTGTCATTATCATCATCGAAGATTTCTTCTGCAACTTCTTGAGGCTCTTCTTTGACCTGCATATCTTGTACCGGTGAAGGTATAGAAAACGGGACATCGTTACACTCCTCTCCGCTTCCTTCCACATTCACATTACTTTCATCTGTCATTAAATCATTACTAAACATGCTCCAGGGTTCTAAGTTATCCATCTTTTTTGAAATTTTCAGAAAATACAGGAGGAAATCAGTTTACGGTATTGTCAATTTTCCCCTTTTATGCTTTAAAATCCAGTTTTTGATTATATCTTACCATTTTATATCTATTACATTTGCTTTTTGTTCACTTTTTATGCCTGCTTGTCTGACTATACTGCAGTGCTGCTTTTTTTTTCTCGTGAATTTTTCAATGGGCTGCTCTGCTCTGTGTATTTTTTTGATTGTTCCACTTTTGAATATTTCATCAACTTTACTTAGTTTAGAGAAAACTTTCTATACTTGATTAATTATTTTATTAAATCAATGAATATTAGTATACATTTTATAATTTAAAATAGTTTTTTGTTGTTTACGGCATTTTACGGAGGTCTACATGAAAGCACAAAGCATACAGAGGTGACAGAAGGGGAAAACTATATAAGTTTATTTTCCGACTCCCTCTATACGCACAAGCATTGAAAAAGAAATTGAAAAAATATTTTGCATTCTTTGTGGTTTTATTTTCTGTATTAACGTATTTTACACAAACTGCTTTGTGGTATTTTATTCTTCCCAACACGAAATGATTGATTTTTGCTTCTCCCACAAACTGATAATCATATTGGAGCTAAAAACTTTCTATTCACAAAACACAAAGCACACACAAACCACAATTTTATTACAATTTTATTTTTCTGTTTTGTTTATTTTCCCTTCTTCGCAGCATTAAGTCTTTATAGTTGTCTCTTTCTTCAACCACCGGCACTTTAGCTGATTTGGACCATTTGCAAATGTCATTTTCTACATGTCTGTTAGTAGTTTGTGATGAAAGAATACTTTTGCAATTATTTCTTGGTTTTTGCTTTCTCCTTTTTCGTACAAGCCCGAACAGTACTACTAGCATAAGTGCTGCCAGATAATTATTATATGCATACAACACTATTATCAACTGTAAAGATTTTTATATGGCAGTGCTGAACGACTGAACGGAAGTGCATATTTGTGATGTATTAAGAAATATCTACAAACGACGACTCAAGTGGTTTGTTTTAAAAACGTTCTTATAATAAGTATAAGTATTCATAATACTACAAAATAAATCAATCAATCAAACCTTAGTTCACGCTTTTGCCTGAATTGCAAAAATTTTGTTTGCCATGCACACAGTCACTATTTTTTATATTAATATATACAAACATGAGAAATCTCTTAAAACACAAATAAAGGCTGCTACGGAACTTTTACGGCAATATAGGTTCCCATAAGAACTGTGTTTATAAAAATTAGAGGCATTCAGGTCGGTAAATTTCTCATTATTAATGTCAAAAATTCTTTGACCAATCAATTGCGAGCATTACTTTTTGCTTATTTGGCGGAAATAAAGTCTCCCCATGTTGACATATCCCGTTATATAGAATAACAGTAAAACAGAAGGGTACTGAAAATTTTTTTAAATTGAATTTCAGGATGTTTTTCTTTCATAGAACTGCAATTAACCATTAAAATTGAAATTACAGACGAAGCGGCAAACTGAATAAATTTTCCGTAATAAGATTTTAATTAAGTCAAGCTCATATTTTTCAATACACAATTAATGAAATTAAGATAAATTGAATTTTCTTATAAATGCTTACATTTGCTCCTACAAAATCTACTTAAAGAAAATTATATAAAAAGATCAATTAATTTACGATATTTATATGAACAATAATAAATAACATTAAAAACAGATTAAAAAAGAATAACGATGTAAATGCTATTTTGAACTGGGTATTGGCATCAACTGAAAACCGCTACTGGTACCTAAAGTATATATGATCAATTTACAACATGAACATTATATGTATAAAAACAAAAATAGTTATTTACCAGTTTTCTTTGCTATCCATGTGCCACCACCTCCACTGCTACGCGCACCACCCCTGGCTGATCCTCCCCGACCACGGATGGCACTCAATTTCTTACGTCCAGGAGAACCTACAATTTTTTTTGTGTATTTTTTTCTTGGAGATGACATTGAAGCTGCACTAGCCGCTCCCCAAGAAGAGGACGCTGTTGCAGTAGCCGATTTACGATATTTCCTGCCACCTCCACCACGAAAATTACGTTTCCGTTTACCGCCACGGAAATTACCACTTCCACTGTTGGCAGCACCTTGTGAAGCTGCCGTTCTTGACCAATCTTCACCATTATCCATATCATCATCACTAGTATCAACATGGACCCGTTTTGACGTTGAAGTAGAAGTTTTTTCTTTATCTGCTTCTTCAGATTCCTCTAGATCCATTAGTAAACATAATTTTTCCGTGGCATAATTTCTAGTTATCTCTAATAACTTTTCACCATATTTATCAAAGTTTGCTTTAGTTACGTGGGGTATGGAGCACATATCAGCTTCAGTTTCTGGTAGTTGCTCTGCCATGGCCTTAATGGCTTGTATATTCATAATACTGGCCACTGTTACATTACGTGCTGCCGCAATTGTGCGACAAAGATCAAGCAAATCTGAATAACAGCGTTCATAGATATCTTTAAGTTTTTCGCTGCTTGTTGATGAAGTTTTGTTCGCACTGTTAGCAACATCGGTATTAATACTAAGCGGTTGCGCTTTTCCTTCTTTACGCGTCAACGCGAATTCCATATTTATATTTTCTTTCATAATTATGTCAACTTTGGGTCCTAAATAGATATACGCCTGAGGAATATCATTTGCAAATATAAGATCTTCACGTAAATATTCTTGAGTGACCATAATGCGCAAAAGTCTTTGAATATCAGATTTATCCCATTCTTTAAGCAAGCCATGGTAAGGAGTTTTGTTATGCCCATTATCAATGATTTTCTTAATATTTGAGCCCTTAAGTACATCAGCTAATTTTTTTTATAAAATATTATCTTTGTAAAATTAGTTTATTATTAAAAAAATTACTTACCAATATGTAGTAAAGTAAATCGAGAACGTCCACCACATAAATCTTTAACGCATCGAATAATTTTTCGAGACTGCTCCAAAGCGTCGATTTTCTGAATTTATTATTTGAGCAAAAAATTATGTAAGCAATTATTTCCACATAACTTCTATTTCTATGAAGTTTAATTAAACATTTTCTAATTACCTGATAACGCTTTTGTTTTAAACAATTATCACAAGCAGTTTCTTTTTTCTGTAAACATTCCTCTCTAGTAAAATGTTCGCCAAAATAATCTAACTGTTGAGCGCGACGACAATCTGAAACATTTTCGCAATATCCCACAATACGATTTAAGTTTTCAACATGAATCCGTTTAACATCATATGTTACCGATTTGTCCACTATTTTAATAATAATAAAAATAAGTTATGTACATATATCTAGAGCTGTATACGTATTAGAGTATTCAATTAATCGAATTTCTGTTTTGATCGGTTATTAGGAATTTCTTAGTTAAAACGGTTTGTGGTTCGCATGGAGATTAATTTCACAACACACATCTTTTGTACACGAAATGAAACAAACTGTTACAATTCCTTGAAAAAAATGTGTATGCATACATAACAATTTAAAAAGATATTACATTTCAGTTAAACGATTTACAAATTAATAAAATAAAATAAGTGAAATTCGCTAATCGAAAAAAGTAAATTTTGAATTAATCAAATTAATCGTTTAACCGATTCACAGTTAATCGATTGAATGCCACAATACATAATGAAATGTTTTTAAAATTAAACATTGAAACTTACTGTCCATCATTTTGCGGTAACGTAACATATCACCGTAGTTATAATACAAAATACAATTGGCTAATTCACCATCGCGTCCAGCGCGTCCTGCCTCTTGATAATAACCTTCAATCGACTTAGGTATCGAGTAATGCAAAACGAAACGTACATCGGGCTTATCGATACCCATACCAAATGCTATTGTAGCACACATGACTCGTACTTTATTTGTAATCCAATCCTTTTGTCTAGTCTCTCGTATGCTATCACTTAGTCCGGCATGATAAGCACAAGATTTTATGCCTGCCGAACACATACTCTTCGCTACATCATCGCATTCTTTTCGTGACAAACAATATATAATACCACTATCTGATGATGGTCGCGAACGAATAAATGTTTTGATATCTTCCAATGTGGATATACCTTTTTTTGGTAGTACTGAGTACTTGAGGTTGCTGCGATTAAAACTAGATAAAAACCATTTGGGCTTAGTTAAATTCAACTGTTTTAAAATGTCCAGTCTTACGCGTGGAGTGGCAGTGGCTGTCAGGGCCATTGTGTTAACTTTAGGAAATCGTTTTCTCAATATACCCAAACGCTTATAGTCGGGACGAAAATCATGGCCCCATTGTGAGACACAGTGAGCCTCATCGATTACAAAACGACTTATCGTATTCTTAGCATAAAGCGTGTCTAAGAGATCTTGAAGTTTAGTGGAGCTGGATATTTTTTCTGGTGTAACATATAAAATCTTAATGCGTGGTGGTGTGGTTTCCAAATCACAGTATATGGCACGTTGTTCTTGTAAAGATTGATCACCGGAAAATTTTTTTGCATAAATCTAATTAAAAAAAAAACAATTTTTAATACGATACTAAGACTAACTGCTCTCAAACTTACATCCAATGAAGCTAATTTATTCACTTGATCTGAAATAAGAGATTTCAAAGGACTTATAACAATTGTAACACCTTCTGTTAAAATAGCTGGCAGCTGATAACATAACGATTTGCCACCTCCAGTAGGCATTAAAATAAAACAATCATGTCCTAAAAGAGCTGCATTTATAACCTGTAGTTGATTGGGACGAAAACTTTTTAGCCCAAAGTTAAAACGTAAGGCTTCCATCATTCTTTCAGAATGCGGATATTTAAGTCCATCAAATTCTCCAGTAACACCATCGTTATGAACATTCGAATGAAAATTACCAGCAACTTTTTGGGCAGATTTGGTTAAATTATATCTATTGTCCATCTTCGATGTGGGTGTTTTAAGCAAACTGTTCGCTAAAGATGAACGGTGGCTCGTACTAGGTCGATCATCATCATCATCATCTATATTTATAATGGAGGTTCTAGTTGAATTGTTACTGCAATTTAACGTTTTCGTGGCAGCTGCCTGAGAAAATGCTAATTCGAATTGTTCGGGATCATATACCTTAAAGATGAAAACAGACGATTTATTGCTATTGCAACGTTTTCAGGAAATACACTTTTAGCCTCGAAAGCGAAAGAAGTTGGCATTTTTATATTGAAAACAAAAAGATATTTGAATTTCTTATTTTCAACATGTAATTTAGAAATTTTCGCTTAAAGCTAATCATTGAATTCTGAAATAAATCAAAATTTTTTCCGTATAAGATTTCTAACACTTAGCGTTGAATATTATAAAACAAGGACCAAAATTAAATAAGAAATTCTCAAATTGAAATAGTTTTTAAGAAATCAAATGAAAAGCCAATTGTGTATTCTAAAAGCACTGCAGCAGGGAATAACATGCGGAGGCCGCAACAACCTCACATCACCGTCCAGGTGTATATAATTTGAAATATTTTTATTTGAACTTGCGATTTCACAACTCAAGAAAATATGCACATATATACATATGGGCGTATGTATGTATTTTAGTTCAGTTTAGTAAATTTAAAATAATTTAAAAACTTACTGGAAATCCATCTTCATCAAGTTCTGGTGTCTTAACTCTTTGCTTTGATTCTATAGGAAATGTAATTCGTTGAGCCATTGACGGTTCCTTTATTGATTTCTTTGTTTCATCAAAATCTTTGTAAGCATAATCATTGAATATTGACTGCCGTCCTTTCAACTCATTCTCTTGTTCTTGTATGTCATTTAATAAATCATCTAATTCACATTCATCGTCGTCATCATCTACAGAAACAGCCTTTGATTTTGTGCTATAATTACAACTGTTATCGATACCATATTCATCCAAACAAACAGTTTCTTTTAAATAAGTTTGTTCGGCATCCTCCAAAGGTTCATCATCTTCGCATAAATCATGTACAAGCTCTTCTCTTAGACGGCTGAGTTTCGAATCTTCTACCACACTATTTGTTAAGGCTTTTTCTTTGTTCCAATGTGGAATTACAGCCTCCAAATCATGTTCATTTTCAGGTGGCCCGTTATAGTAATTTATTTCTGGCGTGGACTTTTTCACATTGATCATTTCATTTTGTTCCACTTTCATCTGTTGTTCCTCTTCCAACATGTCATCTATATCAAAATCCGGCTCAGGCTGTAACTGTAGAGTAGGTTTATTCGGTTCTATATTATTTTTAGCAAGACATTGCATCTGTTTTAATTTGTTTGAATTTTCCTCCTCTTCCTCTGTTTCAAGATCATCAATATCAATTTCTTTTTGCTTTTGCTCAAGATTTTCGACGCCGGTTTTTAATAGCTTGGTTTTAGCTTTAAATTTTTGCCGCATTATTTTTAACTTTAGAAATGTACCCGACTCAAAGCCATTGATTCCATTAAAATAATCGGCTGGAATTTGATCAATAATGTTACAATATTTTTCCATTAACTCACAGTATTTCGATTTAAAGAAACTTAAGCCAGATTTGAGAACGTGAATGTTATCCTTACAGATGGTATTGAAAGTATTGAAATTAAAAAAATAATATATTTTATATTCCTGAACTCAGTTTGTGTTTTTATTTTGCAATTTGAACTTACTTCATTGACTCCCGTTTTGAAATGATGACTTTGCATTAAATTACACAAATAATCATTAAGCCCATGTTCAAAAACAATATTAATATTTTGTTTTCCGTCTTTCTTAACGCAACCCTCACTTGAATCACTTGATTTTTTATTTGATTTTAACTCATTTTGCACATTTGCTTTAATCTGCTGTTGGTGTTTATCGTTCAACTTTCCACATTTAACTGAACTGACTTCATGTTCTGCTTCTTTTGAACCATCAATATTATTGCAACTTAGGTCACTTTTAAGTTTATCACAATCAGTTACAACTTTATAAGCAGTTGTTTGGCACTTACTGTTCTTATTAGTTTGATTTACTAGGTCATCAAAGCTATCATTAATTGTGATATGAATCTGTTTATTTGGTGTTAATTCAAGCTTTTTACATGATCCTGATGTTTGGGCTGGTGACGATAACGTCTTGGGCGGTGTTAGAACAAATTTGCTGCGTTCCTTCGACATTTTCTCAATGCTTTCGTTAAGAGTTTTCATAGAAGATTGATATGTATTTTCTATATCATCAAAATTAATTTTTAATGGTGATGTTAGAAAAGAATTGGAAACATTTTCTTGTGAATTATCTGTTCCAGCATTAGTTTTAATTTTTGCAGGTGCTAATGGTGATTTATATACATCTTCATACAAGTATTTCTTAATTACTGCATTGGATTTGGTCTTTACTTTGTCAGTCTGTTCTTGAGATATTTCAGAATCTTTACTCTGTTTTTTATTGTCGTCCTCGTCTTCGTCTGTATCGGAATCCAAGTATATAGGGTTCATTGGCTTTCTTGTGAATATAGTATCTGCAAAAATGTTTCGTATACATTTTTATATATTTGGACAAATATGTGCATATACAATGAAAAGTTTGTACCTTTTTTAATTTCTTTACATCCCAAAAATGAGCTTAAAGACATCTGCTTGGTTTTCGTTGTTTCCATTTTTTGTGATTGAGATATTTTTTTAGACATTTTAGTATATTCTTCTTTTGTAATACAAAACGTTCTTTTCTTTAATTTAATGATTCTTTTATTTGTAATATGTAATAAAATACTTTTTCATTTTTTTAATTCGGTGATGTTTTGATGCCCAGAATTTTGCAAACTTTTTAAAATTGTAAACAAAACTCATAAGAACTTGTCTACCATGTCCTAATCATGTATTAAGTTATTTTTAACAAGCAGTAGTTACTAAGATCATATTTTAAACTATTTTTAATTCTTGTAAACTAATGAAATTTTTAACAATTCCGCGCAAATATTAAAGTTTAGTGATGTCAACTACATTCACAAAGCATAGCAAAAAAATTTCGGGATTAAGCATTTGACAACGCAAGAAGAATTAATAACTGCGTTAGAGTACCCAAAAGTTTTAAAAATTTTTCTGCAATTCTACAACAAACAACGTAAAACGTTTATGTCAAAATCTATTGGCTGTGTCTCGCACACATTCATAATCTCTCTCAAATTTACTAACACACGCATATTGTTGGTAGAAACGTACAAGGTTTTTGTCAAATCTATCGTCTGTGTGACGCAAACATTCTCAAATTTACCAAGCCAGCTGTGCTATTAGCATTACCTGGTATTCTTGTACCATGGTTTGTAGTAATTTAATACCATCTGAAAATTAAGACGGCTCTGTATGTACTACGGTATATGAAACATAATTCCCAATTTTGAAGTTTGGCCGTGTGCAAGCATCAATAAAGCAGAGTAAAATAGTCTGATGTTGCTGGGCTGCCACCTGCCAAAATTTTGGATTAAACTTGACAACCTGGTTGCAAATTCAACTTGACACAGCTGTAGGTTTTTCCATTTGTTATTGTTTTATAACCATTTATTTATCACGTTCTATCCATCGAAATCATGAATTTATATAGAACAAGCCGGTTTGCTTTACGCAGCTCAATACAAAGTATTACAGGAAAATATCATTATTCAGTGCAGGCCGGTGGTAATGAGGTCGTTGTACAGCGTCTAGAAGGAAATCAATCCGGAATTACAGTTTTAGGGCTTAATCGTCCGGAAGCTAAAAATGCCCTCAGTATACGTTTGGTGGATTTGTTTTCCGATATTTTGTCTGACCTTAAACGCGATAATGAATCTCGAGTGGTGATTTTGAAAAGTTTAACTCCAGGCATCTTTTGTGCAGGTGCTGATTTGAAAGAACGAAAAAATATGAAACAAGAAGACGTTAGCGCTTTCGTTAGCAGTTTGCGTGAACTTTTGGTGAGTATTGAGCAATTGCCCATGCCAGTTATAGCAGCATTAGATGGTACTGCATTGGGCGGAGGCTTAGAAATGGCTTTGGCATGTGATATGCGCATAGCAGCCGAGAATACCAAGATGGGTTTGGTAGAGACTAAATTAGCAATTATCCCGGGTGCAGGTGGAACTCAACGTTTACCTAGGATTTTGTCTCCTTCTGTGGCCAAGGAATTAATATTTACTGGCCGAATTTTTAGTGGAAAGGAAGCAAAAAAAATGGGAATTGTTAATCATGCAGTGGAACAAAATGAAAACAATGATGCTGCTTATCAAAAAGCAATAACGCTGGCCGAAGAAATATTACCAAATGGTCCAGTAGGTGTACGTATGGCAAAATTAGCAATTGATAAAGGCATGCAAGTTGACCTTAATACCGGATATTCCATTGAAGAAGTATGCTACGCTCAAGTGATACCTACAAAAGATAGATTGGAGGGTTTACAAGCTTTCGCCGAAAAACGTAAGCCGGTATATAAAGGAGAATAAAATTATTTTTTTTTGAATTATGCATTTGTAAATTTTTAAGATCATTTTTATTTAATTTTATAACGATATCATCAAAATAAATTGATTGTTAATTTTAAGGTTCATTCTTATTATTTTTATGTACTTACAATACATATGTATGTATGTATTGCACAGCGCTTACAGCATCATAATTCAGTTGAGTGTGAAAATATGTTTGCGAATTGTATTAAAAAATCTATACTACATATGTATTTATTTTTAATTTGACGAACAAGAGAAATTATTTTTTTTTTATCTCTAGAACTTAAAAGTTGTGTCACTCGCTAACATTATTCAAAATGAATATAAATTCGAAGGCTTAAATCTAGCGTAGCAACGTAACTCAAAATAAAAAATTATATGCAAGAAAATAAATGAAAAAGTATCTGAAACGCATAGTTTTCGAGTTATGGACCACTTAAGCCGTTTAGTAGAAAACACCAACAGAGAGGAAATATAATCAGTTGCCGCCGTACTGTCACCTGCAAGCTACCACCATGACACAATATGCAAAGTAAACTCATTACGACATCTGATCGCTTATAATACATTTCGTGAATGTCAAACTCAATAAGAAAAAAACAATATGTTTTTGCATGGAATTTGTTCGACAGTCAACAAATATGAATAATTTTATATCTACGGGTTTACATTGTCTATCATATCACCGACTACTTTTAAGAGCCGTCAACCAAAATTGGACAAACCACCGCCGCCGAAATTTTAGCTGGGCTCATTTCTCTGTTCCAGATGCTTATAAAAATAAAAACATTTTGCTATTTTGGTTTAACCCGTCAAATAAAAAATATTGCAATTATAGGAATTTTTCAATGTCAAATGATTCGCAGACAAAGTCGAATCTAAGATTTAACAAAATATACCAATGGAGACCAGCAAATATTATAGATGAGCCACATAAATTTGACAATGCACACATCTGTTTAGTACTTAATAGAGAAGTTCGAATACCTGCACATGTAGTAGATAAGTTATGGGAAAATGGTAAGAAAGCCACCACAAATATTAATCGCAACAAGTAAGTTCTTATTCTTAATTACTTAAAATAGCTAGTACTCGATGTTGTGTCGATGGTGGCAGCAATCGTTGGCGACAATTTCTTATACTAAACAAGAATCTTGAATGCAAACTAAAGCCTCCCGATATGATAACTGGAGATTTTGACTCTATAACAGACGAAACAAAACAATATTTTAAAAGCAAATACACTAGATATATTCATACGCCCGATCAAAGTGCTACAGATTTCACTAAGGCAATCAATATGCTAAAATCCATCGTGGAAGAGAATAATATTCAGAACATTATAGTTTTTCATGACACTTCGGGGCGTTTTGATCAAATAATGGCAAACATTAACACATTATATAAATTTCAACGAGATTGTTTTAATATTTACTTATTAAGTGGTAATTCATTGACATGGTTACTGAAGCCAGGCAAACATTCCATTGCAATACCTTCCAACCTGGTGGAGGATGAAAGATGGTGCGCTCTGATACCAGTGGGTCAGGAGGCCACAAATGTTACTACCAATGGCTTAAAGTGGAACTTAAGTAGGCTTTTCAGATCATAAGAAAATTAAATATTTTCCTATTCTCAATTTTTTATTGTTTTCAGCTAATCATTGCTTAAAATTTGGTGGTCTGGTAAGCAGTTCGAATTCTTATTCCTCGTGTTCGGTGGAAATTGAAACTAATGCCCCTTTAATATGGTCCATGGGTATATTTGAATTTAGCGATAATTAAAATAGTAAATAACCAGGCAGATTGCCGTGACAAATAATAAGTACAAATGATATCTATTTCATAGTGCATTAAACAAAAATTTTTCTTAGAAAAGTTTTTTTAGTGGGGATAGTTGCCTACCATTTATTATTAATTTGTAATTTAATAAAAATTATAATGCATGTAAAATATCTTGTTAAACGCGTATACGTCAACGTCAAGCGATAAAAAATTTTATATATATGCACATATACTTATAATTCAAATTACAGAATTCAAACTAAATTTTCCAACATTCATTACGTTTTACAAAATAAAGATAAAATTTTCAGTGATTATTATAGTTTAATATGTAAATACATTTAATATTTTATGTTTTATTAAAAATACTTTAATATAGATATCTTATTTCGAAAAGTTTTGTTTGTTGCGGTTTTTAGCTAGAGTAATGTAGCCTGAAATGTTCTTAACGTCTCAAGCAAGTAGGTAAATTAGATATTTGTTGATGCTTGACTGCATCGTTGTATTAGACACGAAGACAGCAGTCCTATCACCAATCTAAGAAAATTCTGAAATCCAATTTGCTAACGAATAGCCTATAACGCACCCTATCCTCCAGTGGAAGTTAGAGGAACATATATATATTTGAAGATTTTAAATTAAATTACATATTAAAAAATTAAATGGTCTTAAATTTATTTTCCTTTTGTGATATTCTGCATATCGATTCGAAAATAAAGCTGTTCTTAGTCTTTAAGCTATTTCAATCAAGATTTACAAAAAGGTTTTAGCTTGATTTTATGAAAGATGTAAAAAAGAGGTAATTAAAAAGTCTTCGTATTAATCCCGCGTAAGATATCTTATAGTAACATTATGAATTTCAATTTATTTAGGTTTTCTTTATTTTCTACAAAAACATTTTTTTTCCAACAGATACGAATCGAATATTTTTAATGTTTAATGTGGTACATAATTTGCTAATAGAAATACTTTATTTAATTAATTTAAAATTTTTTATTAAGATTTGAATTTTATAGAACAAAAATCAATGTCTTTTTATTTTTTCCTACTTGATAGAAGTTTAAAAATTTATAGGTGCAAGATTTTTGATGCAATACACAATAATAAACGCGATTTTACATTTCAGCAAACAATGTGAGTTTTCAAAACTTTAAAAATTAGTTACAAGACATCCATTTAAATACTTTTTCAAAAATGTTTTTTCCCAAAATCAAATTATTGTCTAAAAATAATATAAATAAAAATACCAGGAATTGTTTTTTAGCACAAGTAATTTAAGATTTAGTGCAATTGATCAAAATCATGACTTATTTAAAAAACCTGGAGGGTGTGTATTGCGATTCGAAAAGAAAATCATGTTTCGAACATGTTTTCTTTCGAATTGAAATAAATAATATTCTCCAGAGCTTTAATAAATGTTTAACAGTAAACATACACATTTTATCACAACTAAAAAATTGTTATGTCAGTTCTAAAAATAGTTTAATATCTTTGAAATGGCATAAAATTATATGTTACAAAGATTTGGGATAAAATTTAAATATCGAAATCTCTCGTTTTCTAACATCAAAAACAATCTTTGAAATTTGTCTGAAACCTCATTTTTTCATCCAAATTCATTTATTGTTTTATGTAATGCAATATTTATAAACAAACATATCAAAACTATTGTCTCGTACCAAATCATTTTATAAAAATGACCATCAATAATTATTATGCTATTTTTAAATCGCATAGTATAGAATTAAGAGATAAATATTAAAAATTTCAACCGTACATTAAAATGCATATTAAAATTTAATATAGTTTAAATAATGAGTTGATATAAAACTAAAAATAACTAATTTTAACTAACCTGAAGTCACATTCACAAAAAACTATTACTTTATTCGTTACGTATAACACCAGCACCAACACCGCCGCTATGAGCGCACATCGATGGAACAAACGTCCAAATATCTGTTTCAGGATCATAAACCTCTACCGTGGAAAGATTTGTTTCGCCATCATAACCACCGATTGCCCACAATTTTCCCATATTTGCTGCTAAAGCCACACGACTGCGTTTGCAATTCATGGGTGTTATTAAGTTCCAGGAGTCTTTAATGGGATCATAAACTTCCACCGAACGTAAAAAAGAATTGCCATCATAACCACCACAGGCATACAGTTTGCCATTTAGTGCAGCCACCCCGAGTCGGCAACGACGATTTAGCATTGGTTTCATTTTATGCCAAACATCATTAATAGGATCATAGCGTTCTACTGAATCGAAAATGGATAAGCCGTCATGCCCGCCTAAAGCGTAAACAAAACTATCTAATGCAGCCACACCGCCAGCAGAGCGATATTTCATCATAGGAGCTACCTAGAATTTCATAACATATTAATCACATGAAAAATGCCAAATTGTAAATTTTCTTTAAACGTACTGTTTTCCATATATCAGTATTAGGACAATAGCATTCCACGGTATTAAGAGATGTTACACCATCGTAACCTCCACAAACGTATATGCAATCGTTTAATGCTGCTACACCCACAGCGCTTCCATGTTTAAAACATATAAAAAATCGGCGTAGGTTTAATAGGAATTACCGACAAATTTACTAGTTACCTCCGTTTACAATTCATAGCGCTACCCTGGGACCACAGATTTTTCTTAGGATCATAAACCTCAACTGTAGAAAGTCGTTCCGAGCCATTAAAACCACCAAAGGCATACAATTTTCCATCCATAACAGCTACGCCTACCCTGGATCTTTTCTCAGAAATATAAAAACATAGCATTTTCAAAGTAAAAAAATTCTTTATTTTACCTCATCATCGACATTTGTTCGCCCATGCGCCACTTTTTTATAAGAGGATCATAAATTTCAACTGTACTAACTGATTCACCATTACTAGTTAAACCGCCTACTGCATAAATTTGACCCGAAATAAATTCACCCCTTTGACGAGTCCTTTATAATAAATTAAAAATTTAAATATTTATATTTAAATGGTTTCAAAAATGTTTCATTCGATTTATTTGAGGAATTAATATAAACGCTGAACAAAAACAAAAAAGAAAATTTTCGATTTTCGTTTGGGATTACTTGTAATAGAGATTTTTAGATCAAGGTTACTGATGCTGCAACACATGTATTGCAATGCATAATAAAACTCTACAAAATTAAATAATTGTTATTCTTACGATACAATAGCCGATTAATCTTGTCTAATCGTGCTATCAGTAATGCTATATTCTAAAAAAAAACATTTATTTGTAAAAAGTTTTGAGAAACGTCTTATTGTTGATGGAACTATTGGGAAAATTTTTACCACAGCCGATCGCGACTTCAACAAACGTTTTAAATTAAGAATTAAATTAAACGTAAGAAAATGTCAAAACAAAAGGTTATTGGGTTTAACTTCCGTTAAAAACTTAAAAATTGTTGTTTTTATCGAATATCGGTTTTACTGATTTTAGAAGAGAACCTTTAAACTACTAAAATATAAAATTTTTATACACTGTCCACCTCAAGAATCCACATAAATCAGACCGATCTGTAGTTAGTTACAAATTGCTAAGTTGAGAGGTAACAAGACCACGTTATCTGTTCCCAAGAGAGTCAGCATTATTAAAATTTTTTTCTTATAATTACCTACAGAAATAACCTTAAATGTAAATTAGCAATTGTTCACAGCTGCTTGGTCTAACCGTAGAGAAAAGTTATCAGAAGAGTTCACTGAAAATCTATTAGTGAATAGAGCACGTAGGGTATATCTGGAAACAAAAATCATTCAGCGCAATATTGCAAGTAACTCGATTCTAAGAAAAGCAAAGAAAGAATATTGACTACGATCAATAAGATAGGCTCAGAGAACTTGCCTAACATCGGGACTATTTAATCCGATGCCGAATCATTGTTTATTTGTTACTTTTAGTTATATTATTAAAAATTTCTTATAAAGAGCATGGTGTACGTAAGTATGTGTATTTATTTTAATAAAAAACTTTATTATGAAAACTCACCTAAAACTTTGCAGAAGACCTCTACGTTCTGGCATTAAATGAAAATCTTTAGCTTCATCCAATAGATCTCTACACTGATGTGAGGAACGTATCATTTCTTCACGAGCCACACGATCGGCTAGAAATTGTGGTGATAACAATGGTAATCGCACTTGAGACAAAACTTGAGCAAACTTAGGTGAACGTTTATCTTCAGAGTACTTCACCCATTTCATACAGGCTTCAAATACCACCTCTTCAGATTTTACATTAAGAAAATCACTTTTGATAAGTTCAATTAACTCCTCAAAGTCTAAATTTAAAAATTCTTCTGACTGGGAGACTTTGGTGAAATTTGAATCTATATATTTGTCAGCGGCTCGTATTAAGTGAGTACAACTCATAGAATCGGCAAAATGACGAATTCCCAGAACATTATGGGGATGAAACCGAGATATTAAGAAATCGGCACATGCATTACGCACTTTAAGCAACTGCAGGAATGATGCACCCATCATTAGACTTTGAACATTTTGATTATCAATGCGTACTTGACCGCTGTATGCAAAGTTGATCAAACTTTCCAAAGCTGTGGGTTCAATTTCTTTCATGGTTATCTCTTTAATACGACTCTCGGCCATATTATTGGTAAACATGGCATAAAAATAAGGTATGGTGCCTGCCAAAACAATACGATGTGCTGAAAATGTTTGATCTTCCACCTAAAATAAAAATATATGTATATTAATTCCATAAACATTTTTAAATAACAATAGAATAGACTTAACACTCTATTACAATAGAATACTCAGAAGAAAATTTGTTTAAATAAGAAATTTAAATTTAGGAGCGTTCTGCCGCAGCGTCCCAGTTGTAACGGGTAAAAAAATTGTATAAACTGATCATAAAAAAGATATGTATGTGTTGATAATACATATATTTATATGTACTTAAAGTGCTCCGAAATACCGTTTGATATATTAAAGGTCGAAAACATTGGGAGCCAAATATACTTTTTAATCATTTTACCTGACCGCGATCTCAAAAAATTCTCGATATAACGGTACTTTGGTAGTGCATTTGCATATGAAGAGTTTATTTTGACTAAAGTTCTGTTATATAATAAAAAGGCCAGTCCACAAAATTGGTTAATCGATTTGAATAATATATTCACAAATCGCAAAATGGTCCCAATGAAAGATACAATTAACTATATTTTGAATTGTTAAGCACTGTAGCTAATGAAGAGCACAAGCAAATTTGTAAAACATATCGCATGAATGTATCTTCCCGCTGTGGAAAAGGTGTTACAGTAGATATTATATAAAAATATATACTGCGAAATCAATAGAATGCTAGGTTTGTCTTACCTTTAAGGTCACATCGCACAACTTGCCCATACGCCTTATTTCCTTCATTAAAGGAAAACTTTCGCTAAACAAATCTTCATGTTTATAAATAACAAATTTTTGATCATCTTCAAATGCTTCTCCTAAATCCATTTCTAAAAGTTAATTGTTTAAACTCCAGCTGTTGAAGTTCCTTAGTAATTAATTTTAATATGTTTCTGAAAATTTATCGAAAATAAACAAAAAATTTAGTAAATTTTTCACGGTACATATGTACTTCTTTTGTTTTTATTCTGCGAATACGAAGTCGATGATATTTACAAAACGTCGTAAGAATTAAAATTTGTATTCAGGATGCCAGAAGAAGTAATTCGATCTTGACAGCCAAAAATAAATTTTGAATGATTGTTCCAAGGCGAATTCATAACAAAAGTCAAAATTTGTTTATATTTGACGTTTGCCTTGCAACTGATTTTGACGAAGAAAGCAAGTATTTTTCAAAGCGAATTGAGGCGGGTCTATCTGTTATGAATCTGCCTTGGATTGTTCTGACCATGAATTCGTCTTGTATCAAAGATGATTTTATTTGTTACCCGTCTAAACGACTTTCTTTTTCTATAAAAAGTTTTCGTATCTTCGTAAGTCTTGGCATACTAGATAGGATAATTATTCATTAATTTATTGAATAATGAACCAGTAATATAATGCATATCAGGCAATATATAAATTAGAAACAGTTAAAGAAAAAAGTCATATTTCCCGATAAAGTTAGGCCGCCAAAAATTTTATTCAAACCTCCGCCGTTGAAAAGTATTATGCGTCACATGTTTCTCTGGCTCAAAGAAATGCAAAAAGCGGATATTTCGGCGGTTTTGATTCCCATTCTTTTGGAACAAATATTTAAAAGATTTTCTGATAGCTTTTCGGTAGGGCTGGGAGACACAGGTATTAAATTAAATGTTTTTACTTAACAAGTACTAATTTTTACATATTGAAGAGAATCTACTTTTGGATTTGCATAAGTTATTGGGTAGACGTTTAGTACCAGCAGCATTGAATATACTTGATCATCAAACCATTGTGGTCTATACCAACTTCCCGAAAACAGTAGAAATAGCAGAAATTTCTTATGGCCATTCTTCTTTTCGATTTGTGCGGCTTTTCCTACAAGTAAACTATTGTACATGTGAATATTTTAAAGAAAAGGTTTTAATTAAAAAGGATCCTTACACTGCTCCATACACTTGTCACCACATACTTGCTCTTCGATTAGCTCTTACTTTGCGGCACAAATGTCTACATTTTAAAGAAGTTCCATCGCATAATTTGGATTTATTATTAATGTCATTTATACCCACCAGTTCAGAAGTAGAATAATTGAGTAATTTAATATAGACCACCAAAGTCTTATGCAACATTCTAAACACCTTTTTGAGAAGGGTATTTTGCGAAATTGGAAGATGTTAACTCAGTCTCAGTACTCAAATTTCAAATTTGTTGGAAGTCTAAACCAAATAAAAACGTTTACGGCTGGTATAAAAGCTTTAAGTTTTGGCGAAAATGGTTCTTTTATGATTAGCGAAGATGGCTTTAAATGTGTGGTTGAACAAGGAAAATGTATACAAGCTTCTCTCTTCATAATGCCTAGATGCTTTTCGGAATTTTTCGTTGACGGAATTGTAAAGTTTAGTATAAACATGAATATTTTAGCAGAGTGCCTAAGTATATTTTCAGGCATCGATTGTAGCATGAAAATATATTATAAAGGTCCGGATGCCCCATTAGTCTTAGTTTTGGAGCCGAATGAAGAACAAGATATAAGTACCGAGTGTTCCATTAAAACTACTCACTACGAAGAGCCCATGGATTTCAATTTAAATGATGAGAGTTCTAGTCTGAATAGACTATTTGTGAGAGGTCCCGATTTGGCCAGTATATTTCAAGAATTTGATAAATCAGCTGAAGAACTGGAGATGACAATTTCACCACGAAAACCACATTTTAAAATTAATACGTTGGGAGTTATGCAGTCCGAATCTAGTGTTGAAGTTGCCAAAACAAGTGATATGATACTTTTGTTTAATTGTCGGGAAACTACGAAGGCACGTTATAAAACTACACTTTTACGTATGACACAAAAGGCATTAGGTGTAGCTTCTAAGGTGGCATTAAAAACGGATTCAAGTGGTCTTATGGAAATGCATTTTATGATGGTAGATCCTACAGAAGCTGAAGTTTATATAATATTCTTTATAACGCCTTTGGTTGATATCGATCTGTAAATCAATGTAAATAAAATGTAAATTTCATCTAATGTCTTGCAAATTATATCACGGACCATTGGTCTCGTCATTTTTTAATATATTTTCTACCCTCCACGGTATATTAAATAATTTTAAACGGAAAGCGTTACTAAACTTTTAAAATGAGCAAAAAAAAAGTTGTTCAGGTGACCATCGTTTTTGGTTTTGCTATCAACGGCGCATTCAAGAATTTGCCTTGCTATCAATTTATCAAGAATTTTTTATACTCCTATAATTTATTTTGCCAGAAGAAGCATATAATTTAATTAGATGCCTTTTTTAAAACAGCGAAATCACTTGTATTTTATTTTGCATCAAACTGTGAATGTGTCTTTCATTGCACTAGCTTTCCTAACCTAATTTTTGACAACAATACTACCAAATGTCCTGTACAATAAAACAGGAATGGAAGAGTTGATGAGATTTTACTTAATTTATTTACATATATTCAAAGTAATTTCATTGTTACATATAAATAAGTTAATAAATTTCATATATTGCCACATTTCAGTACAAAGAGTACGTTCCACATTAAATATCTAAAAATGGTATTTCCCATCCCTGCAATAAGTACAGAAATAAAAATTTATATGCACCTGCTTCAAATCGAAAACTGTTGGTGTAGCGGGGCCACCTTATTTCTAACCCTTGAAAAGCAAGTCATTTACAATGAATTCGCCATGTGTCACATTTTCTGCGCTTGTTGTTTTTATTTGCTCGCGAAATTAAAGCGTGTTTCAGCACAACTAGACATTATAATTATAAACAAACAAATACGACATGCATGTGTAAGATATGAAATAAATGAAAGTCAACTAGTAAAATAAAGTTTATTTATATCAATTAGGCGTCAACATTTTAAAAATCCTGATGATCCCTCCGATTCGGATGATATTGACGAATTAGGCGATGCAGACCTAGAAGATGTAGAGGAGGTAATATTAGGCAATATTCGCCTAGTAGAACCATCAAGTGATGAAGAAATTGAAGATGAACCTGAAGCAGTAGATGTAGAATATGATATTGGCAGTGAAGATACCGATGATAGCAGTTCTGAATTTGACGAAATGGCCACAGATTCTGATGAATCTATGAATGTTGCCGAAAATGAAACTCAGAAAAATCAAAAAGCGAAAGCAACGCCTAATAATAATTCGCAGGCATCATGCAGTGTGAATAAGTCCAGCAAAGGTAATGACTGTGATGAAGGCGGCGGTGGCGATAATGGTCAACGCGTTTTGGAATTCGACGAGAATGAAGATGATACTGTTAAAGCAATAATAGCTGCTATACAAAAACCTAAAACATCACCACCTGAGATAAAAATAGAAGATTTTGTTACCGATATATGTTTTCATCCGGAACGTAATATCATTGCATTGGCTACTATTACAGGAGATGTATCTTTATATGAATACTCCAATGAGGAAAATAAGCTTTTAAGAACCATTGAGGTTCATGCAAAAGCGTGTAGAGATGTTGAATTCACCGCAGACGGTCGTAACATATTAACCTGCTCTAAAGATAAGTCAATAATGGTCACTGACATGGAAACCGAGAAGCTTAAGAAATTCTACGAAAGTGCTCACGATGAAGCTATCAATAAACTGCACATTTTAGATGAAAACATCTTTGCCACTGGCGATGATAGTGGCACAGTAAAACTTTGGGATTTGAGAACTAAAAACGAAATTTTTGCTTTAAAAGAAGTTGAAGACTATATCACTCAAATACTCACAAATGATGCTGGTAAATTATTGCTGGTTGCAAGTGGTGATGGGTATTTGACTACAATCAATATAGCAGCTAGAAAACTATATGTGCAATCAGAACCTTACGAAGAAGAGTTGACGTGCATGGGAATCTATCGAGGAGACTCCAAGTTGGTCGTAGGTTCCTCAAAGGGTAATCTTTATACCTATAATTGGGGTCAATTTGGTTATCATTGCGATAAGTTTCCAGGTGTCAAATCTCCCATGTCAGAAATGATACCTATAACTGATCGTATCGCCTGTGTGGCTGGCGAAGAGGGAATTATACGTGCTGTTCATATAGCACCGTTCCGTAATTTAGGCGTGGTGGGGCAACATACCATGCCTATTGAATCTATGGATATTAATCATTCAGGAGAGTTGATAGCCTCATCTTCACACAACAATGATGTTCGTTTCTGGAATGTAAAATATTTTGAAGAGTTTGGCGATATTAAGTACAATGAGAAACACAATAGTTATAAAGAAAAACGGCATAATCTACCATCCTCAAAGTTCTCCAACAATTCAGATTTCTTTTCTGATTTAGCGAAAGGAAGTGGTGATGAAGAATAAATATTTTTCATAGTTTAATTTCCTTTTTTAAATGTTTGTAAAATACATTAAAACCCGTTAAATATGTTTTTATTAACTGAACAGAATTAGTTTAAAAAGGGAATTTAAATAACTTACATTTAAGATTTGCTGAAAAGGAAGCCTGGTGAGGGGTTACCCTGTAATTTGTTTCAACAATTTTTCTTTCGATGCCAAAACATCCTGAGTATTGTGGGCGGTATTCTTTGTGTGTTGTCAGATTTTTTAGTGAAACAGTTCACATTCTTTCAAATCTGGCAAATTCTACACCACGCATTTGTTTAGAATAAAAATATTTTGCAAATTAATTTTTATACGGTTAGCCCAACCAAAATTTCACATGTTCATAGCAGAGGAGTATTCCAATATAAAAAAAAATCCTGGTTTTTTCTCTTATATCTTATGGTTCTACGATTAGTTATTTCCATTCTTGAAAATAATTTTTTTTACCTTTCTCCAACATATTCACGATATCGTGTAAAACAATAAAATTAAATAGCATTGAAAAAGTTCGATGTAAATATCAAGTTGGAACATTTACGATTTAAAAAAAAAAATATTTAGAGTTTTCGAAAATTTTTGGCTAAAAAAGCATCATTCCTCTTTTTATCTAAGTATATATAAAAAGCTTTAACTTAACACCACAATCTATCTGTACTTGTGTATCTCTGAATTAATATTTGCTGTGTTTACACGGTAATTCAATATAAATTCTCCGAATCTTAAAACCTGTGCGTGCTATTTTAGTAATAAATTATGAGATTTGGTTTTTAAATAGAAAATTTATTAGTTTTATTGCTGTTTATGTATTTCAATTAAAAGTTTTTCTTGAAGCAAACAAGTACAATATTTCTTCAACTGCAAATGCACAGTTATTATTATGTTCATGGTTTGTATTATCAAAAATAATTTTTCGAGTGCAGTAAAATGTTTAAATTATAATTTATAATAATTTTATGATTGTTAAATCCCATGAAAATTGTTATAACCTTTTCTTAGAACTCACTCTGGTTATAGAACGCATATAAGAAATACTTCAGAGTTGTAATTAAGCATGAAAGTTGTAATCATTTTCAGAGCCCGTTCTGTAGAGCATAAATGTGTGTGATATAATTCGATATTAAATAAAAATTCAGAGTTTGTAAATTAAGAAGTTCCTTCAAATCAACATGAGTAGAGATAGGAAGTAAAATTCCAAAATTCTGTGCATAATTTTTTCGACACGATTTATGATTAAAAAAGAAAAATACACATTTCAAACGAAAATTATTTAATGAAAAACTGAAACCATAAAAGTTCTAAAAGAAGTTTATACGCATGCGTTCGAGAACTACTATAGTTGTAGAATTTATACTTCTTTTATTTTGATGTTATTATTGTTCTATATTGTATAAATATTGCAACGATAAAAATTAAAAATAATGATAATAATACAGTTTAAAACTAAACAATAAAAATAAATATGTAACAGTGTAAATGATCTTTTTTAATATTTTTATATACATATAAGTATGTTTACATACAAATATATTTAATTTGTATACGATATGCTGTATATGTTTAAACAAATATACTTTTACGTAGATTATTAATTTTATTTCAATTTGTGCCATTTCAAAATAAAATATACAACTTTTTGAACTTAAATACTTTTGAATTAAAAATTTCAATATAAATATAATAATAAATAACTTATAAAAATACTTTTAAACTCTTTTTGTAGTTTTTTTTCCTGGGAAAAAACACTTAAGAGTAAATTGCACAATAAAAAAAGATAATAAATTCAATCAAAATATTAAATATAATTATTGCAATTGATTTTATTTTTTATATTTCGATATATTAATGAGAATGGAATGACTAAAAAAAATATTGTTGAAATAATTTTTCAAAATTAGTTTTAACATTAAAACTTATGGACTTATTTGAGGGAAGTGTTTTGTTAGTTATAAGCTTTTTGTAATGTAGAAAATTTTTATAAATTGTGCACTTGTTTGCAAGGTTTTTTTTGTTTAATACATATATCGTTTGTTTAAAAGAAAAGTCGATTTATATACAAAGATTTACTTGTTTTATTTCTATACTCATAGTGTATGATTGTTTGTAGGAAAGGAAAGAATAGATAAAATTGTGTAAGTGTAAAGAGTTAAGATTATGGGTCTTTTTTTTTGCTAAGTGTTGAGAATCTTTGTATC
The DNA here is from genome assembly GCA_956483585.1 of Gymnocheta viridis. Lineage (NCBI taxonomy): Eukaryota > Metazoa > Arthropoda > Insecta > Diptera > Tachinidae > Gymnocheta > Gymnocheta viridis. The sequence continues at coordinate 15,015,453 of OY101442.1, forward strand.
GAATTTGTTTTTATAAATTCAAAAATTTATACAAAATAAAGGCCTGCATTTCATTTTATTTAAGGGATCGATTATGGCTGCAAACCGAACCTCAGTTGAGTTGCCAGTTATTGGAAACAATATTACAGATGGCAATTGAGAGTTGTCAATTTCAGTTGCTATTAAGTGGTTTTCTGGCAACGCAATTGAAGTTCAATTGCTATCCATGTTTATACATATGTATTTAAATACTTCAAAATTAGTTTGATAATCATTTGTGTTGCCAGTCGATAATTAAAAATTTGTGGTTGCCAGAAAATCACTAAATAATAGCCGAAATTGACATTTGTAATTGCCAGTTGCCATCCGTAATATAGTTTTCAGCAACTAGCAACTCAACTGAGACTTACTTGCAATCCATAATCGACCTCTTAAACTTAATTTTATTTCTTTTAAAAACTTTCGAAAAAAAAAAAGATTTCATTACACTCTAAAAAAACAACCTAATAATTTATATTGCAAAGAAACGTTTTAAGAATTATTAATGTTTTTACAAAAGAAAAAAATGTTTAATCAAATAAGAAGTTAAGTATTTTTAAACGCTCAGCGTTTTAAAAAATATTTATACAAATTATGAGTGATGATTATTGGTAGAAACACTAACAATACCATTGGCACTACTACTGCAAACACCACCTTCAGCACCGCCATTGCTAGAAGCCCCACCGCTGCCACCATTTGATGAGGCATACGCATGGTCCCCGCAAATATTTACAACAGTAACATTACCACTTGCTGTTTGGGGCGTTGTTGTTGCAGTAGACATATTAGTGGTTGACATATTCGTAGGACTGGCGGTGCGGCTGCGTGTAAATGTACTCGTATTTGAATGTTGTGACGCTGCTGCTTCATGTAAAGCCTTCTGTTTAGCTCGTCTCGTCTTTTGCCGTGTATGTTCAATTTGAAAATCTTCAACACGTAAATTTAAACGTTGCATATGATTAATAATGAAATCTTCATCTAAAACATTGTCGGGAGGATTTCGCAGCACTTCTAAGGTTTCACAAAGTCCATTGCACTGTTTGCGTATTTTGTGACTGTTGAGTGAAGCTCCCAGTATGACTAAAGCTACCTTGAAAATTACACGTATACCCTCGGCTAGAAAACAATCCCATACACGTAGCAATGTTTCCCAGGGCAACGTGCGGGTCATGGCACATAAAAACCAATCCGTCATATATAATAATGGCTCTACTTTGTGCTTCTGTAAGTGACGGTAGACAGGTGGACATGTCTTTTTCAAAAGGCCTTCTAAGATACCAGCATCGTTTTGTAGAACTTCTAAGCCGCTTATAAAATAGTCTTCCAAATATCTGATATGAAAAAAAGATACGAATAGAAATTTTGCAATATTAAAAGAACTTATTAAACTTGGGAACTTATTAAAAAAAATGTAATACGTAAAATTGCCAATTAAATAGCTTTAAGCTTCATGTTGGCATACACTTGCAAAAACTTCGGAAGTCCGCAAAAAATTGCATAATTTGCAATTTTTTCACATTCCTTACATTTTTAAGTCTTCTTAGAAGATTTTACGGATCTTTCAAAACTTTGCAACTTTTTGCGGAATTTCGCGTTTTTTGCAATGTGGGTTACTTTCAACATTTCAACATTTTAGTTTTCCCAGTGGTTGGAAGTTATTGCGAATTTTCGTAATTTTTGCAGTTTTTTGCGAGTTTTTCACATTTCTTGCATTTGTAGACCGTTTTAGAAGATTTGACGGCTTTTAAAATTTGGAGAACTTTCGCGATTATCGCGATTTGATTTATTGCTTCATTTAATTTTTAAGATTTTATAAAAATATGAACACAGAATATTGATCCAATATGCATGACTTTCATTGACCTTATTTTTATGCAAAAATTATTTTTACTCAAAAAGTTAATACCAAATAAAAAATTGCGAAATAAAAAATAATATATTTTTTTTAGCAAACGGCAATCTTATATAACCGATGTATAAAATTAAAACTTTATAAAAATTAAACTGTAACATATCACAACAAATAATGGCAGATAGATGTTTTAAAATTTTTAAGCACATTCCTTGGTACATTTAAAAATTTATTTTATGTTATATTTATGTGTACTTACACATCACAAACACTGACAAAAACCCAAAATGCATCTTCAGCTGGTAAATGCATCAAAAGAAAAGCTGCTATTGGTGCTTGAGCCTGGCAAAATCCCACTTTGGGATTATATATGGAATAAGCTTTTAGCACATTAAACAATTCAATTTGGCCAACTTTATCTTCATCTAAAAACATTTCGTGAAATGGAAATTGTCGATGTTTATCTTTTTTAATTTCTTCGATGACATGTGGATTTCCAGGTTTTTCTAATAATTCTTTATATAAAGTAGGATGTTTCTTTTTCAATAAATAGGCACCAGACAAAAAGAACCAAGCACGCGGTCTTATAGATTTTGGTATACCTTTGCGGCAACGATCACGAATCTAAAATAAAACATCAATTGAAAATACATTTGGATAATTTATTTTTATTTCATTGAAGAGTTTAGTGCAGTAACCAAGAAAGTTAGAAAAAATTTGAAAATACGAACTATTGTTTAAAACCCTGCGACTTATCTTGGTTTCCACATTAAGCCCATCTATTCATAATAATGTCCTTTATTGTTTTTTTTTACTTACCTTTTTATAATTCTTTGACATATACAAAGACCAATTATCTATCATATACAACCATTTCTTTTCTCTCGCTATAATTTGTGCTTTTGATAAGGGTTCTTTCGGTTTGTCGGTACGCTGAAAACCACCATAAAAACCATTTCGATCGGGGCAACTAGAGACTGTGGAGCATAGCGATATTGTGTCCACAGAACGTGGTGATGTTGCCATTGTGGTCTATAAAAAAATTCAATTAATTCTTGGGTTTTTTTATTTGCATTAACGAAGTGTTTGGGGGAAAACATCTTGGGAAATTCTAAATCAAATCTATCGTAGCTTTCATATTTAAAATCAAACCAAACATAAACAAATTTTCATTTGCCCATTTCTTCTTAATTTTTAAGAAATTGTTTTTGGATAAATTCATTATTTTATTAAGAGAGTAAACAATTTATTCATCAGACTAGCAGAACGGATCAGTACTGATTTCAAGGTCGCTCATCAGCGTTCTTTCTTCGATTTTACCACTTTTGACGGTGGATACTAGTAATTAGGAATATCAACTATTTAACTCGAAATCAGTACTGATCCGTTCTGCTAGTCTGATGAATAAATTGTTTAAAATAAAAGTATTCTCTTAATAAAATAATGAATTTATCCAAAAACAATTTCTTAAAAATTAAGAAATGTTTAAACTCAGATTTGAACTCAAGCCAAAAATTTTCATTTCAATATAAACCTTAAACAGTTCAACAATTACGTATAAATATTAATTAATTTTCATTTGCGATAACATTGCGGTGGAATAAATAGCTTTTTTATTTTACAATAGTTCAAATTAGCCAATTTCCGGTTTTTTTGGATTGTAAATAAAACGTAAAACGGGTAGATTCTTATATGGAGTAAATTTATGCATCTTTTCTGCAAACTATTGCAAGAGTGAATGAAATATTACAGTATTTGCAAAATTTGTGGCAGCACCCTCAATTATTGGCATAAAGAAAATTTTGGACAAATTACAAAAAAGCAGTATAAAAACTTGTGATGCTATGAAAGAGTATGTATCAGCATTCCACGATCATAAGCAATTCATTTGTTCTGGAAGTAAGTAATTCCAAATAAAATGATCAAAATCGGTTCATTTATAAATGGCGTAGTTTTGAGGAAACAAAATTTGTAAAATTAAAAATATGTGTACAATGCCTAAATTTCTAAAAAGTATTATGTCCGTTAAGGTCATCATTTACTTTTAGATAAAATGTATGCTTTAATTTATTTTTTGTTTTTTCAAATACCTTAAGTTAAAATTATTATTGTTATTAAAATGCATATAATTTAAATATGTAAATCGAAATTCACGTACTTAGTATAGTCATGTACATAAGTATGTACTCGCACATATGTATGATAATAATAATAGTTATTGCTTGTGGAAACTTAAATGGAAATGATTTTTACAACTGCTTAACAATCAAAAATAGTATTGTGTATTTCATAAATTTTACTACATAAACAAACAATTATTCAATATGGAAAGCGATAATCGAGTGCATAACATTTCAATAACAAAGTTTTTGCCAAATTTGCTATCAAGCAATTTGCAATAGATGATATAATAAATTAAATAGTTTAAAATTAAAAAAATAAGAAATTTATAATATATGTATAAATAAAGAAACATTTAAATAAATAAACGACGCACATTTTTTCATGACTAATGTATAACTTTTGAAGATTAAAAGGGATAAAAACCAAAACCATACATAGAAAGACAAAAGTGTCTTCTTGAAGATACGACCCGCCTGTAGAACAATTTTTTTATTTTAATGCAGATACTAAAATATAATAAAAATTTTTTTTAACAAAATTGCTATTAAATTTACTTTAGAAACCACATAAAAGCCATTCTTCCTGAACAAAATAAAATGTATAATGCAAACTTATTTCTATATAACTTTGAAAAAAAAAAGAAATAGAGATTAACCGAAAATAATTTGTCTCTTTGTGTGCTTTAATATCGGATGTTAAGAATGTCGGATCGGGTGTGATTCAAGCCTCTGTGATCGGTCCTATTCTATTCACCCTGTATATCAATGATTTATTTAATAAACTTTGTCACTGCAAACCTTATGTCTATGCTGATGACATACAGTTGCTTTGGTGGGGTGAATATCAATTTACTGACGCATTGCAAGCCACGATTAAGTACGATTTAGATAATTTGAATAATTGGATGCTAAGAAATCACCTCAAAGTTAACCCAGATAAAACCAAAGCTCGTCTTTTTAGATCAAATTGTTCATATCGTTTTGAGTTGCACCTTAACATTGGTCGATCACGAGTTGAATTTGTAAAAAAATTATATGTCTTGACGATATTATTGATGGTAAATTATCCTTTGAACCTCACATTGATAAAATTTGTTCTTTGCCATTTACATTACTTTTGCATTACCATATAATTAAAGATAAAGTATTTTAGTGCACAAATTATTGAATTATCACAAAAATCCCACAAACTGCTTTTTTTGCACTACATTAATTTCTTATCAAATTATTAATGCATTACTTATTACTTTTATCAGATATACTCAACGTATAGTTGTTAATTTTTACTTTTAATTTTAAATTTTTCATTTGTTCTAATTAAAGTTTAATATAATATGTCTAGTTGTTCAAATAAATATTTGGGTAAACGTTTCCTGATAACCTGCTTTAGCAATAGTGAAATGCGCTTATTCACTAGCTACACCCCTTAATAATAAATTTTAATCTATTATTACTAAAACAATTAATATTTTATTGAATATGTAACATATTAAGTTTGGGGAACAGAGATTTTAAATTAAAAAAAAGTAAAAATATGTATGTACCTACATATCTAATTTGGTTGTTCATAAATGGTTTTAGTGATGATACAAGAATACTGCATCACTTCATATATGTATTTTAGTGATAATGAAAAAGTTGTTCCATAAACTTTAGTGATAATGAAAAATAGTGCACTAAAGGTAGGTAGGTATTCGAGTTAGTGATAATTCAATTAACTTCCATTTTCATTGATTTCGTTTCAATGTGGATATTGTCAATGCATTAGCTTATTTATTGCAATTGTGGCAGGTCTACAAATTGTAAGCAAGATAAAAAGAATTTTTGAAATTACATATGTATTAATAAATAAACAATTTTAAGCCCACCATTTGAAAATAAATAAAAGGTGTTTCTCTGTGTGGGGGAAAATTTGCATTAATAAATTATATTCCAGTAGTTGATAGCTGTAGTCAACATTACTGGCCGATTTTTTCTTCAGCCCACACACTTATGAACGTAGTAGATACATACATAGTTATAAATTTAAATAATTAAAAGAAATCTACTTTATCTGCTCATCAGTTTATCGCGTTTAGTGAAATCTTACCTCTTATTTTCTGCGAACAAAATTTGTAGAAAACAGCCAACTGTAATACCAATTTTGTTAAGAGTTAGCAATATTATTAATTACTATTGTCGTATTTTCAACACTATTTCAAAAGTACTTCTATAATATCTATCCATTAGTTGATATATTAGTTTGCTTCTTTTTTATTATGCCGAAATAATCGCCCTTTTTTATTTCACTAAGCGTATTTCCTCCTACCTCGTTTTTAGATATGAAAAACACCTAATTAGATTCTTTCTTTTGTTTTAATTCTCATTTAATTCACAATTGCTTTTTCACTCACACTCTATTATTTCTGTCTGCACACTTTCTAAATGAAATATTACAATCGTTTTTTAAATTAGTTCTTTTCTTATAAAAAATAGAATATACGTTATGTATAATAGCTACTTTTCAACATTTCTTTATGGTATTTTTATATTTTGGCAACAAACGCTCTGCAGACGAATGAAAAAACGACGTAGTTCCAGGAAAATATAAATAATTTTGACACTTGCTTTGTGGTGGGAATTGTGTGCTACCAGACTAAAGAGAAAAATCTGATTGGATGAGTAATTCCTCGGCATAATAATACAGGTGCATGCAATGTTTATATCTTTAAGGCATAAAAAATGTTAGTATATTTGTTTATATAAAGTTTGACATTCACGAGATGTAAACACAACACAGCGAAAAATAGTAATGAGGAGACTTGCGTAAGCATGGGGTCTAAACGTCGCTTTCGATCGCAAGTTATTATTGCTTTCATTAACAAGCTGGGATATAAAATGATTAGAACAAGATACCCAGGAAAAAATATAGTAAAATTCTATCGAATTGACACTTCTTGTTTTTTTAACATAACCTGATGTTTAAGGGAGAAGTTAGTTACATCAATACATATCCTGCGAACGAACATATGTTTTATGCTATTAAAATCATCGTTTATGATATGGCCAATACAGGCTTTTCTTAGTGCAGATTCCCTGAAAACTAGGTATTAATGTATAAAAAAATGGATTAAACTTAAAAAAATTAGTATTTTCTATAACCCGTGATATACTATTAGATTTAGAGCAGCAGTAATTTTTGCTTGTGGAAATCGCCAAGAAATGTAAAAAATAACTGCATAATATAAAGAAAAAAGCAACGACTGTACAACAACAGTTCTGACTATTTGTAAATACATATGTACGTACATAAGTATTTTGACATTTCTAAGTTAAAACAAGTACTTCAAGGAAAAAGAGCATCTGCCGTGGCGATACCACCTCGTAAAAAACACCTTTAAATAACCATCAGAAATGAAAAAGCTTGACAAATGTACCAATAATTTTAATTTAAACTTACTAACTTTTTTGTTTTTTATCGACATAAGACAACTAATTTCTAGTCATATATTCCGAATTAACTTTTCCTAAGCTTACAATATATGTATATTATAATATATCTTGACGTAGCTATATAAAAAAGAATTTAGTATAGGGGTCGATAATGTACCATTTTAGAACTTCATTGGTGCGAAATTATTTTCTTATTTACCATCACTTGATAATCATCCCCATTTTAGATATTGATTATGGTTTGTGATTTTTATACGATCGTTTGGAGCACAAAGTAGTTTGTGGTTTGGAGTGAGCCCGTGGTGATTTTGAATTTGCTGAGTTTTTCTTCATTAGTACATCAGCCACTTTTCAAATATGTATAACGTTATACGAAGCACTTTAAAATTAGGTAGTGAATATTTTAACATTTAATTACATTCTATATTCAAATATAGTCTAATGTTATTTAATATGGCTTTATCCAACAACAACAAGGTCCAACGTTCAGGCCAATGCAACAGGTTCAACGCAATATTGCATGCTTATCTGCTTTGCCGGATACCCATCAAATGTTACAAAAAACTTGCCGTGATTTTGCCAATGCCGAATTGATTCCTAATGCTGCCAAATGTGACCGTGAGCACTTGTATCCTAGTCAGCAAATTAAGAAAATGGGCGAATTAGGTCTAATGGCTGTTTCAGTACCTGAAGAATTAGGTGATAGTTATTTCCATATTTATAGTAATATAAGAACCAATTATTTGGAAATATTTTTAGGAGGGACCGGTTTGGACTATTTGGCTTATTCAATTGCTATGGAGGAAATCTCCAGAGGTTGTGCTTCTGCTGGTGTTATTATGTCTGTTAACAATTCCTTGTATTTGGGTCCTATTTTGAGTTTCGGTAATGATACCCAAAAGAAAAAGTTTATAACACCTTTTACAGGTGGTGATATAGTAGGGTGTTTTGCTTTATCTGAGCCTGGTAATGGCTCAGATGCAGGTGCTGCTTCTACAATCGCTGTAGATAATGGAGATCACTATATATTGAATGGTACTAAAGCTTGGATTACTAATGGTTATGAAGCCAAGGCAGCTGTAGTTTTTGCCACGACAGATAAATCCTTGAAACATAAAGGAATTTCTGCTTTCATCGTACCCAGAGACACTCAAGGCTTTTCTTTGGGTAAAAAAGAAGACAAATTGGGCATTCGAGGATCGTCGACATGTCAGTTGATCTTTGAAGATTGCGTAATACCAAAGGAAAACATTTTGGGTCAACCTGGCTTTGGCTTCAAAATCGCAATGAAAAGCTTAGATGCTGGTCGTATTGGTATTGCCAGTCAAGCATTAGGCATTGCGCAAGCTTCTCTAGAATTAGCTGTTGACTATGCTCAAAAGCGTATAGCATTTGGTAAACCAATTTCTAAGTTGCAAGCTATACAAGAAAAAATTGCTGATATGGCAGTTAAAGTAGAATCAGCACGTCTTTTGACTTGGCGATCTGCTTGGTTGAAGGACAACGATAAGCCATATACCAAAGAAGCAGCCATGGCAAAATTGGCGGCCTCGGAAGCTGCAACTTGGTGCAGCCACCAATGCATACAAGTTTTGGGAGGCATGGGTTACGTAAGTGATATGCCTGCCGAACGTTACTACAGAGATGCGCGTATTACGGAAATTTATGAAGGCACCTCAGAAATTCAACGTTTGGTAGTAGCTGGATCAATTTTGAAAGAACTGAGTTCATAAGAACTGACCTGCATTTGTTTGCAACTTATACGTTGATTATGGACAGGTTTACTTGCCATCCATAATCAACCCCTTAGTTTTTATTTCATTTTTTAAAAATATTTTTATGCGCATTTATAATTTTAATTAACGTAAAGATATAAAAGTAATGTTTTTAATGGTCAAGCACGTAGTTTAATTTTGTACCAATTCTGTGTATGTATGTATGTACGCCTTTAAAATTAATAAAAAGGAAACAATTGCCCAATTCACAGCATAATGTATTAGTTGGTAAGTTGTTTTTTAATTTTTAATGGAGAATTGAAACCCATATTGGAACTAATAGTAAGATAACTGTAAAATTGTATACAGTTTTTTATATCAAATTTTGAGGGGTATGTTAGCAGCTGCTTAAATCTAAAAATATAAATAATTGGCGTTTACTTATAATAAATACCGCAACAGTTGGGCAATATGTGAGTGGTTCATTACAGTCAAAAAGGCTCCTTGCGTTTTCACTAATTTATTAAATCACCTAACTTTCGACACAAATTGGTTTTGATTATTTTGGTTGGTGGTTTCATTCCGTCTCGTTCACCCACATAGTAAGTACTAAATGAATGCAACCTTGTTATTGTTTTCTTTCTGATTGTTCTTCTTCGAACAGCATTGCCATATTCATACAATATATCATTGAATTTTCGTACTCCATCAAATAAACATCAAAAGTTAATTGTCCTTTCATATAAAAAGTATATATTAATTTTATATTGTTCAAACTATTAAAAATCTACGAAAATGTGAAGAACACATAAAAAAGTGAAAGATCAAATTTAATTTTTACATGATCTGGCGGAAATTCAATGAAATACAACGGAAAGAAATATTAAAATTAGTTTAAAAATATTTTCTCATAAATAAAAAGAAAGAACAAAAGCAAATACAGCGAAAAAACCTGAAATAATGAAATAAAAGTGTATAGACGAATGAAAGAAGAGTAAAAAGAAATAACAGTGTAGAAATAACAACATCCATACATAGTAATATATACAAAAAAGTTTATTTTATTATATGGTTTATTAGTGTTTAACAAAAAGTATATTTACTATTACTAATAGAGCGGCAATGGAGTGAAGCAAAACCAGCAACTACTTAACGTTAGTTATGAAAAAGGTACCCACAAATTAAAAAATTTTTACTTGTTTTTTTACAATCTACATATTGCAATTTGCAGACAATCTACTAGTAGATGTTGGGTTTAATAAACTTGTGTGCATTTTTGCTTTAAAATTTCTTCTACACAAATTGTTGTTTTATTGCTTCTTTGAACCAGTAGAGGATTACGTTAATTTTCTTAGTTAACAACCGTCCAACAAACTATTTTTTTATTTCTTTTATCGTTTGTAGAGCAATTTCTTCGTATTTGGACTTCTTATTCAAACTTGATTTTTCTCCATTATATCATTTTATTATAAGCAATCGTTACTGTGGAAATATTTCTTAATTATTCTGCAATCCTTTTATGTTTTTAGAGTTGTTGATTGCATACAAAAAGTAAATTTTAAATCTGTGATTTCCTTGAAAAACCACGTAAGTTAATTTTTGTTCATATTGAGTTATTAATACCAAATTCTATCTGTGAAATTACTTTATTTCGCTTTTGCACAAAGATTGTAACTCCTACTTATATTTTATGAATTATGTTTCAGCACTAACAACATACATACATATGTGGTCATTAAAATAGGCACCACTGTTATAATGATTAAAAACTAATTTTTTTCGAGTTTATGTTAACAAAAAAATGTTCTTGGAACATTTTTATTGCTTGAAGCATAAAAGTAGTTAAAAGTCAATATTTTAAGGTGAAAAAATATTAAAAAAAATTATACATACTTCATCTTAAAAATAATTAATGAAAAAAAGCGGAAAGTAAAAGTATTATTAACTCATTTAATACAAAAAAGAAAATTGATAGAGCTAAATTACATCTGTATCCACCATCTCCACCATTACTTTTAATAACTTTACCTAATCTTTGTATATCTAAAGTACTAACTTTATTTACCGCAAACCATACACCTACTAAAGTAGAAAATTGTCTGGATACACCAACATAATGGTATTTCCACTTCAGCGTTAGACAAAATTATATTTTCCAGAATATTTTAGTATGATGAGAAGGTCCTCCTACATTTGTTTTGTTATTTTTGTTTTAGTACCTATTATTTGTGATGAATTCTTGACACTTCGGCCTTCTTACATTTCGTCCTGGCATCATTCCATTTTGGTTTCATCACTACATTCCTTTTTCTAGTTCCCTCTGGGCCACACTATGTCTTATGAATATTTGATACTCTTCTGTATATTAAATTTTTTCAACAATGGAACTTTTGGATTTATTCAATCTGAAAGATTAATATCATATAGCCGACGTCGCACAGTTCTTGCCGGTATTTCGTCGTCTATTTTATCTGCATTCGCCGTAGGGTCTTGTTTTGCCAGGTTACATTCTCTTATGATTTGGGGTTTAAGGAGATCAACAACAGCATTTTTAATTTTTCCAATTGCATTAGATATAAAATCATAGGACATATTCTGTTTCCGAAGTCTATGAACAAGTTGCCTCTTTCATCACACATTGCCATTTTATGTTTATATTGATACAGGTATTATCTTATTATCAGCTCGATTTTAAATTATGAAAAAAGCGACATTATTTAGCAAAGTACCTATTTGATTGGTAACAAAAATTTCCTTATTTTAAAATATTTTTTTCTCATCATTTGCAAAAGTGTCTATAAATAAAATAATTTGGGAACTTATAAAAAAACAGGCGTATCGGAGTAGCTTTTTTAATTGCCATTTGTACGTATATAAACATACATACATAAGTATGTACGTATTAGTAACATAACGAATATTTCTATTCGTCAAGTTCATGCGAATGCTTCCCGAATATGTTAAAAAAAATTTAAAACAAACATTAGGTAAATTACACAAAAAAATATTCATTTGTAATAATTATAATAAAAATCCAGTAAAGAAATGCTAAACTTAAAAAATAATATTTTCTAAGCCTTTTTTATTTGCCTCTAGCGATGTGGTGTGTAAACAGTCGGTCGCGTGAAACACTTGGCGGTGGTATGACTAAATATTGTCTAGCTTCAGGCTTATTGCTTATTTTCCACTACATCAGAGGGTCTACGACATTTGCCACCCGTGTTTGCACCAACTATTCCACGATAGTCTACCGAAATAAAATATGAATAGGATTTTAGAAACTAAGCGTATATTACCTTTTCAACGACACTTTCACTCGCATTTATGATGAATCTATTGCTGCATCTAATCTGTTACGTTTCGCATTTTGACAAAGTGACCTTCTAGATTTTTCACCGGCTTCAAACAAATCCACAATCTGCTGCATGATACGTTCTTAAGTATTTCTAAACAGTTTGTCTTTATATCTTGACGTGATAAACAATATAATACTTTCTAAAACTGAAAATTTGCTAATGAGCTGATGTTTTAAAAGGACGGCATTGCTACCAGTTAACTCATTGCATTAATTAAAATCATTAAGAATACTTTGTGCTCGAGATATAAACAATTATTGTGAATAATTAAGTTTTGAGTTAAGAAAAATTAAGAATAGTAATCTAAATTGAAACTGTAAAAACCACCATACAACTGATGCTGCAGCATCTGTTCAAGGTTGACGAAATATCATCATTCATTCGTCAGCTAAAAAGCACTTCAAATATAACTTTATTTAAGCAGAATTGAATTACTTATAAATATTAGTGAATATATATAGTCTAGATAACAACACTTTGAATAGATAATTAAAAATGTGCAAAAAAAATTAGTAGAACATTTAAAAATCCAAGTGGGAAGTCGATAACTTCAAATTCCTTGTCCAAATAACGCTCGAACTTGGATTCGATTATAAAAGATGAGAAAGTTATTGTTATTGTTGTCGGAATGTAAATATTGACAGTAGCTGTGTGATAATTTATTAAATTTACAGTTTTGATTAAGTTCGGTTAAGTTACTATCTGAAAATTTATTTGTTCAATTCACAACCAATTCCCAACAAGATTTCTACAACTTGCAACTAATACAATGGCTGTGAATTGGACAAATATATAACTTAAGTATTTTTTTTGCTTCGTGCTCATACACATAAGTGGTTTGTGTGCACACACTTTTAGTGTTTCTTATTGGAGCATTCTCATAGGATTTTTTTCGGAAATATGTAACCAAAGATTTTAAAAATATTAATTAATCGCGTGCCTAGTAAAATTGTTTGTTTTTTAATATAGAGATTGTATTTGAGCTCTCCTGATAATGTTTTAGAAACACACGGTTATTCATGGAAATCACAGAAATAATAATAATACAAATGTGAAGTGAATTATGAATTTATGTAAACATGTACATATGTATTTACATGTGTACGTATTTAAAAAAAAACTTATATCCAGCGGTCGAGTCAATCAACCGCATTATAGAAATTAATATAAAACATTTACATAAATACATACGCAAAAATACAAAATAATAAAAGACGTGTGGCACTCGGGGACTGCCGCGGCAAAGCTATTGCATAGCATTTTTTATCAACTTATTTTATTATAATTATTTATTTTATTTTATTTTTGTAATTTTTAAAATTCTCATTGGTTTTTTAAAGTTTGAAAGGAGATATCGAGGCAATTTTGATTAATAAATTTAAAAAAACATTTATTTATTTCATTTTTTAGCGTAGTTTTTTCACTCACGTTCATTAACGCTCGATTTTTTTATACTTACATTAATACACGCTCACGTAATTGAAAAAGAAACAAAAGACTTAAGAAACAAACTTAGTTTTAAGTTTTTTTCGTTACGGAATTTCTTGATTGGGTCGCCGCGCTCTAAGCACGCGATAAAAGCTATGCAATAGCTTAAAAAAAAAACATTTTAAATAAACAACTTAAAACTCTGTCTCATTTCTATGCAAAAGCAAATTTGACAAACACACACATGCACGCTTTGCTTACTTTTTAAGTTGAAGCTGATACATGCATGGGTTAGTAGCAACTTTAAACGCTTATAGCTCCTTAAATATTGAACCGGTTTAAATGAAATCAAGATTGTACATATCTATGTAAAAACCTGTTTAAAAACATATAAATCTCTCCAAAATCAGTTCAGTATTACGGCCGTAAAAGGGATCTAAAAAAAACGTGTTTGATATTTATATTGTTGATTAACCCGTGACCTTCCTATTTTCTTGGCAGTAAAAAGGCTTTTGTTTATTTATATTAGCGGAAGTCACTTGTCGTTGCATATTTGAAACATTTATTATAACTGAATTTTTAGATGTTTTATAAAACAGTAATAAAATTTTTCCTACATTTAATAAAATGGTTTACATGGATTTTACATTTAAATACCAAAAAATAAATAAATAAATCATGATTTATACAACTTACTAGCATGCTATATACTTACAAGGCCTCTGCATGACTGACTGCATTTAAAACAAATTTAAATGTTCAACTAAGCATTGATTCGTATACATACGATTTGAATTGTGAATTCAATGTTTTAATACAACGAATAAAGTAAATTTTTAGCAACCATATGTTTTAAAAATAGTAATAAAGTCGAACTAGCTCTGGATTAAATTTGAATTTTGTAATTGTTAATAATACGACATTATTATTAAAAAAAACGAAAATATTTTCAATTTTATTTATTCAAAGCACAAATCTCATCATCACAGAAATTTATAAAAGTTTCTGTTTATTAAATCTACACCTTTTCGTTTTAAATAGAACAGTCAGAATATAAAAATCTTCATCATAGAAAATTTTTTACTTTATACTTTTTTGAGTTTATTCAAGTTACTAGTAGTATTTTCTGCATTATTTTTTTATTTTATTCATGATTATGATTTTTGCAAATTGCACTACATACATACATACAAATGAGTATATCCACGTAGATTTCTAATGAATACACACGCACGCAAATCTATTGTATTAACATTTCTTTATTGGAACAATCGAGGTAAAACTCATACCATTGGGCAAATTACGGCATTCGATATCGAACGATCTCCCATACGAAATTTTTTGAATTTGTATGGAAATTTCGATCGATATCGAATGCCGTAATTTGCCCCCAGGTGAACTCGACTGCTCAGCTGAGTTATTCTGTTTTAAATTCTTTAACGCTGCAGTCACACCATCAAATTATTTTTCAATTCTGATTCAAGTTTTTTACACATACGTACGCCAAAAATTCACAAAAATTAAATGCTGTGACGTAGGTAGGCTGCACGCAAATTTAAAGCAAATTTTTTAGCAAGATTTTTTTCTTGACTGAAACACTCTATTAAATGAAAATTTTTAAGCAAACCCTTTAAAAGTGTGAGTGTATTAATAAAAAAGTGAGAGGGAATTTAAAATTTTAATGAAAATTTGATCGTGTGACTACCAACTTATTGTTAAAATATGTTTATGATACATTTTTTGGGTTTTAAATTTGTTTTGAACTGCGTATTCGGACATCTGTGAATTATAATTACCACATGCTATTGTAGTTGTTGTTACTCGTATTTTATCTCTGTCGCACGATAATCTGATATTACATGATATATGATATTGCTATCTATTTTCATTTATAATAGGGAAAAAAATCTGATTTAAGCGCAAAATCAGGGTTGTAAAAGAATTAATTAACCTTCGTTTTCATGAAGAATATTTTTACACATAGTATTTACCCGGGTAGATATAAAAATATTTCCTTAATTTTGTATCGGGAAAAAAATACAAAAAAATTTCAAACAAAGCCAAAAGATGTTCTAAAAGGAAGAGAGCCACACGGCAAGTATGTGTCAAATGCTAAAAGCCCGTATGCGCAGAACATAGCTTCACTCAGACAAAGTGTGAAGATTGCCATATGGACCCATCTTCATCTTCTCATCCCATAATTTGCGTAAATAAATATTACATACTTACATAATATACTTTTTCTCACTTTTTTGTATAATTTTTAATTTCAATAAACGAAAATTCATTTATTTATATGATGTATTGTTTTTTCAAAACTTTCAGATGATTTCTTTGACATTATATTAGAAACGTTCATACAAATTTCGATATACCTACCCGGGTAGATACTGCTAACTTACGTGGGAAAAAGACAAAATTAAAAAAAAGTAGTAGTGCAGTAGAATCATTTTTGTTTGCATTTTCTGACTCAGCGGCATTTTCAGCTATTTGCAAATAAAAGTCGCTTTCTCTACCCGGGTAGAGATCAGAGAACGGAAAACGATACAATAATAAACAAATTACACCAGCATACCGAAAAACTTAGCACTTTACGACAAATACAACATTTAGTACACCTTGTGAGTTCCTTTCATGTATTTCTTTTGTATGTAGCAACCAACCTTCACTTAATTGTACGTGTACTTAGGAAATTTTTATACATAAATAGGCTTTATCATTTGTGTAGATGTTTGCACGTATAAAAAAATCTTTCGAACCAATTGAAAAAGAAAGTATTTTTTACACATTTATTAAATACAGAAGAAGCTTTTTCCATTTAGTTTTTATTTGTTTCTGCTTGTTTGTGTTATTTTTGTTTGTTTGGCACCTTCGTAAACTTGAAAGAAAAAAAAAATAAAGGAAAAACAACAACTAGTGTTTACTTCAAATACAATTAATAATATCAGTAGTGGAAAATAGAAGTTTAAAATAGTACCGAACTTCCAATTTAGAGGTACTTTCATTCTAAAAGGTACTTTCACATTAAAAGCTGCTTTCACATTACACGGCACTTTCAAATTAAAATGTGCTTTCACATTTAAAAATTAGTTTTACAAATACTTAAGTATGTATTTGTTATGATTACATAATTTAAAGGTATATTTATTTTTATTTATTTTTTATTTTTATTTATTAAAGTAACCACCCGATCCCAAAGGGCCTTATATAGCTGGTGGACTACAATATTAAATTTATATATAGGCAACAACTTATAAACTACTAACCAGAATACGAGTACATAGCAAATTAAAAATAGTAAAAGGTAAAAAAAAACAAAAAATAGTAATACAAATATACAAAGTTTCTATTTTGCGCGTACATTAACCTGTTTGATCCTGCATTAAATCAGTTGAACTGCAAGGAAAAATATTCAACAAGCTTGATCTTGAATGAATTACGATTAAAGTTAAATACTCTTAATGAGCGTGGTAAAGAATTCCAACACTTGGCAACTCGTACATGAAAGGATCTGTCATATACATACATATAACGCGATTTCTAAGAGGGAATAAAAGCTGTGGGTTTCTATCAGTCTGCAAAAATACAAAATGTTTCCGAACATACTCAGGGCAATCAGAGACCTAAACTTTATAAAAGAATAGAAGTGATCTAATGTTTACGAAGCTATTAAAGCTACAGCTAGGGTTTTTTCCCGAAGCGGAAATTCCCGGGAATTTCAATCTAAAAATTTCCCGCTTTCCCGGGATTTTTCATGCGGGATCCCGGGAAATAAAAAAAAATAATTGGCAACTTAACGGTAAAAAGGGAGCGGTCGTTTTCGGTAGCAGGGCAATTTGTTAATAAAAATAGAAATAGGCTTTCTGACGAGTCCATAAACGCTTTAAGCGTTTTAAAGAATTATTTCCTAAATCAAAATACTTATATAAATTATATTATTGAAGTATTTTCTTATTTTAAGAATTTAATATTTTTGTTTTGGAATTCAAACCTCCAGTAACTTTTGCATTATTTTTTCTATATTATTTTATGATTGTTTTTATTAACTGAATTGTTATGTTTTTGTTTATGTTCACGCATATTTGTAAGTTTACTTTGATCTCATATAGCAAAAAATACGCGTTTCCTGTGTTGGAAATAAATAACCTTTAAGGAATTTAAAAACTAAAAGTTAAAAAAAATAAAGTTCCTGTGGTAATACCCAATTTAAACAAACATATTAATGTATTATTAAAACGTAAGGTATGTTTTAGTAAAGGCCGTGATACACTATCCTACTTGGTCGTGCGATCTGCCAAAAAAAGTCGTGAGTGTTCAAAAAGTATGATAGTGTGGCCATAAAATGCATTTGTGAGGCAGATTTTTTGACTAGTCTGTCTGACTTGCATATAATTATGAAAATTTCCATAAAATGATAGATTTCTTGCGATCAGAGATGCATCTTTTTAAGAAATTAAGCTGCAACGAAAGCAAAATTAAATTAAAACTATTGATTCTATAAATCTGCAACTATTTAGGCGCAAAAATCAATAAAATCTAAAATTTCTTGAGTGAAAAATACATGTATGTGTTTGCATCTTTTTTGTGTGATAGTGTGGCAAATTCAATGCGATTTTTAAAAATGGGACAGAATTCTGTAAAATTTTTCAGTGAATGAATCTTACGACTGTGTATGATAGTGTATTTCAAACTTTCTAATACAATTTTTGTTAATGCCTAGCAAATTTAATATTTATTATTTCGTGGAACGGGATCCCGGGATCCCGGGAAATTAAAAAAAATTTTCCGCTTTCCCGGGAAATGAAAAATTGCGAGAAAAAAACTCTAGCTACAGCCCAAAAAATTCTTCACATATATAGAAATATGATCATGAATTTTTAAATTGTAAACAAAACGAATTATTCTGTTAAAAAGTAAGATACACATATTTAAGTCTTCAGCACTAAAACCCGAAAGAACCTCTATACAATACAATAAATTAGACATCAATAAGGAGTGAGCTACGATCTTTCTGATATAAAGGGGTAAATATAAATTCAATGCATACAGTTTCCTTAGGGTCAAATTGATTTTAGAAATTAATCCACTAATATATGGTGCTCAAATCTGAGATTATTGTCTAATAAAATACCAAGACATTTCATACGATCTACAAAGGCAATAGCCTGGCCATCGATGGTTATAGATAGATCAATCGTAGTGCTTGGCGGCTTAAAAATTAATGCCTTGGTCTTTGAATAGTTAATACGAAAATTACAATTTCTCATTCAACGTGACACATTATACAATAAAGTATTGATATCATATTCGAATACATCCAGGAGCTACGATGATGACCCTTAAATAGTAATTGTATATCGTCTGCAAAGACAAAAGACTCATATTTTACAAAAAAACTTACAAAAGTTATAAAAACTACTTCGAGTGTATAAAACTTGGATCCTTTTTCAAATTATTTTCTTTTAATTTTGACCAATTTTGATTTGAAGCTATTTACAATTTGTTTAATCAAGACATTTTTGGTTTATTACTGTGTTCAGACGTACACCTTAATTGCGCAACTACCAAATTTTACACAATCAATTAATTAATTGAGCCTAATTTACCATACAATAAATCAATAAACAAATTTAGCAATTACTTGTTAATTGCATCACTAATTGCGTTAAATTCTAAATGCAACCTTTGTCACAAGTATGTTTTTTGAGAAGTACATGTGTACTTTCAGGGAGAAGAAACAATTCGATACAATAAAAGCCAAATCAACCAGGTGGTATCAATAGAACAGCAGACTAATCTATGTACATTGGAATTGCGTAAAATTTTGTTGTTGTATACGTATTGTGTTTGACATTTTCTTCGAGATTCATCTGTGCTGAATTTTATTTGTTTTGAGAGCTAATAAAGTATTAGAAAATGTGTAGTTGAGCTCAAGTCTTGATTTTGGACTATATGATTATGAACCGATAACATTTTTTTTTATTCAATTCCAACAAAAGCATTTTACTACTTACGATTTACCAAAAAATGCTATATATTTAAGTTATTTCTAAGGATTGGGAAACATTTGACCCTTTTAAATTAAATTTTAATTTTTTTTATCGGATGTCCTTTGCAAATCGATTTGAACAGAAAACCCCGGTAACACTGTTATAGTATGCCCTTTAGCACTGAATTCCTGCTCTGCTTTTGCAGCCGCTAATTGTAGCGTCTAGTCTCCGACAGCGATTGATTTGCTGCTCATATTTGAAAAAAAGTTCAGTGTAAGTTAAAAATTACATTAAAAAATTTTAAGAAAAAAACTTAACAACTTAACTTAATAACTTAAATACAGTGCAATCGCGGCTACGTGAAACACCGCATTATGTGAACACCGTTTAATGTGATCGAAATTTTTCCCACCAGGGCAAGAAAGAGTTTGAAAGAGTCAGATATATCTGCCAATGTATATGATTTCAGACGTACGCCCATAATTTAAGTTAATTGTTATTTTTACTAAGTAAAAGATCGAAAGCACATTATCAATTGTTGAAGAACGGACGCAAGATCGTTACGAAGATGATCTCCAGTTGTTCTAAGAAATATTTGAGTAAAGCTCCCTGATGATCTTTATTTGCAACAGTGAAATGCGCTTAGGTTTTAGCTATACCCCTCAATAATCAATTTAAATTTGTTTTTAGTAAAACTATTAATATTTTACTAAATATATGAAATATTAATTTATGGGAAATAGTGCGATTAAAAATTTAAAATACTAAAATTTTAGCAATTTCCATAAACAGCACCAGTTGAAAGCCATCAATTTTAACTAAAAGTTGAAGCTGATGATGACTCTATCATGAAAGTTCCTAACATCTGAATGGACGCAAATGAAGTAGCAGAAATATTTAACGAAGCAATAAATAAAAATAAAAAAATAAAAATAATTTTTTTTTTAAACAACGGACTTTCTTAACATCTCAGCTAAAAAACTAATATATAAAGCATATATATCTCTGATACACCAGTAATTTCCTTCAATATGCTATTAATATGTATATATTTTTGTAATATTAATCAAAAAGTTAATATGTTTATAAAAGAAAATTCAATATCTGACTATTCGTCGATATCGAAAGAAAACTTTCTTTCGTACAATTACATTTAAAACAAAAACAAAATTTTAAATGTTGTTTTTGTTTCAAATGTAATAATTCGAAAGAAATTTTTCTTTCGATATCGACAGACAGGCAGTAAATGTTAAGTCTTCATAAAAATGCAACATGTGACTACTATTTTTGATACTTCATGCGGGAATTCGAAAAGATGAACGATTCAGAAATATAAATACCGTCAGCTTTAATTAGTTGACGTTATCGCGAGTGCACTGTATCATTTCACATATAAACAAAATGCAAGTTATAACAGATTTTTTCAACTTTGGCCGACCTTTGACAAATGTTGCTTTAATCGAACCGAAATATTACTTACATATAAATTTATTTATTTTTGTATTAACCATTAAACAATTGCTAACGAAATCAATTAGGAAATGTTTTTCTTTAAGTCTATGTATTTGTATTGTTTGTTTTTTAAATATTTATTATATTTTCTTGGTATTTTCAAATAAGTCTTATTTTCAAATACAATACTTATTTATGTGTTATACTTTTGGAAATTTTGTTTTGCTACCCAAAGTATAAGTGCGATGGTGTCTCTCTCTATGAACATTCGCATAACTTTAAACATACTTCCATTTTCATATTAAAGACAAAACAAAAATATAGAAAACTTTATGTTATTTCTCCTCTACAATATGATATTTTCGAGTTATATACTCGTACATGTTAATATATACATGGACATAAATACATTTTTATAATACTTCCCCTTGAACGTTTTACCAGTTTCCTAAATATTTTTTTCTTAATCTCCAATTCACAACTGTAGCAATCAAAAATAATATTTAGTTTAGCTTTAGTCAGAGTTTTAATAGATTTATTTAAGTAAAAAATAAAAATAATATCCATTGATATTATGTGTGTGCAAAATATTATCAATAAAATTAATATTTATGGTTCTTATTATTCAACTATAAAATAATAAATTTTTAAATAAAATTATTTAAATATGAACCAAAAAAAACAAACATTTTTTTTACTTTTTTACTCATGATGCTACTTTAAAATACGAGGGCGGATTGATATTAAAGCTACCTAGCGCTAGATGGCAGCACAAACACAAAAATTTTATTTTTTTTAGAAATATCCATCTGTCAAACGTCAGCTGTTAAAATATCACCCAAATTCATCAATTAGTTTATTTGTTGTAGTCGTTTGAAGAAAGCAACTTTTGTGTTTCTTGAAAAATGGAAAAAAGTGAATTTTGTGCAGTGATTAAACACTATTATTTGAAAGGGAAATCGGTGAAAGAGACAAAAGAAAAGCTCGATAAACATTACGGTGAGTCTGCTCCGTCAGATTACATGGTAAAATATTGGATTGCTGAATTTAAACGCGGCCGAACAAACGCTGCAAAAATACCATCAACAGGAAGGCCAAAAGAGGTGGTTACTGAAGAAAATATCAAGAAAATCTTCGATATCGGTTTGAATGATCGCCGAGTCAAGTTACGTGAGATTGTTGAAAAAGCTATCGGCAAGATGTTTGCCGCGTTTGCTCTCAATTGACCATAAACGTAAACGAGTGACGTGTGCAGTCTCAATGGGAAAGCTCTATGAATTGGGCTACGAATTGGTACCTCATCCGCCATATTCTCCGGATTAAGCCCCTGGTGACTACTTCCTATTTCCAAACTTAAAGAAATGGCTCGGTGGAAAGAGATTTAGCTCCAACGATGAAATTATTGACCAAACAAATGCCTATTTTAAAGACCTCGAAATATCCTATTTTTTGGAAGGAATACAAAAACTGGAGAAACGTTGCACTAAGTGTATTGAACTAAAAGGAGACTATGTTGAGAAATAAATGGGTTTTGAAAAAAAAATGTTTTTTCCTACTTAAGTAGCTTCAATATCAATCCGCCCTCGTACATACTTTTAAAACAAATTTAATTTTATGTTATTGATATTTTTGTGATCTCCACTAAATATTCTTTACAATGGTAGAACAATTTTTACTTTCGACAAAAAAATTGTCAAAAGATATGATGTGTGTGAAGATAAATTTCGAAATTAATAATCCTAGACACAAACCGCAATTTTTTGAGTATGGTATTAGAATATATTCTTTGTCAACTCTGCTTAATTAATGTGCAGTGTTAAAATAAAGCAGCAAGTGCAACATATGCTATCACCAAACTGTTGACATTTATATGCTATAATGTTAACAAAAAACAACAAAAAGACAAATACAAAACCCAACAGAAAAGAAAAAAGTCTAAACAAACAAAAGAAGAAAAACAATATAACGAATACAAACTCAAAACTAACAGAAACTAGAGCTTCATTTAAATGTGTTACGATGAGTGTACGACAAACAGTTTCTTTTTAGTTCATTATTAAGAAATAAGTTGAAAAAAAGTGATAAAAAAGAAAACCCTTAATAGCACAGGTAATTTTCAATGGAAACTCATAGATAAATGTATGGCTTGGGGGCCTTGAGAAAACGCTCATGCACGCTCACGTGAGTGGAAAAAAATTTAGTAACAATCTCGAAAACTCACGCGCACAAAATACTTACGAAAAAAAACTATAAAATAATTAAATAAACAAATGGATAAAATTACAATAAAATAATTTGTTTATACTCACGTTCATGAACACTCTGGTGATGGAAACAAACAACTAATCACGATCATGCGTGCGTGATTGCGCAAGATTCTCGCTTAGCACTTGAGCGGTGCCCATCTCTAATTAAATACAATAAAGTATATAAAAAACTAAGAAGGAAATTAGTGTCACATTTTCCCGGCCGTTTTGTACTCAGTATTTGTTATTAAAAAAATCACATTAACTTTCTTATAAAAACAAATAACATTGAGGAATAATGGCTATTTTCGGAGGTAACATAACATTTTTTTATGAAAAAATTTACAAAAATTTCACATATCGCTACTAAAAACATAAAATTTCGTTTCTAAAAAAATAAAATAAAGAAACATGTTCTTGGAGGAGGCCTTAGAAAAAATAGTTTGTTAAACTGTTGTCTTTATATGCACAGAAAATGAAATAATAGTTCTTTTAAATAAAAAAAATAGTTTTGGTAATAATTAAACTTTAAAACTTTTAAACTTTCAAACTTATCTTCTATTGTTTCCGAAAAATAAAACTATTCTCAGCAAACTAGTTTGGATGGGAAAAAAACTGTTTGTTTGGCAAAAGATCGCAGAATTAAACAAGCAAAAACAAAAAAAAGAATACGGCTCTTAAATGCATTTAACCTAAAACTCAAAACCATACAATTATAAAATCTTGTTTCGTTACTTTACGTCATACAATTATTAATTTTATTGCTGAATTCTTTTGTTTTATTGTAAATTGGAAAGCAGAAAATAAAATGAACTTAAACAAATTACAGCAAAGTTCAACTACTTCAGTTTAACATTAAGCAAATTAAGACAATAAATACAATACAATTGATTCGATACCAATAAACCCATAAACCCATAGATATTAGGTGGGCTCATAAAAAGAAATACCTACTTAAGGCCTTATTAGTTTTTACTTTTCGTTTCTGTTCTGTGCCGTTCTTTTCTGTAGAAAATATTTTTTAATTACTTGTTTTGTGTAAAGAATTAGCCGTTTTTAAAAGTAAAAAAAAAACATAGAAATTGTGAACAAAAAGTTTTAGTAAAAATTTTTTTGTTTGAATTTGGCAAAGCATTTTTTATTAACTTATGCAATTATAATTATTTATTTATTTTTTATTTATGCAGTATTTTTTTCTTTTATATTAATTCAAGTTTTTTCTTTGATATTAATTCAAGTTACACTTTTTGAGCGTTGTGACCGATAAGAAAACATTTTTTTTTCTTTTATTGAATAAATGAGAAGTTAATATCGTTTGAAATATTTGTATTATCTTGTAGGTTATTGAGGAATTTTTATCATTGAAACTATAGGTTTATGGTAACTGAAATAAGAAACATAAGTTTGAGAATATATATCCTCTAAATATCTGCAAAATGCCGCTTAAAAACCTACGAATTGTCTATTTGTTTGTGCATATTATTTTCTGTCAACCACGATTGCTCGTAAGTACGCCATTTTGTGTTTTCCTACATGTAAAAATCTGTTCTGGCAATACTGTATGTTAATGAAATCAATAGCATACTTTAGGGGTTAACATACGCTAGGCGATTCAAATACTTAAAAACAAAACAAAAGACTTAAGAAACCAACTTAGTGTTAGGTTTTATTTTCGTTATGGAATTTCTTGAATCGGTCGCCGCGCTCAAAGCCCGCGATAAAAGCTATGCAATAGCTTGAAAAAAAAACAAATCAATAATTGAAAAAATAATATTTTTTTATAATCCTGACTCTGAACTTTCTAATGTGAACGATGTAGATGTAGGAATGCCTTTTATAAATGCGGACAAAAATTTATAAATTTTTAAAAATCTTGAATTAAATTAAAATTTTATGACTTTTAACAGAAATGTGTAATATTTGACAACACAACAAACTAATGCATACGCGCTCTTGGCTGTTAATGTTGCATTCTATTTTCTACAGATTTGTTTGCAAACAGAACAGAACAACAAAGTTCTCTTTTCGACGGGCAAAGTTTGCTTAGCAAAGTCTTGCGTTTGATTGTGATAAGGGAAGGAATAAGTGGTGAGAACAGACCAGAATGTAGAAGAATTCATGTATGAATACTCAAATATGAATATTCATGTTAAATTGTGATGTTTGAACTTGTAAAATTTTTTGTTTTATGCTCGCATTTGAATGAATGTAAATTTTTTTTGATTTTAAGCACATATATATATATATGTGATGACGGAGAGGTTCCTAACGTAACTGCATTCATAATTAAAGAAGCATTCCAAATGGATAATATGTTCGTAAAACCAATTCCGTCATTTTATATGGATACTCTTATCTTTTTTTACACGATATTTCGAGGAACATTCATACATATCAATCGCATAAAAACCGAATTATATGAATAGCACCTTATTGTTTATTCTACATATATTTTTTTAAATTAAATGCTTAAAAGAGTAACTGTGGGGCAGTGATTGTGATAAGCGTGCTTATGTTTGCTCATATCTAGCATAAGCAATTGTTTATATATGCTTTAATTATTATCTCACTTTTATTTATTGATATGTAAACAATTTAATGTTTCATTAAATGATGTCTTCTTCTATTTTCAGAATGCTATATAAAAATAACACCAGATATAAAATCGAAAGCGAAGCAACTGAAAGACAAAAAGAAAATGTATTTGTTATTGTTGTTGTAGCTGTTGAAAAATGTCCTGATATGATATCAACACCTTGCATAGAATGAGTGAGAGTGTGTGTTTGTGCACATGGTGTGTTTGAAAGAGAAAATAATAATTAGATATTATAGAAAAAAAAGCAGAGATAAAGCGATGCAACCTTAAAAAATAAATGAGTAAAAAAACTCAACCGAACTGAAGTGAGGCAAAAATTACAACACACACTGTACGCTGTGCACTACATGCCATCAACGAGAGAGAGACATCATTGAATATCAGTAGAACAGAAGGAGTTAGAAATCAAACAACCATATTCATCTTCATCAGCAACGACAAAGCCAACGGCAACGGCTTCTCCATTATTACTAACATCGTCGTAACATCATCATCATAAGCATAGACAACCAAAGCAAAACGAACAAAATTTAATAATAACACTGTATTTTTTATTTATTTTTAAATCTGTTAACGGAAGCGGAAATTGTAAGAAAATTTGATTTTCTGTATTTTTGTTGTTTTTGTTGTTGTTTTAATCATCTGCAAATAAGCTTTTAAAAACGTATACATACCATCAACATCTTTATAAAGCAACGGCCTGAAAGAAGCAACAATAACGTAATACTCTGCTCTGTGTAGTTGGTGATTTGAGAGCGGTTTGAGGTGATTTGAGGGCGGTTGAGAAAAGGTGTTGCCTTTTTCGAAGGCTGCACTAAGCAATGTCGCACAGTTCATTAAATGGTGGAGCAGGAGCAGCGGCAGCAGCAGCAGCTGGTATACTTATTGACGGCAGCAGTAGCACGACAACAAATACTTTTCAGGCCACTAGCATTATGGATTCATCGAGAGTCTCGACATGCCTTATATCGATGCTTTTGATTGTCTACGGAAGTTTTCGTAGTTTAAATATTGAACAGGAGGCCCGAGAGCGTGAACAAAAGAAACGCAATGAATCGATGACAAATTTGTTAACCGGCGAACCTGTACAACAGGATACAAGTATGTGTTAGTAATCGTAACATTTTAGGATATTTTTTGTCTATTTAATGCCTTCCAAAAAAAAATAGAAAAATTTAACAAATCTTTATTTTGGTATTTATTATTTTCAGACAAGTTTGCTACCTTGGATACAATGCATGCTCTGTGTTTACCTCTTGGCGCTTCTATATCGTTGTTAATTATGTTTTTCTTTTTCGATTCAATGCAATTGTTATTTGCTGTCTGCACTGCAAGTAAGTTCAATCAAGTTAATTAATTTCTTTTTGTTTGAATTTGATTTTTTTAATTGGATTCTGTTTTTTTGCTTTCTTTTTCATTTGCATATTTAGTAATTGCCACTGTGGCTTTGGCCTTTTTACTCTTGCCCATGTGCCAGTATATAATACGCCCCTGCACTGATGGCAATCGTATATCGTTTGGTATTTGTGGACGCTTTACTGCCGCTGAACTCTTCAGTTTTACTCTGTCTGTGTCAATTGTTTGCGTATGGGTGCTAACCGGTCATTGGCTTTTAATGGATGGTGAGTATTGGTTTGGTTTTTTTTTCTTCAATCTAATAAGAACTTGGAAACAAATTACTAAGTTCATTTTCAAGGATTTTGTTACGTATGTGTGTATGTATGATGATATATGTATATCATATTATAGTTTTCTTTTCAATGTTTTGTAGCCGATATCAGAACTTTCTTTTTGAAATTAGATTTCTTTTTCGATTTTGCTTCTTTTCACTTTTTTTAAATTTTCTTGAAATTTAACAGATTTTTTTCACAAAAGCTGCGTTCGAGTACTTTTACAATAAAATGCAGTAAATGAGTAATTACTGAGTGAACTGAAAAATTTACTCTCAAAAAAGCTGTTGCCCAAAAAAGTACGCGAACGGAAAAATTGTAAAAATTAGTAAGATTAAGAAAACAGGTGATTGCAAATCAATATAGTGTTGAAATATATTTACACTTTGGACTACTCAACTCTTTTTCTTGTTGGTACTCGATGCAATATTTATTGTAACAAGAATATTTTAAGAAAATATAAACAAATAATTTTCTATAATCGTTTAAATGTGTTTATTTTAAAATCTTTAAAATCAAGTGAAGTACTAAGTAACCATATACTTAGCATTTTCACAGCTCCAACGAAATATCAAAATAACAACGAAAATGGCTGTAAATGGTTTTTACAACATTTATTTCGTTTTAAAAGGCATATACATCATGTTTAACGAATGAATAGTTTAAAAATAATTGTTTGCTTATTATTTTATATTAGTTTACTTTAGACTTTCCTTTTTTTAATTATTTTTTTTACAAATTGTATACTTTTTAATTTCCTACTTTTGTTTGTTTACGTTTTGAATCATATGGTTTTTTGGTTTTACTAAATTTTACTACAAGAAATTTCTGCAGTAAAAGTTTGTAAATTCTCAGCCAAGAACTGTCACTTTACGCTCTCAATTTGTGTTCTCATTTACTGTAACTGGAGTAAACAAACGCAATTTCGTAAAATGCAGTAAAATTCAGTAAAAATTTGTAAAAACTTTTGGGTACTCGAACACACTTAATATCAAAGAAAAAACTTCAATTAATATCAAAGAAAAAAAAAAATACTGCATAAATAAAAAATAAATAAATAATTTTAATTGCATAAGTTTATAAAAAATGCTATGCAATAGCTTTGCCGCGGCAGTCTCCGAGTGTCACACGTCTTTTTTATCTTTCGTACAACCCAGATACAACTTAATACAAACACCACAAACGTTCCAATCTCATCCACAACATACTTAAGTCGTACCAACGGTTGTAACGTCTATGGGTTGCTTAACACAGCTTAGTTTTATTGTTAGCATGAAAAGGGTCGAAGCCACTATTTAACTCACCAAAAACTCTTATATGTGCTCAATTATTAAATATACTTATACAAATTTCTTTAACTTTCACTTACAGCCATGGGCATGGGCCTTTGTGTTGCATTTATTGCCTTCGTACGCTTGCCAAGTCTAAAAGTCTCAACGCTCCTATTAACCGGTCTCCTTATCTATGACGTTTTCTGGGTGTTTTTTTCCTCTTACATATTTAGCACAAATGTTATGGTCAAGGTGGCGACACGACCAGCTGAAAATCCAGTTGGTATTGTGGCGCGTAAATTCAATTTGGGTAATATGATTAAAGAAGCTCCGAAATTAAATTTACCTGGAAAACTGGTTTTTCCAAGCATACACAATACGGGACATTTCTCAATGTTGGGTCTGGGTGATATCGTAATGCCGGGGCTGTTATTATGCTTTGTGTTGCGCTATGATGCGTACAAAAAGTCACAGGGTGTTACAAACAATCCAACATTATCAGCGCCAAAAGGTGTCGGCTCGAGGTTGACATATTTTCATTGTTCCTTATTGGGGTGAGACAATAAATCTAATATTTTGCCAATTAAACGTTTTAATAATCATTTATTTTTCTGTTAGTTATTTCCTTGGTTTACTTACAGCTACTGTAAGTTCGGAAGTTTTTAAGGCTGCTCAGCCGGCTTTACTGTATTTGGTACCATTCACATTATTGCCTTTGTTGACAATGGCTTATTTAAAGGTGAGTTCATTTTTAATTTCTACACAAAAAAATAAAATAATACTAACAAATCTTTACTTCTTTAAACCGTCTTTCTTTTTTTTTAATCTAATAATGTTCATATATTTATTCCCAGGGTGACTTACGTCGCATGTGGAGCGAACCTTTTATTGCCCAACAGCCTTCAAAACAACTGGAAGTCTGAGTGTGTTCCCCAAATTATTTTTATCTCGACTATTATCTCTTAATGTAAATTATAAGTTTTTGTTTTTAGTAGTATTTTTATACAAGGTTTTTCTAATAATATTTTCACTCAATAAGTTAAATTTAGTTTTAAGTTTTCATCTCTTTTTAATTTTTAATTTAAAATCCAAAAATTTAATATAAGAAATTTGAAATTTCCTTTATCGGCTTAACATTTATTCTAATTTAAAAATAATTTATTCCTAACAATATGTGTATATACATATGTATATGAATGTATCTATGTGTAGTTGTGTTTCTAAAGTAACGCCCGTTTTCACCTTCTTCGATTAAAAAATAATCATAACTTTAACCGAAAGTTTCGCTAAATTGTATTACACAGTGTATGAATAAGTCTGCATTTACACAGGCGAACATTTGCAAGGAAAACATCTGGAATTCTCTTTTGTTTTTTCATTCGCGTTCACACAGGCGAACATGTTGCCGGCAACATTCCATCATTTTTGTTATTATTTGCTTTATTTTGACATTTGTCATATTTGTAGTGTTTCGATAATTTCAATAATAAAAAACAATTAAAATTAAAGTTTGTAATAATAAAAAATTTAAAATCAAGAAAAAATCGGCCTAGTTGAAGATATCTGTGACTGTACCGAACACAAAAACGATGCTTTCTTCCCCACACGTAATATGCCACCAAACTAAATGTTTCCCTGTCTTATCGCAGTCTAACTCTTAAGCGACACAATTTAAAAAAAAGTTTATGTTAAATTTAACCGAAGATAATTTGCCGTTTAGCACTTTAATCGGAAAGTAAAACAAATAAAATGGATAGAAATATGAATCAGCATTTACATTTTTGTAATATTTTTCAATTCAAAAATTAATTTCGCGAAAAAAAATAATGACACCACATTAATATACATAACTGATGAACTCAAACAGACATATAAAGTATCAAAGTCATCTGAGAACATACTGAAAAGAAAAAATTACATTATTTAATATACATACAAATATTTTTTTCATGTATAAGAAAGTTTTAATAATTACTTGCGTGCATTTTTCTATTGGCACACAGTTTCGCTTTTTAAATATACAAATACCGCCATTTTCTGTAGTTTTTTATTTAAACAAACATTAAATTCTTTTGTTAACAAACTAAAGGGTGGTGAAACGAAAATCGGTAACCGTTGATTAAATTATACCAGTTAGCCAAACCATCAGTTAGTTAATTTTTTTAACGAATATTTTACCGAAGACGTTGAAATCGGGCGTTAGCAAAATTTCAAACTTTCAGACAGAATTTACAAATCGTTTAAATTTAATTTCATATTCAAAAACCGCAAAATTTATGCGAGTTTGTAGATTGCAAGATACGAGTTGATTAGCGTAGAAGCATAAGTACACATACATATATTTGTACATATTAAAGATCTAATAGTGCAATTAAAAACTGTCTATAGATAATAGTATTAATTAAAATAAAAGTCCACTCACTCAGTATATGTCAAAAATTACTAGAAGCATTTCCATACATACATATACGTGCATTTAAAAACGTAAAATTGTGTGTAAAGAAGTCGGACATTTGTCTTTTCGAAAACGACATTTTAAAACAAAGTAGCAAAGTAAATTTATTCAAGTACACTCATACCCCGGTTAGCGTCGCTAATTGGGACCGGAAAAACGAGACGCAAACTGAAACGACGCAAACCGATTCACAGTTTTCCATACATTTGTATTAATTTTCATTTAATGCGTCCCGAGACCAATTTTTTATTATTATTTGCGTAATAATAGTTTTTATTAAAAGACTTCACTTTACCAAATGTAATATCAAACTATCAACGAAGACAAACTTGTAGACAATTTTCACATACAAATTTGCATTAGACTTCGACGGGAAATCACCCTTTTCTATTTTTGCTTTGTACATACAAACATTTATTAACGACGCAAATCGAAGCACTAATGACGCAACTTCGAAGCCATGCGACGCAAAATGAAGCAAAATCGACGCAACATCGAAATCGCGGAAATTTTAAAACGACGCAAACCGGGGTATGAGTGTACATATATGTAACTCTACAACACACATTTGTGTAACCTTGTTTGTGTGCATGGCATATATGGAATTTCTTTGCCAATCGGACGATTTTAAGTTTCAGCTGCTTGAATACATTTATTTTGATACAACAGACAAATTTTCTTAATTTCTTTTTTAAATAAATAAAAATAACTTAAAAAATACGCATTCTCAAAGTTTATCTCTGCAAAAAGTACATTTTATAAAGAGTTAATTTCATAAAAATAGCTTTTATAAAAAGTGAACTTTTATAAAAAGTAAGTTTTATGAAAAGAACCTTTTTAAAAAAGAACATTATGAAAAGCACCTTTAATAAGAAATACCTTTGGGAAGAAGTATCTTTGGAAAAATCCCTTTCATAAAAAGTACTTTATTTAAAAAGTAATTTCATAAAAGGTAACCTTTGTAAGAAGTACCTTTATAAAAAGTCTCTTTCAAAAGTATCTTTTGGAAAAGTATCTTATATAAAAGTTTACTTTTATCAAAAGTAGCTTTTATAAAAAGTTTTGTATAAAAGGTATCAAAAGAATACTAAAAAAGTTCGAAGCGGCATCTCAAATAAGAACTCTATTCGGATTAAAAATGCTTTTAATAAAAAATACGTTTCATAAAAGGTAGTTTTATGAGTTTTTTTTTTAAAAGAACATCATATGAAAAAGTACATTTACATTTAAGTACCTTCTATAAAAACTTTCATTTTATTAAATACTATTTACGTTTAATATTTTGACAGTTATATGTTAAACACTGTAGTGGTATTCTTGCCTTTAATTGTTTCCCTAAATTAAAAATTTTACGAAACATGCCCTCTCAACTAAATATAAGACTTCCAAAAAATATGAACAATTTATGGCATTGCTCTCTAACGAATTATTTGAAAGAAGAGATCTAAATAAAAGTGAAAACTATTTCGTAAATATGAATATCTAAACTTAAAATACACAAATGAATTAGTATTTAAACCAAAAACGAAAACAATACAAAAAAACACTTTACATACTCATTGAAAACCTTTTGAAATTAACCACAGAAAAAAAAACGAATAAATTATAAATACATATAATTAATCTAACAGGAAATAAAAAAATAAATAAAACTTTCTGTTTGAATGTTTGCTATTTTAGCAAACATACATACATAAATATAGTAATAATGATAATAATAATGTATAGTAACAGCCTAATAGTAGTTTATTTAATTAATATACTATACGTTCATATCGCAACCTTAATTTAGAAAAGGCGTATCTAATATATAAAAAACTTGAAAGCAGAAGACAAAAAACTTGAAGCAACTTTAAAAAAATCTTGTATAGAGTTTCAGAAGTGTAGTTATACAATTATATATAAGACTCTTTTTATAGTTATTCTATTAAGATGTTTTCTCCTTCTATATACATATAGTATATATTTTTTTTAATAGGTATGCCTTTTGTAAATAAAAGAGACGTTATATAAATATAAAAACATTTTAATTTTCGAATATGTATTTGATAAATTTAGGACTGATTTAGTAGTAGCATAAATGAAATGTTTAGGAATCTGATTGTTCTTTCGTAAAAATTTTATTTCAGGCGTACTTTTAAATCTTTGTAATGAATCAGGACCTAAGCCAACCACTTAAACATTTCCCTGTACATTCGCTTGTGAATTTCCTTTGTTTTTCTTTTTTCTACAAACAGTATTTCTTTATTTATTTTATAGTTTGTAATTTTTAACAAATGATAAGAAATTTTTTTAAAACTGTTTTTCCAAGCAGATGTTCTTCCTGTTTTAACTGCTCTAAGTTCTTTCTTTATACCTGTTTTATGAATTTAAATATTTTGTATTATTTTTTAATGAAAAATAAAAGAGAAAAATAAATTTAATTTTAAAAATTAAAACAAACTGGAAAAGCTTTTAATTAGAAATTCTTCACATTTTGAAACAAATGCAGTCGAACTTCTACAGCCCCCGATCTGTTGAACAAAATTGTAATTGTAAATTATTTCTGCGTTCGTTTCAATAGCAGTTGTGAGAGTTTAACAAATGACGAAAATTCAAAAAAAAATTGCAACAACATAAAAAACAAAGAAAGGTCAACTACAAAATGCAACTCTAAAAGTATTGAGTAGCTAGTTTTCGGTATTGAGTACCGGAAAATATATATGTACTCGGTAATCTAATACTCAATACCAAAAATGCCCCATCTACGCCTATAAAAATTAGAAAACGAGTTTGAAATTAAACATTTTATTTTTCGTTTTGAAATAATTGAAGTTATTCAGTAAAATATAAAAAAACCAACCTAACTCTAATTAATAATAAAATAATTAAATAATATACCTATTAACTTAGTTTAATATAGTTTCAAAACACTATCAAGAAATCGACAAAATTATGTATATATAGTTTGGGTTAAACAAAATTAGGCTTTAAATAATTCTTAAATTATTTAAATAAATTTTTTTAAGAATTTAAAAGTTGTATGAAAAACTCTGAAATTTTGAAAATTAAATGTTTTTCCATACAAATTTCAAGTTTAATAAACCCAGTAGAAAATGTTTTTGTTACAAGCAAAAGAGATCATAAGCATAGGTGTTTAAAAATGTGTTCATCTGTTTATTTAAAATGTACAATTATCAAAAAATGTATTTTGTTAATTTTTGTTAAAAATTATTATTTGATAATAAAAACTTTAAATGGGTTTTAATAACTCTAAGAAATACATCTCATCTTTAAAAAAAATATAACAATAACATATGTATGCATCTGTTGCTGTACGTGCACCAACTCAAATTTACCCGAAAGATGTTTTCAATATAAATTTTTTATTTTTGGTGGCTTCATGCACGTACAGAAACAAAACTAATATTTACATATGTACATACATATCGCTCCTTTATTGCAACGTAGTCATATCTCAAAAAACTCGTTCGTCAGAAAATGAGTTTAAAATTTTTAATTTACACACACATGAGGTGAGTAAACAAGATATTTGTATAAATTTTATACACAAAATGAAGAGCGATACGACAACTATTTCTGCATTTTTAACTGAAAAAACACGTTTTTTGAGACTTGACTACGTTGCAATAAAGCAGCGATATATTATAGAAAGTGAAATTAATTATTAGTAAAACTAAAACTTTAAAAAATAATACAATTTTAGCAAGTAAGCACAAAAATAGAAAAAACAAAATTAAGTTAAATAAATGGGAAACTTATTAAAGTTTAAATATGATTTTGTGATTTATGTATATGGAAATAGAAAAGATTAATCCTGGAATAATCAAAGTCAACCGGCTGGCATCTCTCCAACGAATGTAAACAGACAAAAACAGAAACTGATACCAAAAGTAATCTTAGTAGCTACAGCTGAAGTATTGTAGTCTTTTGGTAAACTGAATATGAAAGCCTCAGATGATGTCTGTGCGAAAAACTATTGTCTCAAGTCCATATTATGTTTTAAAAGTTAAGTGTAAAACGTTTGTGTTTTATTTTCACAAGAATCTGACTGAGACAATTATAAACGTTATCCGAATAACGCATTTGAAATACAGATAGTAAATAAACTTGATTTTCAAACTGAAAACGTTATTAAAATTCCTGAAAATCCTTATCACTTAAAACGCCCAATGATACATGTATGTATGTACATACATATGTATATTTTCGCTGCAAGCAAAGTGGCAGCACGTTTCCTAACATGCCGACGGAAGTAAACAAAATACCACTCTTACAGGTAGTACAGATTACTATTAATGATAGTGCGGTAAGTCAACGATGATTCTTAAGCCTGAAACGGTTCAATTTATTTATTATAACTTTCCGGTAACATATACTCAACGTTCGTAAGTGCAGCATGTTTAACTGTTCTTAAATGTACTAGTGAACCAGTTAATGTTAAAAATTCAGATACGAAACAAAACTAATGGTCGCACTAAGCAATAGCATAATTAGATTTGTATCGGCGTCGTAAAAAAGCATAATTTTCCGCTGAAAATTATTACGAACGTCAATGATAGGAGTTCTTTCACATTTTGTGCTCTAAATATGTATGAATTGCCAACTAAAAAGTTTGTAAGAGTTATGTCAAGGCGAATTAACTTGTAGGTGGCATCGCTGCGGCAACACTAGGATTTTTGTTGTTGTAGTTTGGTGTAGATAAGCTGAGTCACAAAACACATAAACTTACAAAATAAAACAATAAACTTTCGACATCATGGAAACACCAATAAAGGAGAGAGAAAATAATCACCTGACGCCGTGATGCAACCTGTAAAATTTATTCACATTCCGTTACGTCATATATTGAAAGGGCATACACATACGGCGTGGTATGCAGTTTCTGAGCGCATCAACCGCGTCGTATAGTTCAAATTTTGTATATGGCGTTTGACATATGCAGAATGTTTGTATTAATAAAATAATCGGTTTTAATCGATTTAATTCCAACTTTTATGCATATTTTTGACCCCTTCTCCGCCTTTGCAATATATTTGAAAAGAAATAAATTAACTTATTATTTACATAACAAATTTTCAACCCCGTCGTAAAAACCTTTACGTAATATGTGAACAGGGTCTTAAAAAACACATATATGTATTTTCTGCAAAAACATAAAAGTTTTGAGCGATTTTAGTTCACCTTATACAACACGTGTAATAGTCACAGTGTGGCAGGACCACATATAAAATTTACGTCGTTAGGCAGCACTGGTTTTTCACGCTTTTGTGTTTTTTCTTCGAAAATTTAAGGAAAAAGACAGGCTGCGCACAATGTGAAATTTTAACAAATTATTTTAAAATAAAAATCTACATGAACTTAACTTAAATTGTAAAAATATTAGAAATAAACCTGATTAAAATGAGTCTGTAAAATAAAAAAACAAATATTTTTAAAAATTCAAGGAAATTATGTGATGTAAAAAAATATGGTGGATAAAACATCCGTAAAGTGAAGTTGAAAAACAGAATATTTCAGTGATGAAAAACCGAAAAGTGAAAAATAGAATTGTCACAAAGGGAGGCGACTACAAAAAGCTAAATTAGAATATAAAATTCAATAAAAAATGATCAACAAGAAATAAATTATTAAAATATGTTTCTATATATTTGATATATAAAAGAATATAATAAGGTGTGCTTATTTTTTCACAGTTGTTTTTCTTAATTTTCTTTCGAATATATAACAGAATCAACAGTAGTGAGTGCTTTATTATATTCTTTTGAGGTTGGTTAAGACAAGGTGTACCTACATAAAACAAAACATCTATTGTATCTACAGAAAATTGAATACATGTATACATACATTGCATATCTAAATGTATGTACATACAACAAAATAACACGCATACACTCAGACACTACTTATGCTCTAAAAAAGATGAGACAAAATAAAAAAGTCAACAATAACAAAGTGTATAAATAACAATAACAGCTAAAGCAAGTGCAAGGTAATTTAATAAACAAAAATATCCATATGTTTGTGTATAATTTACAACAATTACGAAGTTTTTAGTATATATTTTAAGCTTAGTCTAGGTTCTTTAACGGCGCAATAAAAAATATGAATGAAAAACTTGGAACTAAACAATAACAATGTTTTGCATTCGAGCTGCTTCTTTCTAATTGTTCCTCCTATGTTTTGATATTTTTATATGTGTTTGCTCTAGTTATAACGAATAAAAATGGCAATACATAAATATTACAAAACAGTTTTTTATTGCGCTTTTTATATCTGGTTCTAGTGTTTAGAGACTACGAAAAGTATTGTTCAATTAATTTGCTTAAACGTAGTTAGCAGATTGTTAATTCGACAACGATTGAAAATTACCATGTAGGTATGTACATTAGACTGGACTTAAAATATTTTTTCCCGCAAAAAGAGTGTACCGCCCCCTCAAATTGTTCCTTTTTACGTAAATAATGAAAATCCAAAATCTTAGACTGATAGCCCTAGGTTAAGGCGTGGCACATGCCCACTAAAGTGGCTAAAACCACAAACAAACAGTAACTGATTATAGGAAAAAATACAGTAGCATTAATAAATCAGACCTTTGTGATTAAGTTTTAATGTTTATAAAGCATAGAAATAAGTAAACGTAAGTTAATTTCAATAAAATAATATTTGACAAACATATATGAAACATTTTTACTTATATTTTTGTGCCTTGTCTCTTGAAAAGTCCATATAAACCGGTTTTAGCCACTTTAGTGGGCATGTGCCACGCCTTAACCTAGGGCTATCAGTCTAAGTTTTTGGATTTTCATTATTTACGTAAAAAGGAACAATTTGAGGGGGCGGTACACTCTTTTTGAAAAAAAAAAATTCCCATACAAAAAAAGTCCAGTCTAATGTACATACATACATATATGTGGCATAATATGTTATTTATTAAAAGTACAGAAATTATAATTTATTGGGAATATTCTGGTGCCTTTAAACAATCTGGATTTTAACCAAATCAGTTTTTAAATCAACTGTTGTTTAGAATTTACAAGTCCACGTCAGCTGTAGTCGTCGGCTTTGGCTGTGGCTTTATTTACTTTATATCATTTCCAATAATTGGATCAACTTTCGGTCTCCTTTATATTTCAATCCTTATCCATAATATTCGTGTTATAATGCCGAATTGTAATGTCAGAAAAGATTAAAAACGGCGCTTAGTAAAAAAATCGAGATACGAACTTCTTATATTAAGCCAACGATATGTAGTATATTGCTTTTCTTTATAGTAAGAAGTTAATATAAAAATATTTTTGTTGTTTCGAGTTCAGAATTTAATTGTAATTTGATTCAAACCTTTCTGAAATTTTAATTTAAAATTGTGCAATGTTGGCAAAACACCGAGTAGTTTATTTTTCAAATAATATCGATATGAAACAAAAAGGTTAAATAATTTTTTAGGAGTATTTATAATACTTTACAATAAATTCTTTACATATTCTATTAGATTAATGTTTATAAAAACTCTGTGGAAAATTATTATTTTTTATAAGGTATACAGTTATTCTTTTAAAAACATTGGTATTTCTTTCAGATTAAATATCGCCCGGAAGGGTATTATAAAGATTTAGTTCTTTGTAGAACAGTGAACGTTGCATTGCAGTTGTTGTTGCTTTTGGAAGTCTGAAGTTGTCCGCATTTCTT
The DNA here is from genome assembly GCA_956483585.1 of Gymnocheta viridis. Taxonomy (NCBI): domain Eukaryota; kingdom Metazoa; phylum Arthropoda; class Insecta; order Diptera; family Tachinidae; genus Gymnocheta; species Gymnocheta viridis. Next base: position 15,054,749 of record OY101442.1, read on the forward strand.
AACTGATATGGTTGAATTTCTCCTACGTAATTTAGTTGCTTAATAAGATAAGATATTAGGTTTTGGTTTCCAAACACGAACAAAAACTAGGGTTGCGTTCAACTTTTGTTTGTTGGTATCTTCAAAATAATATGTAATGAATTAATATATATATGCATATTGCAGTCGTTTTTGAACTAGATAAAGAGATTAAGAATTATTAATAAGGTGCGAAAATTTTTCTAAAGAGCTTTAAGCGCTTTCTACTATTTCGCTCTCTCCCAAAATCGATTGACCGTGCAGAAGAAGTCCGTACACCGGTTTCTCTGACCTTTGTCGTATGATATCTCGCGATACGTAACTGAGATCAATTGATACCTTTGCGCCGAAGTATAAAGCGTCAAAACAATCATTTCTTCAATTCACAAACTTTTGCTTTTGTAAGCTTATACAACATGGTTTCTAAACAAATCCTTATACGAGTATAGAAATTACCAACAGCATTTATACAACCGAGAACTCATACATTAGGTTGTGAATTGAACAATTATCTAAAATATTTGTCGTTGGCGTATTTAAGCCTACTTTAGCCGTTCGGTTTCGTTCTCTGATATCGACTCTGCTGCAATATCGTCATAACTTATAAATGTGAGTTTTTAGTTAATAATGCAGAATTAATCGTCATGTCGTTCTCCATATTGTAGTGTTGTAAAAAGGTAAATTTTATTTTTATTATTACCCGTATTCCATAATAATTCATGGATTAGCAAATTTAATAATCCATTAAAAATATTTAACTAAACGGTCAGGCTTATTAATTGTTGCAAATGATTTAAAGGCGCTTAACTTTCCTGAAAACCGAGTTGTACTAATTATAACATTTTTAAGTAAAATTTTCGTATTTACATATAAAAATGCATCTCTAAAAGTATTAGTAGCTAGTTTTGGGTATTGAGTACCGGGAAATATCTCCGGTATTGAGTACTTGGTACTCAAATGCTCAATAATTTTACAACAATACCATATTGGGTGATACAAATATGCGTATGTATGAATATTAATTTATTTTTCGTTTGGGCTGTGAATAAATTGAAAACTTTTCGGCAGAACTGGCCTTTTGGTTTATGACATTATTGCAGCAAAAACTCGATGTGTATATCTTTATTTATGTTCGTGGCTAAATTTTGATTGAAAACAAACTAACTAAATGCAAAATTTCGCAAATTCTATAAATAAAAAATATTTTTACTTTCTGACTGAACAAATACGTATTATGAAATCATAATGTATTTATAAAAATACGTGTTTCCGTTCTTTTTTATATGTCCAAATAAATAAATAAAAAAATAACAGAATTCTTCCGTCGTCTTTTCTTAATAGTCAAATATACAGCAGTGATATAATCAGGCGGGAGATTTCTAGTAAAACATACAAATGTTTTAATTTTCTTTTTGCAACACCATAGAAATGAGGACATTTTATTAGTTTTAGTAGGGAAAATGTATATTTTAAGTGTTCACATATTACGTAATGCATCCAGCTGATGGGGGTTTCATATTTGGTTCCAAAAATGCTGAATGTGAGATGCAAAAGTATAACTATGGTAAACACAAACAGAAAACAAAATGCCATATCGCCTTCATCATAGCTATAAACTTTTTCCTAATTGAAATGCATTTACCACCTTTTATATTAGAAAGCTTATCACAATATAAATACTTTATGTAATTTTTCAACATCCTTTAGGAGCACAAATATTTTATAAATTTTTTTCAACCGCTGAAATTTTTCCCTTTTAAAATGAAACATCTGGCATTATTATTTATAAAATGCTGCCTTATCTCTTTTAAGAGATTGTTGAAACACAACATATATGTACGTATGTAAATATATAAGAGTATGTACATGCATATGTACGCCGTAGTATTTTGTAATAATTATTGTTTCACATTTCTTACATACTTGTATATCCTTTTGATTTGAATCCTTTTTCAAGGCTATTGTTTGGTTGGCAATTGTCGTATGTAGTATGTGTGCAGCACAAACACTACTTTAAAGTCCTACTAATTTCATAACAATTTTTCCAAGGTTTTTGTCTTGAAATTTTTATTAAATGGGTATAAATACTTTTGCTTTCATTTGTTATTTTTTTCTTCTTAAATTTTTCGCATCATCATTATGTTCTTTTACTACCACCTAGGATTGTTTTTTTAATTTTTGTTTATCTAATGATTTTTAATTTTTTTGGTAGGTATTTATTTAGCTTTTGTCTTTATCATTATTTTTAAAAAATTTCGCCAATGAAGTCTGTTTTGGTTATACATACGCCATACATTTGAATATACATATGGACATATGTTTATGTTTTTATTTGTTTTTACAAAACTAATCAACAATTTTATGGGACCGCACTCATATATCACACATATTGGGGTTGCCAGGTTGAAAAATCAATTCTTTTTTTTTTTTTGTTTGAACAACGTTTACCTAAAGCAAACCATACACTACTACAGCATACTGGCACCAACAAGTGATGTTGAATCGTGCTCGAGACACCATACAAACATACTGGTGCAATATTCATTTCTTTAAACATTTTGTACGGATGAGTTGTTGCAACTAGTGCGCACCGCATTTATTATTGATATTGTTTTGGAACTACAAATTAATGAAAATGCGTATATTTTTATTAAAAATGTATTAGGAATTTTTTTTTATTTTAGTAAGACTATAAAATACATATTTTGTTTCTTTTTTTCTTAATTTATGAGTTGTTTATTCAATTAAATGTGTTTTATCCCGAAGTTTGCTCTTTGAACACTTTTCCCAACTGAGCTAAATTCACCATACAAAAAACCGCAAACTGGCGCCATTAGCAAAATATCAAACTTTGTTTGACATCGCTACAGCAAACCGGTTCAATCACAACAAATGCACATACACGACCCAACGACTGGCACCAACACTTGATTGCGCGTGCATGTGAAGTGTGTATGGGCCCCTTAACGTTTTTTATAGGTATTTTCGCTATGACTAATTGTTATTACTGTTTTTAAACAGAATTAGTAATATATAACTGCAGAATTACCGTACATTGTTCCAATCCGAGTTCATACTGGATTTTTTAATTTTTGGCAGTAAATAAGTGAAGACTGAAGGCGTATTATTTAGGTTCCAGCTGGTGTACACTTAGAGCATATTTTTGAGCTAATTCTTTTGCAGTTTTATCAATGCGGACTTATTTTTTAATTTTATTAATTTATTTATTAGTATTAAAAATACTCTATAAATTTCTCATCTACATTTATAATTAAAATTAAAATATTTAAAAGCGTATTTTTTATATACATATAATGCAAGGCGTATTAAAGGGCCTTTCACACTATCATACAAGTCTTAAGATTTTCATTGGATTTAGTGTGAAAGAAATCTAACAAGAATTGTTGCGACTGTCAAAAAATCTAACGTACAATTACATTTTGTTTTCACACTATCAGATCTCAAGTAAAATGAAAAATATGAGCAGAAAGTAAGCGGCGGCTGAGCAGTTTCATGTAGTCGGCGAACGTGCTGACCTTTTAAAATGTTTAGCAGTTAAAGTATGTATATACTCGTACTATATATCAAAGTACAACATTAAATAACACAAAATTTCTTCAATTTTGAGAAATGCTGTGATACACATTCCAAATTTTTAGCCTGTGTATGACAAAAACAAAACCACCCAACAGAGACGGCACGCTATCGGCGGCGAAACAATCGACTGTTCAATTTGCTTTTATGAAAATTCAACCCAGATCAAATGAAAAATCTTATCGTTTAGAAAAAATTTCTAAAAATGGCAAAGTCTTATGGTATATCATATTTATTATCGTATTATTTGTCATTTTAATAACATTTTGCTTTCATACTATCTGTTTAACAACGTTCAGTTAAGTGTATAAAAATGCTCTGTTAACTGCAAAAATGGCACGGTAAAAATTTCGTTTCATGTCCCTGCTAGTTAAATTTAAATTTATCGTCACACACATTATTTTATATCGTATTCTTCTCAAAAAATAAATTTTTATGCTATTTTTTTTGCATACGTATTCAAAATGAGTTTTGAAATTTAGGCTTCATTAGGCAACATTATTCCTAAATATTTAATTTCATTGACTTTTTCAATTGTTTCGTTCTCAATACGGATATATTCATCGGTCCCTCCTTTTAATATCATTGCCTTAGTTTTGTTTACATTAAGTTTTATTTTATTCATTGTTAGATATTTTTCGATATTCCCTGGGTCCTCATTTATGCTTTTAACACAGTCGGCGGGATTGTCTCCACATACTCGTATTTGTTGTTGTGCTTATGACTCAAGCATTTTTTGTTATCGCACGTACATATCGTCATATGAATTCATAAAAGCCCTAAGTTACATTGAAAAAATTTTAGAGGACAAACAAAAAACTCTCTAATGTGAAAACTTAAGCAATATTTTTCAAATTTTTTTTTAGTTTAAGCTTATTTCTTACTGACGAATTATTACAATTTTAATAAATAAAATTTTCCAGGGACATGCATTTTGATATGGTGGATCGAAATCTACCAAGAAGTCGTTTTTAAATTTTTTGTAACTTAGGGCTTTATTGAAATCATATGACGATATGTACATCTGACAACAACAAAATTCCAAACGCTACTAATGTGCTGCGACCTGTAAAATGAAGTCGCCTTGTATCAAACCGAAAAGGTAATTATTGGTTGTTGACATCTCTATTTTTCAATTGATATTTATAGGTAGTTTCTCCACCACCCTCGTATTTAACGAAGTGTTAGTAGCAAGTACTTAGTTACTATTGTTTTCCAATAAAACTGTTGAGACGACAAGTGCTTCAAAGTAAAATAATAAACAAACAAAGTATTCAATAACAAATAATAGACTCTAAATGTTAAACAATAACAAAACCTCAATGCTTTACCCTTCATATCATGGCAATCATCATCAGTACTTATGTACATACATATGTTTGTATAAAAATTTCTTATATTGAGTACAAAGTATAATTCAAAGTTATACTGTTTTTCTTTGATTTTATTATTTATTATATTGCAAAATATTGAGGCGATTTAGAAAAAAATCTCGACTCGGGTTTTCAACCGGTTTTTTTACAATGCGGTTGTCGGTTTTTTCTTGTTTGTCCTACTTACTGAAACCGTCATAGGTACATGTATAACTGTAGATATTTGTAAGCGGGTTTGTAAGCGATTCCGCAATAAAAACCAAATTTTCTTGCGGTAACATTTTTTGCTACCATTTACGTGCAAAAATATTAAAAAGCAACAATAACAACAACAAAATTTTAGTAGCGACAGCAAAAGCTAATAAACAAATAAATTAAAGCATAAATAATGAAAAAAAACAAACAAACAAATAAACAAGTGTCGTCTTCCCTTGTGACTTGAATCGCAAATAGTCAGACGATGTCGGCAATGATTTTATTGTTATTGTTGGTATTTATTTTTGCTTTTTCATTTCTGTTGTTGTTGTCTCTCATTCTCAATATTGTTCACATGTTTACGAATATTTTAATACTCTTCGTCACAAAAAATGTGGAAAGGAGATTTATAGGTTTGTGTCATTGCGTTTGTAAGATCTACAATACCCATTTTTTATCTTATATTGGCAGGGAACCTTATCGATAGGGAAGTCGATTTAACGATATTTATCTGTCCGATAAACGACTGATGTGAATGCTCCTGATAACCTGCAGCCCTAAATAATAGATGGATGTCCGAATATGTTTGGTTTTTAGGGCGCTGTTGGCTGAAGTGGTTAACGCTTTGACTACAAAGCAAATTATGCTGTAAGAACTTGGGTTCGAGCCCCAGTTTCAGGCAAGTCATCAACATAATAAATTTCTCTGATTTACTACAATAGTGTGGTCGGTAGTGTGTTAATTGTTCTTGCACTGTTTAAGTTACGAAGGCATAGCAATGGTCACTGAACAGTACCGGCACCGATTACTACTGATCTATCCTAATGTTTGTATGTACATCACATTGCTCTCCTTCGTCGGTATTGTAGCAAACTCGTAGGCGAATTAACTTGACTACACAGCTTAAATAAATTTATTGTGCCTACTTGACACCAAGGTCGCTGCAACTCTGCTCTAATCTAACCATCTGTCCTCTTTCATTATACCTTTCTCAAAGAAGATAACACACCCACTGGTTGGTAGGGATTTACTTGACTGAAAATTTTTTCAATAGAAGAAAAAAAATTAAAATCAAATCCTCCCCAAAAAATATTTTTCGCCCATCTCCTACCATTTGTGAGAAAGGGACCAAAGTCCTTTTTTACAGATTTTTTTTTCTAAAATCTTTTATAAATTCTGAAAAATTGCTCGTTAAGACTTTTGACATCTAGACAATACTCCGAATTCTCCCCAAAAAATATTTTTCGCCCATCTTCTACCATTTGTGAAAAAGGTACAAAGTTCCTTTTTGTGCAAAATTTTTTTCGAACGTGTTTTTGTACGTGACTTACTTCGAAATGCGTCGTTTTTATAAATATATTTTAGAAAACACTTGTTGTATATAAGATATTTTAGTTTTTCTGGTTCATTTTGCTTAAATTTGTAATTTTTAAAATTTTAATGCAAAAGGACATTTTTTTAATGTTTAACAGAGTTATGTTATGTTAACAGAGTCCTGTTTACCTCTATGGTTTGTGTAAACTGGCCCTTAGTCTATACATTTATGGCCTTATTCACAAATGATTAATAAAGTTAATGTGTGCATTAAAACCGGTTATTCCATATAAAATTCCAACATTAAATCTGCTATAACTTTATATATCGTTTGTGAATAAGGCCACTAATATATATTTTTATTGAGATAAACTCTTGCATAAATTTGCATTTTTAGTCAAAAACAATCATCCTTATTTCAGTTGTCAACATCGACCTCACGTCAATACAATACCAAAAAAGTTGTCGAGAGCAACTGACTATACTATTGAGAGGCTCATGTTATTTTCTAGACCTTAGAGAACAGAAATAGACTCAATAGCACAAAATTATTCTCGAGAGCGAGAAGACAAGCGCCAATTTATGGTATTGTATTGACGTGACGTCGGTGTTGACAAGTGTTATAAAGGCAAATATGTATAAATATTTAAACTGGTGCTTTTTACGGAAATTGATAAATTCAAAATACTAAAAATTTAAAATAAATATTCAAAATTTACAGAGAGAAAGAATATTAATAATTTCTTTTAATTACAACAAGCATTGCTCAACGTCAAAAATTCCTTGATCGAACAATCGTATAAACTATTTCCGTATCGAATGTGAGAACTTTTCCGTACACTTATACATTTAGCACAGTTGATCATTTTCGATGTGATTTTGTGCAGTCGATTTAAACAGCTTGAATGCATAAATAATTCAATTACAAAATATTATTTCGCTCCGTTGTCAAACTCCAATGTGTGTTTTTATCTTTAATGATTTTCTTGTTAATTAAAAGTGAAAATTGTACATACTATCTTATCATACCTAGTTAATTTGTATATTTTATTAAAAACCCATTTGGGTGGGTTTTTTAAATAAAACCCAGTGGGTTTTTTTTGGCTTACCCAGTGGGTAGCCAACACTGATATGCACGGATGTGGCGAAATTTCGATTTAGTTTTCGTCGAATAGAAGAAACTGTTGAATATATATTTAAACTATTGGAATAACACATTTATGCTTAAAAGATGCTTGAGAATAATAAATAACGTTGTTGTACAACAACACATTGATGATTTAATGCCCTTTTTCTGTAGTAGTTCTTTTAAGAGTTGCAAATGTGAAATTTATTTCAATTTAAAATTTCGCGCATACAAAACGTAAGAGAAAAAATGAGTTTGGTCACAAGTTAAAGTGTTTGTAGGTATGTACTCGTATATATGTGGATATTTCAAAAAATAAATCGTTTATCGTTATTTATAATTTATTATTTTATCTATTTATTTAAAAGTCTACGATTTTTGGTCAATAGATTTTTTATCGTTCCCCTTTAAGCGATTTGTATGTATGTACATATGTATGTGTGTTTTTATTTATGTATGCACGTGTGTGTTTAGATTAGAATTTCTTGTATATTTAATTTTCGTATTTATTATTTACTTAATGTTGTTTTTAAATTTGAGGTTTTATTTTAATTTCTTTCAAGTTGGCTGCAAAATGTTTTATCTTGTAAATTATATGTACGCATGTGTGTGTGTATCTGTATGTATATTTGTATTTAACTAATTTATGGGGATCATAAAAGATCAAATTTCCTTTACTTTATATGGAAATACATACATATTTTTGAAAGCTTATATACGAATTGTAAACCGCTTTAGAAACAATAAACGGAAATTCGTGGTATTCGATTTAATAAAGGTTTTCATGAAACAAAACATTTCCGGTGAAAGTTGTTGCGGATTCAAAGTCGCCATGCATTTAAAACATTTTTATGACCTCTTTTGGCTTAAACATTTTAAACTCCTTTTTGTAATTCAAATGGGGGGGGAGTCTTTTCTCACAAGCTGGAGTTCTGCATATTTAAGCAGACAGCTCCAGAAGGGAACGAGATTTGGGCGGAACTGGGGATCAAAAACGTGCTTCAGGCTGATGAAAAAATCAAAGAACATACGAGGGCGGATTGATATTGAAGCTACTTAAGTAGGAAAAAACATTTTCTTTTCAAAACCCATTTATTTCTCAACATAGTCTCCGTTTAGCTCAATACACTTAGTCCAACGTTTCTCCAGTTTTTGTGTTCCTTCCAAAAAATAGGATATTTCGAGGTCTTTAAAATAGGCATTTGTTTGGTCAATAATTTCATCGTTGGAGCTAAATCTTTTTCCACCGAGCCATTTCTTTAAGTTTGGAAATAGGAAGTAGTCACCAGGGGCTTAATCCGGAGAATATAGCGGATGAGGTACCAATTCGTAGCCCAATTCATAGAGCTTTGTCATTGAGACTGCACACGTCATACGTTTACGTTTATGATCAATTGAGAACAAACGCGGCACCCATCTTGCCGATAGCTTTTTCATATGCAAATGTTCATGCAAAATGTTAAACACACGTTCATATGATATGTTTACCATTTCAACAATCTCACGTAACTTGATTCGGCGATCATTCATAACGATATCGAGGGAGAATTTTCTTGATATTTTCTTCAGTAACCACCTCTTTTGGCCTTCCTGTTGATGGTATTGTTGTAGTACTTGTTCGGCCGCGTTTAAATTCAGCAATCCAATATTTTACCATGTAATCTGACGGAGCAGACTCACCGTAATGTTTATCGAGCTTTTCTTTTGTATCTTTCGCCGTTTTCCCTTTCAAATAATAGTGTTTAAACACTGCACGAAATTCACTTTTTTCCATTTTTCAAGAAACACACAGACTATGAAAGCTTTCTTTCTGAAATTTTCTCTAATTCTCTTTTGAACTTTCATTAATATCTGCACATTGAAATTTTTTTGTAATGAAATTCAAGATTTTTGAATGTTAAATTCACATTCTTTTTTTGTTTGTACACACAATTTTGCTCTCACCACAATGAAAGAAAAGAAAATCAAAAATAAAGTTGCAGCCATTTTCAGTTTGACAGTTACGAATAACAAAGTACATGAAAGAGTGTACCCCTTCCCAATCTTCTTTCTCCGTAGACCAACAAACTAACACTTTCAAAAAGAAAAATTTCATAGTGTGAAACGTGACTTAAGAAAGCTAGTCCGTCCTTGATTCCTCTTTAGATTTCTCGGGGATTATTTAGTAATCTGAACACATAATTTAAAAAATTTCTTTTTCCAATTTTATAAAATGTTCCGGATTTTTCGTATAAAGAAAATGCATTAATCCGAAATGTTTATTTTTTTTGTAAAGAAGAGGTTTAAATTGGAGCCATTACATGGTCGGATGTACAAACTAAAACAATCAGTGATACATTTTAAAATTTTGTATATGATCTATCGAAATTTATGTTCCTTTTGAAAGCTGTGAGATTAAAGCTTTTGAAATTTTAAAATTTCGTATAAAAATTTAGGTAAGAACTTCACCCATTATCGATTTAAGATAATTGCATGAATGGTTTTGAACTTACTGACAAAATAAATTGTAAATTAGATTATATCTAATTCATTTGTTGCTAAATCTTTGATATACTTTTAATTTTTAAAAATTCTTTTTAATATTATTTCTTTTTTAAATAATTGTTCAATCCCATCAGACTCCTACGGAGCACGAACAGTTGCAAGTCGCACATTCTTTCTTCATCAAATGTTAGTTTAAATAGTGATGAAATCTGAGCAAGTCGATGGTTAGGATGCTAATGAGGTGTGTTGGGTCACCGAAAACATTCGCATGTTCCATTTTGTTTAAAAAAAGCTTTAAATTTTAATTTTCCTATGGAGTCTGATAATTATATTCCACATAATTATATTTTCATATAATTTATTAATACAGTTCTAATAAAAATTATTAATAATTTTTTTTTTAATTTAATAAAAAATTGAGAGAATTTAACATGCTTTTTCTGATTCCGAAAATTTATGTTCTTTGCAAATACATGTACATGTACATTAATATGTATATAACGTATGTGACAAATTTTAATGTACTTAATGAAACTTATGGTTCAGTTTCATAAAGTGTCATATTCTTCGCCAAAGTACGGACAGAACTGGCCGCATATTCCTTACGGAATCAGCTGTTTTTAAGATTTTGTGCTTATGTATGCACATTAAAAATATTCATGTCCATCTATCTATATTATTAATAGGCAAACACATTTTTTTAGATCCCTTTTACGGCCGTCATAATGGACCGATTTTGGAAAGATTTATAAGCTGTTAAACGGATTTTTACATAGATGTGCACAATCTTAATTTTACATAAAATGGTTCGATATTTTTTTTTGGAATGAATTTCCGTCATCCCACGTCAAATTTGGTTGATAAACAGACCGGTTTCGGCTATGTGCCATCTTCAGTGTTCTCTCAGTAACTAATCGTTTTTTGTGTTGTCCCTTGTCTTTTGTGTAGTTTCCTTGTGTACCTATTTCGGTTCGATATTTAGTGAGCTATAAGCGTTTAAAGTTGCCACTAACACATGCACACTTATGACACATGCGACAATTAGCTCCAACTTGAAAAATAAACAAGGTGTGCACTGAGTAATAAAATAAAGTTGTTGTTTGGTAACATTGCGAAACTAAATGACTTCAATTAATAATATTATGATTGGCAACAACAACGAAATGCAAATATGATAAAGTATCTTTATTAGAGCAAACGGCAAGAGGAGATCGATAATGAAATACAATATTTGAATAAAACAGGTGTTTGTTTTTTGTCATTTATTGATTAAGCTTCAAATTTTTTGTTAGCAATTTGTTAATATTTTTTTATAATTTAATTTAAAACAAGTTGATTTCATTTTAAAAATATTTTGTATTGTTATAGACTAAATGTCAGATTGTCTGGCTGTGTCGTTATTTTAGGAATTTTACTTCTGCCAGACCCATTAACGTTTGCATTACCATATTTATGTTAGTTGTTTTAGCTAACATGGACATACAGTGCCGGAAATAATAATAGAAGCATACAACATTTTTAATATATTTTTAAATTTTTATTTAGTCTTACATAAATGAAATATCTATATATAAATATTAAACTAAATCAATAAATTTTTATAATCTTCCATTATTAACATATTTATTAACTAGATATTTACAAATTAGATCTTATCTTTAAATAAAGATATTATTACAACAAGTGAATTATTTATCTGAGGATATTAAAGGTATTTTTGTTTACATCGCTGATTATTTTAAAGGCAAAACTGGGGAGAAAACACTTATACGATATCGGAAAACAAAAGATCGAAAAGGGAAGGGTAACATGATTATACCATTACTATTATACCTAATAGTTTGCTACAAACATATTGTTTTCGGTTTGGTGATTTATTATTAATTTCAAGTTTAGATTGTTTTTATACATTCCCTTATCAGTGGCTAAGAAGAACTTTAATTTTTAACGAAAAACTTATTGTTTATTCTATTTATAAAGCCAATAATTTTTTCATAACCTGTTTCTTCATGTATAAGAAATGTGGGATATCTCCAATGTTTGTTATTGATAATTTTAAGGCATTTGTTTTGAATGACTTGTAGACATTTTAAGTGACAGTTAGCAGCAGTACACCATACAGGACTCGTATAAGTTAATATCGACCTGATGACACTTTTAAAGAGACGATTTTTGTTTTTATAGTTCTGATAGGACCGTCTGTTGAGTAACGGCCATAGAGCTTTTAATGTTTTTGTAGCTTTTTGGTATATATAGTTGATATGCCCTTTGAAAGTGAGTTCTTTATCCAAAACTACTCCGAGATATTTAGCTTCGATGAGTATATTTAATTCGTTGTTAACAAATAGTAATTGTCGCCTGGGCAGTCTTTTAGGGGATTGCAGTCTTTTAGGGGATTTGTTAAATGGGAATATTATTGCTTTTGTTTTATCCGGATGAATTTTAATTTTCCACTTGTGAAAATATTTCTTGCAATTGACTAGTCCTTTTTCCATTTTTTTAATTAGTGCACTGGCAAGTTTGCTTGAGAATATCAGGGCAATTAATTTTTAAAGATCAGAGTAAAAAGGCAAACTGATAATGAAATCACGCTGAAAGTGAGTTTCATCAATAAAAGTTCAACACAAAAAACTCAATAAAATGTTATTACAAAGGAAGATATCGTTCCTATTATTTTTTCCAACACTGTATCTTCATATGTATATTTTTAGAACGTGTCGGTTTACCGGTTTTTTTTAATTTTTTGCAAAACAACACATTAGTGATTTCGTCTGTGTTTTTCCCTTTGTGCCGTTTAACAAGTTTAAATTTACATTATGCATGTGTATACGTGTATGAGTAACTTAACGTCAAACGTATTGTTTCACATAAAAATTTGGCAATTCTTTCAAATAGGGCCAGAATGGAATTTGCGATCGAAATCGTATTCTGTAATTTACCTCCAGTTGTTTCATTAGTTGACACTCTGTGGTGAAAATATACTACAATTAGCGTTGCCAGAACCAATGTGGCAGATATACCATATAATTTGGAATTACAAATTTATTCTTAAAAAAAAGTGGACAAATCAAACACATCCTGTTCGTAGAATCCAACATGCATTGTTTTGGCAGCACTTTCTCTATAAAGCCGGCGATTGCATTCATGAAATCTGTTTTATAATTAGAAATTTTCGTTCGAAAACGATATTAAGGATTCATGAATTGGAATTCAGAGAATTATGATATATTGTGTTGACTGCTATTATTTTATTAGTTTACTGCTGTTATTACATATCCTGCAGATGCTTTAAATGCAACTTGAAAGCTTTCGCCCATAAATGGATAACATGCTCCTTATAAGTTTGTACACAATTTAATTCTGTGAAAATATTCGTCATCACAAACCAAAACTCAGTGGATTTAATGCGAGTAAACATTGTTCTCGTTCAATTCGCTTCTAACTTCACAGGATATGTAGAATATGACAAAAAGAACCTCCAATATTAGTTAGGCTTATATTAATAATGATTCAAAACGAATTTATAATTTTTTATGTGCATAATTTATAGTCTGTTTTAATTGGAAAAAATTGAGAATTACTTTATTGTGTACTTTTGCAAAAATTCCCATAAATTTTCCTTCTAAAACGTTACAAATTAATAGTCTGGCCACTCATTTTATCAGCATATTAATGTGAGCGAGAGTGATAAACAAATAAGAAAGAGAAAAAATGTACAACTTCTTAATAGTGCATTAAATTATGAATGAAATTTTACGAACGTGTTTTTTGTTTTAAAATTTGTAAAAAAAAAGATTAGCGTAACTAATTGAAATTGATGTCACATGAGTGTGTGTGTGTATTTATAAGCTATCTTGTTCCCCAATTCATGGTCAGATGGGGCAATTATTTGACGAAATAAACGTAACCACTATTTTTTTTGTGTCAAATTTTGATTTTACTATTTGTTTACCCTGCAGTCACACCATCAACTTATTTTTCATTTCTCATTCAAGATTTTTACACATACTGCTAGTCACAATTCACAAAAATTTAAAGCTATGACGTAGGCTGTGCGCAAATTTAAAGCAAATTATTTTTGCATGATGCCATCAGCTGTTTTCTTGACTGTAACTCTCATCATGACAAACTCTCATCAAATTTTAAAAGTGTGCGTGGATTAGTGAAAAAAGTGTGAGAGAAACCTGCAGATAATATTGGACTACGTGGTCCATTATAGCTGAAACGGACTAGTTACAACATGGTACGATGTAATGCAGTCATGGAGTAAGACATTTTCAAACAAGAACTTATTGCTATACGACAATTGTTCGTGCGTTCACGAACTTACTCGTGCCTAACAAACTTCTTGTGAGTGGTCCATTTTTAATGACATGGAGTAGCTTTTGGGTTAGTCCGATGTAATGTCTTAATACATTTGGGTTACTTTACATGCGTGTGTAGACTAGTCGCGTTATCTGCAGGGAATTTAAAATTTTAATGAAAATTTGATCGTGTGACTACCAAGTTATTCACAAACGATTAATAAAGTTAATGTGTACATTAAAACCGGGTTTCCCATATAAAAATCCAACGGTTTAACTTTATTCATCGTTTGTGAATAAGATCATTATTATTTTACAGGCCCCAAGACAATAAGATTATATAGGCCTATTAGTGGGAACTTACATATATATATTCTATTTATACATATTACTCGTATTTTTTAGATTAAATCGTATTGTAAATATTTATTTCAGTAAAAAAAAATTTTATATTTTCGAATTCATTTGCTCACATATAATATAAAAGACAATATGGGTGTTCATTTACTTTACTAGTACAAATTAGCAACGAGAGAGTAACAATAAATTTTCGAAAAGAATGTGAAAAAGTAAATGAATACTTTACTTTGCAAGTTAAAGTAGTGTTGTAATGTATAGGTATATATGAGTACTCAATAACTACACCTATTCTTTTGAACAAATTATACATATATGTATATTATTATAAAAATAATGTGATTATGGTCATTTATATTCAGCATTGTCATGGCTGGCGTTTTTCGAGTACGGCCTGTAATAGAATAATGAAAAGTTTTCCAAATTTATTGAATCTAGTACTAGGCGTAGTCAAAATAAGCCGAACAAGATAAGGGTGATTAGCTACTTTCGAATAAAATGAATGAATAAAATATGTATTTATTTAAATATTTATGTATATTCTTGTAGTAAAATTTAGTAAAACCAAAAAAACATATGATTCAAAAGGTAAACAAACAAAAGTAGGAAATTAAAAAGTATACAAATTGTGAAAAAATTACTTAAAAAAAGGAAAGTCTGAAATAAATTAATATAAAATAATAAACAAACTATTATTTTTAAACTATTCATTCGTTAAACATGATGTATATGCCTTTTAAAACGAAATAAATGTTGTAAAAACCATTTACAGCCATTTTCGTTGTTATTTTGTTATTTCGTTGGAGCTGTGAAAATGCTAAGTATATGGTTACTTAGTACTGCACTTACTTTAAAGGTAGTCAATAGCAAAAACAAATAATCACATACAACTTAGGAACATCAAATAAAATGATAATAGACACATTGAAACGATTATAGAAAATAATTTGTTTATATTCTCTTAAAATATTCGTGTTATAATAAATATTGCATCGAGTACCAACAAGAAGAAGAGTTGAGTAGTTCAAAGTGTAAATATATTTCAGCACTACATTGATTTCCAAGCAGTTGTTTGCGTAATCTTACTAATTTTTGCAATTTTTTCGTTCGAGTACTTTTTTGGGAAACAGCTTTTTTTGAGAGTATCTAAATTTTTCAGTTTACTCAGTAATTACTCATTTACTGCATTTTACTGTAATAGTACTCGAACACACCTATTATTGCAAGTAAAAATTTTACTTGTAAAAAATTGCAAGAATTTTTCTGTCTTTTAATTTTTTACTCTCCTTCGACGCTCTCTCTTTGCAAATTTTTTGGGTTAATCAACGCTTTCTAGTAATAATTGTTACAAATTTTTAAAAATTTTTAGTAAATGAACCCAGCTAATTAAAGTGTAATAATGTAATATATTGATTGTGGGTATATCTACATACATATAGGTACATATGTACCTTTAAAATATGGTAGACACTCGATGTTTGGTCACGCTTATTTTTTCATAAATCCGCTCGGTATGACTGACCATAGTTTAATATGTATGAGCAGCATACATACATATTACGTCGTGAATATTTCTTTTCTGATTTCCTCCCCCTTAACAAATCAATATATGTACATATATTATTTTTTATCTTTCGTTTCAGGCAATTTATACATCACTACCGAAAAGAAAAATCAAATCATTCCTTAAAAATAAAGTAAAATATTAAAAGAAAACTGTTTGCTGTTTGTGGGGATCACACATCAAACAGTAAAAACTCAAACAACAACAAAGAAGATCAACTAAGAAACGGAAAAAAACAAATAAATAAATAAAAATATAGACTGGCTGAATTGTGTCAATCTTCTAAAAGAATTTATGAGTAGGAGTAACGCCAACATCTTGGCATAAATAATTGAGGATTCTCAAAGCAACAAAATTATCGGCGGCTACATTATTAAGAGCCAGACAGCTAAAAGAGGTTAAAACGCAAGAGATACACATTCTACAGTTGTTTCTCTTTTTCTTGTAACTTAGTGCTTTGAAGTAAGTACTAAACATCAGCAATACAAACAATGGGTGGTAATAGTACGGCTGCGTTTAGCATTGGCGGTTACATAGGTGGCACTGGTGGCAGTAGTTTAGGTGGCAGTTCGGCTGGAGCTGTAGGCGGTGCTGTTGCATCTGACTTAATACCAAGTACCAGTATGTTAAATTCAACATCTTCCGGTGTACCCTATTCGTGCGGTACCAGTTGGGAAGAGTTTTCTGATCGTCATGCTCGCGTTGCAGCTGCTGATTTCGCCAAAGCTTGCATCAATTATATAAATGGCAATTTGACACAAGAGGAGGCACGAAATTTGTCACATCGCCATTTTGGACAAAAGTTTTTGGAATCATTTGCTGAACACTATGAAAAAGAATTCATTCGTAGACGTAACAATCTAAAAGTGAGTAATTTGTGTAATTTTTGTTAATATTACTTATAAATACAAATTGTAATCAGTCTCAAAAAAATACCATCAATATTAATTTATTTTATTGGTTCAATCTTATGAATAAGTTCTAAGACTAAAAAGTTTTAGGAGCACTAGCTGCCAAGTCTGTCAGCTCGAAAAATTTTTGTACTATTTACAAAGCTACTATATTTACATTGGAGTTTATGTTTAAATTCTTAGATTAGTTTGTTTTATGTAGATGTATGTAGATATTGTTAATGTTTGATATGGAGGAAGTTTGTAGGAGGTTGAAAGCTGGTCCATTATTAAAGTGTGTTCTTCTTAGGCTGCTTAATGTTGGATACTGGCAGAGAACACATAACTAATGTTTCCTGAATTCCCTCCAATTCATGAACACTTAATTTTGTTTTTGAATGGACACTTTTCAATTTGATTTGATATTTAAAAATAGCTTGTTTTATTTATTGATTTATGTTTAAATAAAATAGTTTAATCATTAATGTCAATCTGTACGACCAATAATATAAAGTGATGGAAAAAATAGGTACATAAGAAGTTTTCACAATTAACTTAAATTGTTTTTATTTTACAAATAATATTGAAAATTTATAATAATATAATATATATCTTAACTTAAGTATATGTGTATTTAAATATCTGTTCTTCCCAGTCTTGTCAGAAGCCGGAAAAGCAATCCCCTGACACTAAAATAGTAGCATAGGGAAAATCGGAGAGAACATAAAATTTTTCCAAAATGTAGCCATTTTTCATAAATATTATTTAAAATTTGCTTAGATAAAAAAATTAAAAAAAAAATTGTTTAGTCAGTAATTAACGAAATTAATTTATGCATAGATTTTCTTGTCGACCTTGAAATTTAGCAAATTGCTCTGTATAAATAAAACAGGAAAAAATGGCATAAGAAGAGTTAAAAAGCGGCGAAGAATTATTGATATCGCTCCTTTATTGCAACGTAGTCATATCTCAAAAAAACTCGTTCTCTAGAAAACGATTAAAAGTTTTAAATTACACACATTTCAATAGAAAAATAAAAAAAGTATTCTTTCCCTCAAACAAAATATTTGTATTAATTTTTTTAAACAAGATGAAGAACGATACGACGAAGAATTATTCTACATTCTTAACTCAAAAATCACGTTTTTTGAGATATGACTACGTTGCAATAAAAGAAGTGATATGATGGCAGAAACCCTTCATTTAGTACAAGAAAACTATGAAGAAATAAATTAAGGTGACCATAAGTCCTCTTTTTTGGAGAACAATCGTGTATTTTAACTCGCTGTCATCTATAATACTTGTGTCCTCTTTCTGTCATCTTTTGTCGTCTTTAATATTAACAGAATGATAAATATCTCTTTTTATTTAGTTTTAGCTTTTGAAAATATATGATAGCACTCCTCTTCAGACCTGAACATGAACCGATTGAGTTCAAAGTTTTTTTACTATTTTTTTATATTAATTAAAATAATTGTTTACAATTATGAAATTTATATTAATCGAGATTGCCTCGATATCTTTTTTCAAAGATTTAAAAACTTTTGTTTGTTGAGGGTTTTTAGCTAGTCTATATACATGCATTTAAAAAAAATAAAATAAAATAGATTCATATCGAATATAATAATTTGTTTGTTGGGATTTTTGAATAAGTTTCAAAGCATACTGTGCTTATACTATAGTAATTTTTATAACTCTTATTGAGTTTTTAAAAGTTTTTGTATAAGTAAAGAGGTTTGAAACATTTAAAAATTAGGTTTAAGGTCTACTGATGATTTGGCTTAAGCACCAATGAAATGCATGTATATAGACTAGCTAAAAACCCTCAACAAACAAAAGTTTTTAAATCTTTGATAATTGTTTACATTATTTTATTAATTTTTTTTATTTGAAGTGGTAAAAAAGGAGGTGCGCATGTGTGTACTTCCGGTTTAAATGGCTGCTTGGCGAGGAACTGCAGACTTAACAGTGTGGTAGTTTTCAAAACAGTTATTTTTTCAAATTCATGAATAAACATGCATTTTATACATGTAGTACGACAGCGTGAAGAGCACTTTGGGTGGCCACATTTCAACGCAGAGTTACTGTGTAAAAAGAGCGGTAGATGACCAACATTGTCAATCCTCATTTCTGGCTGTGGGTGTGGCACAACCGCACGGTGCTTCTTTGAAGGAGGCTCGCTTAGATAATTTAGACTGTTGGCTATGGGTTTTAAGCTGGATCTTGCAGATGCGCTAATGCTGGGACGAGATATAGAGCCGCATTGCAAGAAATTGGGTTCAACCCTGCCTCCGTCATACCCCATAATAATTTTAGCCAGGTTGATTGAGCTTGGAATTTTCTCAAAATGGGGTCTAATAGTGGCCTTATTCTCCAAAGTTTATCACTGCCGTTGGGGAGGCTGCTATTCGAAAAGTGGATATAACTTCTGATCTCAATCGTGATTGACTTCTTCTCTAACAACTGCCACACAAAGTTCTCGATTCCAATAAAGCTTCCCTTGAAGGTATTTGAGGGTTCCCATCAAAACGTATCATCTCAATTGTATTGATTTTAATTGATTTTAGCTTCCTCCCGCATTTGTACCGAATATACATTGCTTTGTTCTGCCACTAATTCGCAAAAGTTTGCCCCAAATATTAATCTACATAGAGCTGTGTAGTTATAATATCATCCTATATGTCTGGTCCAGATTTAGCCATTTCTCTGTTTCGCCAAAAAACACTCAACTTCATCTTCAGTGTTTGCCTCACTTTTCCTATCTTCCTCATCTCTCACACATTCCACAGATGATTGAAAAGCTCGAATGGCATCTGGAGGCAAATAGTCGTCATATTCATCGGTTCCAGAGAAATCGAAATTGCTATAATGGAGCATATCCACAATCTGCTGTTTATCCATATCCAAGCTGATAAACATTCAGTGTTTACCTAAAACAAAGATTTAATCCTCAGGTAAACATACGAGTATGTATGTGTAACAAGAAAACAAAATATTATTTCATTGCGAAAAACCATAAAAAATAAAGGACTTACCTTGTAATAAATTAAGGTACACATATGTGTACCCACGGTCTGAAGAGGTTAATAAAACAATTTTGATGTAAACTGCAAATAATGTAACAAATTTTCAATAGTCCTTAAATAGCTTAAATAAATTAAATAAATAAATAAAAAACTAATAATCAACTCTGTTTTTAGGTCGGCAACGGTGCCCTTGAAGAGAGTGATTATTCCGAAGAATCACCAAAAATCTTCCCAAAAGCCTTCTTTCGGCGTCTTTCATTTAAGGGCCTACGCAAAGGAAAGGTTTGTATAGCAAAAATTACTTACAACAAAGAACTTAGCCATATAATTAATGGGGGCAGTAATAAAAAACGTAATATCGTTAGAATTTTCTATTTTTACAGACTCTTTTTCACAAAAGTTCTGATGAAGATGGCAGCAGCAAGAGTAATAAGAAGTTTGCCAAAATTGTTGTAGAATGTCGCAAAGATGGCATTGTCAATAATTTGACACCCGAGAGCTTGGATCAGCCCACCGGGACACAAAAATGGGAAAAATGTCGCCTGGCCCTGGTTAAAGCGGTGGGCGGTTATATGTTAGAATTCTATATGCCACCAAAGGCTGCAAAGGTAAATATAAAACTTTTCGTTTATATCTTTTAAGTTGCGGTCACATCTGACGAACATTTGCCGAAAAAAAACGTAACCAACAGACAAGCTAAATTTGCATTTTCTTAAATTCCAATATTTTTTTAAATATGGGTTCGCATTTATTTTAAATAATATAAAAATAGCATTTTGCGGCATAATTGACTTCATTTTGTGATATAAAAACCAAGTTAAATCACACTAACCCTAAGCAAAAGTAGTGGTTACGTTTTTGTGGGCAAATGTTTGTGGCCAATGTTGTGACCGTACCTTTAGTATTTACCAAAATTCTTATTCAGTTGTTTTTTTCTACTATAGCCTCGATGCGGTGTTTTTTGTTTCCTGATTTCGGAGGCACGTGAAACGACAGCCTTGGAAATGCCAGATCGCGAAAACACGTTTGTTTTAAAAGCCGACAATAATATGGAATATGTTATAGAGGCTCAAGATGCTGATGATATGCGAAGTTGGTTAGCCACCATACGGTATTGTATGCGAACACCACCCACTCAGCAACCTACAACAGAAACAGAAGTTATGGCAGCTGCCATGCAGACCTCGCCAGTTATAATGAATACAAATACGAATAGTTTGTTAAATGCTGTGCAAAATCCCCAGTATCATCAACAAAATACCGTGGGCTCGAATGGTAACGTAGCACCTAGCAGCTCTCTGTCCGAAAATGCTCTCTCCTCACTGCAAGCAGATAATGTCACAGGTGATAACCAGTGTACGACAGCAGGACCTGATGTGCCACCGCGTCGCGGCGAACAACGTTTATCTTCCTCTAGTAATATGGAAGCCTGTGATGGGCTGGATCACGATCCAGATTTAAATGTCCTAGATATTACCAATGAAATGCGCCATTTTCCATGGTTCCATGGCACACTGCCGCGCTCAGATGCTGCGCGCATGGTTTTACAAAATGAGGCACAAGGTCATGGTTTTTTCCTAGTACGTCAAAGTGAGACACGCAAAGGTGAATTCGTGCTCACGTTTAATTTCAATGGACGTGCCAAACATTTGCGCATGACTCTTTCAGATAAGGGTCAGTGTCGTGTGCAACATCTATGGTTTCCTTCCATACAAGAAATGTTGGAACACTTCAGACTTAATCCTATTCCTCTTGAGTCGGGTGGCACCTCAGATGTTACTCTCACCGAGTACATACACAATCAACTAGTTCCTTATAATAATAATCAAACGAGTGACCCGAATGGCACAACAGCAGCGGATAATAATGGAACAGTATCAGCATCTGTTGCAGGAGGAACAGGGGCATCAACGGCTAGTGTTAATGGTACAGCACAGCAACAGCTTCAACAGCAACAACAAGATCCATCACCGAGACATGTGAGATAGCCTAAATTTTGGAGTCCATTCAGTGTCAGTGATGATAATTTATTTTTTAGTTTTAATTTGAATTTTTAAATTTTGTTTTTCAAATGATATTCATCAGAATAGGGACTTTTGTTTAGTTTATGTAGTAGACAAATATTTAGTAAAGACACAATTTAGTTAAAAATGCTGTCTCCTTGCAACAGCTGACAACATTCGTTGTATTTGTGTTAGTTCTAGAAAAGATTATAAACAATAATTTTGGTCCATTTACGCAGCAATTTGAGATCAATCGCAATGATTGCGGCAGTTCTATTTAGTCCATAATTATTAATTCTCTGTTTTAGTCCGAAAATACCGAATTTATATGGCTTTCCAATTAGTGAACGATTATTAAATTAAAATTGATTTAACATATGAAGTTTATACAATAAAAAATAGATTTTAAAATCAGCTTTAACTTTTATAAACGTTTTTACAAAAATTGTCAAGTTTTGTTTAGTTTTATGAAAGACAAGACAATATAAACTTAATTTCCAAGTATGGAAAAGGTCTCTAACATCCAAAAAAGTCATATGGTATATTCCAAAAATATGGATTGTTGTAATATTCCAGAATTTTTCAATGTGAAATATGTATTGTTTGCAAATAAGCTTTAACAAAATGATTGATTCGAGAAAATTCATTGAGTATAGAAAAGTCTTACAGTATTTCTTAATTATAAGCATAATCCTTATTAAATCTTTTAGAAAGTTTCAAGTAACATATTTAAATAATAGAACCTGACATGTTTTTTAGTTGTGTGCAGAATCAGGTGGCCTTCTTGTTTAATCTAAATAAACAAAAGTTTATAATTTTTAGTTTATTATGACTCAGTTCGTTAAAAAGCTATTGAAATGGTTTTCTTTGTAGTTTTGTATTTGTTTCGAAAGCGTAGTTAAGTAGTGATCTATCGAAAGCGAATTTACTTCCAGTTGGTGCGACTACGGCAACTAAAATAATAAGACGAATTCAAAGTATAAACAAAGTTTTACATTTTTGTATATCGTTACCTTAATTCAGCAAAAGCGTATCTAGGTTAGGTAAGTTTAGAAGGCTGATGTGAGGTAAACCCCACACTCACCCAGAGACAATAGGGTCCATTGTGATGCCTTACTTTTTGTATAGAAAAGAAAAAAAAGAAGAAAAAGAAAAAGAGAAACAAGATAACAAAGGAAAGAGAACAACCCTGCCAACAAATCGCCTATATGCGCAATGCACCCAGTCTCCTGCTACGCAGCCAGGCCATTCCCATTACGAATCCTGTTATATTCTCTAATTCGCTCAAGAATCTACTGCCCAGCCACCTCAGCCTACTGTTCTGCAGACTGGGCCAGTGACACAGAATGTGTTCCACTATCTCCAGATCCTCTGGTTTCTTACACAACCCGCAAATATTCGACAAGTATCCAGTGATAACACCTATCATGGCCCTAATGTAGACGTTACTTCTGCCCAGCAGCGAATCCGAATCGTACATCTTAAGCACCGGCCAATTTGCACGTGATACCCGGCAATCCGATCGGTTCCTACGGGTCCTGTTAGTTCCGCTCAGAACCCATTCTTCCAAAAAATAAGCCCATCGAAGGAGAAACTATCTTAATAGAAAAACTTTTATAATTTAACTTTAGTCTTATGTAGAGTTTTCAACTATGAAAATTGTATATTAGTAACTTTTCTGAATTTCTTATACTTCTTTCTACATAAGATTTTTTTATAGTTCTTTTATTAAGTTTTTTTAGCTTTTGCATAGCTTTTATCGCGGGCTTTGAGCGCGGCGACCGAATCAAGAAATTCCGTAACGAAAATAATACCTAACACTAAGTTTGTTTCTTAAGTCTTTTGTTTTTTAAAGTATTTGAATCGCCTAGCGTATGTTAACCCCTAAAGTATGCTATTGATTTCATTAACATACAGTATTGCCAGAACAGATTTTGACATGTAGGAAAACACAAAATGGCGTACTTACGAGCAATCGTGGTTGACAGAAAATAATATACACAAACAAATAGACAATTCGTAGGTTTTTAAGCGGCATTTTGCAGATATTTAGAGGATATCAAGCCTCAAACTTATGTTTATTATTTCAGTTACCATACAACTATAGTTTCAATGATAAAAATTCCTGAATAACCTGCATGTATTGTAAGATATTACATATATTTCAAACGATATTTATCTCATTTATTCAATAACAGAAAAAAATTGTTTTCTTATCGGTCTCCACGATAAAAAAGTGTAACTTGAATTAATATCAAAGAAAAAACTCGAATTAATATTAAAGAAAACAAAATACTGCATAAATAAAAAATAAATAAATAATTATAATTGCATAAGTTGATAAAAATGCTATGCAATAGCTTTGCCGCGGTAGTCCCCGAGTGCCACTCGTTTTTTGTTTGTTTTTTAAATCTAATAGTTGTATCTTTTTTATATGTTAGATACGTCTTTTCTAAATTAATGTAAAGTCGTGTAGTTTAGTAACGCCAGCTGGTTGCCAATTAGCAATGGATGTTTCCTTGTAGTTATATATAATATGGATAACTTCTTAAATTCTTTTTTTTTACAACTGAACCAATTGAATTTTAGTTTATTTTATCTTTAATAGAACTTTCCCTCTTAAGGCATGTTGTATGTAGTTTGATTTTACTTTTGGAAAAATTTTCATGAACTTTAAATTAAATTAATTAATTGCTATTTTTTGTTTTCTTGATTATATTAGTCACAGGATGTGATATCGATGAATTGCAGTGTGCGTTTAAAAACAAATGAAATGGATTTAACGTTATTACTGGCAGCCGGTGTAGCAACACGTCATAATAATAATCAGCAGCAGCAGCATACGCATCCACAACAGCAACAACAGCAACAACAAGCGCATTCACAGCATTTGCAACAAACTAATACAACGACAATAACATCTGCGACAACATCTAACAATACAACAATCAATAACCAAAATCACATTAGTCATATAATTAGCAACAACCAACAGTATAATCTTCAAACACAAAATTTAAATTCATTCGATAATCATCAAATATCGGGAACAACAAACACAGCCGCAATGTTTGAACTTCGTACCACTCCCGTACCAAATGCTTTAGAAATGATTAGAGCCTCGTCGCCCATAACATCCGTTAACGATTCAACACAATATTTAAGAGCTTCAAGTGTATCGCTGCAGTCGCAAGTAACCGTCGGTGTAGTTAGTGGCAGCGGCACTGGTGGCAATAGTCGTCATCAGCAACAACATTTGCAGTTTACAGATTCAACCGGCTCCACACAAACTACTACACCCCGAGCGGTTGATAATCAGTACAGTTTTGTGTAGATATTTCAGCGAAAAGTTAGTTGTCTAAATTTTTAAGTGATTTTTGGAAATGATTGTGCTAAAATCCATTCTTTTTTAGATTTGTTTAAGAACATCCAAAATATTTTAATGCTGAATTCACAGCCTTATTGTAGGAGTTGTAAGTTGTGCAAAAATTGTTGATAATTTGTACACAAACATTTGCTTAGAAACATCTTTAAGTGGAAATTAACAACAACATTAATACAACTTATCACTCCTACAGGAGGCTGTGAAATGCGCATATATTTTTTAACTCGTACTGTATTCTGTAAAATTTAAATTTAATCAAAAAAGTGTATAAAAGCTTTGAAATTTTATTATTTTTTTTATTACATTTTGTTTTAAAACTGCTTATAGAAAAAAATGTAAAAATTTTTGTTTGAGACTGTTTATTTTATAAGAAAAAAAACAATTTTTTTTTATTGGAATTAAGTTAAACTTTTTTCTTATTTAGAATATAGAAAATAGATTTGAGCTTAATGTAATAAAAAAACCAGAACACATTTAATTTTACATTGGAATTTTATAAATGTATGGGAGTAAATGGTACTGATGCATGAGATTTAATGGCGACTGCTTGCTAAAAAATATTATTCGTTTAAAATCTGTTTTATTTTTTAACGAAAAATTTTAAAAATCTATTCTAAAAAAATGTTTTACCGGTTATCAAAGAAATGACTATTCCGACTTTTAATTCGGATTCAATACATGTAATAGGTAAAAAGGTACTGCTTAAGAATTAAATTAAATTAAAATTTTACTTACGATACTAGTGTCTTTAAAAAAATTATTTTTTAAGAATATATGTTTAGCAAAGCTATATTCGTGTGTTTTTTGCATATTTGCTCCCTCAGAGCTTCGCTATTTATAAACCGATTTAGTATTTTCTATAACAGCCCATTCACACGATGAATTTTATGACGTCCAATTTTCGACGTCTTTTTTGGTTTGGTAACGAGCGGTGTAGAGGGGTAGAAAAAATTACACGATTTCTGTTTTTCATATTTCTCTTTACACTAATTTCTCTTTAAACACTTGAAAGTTTTTGTTATTATGTTTTATATATGTTGGTTTGATAGAATTTTTAATGTAACGAAAAGAAAATTGAAAAAATTAGACATGCAAAAAAAACCATCGTATGAATGTAAAGAATTCTTGGTAGCAACTTCAAAAGGGAATTAAGAAAAATGGACGTCATAAAATTCATATCGTGTGAATCGTGTGTATGAAAATATACATATCGTCGTCTAAATCCAAAAGTACGTATCACAATTGAGTTGTTTATTGATTACGATTCGTTGGGCTCACTTACATGACTCTACCAATTTTTGTATAACGCTTTTATATTCATAATTTATATTTCATCATTTGTTTATAGTATTTTTTATGTTATAAAGTCTTTTTTTTTTGCTTCTGCAAAATGAGTGCAGGTGATGTTACGTACTTTTAGATTTTCGATGACTTTGTATGTACTTCCAGATTAGTTCCCGTTGTTTACTTCTTTCTTTCGTTCTTTCGTCTTAGATCTCCGGATATACTTAAGTACGTTTGTCTGTCTCTGTATTTTTTTTATTTGAAAGGATTGGTTCCATTTGTACATCAATTTGGTATTCGATGTCCGTCGGCCTGTTCCGCAGTCGCTTAATTAAATGCAAGAGTTGTTTTATTAAATATTTTTATCTCAAAACTCTTTATTTAAAAGTAAATATAACTACCACATTGTTGGTCCGTTTCTTTTTTTTTTGTTTTTTTTTTTTCAACTAGATGTCCTGCATGATGCAATAATTATATAAAAAAGGAATTCCACGGAGAGCATGTTAAATAGAAATTTTTGTAAAGCGGCTTGCAAAATAAAGTATATTTTTAAAATAAGTATTTTACAAAAGTAATTTTTAAGAAAGTGCATATACCCCTTTATTTCGTAGCTATTAGTCGAAGTCACATCAAGTCTACATCAATAGAGAAGCACTGTATCTACTCACTGTGGACAATAATTTAATGCTACTAGAGTACGCCTAGTGGTCGCAACTCGACCGCCAGCTTAAACGTATACCTATTTTAGTTGCATTCATTTAAAGAGAAAAAAAACTACCCAATTTCCCATTCCCTTCCCCATATGAAAAAAAAACAATAAACGACATAAAATTGCATAAAAACACGCACATTTATTTTGTTAAGTTTTTTCTTAATGCTACACATCCATACGTAATGAACATATGCATCCATATTTAATTCTGATCTCTTTCAATTCTGATCTCATTTTCTTTTTCAACTTCATGCATTTGAAGAGAAAAAAATCTTACTACTCAGATATGTACATTAGGGGTATAACCAAATTTTGGCCCTAGCACCACGTGATAGCGAATATTGTGTTATTTACGAAAACAATTTTTTTTGGGTCGTTTGAAAATAAAAATCTCACCCACAAAAGCAATTTTCTGAAATCGCTAAAGAAAAAAATTTCGTAAAAAAAATTTTAATATTTTATTAGTATATGGAAAAAAAAGATAAAAAGTTTCTTAATTATTAAAGGACATGAATTTCAAATAATAATTTCATAAAAAAATTTTGAGTTTTTGGCTAATTGTTCAAGTACAAATAAAAAAAATAATTTTCCAACTTTACCGCGTTTTGTGGGTGGTGACTTTTTTCGAAAATCACGAAAAATTAATATAATTTTTTTAAAATAGTTTTCAATGGACTATTCGACTATGCTAGGGACATTTTGAAATTTGCAAAAAATTCCCCTAATGTACATAGGTATTTACTCTTAAGCAGTCTCATTGTTTCCCAGCTAGCATTTTAAATCGTAGAAGAATCTTCCACGATCGTACGCCATGTCGCATTCCGATCGCGCAAGCTCTGTATAACGGGGAAAACTGTGTCAAGACGGCGACTCTTCCATATGACTTGTTTACGATGCGCCTAATAGAATCGTGTAAGAATATTTTATTCTATCTTCAAACGAGTCTTGAATAAATCGTCGTAATGAGTCTTGTACAATCCGCGCAAAAGGATCGTAAGACTTTTAAATATTTTTTAATAATATTTTTTTTATTGTATTTTAATTTAAAGATCACTTTAATTAAAAAAAACAATTCAATTTAAAAGGAGACTAATCAAGCCAAGGCTCAGCTGATTATTTTTTGCTCCTTGCATCTTCTTGCATTTTGTTCTGTTTTGTTTTGTCAAAATTTGTTTGTCTTTGATTTATATATAGTGTTTGTCGTTGATTTTGACAAAGATAGCAGGTATTTTTCAAAGCGAATTGAGGTGAGTCTACCTGCTATGAATTTGTCTTGTAATCAAGCGAACACTTTTTAATTATTACTCTCCATGCAAACATAACATGTTAAATTCGCTTAATTAACGCCAGAATGCGTAAATGACGATTAACTCATCCAACAATCGTCAGAATGACTCGCAAAAGCATCATTTGGAAGATTGAAAAGTAATTTTACTCCAACAAACGTCTGGATAAAAGAGTCACGAAACGATCGCGCTCGTCGAATAATCTTCCATATGCTAGCTGGGTTTGCTTATGTTTTTACTTCAACCAATACTTACGTAAGTGAATCCATGTACGTGTGTATTTTTAGCCAACTTTAGGAGCCTTTTATTCCTTTAATATTAAACCGATTTAAATAATATATAGTGGGGTCACTAAAGTTCAACAATGTCTACCATTTGGTAAAAGAATGAAGAAAATCGCTTACTTACTCGTACTATTCTCTAAGGACTAGAAAATGGCAAGAGAATCTTAAAAGTATTCAGCTGTTGTCGACAGCGAGTAGACAAGAGCTTATTTTTTGGTGTTGATTTGATGTGACTTTGACAAATAGTTATGGAATAAGGGGCATTAAAAAGTACCTTAAAAAAAGTATCTGTAGAAAAGTACCCCAAAGAAGTATACATATTTAAAAAAAAAAAATTATGTAAAAAAATCAATTATTTTAAAAATCAAAGAAACTTTGAAAACATACAGTTTCAAAAAAGTTCCCTCAATGAAGTAGATTTAGAAAGTACCATGGTAGAATAATACAATATAAATACATTATTCGGTGTCGAAGTCATAATCAAACTAAGAAAACTCGATCGAATCAGCTCGATATCGAAAGCGACGATTAGACCCCAGAATTATGTATCGAGTTCACCTGGTATGAATTCGCCTTGGATGAATTCACAGCTGACTATTTCGCCTTGCTGGCAACATATTTCAGAATTGATTTTATTTGTTTTTTCTTGTGTTTTCAAATGATTTCTTGGTTATAGACAATAATTTGTTGCACTGAAGAATGAACTACATATTTTTTTACAGCAAATGAATTACGATAAAATTTTCTTAAAATACATTTAAAAAAATTCTCTTTTTCCGTTTTTGACATTTTGTGCCAACAAGGTGGTGTTTGTTGTCAAATCAACACCACCTGTAAAATGGATTCGCCTTGATGATTATTTTTTGCTCCTTTGATCTCCTTGCATTTTGATCTGTTTTGTTTGTCAAAATTTGTTTACATTTGATGTATGTATAGTGTTTGACGTTTGCCGTGCAACTGAGTTTGACAAAGAAAGCAGGTATCTTTCAAAGCGAATTGAGGCGAGTCTACCTGTTATGAATTTGCCTTGCGGAAATTTGTTTAAATTTCTCTTAGAACGGAGATAAAAAATGTCATTGTCTTAAAATTAAACTTACGAAATAGAAAATTCGTTTCATAAACAAATTGGTTTCATCTATAATTATTAAATTTATACGCTGTGTTTCTGTCATGGTTAAATGCAGCTAATAATATTTTCTAATAAAGCATTTTGATAGACAAAAAATATAAGAGACTTTTTTGTGCCATTAAGAAGAAAAAAAATTAAAAAACTTAAAAAGTAATAATAAAAAATAATCTTAATAAACAGCGTTTTTTTTCAACAAGATCTTTTTTGAACTAAAAACTAAATTCTATTTTTACATTTATTTTTCTAGAATAAGTACTATAGCAAATCTTCCATACCAAAACTGCAGCAAAAAGCTCTTTAATAGTTTGATATTTAATTTAATTTGTTATTTTTCTATTTATTTCTCCGTCCTTTGTTATTTTCTTTTTTTTGCAAAAGAACGGTTTGCATTTTCGCATTTTATAAAAAAAGTACAGATATGAATAATTAACAAAATTCTGATATATAAACTTATGTTCTTCATTAATGTGTGTTCAAATTGTTTTTACTTTTAATATAAAAATTAAATAATTTTTGTATATAAATTAGTTATATTATTTTGTATTTCTTGCAAAGAAAAGACAAAAATAAATTTTAAAAACTAAACAAATTATAATGATAAATAATGAAAAAAAATATTAAAAAAAAATAAAATATTTAAGAAAGTATAACTTGTTCTTAAAACTTAAGGCTTTAAAACATAAAATACATTAACAAAAATTATCCTATAAATATTTAGCTGTATAAAATTCAATAACTGCAACTAAAAAAACAAAAATAATAATTGTAACTGATTTTTTTTTCAAACAGTAGTTTGTTATCTGTATAAATAATTCGAACGTAGGCTTTCTATGCGAAACAAAATGTTTTTAACTTGAATTTGCTTGGCTTTCGTTCAAACTAGAGATGAGCGAACCCATGATTTTTAAATAATGTGATTTAATGCGTTCTTTTAAAAAGTAACCGTGATCGTGATCACGGGTTCTCAGTTCTTTTTACTAATCCATAAAAAAATATATGCTAAATTAAACTAATGTGCTGTTCATAGAATCCAAGATATATTAAAAACAGGTATACTCCATAGTACAATAACAACAACATTACAAAAACCACAAGCATTTTGTTTTTGAAAAAACCCGTCTAGGGATGTCAAACAATTGCTTTATTTTTAATATTTTTCTTGTTTTCTTTTGAAATTTTTCAATATTTTTCTTTTTAGGAAACACAGATCAGTTAAGTAAATACAAAACGAAAATTATTTCAACAGTTTTGTATTAAAAGTAAACAAATTTTGACAGCTCTGGGAGATAAACAAATATAATCACCTGATCACTTAAGACTACCTGTTTTTAATATATCTTGATAGAATCCAAGCAATCGAATTGAGTGAACAATTTGTATGAAAACCATTCTGTTATTCGAGTGGTTTCCATAAATATTTTCTACTCAAGTCAATTGCTTGGATTCTATGAACAGCACAAGGCGAATTCATAAAGGTGAACTTGATAGAGCAGCTGATAACTTTTTTTTTTGTTTTATTCAAGGCGAACTATAGTTGCATGTCAAAATTTACTTCGTTTTTTTTTTACATTCAAGTTGAAAATTTTTATAATTAAAAAAATTTAAATGTGAAATGAAATTGTTTAATGATGGCATTTTTATATCAATTTGTAAAAGTGATTTTATTTTAATTAGCAACTACTTTCTTATATCAGTATAAATTAAAGGTCAAGAAATAAAGGTTCCATGAAAATTACTCATTTTATATGAAGCTTAATAAACTGAAAAGATTGAATTCATATGTACATGTACATTTAAGAAATGTGTAATGATAAGATTTATTAACAATAGGTTTCAATCATAGGATGTTTCTTAAATTAAATTGTAATAAAACTAATTTCCAATTCAGCATCCACAGCACAGGCCATCAAAGCATTAACACTTTGTTCCTCAATGGAACTTACATCCGTGGAAATTTTTTGGGTGGGTTGTGTGTGAGGCAATCACCGATTGACAACGACGTTGATCGGCATTACGGATGGCAGGATCCAATAATTGATCAGCGGATCTTTAAAAGATTTCCTCACAACAGATTTCTTCAACAAAATAATATTTGCTAAATATTTCAAGCGATTTAAAAAAACAACCATTTTAAGAACAAGACTTTTTGAAATAATAATAATTTTCAATATTTTATTTTTGCGTCTCAGTCAAATATTTTTGACAATGTACTTTGATTTTACGAAAACAAAATACTTGTGGTTTGGGTAGTAGTGTTGTATTTGTTGTAATATTAAGTTCACCTGTTATAAATTTGCCTTGGAACAGCACGTAAGAGAAACTTGGGTTTGAGCTAAAGAAAATTCTTGCTTGCAGTAAAAATTGTGGAGCGCCACACCAAAACGTAACACTTTGACTTTTCCCAAAAAAAAAAAAATGATTTTTCAAGCAAATCATTTTCTTTTTACTGCATTCTATCGTGATATTAAATTGGAACACCGAACATTGCAACCTGACGGTTAATAAAGTCACCCAATTTTACCCCAAAGCTACACAAACTTGTCCGAAAAGGAGTCCAGAAGACAAAAATTGGGCATGTGCGAGAGCTCATGAAAAAACAAAGTAAAATAAAATAAATTTTAATTCACTTTCTGTCCAAAGTTGCATATAATTTTTCTTTGCGTTAGTTCGAATACGAATGGAATCATTTTAAGTTTAGCAAATAAATAAAGCAGTTAAATAAAGTGTTCATTAGTGCTCTTTTACATATCAGCAATTGAAAGACGGACAGACGAAGTTTGTTGAAGAAGGGGCGAAGATGCAGTGTGCAAGTACACGATCCTCTCTCTGTACGATTTTAATTGCCCAACTTTTTCAGAATTTTTTTTTGAACTTGCTTTTATGTTTACACACGACAATTTCTTCGGCAATTTTTCTGTTTTGTTTAGCTTTTATTTTCCTATAATTTGACATTTTTGCTTTAGCCGTAACACTGGGTCTTCATGTAGCAATTTAATTGCTGAGAACAAGCAAAAACGTCAGCAGAGTTTTGATAGTTCGATTACTGATTGCTTTTAGGTGGAGAGAACACGTAAAATTGCTTCGTCATAAATTAAAAATTTTCATAGTGGGAGGTTGTATAAATATGCTATAATTTTATAAACATAAAGATGGGAGTTGTTGATAAAATTTTATTATTTTAAATATTTCTTCGGGTTTCCACTCCATTATGTGTTTTTTTAAAATAAATTTGCAGTTTTTAGTTTTCTAAATTCAAATTCGCAAATGCACTGACTACAGAAAAGAGAAATGACAGCAGATTGATAGGCAATAATTGCTCAAGCAATCAGTTAAGCAATCATTGCGCAATGGATTGTCACTTATGGCAATTGCAGTCCACTCGTAGCGAATTTCATGAACGCAATCAAATTTGACGATTGCCGCAATGAATACGTGAAGATCCAGTGTAAAGAGCAATAATAAAAATAAATATGTACATACGAGTACATAAAATAATTTAACTGGCTTTGTTTAAACACAAATAATTTTTTTGTGCTTTTTTTATTTTTCAATATTTGAGAAACCTTTAATTTTTGTGTTTAATGAAAATTATAAACTATTTACACACCAAGAATCGAAATGAACCGAATGAAAAGAATGGTCAAATAATAAAAAAAGAATGAGAGAATTGCTTGAAATAGCCGAGTACCGGCGATTATTTTTCCCTTTTTATTCCTTTCACCGCAAACTGAAAAAACATCTACAAACTCAAGAATTGTCCAGCTAAAATCGTCGTGTGTGAAAACAGACCAAGTCTGTGTTTAGACACGTCATATCGACCCCTATGCGCGATATTATCGTATGTTACAAAAACTAAAATTTACAGGAGACCGTTTTTATTACTATTTGTATTGCTGTTATATACTACAAAACTGTTACATACGATAAAATGTGCATTGTATTATTTCCATAACTATTATATTTATTGCTATAATATTTTGTCAACAGATTAATTAATAGATTTAGAACCGATTTGCATAAAAAACTCTATTTCATAAAAAGTGTAAAATACGATAATTTCTCGCACAGGGGTCGCTGTCTTGTTGACATGATTGCTACCTTATAGGCGTGAGCGACGAGGGGAGAAGAAACGAGTACACACATACATGCATGTACTGTCATTACGACAAACGATAAGATTTACAACATCAAATTTGATCGAGAAACATCTCCAATATTTGTATTTAAAAATTTGAAAAGATATTTTTTTTGACAAACTATTAAAGTTGGTGAGCAAATTGCTTCAAATTTTATTTCTAGTGAACTTTTTGAGCTATTTTGTAGAAAAATGTATCCATTAAAGAAACCATTTTATAAAATGCTGTTTCATGCTCATTCTGTGGACCTACACATTTATTCTTAATAAAAAGCATAAAAATAAATTGTGCTTTAAATATATAAAAAAAGCGATAAAAAATAAAAATTTTATAAAAAAGAAAATAAAAATTCCTGAAAAAGGAAATAAATTCATCATCATGTATACTATTAATAATTATAAAACATATTATTTATTAAATTTAAATATTTAAGAAACTATGCATTAAATGTGGTTAATGTATTTGAATATACATAAGTATATAAAAAAAAATAAAATAAACTATAATAAAACTCAGTAATAAAAGAAAAGCTACATACTATATTGAAATTATGCTATTGTTGTATTTGACACTTAAAAACTTCTGTCAAAATCTTCATCCTTAAATCAATAAAACTAAGTTTAAACAATTTATATACAATTATATTACTACATAATAAAGGAAAATAATAATACAACATTATTACATCTAATCATTTATGTTAATATATAATTCATGATACTCTATAATATTAAACTAAAGCAGAAAGAATACTACATCTTACTCCTATCAATTTATACAATTATAAATAATTTGTCTTTATCTAAGAAATATTAATAAAGTATATAAACAGAAAAACTTGCTTGCAACATACAAATACATACAATGTTTATTTAACTAAATAAAAAACAAACAAAACAAAAAAAAACTAATAAAAATTACATTTCCAAAAAATGGTGTTTAAAAAAATCTGTATTTTAATGTCGTTTGTTATTTTAATATGAATTAGTTCGAGGTAAAGCACATCAATAAGATATATTAAAAACTGGTGTACTCGATAGTACAACAAAAACAACATTTCAAAAACCACACGATTTTGTTTTTGGAAAAGCCGTCTAGGGATGTCAAAAACAGGAAACACAATTCACTTAAGTAAACACAAAACGAAAATTATTTTAACAATTTTGTATTAAAAGTAAACAATTTTTGACAGCTCTGGGAGATAAACAAATATAATCACCTGATTGTATTGGTATTGCAATATTTGCAGTAGCTACCTCATCCCTTTGATTATACATTCTTGCGTCATCTGAAAGTTCGGTCTCATGGCATTGTTTACTTTACAATATTGATAATAACTTTTTTTTATAGTTTTTACGTTCGGGCTTTAGATCTCACTGATTTGCTTATAATTTATATCTTAGTTTAATCAACATATTTTGCATGTTTTTAACTTTTTTATGTGTAGTCTACTTATTTTCCTTTGCTAAGTTCGTACTGCGTCTCCTTTTCCGCTTTTGCCGTATCCGTAAAGTTATTCACATATCCCATTTATTCTCTCTCTATCTCACACAAACACACACCCACACATTGTACAAGTTTCTTAGAACAATTGTTTTGTTACAACTTTTTGCAACCAAATTTAGTTTGCGCGCAAATTCCTCACGGTTCGGATGAGTTATAAGAAGTGTATTGTAAAATGCATATTTTTAATAATATAATCTAGAAAATTTATATATTCGTCTCTCAAAAATATTTTCAAGTGTTTATTGATGAGTGTCTATACAATTTATACATAAAAGGCAACAAGAAGTTGCAGAACAAAAATGTTCAAAGTTGCTAGAATTTAGTGTGTGTTTTCTTTTGCATTATAATTCGTTCCCTTTATACAAGTTCTGAAAGGGTTAGTGAAATGAAAAAATCAGTGTTTGCAATCCAAAATGATTATTATTTGGCTGAAGTTCGTAACGTTTTTTTTTAGTCAGAAAGAATTGGATATGAGACAATATTCCAAAGGAACACTTGAATTACTACCACGAACAACCAATTGAGTTCAAGAAAAAAAATATCACATTAAATGTAAAAAAGCTGCAGTTTCGGAATATAATAAATTTACAAAATAAACATACATGCATAATTGTACAACACGTCTATTTATTATTATCGGTTTTAAAAAATATAAGCTGTAAAGGAAATGCTAAACAAGGTAAAGTTTTCTTTTGTTTATTATTCGTAGTTGCCACCCATAAATTAAGTATGAATTGTCAGGGTGGTTATTCTGTAATTCGGGTTTTTACTAAACAACGTTTAAATATTGTCTTTAGTGTTAAATGCTGGTTAATTTGTATTTTTCTAATGGCCGTTAGTCGTTTTAATTTTTCTGCATCACTTTTGCTGTCCATTTCTATGTATATATATTACATATATACATATTAAGAATCATATAATAAAGTATCTGGTCACCTTTTCTTCTTGATATCTGGCTACATGGCTTGATTTACTAAATCCAAAAGCCAACCCGTCTGGCATTCTTATGGTACAAAAGAGGCTGTAATCACCGGGTGGCTCTGTAATATAAACAGCTGTATAAAATGTATACATTTTTGTAGCCGGCTTAATTTTTACTTTTAATAAAGTTTAGCAACTAGAACTGCATTTAAAACATTTACATGGAAGCTGAATTGGAAATAATAGATTCGCTGAATGCTCTCAAATACAGTGGCAAATGTTTGCAAAATGATGAACTCAGCCGTGCTCTTGAGGGTGGCACACGCAGTGTGGAATTTCGTGAAGTTGTGGCATGGTTGGCACAAGAATTGCACATTTTACGGAAAACCGATGAATCAGTCAGTAAAGAATGTGATGATCCAAGTGAATTTGCAATGGAATTATCGGCCATGCTAAAAGAGTTGGGTTGCCCTTTTAGTCGTTTTATAACTGGTCCTTTATCGGAGAGGTTCGAGACTAAAGAGGACAGATTGCAATTGATTGATTTTTTAATGACTGAATTGATGGCCACTAAAATGGTGTTGCGTTTGAAACCTGCTGAACAGACATACGTTATACCGAAAAGTGAAACGAATACTGCTAAAGCTATGGAATCGTTGACAAAAGATTTGTGC
This sequence comes from Gymnocheta viridis, assembly GCA_956483585.1. Taxonomy (NCBI): domain Eukaryota; kingdom Metazoa; phylum Arthropoda; class Insecta; order Diptera; family Tachinidae; genus Gymnocheta; species Gymnocheta viridis. The sequence goes on from OY101442.1 coordinate 15,092,314, forward strand.
TTAGGCAAGCCACCTGATAATATTTCTCCAAAAGCTTTGTTCGATAAACTGAACTTCAAGGTAGAGGAGGGTTTAAGATCGCTAAAGCCAGGAGTAATAAGTGAACCTCTTCTTAAGCCTAGTAAACCCTTAAGTGGTGCTCAGTGGAAAAAGTTGCAAGAGATATGTGATGATCTCGATAAGGAATATAATTTAAGAAGGCTGGTTTTATTGACACGTCTTGAGGTAACTGTGCAGAGCTTCCAATGGTCTGATAAGATGAAAACACGAGAAAATGAAATCGTTGAAAAGTTCCAAAAGAAATTAAAGGAAATTGAAGCTTTAAAATATGGTGGTGATGATACAAATATAATAGCTTTGTTATCAGCTCGTGCTGATTTGGCTGTTATAGAGAAAACAAGCTCGGCTAATGTGCGCAAGAATACGGCTTCTAAAATACAAAAGCATGTTATGGGTAATGTACCAGATCGTGGTGGTAGAGCTTATGAGCATGCACCCCCACCACCAGAAATGCCGTCTTGGCAACAACAAAGGGCCTCAGGTTCTGGTGGTGGTCGAGGTGGTGGTGGCCGAGGTGGTGGTGGGAATTTCCGCGGCGGTAGAGGTGGAGGAGGTGGTGGTAGCGGTAATTGGCAACAAAATTCTCAACCACAACGGCAACCCCAACAACAACATTATCAGCCTCTACAGCAAAACCAACAATACCAGTCACGCGATCAAATTTGGATACAAGGTACTGGACGTGTTCAGGGTTCTGGGTGGAATCAAGGTAGTGGTTCTGGTTCAGGAAATTATCAAGGTGGTGGCTATCAAAGTAATGATCGCGATAGTCGTGGCGGAAGTAGCGGTGGTGGCTATAGAGGACACTCAAACTATAATCGTGGTGGCAGCGGAGGTGGCGTTTATAGGCGTTAAATACTCAAAACTAGATTTTCAAAAATCAATTGATGTCAGTTAAAACACAAATAAAATAATTTAATAATTTTACATATATAATTAGAAGTTAAAAATTATAAATATGTATTATTATTATGTACACAAATAAAACAGAAATAAAAAAGTAATATACATATGTATGTATGTCCCTTCAAGTAATTAATTTAGTCACGGAAATTTTAAACCAAGGTTTTTTTTTAATAAACAGTAAAAATAATCCACTTTAACTTTATTTTTCATCAAAATTCGCATGGAAATCACAATTTCATTTTATTATATGCATGTACATATTTATACTTTTTGCTGTGGTTTTTTGGTTAACAGAAGAAAAAACTGTCGCCACAATACAATAACAAAAATGTTTAATTTTTTATGCAGGTATATATGTATGTATGTATGTACTTAAAAATTAATCTTTAATTCACAACTACAAATTATTGTTACATGTTTGTATTCTAAAATTTTGTATTACAGCGTACCAGTCGCTGATTTTTACTCGTGTTCAATGTTATTGTCAAATGCTTAAAGTCTTGTATATTTCCACGATTCGGCCTTGAATTTTCTCCATCCCCGTATTTTATATGTTCTGGCAGTTTACGGAATTGAAGCTGTCGTGTCAGGACCTTTAATGTTTGTAAGCGAAACTCTTTTGGATTTATGGCTGCATCAGAACCATAACTTGGTTTCATTAATATGGAGTGGCGTAGCATGCTAAATAAACGAGTGATGTTATCACGAACATTCTGTGTTGCCATTACAGAACTTAATTGCAACTCCAACCACTGCACTAAATCATTGAAAAATTGTGAACTAGCACCAGCTCGTATGGCCCACCTAAGTAAATTTATATCTAAACATTGTCCAGCGTAACCACATTCTATTAAAATTTGTTTTAAATTGTGCATTTCTTTAAATTAAACAAAAAGTGCGAGGAGAAAAATGTGTTTTTCGAAAAGTAACGGTACTAATAATTCATCATATGGTGGCAGGCGAATATTAAATTCGTCTGATGTTTTACTTTAAAACCAAGGCGAATTAAAACGTAATATTGAAAAATGCTGCCAGATGATTTAATTGTAATTGTGGGGGTTAAGCTGCATATATACTATACACTAATATTAAATATTTTAATATACATATTATTGTCGTTTTGCCATGCACTTTTCAATAAGTGACCAAATGCTTCAGCATAAAATATAGCCGAACTTTTCTCACAAGAACAAAGTAAACATAATATTATAGTGTATATTAATAATCAAGCCATTCTTTGTGTCAATATATTGCGCCACCTTCTAGCATTACATGCACATTGACGATATTATTGGACAATATGAAAACTTGCACTATTAAATTGAAGTGTATAGGTGGCTTTAAATCAAGAAGTCGGCATTTTTCTTTTATTTTGTTTTTTTTTTTAATTTTTAAAACAGAAAATTAATGTATAAAAAATATATTGTTTTTATTTATCTGTTACTGGAACACTCATAATACTTATAACACCACAAGCAATAGATTCACCCACAGAATTTTCTTCATTCTGGTAAGAGTGGGCATCGTGTAGAGCGTGTAAAGACGAAGAAAATATATCAGCATTTAATGCTGTATTTAGATCAATGGGTTTCTCGTGTATAACTATGGAGCGTCCGATAATGCCATTATAGCCAAAAAGTGTCAAGTAGATGCTTAGAAATCCTACATTTACTTCTCCGCCTTCTTTGACATCGATATTGCCCAACTAAAATTTAATGAATATATATATTATTCTTGTAACCCAATTCGCAATAACCCATACTCACAAAATTGTTAGGAAACTGTCCACCGGTTGACTTGCAGCCATCTGTTAAATCTCCGTAAGTGTGTATGTGCAGAGCGTGCTTTCCAGCTGGTATTCCAGTAGCATTTAATGTTACTTTTATGTCATTATTGTAGGGTAATTGCTGGAATGTTATCATTCCGTCTATACCTTCACCAATTATTTTTGCTCCAGCTTGCCATTGCGGCGACACCTGCATTCATGGTATTGAAATCAAATTTTATTTATTGTGTTTTTGAAAACAAAAAATTTTAATGATGAGTATGAGAAATAAGGCCAATTTTATTTAGGAAATATATAAGTTTGTAAGTTTGAAACGATCTCAATCGGGGTAGTGTAAGCAGAGTTGTATCACTGATGTAAGGAAATTGCCATGGAACAATTATTGCACGCAAACGCATTGAGATGTTATCTTTAAATCAACATTATAATAGGAAAGCTGAATTATTAGCAACTTTTGTTGTTTAAAAAAGTTATCAATAATATTAATTTTCTCTAGAGATCTAATCGAATAACCAAAATTATTCTGCAAAAGTGTTAGCGATAAAATTAATGTTCTGCAGAAAAGTTACCGATAAATTTAGATTGTCAAAATATTATTTCTCTATAAAAAAGTTGTCGATAATATTGCTTTTCTGTACCAATAACATTGTTTTTCTATAGAAATGTTGCCGAAAGCATTAGTTTTCTGTAGAAAATTTACTGACCACCTTAATTATTTAAAGAGATCTTTGTCGAAAATATTACTTTCATGTAGAAAAGTTTTCAATAATATTAGCCGAAAACATTACTTTTCTAACTAAAATTCATTGATAACCTTATTTTTCACTTCAAAGATATAATTAAGTTTGATTTTCCCATTAAAAAGTAAAAGATTACTTTAGTCTGTTGTGGAAAACTTATTGATAACTAAACTTTTCTGTGAAAATTGACGGCAACTCATCTTTTCCACAGAAAAGTTAACGATTAATTAAGATTTCTTTAAAAAATCTATTGACAACTCGACACACATATATACAGTCGGACTTCCATAACTGGAACTTGTATAACTCGAATTTACTTTAACTCGATCCAATTCGATTGGGAGCAGCGTTAAGAGCGAACATTACTTACAATTCTCCTTCCATAACTCGAACGAAATTACATGCACATGAATTCTATAACTCGAAGTTATTTGCTTACTTATCAGCTTGTCTGTTGCGAGGCTGCTCTAAGGCGAATACATATCAAGCATACTCGACAGCTCAGCTAAGTCATTGTGTTTTATAATTTTTCATTGTAAAAATGTGTTTTTGGTACATTTTTTCAAGTTTTAAATTCGTTTTGAGCTGTTTATTTTGACATCCAAGAATGATATTTGCCATGGCGAATTCTCTTGCGACTAACCCTTATGCATTTGCCTTGGGCTGCTCCGTTTGTCGAAAAAATCTCCGGCTCGTGCATAGTGCAGCCTTGCTTTAGCCCTTTTATATATATATATATATATATATATATATATATATTAAGGCGAATTCATAACAGGTGGTCTCGACAGCTCAGCGGATTATTTTTTGCTCTTTCCATTTCCTTGCTTTTTGATCTGTTTCGTTTGTCAAAATTTATTTATATTGTTTGACGTTGATTTTGATAAAGAAAGAAGGTATTTTTCAAAGCGAATTGAGGTGAGTCTACCTCTTATGAATATGCCTTGAATATATATACAGCCTAAGCGATTTTATCAATCTCTAACTCTATATATAAAAAACTGGTATTTATTATTTTTAGTGTTTTAATGCCCATTTTGGCATTATGCCGTTTTGCGCAAAATATAATTAGGTGGCATCGTAGCGCCACACGATAAACTAAAAAATATACAGTAACACTTCGCTAGTCCAGATACTTGATTGCAGCCTCTAATTCAGTTAATCGAAGAACCCGATTTAATGGATACCTTTGATATGCAAAACTATAAATTTTGTTTGAAAAGCATTTATTTTTATTTTCCTTTTAAGATGAGATCGCATTTTTGAGTCCTTTTTTATACATATACATACATACGTACATAACTCCTGTTTCTTCAATATTTTGTTTTACTCGTTTCAACGAACTCTTGTTACTTATCAAAATATTGACTATAATAAGATAATAAAATCTTTACTATGACCTATAAACTTGCGTTCAGTATACATTTCTAATTTTAATTTAGATTAAATGTTATTTTTTTTCATGATAGTTGGTTGCTATTCTTCTTGGAACTTTCTATATGCAATCTTACCCGTAGACGATAGTATGGCCAATCTGTTAATAAAAAATTCCTAAAATTATTAAAATAATCGAAATGCGGACGTACATAATAGTATGAGGGCTGGGCTTGCAAAATATTTGCCGATCCATCTAATGGCACCGTAAAACGTTTTACTTTTGAGCCAGAAACAACTTTCACTTGTTCATCGCCAACATTTGATATATTTGAATTTGGACGAAAACGATCTAGAATACTTTGAGCAGCAGTAATATGTTTATTATTTAAATTATACAAAATTACGATAATTATGCAAAAGTATTTTAATTCTGGCAGTGAATGAACCGTTAGATATGACATGATTACAAACAAATTGGGCGTGCAATGAAAGTGAAAATTTTAGAAAATAAATCGTTTTTGTGTGGTTTTTAACCGTTTTATATTTTTTAGATGACCGTTCTGTTTAGAAGTTTGATTGAAACTAAAAAGTTTTTAAATATAAATGGAATATATTGACAGTAAGTAGAAGTTTGTAATAAATGTTAGTGCTATTTCACGCTGATTGCTTGATTTAATTAGGGAGGGAATTTGTTTACCTTTGAGTTTTTTATTTATGTATTAAATTATTTACCCCGTCCGCTTACCCTGTGATTTCTTCTTTATCACCATGCCTTTATGAAGATCATTTTCTGTAAATGAAAAAAAATAAAAATAAAAAATTTATTGAGTATGTGTAGGCGGCGTAATGATCACATAATTTGATTGAATTGTCAATAATGCTAGATTAATAAATAAATTGCATGCAATTCTATCATTGGAGTTTGTTGTTAATTGTTTTCTATCAGTAAAAGATAAATTATTGAAGTTTTTAGTAGAATATACGCATGTGCATATAATAATTATATTATTTTAATTATACCAGAGGTTTTTGGGCTATTCAACACTTTGAAAAAGCATGTTAGATAGTTTGAAAACTACAGTCGACTCTCGTTATTTTAAACTCAAGGGACCAAAGAAAAAGCTCAAATATCAAACAAATAACTAAAGCTATCGATAGTTTTTCTATACAAAAGTACATTTAGTGACAACTTTTCTAAAGTTCTCGATAAGTTTTATGTTCGAAAGTTAAGTTCTGGATAACTTTTGTTTTAAAAAATAAAGTTAGCCAAAAAATTTTACATTTATTGTAAAGTGAACTTATCAAAAAAATTTCCCAAAGAAAAGTCAACACATTGAAAGCTTTTCTATTAATTTTTTTCATAAAACAAAAGTTTTCATAGCTTTCCGAGAAAACTAAAGTTTTTGACATCTGTTCTATGGAAAAATTAAGTTATGGAAAATTTTCTATTAAAAAGTGGAGTTAGAGCCATTTTCCACGATCAAAGTTTACTTTGACAAAGTCTTTTCAATGATCTTTTAAACTTTGTTTCGCTTCTACACACACAAAGTTTACTTTGAAAAATTTTGTGTTCGTTTGTTGGCTGACGTGCAAACCAAACACACACATGCAACCAAATGTAAACGACGAACGAAGAAGAAAACAACTTTGCGAGTACAGCAAAGTGTGTACTCACCCCCTTCCTTATTTCCCTTATCACCCGCAAACACAAGACTTTGCAAAGTAAACTTTGACCGTCGCAAAGGGCTCTTATCAAGAATAGTTGTTTGTAAGATATCTATATAAAAGTAAACAAACGCTTAAGCAACAAGCACATGGCACTCACACATATGCAACATTTGATGGCATGAATCAAGAAAACAAAATTGCGCAGGTCCGTTATTTTATTGTGTGTGATTGTGTTGTGTTGTGACGTAGACATAGAATATGTCAAGGCAGATCTATAAGGTACTAGGTAGGCGATTCTACAACAATACAAAATTTGTTGTAGAAATAATACCTGAGCAACTGTCAAAACTTGTACATAATCGGGTGACACTGTTAGCACATTTGAATCTATAACAAATGTCAAACATCATCAGCCATGTCACGAGTATATTATAAACACAAATTTAATTTTACACAATTGATATTTAGTCAGGAAAATCAGCAGTGTTATCGCAACTACCTTGTTGATCTGCCTTGGAATATGTGTTGTAAGCAAACGTACATTTTTGTATGGAAACAGGCCAAAATGTAAAACTTTGGTAGCCCGAGGAAGGTCTTCTTCAAATAGCTTCAAGCCCAAACTCAAAAGTTTTACTCGACTGCATCTCTTTTCTATACATTTGATATTTTTTTGAAATCGATGCACTCGTTTAGAAATTATTTAGTTATTTCCTCTTTTGTGCCAAAAATCTCTTACACTTTTTATAACAAACACTCATTTGTATTCTATGATGACGTAGATGCGTAGTAGACATTTATTTTCTACGGCTGAGTGCGCAATCTTGCAATATTGTTTTCTTGATTCATGATTTGATGGGTTCATTTGGTTGTCTCCAGAAGGCTTTAGAAACCTGAATAAACCAATTCACAATCATCTGTAGGAGTTGTAAGGTGTACAAATCTTGGTGGTAGCTTATGGGTTTATGTGTGAAATTTTCAACAATCATTACAACTCCTACAATAGGTTTTGAACTGGTCAAATATTTCCAACATTAACTTTATTCTCTACAAAACACTGTGTAACAATTTAATATAAAATTCTTCTATTCTTTGCTTGTTGAAAAGCTAAAGTTTTAAAACACGCCAACCAAAACCAAATAAAAACTGATTAGCTGGTGATTTATTGAAAGTCAGAAAATTATCATGAGCGAAAATCTAGTTTAAATTTTACACAATAAAAACTCAACAATATTGAATTAAAAATAAATAAAAAAACTGTATGAGTTCGCTTTGTAAAGCTTAAACATGAGTGCGAGTTTTAAGTTTAATTCATGCACAATTGTTTTATTAGCAATTTATGTTAAAAAAAATTAATACACTAAGTAAATATGTATGTACATATGTACAGTACATATTGGATAGAAGAAACTTTATAAATATCAGAAAATTATTTCTCTTATGCGTTTTTTTCTTATAAGCAATTATTGTTTATAAGAAAGTTATTTCTTATAAGAAATGTTGATATCAAGCCATTGTTAATATGTGGAAAAATCCATTTTACTTTTAACATTGTTTTAAATTTTTTTAAAAGTATTCCAATGTCATTTCTTCATGATTATAACAATGTTGATTTTACAATAGTTAATCTTATTTTAACTATGTATATGCAATGGTAATTTTACATGAAAAATTGTAATTATTACTACAAAATCGGTAATTACAAAATTAAATATTAACGTTAACGCTTCGACACTACCTGTATTATTCTACCATGATATCTATTTTCAAGAAATTTATATGAAGTTTTCGCCTTAGTATAAACGACTTAACTCGTATATTAATTTTTACAAAAATGAATTTGTTTTGATAACATCCAAAGATAGTTATGTACATATAATTAATTTTAAAGTTTGCTTTCAATATTTAAAAATATTCCTAATATTTATTACTTAAATAAATATAAAAATGAATTTATATGATATCATTTTCTTTACAATATTCAGTAAATATGAAATAAAAATGTTGTTAATAAATGTTAAACGTTAAAAATGGATTTTAAAATTTTTATAAATTGCTTAATATTTCTTAGCATAACAAAAATTTTTAAAATATTTTTTATGGTGCTTTTTTACCCTTTTTTTGAATATTTTTTTATGACAATATATCAGAATGGTTAACAACGGGTTTCTCTATCAACGCTTGTCTCTCAGAACAGTCAAAGAAACCCACAAAAGGAATTATTTGTATGGTATTTGATACTTTGAATAAAGTGTTACAAAATGTAATTTGTCTGTAGTGAGAGTGAGCGAAAAATAAAATAGGAAATTAAAAGGAAGATGAACTAAGGAGCTGAAAGAGCTCACTGCTATGAGCAGCTCACTTCGTTCACTTATGTGAGTAGTTCAATTGAACTAGTTCGTTCATGAACTAACCAACTCTACAATAATTGCATAATTGATATTTAAAAACGAATGATTTACTGCATAAAAATAAAACACCATAATAATTATGTACCCGTGATGAATGGCAAAAACAGTTTAATAAAAAAAATTTATAAAAATAAAACACACAAATGAAAACAAACATTTCTTCTTGGGCTTCTGAAATCAATTAATATTCCGGCCACATTTAATGGAACATTTTGATGACTGGCATACGGAATAGGCTTAGATCGACGTTTGGCTGGCTAATCAAAACTTAACGATTAGGAACTTAGCTTTCTTTGCTATTTAACCATAAAAATTGTGGTCAGTTTATTGGCGCAACTTAAAACGAACGGTTGAATTCAAATAGCAGCATTAAAAAAAATAAAAAATATAGAAAGGAAAAGTTATAAAAGCAACGCAACGCAACAAATAAAAGTAAAAGTGATTACATAATTTTTTGAAATGCAGTGGACATTTTTATTATTATTATTCCTACAATTGCTGGCGATTCAGGGTGAAATTTTAAGAGATATTCCTGACACTAAAGCTAATAAAAACATTGAAAATACTTTAGCAGATGAGGAAGACTTTGAAAATACAGATACAGAGTTTTTTGATTACTTAAAGGAACTGGAGTTGAAGAATAATTTAGAAAATGAAAACTTTAGCAGCAAAGACCTAACGAATGGTTATGAAAATTTCAATATATCTCGTGTATACTGGGGCTTTAGCAACCCTTTTGGCACTAAACAGAATACAAGTAAAAGTCCTCAAAACGATTTTGTAAAGGACGATTTCAATGCCAATGAAGCCATTTATGGCAGTTTCGATAGACATCCTTGTAGGCGAGTGTGTAAGCAGGGAGAATCCTTATCCTGCTATTATCGCTTAGTGGTGCATAATTATCAGACGTTGGGTCCAGAGTGCCAGAGATGCATGCATGATCCGAGTGCCTGTGAACAGGAACAGTGTATTTATGGTGATGGTGTGGCCACGAGTCTAATGGCCGTTAATAGACAAATGCCAGGACCCTCAATGGAGGTGTGTGAGAATGATACAATTATAGTGGATGTTTTGAATTATTTAACCGAGGTTTTGACCATACATTGGCATGGCATGCATATGTCGCAGACACCGGAAAGTGATGGAGCTCCCTACATCACCCAATATCCGGTGCAGCCGGCGGAAGTGTATCGCTATTCCTTTCCAGCCGATCGCAGTGGCACTGTTTGGTATCACAGTCAAGTGGGCTGGCAACGATCGCTCGGTGTAGCCGGCAGTTTTGTCATCAGACAAACGAAGCAAAACAACAGACACGCCCATCTTTATGATTACGATTTAATCGAACATACTCTTATGATCCAGGATACCATCTACAATTATGATTACCTAAGACCCCGCAATATACTCATTAATGGCAAGGGACGCAATCATCTAAACAACTGGCCCGATAATGACTCGCGCAATAGATATGAACGTTTAAAGGTCTCTCCCAACATGCGCTACCGCATGCGTGTCATTAGCAATGGTGTATTCAATTGTCCTTTGGAGTTTTCCATAGAGAATCATAAGATGTTAATGATAGCCAGCGATGGAAACGATATACAACCCATATATGCCGATAAATTTTTTATGGCTTCGGCTGAAAGGTTCGATTTTGTTTTGGAAGCCAATCAGTATCCTGGCAACTACTGGATAAAAGTTAAAGGCTACAATGAGTGTGCAAATTATAGTCTTTATCAGGGTGCCGTCTTACACTATCGCGGTTCATCGCGTACTGAGGCTCCTTTGCTACAGATTTCCGCAGCTTCTTTTGGTCGCCAGGGCACTGAGACGCGTGTTCATATCAATGCTCTGTCCGAATTACTGAATGTGGACAATAAAGATGTGACTGATTTAAGAGCCAATGAGATTCCTACAGCCGGACTAATATCTTTAAATCCTCTTCCCTGGCCTCCTTACACAAAGTTCCAAACATTCTATACCAGTTTTGGAACACGGCATCAAACGAATGGCGAAAATCTGTTTCAAGTAGACGACATCACATTTGCTTTCCCCGAGGTTGCTCTGCTACAGGGCCGAAATCTCTACTATGAGGATAATTTCTATTGCAATCGGACGGCCTTTCAACAGGCTGGTCGCAGTTGCCAATACAATAATTGTGAATGTACGAATGTGATTCGGATACCCGCTTATCGGGCAATTGAATTGGTAGTGGTGAATTATATGGATTCCACTTATCCATTCCATACACATGGTTATACGTACCGTTTGGTGGGTCAGGCGGGTTTGGGAAACGTCAACGATTTGCGAAGGGTAAGTCAAGGGGTAATTTTCCTAAATGAATTCTGAAAAATTTATAAGCGAAAAACATGTAGTAGCTATTTATATAGTGTGTTCCGCAGCAGAAGGTGTTACAAAAAAACAAGAGCAACCCTAAAAATAAATGCTTTTACCGTTAGAACAGGAACTGTTTCTGTATCAGCTGATTGTTTCGAAAATAGCATTTTCATTTTTTTTTAAACATCCTGTCTTGAGCGGTTTTGTGTGCTCTTGTTTAACTTCATTTACTTTTGCAGATTCAGGAACTTGATCGCAGAGGCCTTTTGCAGCGTACTCCGAATGATTTTGCTGCCGTTGAAAAGGACAGCATACAAATTCCCGGCTTGGGTTATATAATTTTACGTTTCGTAAGTGATAATCCCGGCTTTTGGATGTATCACTGTCATCTTGAACAGAATGCTTCAAAGGGCATGGTGGCTATTATGAAAGTGGGCGAAAATAATCAAATTAAAAAATTGCCACCCAAGTTGAAGTGCTAGTTGGATTTGATGTGTAAATTAAAGTTTTTAGTTTTAAGCATTTATTTATTTAATATACATATTTAGAATTAAATAAGATACATATTGTTCTGTACCTACTTGTGTTAGCGAACAATTTTGTTGTAAAATAATTAAAATTAAAAAATAGACGAGTGGCAGTCGGTGACTGCCGCGGCAAAGCTATTGCATAGCATTTTTTTTATCAACTTATGGAATTATAATTAATTATTTATTTATCTATTTATTTATTTATTTATTTATTTATTTATTTATTTATTTATTTATTTATTTATTTATTTATTTATTTATTTATTTATTTATTTATTAATTTATTAATTTATTTATTTATTTATTTATTTATTTATTTATTTATTTATTTATTTATTTATTTATTTATTTATTTATTTATTTATTTATTTATTTATTTATTTATTTATTTATTTATTTATTTATTTATTTATTTATTTATTTATTTATTTATTTATTTATTTATTTATTTATTTATTTATTTATTTATTTATTTATTTATTTATTTATTTTTTTATTTATTTATTTATTTATTTATTTATTTATTTATTTATTTATTTATTTATTTATTTATTTATTTTTTTATTTATTTATTTATTTATTTATTTATTTATTTATTTATTTATTTATTTATTTATTTATTTATTTATTTATTAATTTTTTTTTTAACTTGAATTAATAAGTTACACTTTTTGATCGTGGTGACCGATTCGAAAACAAATTTTTTTCTTTTATTGAATAAATGAGAATTTAATATCGTTTAAAATACTTTTATTATCTTACAATACTTGCAGGTTATTCAGGAATTTTTATCATTGGAACTATAGGTTTATGGTAACTGAAATAGGAAACATAAGTTTGAGACTTGATAATTTTTAAATATTTTTTTTTTAAGAGAAGTAACACTCAGGCAATTAGTATGCCTACCAAACCGTAGGTGTGTTACCTTCCCTGTGAAAGGGATAGTGAGAGATGACAGATGGTGAAAGTGAAAGCTTAATTTTTACAACTCTGTTATTGTGCGTTGTGTTAGTTTTTAGATCAGTGTTGCAGCTCCTCTGATGTCAAGTAGGCGCATTAAATGTGTTTTTTAAGCTGTTGTAGCCATTTTATTAATTATTTTACTTCGCCGGCGATTTTGCTACAATACCGACGAAGGAGGGCGGCTGTAATGTGCGCTAGCGTCCACCAGTATCAATTGCTGCCGGTGAACAGTGCTATGCCTTCGTCACTTAAACAGTCCGACGACAACAAATACAATGGCATACTAATGCACATCTGAAAAAATGCTGGATGTTATGACTTGCCTGAAGCTGGGCTCGTTTTGTACGTTTTTATGGGGTAAATAAATTTTTATCAGAAATCTAACTCATTTCATCTTCTTCTACACCCTTTTAGGTACCAGAATCCACTCTTAAGTCCAAACCTGTTTTTTGACACACTAGGTCCCTTTTCTCGGAGAAGGTCACATATATTTTTTTTTTTTTTTTTTTTTTTTTTTTAAAAAGAGAAGTAACACTCAGGCAATTAGTATGCCTACCAACCCGTAGGTGTGTTACCTTCTTTGGGAAAGGGATAGTGAGAGAGGACAGATGGTGAAAGAGAGAGAAAGCTTAATTTTTGCAACTCTGATATTGCGCGCTGTGTTAGTTTTTAGATCAGTGTTGCAGCGCCTTTGATGTCAAGTAGGCGCATTAAATGTGTTTTTAAGCTTTTGTAGCCATTTTATTCATTATTTTACTTCGCCGGCGATTTTGCTACAATACCGACGAAGGAGGGCGCTGTGATGTCCGCTAGCATACACCAGTATCAATTGCTGCCAGAAATGTTCAGTGACCAGTGTGCTATGCCTTCATCACTTAAACACTCCGACAACAACAAACACAATGGCATACTCTAATGCACATCTGAAAAATGCTGGATGTTATGACTTGTCTGAAGCTGGGCTCGAACCCACGTTCTTAGACATTATTTGCTTTGTAGTCAACGCGCTAACTACTTCAGCCAACAGCACCCTTATTATTGTGAACGTTTGAACGGAGCGTCAACCACACTGTAGCGATAAAATATACAACCATACTGAAGTATTTGAAGAAAATGATGCACATGTTAAAAATTGCCAAATCATTTAAACAAATAAAGGAAATGACAACAAACGAACGACAACTTTGCAAATAAAAAACCACAAAAAATTCCTTTTGATAAATATTAAATAAAATATATGAAAGTAAAATAAAAAATTAAATAATGACTTAAATTAACTGCCTGTCGTATAATTACATTTAAACGTAATGGCGTTTGCCTTTAAAAAAAAGTCCAACATTTTTTGCACTTTTTATTGAAAATTTGCAATATTATTAAATTTTTAAATAGTGAGTTTATTAGAAATTATTGTATCATCACTTACGAGGCAAAATTTTTTTCTGAAGAAAACTTTAAATAGCAGTTTTTTGATAAAAAGTAAAAGAAATGTTATTTGTTTTAGAGAAGAAAACGCCATAAACGAATGAAAATTTGTTTTCAATAAAAACAGTTGCTATCAATAATCAATATGTGTCGTACAGATTTCTCGAACAATCTTGCAAATTCTCATCGCTGTTTATAGAAATTTCCCGAACGTTTTATTTCCGTTATTTTGAATTTCATGTTGTTGTATGATTTAGTGCTGCCAATCTTGCATACACGGTTGATTAAACTGTACTTAACGATCGCTGTATTTTCATGTCCGTTAAACTTGAATCTTCTTTTGAATTTTGTAACAATATTTAAAATCACAAACAAACACACCAACCAGCAACTAATTTTTTGTTTAGTTTAAAAACAAAAACTCGCTTTTTTTCATTAAGAGTTTGAAGTGCATTTAATTTATTTTGATAATAATAGGAATATTGAGAAAACCCCATTGCAAATACTATAAGAAAAAGTACATTATTGAGCTTAAAGTCGAAAACGTTAATAATAAATAAGACTAAAGATAAAATGAAGATTATTTTTTCTTTTCAAAGTCAAAGAAACAAACCAGACACATTCGATATTCGCTTATCATCGATTCTTAATTTTTTTTAGAAATGTTGATTTCTACTTAATTTGCATTAAAAAACTTATTTATTTTTATTATCTTTGACAAAGCCAAACAATTTGTTGTATTTTTTCTGAAGTGAACTTAAATGTTCTTCAACACATTTAACAAAAATTAACATAGAAATTGCCGAAGTAGTTTTTTGTTTGTCCACTTCTTTCTTTTCAAAGCCAACGACAATTTGTATGTTGGACGGAATGAACGATTGAATGAATTAATGAATGAACAATAACAAAAGCAAACACAAGTCTTCCAGCAATAAAAATGTTGTTTGACAGTAAATAAGAGAAACATTGTTGCCAGAAGGTGGTAAAAAATGCGCTACGTTAACTTTTAACTACTCTTCTTACAATTTTTTTCTGTTTATTGCTAGGAACACAATTGAGACGAGCAACGAATTTCGCCCAATGCGACGAATATAAAATACATTTGTGTGTATGAAAATACACGCAATCATGGCGTCGGCGATCGGTATAAAACTGGCCAATATATAGGTCTCCTAGGCATATATATTGGTTAGTGTTATTATTTGGAAAGCACAGCTGAATGCTGTCCATATATAGTCCACAGGTTGTGGATAGTGGAAAGTTCCGAAGATATACGGCGCAGCTGCTTAGCAGTCGCGGACAAATCAGCGGCCGAGAGTGGAGGGTCTCAATTGGATATCCGGGTTGCACTGGTTTCCAGTTAAATGATGAGTGCCAAAGAGGCTCTGGGCGACAAGGCGGGTATTTGGCGCCTTCAAATAGCCAATTATCTTATGTGTGTTGGGACACTAAGATGCAGCCCTATCACAAAACTAGGAAAGGTAGGCTAGCAACCCACTTTTTCGAATTTAATCTTGCTACCGAATCGCTAGACATAAATTGCAGAAATAAACCAGATTACTCGTTGACGACCATTGGCTATCGTATATGGACTATGATTGGATTCTGGAATGTGGGAACGCTAAGAGACAACGACAATATGAGCTCCAAATTTCTTCAAGTTGAGCATGAAATGCTACGATATGGAATTTCGATACTGGGCCTTAGTGAATTGCATTGGAATGGCTCCGGCGAATACGACTCTCCCAATGGTGACATCAAATTTCTTTACTCGGGCAAACTTATTGGCAGTAACCATGAATCCGGTGTTGTATTTCCATTGACAACTGCATCATACAGAAGTCTTATGTCATGGAAACCAATATCGGATAGAATTATCATCGCCTGCTTTAAATCTAAAGTTAGAAACTTCACCGTCATTCAATGCTACGCCCCAACTGAGTGCGCTGCCGAAGATGTGAAGGACATTTTCTACGGTCAACTAAACGCAGTATATGACACAATTCCTCGTGGTGACATCATCTGTGTTATGGGCGATCTAAATGCGAAGGTTGGTTCAGATAATGCGGCACTGAAGCATGTAATGGGCACCCACGGCTTGGGTATACGAAAAGGCAATGGGGAACGCTTTGTTAGGCGCCCTATGCTCCAGTGGGAGTTAAAGGAATAAATAAATAAATAAATAAATAAATAAATATATATATATATATATATATATATATATATATATATATATATATATATAGTGATGTCAAACAAAATTTTGCGACCGGGTGCTTGTCAAGTTAATAATTGGTGCTTTTTATGGGAATCTCTCAAATTTTAGTGTTTTAAATATTTTTTTATTCGCACTTTTTCCCAAAATTTATATTTTACTTATTCAGCAAAACATTATGTTGATTCTTATACAACATAAAACAATAAAAACACGGAATTATGTTAGTTATTATTTTTGGTAACAAAATCTTTTGTACTGTCAAATCAGGGCATCTCTCGTCTTGATTCAAGTTTCATCGGTATTTAAACCTTCTCTTGATTTTTTTAATGCTTCTGACGCTATTTTCACAGTTTATTCCATCGCCAGAGTACGAATTGGTAGCTGGGCGAAAATTAGATTGTCACTTTCTTGACACCCAACTACCGCATTTATTTCTCAGTAGTGATATTCCGAAGAATTGGTGGACCGAAAAACTTTTGATTCAAATTTATAACTTCAAAGTAGTAGCTTCTTGCGTCAAAATTGATAGTCGAGACCTCAAACACGCGAGGTTGCTTTCCAGTATGAGGTGAACTTCGTGCTGCTTGTATTCGTCTGGCTGCTGGTTCTCTCACTGTTTTATTTTCATCCAACAACATCGACAGCAGCAAGTTTTCTGGGTGAGCAAAATAGGAGTTACGTTAAATTATGCGATCTATTAGTACACTCAAAATATTCTGTACGTAAAATTAACTGAAATCGTATTTTAAAGTAAATGAAAATTCACTTAAAAACAATAATATGACGTCTAGTGTCTGTCACATTTGGTCTCCTTTGTGAAGAGGTTTTTTCCGTGTTAATCAAAAACGTGTCACAAAATATGAACCGTAATCAAGGTCTTATTGTAGTACATTAATATTATGCCGTTTTCTTTTCAAAAAAAAAAATTAATATTTCATTTAATTTTTATCAAAAAAATCGCTATTCAAAGTTTTTCTAAGACAAAAATTATCCATCGTAAGTGATGATATAATAATTTCTAATAAACTCACTATTTAAAGAAATCATTATATTGCAAATTTTCAATAAAAAGGGCAAAAAATGTTGCACTTTTTCCTAGAAAAGAAATCGCCATTAAATTTAGTAGTTTTTTTTTAATCCAAAGTTATTATTATTTTGGCTAAAGTTCGTACCATTTTTAGTCAGAAAGAATTGGACATGAGACAATATTCCAAAGCAACAAGGGACAATTTTAACACCAATTAATTTCAACTTACACGGCAGAACAGAAACAACGTTGTTTTTCGGGAGCCGCTACACTCCCATCATCAGTGTTCATGTGTGTTTCCATGTATCCGCCACTGTTTAGGTTAAATTTGTTTTGAAGGCTTTTGGAGGCGACAAAATTTTTTCCCCTCCTTTTGTATCAACGCCGGATTGAGGGGGAGCTAAGCTTTCAGAATATTGTCTACGAAGAAGTGTGTATGCGTCACACCAACATATCCACTAGTTTTGCTCAACGCCCCACTGTGCACTGCGACATTCGTTCATACATATACAATATGTACGCAAGTGTTACACATCCAAATAGGAAGTAAGTTGAACAAGTATTAAATAATGTGAATTAAAAAAAAGAACTGTCTATTAAATGTTACTTTTTTAAAATTATTATTCAAACGTCTTAAGTTAAACTGTTAAACTACGAGTGACTGTTTGTCTCTTATTGTTGTTGAAGTTACAACATTTTCTATTGAAGCACAAAGTTAATTCTAACACAGGGTGCCGTCTTATAAAAGAATATAATATGATTTGGGTCATTAAACAAATAAAGATCATATCGCTCCTTTATTGCAAAGTAGTCATATCTCAACTTTTTTTTACCAGCCAAGTGTTTTTATTTAGTTGTTACTAATTTTAGCCAGATTAAACTACATTTAAGTAAAGTTGTTTAGTTATTAAAATTTCATCATTCTGAAACATTTGCACAGAATATTTCATAATTTACAATTATTTCTAAAATCTAATCCCAGCGGAGATTTATAGGCGCGTGTTAATGAATCCGTTATTAAAATGTCAGCCGAGTTTGTTTGAAAAAGACGAAAAAAAAAACAATAATAAAATATTCCATTTATAAATTTAAATTTTATAAAACGCTTCCATTTTTATCTCATAACTAATGATATTTATTTATTTTTTAGGTTGACGTCACAAGGCTGTAATTAGTTGAAAATTGATAAGAAATGAACAATTTTATTAATTATATTCGTTGGTTTGTTTGCTTTTAAGAAACCAAATCTAAACATCGCCACAGTTAGTTATTTTAGTTGTTAATTTTTTTCAAAAAAATACTCTTTTACCAAAGGAACTTTTTTAAAACCTATTTTAAAAATTTCTAATATGAAATGGTAAATTTTTAAAAGCTGCTTCTAAGAAGAGCTTTTTTTTTAAAAAAATCCTTACACAGTATAACACATGATTTTGGGAGTCAATTCTGAGAATTGCACGTGAAAGTAACCATTTCGTTTTGTCAAGTTGCAGAAAAAAAAGTTCAGATGTGAGTGCAGGAAGACATGTTACATCTCATATACTTATACGCTGACAGCTACTCCTCAACATGATCTGATCGACATAGTCACCACTTCTTTTATTAACCAAAAAGTTCACACACACGTTTTTGAATGCAAGCCAAGCTCGTTTTTCTTTTAGATTCAGGAGTTCAATAAACGTGGAGTCTTGGAAAAGTTGTCTGATTTGGGGTCCCACGAATACTTTTTCTTCTATTATTTTAACGTCACTAACATGAGGAAATTTAGTTTTGAAAAATTTAAATCCCCTACCTCCTGTCCAAGGCGAATATATAACAGGTGGTCTTAACAGCTCAGGTGATTATTTTTTTTTTCAAAATTTGCTTATATTTGATTTACTCATATTATACTCGTATGACGTTTGCCTTGCAACTGATTTTGACAAAGAAAGCAGGTGTTTTTCAAAGCGAATTGAGGCGAGTCTACCTGTTATGAATTTGCCTTGGTCCTGCTTTGTCCATTGCGTTCACGAATTGCTTGAGCAAACCGAGTTTGATGTGCAGAGGTGACAAATTAATATGAAATGTGTTAATTTAACGACTAAAATAATTTTTTATACATTCTAAATTGAATTCAGAGCCATAAAACCATCGAAAATAGCGCGGTATGGTACCTCAAAAATTGTGGGTAAACGCTTGTTATATTCGGATTTAGGAGGTTAATTTACATAAGAACCAGTTAAAACGATGTCAAGGCGGGCAGCTACGTCTTATGAATGCGCCCATTGTGTCAACCTCATCCGTCGCACATGTTGTCCAGACCTTAATATCAGGTAAAACTGATTAGTATCTCGCCAATATTTGTTGTTGTTGTTGGGTTGTTTTTTTATTTTTAGTGGTTTAATTTCCCGATTATTGTTATAAAATTGCTTATGACTTTGGTTGACCCTAACATTTGATAACAGGTAAATTTAGAAACAGATCATATGTTTACTGTAGAATTTTGTGATAATTTGTGATAATTTTATTACCAATTTTTGGCTGATCAAAACAAAGCCATTAAACCCTTTCGCAGGTATTATATTAAATTTTTTTAGTTTTACGTAGTCTAAAGTATAAAACATAAACTTTTAGGCAAAAAAGTGAAAATTATATACACCATTGTATACGAGTACTTTGGAGTAATTTCATTAAAATGAAAAAAGTGTTCTACACACGGCTCGTCACGGGTGCAAAAGTATATATAGCGGTAAAGAGGACACTTTCACCTTTCTCCGGGTTGTATACATTTCTTGTTCCCTTTTGTTCCCTAGAAGTTCTATTCCACTAAAGTTTAAATTTGAGAAAAATATAGTAGTTTCATAAATATTCCGTAACGCCCTTAATATTAAACGCTAGAGCTCTGACCACTTACAAAAACTAAAGACTATAATCCTACCAACATTATAAAAAAGACCGCAGGCCATTATCGATGATAGCTTGCGAGTAGTAACCATTTATTTTTTATAAAAAACAAAAGAAAAACACCTTTTTCTGAAATTAAAAAAAACCGTTGAGTTTGACAGCATGCCACGCTCACAATTATCAATAGTTTAACCTAATTTTTTTGGCTACCTTAATCTGGATATATTAGCTGCAAAAGGGCGTAAAAATTTTAAAAATCGGTGACAAAAAAAAAAGACTTTTGGCCAATGAAAAACGATTTTCAGCTACTGTGCGTCGGTACTTTAAGTTATTGAAAAAAACGTTCGAAGGGGAGCCCTTCATTAAAAAAAAAATATTTTTCAAATGTTTTTTTAAGTGTACATTTTTTAACGGATGACTTTTATAAGTTACATCATGGATAGATCAATCAAAGGATATATTTTTTAGAGTTAGATTTTTTTTGAAAAAGTCTTGATTTGAATTTCAAAAATCCCTTAATATTTTGAGTTATAAAATATATAATAACAAGTCATTATTAGTAGGCGTCGTTCAAGAATCCAACGACATTAAAATAAAAAAATATATATTAATTCTTTAATTAATAGATGTACAGGGTGTCCACCGGGAAGGTATACTACTTTGTTTTGCCGCCATTTTGGTAAACAATAATCTTGACAGTTCATATTTGGCAGTCGTAAAGTAGACACGTGGCAAATTTATTATGGAAAAATATTCGATAAACCAACGTGTTTTAATCGTTAAAACATTTTATCAAAATCAATCATAGATTACTGTGAAGATGAGAAAGTTACGCGAAATTTTTGGGAGAAACAACGTGACAACAAAATGCACTATTTATCGTGTAGCGAATGATTTCGAAGAAAGAGGGTCTGTGATAGGTGATAGGCCAAAGCGTGGACCACAAAGTACTGCAAGATCGGCTGAAAACATTACTGCTGCTCAAGAAAGTGTTTAAAACAATCCATCAACCTCAATTCCACGACGTGTTCAGGAGCTTGGTCGTCAAAGAACAACTTTGGCCACAATTTTGCACAATGATTTGCATTTGCTTCCATTTAAGATTCAGTTGACACAAGAGCTTCTTCCATAAGACCATTTACGCCGCCGTACATATGCCAATAGGATTTTAAAGCTTGCCCATGACAACCCCGATTTTCCTGAAAAAATCATAATGAGTGACGAGGCATATTTTCATTTGAATGGAAATGGTTCTGGGCAATGGAAAACCCTCAAATTATTCATCAGTCACATTTGCATCCATGATTAAAAGTGACAGTCTGGCGTGTAATTTGGTCAGGAGGAATCATTGGTCCTTACTTCATTGAAAATATGAATGAAAATTTAACGCCACAACTGCATGCTTTGGGCTTGATTAACATGTGGTATCAACAAGACGGTGCCACATCGCATACAGCCAGGATTACAATGGAATTACTGCGATACCTCTTTCCACAACAAGTTATTTCAAGAAATGGTGATGTTGATTGGTCTCCTCGGTCGCCTGATTTGACTGCTCCGGGCTTCCTTTTGTGGGGATATCTGAAAAGCAAGGTTTATACAAACAAACTAGAAACGCTTGAGCAACTCAAACAAAATATTTGTGATGAAATTAATGAAATACCGCGTGAAATGTAATGAAAAATGTGCTCAAAAGGGATCGCATTTGTGAGGCTAACAGAGGCGGACATTTATCTGATATTGTATTCCAAACATAATTGCCGACATTAAATAAAACATTTCTCAATATAAGATCCATTCTCTTTCATTTAATCAAAAATTATAAACGAACAAAGTAAGTATACCTTCCCGGCGGACACCCTTTATGTATGTATATATGTATGTATGCATGCGTGTGTATGTGTGTATCATTTTAATATAAACGTGTAATATGCAAGTGTGCCTTGAGCAATATCTATTTGATACGGCCGCGGCGTTAAAGTTGTTGTTACTTATTGCAGAACGTACTCGTATGTAGATTAATTGTACAATTCTATAAATAAATAAATAAATATTAAAAGATAATACACAAATATAATAAAATAATTCAACTACTGACGCTGACTGTTTAATTTTTATTTTTTATCAGAATGATGTGTTTTTTTTAGCATCTACTATCTTTTCAAACACATCTCTGTTGAAAGTTTTCTTTTTAAATGACTATCGGATTTATCTTATTATTATTATTTTTTTTATTTTTTTTGTAAGTAATTGTTTAGCAATCTGTAGCACTTAACCGTATTTGGTGTAATAAAATAAAAATATATTTCTTATTTTTTATTTTATTATGTTTTTTATTTTGTGTAAAAAAATCTTCAAAGACTTTTTGTATGTATTGCAAATTAGAAAGAATTTCAGTTACTGGCGGCTGATCGTTGGTTCACGACATGAACTTGTAAAGTGCGGATAAACTGAAAGAACGAATGAAACTTTTCCGAAAAAGTTCGTGTAAAGTTAATGGTGTCGTAATTAATTTTTAAGCGGTTGTTTTGAAGTGGATGTTAAGTTTGAAATTAAAATATTCAAAGATGTCCTGCTAAGATCACTACTGTGTTTTGAAATATGAGCATTTGTGTTTGAATGAAGAGATATTGTTGTTAATTTAAATTTCTTTAATGCGGTTCTTTATTTATAAGATATTAATATAAAACTTTAATGAATCCCTTTTAAAAATACTTTGTCTAAAATCATTTTATTGAACTTGAACTAATGAAATTGATTAAGTTAATGAGAGAGCATTATTGAGTAAACCTCTTTAAATTTGAAGCGAAGATGAAAATCCCATTTTAAAAGGCTTTTATGGTGAAAGATAGTTTTTACGGACCTGCTTCCAGAGACACAACAATAAATTTTTTTTAGAGATGAAGCTTAAAAGTTATGTTTCTAAAAGCACTTTTCAAAAGCAATTTTTAAAGGTACTTTTTTTAAGGCACTTTCAAAAGACTTTTCTAAGAGTTTTTTTTATAAAGGTATATTTACTTAATAAATATTTCTAAGTGACCTTTTTTCAAAGCTTCAATGCAAAACGTTTTTTATAAAAAGATGATTTTCGACACCTATTTTTTTCTTAAAGTTCGCTTTTAAAAATTATATGTTCAATATACATACATACATATATATTTTTTATATGGAATAATTAATCATCAGAAAGATTTATTTTAAAGAACAAACTCAAACCGTGAAGCCATTTCGGCTTGTCTGCAGAAACACCCTAAGTATAGGCAGGAATCGAATCTGCGATCCCCAAGACTAATAGTTTAGTGCGCTATCTGCGGGTATCCCCGCACAAAAGAATCGGTATTTTTGAAAAAAAAAAATTTAAAAGCATGTTTTGCAGACATCCTTTTTTTAAATTTACCTTTTTACAGTTCTTTTTAATTTTTTTTTACTAGAAGGTGCTTTTTTAGAAAAGTATTATTTTCAAAATGTCCTTTTTTAAAAAAGGCATTTTCTTCAAAATGCAATTCTCTTAAAAGTAGTTATTAAAAAGAATTTCTGATTGTGAAAAATAGTTCTTTAAAAGGTACTTTTCGAGGAAATACCAAAAAAGCTGCTTTTTTCTATGGAAGGTACTTTTATAAAGGTACTTTTATGGAAAGTACTTTAATGGAGGTTAATTTTAAACAATGTACTTTTCCAGAAGGTACTTTTATAAAAGGTGACATTTTGATGGGTTCTTTTATAGAAGGTACTTTGAAAGAGGGTACTTTTAAAAATGTACTTTTATAGATTGTACTTATATAGATGGTAATTTTATAGTATGGACTCTTTTGAGAAGGTACTTTTACAGAAGGTATTTTTATAAAAGGTAATATTATGATAGGTACTTTTATGGAAGGAAATTTTAAAAAGGTTCTTCTGCAAAGGTATTTTTATAAAGGTACTTTTACAAAGTTAATTATATAAAGGTACTTTTATGGAGGCACTTTTATGAAGTTACTTTTATAGATGGTTATTTTATTTTTATAGAAAATACTTTTATAGAAGGTGCCATTGACATAGGTACTTTTATAAAGGTACTTTTATAGATGGTAATTTTATTTTTATAGAAGTTACTTTTATGGAAGTTACTTTTACATATTGTACTTTTATAAAATATGCCATTGTGATAGGTACTTTTAAAGAAGGTACTTTAATAGAAAGTACAGATAAAAAGGTACCTATTGACCAGGTAATTGCAATTTAAAAGCCATTTTTTAATACTGTATTTTTTTTCTTAAAAGTATTTTTTTAATGCCGTTTTCTTTTCTAAAAAAATGTTACACTTTTTAAACTTTTCATAAAAAAATTGCTATTTAAAGTTTTTTTTAAGACAAAAATTTTGCTTCGTAAGTGGTTATACTATCATTTCTAATAAACTCACTATTTTAAAAATCATTATATTGCAAATTTTCAATAGAAAGGGCAAAAAATTTCGCACTTTTTTTTAAAAAAGAAAACGCCATATGTTTATTTTTCGTAAGGACACTTTTTGAAAAGGTCCTTTTTTTAAAATGCTTTATTTTGGAAATGCATATTTTTAATTTATTTTTTTAAGGTAATTTCTTTGAAAAATACGACTTTCAAATTGTATCATTTTAATTTACTTTTTTTAAGGAACTTTATAAAAACTGCTACATGTTTTATAAAGATCCTTGTTAAAAACGTACTTTTTTAAAGGAACTTTCTTGAACAGTTTTCAAGAGCTAGATTTTCTCAAGGTTATTTTTTTAAAATAAACTTCTATCAAAAGGTACTACATATTTTCAAAAGCAATCTTTTAAAGGGCTCGTTTCTCAAAAGGTACTATTTTTAAAATCCTTCTTTGTAAATCTGTTTCATACAAGGCAATATTTTTTATACGTATTCTTTTTTATTTTAATTAAATTTCTTAAGAGAAACTTTTTCAAGATAATTATTTCAAATTTTACTATTTAAATAAAACTTAAAAAAAGTATTTTTTAAAGGTACTTTTTTTTTTTAAATGGTCTTTATTTACAAATGTGTTTTCTTAGAAGGACCTTTGCTTAAAGGAACTTTCATTATAAATGGTACTTCTCTTGTTAATTTACTTTTCTAATCAGAAAATTTAAAGGTATTTTTTTAAATACTTTTTT
Source organism: Gymnocheta viridis (assembly GCA_956483585.1). Lineage (NCBI taxonomy): Eukaryota > Metazoa > Arthropoda > Insecta > Diptera > Tachinidae > Gymnocheta > Gymnocheta viridis. The sequence continues at coordinate 15,117,771 of OY101442.1, forward strand.
AAGAGGTTTCTTTATTTAATAGGTATTTTTTCAATAGGTGCCTTGTAAAAAAGTGTATAAAGGGTAGTTCTCTTGAAAGTTAATTTTCTTAAGTAATAAATTTTTAAAAGGATTTTTTTTTTGAAAAATACTTTTTTTCTGTAAAAGTACTTTATTTTTTAGGTACTTTTTAAAAAGGATATAAAGTATATAAAGTAATACTTTTCTTAAGAATTATTTTTCTTATGTAATAATTTTTAAAAGTATTTTTTTACATACTTTTTTTAAAGGTACTTTGTTTTAAAGATACTTTTGGAAAATGTATTCTAGAAAAAAATACTTTTTCAAAAAGTATTTTTGAGGTACTTTTTAAAACGCTACAGGTTTTAAAGGTACTTTTTTTAAAAGATAATTTTCTTAAAAGTTAATTTCCTTAAAAGAAACTATTTTAAAACATACTTTTTCAAATGTTGCTTTTTAAAATTAAATTATTTAAAAATACATTTCTAAAAAATTCCTTTTTTTAAATTTTTTTTTTAAAATTTATTTTTTAAGAAGACTCGTTGATACAATAGTCCATAATGATAGTCATCACCAGAGTACACATAGAAATTTTCTATGAAAATACTGGTTAAAGTATACTTTGCTTATGACTCTGAATATGGCCCAATATCTGTTTTTTAAAAGTATGTTCTTAAAATATAATACATTATCAAGTTCTTCTTAAAATGCGATTTTCAGCAAAAGATCCTTTGCTTAACTTTTTTCATGTGAATTTTTTCAAAGGCACCTTTTATTGAAAGATACTTCTGCTAAAAAATAATTTACTTAAAAGGTGATCAGTAAAAGGTACTCTTTGAATTTGTAAAATAATACCGTTTTAAATGGCATCCTTTTTAAAAAGTCCTTTTTTAAAGGTGCCGCCTTAGAAGTTTTCTTTTAATATGTAATTTTTTTCTACATTTTAAGTGTCTTTTTTTCAAGGGAACCATTTATGAAAAGTATTTTAATTTTAAGTACAATTTTCTTTAAGAGGTTCCTTTTAGAAAAATCTAATTTTTGAAAAAGCTTTGTTTTAAAGAATCAGAAATGTATTAAAATGAAACAAGAAATGGTTGCAATTCTAAGAAAAATTATTAAGCTTCAATTAACTTGTACTTTTATTAATGAACTGAACTCAAATCATGTATACAAGTGAAAGTGAGATTTTAATAAATGTCTGTATTGTGTCTAATTTTCAATTAAATTAATTCAAGTGAAATTCAATTTGGTTGAGTTGAATGACTGACAGTTTGCAAAAAAGTGCTTAAAGAAAAAAGTTAAATAAAAGAAACTATAACAGGTATTGATAAAAAAAAGAAAAACATAACGAAAAATTAAAGCGAATTTCTTCAAAATTGTTTCAAATACAAACACGATTTAAATGTGAAAAACGAAATTAATATAAAGGAGGTGAAAAAATTATATCAGCAAGGACTACGTAGTCCTTTACAGGAAAAAACTAATTTAGAAGAATTTTAAACAGCAACAACAACAACGACTATGAGCAGTACAACAACTGCAGCCAATACATTAAGTAACGCCATTCCTGTAGAGAAACTAGTTACCACCACCATGGCAAACCTACAGGAAGCTATAAAAACCTTAATTACAACCACAACAACAGCAGCAACAAAAGCTGGTGCGTTAACATCAGCCACTACCACCACAACAGCAGCAGCTTCAACTACAACATCAGCATCGACACCTTCGCTTACGATTTCCACCTCGACATCTCCTCATCCTCATGGTAGTGATGATGGTGAAAACCTTCTTAATGTCGCAGATTTGAGCACATCCTTGCAGCATTTTGGCATCGTGGACTACATCATATTCATTTTGATGTTAGTCGTTTGTGCCGTAATCGGTTTCTATTTTGGTTTCATCGAAAAGAAGACAAAGAAAAACCGCAATGAGCAACGTCGCGGCTCAGAGGCATTAGATTATTTGGTGGGTGGTCGTAAGATGAAAGTGTTTCCAGTATCCTTGTCGTTGGTGGCCAGGTAAGGAAGTCTTTGTTGCTCAAACTATTTAGTTTTTCCTTAAATATTTTTTTTAAAGAAGAAAACTATTTCTTTGCCGAATTGCTGCAGGATTTTGGTATTGATTTTATTTTGCGCAAAAAAGTTTATATTACTGTTTGAGGATACGAGTTTAACTATTTTGAGTTTTCTATTAAAAGTCTGACTAAAAAGTTTATACGCATTTTAGTTTAATCAATCAATTACTTGAGCTTTGGCATGTGCTACATTTTCAAAAAGAAAAATCAAGCCATCCGTGCTTAATTCAAGGCAAAGCGATGCCAAAAGTGCGGCAAGTACGAATTTTCTCAGACCAGGTACAGGTGCGGACTTGAAAAAAATACTAGTTCAAGAATGGCACATAATGGACGAGTTTGAATACACGATAGAGGTAAATTATTGAAAGGCCACCACTAAGCGCATCGGCAGCCTCTATCTTTAGCCTCTATCTTGAAAATTTTTATAAATAAATATTGGGCATAAAAGTTATGTCCCTGCCTTAGATATATCAGGAGGATATTGTGAAAAAATCGGGTCATCTGAAATATACAAAAATGAGTTAGTCTGTGAGGAAGATGCAAATAATATGGTTGATATTTTGAATACTCTTAACTTGAATTAAAATATATTAAAGCCTTTTGACCACAAAAATTTGATATCATATGTATACCCTTGAAAGTTTTTATATTAAGGGCCGTTAACAATAAAAAAGTTAACTTGAAGTTAACACTAAACTCAAAACTTTAACTTTGGGTTAGTGAAAATTCATTAACACGAAGCTCTGTTAACATTTAACTTTTAAATAAAATTAACTGAAATACTTTCTGAGTTTAAATTTTTAACTTGAAAAAAATATGACATTTGAAAATTAATTATTTTTTGTTTATTTTAAAAATATTTTTTATAAATTCTTAAAAAAAATTGTGATTTAAGCTTTACCATCTGAAAAATGCACATATTTGTGCAGAAATCGTGCTCAGATGTCCTTAGATGATGGTGTTATTTTCTTTTTTTGCATTTCCAAAAAATAAATTCCTGGTGTGATTCACAATAGTTGATAACTGTAAGTTAACTAAATTTTTTTATAGTTAATGAACATTTTTAACTTACAATTAAAATTTAAGTTTAGACAAACTAAAAGTTAGTAAACTTTAAAATTAAATAAACATAACTGAACTTTGTGTTAATGTCCCTAAATAAAATTAATTTTGTATGTAAATATATATGCATAACTAAAATATCAAATAGAATTAAAGAAATTTAATATCAGCCAGTAACTTATACAAATGATAAAAATTTGTTAAAAATGTACAGATGTCTGAAATGTAAATTTTTTTTTAAAACTATTTTAATAAAAAGCAATGCTAGAAAAACTAGCACTTTTTTTGAACCGAGGAACATTTTAGCACTTTGTTTTTGGCAATCTAGGACATAACCCTGGCACATACGTTGATGCTGCACTTTTGACACCGAACGTGAACAGTTTGAGCACGTATGGTGTGATTTTTTCTCTGAGTGTACGTGTATTGAAGAGTCACTGTTTCTGGTAACATTTTGATTCTTGATATAATTAAATTTTTATTCTTGTAAATTGCATGATTTTTTTAAATTAAATTTAGATTTTTTGATAAAATTTCCATTGATTGTTGATTTTTTGCTTTGTTTTTTTTTTTTTTTGAAATTTCGATATTTTATTCTGACTCTTCTATATTTGATGATGTATAGATTTGTTGCTGGAATCTCAATTTCGATTTTTTTAAATTGAAATTTATATTTTTTCCAAATTCTAAATTTTTTTTTGGTGATATTTCGGTTGCCAGCAAATGATATCGAAAGTTGTTCCAAAGGCATAGAATTTTCATTGTTAATCAAGAAAAAGTACTGAAGTTAATATTCTAAAAATGTTGTTTGTCAGCAACATTTAATACCAAGAAGCTTTCAGTTGTATATCGTTCAGGTCTTTGGACCACTTCTGTCTCATGAAGACTACGTGTTGAATTGATGTTTTACTGGAACGGGAACTTCTTGCAGTTCACTTAATTTCTGATTTTACTAAGGATTGTTTGCCGGGATTTTTGTGAAATTTTCGATCACTATAGTTGTCGTAAGCATTTCACAAGCGGTTTTTTTCTCTGATTGCAGGCTTTAACATAAATTCGCGTTTATGAATTTTAACTTTTTTCTTGGGGAAAAAAATCCTTTTTTAACTTTTAAGCAGAATGTTGTCCAGTGTTATCGTTGATGGCGTAAATAAAAAAATTTTTATTTCGCCTCAAGCTGAAATAAACTCATTCGCTATTAAACTTTTCACGAGATTTATTGTGTGGGCTTTTGTTTGTTAAATATTTTCGTATATAAGTTAATTTATTTTGCTTCATATTAGGCAGGATGTTTTATTGGTCTAGTTTTTCTTTTCTTTTCTTTTGCCCATTTATCTGCTTAGCCCACCCTCATAAAAACTTCATGGTCAGGGTCAAGTTTATTTATGTTATTTTTATTGCAAGAAAAAAAACAGAAAAAAATACATAAACCACTTAACAAAACAACATAAGTCAACGCCTTAACACCATGCTGGAGCAAATAAATATATAAAAAGAAACTTTTTCTCTTTTTTTTGTGGTGTGTTAAAGGTTGTTCATATTTTACGATCAAAATCAAATAAATAAAAACAGAAGTTTTGTTAAATAAATGCAAATTGTTGCTAATATTTATTGAATGAAAGAGAATGCAAAAGTTTGCCAAACACTTTAAGAAATAAATAAAAAAAAATAAAGAGCAATAACCTGAAAGTTAAAAAGTGTAAGAAAAAAAATGCTAATTCGAGTTATACCAGGAATCAAGAACTAATTGGGAGGAAGCGCAAGGTTCTCCTCCAACATCCAAGTGGTGTTTAAAGCAAATAAATTCATGAATTTAAATCGGTTTTAAAAATAATAAAATGGCAACATTTGGGAAGTGATTTTAAGGACGATGTGAAGGGCTTAAGAGTAAGTCATCTTATATAGATGATGTTGAAAGATATAACTCAATAATGGGCGTGGCACATACCATAAAAATGAAATATCAATTATGATATCAGCTAAAGATGCCGCATCCGGAAATTCCAATACCGAAAATCCAGGCATTTTGCCGGCATAAATTAATATTTTTTTTAAGAAAATCCTTCAATTTGTGCTATAATCACTGATGCCAAGTGTACGGAATTTTCCTTTTTTTAAGGAATTTATTGGCGTAGGAAAAATGGGACAGATTTTTGAATTTCGAAAAATGAAGGGGATTTTTAATTTCTTTTGTTTTATTATTTTAAATAAGTTATTATCTACGAAAGTGATCCTATAAAATGAAAAACAAAGTTTCAAATTTGAAATTTGTAAATACATAAATTTTTTAAACAGAAATTTGTAACGATATGACGAATAATTCTGCATTCTTAACTCAAAAATTGTGTTTTTTAATGCCTTGTTTCCACGGTACGTGCTTTGCTCTCTATTCATGCTTCAATCCCTAAACATGAGCGAAGCAACTTCCCTCGTCATACAAAATTTTTAGAGCGAAGCAACTAGATTCAATATTAGTCTACTAGCGAAGCACGAAAAATTTTATAGCCTATTTCTGATTTAAGAAAGAACACCTTCATTCGCATTCTTTGAGAAAGAAAATTAATTTCAAATTCTCTACATTATTTGAAAACGAAAAGTGACTCGAAAGACAACTCGAATGAAAACGTAAATGTTTTCTCATAAAATCCGATTTCTGTGCTACGAATGTGTCGTGAACATTGAGAATGAAATGTAAAAAATTTTTGAGTTTAATAAAAATAAAGATCATTTAAAAATTAGTAGTGAAGGTCATTCGCAATAGTTTTATTACAAAATAATCGTGAAAACAAAGTATTTGCGTACACCTTTGTTTCGCTTCTTGTGGCATATTTTAAAAAGTTGGTATTGGATGAGAAATTCCCGGAGTTTAGGAATAATATTAAAGTATTTAATGATTTTATAGGCCGTTCATTAATTCGATTCTTAAGACTTTTGATTAAATCCGTAGGAAAGCAATTGCTATTTTTTTTGCAAAACTCTTTAATTTGATTAACAACTTAAAAAGTTATGAGATAGATGTAAAATATTTTTTGCATAAAATTATTATTCGTTAATAAAATTATTTGAATGTTCGATTATTCGACAAAAATCATCCGAATAATTCTTTATTCTAAATTGAAAAATGTTCGAACGAAAATGAAAAAATTCTTTGAATTATTCGAATAATTTTTATTCGAACGACAATCCTATTCATTAGTCAACAGAAATTTGCAGTCAATAATTTCCCACGAATTATGCTGACGTTTACAAATATTTTTGTATTAAAATATAAAATTGATTAAAAATAAAAATATTAATTTATTTATTATTCACTTCTGCACTGACAAAGTAAAGAATTTTAAATTTCAATACAGTGATGTGCAAGATTAGACATACACTATTTATGACAATGTTGCAATAGCAATAAAGGAGCGATACGCGCATGCATTTCATTGGTTTGAAAGTTTTCGTGAATATGAACCCGCATAAAATGAAAAACTTTTTTAACTTATGTGCTGTTCATAGAATCCAAGCAATCGAATTGAGTGAAGAATTTGTGTGAAACCCACTCAGTTATACGAGTGGTTTCCATACATATTTTCTACTCAAGTCAATTGCTTGGATTCTATGAAAAGCACATTAGAATTTTTATCAAAATCGATCATAAAAATTTGAAATTTTTATTTTTCATATATTATAATGTTACTAGTGTATCCAGTGGTCGACTAAATCGACCGCATTCTTGAAATTAAAAAAATGAACATTTACATAAATAAACACGATAAAATACAAAAAACAAAAAACATTCTAAATAAACAACTTAGAACTCTGTCTCATTTCTATGCAAAAGCAAACTGGACAAACGCACACATACACACTTTGTTTATTTTTCACGTTGAAGTTGATACATGCATGTGTAATAAGTATGCATGTGTTAGTAGCAATTTTAAACGCTTATAGCTCCCCTAAATATCGAACCGATTTAAATAAAATTAAGATTGTGCACATCTATGTAAAAGTCCGTTTAATAGCATATAAATCTTTCCAAAATCGGTCCAGTATTACGGCCGTAAAAGGGATCTTTAAAAACGTGTTTGCCTAATAATAATATACATAGTTAGATATTAAGATATTATCACTTTTGTGTGGCATTTTATGCCATGTCTCTCCAATTTAAAAGGAAACAATAAAATTTCAAAAATTCTCTACATTTTCCTTAAACTGAAAAATGTCTCTATTCTTGCCTGCACTGGAAAATTTTCAATGAATTCCCTACAAAAAGCAGGAATGTCCTTTCTTACTTTTGGCATCACTGAATATGTATGTGTGTGTCGAAGTGTCGAAGTCGAAGTCGAGCGTGTGTGGTGCACTTTTAGATATTTGCTATATTTTTAGAAATTCCATTCTAAAAACTTCCTTTGGTTTTGGTCCTTAATACTTTCTGTCTTTTATATGTCCTTCTTTCATATTAAATTTTCAGATGTTCCTCAAACGAAATTTTATTTGTTCTTTTTCATTTATTTCTTGTTCTAACATTTATTTTTATTTCTATTGTTCAAATGTATTCTTGAGAAATGTCGAAAACAAATTTAAAGGTTTTTAAAGAGGGAACGTTATAACAACCAAACAAAAAAACAAACAAACAAAAAATTTTTAGAAAAATTCTATTCACGTGTTTGAAATGTTAATTATTGGTTTGCCTATTTTCCTGTTTTAGCTTCTTTTATTTCACTTTAATATCTGTGTTGGTCAGTGGCGGATTTTTTCCTATTATGAATAAAAATTGCCTCATTTTACTTTTTAGTCCGTTTTCATAAACCGTGTAAAAGGGAGAAAAGAATAAAACAAAAAGCAAAAAATTAGTTATTCTAAATATATTTAAGTTTGGGTTTTCCTTAAAAAAATTTACCCAACAAAACAGAAGGGAGTTTGAATTAATTGGAGAATTTTTTTTCGAAAAAACCTTTCCTCATGAAACAAATTCCTTGCGAATATTTATAATTGGGCTGAATTATATCTAGTTATGAATTTTTTGAATTGTGTCCTTTTTTATTCATATTATTACTATTAAATATGTCAATATTGTCCTCTCTCTATACTAATGAATTGTGAATTATTGATGGTGAATTATCTCTCGTAAAAAACTTATCGAAATTATACTAACGAATCTCGTGGTCAAAATAAGGATATGTTGTTTTTGACACGCACGCCACTTATATTGCAATTTTTCGAATTTTTTGTATGGAAATTTACATACAAATTAAAAAAAAATTTAATTTATTATGTAATGACTTCTACATTAAATGTGAATAAAAATTTTATTACCTCTACGATTGTAGAACAAACAAAAATTTTTATAATTTTTAATTTAAAAGCCAGTGTGCAAATATATTTTTTGCCGTCAAATCTAGCAATTTTGAAACAGTGGAAAAAATTATTTTAGATATATGTATGTATGTGCAGTGATGCCAAGAGTAGGGAGTTTTCCCTTTTTGTAGGGAATTTATCGGAAAATTTAAAGCGAAGCGAAAAGAGGACAGATTTTTCATTTTGAGGAAAATGTGGAGAATTCTTAATACTTTGCCTTTTTCCATTTTATTACGCAAAACACCACACAAAAGTGTAAATATTATACATATAAAAATTTAAATTTAAAATTTTGTTAATTTTTGTTATTTCATGCAGACAGAAAACATCTTTCGGTAAATAATAACTGGAGACAACGAAAGGCAAAGGAATGTCAGATTTTCCTGGGAATAGATTTTGTATGAAAAAACAAAACAGATTTGATTTTTGTTATGTTTAATATATAAATTAAGACTTTTTAAAATTATATATTAAGCTATTTTAATTATTCAAATGCGCTCTTCGACTCAAAAAAAAAACCCTTGGTTCATTTTATCTTTCCGGGATCGCATTTTCAACGTGGTCACATTTTATTAAGCATTCAGAATTAAGATTTGATTAATCTTGTGAGAACTACGCATCCTTATTTTAAAATTAAATTTTGTACCTGGCGATTTTAATGTAAAAAATTTTAAAAATGCAAATAAAATGTTCGTTTTTGTTAAAATCAATGAATTTTTTAAGTAGGGAAAAATGTGGGGAACTTTCTTTGTGTGTGAAGGCAAAAAATGCGATTTTTTCGGGACATGTAAGGATTTTGTTAAATTTCTGTTAGCATCACTGTGTATATGTATCAACAAAATAAAAAGTTAGGTACACAGGCTTTTTGAGAATATTATTTAATTTTTTTATTACATCTGTGGTCAGAATCGATAACCATCTACGAGTATGTAAGTCGACTTACTAATTAAAAAGTAAATTCAACAATTGAATTACTTAACATATATAATTTAATAGAAATTTCAGATTCGTTTAAATCAAAACTTGGACAAATTAATTTTCGAATTTGAATTGCACTTACATTATTTTTCCTTTAAAATTTGGCACCCTTTAAATTATGCCGCCCTAGGCCCCGGACTCACGGGCCTAGGCATAAATCCGGCACTGGTGTTGGTCCTTAAACTTTGTATTATTTTCTTCCTTTATGCAGGCAGTTATCATTGGCAAAGCTGCGCAAAATGAACTGTTGCCAAATCTATCTAGTATCTAGTGTAGTTATCTAATGACGGTTAGGAAAATATGATTACAACATGTGAAGCTAAACTAAATATAAAAATAAAACTACATATTTCGTTGTTTTTTCTTTTTTCTTTTTTGTTCTTTGGAAATTATTTTAAATACTATTTCTTTCTAACACTCGTACGTGACAAATTTTTTAAAACTTTTATGGTTAATCAAATAATTATTAATATGATCTATTAAAAAATATCTTAAAAATATACATTCACGTGGATAAAAAACGTTTTGCCATCAAAGTGTGCTGTCGATTGTTATCAAAAATATTCAAATTAAAATGCATTTGTATAAAATCGATTTAGTATTTAGCAAAAAACTTTTAATGGCAAACTCTTATGTCTGAAAGCAAAATCTTTTTATATTGTTTTTAATTTTAATAATTTTTTTTTGTATTTAAGGCGATTTTTGATAATTAGCTTGAAGTTCTTAATTGATTTCTATTCCTAAGTACCTTATATTAGGAATAAAAATTCTATTTTGTACTCGGTTTAACGAAGAAATGTAAAACAAAAAGATGAACAAAACGAAAATGACGAAGAGCTTGATGAGACTGAAATTCCACAGTCGAAAAGATCTAATTAAGCATTTCGAAATTGTTAGTAGGACAAATTTAATGATTTTGGAAGTTTTTGGAGCTTCAAGAAGAAGTCATTAAAAAAAGATATCAATTTCAATAAGCAGACTGTGTTTATCCTATTTTTTTTAATTATTTGTGTATTACGGTGTTTTTATGAATTTTTCCTTTCCTTATAAATATTTCTACTGAAATATTTATTTTAATTTACAATAATTTTAATAAAATATTAAACAAATGCAATACATATTTATAGTTATGAATAAAATAGAGCAAGCTATTAATTTTTCCTGAATATAACGAACAATTCGCTTTAACGAACATGCGTGACAACAATTAGGTTTTAGTCAATTAGTCATTTATAGAATGAAATTATAAATATGTATACAATAAATCATGCATGCTGTTTATATTGAATTTTAGTTCTATACACTTAAGGCATATTAATTATATGGTACACACACTTTGTCAGCTGATAAGTAATCGATCTTATCCTGAATTTTCAAACTTTGTTCACAATTGAAAAAATTGATTGTCAGACAATTTTTATTGTGTGAAAAGATAGAATAAATGAAAAGATGTAAAAATTATTAAATTATCGCTTAGTTTAGCACATTCTTAAGAAACTTTTCAGACACAGTGAGTCAAAAATAAAATAAAATAGTAAAAATAAAAACAATAAAATAAAATTAACAATAATTAAATATTTTTTTTTAGAAAATAACAGTGTAAAGCTTAGTCTAGACGATATGTTGAATCAGCATATTTATGGTGAAAAATTTGTTACCAGTGCCAACATATCGTGTAGATACAAAATTTTTTCAACATACGTATGTTGAGCCACATATGCATGGGCATTTGTTAACGATACCAACAAACGTATGTTCACGATTATACCATATCGTGTAGACACCATATTTTTATTTTTTAACAAATTTCCAACGTATGCTAACAGATATGTTATTTGTTAAAAAGCATATGCAAGCTTTTTGGAGCCCTGCCTAGACCCTGGGTGTTTCTGCAGACAAGCCAAAATGGCTTTGCGGTTTGTGTTTCTTCTTTCTAAAAAAAAAATAATATTTCTTTGTTCTTGCTATTTAATATGTTTACTTATAAAAATTTTGTTTAAAAAGCAAAGTGTTCTCAACTTTTGCTCTGATAGACGATTTCGCAAATCCGTTTGAACCAGTGAACCTGCAGTGGAAAATAGTCTCTCATAGGCCACAGAACTCATTTGAAAACTTTAGTATTTCTGCGAAATATTCCTTAAGTTTGGTTAGGACATGTCATTGCACCAGTATACAAGGAGATCTGCGTCTCTAAAAATATTAGGAGATCGGTGGAATATGTAGCGGAAGTATCCTGTGATAAACCTTGATTTGTTAATCATTTCAAAACAGCTAAAAATTAAAAGAAACAATTTCATTATTCTGTTTTGATTTGATATTCGGGTTTTAATATCCCTATGGGAAATGTTGTACCCATTGTCCTGAACATACCTGTCCTATGACTGGTGAAAATGTGAATGGTACAAAAAGGTCCTGAGTCGTGACTGGTGAATAGGGGACGTTTCACAAAACTAGAACAAAAGTGACTACAAAATTCCCTCACGCAAACAAATTTTGCGTATTTTTTTCTATTTTCTTTTATTATTTATGGTGATTAATGTAATCTACATTAATTAATAATAATGCATTTGTTGATTTAGACCAAACAAATTTTTAGAAAATTATATTAATCTAAACCGAAGTTATACCCACTGAAAAGCTAATAGGATACATCTAGGGTACATTCTGCTCTGGGATAGTTCTATTACCGATTTTTAAAAAACTATAACAGGTACTAAGGATACTACCACAGGACAAGTACGTAAAGGTCAGGTCTAGAACCTGTCACCGAATATCTTAATTATGCCAATTGACCCCCTCCAATGACAACGCCATGCAACAGTTACCGGTACTTCTCATATAAACTTCCGGAACTCGAACCGGTTGTTAATCCCTATTAACCAGTCACGTGACGTATCCTGTGACAGGTTCTTTTCCCTCTAGGGATGTTATTTCTCTTAGTCGGTTTGTTTCTGTAACAAAACGACACAACTCCATCGAGTTTGGATTTTTAGATGTTTTTTTTTTTAACTTGCCTTAATTTTTTTTTTCGATGAAATTTATTTCACTCTGCCACACGTTTAAGTTTTTCTGTCAAGGGTTTCACAATTACTGCTTATCAAAATTCATTTAAATTGATAACATGCATGCAATTTTAAAACAAATTTTATTTTTCTAGATGTCATCGGCAAGAAAACAGCTTCACTTGGTTGCTCTATACATCACACAACATGATTACACTTATTAATTTGTTTTACAAACATATTTGATTATTTGAATTTAATTTGTAGTTTTGAATGGCGACAGAATATTTGTAAAAAACAAACCAAAAAATGTTTTCTTGACAGTGAATTGAAACACTCGATGAAAGGAGAATTTTAAAAGCAAGTTCGTATCAAGTTTTAAAAGTATGAGTGTATTAGTAAAAAAGTGTGAATATATTGAAACGTGATAGACAAAACTTGATCGTGTAACCCCTAAGTAACCGACTTAAAAAAAGAAGCACAACTTTCCTTTGTATTTTTTCCCGTTTGTCCCTGCAAATTCTACCATTTATAAAACGATTTGGGAAATTTTCGAAAGGGCTTACTTTCGCATTGGTCGCTTTGTTTTAATTTTTTTTATTTAAAATTAAATGTCCTTTCGTCTGTTGGTTTGTCTGTCCATTCCTCTGCTTTAAAGTTTGAAGTCCCGTTAGTTAAATTTTTTTTACTTCAAATTTCAAATGTCCTTCTGTCTGTTTGTATGTCCTTTCCTCTACTTTGAAGTTGTTGGTTTTTTTGTCAGAATCACTTTAACTTATCTGCTCAGTATCCACTTAAATACCTTAAAAATGAACTTCAAAAATAGTAATTGACTGCTTGTAAGTGAGAATTTATATTGAAAACATAAACAATTTTTCGTATTTTATTATTATTTTCAATATTAATTCTCAATCACAATTTTGCTTTCATTTTACAAAAACAGACAGTAAATTAATCGTATTTAATTTTAAACTTTATTTTGTTCTTTTTCCAGTTTTGTTTCGGGCATCTCGCTGTTGGGAACCTCCACAGAAATTTATGTTTACGGCACTCAATATGCTTTCATCTTAATAACGCTGGGCTTGTCCGGTGTCATTTCGTGGTACATATTTTTGCCGGTCTTTTGCAATTTGCAATTGACATCGACGTATGAGGTGAGTCATGATATTTTAAACTGATCAATGTCAAAATTTTTTTATTAATTTGCTTGCCATTTACACTGATGAATACCCTACACCATGAGAGAGACAAATGGTATTGAAGTGTTGAGAAATTTAAAAAAAATAAAAAATTTTGTAAAACAATTAATGAATAATTATATTATTTGAAGAAAACTTAATTTAATATCAACTAATCTTTTAGGCAATTTATGGATGTTTTTATAAAACGAAAAGAAAATTGTGAGTGAGAATTTATATTAAAAACAAAAAAAATTTTCGTATTTTATTGTTGTTTTCAATATTAATTCTCACTCACAATTTTGTTTTCATTTTACAAAAACCGGCAGTTAATTTATGAAGTCCACAAGAATTTTGCTTGAAATCGGTTGTCACTTCACTGGCACTCAGTAAGGTCTTTGAAAGAACAAAGTGTTAAGTAATAAACTAAAGTAGACCCAAGGGCTACGTTACTGTCCCCAAGTAATCTATGTTGTTATCACTTAAAAATAAATATATACAATTTATTTGATTTAGATAAACTCAAACTAAATACTCTCTGTTGTTGTGGGGTATTTAAAATTCGCATATAATCGTCATACATTTCTATTTTATATGTAATTGGCTTCAGAAATAATTAGTTTGCATATATTGCTTTTTAGTTCTTTTTTTTTTGCATATTACATATATTTTGCATATTGCATATATTTTTATTATTATATATTTTTTCTTACTATTTTATTATTATTTTTTATTTTGCACTATAATTAAATACTTGCAATTGAATGATTTTTGTTTTTACACTCATTTATTATTATTATTTTTTTCAATATTCTTTATGTCTTTTATATGAAACTTCTAATTGAAAATATTTGTGTTTTATCTGCAAAAGTCTGATTTACTGCCAGGTCTACGATGTCACACGTATTCAATCTTTCGTATAATTTACATTTAAAACAAAAACAAATTCTAAAATGTTTTTCTTGTTTTAAATGTAATTGTACGAAAGAACGTATACGTGTGACATCGTGGGCCTGGCAGTTAATTATACTTCGCCTTTTGGCAGAACTATATTGATTGTAATTTGAAAATGGACTTTGAATTTGTCGCACTTACATTATTCTCATCATCATCGTCATCATCGTCATCATCATCATCATCTTCATCATCAATCACTATGATCTGTAATCGTCATTTGTGTCTTAATAAATGTCACAATTTCCAGCAGCATTTTCAATATGAATTTTTTCTAGCATCACCTTCAAGCCGGCACCGATTCAGCTCAAGATTTTGAAGAGGGAATTTTTAATTGGAATAGAGGAATTTTTAAAAATTTTCAAAATTTTGCAAGGGAATCCGCGCCTGGCTTTAAGTGATGTGAAGTGTAGGGATTTAAAAGCTTCGAAACATTTTTGAATTCTTTCTACTTGATATATTTGTATTCATAATAGAAACATTACTTATAAAACTTAAACCATTTTTATATTTTAAATTGGCAATCTTGCAAGATAGATTGATTTGAAATATTCTAATTTTGATAAAATTATTTGAAAAGAAAAATCGTATTTTAATTTAATAAAACTTTTCTCTGTCACATTCGACTTCATTTGCCAAATCTCTGTTAAGAATGGAAAAATCCAATGAAGTGGTGCCACCCAGCGTTGCCTTTGTAACACTAAATTATCACTTTTGATCCTTTTTATGACCCTTTTTTAATTTATCTCTTTGTATCATTTGAACATAATTTATTCCACTTTTTTACTTATTTTCAAAATGAGTAAAAGTTCCAAAAATAAAAAACAGCAAAACGTATAAAGATAACGTAAAACATCTAACGCAGAAAAGATTTGAGATAGGAAATTTGAAAAATAGATTCGATGAAAATATATACGTAAAGCTAAGTTTAGACGATATGTTGAATCAGCATATGTATGCTAACATTCATATGCTTGAAAAAAAAAAAAATAACAAATGCCTCTATCAGCATGTTAAATATGTTTGGCGTCTACATGATATGTTGAAAGTAGCAAATATTTTGATGTCAGCATATGAAAGCAAATGAAATGTCAACATAAGAGTTAGCAAACGATTTTTGTGTTTAAACGATATGTTGAATTTTATGTGGTGCTACATATGCTGAGCCGTATAAACATTTGTTTGTGATATTACTGAGTTTGATAACAATTTTTAATATTATTCAACTTATGTACTTATACGTATAATTTTTACCATAAAATTTATTAATATAAATAAAAAATAAAAATAAACATAAATGATGTCGTCGACGGAAATACCACTAGATATTGCAATAAACACATTCACGACGGCAGGCTACATGGGTACATGGCTACTAATTTCTCTGGATTTTTAAAAAATTTGCAAATTTTTGCGAAATTTCGCTTTTTTTTCAATCTGGGTGACTTATTCTATTTTTTATTGTTTCATCGACTTTTAAATGATATATAACATTTGAATTTTCCCAATGATTGGGCTTTGCCATGAGGCGCATATGCATACGAATTTGGCATATGCTGAAAAGTTTGCATACGGCAATCAAAAAATAATATATCTGTCAGCATACGCGCGGAAATTTGTGAAGCACTAATAATATGCTGTTTACACGATATGCTGAAATTACAAACATACGTTTGTTGGTATTGTTAACAAAGTTTTAGCAAATGCTGTTAAACATACGTATGCTGGAAAAATTTTGCGTTTACACGATATTCAAGCACAAATTGTTCAGCATAAATATGCTGACTCAACATATCGTCTAAACTTAGCTTAATATGTATTCAAATTTATATGAATGCGTTACATACATATGTACATACGAGTATATCGTCATATGATTTCAAAAAAGCCCAAAGTTACAAAAAAATACAAAATCGACTTCTTGATTTATTACGATGCGCCATATCGAAATGCATGTGCCTGGAAAATTTTGCATTTTACGATTTTACTAATTCTTTAATAAGCAACAAGCTTACACTGAAATTTTTTTAAATGTGGGTTTACTTTTTATATTAGAGAGTTTCTTGCTTGTCCTGTAAATTTCTTTCAATGTAACTTAGGGCTTTTATGAATTCATATGACGATATGTATATTTACTTCGCCTCATTGTAGAGCTTCCGCTTAATTTTTTGAAAACTATTACCGATTAAAAATAAACTTACAAACAAACTTAAAATTAGAAATTTGTGAGTCCATGCTTTCCTCTCTAGGGTGATCGACTTGGGTTTTCAAGCGGTTTTTAAAACCGGATTTTCTACAATACGGTTATTGATTTTTTCAAAATGTTAATTTTTCCAATGTCGAATAGTCCGGGTTTTTTACAATTAAAATACCAGCTCGGCCGAATACTTTTCAGTTTGTATATTTTTCAAATAAAATTAGTTTTTACTATATTAAAACTGAGGCGAATGTTTTCTGTTGATTAACCAAGATTTTTTTTTTCAATGTAATAGTACTTTTGTGTTTTTTGACTATGGCGAAATAATGAGGTGGTAGCAGGGGCAATTCGCTTTGTTGCGTGCAATGGATATCAAACAGCATATTTGAAAATCTTTATTTAGTTTTGTTAACATTTTGCTTCATGTTTTATATAGAGTTAGACATCGCATTGCAGACCAAAAACGAATAAATAAATGTCGCCCAAAAAGGTTTGAATACTTTAATAATATGTCTCAGAACTGGAAAATTTATCTTTCATAAATGAAACAAATGAATTCGCCGAGAAACTACGTAACTACAATTTTATTTAATTCAAAGGAGAAGCTGAATACGTTATAAAGTCAAAAATAATAGAGAATTCCTGCAATTTTTTTTATAATATAGACTTACACAGTGCAACACGAAAAAATAACAACTACGTGATTAAAGACCAAAAAAGAAGAACGTGGGGCCACGGTGTCATTTTTCATAATACTGATCATTTTCTCAAGCTCATTTCTTGCAAATCGTTCTGAGGCAAAGTTGTAGATCTTGTCATAAAGAACAAAAATTGTGAACATATAAAATTCAAAAATCTTCATCTTCAAGATGAAAATCGCAAAAAATTTAAAACAAAATTCGATTTTTTACCTTTTTTCCACTGTTCAGGTCCGTTAAAAATTCAAGGAAACAATCAACTACAAAAATATACCTAAAATCTCAATAAACAACTTTTTACGGTATTACGGCCGTAAAAGGGATGTTTGCATATTAAAAATATATATAATACTCGTATATTCTTTTATTCAGGCTCTATTATATTTGTCGATTCCTTCAATATTTCGAACACTTTCGGTGCTCTTCCTTCTTAAAAAAAATCAAAGTACACAAATTTTAAGGTCGCAGAAAGTAATTAAAATATCGTCGTCCCGAAGTTATTTTTACGTATTTTCAAAAAATTTTTCTTTGGGAAATCGAGTCTAAAGATTGAATATTATTCCATGATCCGAATTTTCATTACTTTAAGAGCACAAGTTTAGGATCTTAAAACCGGTGCACACACTTCAGGTTTGACTCGTCAAGCAGGAGAACAGGTCTTATCTCATTTTTTTTTAATTTTGTGTTATACGTGAAGTTAACTTCGGGTGGACGATACGTTTTTCATTATTTAATAGACTTGATCATGAATTAAGAAAACAAGATTGCGCACGCAGTTGTACAAAAAAAAATTTATACTGCGCATCTACGTCATCATAGAATACAAATGAGTATTTGTTGTAAAAAATTTTAAGAGATTTTTGTCGCAAAACTGGAAACAACTAAATACGAGTAACTTCTAAACGGGTACGTCGATTAGAACAAAATTTTAATTGGACAGAAAAGAGATGCAGTCGAGTAGAATTGGAAGAAGAGCTTCCAAAGTCTTAAGGGCCAAATAAACCACACAAACGGTTTGACAAACAAGTGCAAATTTTACGTTTGTACAAACCTTTTGCATTGTTTATGGGGGTGTTTGCTCGTTTGCACAAAAGTTTAAGGCATGTTTGGACGAAAATCAAAAATTTTATATTTTTGGCAAACATATTGAATGTTTGTGTATTCGTGTATGTGTTTATACAAATTCTGTTTGTATCGTGTATTTGTAAACGGAAAGTGTGTGTTTGTCAAACCATTTGTGTGGTTCACTAAAAATATTCTGTACGTAAAATGAACTGAAATTGTAATTTAAAACAAATGAAAGCTCACTTAAAAACCGGTTTACTCATTTTTCATTTAAATTGAACCAAAAGTTCATTAAATTTTTAATGTTAAAAAATTAATTGACTTAAGCCCGTAAAAATAAAAGATTTTTCCTTTGTTTGTGTAGGAGAGGAAATCTCAAACAAATCAAATAAAGCAAGCAAAGAAAAAAACAGCAATTGAAAACAACGGACAATATTTAATGTCCTTAGTTTTTTGAATGAATGATTAGGGATTGAAGTATGAATAGAGAGCCAAGCACACACTGTGGAAACAAGGCATTACTGTCTGGCCCACGATCTCGAGCGAGATCGTTCTTATGTGAAATTACATTTAAAACAAAAACCATTTCTAAAATTTTGTTTTTGTTTTACATGTACACTCAAAATATTCTGTACGTAAAATTAACTGAAATTGTAATTTAAAACAAATGAAAGTTCACTTAAAAACCGGTCTACTCATTTTTCATTTAAATTGAACCAAAAGTTCATTTAATTTTTAATGTTAAAAAATTAATTGACTTAAGACCGTAAAAATATAAGATTTTTCCTTTGTTTCTGTAGGAGAGGAAATCTCAAACAAATCAAATAAAGCAAGCAAAAAAAAAAACAGCACTTGAAAACAACTGTCAATATTGAATGTAACCGAAAATCCGTATTAATATGTCCTTAGTTTTTTGAATGAATGTTAGAATCAGTTAAATATAAAATAGCTTACAATTTAAAATTTTTATTCTTTTAAAAATGACTGAACGGATTACTTCTTGAATAACGTACACTCCGTTACTGTAATAATATTGTGAGTGTCTATTTGGCCCTTTACATTTCGGCTTGCTTTCCATACACAAATAAACATTTGCTTACAACGCATATTCTATGTCTACGTCAGAACACAAAAATAAACAAAATAGCAGACCTGCACAATGCATAATCTTGTTTTCTTGATTCATGATAATAGATTACTGAGAAATCCTAGAAAAAAATCCATTATTTTATAATTTTCAAAAACCTTTTTTTATTAACAAACAAATTTCCAAGTTTCCTAAGAACTTTCTATGATTTTTTTAAAATCTTAAAATTGTTCGCTTTAAATCAAACGCTTTCTAAATGATCATGGCCTTTAACGTTTTACAATAGCACATTGTGGTTGCTTGTCAATAACACGAGCACAAATTATAAAAGTCGCATACTAAAACAAAAATATTATTGTAACTAATTAAAACATTTACACATTTTTTTGGTGAATAATTTTAACGAGAAAAACAAGTAAAATAACGCTGGTTTCGGCTAAAGTGCAATTTCCTTTAGAAACTTTAAAATTCAAGTTGTTCTTGTTGTTGTTGTTTCAAAAAGGGAAAGAAAAAGAGATAAAAACAAAAAAACAAAAAAATTATTTGTTTAAAAAAATATTTGTAACGAATAATATTTTGCAGTATTTAGAATTGCGTTTCGGTAAAACAATACGTTTATTGGGCTCCATACTATTCTCGATTGGCACGGTGAGTATAAACAATCTGAAAATCCTTTCGAAAAAGTTTTCTTTTATTGCTCTTTTCTCTTAACTTTTCATATTTCTTTACATACAAAACTGTTGCAATACAACTAAACTTCAACATCCGGTGGAATGTGTGTGAAACGTAACGGAAACAAACACTGTTCACTGCTGCTTGTTACATTTTGTTTTGTTGATGGCGTTATGAAAACATATGCGTGTGCATGTGCATGTGTGTGCGTGTGTATGCCCTTACATCCTTCCAGATTATTTGGTTGCCCATAGTGATATATGTGCCAGCATTGGCGTTTAATCAAGGTAATATTTAAAAAAAAGAGCTTTCGTTTGTGAATTGATTTTCTCTTCTTTCACATCATTGCTTTATTAATTCTTTTTATTTCTTCTTTAATTGCAAACTTCTTATTGTTTTTTTTTGTGTTTTTTCTTCTTTTCTTATTTGTAGTTACCGGGATCAATATACACATTGTAACGCCAGTGGTTTGTCTTGTGTGCATTTTCTATACATGTGTGGTGAGTTGAAAACTTATTGAAATCTTTCAAATACAATCACAACGATTTTAAAAAGAAAAAAATAAAAAAACAAAATTCTTAATGAAAATGTTATTAGAATTATAGTTTTTAAAGTTGAGAGAGTTTGTGATATTAAAACGTTTTAATTTTCTGCAACAAAATTAAACGGGAACAGTTTAAAATTGCAATGAAGGATATCAAACAAATTAAAGAAAAGAGGTAAATTTAGAATTTCGGAAAATTATTTTAAAGAAACTTGCGTTTTCTAATACGAGCGTAAACTAATTCCGTTTTCTTTTCTGTAAGAAAATGTAACATTTCTTTTGCTATTTATAAAAAAAATTACTGTTCAAAGTTTGCCTTACATCGTAAGTGATAATACAATAATTTCTAATAAACTCACTATTTCAAAAAATCATTGTATTGCAAATTTTGAATAAAACGGGGAAAAAATGTTGCACTTTTTTTAGAAAAGTGAACGCCATAATGGATGCACTTCATTCTATTTTTACGCGATAAATATGTTTCTTAAAAGTTCGCGCGTAAAATGTAAACTGACAGGAATGGTTTCACGAACATATTAAATATCGGGTAGAATAGGATAAATATGTGTAATTAAAAATCCTGTTGCTTCATACACTTATTTTATTTAAAAAAAAAGAATAGAAACAATAGTTCATTTAGAAAAAGAAATCACAAAAAAAATTAAAAACATATAAAAATTAATTTTCAATCTGTATCAACCATTTTCTGATAACCGCATTCGTTTACGGGAAACATCAGCTTCATCGCCGGAAATACTTCATACTCATTTGGCGGTGAAGGTTCAGAGATTTTAGTCACAAATTTCATTATCAAATCGTTGACTTTCCGATTTGATAAGACTGTTTCATATCACGTTGAAATTTTGTGGTTGTTTTCTCATTACGATCATGTTTGCGAAAATTATCACCCAAATTGGTTGCCATTATGAGTCCTTTTTTAATATGGCATTCAGAGCAGACCAAAATCTAGTAGTTCCGAGATTTCAAGCAAAATCTTATTGATTTTGACTAGATTCCCATATTCTAGATTCATCGCTAGATTTTGACAAAATTACCTCAAAATCTCGTAGTACTTTGTGATGCAACTATGGTTTTCCTTAAATTGTACTGATAAATACTACGCTGTTCAATAAGAAAATCTTTGAAGGGTGTGCTCGCTGGCTGTTTTGCATTTGAATGATCATATTTTGTATGGAGTTTGATATTTGAAAATGAAAATTCCAATCAACTATTTTTGTTATGTATAAGAAATCTTGAAGAATGTCACCAATAATCCGGATTAAACAATATAGATTTTGACAGAGATTTCAATTAAAATCTACTTGATTTCGTGCAGGTGTAAATGCACTATGACTGTGGATGCAGTGCGGGTAGGAACCTTTCCGTCATCACCACTAATTTCTTTGTTATGGGGTGTCTCATGCACAAAAGCAATGATTTCATCATCCTTGCCTTGTTTAACAATTTTTTTTTGATATTTTTAACGCAATCTTGCCAAACTTTTCCCCAATATGCGTTTAACGTAGATATTTTTAAATTCTGATAACGCTAATCCAGCATGTATGATACAGTCCATAATAGAAATTTTCTTCCACGCATTTTACACAGAAAGAAATATTTGTAATATTGTCCTTACTGTGAATTCACTGCAATTATTCAAATGTTGTGTAAAGTTGCACTCACCGTAATGCAGATGTCAAACGGTCAAACCGCTTGACTTCGGGCTTCTTCCCGAGGTTTTTTATGAAGCTTAAGGCAAAGCCAACGAGAACTGAAGAGCTGCATTTCGTGAGAATATTTTACTTGCCTTTCAACTCGCCATCAGTTCAGATCAAATCCGCAACAATCGTGTAAATAAATAAGCAAGCAAATTAATTATTGCAGAAAAGTTAAACTTTTCTTAATGTAATATTAAACCTACAATTTCATACATATTATACGGGTATATAAAAATAAAGAATTATTGAGCTTTTTAAATTTATTAATCGAGATTGCCTCGATATCTTTTCTCAAAGATTTTCAAAAAGCTTATGTTTGTTGAGGGTTTTTAGCCAGTCTATATACATGCATTTCATTGGTGCTAAAGCCAAATCATCAGTAGACCTTAAACCATATTTTTGAAAAGTTTTAAGATTTTGAAAATGTTTGAAAAAAGATAATATTTAATATTTATACGTAATTGTTGAAATACAAAATATTTATTTTAATCGCACCTGCTCTGGATGGCGCTTTAAAGTGTCGTACACTTTAAATTTCAGCACACCTTCATTACTTAAAAAAACAAACTTTAAACCTTTCTAAAATAAAATTTTTTAAGCCAGTGTTAATCTTTCGGTTAAAGCTCGCCAAAGCTTTAGGGAGCGTTGCCAGTTTTAGACCAGTGGCTGATGCTGATCTTGGAACACGGAAATAGGATATTAGATTTTTTCTGAGTATTAAAAAAATAAATTTTTTGGAGAAAAATTTTAAAAGTATTTTTTTTAAGACCGTTTTTAAATACGGGTTCGTGCAAAGCAAAAAAAAAACGGTTAACCGATTTTTAGTTATAAACGAAGCTTCTTCTACTTAATTTGCCTATTCCGTTTGGCATATTATCGTTTGAGGTACCTGGGGGCAAATCACGGCATTCGATATCGAGCGAAATTTCCATATAAATTCAAAAAATGTTGTATGGGATTTTACTCGATATCGAATGCCGTGATTTGCCCCCTGGATTAAAGATAGAAAGCTGCAGGAAGTTTTTTTTATAAAAAATTTAAAAATTATTTTCTATCAAAAAAGCCGGCATCAATAAACCGTTCTGTCGAATTATTTCAAAATGTAAATTATGCGAAACCGGTTCTTTCTTTTAAGAGCAAATATTTTTGGTTTCATATAAAATTCCTCTCTCCAGCTTGAGCTGGATCCGTACCTGCTCAGAGGAGAAACTGAACAATATTTTCTTATTTTTCGACTTTTTTTTAAATAATTATAAATGAAAAAATATTTTATTTTCTGAAGAAGCCAATCAATGATATTGGCAAAATACGTTTTTTTATATAAAAAATTAAAACTGACTTAAGGCTTGAATAATCATTTATAATTATTAAAAAAAGGAGACCCCAAACTTCGACCAAACTCTGACTACAAGCAAAATGCTTAATATGCAAAACAAATGAAATAAAGCTCATGGAAAAAAGCTTCAAAATATTTCATATTAATTTAGGACAAACAGATGCGGTTGACATAAGTTGCGATGTGATGTGATTTGGTACTATGCGGCTCTTAGATTATGGTCACCGCAAACATGTTTTTTCTTTTCAGTTTCATTAAGAATCAAATAATTTGTTTAAATGTGGGTTATTTGAATGGAAGTTTGTGTTTTGGCAGTTATTTCTTGTGGTTGCAATTTGAGTTAAATTTCATTTTTTTAAGTATTTTATACAACTTTTGTTTACTTTAGTTTTTATAAATTATAAAATATTTAAAATGTCTCTACAGGGTGGCCTGAAAGCTGTCGTATGGACCGATGTCATTCAGACGGTGATAATGATCGGTTCGATTATATTTGTCATCATCAAGGGCACCATTGATGTTGGTGGCCTTGGTGTGGTGTGGCAACGCAATTATGAAAGTGGACGCATTGAATTGCCAGAGTAGGTTTTGCAATTATGACATCGAAATCTATGAAATAATTGTTTTGAATTAATTAATATTTTACTTTTACTTTTACAGAATGACTTGGGATCCTACTGCCCGTACCTCCATATTGTCCATGCTGATTGGCACTTCCATATGGTTTACTCAAATGAATTGTGGCAATCAGGTGATAGTGCAACGTTATTTGTCTTTGCCCTCCATCAAGGAGGCCAAGTATGCCTGCATTTGGTATACTTTGGGAGTGATTCTAGTGCATGTGTTTACCTTCTATAATGGTCTCTTGTTGTTTGCCAAATATCATGATTGTGATCCTTTGAGCACGCAAGTGAGTGAGAGTGGAAATGAAATATTTGTTTTAGTAATTAATTTCATTGGAATTATGTTTGCAATGCAGCTGGCCAAGGCTAAGGATCAATTGGTGCCTCTGTTGGTTATGGAAACTTTTGACTTTTTACCCGGCATGCCTGGCCTATTTGTAGCTGGAGTATTTAGTGCAGCTCTTAGTTCTCTTTCCACTGGTCTTAATTCTTTGGCTGCGGTATTTCTGGAGGATTATATTAAACCTAATTGCAAGAATCCTTTAAGTGAGAGACTTACAGCTGCCATAATGAGATTGATTGTGGTCGTATTGGGCATATTAAGTGTGGCTTTAGTATTTGTGGTGGAATATTTGGGTCATGCTGTCTTGCAATTGTCGGGAACAATGGTTTCGACAACAGGTGGTCCTCTCTTAAGTTTGTTTTTAATGGGCTTACTGATGCCCTGGATCAATAGCAGGGTAAATGGGCGGAACACATGCAAGACATTTTAAATGAATATTTTTCTTTTTGTTTTTTTTTCTTTCTTTTATTTAAAAGTGTGCTATTTCTGGTTGTGTGGTATCCTTTGCTGCCATGGCCTGGATCTGTGTCAGAGGTCAAATTGCTTTGGCTACTAAAGAGTTAATTTATGCCGAAAAGCCCGTCTCCACAGTGGGCTGTACTTATGACTTTGTACCCTTAGTTTCTTCAGCTAATCAAACGTTTAGTTCAACGGGGGGAGTTGGGTAAGAAGCCGTTCTTTTTCATAAAAAGTTTTAATTTTAAATATATTTTTATAATTTTTAATTTTTTGTTTGTTTGAAGTGATAAATCATTGGCCCAATATTTCTATATGATGTCTTTTACTTATTACTGTGGAGTCGGTGCTTCTATTTCTATAATATTTGCCAATTTGGCCACTTTCGTTTTTGGCCGCAATGATGTCTCCACCATGAATCGTAAACTATTTGCACCCTGTATTCGTCGTTTTGTGAAGTCCAATGAATATGATTCTGTTGGAAAACAAGAAAAACCCATAATTATATTTGATTTGAACAGTGACTTAACAAAGTCTTCCATAGAATTGAGTTCTTAAGAAGAGCGAAGGGGGGCCTGCCTGCCAATTTGTTATTTTAGATTTTTTTTGTGTGTGTTTTATTTATATTTAAAGATTAACCCGCTTTTTGTCCCCGTAATAATAATAAATGTGATATTTGTATTTATAATTAATATAAAGCAAAGTTTTCACTGAACATTTAATCAAGACCTTGAGGGACTCAATTCGTCTGGTTGTGGGATTGTCAAGCTCAAGGCGAATTAGTTTTAGTGGCAGCAGCTCAAGGCAAATTGATAGCAAGTAGACTCACCTGAATTCGTTTTGAACAATACTTGCTTTCTTTATCAAAATCAACGTCAAACACTATATAGAAATCGAACACAAACAAATTTTGACAAACAAAACTGATAAAAATGTAAGGAAATGCCAGGAGCAAAAAATAATCAGCTGAGCTGTAGAGACCATCTGCTATGAATTCGCCTTGCAGCAGCTCTGCCAATTTGTAAAATTAATTTAACTGGGGGGATGGATGCATGTTATGTTTGGTCCTCCATTAAATTACTTGTAATTAAATAAATACACAAGTAATTGGTAAAATTAATTGTAATTGAAATTGAAATTGCAGTCAACGTAGTACTAATTAAAATTAATTTTAATTGTAATTGCAATATACATATGTAACCAATTTGAATTAAAAGTAAATTTAAATTTAATTAAAATAATATCCTGCCAAACATACACATCAGTTTTCTTTAGTTTGTAATCGTATAAGTTCCTTTCATAAGTTTTTGAAACTATTGCCTTGAAAGTAATCATTACCATTTGGCTTACAATTACAATTACTTTTCATCAACTATATGTACATAAATAATTAGAATTGTAATTTCAAGTAATTGTAATTGCATTTTGCAATTACATGTACGAGTAATTGTAAGCGCTACACGTAATTAATTACAAAGTATAATTTCCCCAACTCTGGTCGCCAGTGGCAGGCAGTACGTTTGATTGGAAAAAAATCCAAATTGTTAAATAAAAATCTTGAAAGCACATTTACTAAAAAAAAAAATATTTTAAAAATAGCACGCCAATCGTTAGTTTAGTTGTAAAAATAAATTTCTAACACAATTGCTCTTATATTTTATTTTTAAGTATTTTGAATTGCGTTTTGGAAAATCTATACGATATTTCTGTTCCATACTATTCATAGTGGGAGTGGTAAGTACAAGAATACCAACAAAAATAATAATAAAAATTCTATAATAATAATTGATTTTCGTTTGTTAAAGTTTTTATATCTGCCGGTAGCAATTTATGTGCCCGCCTTGACCTTCAGCCAAGTCAGCGGCATGGGTGTGTACACCATAACTCCGATAGTGTGCATAGTGTGTACCTTCTATACATGCGTGGTAAGTATAAAAATTAAAATATAGAAAATTGCAATAAATACACATACATACATGCATATATACATACGTACGTGTTAATTTAAAGGGCGGCCTCAAAGCTGTAATTTGGACCGATGCCGTTCAAAGTTTTGTTATGTATGGCACCGTTTTGACCATTTGCATTAAAGGAACTTATGATTTGGGCGGCTTGTCTGAAGTCTTGGACAGAAATTTAGCTGGTGGCCGTCTTAATTATCCCGAGTAAAGAAGTTTGCTATTTTCGATTAAAGGATTTCTAAAATAAATCTTTAACATTTTTAGCTTAACCTGGGATCCCACTGTACGTTTGTCGCTATCCGCCATGTTGGTGGGCAGCGTTTTACATAAAATTCAATCGAATGATGTCAATCAAATGTCCATACAACGTTTCATGTCTTTACCGGATTCGGGTAAAGTTAAGCAGTGTTTGATTCTATTTACGATTCTGCTTATTATTTTGTTATTTTGTTGCTGTTACATGGGCTTGTTGACCTATGCCACCTATTATGACTGCGATCCTCTCAGCACAAAGGTAATAATAATTCTTATTGGAAACTGTTCATATACTACTTAAAGGCTTTTAGGCGGGTTAGCGGGTTGATGAACACACGTTACTCTTACACGTGACATTAATAATTTAATAATCTACAATGTTTTTAAATCTACAAAAACGGCATTGCATAACAGTATGAAAAGCCTCTAAAAAAAACAAATTTAATAATTTTATTAGGGTGTCCAGAGTTTGATGTAAATGCTGTAAACGATTTTTTAATTCATTGGTGTTTTTCATGGAAATTTAATTGAATATAAAATTTTGTTTTTTAATTTTATAATCATAATTTTCGCCAAAATCAATGTTTTCCATACGAGAGCAGTTTGATGGCTGCGCGACTTTTCATATTTTCCAAAGTACTAACTTTAAATCCAATACTGATCCTGTTAAATTTGATCCATTACACAGTACAACACATGATTTTGGCACTCAATTCTGAGAAATTCACGTGAAAGTAGCCGCAAAAATAAGAACTTCTGCATCATTCGTTTTGTCAAGGTGGCTGCTTCTTGGTGGAAAAAATTATTTATTACTATTTATTTATTATTTCGTCACGGAATCATCAAGATGCCCTCGTATTTAGAAATATATTTATTGTTTTTAGTGGTTTTTTTAATCCAAAGCGATTATTATTTTGGCTAAAATTCGTAACATTTTTTGTCAGAAAGAATTGGACATGAGACAATATTCCAAAGGAACAAGGGCAAATTTTTAACACTAATTAATTTTATTGTTTTATTAAAAGCAAATTGAAATTGATTATTGATTTTTTTCTATTGTTCATAGCATGTCCAAGCAATCGAGAACAATATGTATGAAAACCACTCAGTTATTCGGGGGGTTCCATACATATTTTTTTCTACTCAAGTCGATTGATTGCTTGGATTTTATGAACAGCACATAGAATTAAAAAAACTTTTATTAAACTCTATAGAAGTTTTCTAATCCTTCGAGAACTATTTCCACAATCAAGATCGTCTACGCATGTTGAGAATATTCGAAAGATCACTCAGTTGTTTGAGTGATAGCCAGACGATCACCTGTTTTGAGAAAATGGCACTAAAATATAATAATACGTTGCTCCATTTTGAAATACCTTTCGAATTAATTAAAATTTTCTTTATAGATGATTTTGTATAAAAAAATTACTAAATTAATTTATATTTTATAATTAATGGGTAAACTCAGATTTGAACTCAACCCGAAAATTGCTGTCAATATAAACCTTAACCCGTTCAAGAATTACGTATAAATATTAATTTTTTTAAATATTTTTCGAATTTATTGTTTTTTTTGGAAGTGCGTGGTTTCCACAATCTAAACAGTCGACTTGTTTGGCAGATTTAAATGAAAAGCAGATTTGTGTGATTTCTGCAAAAATTTCTCATCCGGCCTCTAAAGTTTCGAGTTCAAGGCGTTGCTTTCCAAATTGGAAATTCGTGCGTGCTTGGGGATTAAAATTCCCTTCTGGGATCTGGGAATTTCTCGGCGAAATTTTTTTTGGTTAAAGAATTTTTATTCGATATTTTCAATCCGGTTTGCAAAAGTTGGACCGGTGTGTTGCCAATATTTCATAATTTCAATTAAATTAAAACTTCAGAGATATTTCAGACAAATTAACTGTCTGGCCTGCGATGTCGAACGATATCGTTCTTATGTGAAATTACATATAAAACAAAAACAAAATTTTAGAAATTGTTTTTGTTTTAAATGTAATTTCACAGAAGGACGATCTCGCTCGAGATCGTGGGCCAGACAGTAA
Source organism: Gymnocheta viridis (assembly GCA_956483585.1). Classification (NCBI taxonomy): domain Eukaryota; kingdom Metazoa; phylum Arthropoda; class Insecta; order Diptera; family Tachinidae; genus Gymnocheta; species Gymnocheta viridis. The sequence continues at coordinate 15,147,365 of OY101442.1, forward strand.
TGCCTTGTTTCCACAGTGTGTGCTTGGCTCTCTATTCATGCTTCAATTCCTAATCATGAGCGAAGCAACTTGCTTCGCCACACAAAATTTTAAGAGCGAATATGAATCCACTTGCGAAGCACGAAAAATTCTTGTTTTCTCTAATTTTTATCACAAGTTTATCAGAACTATCTGTCAAAACCAAATATTATCAAAACAAAATTATCAATTAAAAAAAATTAGTTAAAAAAGTTAGTTTTTTAACATAAATAAGCTAAAAAAAAGCAATGGACACAACGAAAAATTTAGCAAAGCGGTTGTATCCAGAATACCTTAAAATTTTCACGGACCACAGAAATAATCCAGAAAATTGATGCAAGTATGTGAGTAATATAAACACCAAGATTCATAAACATGATTGAGAAAGCGAAGCAGGTGATTCGACTCGTAGTGGAAACAAGCTATAAAATTGAACAATTCGATGCCGGAAATATGAAATTTTTTTCGTAGTAATTTTTTATTTTAAACGTTATGGGATTTTAGGAGATTACAAATCGAAATGTAACGTTAAAGTTTGGCCTCCCGAGCCGTCTGTTTGGATTGTGGAAACAGCAGAATATTTAATTTTTTTTTACTAATTCAAGTCTTTCTCACTCATTATTTAGTTGGCCCAAGCTGATGATCAACTTCCCACCATTTTGATTATGCGGATATTGGGTTCAATACCCGGTTTACCCGGACTTTTTGTGGCAGGTGTCTTTAGTGCTGCGTTGAGTTCATTGTCTACATCTTTAAATTCTATGGCCTGTGTAATATCCGAGGATCTAGTGAAACCGTTTGTCAATTTAAGCGAAAAACAAAATTTCTATCTGCTAAGATCCATTGTGACCTTTTTCGGTTTGACTTGTATTCCCATGTCTTTTCTGGTGGCGAAAATGGGCACTGTTTTGCAGTTGGCCACAATGACGGGAGCTGTAACGATGGGACCGATTTTAGGTTTCTATACCGCTGGCATATGTATGCCTTGGATTAAAGAGAAGGTGCAATTGTGAAATATGTGCAAATGAATTATTGAGTAATCTTAAGTATTTAAAGAGTTGTTTACTGGGTGGCATTGTTTCGTTCTTAACTATGAGTTGGATCTGTGTCAATGCTCAATTGGGTCAAATGTCTGGTGAAATTCGACATCCCAAGTTGCCGATATCGGTGGAGGGTTGCACATATGGCTATGACAATGCTACCTACTGGGAGCGTCATAATTACACGTACGACTTCTTTTTGCTTGTACTAAATGCAAATATCCTTTTAATTCTTTTTATTTTTTAGGCCTTCTGAACGCAATATCTATCACTTGTCCTTCATGTGGTACACAGGAATGGGTGGCATTATTGGTTGTGTGGTGGCAAATTTTGCTTCTTTAATATTCGGCTGCACCAAAGCCGAAGATGTCAATCTTGATCTTATTTCGCCTGTAATAAGAAAATACTATCCACAAGTAGTCCAGGAGACAATTATCACCACTGATATCAAGGAACTCGAAGAGAAAGAACCGCTCTACAGATTTGATTTGGCAAAAGACAAAGTCATTAGAAAGCAATCTTTAGATGAAGTAGAATAATAAAATGTTTCATGTTATTGAAAATCCTAAAAGAAAATATGTTTTAATTATGTATGTTGTTTTTCTGAAAATGGCATTTGAAAAGATCAAAAAGAATAGTTAAAACTTTCATTGACAGGGATCTGGCTAATTAACGCTTTCGATATGGAGCTCGTTAGACCGAAAATTCATCTTTTGGGATTATGGCATTCGATATCGTACAAAAATACATAAAATTTGATGTGATGACTTTCGATAGCGAGTCATCGATCGAGTGTTATCTTTGCAAACATTGGTCGCGTTCATAAGACGAAGCTGTTGAGCTCAACTGTCACGTTTTAGAAACCGCATGATGAATAATACAGCGTGACAAAAAAAAATACCTGGGAAGTGATATTATTTTTCTTGTAGGTGCTGTCGAGTAGATCAAGAATCTGTATTTGAAATTTCCGGGACACCCCCAAAATCTGGAGTTACGGGTAAAAAACCGGTTTTTCGTACCTCTATGCAGTTATAGGTCTGTAACTTAGTTGAATATTAACCGATTTAAAATTTTAAAAACATGTTACTAATTTAACCCCAAAGGCATTTTCCGTTAAATTTTTTCGCTATTTTTCATATTAGGACATGTTTTTTTGCAGTATTTTGTAAGAGAACCCTATTCCTTATACACATAGTATGAAAGTTTATTTTGCAAGGAAAAAAATGCTATTTTGGTTTTTAAAATCCATTAAAAACTAATTGATTTATTAAACTTTTTATAAAAACAAAATATTTGCAAAAATCCCTACATTCAGTTTTTTGTGTTCTTTTAATACGACATTTGTTTTGTTTTTTTTTATTTTAAACAAAAACGATGTAACAATCATAAATCATGGTACATCAGTGTTCGCCAAACTTTTTATATTCCAGAAGCCCATTTGTTAATTATATAGGGTCCGCCAGATAACTTTTTTTTTTGAAAACAGGGCGCAAAACATCGAGTGTAGCTTCGGCTGTGTGGCACGTAGCGCCAACCTGTTGAAACCAAATGTTGCCAATATCCTCCTCTTAAATTTTTGTGAACAAAAATTCGTTCAACATGGCCCGATAACTGTAACGGCCACGCCTTGCTCATTTTCGAAGCAAAATTGCCCAATTATGCCTCTGGACCAAAATCCGCACCAAACAGTGACTCGTTTTGGGTGCGTCGGCTTTTCAATGTACGGGTTTTCTGTGCACCAAATGCGACAATTTTGCCAAGATCAAAATGAGCTTCATCTGAAAAGATGATTTTTTTGGCAAAATATTACCATGATTTTCAAAGTAATGTCGCAATATTTCTCCCAGCGTTGTTCAAGCGTATACACAACCATATTCGTTTAGCGGAAGGATAAAACTAATTATCTGTCAAATCATACATGAGCTAAGTGATACCATTCACGAAATAAGCACTAGTTGAAAAAAAAAAAACGGTAGATGGCGGACCCTATACAAGACCCTATATTCCTTTAAATTCAATTAGTATTAAAATGGATTTTTCTAAAGATATCATAGTTAATAGTTAACATTGTAACGTAAGAAAGCGGGAATTTTTATATGTAAATTCAATGTAAATTTTATTTATTTTTTGAGTTAAAAGAATTGTAATTATGGTGTGTATTTCTGGACAAATGTGAAAATATAAATTTAAAGCAAAAAGAAATACTGACAGAGTTTATGACCGAACAACCGAATTTAGCAAAAAACTGATTACCAAATCCATTTCCTTGGCCACCTGTGGCACTATTTTTCTAATCGTGCCTTGGCACATTCCAATGGAGTAATCTTTACCAACTAGTTGCTAAAAGGAGCCAGTAGCCAGAATGGAAAGTGTTGCGGCTGAATGCATCTTTGGTGGCGGTGCCGTTGACATGTGCCCAGAAAACGCCAACAAAGATATATATGAAAGTACAGTAGAACCTCACTAATTCGGACTATCCAGTAATTCGGACATTTAAATTTTTCGGAAAGCTTAGAAATTTTTCCACTAAAGGCCGGACAAGTGTTCTTTTTTCTCAGTAAATTTTTTTACCGCTACACAAAATAAGTATTTCAAATGTAAAAGATTTTAGTTTAATTGAGTTGGCGTGGCGAACTGTTTTCAAATGCTATTTTACGGGCTGAACAAACCAAAGCGACAGATAAGGATATTTTATTTTTAAAAGAATTCAAAAATAGAGCTGACAAATTACCTAAAGAAAAATAAATTCTTAATTTTCAAAATGAATATTTTTGTGTCACTTTTATTACGGTTCTTTATGTTTTTTGTAAATTAAGTAACTGTCAGGCCCGCTATGTCGATAGAATTCTCTCTTTCGTACAATTACATGTAAAACAAGAGCGCATGCGTGTAGTAGTATTAACTTTATCTACGGTTGCTATGAATAGGAATGATAATGAATCTAGAATTAATGATATAGTGGGTGATTGTTGTTCATATAAAGTAATAAATAAAGATCCTACTACTAAATTACAGAAAATCAATAATGAGATGGTGGAAAAACTTTTCAGAGCGAAAATAATTAATATTGTAGAAAAACATAGACTTAAAACTAGTGTAGCTATATCTCCAAAATTACATGGATTACCAAAGATTCGTAAGGAAAATTTTCCATTAAGACCAATTTGTTCTTTTATAAACTCACCATCGTATGAACTTTGTAAATATATCACAAATATTTAAAAAAAAATCAATAATTAATTCTAAATATAATGTTATTAATTCATTAGAATTTAAGAATAAGATTAAACATTTAATAGTAGATTCTAATGAAAAATTAATCTCTCTTGATGTTGTATCACTATTCTAAAAGTCTAAAGGTGTTAAATCACAAAATCGAATTGTGATCGCTTCTTCGAGAAATCACACGGTCAGGAAACTGTTCACGCAAAAGAACGATGTTATCGTTACTTGTGCGTTTCGTAGCGGCGTTTTGTTGAAAAGAAGCGTTGTCCACATCAATATCTTTCTGTTCTGGCCACACAAAATCATTAATCATCGTCTGATACGAGTAGCACAATCAATTCACCGTAACAGCTGTTCCAGCCTCATTTTCGAAAAAGTAAATTCGAATGAACCCACCAAACTAAAAAGCTCACCAAACAGTTACACGTTAAGGATGGAGAGGCCTTTCTACAATGATTCTTGGGTTTTCCGAGCCACGAATGGCCTCTGAGGTGAAAATGGTCCTCATCACTCAAGATTATTTTTCGACGATATTCCGGATGATGCATTTCAAGGACCCAATCATCAAAAACTCGACGTTGTTGATGGCCGGTAGTTGTGAGTTTTTGTGTTCACTGAACCTTAAAACTCTTAAGACGGAACGAAGATTTTATACAAAATACAGTGTAATGACGTTTGTGGAAAAACCAATTCCGAAAATCGAGCAATAATCGATAAACTAGGATTTTCTTTAGTTGTTCTTTAGCGACCTGCTCAATTTCGCTTCTTCACTTGTCCCAACAGCTCAAATTTGTTTTTGTTTTACAATTGCCGGACAAAAAGTTGCTTTACGACGTCTCAAAAATTTATAAGATTTGTGAACTGTGACCGAGAATTTTTCATAATTTTTGTAAGGAATTTTAATAATTTCAATGCGAGTTGTTCCATTTTTATTAATGGCGTAGTTTGTACTTCCCATCTGTCAAGTAGTTCCAACTTGAGTCATGACAACTACTGAAATGTTGGGCTATTGAAAATTAAACGCCTTATTGGAACACCCTTGTATAAATATAAGTGGATGGATATTATTTTAAAATCGGCGAGATTCTTTTCCACCTGGAGATCAAAGTACACTTTATGTTCCGAAGATTTGCAAGCACTTTCGCAAGTTCCTTTTTTAATTTTTCTTACTAAGAATTTTTTCCAAAAAAAAAAAATAATTGTAGATTTTAGTTTTGAATTTATTTTAATTCTTCAATAAATAAACAAAAATTATAGCATATTCAGTCTGATCAGGCCAAAGTCTGTGCTCTGGTCATACCAGTTTTCCATATAAAATCTACTTATTAAAGAGATCAAATTCCTTTAAGAGATTATAGCTCTCAGAGGACTACTCGTATTTTGCTTAGAAAACGTACTCGTATCTCTCTAAAAACAAACATTTTCATTTGTCCTTTTAATTTTGCTTGAAAATTTTATTTAGTTCTTCCCAAGTGCTTTGGCAGTCCTTATCAATTTGAATTCTTAGTCTGTCTGTTACATTCATACGCGGTATTTTTATAATTGATGACTAAACTGCTAAACAATAGTGTCCTCTACTTCAAAATTTAAGTCACTGACAGTAATTAAAGCAATTTTCTGTGTGAAGAGATATAAAAGGAAATCCACTGATAATTAAAAATGATGATATTAATTATGAGTGGCATTACGAAAGTTATGTTATGGAGGGTGATAAAACAAAGTTTTGAGGTGGATGCCAAAAGGATGTAAAGGATGTTTTGAGTTACAACGAATATCATAGAAATGAATGAAGTGTATAAAGTTTATGATGGGAAATAGGAAATAGGGAAAGCAAGCATGAGTAAGTTAAGACTTTTTAAAGAAAGTACTTTAATGTTGCAGTCATTTTGTCATTCGGAGGGTGCTGTTGGCTGAAGTAGTTAGTGCCTTGACTGCAAAGGAAATAATGTCTAAGAACGTGGGTTCGAGCCCAGCTTCAGGCAAGTCATAACATCCAGCATTTTTTCAGATGTGTATTAGTATGCCATTGAATTTGTTGTTGTTGAACTGTTTAAGTGACGAAGGCATAGCACTGTTCACCGACAGCAATTGATACTGGTGGACGCTAGTGGACATTACAGCCGCCCTCCTTCATCGGTATTGTAGCAAAATCGCCGGCGAAGTAAAATAATTAATAAAACATGGCTGCAACAGCTTAAAATACATTCAATACGCCCACTTGGCATCAGAGGCGCTGCAACACTGACCTAAAAACTAACACAACACGCAATATCAGAGTTGTGAAAATTAAGCTTTCTCCCTTTCACCATCAGTCCTCTCTCACTATCCCTTTCCCAAAGAAGGTAATACACCTACAAGTTGTAAATTTTAATATCACCCCAATAAAATATTATTAATTATTATAATAAAATAAATCTACAAAAATATAAAACTATTAAATATAAAGATTTATAGGGTCTTGTCGTCTTTTAAATAAATTTTAGCTTTTTAACTAAAAAATAAAATTCTAATAAAAATATATGAAACAGTCAATATTTCGTCCAACCATTTATACCAGCCTTCAATTAAAAAACTAATGATTATGCTACATTTGCACAGTTAAAATACTGCGGCCATTTAAAAAGGGCAGGTTAAACTTTCTAGGCATACTAATTGCCTGAGTGTTAATTCTCTTTTTTAATATAAAAAAAGTTGCTTGCAAATGTTGTCCAGTGCTTTGTGTTAATTTTTGATTCTCTTTCTATTCTCTTCATCAAATAGATATACACATGATATCAAAATACTATGGAAGTTTATATACCCTGCAGGAAATGTCAATAGTGCAATTATAGTGATTATTTATTGACGAGGTCACCACCAGTACTACTGACAAATTGTACCCCAACTAATGCCATCTACTACTTACATTTCACACAGGCTTGTCCTACGAAATCTACCTGTCGACTGCGTCAATACTGACTAAGTAGTTCTTATGGGGCCATAGGGGGGAAATGTCAATAGTAAGATTGTACTGATTTACTATTGACGATACCAACAAACTGTGGGAAATGTCCATAATAAAATTGTTCTGATTCACTATAGACGCTGTCACCACCTGCAGAAAATGTCAGTGTTAAAATTATATATATTTTATTTTAATTTAGTTCAAACAGGTACAAGTATTTATTTAAAATAATCACCTTTACTCCAGTTTTCAACATGAATACAAAACGATATTGTTTTGCCTTGTTTACTTCAAATTGTTATTCCACTTGTCGTTATCGGATATTATCGATGACTGTCAACATAAAATTCGTATTCTACAAGAAAATTTGACGGCGATATTGTTTTGAAACGACTTTGAATTTGTCGTCACCATTTTTCATAATGACTTGACTTTATTTGAAATATACCTAAATTGAAAAACGGAAAAAACTGAAAAATTTAAAATAAGAACTGCAACTCAGTTTGCAGAAGAATCCCTCTCATCCAGTGGGATTTTGCAGAGGCACTCTTCCAAGTAATTTTAGAGAACAATTTGATGAAAAATTCTCTTGGCTCGCCGATATGTTTAGGAGATGGATGACAAAAGGTAAGGAAATAATGAGCGAAAATAGTGGAACATAAAAATATAATTTGTGTTCACTTGCTGTCCGGTATGTTAAATATGTCGAATTTCTGCCTCAGAAGCTTTCTTTTTAATATGAGATTTTGTTTTCTTGTATTTTCATCATCACTCGAGTCTGAATTTATATCAAAATTAACAAACACACAGCTGTTTAAAATATTTAGAGATGTGTGTTTGATATGTTGACATAAACGATAAATCGTCAACATCGTCGTCATCTTGTTGAAGAATGCAAAAATATTATTGAATTGATGACGATGTTGAAACAAAATGATATTGACAACGACGTTGACGACGACAATTGGAATATTTTAAAAGTAAATTAAAGTATAAAATATTTTACAGTCTTCTTTTATTTATAATTTTTTTATAATTTTTACTTTCTCTACCTATCAAAACTAAAAGAAAAAAAAACAAATTGTTGACAGTGTCAGCAAAAAGACACCATAATTGTTGACATAAATATTGACATGGATACTCTTAACGCTATGGTTCTTTCATACATATGTATGTTTGTGTATTAGTTACTCCAATAAATCTGTTTGTTTATTAATTTTGAAATTTTGTAAATATTTTTTTATTTTATACATTTCAAACTAATCAAAACACCTTTTTATTAAATGATCATCTACATGATCAGACTATTTTTTGTAATCATTTCTCACTCAATAATCACTTTCATATTAGTCGCGCCTTGTTTAATTTCGAATCTCATTTTTTGCGGTGCTGGAATAAAATTTTTCGTTAATTTGTGGTTTTCAAAGTTATAAAGAAAAAGTTTTGAAATAAAAAATAAGAAATCTGTACTTTTCGAATCTTTTTTTTTAGTATTTGGAAATGCGTTTTGATCGCAGACTGCGACTTTTTGGATCTATTATGTTTTTACTCGGTTCGGTATGTATAAAATTAATTTACTAGCGAACGGGAAATTATTCAATTTGCAGAAAATTTGATTGCCAGCTGAGACAAATTTTACTGTTGAATGTTTGCTGTCTGCTGAAACACATTTTTCTATACAAAATATGCTCTCCGATGGGACCAATTTTTTGCAGTTTGGATAGATTTTCTGTAGAAAATTTGCTTTCTGTTGTCATTAATTTTCTGCAGATCAGATAGACTGATGCCGATGCTCTTTGCGGAGGACAATTTTCTGCAGAAAATTTTATCTTTGTTGAGACCTTTTTTCTACTGAAAATTTGGCCTCTACTAAGATAAATTTTTCACAGAGAATTAGGTCTCTGCCGAGAACCTTTTCCTATTGAATATTTGCTTTCATCTAATACCGATTTTCTGTAGAAAATATGTTCTCTGTTGAAAGTAATTTTCTATAGAAAACTTTCTTCAATTGATACCAAATTTTTTTAAAAGATTTTGTCTGCAGAGGTTTATTTCTTACAGAAAACTTCACTGTCTGAAACCTTTTTTCTACTGAAAACTTGGTCTCTACTAAGATAAATTTTTCACAGCGAATTAGGACTCTGCAAAGATCCCTTTTATATAGAACATTTTCTTTCAGGTGATACCGATTTTGTGAAGAAAATTTGTTCTCTATTGATAGTAACTTTCAATAGAAAAATTGTTTTCAAATGATACCGATATTCTTTACAAAATTTGCTCTTTACCGAGATTTATTTTATGTTGTAGAAAATTTGGTCTCCAGTGATACCAATTTTCTGCAACAAATTGTATCTTTGTTGAGATCGATTTCCTATAGAAAACTTTACTCTTTTCAATTTTTTTCAATTTTCCACAGAGAATTAGGTATCTGCCGAGATTTGTTTTCTATAGAAAATTTTCTTTCAGCCGATACCGATTTTCTATAGAAAATTAGTTCTCTGTTGAGTCAAATATTCTGTACCGAAATCGCTCTCTGCTAATCCGAATTTTGTGCAGAAAAGTTTTTCCAATTTCCTGTTGAAAAATTTCTTTCAGCCGAGGGAATTTTCTACAGAAAATTTTTTTGTAAAAATTTTGCTCTCTGCTGAAAGCACTTTTTTAATAGAAAATTTTCTCTTTGCTAAGAAAGTTTTTTTGAGACATAAAATTGGTTTTCTGTAGAAAATTTGTTCTTTGCTGAGATCGATTTTCTGCAATGAATTTGATCTCTACTGAGTGCCTTTTTCTATAAAGAATTTTCTTTCAAATGAGATCTATTTTCTGTAGAAAATTCGCTCTCTGCTGAGTAAATTTTTTCCAATATTTTATAGAAAATTTTTTTTTCAGTAGAAATAAAGTTTCTATAGAACATTTACAGGTGTGAGCTCTCCACTAAGATCAATTTCGTTTAGAAAATCTCCAAACTTTAGGCCTGGTACTTACTGACTTCTGCCTGAATTTCAGGTTTAATAATTTGAATTGATTTCTACATGGATGAAAATCATGTAGACTTGTGTAGATTTTTTTGTGTAATATTTTCACTAATCAAATAATTTCCTTAAAATTCAATGCGTCAGTATGTGTTTTGAAAGTGAATTAAAAATCATAAAAAACTAAATGTAAAAAAGTTCGTGACCAAACAATTGTCTGTAGTTTAATTTGTGCTTCAGCTTACGGATGGTAACATCCCTGCATATTGTACAATTATTACAAAAGTACAAAAGACATGCATATTGTTTGCGGGGAGTTAAGTTATTCACTGCCATTACAACAATCGTTGCCTTCGAGTACTCAAAAAGTTTTAAACATTTTTACTGAGCTCTTTACTGCATTTTACCAAATTGCGTTCGTTTAAACGAAATACAGTAAATGAGAATACAAATTGAGAGCGTAAAGTAACAGTTTTGGATGGAGTAATTACAAATTTTTACTGCAAAAATTTTTGTTAGCAAAATTTAGTAAAACAAACAAAAATATATGATTCAAAAGGTAAACAAACAGAAGTGAGAAAACAAAAAGTATTCGATTTGTAAAAGAATTATTTAGAAAAAGAAAAATTGAAATAATAAAATAATTAAAAATACTTTTGAAGGAATTTAATCAGACAAAAATTAGCAAAATCATATAAAACTAAAATAAATCTATGGAAAAGATTATAGAAAATAATTTGTTTATATATATTTTTTAAAACATTCGTGTTATAATAAATTTGTAATCAGCTGTTTCCTAATTTTAAAAATTTAACTAATTTTTAAAATTCTTCGCTTCGCGTACTTTTTTGGACAACAGCTATTTTAGAGAGTAAATTTTTCAGCAATTACTCATTTACTGCATTTTACTGCAAAAGTACTCGAACGCACCTAATGTAAAAGTTCGTTATTTGGACATTCAGTAAATGAAGTCTCAGCAAACAATATGCCTGGTTTTTTGTACTGCAACTACCTGATAATAATTGTACAATAATCCCTGCAATAAATAGACAATAAATGTACAAGCATTCCTTGAACTTTTCTTTTACTTGAGAAATTTACCAACCTGAATTTCCGTAAGTTCTTGTGGGAATAAGAGATTCGGACAGAATTCAGTATTAGCCTCTATGTGAAAAAATTAGGCCAACATTGCTTTTATTTAAGACAAATTTTCTTCAGTTCTTGTGAATTTTCTGTTGAAAATTTATTCTCTGTTGACATCAACTTTCTAGCAGACATTCGCTCTCAGTTGTTAAACATTTTCTGCTGAAAATTATTCCCGCCAGCGACAATCTCAGTTTTGTATTTCATTAACATTTTTGTCTTGTCTAGATGTTGTGGTTGCCGATTTCTATTTATGTTCCAGCTTTAACATTCAATCAAGGTAATTTTTGGCCGATCTGATGATCAGTTTTGAATTCAGAAAATTTTTATTTAAAAAAAAAAATTTTCTTTTTGAATTTCAGTGACGGGCATAAATTTGTACACCATCGTGCCGGTAGTTTGTTTGGTCTGCACCATTTATACTTGTATTGTAAGTGGACGGACAGATGAGAAATGGAAATTAAAATTGCTAATTGAAGATTATTTGTAGGGCGGAATTAAGGGAGTTATATGGACGGATGTGCTACAGGGTTTCATAATGGTGGGTTCACTGGCTTTTGTGTCTGTCAAGGGTACAATGGAATTGGGCGGCGTGGGAGAGGTGTATAAGAGAAATATGGAAAGTGGCAGACTAGTGGCTCCAGAGTGAGTAGTTTTCCTTGAATATAGCATTTGCAATATATGTTTATATTCCTAAAGATGGACATTTGATCCCACTGTACGCATGGGATTCTTTGCGGTTTTCGTGGGAGGTACTTTATTGAAGCTTCAGGGTACTTGTATTAATCAAGCAGCTGTACAAAGATTTTTATCACTTTCCAACATGAAAGATGTCAAGAAATGTTTGTACACTTTTATAGCTGGGCTGGTTTGTCTTTTGGGGTTTTGCATTTATTTGGGCCTCTTGGCTTTTGCTTCCTACTATGATTGTGATCCTATAACGACCGGGGTAAGTGATACTATTTTGGAAGATGGAAAATAGCTTATGCTTATTGGAGCATGTATTTTATTGCAGTTGGTGCGCGCTAAAGATCAAATTGTTCCCTTGTATGTCATGCAAATTGCCAGCACATTCCCCGGCATTCCTGGCCTATTTGTCTCTGGGGTTTTTAGTGCCGCCTTAAGCTCATTGTCGACTTGTTTGAATTCTCTGTCGGGTGTGCTGCTTAAGGATTTTGTAGAGCCTTATCGCAGCAAACCATTTACCGAAAGACAAACGGCAATTTTCTTAAGATCGGTGGTTTTACTTTTTGGCCTTACAGCCATGGCTTCGGTAAAAGTTGTAGAGAAATTGGGCATGGTCATGCAGTTGTCAACGTCGGTGAACTCAATCGCCATTGGACCCATGTTGGGTATATTTACAGTAGGCATGACCATGCCATTTGTCAAAACAGAGGTGGTTTGTCTTTTACTCCTAAAATTAATAATTTTATTTATGAATATTTAATTATTTTTATTTTCTTGCAGAGTGTTTTAACTGGTTGCATTTCCTCGGCCGTAGTTATGGGCTACATTGCCATACGCTCACAAATTGACGCTGCCTTGGGAATTTTCAATTTCCCCACCAAACCGGTTTCCGTGGAAGGCTGTAACTACGAATATGCGCATTTCAATCAAACAATTTCAGGGTAAATGGCTTAAGATACGGTCACATTGGGGAAACATTTGACCAAAAACGAGAAATATTTCTTTGCTGTAGTGTAACCATAAAATTATTTTCCGGGGCAAACAGAAAAATAGCTGATTTTTACAAACAAAATTATTTGCTTTCAAATAAAAATGTTTCCAACGTGATCAAAGTGTGACCACCCAGTGAAAAATATTTTCCTCTTTTTTTGTTAAATAATTATTAGTTGTTGCAAAGTTTTTGTAAGAACAAACAAAATGAAACAAAAATGTTTTAAAACAAAATCAATGAACTGCAAATAGAATCACGTCATATTGAGAATACAATTTTTAATTGTTCAATTTCCATTTAATACATCGTTGAAATTTTTAAACATAAAAGGATTACTATATTTTTCAATAAATAATAAAAAAATAAGGATTAAAAATTGAAAGTTAGTAAAATTTTCATGCAGGTAAATAAAATGCTTCTCAAAATTTGACTATTTTTAGTAAACCTGCTCTCCTGGCCACATTTTGAGCGGGCGGGTAACAATTAAAAGCCAGATTAATTGTATTAACCCTGCTGTTAGATTAGTCCCATTTGGTCAAATTTTATTTTGTAATCTCAATAACTTTTGAGCGGTGTAAAATATTGTTTTGAGGTTCCGGTTCACGTCTTTTATTTTTGTAACAATATTATTTTCAAAATATTAGGTATCTAATTTTAAGCTGTACGAAAAAAATTAAAGAGTTACAAATCTTGTATTAGGGACCATTTGGTCTAGTGAATCTTTTAATTTAATGGAATAGAAAATACGAAGCTTTTGTTGTGTTTATTTACAAGAAAAATATTATTTTATTGAAAGTGTTTTTCATTACATGATATACAAAATATCATGATATACATTAAATTATCCGGTTTGTTTTGCAAATAAAACTTTCAAATAAAAAATTGTAAATTTTTTTTATTTTATGAAGTGTAACACGTATACGATCCAAGCAACTTGAATAGGGAAAATAGAACTCGCCACTGGCCTGCACAGATTCGCCTTGAGCGCGACAAAACCAATTCGAGTGTCAGCTGTTTTATTAACGTGACCTTTTAAAATAAATTCGCCGCGATATATATTGCAATGTGTTTACGATGGGTTAAAACATATAGTATGGACCAAATGGTCTTCTAATGTACGATTTGTATATTTTTTCTAAGCTAACAGCAGCGTTAAATGTATCTAACTTGGTAGTCACACGATCAAATTTTCATTCAAATTTTAAATTCTCTCTCACTTTTCTTACTAATACACTCACACTTTTTAAATTTCACGAGAATTTGCTTACAAATTTTCATTCCATAAAGTATTTCAAATTACAGTCAAATATTAAAAAAATATTTGTTGTATGTTTTTTTCTGTTTCTATGATTTTGTTTATTTCCTTTAACAATTGTAGGGAAAAAATTATTTGAAGTTGTTTTCTTGATGGCATCTTGCCAAAAAATTTGCTTTAAATTTGAGTGCAGCCAACGTCACTGCTTTCAATTTTTGTGAATTTTGACAAGCTGTATGTGTAAAAATCTTGAATGAGAATTGAAAAAATTTTGAGGGTATGACTGCAAGGTGATATAATTTATATTTTATTTTATTTTTTCTTAAGCTAATATTTTCGTTAAAAAATTCTCTCTATTCGTCCCTAACGTGCATGCTTTAATCGACTTAAAATTTCTTCTGCAGTCTGTTTTATGTCTAATCTTTTGAAACAATGAAAAAGAAAAATTTTGGTTTGAAAAAATTTTGAGAAAAACGTCGAACAATCAAGTTGTATTTTTGTAAAAATTTTGCCATTTTTTATTCTCATTTCAAACTTGAGTTTGATTTTTTTGTCGCGACTACATGAATTAAGATCAATTATTTAATTTTTTTTAGTTGGAGCCACTGTGCGGCTGCATAAATAGTAAAACTTTTTGAAATATTTTTTTTTGTTTTGTCATATTCAAAGAGTGTAAATTTGAGGGAAGTGTGAGAGAATTTACATAGTGCTTGTTCGTCCTCGTCGAATGTTTTGTCAAATATTTGATCAAATGTTTTGTATCGGAAAAAAGTTAATTTGAATGTGACCACAGGGAAAAAATATTTTCTCATGTTTGCACTTAACGTTATTCGAAAGCTGTTTGACAAATAAACAGTAACAAAAAATGTGCGTAGTGGGACCAGAAAACAAATTGTGTACTGCGTTAAAAACATTTTGGTTAAACATAATCGAACATATTTGAATGAAATGTTTCCCCAATGTGACCCGTACCTTTATAAAGCTTAAAGTATTTGGACACCTTCAGTTAAAATAATAAATTTAATTTTATTTTTAGCACTCCTGAGCCTGATTTGAGTGGCAGTGCTTTGCATCATGTGTCCTTTTTGTGGTACAGTGGCATCGGAGCATTTGTAACCATTATTGTTTCGCTTTTATCAACTTTATATTTTGGCCGGCAGGATTCCAGTGAAGTTGATCCCATTTTAATAACACCCATTCTAAGGAAATACATGAAAAAATACAAATACAACAGTGTGACCAATAATATTGACAACATTTATATGGAATCGGAAAAGCCTTTGAACGATGACGATTCCATGCAGGAAATGAAAATATTAAAAAATATAAACAACTGAGGCTGTCTTGTAGACTTAATGAATAACTTTAAAAAACTCGCCTGTATATACAATCATACATAAGTAATTTTAAATAGCATTTCCGTTTTATATATTAGATTCCTAGACTTATATATTTTAGTGTTAATGAAGGATTTTGGTGTTAATTTTTTTTGCATGGATAAATATGAATTTTTTGCTGTTTCCTTTATAAACTATTTTCTTTATCGAGAACAAAGAGAAACAATAATAAGAATTATATTAATATTAGTAAGAATAAAGAATATTTTAATATGATTGCAGATAAACATAATATGTTTTATTAAGTAATACATTATTACTTTGAGGACAAAGAAAATCTTAGGCTCATATTCTCAGTCTTTAGTTAACTGATGACAGTGGTTTAACCAACGAGTTTTTATATAAATGTCATTAGTTAAACGGCCATCATGAATTAACTAAAGAGGTTGTAAATTTGGGCCTTACCCTCATTAACACAAAGTTCGGTTATGCTAGTTTTATTTGTAAGCTTACTAAAGCTAGATTTACACGATTGAAGTCTTATCAAAATTTTGAAAATTTATTTTGATGTTCTATTTACACGTTTCAAAAATTTGATCAATATATTCTTTCAATATATTTGAAAATCTTTTGATAAAAATTTGATCAAAATTTGTTGCAGCTAATTTACACTATTGATAAACTTTTTATATTGAAAATATTGACTTTGATCAGCTGTTTCGCTTCTTTTGTGAAATAATTTATTATAAAAAATAATTTATTATTATAAAAAAAAGTATGGAAGACGACACAATCATCATAGCATCAACATTTTTAATATTGTAGGAAGAAGTAGCTGATAATATTGCAAAAAAAGGAGAAAACAAAAGGAACATTGGGTTCGACCTTTTCTTTTGGAAGGTACCCATCAATTTCAAAATTCCAAATCGGTTCGTGTACTTCAACCATTTCGATGAACAGTCTCAGTTCATCTCCTGTCCGCTTTTTCTGTTGCTTGCGATTGTTGCTCAAAATATCATTTATGGTATCACTTTTAAAAATATTGATATATTATTCTACAAATATATAGTTATTAAATATGTAATACTTACCAACTCATATTAATTTACTAATTTTAATTTTATTCTTTAAGAAATTTATTTATATTTCCACTTGGTGCAACAAACATGTGTATTGAATCAAAAGAATGAAGATGCTGTCAAATTATTTATAGTTATCAATATCGCCACAAGCGATTTTGATGCTTATTTACACGGCATCAATAAAATCTTCAAAGGTTTTGTTCAATAAATTTTGATCAATAAATTTTGAAGAAATTTTGCTGTTTACACGAGTTTAATTTTTGATTTTTATTTTTAAAACTCAAGCGTACGGAATACAGGATAAATTTTAGTTCTAAAGAAAATGTTGCTAATTTTTATTTATTTTTTATTAAAATAATATACAAAACTATAATTCTCAACGGATTTGAATGAAATTTGAAATTTATAATGCACGTAACCTGGGCAAGGCCGTGACCACTTCTACACCAACTTTTTCCCCATATAACTAAAATTCCTAGTTACTATAATTCTTTGTACATAAAAATATTACACTTACATTCGTTATTTGTTAATTAACAACCAAAATGTTCACTAGAAACAAGTCATTTTTTGTAACATATACATTCGAAGCCCGATATAACAAATACGCGCTTTAACGAAAATCCGATATGACGAATGACGAAATTTTTCCATTAGCTACCTTATATTACAAATGGTCAACTTATTAGTGGGAGAGCATGCATGTTGGCTATTTTCAAGCATAAGTTGTGTTCGATGTTTTGCGAAAACAGGATGGTGAATAGAAAAAGAATACCATTCAGTGAAAAGATTAAATTTTTGGAGGATTATAAGAAAGGGTGAATGAATCCTTTTAGTGGTATCTCAAAAATGTGGGCTACCAAAATCCTTAATATGTACTCTAAAAAAGATAGAAAATAAAATACTGGAAAACTTTAAATATACAAACAATGGAACTAAAAATCGACAATCTCTTAAAAAAAGTGAATATCCCATAATGAAAAATGAATTGTGTAGTTGTATTTCCGATTTCGATGAGGAGGATGATATCCTACAGTCAATATTATTACAACAAGATGACGTTGAGTGCATGAGACGAGGCGTTCGTCTATTAAGCTTAGTTTTTCAACGTGCAGGTTTATTTATTAATTTAATTTTTTTTTGTATTTTAGCTTATTTGATAAAATTTCAGGTAACATTTAAGGTAGACGTTGTTTACATCGAATGAGAATGCTATTGACTGTAACAACGTTGAGAATCTTCATTCAAACGCAAATAATGGTCCACCAGTAGAGCCAGAAGTACCTACTATTAAGAATAGAGATGCTATAAAACGGTTTGAGGCCCGCATCTTATCGTGTGATAAAAAAAATTGATTACTCAAAATTTTCTGACACACAAACAGTCATTTATTACAGATTTTTTAAATAACTCATGTGTATTAATTTACAATTACGTTTACTGAGATAAATAAAATTAAAAATTTGAATTCAATGCCAAATGACTCTTGTTCGGTATAGCGAATCTCCCAGTTTAACGAATGCGTCTGATATTATATCATTCGTTATACCGGGCTTCGACTGTAGTTCAAAGAGCACTATTATCAGTGTCAAAATCTAGCAAAAAGTTGAGAACGTATAGACAAGAATTACTAAAGTGAAGAGTGAATATCTGGTTCAAATGTCGCCATATGGTACCATAAGAACTACTTGTCAGTAGTTCTAATGCCACTACTGGATTCTATAGTTGTGTCGTTCCAGAACGACATAGTTCCGTTAAACGATTCCTCAATTGGAACGATGTGGACCGATCCAAACGTTCCTTTTTTAAAGTTCCTCGTTCCGCAAATGCAAGTCGTGCTGAGGAATCAATAACTTTTCTGATAAATGTCAAAATCAGTATGAACAGTCAACACCAATTCCATATTATTTTTTTTATGTGCGATACTTGACGGATGTGCGAGGAAATCGTTGACTCATCAAGTCTGTTTGTTACAATTATTTCGTTCGCATATTCTGTACGCTTAGAACAAGGTTGACTTTTTGTATAGAGATCAGTGTTGGCGACTTAATGGACGATATTATATTTACAATTTTATTTTATATGTACGGTCACACTTGGCAAACATTTGCCCAAAAAACGTAACCACTACTTTTGCTCAGGATTAGTGTGATTTCACTTGGTTTTTATATCACAAAATTAAGTCAATTATGCCGCAAAATGCTATTTTTATATTATTTTTATTAAATATACCCATATTAAAAAAAATATTGGAATTAAAGAAAATGCAAAATTTAGCTTGTCTGTTGGTTACGTTTTTTTCCACAAATATTTGGCAAGTGCGACCGTACCTTAACATTTATTATTTTTACAAATATTTTAGGGAACCATTTATAGACCTTTTTTTAGTATAGTGAGAAACAAATGATTGTTGACGTTCTTTGGAGCGACAGAAAATTTCACTCGTTACTCGTTCCAACACTGTTCAAAGTACGATCTAGTTCCTTTTATCTTTCGGATTAGTCGGAAAAATTCCACTAAAGGAACTATTTTGCCCAACTCTAGTGGATTCTCAATGACAACCACATGATAAATGTCTACAACAAAGAACTTTGTTTGTGCAATAATTGGTCAGTAGTACTGGTGACAAAGTCACATTTCCTGTAGGGTATATTTGCATCGATCTATGTATGTATGTTTGTGTGCATGGGAGTATGTGTGTATATGCAATCAGTTAAATGATGTATAAATGCAAGCAAAAGTATAAAATCAAAAAAATTTTTAACTATTTGCAAGAATTGTGTTACAAATATTTTCCCTTTTTTCATCCGCAGTACTTTGAAAAGCGTTTCAGTCGTCGCATGCGTCTATTTGGTGCCTCTCTCTTCAATTTGAAAACTGTAAGTATTTAGAAGTTTGAAATTTTGCTTTATTTTGGTTGTGCTCTTCTTTCAAAAAAAATAAATATATTTAGGTTTTATGGCTGCCCATTGCTGTTTATGTGCCGGCCTTAACCTTCAGTCAAGGTAAGCTGGCTTTAACGTTCGGAATGAATGACGAAAAATGTATGATTTAAAATTTAAATACATTTTCAGTTAGTGGCATAGATTTGCACACCATTACGCCATTGGTAATTGTGATCTGTACCTTTTACACGTGTGTGGTAAGTTGTGAAAAATATGCTCACTCTGTAAGAACTCCAAAGTGACTAATTTTGTATTAAAAAAAATTTAAAGAATAATTAAATTATGTATGATACTTGCTTGCATTAAAATCCACTTCTTTCAAGTTGACAATTATGCTGGGAACACAAATTGTTTTATTTTTATTTTATAGCATTTAAAATAAATATCCGAAATGGTTAACTACAAAATTTGTTTTTAGTTGTGTTTTTGTCAGTTTTTGTAGGAATAATTTTTTAATATGGTTCCACTATCCAGCACCAAGAGTAAACAACATTATCAATTATAACAGCTGTTATGTTTTCGTCGTTATCGTGCTTCATACGACGAATTTGCACAGCGACTTTTCACTGAAGAATTTTTGGCGTTGGGCGAAATTCGTCGTTCGTCTCAGTTTTGTTCCTAGGATTAAGCTTTCAAGCTCCTGAGGAACAGGAAAATTTAATATGATTATTTTTCGAACAAATTGGTTATTCATGGTTTTTAATCCAAAGTGATATGATATGAATGGACATGAGACAATATTCCAAAGGAACATGGGAAAATTTTAACACTAATTAATTTCAATTAATTACACGGCAGAACAGAAACAACGTTGTTTTTTGGGAACGTTGTTTTGTTACGAACTTTAAAAGATTTTCCAAAAATTTTGTTTGTTGAGGATTTTTCAGCTAGTCTATATATATGCATTTCATTGGCGCTAATTCCAAATCATCAGTAGACCTTAAACCATATTTTGAAATGTTTCAAACCTCTTATTTTAACAAAAACTTAAAAAAAAGTTTAAAAAAAGTTAAAGTTTTAAAAGTTTTTGTATAAGATAAGAGGTTTGAAACATTTCAAAAATATGGTTTGGCCTTAGCACCAATGAAATGCATGTATATAGACTACCTGAAAAATCCTCAACAAACAAAAGTTTTTTTAATTAAATAATTTTTAAAATTTTTGAAATTTTTTTCCAGTAATCAAATTTTTATACTTGAATTAATTGTTTTTTTTAGGTAATTTTTAATAGTAATAACTAAAAGTTTAATAAGAATATTTTTAAGCTTTCAATTAAGCATTTAATTAATTGACTAAATATTAAACTAAGAAAAAAATATTTTTAATTATTTTTTTTCTCTGTTTTTAAAATCGTTTTTTAGTACAAAATTTGTTAAGTTAAGGTAACTTTGTGCATGTAAAGGAACACACCTTATGTTTCATTTTTAGGGTGGCATTAAAGGTGTCGTTTGGACTGATGTCATACAAAGTGTGATCATGTTTACCTCTATGATTGTGCTCATGGTCAAAGGCACCATCGATGTGGGAGGAATTCAGGTAATATGGCAACGTAATATGGCAGGTGGGCGTCTTAACTTTCCCGAGTGAGTTGCATTGAAAACGAAACAAACTAAAATACGAGTATTTATTATACTTTTATTTGTAACTAGATTAACTTTGGATCCCACTGTGCGTATGAGTGTTTTTTCGGTTTTTGTCGGAGGCACTTTCTTCAAACTGCAAAACACTTCCATAAATCAAGCGACTATTCAGAGATTTATGTCTCTGCCGAATATAGAAAAGATAAAACAAACTTTATACACATTTTCCATCGGTCTGACTTTGCTCTATATGTTGTGCATTTATGTGGGCCTGTTGGCCTATGCCACCTATTATGACTGTGATCCCATGACTACAGGGGTATGAGATTTATATTTTTAAGTTTTGTGCTTTGAAAGTTAAAATTGTTCGTTTTAGCTGGCCCATGCTCGAGATCAATTGATTCCGGTATTGGTGATGGATGTTTTGGGTAAATTTCCCGGATTGCCTGGCCTGTTTGTGGCGGGCGTGTTTAGTGCGGCCTTAAGTTCCTTATCCACCTATTTGAATTGTTTGGCTGCCGTGGTGCTGGAAGATTTTGTTAAGCCTTATGCGAAAAAGGATTTAAGTGAACGTTCTACAGCAATTATAATGCGTGTTGTGGTCGTGGTGTTTGGCTTAAGTTCCATTGCTCTGGTTTATGTGGTGGAGAAGCTGGGCATGGTGCTGCAATTGTCAGCTACGTTACAGTCCATGCTGTATGGACCCATGTTGGGCATATTTACCGCTGGCATGTTAATGCCCTGGATAAATGAAAAGGTGCAAATATTTAATGAAACACGAATTGAATATTTTTACTTAAGAAAAGTTTTTAAAATTTTAGAGCGTTTTAGCTGGCAGTATAGTGTCCTTTTTGAGTATGGCTTGGATTTGCATAAATGCTCAGATAGCCAATGTTACTGGCGCTTTTCGCAACACCAAATTGCCCATATCCATTGAGGGCTGTGACTATGAGTTTGATAAGAGCAAATATTTTAACTCCACAGCCGAGTAGTGAGTTTATTTTACAAATACTTTAAATGTTTAAATATTTATTTAATCTTTTTGTATTTCCAGTCTTCCACACCAGGGCTCCACCATTTATCACATTTCCTTTTTATGGTACACGACCTTGGGTGCCTGTTTTGTGTTGGTGTTTTCAAATATGGCCGCTTTATATTTTGGCTTTAACGATGTTACTAAAGTGGACGAGCGATTGTTGGCTCCTGTTGTCGTCAGATTTTTAAAGAAATATAAATACTCTGAAGTCGAGATGCAAGAAACTGTGGGAGAAAAACCCGGTGCAAATGGTCGTGAAAAGGATTAACAGTATTATGTTGGCCGCCACAAACAGAATTTTTGCTCAAATTTGAAAATTAAGTGATTACCATTCAGAAAAACTGACATCTGATTGAATTTAATAGTTTAATTTTTGTACAAAACTCCAACCAACTTCAAAGTTTTATTAGTGAATAAAAATAAGATAATTTAAACTTGAAAAGAATAGAATAAAAAAATAAGAAATAAAACAATAAGCTTATCTTTGGCTTAATAAGGAAAGGACGTATCTCGATTTTTTAAATTGAGATTTTAAGCTTTTCTGGTGTATTTGGAAGTATGATGCCAGTAAAGATTAATAACGGCGTTTCGAAAAAACAGAGATATGGCCTTTCTACATTAAGCCAACGATATGTATGTATGTATATGAAATTTGTTATTGATAAAAAATTAATTCAAACTTCTTATAGCCTATTTCTGATCTAAGAAAGTAAACTTAAGCGAATGAAAGGCACTCGCTCGAATTCGAACCAATTTGGATTTCTCATTGGCACTCACTTTCATTCTCATTAGCTTACGTTTTATGTCAATAAAATAATAAATAAAATAATAAAAAAATGTAATAATTTTTTTTTAATATTTTCTTCCTTATTGTGGATTTAACTGATACATTTGAACCTGTTGCTGTTTTTCAAAGGCGTAAGACATCCTTTTTGCTGATTCAGTGCACCTCAGCAGCATCAGCCATTCTTTTTAATGAATTAGCTTTTTCTGTAGCTGTCGCCGCATTTTTCTTCGCAACTCTTAGCTGTCTGCGGACTTTGCCTTTTTGCCGAACGGGAGATTGGTTGCTGACTGTCACTTAAGCAATTTTGCATTTTTTATTTTTTTGTTTTTTGGATATTTGCTGGCCATTTTAGGGTGAAAAGCATTTATTTTTACACAGTTTATTTTAGTCCTGAGAAGTTTCCGGGGTTTGTATTTGGAGCAACCACTGCAACAACTTTAATGCAACTAGCAGGTGACTCCACCAGTTCAAAAAGACAATCAACAATTGATTGGGGCCTTACACCAAATACTTTAACCCCGGGTGCTACAGTTGACTATAGAAAAAGCGTATAAGCCCGTGTTTTGTCAGAAAACCTACTCTAGCACATTACCCGCCTATACCACAATACCCGAACTTTATCTATAGATAAAATGTTCAATAGGTTTCTTCTGTAGCATACAAACAAATGTACTAACCTTTTTCCATTCAAAAATAGTACGCGTGGGAGGCCCAAGCGAATTTAACTTGTTGGACTTCTTTTTCCAGCTAATTTTTAAATGATCTTTACTTTTATTAAACTCAAAAATTTTGTTGCGAAAGCAAAACCACAAGTGACTGATTTTAACATTTCATTCTCAATGTTCACGACACATTCGTAGCACAGAAATCGGATTTTATGAGAAAACATTTACGTTTTCATTCGAATTGTCTTTCGAGTAACTTTTCGTTTAGAAATAATGTAGAGAAATTGAAATTAATTTTCTTTCTCATAGAATGCGAATGAAGGTGTTCTTTCTTAAATCAGAAATAGGCTATTATACTTCAAAGTTTTTATTCAGATATTACTTTTGTGCTGTTCATAGAATCCAAGCAATCGAATTGAGTGAACAATTTGTATGAAAAGCACTCACAATAGTGCAAAAAATACATCGCGGTATAAAAAGACAACTAGGTGTAAGATTCTTTAATCAAATCAAAACTAAATATTTTTTTTGAGAACAATTAAATTATTTAAGTTGTTGTTAATGTTAAATTAAAAGTTAGCTTTACATTTATTTTTTATTTAATAATAAAAGACATACAAAGCCAATAATAGTTGAAGATCTATTTTTAATTTTTGAAGAAACTTCTTCAATTTGCAGATAAAAACTATGCGTTACAAATTCAAAAAAATCCGTTAAAAGTATCGAGTAGTATTGAGTACCCAAATGAAAAGTATTGAATATTATTGATTAATGAAAAGTAGTAGAATTTGCCAAGACTAGTAAATATTACTACTTTTAAATTAACAGAATATAATTCTTTGTCTTAAACAAAAATATTTCGAAATTTAATAAAACAAATAAATGTAAATGAAAGATCCATATTACATAAAGTCAATAAGTGACTGAAATATTTTTATATTATTTCTGTTTATAATTATTTCTGTTTATGAATAACACTGTGTGTAATTTTTTAAGTCATGGAAAAATAACCACTACGTGATAAAATACCAAAAAAAGAAGACCTGTGTCTCCCACATTTGCCCACAGTCATGCACTTTTTTATGGGCCCCCAAATATTTGGGGCCTCGGTGTCATTTTTGCAAAATACTGATAATTTTCTCAGGCTCATATCTTGCAAATCGTTCAGAGTTTTGATTTACTCTCTGACGCAAAGTTTTAGATCTTGTCATAACAAACAAAAATTGTGAACATTTAAAATCAAAAAATCTTAATCTTCAAGATGAAAATCGCAAAAAATTGAAAAAAAATTCGATATTTCTACCTTTTTTCACTGTTTAGGTCTTAAAAATTTAAGAAAACAACCAACTACAAAAATGTACTTAAGATTTCAATAAACAATTTTCTGGAACATATAAACTTCCTAGGAATGATTCTTAATACCGTTTAGGTAGCGCTCAGGTAGCCGCAAAAGTGAAAAATTTCCCGAACATTTTTTTAACAATTCCCAATTTTATGTGGAGCGGTGGCAGAAAGATGTCTTCAGTATTGTCAATTGGAGGTGCATTCTTCACTCTATGTTGTTGCATCTGTTCCTCCACACTTCCTCTTGGCCTTCACGAATTACATTGGAATTGATTCAGAGGTGAGCGCGAATCCCATTTACAAATAAAACAAAATAATTTTGGAAAGCCCTTGCAAAATGTTGATGACCTTCAAATCACAGCAAATTTTCTATTTATTTTCGTAGTATTTGATTTTTTTCATTATATCTCTAAATGTTTCACAAGTTTCTTTCATGTTAATGCCCATTGCCAGCGTAATGGAAGGGACCGACCGCAATCTGCTTTATTTTAATTTTCATTTTTACAGTTTGAGAGTAACTGGAACAATATACACAAAAAATGTCAGTTAAATAAAAATATTTTTTAAGATTTATTATACATAAATTTTTCGGCCCAAATTCCTCAAAATTTCACAAATCTCTCTTAACATTCTAAATTTTCTACGAGTACTCTACATTTATATAAAACACAACTAAAAATAACATTATGTTCCCTGATTGTCGTGCGAAACGTTCGCGTAATTGTTCATCTCAACTGGGAGCAAACAATTGTTCCTGCCCCCAACATCATCAGTGTCAATCTTGCCAACCAACTTGTTCTAATCGAAGCGAATGCGAAAGACCTTTTCTATGTCAAGAACTAAATTCGTCATTTTGGTGTTCATGTCGACCTCCGACACATCGCGATTATTGCGAACAATGCAAGAAAAATTTCAAACCCAAGGAGAATAAAAGTGAAGGGAAACCAAAGGAATAAAGTTTCGCACGATTGGTGATGGTGAAATGTTTCACAAATAAAATTTTAACATTAAATAAATTTATCACTAGTTGCAAGCAAAAACCAGCGCAATGTGTAACGAAAGTTTAAAAAAGGACCAATTTGAACTCGTGTTATTTCCCCGTCCTAATCGTTTTGAAGGCCCAATCAGAAAAGGTAAATATTTGAGAATATAAAACTTACAGCCAGGCCCACGATATCATACGCATTCATTCTTTCGTACAATTACATTTAATACAAAAGGAAATTAAAAAAATTTTGTTTTTATTTTAAATGTAATTTCAGAAAGAACGAATTCGTATGATATCGTGGGCCTGGCAGTTATTTTTCTTTAAATTAATTTTACTTTATCCAGACCTTCAGGTGGATTCAGCTAATTTTTCCGAACAAAATTTTTGTCCGAAAAAATGAGTTTTCTGCAACACGATTCACTCGTTTGAAAAACATATTCCGGAATATCAAGACTACCATATGAAATATATAAATATAAAATAAAAATTTGAAACAAATCTTGTAGGAAAAATTGTGAAATAAAAAATACAAGTTGAGATTTCTCCAGCAAAATCGTTTAAGGATATTTTTATGTGTGGAAAATAATTCGTACAATAAAATTTAAAACAAAAACGAATTCTAAAATGTTGTTTTAAATGTAATTGTACGACAGAACGAATACATGTGATATCGTGGTCCTGGCAGTTTCTTTGTACCTTCTATATCGAGTTTGCTTAATGAACTCAAACGACATATGAAAAAAAAATTTTTTTTTGCTCCTTGCATCTACTTGCATTTTGATCAGGAGGCAAATCACGGCATTCGATATCGAACGAAATTTCCATACAAATTAAAAAATATTTTTTATGGGATTTCTTTCGATATCGAATGCCTTAATTTGCCCCCTGATCAAAATGCAAGTAGATGCAGGGAGCAAAAAATAATCAGCTGACCTGTTGACTGCCAACGGTTATGGATTCGCCTTGCATTTTGACAAAGAAAAATTATAAGATATCATGGGTCTGCTGAGCTGTCTAGTTTCCCTGGTTTGAGTTCGCCTTTTTTATTTTTGTTTTCGTAAATTTGTCTGAAATTTTCCTTGTGCATATTTAAATAAGAAGTCAAAAAGTAGACATTACGCTGTTCTTAATTTTTTCAAGACGAAATAATTAACTGATAACACACTCTTCTATGAAGACGTCAACTTATTTTTGTATTTGTAAAATGTTTAAGAGTTCACTTCATCATCTAACTTTCAATGATACGGTTCGAGCTACCGCATCCGAAATACTTTCTATGTCCGGTTTTCCTTAATAATTTTTATTTACACATTTTTCTAATACAGATTTTTGTTCTGTTAAATTTTTCAACCGTTTTTGACGGCGAATTCGGTTGCGACTACCTGATGTGAATCTGTCTTGGTACTCAATAAAAAAAATTGTAAAATGCTGAAAACTCTAGATGTTGAAGTTTTAAAAATTATGTATTTTATATTGACAACTTTTCACTTTCATTGTTTTCTTTCACCTCAAAAAGTCTCGAAAAAATTCCACAGAAAAAATTTCTGTTATTTTTGAAATAGTTTCAATTAAATTTTAAAATATATTTTTTTTCTACAAATTTAATTCCTTTTTAAAAATTTACCATAGATGTATTCAAATAGCAATTCAAGCTGCTGTTGTTATACCGATTGTTGTTATCTAAATAATTGCTGTAGTGTTCCAACATCTTATCACTATTCCTTCACCTGTGGTTGTTGTCCCATTTGCCGTCAACGCTCTAAACGAGTACAAAAGTTAACAAAAACAGAAATAGTTGTGCCCAATATGAAGTCTAGCAGTATCACAACAGCAATGTCGAGCAAAAACTCGGTAAAAACGAAAAAGAAAACTTTAAAGCCTAAAAAAGTTGGTGAGGATAGTTTTGAAAGTCAAGACAGTAAAACTGTTAGCAATATATCGAAAGGTGGAAGTCAGAGAGTACACACATCTTTATCCGAAACTTTTGTTTTAAGAAATCCTACTGGAAGCCAAAGATCGAGTGACAGCAGTCTGACAAATACCGCTTCATATCATAAATTTCAAAACTCTTCCAAGCAGCTGGAGACTATTAATGAAAAACAGAGGATGAATGTTAATCTTTTAGGGCACAAAGGCCGGGGAGAGCAAAGTCCAGAAGCTAGTTATAGTAATTTAAAAAGCAGCCCTTACAATCCTCAGCAACAGGATCACTTTCGCAAGGCTTCGGAAAATAGCAAGGGAGTTTTGAATCCCTCAACGAAATTACAAAATAGTTCTTCTAGAACCTTAAACAGCCGCGATAAGCACTATTACGCTAATGCCCCAAAGGAAACTATGGACCAGCCTTGGAAATGTTATTGCTTTTGTTGCAATAAGGACTCCCCGACTAATCGCGCTCCACCAAATTTATCAGGACACTCATTTTCAAGCGCAAACAGTTGCCCTCAGCTTGATGTTATTCGGGAAGAAGATGTGGAAATTGATGATGTTCGGAGAAATCGTACCGCTGCAGAGAAACATGCGGAACATGCGGAACAAGCGGAGCAAGCGGGACAAGCGGATCAAGCGTCTGGCTCAAATGCAACTACGAAAGCTAAGAAGCAAATGTCCTTGGAAGATTCTTGTGCAGAATTCTTAAATATTGTGTGTGACAATATTTTGGAATCCGTACAAAAGTCTGTTGATGCCAAATTGAAAGAATTTACCAACCAAGCTGCTGGACAAATTGAAGCCTTGACGCAAAAGTTGACAAACAACGAGACAGCAATTAAGGATTTGTGCGGCGAAGTCTTAGAAAGTAAGTGGGAGTGTTTCTATTATGCGAATATTTATTTAAGATTTTTTTTTTCTCAATTAACTGCTTTAATTGAACAACATATTTTTTTTTATTAAATATTTAATTCATTTGATTAAAGTTTTAATTACATTATGAAGTTTAATTGCAAAAAAAAGAAGAAAAATATGAAAATAACCACAATAGCAAAGAAAATAAACAAAATGTTTCATTTATTTGTTTGTATGTGTGTGTTGTATCCCAACAAACACAAGGACAAACGTTTGAAATTTTGATATCGGAAATGTTATTCTCAAAACTACCTCAAACACAGGCAAAGGTTTAAGATTAAAATTTTAATTCAAATTTATAAAAAAAAAATTAAGAATAAATTAATGTATTGACAATTTGATATCAAGTGCTATTCCCAGACGATTGTCAAACCTTAAAGTGAAAGCGATTTAAATTTAACATTTTTTTAGCCTTCGTGAAGTCTAAAATAAAAGTTTTACTGCCAGGCTTTTTTTGTATTCTATGATGACGTAGATGCGCAGTAAAATTTTTTTTTGTACGGCTGAGTGCCCAATCTTGTTTTCTTGATTCATGGTAATGAACATATTTATACATTCATATTTAATTCTCATGTCTCTTTTGCAATTGTGATCTCTTTTTCTTTTCCATCTTCACTCATTTGAAGAGAACAATTTTTTTTACTCATTTACATATGTATGTAGGTATTCTTAAACAATCTCATTGATTTGCTTATGTTTTTACTTGATACAATAATTAGATTAGAATTAGTGAATGTACGTATGTATTTAGAAGCATTAGTAGTGGTTTCAACTTTAGGAGCATTTTATTGCATTAATACTGAACCGATTTAAATAATATGTAGTTGGTTCGCTAAAGCTAAACAATGTCTATCATTAGGTAAAAGAATAAAGAAAATCGGCTGGTAAACAATGTAGAAAAAGGGAGCCAAAAATTGGTCTTTGATATGCATGGCAACATTAATGTTGCGGAAGTGTTTCAAACGAGACGAACATTTTAAACACATGTTTAAGTATGCTTGCACAGGGCTCTATCGTGTACGATGGTTAGGTCAACTGGGATGGATGCCTTGCACAAAAACAAGAAAGTAACAGTGTTGCAAAAAAAGTATTTGTTCAAAAATTTCTATTAAAACAGTTGAAGTGGTAAGAAGCAGCAATTAATAGGTTTGGAAATAAAAATGTAATCAAAACAAATTAAAATTATTAATATTGTAATAATGTTGTTCCGAAGTTTATACAAATTTTTCATTTGTCACAACAAACGGCAGACGATTTAAGCGCAAACGTATATTTTAATATGTGTATAGAAAAAAAAACCTGTAAAAATGCACAACTATAGAAACTTTGTTTTTAACAAAAACCTTTAAAAAAAATTCATCACTTAAAAAAAATCTGCTGAAATCAGTTAAAACTGCTCATTTGATCATGCGGATGCAGACAAATAAATTGTATGTAATAAATTATGAATTAAGGTAATTAAAATTTATATACTGAAAACAATTAACAATATTTACTGTGACTAGAAAATGTTTAAGTTATTTTTAATTTAAATTTAATTTTTCTTTTCAATTCTTTTCATACAGGCCCGGGGGCAAATTACGGCATTCCATACAAATTCAAAAAATTTTGTATGGGATTTCGTTCCATATCGAATGCCGTAATTTGTCTCCTGGTCTGTAATCACGGTTATTTCAAACCACGTGGTTTCCAAAAATAAATTCTTATTATTGCTGTTTTTATTATTGTTCTTTTAAGTTTTTGCTGTTCGCAATTGAATGCTTTATTCGAGCTTCGAATGCCATGAATCGTACCTTTTGCAAAGCACTAAAAGAACTCTGCTTTTAATTTTTAGAAATCACGTGATTTGAGATCTCGTGATTTACAGAACAGGCCTGAAATACATTATTTTAATTAAATTAATAATACAATTAAATGTTTGACATTTAGAGACCCATCGCTTCGACCTCTACTTTCTCTTGACCTTCCTAATCCTAAATTTAAAATATTTTCAGTATAAATTATAGATTCTCCAAGAAATTTTCAAGTCCCTCCGCCCTAAATGCGTCACGTGCAGCCACAAATTGCAAACTAAAAAAACTTTTCTATTAAACTTTTGATTATTACTACACTCATAATATTATTACAGTAACGGACTGTACGTTATTTAAATAGTAATCCGTTCAGTCCTTTTTAAAAGAAAAAACATTTAAAATTGTAAGAAATTTTATTTTAACTGATTCTAACATTCATTCAAAAAACTAAGGACATATTAATACGGATTTTCGGTTACATTCAATATTATCCGTTGATTTCAAGTGCTGTTTTTTTCTTTGCTTGCTTTATTTGATTTGTTTGAGATTTCCTCTCCTACACAAACAGAGGAAAAATCTTTTATTTTTACGGACTTAAGTCAATTAATTTTTTAACATTAAAAATTAAGATAACTTTTGGTTCAATTTAAATGAAAAATGAGTAGACCGGTTTTTAAGTGAACTTTCATTTGTTTTAAATTACAATTTCAGTTCATTTTACGTACAGAATATTTTGAGTGTATTAATTAAGATTAAATTCGCAAGCAAGCAAATTTAATTGATACTTTCAATTTGTTTACTATTGAAATTTTATAAATTTTTTTTTAATATATAATTTTTCGACATTTTATTAAATATTAGTATAATAGAAATAGGATATATTCTTATTTAAGAAAGTAAACTTAAGCGAATGAAAGGCACTCGCTCGAATTCGGAGCAATTGGGATTTCTCATTGGCACTCACTTTCATTCTCATTAGCTTACGCTTTATGTCAATAAAATAATAAAAAAATGTAATACATTTTTTTAATACTTCCTTCCTTATTGTGGATTTAACTGATTTGAACCTGCTGCTGTTGTTTCAAAGGCGTTAGGCATCCTTTTTGCTGATTCAGTGCACCTCAGCAGCATCAGCCATTCTTTTTAATGAATTAGCTTTTTCTGTAGCTGTCGCCGCATTTTTCTTCGCAACTCTTAGCTGTCTGTAGATTTTGCCTTTTTTGCCGAATAGGAGATTTTTTGCTCACTGTCACTTAAGCAATTTTGCATTTTTTATTTTTTTGTTTTTTGGATATTTGCTGGCCATTTTAGGGTGAAAAGCATTCATTTTTACACAGTTTACTTTGGTCCTGGGAAGTTTCCGGTCATGTATTTGGAGTAACCACTGCAACAACTTTAATGCAACTAGCTGGTGACTACACCAGTGCAAAAAGACAATCATCAATTGATTGGGGCTTTACACCAAATAGTTTACCCCCGGGTGCTGCAGTTGACTATAGAAAAAGCGTCTTGTATAAGCCCGTGTTTTGCCAGAAAACCTACTCTAGCACATTACCCGCCTATACCACAACAGCTGAACTTACTCTATAGATAAAATGTTCAATAGGTTTTTTCTGTGGCATACAAACAAACGTGCTAACCTTTTTCCATTCACAAATAGTACGAGTGGGAGGCCCAAGCGAATTTAACTTGTTGGACTGCTTTTTCTAGCTAATTTTTAAATGATCTTTATTTTTATTAAACTCAAAAATTTTGTTGCGAAAGCAAAACCACAAGTGACTGATTTTAACATTTCATTCTCAATGTTCACGACACATTCGTAGCACAGAAATCGGATTTTATATGAAAACATTTACGTTTTCATTCGAGTTGTCTTTCGAGTCAATTCTCGTTTTGAAATAATGTATATAAATTGAAATTAATTTTCTTTCTCATAGAATGCGAATGAAGGTGTTCTTTCTTAAATCAGAAATAGGCTATTATTCTTTAAATTAAGCTTGAGGTCCTGAAATATCGAGAAAAAATAAATTTGGATGATTTAATAAAAAAGTGACCTCAAGCTTTATTTAAAGAATAATACTACAATTTTTAATTGCTTTCTGTGTATAACTTAATATTCACCAAAATACAACATATCGTCATATGATTTCAAAAAAGCCCTCAGTTACAAAAAATTTAAAACCGACTTATTGATTAATTACGATCCACCATATCAAAATGCATGTCCCTGGAAAATTTTATATATTAAAATTGTACTAATTCCTTAATAAGAAATAAGCTTTAACTGATAAATGTTGAAAAATGTTGCTTAAATTTTCATATTAGAGAGTTTTTTTTGCTTGTCCTCTAAAATTTTTTCAAAGTAACTTACAGCTTTTATAAATTCATATGACGATATAATCTTTACAGTCATGTCACCCGATCAAACACATTAAGGTCTATTGATCTAAAATCTCACCATCTGCTTAAAATTTTAAAATTGTTTAACAATTTATTTTGCCTTCTGTGTGCCCACAGTGTGCTGTTATTTATTTATGATTTTCCATGATTTGGGTATCCTTTTGTTATAAATAGAAATGCGATTCAAAATTTATTTTTACCTAATTTCATTCTAAAGTTACAACCTTGGTGGACATCAATCATACGAGTATCTTTTTTCTCACCATTGTCATCCATAAAAACTTTCCATTTCATTTATTTTAAATTTTTCCATTTCATTGAAATTAATTTGAGAATAAAAAAATATGCTTGTCACCTGTCTTCCTCAACTCATGCTGATGTTATATTGATAAGTTATAAAAAAAACTCACAATTCTTACAACTCGCTTCAGATCAATATAAAATTAGATGTGTGTGTGTGTATTTGTTTGTATGTTTGTTGATACACAACAGAACAACAGTAAAACGAACGATCTTTTTGAAATTCTGACAGCGCTTCAGCACAGCTCTTTGGCAAGAGAAAGAAATAATTTTTTTTCCGAAAATAAAACAAAGAAAAAAATATGTAATTTGTATCTTAAGGCAGAATTAGTTTGTACGTTCTGTTCTGTTCCGGATCAGCTGTTTTGTTTCTGTTCAATTGCAAAACTGCATGTGTGGTTTGTTGTTGCTTTTTCGTTCTGTTCTGTTGCGGACTATTCTGTAGAAAATGGAATACAACGTTAAGTGACAGTCGAGAATTTGTATGTATTAGTTTTTTGTAGTGTGAAATTATACAAATTTTGTATTAAAAGGGTGAAAATTTTGTTTTAATTAAAATTTTCAAAGATTTATATATATTTGTCAAATTAAAAACATTTTGCAAACATTTACAAAATTCATTCCGATAATTATATCCTCCACATTCGAAAGTTCTGTCACAGAACAATTAAGTAAGAAATATTTTCTACAGAAAAGAACGGCAACGAATAGTAAAAACTAATGAGGCCTTTACAATTGGATTGGTGGAGCTGACCGGGCAGCAGTTAATATTTTATAATTAATAAATTTTTTAATAAATTTCTCCTTTGCAGAAATGACTGAACAAAATAAAAAAAATTTCGAAGTATTCTATTCACGTGTACAAAATCTTGTTGAAAATCAAAATCCAATGAAACGAAACGTTACTCAAGATAAAGAACATCAACGTCAACAGCAGCAAATGCTGGCGGAAGAAGAAAACTGTTTTATTCCTGGTGCTTTAATAAGTGATGCCAATATGTTACAAAGTTTCTCAAATACTAAACGGGAGCCAACTGATAAATATAATAATAATAATAACAATAATAACAATGGATTGGATGACAGATGTGGATGTTTCCATTGTTGTTTGAACAGTGATGAGGAAGAAAGATTTGAACATCCTTGCTGGCGGAAAGGAACAATAACTAAAAGCTCAATTCATCCATGTGACGAGGTGAGAGAATTCGGTGGTTGTGTAGGGAGTGCAAACAAAAAACAGCAGGAAATAAAGATTCCAGTTACGCCTTTGCTGCCTACGGCCACCGATGCACAAAACGACTTGTCCATGACGGAAATAAAGCTACAGCGTAGTACTGTTAATTACCAAGAATTATGTTCAAGCCAAATACCGCCACCACCCGCATCATTTACAACTTTAAGTACAACAGCCAGTGGCAGAAACATTTTCAATTGTAATTGTTCCACACACGCACCCGAGGCGGCGAGCAGAATAGTAAAATCATGTGGGTCGAAAATAGCAAATGATAAAAGTTTAGATGTAAAATTGAACTGCTCCTTTGTACACGATAATTATGACACCAGTGGTTATGCCACTGAGCCAGAGGATAACAATGGCGCGACTGTATCGCTTAGTAGTCGCAAGAAATTGCAAAAGAAGACCTCTAAAGTACCTTGTAACTCTCAGGTTGGGTTAAATATTTTGGAAACCCATAATCCTGCTGTTGGCCAGGATAACATCAGTGAAAGTCGCTCTTGTCAGGCAACCAAAAGATTAAGTGGCAGCTCTTCAAAAACC
Source organism: Gymnocheta viridis (assembly GCA_956483585.1). Lineage (NCBI taxonomy): Eukaryota > Metazoa > Arthropoda > Insecta > Diptera > Tachinidae > Gymnocheta > Gymnocheta viridis. The sequence continues at coordinate 15,182,515 of OY101442.1, forward strand.
TCTACTTCATCGTCAACAAGATTACTGCGTCTATAGGCCAGAGTTTGTTGCATTTCTTATGTCGTTTCACAGACAACAGTAGACAAGAGATAAAGAAGATTTGGGAACTAAAAAATATTCGCATAATTTAGAATATAAAAAAAACTTTTGATTAAAACAGATAATTCCGATTTTCAATAAAAAGAAAATAAATAAATCGATTCGTGTCTGTCCGGTAAATCAAAAAAGTTCAAATGTTCAAGCAACAATTTGCCATTTGAAAGCATTTTATTTGAACTTTTGTGATTTACAGAACAGGACTCGAATGATTTTACATCCAATTTAAAATTATACGTTTTTTTATTCAACGGAAATTTTTCTTATCAGTAACTTTTCTAATTTGACATTTACACAAGACTAAAATCTAGTACTTAAAGGACTGCAAGCAAAATCTTATTGATTTTGAATAGATTTCCCATATAAAATAAAATCAGTTTCGTCACTCGATTTTGAAAAAATCTATCCAAAATCTCGTATAACTTAGAAATGTAAATGTGTTTTTTCCTAAACGACAGACGTAAAACACGTGTCCTCTACGGGTATTTTAAATTATACGCTGTTTAATAAATATTCTTTGAATGGTGTGCTCGCCAGCCGTTTTACATTTGAATGATAATTTTTTGCATGGAGTTTGACATTTCAAAAGGAAATTCAATCGCAATCAACTCTGTTTGTTGTCGACAAGAAATCTTAAAAGATGTCACGAATAACTCGGTGTAAACGATTGATAGAGATTTCAACTGAAATCTAATAGATTTCGAGCAGATGGAATTTTTTTAGATACTTTTTTCACGAAATATTTTTTCCAAAAATTTGTATAGACAATTCTTTTCTTCGGCGATTATTTTGTATACAATTTTTTGTTCTGCATAAATGTCGATTGAAAATTGCTCTTTGAAGTTTTCGTGGCGTAAGAGAGGCACTCTTAAGAAATTTCACCGTGTTTGGCAAGAACTTCGATAAAAACTTATTAACGTTTTCGCCAATCGCGATAACATTTCTTAAAATGTCCGTCTTTTCGCAAAAACAAGCCACATATAATATTGGCTAATATACATTGTTTTTCGATCATTATTATCTATGTATATATGTATGTATATAATATTGTAGTGATTGGAAAGTTTTCTACAGTTTATTATTTTCTTGATTTAAATTCGCTACAAATATTTTTATCATTTAATTTTTAACAAAATAACCAAAACTATTTTTATTCCGTAACTATTTGTCTAATCGTTTTTGTTTCGTTTAGTTTTGTCGCTATCCATAATTGACCTATAAGTCCTTGGTTAGTCGCTTGGTTTACGTGGCATTTAAGTAGAATCTAGATTAATCCTTTTTCAAAGGACCGCTCCACTCGTCGGTGTCAACACACCTAGAACTGCAAGTACTCGGATACGGTAATTGGCACTAGATCCAATCCGTCGCGTTGACATATCTAATAAGGTCACTCAGCCCCATCTCTGATGAATCTGTAAAGGTCTTCTAGTACATGATCGCATAAAAACTTGTGTCTCGAGAGATGCATAACGAGACATTCGCAAAGAAAATTAAAGATTGTCTTTTCTTTGCTAGAAGTTCGACTTACGAAAAATTCCTAACTTCAAATTAAATTGAATTGTGTAATCTTTGTATCGTGGGTGCGCGGGAAAAAAGGGATGTGTCAGGAAGCACGAAGTTTTGGGAAATCAAAAATTTAAGTTTGATTTCACTTCATATTTTTTAAATTCATAGCCGTGACGTACGAAGGCTGCACACAATTTGAAAGCAATTTCATTTTTCAAGATTGCATCGTCAAGAAAATACCTTCAAATGCTCATCGCACAACATCATTACACTTATTACTTTTATTCACAAATATATTTTATTATTTAATTTTAATTAGAAGTTTTAAATTGCGGCAGAATATTTGTAAAAAACAAACCAAAAAATTATGTATAAAAAAACAGAAGATTTTTTTAAAACATTAATTTTTTTGTATATTTTTGAGAGGAGGCACAAAAGTTAATTTCAAATTAAATATAAAATGGCCAGATAAATGGATATGTGAAATTGATAGCAATTCAGTTTTTAATTTAAAAAGTTTGACTGGGTTAGTAAAAAATGTGTGAGAGTATTACAAATTGAAAGGAATTGAAAGGCAAAAATTAAACGTGTGGCCCCCAAGTTAATGAGTGATTACGCAAAATATTTCTGGTATCGTGTTAAGCCATTTATAAACTGGTTATTGAATATTTTCTACTGATTTCTTATTTATTTAGTAGTTAAGAAAAGTGAAATCTACGAAGTTGACTTATCCCCTTCTGCCCGCGCGCTCACCTGCATATAATGCAAGAAAAAAATCCTTTTAAGACTTCACTGTTTCTCTTTTTAATTTAATAAACCTCCCCCACCCCAAAAAAAAAACTTCGTTAAGCAATTGCTTAACACGTTTCTTGCTGTCGAAAAATAAAAAGTATTCAACGAAAGAGGGAGTTTCTTACTCACGTTAACATGAACACAAGCAAAAAGCTGAAAACTGTAATATAAGAACAAGAAAGTGTCGTCTATGTTGTTTCAAAAGCTTAATTAAAATTCCTTTACCCAAAAGAAAAGGTGCAAAAACTAAAACTACAACGTCATCTCCAGCATGACTCTCACGTTGACAAACACTCCCTCCTCGCCTCCCCCCCCAAAAAAAGGAAACAAAATTTATAAAAAAAATATATATTTGCCGACATTCAAAGGAAACGCAACTTTAAAATGGAACCACGAAATATATTCTTAAAATATTTCAATGAAATTCTCAAGTTGAACAAACAGCTCCCTTCTTGAAGTTAAACTGCAAAGAAAGAGCTGTAACAGTTTGTGGCAAAAGTATGTTGTCGCCTTTACGTTTATAGAAATTTAATTAGACGCATAAAAGTAACAGCTGCTCTAGATGGACATTAAGTGCTGCGTGCATTAAGTGAAATAAAATCAAGACCTTTGCAAACGAATATTGTGGAAATGCCATTTCCATCAGTTGTGGGATGTGTAAAACTGTTAAATGTGCTATAAATTCAAATCTTTTTCTTTCACTTTACTTTACACTTCTTTTTCAAAGTAATTTGCCATTTATTCTTACAGATTTTCTTTTTAATATTAATAATTTGTGCTACGAAATTTCCAAGTAATCCAAACAAATAATTTGTTGCCTTTATGTTTCCCATGGCTTAAGAATTACGTTCGTTCGTGTCAAGAGTTTCCTTCGCCAAAATGTTGTTTTCATAAAGTTGAGAAAAAAAGCATTATGAAAATTACATTTAAATGATGATTTGAAAAGTTTCTTGTTTATAAATACAAAATGAGTTATTAAGAATATCTCTGTTTGTTTATTTGTTTATTCGTCTTTTTTTCCTTTCGCTAATAATGAAGTTATTTTATTTCTATTTAGTGTATATTTTTCAAATAGTCTGCTCTGTCAACCGTGAAACACGGACATTAGAAACTGATACTTTTACAATTAACACACTCATTCTCAAACACTTTGTTTACCATCATCATCGCCATCATCAACGGCAACAGCAACAGCAACAGCAACATCAACAGCAACATCATCACCAACCTCAGCCTCGTTCCGGCTACATTTATTATAATCCCCATGAAACAATTTAAACTTGTTTAATTTCTCGTTAAAATATGAGACGACAAAATTAACAAGGACGTTTAAAAAAATTAAAAAAATAATAGTAATATTACAAAAACAACAACAACTGTCTCAGTAGCAGTAGCAGCAGCAGCAGCAAACATATTTATAATTAAAACAAGCAAAGACATTTCCCAGTTTATTGAAGTAGAAAATTTCATGAACATTTAGAAATTCTTACGTCAAAAGGACCTCAAAGAGACAACAATTTTTTTGGAATATTCACCAAAAATAAATAAAAGAATTTGATAGTTAAAGTTTTGTTTTCCATTCGGAATTTGATACTAATTTTGGCGTCTGCTAAACTTTTAAATATCGAATTCGATTGTAAATATTTAAACTACTTTTTACGACTTTCAAATGATCCATCCATCCATCCATCCACTGATTTAAGTGGAGTTGTTGTGGTTTTCTTTTGCCCAAGAAATTTGTTTTATTGGGAGATTGTTTTTTTCTTTTTTCTTTTAGTTTAGTTTTTTGTTGAAATGTTAAATGTACCAGTGATTTATTTCTTATTTTTTTGTGTGGAGCACAGTGGGCTGTGATTGATTAAATTTAATGGATTTTTGTTTTGGTTTAAATTGAAACTTTAAAGCAATTTTGAGAATTTTGTTAATGATTAGTAGTTTGTTAGTGGACTTGAGTAGAAGTTTTTCTTTTCTTCTCTGTAATCTAATATTGATTACATTTGTAAGCAAAACCGCTCAACAACAACTGACTGCAATCTCACTGTCTTTTGTTGACCAATTTATTATTGGAAAATACACCATCTAATAGTTGTGGCTTAACAGACATTAAAGTAACGAGCTGTTGTAAATGAGCATACAAAAAATACATAAACTAAAGAAAATAGTAATTTTTACTCTCAATGCAGCGTGCATTTTATGTAATGACCGCCTGTAATAATACGAATACGAAATGGGGGAAAGCTGTTCTAGTTTAAAACAAATATCATTTTAGTAGCAGATGCAAAAGATATTAAAACAAATTTATAGATTAAGCAATTCTTTAGTAAATAAGTGCTTAAAAATAATGCTTAAAATTCCAATTAAAAGTTTTTTTAATATGAAAAAAAAAATATATTATAAACAAGCTGCGTCCAGCGGTGTTATCCGCGTTTAAAAACTATGTCCTTTTCCTCTCTGTCCTTTTCTGTAAGACTTTCATGCAAGATTTCATGATGATCGATTGCGTAGTTGGGGCGTGAAAGTTTTACAAACAAACAAACAATAGAAAAAACCAACAAACAGACGAAGAAAAAAACAAACTGTCGCATTTAAATTTCAAATTTTTTTTTGTTGTCAAAAAAGTAAAAAGTTATAAAAAGATTTAAGAACTGCCAAAACTGCCAAATAGAATCAAGAAGATTTTCTCTATGAAACGTTTTTTGACTAAGTGGTATCCCAGCGGAAAGAAGAGAAGATTTTTCCGAAGAGATTCCTTATTATTTTCATGTGGTAAATTTTTTTCAAGAAAACTTGTTATTCACAATTTTTTTTAACTCAATTTCCGTTATTTTTCGGCAGCGAAAAAACAATCTATATAGAAAATCTTCTTAATTCTATTAGGATTTCTTCTAAACTGTATACAAGAGGGATTTCTATTTGATTTAATCAGGCGCACCATGTCGCAAGAAATCATTCTTTTTGAAAACTACATACATCTCAAGGCGAATTCATACAGGTGAACTTGATAGCGCAGCTGATTACTTTTTTTTAAGTTTTATCCAAGGCGAATTAAGGTTGGATGTCAAAATTTATTTATTTCTTTTGTTTACCTTCATTATTAAATAAAATTTATGCAACATCATACACAATTCAACATTTCATTTTTATTCAAATAATAATAGCAAAACCCGATGATGGCTTTTTTATATCAAGTTGCAAAAGTGATTTTATTTTAATTAGAAACTACTTTTTTATATCATTATAAATCAAGGGTAAAGAAATAAAGGTTCCATAAAAAATTATCATTTTATGAACAAATGCCCGCATTTTTTTGTATATTTTCTGAAGGATGGTCAATCATCCAAAGCTTCCAAAACATCGGTATAAAAATCCAAACTGGCGAGTAAGTTTTCTTGATGTTTCTTTAGCAAATCAGCCTTAGACAAAACATTAAAATGAGGCAAAAACATGCGTAGCGTCATATTTAAAGTCAACAACAAAGTAGCAACAGATTGTGCAGGTTCACTGCAATAATGAGAGTCGATAAGACCAATTTTTACCAAATGGTGGCTTAGTTTTTCAAATTTTTCAAATACTTTCGACATAGAAACATGATGTGTATTCAGTTTCACTTGTCCGGGGAAAACGAAGAAAAAGTAATTACATGTGTTAGAATGTTTGCGCACATACCTCCACCTAAAAACAATTTATAAAAAAGCAACGTAAGCTTACGTAACCCCTCAAAAGCAAAAGGGTCTTCAATGGAATTGTAATGTGCTCTTACAGACATGGAAATTTTTTTGGGTGGGTGGTGGTGAAATCACCGATTGACAACGACGTTGAACGGCATTACGGATGGTAGGAGCCAATAATTGAGCAGCAGATCTTTGAAGCATTTTTAAACAGATTTCTTCAACAATAATAATATTTGCTAAAGTTATTATTTCAAAGGATTTCAACAACAAACAACAACCCTCAACAGACAAAACTTTTTGAAATAATAATAATATTTAATATTTTATTTTTTCGCCTCAGTCAAATGTTTTTGACCGTGTATTATCAAGACGAATTCATAGCAGGTGGTCTTGACAGCTCATCTGATTATTTTCTGCTCCTTGCATCTCCTTGCATTTTTATCTGTTTTGTTTGTCAAAAGCAGGTTTTTTTTCAAGCGAATTGAGGTGAGCCTACCTGTTATGAATTTTTCTTGGTGTACTATGATTTTACATAAACAAAATGCTTGTAATTGTTGTAGTATTAAGTTCATCTTTATGAATTCGCCTTGATTCGAGTACATCTTAAAAAAACCAAATGAAAAATATAATTTTTGTACCAAATGTAAATGTTTTTATGTATCCGGTTCTTTTTAAAATGAATAGACGGGGAAAAACCGACAGGAAAATTATTTTCTCGTTGGACTAATGTCGAAAAAGAAAAATTTTATATTTATCCTGCCGCTGTGGACAAATCATTTAAAGATTTACATTGCGATATGAATATTTCATATTAATTAAAGTAACATAATATTTATACTCGTATAATTATCTTTCTCTCTTAAAGATAAATATTTCGAACAAAACTGCAGATTGCAGCACAATAGCAGTCCATGGCATCAGGTACTTTCTTTCTTGAGAGAAACAAGGAAAACTATAATTGAAGGGATGCACAATTTAAAAAAAATGGCCACGATACAGCAATTTTTTAGGTTTAAGTATGTCTGCAACACTAAAGCATTAAAAAGGTCTAAAGAGATAAAAAGAAAACAAATTGTCAAACAAAAATCTTAATAATTCACGTGTTTATTTTATACAAAAATGAAAAACTGTCAACCGAAAATTATGATTTTTTCTGCAACAATAATAATTATTGCTTAAATAATAATAAAGACTAATGGATGTTATTTGGCAACGACAGCAGCTCTAATTGGCCAGCTTGCCACTGAATTCAGGACAAATCTAAAGAACAGCAACCCCCAAGATAATAAAAAATAAATTATTTTATTTCCTGCCTATTTCAGACGTGCTAAAAATAAAAGAAAAAAAAGAAACATACTTGCAGCCTATTTTAGGAGCCATTAAATAATGAATACATGATTACAGCAACTTTACTGGGAATGAGTGTGTTGTTAATGATAAGTGAAATTTTCTTCTTTTGTTTAATACAATACTTCCTTCCCATTATATTATTACCAATTTCTTAAATTTTATTACCGACTTTTCTATGATGGCAACTGCACAGTGTGATTTGAAAAATGCTACAAAATTATTTTTGTTGCTTTTAGGCCATCCGAAGCACACAAAAAGATTTATATTACTCGTATCTAAGTGGAATTTTATACAAGAAGGAGTGAGATGCTTTTCATTTTTGGGTTCATTTGAAATGCGTGCGGATTCCTATTGGAATATGTTAGAAGAAGAAAAAAATAAAGCTGCAATTAAAGCTCCTCTTATTTGAAGGTAATATTATAATTTTTTTAATTCTCACTTACTTCTCTCCAAACATTATTGAAATTTATGAGTATTTAATTAATTTTGATTTTAATATTCAAAAAATCTTGATTAATTGATTAATCCGAATTTTTTCCAAGGACCTTTCGACACTTATTATTGCGTCATAACGTCCATGGACATTGTGACACTTTTAAAGGTGACGTAATGTCCATCAGGGCAGTCTCGTAATGTCCGTGTACATTTAAGCAGTTGGGAAAAAATTGATTAAGCTTTAAATTAAAAATGTGTCAAAATGTCCCACCTGTCCCAATTGAATTGCCCAGCAAATATTTTTTAGGAACGATGTTTAAACATTTTTTGGAAAAATAAATTTTTATTATATATTGAAATGAGATTTTTGTGGCTTGAGCTCAAATCTGAATTTACCCATATCTTCTTAATTTAAGAAATTATTTTTGGATAAATTCATTATTTTATTAAGAGAGTACTTTTTATTTGACAAAAATAAAGTAAACTAAAATGGAAACCTGCTTGATCTCAAAGCCAATGGCTTTGGAAAAAGCAAGAGAGTATGAAATATTTGGAATAATTAAAAATCAGAGATGGAATTTCGTATTAACCGAAATTGATTTAAGTTGTAAGAAATGAATAAGTTGCATTTTTCGTATTCTAATTCGTAAAATAATACGGTTAAGTAGTTGATATTCTTATTGTCACTAGTATCCACCGTCAAAAGTGGTAAAATTGAACAAAGAACGTTGATGAGATGGTGTAGCGACCTCGAAATCAGTACTGATCTGTTCTGCTAGTCTGATGAATAAATTGTTTCAAATAAAAAGTACTCTCTTTATAAAATAATGAATTTATCCAAAAATAATTTCTTAAATTAAGAAGATATGGGTACATTCGGATTTGAACTCAAGCCATAAAAATCTCATTTCAATATATATCTTAAAACAGTTCAAAAATTACGTATAAATATTAATACATTTTTATTTTTGTTTGGCACTTATATGGTTTTTCACATAAGCTAACGATATTTATTTATTTATTTATTTATTTATTGATACATATTCTACAAAGTAAATTTGCAGAATATGGTTGCACAAAATGGCACCGGTAACTAGACAATATGTTCATGATGTTATTAACAGTAATTTAAAAATGTCTTTGTGACTGACTAAGCCCGACCTATGCCTTCACATAAGAAGTAGCAACGTAGTTTTCAACGAAATGCCACAAAAGAACCGTGCCAAAAAAGTACTATACGGGAGCCAAAAAAGGACTATACGGTTATCCGTGGCATATCAGTCAACCAGTGCGAGCGAGACGAAAAACTCTCGAAGGCAAAACAGCACACGCAAGCCTGACCGCACTTAAGAAATAATTTCGATGACGCGAGAGCTGTTCTTCAGCCCTGAGCAGCTTAACGACTGAAGCTAACGATATATTTATGCAATTCACAAGCTTCTGCTGCGTTGTAAACTTTTTATAACCAAAACACGTCATACACCTTCTCAAAGCGCGCTAAAACGCGTTAAATCATGGCGTTAACAGATATTCATAATCAAAACTCGCTATTTCCAAACGCGCTAAGTTAAATTTTGATGAAAGTCGATGCATATATATACATATTAGAAAAAAAATACAATATTTATTGAAACAATATAATAATTATCAATAGTACATATTTGTTTTTAAATTCATTCGGGTAAAAAAAGTATAAACTTACAACTATTAACAACATGTAGGAACCTTAAAACGACAGCAAAACTTAATTTATTCTTTTGGTTTATCAATACAAATTTTAATGATTTAAGCATAAAATTATACGTGGTAAAGTTGAAAAGATTAAATCATTAGCTCAGTCTTTTTTTTCTTTATTATTAAACTTTTAGAGCCTTATTCGTTATAAATTATCAAAAGTTTATTAAAGGTTTATGAAACAGATTTACATACAAAATTTGTTTCATAAACCTATTATAAACTTTTGGTAAGTATTATAAATAAGGGGTTAATATGTTTATTGTTTAAAAGCATCAATAAGGAACTTTTTAATATTATAAAAATAATAAAAAATAATACTTTCATTTACACCGTCTGGCCCATCTTCTGGCCACAAAACCGATTGTATGTAATATTTCGAATTGTTATAGGATTCATTTGAATTTATTAACTACTAAAAACGATCCAATTCAGCGCGTTTTCTATTAAACGCGCTAAGACGAAAAACTGCGCGTTTGGCACAGTTAAAACGAGTTGAATCTAGCGCGAAACGTGCTAAATTGGCAACGCTGGTTCACACGTAGTTTTTTCTGATTTAAGCAGGGTACTCTGTTCATCATTTCGTGCGATCTGCTGTCAGAAGTCCATATAAAAAAATGCATGCGAAATAATTGCAAAATAAGATGGCCGAAGTTGTACTCTGTTCATCTTGTGAAAACATACGAAATGTTTCTGGCAGCATTATTTTTTCAACCACAAAATGTTTCTGGCAACATATTTTCCAACTGCAAAATAATGTAAGCACCACTTATTTCGTACGGAATTTCAAACAACAGCTGATCTTGATTTACTTGCGTTGAATAAATTAGGAAATTACACTTACATCTGAAGCAAACATTCCTTTATCATTTCTATCCTGAAGGTAGGGACTTTTTGCAGAGCGTGTTTCTTCAAAGAGCTCCTCCATAGATGCTGCAATTTGCATTAATTGACACGTTGCAGCGCAACCTCCTAATATTATTTTGTTGTCCATTTTCCAATTTTTAAATTAATCACTTCAAATATAAACATATGGTTTTTGTTTCCATAAGAAAAACAATGGTGCTTACTTCAAGGCAATAAAACCGATAAATTTGTTGTAAATCGTGGTATTGTCACCACTGATCAGTTGTCAAAATTTTCAAACGAAATAATCAATGTTGCTCAACACATTTTGCAAATTTGAGCAGAGTACTAAGCTTTAGAGTGCAATAAATAATTAATCCAACTGAACGTATGATTAATAATTTTGTTTTCCGATATCAAATGCACATCACTCATACGCAACATGTTCGGCTTGATGATTGGTGGCGGTTGTGCTTGATTTCAATACATTTCTTCATTTAAAATTTAATTAGAAGTCCATGACAAAATCTATTTGCTTTGACAAAAATAGTCGATTCATCGGAAAAAGTCCGAATAAAATCAACAAATGTTAAATTTCATGTTATAATTTCATGTGTAGCGGTATTAGATATAATTTTAGGCAATGTTGATTTATATTTCACAGGGAAACCAGTGAGTGCTAAAAATTTTGTTAGTGTGATTTAACTTGGTTTTCATGAATGAAGTCAACTACGCCGCAAAATGCTATTTTTGTATTATTTTTAATAAATGCGAAACCATAATTAAAAAAATTGGAATTAAAGAAAATGCAAATTTAACTTGTCTGTTGGTCAAGTTTTTTACGGAAAATATTTGGCAAGTGCGACCGTACCTTAAGAAAAGAAATGGAATGAATTTTGTGACCACAAAAAATATTTCTATAAAAAGATAATTTAACCCAGGAGTTAGTTAAACTATTTTGAAGGCAGCAAGTTTTTTCTTTTTCTTTTTTTTTTTGCTAAAATAAGGCACAAACAGGTTTTTATTTTATTTCCGGTGCAATATTTTTCCTGAGTTTCTTGCCTTCATAAATTTCAGTTTATGTTTCGTTTAAATTATTAAAGCTGTTTTAATCAAGAACATTTGTTGCTCTTTAGTTACAGCAAAGTTGGCTCTTTGTCCAGCGCTTTAATATATTTCATAGCCAAATACTTTTACCATTGTACTAGCATCTAATGCATGTGTTTGTTCTTGCTAGAGATGGACAGCACTCACGCGATTAGCATGAATCATGCGTGGTCGTTATTAGTTTTTTGTTTCAATCACATGAGCGTATATGAACCAGAGAACGACAAAATCTGATTGCAAAAGTACTCATAAGTAATCAGCATCCTAAATAGTAGACATAGGTCCAACTCGTTCGTTAGGTCGCTCGTTTTACCTTCGGTCAAACCCCTGTAATTTAAATGAGGTTCTTGTCTAAAACGAGCGACTAAACTAGTTGGACCCAATTATAATCCTAAAAACACGCCTTTGTGTTCAAACACATGTATTCGCTGCTGCTATTTATTCATTCCATTCCACTATGGTTCCAAAGTTCAAATTTTTGATCAAAACTAAATATTTTACATGGGCTACGGTTACAGTTTTGTTGTTGCAATCTAATAGCAAACACATCAGAGCAACCACAAATGCATTTTAAATTTGTAAATTGCAATTTACAGGTTAACATTGCAGCATTGATAAACTTCAGTCCAATTGACAATATAGTTGAGTGCAGGTGTTTTTTAACATTTTTAACTACTTTCTAGTTTTTTAAAAAGTCACAATTTCTAAAGTTTAAAATGGAAAATAAAGCTGATGGTATATAGTTTATTCAAAACATAAAAAAATTCAATAATATTTAAGGTGAAGTGAATAAATATTGATATGTTGGTGTATTATGAAATTTATGAATTTTTTACGATTTTTAAATTTGCGTAGAGTTTTTAAATTTCGGCTCAGTTCGGCTGGCATACGACTAAAAACAAAGAGAAGATATTGCTGTATATTTTTCATTTCACCTCAGCTTGAATTGCGAAAATTTGCGATTTTTGAGATATTCAGCTTTTTATATGCCGTACACGGTGCTCTTGAAGCAACTTTTGATATATTATAAAATTATGTTGGTGAACCCATTTTTTTAATTTTTGTTTACTCAGGTTTAAGCTGGAAACAAAACTCATATAATGGCTTTTGACACACTTTGTTTTTATAAATATAGCGTTAGCAAATTAAATCTTACGAAAAAAATTTGTTGTATTCATACAACATATGCATGAAAGGGTTAAACGGTTTTTAAACCTTAGAAATTGTTCCGAACTTAAGAAGATAAGCGTAAGCTTGGTTGTAAATGCTGTGTCTTTAAAAAAAAGTATAAATATGGCTTTAAAATAATTTTGTGTCGCGTTCAGTCTTGCCAACTTATGTGTTTTTACACATATCATGTGTAATTTTTATTTTCATGTGTAACTCATGTGTAATTTAAAATTTTATCGTTTTTGAGCCCTACTTTTTTTATTCTGATGACAAATAAGGATTGGCTGTGATATTTTAATTTATTTATGTTTAATTTTATTTTAATTAATTTAATAATAATTTAATTTATTACTGTTTATTTTTTTGCTTTAAATTTATTAAGTTTTTGTTTGTGATTGTCCTGTTTGCACAAAACATAGCTGTGATATTTTTAAGGAGAATGATGTAGAATTGATCTAAAGAATATTATAAATCTCTAAAAATAAAAAAATTCTCTGAAGAAATTGGAAAATATCAACGAAATGTCGGAATAATAAGTAAAAAATAATCTTTTATTAAATGACCTTGAAAATCCGAATATTGAAAATGTATTCATCATCAAAAAAATTTTGGAATTATACTAAAAAGGTAAAATATTTAATCTAAACAAATCAAAGCACGTTATTCAAAATAAAAGAACATTCCTAATTTCATGTGTAATTTTAACAATGATGCATTTGTAATTTAACATTTCGCTGATGACAGCACTGGTCACATCACACCAATCAGTTCGGGTGTTTGCTCGTTTGGATCAACGATGATTATTTTTGATGAAGAATAAAATTCAAAAGGCAAAAATTAGCGCGTATGGACGTGTATGCATATTATAAATATTATTATTATAAATAGGCAAAGACACATTTTAAGATCCCTTTTTCTCGTTTGTGTGCCAACCGATTTTGTTCTTCTTTTACCAAATAGTAAACATTATTGAGCTTTAGTCACCCGATTATTTATTGTTTAAATCGGTTCAGCATTAAAGGAATAAAAGGCCCATAAAGTTGAAACCACTACAAATGCTAAAAATACACACGTAAAAGCATTCACTTATGTAAGTATTGGTTCAAGCAAAGCGATGAGTAATTAGATTTCTTTTTACAAATGTGGGTGTTTGTATGCAATTTTATTTGGTTTATTATTTTTTTTCCATGGGGAAGGGAATAAGTTATTAGGTAATTTTTTTCTGTTTAAATGAATGCAAATAAAATAGGTATACGTTTAAACTGGCGGTCGAATTTCGACCACTAGGCGTACTCTAGTTATGATTATTATGTATTTAGAATTATTATGTATCTATTAATTTTCATGTTTCATATCAACGATAGAAAAATGAGTTTAGATTTTGTACTATTTATAAAAATAAAATGTTGAAAAATGAATTAAAAAACAATTAATAAATTTTTGAGATTAATTTTTATATGAAACTGATTTTATTCAACATTCAGTTTTGTTGCATGATTATATGTGACTAAACATTATTCTGTATGATGAATGATGTGAGTAAAAAGTGTTTAATCACTCGACTGTCTTTTACATAAATAAAGCGTTCACAACTTTAATTTAATGTATGATTAAATCAGGGAAACAATTGTTCAATTGACATGCTCGTATTAACGTCGTATGTGTTGTGTAATCATCTAATTATACAGCATTGTACTTTAGTTGTTTGTAATTTTCATAAAAAAGTGTGTTATAATTAGTTACACGTTTTATGTTGTTATATTGTTTTATATGTTTTATAAATGGTTGAATTGAGGCCGGGTATGGAAAAATTATATTTGTTAGATTAATTTGTAAAAATCTTTTAAATGTGTGAAATACATTCTTCTTAATGATGAATATATATTTAATTCATTTCAATTTAATTTGCAAACCATTTTAATCAAAATTGTTTGTCGCAAAAAAATTATTAACTTTTTCGCGTAAAATTGGAATTCCCATTTCTTGTTTGATTTTGTTGTTCGACATAAATTATTTACTCACAATGAATTTACTACATTTAGTTGACATTTAAAATATGACAAAATGATGATACAACAAATTTGTCTGTTCACAAGCACATAAACAAATGTCGTCTTTTTTTAAACGATAAGCCATACTACTGAGCTTGTGAATTGAACAAATGATTATTGCCTTTCTCTGATATCAATCAAAGTATAACAAAATTGAGTGTTAGTGAGCGTGCATGATTTTTGTCGCGAGTGTTCGTAATTCTTTTTGCTTTATAGTCATACTTTTCATTAAATTAAATTTTTTTTTAATTATTTTTTATTTTTTATCGTGAGTATTTCGTGATGCTTGAATTTTCGTGATCATGACAAACTTTCTTTCCACTCATGCGAGCGTGCATGAAAGTAAGCCAAAAATATAATGTCGTGCATTAGTAAACCATTTCTAAGATGAGTGTGCATGGGCGTGAGTGAAAAGTTACTCACGATCCCATCTCTAGTATGTATATATATTATATTCTCGTCACATTCCTTTAATTTTTTGTTTCACATCATTGTCACTTCTTTGCCTATTATTTTTTTTTCTTCTTTCTTTTATGACTGTTAAACGAGTCTTTGAGTCTCTGAGTCTCTGAGTTGGGACTTTGATGATGATGTGCGATATTTATTATTTAAAGAGACCTTGTAATATATATTTTTTTATTTATATATTTTTTCTAGTTTCATAAATTGTGTTTTGTAAAAGTGAAGAGAAACAAAATATGAAATATTTGAATTGTTTAATTTTTGCGATTTAGTTTCCTGTTTTTCCTTTATGGTTAATAATATTCAGTCTCCGTTCATTTCTGTCATCAGTTTCATTTGGTTTCTTAGCAAATTGTTTTTTAGGGCTAATTCTAATTTCTATGATTTTCTTTCTTTTTTTGAAATAAAGATGAACAAATGATTATAGGCCTTAATTTTGCAGGAAGAAAAGAAGTATGAATATTGATTGTTATTATAAAAAAACTCTTTTCAATTGTACTCAAGCTTTCATACAATTATGTTAAATATATTAACGTACATACATAAATATAGTAATTTATTATATTTCTTTGAACTCAAAGCCTAAACAAAATACAAATAATAATAGCAAAAATTTCATATTTTACAATGAGTTTTTCTTGAAAAGCATAATTTTTGGGAATTGTCCTGCTTAGTCTTTTTTGATATCAAATATTACAAAGAAGCCATTTAATAGAATGTCTTTTGTGTAAATCCTATTTGTATAATAACAGCAGCCCCTTAACAAATTGTAGAGAATTTTAAGTTTCCAAAAAAAATCCTTTATAAATAAAAAGTTGTGTATTTCACAAAAAACTTCGTTTGAAAATTATTCACACAAAAATTCCTTTCTAACAAGAAAAAAAATGCTTCATTTTATTTATGAAACCAAATTTCGAAAAAAAAATTCTTATTTTTCATTAGAGGCAACGATACTCTGCCACAGCAATCAACCACCCACCCCCACCCTATTATGATACGATTAACTTACGAGCGCGTATACTTATTATTTAATTTTAAGTGGCAGATTACGTATACGCGCAGTTGGTCTGTTGTGAGAGGTCATGTTTGTGGGAAATCTTTTTATATGTATGTATGTATATTTTTTCTACTTCTGTTCAACATTCAGCTACCGTTTTCTTTTGTAATTTGCTGTCTTTCTTTTCTTTGTAGTATTTTTCTTTGTTTTGTAATTTATTGAATTTGGTTAAGATTTTTTTTGCTCAAAAGAAATGATAAATCTACGAATGTTTTCGCAAAAGAGAAATATTTATTCATATTAAATTCATATTAATTGAGTTATTCGCTTCATTCACATTTTATAAAATTTGTTTGTTGCGGAAGAAGCAACCCGCTGGGCTGTAATCCATCGACCAGATAAATTTCATCAACATTTTTACAACCGGTAATAAAGATTCTTCGGCAAACCTCAACGAAGAGGACACTTATTTGGCAAAATTATAGTTTGCGAAAATATATAGCGGGTATTTTAATAACACGTTTCATTTTCAATAGCCCACCAATTTAGCAGTTAGCATGACTCAAACTGTAAGTAACTAATTGACAGATGACAAGTGAAAGCTACGCCATTAATAAAAATAGCGCGATATACTGTTCCACAACGCAAGGAAATTATTGAAACTCACTACAAAAATAGTGGAAATTCAGTAATCACAATTGGCAAAAATACAGCATTTTTGGATTGTCGTGAAGCAGCTTTTCAGCCGGCTTTTGGGAAACTCGTGGAAAAATTTGAGCTGTTGGGACGAGTTAGTGATATGAAGAATCGAATTCGTGCACGTCACTCAAGAACAACTGACAATTTAGCTATTACAGCCCATAGTGCCGAGGAAACCCCAGGTTAGTCCATTCCTCGTCGATCTTTGGAATTGGTTTTTCCACAAACGACATTACACCGAATTTTGCATAAAGACTTCGTTCCGTCTTAAGACTTTTGAGGTTCAGTTAACACAAAAACTCACAACTACTGGCCGTCAACAACGTCGAGTCCTTGTTGATTGGGTGCTTCAAATGCATCAGAATAATTGGGAATTTTGTTGAAAAATCATCTCGAAAGAGGAGGCACATTTTCCACATGGAGGTTGCTTTAACAAGCGGTATTGTCACATATGTGGCTCGGAAAACCCAATAATCATTGTGGAAAAGTCTCTCCATCCTTAACTTGTGACCGTTTGTTGCGGTTTTTGGTCTGGCGATTTCATTCGAATTTACTTTTTCGAAAATGAGGCTGGAGCTATCGAACTATGATTAATGATTTTGTGTAGCCAGAATAGAAAGATATTCAACCATATTCCAGTTGGTGACATCGACGTCACGTTAACACAATACCAAAAAATTGGAACAAAACGCCGCACAGTGGCTGAAAATCGTTTTTCATTGGCCAAAATTCTGTAACTTTTGAACCGATCAAAATATTGAAGTAATTTTTATTTTATTGGATAGATATTTAGTTCAGCTTGACTCAGTTTAAATTACATTAAAATTGATTGAGGACTTTTTAAGGAATTCTAGGTCAAAGTTGAACTTTTGAATTTTTTTAACTTTTAGAGTGAAATATGGGTTTATTATTTTTTTATTTATTAAAAAATTTAATATATGGAAATTAATAATAATTATAAATATTTTTTGTAATAATGGAATTTTTTTAATGTTACACTTAAAAAAAATTTTACACTGAAAAAAATAGTAAAATCAACTGGAGATTTTGCTATTACAGAAAAATTAAAAATTTTTTGCTGACAAATTTGCAAATTTGTTTACACTCAAAGAATAGTAACATTTAAAAAAAACGTAGATAATATTATCTAAAAATATTGCTATTACTACAGAAAAATTTATTATTTTTTGCTGTGAAATTTGATAATTTTAAAAACATTTTAAAAATAAAAACTGCAATAAATATTAATAGCATTTGCAACAATGGTTGGTTCTGTTTATTATTATTTTTTACTCATACTATGTTTTTCGTACATAAATAACAATGAAAGGCAGTTATAATTATTCATTTGACTCAAAGATTGATTGCAAATATTCCATATTTTGTTCTGTGCTACCTCTGTTCTTTAGTAGTTTTTTGGCTTCTTCATCTAAATCCCGATGTTCCACTTTCTATTGATTTCGAACACTGGAGATAAACGGATCTGACGTTGCCAATAATATATTAAATAGATCTTCATTTGTTGAATTTCGTGAAATTTTTCTAGTATTGTGGTCTCTATAAAATCTGTAATCCTTGTTCCTTTTTTCCTGAGCCTCCTCTGATAGATATCCAAGTGGCACCAAATGATATTTAATGACATCTTCTCCATGATAAAGGATTTTGTGAACTGTTGCAGACATATTTCTATATGGGTAGTTGGTTGTATATATTTTTGCAGTTTCCTTAGCATAATCTCAAAATTTTCTAGAGTCAATTTCTTCATTGCACGCAAGTACTTCTAGGATTATTTTAAATCTGAAAATAAGGTTTAAATCCACTCCTGTTATTTCAGATGCTGTTTCTGGATCTGAAAAGAATCTTCTTGCGGTATTGCCATCATTTGTATTGCCTGACCCTTGTTTTGGCTGATCTATAATTAATCCAAATTTGCGATATTCATCTTGAACATGTTTCTTTTTTGAACTTCTTAACTCTTTGTTGGTTTCGTTGTTTCTTATTGATCCTGAAGACCCGAAATCCAAATCATAACTGATTTTTAGTATGTGTTCCATAAGTCGTATTCTTGCATGTAGTGGTGATAAATCAAATTCATATGCATCGGTATTATCTAATGATTTTGTCGGGACTTGGTTTAATTGGGTTGATGTTGCTTGGCATATAATGCAGCTGGATGCAGCCTTCGTGTTAGTCAAAGCCTGACCTACTTTTCCATCTATCATTGTCAGCACTAATTGGTAGCTTACTTCAATTTGCTGCCCATCTAACTGTAATTGTAATGGCTGTAGTGTTGCAATTTGGGCCTTTATATCACTAACTTCTTTGTTAATGGCATCATGAGTTTCTTTTTTGAATTCAAATTTTATTGGCCTGCAGTATTTCGTAGAAGATGGTGTCTCATTTTTCCAAATATCCATTGTTTGCGTTATACTAGTCGAAGGCTCTGAATTTCGGTGCTACACGAATTTAAGTTTAATTTAACGAAACTAAGAACATCTTCCTGGTTTTTGTTTCTAAAATACTCTTCAGCCAGTTCTTTATAACTGAAGCTCTTCATATTTTTCTGAATATTTTTATTTGCGTCTGTTATGTTTTATCCGTACACTTAG
Source organism: Gymnocheta viridis (assembly GCA_956483585.1). Classification (NCBI taxonomy): domain Eukaryota; kingdom Metazoa; phylum Arthropoda; class Insecta; order Diptera; family Tachinidae; genus Gymnocheta; species Gymnocheta viridis. The sequence goes on from OY101442.1 coordinate 15,202,040, forward strand.
AGGATTAACTGAGTAATCCCTTATCGAATCCGTAGTTTTATACATTTTTAGATACATGTTATTCACACATTGATCTTTAATTTCATAGCAGGTAGTGCTTAAATTGCACAAAACTGCACATGTTGTCCAGACCTTAATATCAGGTAAAACTGATTAGTATCTCGCCAATATTTGTTGTTGTTGTTGGGTTGTTTTTTTATTTTTAGTGGTTTAATGTCCCGATTATTGTTATAAAATTGCTTATGACTTTGGTTGACCCTAACATTTGATAACAGGTAAATTTAGAAACAGATCATATGTTTACTGTAGAATTTTGTGATAATTTGTGATAATTTTATTACCAATTTTTGGCTGATCAAAACAAAGCCATTAAATCCTTTCGCAGGTATTATATTTAATTTTTTTAGTTTTACGTAGTCTAAAGTAAAAAAACATAAACTTTTACGCAAAAAAGTGAAAATTATATACACCATTGTATACGAGTACTTTGGAGTAATTTCATTAAAATGAAAAAAGTGTTCTACACACGGCTCGTCACGGGTGCAAAAGTATATATAGCGGTAAAGAGGACACTTTCACGTTTCTCTGGGTGGTATACATTTCTTGTTCCCTTTTGTTCCCTAGAAGTTCTATTCCACTAAAGTTTAAATTTGAGAAAAATATAGCAGTTTCATAAATATTCCGTAACGCCCTTAATATTAAACGCTAGAGCTCTGACCACTTACAAAAACTAAAGACTATAATCCTACCAACATTATAAAAAAGACCGCAGGCCATTATCGATGATAGTTTGCGAGTAGTAACCATTTATTTTTTATAAAAAACAAAAGAAAAACACCTTTTTCTGAAATTAAAAAAAACCGTTGAGTTTGACAGCATGCCACGCGCACAATTATCAATAGTTTAACCTAATTTTTTGGCTACCTTAATCTGGATATATTAGCTGCAAAAGGGCGTAAAAATTTTAAAAATCGGTGACAAAAAAAAAAGACTTTTGGCCAATGAAAACCGATTTTCAGCAACAGTGCGCCGCTGCGAAACACACAAGTAACGATACCATCGTTCTTGTGCGTGAAAAGTTTCCTGACCGTGTGATTTCCCGAAGAGGCGATCACAATTCGACAGCAAGATCTTGTGATTTAACACCTGTACACTTTTTCTTAAGGGCTACGTGAAATATAATTCAATGCTAATGGCCCACAATCGAATCAAGATGGAAGTCGTGGAGTTATTGAGGACATACAGCCGCAAATGTGCGAACTGGTATCGAAAAATTTAATTTAAAGAATGAAGTCCTGCAAACGTAACCGTGACGGCCAATTGGCTGATCGTTTTTTCCTTCATTAATGGCATACAACTTCACCTTACAATTAAATAAGCATCTGATGAGTTGTTATTGTACCGATTAAAATCTAATTTATCACAGATTTCAAGAGAATTATTTTTATACATTCTGATTATAATTATAGTGAAAATTTCATTTTTAAAATTAAAGATATATGCGAGGTAAACATGTCGCCTACGTTGATTGAAATGCAGTTTACCAGAGAGCCTACCTAATTAGTTTTCCTTGTATTCTGACAGCAATTGTAGTTAAATTTTTATTTTGAAAATTAAGGATATATGGGAACAAGGTACGTTATTGTACCGATGGATGTAAAATTTTTCGCCGAGCATAAGATCATTATTTTATGAATAGTTATCAATTTTTGTTGCATTCTGATCATAATTGTAGTTAAAATTTAATTCTTAAAATTAAGGATATATGGGAGGTGGGCATGTTTTTGTACCGATTGAAACCAAATTTAGCACAGATCCTGATGGTACTATTTGACAAATTGTAACGATTTTTTTTTGATCTACTGATTGTAATTTTAGTAAAACTTTTATTTTTAAAATTAAGGATATATTGGAGGTAGACATGTCCGTCTACCGATTGAAACCAAATTCATCATGGAGGTCAGGAAAATTACTTTAAAAATAAAAGGCCGTTTTGTTTGCATTCTGATTAAGTAATTCTTCTAAAATGTTATTTTTAATATTAAGGATATATCGGTGGCGGGAGTGTCCTTATACCGATTGCAACACAATTTACTGCAAATCATTATTTTACAAAGAGTAAGCGTTTTTTGCTGAATTCAGATCATAATTGTTGCGAAAGTTTAATTCTTAAAATTAAGGATATCAGGGAGATTAACATTTCCTTGCAGCGGTTGCATAAAATTTTTTTCATAGAGCCTAAAAGCAATATTTTGCAAATAGTAACTAATATTTTTTTGCATTCTGAATGTTACTTTAGCTAAAATTTATTTTTTAAAATCAAGGATATATGAGAGGTAGGCATGTCCTTGCACCTATCGGTTTGGAACTTAGCATAGAGCTTAATATCCTAAGATCTTAAATAGTTATGATAGTACTTCTAGTCTACAAAGATATTTTTCTAATTAAACGGTGTCGCAGTAAGAATGCTCTTTTTAAATTTAGTGTTAATATTTTTTGTGCAAGTGTCAACTTTGAAATTTGGTATAAGTCACCGCTGCCGAATTTCAGAGTTGATTAATCCGATTACTAAAATTAGAGCGCTTTACGAAAGAACTACACGTTATAACTGTGAAACTCATTACAAAGTTAATGTAAATTTTACGAAAAAAAAATCTTCTCCGATGAGGATCATTTCCATCTGAATGGCTTCGTGTATTCACAAAATTGTCCAATTTAGGTGTCAGAAAATCCTCATGCAATCCATGTGAAACAAACGCGCCCACAACGAGCAAGTGTCTTCTGCAGATTTTGGTCAGGCAGGCGGCGTGATTGGGCCTTATTTTTTTTGAAGATGAACCTGATATTGCAGTGACTGTGAATGGCATTCGGTACAGGAACATTATAGCGGAGTTCTTGGAGCCTCAGCTCGATGGCATGGATTCGGACCACATGTGGATTCAGAAAGACGGCGCCACCAGAAAAACCGCACATGATAATATAAATTTTTTCAGCAACGATTTCCAGAACAAATTACTCAAGAAATTCTGATGGTAATTGACCACCAAGATCATGCGATTTAACGCCTTGTGATTTTCTTCTTTGGTTGTCTCACTTTTCTTAAGCTTTTGTTGTCGGCATAATTTGGTTCTTCTTGTGTCAATTTCTTAATAAAAATAACTTTTTAAAATCATAAAGTTTTGATGAAATATCTTCTTTATTGGTGATAATTTAATGAGGTTTTATTTTATATACAATTTATACTATTCGTTTTTATGTACTAAATAAATTCTTGTAATTATTAAAAAGCACAACTCTGAGAGAGAAACATTTTTTTAACGAATTTTTATTTTCGTCATTTTAAACGGATTTTTTTTTATTATTTTATTAACTCGTTTTTTATGTAAACTAGACAAAAATGCTTAAGAGATTTCAGTCTGAGTAGAGCAAAAAGACGTACAATATAATTACTGATCGGTTTTATTTTTCTTTTACCAATTTGAAATGAATTTATATTGAGTTTCTTAATATTTTTTGGATTTAAAAGGACATTGACCACACAATATCCATACGAAACAATTTTAATTTAATATAATTTAATTTGATTTCATTTAATTTAAATTAATTTAATTTATTACTTTATTGTCTAAAATAAACTAGAGAGAGTATTTTTTATAGAAAATTTTACAAAATCTATTTAATTTCTGTTGTAATGCAAAATCTTTAAATCTTAATTAAGTACGAATAACACATTCACATAACTTTAACGACAAGTGGATAAGTTGACTAGATTTAAATGAGGTTTTATTTCGTTTTATTTGCTTAGTACTAAAGGACAACAACCAAGCAGAATTGCCGTATAAAAGATGATTTAACAATTTAGATTTTTAATTTTATATATTTTTTTAAATATTTTACACAAATTCTAGAGGAGCAAAACGCGTTGAACGATACAAAATTACACTGGAGCAACGCGCACAATGCTGTTGCTATCATACCTCCGACATGGCATTGTGGTTAAGGGAATTCGACTTTGGCCTCTCACAGATAACGACACGTGCTGCACCTTTATTGGAGCGACGTGATACCGTCAAGGATGTGGTCAAGGTGCGCATCGAATCACAACTATTGTGCAGACGTCGGCCCACTGTGTTGCAGCGATTTTGTCCGGAATTGTGGCGATAGGATTTACAGCAGCAGGTAAACCACTTAAAAGGCGGATAACGGCTGCAAGATAAAATAGAAATAAATTTTTTTAATTGCTCTAGAAAATTGCTATTTGTTTCATTTGTTTATCTACCTCAATGTCCTAAATACAGTGGATGAGAATAAACAATAGATTAAAGGATTTGCGGCCGAGTTGAGCGGTGCAAGACTTTGTATAAAGGTCGCTATGGCAATATTGGTTTGTGTTTGCGGTATGTGACCAAACACTTGCAGCAAGTCAAATATAATGTAGGGTGACCAGCACAATATGAATACAATCACAATGACAAAAGTCATTTTAACCGTTTTCACTTTGGCTCGCGGTATAATGCCACGCGAACTGGCTCTTCTGGTGGTGTTGTTGGTGAAGCCAGCTCTTTCGGTTGGCACAAATATCGAACCTTTAGCCCATATTGTTTTGACTATAATGGCATAACAGGCGGATATGATGAGGGCGGGAAAGGCAAATAGTGTGGCCGACACCAGACCCATATAGACTTGCCAGGCCCACGGCGATCCCAACTCAATCCAACATTGTGTTTGACCCTGTATTAGTTTTTCTTCGTACAACATGAGTATGGGTAGCGAAAATAAAGCGGATACTATCCACGCTCCAGCCACTAAATGACGGGCACGTTTCCCTGAAATGAAAAAATAAACAAAATATTCACTGCCTGTTTTTATAAAATGAAAACAAAATTGTGTGGGAAAATTAATATTGAAATACGAAAAATTGTAGTTGTTTTCAATATAAATTCTCACTCACAATTTGGTTTTCATTTTATAAAAACAGGCAGTCAATAAGAAATAATTTTTTTTAAAAATAATTTTGAGCGAAGTTGAATCAGTCTCAGTGCTTGGACTGAGGCGATTCTTTTTATCAGCAAAAAGCATTTTTAGTTGGGTAAGCGACTAATCACTTATTCAAATATTTTGATTAATCAAAATCTAGGGACAATCTAACGCATTCAATATCTATCGAAATTTCCATTCAAGTTCTGTTGAAAATTCGTTTATTACAGAAGGCCGTAATTCGAACCCCGATTATGTAGCTTTTACATCAGACCCAAATCTAGTACTTATGAGATTTCGAGCCAAGTCTTCTTGATTTTGACTAGATTTTCTATATAAAGCTAAATCTACTTCGTCAAACCCCAAAATCTCGTAGACCTTGGTGATGCAACTATGGCTTTTTCTAAATTGTACTGAAAAATACAACTAAGCTGTTCAATAATTAACCTTTGAAAGATGTGTTCGTTAGCTCTTTCGTATTTGATTGATTACATTTTGTTTGGAGTTTGACACTTGAAAAGGAAAATCAATTTCAATCAACTCTGTTTGGTATGGATAAGAAATTTTAAAAAATGTCACGAATAACCCGGTGTAAGCGTAATAGATTTTCAGTTGAAATCTACTAGATTTCATGCTGGTGTAAATGCACTATAAACAACTATTGGAATAATCAAAACTTCGATCATTAATCATTTACTTTGATTATTCAAAATTGTGCTTAATTTATTTATCTGAATTTGGAAAAATTTGCATTTTTACTTTTTGTTTTTTTGTTTTATCTTTTTTAATTTTTTGGTTTTTAATTCATTTCCTAATTGTGAGTATTAGTTTAATTTTTCTCGAGGAATTATGGGGACAAGTGTCTCTAAGTCACCACTTTTGTCTATTATTTTGGTGACTGTTTGGAGACAGTGTCAACAAAGCGTCTACATTTTTATATTTGATTTGATTAGAAAAATATCTTTTGCGGAGGTTATTAATCAATTATTTTTTCATATATGACATAAAAATTATTCACAGTATTTATATTTTTTATTTGTTGAAGCACATAAAAACCCCACTTAACGTATTCGTGTTTGTTAAATGTATTAAAAAAATAAGAGCGGGGGCGGCTTAGTGGAAAAAAGGCTCCAGCTACTCTCAGACAACCATCAGCCACAAAAATTCGAGCTCAGTAGCAAAAATATGCTTCTTATGAATTTTTTATAAACTAGTTTTTTAGTCCTTGAATTTCTTTTTAGGAAAGCGCTTTAAAAGTTAACAAAATATGGTTTTTAATTATTCGTATCTACTTCAGAGAAGTAGCAAAAGTATAGAATAGAACTACTAAAATTAACTAGTGAATTACTGGTTCCAATGTCTATATATGGTTACAAAAGAACCACCTAGGCAATAGTACCAATGTGGATTTTCAAGAACACTCACATATTACGAGTAAATGTCAATAGTAAATAGCATTATCTGGGGTATTATAAGTCACTAGTGCTGGTGACTGTGTCAATAATAAGTCAGTATAGTTTCACTATTGAAAATTCCTGCAGGCTTGCATCCAATAATTTTGTTTTATATTTTTGAATTATAGATGGGATCGTAAATAAATTTTCAATCACGCTCAAGATAAACAAATTTTATTCATGCACACTTACGCACGACCTTATATTTTTGGCTTACATTCATGCTCGCTTATGAGAGTGGAAAATAAATTAATTAAATTCACAAAACTCACGCTCACGAAATATTTAAGAAAAAAAACTAAAATAATTAAAAAAAAATTTTAAATTTAATAAATAAAAATTACACTAAAGCAAAGAAAAATTAACGAAACCGTCAAGCGGAAATTCTACTCACGCACAATTTTTTTCATACTCAAGTTAATGCACGCTCACATTATTGAAACAAAAAATTAATCACGATCATGCATGATGACGCATGATTTACGCTACTCGTGTGAGTGATGTCCATCTCTATTTTGAATACAATTGTCCAATTCACAACCTATTGTATGAGTTGTAGATTGTATAAACGAAGTTGTTGATTTCTATGTGTAAACATTTGCTTGACAACATGTTTTATTAAAAATACAAATTGAAATCAATTATTGAGTTATAGATCCGAACTATTTTTACACAATTTTATTTCATGTATTTATTTCGAAGCAAAAAAAACACGCTTGTGCTAAATGAATAATACGGCTAACAAGCAAATCGCAGTGCAGCTTAACCGAACAGTGTGCTAAATGCTGCTTTTAAATACAAACGACACCTCTCTGTTTTCGTACTTAAAATTAACCTTTAAATAAACATTTATAGACACTGCTTTGGTTTCATACTTACATGATTTCGAAAAATTCATGGGATGTGTAATCGCATCGTATCTGTCAATGCTCATGGCCACCAAAACATAAGTCGATGAATATGTTACACACACCTGAGAAAAGCGTATTAATTTACATGCCACATTGCCAGCACGCCAGGATATTGTTATGCGCCAAATGATGTCGGTTAAAACATTAAGTAGTCCCACGAAAAGATCTAAAGGCGAGAACGAAATGAAACACAAGCACAATAGAATTAAAAAAAGAAGTCTGCTGCAAGGATATGTTAATTAAAAAATCAAAAGATTTTTCATTGTAATTAAATGAAATAAAAACACAATTTATTTAAATAAGAAACCTTTTAATGTTTTCATAATTCTAAATATACTCGTACATGCACGCGCATAAACATGTTTTGGGAGTCGTCTTAGGAACAACAACACATAGACTTAATCACTTAAAAACACACACGCGGGCACACACACAGATTTATATTGTGCTTTTCGAAGAGTTTCCTTAGAAACAAAAACACATGCACATACACATGTATTTTTATAGAGTAGAGCCCCGTTTAACGCAACGCAAACAACATTCAACTTCCAAGAAAATTTTGTAATCATTTCCAATTTGTAAAAGCAATCAAAGCAACTTAAAATAAAATTATGCATACATTTTTGTTTAGCAGGAAAAGCGATCTCTTTATCTCTTTGAATAGCGATAAGCTAGAAACCAATTCAAAACGAAATAAGTACATATCGCTCATTTACTCAAACAACATCATAACTGAAAAAATGTAATTTTGCAGAAAAATGCAGAGTTATTTGTCGTATCGCTCTACAGCTTGTGCAAAATGATAAAAATCATAAAATTATCTTGTTTGTAATTAATGTTTGTAAGTAGTTAGTCGAGCTTTTATTTGTATATATTGAAACGAATTATTTGACTCAAGTTCAAATCCGAGTTTACCAATTTCTTTTAATAATTTTTAGAAATTTTTGGATAAATTCATTTTTTTTATTAATATCTAATTTGATAGTTGACCTTTAGTTTGATAATTATAACTTGTAATTAGTTCAGCTTGAGGTCATTAAAAAACACACTAATTTTAATTTTGTATGTTTATTTATTTTTCTTTTTTCCACTCCCAATATTTTGATCAACGTCGTTGATCATCTTCAGCGGATCTAAAATATAATATAACAACAATTAACAATCTTTGAAAATTAAATAACATAATTAATTAATAGCAAATTAAAAGTGAAAAATGTATTTACAAAATACCGACGAAAGAAAACAATTATAGAAAGAGGTACACGCTGGAAATGTTGCACATTATAGATATTCCAATTGATAATAGATTAAATTATAAGAGCTATACAGAGAGATGTGCACAAATATACAGATACACAATAAATAAACACAGATCAAAATAAATAAATAAACAAATAGGGAAATAACCATTTATTTACTGAATAACAAATAAAATGCAAATACCAACGTTAAAACAATGTTCTAATTTATATATTTTTCAACATAAGAGTGTAAATATATTTTTCTTTTTTAATTTGCTATTAATTTAATTTTCAAAGATTGTTAATTTTTGTTATATTATATTTTAGATCCGCTGAAGATGACCAACGACGGTGATCGAAATATTGGGAGTGAAAAAAAGAAAAATAAATCAACATACAAAATTAAAATTAGTGTGTTTTTAATAACCTCAAGCTAAACTAATTACAATTTATAATTAATTTCTTTTTATTAACTGCCAGGAAAGCCCACGATGTCACACGAATTCTAAAATTTTGTTTTTGTTTTAAATGTAATTATACGGAAGAATGAATACGTGTGACATCGTGTGTCTGACACTAAGAGAGTACTATTTGGAACAATTTATTGTTCATCAGACTAGCAGAACGGATCAGAGTATTGATTTCGAAATGGTTAAACTTGGATTTGAACTTGAGCCAAACAATATGTTTCAATATCTCTGGTTTAATCATTTATTTGTTATTTTTTCTTCGAGGTGTGACTACACTAAAAGCCTTAAACTGTTTTTCAGAAGATCGAGTTTTTTCTTCGAGTTATGAAAATGATCACAAAGTAGTTGGCAATTAAAGCATAAAATTTTATATAAAAACAATAAATTGTTGCTTTTTATGGAAATTGTTAAAATTTTAGTATTTTAAATTTCTAATCGCACTATTTCTCATAATTAATATTTTACCTACATATGTAGTAAAATATTAACACTTTTATTAAAAACAAATTGAAATTGATTGACAATAATATAATATAATATCTCCAGTTGTTCTAAGAAATATTTGAGTAAAGTTCCCTGATGATCTGCATTAGCAACAGTGAAATGCGCATAGGAACTAGTTATACCCCTCAATAATCAATTTCAATTTATTTTTAATAAAAGTGTTAATATTTTACTACATATGTAGGTAAAATATTAATTATGAGAAATAGTGCGATTAGAAATTTAAAATACTAAAAAAAATAAATATTATGAGCAAAGTTGTGAGAGCTGAATTTTTTTTTGTCACAAAATTTGCTTTAAGTCACCGTCCAGACTTGCAATTTTTGTTCCTACAATTTTTATAAGCTCTGCTTTGAAATTGCATTAGTGTACACATTATGAAATTCTAGTTTTGCAATTGTTGTATTTCTTATACTTTGACATTTCTTAAAGTAAAATTTAATTTCATGCTTAAGTTTGTTATAGTTTGTTAATAGTACTGAAAAAATAAAGTAAAATAAAAAGTCGATTGCACCAACAGACAACTTCAAATTGAAAAGTGCGAATTTCAAGAAAAAGAGGAATTGCAGAGCACATTAAACTCTGTATATATAATATATTTAAAAAATCCAGAAAAAACAATTGCAAGTCTGGACGGTGACTGATTGAGTCAAAGTAATTTACAATAATCGGGGAGCTAAGTTGTTTGAGTGTTGCGCATAGCGAGGTTGCACTGTACGTGTACAGGTATGAACATATGTATGCGTATATGTATATGCATTAATACGTACATGAATCTATATATACAATATACGTACATGTATGTATATAGACCCCTGAGGGTCACATTATCGTAAGCAATGATTTTTTTTCAATGTTGTTTTGTTAATGGAATTAATAATTTTCATGCAGTTACCGTTTAAAATATAAAGTTTGCCAAAATATCAAAAATTTCACTAATTATCAGACATACTTAAACATAATAAAAAAACTTTTACTGAAAGATTTACAAATACTTACTGCCGTATTCATAAAAAATAAATTTAGTTTGTAACGTATTTTAAAAAAAAAATTTATGAAAAATTTGTCTTAAAATACATTTCAAATTAAAATTATTTTTTATGAATACGGGCCATAGTATACAAATAAATAAATAGTCGAACATATATTATATGTGTGAATGTGCAATTTATAAGTGAACATCATTTGGAGCACTCCTAAAAGTTCATATAAAGTTTCCTCGGAAATATCGTAACCAGGGGACGATCAGCTAAAAGTCGGCTTAAGACTGCCGCCGACAAGTATTTTACATAAACATTATTAAATATTAATAAATTGAATTACTATTATTACAATATCAATAAATTGGATCATAAATTTGTTGCTGGAGAGTACCAAATTAGTTGATTTTCGAACCTAACGAATTTTAATATGTCAGCCAGCGGCGCTAAGAAATCTTCAACTACAGTCGACTTTAAGCCGCCACCGTGTATCTTTTGTTCAGCCGCCGCTGAAAGAAAAGATGAACGGCCTTATTACTTTTCTTAAGGTCCAATTTTTGACAGAAAGCTTTATCAAATTCAATATTTCTAAAGTCACAACAGATACATTCTTCTGGAATATTTAACACTTGCTGCTAAAATTTGTTTTACCAATAAAAAACTTTTTTTCCTAACAAAATTTGCAAAATATTGAAAATAATCAATCTTTTTGTTATTTGTTAATTTATAAATTGGAGCTAAATAAAAAAAACGAATTAACGATAATGGTCTCATCCCACACAAACATTAAAATGAAATAATATTGTGCCGAAGGAAATATAATTAAATCGATTAATTATTAAAAAGTGTTAGAATTTGAGAAGATGGAATAAATTTGGCACAACAATCTGAATTATTTTTAGAGTGTGCATTTATTCTAAGAAGAGCTTCTAATAACTCATACTGCATTCTGTTGCGAATTTTGGTTTATGTTATATTCATTGTAGAAAATTTTTTCAAAACAAGCGTTAAAGCGGAATTAGTTTGTACGTTGTGTTCTGTTACGAATCAGCTGTTTTGTTGCTATTCAATTGAAAAAGTGTATGTTTGGTTTGTTGTTACTTTTTCGTTCTGTTCAGTTGCGGACTATTCTGTAGAAATTAGAATAGAACGTTAAGTGACAGCCAAGAGTTTGTATGTATTAGTTTTTTGTGGTGTGAAATATTAAAAATTTTGTTTTTAAAGTCAGAATATTTTATTTTAATTCAAATTATTAAAGATTTATATATTTTTGTCAAATAAAAACATTTTGCAGACGTTTACAAAATTCATTCCTATATTTCCATCGTCCATATCCGAAAGTTCAGACACAGAACAAGTAAGTAAGAAATATTTTCTACGGCATAGAACGGCACAGAACAGCAACGAAAAGTAAAAACTAATGAGGCCTTTAATTTTTGGTACATAGTTCACTTTCACAACAATTAGTAACACAAAGTTTCAGACTTGCCACACATAAATTAATATGTTTTTGCAGTTTTACCACCATCATGGAGAAAAATATAAATTGTCAATACATGAATTTGAATACAAAAAAGAAAACTAAATAACAAGTTTTATTATAACATAAATATAATCCCCAAATATCACTGTTTTTCCCCAAAAAATCCTCTGGGGATTTTCCCGAAATTTGTATCCCCCATCACAATAGAAAATCTCCTATTTGGGCACAAATCCCTAAAACTTAGAACGCTGGTTCAGCCTGAAGTTGCAGTTTGTTCTGTTTCATCATTAACAAACTGGAACTTTCGTTTTTTTTTAATTCATATATTTCACAAAGAAAAGGATTTCATTACTTTCGTAAAATATTAAAATTCTTGCATAATTTTTTTTGTAATTTTTTTAAGACTTTCAAAAACTTTTGTTTGTTGAAGGTTTTTTTTAGCTGCTCTATATACATGCATTTCATTGGTGCTAATGCCAAATCATCAGTAGACCTTAAACCATATTTTTGAAATGTTTCAAACCTCTTTTCTCATACAAAAACTTTTAAAAAACCAATGAGAATTTTAAAAATTACAAAAGTATAAATAAGCATAGTTGGCTTTTAAACTTATTCAAAAATCCCAACAAACAAATTATATTATTCGATATGAATCTATTTTATTTTTTTTACAACCGATTTTAAATAAATTTTTAATAAATTAAAAAAAATACTTAATAATTTTTCTCGTAAAATATTGCATGGCTTCTCTAAAAATCACATACAAATTTCGTTACTCTTGAACCCATTGTGCGACATTAATTGAAAAGATTTATTTTTCATTCATGTCTAGTTAATGAAACTTACCTGCCAACGCCAGTTGTTTTATAAAATAATTCATTCGTGATTTACGATTTTTATTTAGAAACATCACAAATAATACCGCTGAATTGCCCAAAACAATTATTGTGAACAGAATCCATAAGACAGCAAATTGTTCTGTCTGTAATTAAAAGAGAAGAAAAAAAAAACAATTTTATAAATACTTATTCAGCAATTTTGTAATAGAAATAATAACCAGAAGAGAATTATTAATAAATGGGACATGTACATTTAAATGCATTAAGTACACAAGATATTTCACAGGCTATTAGAAAATGTTCTTAATGTATTTCAGATAATCTTAATAATTTCACCATAAAATATTATTACGGCCTAAACTATTAATAAAGGCGGTACACCACCATGTCGTTTTCAACGACATTTCATTTAAGCAGTGCTTTGGGAGCTGTTTTTTTTATACTTATTTTTATTTTTCTTCTTTTCCCTTCCGGAATAGAAATGCTGACACATGTTTTTGTTTTTGCTGTTGTTGCTAATGTACTCGTAAAATACCATAAATATTACAATTCCAATAAACTTTAATTCGAAAAGAAAAATGTTAAAGGGATGAATGTGTGAAACGCTTGGTTAACTGGTGAAACTCCATTAACCTGGTTAAGAAGAGCTTTAGGATGAGTAGAATGGAAAATAGCAGATTAAAGTAGAGCAGAAGAATAATAGAACAACGTAGAATGGAGTAGAGTAGCGTAAAGTATGTGCCGGTTTACACACTTCAACTTTCGTGATCAACTTTTGAGTTTGTTGGAGAGAGAGAGAGAGAGAGGAAAGAAGAGTGGTATTTGGTACGGAGCTGCTGGTACTCGTGACGCTCTTTTTGTTGTGGCATTCGTAATTATGAACACGAAGACAGATGCAGTTATTATTTGAATTTTCTTTTCAGTCTTTGTTTCGCTGTGGAAATACTCGTATATACGAAAATTAGTTGAAACAGGGGGCAAATTACGGGACTCGTGATAAAATAAAATCGTATCTAAATTAATTTCGATTGCACGAGTTTTTCTGATGATGGGACTCGATACAATGCGAATCGACTTCTTAGTAAAGTGTTGTAAAAGATAAAAAAAGGACTTTATCAACACCAGAAATAAGTAAACAAAAACATATGCCTACAAAGCAAAAAAATAAATTATCAACAGAAGTGCTAATTTCATTTTTAATTTAAAAGTTTTTCTTTTTGTTCAATCGGCGACATGGACGCAAATCTATTTCTTTATTCTCCATCATCAGAATCGGATAATGGGTGTGACATAAATTCAATTAGAATACAAATCCGAGTTACAGTGAAACAAACGAATTTTTTATGAAAAAGTACAAGCTTCAGACATAAACTCACCAAGAATTTGTTTTTGCCTGAAATTTATTTTTGTTGTATCTGACCTAATAATTAATAAAAATTAGTTAATACATATAAAAAAATATATATAAAAAATTTAGCTTACATTTTTTTGTTGTCCAACAAACGAACTTTATAAAAATAAAATTTTGACATCAAATTTGTTATCGAATTTAAACTCAGACAGTGGCATTCGCTATCGAGTGCCATCATCAGAAATTTCCATACAAACTTACTCGATAACGAGTGGCAGAATTCCAAAAGTAAAAAAATCGCAACTTCGAGTAAATCTCGCATGAGATCGACTGCGAGAATTAGCCCCCAGATTTCTCTGTGTGAAGATTAAGACAACTTCAAAAGGGAATTAAAAAGAAGTTGGGCATCAAAAGTTTAAGTGTGTGAAACGGGACTAAGTAAGATAGATTAAGAGCAGAGCAGAGATTAACTAACACGCCTACGATGTAACACGTATTCGTTCTTTCGTACAATTACGTTCAAAACAAAAACAAAATTTTAGAATTTGTTTCATCTCTATAGAATACTCATAAGATCAGTTATAAATCAATTACTCTGTTTTGAAAACAGAATACTTCGTAAAATATTTGATCCAATAGAAATAAAACAGCTGTATACAGATCACGATGCAATAATGAATTGGAGGTACTGAATGAAAATCAAAATATCATACGATTTATAAATGCACAACAAATACGATGGCTGGAGCATGTTTTGCGCATGGAAGATAATATGACGGTGAAAAAAAATTCTTTAACAACAACAAGAAGGAAGTAGGAAACAAGGGTGACAGAGAAAAAGATGATGTCGTAGTAGACTTACGAATAATTAAAGTTAGAGACTACGAACAAAAAGCTTTACAAAGCGGACAGTGAAGAGCAATAGTTGCTGAAGCATTGGCCCATGAAGGTCTGTAACAGCTGATTGATATGTACTAAAGTGTGCTTCTCATTCCCTGCCACATGAAGTCAATACATCCATGCGTAATGAACATGTACATCCATATTTAATTTTCATCTCTTTCAATTCCGATCTCTTTTTCTTTTTCAACTTCACGCATTTGAAGAGAAGAAATCGTATTACTTATATACATACTCTTAAAAACTCATTGCTTTGCTTATGTTTTTAATTGAACCATACTTACATAAGCAAATGCATGTACGTGTGTATTTTTAGCATTTGTATTGGTGTCAACTTTAAGAGCCTTTTATTCCTTTAATACTGAACCGATTTAAATAATATATAGTCGGATAACTACAGCTCATCAGTGTCTACAATTTGGTAAAAGAATGAAGAACATCGGCTGACAAACAAAGGAGAAAAAGGGATCTAAAAAATTGTCTTTGCTGATTTGTATAATAGATAGATAAATTGGAGTAGATTAAATTGTATTAGAGTACAGAACTAAATTAGAGCAGAAGATTAAAGCAGATTACAGAAGATTAGAGTAGAGAACTAAAATAATGTAGTAGAGTAGATTAAATTATAATAGAGTAGAGAAATACAAAAGATTAAAATAAAGTCGTATAGTAGTGTAAAGAAAACGAGAAGAGTAGAGCAAAGTAGAGTAGAAGAATAGAGTAAAGTAGAGTAGAAGAGTAGATTGAAGTAGAGCAGATGCCGATTAACGGTCATACTTGGCAGCAGGCTATGATGCGAGCCATCATGCTCGTGTAATAGCGCAAAATTCGTGTTTGTCAGTTTGGGTTGATGGTTTTCAAAAATGTCAGATATTTTGTAGTTGTCATCATACCATCATGATCGTCTAATAGCTACTCTGTCAAACACAGTATAATCTTCATTTGAGTTTTGGTATGCAAAGGGTGAATATGGATGGCTTGGTTAGAGTCACCCATTCAGTGTTTGCTTGCATACTGCTGCATGAGAAACCACGTACGAGTGTGTAATAGCAAAGCACTATATCTCTCTCTCATCATACCGGGCTGAGATAACAAGTATGATCGTCTTGTAGCCGCTTTAGAGTCAAGTGAACTAAAATGGAATTTTGACTGATTGAACGTAACCAGCGTTGACATTTTTGTTAGTCTGCGTTCAGACGAGTCATGTCTTATTGACATGATTCTTACTATTTCTTCTTTGAGCTTTCATTTTCAAACAAGTCATGTCTTCTTGACGACATTTACTTGCAAATTCCTTCAGGCTTAAAACTACGAATAAGAGAGCAAAATGTAATGGCAGTACATGCAGTTGAGTACTCGTTTCTTTTCCTCTCGTCTCTCTCGTTAACAAAGTAGCAATAATGTCAATAAGACACAACGTCAATAATGCACACGCGCCGGATGCTTATACATTTTTTTTACATATTTTTTATTCATAGTTATCCAGCAAACATTCGCGTTTCATTTTAAATTGATGATATGCGAAAAATATTTTATTATGAACAATTCATTTGTTAACATACGAGTATAAGGCCTTTCATGTTATCAAGCATTTTTTATTTCAGTATTATAATTAGAGCATTTATTTAATTTACACACATTCTTCACACAGATTCTTATGCTCTTCATTTAGTACTTAATGTCAATGTACATGCAGCCGTCATTTCATATTTTCAGAAATACTAGAATGGTGCAGTTCGAAAGATATTTTATGATTGCAAATGCTTTTGGCAATATGCAATGTCTAATATGTTATAAAACATTTAAAAATGAGAGGGAAGAATGAGAGGGCATTTTGATAACTTTTATTGTAATATAAACAAAATTAATATGAAAGAAAAAGAAACCCTTTTTGAAAACAGTAAACAGTAAAGTTTGTAGTTTTCAGACTGCTCTTCATTAATTTCTATTTCAAGCAACCAGCATTTTAATTTCTGAAAAAAGGTGTGGTTCGGAGAAAGATTTTCTTCTTCTTGTAATTTTTATGATAAGAAGCGTTTTTTTAGTTTGAGGTATTAGAGTATTACCTAAGGTAATACAATGCGGCAACATATATCAAACGCTTGACTTTGTGTTTGTTGGGAAATCTCAGTTTCTGCACTAACACTAATAAGCAACAATATAATCACAGTTTAAATTTTGCGCTTCAATGGTCTAATACCGAATTATATTGTGGTCTGTTTGCTTACAATAGACTTATGGCTTTCTTCACTTAATGAAATAAAATAAAATAACAATGTAATCTGAAATATTTGTTTCAAAATATTATTTAGAAATCTGTATCTAATTATTAAAGCAAAAAAAGAAAACTTTTCCTGCTGCTTTAAATGAAAAGAACAAATAAATAAAATTGATTTTCCCAAAAAAATGTGTGTTTTGTGGTATTGAAAAGTTCATCAAAGTATTTGTTTCTAATTATATTTCGTAGTTAAGTTAATTAAGTCATCAAAATTAATTAGTTAATGTAATGAGCAAAAGTTTGTTGCTAAAAACGACCACAAAGGGGAAAAGTACAACAAGGCCAGAATGGTTAAGAAATATAAATAAATGAACTTAATTTTTGGTAATAACTTTATTATGATCATTAATGCATTAGACACGGATTAGCAGGCAGTGGAAATAACGTGTGAATCGCAATAATTCTAGTTCAAGAGGCATTTCAGTCTAATTCGAATCGAAAGAAAAAACTTTCGAACTGCGAGGTAAATAGCATACAAATTCGGGGAAAAAAATTCTTTTCGAACCGAATTATAGAGCGACCCCACCAGTTTTAGAATAGCAAACAATTGCAGTGAGCCAGAAAAAAAATTTTTTCCCAATAATTACTGCAATCAATTGAATTTTATTTAAATAAAATAAAATAAATGAAACAGTAATTTGCATTAAAATTTGAAACAGATATCATTTATTTATTATTTCCAATATATTCGAGTTTGTTCACTTTTCTTAATCTGGAGGCCCACTGTGTTCTCAGTTGCTTATTTGCCATTTATAGACAGCGAGTTGACATCCATGACATGTGAGAGATAAAAACCATATGAATTGTATTTCGTATCCTTGTGCTCATATAATATTCTTAAATAAATAAAAAAATAACAATTACTTCATTTGGAATTGGTGTCAGTTGTCATTTATGTTCCGCTGTTAAATATTTTTGAAGTATTTTAGGAAAAAAAGACACTTCCTTTCAACTTTATTCCCCAGACTACATGTCTGGTGGCTTCAAGTGAATCAGTTTTTTGTTTGTTTCCAGCTCAAGTATAAACTGGCATGAGATGAACCACAGATTTTGATAATTAATAAAATTTATGTGTACAACATCCTTTGAACATCGCTGTTTGGTAAATTATACATGACATTTATTTTACTTACAAAAAACAAAAAAATAAATACGCAAAACTTATAATGGCAGCAGAAGAAAAATGAGTCTTGCGGACAAAAAGCAAATAAATAAAATTTGTGAATTTGTGTTACAAAATAATAAAATGTCCTTTAAGAGGCGATTGGTGCGTTTGGAGTATTTCAAGTGTGCTTTTCATAATCCAGACAGCCGACTGACTCAGCCAGAAAATTTACATACACTCAGTTTTTTTTACTGATATCTGAGAATTCCTTCGTCTGTACTTTTTTAGTCTTAATTTTTTATTCTGCTCCTACAGTGAAAGAAAAATCATGCATTCAGGTAGTGAAATGTTTATATTTGATACTCTTCATTATATATATGAAACTTTTCCTTTATTAAGAGTGATTTCTTTTTGTTAACACTGTTTTTGGCTGCTTAGCTGTTTTCGTGTATTTTATTTATTTATTTATTATTGACAAAGCAGTACAACAAGAATTGAATCTTATACATTACAGCACTGCGGAGACGTTGTTAACAATTTTGACATTGTAAAATGATAACATTGACAAATAGAAAAACTAGTTTGAATCTTATACAAATCAAAATAAAAACAAAACATTAAGAAAAATAAGTTTTCATAAATTTAATGATTGATTCTACATTTTTATTTAATTTTACAATTTTTAAGTTACAGTAATTAAAAGGGGGAAAAAATATTTGTTAGCAAAAATATTTAAATATTTTAGATTTGAAACGCTTTGCAATGCTTAAATTTTGTTGAACATGTTCGGTTTGGTAGTGCGATTTAACACGTCTAGACTTTTTTTTGTGGGACTATGTTGACACACTGAAAGCCAATATTGAATAACTTATTCGTGAGATAACGGCCGATATGTTGGTGAGAGTATGTTAAGATTGGACCCAGCAGTCAACATTTACAAGAAATTATCTTTGAACATTGAATTATGTAGATCCTTCTAACGACTCAAATAAAGATTTCATACATTTATCTAAATTTTATGTGTTTTTTTTTCTTTTAAATCAAATCCAAAAGCTCTTAAAAAAATTACCCTCTACAATGAATAATTTTAATGCATACAGACAATTTTTTAATTTTTGCTCTTCATAATTCTTCCATTGTTCATGTTCGTTGTAATCTAATGGGAATATTGAGCCTTGGTGTCTTTGCGGACTTACATCCATGAAAAATCAGCATAAAATTAGCACAAGTAATTAAAATTTAACTACGTCTTAATAAGTTTTACCACACAATTTGTCATTAAGAATGTGGTCACCTAGAATGTGGTCGTGAGTGTAGACCAAATTCTACAGCAATTTCTAATATTCCATTTATAAAACCAAACTCGTTATATAGCCTTAAATTTCTTATTAAGTGGCGTTCAATTGCCTTGTAAAATTTTAAAATAAATATTATTCCGAGAGATTTTAAGTTACAATTTCTTTTTTTGTCCCTTATTTAAAAAAAATCAAAAATGTCCTTAAACGGCGATGTAGCGGGTAAAACATTCTAAAAATATATTTTTCATAAAATTTAGTTAAAAATCTCTCAACACATCAATGGGCAAATTACGTCATTCAATATCGAACGAAATTTACATTTGAATTCTATTGAAATTTTGATCGATATTGAATGCCGTAAATTGCTCCCAGATCTCAAAATATATATTTAACGCTAGAAATAAATAAGTCAATAATTAAAATTTCTTTAAGAATAAATTTCCTACTTATTTAGACATTTTAAGTTTTGATTTATTTTGTTTTTGTTCAACTTGAGCTATGCGCTTTGATGTCCTTAAAAACTGTAGTGAAAATTTAAGCAATTTCTTATTTGATAAAACAAAGTTTTTGTTTTAAAAATTTTTGTTTTTCTTAATACTTCTGTGCATATTTGGACACATCTTACGTTGACACTCATTCGAACTATATGAAACTTTAAGATAAGAATCTAGTGGTAATCTAGTGGTATTTGCGACAAAAAAATAAAACTGGGCTCAGAGAATATTCGATGGCATCTAAGGAATTTTGGCCATATTGGGAAAGCAAGAAGTATTGCACGGTCGGCTTAAATATTTGGTTTTACTTATTATTCCATTAATAGCAGCGGGAATAATATATTTTGGATAGAATTCACAAATTGAATATAATTCTGTTTGTGCAAATGTCCCACTGTGCACCATCCTTATGCAAATTAACAAAATACTATCTTTCAAATAATGCCAATTATATTGAAAAACAATATTTTAGTTTATTTCATTTTTCACCTTTCTGTTCTATTTTTGTGTTCTCAAAAAAAATAAAAATAAAAATCAGGAAACAAAATAAGATTTATTTTAAGAATTATTACTTAAAAGATATTTTGAGCATGAGAAGTGATGTATCTTTTATTAACAATGTATTTTTTCTTTTCAAAGTACCAACTTGATTTGCGATGAAAATGCCTTTAGGTTTCACCTCCCTACTTGCTCTACTTAAATACAAATTAAATTACCAAAAGCCTGCAACTTATTATATCTTCCTTAAAATTTTACATATATTTTCTTTTTAATGTCTCAGCAGGTTTCAAAGACACGTATCCATTTACGATCATGTATTTTTAAATATGTCCGTCCCTTCATTTATCATGTCTTATTTTTCTTTATTTTTTATTTGCAAAGAAAAAAAGCGGTTGAAAACAGAAACTCTTGAATGATAAAATGTCCAAACAATGAAAACGGAAGGACGTGCGGAAGGAACAAATAGTTTTGTTGCTGTTTTGTTGCGAAGCAGTCGTGCGTAAAACATCTTTAAAATTGTGAAGAAATGATTTCTTGCCAACTTTTCCTTTTTAAAGATTTATTCTTTTCCTCTCTCTTTTTAATTTTCTTATTTTGCCATTATTTGCCATCTTAAATTTATTATGTTAATAATGAGCAAATATTTTAAGCAAATTTCAACAAAATACTAAAGGAATATATTGAAGGAAGCAAAAAAAAAGATGTGCTTAAAGTTTAAAACTGATGAAAGAAAGGTCAATCAAAAAAGCGATACAGAATAGTTAATTCAACAGTTTTTAACAGTTGAGCCAAATAGCTGGCTGGTTCGGTTTAAAGAAAGCAATTCCTAAAGATGTGACAATTTTTAAGAATAAAATGAATTAATTAAATAGCTAATTTAGCCGCTAACGAAAGTAAAACGGAACATTGGGCTGTTTTCGGAAGCCACTACGTACCGTCATTAGGTGTCAATTTTGAAAACAATTATCACAGAAAATTGAATACAAAAGTTCAACATACACACATGCATACATTTTATATGCATTATTTGCCATTATTAGCTAAACAGGACCTCTTTTGCCACCCTAAAGAACATATAAATGCATAAAAAAATAACTTTTTATTTTATCGTTATTATGCCATTTTTTGTGTTTTTTTTTTAAATATTTTTTATTTATTTTTTTCAAAAGTTAACGAATCCCTTAAGAGCAAATATTGTTCATATTCTACTCCATAATTACATATTTAAAGTATAATAAGTTCTATACTGCAATATAAGACTTAATTAAGTCTTGCCTATGAAACATCGAAAAAAATATATAAATAAATAAATAAATAAAATAAATCTTAAAGCTAATAATTTTTAAAAATTAAAAAAAATTTAAAAACCATAAATATAAGGACACTAAATTGTTGATAACAGAAAATGATGGAAATCATAGAATGATGAGAAAAAAGTCAAATAAAAGAGCATGAAAATAAAGTTTAAGTTTACATTTAAATGTGACATCTGTAAATGCAAATAGTTTCAAATGTATACCTGGAATATTCCACATCCTAGTTATCCCTACATGAAGTGATCTTTTATAAATCGATGAAGATATACGATGACATATTATCTTAGGCTTCCGATGAGATTTTGAAAAATTTAAATCATCTAAAATGTAGTTTTTAATCTAAAGTGATTATTATTTTTTGACTAATGTCCGTAACATTTTTGATCAGAAAGAAGTGGACATGAGACAATATTCCAAAGGAACAAGGGACACATTTTAACACTAATTAATTTCAATTAATTACACGGCAGACCAGAAACTACGTTGTTTTTCGAGAGCCGCTACACTCCCATCATCAGTGTTCATGTGTGTTTCCATGTATGTTGTTAAGACAGTTTCGCATATCGACTTTACGAAGTAGTAAGACGATTCCTCAGTTTGTAAATGTATCGAACAGTGCAAAAATAAATAAATAAAAAAGTAAATAAATAAATAAATAAATAAATAAATAAAAATGTATCTTATGAATTTGATGTTTACATAATAATTTCGGAATTTAAAAACAAATCGCCGAAACTAGACTTTCATTATCATAAACATCTAAAACAAAAACAAAAATTTAATACAATATAAAACAAAAACTTAATCCATTAAGAAGTTTGTGAATTATTTGGAAAATAATTTTGAAAAATAAAGTGTTGCCAAAGTACTTTTTTTTCATGGTGACTCGCTTATTTATAATTAAAAAAATGTTTTTCTTTCTTTTGTTGCCAAATTAAAAAATGATTTATTATTAATTTTGAATGTGCTCTTTAGCCATTTGCTTTTTATTAATTTTTGGGACACAAAAGGCAAAACTAAATTCTAATTACACTTCCTCTCAATGAAATGATAAAAGTGACCATTTTTAAGTTAATTATGCTCTTTTTTTATTTATTTTTTTTTAGAAAGTGGTTTTTCATTGCGGTTTTAATTAAGGAAAAAAAGGATGGGGTGTTGTTAAAAATTCAATGTGAAAAGGAAATTAAGTTCAGGAAAATAAAAGAATACAATAAACAAGTTAAAGTACTTAACAAAAAATAATAATAATAAAAACAAAACAAGAAAATTGCTTTTGAGTGAAGAACTTTGTTTTCGGAAGCACTTAAGTGAAAAGTTTAAATATAAAGATGAAAAGTGTTTTCTATTCCATTATTATTAAAGTACTTATTCAAAGCTTTGAAAAACTGATGTACAAATAATTTAATGTTAAATATTTGAGGATGATTCAATTGATTTATGATTCCAATGCCAGCGGTACGTGGCTTTCATTTTTAGCAATTATGTTTATCAGGTTAAATTTTAAGAGAACTAAAATGCTCATGCGCTTTAACGCTTCAGCAATATCTTGAGCAGCTTGCAGTTACTGCGAGTGAGCTCGGCGATGGCTGAAATGATATGCCAGAGTCATCATACAACGTCAGCTTTCTAAGACGATAGTCGCTGCGATTCTTTTAAATAAAGTAAAAAACTCATACAACAGATATTTTATATTTTAAAATTATTCGACCTTCCATATTAATATTGAAATAATTCCTTTGTTAAAAAATTTGTTAAACAAATTATAAATATATTTTTTTGCCGAAATATTGAAGATAATATATTGGATTCGTTTTATTTGTTAATAAATTATAAACAAACATATTTTATATTTCTTTAAATGCATCGAAGCAAATTCTTTTTCACAATAAATATTTGTAATTTAATGGATTTTTCTTTCTTCTCTTCTAAATGATTTAATTTTTGATTTTCTTTGAAAAAATCCCAAAGCGAAAAATATGAAAAATATCTAAAATACGCAAAAAGTTATAATCGGTCTCCAGAGAGTTTTACTCGTTAAGTACTTTATTTATGCCCTAAAGTATGCAATAGCAAAAGTTTGCTCCTTCCAAATGATACACAAGAATGTGAACAGAAAACAAGAAACTTTTGAAGAAATAACATCGAGTGCTAAATTATTTAAATGCGCGATAAAAGCCGTTTTTCGTGAACAAGACTTGAACAAATATATCCGAATAAAATTATAGAGCCACATTTTTTTTGGTGCGGGCATTTGTGTGTGACCCTGTGTGCGTTTTTGCCAAAAGGCTGTGTTCTCTAAACAGTCAACAGTTTAGACATATAAAAGTCCTTATTGTAGGATCTTATTTTTATTTTCTGTTGTTTGATGATTTTGTGTTCATTATGATAGTAATGACAATGAAGAAAACATGGATGTGCAGAGGCTTGAAATAACAGATCATTAATCATTAAAAATGCCCCGTCAAGTCAGCAGATTTAAACAAAAATATTTATAAAATTGATTAATACGTTTTATATGATAAACACTTGTTGCAGGTGATTGGATTGATTTGAAAGGAATAAGAAATTAATTGTATAATTTCGAATGGATGGAATTCTAACAATAATTTTTTTTTTAATTTTTTAGCACAGACAAGTATGCCAAAGAATTTAATACTGAAAGGAGCCAATGTCTGAACTACACTCCATGACATGAAGATACCGACCAGATCTGGTTCACGGACTACTCCAAACAGGAAAACGGAGATACGTTAGCGGGCATACATGGCGCCAACTTCCAAAGGTACATTCCCATGGGAAAATACCCTAAGATCTTCCAGGCGGAAGTCTATGCCAATTTCATTTGTGCTAGAGAATGGCGTTCAAGGCCATAATCTCTAATGAGATCAGGTTCGGGCGTTGTTATGGACATCTTTAAATGAAGACCTTTAAATGAACTTTGCGCTCAAAATTGACTGACGTTATGCTGGGTGCCTGGCCACGAGGGCCATGCTGGAAACGAAAGGGCTGGCTATCTAGCTAACAGATGAGCCCAACGTATATTTATAAGACCAGAACCCTTCTTTGGCATTTCAAAAGGATATTTCAAGGAACAGAATTATTCCTGGGCTCAGACGGAATTTAATCGCCACTTGGAAGCCTTTCGAGGTCTAAGGCAAGCTAAACGTTTCATTACCATATCCCAAAACAAATTACAAAAATTACTGCTAATGGACAGAAATTACCTCAGACTACTAATGGGGTGGTTTACCGGGCACTGCGGTCTCCAAGGACACCAGTTAAGCATTGGTAATTCCGAAGCTAAAATATGCAGACTCTGCGTAACACAACAAGAAATGCCGGAGAACATTCTCTGTGACTGTCCGGCCGTGGCGGCATGCAGAATGAACACCTTTAAAAAAAGTACTTTTTAAAACAGTGTATCATATTATTATTTATTTTTATTTATTTACGTATAAAAGGCTACATAAAGGTTTCATACGGACTTTAATGACAAAAAATACAAGATTATTCAACACATAAACGAATAGGTGGGGAAAAGTAACAAACTAACTGCCTGTTCGCCGATATCGAAAAGAAATTGTCATTCGTATAATTACATATAAAACAAAAACAAAATTTTAAAACTTGTTTTTGTTTTAAATGTAATTATTCGAAAGAAAATTTTCTTTCGATATCGGCGAACAGGCAGTAACAGTTTAGAAAAATTAAAATATTACGTTTGATAACATTTAAACTTAAGAATAGTTAATAAATTAATATAATTCATTAAAATTTACACAGACTCTTCTCAGCGGATCAGCATTAGAATAGCTGATACGAAAAGTTTTGATTGCAAGAGGATGAAAGTAACGTGTTGGAAGATGGGGGACATTGATTGATATATTATGTAAGAGGAAATCAGATTGCACACTTCCATTAATGATATTTATCAAAAACGAAACATTTAGCATTGTCCTATGGTTTTTAAGAGTTGGCAATTTCATAAGCGCTAATCTTTGATGATAACGAGGTAAATTTAATGATGGATTCCGGGGCCAGCTTCGCAAGCAAAAAGGGAAGTAGCTTTTGCAATAGATATTAGAAGAAAAACCTTTTATGAAAAGCCCCTTTCCAAAAAGAGGATATAAAATTATCTATTAAGAAAGGGAACATAAAAGAGTGCTTAGGCGAAAGATTTTTTAGTAAATTTTTTAAGGTAATATTTAAAAGAAGTACCTTTAATTTAACAAACTTTTTAAAGAAAGTGCTCCTGTGAATAATAATAATTTAATTTAATAATTCTTTAAAGAATGTACATTTTAAGAAGAAAATTTTTAGAAAATTACTAACTTTTGAAAAAAATATGCTAAATACATTTCAAATAAATGTCTCAAAAATATGTACTCCTAAAAACAAAGAAATTGAAAAACAATTAAATTAAAAAAAGGATTTTTTAAAAAGGACATTTGAAAAACTTACGAATTATACAAAAGCGCAAGTATATTTTATGAAAGTTTCTTTACACAAAAATTACCTCTTTATAGTGTGTTTTGAAAAAAAGTATTTTTTGGAGGACCTTCAAAAGAGTAAAATGTAAAATTTCCTTTTTGCTTATGAAGCACATTAAAAAAACTATTTTCTGCATTAATTTTCCCTCTTTTGTTTTCATTTTAAATATCTTAAAAACGATACTAAATTGCTTTTAAACAATGTCCTTTTACTGTTTAATAATATTCTAGAATTTTTATCAAATGCAAGCACGTTTCATTGCATTTAATCCTTCACATAAAGTATTTCAAATTTAAATTTATTTTGTGATGTTGGAAATTACAACTAAATAAAACGAAAGGGGTTTCAAATAAGGACGGGCAGATAATAGAGTTTAGTAAAACAAGTGTGATATGAACAAAAGGATAGTTAGTGTGTATACATTTCGCACGGTATCACGTTATCACAGATCCTTTTGCAAAGACTCTGCCGGATAGATCCAGCTAAAGTTGAGCAATGGGCTGTCCGTTATGTTATGTTGTCTTTGAGGGCATTGGGCGATTGCAGCTTTTAGTCGTTGACGCGAATCGTCAGAGTATGCTCGCCAACAGCGACCGGCTCCAATTCGAAACCCGTTCATAATACGCAAGTAATGGAGGAAAAACTGAAACGTAATAAAACCATTTGTAATCATCATCTTCAGCCAGCAGCATTAAAGAGTAAAACTATTAGTTTAAACCTACGATGTGGTGTTTATTGCCACTCATAGTGCGATTTAAGTGCACTTAAAAAATTGCATTATATCCTTTACCGAGCACAGTGGGGGCGAACGTTTCAAAAATTCAAAACAAAATATATACAATGAGAATAAATTTACAGGACAATTAAAGAGAATAAATTAATAAATAAAAACCAGCTGCGCTATCTCGTTGTTTCAGTTTATTTATTAGAGAAGCTCCCACATTTAAGAGCTTGAAAATTATTTGAGATGCGAAACATGCTTGTTCGTAGCTTTTGTGTCTTCTGGAAATATAATTTATTTTTTATTTATATATTTTTTTTCCAATTTTATGGTTTAAGTTTAAAAAAAAAAAAAACTTTCTGGTAAAACAAGACAACAACAACCCCTATTTTACTTATTCACTTTACTTGTATTTATGCAGATATAAAACCGAAATATTTTCTAAAGAATCATGGAAACTTTTACTTAATAGATTTATGGCTTTTTAATAGAAAGTTTATACATTTTAAAGAGCCATTCGTGGTGTTTGCATTTCACATAAAACTTTAACAACATGTAAGAATGTTTTGGAAAATGCGTGTTTCTTTAGTGTTTTAAAATGAACAGACAACAAACGTTATCATTCACAGTAAAATAATAAAATAAAATAAAATGATAATAATAATAAAATAATACGAGTATGTAGTTATAGTTTTTTTTATTTTAATTTCATTTTATTATTTTTTGATTTTTTATTCGAGTTGAGTTGACATGCATACACCCCCATGGCCAGATAAGGTGCGCGTCAAATGAATAAGGTTACTAAAATATATATTTTTTTGCAATGAAGAGGTGGTTGTACTGCATGTAAACACATGGGTGTGCAACAGTGTTGGCAAAACAATTTTTTTGAATTTGTTTTTGTTTTAAATGAGATTTCATGAAAAAGATAATTCGTTCGACATCGTCGGTCAGGCACTAAATTTATTTTGAAAATGTTTTATTTATTTTGAAATAACAATTATTAACACGACATTAAAATTAAAGAAAAAGCTAGAAAAAGCTAAATGCATTTTTGAAAAAAGCTAAAAAAAATATAAAAGCTAAATGAAATATTTCAAGCTCGAAAAAATATAATAAAGCCACACTGCTCATCGGTCATAAATGCGAGAAAACAGCAGTAGCGGAGCAAGCTTCAAAGCAAAAAGGAATCGCGCTGAAGATCAAGGGTAAAGTTTGAATAAAAATAACACAAGTGTAAAGTGTTCAGTAGCACGAGTGGCTTAAATTACAGGGTTTAATTAGGGGATCGGTTAATAGCAATTCCAAGTAGCAAGAACTAGATAGAAGCAAGGAAGATTTTTATCTAGATTTCCATCTAGTCAGGAAGAAGTTTAGGGCACTGGTTTAAGGTGAAGAAAACGGGGACTCCCAGAGCTTATTACCCGGAGTCATTGGCTCTAATTATTATCAGAGAAGCAGAGGTGCTGGATTTTATCCGGCGAATAAAGTTAGGAGATACAGGAAGAAGAGCAGATACAGTCACGTGTCATCAGGGCCACGCAGCTGACAGTAAAACTAAATAAATATTTTTCGAACAAATAAAAACCACAAAAGAACTAAATAAAAACAAGGTGCTTTCATTTTCTGAAGATTTGTATAAGAGGACCCTGGACAAGGCTGAGACTATCCCAGCTTCAAACTTTGTTGGGGTTTGTTTACTAATTAGCAGGGACAGGGGTTTCATGCAAATGTATGTTTTTTTTCATAGGCCTGATAATTGTAAAACCAAAATAGCTTTTCGAAACAGTGAATTTGCTTAAAAATGGCATCGATTTGTTAGAGCATATTTTTGCATATTTTGATGAAAATGCATATTTTTTCATATTTTTGCTATAAATGCATATTTTTATGTCATATTTTGATAAAAATTCGAATTAAAAAGAAAAAAATAGTTATTTTTTAATTATGAATATTTTCTTATTTTTATGAAGTTTGTCTTTATAATATTTTGTCTAGACGAAGCCTAAGATACAAGTGCGCAGCTACCCGACTTGAAATAAATTGTGATTTCTACGATTTTAAGACGACAATTTTTACAGTTGACGTACTTTGCGTAAAAATACGATTTTGAATTTAGTCTGGCATTATTCAATCCATACGCAGGCATACTTACAAATTTATAAATAAATTTAGTTTTTAATATTTCATCGTCACGTTTGCTTGTGTATGTGTTTTTAATGGCTTTAAATTTCAACTGAACACAAAGTACAAAGCGAATCTATGTACCAGGTGGTGTAAAGTCTGCAACAATAAAATCTGCCTAGACCGTACATACCATATTGCAATGAAATTTGACAAGTCAACTTCCTAAAAAATCACCTTTTGATGATGCGATTAAAGAAAAATAATCTATAAAAGATTTGGAATCATTTAAATATGCTCCAATCACATCGGCAGATGTTGAAAGGTCTTTTTCAATGTACAAAAATTTTCTGAGACCAAATAGATTGAACTTTACTTTTGAAAACATAAAGCAAATTTTATTTTTGCATGTAAATAAATAAACAAATTTTGTAATATATATATATTTTTTTTGTATTTTTGACTGCTTTACATACATATCCAATGAGACTGAATTAAAATGTTAAGTTTTTTATTTTTTTATATAAATAAAATTTTTAAAATAAGTGCATATTTTTTTCTTTTTAATGCATATTTTGCGTTTTTTATGGCATATTTTAGGCGCCTAAAACCCTTTTTTTATTGCATGAAACCCCTGTCCCTGCTAATTAGTTGTTTTTTCCCACTATTTTATATTCATGTGAACCATATCACGTAAACAAAGTGCTCACTTCTTATTCACGTCCAACCCATCAGTCTTAGCCTATTTAAGAAATCTCTTTTTTACCATCAAAGATAATAATTTTAATTTTTTTTAAATAAATAAATAAACAAAAAAACTTATTGAATTAACGCTCACTTTATTTATTTTATTTGCAAAAGTATAAAAAATCCCTACGAATTACTTATGTTGTAATAAATTCATATAAACACCAAAAACAAACATCAAAAAGCTGTCACGCTGTTGTAAAATGTTTTTTTTTTGTAAAAATTGTTTCATAAACTTTTGCATCTGTAAAAAAAATAATTCATAACAAACACATTGAAAGTTCCATAAAGTTGTTTTAGAATTGAATGTTTTTAGGAAATTTTAGTCAGTTTTTTTTTAATAATAAAATGAAATTAATTTGATTAATAAATTGAATTTAATTATATTATTTAATGGGGAGAAGAGAAAGCCAAGAAAATTAAACTGGGGGGTAATTGTGCCAGTTGTAATAGAAATAACATTCGTAACATCTGCTTTTTCTGACAACACTGATGCAATGGAAATAAACAACCTGAAAGTATGCTCTACAATTTTTCGTAAAATTTTTTATGAAGAAGTAAAAGTGTCGCTTTTTGCTTGTTATGCGTTTTTTCTTGTAACCCCTTATCTAGCAAAAAATTTTAAGGCAAAGTAATGATTTAAAGTTAGAAATGGGCACCGCCTATGTGATTAGCGTGAATCATGCCTGATCGTGATTAGTCTTTTTATTTAAATCATGTGAGCTTACGTGAACGTGAGGACAAAAAAGTTGAGCATAAGTGAGCGTGCATGAATAGATTTTTATCGTGATTGTTTCGTGATTTTTTGCTTTATCGTTAATTTTTGCTCTAATTTTATTTCTATTATTTTATAGATTTTTTCGTAAGTATTTCGTGAGCACGCATTTTAGTTATATTCAATTATATTTTCAAAATAAAATCATAAGAACGTCCCGTAAGTAGAAAATTGCGAAAAGAAACACTGAAAAAAAAATATTTGGTATAAAAATAGACACATAATCTGAAGTAAGATTAAAGAAAATATTGTTCAAAATATTACATTGTCCTCTTTCTAAATCCGTTAATAAATTTGAAATCGATTGGTATTCAAGTAAGTTACAGGCTGATAACTGCATACCGCGTGTTTACCCGTAACTTAAGATTTTTTAGGGATTTTGAAGGTTTAATAAAACAGATTATTATTATAATCAACAGTATCTGCCAGAATAATTATATCACATCCCAGGAATATCTGCTTCATTAATTTTTCGTCACACACTGTTATTTGTCCAGTTCAGCACCTTTTGTAGGAGTTGTAAATTGTATAAATGCTGCTGATAATTTCCACATAAATATATTTCTAAAGAAGAATTTCTATTGAAATTACCAACAATATGTATTGCCAAGAGAAAAGTCAATAGCTTGACCAAAAAGGCCAAATCTGAATTTTATTCTGAAAAATTCTCTTCAGCGCTTAGCACCAGAAAAACATTGCAAGCTTTTCGCAAAATAGGTGTTGGTAAAAATATTTCTCAAAAGCCATGCCCAATTGACGTTGACATTATTATTAATGAAATTTTTTTAAACATTCCACTGGTAGAAGCTGGTCAGAATTATTACTACAATCTTCCTAGCTGCAAGTGCGGATCTGTTTTTCCTTTTTCATTCAGTGCTATTGATCAAAGTGACGTCCTGGAAAGCCTATTGTCAATTAAATCCAATGCTGTAGGTGCGGATGGAATTACTCCGAAATTTCTAAAAATTCTATTACCACAACTACTTCCCTTAATTACTTTCATATTCAATAAAATACTTAACACAAGGCAATTCTCTTCGAACTGGAAAACAGCTAAAATTGTACCCATTCCCAAAACTGGTTCTGATTATAGACCTACTGCCATACTACCATTCCTCTCTAAAGCCTCCGAAAGAATTATACATAATCAAATTACTCGTTTTCTAGTTACTAATAATTTGCTTACAGATTATCAATCCGTCTTTAGTAAAAAACATGCTGAAATCTTACGAAATAAAGTTGAGAATGGCAAAACTGCCTTTTTGGTATTATTAGATCATTCTAAGGCTTTCAATACTGTGAAACACAACATTATTTATCACAAGCTAATCACCAACTTCATCGTATTTATAATTGGGCTTCAATTAATGGGCTTAAAAAAATCGAAATGTATTTTAATTCAGAAACCACTAATGCAAAACAATATTAAACCCAATATATTTATTAATAATCAGGCAATTGAAATCGTGAATCATTCTAAGAATCTAGGAGTTCATTTCAACAATATACTTACTTGGTCGGATCACATAAATTTTGCTTTCTCAATCCTATGGACTATTTGGTCAACTCAGCATTGTGCACCTATTAAAATCCTCATTCTTCTTGCAAAAAATTATTTAATTTCAGTTCTACTGTACGGATGTGAACTGCTCGCTAAATGTGACTCCATTAGTAAGAGGAAATCAAATGTCGCCTTTACACAACATCATTCGTTATGTGTATGGCTTGAAAAGACGTTGTATCCATGTTTTCTTCAAATTTGTATGTAATTTTTTTTGAGAATCTGCTTAAATTAAGAGTCTTGCTCTTCATGCACAAGGTAGTTTACACACACCAGCCAAATCATCTCTCTAGTAAACTCTCCTTTGCAAATAATTGTAGAGGTAAAATGATAAGGTTCATTGGACATAAAAGTCTAGTTTCGAAATGGCATTTTTACATATCGCGATATTTGGAAATCAATTCCTTTTAGATTCCAACTTTTAGGTAACGCGTCACAATATAAAAACATTTTTAATAAACTGTTTTCTGAATAATATATTTTTTTTTTCTCTTCTTTGTTTCTAAAACAATTGATAATTTTTTTTAACTATTTGGTATTTTATAAGCCTTATAACTATATTATGTACATATGTTTTTCTTCATTTAATATATAAGGGTCCGCCATCTAACGTTTTTTTTTCAACTAGTGCTTATTTCGTGAATGGTAACACTTAGCTCATGTCTGATTTGACAGATAATTAGTTTTATCCTTCCGCTAAACGAATATGGTTGTGTATACGCTTGAACAACGCTGGGAGAAATATTGCGACATTACTTTGAAAATCATGGTAATGTTGCAGAATGTGTGCGAAAATTGCGTACGGATTTTGGAAGAAGAGAAGCACCGTCAGCCCCGTATGTTCGTTATCTCGTGAAAAAAGTGAAAGAAACGGGCATCGTCATCGATAAACCAAAGCGTGAAAAGCCAAAAACAGTGCGTAGCTCCGATAATATTGCTGCTGTGGCAGAAAGTGTGCGTGAAGCGCCATCAATTCACCGTCGTTCTCAACAATTGAACATTTCGGAGACATCATTGAGACGAATTTTGCATAAAGACCTTGGTATGACGCCATACAAAGTCCAATTGGTTCAGGAGTTGAAGCCAAGTGGGCCTGCGATCGACTTACAGAAGATGCCGATTTTGCCAAAAAAAATAATCTTTTCTGATGAAGCTCATTTTGATCTTGGCGGACATGTAAACAAGCAAAATTGTCGCATTTGGGGCACAGAAACCCGCACGCAAACATTGAAAAGCCGACGCACCCAAAACGAGTCACTGTTTGGTGCGGATTTTGGTCCAGAGGCATAATTGGGCCATTTTTCTTCGAAAATGAGCAAGGGGTCAAGGGCGATCGTTATCGGGCCATGTTGAACGAATTTTTGTTCACAAAAATTGAAGAGGAGGATATTGGCAACATTTGGTTTCAACAGGACGGCGCTACGTGCAACACAGCCGAAGCTACACTCGATGTTTTGCGCCCTGTTTTTGAAGATCGCATTATCAGCCGCAGAGTTGATGTCGTTTGGCCACCTCGGAGCTGCGATTTGACACCGTTGGAGTATTATTTGTGGGCTGCCGTCAAAGATAAGTGTTACGCCGACAAGCCAGAGACAATTGACGCTTTAAAGGACAATATTCGTGAAGCCATTGGTGAAATACAGCTGCACACAATCGATAATGAGCTTAAA
Source organism: Gymnocheta viridis (assembly GCA_956483585.1). Classification (NCBI taxonomy): domain Eukaryota; kingdom Metazoa; phylum Arthropoda; class Insecta; order Diptera; family Tachinidae; genus Gymnocheta; species Gymnocheta viridis. The sequence goes on from OY101442.1 coordinate 15,236,231, forward strand.
AATTGGACCGATCGTGTAGGCTACTGCATGGCCAGCCGAGGCAGCCATTTGAATGAAATTATTTTTCATTATTAACCGGAAGGATTGTACTTTCAAATAAAAAAAGAAAATCGAGGAAATATTCAGTAGTTTTTTTTTATAGCATTTTCAAAAAAAAAAGTTATCTGGCGGACCCTTTATATATATATAAAGGGTGGCGCATAAGTAACGTTAAGATTTGATCAGTGAATACATTTTTTAATTTAAGTCTTTTTTTTCGTCTCTTTACAGAATTAACTAAATAATACTTGGGAAATTTATGATGGAAAGGCTTAGCACAGAACAAAGAACCAAAGTTGTTCAATTTTACTTTGAAAGTCAGCATTCGATTATTCAGACACAAAGATCATATCGAAATTTCTTTCATGTTCGAAATGCTCCTAGCGCTCCAACAATTTACCCGATTGGTTCAGCGTTTTGGGCAACAAGGGTAAGGTATATGCCAATAAGCCTAGAACCATCCAACAACTTAAGGCCAATATCCGATCTGTTACGTGATCAATTAAAAAATAATAATATTTTAAAATGTCACATTTAGAAGGCAAACTAAGATCATTTAAATCACTTGATAAACCAACAACAACAATATCTTTATGAGCCATGTTAGTCAATCTAGAGTCAAAACTTGTTGATGTTGTTGCTTCCATTTGCGAAGAACCGCAGACGATGTTGATGGTTCTTGATTATCCATAATAACTTTGATATTATCACTGCACTCTTTGATTGTGTCACACTAAATTTAAAAATAAAAAAAATATTGGTATCAATACAGATTCTGAAAGGTAATAAAAATACCTTTCAAACATGCCCAGATTGAGAAATCTACTATAATTCTATCCGATTTTATGACGAATTTAATTAAATTGTTCTATGTATATATGGACAAATTTCTATTTTGAAATTTTGGGTGGCTCCATATCCGACTTAGAGCTATGGTCTCTTGAGCAAAATTTCTTAGAATCACCTATAGATTGCGTTTTTGCTATACGCTTTATCAAAAAAAAAATTAGTCCGCCCTAATATATATATATGTATATATATACTTATATATATATTTTTTTAAATTATTTACTATTTTTTCTATAATTTTTAGATTGATTTACTTTCAAAATTAGTTTTTGAGTTCAAATATTGATTTGTAAATTTTTTTATACTCAGTTCATCACTGCAAAATAAGGCTCATAGTCTTGTATGTGGAAATAACCTAAAATTCTTACAATATAAGTTGTGAATGGAACAATTGTGTTTTATATACAAAATCCATCAAAAACCCCATTTTAAATTTTTTGTCAGTTACGTCGTCTTCATTTCAGCTAACGATATTTTTCTTTGCAATTTGATTTATATACATATATTTAGATTTTTTATTGTTTTTAGTTGACTCCATAAGTTGTTTGGCCAACTGAAAGGCTTGAGAACTATTCCCCCAAGAACTTTATATGTTTTCAAATGCCGGTACAATTAAAATTATTCAGCGAAAAAATATATTATTATTTTATTGAGAGCAAAGTTAAAATCTCTTTAGCATATTTATTTTCAATTCAAGTTGCTTATTGCGTCTTATGTTTCCTAAAAGTATTCAAAGAATATCAAAGTCACCTTCTGCGCCTGCTGCTTATTAGAAGCGAAAAGTTTTCATCTTTTGATTTCGTGCTTTGTAATTTATGCCCCGTCCTAAGGAAACCCCTAAGGACACTATTAATGCTTTTAATGCCTTTACATGCTTGTTGCTTTATCCTAGAATTATTGGCAAATTTAATGTGTCATTAGAAAACAGAAAAACGTTTAAACTACAATTAAATGAAATTAAATATAACAAACACACAACGGCCATGACACTCAGTCAGTCAGTCAGTCAGTCATCAGTTGTGTCCCCAGAAATATTTATGTAAATTAGTTTTGGAATTGCTAAAAAAAAGTTTAAAACACAGGAAGATGAAGGTAGAAGTGGGCAAGTAGTTTTTTTTTATTTATTTGAAAAATCTCAGCAGTTATTAGAATCCAAAGAATCTTCAGCTTTTAGCTCTGAATAGCGGAGGTTTGCAAGACAATTGTATACCAAAAACAAGTAATTACCATAAGATGGGAAATTTGAAAATGAAAATGTCAATTGTTTTGAATACCTACACTCCTACAAAGGAGAGGTGCTGGTGTAAATCTGACATCTGTGTACTCATTTCAATGTTGTTATCAAACTACAAGAAGTTTGATGTTATTCAAATTCAACAGCATAGAATTTGCGAACCAAAGAAAAAAAGCCATCAGAAATTGAAGAATATTTAATGAATATTTCACTTTGGCACTCATATCTGTTTGAAATATGCACTCAGCAAGAACTACTAAAACTTTGACAGGAAAAATAAATAACAAGTTGGGATCCCAAATACAATTCGATGTCAGATCCAAAATTACCAAAGAGAAAAAACATTTAACAATTCATTTTAAAATAATGACTTCTTCATTACTTCAATTGTATCATCTCGTGTATATTTTTGGCTTTTTTAGAGTTTGTATTAACACCAGCCAGATAATTAATGAGAAGGATATTTTTTTAGCAAAGTGAATCCTTGCTAAAAATCAAGCATAATTTTTTTTCTTTTGAATCATTAAAGACATTATAAGAAATACTTCCACGAAATGCCATCAAGTTACAGTTTCATTTGTGATGATTTGCTTTAATTTGTAAACATATGGAAAGGACACGATTTCTTCTGCAAATATTTACATAAATTTTAACTTTTGTATACTCGTTCAAGTTAAACAAGCTTTCTAAGTGTTTCGTAGAAAATAATCAAACAATTTAGAGTTTGATTTTTCTGTACAGTTTTTGTTTGTTTTTGTTGTATTTTCAAAGGGTATTTGTTAGCAAAAGTCATCCTTGATATGAATAGTTCAAAGGCTGTTGAGAATACTGTGTTTATCATAAGTGATTTGAGTAGCAAATTTTATGGAATAAAAATTAATTAGTGATGGTAAAATTTAAATATTGATCGTGGTAAAGCAGTGTTTACTGTAAAAACAACGAATAATACAAATAACTCTCGTATGCTTTTTCGAGTCATGATTTGTATAAATACAAATTTGAAGTCACATTCAACCGAGCCACCTAAACAGTGGCGGATACATGGAAACACACACATGAACACTGATGATGGGAGTGTAGCGGCTTCCGAAAACCAAAGTTGTTTCTGTTCTGCCATGTAAGTTGAAATTAATTAGTGTTAAAAGTTTTCCCTTGTTCCTTAGGAATATTGTCTCATGTCCAATTCTTTATGACTAAAAATGTTACGAACTTTAGCCAAAATAATTCCAACCTTGAGCTAATCTGGGTACCAGGACACGCAGACGTGCCTGTCAACATAATCGCGGACAAAATCCTTATTCAGCAGAAACTCATAGGGATAGCACAGTCTAGATGGTTTAACGAATCCACATGTGCAGTCTGCAGATTAACCCAATCTGACCGAGCAAAATCCGCCATCATACCGGGCATCCCTCGGCATCATCTGCGTATACTTGTGGCTGTCCTAACAGGGCACTGCTTCATAGGTGCCCACGCAAACAGACTAAATCTCCCTTTCAACGACTTCTGTAGAAGTTGTCATAATGAGGAGGAGGAAGAAACTGCAAAGCACCTTCGCTGTCAATGTCCAGCTCTGTCTCATTACAGAGCCATGTATCTAGGGTAACTCGACTTTACCCGAACTTGCAGACCTTACGGAATGCAATCTGAAGGGAATAAACAAGTTTATTCGAAAAACCGGTTGGTTCAACACTGACCACAACATGGGATAGCGAATACTTTTAATTTTTTCGCTGTCCATATCGGGCATCACAAAGGGACCTATTTTTCTGGACCCAAGTGGGTCGGTTGCTGGCAATCGGCGGCTTGTGCAACCTAACCTAACCAAGCCAAAACAATAATTACTTTGGATTAAACCCTACACTCAAAATATTCTGTACGTAAAATTAACTGAAATTGTAAATTAAAATAAATGAAAGTTCATTTAAAAACCGGTCTACTAATTTTTCATTTAAATTGAACCAAAAGCTCATTCAATTTTTAATGTTAAAAAATGAATTGACTTAAGCCCGTAAAAATAAAAGATTTTTCCTTTGTTTGTGTAGGAGAGGAAATCTCAAACAAATCAAATAAAGAAAGCAAAGAAAAAAACAGCACTTGAAAACAACGGACAATATTGAATGTTACCCAAAATCCGTATTAATATGTCCTTAGTTTTTTGAATGAATGTTAGAATCAGTTAAAAATAAAATTTCTTACAATTTTAAATGTTTATTCTTTTAAAAAGGACTGAATGGATATCTTCTTGAATAACGTACACTTCGTTACTGTAATAATATTGTGAGTGTACTAACAACTAATTTGTTCGAAAAAAAATCACATTAAATATATAATTTTTATTTTAGTTGCTATGACATTACAATATATTCTTCTGTTTTTGGCCGCCAAATGTTTGCACAGATGACACTGTGGGTTCTTTTGCGTGCTATACCTGTTAGAATTTTTAAACAAATTTGTTACGAGTATTTAAAAGCCTATTCAACATTAAAAACTAGAACCAGATTTCAAAGCAAATGCAAAATCGGGATACTTTTCCATACCATAAAGAAAGAGGTGGCAAATGATTTTAGTTTCAATTTAGTTCAACTCTTAATTTATTAGTTTTTGTAGTGTAACGCAATTTACTTTTCCAGCTGGGGTATGACTCAGTCTACCCAGGGTCTAGTGAAAGGTCTGCTTCATTTGAATAAAACTATTGAGATGTTGTTGTGATAACACAACCAAATTGATATACGAATTCACAACCCCTAAAGTCAACACTATTAAGAAAAGCAGAGTGTGAAGTCAATCCGAAGAGTTAAGTTCTGGTTAGTTCACGCAAGAATATTATTACGAATAATAAATTAAATTCGGCAGACTTCATATTCGGCTACCGTGCAACCAACTACAACGAACACGAAGTAAATTCGAAAGACTTCTTATTTGGCAAATATATGAAATAATATTTCTACGAAATATAAATTAAATTCGGGAGTATGTGCAATATTTTTTTCGGTATACGGCAGAGGTTGCGTGCATTTGTACTTTCTTTGAATAAAAGTAGAAAAATAGTTTCGATTTAAATGCAGTTTTCTTAGAAACTAAATAAGCAAACAAAATACTACCAAACATTTTGTAAATAGTTTCAATCATTATTTTTGATGTCATGATAAAAGCGAGATTTAGAATTATGTACTCATTTCAGTTCGCTACCACGATTGCTGCATGCAAGTGTTAACAGCACATTTTAAAGCTTTCTAAATGCTAAAACGTTTCACATAAAATGGAACACATGTGTAAATAAATAGCTTTCAACTCGTCCGCATATTAATTTTTTTTTCCAAATCATCTAAATATTTATTTTACACATAAAAGAGTTCTTAAACATCATTCTAGATTTAGAGTTCGTTCTGCTCTTAACACATGATGTTCATTGAAATGTTTATTGCTTGAACACAAATATCATTTTGAAATCAAAATCTTCACAATAAGAAGCAATTTTTCAATTCTAATTTTACGAGACATGAATCGCACATTACATTATAAAATAACAAAAAAGAACAATTTCATATGTTCGGCTTTACTTTTATTGTTTTCTAGGTCACGTTTTTAAATAAAATGACGACCTTTCTTTATGCCAAATTATAACAATTTAAGAAAAAGAAGAAGGCAAAACAAAAAACTGTTGTCCTTTTCATTGCACAAAAAAAAAAGAAAAATTAAAAATACAACAGAACTCTACACAATTCTCGTATATAAAATAGAATGCGACAAATAAAATAGAGTTACAAAGTGTCCATGGACAAGAACAGGCGTACGAACGGCAAGTAATTGTCACATCGCACTCATAAAAGAACACACATACACAGCCACTCACACGCATATACACACATGTGCAAAAACATATTTATTGTTATTATTTTAAATAACGTCAGCATCATCATCACCATCATTATGTTCATCGGAAACTGAAGTGACTGTTGTACACAGTGTGCATGAGCGTGTAAGCAAAAAGTTAAATATACCAGTTGGCCATGTCTTCGCGACATTTCTACTCACGTGTAGAAGATCACATAAAGTCCTTTAATATTTACTGAGGACAGATCAATACAATCTTCAATGAAATTTTCATACAAATGCCCACGATGTCACACAACATCAAAAGAGTGACAAAGTCTCTCAACTTGTCGCCAACGACTGCATCGCGGATAATGTCGTTTATTTCGCTGTCAAGCAGAAAGGACAAATAAAATCCTCATTCTAAAACGCAATATTTTTTATATAAATTAATTTTTTTAATTGATGTTGAGACTGGAATACGAAACTTGATCGAACAATCCTTCACATGCTTGCATGTGGGGTGGAACCCCAGCTACAGCAACATCTAAAAGGTCAATATATTCGTTTGTTCGATTAAAGATTTCGGAAACTGAAAGTTTAGGTTTAAAAGCCGAGGCACATAGAATACGTCGTACGTCATACATCGCATTTTTCAACTGACAACTAAGTTGAAATACAGGTTTTCTTAAGAGCCTTGTCACATTCCGTAGGTCTCCGTCAACGCAAAGTACAAGAGCTGGGATACTTTTACCTTTTAACTTACGTTGAGTAGTTTGACAGCCATCAGTTTTTTTGCTTTGTTTTTATTTTGCTTTTTGTGTTGTGTGCTGACAAAATTTAATTAAATTAAGTTAAATAAAAATTACAATTAACAGAAACTCCAGAATATCCTCGAAGTCCATTGAAAATGTGTACTTTAATCAAATCAAGCTGATTTGATATCCCTCAACAAAATACTTATTGTGTCAATCTCCTCCGCTGTTACTTTAATGTCAGTTGAAACAACGTACGACGGATTCTATCTGCCTCGGCCTTAAAGGTTTAAGCTTATTCTTTTCCACAAAATCGCTATAAAAATTAAGTTTTAAAATTAAAAAAAAAAAATAATAAAATTAAATGAAAATTCCTTGCAAACTAACGTGTTCATTAAAGACGTATTGGGGAATCTGGGGAATCAGCCCAAGAAGAGTAAGTTGGCTACAGAAAACGGTTATAGAATCGATGCTTTTTTATGGCTTACTGTTCAGTCCTGTGCAAGGTCTTTAGCCAAGGCAAACAACCAAAGTCGTTCGCGTCAATCAATCTTTTAAGCCTTGCCATTTGGGATGCAGAAATTATAAAACAAACTTAAAAGGCACAGGAGACGATCGAGCAGACGAATGAACTGGCGATAAACCAAGAGACAGTCTCTTGTCGAGACCACAAGTACGCTTGAGTACACCTTGATATTCACCAAAAGAACGCTTCGTCCTTTCCAACACACCATCAATATGACGATACTCGATAATACTCGAAGTTTTCATGAAAGTTGATCCCGAGGTACTTCATTATGTCAGATGCTAAAACCATCTCCTATCGGATCCAGAAACATGGAACATACCAGCTACAATGAAGAAACTAAAGAAATTATCGCTTCTCCTTTTTTAAGACGCAGTCCGTCGCACTATCGTGAAGCAACATTTCACACATTTTCACTGAAAATTTTTTACAGAAGACAATTCAAAAGACTATTTCGCTTTTCTTGTCATAAACAATCGCCTTTATTCCACTTCTCACCACCGACGTCACGTCAATACAATGTCAAAACATTGGGGCTTTTCTACTCGGTCTCGAGAAAAATTTTGTGCTACTGACAGTCTATTTCTATTCTCTAAGGTCCAGAAAATAACATGAGCCTTTCAATAGTATAGTCAGTTGCTCTCGACAACGGGTAGACAAGCTGTAATTTTTTGGTATTGTATTGACGTGACGTCGATGTTGACAACTGTAATAAAGGTGAATATTTGATAAAAGACAAACTTTAAAAAAAAAAATAGCTGGCGTTTTCGCCAAAAGTGTTCATAAGAGGACAACATCCAAAACGTTTTCACTCATACTGACGTCAACGACAGTTTACTTCAAACTGTCGTTTCAAAAACCTAAACGACAGCGTATAAAAAGTACAAGAATCGTCGATCACAATATTGTGTAAGACAATTTGACCAGCTGGGATGTACACAGTGTTGTATACGAGGTTTGTTCAAAAGAAAAGTTGAATTTTGAATTTTTGCGGGATGATTACGAAATTGTTTTTTTGTTATGCTGGTACACATGTGTTGGTTATCAGCCCATTTGGATTAGTATTTTGTTGTTGACAACTGAAAAGGTCAGTCACGTTTGCGTGTCTTCTTCGATTTCGGTTTTGGCCCATTTGGTGGCTTCCATTGGGATGATTATACCTTGGTTTCGACGTCACAGCCATATACCCACGTCTCGTCACCAGTTATGAGCCTTTTGAGCAAATCTGGATCGTCGCTGACGTCATTCAAGAGCTCCTGACCGATACTAATTCGTCGTTGCTTTTGCTAAAAATGTATCCGTTTTGGAACAAACTTCACTGCCACATGTTTCATGCCCGAAACATTCGAGCAAATTGCATGTCATGAGCCGATTGATATGCCAACATTCTCTGCAACTTCCCTAACAGTGATTTGACGATTTTCCAAAACAATTTTTTTTTTCCACTTTTTCAATGTTTTCTTCACTTGTTGACGTGGTTGCAACTCCAGGACGCTAATCGTCATCAACATCTTCTCGGCCTTCCGTAAAGCGCTTGTACCACTTATAAACACTCTTTTGAGACAAAGTGTACTCGCCAAATGCCACAGTCAACATTTCAAGTGCCTTGAAGCACTTTATTTTATTTAAAAAAGAAATCGAAGAACACACACTTATGTGACTAAATTTTTCAGTTGTCAACAACAAACTACTAATCCAAATGGGCTGATAATGCCAACATATGACTAAAACATCGTCCTTCACAAAATCCCAAAAAATTAGATAAAACCGCTTCTCCTAAAGATTCAAGACTTCACGAGTCAAACCTGTCATTTATGAACTTTGTCTAAGATGCTGAGCATGTGCTCCAGAAGTAAAGGGTGTTTTTTTGTAGAGTGATACAAGTTTAAATGATAATAAAACATAGTAATATATTTTTGATAGAAAATTTTATGACATTAATGTTTAAATATGATTTCGGACATGTGGCCGCCACGACTGGCGCGTACAAGGCGCAATCTGGAACACCAATTTCTACAAAGTTTTCGCAGCATTTTTGGACGTATCTCGCCGATAACTCTTCGAATGTGGATTTCCAGGTGTTCAATTGTTTGTGGTTTATCGACGTACACCAGTGACTTTACATAACCTTTACAAAGAAAATAATCCAATGGGGTTTAATCACACGATCGTGGGGGTCAATTAATTGGGCCATTTCGTGAAATTTTTTTTTCGTCAAAAGTTTCCCTGAGTAAATCAATTGTAGCGCCCGCTGTGTGGCATGTGGCTCGTCCTGTTGGAACCACATATCGGCAAGATCAATGCCAGCTAATTGAGGTACGAAAAAACTTCGAATGATGTTCCTATACCGTTCACCATTGACAGTAACATTCTGACCATCATCGTTTTTGAAGATATATGGGCCAATGACTCCGCCAGTCCATAAAGCGCACCAAACGGTAATTTTCTGTGGATGTAATGGTGTTTCGACAAAAGCTTGTGGATTCTCCTCACTCCAAATGCGACAATTCTGTATATTTACGTACCCATTCAACCAAAAATGGGCTTCATCGGATTGGAAGAACTGAATTATTAGTTTGATGAATACAACAATTATTTTGATTGAAAATTTCAAGAATTTGAACGCGTTGCTCTGGTGTAAGTCGGTCCATAATGAAATGTCAAAGCAAACTAAACAAAAAGTAACTATCAGCTGTTAAATGGGTGGTCAAATAAAGCAGTGATGCCAACTCAAAATTGTATCACTCTATAAAAAACACCCGTTATTACAAATTCAGAGTATCTAATAATTTTTTTATATATATTGATGAAACTTTAGACTCAATTACTAATGAGAAATTTTTTTGGAGATACATGAAGATAACGATGACATGTGTACCAAAATAAAAAAATAAATAAAAAAATTGGATAATCGAATGTACACAGCCCGAGAAAATTCAAAATTCACCTCGTATGTATTAAGAATTTATGGGTGTGTGTGTGTGTTTTGTGCTTTAATATGCTGCATTCAGAGCCAACAAACAAATAAGTTAAAGAAAACTATTATTTTTCTTCAAACATATTCATACGAGTACATTTAAATACAAGAAATACACAGGAATGAATGTCTTCACACAACAGTTGCCGGAAATGGCCCATAAACGGCACATAAAACTAGTATTTATGAGAAATCATAAATAAACATGAGATAGTTTGAGTAAGAATGTGCCGTACAAGGTAGTAAAAAATAATTACACCATCCGAAAGATTTACAAAAAAAGTCGTAGCACTTGAGCAAGATGGACAACTGATGCATCTGAAAGGCTAAATCAAGTGGAAATAAGCTGTGCTTACAGATTTTTATTTCATGATCCAGTATCCTTTTTAAAGCACTTGCGAATTTCTTAGGACTGACTGAATTTCTGGCAAACATTTTTTACACACTATTTTCCTTAATAAATTGTCAAAGCTGTTAACGCTTGAAATGGGGACAATCGGAAGTATTTTATACAATAATTTGTAAGTAAAAAAGGATTGCAATAATCCACTTTCAAAAACTTATACTTCAGTGTACACAAAAAAATTTCAAGAAAAATATACATACAAACGTTTCTGTGGCAAAAAAGAAATACGTCCTTTTTACGAGTGCATTTCTGTTAAATTACTCTCCTAAATCTTTTATTATTATTTTATTACTATTTTAAGTGATTTTCTCATTAAAACTTTTGATTGTTTCGACATAACACGTCCTCTGCTTTTCTATTTCAATGTATGTACATGTGTGTTTTATATTTATAAAATAACAGCAAAGTAAGACAATAAGACATTTAAATAAAATAAGGATAAACATTAGAAACACATTTGGCTAAATTGGGAAGCTTAAAAACATTTGTAAGATTTAAATCTCAGTGGAAAATCGTATTGAATTAATTTGCCAACGCTTGGCACCGTATTTCGAAAAGGTATTTGGTAGGCGGACATCCAAAATCATTCACCTTAAATATAAATTAATTAAAAAAGAACGATTAAAAGTTCAATTAAAGTCTGCATGTTAAAAGTTTTTTTTCACATTAAAATGGTCCTTTAAAATAGCTCAAGAAACCTACTCTTTGTTTTGGTTTAAAGAAATCTTTCATTCGGAAAATTTTCATTCGGACATTTATATTAAAAAGAATAATAAAAAACTTAGTTTTCGAATGAAATTTTCTTTCGTATTTAGAAAAACAGGCCCTAAGACACCATTGAGAAGGAGAGATTTTTTTCCGGCAGGCTTTAATTTAATTTATTGATATGACGGCACGCGGTTTTAATAAATATTTATATTCAGTAGAATTTGGCAACATGACTTGGCCGGAGAGTTATTGCAATAAACGGTTTCATTTTGATGTGTAAAATTAATGAGTATTTTTAACCGAAATCATCGGAAGTTTATTTAATGGTAAAAAGGAGGATGTGCCATTAATAATGGAAAATAATATCAGCCAGATGGCTGCCACCGCTATGCTTGCAGGACCAAATTCTTTTCATTACATTTTTCATCACCAATTCGCACATTTGCGGCTGCATGTCCTCGATAACGAACTCTAGCTTTGAGGTCTTGAATCGATTGTGGATCGTTGGCATGAACCTTAACTTTCACGTGGCACCATATTAAAATTCTGAAGGTGTTAAATGAAGATATCTGTTCCCAATTGTGATTGTCTCGTGCATAAATCACAAGGTTACGGAACTATTCGCGCAAAAGAGTGCTGGTATCATTACGTGCGGTGTACGCAGAGCCGTCTTGTTCAAAATAAGTGTCGCCCATATCAAGTACTATGCAAAATACGGGGTAAAGTTTTTTGCGGAATGCCAATTGTAAAATATCGACGAGAAACAGACAATCAACTGATTTTGCTTAGCACTCGATTCGCTTCTAAGCCGAACTCGCACAATTTTAATAGTTTTCAAATCGAGTAAATAAAAGTGTTCGACAGCAAATCGACTGCCATTTTTTCCCCAAAAATTCTTTCTAAATAATAAATAATTCTTGCAAAAAAAACCGACCACAAAACTTTTTATGGGCGTGACACTGCCCACTTTCATTATATATTCCATTATCATGAGAAATTATGCGCATGCAATACTTCATAAGAATCGGTGAAGTGGTTAAAGAATGTAATATTAATTTTATTTTGGGCATGGCACTGCCCATTTTTCTAATAATAATGTTGTTGTTGTTGTGTCGCGAGTATGAAATATGTGTGTAAAGTTTCAGAAGAATCAATGAAGTAGAAGTTGTTCAAAAGGAATACATAATTTTCATGGGCGTGTCACAGCCCACTTTTTAAACTTAAGTGCTGTATTGTATTTCTTTTTTTAACTAAAATATTCCACTAAAATATCACTAACTATTGCAAAACTTACCAAGTACAAAATCGAGATAAAGGCTACACGGGTACATTGCGACAAATTTCTCTGGTTTTTTAAAAAATTTGTAACTTTTTTGCGAAATTTGGCGTTTTTTGCAATGTGGGTTATTTTTAAAATTTTTTATTGTGTAATCGACTTTTAAACGATATTAAACATTTCAAATTTCCCATTGATTGGGCTTCGGGATGAGTCGCATATGCATACGAATTTGGCATATGCTGAAAAGCTTGCATACGCCTTTCAACATATAACATATCTGTCAGCATCCGCAGGAAATTTGTTAAGCACAAATAAATGCTGTTTACACGATATGCTGAAATTACCAACATAAGTTTGTTGGTATTGTTAACAGAGTGTTAACAAATGCTGTTAAACATACGTATGCTAAAAAACTTTTGCGTTTACACGATATTCAAGCACTTGTAACAAATTTTTCAGCATAATTGCACATTGATTCAACATATCGTCTAAACTTAGCTTATTATAAACCTTATTAAAATCTTTTTATTTTTTTATTTAATGTTCCTGTCAGGCACATCTGTTCATTTTTGGTGTCTTTAATAGAATAAAAAAATAAATAAATAAATACTACTGACAAACACATAATAAAATATAATCATTCAGCAGTATTGTTGCCACGTGTAACACAACTCCAATTTTAATTTCCTTAGAATTGTCCTTTCCCGCCAACGCCACCACCATACATAATAAGCTTTAAAAATCAATAATAGCAAAATTCATTGTATGAAATCTTATTTTTTAATGCCAATTATCCATTTCGTAATTCCATATCAAATACAATTTGAGTTTATATTATAATATTATGAGTGCGTGCGTGCGTGAGTGCGTACGTACGTTCTCAAGTATGCGTCGTATGAAAAACAAAAATTCCTGCATGGCTAACAATTTCATATTCCAATTGTATAATTTTTTGTTTGCTATTTCATTTTTTAATCTTCCCTTATTTTTTTATTTTTCCATTTCGACAAATCCACCCATTTTATTAAAAATTTCATGGTGTTTGGCAAAAAAAAAAAAAAAAACTACGTAAACAAATATGAACAAAAAAAAAAACGAACAAAAAAAAGCGAGTAAATAATAGAAATAATAAAACCAGAAATCTAAAATGATTGTACTCTACTCCAAGCAAATAACTGTTATAATCTTCTTTTTTTCTAAACGAAACAAATGGCAAATCAAAAATGAAAAATCTACATAAATGAAACCACGAAAAATAAACAATTTAAATTGACAATATTCTTTGATATGACAACAACAAAAAAATAAAAAAAAATTTGTCCAACAAATAATTGGCAAAAAAAAGATGTGACATTGACAAAAACTACTACTACTGATTATATGGAAAAAAATTTTAAATTTCTCAAGCAGGAAAAGAAAAACACAGAAAGCTTTAAGAGCAGAGGCGAGTGCTGCAGAATGAAAGTTGTAACAAATCGCCACTTTCAGGATCCCTGGTAAATCCAACGGCTTATTTTGTGCAGGGATGTGACCAACTATTTGGCTTTTTAAAATTTTCATGCCGATAAATTCTTGTAATAAATTTTTACAAAGCTATAATTAAAATATACAGCCCAATTATGAATAAAAATTCTCCGGAAGATTTCTCCCTTTTCCCAAAAGGGGCTGTTCACATCTATGTTCGCATATTAATTGTTCGCTTATTAAATTGTCAAATGTGAAAAAGGAGAAATCTCCCTGGGAATTTTTATTCATAATTGGGCTGATAATTTCACAAAGACAATAAGCTTTTAACTCTGTCGAATACTCTAAATTGATTACATTACCCGAGTAAAGGTACCCGTGGACGACATGTGTTTTACGGCTGACTTGTCACCTTTGTGACTCATATGTAATTGTGCATTGTCTGTCAAAATTGTAATTTTACAGCAGATTTATCATATTAGATCACACAAGTTAATGTAAATATACGCCTGACATTGACCATGTTTATTTGTAACAGCTGATCTGAGCGCAAATTTTATTCGAATTTTTTGTTAAAAGTGTTTTATTTAGTGAAACGTATTTAAACGTAGTAACCAAGTTGCAGAGTGCTTTTAATAATAGTAAAGGCAGAATTAGTTTGTACGTTCTGTTCTGTTACGGATCAGCTGTTTTGTTTCTATTCAATTGACAACCAGTATGTGTGGTTGGTTGTTACTTTTTCGTTCTGTTCAGTTGCGGACTATTCTGTAGAAATTAGAATAGAACGCGAAGTCACAGCCAAGAGTTTGTGTATATTAGTTTTTTGTGGTGTGAAATATTAAAAATTTTGTTTTTAAAGTCAGAATATTTTATTTTAATTCAAATTATTAAAGATTTATATATTTTTGTCAAGTAAAAAACATTTTGCAAACATTTAAAAAATTCAATTCTATAATTATATCCTCCACATCCGAAAGTTCAGGCACAGAACAAGTAAGTAAGAAATATTTTCTACAGAAAATAACGGCAGAGAACGGCAACGAAAAGTAAAAACTAATGAGGCCTCAATACTATATCACAATAAAAAAATAAAATCACGTTGGATTAAAAACTACTAACAACCAATTTGTTCGAAAAATAATCACTTTAAATAAAGACAATTAGCTACTGGCTTGAGCCTTGCAATGTTTGCTGTCACATAACGGGTTAAAATTGGTCAAATAAACTAAAAAACTCAACTAGTTGACAGAAAACAAAAAGCAATAATACTTAAGTATTAATCAAACCATAAAAGTTTGTCTTAAGTAAAAACAAAAATTAGAAAGCAAAATGGTACATGAAATAAAACCAACATGTAACAATGGGTTAATTTAACGTTAATTAGTGATGGTAAAATTTGAATATTGATAGTGGTAAAGTGTTTACTGTAAAAACATCTATTAATACAAATAAAGCGCTAAACACTTAGACGACAGCAGACTTCACAACTTCACGGCTTCAAATGCTGCCAACTTCAAATGCTGCCAACTTCAAATGCTGCTCTGAAGTCAGCTTCATAATTATTTTGAAGACAGCAACAACATAAAAATTTCAAACAGAAACAAATTTCAGGGATGCCGCATATATATTTTATAATGAATAAAATTAAAGTTATTGATAAAAAAATGTAATAAATACGAAAAACTATAAAAACACATAAATTTATTTCTATATTGTATTTTTGTAATGTTCTTTTATGTTTAATATTAACAAAAAGTTTTTGTTCTTATTTTTCCGATTTATATATATATAATGGCAACACTATATTTTTGTTTATTGCTGCCCGTCAAAATAGAAAATAGCCTAAGTTGGCAGCAGCAGCAAATGTTGTTGTGTAGTCCTGCTGCTATGCTGCCGTCAAAATAATCGTTTTTATTTAAACACATGGATTTTATTTTTGACATATTGCTGCTTGCTGTCTGCTGTCGTCTAAGTGTTTAGAGCTTAACTCTCGTATCCCTTTTCTAGACATTATTTGTATAAATACAAATTTGAATTCACATTCAACCGAGCCACCTAAACAGTGGCGGATACATGGAAACACACACATGAACACTGATGATGGGAGTGTAGCGGCTCCCGAAAACCAAAGTTGTTTCTGTTCTGCCATGTAAGTTGAAATAATTTAGTGTTAAAAATTTGCCCTTGTTCCCTTGGAATATTGTTTCATGTCTCATTCTTTCTGACTAAAAATGTTACGAACTTTAGCCAAAATAGTAATCACGTTGGATTAAAAACTACTAAAACAGTTGATGTGAGAAGGTTTGCAGATCAACATAGAACACGCTGTAATTTCAAGTTTATCAGATGACTTTACTCATGAGTTTTACAGAAGCTTTGCTTTAAAGGTTGGTTAGGTTAGGTTAATGGGGCAGCCCCTATTCAAATGGTGGCTCACTTGGGTCCGTCAGTTCGGTCCCATTGTGATACCCTACAGCGGGTGAGACAAGAAATTACATCTGCCTGGCCGCCTCTTCAAACCACCCGGTTTCTTTTATAAAGGCGGACAGTTTGAGAAGCCCAACACCTGCCAGATTATCTAGATCTAACAAAGTATCAGAGCCGAATATCTTACTCCTTGCGCTTGTAAGCGCAGTTCATTGACATAGAAGATGAAACACAGTCTCCTCTTCCTTTTCATCGTTACAAATCATGCAAAAGTCTTTGTAACTAAGACCCATTTTCCAAGCATGTGTCTCTATGTTCCAGTGCCCAGTTAGCGCTGCTACTAATAGTTGCATGCGACCTTTCTTGAACCTGAGTAGATCACATGTCCTGCTCAGGTCGTAGTGGGGCCACGTTGTCCTTGCCACTTGGCAGGTACCTTCGTGTGCCCACCTGTGTTGAGCAAGTCGATACGATTCGCGCTGAATCAACAACTTACATTGTGATAGAGGAAGGCAGTGAAGGGGCATGTGATTGAGTTGTCCAATGCCACACCCTGTCTAGCAATACCATCCGCGATACAGTTACCAGGATAGTCAGCGTGTCCTGGAGTCCAGATTAGTGTAATTCTTGAATGTCTCGCTATCGCATCAAGAGATAGCCGGAATTCAACAACTGCGAGGGATGCGGAGTAGACACCATTTATGGCGACGATGGCCGTCTTACTATCAGTAAATATATAGATATCCTCAGAGATCCTACCGCCCGTTCTTTTAAAGGTAACACATGACATGTAAGTAAATTACAGTGTGGAATTTGACAAGTCAGATGTAAAAAGAAAATATGTAGTCTACGGGTACCTTAAGTAAAAGCTGTATATCCATTGGTCATAGTAGGAATGGCATCGTGCGTAACTTTTATTTCTTCTTAAAGCCATGATTCACTTTCCTACACGACCGCACGATTCATCCATAGCAAAATTTTACATAAGTCTGATCGACTTTAAAAAATCGCTTCGAAATGGCATTTTAGGTGCCACAGTATTAATCAAAAATGATGCACAAACATCTGTTTTTTTATATATACAAGAAATAGAATAAGTGAATATAAAATGTTAAGGAATAAATAGAAAGTTAAAATATAATCATCATTGCTGCTGGTTTTTAGTAAATACTACTCTGGTCGCATGAAAACTATAATTTTATAAAAATTTGTATAAAATTTGGTAGTTGACCAATAGTTTGATAATTATAAATTGTAATTAGTTCAGCATGAGGTCATTAAAAAACACACTAATTTTAATTCTGTATGTTGATTTATTTTTCTTTTTTCCACTCCCAATATTTCGATCAACGTCGTTGATCATCTTCAGGGGATCTAAAATATAATATAACAACAATTAACAATCTTTGAAAATTAAATAACATAATTAATTAATAGCAAATTAAAAATTAAAAATGTATTTACACTCTTATGTTGAAAAATATATAAATTAGAACATTGTTTTAACGTTGGTATTTACACTTTATTGGTTATTTAGTAAATAAATGGTTATTTCCCTATTTTTTTATTTATTTATTTTGATCTGTGTTTATTTATTGTGTGTCTGTATATTTGTGCACATCTCTCTGTATCGCTCTTATAATTTAATCTATTATCAATTGGAATGTCTATAATGTGTAACATTTCCAGCGTATATCTCTTTCTATAATTGTTTTCTTTCGTCAGTATTGCAGTATTGCATAATTTTGAGAATGTAAAAATTAGTGTGTTTTTTAATGACCTCAAGCTGAACTAATTACAATTTATAATTTTTATAAAATTTACCAAATCTGTCACTCAGTTGCATTTCTAGTTCACACTACCATACTTTTTTTTAGCACACGAGTTACGTTAATTTAAAGCTTTTCATATTTCTACATCTATTCTTTTTCTCTTCTTCTCTTTTCCTTACTTCCTTATTTTGGACTATTATTAAATCTCTTTAATTTAAGCTTTAGAATAATTATAAAAATTAAGTTCTAGTTAGTCTTTAAGGAACCATTAAATAAAGAAGTTTATTATTAAACATAAATTGTATTTTCAATTCAAAGCTACATATATAAGTCACATACCATATATGGCAGATCGGCTAACGTTCATGCACGCGCGCATGTCAGTGTAAACTGAAGTTAATTGCAATCAAGAAAACAAAAGTTCACGAAATTCGTTTCTTTGCGATTTTATTAAATTTTTGCTATTTTAGGAATTTTTTTAATTTCTTTTGTGAACCAAAATCAAATTTGTTCCCAAAGTTAATATTTTATATATTCAGTAAAATATCAATTTTTATATTAAAAATAAACTGAAATTGATTCCTGAAGGAAATAGCAGATTTCTATGGAAATTTTTTTAAGTGAAAATGTTGTACAACTTTTAGATTTTTAGAAAATTTTCCATCTTAATCAACAGTAAAGCAGAGTTCTAGATTTGTTGCAAGCTTTCTGTTTTCTGCTGAATCTAAATTGAAAGTTATATATAGTATTTCTGAAATTATATTTTTTTCAACAAAGTTTGGTTAAAGTTTTGTCTTCGGTATATTTTTGACTTTTGCCTGGCCTTTAAATATATTTTAACTTACACACATAAATAGTTGGTCGCATTACTTTACACATAATGAAAAAATTAAATTACATTTCTAAGCAAACCAATCAACACCGTAAACCCACTGTTAACATTCACTTTATAAACAAGAGATTATATCAACTAGTTTCATTACTTTTGCATTTCCTTTTTTCCTTTTACTCCTTCCTACTACCCCACGTCCCCCCTTTCCAACACCGTATTGAGGAAATTTCAACGATAAAGCTCAGTAGTATACATTTTGAAAGAATGTTTGTCAATATTCACAGATTTCTTTGTGTGCAATTGTTGTTTTGTTTTTATCGCAGAACGTAACAAATGTAACAACACGAATACCGTAATTTTTTTTGTGTTGCCTTAGAAAAAACGTGTTGATGAGGGAGAAAGGATTTTTTTTTTTTTTTGGTTTTGTCGAGAAAAGGAAATAAACACAGAAGTTTACTGACACATATCTCATGAACATGTTTGTTTGTATGTATGTATGTATGTACTTATGTATTTTATGTTCAACTTTTGTGTCTTTGTATCCTTTGCCACAAAAGGAAAGGGTATCACATGCATGTTGTCATTTTGCAATATTCATTTGTGGACCATTTTGACGGTTTGGAATATCAGCAAAATTAGTCCTTGAATGACTGAGATAAGACTAGAAATAATGTTTATTGTTTAAAGGGGTTTTTTTTGAGAATTACTAAATCACAGTGTCGATTTAAATTCTAACGTAATTTTTGCCAATAATAAAATATTAAATTTTTTTTTATAGAAATACATTGAAAATAAATTAAAGTATAAATAATTCAGCAATGTGATTAATCGATCATTTGATTAATCAGGAAATTTACTTGTTCAAACTCATAATTAATCATGTTGAAGTCGTGATGCCACTGTCCATGTTTGTGTTGCGTTGACACTTGTCACCTCAAGCAAGCCCCACAACTCCGATGTACACCTTGGGTGAGCTCCAAAACGTCATTTGGAATGTAACTGAACAAAGTTATGCATTCCTTAACGCAACCATGCAAAAATTGACAATGTCACACATTCCTAAATGCATAATAAAAGTTATCGATACGCAAACTAAAGCAAATTGTGTATCACTAATTTTGTTAAGGCTTTTTTTTACAAAGTTAACAACACAATTGGTTACTTTGTTTCGAAATGGTAGTAAAACCGCATCATTGCAATGTGTTTTAACGTTTTAGAATTCAGCCCTTCTAGCAGCATCTTCATTGCTGCGCTATATGGGAGGCCGGACAGGAGTTTTTTCATGTCGGCATTAACGTTTCGGCCCAGCTCTGTGTTAACACAGAAAGAAAAGATGTGGTGTAAATGAAAACTTTGAGCAATAATCCGCATTTGACAAAATTTAATTTTTTAATTTGTAATGGAAGCCCCCATATTACCAAACAGGTTAAACTACGCATGATGATAGTATGCAGAACAAATCAATTTATTCTGAATTTGTTTATTCAAACTTACTGATTGATTGATTGATTAAATAAATTTGCAATAACTAGAATATTGAATAATTTAATAATTTGGGTTTTTACTTTTTCCTAGAGATGTGCGAATTATTACAACATTCTAATTAATAAAAATCTGATTTATCAATTATTTGATTAATCAAAATCTGATCAATGGATTATTTGATTAATAAAAATCTGATTAATGGTTTATTTGATTAATCAAACTTTGATTAAGCGATTATTTGATTAGTTAAAGAATGGATTATTCAAACATATGATGGATCAATTAATTCAGGTTTATTCAAAATCGTGATTTAAAGATTAAACTAAATTTTTAAAAATTTTATTTTTTTAAATAAATGAGTAATTTGAGTGCATATTTTTTCTATTTGATTTTTAATTTTTTTTTTACTTTCATTTTTGGTTGTATGTATATATAAATGTATTTTATTAACAGATTTTTCCCATTTTTTTTAAATAAAATTGTTCAAATTTGAATAACCGATATATAAAATATTAGATTAATCAGGACTCAGAATTAGTCAACTCATCGATTAGTCAGCATATTGATTAATCACAAAGTTTGATTAAAAGATTAATCATATTTTCCTAAGGCATTTCAGTTTCTTACATTTATCGTTGTCGTCTCAAAAATCCAGCCACAATAATTATAACTTTTTCCTCAAGACTAAATTGTACTAATATTTATTTATTTATCAGGAAATATTTCATTCAGCTCAAAAATAAAATGCTTTTTGTCCTATAACTTTTGTAAATTAAAATCATTTATATTATTTCCATTTGCTAATTGAGAGTTTTTTTATCTGTAAATTGCTTATACTTTTTTTACTGCTTTTTTAATTAAAAAGTACTTGACAAAAAATATGTAAATTGAATCGTAAGAGAATCGTCAAGATGGTCTTTCATCTTGCCTTCCTTCCGTTTAGTAAAAACAATACTTGAAGCAGACAGTAGTGGAATTTTCTTAAACGTTTAAAAATATAAAATTTAATTAATTAATGTTAGCAGTTCCTCCGTCAGTCACGAGTCTTTAATTATATAATAATTGTCTAAGATTATTCGTGTAAAGAAATTCATAAACTTTTCTCTTTTATTTTGACGAAATGTAAAGAATAGATTTATTATAGTGTTATTCAGTTTGATTGAATCTTACTAAAACTATAAATAAAAATAAAATTAAAAATAAAAGAAAATAATTTAATTTTGTAAAGCAGTGTGATTGCACTTGAACTAAAATCCTCATTTCATTTATCAATTGGACGAAAGTAATTAATACTTTTAGGCGAAGAATTAAATATTTTTTGCTTCATTTACATGAAGGTAATGTTGTCCTTAATTTTTATTGCATTCTGGTATGAAAAAATCTGTTTCACATTCGCCAACGAGACATCAAGAATTTTGTTGGTATCTTAGGACTAAAAAATTTACACGAAGAGTGCAGAAAATAAGCAAATAAGAAATGGCAATTTTCTTAAATTTTACTAATGATGAAACAGAAAAAAGTCTGCAATTTCAGGAACAATCGCTGATGGCCCATAATAAAAGCGACGGCAGTAACTTCAAAAACTCCCTTATTATTGTTTGATTTCCTATTGTTTGCATTTTTCTTATGAAACAACAAAACAAACAAAAAATGTGTGATGTGATCATTTTGATAACAGGCTTTGATGATCACAGTATAATACCATTACTGTTAACGTTCTTTCCTAACGAAGAAAAAAACTATGGCGCATATTCAGAAATCACCACTAAGTGTTAACTTTTAAGTTATTCACAGTTGATTACTTTCAGCACGAAAAGTTTGCACTTATTTATGGGCGAAGCTGTAACTAAATGATAACTAACTAATACATTCAAACAGCTGCTTGATTTCTATTGCGTACAAAAACCATCGGTACAACAACAAAAAAAATAAAAGAAAAAGACGCATAATTTTTGTTAAAAATTAAAAATATTAAAAAATGGATTTCGAAAAAGCATTAATCATTGGCGTAGTTGTCGCTTTGCACGAACAAACCCAAAGTTTAATGCAGTACATTAAAATATTAAAGGCACATTCTGGAGTAAGATGACGATGAAGAAGATGTTAGTGATGGCACAAAGAAAATTAATTTTTTTTCCAAGTGGTGACACTTAAAAGAAGGACAAATTTAAGATGGAATAAAATGAGAAAGATCATCTTTTGTAGATGTAGAAATATGTAGAATTTTTGTCCTGTATAATTCTTATGGGAAGATGTTATTAACATCTTTGCAAATTGATGAAAGATGTAGGTCTGTGGAAAAAGCCTAAAATCAGCTAAAATCAGTTGCTGCACTAGTTATGATTTGTGAATAAGATCTCCAACTATCTGTGAACTATTTTTTAGTTACTGTTTTACTAGTTTCGACTTGGGTAATGATTTCTGATTATGTGCCTATGAAAATATGCATTCCCAATACCGTGCATTCGTCAGCAGCAGTTGAATGCATATTTTCAACACAAAATGCAGTAAAAAGCAAAGAAAGAAATCGCTTACATGTTTGATCAAAGCTAAAGATCTATTAAAATGAAATGACAGCTGCTGTTTTAATTATAATATTTCTAATCATCTCATAAAGTAAATTAGCTTTATCTTAAAAAAACTAATGAAAGCTTTATTTTTATATATAAATACTTTTAAACTTGACACGTTCGCCACTCATTTATTTTTCGCGCTTTCAAAAAAAACGCACGAACAAAAAAAAATATGTCAAATAAATGTGACATGAGTTTTCTAAGCGATTTTCTTAAGAGAAACTGTGTGTCACGTATTTGTGACATTCACAAAAGTCACATAAAAGTGTCATGAGTTTTTTTGGGTAGAAATTGTGTCACATATGGGAGTCACTAAATAGTTTGATTTCTATCAATAAAACATAAACTGAATTTTTTTTATTATATATTAAACATTTTTTATTATTTTCTATATATAATTTATTGCTATATCTCTGCAGACTCCACATATATATTTACCTGTGGTCCTCTTTTTAGTTTTACTGCACTGGCGGTATCGTTTTCTTGAAGTGGTCATGCCGTGAAAATGAGCTGCAGTAGATGTACTGGCTGTTACATCAACAGATAATCTTTGTCTTGGAGGTTCACCCAAATATGCTTTTATAATTTTTTCTCTAAACCACAGGAGTGTCAATGGATTTTCGACATTTATTTTATTATAAATCCAACAGGCACTCCAAAGCGATATATGTATTAGGTGAAAAAATACCTTCATATCAAAGAATTGATCGTCTGGGACACGCTTAATACGACACTATTTGATCCGATCGATCCTTACCTTAAAATTTTTAATATCAATATTCACACTTTTACTTATAAGAACTTTCTTCTATGGCTATTGTTACACGAATGAACTGATAAAAGCGTATTTCAAACTTATTTTCATATTAATTAGCACATTGCAAAACTTCGGGGAATACCCCTTGAAAAAACGAAATTTTAAAATAACGGCTTAGCGCACATACAAACCCCAGAATTCGTATATATCTGACACCTTGCCAGAGACTAAAACATGCAAGAAAATTACTTCCTACAAACTTTCATGAAATAAGAGCTTAGTACATTTTAGTAATTTTACGACACATAGTATATGTGTGACATCAGTTTTTTTGAAACATCCCACGTCACATATATGTGACGCTGAGTGGCGAACGTGTTAAATAAGAACTGAATTAAATTTTTAGTTTTTTATATCTTGTTATTTATAAAAGTATAAACAATTTTTTTGTTTATGTGTAAGAAAGTTTATTTTATTATGCATACTCGTATATTTGTCTTTATTATACCTATAAATATTGTAATTACTTGACATGCATATATGAATTAAAATAAACCATTTTTTGTTCAATTAATTTTTATAATTAAATATTTTTTGCATAAGTAAATGGTACGCAAAAACGTACTCATACAGTTGTAGTTCAGTACCATTTCAAAATTTTAATTTTGCAACCCTGAATGAGTGCCTTAAATTGAGAGCATAAGAAAAAACGCTGTAAAAATAAAATAGATTCTATTTCACAACCGCATTCTCTGGAAAAATTTTATGTCAAACTGTATAGAAAATATCGTTGCAGCCCCAGTTCTGTTTCATCATTAACGTTTGAAATTTGTACGGAAAAAACTCATATCTAACAAAAAATGTTTTTTTTATTACTATTAGAAACGTTTCATTTTACAAAAGGAACTGCTAAATATCCTATTCGACTATTTCATTACATTTGCAAATGTGATTGTATTGAAAAGATTTATCATCTCCAGCTGCTATTTATCAAGTTGGATAGTTCTGCTGCCGCCCTCGTATTTATTACTAACAACCATGTTCGTTTGACAAATACAAGCAAATTTATAAATCTCTGATATTCATGAACACATGTATATAGTACATACATATGTACAAACATATGTCCTTTGTCTATATCCTTTGTCTTAAGGCTTAATAAATAATTTACTTTGCTTTTATGTGTGCTCCACCAATTGATGATTGTGTTCTGCAAAAGCAGCTTAATTTATTTCACTAACAATTGAGAAATAAACTGCAAACAAGAAAAATAAATATAATTTATTTACTTGTTAATATCAATTTCCTTGATGCTGATTGTGTTTAGCGAAACTATTATTTAACCATTATTTCTATAAACGATAGTTGACTAACCGACTTAATTTGAGGGGAAAAATATTTCTTGCTTTCAATTAAAATAATTACTGTAGTATTGATTTTAGAAGAACACAAAGTATGTTTTAAATTGAAAGAATCAAAAGAAAGTCAATTGTTAAATATTTTACCAAATTGCGTTAAGCCAAGAAAGCTTAAAAGCTCCTTAAATTGTGAAATTTTATAACGCCTCTTCGCGTTATACTTCTAGTTAAATTTCAATTGAATTTCATTCATAAATTTTACTTATAAGATTTTCTTCAATTCTACGAAAGACATTGAGATTTATTTTTAATATACATTTTTTTTACAAAACGAGTTTTATATGGAAATTTATTATGAATAAAATCTGTTGAATTTGTAGCTGGAAAAATATTTTAAATATGTATTTCTCTTTCTAATCTTAAATTCTATTCTTAGTTTTTATTTTAAATCAGTGAATTTAATGTGTAGTGTGTAAATAATATACACATAATTTCCGCTTGAGTAACACTAATGAAAAGAAAGAAAAAGAAAAGAAAAATATGTGTGTTAAGTGAAAAAAAGGATTCTCAGATCCCCCTTAAGGAATTTCCTTTTGCTACATAAATTGCACATCATGATGAAGAGTGAAAAAATAAAATGTTAGTTTAAAAATAACATGATACTAAGAGGGCAAACAGCAGCAAAAATAAATTATTTAAAAAATAGTTCTTCAAAACAGCTTTTAAATAGACTTTGAGACATCAGACTTAAAAGTAATAAGAGCTTTTTAAAACGACTTGAGTACAGATTAACAAATTTGCGGCACGCACTATTGAAATAGATAATTAAAGCCATTAGAATAGTAACTTCGCTGACAGAATGTTAACAATCATATGAAACTCGAATAGTCCTCATGGTTTCCCTCGAAACCCCGTTTCAAATGACTCCGAGTGTTGCAAGCACATTTTTCCTTCTGCCACGCATCCACTAAAGTTTTCTCAATATAAAAACTTTGCAAGTGATATTTTTAAAGAAAAAAATAAATTTTATAAGTTTGTCACATGTTAAAAAAGAAAATGACAAAGAAAAATAAAACAAACAAATGAAACTCACAATAAAAAATGCAAAATAAAATAAAATAATAAAATCGTAAAAAAACTTTTTCTGTTCTCATGACACACACGCATTTTACTGCACGCTGCAAATCGTTAGTAACGCGTGTCATAAATATAAACGTTGATATTAAAATATAGTAATTCTTGTGAATTAAATATTAACACGTAAAAATTACTTACTCTTTAGATACTAAAGGCACAAACATTTTCATTCGGTTCTTAGCACTTCAAAGTCTGTTGTGGAATGAATCTCTACTAATGCAATATGAAGTTATTTGATTTGAAAGGAAGAAAAAAAAAACACATGTAATTCATTTGGAAATGGGATTTCTTTTTCTTTTATGATTAACATTTGGCTGTGAATTTTTAACCAGATACTTTACAATGTTTAGTGAAAAATATACAACGTACTTGCGTTTCAAGAATATAATAAAATCATATGAGGAGCAATAGAAATATATGAAGACAATTTAAATGTTTTATCAAAACTGTCTGCGCAATCTGTAGATTAAACACAATAACATAATGTGCTAGAGGTTGCTGTGTCGAATCTCACAGACCCCCTTCACCAAGCAGTCTGAGAAAAAGATAAGACTTTCGTAAAATTTGTTTCAAGATTTTGAGAAATTTTCAATGTTCTTCTTAATGAATAATACAAAACTGCATTTTATTTAGCAAGTTGAATTTCTTTCAAAGAAGTACTTTTTGCAAAAGAAAAAAAAGTTTTTTTTTCCAAATTTGGTACTTTTTGGAAATAATATTTTTTTGTTATATAAAACGTACTTGTTGCCAAAATTGTTTTTTGTCCCAAAATTATTAACAAAAAATTCAACAAGTCAATTGTGACTAATTGTGCTATTGTGCGCGGTTTTTTGCGTATTTGCCATTTACAATATAACATTTTATACGATCATCGAATGCTTCAATTAGTGCGATCTACAAAACACTAAAATGGCTGTTTTTAATTTTTGTAAATCATGTGATTTCATCTTTTGTAATTTGCAAAACAGGCCCGATGGGATGTTTTTCTAACAACTTTAAATTGAAATAAAACACAGAAAAATTGTGTTTATCGCCATGCATTTTGCTTCATTTGAAATATAATTGGCATAATCTTGGCCATTGACGTTTGATTAATATTTGCACAATATGGATGTCTAATTTTCATCGTTTTTCGCAGTACTTGTAGCCCCATTTCGCCAATAACTCGCCGAATGTTGTGTCCCCAGTATTCAGTCGTCTCTGGCCTATTGGCGTTGAGTTGTCATATCGCGCGATAAAATAATCTAATGGAATTCGATCGTGCAATCTCGTTGCCCAACTGAAAAAATTATGGGAAATTTTTTGGTTTCTTAAAAGTGATTTTTGTAGATTGTACTTTTTTAAAAGATAATTTTCTTGAAATGCCTTTTTAATAAGGTTATCTTTTTAAAAGCTAAATTTTTTATAATTATTTTTTTTTAATTGTATATTTTATATATTTTTTGTTGAAAATATACTTTAAAAAAAAACATTTTTTTTAAGCCACTTTATAGATATTATTAATTTAAAAGGTACTTTTTTAAGTTTTTTTTAAAGGTACTTTTTTAATAGGTATATTTTGTAAAAGATAAATTTTCTCAAATATATTTTTTTAAAAACTACTTTTTTTTAAAGGCACTTTTTTTAAAGATACTTTTTTTTAAAATCAATTTTTTTAAAGCCACGTTTTTATTTATGAGGTACTTTGTTTTAAAAGGTACTTTTTTAAAAGACACTTTTTTAAAAGGGTTTTAAAAGTACGTTTTTAAAAGGTAAATTTTTAAAAAAATAAATTTTCTCCAAGATAATTTTATTAAAAGTTACTTTTTTTAAAAGTTAAATTTTTTTTAAAGTTATTTTTTTCAAAAGGTATTTTTATAAAATGTACTTTTTGTAAAATGTATATTTTCTTAGAAGCTACATTTTTCAAAATATACTTATTTTAGAAGGCACTTTTTTAATATATATATATTTTTTCAAATGCTTTTTTTATTTAAAAAACGTTGCTTTTTTTAAAAGGATATTCTTTTACGATATACATTTTCCATTAGGTTTTATTTTAAAATGTATTTTCTTTGGCAGACTCTTTTCTAAATATATTTTTTTGAAAGCTATTTTTTGGAAACGTTTCTATTTTTAAATGCCACATTTTTTATAAAACTTATATTTAATAGTGCTTCTTTAAAAGGAATTTTTCCTTTTTTATAATGGTTCCTGTTTTAAAGGGTACTTTCCAGAAGCTGATTTTTTCAAATATTTTTTTTAATTTACATCCGCATTTCTTTTAAAACAATTTTTTTTTAATTATTTTAAAAATATTTTAAATTCCTTATGGGAAATGTAAAACATTCTTTTTTAAACAGGAATTAATAAAACATGTAGTTCTTTTTTTAAAATACTTTTTGTAGTTATTATTTTCTTTTTTTGAATGCCACTTGTTGCAGTGATCTTTAAAAGTGTCTTTTTGCATAAGTATTTATAAAAATTGTACTCTTTATTTGGAAAGTAAATTTTTTAAGTAAATTATTTAAAAGAAAATTAGTTTTTGAAGGCTGCTATTCTAAAAGAAGTTTTTTAAAATTTTAAATTTTATTTTTTTAAAAGTACCTAAATAACTTTTGCTCAGTATCATTATTTTGTATTGTAAATAAGTTATATTTATTTCAATTTTGTAAATACATTTCTGCAAAAGTAATTGTAAAAGTTTCTCAGCAGACAACTTTAAAAGTCATGCAAATCAACTGTTTCAAAACTTAATCTGAACAAGTGTAGAGGTGCTCTCGCTATCAAATGAAAAAAAAGGTTGATGCTGTTTATTTCCTTTTCAAAATGCTAATTTGACAAATGATATACGAGTGCTTATAGAAATAAAATGTCTAAAAACGCATTAAAAATAAATAAATATTTAAAAATATGTACGTTTCATATTGCAGACTATAGTTTTACATAAATTTTTTTAACTGATTTTTTCTTGAAGAAAACGCCTTAAAAATCAACAGCTGTGTCAAATATAAGTATTCTTTCTAGCAAAGTAAAAAGTGAAATACAAATTGTTTTTAATATCTTTTTGGGGAAAATAATGTGTCTGCTGTTTGAAAATTTATAGATAAACTTTATTTCTTTGCATGTTAGTCAAAATTATTCTATTATTATGCACAATTATATATTTTATTAATTTACGGAATTGTTTTCGATAAGAAACAACAAAGTTTGTCAACTTTAGTGTTCGAGGGAGGACCCCAAATTGGCCGACATTATAGGTTTCCCAGCGATCTTAAATAGCTTAGAAACTCTGTTTATACTATGCGCTGTCTAATTTCTCAAATTAAGAAGAAACGGGTAAACTCAGATTTGAATTCAAGCCAAAAATTTTCATTTCAATATAAACTATTCTTTAACGCGTTCTTTGGTTATTAAACGATCCATATTCGTAAATGGCAAAAGCTTTCACTAAATAAATGACACTTCAGATGACAAATATTTAATAATTGACAGTCCCGGCAGACCGGCGGTTTTAAAACTACTAAATGGATAATCCTTTAATAAAATAAAATGCAATATTTTTAATCTACTGCTGCCATCTATTTGTTAGGTCGACTAATTTTGCGACTGCCCTCGTAGGTGCCAATGTATGTCCTCTAAGAAGTTTTGCTGTACAAAACGACAAATTTAAATTAATTTGGGGCAAATCAAAATGATTGACTTATTCGATAAGAAATTTAATTTTAGTTGCAGCATCTAAACTTGCTTGTGCAATTTTTTCACATTTGTTCGATTATTTCAGAAACTTAAATTTCAATTTATTTAACTGATTAAGCAATATCAAGTAAATTGAAAGTCTTTGTAAGTAACTGAAGGTATCCAGGCCAGCAGCTTTCCTTGCAACTGCGTGTTTTTACTTTTTAACGCTTTTATCTTGACAGAGAATTTCCATAGAGAAATGTAGGAATTTATGCTACAAGAAGTGTTTAGCAATTTATATAAACAAATTGGTTTCATAAAAAAATAAAAAAAAAATATTATAATAAATAAAATAAAATACCAGCATTTTATGGCATTTAATTCCAATTTCTGTTAACTGATGGTTTTCTTAATGCGTGTCTCTGTCGTTTCTAAGCCAAAAAGTAATTTTATCATGTCATACCAGGAAATTTCTTATTAATTACAGCTTCTGGCTGATAAACAAAGTTTAAAGGCTTCACAAAAGGACACCACGTTTTTCTTATGCAATACTTTATAACAACTTAGCTCCCACAAATAAAAAAAGAAAAGAAATGCTTGCCATTTATCTATCCTTACAATACTGCTCATTTAGAGACAATATTTGTTTAACTTTGACCAAAATATCAATACATCTGTTTGCTGTCGGACACGCACATGTCGTCGTCCTTTATCAAATTGACTTTAATCTTCAATAACATTTTAAATGTGTTTTTCCCAAGAAAATATCACCAAAAATATTTCCTTTTTTTCATGTTGGATTAAACGTCTGTTGTGTTTTTTTGTTTGTTTTTGTTTTGTTAAGAATTCTTAGTTTTTCGTTATTTTTTTTTGCTTTCTTTCCTTTTATGTTAATAAATTCTGACCTTTTGAAGTGTGTGTGTTTTTTTTGGTTTTTTTCCAATAAGACAAAAATCCTTTAACTAATTTTGTTTAATTAAAGCTTATGCAAATTTTTTTTATATCACTTTTATTTTTATTCTCACTTTTTGGCTTTTGAAGAAAGCAAAAGTTAAAGTTTAAGTTAATTACGAGTATAATAATTATTCAAACAAGTCTTTTGGAAAAGGAAATTTATTTTTTATTTTTATTTCTACATGAAATGACCTGGCGACAAATGATTTACACTGTTTGACTCTTACACGTGCATACGCGTGTTGTGAAAAGCCTTTGATTACTCGTAAACTGATCGTAAAGTTTTTGATTACCGAAAATCGGAAAAAAGTTGTTTCACTCCCGGTTTACTTACTCGGCATACAAGAGAATATTAAAAAAAAATATTAAAAATATTTGATGATCAATATTAGCAACACCGAAATGTACTAAAGAACTATTAATTTCCATGTTTTTTTTAATAAAATAATTTATATTTCATTGAATATGTAAAAAAAATAATTTTGGGAAAAAGTTCGATATTTAAAACGAAATTTTTATAATTTTCCTTAAAATCTCTAATTATTAAATAATATTATTTTCAATAAGATATTATATTTTTTAATTCTTATATATTTTTTCGACATTTTGTTTTTAAATGAATCTAATTTATATCGAGCTATAGGTCAATTTTTTATTTTTTTATAGTTATTATTAATACAGCTAAAAACCTTAGTAAAAGAATATTATCAGTAAGTGATATTGAATTTCATGAGAAAAATGTAAGGATAATTAAAAATGTATTGAATGAGAATAGTTCTCCTAAACACTTGCTTTGTAAATTAATAAGACATTATAGATATATAAAAAGAAGTTCAGATGTTTCTACTGAACCAAAATTTTATAAATTCTTTAACATATGTACCTTAAATGTCGGAAAGATTAGAACAAATCTAGGATTTATAATAATGAAAAATATAGAATTGCACAGAGGATGCATCAGACAATTAGCAAATTATTTAGTAAGACAAAAGATAGAATGGAGAGAGAATTAGAGAGGTCTGATTTAGTTTACCAGATACCGTGTAGTGGCAATGATAGACAAAATTGTGGTAAAAGATATGTAGGTACAACTGAAAATAAATTAAAAACTAGATTAGCTGGTCATAGATCAGATCAAAAATACAGAAACAACATTTCTTTACAAAAGACAGCATTAGTAAGTATCACATTGTGTTATTTTAATCACAATCCTGATTTTAGTAATGTAGCAGTTTTAAATAGGGAAAATAACTACAAACGCCGATATATGCTAGAAATGCTACAAATTATTAATTTTCCAATGGGAAATATAATTAATTTTAAAGCAGATACAGATAGTGTTGCTCATTCATATAGATATTTATTATATAAGAACGGAAACGGAAATTGAATATTTGGTTATTATAATATTCTATTTTTTTGTGTACATACGTATTTATTAAGTTGTTAATTTTTTGCTATTTTAATTTTGACATTTTTTTGTATTTTTTGTTTTTTGATTATTGTAAAAAAAAATTTTTTTATATAAACAATTTTTTTATTTCCCTGAAGAAGCCGCCACACAAGGAAGTAGCGAAATATCGGTTAACTAATAAAATTTTATAAACGTTTTTTTTATAAAAAATTTACCTATAACTCGAAATTTTGTTCAAAACCATTTGTTCCGAGATAAATTAGATTCATTTATTATATTTTTTATGAAAAGAAAAACAAATAAAATATAAAAAAATGCAAAATTTATATGTTTATTAAAATAAAATAAAATCAGTTGATTCGAAAACAAAACCGATCAGTAAAATCTTTGAATCCTCGCTTCCAACTCTCCCAGCTCCCACAGTTAAAATGAAAGTCCAAAATTTTTTTATGGTGCTTGACATGGAGAGTCACAACTATTGGTCTCAAATTTGATCAACGTGATCAAGAAGAAAGACAACAACAAAAAATTGAGGTAGTTGAGCAGTTGAATCTGTAGTGGAAACATGTCATTGCTGGTTGTAAAGCAGTAGGCCAGTGAGTTTGGTGGGAATCGAAGCAGCCTGAAAGTCAGTAATTTTTCTAAAAGACACTTTTTCCAAAAATATACTTTCTGTAACTGGTTTTTTAAAATAAATATTTCATTTATAAGATGTACTTCGAACATATTGGCGCTCTGAATTTAATCACTAGAGCAAGTTGTTCATACTTTTTGCATGAAAAATATGCATTTGCATAAGCATTTTTGATATAACTTGCATAAAATTGCATATTACGCAAATTAGCAACTCTTTTTAACAAAAATTGCTTGTGGTAATTGACGCAACTCCGTATATGGTCGCCGCAGTGCGATTAATTATTATTCTTTACTCAAAAATATTGCATGTTCATGTCTGGCTCATGTGTTGCACATAATTGCAGATTTTGTTCGCTTACATTTTGCAATTTCAACTCACTTGTTTCAAATTGCAAAGTCGTTTCAATATAATTTACCATTTTGTGCGACAATCGAAGATCCTTTCAATTTGAAAACTTGCAAAAACATATAATTATTCTTTGTAACAAACATTTGTTCAAATAAAACTGACTAAAAATGATTAGGCTGTGTTTTCTCGGCTGCATATTTTTGTGCATATTTGAAAATTTTTTCTTTTTGGAATATTTGCAAGCATATTTTAATAATTTTAATGCATATGCATAAACTTGCACTGTTAATCACCTTCCAGCAATTTAAAAAAAAATTCGAAAGAATATAATTGCTTGAAATTGCTTTAAAACGTTATTTATCTCAAAGTATAGAAATGCTCCTACGTATTTGAACTACCAATTGAACAACAAGAACTGTGTTTTCCAAAAAAAAATAAAGAAAAATAAATTTACATGAAAATGATTAAAATTTTTTGGTATTACGAAGAGAAAAGTTCGACAATTATAAATGAGAAATGTTCACCACGACCACGCTGACAGATTCTCGATTCTTTGATCAAAGTTTTTAATCACTTTTTGGCAAAATGGCGACTATTTCGTTAATCACATCGCGGATTTTGAGTTTTAAGGCTGCAATCGATTCGATTGGCTCCGTATAGACTCTGTCCTTAACATGGCCCCACCAAAAAATAATCCAATGGTATTAAATCACACGATCTGGACGGCCACTCAACAGTTGATTTTTGTGAAATTACGCGATCGGGAAATTCGGTTTGCAATAAATTGATCCTTTCATTGGTTGTGTGATATGTGGCACCGTCCTGTTGAAACTACATGTCAGTGATATCCACGCCATCAATAATAGGCATAAATTGAGTTGTTAACATCTCGCGATGGCGTGATCTACTGACCGCTCCCGCATTTCCAGGCTCATCTTCGAAAAAAACGGCACAATCACGCCTCCAGACCACATAGCGCACAATACAGTGACACTTTGAGCATGCAAAGGCTTCTCAATAATCGCTCTAAGATTTTCAGAACTTCAAATACGGTAATTTCGCTTGTTGACGTATCTCGACAAGTGAAAATGGACTTCGTCTGAAAAAAATGATTTTTTCAGAAAAACCAGCGGGGTGTTCCTGAATGAATTGAGCGTATCTACGGCGATGTGAATGTTCGGTCGGTTTCAATTTTTGCACTAGTTGTGAGCACCAAAATTGGAGGAATTTTGGAACCACACGCGTCGTTGTTTGATCGTATTTTTATCCAGTCAATGGGGGTTGGGGGGGGGGCTGATTTATATCGCCCTAAGTTTATTTTCAGATAGCAGCTAAGGGGTTGACTCCGGTAAAAGAGTTAAGAGGAGGGTTAATTGCAAAGAGCGGCAGTGGTGTGAGCAGAGGCAGAGATGTGAGCAGATCGACAGTCAACCCTGAGGAATGCAGCAATAATCGACAGCAATACAACACAAATCTACGTAGGAGAAAACACAGCAACATGCTCTCGTCGGCCAAAAATACAAGAGAAATGCCGCAAAAGGTCAAGCTGCAAAACAACAGAATTATAGCCGGTCGATAGTACAAAAGGCAGACGATAAAATGAATCGCTCTCTTTTCCGGCAAACATTCAAAGTGGTAAGACCAGTACAACGTAGTGAGAGTGTAGAGGTGAAAACAAAAATAAATATAAATATAAAAATTATAAATAAACATAAATTAATTAAATAAAAATAAACACTAAATAAAAAAAAGAAGGGAAGTACTCGTAAATTGTTTCTTTTTTTTAATTATAAAACAATTGCAAAGCGGTTCCAGTGGGACAAGTGGCTGCGACTACAACGAGCAGTGCAAATTAATTTTTATTTTTTATCAGGGGTTCGGTCAACACCAACCCCAACTAGTAGAGGAAATTTTTAGCAGTAAGTAGGATTTTTATCCACGTGCTTGGACTAGATTTTTATCTAGTCGTGGAGAATAGGGCACTAGCTCAGGGTTAAGCGTAGGGGAATCCCAGAGGTTTTTACCCGGAGTCACAGGTGGAGGAGGTTATCACCCGGAGTGGTATAGGGGCTGGATTTTCATCCGGCGGAGATTTAGGATTATATTTACAGCCACGTATCACCACGGCCACCCAGCTGGCCAATAAGTTAAGTTTGTGTAATAGTGAAAGTTGTGTAAGAGGACCCTGGACATTGCTGAACTATCCCAGCTTCAAACCCGGATAAACCGGAGGTCCGTTACGCAGTTGAACCTTGTAAGGCTTCAGAGCCAACTTCTTACGCAAAGTTCGGTGGTTTTTGATAACCCCAATTGTTGAGAACGTCGAGGAATTGACAAATTTGGATCTTTTTCAACACTGTGGCTCACGGCTGCGATGTTTTCAGTTAAACGATCCAGTAGAACATGCGCGGTGTTGGCACATTTTGTATCGAGTCTGTCGACTCAAATTTAACGACCGAATTCCTCAGAAAGACGATTATGTTGTCCGAAAATATCACAAATTTTACGAAATGTAACTTTAACAGAACCACCATTTTCATAGTGGATTTTAATTATTTTAGTGCGATTTTCGAGCAAAATTGAATTCGTTGCAACAATTGTCAATGCATCTACTACGAATACGTCAAAAAACTAAATGTCAAAATTATCATGTTCTAGGTGTTGTTGCCACAATTGGAAAACAAAGTTGTTGTTTAAAAACACTTTATAAGCAAATTATACTTAAAACTTCTTTTTTTTTTTGTTCTATTATTAATTTTCTTACCATGTTATAAAGTAAGTTAAATTTTTTTTATAAATGCTGTTACCAACTCGCCCCTTTAATGCTCTTGAGACGCTTGGGCACCTATATTCTACATTGTTAACATAATATTTTGAATAAATGAATTTAGTTTGAAAAAAAAAACTCGAAAGCGAACCGTTTTTGCTATTGAATGAAAATAAATTACATTTTTATGATTTATTTATTTAATAAAAACAAAATTGATACACATAAAATCTTTCTAATTTGACGATAGTGTACATTTTATGCTTTAATATTTTACAGTCTGGCATATTTGATAGACTTTGATGACATGCAAAAAATGTATTCAAGATTTGATGTGCGACAAAAATTTTAAAGGGGAGCATCGGCCGAACAAAGCTTTTTAACTAATTCCTACACCGAACCCGAACGTTCATTCAGACATTATCTATTTGCAGTTAAAAGTATTTAGATATAAATTCATAGAAATATCTTTTCTTTTGCCAATATTTTCATCTAGTTTCAATATAAAACGGTTTGCTGGTTTGTCTACTTATTTTCGAGTTCAGTGTTTTCATTTCTCCTTTTATGCTAATAAAATATGCTTTTTTTGTTTGGTTTTAATGCCTCAAGGACATTAATTTGTTATACCTTTTCAAGTGTTTTCACTGTCTAGTCACCTAATTTGCTTGAAAAAGTATTTGTGGGAAAAAGGCCTTTTTTCAAAAACTTTTGTTTTCTATTAAACATTCTCTCGATATTTTGCTAATGAACTTAATTAACTTATTTTAACGTTGGCTTATGTGTGTGTGTGTGTTTGTGTGTGATTTTTGATTTTGATCCCTAATGGCTTTTAGTTTTGTGGCCATAAAATAAATGGTGCGCAACTGGAAAAGAAATTAAAAATGTGTTCAAAGGATGTTTGTTGATTGGCAAGAAATGAAAAGAAAATAAAGAAAATATTAAAGGAATAAGCTTATGGCGAGCTTTTAGAGACAAAGTAAAGCAAAACAAAAGGATTTAAGTATTTTCCTTTGACGACATGTATTTTATTGAACTGACAATAAGTATTGATGTGCCAACTCCTAGCAGCTCCAGACATGAATATATAATTGTCTGTGCCATTATATTGTTTTTATTTCGTGGATTCGATTCTATAAGCAAACCAGAAATTTAAAAATATTTTCTATCACAAAGCGCGTTTTTACTTCTTCTCTGTGCAAACAATTTTTATTTATTTCTTTTCATTCACTAAATATCACTTGAAAAAATCATCCTTACAATGTCAATTCTTTTTTTTGTAACAATATAAGTTTATAATAAGTTTAAGATTTATTGTTAAGTTTTCTTTTTTTTTTGCCCACTTTAACTCCATTTGTCCTGATTCAATAACAAAATGACATTCAAGTGACAGCCAAAGCTGCACTTTACTTTAACTTTAAGTGGGTTATTGAAAATCATAAGAGCAAAATACTTAAAATGAAAATAAATACTTTCAGAAAAGACTCGTATTTGGAAAGCAAATTCATATGGAAGTGATTATAAAGAGGAAAAAAAAGAAATAACTTGAACTCAATAGCCAATAATGTAACAATTTCCTTTAATTCTTAAAAGCAAAACTGTGTATAGATTTATGGCAAAATCCATCGATACATTAGAGCATGCACACACATGCATATACACACACACACAAGAGTTACTTAAAACACACACATGTGTATGCGAACATACTTATGTCAGTTCATTAGGGATATGACTGTTTGCAATGCGACTATTGAAAGAGTTCATCCAGCAGCATGCCACAGTGGCACACAGAGACATTTTTATGCCAAAACGACAATTTTTCGATTACGGAATTTCGAAAATCTCATGGGCAGTTTTATAGAAAAGTGAGTGTTTCCCTGAGGAAAATCTATTTTTTGTGTTCGCAAATTTTAATATTTTGTTTTGGGAAAACATTGAGTGAAGTCACTTAAAAATTAGACAGCAAAAACGGATGAATTTTTTTAAGGATCTTTGTAAAATATTTTTTAAATACGGCGAATGACAAGTATCTGGTAGTTTCTTTCGATAGAAAACTATCGTAGAAAAGCTACACACAGAAAAGACAGAATGGAACGCAATGTCGACTACGCACGCAGAAACTCCAAAGGCAAGAAATGGGGCCTGCAGCCGAAGCTGGTAAATTAGATTTACACATCGGTTGTGTATGGTGGTAGGGACTGAGAAAGAAGCGTCACAGAAAATTGATTGGTAAGGTCCAGATGTGCCCTTCAGGTGGTATCAATGGTGCGATAAGGAGGCACAGCTCAGGCGGTCTTACATGTCATTCTTCATTTACAGCACGAGAAATGTAAATGAAATCGATTTTAATAGGCATGTCAGCACAACCCCTTGCTGTATACTTTGTAAGGCCGCTGAAATAGATGTTGCACGATAAAATAATTTTTTTATATTTTAAACGAAAATCTCCAAAAATAAATGCTGCTATTGAAAAAAAATGACACCGTAGATAAACAACAATCTAGCTGCACTGATTAATTAAAAAAAAACTCTTAAAATTAAGGAGCAAACACAATTCTAGGGGTTTAAATAATAGATCAAAGAGAATAATTTATATAATCAAGAAGTCTTACAGCGACTTTCTAAACACTTATTACTATGAAAAGTTAGAAAAGATTCAAACAGAACTCAAAAAATGCCGGAAATTGTTGAATGAGAGTCTCAGTAGAAAAGTAAGAGATCAGATAACTATAAAGGATTCTAATAGTGTAATAATACACTCAAAATATTCTGTACGTAAAATTAACTGAAATTGTAATTTAAAACAAAATGAAAGTTCACTTAAAAACCGGTCTACTCAATTTTCATTTAAATTGAACCAAAAGTTCATTTAATTTTTAATGTTAAAAAATTAATTGACTTAAGCCCGTAAAAATAAAAGATTTTTCCTTTGTTTGTGTAGGAGAGGAAATCTCAAACAAATCAAATAAAGAAGCAAAGAAAAAAAAGAGCGCTTGAAAACAACCGACAATATTGAATGTAACCGAAAATCCGTATTAATATGTCCTTAGTTTTTCGAATTAATGTTAGAATCAGTTAAAAATAAAATTGCTTACAATTTTAAAAGTCTATTCTTTTAAAAATGTCTGAACGGATTACTTCTTGAATTACGTACAGTCCGTTACTGTAATAATATTGTGAGTGTACAAGATGACCAATCAAAAAGTAATTTCCTTAATAAATATTTTCTCGAAACTCCAAGAACATTGACAAATAAAGTTATCCAACTACCTGGCGATTCAATCAATGGTTTAGGAACGTTAAGAAATTCTCGAACCACGTTTAATTTTTCTTATACCACAAACTTGAAATTGAAGAAGTTTTATCAAATCTTAATCGATCGAAAGGCTTTGGGAGTGATGTAATGAATATCTTCAAAAATGTTATTTCAATCCAGGGATATTATATCACCTTAACTCTCAAACATTTTTAATAGAGTTGTAGATATATCTACATATCTCGATATTTTAAAACTTTTCTAAAATTATACCAATCGCCAAAGAAAAGAATACTGTAGTACCGGAGAAGCTCCGACCTGTAACAATATTACCAATAATTGACAAAGTTTTTGAGAAAATTGATGATTGACAAAAAATGACTGTTTTTTTTTTTTGAAAGTAATAATTTTTTATATATCGTAGCTGCCAGTATGGGTTTAGGAAAGTATGTGGAACTGAAGAAGCTGTTGTAAATGTGGTCAATAATTTTTGTCAAGGAATGGACAACGGTTCTAGTGGAGTATGTCGTATTTTTTATGATTTCCTTAAGGCTTTTAATTTGGAGAACCACAATATTTTAATACTAAAGCTTCGTTATTATGGCGTTCATGAATCGTCAGTGATTTTAATAAAAAATTTCTTGACCAATCGGAAACAATTTGTTGAAGTTGATAATTGTAAATTCTATACAGGTATAGTTGAATATGCCGTACCTCAAGATAGTGTTTTGGGTCCACTATTATTCACTATATACGAGTACCTTAATGATATTAAAAATCTACAACCATATGGAAAACTGTATATGAATGCAGTTGACATTTGTCTTTTCTATCCATATAAATATGAAGCTGTTGCTAAGGCGTATATGAAGTATGACACAGCAATGATATCTGAGTATGTTAGATTAAATAAACTTATCCTAAACGCTGATAAAACCAAACTATTAAGGTTTCGGCCATATGCGAATAATAGCAGCGTATAATAATAGTATATTTGTTGACGGGAAGGAAGTTTTTGAAAGCTGCTCAACAAAATATATTGGACTTTGCTTGCAGAGTAATTTATTTTGGGATATTCATATGCAAGACCTTAACCCTTAAATGCACGGGATCTCAGATCTTTGCGAAAAATACATATTACATGTAAACCGACAAAAAAATAATAACTGCGTTTCATTTTTCCAAAAAAAAATATTATTATTTTTTTTTGTAATTAGTTGTATCTTTTAAGATACACTATGCACTCGCCGTTCCCCGATTTTAATGACAAAATATAATTTTTCATATATTTTGTATAAGATATAAGTAAAAAAAATATACAAATTTTTATTTTTATTGGTTGTGAGAATTTAAAAAACTATTTTTGTAAGGCATAAATTTCGTTCACAATTACTGCAAAACATCTTAGATTGGCCTGTACAACACGGCATTTTAGTTAGTGCGGAGTGCATAATGTATCTTTTAAGATACAACCATTAAAAGTGATTTTAGCACTAAAGTTACGGTCGTATTTGTTTTAAACTTTATTTATTATTAAAAGACATAACACACAAGCACATATTTATTTTTTGGCTAAATCAAAAATACGGTTATTGTGAAAATGTGAAAATAAAAATGGCTACTTCTAAAAATATATGAATTTTGAAATTTTGAGTTTAACGCTATGTAAACCTAATAAGTTAGAAACAATTGATATAAATATGATACAAAGTGATAGAAAATATGGTTCTGAGTAGTTCCCTATGGGAAATGTGAAATGGGAATGGTGAAAATGGGAATGGTACAAAAAAATCCTGAGTCGTGACTGGTGAAAAGGGGACGTTTGACAAAACTAGAACAAAAGTGCCTACAAAATTTCCTCACGCAAAAAAATTTTACGTATTTTTTTTTATTTTCTTTTATTATTTATGGTGATTAATGTAATCTACATTAATTAAGGATGTTATAATCTGATTAAAATAATAATGCATTTGTTCATTTGGACCAAAATTTTTAGAAAATTATATTAATCTAAACTGAAGTTATTTATACCCATTGAAAAGCTAATAGGATACATATAGGGTACATTCTGCTCTGGGATAGTTCTATTACCGATTTAAAAAAAACCATAACAGGTACTAAGGATACTATCACAGGACATGTACGTAAAGGTTAGGCCTAGAACCTGCCACCGAATATCTTAATTATGTCAATTGACCCCCTCTAATGACAACGCCATGCAAAAGTTACCGGTACCTCTCATATAAAGTTCCGAAACTATAACCGGTTGTTAGTCCCTAGGAACCAGTCACGTGATGTATCCTGTCACAGGTTCTTTTCCCTCTACGGTTCCTTAAAATATTTTTTAATTTTTGAAAGAAATTAAGAAATTGCACTGTTTTTTTCTGGTTGTATCTTTAAAGATACATCATGCATTTAAGGGTTAAATCCCAAATAATGTCTGTACTTGGCTTGCTCTATAAATTTAAATATAAATTTGATAGAAAAACAAAATTAATAATCTATCAATCTTTGATACACAACCATTTAAACTATTTGCCAATAATATATGCATACAAAAAAAGCAACTAATTAAAATCTTTACAAAGAACTCACAATAAAGCACCAAAAGCAGTTTTTAATATGCCATCAAATTTTCCTACGAACTTTTGTTTGTTACGAGTTTTTTTCAGCTAATCTTTATACATGCATTTCATTGGTGCTAATGCCAAATCATCAGTAGACCTTAAACCATATTTTTGAAATGTTTTAAGTTTTAAGGTTTATTAAATTGATTTTTCCAAAAATCGTTATAAAATTTAGTTAAATATTAAAAAAATAAAAACATTAAATAAAATTCCTACATACTAACGTATTTATCAAAGACTATGACATTATAACAATAAAAATTTGTACATTTAAAAATACATCCATCATACCAATAAAACAAAAATTTTAAAATATATTCCCCAAAAAAGGAAATAAAAAAGGGAAGCTCTTAGAATAATACTTACTGTACTAAAGAACTTAAGACTAAAAAACAAAATAACAAAAACAAAAAAAAAAAACAAAGTAAATTCACAATAAAAAGGGAATAAGAAATTAATTAAAACTATTGAGCATTGTTATATACTGTATCAACTATATTGATACTACGAATCCTTCGATGATAAAATAGAAGGTCTGCACTTTCGTACAGGAGTCCAGCTCCCCTGAGAGTCAACAAATCCATGGACGAATAATACCGAGACATCTGAACAGTCTCCAGATCCCTATTCCTGCAAAAGCACTCTCTCACTAAAAGGTTCTCAGAGGAACGCGCCCCTTCGAAAAATTTGATCGCACCCTCCACCATATAAAAGTCTATACTGCCAAAATCAATTGCCCCATAAATGGAGCTACACGATGGCCTACGGAACTCACCGTTCAGCCCAATGTAAGGTCTAAAACCAAGGCAAGCAATCAAGATCTTTCGCTCCTATCTTCTAAGCCTTTCCATTTGGGATGAAGAAATTCCAAACCAAACTGGAAAGACATAGGAGACAAGCGGACGAATGATCTGGCGATACACCAAGAGGCGAACTCTTCTGACAAGACCACCCCTACGCTTGAGTACACCCTGATATGCACCATAAGTAAAAAAAAAACTTTTAAAAACTCAATGAGAATTTTAAAAATTACAAAAGTATAAATAAGCATAGTAAGTTTTGAAACTTATTCAAAAATCCCAACAAACAAATTATATTATTCGATATGAATCTATTTTATTTTCTTCACACCCTTGAAATACATGTATACCCTCAACAAACAAAAGTTTTTGAAAATCTTTGAAAGAAGATATCGAGGCAATCTTGATTAATAAATTTAAAAAAT
Organism: Gymnocheta viridis; assembly: GCA_956483585.1. NCBI lineage: Eukaryota > Metazoa > Arthropoda > Insecta > Diptera > Tachinidae > Gymnocheta > Gymnocheta viridis. The sequence goes on from OY101442.1 coordinate 15,279,513, forward strand.
TTCATTGTACAAGGAAATGTCCGAAACAATTTTACCTGCATACGGATTTTTCAAAATGCAGTTACTTCTTTACGTTTTTAAATCGCTCCACAATAATGGGTACCATACAATATCGTTTTATAGAAATCAAACCACGCCAAATACAAGAAATAATATGAATCTTAGAACAGTGAGATGTCGTTTAGAAACTACTAAACAGCGAGTAGAATACATGGGTGGTTTTGAATAGAATAAACTTTCTATGGATATCGAAACCATTGCATGAATTTCAGTTTATAAAAACAAAATCAAAGAATATTTCCTACAAAATTTGAAAATGCTTCTGTTGTAATTTTTTATAATTGATATCTATTTATATGAACATTTCTTTACATGTTTGGGGTATTCACACGATGTCCTATCATGTCATATTGTCATAATGTCTTATTATTTTATGACGTTTTAAAAAAATTGTTGTTGTGCTTCAAACAAAAAAATCCTAAAATAATAAGACTATTTATGCTGTGTTTTTGTTTTGTCATAACTAAACAGTAGTGTTGTTTTTGCACAAATTAGCTAATATTTTCGTTTTTTCACTTGTTTTCGGCATTTTAATATAAAATTTTTATGATTGTAACGATTGTCCTTTTTATTATTGTTTTTTTTTTTATCAGCTGACTCAAATTTAAAATAGCACACTAAATTATGAGGGATTGTTCACAGAAGTAATATTTTTTCGTGTTGTTATTTTAAGACATATGACTTTATGACGACCGTGTGAATACCCCAATTATAAAAATAAGAAATAGTTCCTATGTTTATTATAATTCTATTTCAATTTTTTTTCTCCCTCTTCTTTATTTTATATCTTAAATTATTATATAAATTAATATACAAATACTTTTGCCCAACTTGCCTCAAAAATGTCCAACTGACCCTGAGGCTTTCAAATTTTTGTGAATATAGTTTTTTTTCTGCATTAAATTAAAATAAAAAAAAATCCAAGGAAAATATATGCCTCATTCAAATTATGCTGAGTGTGGCAAATAGATTTTTCTTACAAAGATTGAGCAAATATATAAAAAATAAAGATTTATAGAAGCTTATGGCATCTTTGTATGTAACAATTATTTAATTTATATTTACTTTGTATAAAACCGATAAAACACAAGTTCACATATGAATTCTTAAAATTATAAAACCACAAGATAAAAATAAAATATAAAACAATTTTTGAAGATATAAAAATTCAATAGATTTTTTAATTTAAGAGCAGCATTAGCAAAACATTTTTGGTTCGTTTCCTTTCTGTATGCTACGAATTAGTGTAACCATTTTTCCTTGATACATATTAGTCCTTTGCAGGATTTTTCTTTCGAGTGCACTCATTAACCTCGTTTTTCTGATTTGAATAAAATTTTAATTATAAAAGTTGTTGCATTTGAAATACTTGTTTATTTAAAATTTGTTTTTTTTTTATCTTGTTTTGGTATTTTTGTGGTTAAATGTATATTCTTGGTCTTGTCTTTAGTTTACAACAAACAGCATCATCTGGTATTTTCATAAGGAGCGGATGTGGCGTTTCTTTTTTTGTACTTCAAGGTTCAGTCCTTTAGTCTATTGCAATGTTTTGCGTGCGCTTTAAACTTCTTTCGATAAAAATCAATTTTAAATAAATATTTAAATAAAATTGCTTTTATGAGCAGATTATGTAAATTTAGGTTCGTAAAAGACAAGATAACAATCTACTTTTCATACTTAATTTCATTTTAAGTACGACCTGAGGTCATATTCTTGCCAACAAGCTGTTTATTTGCATGAGTTAGTAAATTTGAAATAAAAAAATAAACACACGCACACATTATTATGATGGTGAATTAAAAGTTTTAAACAAAATGTACAATAACATCTACAAGTCCAAGTAAGTTGAAAAATATTCAGCCCCCTGGATTATGCTGCATTTGTCTTAGATTTATAACTCCTTAAAATATACTTTAATATAATGCCTTAAGAATCAAAACTGAAATGATTGCCTAAAACTTCCGCAGACGAAAAAAAATTCCAGAAACTTTATAGTTAATTACTTTGGTTAAAAGTTTTATTTTATGAAAAAAAAAATATATTAAAATGCACAGTGGGACCGATTGCATGAATAAGTTTTTAACTTTACAAACACTAGTTCGATTTCAACTTAATGTTAATAAAATATATAGAAGAGCAAGAAAGTTTTCAGAGTCAACTCTTAAACCGCTCTTGTGGAATACACGATAAGAGATAAAAGTATCAAGTGTTTTAATTTGGACAGTTCTTAATTTGTTTTAAAATAACTAAATTTGATTTGAACAGGGTGAACTTGAAGTTAAAAACCTATATATGCCTTATAAGTACATGTATGCAATAAATATTTTATTCTATTTAATTTTATATCCACAGAAAAGCTTTCTTGTTTTATTTTAATTAAAATAAATTTCAACTGAATTTGATTTCTATAAAAAAAAGATTTTTAATGCAAAAAAAGATTTTTTTTTGTTCGACTCGAAGATTTATGAAAAAAAAAAAAAATTTGGAAACAGTGAGTGCAATAAATAATTAATCCAACTGGACGTATGAGTAATAATTTTGTATTCCGATTTCAAATGCGCATCACTCATACGCAACATGTTCGGCTTGTGATTATGCTGATTAGGGGTTGTGCTTGAATACATTTCTTCATTTAAAATTTAATTAGAAGTCCATGACAAAGTCTATTTGCTTTGACAAAAATAGTCGATTCATCAGAAAAAGTCCGAATAAAATCAACAAATGTTAAATTTAATCTTACAATTTCATGTGTGGCGATATTATAATTTTAGGCAGTGCTGAGTTTGTTATATTTCACAGGGAAGCCTGTGAGTGCTAAAAATTTTCTTAATTTACATATTTCTGCTCATTTAGAAAACATGACACTCATAATCGAAAACTAATTTGAATTACAAATTTATTCATGTGGAAAACCCCGAAATGCAGCTTAAAGCAAAAGATATTTGAAAAGTGTAAATAGAAAGGATTTATAGATCTTTAAATATGAAATTATTTTAAATATACACACACAAGCATACAAAATGCATTAAATTATATTATTATTTAAACACAGGCGGCATGCGTGGGCAAAATAAATAAATGTAATCATTTGGAAATTTAATTAAATTTATTCTTAAAACAAAATATTTATATACTGCTGTTTGAAATCTCTCTCTATTTTTAACTTTAACAAAAAAAAGCAAAGGAAAAACCTTGTTTTATTTGTCAACACTGCTTTAACGAGTCTTTTAGCTGTAATTTAATTTCGATTTTTATTTTCTTATTTTATTTTTAAACTACACTGCACATTTATTTTGAGCGCTAAGCACACATATTCTCATTTAGATGTTTAAGCGACATCTCTGCAGTATATTTGCGTAGATTTATCTGCATTAGAAAGTTACCTTGTGAAATATCTTCTAAGCGTGTGTGTACGAAGTAATTAAGCAAATTATCCTGTGAGTTTTATTTTTACATTTTTTCACTCAAGCGTAAGAGGAGGTAGGAGCACTAAAAAAGTGTTACACAAAATCATTGGTGCGAAATGAAATATTTTGCGTAAATTCAAGGTGAAGTACGATGTCATTTTTAAAGACCGTTTTAAGCAACGTGATTTTTAGAATTTAATATCAATTGTGATGTTGTTTGTTATTCTTAATTTTATTTTTCCGGTAACGTAATTCAACTTTAGTATTTTAATTTTTTTATTCGCACTTTTTCCCAAAATTAATATTTTATTTATTCAGTAAAACATTAACCATTTTGTTAAAAACAAATTGCAATTGATTCTTGCGGGGTACAGCTTGTTCCTATGCGCATTTCACTGTTGCTAATGCAGATCATCAGGGAACTTTACCCAAATATTTCTTAGAACAACTGGAGATATTATATTAAACCTTCATTAAAACAAGTGAAAAGTTTAAACAATATCAAAGTTGTAACAAGAACTCAATAATCAACCAATTGTTTTTGTTTTCTTACTTTACCATTACTACCTAGGCTGACTTTTTTTCAACTCTAATTGTAGTTGTAAGAGGTTTGTAGAAAATGTAAAAACAACAACTGCTATACATTTGTATGGAGTGATGTCAAACAAAATTTTGCGACCGGGTGCTTGTCAAGTTAATAATTGATGCTTCTTATGGGAATTGCTAAAATGTGCGAATAAAAAATTTAAAATACTAAAATTTAAGCAATTCCCATAAGAAGCACCAATTATTAACTTGACAAGCACCCGGTCGCAAAATTTTTTTCAACTTTACTTTGTTTGTGTATTTCGCGCATCGTAAGAGTTTTCACCGGAAGGGTGAAACAAAACAATTAATCATTTCTCGATTTGTGAGTAAAAAGTGTTTCTGCACTTCAATGTGAAACATTTTTTTTATTGTAATCTTTCCATTAATTGTGTGTTGAGCAGAGAAACTAGCCGATGAAAAACTTTCGGCGGCACTGATGAATTACTTTCATACAAAATTGTATTGTATTAAATAAACAAAAACTAGATAATTAAATATTTTTATTGCGGTTTTATTTTGTTCATTACAGTGTGTGATACCTTAAAATTACTTTAAAATAATTGTGGTCATATTTTCAATACCATATGATAAGTGTTCAGTTATTTTAATGGGGAGAGTACAAGCAAAATGCCTGCTGGTCGCTATTATCGCTCTTTTCCCACTGTCACTTGCGGGTGACAAAGATTAACGATATTTTTAAATATGAAAACATACATCACTGATAAATGAAATGCATTTATATAGACTAGATAAAAACAAACAAAAGTTTTTTGAAAATCTTTCAAAGAAGATATCGATGCAATCTCGATTAATAAATTTAAAAGAATACTTTATAAATAATATTTATATACAGACAACAACTTATTGTATATCTGATTTTATTTTTGCAAAATTAGCATTTTATTGTGGCCATTAAATTATTAATGCAGTCAGCTTGACAAAACGAATGATGCAGAAGTTCTCATTTTTTGGACTATTTTCACATGCAATTCTCAGAATTGAGCCCCAAATCAATGAGCCAAAAAATGTTGTACTGTGTTATGGTAAGAGAACTTAAACTAAAGTCATTTGACATAAGTAAACTAATTTTTCACACAAACTGACTTACGCGGTTATTCACGTAAACCAAAGTTTTAGCGGTATTGAGCAGAAACGAGATGGATATAAATTTATAGTGAAACTTTCATGAACATCATTATGCAGATGTTTATTACATCAGAATCAATTAATTTTGTCATCATGATCGGGGCTGTCGAACCTTTGTGGCATCATAATTTTTGTTTAGTTTGTTAAAACAAAAAGTTGGCGTTTTTTAGCGTCCTATGAAATTTTTTTCTTGGTAAATTGTATGATTATTTTTGAAGAAATGTTTGTACGATTTTACCTCACAGCTGTGGTGGTAACTGTGCTGACAAAGTATTTTTAAAAATTTATCTCATTTGAACCCGCCAGCAGAGACTAAGAAAATAATGAACGTGATGAAAATTATTATTTTATATAAAGCTGATTTCATTATGTTTATAGTAACCATAAATAAAATTGATTATAATTATTTGAGATATTTCTCCAATTAATCTTAAAAGAGAAAATGTTTTTGTATTTTTTTCTATGAAGTCCTTAAGCCAGCTCTTCAGTAGTCCTTAAAGCAAACTTTTGATAGATTTCAACTCGGCAGTTTTTCAAAAAAAAAAAAACTTTAATCCGTTTTCTCATTAAAGAAATCTCAAATGCCATCTTTATGTAAAAATTAGGAAAAACAAATATATAAATGCAAATCAATGCGATAAGCCAATTGAAAGATTTTCAAATGTAGATTATCACTGTGCGTTTGAAGACCCAAATTTAAATACACATTCAATAAGAAGTTTTTGTTTTGTGTATTATTTTACTTATTTATATAAAGAAATTTGTACGGTTTTCTGTTTCATTTCATATTGTTAAATAATAAAACCTTTTTTTTTGTTTTGTCTTCGATTGACAAGACCCAAATTATTTTTGACTCATACATATTTTTCAAATTTGTTGACGTATTTTGCTTTTTATATTTATATTCACTTGTTTTACACTAGAATAATAACCATAAAATGACAATCTCCGAAACTATTATAAGATTTGTGGCGCAAAAGAATAACAGATTTAATTTAGCTTCAGGATATTCTCAAATATGGCATAAATTAGAAGGGGGTGGTTGGGGGTAAAAGTTTTATTTCACAAGCAAATGTTTTCCTTTAATAAAATGTGTTTGTCCAAACTGGAAAAAAGGGAGCATAAAATAAATAAATTTCTCATAAATAAAAAAAACTGTTCAACAAACAACTATAACGTCGATTTTTGTCAATATCCTGATTACAAAGGATAATACTAGGAAAATCATTTAACATTTTTTGCACTTGCTGGTGTATCAATTTAAGTTGAAGAACAAGTAGTGATGAAACGAAAAACACACAAGTCTTTGATAGATCACACGTACTTTTTCTGTTTGTCTAACTCAAACTCATAAAAAAGTTAAGGAAAGTTGAAGAAAAAGAAAAAAAAAGTCCTTCACAAAATATTTTATATTTTAATTTGGGGATGTGAGCGTGAGCCAACCCCCCCACCCATCCAAAAAAAAGCCGTGTGGCACGCATTTTTTATCAACTTATGCAATTATAATTATTTATTTATTTTTTATTTATGCAATATTTTTTTTCTTTGACATTAATTCAAGTTTTTATATTAATTCAAGTTACACTTTTTTAGCGTGGTGACCGATAAGAAAACAATTTTTTTTCTTTTATTGAATAAATGGGAGGAAGTTTATATCGTTTAAAAACCTACGAATTAAGATTACGAATTGTGAGCGTGAGTGAGCGTGGGTGAGTGTAAGTGAGCGTGGGTGATCGTGAATAAGCGTGAGTGAGCGTAAGTGAGCGTTGGTGAGCATGATGGAGCATGAGTGTGCGCCCATTAAGAAATTTTTAGCGTAGTTTTTTCACTCACGCTCACTCACGTTCACTCACGCTCACTCACGTTCACTCACGTTCACTCACGCTCAACCACTTAAGAAACAAACTTAGTGTTAAGTTTTTTTCGTTACGGAATTTCTTGATTCGGTCGCCGCGCTCAAAGCCTGCGATAAAAGCTATGCAATAGCTTAAAAATATTTAAAAATAAATGAGTAAAAGAAAACATTTTTTCAATGTACTTACGCATGATAATTTCTAATTTCATCACGATCACTTGAAGTTCATGCTATCGAGTAGTAATTGGATCCGATAACTTAATGCAAACATTACTAAGACTAACGGGTGGCCCAAATACAACTATCTTTATAAATCACATGTTATTTTGGCACTGAGCAATATTGAGTTTCAGTAAGATTGAGTTTCAGTAAGAATTATACCTCCACGATCTAAAATGAATCGTTTTATGCAATCGTTTTATCGTTGCAAGATATTACAAACTTGATATCGGGCATAAAATTTCGCCTTCTAGGCGATGTGAGTTGGCCAGATGGGAGCTGCAATTCGACGCCTTCAGACTTCTTTTGTGGGATGCCGTTAAAGACAAATGCTAAGCCAATAGACTAAAAACGATCTGCAAACTCAAAGCTATCGATGTCATTATGTAAATCAAGTTCAAAGCTGACTTTAACAAGTAAACATGAAGGGGAAACAGCTAGATCTCAGCAGCCAATGGAGCTGTAGGAAGCAAAAGATTATTCATATTCGGAATAATTAATAAACGGAGAAAGGAATTTTCTACTAACCGAAGTTGATTCAACTTGTAAAAATTAACACAAATAATTTTCGTGTTCTAATTTGAATTCCTAGTTACTAGTGATAACATCAAAAGAAAGCTGATGAGATGGTAAAGCGACCTCGAAATCAGTACTGATCATTTCCGCTAGTCTGATAATTAAAAATGTTCCAATAGAATATTCTTACTAAAATTGCTTTAAGTTTATCAAACAAATTTGATAAATTAATATGAAAGTAAGTTGAGTTTAATTTTTTTAGCTTTTTAAAAATATATTTGGATCACACGTAAGAAGACGGTTTGTGTTTTACGCCAAATATAAAAAAAAAAAAAAAACAACTACGACACTTTCTTCTCAACTTCGATTTTTTGCCTTTAACTAAAAGAAATACAGACTACAAAAACTTTTTTATTAAATATATTTTTGTTAACTTTATTTCTTCTACATCACATATTTGTTTCTTTTGCTATTTTTTTAATTGCTGCTGAAAAAGTGCCAACTGCCAACAGTAACATGTGTTTTCTTTGCTTTATTACTTACAGACAAGTTGTTGGTGAGCCAAAAAAATAAAAAAATAAAAAATATTACACTAGAAAAAAGTTTGATTGAAACCAATTATAACTGGCCCATACATATTTACTTTGTAGTTATCAAAGTACAAGCTGGAAGGCTTCAAGGTTGATCGCTTTTTGTTTGTTCAAAAAAAACTTTTAAGTGTGAAAAAGTTTTGTATTTTTTTTTATTTGATGACTTTTACAAAACTTTATTCACTTCTTTTTTAATATTAAATAAAGAAATGAATACACAAAGAAACATATAAAAAAGGTTGCATTCGATAGGTCGTTTGATACAATTAACAAAAAAAAAAGAAGTTCATTTTTTTTTTGAAGGCATGGCCTGTTTCAGCCAAGATTTTAACGAAATAAGTCTTCTTATATTTTTTTATTGTTAGTGAACTAATATAATATCGATGCCATCTTATTACTACGGTTCAAATTACTTTTAACATTTTTCATAGAGCATGAAATTGTATCCAAAATGTGTTAACATGTGCAGAACATTAATCGCGCTTTGTCTGATGAATGAAAAATTTTTGTTAAGCGGATACATTTTCTTAAGGACTTCGAAGGACTTCAAGTTCTACGTAAAAAAGAAATTATTCTAAACGAAAATTGTAAATGAAATAAAGCACTTCCTTTAGCTCCTTCAACTAACACGATGCGTATGAGTGATATGAATTTATTGTTAAAATTCAAATTTGTTAAACATACGACGAGTTGCACAAAGATTTTAATTTTCTGCCATTTGTGCAGTAAAGTGCTTGTAACAGAGAACTGCAACGAGTACGTGTTTTTATGATTTGAAATAATCGCCTAAAAACGAGTTGCGGGGTGGTTAATACAGCATATTATTTTTACTCGTTTACTCGTAAGAATTTGTGTTTCAACATAAATTTCATACAAGTTGTCTGTTTAGTATTGTTTCGTAAATATTTTTTCAACATTCAGCAATGGTATTCGTTTTTCAGATAAACAGCACAAGAAATGTTTGTGTGGGAATTTGAAAACACATACCAAGCTTATTAACTAGAGTTATAGTTGTCCGAGTTCACAAGTATTACTTTAAGCATTCGTGCATCGTATTAATACTTAAAGCATCGTTGCCAGAAGGTTTAGGAAAAAAATCAATGATCGTATATTTAATATATATGCTGAGCTAAATTAATCATATAATAAAATGTATTTAAAAGCTATCATAAGCAAATTTCAGCTAAAATATATTACGAATGCCACAGGTTTCTGAATTTAAAAGGGGCCGATTTTTATGTAAAAATCACAATTTTTCATACGTCATTTTAATTTTTTATAAATGAAAATAATTTTTAGGAATAAAAGAACAAGTTGCTACAAATAACTTATTTTTTATGCTCACTTTTTAAATATTTCATTACCTTCTAAAAAATTCACACGCATTAATCTTCAAAAGACCATTACATATTGGAAAAACATAAAATCCTAGAAAACCCACATATGATAATTGGGAAATCTAAGTGCATATAAAAACTAATTGCTTGCAAAAAAGAGTAATCAAGTCAAAAATAGCAATTGTTTTGTCTTACGTACATACATAGTATTACATACACACATGTATGTACATATAGTTTATGAAAATCTATTATATTTTTTTCATTCCTTTCTTCTTTATCTCTTACTTTTTATTTTGTTATTAAAGTAACAGGTTTATTAAAAGAGAACAAACTTTTAAAAAGCAAAATTGCACAAGCATTTGATCTTAACATAAATAATAAAGCAGGCACTAAATATTCAAAATGCCTAAAATCGTCAAACCTGGCAGCCACGGCTGCAGTGAATGTTGAATAGAAAATACACAAATATGTACCAAATGAACATGCCGCGAATGGTGTTGTTGCGTGCTGATCGTAACACCGAAGTCGTGTTAGTTGAATACAAAGAAGTTACCGAGTATGAAAATAAAAAAAGCGCGAAACTTTGCTCTGAGTGGTATTGATATTGTATTTACTTCTTTCTGTAACGAACACATGCACAAATAAAAATTTATTGTGTATATTATCATGCATGAACGAGCGAAACAAACAATAAATCAGTAAAATCGAGTATTTAAAATTATTGGAGAGCAAAAATTACTTAGTAAACGGCGAGTGGGCTCGCGAGTATAATGTATTGTTGCAGATGTCTGGTTTGCAAACTTAAAAAAACAATTTGACAAATGACAGCTTAGAAGCGTAAAAATTAAGCGTAACACGGCAGAAGAACGTGCTTTTATTTAATTTCGTATCTAAAAAAAATTTCAATTGGCAAACAATTTTTAAACCAAAACAGAAAAAGAAATCGTTGATTTGTAATTTGTTAATTATTTGTTATTTAAATTGTTTAACGATTTTTTCCAACTGAAGAAGTTGCCCGAAGCGTAACGAAATATTGAGAAAGAATTAATTTTGATGTGTTTTATGAAAAAGTGACCTCAAGCTTAATTAAAAGAATAATAAAACAATAATGAAAAAACTAAAAATTTTATTTTCTATTTAATTCATATCTTCGTTAATTTTGGGACACTCTTTAGTTTAACTGACCTGTTAAATTACTCTCTATTGCTATGCAAGAGAAAAATGCTACAAAATAAAACTATTTTTACACTGAAATTGCTTTCGCATCGCAATAGAAAGTAAAACCACAGATGTTTTTTTTTCAAATACCCAAACAAAAATTGTTGTCTTTAGAACTTCCCCAACTGCATGAAATTAGTTGAAATTGTGATTGAAAGTGTGTGCAGATATAAACAAAGTGTGCATGTGTGTTTGTCCAATTTGTTTTTGCAAAGAAATGAGACAGATCATTTTCTATACACGCATACTTTGTAAACAAAAGTTTTAAAATTTTTTTTAGAATGGTTTTTTTATCTTATCGTATATTTATATTAATAAATATTTATATTTGTCTACGTGAGCCTTATTGAGGACCCACTGTCTCATAGCAGGTGTCAAACCAGTTACGGCTTTCCCTATAGATGGCAGCGGAGTTATCAAATTATTCCTATTAATGAAGTAATTGCGGAGAAGTAATTTTAAGCGCGTCGTTGTAAAGACAATCGTTTTTTGTGACTCGAGGCCTGATGGTCGTTCTCTGACATTTTATAATTTAACCAAATTGTCCAAATAAACACTTCACTGGAAAGTATAACTTTTTCCTGATTTTATAATAAGAACAATCAATCATTAGAATTTGCCTTCACTCCTTCGATCCTCTGCCTTTGTTGATTTTTTCTAGGATTTTGCTTGTGGTTTCACACTGCTGGAAGAAAACGTGCCCTGCCTTACACTTGGGTTGCAGAAACAATATTTATTAATATTTTATTACCAGAAAATGGTCGATTGCGCCGGCTATAGGAAATACTAAATATTAAATATTTATTAAAACATTAAAAGGTCCTGCGTTGCTTTTCATAACAGATTGTTTTGAAATTTATAACTTTTCTTAATACTAAAAGCAAACATTTGAAAGAACATTGTTCATGGCTTTACTAACTTTTTTAATTCAAATGCGCTTTCAATTTTAGAAAATTATAATTTTTGTTATAAAGATATTAGTTGATGGCTCTTTAAAATAACAGATTTATTGACAACACTGTTCATAAAAAGCGTACTTATTTTAAGCAACTGACAAATTCTATAGCTGTCCGCAAAGTTTACGTTTGAGTTATGACGTCCTTATTTACTCCTGTTAACAAACATTCACAATCTTTCTACGCAAAGTTTTCTACTTCATTATAACTTTCCCTTCCCCGTCTCAAATAAAAATATTTTTTTTGTATTAAAATACTACTTAATTTATTAAACCGATTCAGCAAAAAAATGTCTCGATCGAAACTTCAGTTATTAAAACAATTTGATGTTACTTTTTATTAACAAATGAAACAACCCTAAAGAATTAAGGAAGTCGGTCGTTCTACATTTTAGCAAACAAACGCAAGTATTTTATAAAACTATTTGTCTATAAATACTTGTATTCTAACTGCTGCTGCAAGATATTTTTGGCAATAAAGTACATATTTTAATATAAAACTGTGTAACTAACAAAATACATTCATTCCTAGACCGCTGGGTATTTTACATGAATTGTATACTAATCCAGCTAACTACAGTAGAATCTCGTAATAGTTAACCGAAATATTTTAAGGCGCAACAATTTTTTTTTCGAATGAAGCGGTTTTCAAATCTAAAAAGTAATAAATTAAAAAACATAGATTTTTTGTACATAATAAAAAAAAAAATACTTCAATTACTGCCATTAAAGAAACTTAGATTTATTTTGCACCGGTTCACTGTGTTTCGACTAGTACAAGCTAGCGGGACAAAATTATTTCTTCTCTTATTTCAATTGTTTATGTATATTCCAGGTATCTTAAGCTATTTTAAGAAGAAAAAAGTTAAAAATATGTGCTGTATGTGTACTAATCGAAATATGTAGCGCAAAACAGAAGTGGTTTACTAATGTGTCTCATTTGTTTACACTGAAAATATTTTATAGGTAAAATACACGAAAACCTTCGTGCATGCTACGAAAATATTTGTTATTTTGACGCTACGAAGTATTTCGTAGAATGCACAAATTAGATTCGTTTATTTTACGAAATATGATTATCACTGCATTTCACAAAATTTCGTATTTTTACCAAATTTGTTTCGTAAAATTACCCAAATTTGTTTATTTTACGAAAAGAATTTCGTGAATGGTAAAAATTCATTTTGTTTTATATACGAAATTTTGTAAAAGTACGAAAAACATTTCATTAAAATACGAAATATTTAAAAATGTACGAAATAATTTTGTGTAATTCACAAATTATTTTGTAAAAAAATCTGCAAAATGAATCTGCAAATAATAATATTTCGTTAATTGCACGAATTTTCGTAATAACCGAAAAACATTTTGTAAATAACACTAAATGAAATTGGTTTATTTTACGAAAATTCGTAACAATACGAATTTTGTTGTAATAATTTATATATAATCATTTTAATTTATTACAAGAAAATAAAATAAAAATTACACATATTCATTTACATATAAAGCATACATTTTGTATAGATAAAAAAATTACATACATACATACATATTAATTTTTAAATTTATATGTTATAATTAATACAATTTCTTATTATCAATAACACAAAAGTCAATCCAAAAACTAGGCAAAAATTAATAGTCATAAATGAATATTTGTAAATAAAAGTAGATAATAAAAAAAGTCAAGTTCAACAAAACTTGTTGCTGCTTATGGATTATTTTCGGCTTCTGCAAAAATAGGTTTTTATATATGTGTGACGGGGTTAACATTAATTTTTCCTATTTAATAAAATTGAAAGTTTAAAAACTCCCACATATGGATGGAAATTTGAGGATACTGAATCGAAAACACATGGTATGCTTTAAAGCAAATGTCGATAGCTTTAGTAATACTAAACAATTTGTACTTAATATTATCAAAGTCACAAAAAAATGCCTGGGGCTTATATATATCTTTAATAACAGTCACAAAAGGAGCAATTGAACCTTCAGCCAGTACTTTAGAGTCTAACTGTTCTTTATAAAACTCTTCCGTTGGCGAAAAAGATATAAAGGATCGCTTTGATTCCATATTGCTATAAAATTTATTTCCTTTAATATAAGCCTTTGATTTAATTCTTGAAGGTGGAAGCAATGAATGTAAAAGCGTTAACACTATTAGAAATTTGGTATCTTAAAAGAAATATATTATATTAATAAAATCAATATATGCTCGTAATGATTTCACTTACTATAGTCAATGCATTTATTTTCGATTACAAAATTCCAAACCTTCTGATCATCTTCGTCCTTAAACTTTGATGTGTTGTTGGGAAATATTTTTTGAATCATTAAATTCGCGAAATCATCAAAGTGGTCAAGAAATTCGTTGTGCTCTCCATATACGCGTTCGAAATCATTATTAATCTAAATAATTGGAACTTTTTTTATTCAATGAATTTAAACTTTGAAATATGTACTTACTAAGCGAAATCCTGATGGATCTTTATACATCGGCCATAAATGCACTAATTGTTTTTTTGAGTTGGGGTCACACAGTTCTTTTAACGAATTTTGACGATATTCGATATTCTCAATAAACTGTATAATTTAAGTTTAAAAACATAAAATTTTATGATACACAAAATTAAATTTTATTATACACACTAAAAATACTCAAATGCACAATGACAACTGACGCTTAATTTCATTTATGTTAAAATCAAAGCCAACTGCGTATCTTTTTACAGTTAGATTCCAAAAGAGCTACACAATGAGATAAAAAGAGATAGCGAAAGAACAAAATATGCAGAAAAAACAGATTTACAAAATTTTTCGTAAAATTTACGAATTTTCTTTAAGTACGAAATTTTTCTATGCTGCAAAATACAATTCTTTTGTATTTTGTACAAACATTTCGTAAAATAAACCAAAAACAATATATAAACCTAAATTTGTAAAATGGACGAAATTTCTAAATTTACGAAATTTTGTACCTTAACTAAATTAAGTATATTGTACGAAAATGTGGTACATTTCACGAAAATAATTTTACGAAGTTATTTTTGTAGATTTACAAAATTTCTAAATTTACAAAATATGTTTTATGCTATTAAAACACAATTATTTCGTTATATGTACGAAAATTTCGTGTAGTTTACGAAAGAAAATTTACGAAAATAAATTTCGTATTTCTCTGCATGAAATATTTTGAGTGTACTATTGTGGCTAATTGTTCTTAAATTAGCTTCGTCTACCTATTCATACTTATGTGTAAATCACAATCATGTTTGGTTACAAAAAATTTCTAGGAAAAAAATAAAAATCATAATTTATAGTACCCAAAAAACAAAATAATTTTACTTGCGGGCCTTTGCGGGGTCTATTATATATATGAATCTGTGTATAAATGTTGTAGGTATTACATTACGGGAGCCCCGTAGACTAGTAGATAGCGTACTAGACTATTAGTCGGGGGGTCGCAGGTTCGATTCCTGCCTAGACCCTGGGTGTTTCTGCAGACAAGCCAAAATGGCTTCGCGGTTTGTGTTTGTTCTTAAAAAAAAAAAAAAAAAAAATATAGAAAAATCTAGGTGGATATATGTGGATAAAAAAAAGTTGCACCTCTTTAAAGTAAACAATTATTGTAAAATTTACTGGATTTATCTATATATTTTCAAATCAATACTACACCAAAAGTATACATAGTTTTTATTAAAAATATGAGTCATAATAGAGTACATACCTTCAACAGAGTATTCCATTACAAAAAAATCGTTTCACTTTTCTAACAATTTTAAAATATGTTATCACAATTGTGCATAAAATGCAACTGATTTGAAAATGAAAATGACCTCTCTTATAAGGGTTACTTTGACTCCGCAATAAGATATCTTTATGTGGCGATAAACAAATTAATTCTGGGAATTCGCTACTTGTGGGGGGTTGTTTACAAGTCATTATCAGCGGTTTCTCGGAATTACGTAATGAATTTTGTCCCGCTAGCAGGTACTAGCCGAATCACTGTGCGGTTGCTTTAAAGTTCACAATCATTTTCGGCCTTTTGATATTAACTCATTCGCATAACGTGTATAGACGTCAAAACAAAGGTTTCTGGGGAGTCATGACGTACACACTTGTCATACAAATCTTTGCTCTTAAAACTTTTCAACATGTTGTTGCAGTCATGAAAACATATAAAATCTTTCCAGTAGTTTGTTATTTTCAGAAAAGTAACGTAGATACTCGTATAGCAAATGACCCACAGAAAATCCTTCGTAAAAGGGTTAATTTGTGAGAAATGGTTTAAAGAATAAGTAGAGGTTCCTTTTTTTCTCTTTTGTACTGACAAGTTCTGGCGTCTGGTTTGCATCGTTATTAATTATTGTAGACTTTCTCTATCAAGTTAGTCGTTATTGTTTTCAAGTCATTTAATCAAGATATTGATGCTTTTCAATGCTTTGGAGAATCTCACTTTTCCTTCCTAAATATCTTGTTCGATAATTGACCCGTCGCTATCATTACCGGATACTTTAATATCATCATTATCTTCGGTACTTTGATCCTTGTATCTAGTCTTGTTTAATAATAATTTAGTTCGATATTCTAACTTGAACAATATTATTAGATTTTGATGCATGGACTGCAAAGCCGCTGCAAACACTGCAAAATGTAATCCAAAAAAAGATGCATAACTTTTTATTAACTTCTTAGAGTGGTACATGGACACTGAAATTCGATCAACTTAACCGAGCGATTAACTTTTACGGGAGTGAACTTTATCGAGATCCTACTGTACTGTATCACAATCGTATGCGAGCATACAAATACACATACCCACTCATATACATACATACATAAATACATTATACTACATTAATAACTGCTATTAATGGGTGTGGTTATGCGATTGTGTTATTGTAGATATTTTAGGAAATGTCTTTAATAGTATCTACGGACGTTTTCTAGTTTCTTATATGATGTGTAATAACGGTGTTATGTCTGCCTGTTTTTAACTACTCATACACAAAAGTTCCCAGCGGCAAAAGGCAGGAGAAAAGAGGCCTTCTAGATGGCCTGATTTGGCAGACCAAAGGACACTATTTACCATTCCAATACTCCTGTATCGGCTGGCTAAATAAACGCAGTTTGCAAAGTTACACAGGAAATCATATAGAGTTTTTAAATGCCGTTAATCTAATTTATTCAAGCTTTAGATAAATTTTTAGAAACCGTTACCACATATTTTTTATTTAAACTCCGATATTTCGCCACTTGTATGAGTGGCTTCCTCGGGGATAAATAAAATTGTGTACATAAAAAATTATTTAACAATAATCAAAATACTAAAACAAACAAAAATTGTCGAAATGAAAATATCAAAAAATTAACAATTGTAAAAATACGTAAATATGTACACAAATATAAGATATTATAATTTCTAATCATTAAATTTCCGCTCTACATTAAATGTAGAGCAACTATTTTCAATGTGTAACAGTTGTCCGTTTCCTCACGTATCGATAGAGCAGACATTGACTTGTTTCTGATGCAGCTGCAGGATGCAAAACTTCAATAAATAGTGAATAAAACTGGCAATAAAGACAAAGGAATCCAGAAATTTTACGCACTGGACTGAGGCCGTTTGTGCAAAATACAAAACGAAACGAAGTTTTGGGTGGTTTCAAAATCCCTTCGCTTTAAGTTTACTATAAATGCTAATGAAGGTGGATAGATAGGACGGTGGGAAAATTACAGCTGCTTATGTGGTTTCCACGCATGAGGAACTTCGTTAAAGCGTTTATGAAATGTGCGTATAACGAAAAAGAAGGGGATACTAACGAATGCAAGTACCACTTCAGCGAGATCATGCCCATAACGTTTAAAACCACATATCTCGGACATATGGGGCCGTTTCCTAAGTCAAGCAAACGCAACAAACACGTGTTGGTTTTTTCGGCACTCCGGAACGCATAGTGTCCAATCAAGGCACCGCCTTAACATTAAATGACTTTGAAAAATAATGTTTATATTCGTGCTATACAATGGTCATTAAATCATTGAATGTAATGAAAAATTCGACAACTGGTTGTCCTCCTCATGAGTTACTTTATGGTTTCCATCCTAGGAAAATCGTGTGCAACAAGTTAATTAAAATTTTGCAGGATGATGACTCGAAAACTAGTGCCGCACGAAGAACAAATGGCCAGTCTCAGCGAAATGCGTTGAATCGCGAGCAAGAACATTTCGAAGCATTTCGTCAAAAAGCCAAGATAAAAATTTGACAACGCTCATTCAAAAACAAAGCAGTACAATATTGGCGATCTAGTTCTTGTCAGCACTGGTATGTTGAAAAAACTGGAACCTCGCTTTAAAGGTCCATTTCAAATGACAGAGAGGTGGTCGAAGATCTTCTGTACACAAACCGAAAACAATTCCACTATTGTTTCGTATATGCCTCTGATGGTCTTAAGCCATGGTGCTCACTTCCGCCATTCGATGACGACGATTCCGATTCAAAGAGCGAGGACGCTGAATAGTCAGGAATGGCCGAATCCAAGGTCATCTTTAAAGATTTATACTCCATACGTAACTTTATAATCATTTGTTTTTGAATTCTTTTATATACTTCATATTCATATTCATTTCATTTACTTCAATAAAACTAATATTTTGTCGACCGTTGAAGCATAAACATCTAAATGACGATTGTGTTTGTTTTCGTATAGTTATCAAAGGGATGAAGTCATGTATACCGGCAGAGGTTAAGCCTTTTTGGAAGACAGCAAAAAAATACAATATAATAAAAAAATAACATCTTACAGGCCTTTTAGAAGGCCTTTTGAATTTATCCCGGGTTGTTGTCATCTTTGTATGAGATAAAGTTTGTTTGTTAAATATTAGTGTGCGTGTGCGTGTGTGTGTGTGTGTGCTTATGTGTATGTGAGTATTGAGGGAGTGCTGTAAGAGGCTACAAAAGTGAAAGCTGTTCGATATTTTTAATGCTTATTCAAAATCCATTTCAAACATTTTACGACTGTGGTTTTATTTTTTTCTTTCATTCTATTCGTTACTAGAAAAATAGTTCCTTAGAGAACACAATGGCGTATATTATTTAATTTTTCAATTTATTTATTGTATCTTTACTGTTGACTACATAAAACAACAATAACTATTCATATTTTAATTCAGAAAATTAGTAAGTAAACTTTAGCTAGAGCTTGACAATAATTATTTAAAAGAGAGAAAGAACATCACGACTTAACAAATTTATGATGCTATTACAATTTTATATGTTACGAGCTACTTAATTTGATTTGAATTCAATATTCTTGAAATGTGTCGCCGCTTTTTAATAAAAGCCCACTCTTTGAAATTCGATTTTGTTGATTTTTTGTTTGAAACGAGCCAAAATGGCATCGATAGTGCTAAATCTATAATGTTTCTATGAAAAAGCGCGTTAATCGAAAAAAATGTAAATTCAATGGAAGAACTAATGGTGTTCACATGTCAATTGACAGGATTTATTATAAGATTTTTTGCAGTTTAATGGCATCTATGAACGCTGTAAGCTGTCTTGTAATTTTCTTCTATCTGCATTAAGCATCGGGGTTTTTTGTAAGAAACAGATATCACTGATATCTTTGCTTTAGTTTTTCAAATTGTCCATGGCTGGCGTGGCAAGATATTCTAATCATCATTCAGAAATGCTACTTTGTCATGCCATTCGGTCCTTAATCTTGAGCCATGTTTCTGATACTTTAAAGGATATTTTAATTAAACACCTTTTTCCTCCTTTATATTGTCTCAACTACACATTAAGATTACTTGGTGTTGATATTGAAATAGATTGCAACGTTTTGACTTCGAAAATCATATAATTTTTCCTCCTTGGAGCTGGCAATTATCAACCCCACTCGCAATCTGATGAAAAACAAAATCTTTGTGTGCAATTTTTGGTTTGTATTATTTGAGCCAACTTTCGTCAGGTTTTACTTTTACAATTGAAATAAAACATAACAATTTATTTCATCTTTGTTCTCAACATTTCGGAAAGGGTTTCTTAACGTCTTCAACAAATTTTTTTATTATTAATAAATTGATTTAATTCTCCAGATTTCATCACAAAATAAATTATAAAAAGATGAACAGCACGACACAATTAAATGTACAATTTAAATATTAATAATAATATTAAACGAAAAATATCACAGGCAAACTTAAATATTAACGTCACAGAACTGTCTTTCTTTGTTGCTGTGGATTCTTCTGCTCGAAAATAAAAAATATCCTTTCAACAAGTCCTTGTTTCTCTTAATAAGACTCCTCATTTACTGGCTTGTGATTCATAACCATCAATTTCAATCACGAGGAAACTTCTTGATACACAACCTTCACTTATTAAAATTTTTCTTAGTCAGATGAACGTGAGCGTGAATTTCGTTTTTATGAATATTTCGTGAATGTGAGTTTTTGTGAGCATGATTAATTTTTATAGTCGCGTACGCGATCGTGAGCTAATAAATAAGGTCTTGATTTACCAACAAATAAAAAAATGATTTTAATTTTTGTTTTTCATGATTATTTCGTGATTGCGAGTTTTTGGTACCGTTAAAATTTTTTTATAGTCACGTGAACGTGAGAAATGATTTTGTTTTTTGTGAATATTTAATGAATGAGAGTTTTTTATAGTCACGTGAGCGTGAGCCAAACTGATAAGGTTTCAGTGGTAGAAATAAAAAAATAATTTTTTAATATGATTTATTTTATTCAATATATCGTGTTCGTGAGCAAAAAAATAAATAATTGATTTTGTTAATTTGATTTTTATTTTTCATAAATATTTTGAGATAATTTTTTATAGCCACGTGAACATGACCGTGACCCAAAGAAACAAAGCGTTGATGGTAAAAAATAAGAAATGATTTTGTTTATTTGATTTTAATTTTCCAGTAATATTTTGTGCATGTAAATTTTCGTAATCGTGATTACGTGAGCGTGAGCCGAAAAACAAGATTTTGTTTTTTATAAGTTTCCTAATCTTGATTATTTTTTTTAAAAACAAATAAGATAAAAGATAAGAGATATATTTTTTTTAATCTATTTTTCGCTTGAATATTTCGTGAATGTACATTTTCAGAGGAATTTTTTTATAAACACGTGAGCGTGAGCGAAAAGATAAAACAATCCATCGTTGGTAAAAATATATAAGGGATTTTGTTAATTTGATTTTAAGTTTTCATAAATATTTTGTGCGTGAGCCAAAAAATAAGATATTGGATGGCCATCAAATAAAACATTTCTTTTATTAACTTGATTTTTGCTTTTTATGATTATTTCGTGCATGGAAGATTTTGTGATAGTAATTAATTTTTTAAAATCGCGTGAGGGTGACCAAAAAAGACCAAGGTCGTGATCATTAAAAAAAATTGTTTGCTAATTTTACTTTTCTTTTTCAAGTATATTTTCTGAATGTGAGTTTTTGTAATTGTGATCAGATTTTTATAATCACGTGAGCAAAAAACAAGTGTTTGATGTTAAAAATCAAGAAATGATTTTGTTAATTTGATTTCCGTTTTTTCATGACTATTTCGTGATTGTAAATACTTGTGATCGTGAAGATAGGAGCGTGAGCCAAAAGAATAAGAGCGCCTAAGTAATATGTGTAACGTGAGTATGCATTATCTTGAGGTAAAAAGGACTCACGATACCAACTCTAGCCAGGCTTACTTTCGTTCTAGCTTTAAGGCGATTCCACAATTGATGCTGGCCTTGGCAAGGCTTTCTCTTGAAGGCAGTTTGCGGCGGTTTCGTTCTCAAATCAAACGTGGAGGATAACTCCATGACTAGTTATTGGTGAAATCAATTTCATGGAACTATACGAACACATAATGTTAAATGTTAAGAGTATCTCTTTCTGGCAGCTAGTTTCAATTTGTTGCTTAAAGACAACGCGGCTAATTTTGTTTTTATTGAATTTTGTCGGAATTAATCTTAAACAATTCTCTTTTTAAAGGAAATCACAAGCAAAGAAACCAAACTTATGGGAAGTGACAAAATTTTTTATTATAGTTATTATTATTAATATTATCTTTGTTTTTCATTATATATTTTTATTTTGGGCCACTGTTCAAATGTAAGTTTTGATTTATTAACTCTTCTTTGCAGTTCAAAAGTATCATGTTCTCGACATAAAAAACATTTTATATATTTTCAAGTGTAAAATACATGTCGGTATTTTGCTTTCTTCGAAAAGAAAATAGATTCATTTAAGTTTGTTTTTTGTAAATATTTTGTGGTGTTTTTATGATAAACATTTTCATGATTTTATTGCCAAAAGTGTAATGAACATAAATTTGTGTAATAAACTGTGATGACACAAACTTAAGTATATAAAAATTGAAACATGTAGAGTTCATATAAAAAAAAAGAAGCCTACAACAATTTCAATTTTTAATGTATTCAATAATAAATTTTAAATATAGTATTTGCATTAAGCTCAGTCCATAAATTTAAGTATTTCTCGTAAACAGTCTACTTGTGATTCGTATAAAACTTTCGTTTTCAACACAAAATCTCTTCTTATCAGATCTGTGTGTGTATGTGTGTGTGTGTATGTGTGTGTGTGTGCATAAAATAGTGTTTTGATTTAAATTAGTCGACATAAAACAACCAACCGCTTTTTATGATTTAAATGTTAAAAGAAAATAAATGTAGAGGAGTTTTATACACAACATTTGGAATATCAAATAGTCCTATCAACACATCTTAAGATCAAACAAATTTGTTTATTTATCAATTTCTTTTTGCAAGCAGCATCATTTAAATTTGAAAGAATTATAAAAGATTTTAATTTCCTTAAAATGTATTTCCTCTGATGTAATTGATAAAGATTTAAATATGCATAAGCGGCTTACAAAGTGTATTAAAAAAAAGTAATTTAAAAAGCTTTTTTTCGTATAATGACAGTTAATTTAATTATTTTTATTAGGGAAATAAACTTTGAAAATATGATAATTTTGTAAAGTATACAAGGAAAAGTAAATTTTTTGGCAACACAAATCGAATGGAATGACCGGCTAATATCTGAGTCGAAAGGTTCTAGAGCAGCGAAAAAAGGTTATTAAACAATAGCTCATACATTACAGGAAGATTATTTGACGAGTGCGATCATTTCGCAACTCTTTTTTTTATCGTCCAGCCGATTGTTGGAGTAAAATTACTTTTTGCACTCCCATAATGATGCTTTTGCGAGGCGTTCTGAGGATTGTTAATCGTTGTTTACGCATTTTGGCGATGAATTTGATAAATGTTGGACTGTTGTTCCACAGTCGTCCTTTAAGTATTCTGACGACCATTGAACGATTGCTATTTCACCGTAATCATGTATTACGTTTGTAAATGGTGTTTTGGCGAGTATTTTTGTTGTTTGTGTTACTTTAAAATCGCCGTTTACGCATTCTGGCGGTAGTTAGGCGTGGAGAGTGATAATACTCGTAAAAAGTGTTCGTTTGATTAAATTATTTTCTTTTAAATTAAAGTGTTTTTTAAATGAAAGTGGTTTTTTAATTATAAAACATATTTATTATTATTAAAAATAAAACAGGAAATTGAATATTTTTTATGTCTTTGTAATAGATTTAAGTAATTTTGTGTTTTTGTGTAATTGAATTATAAAATTTTCTTGGACAATTTTTTATTATTTTTTCAAACAAATTTAGAATAAGTTTTTATTGGTTTGTGAAAACATAAACTGTTATTATTAATTTTTAATTAAATATATCCCTGAAGAAGCTTTCTATTAAGAAAGCGAAATATCGGATTAAATAAATTATTTAAATTTATTTTCTGGACCTAAAGCTCGAATAAATTATTTAATAAAATTTAATAAAAAGGTCGAATAAATCTGAATAATTTATTATTATTATTTATTATTAAAAATTTTAAAACACAAAAAAATACTTTTTATTTGAAAGAGTCTTACACGATCCTTTTTCGCTCATCGTAAAACACTCATTACGGCGATTTATTCAAGGCTCTTTTGAAGTAAGAACAAAAGAGTTTTGCACGATTTTATTAGGCGTATCGTAAACGACTCATATGGAAGAATCGCCATCTTCACACAGTTTTTCCGTTATACAAAACTTGCGCGGTCGGAATACGACATAGCGGACGATTAATTTAATCGCCCGCTTCGATCGCGGAAGTTTCTTCTACGATCGAAAATGCTAGCTGGGGTATTTCAGTAGATTCATTTAAAATATCACAAGGAACATTTTTCTCTAATACTTTAACCCTCTAATTCTTCATTGTATGAGTGTTTTTTTGCACCTTTCGTGAAAAAGCGCAAAAAGGCCCTTAAACGGAAATGAAAAGAGTTAAAATGTCCTGT
Source organism: Gymnocheta viridis (assembly GCA_956483585.1). Classification (NCBI taxonomy): domain Eukaryota; kingdom Metazoa; phylum Arthropoda; class Insecta; order Diptera; family Tachinidae; genus Gymnocheta; species Gymnocheta viridis. The sequence continues at coordinate 15,303,783 of OY101442.1, forward strand.
AAATATATTTTTCATAAAATTCTGTTAAAAGTCTCTCAACATATCTAACCTCAAGCTTCAACTTGAACGCTAAAAATAAGTTGAAACTTAAAATGTCTTTCAGGATTAATTTTGAAATGATTCATACTCGTAATTGGTGTGAAAATGAACCCACAAACTCGAATTTTCGCGAGTTAGTTAGTGAATATTTTGGTCCTGAAAGCGTAGCCGTGGCTGCCATTTGCCTAATATTGTTATCCATTACTAATGCCATCATATAAAATGAAACCTTTTAATGAAATATCATATATCGTTAGCTGAAATGCAAAAGCACGCAACAAACAAAAAATTAAAAATCACAATTAATTACGGGGTATTACGGGGTTCCCAAAACTTTCTCCATTTTAAACTTCTATCATAAGAAACAGCCAAGTTATAGACGAAAGGAAAATTGCACTATTGGACTATTTTATTTCGTTGTTTCTCCCTCCTGTAAAGTTTAAAAAGCATTAGTTACGTGATTTTGCATTTCTACTAACGATATAACGTTAAGGAAGTGTTCTCTTTTAAATATGCTCCTACTACATCTGTAGATGTTGAAAAAAATATTTAAAATATATACAATTTTGTTTATGTATACTTTTCATATAAAAATAAAAGTCAATATTTTATTGTTTACTACAATAATAATTATAATAATTTGCAATAGAAAACGAGTTTGCCTTATTTGAACAACCAAAAACTTTTAATTCTGACATGGAGATCTGTTTTGAAATTTAAGAATAACTTTTGTGCTCTATTCAGTTGCTCTGTTGCTTCTAGTGTTTATTTAATTTTTATTTTTAAATGCAAATAATGTTGAATTGTTGAATAAGAAAAATATATTATTTTTGTTTGTTTTAAAAAGAATATTTTCTAAAAATTTCAGCGCATATTTTCATCCAAAACGCTTTTTGCGTACAACATATTTTCGCACGACAATGAGAAATTTAAACGACCTTGATTCTAAAATATCTATTGTGGATTTATTGCTGGCATATAATACTCATACAAGCTTTGAGATTATGGTCACCTCAACCATATTTGTTTGTTTGTTGTTTTTGTTTGAAATAATTTCTGGGAAATCTTCTTTATGTTGTCGTTAACTTTAAAACTATACGCTTGACTTACCTCATAGAAGTAAAATGAATTTAAATTGTCATCGTCATCATCGAAATTCAATCCGGTGCCACTGACACCACCAACCAAACCGAGTGTTGTATTACTTCTATTGTTGTTGCTCTCATTGTTGTTGTTGTTGTTATTGTGCACGTCGTTGGAATTAACAAAAAGCACAGGCAACAAATCACCTTCTAAAAACATCGACGTTGTGGTTGTGGTTGTGGAATAACCCATCATTGATGTCGCCGCCAACGAGGATGATGGAGTTGATGAAAACAATAGAGACGATGTTAATGTTGCTGATGGCCGTGTTGGCATTGTTGGGTTGTTTGTTGTTGTTGAGGTAACAGCTGAAATAGCTGACGATGTTAATGTTGTTGCTGTTGCTGTTGTTGTTGCTGTTGTTGTTGCTGCAGTTAAGGTTGTGTACACAAAAGGTGTTTTCGTTGTTGTGGGCACTCGCGTGGGCTGCAAGATAACATGAGAAAATGCAGGGGGAAAATATTCGGAAAATGTAGTTGTTGTTGCAGGCACTGGTGTTGTGTTCATAATAACATTAGCATTTATTTCGACATCATCTAACACTTGTTGAGGCAGCATTGCTTGTGGAGGATTAAACAATTGATGATAAAATGCGGATTCCTTTTTGTCGCCGCCGTATAAACTTTTCATTCTAAATGACAGTTGTTGATGGGACTGTTCGTTGCTGTTTGTTAACGTTTTAGTTGCTGTTGTCAATAAAGCAGCAGCAGCTGGTAAAAAGGCAGTTAACATTATGTTTTTGTTTTGGTTTTCAATTGTGACTGCTGGTTGATATTTATCGCAACAACTACAATAACAATAGCATTTATTAAATATACAATAAATAATTGTTCCATTTAATTGAATTTGTATGAAATTAAATTTAATGAATTGATTTTTAATTCTTTCTTCTCTTTCTACTTTTTTTACTTTTTCTGAAGTTTCATCAGACAAAAATATAAATATTACAGGCCATTTTTGTTGATAATTAAGCATATTGTTTCATTGCCTTAATGAATTTGCAAAATTTCCTTTGTTGTGTTTTAACATTTTTGTATAAAATTCCATAAAATTATCTGCAATGAAAAAGCAAACAGAAAATGTTTAATTAAATTATACTGCTCACAGATAAATGAAAAGCATCAACTAAAACAAAGCGTTTCCATATTCCAATAAATCATATAGAATGTCAGACGGGGAGGGCCATGGTATGGGGGCGATTTGTAAAAAAAATAATTTTTGTTACGCAAAAATCTCTATTTTAAAAAAAGAAATGGAAAATATCTTAAACAAATTTTAAATTATTTAAAGAAAATCTAAAAAGTGAACTACTAAAAGAAAATTAAAAAAATTAAAAAGAATTTGTTTTATGTTGGGGTCTTATTACCGCTTTCGATATCGACTGAACTATCGAGCAAAAATAAAATTCAATAACAATCGAGTTGGCTCATGATGACATTCGATCGCTATCGAAACGAGTTTTCATACTGATTGTAAAAGATTTTATTGAAATAGTAGCAGATTATTATAATTTGTAAGGCTTTCTATGAAATATAGATACAAGTAATCTAAGTAGGAAATATATTGTATGCTATATTAAGTAAACTTTTGTATTTTATAGAAAATTGTTCTACAAATACTGATGCTTACATACACTCCTCGCCACATAAATAGGACATCGCTTCTTCTATTAATTTATGCGTTAATAACTTCTAAACTAAAAAAGATAGAACGTTATTTTTTTAATTATTGAAAGCACATTTGATACCCTGTAAAATTTATCAATCATAAGTTTTTTCTTGCCTCATTAAACATGGTTTGATTGTTTGTAAGAAGATGACAAAGATTTTAGGAAGCTTTATTTTTATCATTTTGCTTCTCATGTCGAGCTTGTCTTCTTTTAAAATGTGTTCATTATAGAATTCAGCTGAAATCTGCTTAGCTTTGAAACCAATACATATATTACTTATAATATTTTTGGCTAAAGTAATAAACTCCCACCACCACTCAAATCAGCGTATTGATACTTATCACAAAAGATTAATTCGTTTTAAAATTATTACGTTACAGGTTTTTAATATACGACTGCTATGAAAATCTCGCTTATATATTGTAGATAATAATGATATATTTAATAAAACATAAAAGAGTTTTATGCAAATAAATGTCACAATTTTGAGCCTGAATAAAAGAATATATACTTACGAATTTTAAAGTCGAAAGAAGTAATTATATTAAAATATTAAGGATCAGAGGTATTCATGTCCTTACGATGATTTGCCGTTAAACTTCAAAACTGTGTTAGTTTGGATATCAAGTTTCAAAATATCAAATTCTAACTATTAACGACAACTCATGAAAACTATTTTTTCCGTATTTTATTTACATGTACAGTTCTGCTTTTTAAAAAATCAAAAAAATTACCCAAACAGCATTTTCCAGTAATTTTGCAATTTCACTCAAATTAATTATATATAATGAAGATTTTACTTTAAAATAAAACAATTTAACTTAGATATTATTATTATTTTTAAATTAAAGACCGATTAAATAAAAACGTGCATGACCATCAATACTTGTTACTTTCACTTACGAAAAATATAAAACGTTTTTATTATTTCTAAGCACATACAGTTTTTAAAAGAAACTTAAGAAAACTTAAAACCTCATTAAAATTAATAAAGTAGAGTACATTTAAGTTTGATGTGACGTATAAGCAATATTATATATAATGTCACGTAGAAGTATCACGTAGACGCACTGGTGGCTACACATACATTCTACTTCCTCCCCACCACGAAAGGAAGTTTTCAATTTCGAATTGAATGGAAGGAACATTTATGCTGTATTTGTAATGAAAAGTTTTTTCTTTTTTTTTCTATTATTTTTGTAATGGAATTTATAACAAATCAATAAGTGGAAAACATTTAACAATATGACCTCTCATTATATGTGTAATCAGTATATAAAATGTAAATTGATATATTTATTTTAATTAAGTTAGTTTGTCGCCATATTTTCTTGGACTAAAAATAAAATTGACATGAGAATAAATTTGTGTCCAGAAGCTGGAAGAAAATATTACAAATTAAATAATAATCATAACAAGAATACACATACATACATACATAATTCGTAATACAGTGGAGGCTCCAAAAAGTTAAGTAATAGTAAAGTGAAGCAGCTTTCATTCACTATAAGTGAGTCTAGAAAGTTAAATGTTTCTCAACTTTTTGGAGAACATTTTTTTATATTTTGTTTTTCTGTTTCTGAGATCATTTTAACTTCTTCGTCCTGTGTACATCTGCAGTAAAAATAAAATAAACTCTTGCAGCAGTTAGCGTTTTAATTTTTTTACCTATCAGCTTATTGTCGAGCGTGAGCAAAACCTTAGAAAAAGTTATTAAAATTAAATTGACTGATTATATGGAAGACAATGATATTATTCCAGCTCAACAATTTGGGTTCTGCAGAGAACATAACACAGCTCATCCGCTGATAAGAATAAGAAATTCGGTACAAACAAACTTTAACCAACAAAAGTCAACGGGCATGGTTCTGTTAGATATCAAAGCTTCCTTTGATTCAATCTGTCATGAAGGTCTTGTTTTTAAAATGATAAATTTATATTTCCTAATTGCATTGACAAAAATAATTTACAGTTTTCTCACCTCTCGTTCTTTTAGAGTTCACATTGGCTCACATCATTCTGAAATTCATACTTTAACGGCAGGTTGTCCCCAGGGGTCATGTTTATCTCCTGTCCTTCATAATTTATATACATCTGATTTCCCTCAATTGGACTACTGCACTTTGTCAGTGTCCAGAGTCCAGTGTCCTCTTACACAAATTCAAACGATTTGTCGATTTTTGTGTGCGTTTTTTATTTTTTTGTCAAAATATTAATTTTTACTTCTAACTCGGTGGCAGTGGCGACGCAAAACTATTCCCGCCTTCCTTCCTTCGTCTATCTCATAACCTTCTTTGTTTCGGATAACAATGCGGTTCCTCTGCTGAATCTAGATGAAAATCTAGTCCAACAAAGTCAGATAATAATTTTCCATGACTCTAGCTAATTAACAGATATCTATTAATTAATTAAATATTTATATATTAATAGATATCTATTAATCTAATTAGTATAGTATTGAGTGAAATTTTTTGCATCGTTAAGTATAAAAATGAGAGTCCAAAAATTTTTGGATGATTTTTTTAAATTATAAATTATTAAAAAAAAATACTACAATTTAATTTTTAGTTTATTAAAATTTATTTTAAAATTATTAAATATGATTTATTTTTAGTTCATTAAAATTTAATTTTAAAATTATTAATACAATTATCTTCACTGCAACAGTTGATTTTACCACCGTGATCTTCAGCTGGAAAAAGAGTGAATCATTCTGTCGTCTGAATTTCATACCATCGGTCGCCTACAATTATGTTACTTTGCAGCTTGAACCGCAACTGCAGTTCTCTCACATGTTGAACGACCGATGCGATCCTGCTGCTGTAATTTCTCCGTACGTGGTTTGTGGTTTGTGTTGTCTTTCTGTTTGTTTTTACTGCCAATACCTGCCGATCTGCTCGCGTTTCTATTTCTACTCACACCTATACCGGTTAGTCTCGGTTCAGACTATGAAAGTTCTCTTTCTGAAATTTTCTCTAATCCTCTTTTAAACTTTCATTAATGTCTACACATTGAAATTTTTTTGTAATGAAATTCAAGATTTTTGCATGTTCATCATCACATTCTTTTTTTGCACACAAATTCTTGCTGTCACTTCCACAACAGAAAATAAAAGTAAAAGAAAATGTAAAATTTCTGGTTGGCAGTTACGTTTTACAAAGCACAAGAGAATTTTTAAAGTACATGAAAGAGTGTATCCCTTTCCAATCTTCGCTCCTCGCACACCCACAAACTGACACTTTCAGAAAGAAAACTTTCATAATGTGAGCCGAAACTTGCTTCCAATTTTATCCTCTGTTTACCGCAGTGACCCATTAGCTACTGACCTAAAATATAATTAACCCTGGCCGATATAAATCTGCCTCCCATGTAAATGGATATATAATCATTCGAAATTAGTTGTGTGCTGTGAGGCCAAAACTCCTCCAATTTTTACGCGTGTAAAAGTGATCTAAATTGCGAAAAGAAGAAAACACACAACAAATTAAAATGAAATTCAATATGTCAAAAAAACCTTTTTTAATTATAAATAAATATGTTTTGTGGTTCTCTTTAGTGTGCATTTGATTTCTATGGGACATCTGACTATCTTATGAACATGTAATTGTTATCGTTAGTTTAACAAAAGTTTTACAATTTTAAATGATAACAAACCATCCACAAATTTCCGCTTAACGAAAGCTGCTGCTTCATTAAATTTTAGCCATATCCCTTCGGGACCATAAACAAATCATCCTTAAAACACCTCAAAGTCAGAACATTTAAATTCCTTTAACATGATTTATTTCGAAAGGTGTCTTAAAGCTGAAAAGAAAAATTCTTATATTTTTGTGAAAAAAAACCTCTAATAAGCTCTTATTAATTTTCCATCACTTTGATATTTTATCTCGAACAGAGAGAAAAAAAGAAAAACCCTCAAAGTGTTCTTTAGCTGTCCAACAAATGAAATGTTTGATAAACAAAAAAGTAAAAGTCATTTAACGCCAAAAAGATTATTATGTCTTTCATTGTATATTTATTTCTACATCTTCCAGTTACAACGCGAAGGAAAATAAAGAAGGAAAGAAAAAAAACAACAACAACATGGGAATACATTTTTCAACTTAAAAAATCATGTCGGAAAATGTTTAAGAATAATATGGCAAACAAATTATTTACAAGTCAAAATTTCAACAGACTTCTGAAAAAGGAAAATAAACGCTTGATGGCTTTTTGGGTGAAATACTCGTATGCAAATGCAAAGAAGATGGAGATGAATTATACTCACACATGGATACACACACATGCATACACATACATAAATACACACTGAAGCATACACACACATCCATACACCGATATGTATGTACATGCATACGCATGTTAATAAAGTTGAGCAAAAGTTAAGTCAAAGGCAAACAAATTAAATAGAAGGGCAATTGTAGAATAATGGCGAAAGAAAAACCCAGGTACCTTGTTCAGCAAAAACTATGACAGCTGACATCTAAGTATTCCTAGATTAAAAATGTTGAAGCCCAGATGTGTGTTTGCATAAAGGCAATTTGAATGAAAACACTGAATAGAACACAAAAAAATGCAAGGACTATTTAAAAATTAATGCAGCTCACATGGCCCAGGCTCAGTTCGGTTTAAAGTGGCACAACGGAACACATCGGGAGAAGGCGGACTAATGTCTATTATTAAACTGACATATTTTAAAGCTTCTTTCTTGTAAGAGTACTTTCATCGAACGTATACAGATCTGCCTTAAATTAAAGTTACACCAACCGAATTTTATTATCAAGTTTAAAAAACTCATAAAAAGTAATTAAACTAACTCAAGTTATACTTCATTTATAGAGCGTTTTAAATATGTATATTGTTAAATGTTTTATTTTACATATTTTTTATGTTTTTTAAATGTCCTTTAAATAAATTATTCTTACATATTTTTGCGACCTTTTGTTTTTTAAATGAATCTAATTTATCTCGAGCTATAGGTCAATTTTTTATAAAAACCGTTTATAAAATTTTTATTAGTTAACCGATATTTCGCCAGTTCCTTGTGCGGCTTCTTCAGGGAAATATAAAAATCCTTTAAATATATATTTTTTGAAAAAATATTAAAACTTTTTAAATTATGAATTTCTTTAACTTGTCCTCTTCTTTTTTCAATACCTAATAATGTGCAAATAACACACGCTTGGTTCCATAACGAACGCTAAAGTTTTTAGAGCTGCTGTCAAATTTAGGCCATCGAGAGCAAAAATGGTCTTAAGCTGTTATTCTTCAAAACCACAGATTAATGTTTTGTTTTGTTGTTTTTGCTGCCATTCTAACGAGAAATAAATCCTTTGTCACAGAAAAAAACAAACATTTTTGCCTTAAATAAATAAATTGCGATAATGGTGCATAAAATTTGATTTATTATTTTCGATTAGACGAAGAGAAATACAGAAAAAATCACACATCAAAAACAATTTTATGTAAAACATTCACTCGTATTTATTTAAATGACAAGCACGTTAGTCCCATAAACAAGTGTTAAATGTTTGTTTGTGAAGTAGGAATAATATACGTATTACCTCATACGTCGTGGTGGCGGGGTGTGAGCTTCATGTTACGAGTATATAATTTTTGTTTGTTTGGAGTTTATGAAAATATTCTTTATTTTTTTTTGGCACAAATTATTATGATTTTATGTACATAAACAATGAAGAGCAGGACAACGTTTCGTTTGCTACGAAATTAAGTTCATAATAAAAACAGCATGAAGATGTTTTACAGATATATTGCACACACATGATGGTTGTTTAATATAAATTATATACATCGAAATTTTTGTTTTGAAGAAGCTAATTAATATAAGATCATATAGATATTTTCCTTGTTCAAGAATGAGTGTTATGTACACCTGTTCCTCGATTGATAAGATACTTGCAGTCCTGAGGAAATTGTATTAGACAAAATTCAAAATATTTTAATGAAGAATCGTATATCGAAAAGGAGAATAAATCTGCAAGGACAATTTATTTATTTAGGAGCATTTGAAAAATATTGAATTTATATGCACTATTTTCTTAGTTAATGATTTCGTAGATAATTTGATAAATTTTCTTACAAATGTGTGTAATAAGTCGTCATCTACCATCATAGAACTGGGTGGTTATTATGTATTTTGATTCGAAACGGTTGTGTTTCAAAAGTGTTTTCTTTCGAATCGAAATACATAATAATCGCTCTGATTAAGCAGGATTTTCCCATAAGCTCGTGCTAACATCCAAAAAAAAAAATAGTTTTGTTAATTGAGTTTTTGTAAAAAATAGTTTGGTAATAAATTCTTAGTTACTTCTTATGTGAATTTGCGTAGAGTTAATGACTCCACACCTCTCATACTATCTGAAGATTTGTTTGAATAATTTATAAATCCTGTTAAAATTAAATCTTGTAAAAAAGTAAACTGCAAGTCGCGGGATACATGCAAACTTTTTGTTTCTAGTCTTTTAGGTGCTCCCAAAAGAGACACTGAAACCCGAAAGTCAGTTGATACAAATTGACTTTGGAAGACTTTTTTACACAATATTAAGACAGTCACTTAAACTTTAGTGTAATCTGTTGTAAATGTTTGGTTTGGAATTTAAGCTAAAAGTGAGCAAAGTTTGGAAGAAAAAAAACATTATTTTTTGCAAAAAGTCGAAAGTATTTTAGTCAAGAGTAAAACGATTGTATTGTGTATAAAAACTGGAGATGCTAAGCAAAATTAATTCTTAGAAAATCTCGTATTAGAGATTTCGAAAATCCATTTCCTAAAATCCCCGCATTTTCGGGAAATTAAGGTTATTTTAAAGCTTAATGTTTAATACATAAAAAATTATAATGAAATCAAAAGTATTATTCACAAGACGGTACTTAATTTACAGAACTTACGTATAAAAAACATGAAAAAAAAACTTAATTAACAGAGCGATTTAAATAAATTCCAGAGCAAACTTTTGAATAACCTTTATCAGATCACCTATTAAACTTTATTACAATACTTAAAGTACAAAAAAATGTTTACTAAAAAAAGGACATGTGGGACCAAGCCAAGTCCCTGCAGCGATTGCAATGAAATCTTACATAAAGCTTCGAAGCATGGTTTTACAAGTTGTTGTTAATTTTTTTCTGCATTTTTATGCAAATTTTTACTAAAATTTAACTTTTTTTAAAAAGTTGCACGAAAATTTCACATCTTGTCGCACTGGCGATATTAAAATTCTCCTCTAATGTTATGAGTATAGTTTAAAGAATTGTGATTTTTTGCTACATTTTTATCTTAACTGTGGCCACAATTTGATTTTTTCAATAAAGGGTATATGGGAAGTGGGCATGTCCCTGGGCCGATTATAATAAAATTCACTACAAAGCTATACAACATAATTTTAGACGCAGTAATTAATTTTAGCTGATTTTACATTATAATCGTAGCTAAAAATTGATTTTTCAAATAAAGGATATGTGTAAGGGAGTAGAATTAGCCTCTGCCTGCTTTGGAATATAACTTACTTGAGTGAAAATTAACTATAAACAAAGGACAAGCAATCTCTCTCACTAGCTGCAATAAGATCGTCTGGAGAGGTGAACAGCATAATTTATGTTGCATTCTAATCATAATTTGAAGCGAATAAATTACTTTGAAACATAAGGATATTTGGGAATACAAAAACTTCTTGACTTAATTATGATTAAATTCATGCATGGCAAAGTAACTTAAAAAACAGTTACAAATTGTATCATATTTTTTATCATAATTATGACAAAAATTTATTTTTCAAATTTAAGGACATATGGGAGGTACGCAAGTCCTTGCTCTAATTGCAATAAAATCTGCTATAGATTTTGACAGCATAATTTTTGTTGTGTTGTAATGATAATTGTTTAAAAAATTACAGTTTAAAAATTAAGGATATATGAGAGCACAACGAGTCCTTGACCGGATTAAAATAAAAGTAAGCACAGATCTTAACAGATTAATTTAAGAAATAGTTACTTACTTTTAATGCATTTAAATTATATTTTTAGTTACAATTTAGTTACAATTTAATTTGTTTGTTTAGGTTTGGGACAAAAAAAAATACGAATTTATCCAAAACAATTTCTTAAAAATTAAGGAAAAATGGGTACACTCAGATTTATACTGAAGCCAAAAAATTCATTTCAAATTTAAAATTTGATTTTTAAAATTAAAGATATATGTGTCGTTTATTGTAAAAGTGGTGTAACTCCATATTTTTAATAAATACATATTTTTGAAGAATAGTATCACATTTAATCATATCTTTCGCAGTAACAGTGAAGCAACTCCAATATTTGCACCAAAACTCCATAGATGGCGTTACTTGTTTTTCACACACAATGATTTTCAAAAGGCTCGTTTTCTCGAAATTTAATTAAAAAGATATAATTCACTGTTACAATGAACGACACATATGGGAGGCATGTTTATCCATACACCAATTAAAAATAGATCCAATACAAAGATTAACAGCTTAATTTTTGTTGAATTCTGTAGGTGCAGCTAAAATATTAACTGCCTGTTCGTCGATATCGAAAGAAACGTTTCCTTCGAATTATAACATTTGAAACAAAAACAACCTTTAAAGTTTTGTTTTAGTTTTAAATGTAATTATACTAAAGAAATGTAATGTTTCTTCCGAAATCGGCGAACAGGGAGTAAGAATATTCGGGAGTATAGCGAGCCCTTACCTTAGTTGGAATGAAATCTACTTTAGAGCATAAAAGAGTAAGTTTTTAAAAAGTTACAAGCTTTTGCTGTAGTCTGATCAGAATTGTAGCTGAAATGTTATTTTTAAATTTAATGGTAGGTAAGACATGTCCTTGCTCCGATTGAAATAAAATATTTAGCACAACGAGAAATTTACCAATCTTCTTTAAGTTTTTAATATAATTGTAGTTAAAATTAAGTATTTTATGCTAAGGAAATTTGGAAGGTAAACCGTTCAAAACCGTTACAGAGCTTAAAAGAATGTTGTTTTTTTGGATTCTAATCATTGTTGTAAACAAAATATATTCAGTATTGATCTGTTCTGCTGGTCTGATGAATAAACTGTTTCAAAAAAGAACTCTCTTAAAAAATATTGCCTGTATCCAAAACAAATTTCTTAAAAATTAACAAGAAATCGATCAACTCAGATTTGAAGTCAAGCCAAAAATTTCATTTCAATATAAAATATATTCGTTAAATATTAAGGGACTTATTTACAAACGATTAATAAAGTTATAGTAGGTTTAATGTTGTATGTTTATATGGGAAAACCGGGTTTAATGCACACATTCACTTTATTAATCGTTTATGAATATGACTATAAGGATATATAGGCGCACAAGGTGTCCTTGCCTCGATTGTAATTAAATTTACAACAGAGCTTGGTAATAGTAATAGTAATTTTATAAATAGTTATTAATTTAAGCTGATATTTTTTATTGTAATTACAGATAAAATTTAATTTTTAAAATAAGGTACGTATGGAAGGTAGGCGAGTCCTGTAATCAAATTTAACTAACTCAAGGAAAGTGCTAAACAGAATAATTATGGCCGTAGTTGTAGCTAAAATTAAATTTATAAATTGAGAATTTTTGCTAGTATAGTAAGTCCTTGGTTAGCTTGCAATCAAATTAACCTCAGATCCTGCTAGAAATTTTTTGGAAACTGCTATCAAATTTTAAGCGTCCTACGCGCCAGTGGGAGTTAAAGTAATAAATATATATACAGTCGAACTTCTATAACTCGAATCACCATTATCCCAAAAGAAACTTCGACTTATAGAGACTTCGAGTTACAGAATTGTCAAAATAGAATAAATGGTTTTTGTATTTAAAATAGCCGCTGGAAAACTACACACTTAAGTATATAAACGTATAAGGATATGTACTGATATAATTAAAAAATTACAGTTAAGTCATCAAATATTGTGAAATAAGTGACTGAAAATTTACTTGTTTTTTGTTATTTTCAGTAAAAAATACCTCCAATGTGCTTAAAGCTTTGAAGTGCTCATCAGTTATTGTGTCATTTGTCTGTAAATAATAATTTAGTGTTCGGAAAGAACTTTCTACATCATTTCTTGTTGGCTTTTGAGCAGTTTCTTCTACTGAACTTTCGACTTCAGTTTCCGTTCCGCATAAGATTGGACCCTCTGATTCAAGGCAAGCAATTATGCTCAACAATATCATCATCTGTAGGAAAGCTAGTTGTACTGAGCTCATTATCTACCTCAATATAATCCTTAAGAGTAGCATTGGAAGATATTTTGTTTGCTTTTAACCAAGCTTCGTAATCAGCTGCAATTTCAACATTTGTGAAAATCTTTGAATTTTGGGGTCTTTAAATCGTTTAATACATAAACGAAATACAGATTCAAACGAGTTGATAATATTTTTGAAAATTGTTGAGACCGTGCTTGCTGTGATACCATATTTATCAGCTGCTTCCTTTTTCTTTAATCTTTTAATCTTCGACTTTTTTGTAAGTTTATATATTTCTTCAATCGATAAACACGTTTAGCTGCCATAATAAAAAAACGATTTCAACATTTATTATCTAGCGCGAATTATGCACAGAACTGATTGATACTCACGCAAACAAAAAACAAAACAAAACAAATTTTTAGTTTCCCGAAAAAATAAACTAAAATAGCAAATAAAATATACAAAAAAATAAACAAAAATACAAGCAAATAAACAACAAAAGAGTAAAACAAACTAATCATAACTAAGAAACAAAATCCACAAACTATTTACACAAGCAAAATTCTTCGACTTGTAGAGTTCATGTGCATGTTTTTTGGTCGAGTTATGGAGAACTTTGAGTTATGGAGAACTTCGAGTTACGGAAGGAAAATTGTATGCGATTTGTTCTTTTAACGCTACTGCCAATCAAATTAGTTCGAGTTAGAGAAAATTCGAGTTAGAGAAGTTCGAGTTATGGAAGTTAGACTGTACCAAATTTTGCTGCATTCTAAAATTAATTGTAGTTAAAATTCAACTTTGAAAATTAAGGATATATGGGCGGTTCGAATGTCCTTGCACCGATTGAAATAAAAGTTAACATAGAGATAAATTTACACATTTCCTTCGCACTGTGCTCATAATTGTAGCTAGAATTCGATTTTTTAAATTAAGGATATATGAAAGTTAGGCACGTCCTTTCAGCAATATTCATCAAACCTTAATTAAAATTTTTTTTCATTAATTTTTTTATTTATAAGCACAAAGAAATACTATAATTTACACTTAATTTTTTTTCTTTTTCCATGGAAATCTACTCATATATCCTTTAATGTTAAACAATTTATTATAATCAAATGACAATTTTCTTTCGTGTTTTTGGTTAAGCTTGACTTAACGTTGTTTCGAGCAAAAACCATTTGATTTATTTTGGCTGAAACAAGTTACTTTAAGTACAAACTAATAAATTACAAATGAAATAATGTAAGGGAACAAAGGTTTTTTGTGCTTGTGTAAACCGCAAAATTTGGTTGCCGTCTATTAAGGCGTTAAATGAATAACTGTTATCCCATTGAGCTTAGTGTGTGTGTGTGTGTCTGTGTGAGCTTAACGCGTCCTTGAATTTACTTCAAAGTTATGCGGGCAGAAAACAGTGAAAACACCTCACAAAGAAATTAAAGAACAAATCCTTACATTTAATCAGGATAATGAGATGGGGTTAAAGTGTTGGTCTCGTTTATTAAAAGGGCTTTCACTGGAAATTGGTGTTAAAAATTAAATTAAAACTGCTTTAGAATAAACTAAGAAAATGTCATCGTTAGTCAGAAAAAACTAATCTCTCGTTGTTTCTTAAAAATTGACCTTAAAACTTCTGCATTTAATAAGAAAAGAAAAACTTGTATAAAAAATATAAAAAGATTCGATTCATTAGACAAGTAATGGCTGAGGTCAGATTTCTCATTATCCACTTAATTTTATTTCAAACATTTACACTCCATGATATTGATGACAATGATGACGAAGGAATTGATGATAAAGTGTTCTTAAGCTTTTGGCATTAAGCCAAGTACAATCACTTTACAACATTGACAGAATTTTAAGACAACGAATTTCTGAAATGAATTTTAAAAGACAAAAAATAAAATGAATAAGAGAAAAACAACTAAATAAACACCATATAATTTATTTGGCCAAAAGTTTGATAAATAAGAAAAGAAAAACGTATTTTTCATGCAGTAAAATTGGTTGGAGTGCAATGCACAGTGGGGAAGTTTGTAAAACAAATGGGTTTGGTACCAAATGCAAATGCCAAGCCACTGACTGACTCGATTTGTCTGGCACTTGAAATAGTTTTAGAAGAGTACACTTTTAGAATATCGTCTCCGAACAGATTAATTCAAAGCGAATTCATTTTACAGGTGATGTTGATGGGAAATCTGTGGTACTTTTTCGGACTAATTGGATGCTCGGATGTTAAAAGTTGCAAATTTTACACAAGCTCGATAGTGCAGTTAGTCTTGCATTATTGCCACCATGCTTCCACCTTATAAAATAAATTCGCCTTGGACTTATTTTAAGCGGGGATGGTTTCACAGTCGGTTAAAGAAATATAAATCAATTCTCGTATTGTTTTTTCGAACATTTTTTAATTTATATGCAATTGGTGAAGAACATGAAAGACACATGAACACTGACGTACGTAAACTGCGTTTATATTTTACCACGTGAATAAGAATTTACAAAATATTCCCTTGATCCTTGCATAATGGTCAAATTTTTAGAAATGTTATGTTACGAACTTTAGCCTGATATAAATTACATTAAAAATTACGAAATTTGGCTCAATAAAAATAAGTTTCAACTAAAGATAAACTATCTTACAAATTGTCTTACTCAGTCAGCACCAAGCCGCAGACAAATTTGATCACTAAGCAGTTTGGAAATTTGTACTAAAGACCCCACAGTGCATCATCTTTCTCTAAGAGCCTGACAAATTGTTGTTTAACTAGAAATATTTTCTAAATCCAAATCACTTTCACTTTTAGTTTTAAGAGTTTTGAATTATATAAATATTTTTTAAATATTTGCTAAAGAAACTAAAACATTTTCCAACAACTAAATCAACGAACTACTTCGCTCAACTACTTCACAATTTTGCAGGATCTTGGCAGCAGTAAGAAACCATTTAGATAGCAGCTAAGCAAAGAAAATGTTTACAAAAAATACATTAATTTTAAGGTGCCTTTTTAAACGAATTTAAAATCTCTTTTAATCTTTTTTTTTAAAGATTATTAAATATATTTCTTTTTTTCTTTCAACTTCAAGATGCGCGTGTCTACGATTTATGAAATTTTTGCAGGATTTTGTTTTGTTTTTTAGAAAAGATTGCTAAAGGATGAATAATGTTCCAAGAATGAATTCAAGTAGAAAAATTATTTTTCTTTCGCAAGATAAAAACACCTTAAGACAATTTATATTTTTTTTTCTAAGAGTTGTTGGGTTTAAAAAAAAATACCAAAATTATGGTATCAGCAGGCCGTGGTGTTTTAATGATGAAACAGATCAGAGTCTGCTACTTTAGGCAAAATCGCTGATATGCCATGATTGAGTCGGTGGCAGTAGCCTCCAATTACCTTTTATTATTTATAAACAAATATATATTTTTTGTAATTAAACTCAAACTGCGAATCCTTTTTGGTTAGTCTGCAGAGACACCCAGGAGCTACGCTGGAATTTACTATTCATTACTTAAAGAGGAGAGATCGCTTGATCTTTTCATAATAAAAATTGAAAAATTTTTATGAAAACACGTTAACATTTTATTGAGGATGTTGAGACGATGAGTGCCTAAAATTGAGAGTATAAGAAAAAACGCTGTAGAAATACAACAGATTCTATGTCATGAACACTTTCTGCGGGGAATTAACAAAATCAAATTGAATGGAGATACTCGTCTCCATCCAATTCTGTTTCATTACTTATTGCAACAGGTCTATCGAGCGCAATTAATCGTTTGTCATAAGTTTGTTTTTTAAACTCAGCGTTGAAAACTTTTCGAGTTTAAAAAACCACTAAAACCAGGAAAACAGCAATTGGTTTTCAAAATAAAGCTCTAAATTAAGTGCTTTACTAAATTAAAGTAAATTAAACGAAAATATAAATTGAAAATTTTGCTCTTAAATATTTTCAGTAGATCTCTATTATAAATTTAAAACAAAAATAATGCAGGTATCAAACATTTGGAATAATAAAGAGGTCGGCTTTGGGCGTGAGGTGCTGTGCTGTTCAATCAAGTTTTTGAATGTGTACTGAACAAAAAGAAAATCGCTAACATTTCGTTCCGCTAAACTGCCTTAAATTATTCTTTTTACATGTCGTCTCATTTAAGGGTTGAATGCAAACAAACAAAGAAACAAACAAACAAATATTTCACCGCAATCAAACACCTTTCATAAGTTAAAGGGACCGTATGACTGACTGACTGACTGATGTGTATTTGTTTCTTAAAACCAAAATTTATTCACCATGCATCTGATTGTGTAGGATAGCAGAATTCTCAAATTTATGTTTGTAATAATTTTTTTACATTAAAATGTTTATTATATTTTGTTCAAGTAAGTACTCTTGATGCTGCATCTGTCTGTGTGACTGAGCAGTAACCAATTTCGGAAAATAAAAAAAAACCTAAATAAAATCTCTTAAATTAACATTAACAAATCGTATAGACATGCTAATGGCACCCACATAACAAAAGAAATGAAAAATAAAGCCAGTGGCAGCAATTTATTTTTATTTAAATAGCTATTAATGCAGTTTTGGAAATAAAAAGTCTCAATAGGCTTAAAGTGAAGGTCATGTCAAAGAAAAAAATAAAAAAAAAGATTAACCAAATGGAAATCCACAAGCCAAGTCTGTGTAATTTAAATTCATATATTAACACTTTCAACCATTTGTATTGTCTGCTTTTGAGAGAAAATTTTTTTCTTTGAATTTGATGTGTGGGAGTGGCATTATAAAAATACGATTTTTTAGGTGTCCTTTTTATATTGAAAAAAAAATATGTAAAATATTTAGCCTCCTTTAACATATGACCAGTTAAATGATTTCAACACTAAAATTAACTCGAGCCATTTAAATTTGTCTAAAACAAATTCAAAAAAGTTGTGGGTAAATCAAAAATCAAATATGTTTTTCTTTTTGCTTTTATTATTCAAAAACGTGTCATCCATATTAAACATTTCTTTGAAAGCAATAACTATTGGAATGTTGAATACGAAAATGTATTTACATATTTGTAAACAGGCGTTCTCAAATATTTTTATAGTGCACCAGTGCCAGATGAGATCATCTGTTAATCTGACATTTATTATCTCATCGGTTGAGTTTTTCACAACTGCTGATGTGCTGCTCAATTGGAGAGTTTTGATTTTTCAAATTTGAGAAACGGCTTGATTCAATAGACTACGTTGATGAGAAATGTAAACTCGCGCAAATGCTATGTGAAATACATAAAGGATCAGTTAAACGACCTGGCATATGAATACAGTACGGTTGGTCTTAAAATTAATTTATCGAAATGAAAGGAGAGCCGCATCAACTCTAAATTGAATGACCTCTTAAAACTTCATCACAAACCGGTCCAAAGTATCAAAGAATTGCAATATTTGGACAGTGTCGTAGATGATAATGTCGGTACAAGCAGGGATGTCGAAAGTTGAATAAGAAAGGCAATTTAATAAGGACGAAAATTAAAAATTTTCAAAGTCAAGTGTCCCACCTTTATTACTAAATGGATGCGAAACATGGTTCGTTACCGAGGACATTAAAAATTAACTATGAGTTTTTGTTAACACATGCCTTTGAAGAATACTTACAGTATTTTGGTGGCCTCGTACAATACCCAACGAACAACTTTTGGGCAAGAACAGAAGTAAATGACATCAATATTGAAATCCTTAAAAGAAAATGTGGATGAATCGGTCATACACTTCGAAAAGCTATCATACAGGCATGTAATCATGCTCTTGACTATAACCCACAGGATAGCAGGAAAAGAGTTCGTCTCAGAAACACATGGCGAAGATCCACATTAAAAGAACTTAATTAAATGGCAGTCAGCGTAGGACGTACATTTAATAGCATCAGTGATCTCAAGCAGCGAATAGAAAAACATGGAGACAACTAATCGACAGCCTATGTCCAGTATAGAGGCAGCCCGTAATCAATTAGACGACGAGCCAGGCATCATTATTATTATTATGTTTGATTTAAAAAGATAACGTTCAAGTCAATAACTGTGAAAAAGGATTACAAAATGTACGCAAAAGTAGTAGAGAGAGGCTGAACTTTTACGGCCGTAATACTGAACCGATTTTGTTAAGATCTATATGTTTTTAAACGGGTTTTTACAAAGATGTGCACAATCTTAATTTTATTTAAATAGGTTCGATATTTAGTGAGCTGCAGATAACGCGACTAGCCCAAACACGCATGTCAAGTGTACTCCATATTCCAAAAACTACTCCATGTCATTAAAAACGGACCATGCAAGAGTAGTTTGTTCGGCACGAGTTCGGCATGTTTTCTTCATACATTTGGGTTACTTTTGGACTAGTCCTAGTTCTTTATGGAGTACACTTTACATGCGTGTTTGGACTAGTCGCGTTATCTATAGGGAAGTTGCTACTAACACATGCACACTTTTTACACATGCATGTATCAGCATCAACTTGAAAAATAAACAAAGTGTGCATCTGTGTGTATTTGTCCAATTTGCTTTTGCACAGAAATGAGACAGAGTTTTAAGTTATTTATTAAAAATGTTTTATGTTTTTTGAAATTTATCATAGGTGTTTATGTAATTCTTTAACATTAATTTCCAGAATGCGGTCGATTGAGTCGACAATAGTATGTATAAATCGGTTTAAAATTTCTATAGCAGTAGTTTTTCAAATCTACTTTTTAGATTTTATGTAACAGAAATTGATGATCAACTATGCGCAGGTACGCTCACAATATTATTACAGTAACGGACTGTACATTATTCAAAAAGTAATCCGTTCAGTCATTTTTAAAAGTATAAACATTTAAAATTTTAAGCAATTTTATTTTTAACTGATTCTAACATTCATTCAAAAAACTAAGGACATATTAATACGGATTTCCGGTTACATTCAATATTGACAGTTGTTTTCAAGTGCTGTTTTTTTTCTTTGCTTGCTTTATTTAATTTTTTTTGAGATTTCCTCTCCTACACAAACAAAGGAAAAATCTTTTATTTTTACGGACTTAAGTCAATTAATTTTTTAACATTAAAACTAAAATGAGCTTTTGGTTCAATTTAAATGAGAAATGAGTAGACCGGTTTTTAAGTGAACTTTCATTTCTTTTAAATTATAATTTCAGTTAATTTTACGTACAGAATATTTTGAGTGTACGGATCCTGAGTAGAATAATAAAAGATACGAATATTTATTTGCATCGTTTTCGGTCAGAATTTGATTACAGTAGTTTTCATTTAGCTGCCTTTTGATTAAGAGCACTTTTTACTTAACTGCACAAAATAAGTAATTTCAGTAACTATTGCTCAAAATCCCATACAAATTCCTTTTTTAAGTGCACTATTTGTACCTGCACATTTAAGATAAATGGCCAAAATATTTGGCATTTTAAAATAATTTTCATACAAAAAATTAACGTTAGCTGCATTTTTACTTAACTGCCCGAAAATACATATTTTCTAAAATTATTCTTTCTAAACCTTGTTTAAGTGCATTTTGTGTACCTGCATATTTACAATATTTTTTTGGCAGTTTTAAAATATTTTCATATAAAATATCAAATTTAGCTGCACACATTTTTAATTAAAAAATATCACACACAAGTCACACAACTAGCAAATCGTCATAATTAAAATTCATATATTTTGTTTTTATGTACATACAAGTATACATTTAAGATAACTGCATTTTTGACTTATCTGCACAAAAGATCTTGCCAAGGTGATTGTGCAGCTAAATCAAAGTTACTGTACCAGCAAATAAAATCATTTTTTTTATACAAATGTAAATTTAAATTGTGGTCCAACAACGTTGCAGCTGTAATGGATATTTTGGGCGCTACCTTATCTTATTAGCTTTATAAAAAGTGAGAATTCATTAAAATCGTTCTATATGTATAAGAGCTGCTAAAAAGTTTTTAATAACGAAGTTGTTCCCATTCAACACCCTGTAGCTCATCGTGTATTTTAACAGGCTGGTCAAGAATTTGATTTTCTGAAAGCTTGAGATCTCCTCTATGACTTTTGCCTGCATCAGTGGCTTAAGAGATAAACATTTATTACCACTATTTTTACGATTTGGCCCCAGTGTGCTTTGCGACCTTACTGCAGTCAAATAATTTAATTATACCCCGTCATTGGCAGAAATCGAGACCTCAATAACAAGCATTAACATTCATCTCACTTGTAGACCCCAAAAACCTTGGCTTTAACCATTTGAGGGGTCAATGTAGACCACGTTGGGAACAACGGCTTTGGAACGTAGAAATTGTACGATTTTTACACATTTATGTTTTCTCTTTTTTGTCAGCCAACAAAAATGCAATTTTTATTCAAATTTTATTTGTTTTAGAAGGATACATTTGGCTGGTTAAATTGGTTTTCAATGGCACCCAAATGAAGAGAATTCATTTTAGCAAATTTTTGTTAAACAATTTTAAAATGCAAGTTTTTTTTTCTTGGGACATTTTGTGTGTTATTATTTTGTGAAAACAGGGATTGCTAAGAGTTTCATTAGTTTTGATTGACTTTAGAAGAAAGAAGAGTTTATGATCAATCCAGTAGCGCGATTTTGTAAATTTTAACAAAAACAATAATTCAATTGTTAAAGTTGTTCAAGATTCTTCATTAGGTAAAATAATAGGATATGAGATATATGTTCTCAGGCACTAAAGAAATTCGTTTAAAAAAGTGAATTTTTTTGTGAAATTTCTGGAGAAAACTTGGTTGATGTCTCTGCTCGTTAAATACGCATTTGCCTTCACACACTTTAAATACAGGGTTTGCATCGAAAATTTTTGATTAAATGAAAGAGAATGGATCTTATATTGAGAAATGTTTTATTTAATGTCGGCAATTATGTTTGGAATACAATATCAGATAAATGTCCGCGTCTGTTAGCCTCACAAATGCGAGCCCTTTTGAGCACATTTTTCATTACATTCTCACACATTTTACGCGGTTTTTCATTAATTTCATCACGGATATTTTGTTTGAGTTGCTCAAACGTTTCTGGTTTGTTTGCATAAAACTTGCTTTTCAAATATCCCCACAAAAAGAAGTCCGGAGCAGGCAAATCAGGCGACCGTGGAGGCCAATCAAGATCGCCATTTCTTGAAATAACTTGTTGGTGAAAGAGGTCTCGCAGTAATTCCATTGTAATCCTGGCTGTATGCGATGTGGCACCGTCTTGTTGATACCACATGTTAATCAAGTCCAAAGCATGAAGTTGTGGCGTTAAAAAGTTTTCAATCATATCACGATATCGCTCCCCATTCATATTTTCAGTGAAGTAAGGACCAATGATTCCTCCTGACCAAATTGCACACCAGACTGTCACTTTTAATGGATGCAAAGGTGACTGATGAATAATTTGAGGGTTTTCCATTGCCCAGAACCGACTATTCTATTTATTCACATGTCCATTCAAATGAAAATGTGCCTCATTAATCATAACATCCTATTGGCATATGTACGTCGGCGTAAATGGTCTTGTACAAGAAGCTCTTGTGTCAACTGAATCTTAAATGGAAACAAATGCAGATCCTTGTGTAAAATTGCGGCCAAAGTTGTTCTTTGAAGACCAAGCTCCTGAACACGGCGTCGAATTGAGGTTAAGGGATTGTTTTGAACACTTTCTTGAGCAGCAGTAACGTTTTCAGTCCATCTTGCAGTATGTTGTGGTTCATGATTAAGTCTATCACCTATCACAGATCCTCTTTCTTCGAAATCATTGATTACACGATAAATAGTGCGTTTTGTTGGCTCGTTGTTTCTCCCAAAAATTTCACGAAACTTTCTCATCGTCACAGTAATTGATGATTGATTTTGATGAAATGTTTTAACGATTAAAACACGTTGGTTTATCGAATATTTTTCGATACTAAATTAGCCAAGTGTCTACTTCACGACTGCCAAATATGAACTGCCAAGACTAATGATTATCAAAATGGCGGCAAAACAAAGTAGTATACCTTCCCGGCGGACACCCGTATATAAAAATAAAGAAAACATATTTTGAAAAATGTTGAGAAGATTTTTTCGTGAAGCTCAAAATAGTGTTAATGAGCTAAATTCATAAAAAATGTCCATACATTATGTTATTTGAAATTTAAAAAAATTAAGATTTTGAAATTATTTAGCTGAAACTGCTGACGTTACTAAAGGACGTGGAGGTAAACGTTATTGGTAAAAAAAATTATTGAATAACATTGACGTTGATTTTGCTGTTGAATATTTTTAACAATTCAACTGACGTTGAAATTGAGTAGAGGATCGCACCACAGGACTCCGTTAATTATGAGACGATTTAAAATTATTATTTTTTATAATTCAAAATCATATATTTCCAGATTTCTATAGTGTATTTTTATTTTGGAATCAATGTCTGTCCCAAAAACAAATATTTGACAATCAATATGCAAAACGTAAAAGTCCGGCTCCAAGTTAAAGGATCCGCGAAAAACGTTGCTAGACCCATCCAGTCGCAGGCACAGCGTAATGCGTTCAATTGGTCCCACTCGCTTCGACTACACAAAAATAAACTTTCTTCTAATCGAATATATGATTAAAAGGATAAAAAATATTTACTAAAGAATGTGGATTATTTGGAGTAATTAATCATCAGAGATAGAATTTTGTGCCAACCGAAATTGTTTTAACTTGTAAGAAATGAATAAGTTGCACTTTTCGTAATCTAATTCGTTAAATAATAGGGTTAAATAGTTGATATTCTTATTGTCACTAGTATCCACCGTCAAAAGCGGTAAAATCGAACAAAGAACGCTGATGAGATGGTGTAGCGATCTCGAAATCAGTACTGATCCATTCTGCTAGTCTGATGAGTAAATTGTTTCAAATAAAAAGTACCCTCTTAATAAAATAATAAATTTATCCAAAAATAATTTCTTAAAAATTAAGAAGAAATGGTTAAACTCAGATTTGAAGTCAAGCCAAAAATTCATTTCAATATAAACCTTAAATAGTTCAACAATGACGTATAAATATTAAATGTTTATTAAATTGATTATTCAAGACATGTCTCGATATCTTGTTTCAAAGGATTTCAAAAAAATTTTGTTTGTTGTGGGTTTTTATTTCTCGTTTTCTTTTGCTGTAGATTTTTCGGTTTGATGTTTTAAGCTAAATTTGCCCAAGAGGTAAGAGGTGGACCCTGAAGTGATAAGTGGTGGCACATAAATTGCGCGCATTCCCTCAAGC
This sequence comes from Gymnocheta viridis, assembly GCA_956483585.1. Classification (NCBI taxonomy): domain Eukaryota; kingdom Metazoa; phylum Arthropoda; class Insecta; order Diptera; family Tachinidae; genus Gymnocheta; species Gymnocheta viridis. Next base: position 15,328,118 of record OY101442.1, read on the forward strand.
CGGTCATATTTAATTTATTTTTTATTCTTTAAAAATTATCTTATATAAAATTTCTCAAATATGTTTAGTTATTTGAGCCTTATATTTTCGGGCAGCTCTAAAGTTTCAAGTAATTTTTTTATTAAAAAAATAAGAATTTTTAAACAAAAAGAATTGTTTTGAAAAGAGATACTTTAGTTCTTTCGAATGTGTCGAAAAATCTTTGTTGCCAGCAAATCACAAAGAAAGTAAAACAAATACAACTGATTAAAATTAATATGTTAGTAAATAATTTAATTAAGAATCTTTAAGAAAAGCTGCAAAAGCTTTTTAATTGAAATGCCTTAATTTATGTATAGTAAACAAGAAGAGATAAATTAAAAAAAATTCCTATTAAATATTAAAAATTCGTATTCTTTACTTATTTATTTTTGTTATCCACAAGAATTAAATGAATTAAGAAAGATTTATTTAAGATAATTTCTCTTAAAAATGCCTTCTGCTGGTCTTAAGTAATAGATCATAAATTTTAAACATCATCAAAAGAATGAAGATTAAAACAAGTAAATAGTACTCACTCGACCATTAAGTCCTTGAACGTTTCTGTCATAATAATAAATTGCAAAAGAAAAAATAAAAATAAATAAATAAAAGGTTGAATAACAGCAAAAATAATTATTTTCTCAACTGCAAAAATCTGCAGTAAATATGAAATTTATGCAAATAAATAAAATACGAAAAAGACAACAAACAGCAATTAAATGAAAAATATTGGCAAAATAATGAATGGCAAGCGGTTTAAGAATGAAAAAGAAAATAAAAACGACAAGTAAAAGAGAAGTGATAATTTCAGCTTGACCAAATCTGTTCCAAATTAAGTAGATAGAAATATTTATGATGCTTAAAATCAGCTTGGAGAAATGGAAATCAAATGATGACTTTAATTAGGAATTAATTACAGCCAAGAATATCTTCTCAGAAGACTTTAGTCTCAGAATTTTTAAGCATTTAATCCTGAACTGCAACAGTCTTTTTTCAATGGAAGATCCAATCCATGAAAATTACTGAATGCGGACCAAGAAAAGATTTTGTTAATTCAGTCAATATTTTATCTAATTGTGTTTGCAGGCAAAACAAAAATATGCTATAAAAGGGTTTTATATTCTACTATAAAAATAAAAGCAATTAAACAAAAACTTTTATAGAATCAAATAAAATAATTGTTTGGGAGCATTTTTGCCCAAAACAGTACAAAAATTTATTAATATAAATAATGTTTCTGCTAAATGAAAGTTTGTACGTAATTCCGTTTAAGGTTTGTGTTGAAAGGAATTGTTGGGCTCAAGTTCAAATCTGACTTTATTATTTTTTAATTTAAGAAATTTATTTTTAAATGCATTTCATAGTTTGAAAATACTTAGTAAAACTGTTCAATTGGTTGGTTGGTTTTTTTAGTGCAGCTAAAGTAAACGAACATTAACTGAATCAAATAAAACATTAATTGAAATTTAAAGTCAATTTCAATTAAATGTCTGTGTAAAAAAACATTAAAAATTGTTGCTGTGTAGAGAAGATTTCAAAAGATTTTTATAAAATGGCCGGCTGAAAAGCTAAAAAATATGTTATTAATTTTTTTCGCTTATTTTAAAAGTAGTAACTTGAAAAACGCTGCTGTTTGCGCTTTTTATATAAAATTAGATTTTTATTTTAATAAAATATTGATGGCATTAGTCGTAAACTTTTCAAAGTAAATGTTTCCAATCGCTTAAATATAAATCTCTGCTTCATATAAAATCCATAAAAAGTAATAGGTCAGGCCAGGACAGGGCCAGTATAACAATTTATTATTGCAACACAACCTTAAGATTTTATATCTCAAAGAAAGAACACATTGTCTGACCCAATAAAAAAAATTTAGCATCAGTAAAAAATACGACCTAATATAATTTTTTTATTTCTCTTAACGCATTATTTTCAGTTTCACATAAAGTGAACAAAAAGGTAGGAAAATATTTACGACATCATTGTCATTTGAAGCAACAAATGTTCAGGGTTTTTGTTATGGTTTAAACGTGATTTTTTGCCATTTAAAAATTATCTTTCAAATACGGCTTAATATGTTAACTTTAAAATGGTGGAAGTAAAAATAAAAAATATTTATTGGGATGTGACCAAATACATCCCTATTCTGAACAAGTTTTACACACAATTGCAGCAAGTGTGAGAATGGCTGGCTGGTAAGCAGAATTTTCCCAAAATCATTAAGAAATTTATGCTGGATAATTTTGTTGGCGAAAAAATTCAATATGTTTTATGTTTTTTTTTATTTTTTTGATTTCGTTACAGAGTCATCATTAAAATACAATAAAAAGCGGCTAAAAAAACTGTTGTTGAATAAAGGGTTCACCAAGTGTAAAGAAAGTGGATGGGAAAAATGGTAAAGGATTTCTTTTGTGTTTTTATTAAAAAAAGGAAGGAAATTCGGACTTTTGTTTTAAAGAAAATAAAAATTTTAAACTGCTTGTTGTAAATATTTTATGTGAAAGAAAGAGGTTGATAGATCAATTACGGATAGCAAGCGAGGCACAGCTGCTTTGTCAGCCGGCAACTGATACATCCTGTGGTTGTCAAAAAATCTCTAAGCGGAAATTTTAATTAGCAACTGTCAGTTGCCACTTGTCAATAGTCATAAAATACATGATTTCGGTATGAATAACTCGATATATTTACTAACAGGCCAATATGCTCTTGAGATGTCAAGGAAGGGTTCCGGTCCTATAAATCTATGTTGGGCTAATCTGTTAGCTAGAGAGTCAGCCCGTTCGTTTCCAGCATGGCCCATGTGGCCAGGCACCCTGCATAACATCAGCTTATTTTGAGCGCCAAATTAATTTAGAGATGTTACAAAGTCCATGGCAACGCTCGACTTGATCTCATAAGAGATTATGGCTTTGAGCGCTGTCTGGCTATCTGCCATCAAGTAGATACGGATACCTTTACATTTTTTCCTCAACCATTTTCTAATACAAATGAGGATGGCATAAACTTCCGCCTGGAAGATCATAGCGTATTTTCCGATGAGAAGGGCCCTTTGGAAGTTGGCGCCATATACGAGGGCGGGTAGATATTGAAGCTATGTACCTACCTACCTAGATGGCAGCACAAACACAAAAACTTTTTTTTTGAAATTGCGATCTGACAAACGTCAGTTGTTAAAATTTCACCCAAATTCATCGATTAGTTTATTTGTTGTAGTCGTTTGAAGTAAGAAACTTTTGTGTTTCTTGAAAAATGGGGAAAAAAGTGAATTTCGTGCAGTGATTAAACACTATTATTTGAAAGGGAAAACGGCGGAAGAGACAAAAGAAAATCTCGATAAACATTACGGTGAGTCTGCTCCGTCAGATTACATGGTAAAATATTGGATTGCTGAATTTAAACGCGGCCGAACAAACACTGCAACAATATCATCAACAGGAAGGCCAAAAGAGGTGGTTACTGAAGAAAATATCAAGAAAATCTTCGATATCGTTATGAATGATCGCCGAGTCAAGTTACGTGAAATTGTTGAAATGGTAATCATGTCATATGAACGTGTGTTCAACATTTGGGCTGAACATTTGCGTATGAAAAAGCTATCGGCAAGATGGGGGCCGCGTTTGCTCTCAATTGACCATAAAAGTAAACGTGTGACGTGTGCAGTCTCAATGGCAAAGCTCTATGAATTTGGCTTCGAATTCGTACCTCATCCGCCATATTCTCCGGACTTAGCCCCTAGTGACTACTTCCTACTTCGGAACCTAAAGAAATGGCTCGGTGGAAGGAGATTTAGCTCCAACGATGAAATTATTGACCAAACAAATCCCTATTTTAAGGACCTCGAAAAATCCTAATTTTGGAAGGGATACAAAAACTGGAGAATCGTTGGACTAAGTGTATTGATTGAGCTAAAAGGAGACTATGTTGAGAAATAAACGGTTTTTGAAAAAAAAGATTTTTTTTCCTGCTTATGTATCTTCAATATCAATCCGCCCTCGTATGCCCGCTCCCGTATCGCCGCTTTCCTGTTTGGAGTCGTCAGTGAACCAGATCTGGTCGGCATCTTTGTGCCGTTGAGTGTGATTCAGTCATTGAATCCTTTCAGTAATTTGAACTTCAAAGTTTTTGTTTAGAACTAATATCGGTTTTATTTGATCATTTTATATGAGAATTCAAAAATCTATTTTTATTTTTAATTCTCATTAAAAGTTGCTTCCGAAAACTTTATATATTCTTACGATGATTTTTTCCCATGTTTTTAGGGTTGATTTTTTTGTCCGTAATCGGTTATTCTTCTTTAATTGCTTATTTTTATAAAAACATTTTACATTATACAAATTTTCGTTTTCTTGATATTTAATTATCAAAAATTCAACGAGTTCCTTTGTCCACATTATTTTTGGTAATAATATTTCTAGTTTTTATATTTAAAAGTATTATTTACTTTTCTGTTTTAAATTTTTCTTTTATTAAAATATCAAAACTGTTCTTCTTATTTTCATCAAAAAGGCTTTTGTATTGGCCACATTGAAAGGAAAAATAAAATAAAGCAACATAACAAAAAAAAAACGAATGTGTGAAAAGAAAAATATGAAAAAAACACCGAGAACTGAAAATGTGTTTTTTTTTCTTTACGCCGTTTGCTTCTCCAACCCTTTCGCCGACATACACCAAAAATCTTGTTTTAAAAAACATGGAAAAAATCATCGTATGAATGGGATGTTACTCGAATGTATGGGTCATTCAGAAACTGTCCTAGAATGCCTTCTTGCGGGCCTCGTCTTTCACTATTATGTGCAAAGGGGGAATGTACAGGATGGCACCCAGCGCATGTGTAGGACAGGTTCTCATTGGCCCGGTGAACGAAATACAAACAAGGCCATAAACTTTGTCGAGAATTGACTTGGTACTGGATTGTTCAGCCACTAAACTAATGCGGCGTATGCCAGTGTTGGTTTTATTATGATGGCAAAAGACCATTATGTCACTTTTACTTTGAGTCGCTACGTTTTGTAAAATAGCAGCTGGCAGGCTTGAAGTACCCTGATGGCTTTGTTGGTAATAAAGGAAATATGTTGATTCCAAGTGAGTGATTTGTTAAGAATGATCCCAAGGTATTTAACTTCACTGGAAAACCTGATAATTGTACCATTCAAGGTTACTTCTACGAGTCTAAATTTTTTTCGTCTGATAATTTATACAAAGCTGATCTTTCTTTTTTCTTGTCCTTGTTATATGACTTTAAATTTTTTAAAGATTTTTTTCAATTTTTACGATTTTATAAAAAAAATAAAAATAAAATTTGAACCAAAAGTTTGGAAGAAAATCTTTTGAAAAATATATACAAAGAAGCATATGCACAGTGGTGCCGATAGCTCTAATAAGGTCAATAAATATGTATTTTGTAAGCTACTAATCCCATTAAAAAATCCTATTGAAATACACGATATGTTACAGTACCTTAAATTCGACGAGCTTGGCTTTGAGGAAACCTTCACTTTATTCCAGAAATGCTATTAAGAACTCTATTTTCCAAAAACTCCTGTATTTCTCTATGATTTTCTCTTCTTCGATAAATAGTCTCAAGCATACATTTTTGTTAACAATATTTTTGTCATTTCTATTTTCATTTGAATTGGCAAACTTAACTAAACATGAATTATGTGAAAGCAATCCAAATGGCGTAAAACTGAAAGCAGTACTTACTGTCAGTGTCAGAGTACAAAAACTATCGAAAGCTTTTTATAAAAAGTTCGCAAACACATTAAAAAAGTTATACACAAATAAATTCCAAATACTGTCCAATTTCAATATCAATTCATCAACTTATATTAGCAAAAGTTCATCAAAACTGAAACTAAAAGTTTTTTTTTTACCTGCACTGAAGAATCTAATAATTCACAGCTTTCAATGATAAAATGAACAAGAAAACTTCTGCTCTTACAGAAATTTTTATTGCCTGCGGCAGTAATCAGAACTTTCAATATCTTAACAAATAAACTAAAACTTTCATCAATAGCTGCAATTAAATAGTTAAATAGTTACGAGTAGAACAGCATGTCCTGTTAAAATAAAATATTTGTCTTTTGCCATCACAATCCCATTTGCATTCTTGAAATAATTCAATTTTGTCACTTTCATTGACAAATATTGAAATATTATTTAATTTCTTTTTTTTTTCTTTTCCAAAATTATTGAACAAAACATTCGAAAAAAGTTAGGAAACTTTGCTTAAAATTTAATGTGTACAAGTGTTTCTGAGCAAAAATTTGCTAAACTGTTTTTTTTTTAGATTATTGCTAAACTTTCGGCAACAAGAATTGCAAATAAAATTACAAAAGTTTTTAAACTCTTTCCTCATAATATGAGCAAGGACTGCATGAAGTCTGCTGTTAAAAACATTCAGTGATTAAGTGACAATATTGTTATTTAACATTTCGTTCAAATGCAATTTAACACACACAGATGAAGTTAATGTTTTATGGTAATTGGTTGACAATTTCGACACTGATTTTGAAGGATAAATTGTGCGACCATTAAATAATTCTTGTTTTTTTTTTCATTAAAAAAATTGTTTAAAAGGTACTTTAAAAAAATTTATGTGAGTATTTTTTCAACTTGCCTTTTTTGCTAAAAGGTCTTTTCTAAAAACGTACTAGAACTTCATTTAATTTTTTGCCTTAAAAGGAAACTCTTAAATTTTCTGTGTTACTTTTTCTATGCAACATCAATTAAATACTTCAATATTGCTGTTTTGTAGGTCTGTCGGTGACAAGTAGGAAGAAATCAATACATGTGTAAATATTTAACTCAAACACTTGTGCGTTTGAAGTGGTCCACAAAAATTTCATTTAACAATAAGCTGTTTAAGACGGAAGAATATTGACAAGGAAATTCAATAGTAGAAATTCCCAATCCCAAAACAATCACACATCATTTTAAAAAAATTTAAAAGGACCTATAAGCATCATGCGATTATACACTCGAATATGTCTCAATGCTTTTGTTTATTGATATTTCTTTACTTGATTGTTTTTGTGCTAAATATTTACTCAAAAAAATTGTTTACATCAAATGAAAATTGACAGTTCATTGATGATGGTTTGAACATAGAAAAGAAAAGAACTATTGAAAAAAGTTATGTGGTGTGTGTTGCGTTTTTTTTCTCGGTAATGTTATTCATTCTTGACAACTTTTTGACAAATTATTATCCTAGGCAGCTTCAACATCATCCTGGGACATAAAAAATAATTTGAAACAAAACCTTTTTGCCATTCCTTTGATTCTGCTTTCAACTCAATGATGCATAATATTTTTGCTAAATCTATTTCGCAAATTTTTTTTGTCTACTCCCTCCACTCTTTTCTTTTTTGTTTTTAAGTGAAATTGTGTTGGGAATAATCGAAATAATAACTGGAGTATTTTTTTGTTGTAGCTGCTTCGCTTGATCATTTAGTTTGGGGTCATTGGTGCTTAAAAATTTGGCTGGCTTCTCTTTTTCAAACTCGTAGCTTTATATATTTTTTTTTTGGAAATTTTATTCCATCAACGCCTTTTGTTTTTGATTAGAAACCAAATAAATCAGACCGAGAACATAGAAAGTCTAGACATTAATTATAGTGATTTGTTTTGTATCACTTAAGAGTATTGAATTTTAATTTAATCGATTGTATATTTTGCTTAATCCAACCAACACAATCTATTTTAAATGGAGTTTTTGTTTTAATGAATAAATTTGCTTGTGGATAATTAGAATTTAGACCGAATGTGAATGAGAAGAAAACATAAATCAATGTTTTACTACAGAAAGCATAACGCAGCAAATATTATTATGCTTACGAGTGTGTCAAATAGTATAACGACACACAGTGGAGCTGCTCGCACAAATAATGGCTTTAAAGCGAACAATATTTCATTTTGAACTCGTACATTTATTTTATTTTTTTGTTTGCTGGGTTAATAAAAAAACAAACAAAATATTTCTTAGCAATTTTTCTATGTTTATTCACGTTGCCGGATAATTCTGTTTCTGAAGTGTGTGTCGTCAATTCACTTAGTTTTGTTTTCTTTATTTTTTTTTTATTTTTAATGTTAATATAATTTGGAATATGTGCCACTAATAAATATTTGAAGAAAATCACAAAGAAACATATTTGTTTGGTTAAATTAATGTGTTTTTGTTTTGATAAAAGAAAAAGTTTCACTAAAAACCACTGGCAAATATTTGCAATATGTTGTATATTGATTGTGTTTGTTTACCCCATTTATTTTATTTTATTATTTTATTTTTGTTGTTGTTTTTGTTGAAGACACGACAAAATTTTTATGTCTTTTGAATATCAATTTTAATGACATCGCATGTGATATATGATGTATTATTCATTGTCCGCATAATATTTTTGCTTTTTGAACTTTTTTAAATCTAAATTTATCTATTGATATTAAATGAAATATTAAATATTTCATTAGCAGCATAAATAGTTTTAAGTTACAAGTTTAAAATCGCTACCTTAATATACCTCGATTTAAAAAATAATAATAATAATTTTGTTTATACAGGGTGTCCGACGGGAAGGTATACTACTTGGTTTTTTTATAATTTTTTATTAAATGAAAGAGAATGGATCTTTTATTGATAAACGTTTTATTTAATGTCGGCAATTATGTATGGAATATAATATCAGATAAATGTCCGCCTCTGATAGCCTCACAAATGCGAGCCCTTTTGAGCACATTTTTCATTACATTCTCACACATTTTACGCGGTATTTCATTAATTTCATCACGGATATTTTGTTTGAGTTGCTCAAACGTTTCTGGTTTGTTTGCATAAAACTTGATTTTCAAATATCCCCACAAAAAGAAGTCCGGAGCAGGCAAATCAAGCGACCGTGGAGGCCAATCAAGATCGCCATTTCTTGAAATAACTTGTTGGTGAAAGAGGTCTCGCAGTAATTCCATTGTAATCCTGGCTGTATGCGATGTGGCACCGTCTTGTTGATACCACATGTTAATCAAGTCCAAAGCATGAAGTTGTGGCGTTAAAAAGTTTTCAATCATATCACGATATCGCTCCCCATTCACATTTTCAATGAAGTAAAGTCCAATGATTCCTCCTGACCAAATTGTACACCAGACTGTCACTTTTAATGATGGATGCAAAGGTGACTGATGAATAATTTGAGGGTTTTCCATTGCCCAGAACCGACTATTCTATTTATTCACATGCCCATTCAAATGAAAATGTGCCTCATTAATCATAACATCCTATTGGCATATGTACGTCGGCGTAAATGGTCTTGTGGAAGAAGCTCTTGTGTCAACTGAATCTTAAATGGAAACAAATGCAGATCCTTGTGTAAAATTGCGGCCAAAGTTGTTCTTTGAAGACCAAGCTCCTGAGCACAGCGTCGAAGTGAGGTTGATGGATTGTTTTGAACACATTCTTGAGCAGCAGTAACGTTTTCAGTCGATCTTGCAGTACGTTGTGGTTCATGATTAAGTCTATCACCTATCACAGATCCTCTTTCTTCGAAATCATTCACTACACGATAAATAGTGCGTTTTGTTGTCACGTTGTTTCTCCCAAATATTTTACGTAACTTTCTTATCGTCACAGTAATCGATTATTAATTTTGATAAAATGTTTTAACGATTAAAACACGTTGGTTTATCAAATATTTTTCCATAATAAATTAGCCAAGTGTCTACTTCACAACTGCCAAATATGAACTGTCAAAACAGCGGCGAAACAAAGTAGTATACTTTCCCGGTGGACACTCTGTATTTAAAAAAAAAAGAATAGAACTACGAGGGGGTAACTTCTACCACTGAATTTCACGTGAACGAAATCACCAGTAAAAGCTAGCAGGAAAATAATTAAAGGAAAAAAGTTCCAATTTACAACCTAATATATGAATTTAAAGTTACTATATTTAAAAAATATAAACTCTTCTAGACTCAGTTCTATCCGTCTACCAAATTTCTTCCAAATCCATTGAGCGTTCAAATATCCAAACATACAAACATTCTCAATTTTAATGGTTTCTTTAATGCAAAGTGATTATTATTTTTGGCTAAAGTTCGTAACATTTTTAGTCAGAAAGAATTGGACATGAGACAACAAAGCAACAAGGGAAAATTTTAACACCAATTAATTTCAACTTACACGGCAGAACAGAAACAACGTTGTTTTTCGGGAGCCGCTACACTCCCATCATCAGTGTTCATGTGTGTTTCCATGTATCCGCCACTGTTTAGGTGGCTCGGTTGAATGTGATTTCAAATTTGTATTTATACAAATAATGTCTAGAAAAAGGATTTTAATTCAGCGCCTGCCTGTTTCTCGAAATTCAAGAGAATTTTTTTGTTTTTAATATGAATGTTCGAAAGAAATAGGCCATCATTTATTTTCTTAAAATACAAAAATACGTAATTTTTTTTTGCAAATAATCTCAGCACTTAATAACTATTTTAATGCAACTGAGGGACATACGATACTTAATAAAATAAGTATTTCTATTTATGAAATAAATGAGTAAATAAACAAATGTTAAATTTCAGCAAGTGAAAAGATATTTTTTCAACCTTTTTAGAAATGCTGTTAAGCCTCAAGCATCAATTAAGGAGATCCCTTTGACAATTTCAAATGACACGTGTCAGAGCTTTAACACAATGAAAAAGAAACGTTTTGTTTTTTTTTTGTTAATTGGAAAAATATAATATTCCTTTAGCGTACATAAGTTTAATAACCCCAACGAAAATGCCTTAGTTTAACAAATACAATAATATATTTTTCTTTTTTTTTTACTGAGAGTACCAAAGCGAAAACAAAAAAAAAATAAAGAAAGTAATTCAACAGCATAAGATAAAAGCTTAGCAGGTGGATTTAACAAAATTCTTGTAAACTTAATAAAAACCAATAAAAAAAACTACACCCATACACACACAAACACACACACACTCTCTCTGCACAGTGGCATGAAGTATAAACCAGCTAGCAGAGGATGTTTGTTAGACGATTGTGTTTGATATACGACTCGTAAATGAATCTTCTGATGATGATCTGACGAGTAACAATAACAAAAACATTTACTTTTTTCGTCTTGATTATTAAATTTTTACACATTTTCTGAGACACTCATCTTTTAATATTGGAATGTTTAATATGGAAGTCGTACAAAAATCTTCTAATGATTATTTGAAAAGTACGAAAACAACAATGTTACAATTTGTTTAACTACACAAATCTCAAACGATTCCCTCTACGATTAATATAAGCGTCTTTCGCTGTATTATGGAAGAATCTCACAGAAGAATCAGTTCGTGTTACAGTTTCTTCCGTGCAAGGAATCTTCTACGATTAAAAAATCCGTTTGTCGGCGATCAAAAACTTTCTTCATGAGATTCCCAGTAGGCTATTTCGCGATTGAAAATGTTAGCTGGGTAACCAAATAGTAACAAAATGGATTCGATTTGAAGTTGTGTCCCTGGTTGGTTGAAATATCTTACGAAGCTTGAGATTTTATAGAATTCTTAATCGATTCCAAATACACATCAGCCTGCCATCACTAATGATTTCATGTACAAGACAATCAAATGTTTTAATTTAATTAAAAAAAAAGCTCTAACGAATGATTTTAACAATGAAGACAGACAAAAACGTACTTGTGTCGGCGTTTTGAAATTTTACAGCTAAATCTTATTTTGGGGAGAGTTGAAGTTTCTCAGGTTTTTCCGACCGCTACAACATTTTCATGCAGTAATATGAACTACTTTTTCCGCCGCTCTCACAGCACTTGGACGCAAATTTTTTAAGCTGGAAAGAATCTAAAATTTTAATACATTTTTCTGCACTTTAAAATACGTTTTACTATTTATTTTTTCCATTTTTATTTAAATTATTCTTATATATTTTTTCGACCTTCTGTTTTTTTAAATTAATCTAATTTATTTTGAGCACTAGGTCAATTTTTTTTTAAAACGTTACCAAAATTTTTATTTTAAAACCGATATTTCGCCATTTCTTTGTGTGCCTTCTTCAGGGTTATATAAAATTGTGTGAATAAAAAATTTTTTACAATAATCACAAAACAAAAAATACAAAAAATTGTCAAAACTAAAATATCAAAAAGTGAACAACTTAATAAATACGTAGGTACACACAAAAAATAAAATATTATAATAACCAAATATTCAAATTCCGTTTCCGTTCTTATATAATATATATCTATATGCATGAGCAACACTATCTGTATCTGCTTTAAAATTAATTCTATTTCCCATTGGAAAATTAATAATTTATAGCATCTCTAACATATATCGGCGTTTGTAGTTATTTTTCGTATTTAAAACTGCTACATTACTAAAATCAGGATTGTGATTAAAATTAACACAATGTGATACTAATGCTATCTTTTGTAAAGAAATGTTATTTTTGTATTTTTGATCTGATCTATGACCAGCTAATCTAGTTTTTAATTTATTTTCAGTTGTACCTACATATATTTTACCACAATTTTGTCTATCATTGCCACTACACGGTATCTGGTAAACTAAATCAGACCTTTCTAATTCTCTCTCCATTCTATCTTTTGTCTTACTGAATAATTTGCTAATTGTCTGATGCATCCTCTGTGCAATTCTATATTTTTCATTATTATAAATCCTAGATTTGTTCTAATCTTCCCGACATTTCAGGTACATATGTTAAAGATTTATAAATTTTTGGTTCAGAAGAAACATCTGCATTTTTTTATATATCTATAATGTCTTATTAATTTACAAAGCAATTGCTTAGGAGAACTATTCTCATTCAATACATTTTTAATTATCCTTACATTTTTCTTATGAAATTCAATTTCACTTACTGATAATATTCTTTTAATAAGGTTTTTAGCTGTATTAATAATAATTCTCTTTGGATGCTTAGAAAAATAGTTAATTATTCTACCAGAAGAAGTTGGTTTTTGATAACAATCTATAATTAAACTATTGTTTCTTGTTATTACTAATGTATCTAAATATGGAAGTTTTAAATTACATTCCTTCTCATTTGTAAATTTAATGTCAGAATGAAATGAATTATATTTTGATAATAGAATATCTATTTTAATTTAAATATATACTCGTACATACGAGTATATGGAAATATAAACATTTTATTTGTTCCATACTTTTATTGTTTTTTCACACATTAATATTTTTTCTCTTTGTTCTTTTTTACAGCAGCTTCAGATAAAGTAGAGATAAGTTGCTATTAAAATTGGAGATGAAAGTAGTTCGCTCTCAAAATTTTGTATAGCGAAACATGTTGAATCTGCCATGTTTGGGGCCCGAATCATGTATGGGAGAGCGAACCTCGAAATGGCAATGTGGTCGTTGTTGTGAGGCAGATCTTATGAACCCTTCTGCGTATACTACGAGGGCGGATCAATAAGTCCGTGACTTTTTGAATGAAACACAGTTTTTTCTTGCAAAACAAAAATTTATTTTTCAACATAATCTCCTTTTAACTCAATACACTTAGTCCAACGTTTCTCCAGTTTTTATGTCCCGAGCGGGAGTGAAAAGATGATCACGATACCATTTTTAATTCGGGGTCATCTACGGAGTCTGGCTAAAGATATTAAAAGAAATTCACTTTCATGTTTTTTTTTTTGTTTAATTTATTTTGGATTTAATTGACCAGCATATACACACTTTTAATATTGTGATCGCGCTGATGATCTGCATTACGCCGCTGAATTGCGCTCATATCGTTCATAATGATCCACAAAAATCAATTTTAGCGCAAATATTTTTAAGCAAACAATTAATATGTGTTACAGGTTGTAATCCAAAGTGAGTATTATTTTGACTAAAATTCGCAACATTTTTTTTTTAATAAGAAAGAATCGGATATGGGATAATATTCCAAAGGAACGAGCGTAAAACTAACGTCAATTAATTTCAACTTACACGGCAGAACGTATTTCATTTGTGTGAAATTCGCTTTTTGAAATTTATAAACGCAATTTTTTCCAAAACCAGTATTTTACATATTCAGTAAAATGTTTGTTTTATTGAAAACCCATTGAAATTGCTTGTTGAGGGTTATAGTTTGCTCCGATGTGCATTTCACTGTGGGCTAATGCAGACCACCAGGGGAACCTTTAACAAAATATTTCTTAGAACAACTGGAGATATTATAAAGGGTGTCCCAAAATTAACGCCAGATTTTAATTTTCTGCCACTTGTGTAGTAATATAGTAACACATATCTCGAAATAAAAAAACTATTTGAAAACTGACAGCTTAGGGCTTGTAAAACAGAAGCGTTACAAGGCAACGTCGTGCTTTCATTTTATTAAAAAATCTCAAAAATAATGAAAAAACTAAAAATTTATTTTATATTTAATTCAAATCTTGCGTTAATTTTGGGGTACAATTTATTAAACTTTCATTTGATATTTAAACAATATTAAAGTTACGACAAGAAGTCAATAGGCAATCAATTGTTTTTACTTTCTTAAATAGACTGACTTCTTTTTGCAACTCAAATTGCAGTTGTAAGAGGTTTGTAATAAATAATATGAATATGTAAAAAATTAATTTGGGCAAAAAGTGTAATAATATATTTTAAAAAATAATAAAATATTTTTTTTTGGTATAAAACCAAATTACAAAATTCAAACTAAATTGTAATTTTTTGCGTTGCTTCTTACAATTTTTCATTTTCTAAAATAAAAGCTGGCTCCGCGAATAACATTTTGTGAATTTTCTAAATTAACTAAATAAGAGAATTAACTTTTAAGAACAATTTAGAAAATTTCATTTGCCTGTGGAACAACTCGTAATACATATCATGTGTTTTTTTTATAATAACGAGATGAAATGCCTGCGTCATTTGTCAAGAGTTCGTTTGTCATTTCTATTCAAATCACGAGCAAATATTATTTGTTAAATTATTTCAACTGTCTCGAACCTTGTCTTCTCATAGACTTTCCTTTGCCATTTATCTTAGTGGAAAAGTTTACTTACTCTTCTACTTTTTGTTTTGATTAATATTGTTAAATCATGTCATAAAGGCAAAATGATTTATTTCTTTAGTATCAAAAAAAAATAAATAAATACACAAAAAAGTTTCGTGACAATATTTATTTTAGTGTTGATTTTGCTATTTTTACATTCTGATGAGTATGTCGTCATATGAATTCAAAAAAGCCCTAAGTTACAAAATCGACTTCTTGATTGATTACGACGCAACATATCAAAATACATGTTCCTGGAAAATTTCATTTGTTAAAATTTTACTAATCCTCAATAAGAAATAATCTTAATCTGAAAAGTAGAAATTGAAAAATGTTGGTTAACTTTTCATATGAGAAAGGTTTTTGCATGTCCTGTCAATTTTTTTTCAATGTAACTTAAGGCTTTTATGAATTCATATGACGCTGTATGAGTACTTTGACTTAATGATACTTTGGCCTGATGTTTTGTAACACTTTGTGCTAACTTCCCAGACAATATTGGTTGCAGTTAAGGTTTTCTTTACAATACAAATATACATTAATATTTTTTTTTAGCAATTTCTTTGTTTGCATAATAGCTAAAAGTATGTCTGTCTACTTTAAGGATACAACGGATGTTTGATTCATTTCCTTTGGCATTTTTATTCTATTTTAATCGAAATTTTGTTTAACTTGTTAAAGGAAATTTTGTTTTATTTACATTATTGGACTAAAATCAATTTGAATCGTAAGAAGAGTCAAGAAACGTGATAAATTATAGATATTTTTCTTGTAAACTTCTAAAGTTTCTATTTTTTTTCATATACGATTTATTAATTTTTGAGCTGTTCGCTAAAAGGAAAAATGTACCACCTGGACACCTTCTATAATTAAAGATTAGTAAATAGAGTTACCAAAACTGAGGAAAAAATTAATTTAGATACGCCCATCAATACAGCATACTTTATGCGTTTTAGTTTTTGGAGTCACCAAGCTCTCATGCCAATAAATTTTTTTAATCCAGCCAAAGCGTTATGGAAAAAACACTACGAACAGATTTCTCCTAAACCCAGTAAAGAGCTCATAAGAACGAATTCTTATCAAGTCTGTTCAAGTTTAGTCCCAACAAATTTTATTTCAGGAAAAACAGTTTTGGATTTGATGAATGATAAAGAACTATTTAGTCTACTATTCCATAATTTCTCTAGTTCATCCACATCTATTAAGCGGCAATTTAAAGTCATCCGATTTATGCGAGCATATATAAAAGTAAATTTTGTTGACTAACATCAAGCGCCAGGAGTATTCACATTTATTAAATCCTGTAACAGACGACCATTTGGTTGAAGTAGTTAACGCGTTAACTGCAAAGCCATTGAAGACTGAGAAGGCGCATTCAATTCTTTTTGACTAAAACAATGTTAGGAACTTAAGCCAAATAATAATCACTTTGGGTTATAAACACTAACAACCAATTTAGTTCGAAAAATGATCACATTAATTGAAATTTTAGATCTAAACATTTGAACTAAATTCTAAAATGTGGTTTTTGTTTTAAATGTAATTGTACAATAGAAATAGTTCGTGCAACATCGTGGCTCCGGCGGTAGTAAAAAATTATTTTATAACATCTCCTTAACATTTGCAACCAACTTATAAATATTTAAATTACTTATTTTTTTTTATTATTAAATATTTATGAATTCATTTTCTGCCTGAAGTATTTCAAAAATCGTTATGTTTGTTATGTTTTTTGTACTAACAGCATATCAAATATGTATTTTTATTTATTGAAATTAATTATTTTATGAAAAATTTTTATTAATCGATTAAAAATTAATCGATTATCAGCCGGTTATTAATCGATTAAACCAAGAACTCGATTAATTACAAGGGCATTGTAAGCAATGCGGCATAGTTGTGATTGGCATTAGCAAAGTACAGCTTGTGGAATGTGAGTAAATAGCTTTTATTAAAAAGGATTATTCTATTCTGTGCCGCTTGAAGATTTTCAAATATTCTTTATATCGTCTATTATGTGCGTGTGATTTAATCTAATGACTCTTAGCTAAAGAGGGTTTCGAATTCGGTCAGTGCATCTAAATATTTTTTTACAAACCCTTAAGAATTTTGCTCTTAAACTGTTTTTTTAATCTCCAGCAATCTAATGATGCGTGTTGACAGCTGCTCAAGTTGATTGCCTGACATTTATCTATTTATTTCTATTACAATTTTCGACAGCCGCTAGTAATCGTAAAGTGGCTCATCTTATAAATTTAGTTTCTTTTCACAAAAACATTGACGAATTTCTCTCTTTCTCTCTCTCGCTCTCACTCTCCACATCTATTTAAAACAAACCAAATATTCTTGCTTATATTTATTACCAAAGTGAAAGCTTCATTGGCTGCCTAATAGCTTATAAAAATCATTAATAAACTTTTCGATTTATTGTTTTCATCCACCCACATACTCGTATTTATGGACACAACCAAACCACTACAGTGAATAAAATATAATATTGGTAATTATGTTCTTTCCTTCTTCTTAAGCAAAATAATTTATTACTCGTGTTGTAACTACTAAAAAACAGGGAAAAAAACGAATAATAAAAAAATTATATTTTCAACAAGAAAAAGGCGTGTAATAAAAAAATAATGTATTAAGTCTTGTGAAGCCATCAATTATTTAAAGGAATCCCTTTAACAAATTATTGCATATTATCTTAGACCACTTTTTTCGTTGACCTGCTCTCAGTCTTCTGCACACACACACACACATGCACACAACATAACACACACAAAACCACCCACACACGCGCTCAAAATAAACAGTGACTTACATGGAAATCTACAGTGAAGAAAAGCGAACTCATAAAAAGCCTATTAAAATAAACTACAAGTAAACACGGCCGGTGTGTCTGTGTGTGTGTGTGTGTGCGTCTGTGTAGGTGAGTTAGAAACATTTCAATAAAATAAGGAGTCTGAGTAGTCTTAAGGCATTTCTTTAACAAACATTCAGGATAAAGATATCAACATGACATTGAAGGCGGAGATGTGCCAGTGACTGCTTGTATTGAATTCTTCATCATATTTAAGTATATACTTTATAAAAATAGGAGCCCCCTAATACACACAAGTATATTTATTTAACCCCGAGACCTTCATTAATCTAAATACCTACAAACATTAACACCCTTTCATATTGAATAACACTCAGTCACACACACCGTCCGACCAGTCCTCACAGGTTCTGCTTAAAAAAATACGACGTAAATATGACGTTTGCTTTCAGGTCACAAAACAAAATTAGTTTAAAATTTCGCAAACATTCACTCAAACCATTAATATTCATTAGCAAAAGAGTGTAGTGCATATTAAAATGGGATTGACTTAAAACTAAAAGGAAACAGGTGGGCAAAAACAAAGAAACAAAAAAAAGATTTTTATACTCTGAGGACTTTTGTTTATTAAAATGTTATACAATAAGTTACAGTTGTACGTAACGACATGATGTTTCACTGTAAATTCTGTTCAAGTTGTAAAGTTTCTTTTAATAAACCTCGTAAAACAAGTCAGTGAACGAGCAACCTGTTGCATAAACCTGGCAGCGTGTTAAGGAAAAGTCAAGCAGAGGTTGAAACAGTATTGTTGTAACACTAAAAAAAAGCAAAGCGGTTTGACACAGTCAGCAGAGTATTTGAGTTTATATTTTTACTCTCAAAAGAAAATAATAGTTAAAAACTGACTCATATATCGTTCTGATTAAAATTTATGTCAGCTGATTCTGTATATGAGCTTTAAGGTGGATTTATCCATGTTTTTTTTGGAAAAAATTTTGTTGTGTGAGATATTTCTGCAACACGATTCACTTTTTTGAAGGAAATGTTTCTGAATATCAAGGCGACCATATAAATTTTATTAGTAAACAATAAAAATCTGTAACAAATTGTGTCGAAAATATTATAAAAGACAGGTAGGTGCTTCTGTTAACATGCGGGTAGTTTGATAACTCCGAAATTTAATCTATTGATAGAGCGAAACATTGAAAAGTTTTGGGGAGAAAGTTTTTCATTTTTTTAATAGTTTATGCGGTTCTGCCGGTTCCAATATCCACAGCCAACGTATAGTGAATATTTTAGCAGATTAATTTAAACACAAGTAAAATAAGAAATAAATTAAAAATTTAAACATTATGTGCATTCCAAGAACTAAATAATAGCAATTGTACAAACGTCGTTTCATTCAAATAAATGAATTTAAAATTTAATAAAATAATGTACGACTAATATTTTTTATAATAAACATACATATGAATGTGTTATAAATAAAATAAAACTAAAAAATACATATTTTTATTTCTTTTTAATGATTTGTAAGATAAAACATTTTAGGCCGAAAAAAAAGTTTTTTACTCAGAAATTTTAAGATTTCCAAAAAGAAAAATATGACAACACTGCGTGGGTCCATCAATTAGTTACCGTTGTGCTACCATGTAGCCCCGTCTCACAAGGGTCCTATGTTATCTGGCTGCTGGTATTCTCACGCAGCCACCCGGTTGATTCAACAAAGGAGTGGATCTTGCTTAAATCAATATTCGGTTCTTCGATCGAATAGTTTAAGTCTTAGATCTTCGTATGCCGGACAATAACAGAGAAGATGTTCCATCGCCTCTTCCTCTTCTTCATCGCCGCAGCTTCTACATACGAGTATGTCATTGTAATTGAGCCCTAACCTCTGGGCATGCCCTCAATAGGCCAGTGGTCAGTTATTACCGCGATTACGTTTCTGAGATGACGTCTGGACAGCAGAATCGTTTCGATTTAAAGTAGAGCCTGCATGCGTCAACGCGTCCGCAATACAGTTTCCATGTATGTCCCCGTGTCCTGGTACGCACTTGAGGGTGACCATTGAATGTCTCGCTATCTCCTCCAGAGACATCCGGCATTCTTGGACAATTTTTGATGTGATGAACACATTCTTCAGGGATCTAATGGCCGCCTTACTATCGTTAATGATCTGAATATCCCTGATAGATATTACGCCATACAGAATGTATCTTGCGGCTGTGTAGATGACACTGCAATGGTCCGACAGCCTTAAAGGAATGCACTAGTTTAGCTGCTCGGAGTAAATGCCAGAACCGACACTATTCAGTGATTTAGACCCGTCAGTGAATATTTGAATCACATTCTCGGGGGTTTGTAGGTCATCCGGGTGGACCGCGTTATCCGAAAAGCATACAGAGAAGCCAGGATCAAAGATTGGCGCAGGTGTGACATTGTAGGGTACCCATTACCCATATCAATTTAAATTTTGTAGGGTAACTTCAAACTAAAAAGCGATTGAGTTACACAAGTTGAAGTGAGTCAAAAGGCTATTGTCCGTTTGCATGTTGTAGACACATGTTATTTTTAAGTTTCAAATTAAATGTACGTAAATGTAATTTAAGTATATTGAGTGATTCAGAAATCACTCAATTCTAGATAATTAAAATAGTATATAAGCAGAACTATTTTACAAAATAAAACAGATTCTAATTTGCAACATAGACTGGCTCTTCAGCCTTGTTTTATCGTCTCACAAATCTTTTGGTATCTCTTTTTAGCGCCTAAAAATTGAGCTGGTCTCCCTGACAGCTGCATAAACAAAACAAGGGACTATAGGGAATCTAATCACAACATAGTCAACGTTCATGTGCCAATTTATAATGTACAGGATGTTAGCATGACCGATATTATAATCACTCCATGCTCTAGTGGCCCTTAGTCTTACTGCCGTGTTCACAGGCAACTTTTTTGCTATAATGTCTGGTGGCAGCCAGTTCAATATGTGTCATTAACTCATGTCGAAAATTATCAAAAGAGCTTGCGTCGCATCATTACGCATCCAAGCTGAAGTGAAATTTTATACGTTCAGAACAAATATCGTTGACGGCGACCAAAATGTACTAACATTAAAAATATTTCAACGCCGGCGGCGAAAATACAACTGTCGGCTGTATAAAATAATGTATGGCGCAAATTTAGTTGTTTAGAAAATTGGCGTAGAAATTAGCATATTTTTCCAAAATTATAAAATAATATATTGAAATGAAATTTTTGTGGCTTGATTTCAAATCTGAGTTCTTAATTTAAGAAATTATTTTTGGATAAATTCATTAAATTATTAAGAGAATAATTTTTATTTGAAACAATTTATTCATTTTTGTTTTGTATTTTTACAATATTATCCCAGAGCGTTTTTGTTTGCGAGTATATTTGAAAGTTGAAAGCGGTAGCTTTTCTCTCAAAAATTTTACAGACATGCTTCTTTTGTAAACTGGCGAGTAATTTGCTTACATGACAGCTATTACTCGCAAAAAAAATTACCGACACAGTTTAGTGAGAAAAACAACTGTTTGTATCATTTTATTGCATTTTTGTTTAATTTCACACATTTCAATCGAAAAGTTTCCCGACGAGGGAGTTACAGGAGAACATGGGTACGGATGACCCCCGTAGCCCCGTAGACTAGTAGATAGCGTACTAGACTATTAGTCGAGGGGTCGCAGGTTCGATTCCTGCCTAGATCCTGGATGTTTCTGCAGACAAGCCAAAATGGCTTCGCGGTTTGTGTTTGGTCTTAAAAAAATAAAAAAAAAATTAATAATAACCGCTGGTAAAGTGTAGGGAAACCCACACAAAACTTTTAGGTTACATTTTTACTTTTCATTGCCACGTTTTGCCAGACAGCCGACGTAAGCATAAAATCTTTACGTTGCTTACCTAAGTAAGTAAGTTTTAAATTTAATATTAAAAGTCTGATGTTGCAAGCTTCTGATTCCAAAAATTTCCCTTTAAGCACAAAAACACCACCTCCGTGTGTTAAATATAAACTTTACAAATTTTAGTTTTTGCATTTTATTGTACACTGTAACTAAAGCAACTTAATTAAACTAAAGCGTAGAACGTTTTCTTACCCTCAAAAACTTTGTGTATGAAAATTGTATTAAGAATTCTTAACAATTTTGTCTCGCTGCTGGAGTTGTGGTGGAAAAAGGGTTAATAAACTGTAAAAGAAATCTATTTTTATAAAAGGAAATAAACACATTTCAGAGAAATGAAACAATTATTTTGTAATTAAAACAATTGAGAAATGAAATTAATTTTTATGTAGCTGACAACACGCGCATTTATTAGAAATTATTGATTAAACTAAGACCTCTTTTATCCACACAAATTCAATGCAATAATACAAAAATTAAAAACGAAAACTTATTTCGTGCTTCTGTTTTAAATTGTATTCAACTTTAAAGTTTATAATAATTTGTCTAATATTTTAATTTATTATTCTTACAATTTTAGCAAACGGTTTTCTCTTTACAATCAAAATTTTAATAGCATATGTTTTAGGATTGACAAATTTCTTTTAGTAATGCATACTTTTAGGGAGTGTCTTATTCAAAGATAAAAAATCACAAAAAATTTCTTTTTAGAAAACTTTTCTAACTAACAAAACTTTCCTTCTTCTTGCTTGTGTTTAAATAAGTAAATAAATAAGTTAAATTTTTTGTTCGAAAAAGTGTGAAGTATTCCTAGTAAAGGACTTTGAATTCACTTTTCTTTTTTTTGCTGCTTGCACCAAAAAAAATTTTCAAAAACTATTTTCAACTTTGTGACCTCACTTAGACGGCTGTTTTGTGTCTACAACAAAGCGCCACCACAATGCTTTCAAACCACTTAAACCTTTAGCTGAACAAATTGTGGGCCACAATAATTGCTTTTTTTATTATCATTATTATTTTTCATATTTTCATAAAACAAAATTTCTTTTCTCGCTTTTACTTTTGAGTTATTATTTGGGAACTTTGATATTTAGGGTTTAATATGCGGCACTACGACTGGAAAATATTTATGGCAATAAAATCCCCAATAATGGTACACTAGTCCAACCGCAATCGCAATATGTTTTTTTTTTTTTTTAGTTTTAATCTTTAAGGAAATATTTTCATGAACAGAATTCAAAAAAGCTGGTCGAACTGTTGTATCTTTTGTTTGTTTTAAAGTTTATGAAATTTAATTTTAATGTTTCTTCTTATGATTTTTAAGGATTTTTTTTTGTTTAACTTAGAGAATTTAATAAAATTTCTATTTCGATTATTTCACCGCAAAAAAGATTACTCGGTTGTGCTTTCTCACAATCAGCTGAAATTCAAACTTTTAAAGAAATGTTTTAAGCACTAGAATACCACTTTCGTTATTTCTACTTTTAAATATTTCTCCAATTCACAGCATTGTCATCTATTCAACGATTTTTAGCAAGCTTTTGATACGGTATCTCGCGAAGGTATCTCGCGAACAAAAGCATACTTATACTAATTGGCACACTGATTAGTTAGCTGTAGAGAAATGCTGAAATTATAATTCGCTTCAACGGAAGGAAGAGTCTATCCTTCGAGACCCACGAAGGTGTAAAACAAGGATGTATCCTTTCACCTGTCCTCTTGCTGTTCCTTCTGGATTCTGCATTAGAATCAGCAAATAGTCAAGCACCTTATGACATTTGTTGCAACGTCAGTGGCCTCCTTGGTAACATCTACTACGATGACGATATCTCATTTTCAGCGCACAGTTTTGAACACGTTAAAGCTGAAATGCCTGACAGAAAATGCTGCTAAGGTCGGTTCGAAAATATATAATAAAAAAACCAAGCTTATGAAAACCGGCCCGCTTACTATAGACGGGCAGGCCATTGAAGACGTTGGCAGCTTTTGTTACCTTGGCCGTAAAAGAACCAAAAACGGGAGATCAGAGTCACACTTCCGCGATCGTCTTAACAAAGCTAGAAGTGCTTTTCTTACAGTGAACCAAATTTGGAGATGCAACAACATTTTGCGTAAGACAAAAATAAGAATTTTGTAATTGGAGTGTCAATGTTAATTAGAAATTAAACGAAGAATGTTTATAAAAAAAACACCAAAAGAAACATTTGTAAAATGTTTGAAACTTTGTTTTTGTTTTCTTTAGCCTGGTACTCTGTTCCAATTTGCGAAAAGTTTTGATTATTTCATGTGGAAATTTTGACAAGTAGCCAGTGGCGACAATACCACGATTTAGAAAAAATGTATCGGATTTATTGCCTAGAAACATTGTTTTTCTTATGAAAACAAAAAATGTGTTGCGACGAATGATGTCGCGAATAAATAAAGAGAACACGAGATGTTGTTTCGTTCATGGTTCTTATTATTATCTTCTTAAACCTATAAGCTTAATCTACAAAGCTACAAACTAGCAGGATTATTATATACTTAGTCTATATTATGACTACATTAGTTGCTGTAGGTTCAATACTACAGTGGTTGTTGTAGGTTTCCCTACAGCCCCCTCCTGAAGAAAAAATGTTGAATCAAATCGGTTGATCAGCCCGCTTTGATTCAATATTTTTATATATAGATATACTAGCTACTTCTTTTACAAATTATCAATAGTATGTTTAGTTTAAATTTTTATACTAATAATATTTAATAATATTTTATTATATATTGTGTAAGGTTTCAAAATAGAAGCAATTGTAAAAAAAATTTTGCCTTTAGTATATTTAATTATTCCGAATCTAGTAATTTAAAACGAATCGATTAACAGAACAGTCTGTTTCCTTTTTTTAAATTAATTTAATTTTTTTTTTCTATTTAGGAACAAAATATGTAATTATTTTTATTTTATTTTTTTATTTTATTTTATGCGGTTTTTAATCTGTCTTTATGTACAATTTTTACTTTATTAGATTTTTCGTCTTGTATTTTCTTTACAACAAATGGACCATCGTATATGTTTCTGAATTTATCGTATGGTTCTTTCTTTAGAAATACTTTGTCATTTGTTCTTAGTTTACAGGGATTTGCAAAGTAATCATAAATTTTTTTGCTTCTATTTTTGTGTTTATCTATCAGATCTTTCGTTAAAATATGAGATTTCTGCAATCGATACTTGACTTCTTTGGAATAGTTTTCTGCATTATAGATAGGATAAATTTTTTTCAATGTTTATATCACTTGGCATGTTTACATTTTTCCCAGTGACTACCTTGAAAGGAGTATATTTATTGTTGAAAACTGAACTGGAAATTGTATTATGAAAATACGTAAAATATTTTAAATACGTGTCTCAGTCTGGCATATTCTCACTGACATTTGATCTTAAATATTCGTTAAAAACACGATGGTTTCTTTGCACTGATCCTACTGTCTGGTGATGACATGCTGTTGAGAAATTGATTTTAATTTTTAAGAGATCGCAAAGTTCGCAAAATATCTCGTTTTTAAATTCCGTACCTAAGTCAGATTTAATCACATTCATTCTTCCATTAAAAAAAAAATTAAAACAAATGGACAACAAAATAACATATCAATTAATACAAATTGCAGCTGCTGCGGAGGAGCTCGTTGAAGATACACTTTCTGCAAAAAGCACTTAACTTCATTTTATATTATATTTACATTATTTTCCATTATTTAAAATCACAGCACCAAGAAAAATCTGATCAGCTGTTGTTTACAATTCCGTACGAAATAGGTGATATGTTTATATTATTTCGCAGTTGGAAAAAATGTTGCCAGAAACGTTTCGTATGTTTTCATAACATAAACAGAGTACAACTTCAGCCATAGTATTTTGCAATTCTTTCGCACGATAAACAGAGTACCATGCTTTATATATAAATATCACCGAAATGATGTGATTTTGGCAATTAAACACTAAATTAAATATGTTTCTAATGAAACATATTTATTTTCGAACTTTTTGGCAAAACTTGTTAAATCAGTTTGTTAGTTAAAAAAAACACTTTTCCGAGGTTTTTTGAAAATAAAAATGTATAAAAACTCGAAAATTGCCAAATTATACTCTTAAAAGCAATTTACTGTAAATTGTTTTTAAATCCGTCAGATTTCTTTTTTATTTTATTCATATTTTGTTCAAATGCATTTAATTAATTACGAAAGAAACATTTTAGAGAAAACAAATATCGTCTGCCAAACAATTTACTTCATTACATTAATGGGCCATCAGTTTAGATTTGGCTGCGGATTTCATTCTAAATATTTGAGTGAGCGAATGGTTTAAGAGTTTGTGCAGCATGAACTCATAATGTGTGGTGTTTGTGTGTGTGTGTGTGTGGATGTGTGTGTGTGTGCCTTTTTGCAAAAGAAACAATTTTAATTAAATTATTCATTGAAATGACATAAAAAAAGCAACATAAAACTGTTTGTGCTATTAACCAGCCCGCCGGCAATTAGTGTGACAGTAATAGAACAGCTAGAGTAAAAGTATTGGGGGTAAGCAAATGGATTTCGGTGGGGGAGGGCGAGAGAGATCACGACAAAATGTGTTTTTTGGCAATATAATTGCCATATGACAATTTTATATGTGCAATTTTCTATTAAATTTTTTTTTTATTTCAAATGTTGGTCCGCTAAAGTGATCTTTGGCCTTTAGTAGCTTACAAAGCAGGCAGTGGACGGATTTACGTTATTGATTTATATCTATGCAGAATATTTATTCATGTATCAGTAATTTTGAGCTGTTTTAGTGAATAACATAATTATTATTTTTTCTTTTTTTTGCAAAAATTTGTAATTACCCCCAATAACTCATATTGCCACGAATCAAAGTCAAGCTTGCATAATAAAAATTAATAAATATAAGGATAGATTAATGCATAGATAACATAAAACTCATAGGTAACATAAAACCATAAAAAATGTGCCGCCGCACAGTGGGGTCGATGCCAAAAAAATTTTTTATCAATATGTATGAAATTACAAAAATATCTAGACAAAAGTCATAAATAAAATCAAACTCTTGACCACCCAGTTAAAGTATATAAGGATCTATAGGGCGGCAAGCAGCATCTCCGGCAATAAAATGGCCTATGAGTTGGCAAGACTGGGCTCAGGATGAAGGATCCGGACTGTCTAGAGGCGGTTAGACCTCCGATAGGCTTGTTTTTGGAAGGATCGGGGAATGGGTTTGGGGAGAACTAACAGGGACTGGAGGACCCGCCAATGGCCAATGCTTAGTAGATTTGATTCGTTCCTGGGCAGAAGTAAGGTCTGCGTTAGAACCATGATAGGTGTTATCACGGCCCAATGTCTGCTTAGCAGGATGGCGGTGAAGATAGAATCCGACTTGTCGGATATTTTCGGGCTGTGTGAGGACCCTGATGAGCTGGCGACAGTGGAACACATTCTATATCACTGTCCCAGGCTGCAGAACAGCAGGCTGAGATGGCTAGGTAATAGATTCTTAGGCGAATTAGGGAACGTCTCGGGCTGTAGGCTGACGGGAATCATAATGGGAAGGACCTGGCTGCGCAACATGCGACTGAGGGCGCTCTACGTCCGATCTGCAATCGGCTTTTTCTCTATTTGTTAATTGCGTAGCGTATCTCACGCGTTGGTTGTAGATACGAGGGCGGTCTACGTCCGATCTACTTCAGCAGCGCTGCCACCACGCTCTTAACAAGCTGCTCGTTTAGAACTAAATATAAGCCCACGAATTGTACTCGTATTTTGATAAAGCGTTTTTCTTGCTCTCACGATCCCAACATCGAACAAATTTTTAGACCACGACGAGTTATACCCCAGCCTAGGAAGTGTCATCACAATGGCGCATTTAGGACAGATTTGTGTTTAGTAGAGGTGTTCTCTCTTGTTTGGTCCGATTTTTATTTTCCATTACTTTCTCCGTTCTTGGGCTTTCACTCTTTATTTGTCCTACTATGCTTTATACAGCTCAAACCAAGTCAAAGAAAACCGACACACGCTCGCTTCCCACAACCCAAAATATATTTTAGCTTCAATTTCGAAAGTTCTGTTTTTGGATTAACTTTATTTTTCGCAAATTTTTTTCTGGCTATTGACATTCTCAAGCAAATACTTTCTTACTTGACTTTTCTAATTTCAAGATCAGTTACCTTAACAAAAAAAAACTATTCGCCACCTGTTGGCAAAATGTGCCACAGTGCACCACGCCGCACTGAACCGCACCGAACCAAACTTACTTATCACTCGATTAATTTCTTTTCCCCGCCAGCAGGCATTTTTTATTGTGGTTTATTTTAACAAGTGGCTGTTGGTAGCGGCTTAAAGTGTGGTTAAAGACATTGTTATAAATCCGTTTGTGTGAATTTATATTTAACTGTGATTGTGGTTTCATGCCTGAAGTTCATTATTCTCCAGTCATTAATTATTTTTTTCATTTTGTTTTCTTTTTTTTGTCAAATTCCACAAGCTTAAATACAAAAAATTGTTCAAATAACAAATTTATTTAAATTGATTTTGTATTCGTAAGGAATGACTGCTGACGACAACATTTTAAGTTAAATGACATGCTATAAATAATGCCTGCAACGACATGCATGACTTCGTATAAGAGTTTACTTCGTTAACGATGAAATGAAATTAATGATTTTCATAATTGCCACCGAAACTGTCAACTGAGCGAGCAACAAAGTCTTTATTGTTTGAAGTTTAATGAGAAGCAGCGGCAGCATGTGTATACGAGTACAATGCTGCTGGTATATAATGACATTTAAGCGGATATTAAAAGGAAATATTTAAGCATTAATAAAGAAATAGTAAAAACTGTGACGGTATGCATGTAATGGCTTAAAATGATAAGAAAAATAAAATAAGCTAAAACAATATTTTCAAAAGAAGACAGTGCTGAAATATATGTAGTGCACCTGAGTACCGATTGGAGGGGTGAGGGGCCGGTTCACAGCCAACAAGAACAATGTTGATATATTCTGCCACTCAAGTAGAAATAAATTAACTTGAATTTTCTTCTTCATTTTTCTTCATTCATTCTTTCTGAACAAAATGTTACAAAATGTTTGCAAAATAAAATTACTTTAGATTAAAAATCAATAAACACTCATTTATTAGCTTGAAATAAAAATTACATTAAATTAAATATTTTAAATTAAATAAATTAAACTAAGTTCTTTTCTTTGGTAAAAGATATTAGAAAGCAGCTGAGTGCAATTCTTATAATGAATATTTCGTTTTTTTTATATAAATATTCTGCCGCCATAATTTTTTCTTTTGATTTTTCCAAATAATCTGCAGCAATTTAAAACTACTCGTACTAATTAAAATCAAATAGTAAATTATGTTTGTGAATAAAAATACTACAGTCGAACTTCCATATAATGTATCTGCATGGGACCAGAAAAACGCTTCATTATTTAGAAACTTCATTATACATAAATTATTTTTTTGCACTTTATTTTAATGCCTTGTTTGTTAAAATATTTGGTAAATTGCTGTGAAGAATTCCAAACTTTTTTCGCTTCATCATCAACTTTATTCATTAATATTTTTTGCCAAAGAAATGCTACTTCGCCTAAAGTACGGTCACATCTGACAACCATTTGCCGAAAAAAACGTGACCAAGACAAGCTAAATCTGCATTTTCTTTAATTCCAATATTTTTATTTAAATATGGGTTCGCACTTATTAAAAATAATATAAAAATAGCATTTTGCGGTATGGAAACCACTCGAATAACTGAGTGGTTTTCATACAAATTGTTCACTCAATTCGATTGCTTGGATTCTAGAAACAGCACATAATAATTTGTTAATTTTTGTTATTTAAATTCTTTTCCTCCTGAAAAAGTTACCCAAAGGGTAAGGAAATATCGAGTTAAAATAAATTTGGATGATTTTCATAAAAAAGTGACCTCAAGCTTAATTTAATGAATAATATAAATATTTAAAAATAATTATATTTTAAAATAATAATTCACTTGTACCTACGAATAAAGTTAAAAATAAATGATGGTACGTCCAAAAAATTACGCTTAATGAAAAATTGTACGGTTGACGAGATTTAATTCACATCTATTTAAATAATCTTCTATAAATAGTATACAGATCAGATGTATAATTCTTAAATAGTTTTTTTTTGTTTTCTTGTAGTAAAACTTGACGTTGAAAACACCCTGTCACTTTAAGAATATGTTGGTGATACTGATAGGATTGTATTAAAGAGACTTTCTAGTTTTTCTGATTTTTTTCATTGTCTTATCTAAATAGATGAAATTATCTATTATACAAGTACTAATATAGTTTGTGTCAATTTTTTTTTTAATTTGTAATACTTTGTATAGTTTTGTCAAGTTCACACAAGCAATTGTTTCACTTAAATCCACATTTTTCCACATTTTCCAAAATATCTGCATAATATCATAAAATGTATCAGTTTACTGAGATTCTATGTAAAACAAACGATCATGTAATTTGGTTCTAACCTTTCGAGCTATATTTTAAAATTGTGGAACTTCGTGGAATTAAGATAAACAGTAAGTATACGAAGTACTTTAATTCGCTTCTCGATTATTCTGGCCTTAAGGGCAGCAAATAAATCTTTTAAAAATTAATTATTCGCCTTTTCGAAATTGTTGATTAAGAATAACTCAATTAATGTTGCGGAATCTTTATGGAGCTCTTTAATGGCCACGTCCTTTTACTCGATTAATTGACATCAATTGATCGAGTTATTCGTTAATCGAAATTAACTATTTTCATTATTCGATCAAATAATGGAAAAACTTTCTCGATTAATCTAACAAATATTAATCGAGTGGATACTATAGTAGACGAGCTGTAAAAAAAGTTTAGGTCATGAGGTTTTCTTTTCTAAAAATTTTTTAGTTTTTTTTGCTTTTATTAAAAAATTACAAATAAGAGTTTTTAAAAAAAATTTACTCTCGTCAAGGATGACATAAAATTTACTTATAAGCCCACTTAAAAATATGATTATAATGAAAAAAATTTTCAATTAAAAAGGACTTTTCATTTTGTACACTGAAAACAAAACACACATGATCCTCTAACTACCAAATAGAGCATTAAATTCAATGATTTTTGTTCGTTGTTTTTAATATGTACTGATCCATTTTTAATTTTCCAAGTATTCTTTGCACAAATTTCAAACAAGAAGAAAAAAACAAATTTTAAATAAATAATTTATAAAGCATTTACAACACGTCGTGCAATTTGCGTCACCCTGTGGAATAGCGTACAATTTCAAATTTGTGGTATTCAAAAAAAATATTTAACAAACATTTTTAAACTATTAAAGAAACTATTAGATTATAACACACAACTTCGAAACGAAATATAATCTGTTATACAAAAGCATACGCGAATAAGATTTTAAATTTTCTTATATTCATAATTATTATGTTCATAATTTTAATTGCTATTTAATTATTATAACATGAAATAATAATTCAAATTACTTTTGTTTTTATTTATGACCCAGTCAAATTTACTAATTTCCTCACACATTTAAAGCAAACAAAATCTCAAAATATCTTCA
This sequence comes from Gymnocheta viridis, assembly GCA_956483585.1. Classification (NCBI taxonomy): domain Eukaryota; kingdom Metazoa; phylum Arthropoda; class Insecta; order Diptera; family Tachinidae; genus Gymnocheta; species Gymnocheta viridis. The sequence goes on from OY101442.1 coordinate 15,359,490, forward strand.
ATGCAACCCGCTCTTTCGTTTAATTGTCTTAATGTGCCTGTCAAAATTGATGTTTTTTTTCTTATTTTGTAAATATTTTATTTTATGTTGGCGTTGATTTTTATTAAATTTTATTTTGTTTTTATTTAAGTTTAATATTGCCAAAAAACTGTCATTATAAAGAGCTTGTTGTCATTTTGTGTAAAACGATAAACGATAAACGATGTTGGCGCCAATTGATGCAACATAAATTGCTTTTCACTCAACTTGAGAAAATGTCGTACAATAAAAAATTATATACATAAATAAATACTGCCACTGCAAACCGTACAAGAAAAAAGAAAAAGGTGTAAAAATATATTTAACAGATTTAAATGGCACAGTGGGTTACGAGATTGGTATTACAGTAGACTCTTGATAATTTGAAATTCAGTCATATAAAACTCGCGATAATTTGAACTATTTTCCAGGTCCCTTGAAAAACATTCAATAAATTGAAAAAATTCGATGAAATTTGATCCACTCGGTAATTCAAAATTATTTGAACGGCATATTTGATTACCAATGCGCTATAATTTAAATTTTTTGGCTCTACACTCTTTATTTTTAATTATTTTAATGTGCGGTACTTTATGCAAAATAGAAAATAAATAAAACAATAATTTATTTTATTTTATATGCGTTGCTCTATAAAAAGGACATCTTGAACACCAACTCCTATAATTTAAAGTTTGGGTTTTCTACACTTTATAATTTGAATTCGTAATGTGATTTTTTTTGAAATTTTAATTAAATTAATTTGAATTTTTTTCTATCTCTCTCTTGATAATTTGAACTCTCGTTAATATGAAATCTCGATTATATGAACTTTTTTCTGGTCGCGTAAATTTCAAATTATCGAGATTCTACTGTATTTACACAGAAAGAAAAACGACGTACTTGAATTTAGTGTTTTCTACTTACTTTGAGTTTGAGTCGGACTCAAAATTTTGAGTACAAATAACAATAAAAACGTACTTTAATAATCGACTGAACCGATTCAAACAAAATATATAAAATAAATTTTTGGGTTAAGTTTAAATCTAAATTTACCCATTTCTTCTTAATTTTTAAGAAATTCTTTTTGGATAAATCCATTTTTTTAAAAGCCACCGAAATTGGCAACTCTAATTGCCATTTATCATCTGTAATATCGTTTATAGCAACTAGCAACCCAACTCAGGTTCAGTTGCCATTCATAATTGATGCCTTGATTGTGGGTTCTTCTGTCATAAGTTGTTTATATTTTCAAAGAAGTTTTGATAAAAGAACCAATCAACAATAAGAACAACCCAACTTTCTTGCTGCCATAATTCTTACCCACTGTATTTTGTTTTGACATTTTCTTTTTTGCTTTGCTTTTTTAACGTTTTTTTGTCCTTTAATAAAACGGAAATTTAAAATTGTTTTAACGCATTTTAATTAACATTTACTGCATGTGCCACAATATCGAAAGACAATTGTCTTTCGTATTCTTGCAACAAAAAAACTTTTAAGAAATTAAATATAATTGTACAAAAGAAATTGTTTTTCCTTCGATATCGTGGCACAGGCAGTTAGTGAGAAATCAGTAAAAAAGTTAGTCACTCCTCTTTATCGCACTTGAAAAATAGAAAAAAATTATTATTATAGAACATCAAGTCTCACTTGGGTAAACATTAGATACTAAATAATTGGTAGTTACGAGGGAGCGTTTCAGAATTACCAGAATTTTTCAATTGAAATTTGTAAAAACTTTCTACACTTTTTCACAATCTTTTTTAAAATTGGTCAAAGCAAAAACATCAATGAAATTCAAAGCCTAATAATTTATTCAAACAAAATATATTATTTATTTTGACACTTAACCAGTGGTGACAGTGCCACGACTTAGAACAAATTTATCGTTTTTATTTCGCTACACTACGCAACATTGTTTTTCTTATGTAAGCAAAAACCATGTTTTTATATTTGAAGTGTTTCATTTTATGGCATTGCGTTTGCAAGGTAGCTTATCCCACTATTAATACTTATCCCAAATATTTTTCTTTTTTTCCCGGCCCTTATGGGAAGACATTTATCTGTGTCGCTAAATTTAATTTAATCTTTTTAATTTTTTATTATATTTGCACTATTTTCCATTACTTTAATTGTTTGTGCGCAACAAACTTAAAATTAAAATCACAATGACAAGCCAAATCTGATCAGCTGTTGCTCACAGTTCCGTAGGAAATCGAAGATGGGCTGCCTTCCTAAACGTCTGTATGCAACGTCAAAGTATTATTTAGATCAAGCAATTATACGTTACAACACTGCAAATCAAATGCATTGTCATTTTAAATTTTGCAACTCTGTTGAGGGTTGGAAACACTTCTTTGCTTTGCTTCCTTAAAATAATAATAATGGCAGCGAAAAAATTAGGTTGGAAAGTTTTTTTTGGATTTATATGGTGAAAACCGCTCCAGGAACCACAAAATATTTTTTTAACGAAAGCGTCCTGCGCTTTTTCTGAATTTTTTATAAGGAACTAGTGTTCAAATACTTATTTATAAAAAGCATTGTCAATTTAAATATCGTACTAGTGGCGTTTATTTCCTTTTAAGCTGCGAAACGGATGACTTTAGGGATGCAATACTTTGTCAAAGTTTGCAAGATTGCGTTTAAGAACACATGACATTGTTGAACTGCAAAGCAACTTGCGTTTAGGAAGACAGTCTGGCTTATATACTTTCGCAGTAGGAAATCATGCTGCCAGAAGCATTTCGTACGTTTCCAAAAAATGAACAGAGTCCAACTTCAGCTTCTTTAGCGCTTTTTTTTAGTTCGTACCATTTTTAGTCAGAAAGAATTGGACATGAGACAATATTCCAAAGCAACAAGGACAAATTTTAACACCAATTAATTTCAACTTACGCGGCAGAACAGAAACAACGTTGTTTTTCGGGAGCTGCTACACTCCCATCATCAGTGTTCATGTATGTTTCCATGTATCAGTCACTGCCGCATTAGTTATTTCGGATACATTTTTTTAATATGGAATTTTAACAGCATTTCGCATGAAATGATGAGCAGAGTACCGTACATAATGGGTTGAGAAAAGGGGTTTGATTAGAAGGTTAGCGCAAGTAGTTCGAACGGAAGTGTTGGACACAAGTCTAGACACCAGACTTGTGTTCAACTCGTTCCGTTGTTCGTTTTAGACACAAACCTTTTGTCAAACACTTATAATTACAAAAATATATTAAAGTTTGTATCACCGCTTGGGATTGACTTAAGTACGCATGGATTGATTTTTCTTTTGAGTGTACTTTCTAAACTTTCCTGAACTGCAGAAAACATCATGCACGCATGAGCATGCAAGAGTAACTTTTCTTTGCTTATCAGTGTAAAGAACATGATCGTGTGTACTTGAGTTACGCTCCTTTCCTTCTTGTTTGTTTTTATGAAAATAACGAGTTACAAAACCAATTAAGTATATTTTGAAAGTCACAAGTAACATTTTTTTTTTGTTAAAATACAAACAATTTAACGTGAGTTTCAGAAATTACCCTCTTTTGGCACCTTTCCTTTTTTTTCAACAGAACTTCTTTTCCATTTTATTGCTACTTTTTTCTACTTGATAACGATTTATTTGTATCATTTATGCAAACAAGTGTTTGATTTGTAGAAGGTAAAAAACAAAAAAAAAACTTAACAAAATGCATTGAATCGGAAAATATTTAAGTTGTTAAATTAAATAAGAAAGCAAAAATAAAATAAAGATAAAAATGTTATTGTCATGACATGTGTTGTTGTGTTTTAAGAAAATTATGAGATACCAAAAAATATGGAAAGAAGGAGAAAACTAAGCTATTTTATGACAGAAAGAAAGTAAATAGATTTCAAGTGTCTAAAACAGACGTTCAAATAGCAAGACATCCATCCATCCATCCATCCATCTATCCATCTATCTGTCAATAACACAGATTATTTTGTTGTTTTGTTATTATTTTCTTTTTGGTTGGTAAAGTAAAGTAAAGTAATGAAAACTAAATATTTTATCAAATATTTTTATCAACATTTTCCTAACATTTTGCTCGATTTTATGAAGTAAAACTCGTACATTATCAAAATAAAATCATTAATTTGCTTCTGCTCCTTAATGTAGACTTTTTCGTTTTTATAAACGACAACACTGTGCAACAATATGAAATTTTTCTCCAAGACAACAAGGTGCAGACAGATGATTCTGGCAGAGGGGAACAAAAAATAAATAAAATACGTGTATCGATAATTCGAAAGCTTCCACCACCAGCATCTTCTTTTAGAGGGGAGTTCAAGTTTCCTCCTTTTTTGTACATTTTTATAGAAAACCTTGTAATCCTTACATTGTAGGTGTGAAACGAGTTCAGCAGAATAATGTTAAACACTGCCATGAACAATTTTGAAAAAACACAATGCTACAAAAAAACAGCTGGATTATTAAATAGATCTTGGGTCTAATCGTCGCTTTCGCTATCGAGCTGATTCGATCGAGTTTTCTTAGTTTGAGATTATGACATTCGATATATTCCTATAATTTATGGTTTTAAAAATAATTCTGCATTAAAAAGTGTGTTCGAGTACCCAAAAGTTTTTTCGAATTTTTACTGAAATTAATTGTATTTTACTAAATTACGTTCGTTTACTCAAGTTACAGTAAATGAGAACACAAATTGAGAGCGTAAAGTGACAGTTTACGGCTGAGAATTTACAAATTTTTACTGCAGAAATTTCTTGTACTAAAATTTATTAAAATAGAAAAACATATGATTCAAAAGGTAAACAAACAAAAGTAGGAAATTAAAAAGTATAGAATTTGTGAAAAAATTGTAAAAAAAAGAAAAACTGGGACAAAATAATAAAAATTAAATTAAATTAATTATTTTTAAACTATTCGTTCGTTAAACACGTGCCTTTTAAAAGAAAAAAAAATGTTGTGGAAACCATTTACACCCATTTTCGTTGTTATTTTGTTATTTCCTTGGAGTTGTGAAAATGCTAAGTATATGGTTACTTAGTACTGCATTCGCTTTTAAGGTAGTCAATATCAAAAACAAATAACCACAAACTTTTGTATAAATTTTATCAGACAGAAAAAAAAACCAAATAAAATAAAAATATACATATTGAAAAGATTACAGAAAATAATTTGTTTATGTTTTCTTATAATGTTCGTGGTATAATAAATACTGCATCGAGTACCAACAAGAAAAAGAGTTGAGTAGTCCAAAATGTAAATATATTTCAACACTATATTGATTTGCAATCACTTGTTTCCTTAATCTTACTAATTTTTAAAAATTTTCCGTTCGCGTACTTTTTTGGGCAATAGCTTTTTTTGAGAGTAAATTTTTTAGTTCACTCAGTAATTACTCACTTACTGCATTTTACTGCAAAAGTACTCGAACGCAGCTAAAGTCAATGCAATCAACTGAAAATAAATATCTAAAATTAGTTTTCAGTCTACCAGGCAGTTACCATACGTTTGGGTTTTTGGGTTTGGGCTTTTTAAGTACCATGCAGTCAACATACTACCTATAAGAAGGCTTTACAGAATGCAACTTATAAAATTTTGTATTTAAATCAATCTTCTATTTCTCTTCAGCAAAATTCACAAGTTATTAATCGCCATACAAGGCAAAGTCAGAATCTGTCCGTAAGAAGATGTCGGTTTGAATTGTCTAAGCAACTAATTTGTTATACTGGGCCATTAGCTTAAAATAGTTTACCGAATTCTTTGAAGGATATTGTTATATTCTCCACGTTTAAAAATGAACTTAAAGAGTACTTATTAAACAATATCAAAACACTTCTAATTTAGATTTAATTTTTTAAATATTGAACTAATATAACTAAACAATTACACAGCTTTACAAATTTTTAATTTGGAAAAATACCAAGGACGCCTTATACCTAGATAAGTGAATTGGGACCTCCTGAACATGAAAAACACTGTAATTTTTTTCTAAGTACCGTTTTTTAGATAACGGTACTTTTGTGTTTTTCGGTGTATGGTCCCACTCCAACCCTTGTGGAGCCCAACCGAAAAGTCCGATCGAGATAAATGGCATATCGTTGGAAAGATAATTGAATGCCTTCTCCGTCGATATATTGTAAATTTCTATATAACAAGAAATAGCTGAGGTATTATGACACCTCAAATTTCAAAATTTGCCTATTTTTTACGTTTGTTTCAAAATTTTTCATTTTTATTTCGTTTTTTTCTACGTTATAGTAAAGATCTGGAATGTTTTATTTTTTTACCAAATAGTTTATTTAATTACCAACATTTTAAGCGTAATTTGAAAAAAAAACGGATGAAAAATAAAGTTTTTATTAAGGATTTTGTGGAACGACAATATTTTCATTCTGATTGATCGCACACTATATTCGGCGTAAATTCAAAAAATTTAATTTAAAATGAAATGTAAAAAAATAGGGAAATAATAATTTTTATTTTTAATTATATTAAATATATTATTATTTTTATTTTTTTATTTTATACTTTCTTATGTAAATATGTAAATGTAAATGCATAGTTGCCAATTTGCCTCTTTTTGATGCCAGCTTTGGTGCTGAGGCTACTAATTAAGTTTTGTAATATAATTATTTGTTTAACGAAAATAAAATAAAAATAAATAAATAAAAAATAATAATAATAAGAAAATTCGATTGAATCAGCTCGATAACGAAAGCGAAGATTAGACCCCAGATCTGTTCAATAATCCAGCTGGTTTTTTGTAGCGTTGTGTTTTTTAATGGTCGATACGACGCGATACAAGTAATTAATAGAGTCCCACCGAAATTTCGGGTTTCGCTGTCAGAGTTTAATAAAAACATACGCTGGATTGATGTTCGACGTTCGGAAAATGTCAGCCGAAGACAGAACTTTTCATAAGTTTCTTATACTTTTGTATTGTAGATGATTTACTTGAATTATTCGTGAGCAAGCATGATCGTGATTAGTTTTTTATTTCAATCACGTGAGCGTGCAAGAACGTTAGTATAAAAAAAATCATCGTCAGCAATTGTTTCGTGATTTTTTTAACTTTATTTTAATTTTTCATTTAATTTCTTTTAATTATTTTGTAATTTTTTTTGTGAGCTTAAGTTTTCGTGATTATGACTAATTTTGTTCCACTCACGTATAAGTACATGAACGTGGGTATAAAAAATATTTAGCGAGAGTGATAGTTTCAGGGGTTTTTACCTTTATTGTAATTGTTTTCAATTAATTTCTTTTCATAATTTTGTAATTTTTTGTGAGCTTAAGATTTCGTAAATATGACAATTTTTTTCCACTTACATGTGAGTTCATGAACGTGAGCTAAAAGGTCGTGCATGAGCGTGCATGAGTAAAATTAGTTAAACGTGATCGTGAATGAGCGTCAGAGAATAGTTACTCACGATTGCATCACCGGTTTGTATATCATCAAAGATACGCAAAAATTAAATCTTGTGAAATATTAAAGTACAAAAAGTATAACGTTGTCAATATAAAATCCTTTCATGTGTGTCAAAATTTGCTTTTATTAAATATAAATAATCACCAAAATTTAAATTGATTCAATGCAATGAAAAAAGGATCCGTTTCGCGGTCGGTGTTGGGTTTCGGTCTGAAAAATATACTGAAGTGCGCGTTCGATGGAACACTAGTAAACAATATAACTTATTACCAAAATATAATTCTTATGATTTACCTCACGCGCACGCATCAATCATGCCGGCCTTATCTCCGAAATCATATTCAAATATATAAGACAAAATACAGTTGCATTCAAATTATATTTTTTTCTGTTTTATTTTAATTTAAAGTTCTACATCTCAAAAGCCAACTAAAAGTGTGTACCCTTAAAATGTGTTTATATCATTTTCAAAATAAAAATAAATATTAATGAAACCATCAAATCCTCTTTATGAGCCAATTAAGACATGTACTTAGTCCTTCACGCTAAAAACCTTAATTCGTTAATGACGCAAACATCGACCAATCAACGACGTCTGCGTGCTTAGAAAAATTACCAGCTAATTTGACTTGAATGAACTTAATTTCTATCCGCACTTAAGGTTGCTTCAATTTCTGATGCAACCTAAACTTTTACATTTCAAAGTTATAAATATATACGAGTATATATATTTTTTTAAGTAACAAAATTACCAGCAATTATATTAATAATATCATTAAATATGTCTCCTGCAAAAGGTCGCTGCTAAAAATAGCGATTATGTGTCTGATTTTTATTTTTTTTCTTTATGAGCATCAGTTTCAAATCAATCATATAATAAAATTAATAATTTTGTTGTGATTTTTGTCTAATTTGCTGAGGATTGATTTGTTTGTGCATCAACAAAAAAAAGTTAAGTAAACTACAGAGGAGTGAGAAACATTGTTTTTCAATTACAAACATATTTTTAATCATATTCTGTTTAATACTTTAATGCCTTATTAATTTATTTTTCTTGTTTTTTTTTCTTTGTTACTTCAATACGAATTTTATAAACTTAATAAGCTAAAAGAAAACAAATAAATAAGCCGATTTGCGAAAAATAAAATTAAATCAGATGAAGAGCAGAAATTATAAACAGATACATCATACATACACTGAAAATAAAAATTAATATGTGAGTGCTAAAATTAAGTCAAAGCAGTTTCAAAAGTAAAGACGGCCATAAGTCACGTGATTAGCATGAATCACGCATGTTCGTGACTATTTTTTTAATCATTTGAGCGTGCATAAACATGAGTATTAAAAAAATTAATGTGTGAGTGAGCGTGCATTAGTAGATTTTTAGCGTAATTGGTTTGTGATTTTTTGTTTTGTTTTTGAAACCCAAGACTGAAGATCTTTTATGAAGGTTTAGCGGCGAATAAAGTAATACAACGAGCCTTGATACGGCTGTACCAATTCGGATTTTGAAAGTGAATTTTTAATATTATTCATGAACCTTCAGAGATAATCCTTTAGGAATGCCTCAACTATATATCTGAGAATGAAATAATTGATTTTAATTTTTATGTATGTATATGCGAGGAGGGGCAAACCTATGTTTATGCGTCATTCACATCCTTGGTACAATTGTACCATGAACATATTTATATGAAAAACGTCTTTTTGTGTTTTTTCTTTTGCGTTTTTTGAGAAAATGTTGCAGACCACTTGGAGGTCGAGAAGTTCTGTCATGCATATTTGGTATTCACAGTGATGACAACAACGATACGTCGTTGGTTAGTTATGTTCCAAAAAATAAAAATAATAATAATAATAGATGCAGAAAGAGCTAGATCGCCATGTTAGAAAAACATTATGGCCCAATCGATTACAAAAAATTCGACCACGGACATGATGGGCGGAGCATGAAGGCAAATGTTGCCGCAACGACTACTGCATCAAGTGTTACTGCAGTAAAAGGTTTTTTCAGTGATAAAAAATATCGTAAAACACGCCAGATGTGCTCGAAATGTAGTGATCCTCTATGTGCTCCGCATAGCATCGTGCAACATACAGCAAAAAATGCGAACAAGTTTTAACTTAAAGATTTTTATACTTTTAGTTTTCATAATTTTGTTTTGTGCTTTTTGAATATGCACTTTTAATTATTTACTTTTATATTAAAAATCAATCATAATAAAAGGCATGTGATGCAAAGAATGTAAAAAGTTTTGTTTTCAAATTAAAAGACCATATTTTCAACGTGAAGTACATATTTGTGCAGCTGTAACAAGGATGTAAGTGGAAGGGTTATTAACAAGGATGTCACAGAAGGCTTAAATACAAAAAAATGATAATAAAGAATTATGGCCGTTTATAAATACTTCTGAATTTTTTACTTAAAAAAAAAGTTGCAGTAAATCAAATTAAATAAAATGTTATTTTTATGTAAAAAAAACAATTTGCATGCACGATATCTGTCAATTACATTTAAATTAAACAGTAATTAACCGCAGTTGTTTGCAATCAATTGTGCAACTTCGTTACAACAAAACCACAACAACAACAACAACAACTATTATGAACAGGTTGGTTTGGCACTGCAAATTGATTTATTGTTGCAGCAGCAATAAACATTTATTTGTGTTTACATTTAGCTGCCACTGTGTCTGTGGAAGGCAGTTCATTTTCGTTAAAATATTTCATACAGATTTAATTTGTATTATTTTTGCAATTTAAATGTGTAATGAGAATAATTTGTTTATTTAAATGCAGAAGAAGTATTGAAATACAAATTAAATTACATGCATATAATTGTTATGACAACTGAATTAAAAAAAAAAATTGCGAATATTGTTTTAGACGAGTGAACTTGTTACATGGTTGACACCCAGCGGATATGATGCACAAAGAGAAAGTTTGAGATGAAAGAGTAACCAGTCCCGGCCACTTCCCACACATCAGTAATTATTTAAAAACTAATCTAAGCAACAACTATCAGCAGAATACCATAAAAGTTAGCAAACATATTTCGAAATACGCCGTTAAGCCTTGCGATAAATATCCTCTCAATTGGCGCAAAGACATGACCCTCCTCATATCCTTAATTTCTAAAATTATGTTTTAGCTATAACTTAACTAAATTTTTTTATCGTTTCTAGAAATATGAAAAAAAATCACGATGAATTTCACTACAAGCGTTGCAAGGACACGACCATCTTTCATATATCCTTAATTTTAAAAACTACATTTTAACTACAATTATAATCTGGATCGTCTAAAAACTTCGTCAATATTTTATAAATAGAACTCTTAAGCCTGGAGATAAATTCCATTTCAATCGGTGAAAGGACATGCCTAACCCTCATATATCCTTAATTTTAAAATCGAATTTTAGCTGCATTTATGCTCTAAATCTCCCAAAAATGTATAACTATTTCTAAAAAGTTGTGCTTTTGAGCTTTGCAATGAATTTCGTAGCAATAGATGCAAGGACATGTCTAACTCTCATATATCCTTGATTTTGAAAGTTAATATTTAGCAACAATTATGAACAGAATGAAGCTAAACTAAATAATTGCTTCTGAAAATATGTTGTTTAGCCACGTGGTTAAATTCATTAAAATCAAGAAGCAAGGACACACGTATTTTCCTTTTATCCTTAATTTAAAAAAATTAATTTTAATTATTATCAGTATGCCATTAAAAGAAGTCAGATTTTTCTATAATTGTGCTTTGCAAGTTTATGATTAGATTCATTTCAATTAGAGCAAAAATACACTCACCTCCGAATCGTCCTTAATTTTAAGAAATTAATATTCAGCAACAATTATCAAATTATAATTGTACCATAAGAAGTCGTAATTTTTCTCTAAGTATGCGGTCAAGCTTTGCGAAGAATTAAGTTTGAATTGGTGAAAGGACATTTACACCTCCCATATATCCTTAATTTTTAAAATAAATTTTAGCTACAATTATGATCAGAGCGCAGTTAAAAATAAAAATTCTATCTAAAGTATGCTCCCAAGCTTTGCGGTAAATTTGATTTCTATCGGTGCAAGAACTTTCTCATCTCTCATATATCCTTAATTTTCACAATTAAATAGTGGCAAAAGTTATGACCGAATTGCTTCGTAAATATGTAGATGTATCTTAATTTATGTTATTAGTCTCTGTGGTTAAATGCAGTGCAATCAATGCAAGGACATTTACACCTTCCATATATCCTTGATTTTTAAAATGAGTTTTTAACTACAATCATAGTCAAAATACAGCTTAAACCAAAAACTACATGTACAATGACATTGCTAAGCTCTGTGGTAAAATTCACTTAGAAGGAGGCCATGCCTCCCATATATCCTTAACTTTTAAAATTAATTTTTTGCTCAAATTCTCAACAGAGCTACCTAACAACACTTAAATATTTTTATCATTACACTGTTAATCGCGATAAATTTTATTGCAATCGATGAAGAGAGAGTCTTGCATCCCATATATCCTTAATTTGAAAACATTTAATTTATGTTACATTTATGATCAGAATGCATCAAAAGTTAATAACTATTTTAAGAATCATGCCATAAGAATATGTGACAATTTTCGCTTCAATCCCTGCCAGGACTCGGTTAAGTCCCATATATGCTTTTTCTTAAAGTTTCCACAAAAACATTATATACTGTCCGATAGCAATAAAATTTAGGAAATGTTTTTTATTGAAGATCATGGATTCTCAAATTTATTAAAATCTTACTGTTATTATTAGAGACTGTTCGGGGATACGCACCGAAGAAATGAAAGTTTACATGGAAAACAAAACTACGGAAATTTCAAAAACTGGTTTTTGTTTTTCATTCATACCCAGCAGTCCGTATAAATTAGTTGGTATAAATTGAAATACATTCGATTGTATACTGTTACGTCAATAGGAATATTTAAAATAAAATAGTTCAGCGTTAAAATTAGCTGTACACTAAAAGAAAAGAATAAAACAAAGGAATAAAATAAAATTTAGCCTTCGAACGAGCACCTGATTTGTATGCCTCCATATTAATTATATCATATTATTATTTTAGCTTCAGTTATGAATTTTGTTTCTTTTCTGCTGTGTTTTGTTCCGCTATTTGTTTCCAATTTATTCTTTTTCATTCAAGGCCTTGTTGATCTGCTTTGTTTTTATTTTTCCAAAGTAAAATGTCAAAATTTAAATTTTGAATTAAAAAATTATAAATTGTTTCAAAATTCATAATGGTCGCGTTCACAAGGTGTAACTGTTGTCAACCGTTGAGTGTTTGTCTTAGAAACGCAGAGTTGAGTAGTTCCGCTCCACTCAACAGTTGAGTATTTGCTGCCATTTTTTCCATCATAAATTAGTTTCGCTACATTTAGTCAACATGTTGTGTTTAGCCTCCACAGCTGATCAAGAGAGTCCGGCGCTTTTGTATTCTAATGCAACGCCGTTTTGTTAGGTGGCGATTGCAAATTAATTTGATAAATTTTGCATTCCAAATGCGATAAAGTAAGGAAAATAAATAAATAAAATTAAAATACTAATATCATTAAATAGACGTTTGTTTATTATGGTGTCTATTTATATTAATTACATAATTAGTTCAATATACGGTACAAAGATTTTTTGAAAATAGTGCTGGCTCAGCGTTGAAATATAAAATATTATCGGCGCAGGTTTATAATTTTATTGCAATGTTTTGTTGTGCATTTTTATGTTGTGAATATTAAATTTGTGATGCAGATTTTAAAATAAATATGAAAAATTCCAGCCAAGAAAAACTCCATTGCAAAATCTGTGTTGTCCCTACTTTTTAGAATAAGCCAAACTAATTAATTTAGCAAATTTAAATTATTTCTTTTGCAGCATTTTTATTACTTTTCAATTGTTTACATTAATCAAGCCTATAATAAAAAAAGCTGGAAAAACTACTTAATTATATTATTTTACCAATTAATTGGATAAATAAAACTATCTGAAAAAAATGCAATTTGATGGTTCAAGCCCATCATATGATCGATCCTAAAACTTATTACATCCAGGCACATTTTAATGCCTTCCGGAATCACCATAGTAATTGGATGCAGCCTCCCTTGGCTTACAATGTCGGTAGTGTTGGATCCATCTGACAGCCTAGGCCAACGCTGTGTAAATGTAAGCAGGAATTAGATACACACTTTCTCGCATTGATTTTTTTTTATAACTTAAGAAAAATAAAAACAAATATTTTTGCAATTCCTTTTATTTTTTTCATGTAAACTTTTACTTCTATAGCGCGTTTTCCTGAATAGAACCAATATTTTGTAAGTGCTTTTATAATTTCCTAGAATTCTATCAATTTAAGAATCGAGTTCTTCAAAAACTAAAATTTTTATGTAAAACATTTTGTTTTGCTAAGAAATAAAAATCTCTCAGCGTTTTATTGGGCAGATAATTATTATTAAAAAAATACTTAATATTTTTAAGGAGTGTTAATTCTGCTTTTTGTGAATGGCACCAGACACTGTGCGACGTGACATTAAGTGAATGTTTGTCATTAAAAGATCCAACTAAAAACTTCCTAACTTTAAAAACAAACAACCACTATTTCAAACTTCTTAACCGCAAATGTAAAATGTCCTTCCAAATGGTGTTTAGTTTTAAACTATTTGTATTTTTCATTTATTACTCAAGTTTATTTGTATAAAGAACTATCTGCCATTAAGTTTGTACAAAAAAAGGATTTGTGTCAAAAATATGTTTTCCAGTCAAATTCAGTTCAGTTCAGTTCAATTTGACACACACACGCACTGTTCCTGCACAAACATACACACACCCATGCAAACACACACACACACACACACACACAAGCACACTTCCTTTTAAATAATAGCACTCATTGACATAAATATTTTGTTTGGAAATATGAAAATCTTGTGGATTGCAATTGATATAAATCAATTTAAACAAATTTCGTGTATCTACTCGTCCTTTGTATTTATTTTTCGAAGCAAAATTTACAGTTTTACACAATTCAAATATTTGACATGTCATGTACGCACATACCGAAGGAATTGTATTTATTCGCATGAGATTACAAATGTGTGTTGAAAATAAACTTCAAATTGATTGAAACATTTGTACGAGAATAATATGAAAGCGTTCCTCATTGAGTCTAACAGTTTGTATTTCGTTCGGAGATGGGAGGGAGAGTGTACGAGTGCTACTGTTAACAGGATAAAGAAAATATTAAAAAAAAATATCAAAAATACTCGGATGTATAGTTTTAATACGATTTACCCAAGTGTCAATAAAAAACAAAATTAACATCAAAACCATAAGCAACCCTTAAGAAATATTTTAAAACAACTCACCCATGAAAAGTATTTTTAGTTTTGCCACAAAACATCGGTTACAGTGGGTAACAACGTTTTGTTTGTATATAAATATCATACCTGCAAATAGAATAAAGGAAATAAAAAGTTATTCAATTAAAATATGCGAGAAAAATTTATAAGTTACTGGGGCCTGCTCTGTAAGCCGAGTTGATTTCAATTCTGCGACTTTCAGAAATAAATAAAGGCCCTGATAAGGTTTTTTTTAAATTATATATGGCCGAAATTATCAATGCCAGAAATTATATTTTAGGCTCATAAACTCTAAAGAGGGTGTAAAAATTAAGTGGAATTAGTTTTCACTTATAGAGTCGATTTAAATCATCAATTTACAGACCCAATAGATCCATACAAATTTTTAAAATTAAAGCACAAAAGTACCTTTTACCTTAATGTACCTTTTGATTTAAATATTAACATTTTAATGAAAAGAATCTTCTGCCCTAAAGTACATTTTGATAAAGAGTACTGTTTTCTTAAAAGTACTTTTTGTATACAAGGAACTTATGCCAAAAAGTACCTCTTTTTAAAATTTAATTTTTGCTTAAAAAGAATTTTTGCATAAAAGTACCTTCTGCAATAAAGTAATCTTTGCACTAAAATACCTTTTGCTTTAAATTACCCTTTGCTAAAACAGTACCTTTAGCTATAAAGTATTTTTTGCTAAATAGTACCTTTTCCTAACGAGTAATTTCTGCTGAAAAATTTAGCTGCTGCCTGCCAGATAATCATTTAATTTCTTCATATAAAAATGAAGTGCTGAAAATCCCGCTTTTTTATTATTAAACCAATTTTAAACTGTGTCAAACATATGACGGGAATTCCCGCAATTAATTTTTGGATAATTAATTTAGTTGTGTCGGAAAATTTTCGGAAATTTCTTACGGACGGGAATTGAATTTTAGCGGGAATCCCCGTCATTAGTTTATTTAAAGACAAGTGAATGACGGGAATTCCCGCAATTCAGCTGAATGTATCTTTTACTGAAAATTCATTTTTTGCTAAAAATCATCTTTCGACAAGAGCTTCTCCCAAAAAGGTGCCTATTTCTTAAAAATTATTCTTGTTAAGAAGATCGATTTGCCAGGAATCAACTTTACAAAAAACACACAAAAAATCATCTTTTTGATAACTAGAATTATATTCGTAGCTGAAAATAATTCTCTAAAATAGCAGGTAAATATGATACAAAGACGATGGAGCGGGCATGCTGGATGACTTTGCTAAAGTCAAAGCTGATATTTATGATAAATAAAATTATTACAATTAAATTGAGGGCCGACTTTTTCGATTTGTAAGTATCGGCACCAATTAAAAAGCAAAGCGAGAGGTATCTTAAGAGTATTCTTCCAATTTTAGTATGTGACAAAACTGATAACAAACAAATAATAATAACAATATAAACCTTGCTAAAGTATCCTTCGAAATTTTACACAATAAATCAGAATAAATAAAAATCAGTAGCAACAACAACAACAACGCATCGTGCGTGCATTGCTCAACAGTAAAAGTGTCGGTTTCTTATTTTTACGAGCATTTTTTCCAACTCCTGATTCACAAAGAACCCAATTATGAATAAAAATTTCCCGGGAGATTTCTCCCTTTTTCCAAAAAGGAGCTGTTCACATATATGTTCACATATTAATTGATCGCATATTATATGTGAACAGCCCTTTTTGGGAAAAGGGAGAAATCTCCCGGGGAATTTTTTTTCATAATTGTGCTGAAAGTATCTTAAAGAAAATGGTTGTAATAATTAAATTATTCATTTGATAATAATTAGTGAATTTGAGCCCAATTGAAATTTCTTGAGTTTGAAATAAATATTTAATTTTTTGCTTCAACAACAAATTTAGTTTTCCAAAATATATTTCTTTTTCTAGCTGCAAAACACTGTATTAAATATAACAAGATTTTTTTATCAGCAAAATCACATGCAGACCTGCAGCTATTTATCAAACTGATTTCTTTTATATTATTCTTTTTGACATTTTAACATTTTTCTTTTTCTAAAGAGCTGTAATAGTTTAAACTCCAAAAAAAAACTTGCAAAAACATACAAATCAAGTGCACTTCAGTTTTTTACTTTTTCAGAAATTTTTGCGACTTTAAAAAGTATCAGTTACACGCGCATTGTTCCTTTTCAGGGAAAGGATTTGTTGGTTTTTGTCATTTCAATATTGTTTGCTTTTGTAAAATATGTAAAATCATGCAGATTAATGGTTTCGTTCATGCTACAGAGTCGTTGTTTAGAACTATTTGCTAAATTCTTGTAGATTTTTTTTCGGTTATTGCAACAGTAACGTGTACGAGGGTCGATTTCCAAAGAGACAATGCAGGTGTGGTGTTACAATTAAGGTGTTTACGCCTGAAGTGACAAAACTGCAAGAGCATTTAAGCGATGACATTCAAATTCAAATTAAACCGCACAACGAAATGTTTATGTTCAGCCATGGCGAATATTTTATACACTTCACTATTCAAAGAGGCTCTAGGCTTTATGAAAAGCAACCAAAGGAAATCTGCCATGCATTAGTCCTGTAATATTGTAATCATATATAAATTAGGATTAATGATTTGCACTTACGAAACCTCAAAACTCTCTCTAACAATAGAACAATGCAAAGTAATCAGGCAACATTCCAAGTAATACGGAAAATGTTAACGTAAATAAATTTCAACCTACAACGGCAGAAGAGAACAATAAAGTTGTTTACGGAAGATGACACAACCTCCGCATCATAAATTTCGACTCATTTTAGCTGGCGCTTATTATAAATAAATTTATACAAATATTATGAGAAAATAGAATACGAGAATTATTGTTATTCCGACATAAAATTTTCCAAATGACTTCAAGAGCTCTGATTCATCCTCAGCACACGCAGTAGCTAAAAACTTCAAAATATTTTTAAAACAAGAAATATTGATTTAATCAAATAAATAGATTCTTTCAAAACTTTAAATGTTTTTAAAAACAGTTTGAAAAAAATTCTGGAACCACTTTCGTAAAAGACTTTTTTTGTACTCATTTTCCTGGTGTATTCATTTTCAAGTGTGTTTTTTTCTGGACAAATATTTGTTAGCGTGTGACTCTATTTTTTTATTTCTTTTTATGAGATCGCATCCCTCTGAACATTTGGAAGGTCGTGCTGAGTTAAAGATATTTCTTCCTAGGCTCTTCTAGGCGATGTTCAGGAAGATATTTGGAGAAAAGTTTGTAATTTACAAAAATTAAAAATATATTACTAGAGTTGTCAAATATGTGACATGTTAAAAACGGTTTTGGAATTATTCAAAGGAGAGTAATTTTTATAACCCGGCTTATTTTAAGAACCGGTTCAAAAAATCGGTTTATGGTCTTTTATGCTGATATAAGAATTGAAGTGGATGAAATTAAAAATTTTAAAACGTACGCTTCAGTTTTTTAAAAGTTAATTAGGTTGAGCTTAAATTTACATATTAAACATTTTCTTTTACATACAAATTACACAGAATTTCAAATCAAAGAAAAGAATATTTATCAATATATTTTATTTTTATCAACTACATGCAGGAACTCAGCTGATCGAATTGGCCGTGCTCTCTGATTATCAAACAGCATGTGGCAAAAATGCTCAATAACTGTTTACGGACGGTGTTTGCTAATTAGAGAGACAGCAATTGGCTTGAATTAGCCGATGTGTGTACTTATTAAATTGTCTTATTAATGACATTCAACATGAAATGATAACACACAGTATTGTTTATTTTATTATTAACAGTAATTTTCAAAGTACAAAGGAGTTCTAAACGAACGTTTTGAATGAATTCATGTCAAAATTTAAATAAATTGTTATACTTTAATTTTTATAAAAGGTTTGGCCATCAATCAGCTTAGTTTATCATAAGAGGTCGACAAAGAAAAAAAAATGTACAAATTTATCAGTTCTAAGAATGTATGTCTCACACTTAACAACTTTCAGTCTGATTGAAAATTTTTTGAAAAATATTTTTTTGGAAAATCTATCATATTTTTAAGAAAAAAGGAAATATATTTATTTAATGTGTTTTTTTAGGTAGAAAGAATTGGATATTAGAGAATATTTCAATGGACTAAGGAACAAAGTATCATCAAATTATTTCATTGAACTTACACGGCAGAACAGAAACAACGTTGTTTTTTGGGAGTCGCTACACTCCCTCTCATCAGAAGTGTTTATATGTGTTTTCATGTATTCGCCACTATTATCGTGGCTCGGTTGAATGGGGTCTCTAATCTTTATTTATATAAATTATGAGCCGAAAAAGAATGCAAGACGCATTTGTATCCGGCTACCTGAGCGCTACCTTAACGGTATTAACAATCATTCCTAGGAAGTTGTTATGTTCTAAAAAGTTGTTTATTGAGATTTTAGGTACATTTTTGTAGTTTATTGTTTTCCTGAACAGTGGAAAAAAGGTAAACAAAATCGAATTTTTTTTTTTAAATTTTTGCGATTTTAATCTTGAAGATGAAGATTTTTTGATTTTATATTTTAAAACGTACGCTTCAGTTTTTTAAAAGTTAATTAGGTTGAGCTTAAATTTACATATTAAACATTTTCTTTTACATACAAATTACACAGAATTTCAAATCAAAGAAAAGAATATTTATCAATATATTTTATTTTTATCAACTACATGCAGGAACTCAGCTGATCGAATTGGCCGTGCTCTCTGATTATCAAACAGCATGTGGCAAAAATGCTCAATAACTGTTTACGGACGGTGTTTGCTAATTAGAGAGACAGCAATTGGCTTGAATTAGCCGATGTGTGTACTTATTAAATTGTCTTATTAATGACATTCAACATGAAATGATAACACACAGTATTGTTTATTTTATTATTAACAGTAATCGCATAAAATCTAATAAAAAAGCTTAAGGAAATGACAAAAATATTCGTTTTTGACAAATAATTCAAGTAAAAACACAGTTTGTCGAATAATTCGAAAACCGTTCTTTAATAAAAACCGGGTTAAAAAAACTAAAAATGAAAAAATTGGTTTTTCGAATAATTCAAAATTTTTGTTAAAGTAAAACAAAACTTTTTCTGCTTTAGTACGTTTTTGTAAGAAAATTCATATGCTTTAAGCTTTTTTAATAACACGTAATAGTGCAATTACAATTGACACCATAACCACTGACGACAATAAGTTTATATACATGTTGTATGCAACGCACTAGATCAGCAAACTGCTGGTCCAAAAGGTCATCAAAAAATAATTTATTTCTTGGATTTTGCTTTCCCTGGCGATTGTGACATTTTGCGGGTATTTACGTGCAGGTAGCGGTGCCATATGTTTAAAGTAAATTTGGTAAATTGTTGCAAAATAATAAAAAAAATTTTATTGCAGAGTTGTAATGACAGTAATACGAGTAGTTTGTGTTTAATTTTTATAATGTATTTAAGCCAAAAAATTAACAAGTTTCCAACGCCTTCGCTCTCTCCTTTACTGTGGTTTAACGACTGCGGTTCCAGTTGTAATTAAACTGTAAAGCTAATGGGGCACTTGTTCATTTATCGCACCAAAAGTACGCACCAAATTTTCTTTTTTATAATTTCGAAACATCGTTTCCACTTCTCTGTTTGAAAATGGAATAGCAAACGTAAATTTGTCGAATTTATTTGATGATAAAGAAGGTAAATAAATATAATTTTTGATACGATTTTCATCTCTGTGACACAATCTGAATCTCTGTTGTTCCTGAACTTTTCAAACTCTTCTGGAGGATAATTTTATTATATTTTTTAAAAAATAAAACAAAAACTGCTTAAAAATTTCAGACTTGTACGCAGAAACACTCTGTGTCTTGTCAGCAATCGAACTTGCGATACTTAGACTAATCGCTGTGCACAACACTATCCACTCAATAGTCAATGGGGACACTTTGTAATTAAGAATAACATAATAGATGATTTCCGTTTTATTTTCTTATGATACTGAACGTTAAAGTCTCCCCTGGAAAATTTTGTTTTACTTTCCCTGAAGAAGCTTTCCACAGAGAAAGCGAACAATTGGAAAAAAATAAACTTTTTTTAAGCTTGGAGAAGTTTTTTAATAAAATATCAATAAAAAAGTCAACAAATAAGAATTATTTCCAAAAACATTATTAAATTCTGATCCTGATTGTCTTAATCGCTTTAGGAATATAATTCAAATGTTTGTGCAGGATGCCCTGGAAGGCGAGCTTTTTCAGAGTCCTGGATGGGTGAGTTAATTGTAAACGAAGTTATATATTTTTAAAGCAATGTGGGAATTATCCTTTTACCCTCTTCCTGCTGGTAGGATAGTTGTTGAAGTTTGAATATATCAGCCAGTTCGATACGGGTTCGATTTCCAACAGACCAACTTTTAACACAAGCGCTGGAAGTATTTGTTGTCTGCTGCTGTCAGAGTTCATTCCTGGAGAAAGACTTTTCGGTTGATGCAGCTGTTGCTGAATTGGTATTCTAAGGTCGCATGTACATTTCGTATTTCCGGAGCACTTAGATCCAATTGCCATGAGAGCGAAAAGTTTTTGTGCTCGTTTAATTAAATCGGAATGTAATTTGTAATTCTCGCATTCTAACATTTAATAAATAAAGCATTTCCTTTAACGACACTTCAAATTGGACTCTCCGTAACACTTTTCCATTTCACTAAGACCTCATTTTATATAGAAGCATAGAAGAAGATTGTTGTTCTTAAAAAAATAAATTAACATACATCTTCCCAACTACATAATTGAATCATATCGATTAATGTCATTTCCTTGTGACTTCCGCAATAGAAAATGTTTGCAGGGAACTGGAGGAGGCGTTTGTGTTCGTCGCCGTTTTATGTGTTTTTATGTTTGTCTGCCTTAAATACTGGAGTGTTTGCTTGTATGCTTTGCGAGTGTATAAAACATTTGTGCCAGGATACATCCATAATGCACGTAAGTGACACGCGTAAACCAATTTTGTATTCATGACAAGACACTGTAAAGTGTAACGAAAGAATGTGTTAGCTTGTGTATTTATGTATGTGCATCCCATATTTGTATTTGTTGGTTGATGTGAAATGTGCTCAATAAACATCATCTCATGTAAAATTAAACAATTTTGAATAAATCGAAAAGAAAAAATAACAAAACAGAATGTGGGGTTTGTTGTTGTTGTTGTTCTTGTTGTTGGTAAAACATGTTTAAATCAAATATTAAAGCTTTTCAAAGTAAAAAGGAGTTCTAAACGAACGTTTTGAATGAATTCATGTCAAAATTTAAATAAATTGTTATACTTTAATTTTTATAAAAGGTTTGGCCATCAATCAGCTTAGTTTATCATAAGAGGTCGACAAAGAAAAAAAATGTACAAATTTATCAGTTCTAAGAATGTATGTCTCACACTTAACAACTTTCAGTCTGATTGAAAATTTTTTGAAAAATATTTTTTTGGAAAATCTATCATATTTTTAAGAAAAAAGGAAATATATTTATTTAATGTGTTTTTTTAGGTAGAAAGAATTGGATATTAGAGAATATTTCAATGGACTAAGGAACAAAGTATCATCAAATTATTTCATTGAACTTACACGGCAGAACAGAAACAACGTTGTTTTTTGGGAGTCGCTACACTCCCTCTCATCAGAAGTGTTTATATGTGTTTTCATGTATTCGCCACTATTATCGTGGCTCGGTTGAATGGGGTCTCTAATCTTTATTTATATAAATTATGAGCCGAAAAAGAATGCAAGACGCATTTGTATCCGGCTACCTGAGCGCTACCTTAACGGTATTAACAATCATTCCTAGGAAGTTGTTATGTTCTAAAAAGTTGTTTATTGAGATTTTAGGTACATTTTTGTAGTTTATTGTTTTCCTGAACAGTGGAAAAAAGGTAAACAAAATCGAATTTTTTTTTTTAAATTTTTGCGATTTTAATCTTGAAGATGAAGATTTTTTGATTTTATATGTTCACAATTTTTGTTCTTTATGACAAGATCTACAACTTTGCTTAAGAGAGTAAATCAAAATTCCGCACGATTTACGAGAAAATGATCAGTATTTTGCAAACATTACACCGAGGCCCAAAACTTTGCTGGCCCATAAAAAAAGTGCATTACTTTGGGCAAAACTGGGAGACACGGGTCTTCTTTTCTGGTCTTTTATCACGTAGTGGTGTCCGTATATGTATATTTTTTCCGTGTTGCACTGTGTATTCTTTGAGCCCACTGTTATTTCTTTTTGCAAATACAGTTTAGATTAACACTAGATTCTTATCTTAAAGTTTCATATAGTTCAGATGAGTGACAACGTAAGATGTGTCCAAATATGCACAGAAATATTAATAAAAAAAATTTTTCTAAACAAAAACTTTGTTATGCAAAATAACAAATTGTTCAAATTTACACTATCAAGCAAATTGATAGTATCAATTAAATTTTAACATAAATTCAATATTTATACTCAAATTAATAAACTTTAATTTTGATAGTGACAGTTAAAAGTTAAATTGAAATATTTTTAAGTTTCCAAATAAACGTTTAATTGTATTATTTAAGTTTTTAGCTAAAAAAAAATCGTTATATCTCTTTCTTAATTATTTAACTGACACCACATCTTGTTTTTATTAATGTGATTATTTTTCCAACTAAATTGGTTGTTAGTGGTTGCAATCCAAAGTGATTATTATTTTGGGTAAAGTTCCAAACATTTTTTAAGTCAAAAATAATTGGACATGAGACAATGTTCCAAAGGAACAAGAGAAAAATTAACATCAATTCATTTAAACTTTTACGGCAGAACAGAAACAACGTTCTTTTTCGGCAGCCGCTACACCTCCGTCATCAGCGATCAGATGTGTTTCAATTTGTCCATGATTTCAAATTTTTATTTATACAAATTATGACCCGAAAAAGAATACGAGACTTGTTTGTGTTGTGCTTGTTGTTACATATTAGTTGTCTTTAAAGCAAACACAACTTGACCACGATCAATATTTAGATTTTCCATCACTAATTAACGGTAAATTAACCCGTTGTTATTATATGATTAAAAAAAGAACAATGTTGGATATGTTTCCTGTAAAAGAAATAATGTCAACTAAAAAAAACAAAGTATACAAAATAAAACTGAATTTCAATAGAATTAATTCAAAACCGAATCGAATAAATCATAATTTAAAATCATAACGATCAAAACACACCCAATAAAATCTACTTATTAAATCCAATCGAATCGAAAAACAAATAAAAATTATTAATGCAACCAAATATATTATCACTTAATGACTGATCAACAAATTTTCATTGTAACGCGCAGACACGATAAAATAAATTAAAATTGAAATTGAAAAAAAAAAAATTGTTTGCGCATAAAATTCATAAAAATACGAACAAAAAAAACCAAACTACATTAAACTTAACTCAACAAGCTATTTTGACAGATTTTTTTATTAAATCCGCAAAATAAAATTCAAATAAAACCATGAAAAGGTGGAACAACAAAGTGACAGATGGAAGGCAACCAAAAAGAAAAATATTGAGTAAAATTAATTATGGTCGATTAAAAGGGGTACGCTACGCTACACTACTCGTATAAGTTTAAGTTGAAGGATTTTGTTTAGAGGTTTCAAAGTTTGCAGAGTAGCGCAAACAATTGCATTTAAAGCAAAATAAATTAAACCTTCTAAAAAGAAATTACTTTTTATAAAGACATATATTTTCAGAAAGTTATTCAAAGAAGCACATGTTTTTAAAAAGGACCTTTAAAAGGAATTACGTCTCTTAAGAAAAGCAATTTAAAAAGCTATAAACTTTTTCAGTAAATTACATACTTCTGATTCTAAATCAAGTAACTTTTTAACAAAGTTATTTTTAGAAAATGGTCAAAAATATTTAAAAAAGGCTTTTTTTTATTTATTTATTTAAAAATTAGTCAATGGATATAAGCCTTACAGACTAATAACAAGGTACAAAAATTATATTAAATTACATGAATTATAATAAAAATTTATAAGTTATGAACTAAGAAAAACAATGATTTTATGCTTCATAATATTAGAATTCAAAGAAAAATCGACAAGTTCAGACAAATAATTATATTGACGACATATCTCGTGAAAGGATCAGCCATAGCATAATTAGACCTACAAAACTTAATAACAAGAGGATTATAATGGCGAGTACTACGGCAAGGAATATTAAATTTAACTGAATTTAAAAGAAATTCAGAGCAAATGTTACCATTGATAAGGTTTATCATAAAAGAAACATTTAACATTGTACGTCGACTTTTGAGAGGAGGAAGGTTTATTAATGCTAATCTGCTAGTATAGGAAGGCAAATTTGTTGAGGAACTCCATCCAAGGCCACGTAAGCAGAACAACAAGAATTGTTTTTGAACAGATTCAATAAGAATATTATGAATGTTGTAGTACGGATCTCATATGATTGATCCGTATTCTAAGATAGATCTAACTAGAGATACGTACAGCTGCTTCGTAATAGAACGGTCAGAAAACTCTTTAGACCAACGCTTAATAAAGGCAAGAACACCTCTAGCTTTATTTACAGCCAAAGTAATATGAGAAACAAAATTTAATTTAGGATGAAGTAAAATTCCAAGGACAACAAATGAATCAAACACATCCAACTGATGACCTCCCAAGGAATAGTTAACAACAATGACATTACTTCTTGAAAAGCGCATACATTTACATTTTTTAAATTCAGTTCCATCATGTTGTGTTTTGCACCATTCAAAAAAGTTATTAAGGTCACTTTGAAGATAAACGTGATCAATAAAATGATTAAACGAATGAAAAATTTTAACATCGTCCGCGTACATCAACATATTGACGAAGTTGATAACGTTCGGAAGATCGTTTATAAAGAGCGAAAGCTGAATTGGACCAAGATGACTGCCTTGGCGAACACCAGATGAGACGTATATGTACTTAGTAGAAGAAATGTTGTGAAAACGAATGGTTTGCATTCTGCCCGTTAAATATGATCTCAACCAGCTTCTTAAAAAAATAAATAAAAAAAACTCAAAAAATACTTTAAAAAATGTTTTAAAAGGATTCACTTCAAAATAGATCGCTTTTCTCAACAAGAGCTGTTTTGAATACCAACAATTCTGGAACAAAGGCTTCTAAAGGTTTATCTTTTTCAAAACAAGACCTTTTCATAAAAGGACTTTTACAAAAAAATCTAGATTTGAGTACTTTATTTAAAAAGGAATTTTTAGTTTAACTTTTTTCAAAAGTGTACCTTTTCTAAGCATTCTATCTAAGTTACCTTTTCTTTTTCGAATAATTCCATCATTCCGGAGAAAATAATAAAGTACTTTTTTAGTCAGAAAGAATTGGACATGAGACAATATTCCAAAGTAAAAAAGAAAAATTTTAATTTAAAGTTACACGGCAGAACAGAATTTTTTGTTGTTGTCTTTGTTAAAGGAAATAGTTTTATTTTTGGTAAAAATAATGTTTTCGAGAGACTATCTTTTTGAAAAATTGGGGTTTTCGCAGGAATTTCAAAAAATATTAAAAAAAACTAGTTTATGTTAAAAATGTTCTTCCTTGATGGAAAGGACTTTCTTTTAAAAAATCCTTTTTGAAAATGAACCGTCAGAATACAATTTTTAAAATTATACTTTTATTAGAAAAAAAAAATTTTTTTAAATACTTTTTTCCAAAAAATTTACTTAAAAAATTAAATTCTTAAAAAAAATATTTTTGAAAAAATCACCATCGAAATTTCTCTTAAATCTAATTTTAGTACGAATACATTTTATAAAAGTAAAACGTAAATTTTTAGATAAAATTACATTTTGTCAAAGTACTTCGTTACAAAAAGAAAATATTTTTTTCGATAAAACTTCTCTTTTGGAAAAGGTTTATTTTTTTTTTGTAATAAAACCCTTCAAAAGAGACTTATTTATGAATTTCTTTTTGTCTTGCAGACAAATGGACGACCAACACTTGGCATATTGATAATTTAAAAATACTTTTCATTAAAAAGTTTTAACTTTTAAAAGGAAAACTAAACTGTTTGTCTTTGGCCAAATAAAAAATAAAAGAAATGGCAGAAGACAGACAGACCGACAATCTTACATTATTTCGTGCAGGAATTAAATGAAAAAAAAATAAGCTTAAAAAGATATTTACCAGTTTATTTCTTTATTATTTTCTCTTTATTCTGCACCATGAAACTTGAAACATTTCTTGCGCACTTTATTTGCAACGTGAAGCAAACAAAATGTCATTTGAAGACGTTCGTTAAAAGTTTATTGAGTTCTTTTTTTTTATTCTCAATCATTTTTTAAAAGGAAATTTTCTTTTAATGTTCGAAAAATCTTAAAGACATTGAATGATGATTAACAGAGACAATGAAAGCAATAATTAAATATTTGATCATTGAGACACGTCGAAACTAAAAATTCTTTATTTCTAATTTCTTTCTCAGCTAAAATTACAAAGTTTTTATGCAGATACGAGTACTTGTGCCCAATTTCAATTGTTTTGTAATCTTAACACGTATTTTTATGCTCGTCGTTTCAATTATTAGAACAATTTTTCAGCTTCAAAAAAATCATGCGAAATTAATTTTTATAAAATAAAAGAAAATCATGTGTATTTATTTACAAAACTGTTGGTGATTAATGTTGATACTTTGGAATTTTTTTATTGAATTTTTCACAGTTGTTTTTTTTTTACTTCAAAAAAATCTTATTAAGATGCTTGATTTAATCAGAATTAATTTTGAAATATTTCTCAGAGCTTAATTGAACAGACACAAGAACACATTTTCTTTTTTTTAAGCTGTCCATGATAGGTTAAACACTTAAGCCGATAACTGGTTCTGCACTTATCAGTATTTAATCAAATTTCAGGTCTTAACATCTGTAAAGGACAGTGGAACTGAAGTTAATAAATGTGTGATAAAGAAAATGTTCTAAAAATGTTCTAAATGTAAAAAAAAGTTTTATTAAAAATTTGTATATAAAAAATAGCACAAAAACTCTCCTGCTTAAGAAATCGAAATAAATTTTTTAATTTAAGAAGATTGTTGCGTTTTTAAAATGCGATAAAAAATAATGTTAATAAAGTCAATTTTCTTAACATTTTTATGAGATTAAATAAATTCTTGGTGAAAATTTTAATATTTTAAATATGTACCGCTATCCATGTTTTTAAGCGGCTGGGAAACAATTTGATTTAAAAATAATTTTAGAAAACAGATTTATCATAAATTGTAAAGAAACTCAAAAAAACTTGGCTTGACTTTTCTATTCTTGGCTGCTTAGTGTTTAACTTCGTTCAAGAGTTCATTATTTTCGACCACTACTGGACGTAGTGTGCACATACTAATCGATTTCAAATTTTATCACTCAAATTTTACACACAAAAAAGGTACTTTAATAAAATATTTTCAAACAGTGGCTTTTGTAAAACACCTTTTACTAGTACTTAAAAAAAATTGCTTAAAAAAAAGGTTCCTTAAAAAAACTATACTATTAAAAAATAGGTTTTGAAAAAAGTGCTTTTCGCTTTCCCTTTCGCATGAATTTTCTGTCTTATATTTCTTACAATATTTCTCAAATATTTCCACTGTTCTTCGGACGACAGCACTAACGCGCACAAGTGTAAAAATATTGATTTATTAAGAAATAAATCAAGCCTCTGTAAACATTTTACACGTAATTTAATACAAGTATATTTTTTTAATACAATTTTTTCAATTCTTTTGCATTTTAATATTTTAATTAACTTTGCGTCTTAACACTTTTTTAAATGTGTGTTAAGTAAAATTGTTTATTTCATCAGTGAACATGTCTAAGCCAAGAAATTGAAAATCAAAGCGTATTAATTGTTTAAGTTTCGTTTTTTTTAATCATGAAATTGCTTTCAATAAACTTTTGCGTGGTGAGACCAGTACCAGGCTGAACGTAGTAGAGAGCCAAGTTTAAGAAGGCAAAAAAATTGGTATCGAGGACAATGTCTTAAGGGGATATTAAGGCATCATCTTGCTTTAAATAATAACTGAATGAAATCTTATAAACAATTCGTTTAAAGAATTATTTTTTTTATTTTCTTTTCGGATAAAATGACTGCCACAAAATTCATATGAAAGTGAAAAAAATTGTCAAAGTTGCCTCAAACTACTTCCCATGACTCCCGTTAACCGTTTGAAATTATTTAAATAACAATTAATAGTCAACCATAATATTGTTAAATTTAATATAAACAGCATAGATTTGTTATTGTTCTTTTGTTATTAATAGTACGTACGGTTTATAAAAACATTTTGCTTTTCTGACAGCAGTGACTGTGTGCGGCATCGCCAACGTTTGGGAAATTTTGTATTTTTTTTTCTATGAAACCTGCAAAAACGCATAAACATGGGCTGGTGTTTGGCACGCGTTTGGTCAACTACAATGAATGCAAAAGCAACAGGAAAAAATAAATTGCACTGTGTGTGAGAGCTAAAGAAGTATTTTTGTTGTTGTTGTTGTAAGTACTTAATACTGAATGCTGCAACAAACATAAACGTTTTGAAATTTATATACAGAGTAAAGAGCTTTTGGTA
This sequence comes from Gymnocheta viridis, assembly GCA_956483585.1. Taxonomy (NCBI): domain Eukaryota; kingdom Metazoa; phylum Arthropoda; class Insecta; order Diptera; family Tachinidae; genus Gymnocheta; species Gymnocheta viridis. The sequence continues at coordinate 15,388,898 of OY101442.1, forward strand.
AATTTCTGCTATTATGCTTGACTTTGTAGCGAAAAATCCCATTATAGCCAAGTGGGGGAAAAAAAGCTACAATAAACCATATTTGTGGTAGAGAATTTAGGAAACGCAATGATGACTTTAAAAACATCCTACTCACATCCTCAGGCCGAGGCCACGCAATGAGTGGAACAGCGGAAAGTGGCAAAAAATTAAAAGATAATAGTACGGCCGTGCAGGACTACCTACCGTTTGTCCGACTAAAGTCGCTATTTGTCCCTTTTTTTAGTAGTCTGCGGCTTTTTGTCAGACTTTTTTACTATCGACTTTTGCGACTTTTTACACTTTTTTTTGTGAAGCTTCATACAAAAAGAATTTAATTTGCAGTAAATTATAAACTTTCTTATTAATTTTATATTAAAAAATCATCAAAATAATGTCGTCAAAATTTAAAAGGAATTTACAATAGAATAAACAATCATCTGTTTATTTGGCAACACTTTTATTCCCACAAGAATTTTGTACTGTCGGGGAAACGTAATCCCCATCGAAGATGATATTCAATATCTAGGTATCACTTTAGATAAAAAACTTAAATTCAAACAACATGTAAATTACATTTATGATAAAGTTATAAAGTGCGGACGTGCCCTTTACACAGAAAAAAATATAAATCGTATTTGATTAAAAAAAAACGCAATCTGATTAAAAAATTAGTAAATTTCCAGCCTATGAATATTTTTGTCATATTGATAAATAAAATTGTAAGAAATTTGTCAATTTTTATTTGACTAAAATAATATCATTTGGCATAAAATTTTTTTCAGTTATGAATCATTTTCCAACAATACTTTTTGTCAGTTTAACTAAAATTTTAGTCAAAGACAAAAAAATGTTGACTAAAAATTTTATGAAGCCAACGATTTATTTGGTTGAATAATAAAAAAATATTTTATTATATATTAAATATTTTTTAAACCAACAATTTTCTTTGTTGGGTAATAAGAAATTTTTGACAAAAAATTTTGTTTTTTTTGGACTTCAATTTATTTTGTTGAGCAACAAAAAAAAGTTGACAAAAAATTTTGTTTGTTATTTTTATTCTCCCTGCACCCACCACTATAAAAAAGACAAAATATTTGAAAATTAAAAAACTTTTGTTTGTTGAGGGTTTTTAGCTGGTCTATATACATGCATTTCATTGGTGCTAATGCCAAATCATTATTAGACCTTAAACCATATTTTTGAAATGTTTCAAACCTCTGTTCAAAAACCAATGAGAATTTCAAAAATTACAAAAAAATTTGTGTATTATTGTTGTTTTTTTCGAATAAAATATTTTTGACAATTTTTTTTTTGACAAATGAACAATCTTTTTGTCAAAATCAATTCTTAAACCGATTAATTATTTGTCAAATTAAATTGTTGGTTTTATTTTTGCAAAGTTTGATTTTTGACTAATTTTTTGTCAATTGAACAATATTTTTTGTCAACAGTTTTTTATTTTTGATAAAAAAAAATTGTTGGCAATTTCAGGGCGAAATTTTTTTCTGTGTACCCCATACTCGTACTTAATAGAAGGTCTAAGCTCAACCTTAAAAATAAGTAATTGTTGTATAATATGTGTATTCGACCGGTAAGGACTTACGGCTGTCCAGTCTGGTTTCACAAAACTGCTAAGACCCATACAAAAAGACTTCAGATTATTCAAAACAAAAATTTAAAAATAATTCATAATCTTCCCCCAAGATTCCCCACGGACTTACCACTAGGTCTTCACGTAGCAATGTCCATTGCGGCAATCGTCAAATTTGTTTGCGTTCATGAAATTTGCTACGAGTGGACTGCGATTACCATAAGTGGCAATCCGTTGCGCAATGATTGCTCAACTGATTGCTTGAGCAACTATTGCCTATCAATCTGCTGTCATTTCTCTTTTCTGTAGTTAGTGCATTTGCAAATTTGAATTTAGAAAACTAAAAAATGCATTTTTATTAAAAAAAAAACCATCTAATGGAGTGGAAACCCGAAGAAATATTTAAAATAATAAAATTTTATCAACAATTCCCATCTTTATGTATATAAAATTATAGAATATTTATACAACCTCTCACTAAGAAAATTTTGAATTTGTGACGAAGCAATTTGACGTGTTCTCCACCTAAAAGCAATCGAACTATCAAAACTCTGCTGACGTTTTTGCTTGTTCTCAGCAATGAAATTGCTACTTGAAGTCCCAGTGTACTGCACAATAGATTTAAATACAAAAACATAAACACTTTCCCCAATAATTTGAAGCTGTCATTTAATGGAAAATGCATATTGTCTAATTTTGATACAATAAGAAATTTACTAAGTATTCGCTGAGAATCTTTTGTTAAAAAGGATCTTACTAGCGTTTGTTTTATAAAATTTCATTATAATATCTTCAAAGTTTTTAAGAGGTTTTTGTGACATATTTTCCTCAAGACGGTATTATTAATAGCTTTCTTATTCAATTATTAGATTTAATTGTTGTAGTGCGCTTAAGTGAAGATTTCAGAGAACTAAACTCCTGACCAACCTATTTTGGAAAACACGATGCTCTAAAGGGATCAACTCGACCACCTGTGCTTTTAAAATAAAAACCTTCTTCCTTTTGTTCTCACATATAAATATTAAAAGAAAACTGTTTAGTAAAACAAGAAATTTAAATATCTAAAAACAAATTAAAGTTACTGAAAAGAAATCAAGCTCATGTGATTGAGTTTGTTTGCCCCATGTAGGGTATATTTTGCCTTCAAGCACACACACACACACATAGAAAAAACTGCGTTGAGCACTGCGAACACGTAAACGCACTGTAAATTTGTCTAAATTGAACTTAATGAAAAAAAGTATTAAAGGAATCACTACAAAACAATTTGCTTTTATCTTTTCATAAAATTTATTTTAAAATAATCTGTTTTCTGCATTTTCAGTATTTTGCCGCACAACATTTCCAACGATTGTAAGAAAAAAAAACTGAACTCCTTTTTTATGAATTTTATTTTATTTTTTCCGTGTTTTTTTTTTTGATACTCCCAAAAGTTTGAAGAGTGTAAAACATGTTGTTAAGCATTTTTAACTTATTTATTCATGTAATTTTTCTTTTCAACAACCGGCAAAGAAGGAGCGTGCTACGCTACCTGTATAGTGATCAAATCAGTGCAAAAGCTTTCATTTATTTTAAACCTTATTTCGCTAAAAGTATTTGCTGTGAAGAATATTTTGCGACACAATTTTGACTTGATAATATTTATTTTAATTTTATTCGATTTCAAGCCAACAAAATTTAAGTTTTTTTCATGCATTTCTAAAAGAAGTGTTTATAAATGAGTTCTCCTGCAGTATTTGTAGTGATGATTTAAAGAAGCTGTTTTTTGTACGGCTGCCATGCATTCATTACAACCAGGGCAACCAAAAATATGGCATACGAGGAGTATCATATATTTTTTTTGCACGCCGTATAAACATATTAGATTGGAACTTTTTAAGTACTATGGTAAAGAGTTGTTACAGCATTTGTATATGCATAAAGCATATTTTTACTTGTTTTACTTTTATTAGCATGTTTTTAAAAAATTTTTATAGGCTTTTTCCACTGACCGACATCTTTCATCAATTTGCAAAGATGTTAATAACACCTTCTCATAAAAATTGTACAGGGCAAAAATTCCACATCTTTCTACATCTACACCCATCCATCTTACATTTTTCATTATTTTAAGTGTCACCACTTGCCAAAAAAAGTCGATTTTCTTTGTGGCATCATTAACAAACTGACATTGCAGAAAATAAACAAACTTATGTTTACCAAAAATTCTTCTTCATCGTCATCTTATTCCAGAGTGTGCCTTCAATATTTCAATATGTGGCATTAAAATTTGGGGTTTTTCTTGCAAAGCAACAACTACTCCAATGATTAATGCCTTTTGTAAATCCATTTTTTAATACTAGACGACAGATGACAGATGACAGATGAAAGATGTTGCCAATGTAAATTCATATTTCACGTTTTCAACATCTTGCATGCGTTCCACAAAGATGTTGTTCAGTGTAAAAAGCCGATTTTTTTAAGTAGCACATTTTCCCTTAAATGCATTTCTTGGAAAACATTTTTCTTATTTTTCGTTACTATTTTTATATTTGTTCCCCATGCACAACCTATTGTATAAATTCTATGCTGTATAAATCTCGTTGGTAGTTTCTTTATAAACATTTGCTTTGAAATGCATCTATTTAAATTACAAATAATATATATACAGGGTTTTTCAACAAGAACTTTGTTTTCTAAAACAAAATAAAACTAAAAATTCAGATGAAGATGATTAAAATTATATATTGAAATGAAAATTTTTGGCTTGAGTTCAAATCGGAGTTTACCCATTTCTTCTTAATTTCAGAAATTATTTTTGGATAAATTCATTAATTTATTAAGAGAGTACTATTTATTTGAAACTATTTATTCATCAGACTAGCAGAACGGATCAGTACTGATTTCGAGGATTTCACACATTTCTATTCCTTATCCGATTCTTTATCATCATCAACATCAATTATTATTATCATCGTTATCACTATAATTAGTATAGTTATCATTATCATCATTATTGGCATCTTCTTCACCATCGAGATTTGATACAAATATTAACAATGGAATTGCTTCCATAGGAAAATTATGGGTTTTTTTCTCTTTCAGTTTTCTTATATTTGATATTACTGGATCTGAAGTAACTAATGGTCTTTTAAATATATCTTCATTTGATTTTTCTCTAGAACATTTTCGCGAAAAATGCTCCCTAAAATTTTGGAAATCTTTTTTTCGAGCTTCTTGTGCTTCTTCCGTCAACTGTCCAATTGGTATTTCTTTTAATATGTTTTGATCTTATCTAATTTAATAATTAAATGCAAGCTCTCATGAAAACAAAAGCAATAATAACACTACTGTTTGTATTGTTTTTATAAAAAGTTGATTTTCTATATGTAGGTGCACCAATATATTTAAATTTTATTTTAAAATGTGCAAAAAAGTGCAGACAAATTTTTCATAAATATTTTCAAAAGCGTCTATATTTTTAGAAAAAAAGTTTTTTTATTTTTTTTTAATTTGGCTTATCGACATATTTTCCGAAATCCATTAATTTATAGTCTTACGCGTGAAAATTAATTAAAAATAATAACACAAATTACACATAAAAAACAAACAAACATAAATAATAAAGACACCAAAAGTTGAAATTTTTAAGACACCAAAAGTTGAAATTTATATTTCACGCAAAATAACTCAAACTTTAAAATTGTATATTGGCATAACGATACTGTCAAGAGCAAAATTTTTGCACTAGTGATGTGGAGTGTTGTGCACTTTTACCGACTACAAAAATTTATTCGGTTCTGATGAAATTAATTTTGCAATTAATTCCAATTTTTTGGTATCAATAACCCCTTCGTGCACCGTCCTGTTGAAACCACATGTCAGTGATATCCACGCCATCAATAATAGGCATAAATTGAGTTGCTAACATCTCGCGATAGTCTGATCCATTGACCGCTCCCGCATTTCCAGCCTCATCTTCGAAAACAAAACGGCCCAATCACGCTTCCAGATCACATAGCGCTCCATACAGTGATACGTTGAGCATGCAAAGGGTTCTCAGTAATCGCTGTAAGATTTTCAGAAGCCCAAATGCAGCAATTTCGCTTGTTGACGTATCCCGACAAATGAAAATGGACTTCGTCTGAAAAAATTATTTTTTCAGAAAAACCAGCGAGTTGTTCCTGAGTGAATTGAGCGAATCTACGGCGATGTGAATGATCGGCCGGTTTCAATTCTTGCACCAGTTCAACCTTGTAAGGCTTCAAAGCCAACTTCTTATGCAAAGTTCGCCATGTGGTGGTTTTTGATAACCCGAATTGTTGAGAACTTCGAGGAATTGACAAATTTGGACCTTTTTCAACACTGTGGCTCACGGCTGCGATGTTTTCAGTTAAACGATCCGGTCGAACATGCACGGTGTTGGCATATTTTGTATCGAGCCTGTCGAATCAAATTTAACGACCAAATTATTAATAGCGATCTCAGAAGTACGATTAAGATGTCCGAAAATATCACGAATTTTAACAGAACCATCATTTTCATAGTGGATTTTAGTTATTTTAATGCGATTTTCGAGCAAAATTGAATTCATTGCAACAATTGTCAATGCATCTACTACGAATACGCCAAAATATTAAATGTAAAAATTATCATGTTGTCGTTGTTGCCACAATTGGAAAACAAAATTGTTGTTGAAAAACCCTGTGTAACTTACAACTTCTACAATAGATTGTAAGTAAATTGGACAATTAAATTAAGCAAAAAAAATTTTTGAGATTCGGTTGACATTGCACGCCATTTCCGAAACTTCCCGCCAAGCGAACGTGAAAGCGGTCGAAAATTTATAAATTCTTCAATAAATATCGGAAATTGGTGTAACGAAAACCGTTTGTGTTACTAAAATATAACTATTTCTTTGATAAATTTCGAGGACGATATCTCTCAAATAATTGATTCATTTACGAAATTAATTGAAACCAATTATATGAGCATTTTTATAACTAACAACATCAGCTTCTTAAAGCTTTAAAGCAGCGTAAAAGCTGCAATAAACTAAAAATGAAACTTAATGCATGCTAATAGCAACTTCATAGCACGTTTATTATGAATAATATTTTTGTGAATTTTTACTGATAATATTTTTATCAATTAATATTAAATAAATTTTTATTTCAAATAAATGTTTTTTTATTCATTTTATATTTAATTTTTAGTTGATTTTACTCACATGATATGTTGAGTGTGTTTATGTGTGTGTGTATGAGTGTGTGTATGTGTGGTGCATGTGTGTGAGTGTGCGAGTACATATAAATTGCTTGTAATTACCAATATTGGCTGATAAACAAAGAGCAATATAAATTGTTGGTTCATAAATTTTTGAAGTTTCTATAGAATTTTAATTTATACAAACAATAAACATATTAAAGCAACAATTTTTTTATTTCTTTTCCAATTGATCGAATAAATTGCAGAAAAAAAATTCATTTCTTTTATGTGCCTCGCAAAAAATAAAGCACTCGTACATGGTTAAAGTAATTGAAAATGCAAATAAAATTGATAAAAGCACTTCACGTAGGTTCGCGTCAGATTCAACGTTTTGTTAACATTTTCATGGAAATTGTTAAATTACATATTAAAAAATATTATTGTAAATTGTATTTCTTTTTTGGGCAATTTTTGTTGGAAATTCAAGGATTTTATGAATATAAAGCGGTTAAGAAATCATGCATTAAATTCTGCATAATTCAATTGAAGACATGGCTTGAAAAGAATATTATTTAAATTTTATTTTATCTCAAGGAAAATATAAATATTATGTATGTATGTATGTATGTATGTATGTATGTATGTATGTATGTATGTATGTATGTATGTATGTATGTATGTATGTATGTATGTATGTATGTATGTATGTATGTATGTATGTATGTATATGTGTGTGTGTGTATGTATGTGTGCACTTCCCATGATTCCACTAATAAATAATAAGTTTGTATGATGAACTTATCCTTTTTGTTTTATCACATACGGATGAGTACTTTGCATTGCAAAACCATTCCAGTTTTTAAATTTCCTCTTAACTCTTCCTTTTGATCAACTCTTTATGCCAGTTAATGTCTCTAATGAAGTTCCTTTGTTTTTTTATTGAATTATTTATTTTTATTTTTTGTTAATAAGTGTATAAGTTTAGGGCTTAATAGAAAACTATATTATTAGCATATTTTTAGGGTTTGTCTTTGGAGCAAAGCAAAGGAAAGTAAAGAAACATTTATATGCTAAACATTTTTTCTTAATGTGATATTTTTTTTAAACGTCAAATTTTTATCACAAAGTGGTCACAGTATTTTGCAGTAAAACTTGTGCTTTGGAGAAGAAAAAAAAAGAACAAAAAAGAGTTTACCAGAGCAAAACTGAAAGAAATAACAGAACAAAAGAAATCTTAAAGAAAAGTGTGCTTTCAAATTAATGCCAGGAAAGATTTTAATAGAAAACTGTTGCTTTTGTATTCTTTAAATATTATTTTCTACGTGTATTTTTCTAGTGTTTAATATCAAATTTCAATTATTCCTGTTGAGCCCGGTACTCCTGTGTGAGTCCGATAAACAGTGGAAATTTTAAAATTTTATATCGCTTGAATCTAACAATTTCTAGAATTATAAAATAAAATTAAGATCGCAAAATTTTCTAAAAGATATAAAATCAATAAAAAGAATAACAAGACACAAGTGCTAAAACAAACTTAAAATTATAAAAAAGTTGGTTTGGAAGCGTAAATTATAATAATTATTTGTAACAATGGGAGAGTTAATATATCGCTAAGAATATATTTTTTAGACAGTCATCTAGTTTTTTCCACCGGACAATTTAGAAAATTTCAAAGACGAGCACGAGTGCGAGATATCCTGGAACGAAAAAAAAAATTACTTCGCTCGCTTGAAAGTAATTTTGTTCAAAACTTCATATTTATTTTCAGTTTAAATAATTTTAATATTATTCAATACTATTTGAGATTAAACAAATTAATTTTAGTCACTAGCAAACCGGATTTTAGGCAAACAATTTTGAAATCTTAGTATTTTAAATTTTAGTATCTTAAATTTTTAATCGCACTATTTTCCACAATTAATATTTTAATCCTTTGAACCACCAACCCCACAGGGTTTTTTTATTTAAATAAATTTATGTAAATCTTTTACATACAGTCGTGTGTAAAAGTGTTGTAATCAAAATGTTCTACTGCAATATTAAAAACTTGAATTAAAATATTTTAATCTGCTCCAACTTGATTGAGGTATTCTACATTAATTGCTCAAAACTTTTATTTGTTTGATCCGGTAAACATATTTTTTCACCACACGAATGCAGTCAGACAAACTTAATTTTGGCAAGTAGAAAAAAAATTGATTAATTTTTATCGTAAATACAGGGTGTTCCAATAAGGCGTTTCATTTTCAAAAAATCGCCATTTTAGTAGCTGACGTGTCCACACCAACAGTAATTACTTGTCAAATGACAAGTAAAAACTACGCTGTTAGCCTCCGTCACGACTAGCAATAAATATATTGCAGCAGTTATCAAAATTATGTTACTGCTAGTGGAGACAGATCATTCATTGCAGATACTTGCAATATACATATGTTGCAATAATTGTCAACAAATTTTCGTTAACAATTATTGCAAACATAAAACATCAAATTAGCTGTCAAATGTTTCAAACATATCTATTATAAAAATAGTTAAAGACAAATTTTTGGATCCCTTTTTCTCGTTTGTTTGTCAACCGATTTTCTTCATTTTTCTACCAAATGGTAGACATTGTTGAGCTTTAGTTATCCGACTATATATTATTTAAATCGGTTCAGTATTAAAGGAATAAAAGGCTCTTAAAGTTGACACCAACACAAATGTTAAAAATACACACCTACATTGACTTATGTAAATATTGGTTCAAATAAAATTATTCAAGTGTTTAAAAGTACTATGTATATGAGTAATAAGATTTTTTCTCTTCAAATGAGTGAAGTTGAAAAAGAAAAAGTGTTCAGAATTAAAAGAGATGAAAATTAAATATGGATGTACATGCAGTAATGGCATTTTGGTGTTTTCGGGTATTTTTTTGTGCTTTTTTCCCTTCATACGCGCGAAATTTTGTTAAATACCCGTTTTTGAAAAGCGGGTATTTACAGTGCTTTTTACAATTTCTCACAGTGCGTTTTGTGCTTTTTTGTAAAACTGGGAAATATTTTTAGTTACAAAAATTGGATTTTTATGTTAAGCGCAAATATTTATTTTTTAGCAACCATGACTTTTTTCCGTTGAGGTTGAAAGAACATTCAGTTTGATGAATTTGTTTAAAACAAAAATTAGACACTGGTTATCCTTAAAATCCGTTACTGCATATTAAATTAAATACGGTTTAAAATTTTAAATTGTACTTTTTAGCAATTTTCAACTGCCCTTAAATGTTTGTAGCAAAATAAATTCGAACGAATCATACAAAATTTATCAATATTTTATTGCAACTGTTTTGTGGCCCGATTGCCATGATGAAATGGATATTTTTGAAAGCAAAATAAACGAAAATGAAATAATCGATTGAGATGCTTTCATGAATTTCATTCGACTTTGAACTCCCTTTCTTTAATCGATTCCTTATTATTTAGAATTTAAAGAAATTTGTATGCTTCACATCGTCCCTTTAATGCAACATGATCATATTTCAATCCAGACCAAATGTATGGCCAACGCAGGCCATTAATATTTCACTTTTGATAAATGACTAGAGAAGCGAAAGGTACATACATACATATACTTTTAATTTTTGTCTAAACAAACTATTATATTTAATTTATTTTTATATATGTACCATGTACATGTATCCTTTTAATCCTGTTTTTGTTTTGTTGCGTTTTTTTTTACTTTTATTAAATGAATTGTGATTTTATTTTAATTAATATGTTAATAAATTCTGCTATTTAATCTCAAGTCCATTATTTTTGTTTGAAGCAAAAACTTCAAATTGTATTTCGGGTATTTACCTTCACTTTTTTATAAATTGCTTAATATTTTTTGTCATATTTGAAAATTTCGAAATATTTTTTATGGTGCTTTTTTGTCCTCTTTTGCTTTTTACCCTTTTTGGAATAGCTTACGGTGATTTTGTTCACGAGCAGTGCTGGTATCTTCAGAAGCTGTTTCAAAAAGGCTAACAAGCGCAAAAATATTAAAAAAGGGAAAAAAATATTTTAAAAATAAAAATATTTTAAAAATTTTAGTTATGCCAAAAAATATTAAGCAATTTATAAAAAATTTAAGGTAAATATCCAAAATACAATATAAAGATTTTGCTTCAACATAAATAAAGAGCTTGAGATCAAATAGCAGAATTTATTAACATATTAACAAAAATAAAATTACAATCAATTTATTTATATTATTCTTCTAATTGAACTTGAGGTCACTTTTTTATTAAAAATATCGAAATTTATTTTATTTAATATGTCGGTACCCTTTTTTATTGCTTTATTGCTGAGGTATTTATTGCTAGTCGAGACGGGAGGTTAATAAAAAATCACACCATGAACGATTCAAAAACGCATTGAAGTTATTAGAATTCACTACAAAAAATGGGGAAAATCTCGCGGTCACAGTTCGCAAAACTGAAACAGTTCTGGGATGACCCATGATGTGAAGCAACACCTCGGTCAGCAATTGTGAAGCTGGTGGAAAAATTTGAGCTGTTGGGAAAAGTTAGTGATGTGAAGAATCAAACTCGTGGACATCTCCCTAGAACATTTGAGAATATTTCTGTTGTAACCCATAGTGTTGAGGACACCCCAGGTTTGTTCATTTCTCATCGTTTTTTAGAATGTCGCATTCCACAAACGACATTACAAGAGTATTTTGCATAAAGACTGCGTAATTTGACCAGGCTTATAGGATTTTTGTTCAACATTTTTATATATATTTTTTTTTACTTCAAAAAAGTTTATGGAAGTTTTTGTCGAGTCCACAGTTTTAAATATAACCAAGATTTTTTTTAAATCTCCTAAAAAATTTATTTCATTTCAAGAAAACTACGAACTATTCAGTTTATTGCATATTTACCTTTTTCAGCACATTTAAATAAATTCGTTTCATTTATTTTCCTTTAGGAGCTTATTTTCTTATTTTAAATTATTTTAGTATTCGAAGTTTTTTTTTTTTTGTTTTTTTGCTCAATTTATAAAAATTGCTTAGAGCGTTTTTTTCCCAAAAACTTATTGAAACTCTTTCATTACTTTTTATATATATTTTTTATTTGTTTTTTTTTTATGCAGGAAGTTGTTTAATATACATATTTTTATATAATAACGCTAAAATATTAATGTTATTTGGTTTGAGTATTCAATAAAATTTGTTATTTTAGTGATGGCGACTTTTATGTGGATGTTCGTTCCTTTAAGTATGAATTATCGCTGGTTCATGTCAAAGATAATTTTTATCAATTTTTATTACTTTGCAACATATTTCTTCATGACCTACTTTGATTTACAATTCCATAAGGATTGTTATCAGAAAAAAATAGTTTTTTTTTTATACATAATTTTTTTTTCTTCTTTTATTTATTTTTTGTTATTCAATTTTCTACCAAACATTTTGCGTTTCCACTGTTATTATTATTAATGTTACTGTTATTTGTATATTTTCATTTAAATTGTTTGCACTGATAACCGACTGTTCGCACAAAATAGTTAGAATTGTTCAAATGATTTTTTTTTTATAAAAATATTTTCCATTCAAAATTTAAATACCTTTCATTTTTTGTTAAAGTCTTTTTGCCACAGACTTAATTAATTGTGTTGAGGCTCAATCGCCTTAAATGTTTCAAAATAATTGTTTGCATTCCGACAAATGATTAATGTCTTTTGTAAAAATATTCCTGTTTCCAACAAATTAATTTAAATTATTTATCCCCCTTAGGGCTCCAAAAGGATATTTTCAGTTCGATGTATTATAAAAATTCTTGCTTCATCCTCTTATTATTCAAAGGACTTAACAGCTTTAGTTTTTATTAATTGTTTTATCAAGCCGCTTGACCTTTTTAAATTACAAATATTTAATCAATTTAGCAAACGTTCGCAAAAACCAGGATTTATTAAATTAAATTAATTTCTTTTTTAATGATCCGGTAGTCAAGTTTGTAGTACAATAATTTATCAGACTGTGAATTGTGGGTTCGAGCTACAGCAAACACTCAAGTCTGCTTCGTTGCTACAGTCAGCTATTTGAATTTAGAATACAATTTTTAATTGTATTTTTTGAAGATTGAACTTACAACTATTTTTGTTTTTAATAATTGTCGCTCAAAATGTTTGCGATCTTCGCTGTAAATATTTTTTTTGTAAATAATTTTTTAAATTTTCAAATTTATTTAACACGTCATTTCAAATAACTTGCAATTACTTTAAGTTCAAATATAATTTAAAATTCTTTTTTTTCACATTTATTAAAGAAATATTTCCTTTTATTAATATTTTCGAAGCTGTTTTTTACTTCACTGTAAATCTATATTTTTAAATATTTGTTTGAAAATTTCTTAATAAATTTTCTTTTAAGTAAAGGAAAATTTCAAATATAATTAATCTTTTAGTTTTTTTCTTTTGATTTATTTTTTTTAACTATAAAAAATTTCATTTAATTTATTGAAGTCTCAAATAAACTTAACTTAACTTCATTTAATTTAAATTACTTTTTAATTGAATTGTATTTGTAATACACTTCTCAGTTTTTTATTAAATTTTTTTGGCATATTTTTTTATTTAAATAAATAGTTTTTTTTCATTTTCTTTTATTGTCAATTGGTTTATATTTGGGTTTTTTTATAAAAAGTTGTTTTTTATTGTATTTTATATTTTATTTTTAAGTTCCTTTTTTCAAAATATATACTTCCTTTTTTTAAATATATTTATTACATAGTTTTTTTATTATTATAATTTAAATAAAACAAAATAAAAATATATTATTATATGTAATTATTTTTTTTTTAATTTTTTTAAAAAGTTTTAAGCAAACATTTTTTAATTTAGGTTTATATCATTTTTACATAAACTTTCTAATCTTTTTATATTTATTTTATTTAAATCATAATAACAATATATTTAAAATTTTTTTTTAATATGAATTATTTTATCAACAATTTTATGCGAAATATTATTTTCAATACTCTTTTATCTGTGGAATATTTTTTTTTAATTTCTTTTTATTATATTTTTATATAAAAACTTTTATGCAAAGTATTTTCATAATTGTTTTAATATATTTTTTAATATCTCTTTTATTTTTTTTCTTCTTTTACATCTCTTGATTGTAATTCACTGTGTTTTTCCTGCATTAAGTTTAAATAAATTTATATATTTTATTGAAAATTTTATTAAATTAATTTTTAAAAATTATTAATTTTATTTCATTATTTCACTTACTGACTTAAAAATATATTGCACTTAAAAGTAGAGAAAAAAATACCATTATTCTTAGTTAATTATGAAAACAAATTTGTTGACAAATTTTTATATTTTAAAAAAATTTGTAAAATCTTTGAATAAAGATATCGAGGCAATTTCGATTAATGAATTTAAAAAAAGTATTTTATCTATATATTTTTTGTTGAATTGGTATTTATGAAAATGTAACAATCGAAAACAAATAATTCTGTGTTTTTTTTTAATTTTTAATAAAAGTCATTATAACATTTTTTTTCTATTCCAAATTTCTGTTTTTTTAAGCCTCCTCCGCATTCCTTTACTAATATTTTTAAACATTTTATTAAAATTTAATTTAATTTTATTAGCTCTTTTTAAATATCTAAAAGTGAAAACGGAAATTTTTTCTTAAAATTCATTATTTTATCTCAAAAAGCGCTCCATTCCTTTTTCAATATTTCAAAATATTTATATATTCTATCATCTCATTTCGAAAATTTCTTCTTTTCTTTATTAAATTAAAGTTGTTTTCTTACGTTCTTCACTTATTATAAACACTTTCATTTCCCACATATTTTTTTCGTTCAACAAATCTTCTTAAAAAACAACAAAACAATTTATTCCCTCATCCATAATTCCTCAAAAGAATTCGCACAATTTTTTTTTCCTTAACGGACACAAGAAACACATACAACAAGTTTAAAAGATTCATTCACATTTCCTTCGTTTGCTGATTTCTTAAAAAAAATTTACAGACCAAGAAAAGAAAAAATATAGAAATTTGTTAACAACACGCAACACGCACGAGAAAACACGTCCGTCTCGTTGGCAATTTTGCGTGAAACTGATTTTCAATTCAGTTGCTTCCTAATTTTCTACTTGTTGTTAACAATACAACAGCAGCAACAAGAACAGCAAAAACAACAACAACAACGACGATAACAAACTTACACACAACAACATTTTGGCTCAAAATGTATGCTTGTGTGTAATTTGGAGCAGTTTGTTGTACTATGAAACTTTTGCTGCCTCTTAAAAAGGCCATTTGCCACAATTGCTTCTTTGGCTTTTGGCTTCAATTGCTGGCGCTGTGGGTGGATGTTGCTGCTACAGCTGCCTTAACTCGTCTTAATGTTGATGATAAAAATTAATTTTTATTGCTGTTGCTTTAGACGTCGTTGTGCGCCACTTGAAATTTGTTTTAACTGGTTTTGCTTTTCTTGGCTTTAATTTATTTACTACGAAACATTTGCTAAATTCATTCATGAATTTTACTGCAGCAGTCACCAGCAGCAGCAGAGAACAGCTGTTTTTTGTTTACGTTTTCTAAAGGCTATTGGGTTAATAGCAAATGTTGCATCAACAATGCTGCTGCCGAAAATAAACATAAATATAGCGTTGCCGTTTTCACTAAGCAAAATTGTTTCGTCCAAAGTGGAGGAAAAATATAACAAGTTGAAGAATCTGTCTGAAACTATTAACAAGTGCTAAGGTTGAAAAAAATCATTTCTATTGGCAAACCTTGAGATATGTATATACATACATATGTATATGTATATGTATTTGTACATGTATCAAGTTTAAAAACAAACCCTAAAAGCTGTTTAAAATTACGCGAGTGTAAAAAATAATATTAAAAAATCTAGTGCCGAATTGCGGCATTTTAATTTATGAGATTTTCTTCGATATCGAATGTTGTCATTTCACTGCTGTATCTTCAAAACTTTTGATCCGATTACAAAACGATATATGCAAAGGTCAAAGCTTAAAAAAATTAAAAGTTCATAGCCCCACTTGATATACATAATGGGCTGCAAGGTGCCAAGATCGACTACTTCGGATTTTAAAAAACTTCTAGATTATTTTGATTTGATTTGATCAATTAAAATTTTTTACAACTCCAATCAGAAGATAAAAAATACAATATGCTTAAAAGTACCAGTGTTCAAAAATAAGGCCATAAATGATAATAGTTATAGAATTATTCAAAGAACTGAATATTTTCCCATTTTCTGTAAAAGTATGGCGAGCAAAGTTGATTAAATGTATTATTTATAATGAAAAACACATAAACCAATTTCTTTTTTAAATAAATAAGTGTCAAAATTAAGAAGAAAAAAACGTTATAAAAAAATGTTTTAAAATTAAAATTTTTGCAGAAAATAAAAGGCGACAATGGGAGCATCTGGTGGATCACCTTTTAAACGGCCACATTAAGGAATTGTCTGCCAAATTATTGGCAAACTTGTTTGCTGAGTTGGCACTAGACAGCATTGATGGTATATGTTTTGTCAGGGAACGCAGAATTTATATCTTGAAATTTTAAAAGTTACCAATATAGCAAAAAATATAGTAATTTTCTTTTTAAAATTATTAATAAATTCAAGTCTTTTCGTGAATCTTATTCTAACCGGGTGAGGGAATCATTTTCGTTAGAAGAAAAGCTTTTTCTCCTGTTTTAATTTTTGTTTAAATTTTGTTACTATTAATAAATATTAAATATTTTTATTTATGCAGACGCTTCCAATTCATCAACGGGATTGTGTCTCCGTGTCCTGAACCGAGTACGGTTCAACTCGGCATTTCTAATTTATTTTTTATTTATTTCCATTTTTGTAATTTTCAAAGCGAATTTCAACGACCAAAATAAAAACAATTTTATTTTCTAACTATCAAATGAATATAGAGCGAGCTAAATTTAGTATATCTGAACACTAAACTAATTTTTTCCATAAGCCGAATATTGACTAAATTAAGAAGGCATCTCTGAAGGCATGTCTGAACAGATTATAAAATAATAATTACAAAATAATTGCCATAAAACTTTCAGCAGTTACGGTCTCTGATTTCACCGCTTTGTTGACAAATATTTTACAGAACAAGAAAACCAATAGTTTAAGTAAACAAAACAGCACGTTAAAAATTGAATTTTTTTCTTTTAACACGAAAAAATTAATATCAAGCAATAATTATTATTTTATGATTTATATGATAAAATGCATATAATTTTTTTTTAATGTTGGTTGCCAAGTTTTCTTGCTCCTGGCAACACTGCCTAAAAAGCTTTTTTTATGGCAAATGTTGACTGTGGAATACAGCTGTTAGCCCTTTCTGCAGATGTATGGATGTGTATGTTGGTATGTGCGAGTGGGAGTGTGTTTAGTTATTCAAGAAATAAAATTAATCCAAAATAATAAAATAAAAAAACTTTTTTTAAATTAAAGACAATTTAATAGGACATTCTTAAGGCGTCGGTTAATATTTCAGGCGATAAGTTTTAAGTAAAATAATAATAACCGAAACGATAAAAATAACTTTAAGAAGCTGTCAGTCAGGCAGATCGAAATGTAGGAAAATTTTAAGGTTTTACTCACTCAAATAAGCATATTTGTAGTGGGCTTAAAGTTCGAGTGTGATCAGACTCCAGATAAGAATGAGATTTTTAAAATGTTTTTTTATGACTGGAAAATATCAAACTCGAACTTCAAACCCACCAAAAATGTGCTCATTTGATTTATCAATGCAGTTCCTCGAGCAGCAGTTAATATACAAGTACTATATTTTTTGTCTGTAAATTTTGTAAATTTTTTTCTTAAAAATAGAAAGATAATCTTTAATAATTTACTATTTGGCATCATTTTTGAATAGTATTACTTAAATTAAAATTTTATTTACTTTAGCTAAAATTCAAGAAATTTTTTATTTTTTTTATTTTTAGGAACAGAACAAGGAAGATTTAATTGCATACATGAATTTAATTGGTCAAATTATCAGAACAATATTTTTGAAAAGTTTCAAACCTCTCAACTCATACAGCAAATTTGAAATTGTTATTTCGCTTTTGAAAGTTATTGTTTAAGCTGAGAAACAAAGGATATTCTAATCGTTTGAAGAACTCTTAATCAGCGTCTGAAAAATATGTAACAAGTGATTTCAAGTAATTTTTCAGTGATCATCAGTCATATTTATGGAAAATATTAAAAATAATTAAAACAAATTAAATATGCTTTTAAAATCAATAAAAAGTAAAAATTTAGTAAAGAACTTTAGCCTAATAACAACCACTTTGTATTAACCATAGAGAGTTACAATAGTAACTTTTCACTCACGCTTATGCACACGCATACACGACTTTATATTTTTGGCTTACGTTCATGCATCCTCACGTGAGTGGAAAAACAAGCACAAAAGCTTGCGCTAACGAAAAAAATACAACAAATAATTAAAAGAAGTTAAATGAAAATTTTAAATAAAGCAGATAAAAAGGTCACGAAACAACTACTCACGCTCGATTCTTTCATACTCACTACAGTATAAAATAAATAAAAATATTCAAATACTAAGCGAAAAAAATTACAGTAAAGAAAAAAAAATCACGAAACAATTACGCTAAAAATTTACTGACTCACGCTAATTCTTTGACACTCACGTTCATGCACGCACACATGATTGAAACAAAAACTTATTCAGGATCATGCGTGAATACTGAGCGGTACCCAGCTCTAATTAACAATCAATTAAGTACAAAAAATAATCACTTTAAATGAACAAACACCCGCGAGCGTGGACTTTGCAATGTTTGCTGTACTTTGTCACATTCCTAATTAAAGTTGATCAAATAAATAAACACGAACACAGCTAAATATCAAAAATTAAATCTACTTCAGTATTAATTGAACCAAAAAAGTTTGTCTTAAAGAAAAGTTAAACAAAAAATAGAAAGAAAAATTTTACATGAGATAAAACCAACGTTCAACAATGGCTTGACTTAACGTTAATTTAAATATTGATCGTGGTGAAGTTGTGTTTGCTTTAAACAAGTAATAATACCCAGCATAATGCGACAAAGTCTCGCATTCTTTTTTTGGTCGCTAATTGTATAAATAGAGTTTTCAAATCACTTTCAACCGACCACCTAAAAAGTGGAAAGTGAACATGTGGAAGCACACACGAACACGGCTGATGGTGTTGTAGCGGCTCCCAAAAACAACGTTGATTATGTTCAGCCGTGTAACTTGAAATTGATTGATGTTAATTTTTCCCCATTTCTTCGGAATATTGTCTCATATCCTATTCTTTCTGACTAAAAACGTTACGAACATTAACCTAATAATAATCACTTTGGATTAACAACTAATTAAGTGCGAATAAATAATCTCATTAAATAAAGATTTTTGAGTTGAGCGCTTGAGTGTGTTTTCCATACAAATTACTTCTTCTGTACATTTTGGGACAACGTTTCCAACCTTCGTTGCACCAATTATATTTCCCAGTTTTGTCACTTCCTGAGTAAGGGAAATTAAAAAATCATATTCCCTGGATATTCCGGGATATCTGAATTTTCTAAACTAATTTAAGTTATAAATGAAAATTGTCGAAAATTTAAATTTTTTTTTATTAAAATAAACATTATTTTTTTATTAAATAACAATTAAAAATTACGCCAGATCGTTTTCCCAATAAAATTCAATTCAAATCCTTAAGTATTCCTCTATATTTTGTTACAGAAAAATATCGATTTTAAGTTAAAGAATGTGATTACACGTTCCACAAAACTGGCATTACTTTTAATTTTCATTTCGTTCTATACACTACAAATTCCTTTGCTTGGCTGGCAAATACAAATATTTATTCTAATCTTACGTATTAGTTTAATTCAGTTGTAATTAATTATCGCTAAAGAAGTCTTTTGTTAACTTAGCACTTGAAGCATTGAAAATTGCCTGAAAAACAAACATAAAAAACAAGTTGAACAAATTAATTATTGAAAACTTTGCAACATTTCTCTTAATAAATTACTGGCAACATTTTTTGTATTCTAAAGAGAAAAAGCTTTTCCATTAAGAGAGTCGTTTGTCTGTCGGCAACTGTAATAAATTTTCATAAATTGTTTTTTTCCTGCCAATAATTAATATGTTGACCAAGATTTTTTTTAAATTTTAACAAACAGCTAAAAAAATTAATGGAAAACAAAATTCGATTATTAAAATTTGTATGTGTACGTATGTCATATTTTTTAATGGATAATATTGTTTTAATGGAGCAACATTATTATTCTTTTAATAAAATAAAACACAGTGGGTCCGATTGCAAATAAATGGAAAGAAATACGTTTTCAACTACCGGCCAGATGTGCATACTTCAGGCTTTAAATATCCACCAACAGCCAGGCAATTGGCTTTCAGGATATGTTCTGCAAAGATCTAGAAAAGCTTAAAATTAAAACAGGTATCAATCAGGTAGTATTTGCAAGAGTTAAAAGATACGAATGTTGGTCCGCTATCGGTGCTTATACAAATTTGCGAAGTCTATTCTGACAATTTAAGGTTTCGAATATCAAATAAATTTGAGCAGAAGATTTGAAGTAATATATTTATCACCATTTATTTTGCGAACGGTCCAGCCGCGCCACTGTGCAATATAAAAATCTTAATGTTTTTGCATAAAAACTCAAATTGTATGCGAGAATTTAAAATAGAAAATAAAAATTTGCCCCGAGTACATCACATGTGGAAAATGTTATATTTTTTTCGCACATGAAAATTTATAACTAAAGAACTTTTAATGAAACGAAGTTTATACACAAAAAAAAAACGAAAAATAAATCTAAAAACGGAATATTCACTTTGAGAAAAATTATTGAAAAAAGTTGAGTTTGCACTTTTACGATTTACAATTTCCTGGCTGATTTCTTACTTAATGGGGTCGTCGATACTTTTCGCACATGTGATGTGGTATATAAAAATATGACATCCTTACGCTTTATTTGCACTAAAATAAAATAAGCAATTAGAGTGGACATCAGTTACAGCCGCATGTATGCACGTCGCATTTTTATGCGAATAAAACTTTTACTAGAAAATCCAGACTAGAAATTAGTTATCTAAATTTATACAAATAAAAATCATACAAATTAAAACACTTTTCAAATTATTTTTAAATTTAATTAAAACTGCAATTATTTGAATAAAATTATTTAAATATTATAATTCAAAAAAAAAATATTCGAATAAATATTAAACAAATAAAAATATGCAATCAAAAAAATTTCCAAACCAAATTAGGTACAACAAATTATTCGTAAAAACTCAATAAAATAAAATCATTTAAATGACTATCATCAAATGTATTAGAATGAAATTATTTAAATAACATTATTGAAAAAAAAATCGAATAAATATTAAATGAATAAAAATACACAATCAAAAATAATTCCAAACCAATCTTTAGTACAAAAAATTATTCCTAAAACATCATCGAATAAAATCATTTAAATAAAAATTATCACATGCAATTATTTGATTAATAATTATATGAATTGCTTCCATTCGAATAAAATTATTAGGAAAAATTTTATGAAAATAAAAGTCATTAACAACAAATTATACGAATAACATCTGTTTTGAGAAAATTTATTAAAATTTATTAAATACAAGGCATATACTGAAAAAATTGAAAATAAATTATTTAAATAAAATTATGTGATCCAATTCAAATTATTCGTATTAAAATTAAATGTAAAAGAATTTACTGGAAATTATTCAAATAAAATAGGTCAGTTAAAAGTATTTGAATAGAACGTAGCAAACGAAGTTATGCGGTATGAAAATCATTGAAATAAAATTTCGTAATTAAAAATTATTCGAATAAAATTATTCGGAGAAAAATTATTGGATTGAAAAATTTTCAATCGACAAAAAATTACAGCGAAATTAGTCAAATAATAATTATTCGAATATAAATTAAAAAATTTAATTTTTTATTGTAATAAAATTAAAAAAGTGTTTCGAAAAAAGTTATTTCATTAAAAATTATTAAAATAAAATATTATACAGTAATTTTCCGATTTAACAAACATAATTGTTGTCAGGCCTGTTCTTCAAAGCGAATTGTTCGTTATATCCAGTACTGAATTAAAAATTAATAGCGTCGTTTGTTTTTTTTTTCATAACTATAAATACTCGTATGTGTAGTGTTTTTTTATATTTTATTAAAATTATAGTAATCTAAAATAAATATTTCTTTAAAAATATGTACGAGGAAAGGAAAAAATTTCATAAAAACACCGTAATACCAAAATAATTTATTTAAAAAATTGGATAAGCAAGCACAGTCTGCTTATTGAAATGGATATCATTTTTAAATGCATCTTCTTGAAGGTGTCTCAAAAGCAATAAATTTGTGCTACTAGTGTTATTTTGCTGAGTCCATTTAATAAAATTCCGAAGTGCTTAATGACATCTTCGTTTTTTTATTTTGTTTGGTCTCTAGAATTTCAGTATCATCAATCTCTTCATCATTTTCGTTTTGTGCATCCTTTTGCTATACATTTGTTCGTTAAATCGAGGACAAAATAAAATTTTTATGCGTAATGTAAGATTCTTAATTGGGTGTTCGGCAAATGCGATGTTCATTAAATCGAATGTTCATTAAATCGGAAAACTACTGTATTATTTTATTACTAAGATTAAGATTATGGTAAAATTTATTCGAAAAAGAAATAGTCGAACAACAACTATTTAAAAACTAAAGTAAAGAATTAAGATTTTCAAAAACTTTTGTTATTTTTTTTTGGAAAATCTTTAAAAAAGTATATCGAGGCAATCTCGATTAATAAATTTAAAGAAATATTTAGTAAAGAATTAAGTAAAATTTTGTTGAAAATAATTATGCGAATAAAATTACTCTAAATAAGAAAAACTCGAATTAAATTATCAAAATGCAAATAATACTTCATGAGGCAAATTACCGCATTCGATATCGAATGAAATTTCCATACAAATTCAAAAAATTTGGTATGGGATTTTACTTATGCGATTAAAATTATTTATACGAATAAAAATTATTGGAACATAATTATTCGAATAAAAATTATTCGAATAAAAATTATTCGAATAAAAATCATACGAATAAAAATTATTCGAATAAAAATTATTCGAATAAGAATTATTCCAATGAAATTGTTTCAGTGATAACTATTTGAACAAACATTATAAATAATTATTTGAGTGAGATTTAGTTACATAGGAATGCTCAAAAACACCTTTTTTTTGTAACTGTTTGTTGAGTCCTTAAGGGATTTGCTTCTATTCAAATTTCAAAAACATTATATGTATTGTTTCCATATTAACTGTTAATTAGCAATTTACAATAATATCATTAATATTCACATTAAAAGAAGATTAAAGAATTAATTACTCACTCCTTTTATTTTAAGCAACTATTTCTGATATAATATTTTAAGATTAGAAGGAAAACAGATTATGTTGAAAACAAGTACTCGTGTGTTCATGCCTGATTTATTTCTTAGTATTTCGGATAAAGACACATATTTTCAATCAAACTATTTTCATAGTTCAATCATTTCGAATTGGGCTTTTAAGGAAAAATCTGTACAAAACCAGCCAGGGAATATAGACAGGATGTCAAGTTTGCGACAACTACTTTGGGGGGAAATCACTAAAACAACATTAAGCAGCAGACGTTCCTTGTCAAACTAAATTTCCCAAAACTTTCTCCTCACTAAACATGTTGTGAATATATCATCTGCTAAAAATAAGTCACTGAAAGTTGTGTTGAAAATTGATTTTTCATATGCATGTGTATAGTCCTTTGTCATCCATCAATTTAAATTAATGGAGTAACAAATATTTTAGCAAAAAGATTTGTGTTCTTCCTTATTACTGTCATGAATCAAAAATCAAGTAAATAAGCACTTTATGGCAATAAATTATTTACCACGATAATGGACAAATTTCCACAATGACATACATACGAGTACATAGAGGGGCACTAAAGCAATAAGGAAAATAAACAATAAGCGGAAAATGATGGAGATGAAGATAATGAGCAGCATGATATCGACAGAATTTTGATTTATATTGTATTTAATATAAAAAAATATATATAGAAACCCAGAGGCCAGCTGCTAGACTGGGCGAAATTAAAATTTTCAATGAAATCCTTAAATATCCTTTCATGCTTGCATGAGTTTGGAAAACATTGAAACCCAAAATATGAATACGAATAATACAATAACAATGAGGAGATCTATGAATGTTTTGTCCAGGGAAGAATTTAATTGAAATTTTAAATTTATTTATGCTTGTTTGCTTTCATCGCACCATTCTGTTAAGCTTTTGAAGAGTGTGTCAATGACAATAATTTGTGTTTATGTACATTTAAGTATGATTTGGTATATTGTGTATTTAATAAGCACGTTTTCATTTTGTAATTTTTGCTACAAGTAAGTGATTACTTTAACAAAAAATTCAATTGATTCTACTTGATTAAAAGCAGACTCTCACACACATTGGCAAATACATCTTAACAAACAACATTAAATTCGAAGGGCTTTTACATGGCGAACAGGCCTTCGTGAAGGCCTAATTAAGCTTTATTTTTTTATGCGTTTATCACTATTGCTTCACTTACAAAGAAGGCCTTCTGGAAGGCGGGGGCATTTCCTTTTATATGTTTTAATATATCAGCAGCAACTAAAGAACGCAGAAAGAAATCTAAACAATAACAAGATCAAATTAAGAAAAAAAAATTATTTAAAAAAATATGGAGAATCAAATTCAAGTGAACAATTTTGCAGAAATCCTGCAAGGATTAGTGCAATGGCAGCAAGTATTAAAAAGATCAAGAGCCGTGGTTTTTGTAGTCATTATACATTGTGAATAGGACTCTTCCTTCGCAAGGCCAAATTACTGCTGCTTTTCACCGCTGGAATATTTTCATGTCAGTGTTAGTGTGCAACTAATACTTTGACAAATGCCAACATATAAATACTTTAACAGAAAAATACATTACGAAGCAACATAGGTACAGCGCACAGTGGGTCTGTAGCTCTAAATATATAGTCTTAAAAATCAAAAAATGTTCGTGATATCTAGCCGATTTGAAATGAGATTAATATGTTTATACTCGTACGTTTATTCAGTTTAATGGTATAAGAAAGTATAGTATCAAAAACCATTTTTTTGTTCTGAAATTTTGAACATTTTTCGAAATTAAAAGAATTTTTTTTTTAATTTTCATAATTTGTAACCACTTCTGATAAATGAAAAGTTCTCTTTTTATAATGTTATTAGAGAGTACACAAAGATTTAAAGACTACGTTAACTCTGTTTGGTGTTAAAAGAAAATTTAATAAATTAGTTTAAAATTCTGAAAATTACCCGAGTTAAAAAGTTTTCAATACTATTCTTAAATTGTCATAACTTTGATAATATTTTTTGTATTTTTTTTTTAAGTTAAAAACTAAAGACTTTAATAAATTTTTGGTCTTAAAAACTTTATCACTGACTATCCAGGAACCTCGATTCGACGTCGTGGACAAGAATTGCAGCGTATACTCACTAAAATAGATCTGTGTCTCCATGCTTACCAAATTCAACTCACACAGCAACTCAAGCGTACGGACCATGCGCCGCGAAGAGACTTCGTTGAATCACCTGTACTCTAAAGCAGGAGGTCAACGCTGCATCAACATATAAATATTTGTGATTAAAGAAAAATTTAATTTTTTCGGCCATAATTTTCTATTGCTGCCCCACTGTCTGCCGATTTTGTCAATGTTAATGATGACGTGTCAGTGTTCATATATTGTATTTAAAATTGTGTTTATGAGAATTATTTTGATAATCACTGGAGTAGGTGTGTGTGTGTTGCATTTAAAACCACATAATGTTCCTTTGCAACAACAACGTCATAACTAAAAATTTATTATTTTTTATATTTTTGAGTTAACAATGCAGAATTAAACGCCCCAATGTTCTTCGTACTGTGTTAAAATTTCATTAAAATATCTTTTCTAGTAACCACCCTACAAGAAATGGATGACCGAAACTAATACGTACACAATTTTCATACTAATACATTTATATGAATTTAGCATTTGAACAAACATATGACTGTCATTGGTGATAGAAAAATCCGTCAACGTTGACCAATTATGTTGCATTTTTAACATATTTTGGGATAATGGCAGTAAAATTTCAAAATACAAAAAAAAAATTATAAAAAAAAGTGTCGAAGCTAAAATTTTGTGACATATTTATTTCCAGCAAAAAGATAAGAACATATTCAATTAAATAGTGTTTTTTCACACCGCATCACTTTAAACACCAGTTATTATTAATTTTTCAGTTGAAGATGGCGACATGCTGGAGGCTAATGATCACCAGGACGAAAGTGAAGAAAGCTCTGATCGCAAGGATATCAAAATCAATGCTGATTCAGATGACATTATGATAAGAAAATTAGAGTGCATCTTCAATATGTGCTATCGCTACTAACTGCAACTATTACTTCAACTACATAAAAAAAATTCATGTTATCCTAAATTTAATACACTTTCAGTCCCTTCCCGCAATGCCCACGACGCGTGAGAAGCAAAGCAAACAAGTTGGTGACGAAATGTTGGGGTTTTTAACAAAACCCACTGAAATTTAAATGGCATGGTGTTGCTCAAGTCATGGATGTTGTCTTCATGGTACTAAAATTTTTAAAAACTCACTATAGTAATTATTATTTTCTTATACATGTATGTAATTATTATAATATAACAACATGCCACTAAGTGGAATGCCTTAAGGCATTTTATTTATTTTCACATTTAATTTGAATTTTTAAAAACATTCTGTTGTACATATTATTTTCTTATGCATATTTATTTATTTATATTTAATTATAATATAACAATTGAATTGAAAAAAAATCGCGTTTTATTTCAACAGAAATGTCTATCAACAGTGGTGAATGAATTCATATAATTTGACAAGTCAGCGGTGACCGGTATGTACATCAAGGTTGATTAGTCAAATGTGACTAATATTTGTATCATTGCTGACAAGTAAAAAACATAAATGATGAAACAGAACTGGGGCTGACGTTTGTTTTCAATACAATTTGACATAAAACTATGCCAGAGAATGTGGTCGTGAAATAGAATCTATTTTATTTTTACAGCGTTTTTTCTTATACTCTCAATTTTAGACACTCATTCTCTCAACCATGTTACCGTGTTTTAATGAAATCACATAAATTTTTCATACGAAAAATGCAAACAAAAGAAAATCAAACATTAATAAGAGTATTTGAAGTTACTGCCGTCGATTTTGTTATGGGCCACCTAGCGATTGTTCCTGAAGTTGCAGACTTGTTCTGTTTCATCATTAAGAGTGAGCATTTCAGACATATGTTCTGTGTACTATAAAATTTGGTGGTTAGAAAGGGATGCAAGATCACACGTACACAAAAGTTTCAGTCATTTTTTTCATATTGGCCTTAAGAAAATGATAAAAACTTTGTTCTTCGTGATGAAAGTTATTTCTATCAGCAATGGCAATCATATTACCAGTCAAATGACCGTCACTGTTTTTGTAGGGCACTTGAGAAGAGAATAGTTTTTCAGCTCCCCTTACAGCATGTTACTCTGTTCATCATTTCGTGCGAACTGCTGTCAAAAGTGTGTATAAAAAATTCATGTGAAATAATTACAAAATAACACTGCTTTGTCCGGACAAAAATTAAAATTTAGCCAATTCAAGTTGAGAGCTGTCCGAACAAATTCATTTCTCTCTCTCTCAAGAAGAGAGACCTCAAAACACATACATATCTACAAGAACAGTGACGGCCATTTGACCGGTCATGTAACTGTCACTAATGATGTATATTTCCATCATTGCGTAGATCAAAGTTTCTATCAAATTATTAAGGATATTATGAAAAACTTGATGGAAACTTTTGTGCACGTGTGATTTCGCATCTTCTTCGCACTTAGGAACTCTTTCGAATAGAGAACTATATATCTGAACTGCTCACTCTGCTGATGTTTACTAATCAACGATGATATAAAATTCAGTCACAGTTTACCCATCAACCTTGACGACCATGTCCGTCACTTTCACGACCAATCACTTCAAATGGACATTTTCGTCACTGTTGCTTTTTGTAATAAAACACGATTTATTATATATCATTTATATTATTTTCTTTACTATTATACACTTTTTTTTAATTTGTTTTACGCGATGATCGGTGTGTGCGACCGCCTTCAGGACGCGCTTTTCAAAATCAATTGAAATAGAAGCTATTTGAAGGACTTCTTTCAAGGAAGGGTTGATTTTCTGTAAAGCTGCGGAACGAACTTTGTCATGTGGTGTATGAATCACCAACATATCACGAATTTTATTATACACATACAAATGAGAGCGATCAGGTTTCTCGCACTGAAACATACAGTCCCTTGCTGCCCCTCTGAGATCAACCACCCAGTCAGAATAAGACTGGTTCGGTTTCATAATTGTTCTATAAAATGTATATCTAGCAGCAAGAATATGTTGCTTTTTAATGAAATTATCATTCAGCTTTTCATCTATAACTTTATAACTTTGGTGCTCAACTTTAGCATCAAATATTTTTTGAAGAAGCTCCAGGGATTCATTACCAATACAGCTTAGCGAACAAGCCCTTTTCATTTCATCAGTCTTCACGCCATTTGCTACAAAATGTTGCTCCAATTGTAAAAGATACGTAGACCAGCTGTCTGTTGACTTGGAAAACATCCTAAAGGAAGACACAGCCGAAGTTTGATTTAGTGATGATTGTAAAAGTCTGGACATTCTTTACTGATTTTCCTCCATCAGTTCATTTACAAACTTTTCATTCGACATTTGCAATTGGTGTAGAAAGTTTTGCAAATCTTGAGGATTCATAACGCGCAGATTCTTTGTTGAACTCGTCGCCAAATGTTGTAAATAAATTCCGTAAACGATATGTTATGTTTCATGAACTTCAATTAATTAATCATTAATAGTTTTTCTTTATTGACATATTATAATACAAAAATTTCAAAACCAATTTAGATGTTATACAAAAATATATTAAGCTGAGTGTTTGTAGTTTGATATTGATAAATGGTTACAACAACATCACATTTGCACATCTCCAGCAGGTCATCCGTTTATTTAATTTTTCTTAGCTGCGTGTGTTTGTACTTTAAAATTATTTGCTGACAACTGTCATTCGAAAAATGTAAAAATGATAAATTAAATCACTGATGATAGATATTTCCATCAAAAATGACAGTCATATGTTCGCTCAAATTTAAATCTACTGCAAATGTGTTAGTACATATGAAAATTGTGTTCATTCGTATTAGTTTCGGTGACCCATTTCTTGTAGGGATATGCAAAAAAAATTTGTCCGAACAAAAATTTTGTGGATGAATCCAAGGCGTATTTAACCAGGTGACAGACAGCATTACAGCAGCTGACTATTCGTTGCAAATGTCAAAATACATACAAAATTCTTTTACTTTTCTTTCTGTATCTGTTTTCTTTGTTTTATGGGTTTGAGTTTTTGACATACGCAATGAAACTACACAAACAAAAATGCCTGTTGTTCTTGTATTGTTGTAATTGTTTTCCTAATGCTGTCACCTAGTTAAATACACCTTGAATGAATCCAGATTAAGTTGCGAGTAAATTGAAAAATTTTATCTCATTTTCGGTAAAACTAGTCTCTTTGAGTTATGATATTCTTGCAGTATATGACAGAATATCCTAAACATGCGTCAGTATGCAAGTGTGCATGTCTCTTAGTTTGTAAGCTTCATTTCCAGTATAATTGCTCAATGTTGTTTGTTTATTCGTTTATTGATCGTTTTTATTCTTTCCACAGCATTCATTTAATTTATGTAAATTCATGAATGTGACACAAGTTGCATGTTGTGCACATACATACTTATTTGCAAAATACACTCACTCACACACACACACTCACTCACTGGCATTCGTTATGGATAATCAAATTTTAACTGGAATTTTATTTACAAGGATATCATTCATCATCCATTCATAAGATACTATGAAGTTGTCAGACACAAACTATTTGTTTCAACTTATTTCACTTATTTACATTTAATTTTTGCTATTTCATCTTTAAAAGGAATCAAATATAAAATATGCACACATCAAGGTTTCACAATAAATAGAAGATGACACTTTATTTAAATAATGTTGTATGTATGGAATTTACGAGGGCGGATTGATATTGAAGCTACCTAGCGCTAAAAGGCAGCACAAAAACAAAAACTTTTTTTTTTTAGAAATTGCGATCTGTCAAACGTTTAGTTTAGTTTATTTGTTGTAGTCGTTTGAAGTCAGCAACTTTTGTGTTTCTTGAAAAATGGAAAAAAGGGAATTTCGTGCAGTGATTAAACACTATTATTTGAAATTGAAAACGGCGAAAGAGACAAAAGAAAAGCTCGATAAACATTACGGTGAGTCTGCTCCGTCAGTTTACATCGTAAAATATTGGATTGCTGAATTTAAACGCGGCCGAACAAGCACTGCAACAATACCATCAACAGGAAGGCCAAAAGAGGTGGTTACTGAAGAAAATATCAACAAAATCCTCGATATCGTTATGAATGATCGCCGAGTCAAATTACGTGAGATTGTTGAAATGGTAAACATATCATATGAACGTGTGTTCAACATTTTGCATGAACATTTGCATATGAAAAAGCTATCGGCAAGATGGGTGCCCCGTTTGCTCAGTGTCTCGAACAAAAACGAGTTCGACAGACCACTTCACAGCGGTGTTTGGACATGATAAAGCGTAATCCTGTTGATTTTTGGCATCGATTAATAACTGTTGATGAAACGTGGGTCCACCACTACACACCTGAAACCAAAAATCAATCGAAACAATGGATGGAAGCTGGTGGAATTGCTCTGAAGAAGGCGAAGACAGTGAAATCGGCTGGCAAGGTTATGGCCATTGTATTTTGGGATGCACACGGAATATTGCTCATCGATTATCTTGAAAAAGGATCCAAAATCACAGGAAAGTATTATCATCCATTATTGGATCAATTGATTGATGCAATCAAGAAAAAACGACCACATTTAAAGAAGAAAAAAGTGCTCTTCCTTTAAGACAACGCACCGGTTCACACAGCATTAGATACGATGCTAAAATTACGTGAAATACACTTGGAATTGGTTGATCATCCACCTTATAGCCCAGATTTAGCTCCTAGTGACTTTTTCCTGTTTCCAAAGTTGAAAAAATGGCTCGCAGGAAAAAGATTCATCTCAAACGAAGAAGAGATTACCGAAACTAACGTGTATTTTGAGGGGTTCCCAAATAAAATAGTGTATTGAGCTAAAAGGAGACTATGTTGAGAAATAAATGGTTTTTGGAAAAAAATGTTTTTTTTCTACTTATGTAGCTTCAATATCAATCCGCCCTCGTACATTAAAAAAATATATTTGTATGAAAGTTTGCGTTTAGATGATTGAGTTTTAGGAAATTTGCTAAAACTTGTTACAAAATGTAAAACTACATGATTCTTAAATTATGAAATCCATAGAGATTGTACAACTTTATTGTAAACAAAATACAAACATTGTTAATGCCACCTGTTGTCCCTGTTTGGTGGAAGCAAATTAGAATTTGTGGAATTAGCAAAAAAAAAAAACTACCAGCCTCGACAGCACACTTTGAGAAAACTCATTAGATATTTTTTATATACAATTCGCCCTGTCACCTGCTGCTGGTCAAGCACGCAATATTCTTCACTTATAACATTTTGATTTAGAACTTTGGTGTTTTTTTTTGTTTTTAATCAAAATTTCTTAATTATATTTTGATTAAAATCAGTAAGTTTACTTACTCCTTTGATTTTTGAATTTTTTTTATTTTTAACAATAAAATTCTTGCACATTTTGCAGGTTCTTTGGAAATACATCTGCATACATATTTAAGTATGTGTGTGTGCATGATTTGAATGTATGCGTATACTACACGCATAGTATGTACATTCAGAGATATAAAATTAAATTCAAAATGTATGTATAATTTTTGAAAACTTCTCCATAAATTTGTCAGCTGTCAACAAGAACAAACGAAAACATTAAATAAGAGACGTGTAAACACGCAACAAAAAGTTTTCCTCGATTCATGTTCGAATGTTGTTTAACACTTTTGCCTGAGCAAATAGAAAATCTTTTTCATTTTCTTTTTTTTTTCTTAAATGAAATTTATGATTTATTGTGCTTAAGATGGGAGACAAATAAATTAAATTGATACCGGTAAATTTGACAGAGATTTTCTTTTAAAGAAATAAAAGCTGTCATTAAAGAAAATTAATTGTTTGAGATTTTTTTTTTCTTAAATAATTTTAAGCGAAAAATTAATCATAAAGTTGTGTATAAAAGTAGATATCAAGAATCATATAAGATTTTCGTAGGCAAAATTTGTTCAAATTATGGGTTTTTTAAATAAATCATTTTTTCTTGTTTTCTTACTACTCGTTGCTGAAAAGAGCAGAGAAAAATTATTTATATGCTATTTGTGACCAAAGTTGCTGAGAGTTTTTTCACTCGAATAACATCCATACACGGTCTCATAAAAATAGAAGATCAAAGTAGAACTCTCCCCCAAAAG
This sequence comes from Gymnocheta viridis, assembly GCA_956483585.1. NCBI lineage: Eukaryota > Metazoa > Arthropoda > Insecta > Diptera > Tachinidae > Gymnocheta > Gymnocheta viridis. Next base: position 15,421,418 of record OY101442.1, read on the forward strand.
GGGTATGATAGCAGATGATAGCAGCATTTGCCATTCATTCAGTCACAGGCCCAGTCTGTTGAAGGTTGGAATAAAGATGGTGAATAGTACGGTTGGTACCAACTCGTTCAGTCGCTCGTTTTAGACAAGAACCTTTGATCAAACCCATGTCTAAAATATCAATAATACACTCATTTAGCAACATGAATTTCTGTTAAAAAATTGTCAATCATAAGTTTTTTAAATAAACATTTTAATTGCTTAACTCAAAAAATATTGTATAAGTTCGATGTTGTATAAATTGTTTTGGTAGTTTCAACTAGACTTGTGTCGAACTCGTTGAGTTGCACGTTTTAAAGGGTCCGCCAGATAACTTTTTTTTTTGAAAATGCTATAAAGAAAAAACTACTGAATATTTTCTAAAATTTCTTTTTTTATTTGAAAGTACAATCCTTCCGGTTAATAATGAAAAATAATTTCATTCAAATGGCTGCCTCGGCTGGCCATGCAGTAGCCTACACGATCGGTCCAATTTTTAAGCACATTATCGATTGTGTGCAGCTGTATTTCACCAATGGCTTCACGAATATTGTCCTTTAAAGCGTCAATATTCTCTGGCTTGTCGGCATAACACTTATCTTTGACGGCACCCCACAAATAATAGCCCAACGATGTCAAATCGCAGCTCCGAGGTGGCCAAACGACATTAGCTCTGCGGCTGATAATGCGATCTTCAAAAACAGGGCGCAAAACATCGAGTGTAGCTTCGGCTGTGTCGTCTTTTCAATGTATGCGTGCGGGTTTTCTGTGCCCCAAATGCGACAATTTTGTTTGTTTACATACCCGCCAAGATCAAAATGAACTTCATCTGAAAAGATGATTTCTTTTTTTTGGCAAAATCGGCATCTTCTGTAAGTCGATCGCAGGCCCACTTAGCGAAGCGTTGTTCAAGCGAATACACAACCATATTCGCTCAGCGGAAGGATAAAACTAATTATTTGTCAAATCAGACATGAGCTAATTGTTACCATTGAGGAAATAACCGCTAGTTGAAAAAAAACGTTAGATGGCGGACCCTTTAGATACAAGTAGACTTGGGTCCAACTCGTTCAGTCGATCGTATTAGATAAAAACCTTTGATCAAACCCCACTGAGCCACTGAACAAGTTGGACCCAACTCTAAAGTCTACTTGCCATTTGCCAAGTTTTTCCTTTTTGTGCAAACTTTTTGAGATGCAAAAAAGTTTTTAAATAACCGGCTGAAAAACAAGTTTTTTTTTAAATATATGCAGTTTTTCAAGTTTTTTTTTAATTACTTAAAGTGTGGAATATATTTTATCAATACATGCATTGACGATACAATGCACATTATACAATGAAACGACCTTATATTTTTTTATACAATAATGTTGATTTGTTTTTACTCCCACAAAAACAACGACGCTGTTATTATAAATTGAAAGTTTGCAACTTATTCGTTGTGTAGAAAATTGAACTGAAGTTTTTTTTAAGAACATGGATAAATACTTAATGAAAAACGGTAAGATTATTGTACTATTTACAATCATTTGTAAAAAATTATTGATTTTAGGAACCTCGTGCACAGGATGTAAGGAAACCACCATAGACGATGTAGCAGGCGCAGACGAGATCCTAAGTTGTTCAACAAAATCCTTCTTTAAAAAAAGTAGTTTATTCAATTTTGTCGTTGCCTACGTTGTCTACAGAAAACGTAGAACGAATTTTTTCAAAAATTAATTTAAACAAAAGTAATATTAGAAACAAATTAGAAATTCCCACTTTATGCGGTATTTTGAGAGCAAGAGACTTTTTGAAAAAATTGTACAAACTTTAAGCAATCTAAAGAGATGGTTTTGAAGTTTAATAAAACAATGTACAAATAATAAAATAAATACATGTATGTGATATTATTACACAATATTAAATGACATTATAGAATAATCTAAAAAGAAATTTTAGTAAATATTTAAAATTTATTCTAAACGACAAATTAGATCTCCAAAAATGAATTTAATTTTATGTTTTATTATTATTTATATAACGTTTAATATACATATGTACATACTATGTATTTAATGTTTTTTATGTTATGTTATGTTTTCTTTTAGTTAGAAAAAACATGTGTTTTTTATAAAATATTTTTAATAAAAATGAAATCTAATTTTGTATTTTATTATTTTGACTTAGTTAAAGAAAGTTTTTTTATTAAATAAGAGATTTTTTTCTGGAATGGCAAGTTTTTTGAAAAAAAAAATATATGGTAACGCTGATTATCAGCAACATTTATACAACATACAACTCATACATCAGGTTGTGAGTTGGACAAATGCTATGAAGATTTCTAACTAAAATATGTCCATTTCCATGTGTATGTTCGATAGAAATGTAGATGTTTTTCGGCAACAATTAAATTATCGTCGAATTTTCTATACAAAAATTACAATATCGTTTTTTGTTTCTGCTAAACAAAAAGTTTAAAAATTCCCAGATGTATCCAAAAAGAATTTTCAATTTTTTTAAAGAAAAATATATCGGGGACGAATTACGGTATTCGATATCCATACAAAATTTTTTGAATTCGTATGGAAATTTCGTTCGATATCGTATGCCGTAATTTGCCCCCAGGTTATAAATTTGTCTAACGAGACATTCAAATGCCGCTCATTTTGTTTTGTGTAACCTTCAATCACACTTCTTTGTATTTTTGTTTTTTTGTTTTTAGTTATTTGAATCCTTGTAAATATGTATTTAAGGCCCCATGGAATTGCAAATTCCACATCGACCTGATTATTTTATAAACGCTGTGCACTGCAGCTCTCTAGTCAATTAAATATTTATGACAATTGAAACAAGAACAAATTAATGATTGGCGTGTTAATGAGCTTTAATAGTCTATCAGTTTTTGTTTTATTTTTTGTCTGATGATCACCAACTTTGTTGCGACGTAATTCTGTTCATTTGCGTAAAAAGTGCGTGTGATGACTACCGTATTAGGAAATGTATATAAAAAAAGCAATAAAAATTGTAATATAAAAGTAAATCATTTAATTTTATGGCCAAATCACTTGTTTGCTTAATTGTTTGGAATTAGTAAAAACTAGAGATGGTAGCATGAGCAACATTTTACTCACGCACGCTGAATCAAACGCATACAAACGCTTTCATTAGCACACTCATGCACGCGCACTTGATTGATAAGGAACTTCGTCACTATAATTAAAGGGTATGCGTGATCGTGAGTGATTATTGCCAATCATGTAAATCGTGCGCATCTCTAGCAAACATTTACATTTTCACAATAAATCTTTAGCATCTGTAATGACGTTGCTGACGGCATTACAGAACTTAAAATAGTAACAAATCATGTGCTGATTTTTATTGTTAATGGGAATAAGCAGAAATAAAAATTAACTAAAAGAATTTACGTTTACTAAAAAAAACATTGTAATCAAGAAAAGAAAATAAACAAAAAAAAATTCAAGAAAAGATTAATTTAAAACAAATATTTACAATTCACTTGACTCGTTATGGAGGAAATCTTCATATGCAAAAAAATATAATGAAATAATTAAAAAAAGGAAAACACAATCATACATACAAATAAATGACCATAAAACTTTTTATTTATTTATATGCCAGACATTGTTTAACACTCATTGATTCGATTGCTCGTTCAGCGATTCGTTTTACTACGACATAAACAAAAAGCTCTTTATCTGAATCATGGGATTATAAAAGTTTTTATTACAAAATAATTGTTTTGAGAGATTTTGTGTGATTTTAAATTAAACATTTCTGGTTCAAAAAATAATGGGGCTCACAGTTTCGCTAACAGTCAAAATGACATGGAAAATCTCTTCATTAATACAATAATTTTACATAAATATAAAAATAAAGTTTAATATATTTAAGAAATGGAGTTTTCAATACAGCAGTTTATTGTTAAAATTGTTAAGTTTTAATTCTAATATTGTAAATTTTTTTTAAATAAAATTACAATACCGTAATATTTTTTCTTTCAACAATACAATTCAAAATCCAAAATTTATGAAAAAAAACTATCGATATGGTAATTTTTTTAAGCAAAGTGTCAGAGTTATAAGATTTTACAAAGTAGACTCACTTCGGCAGCTGATTAGCAATTGATTTCACCTGAATTGTTTAATTTTGTTTTAATGTTTCAAAAATGTAGAAAAGCTAAATATCGCTTTTTATTTCTTTTACTTATCAGTAAAAAATTTGCCAAACATTTCAAGATCAGTGATCACGTTGACTTCGCCATTTGCTGCTTGAAGTAATATGCCATCATTGCGAAAAAAACACCTGCACACAGAAGCTTTACCTTGGTTGCTTTTGTTGCAATTCACAACAACACACTTCATTTCTAATAAATATTAAGTTTTTTACTAATTAAACTTTAAATAACTTTTAATGTTCTTAATTTAAACAGCACAAGTAACAATAAAAATTTTCATATTTTTCATCTACAGTGATAGGTACTCATAATATATGTATTAGGGTCGTCCTTCGAATAAAAATTATTCGAATAATTCGAAAAGTGTTTTTCATTTTTGTTCGAACGAACGAACATTTTTCAATTTAGAATAAAGAATTATTCGAATAACTTTCATTAAATACTTTAAAGGCCTCCAAACACGTTCAAAATGCTTGCTAAGCATGTTTATTGTTAAGTGAAAATTTGATAGTATGTCGGACAACAACGACGCTTTGTGGACAATCAAAAAATTTAGATTTTGGCATGCTTGCTGTCAGTTGTTTGAAAATGTATATATTGTTAACTTATCAAGCAGGAACAAATTTTTAGTAGAATTATATTTTCATTGTGAACAGTTGTCAAAAAAATCGGAACAGAAAGAAATTTATAAAAATTACTCGTACAAAAAAAGTGTTAGAATTAAAAGAAAAACAAACAAAAATTACTGATAAAGAAATGAGAAGTGTTAGAAGTTATTAAATAACATTTTTGTTGTTAACATTTCATTATTTAGCGACATTTTTTTATTTACAAACACAATCAAAGTAAAAATGAATGCTTGGTGGCTCATCAAGCCAGCAAGCACACATACGTGAACTTGACAGCACGCATTTTGAACTTGTCTCGGGGAATTTCCTATCTAAAACTAGCTTTTTAAAATATGCTAACAGATGCTTAACAAAGGAGTACGCAAATCCTTTATTTTCACGATTATTTTGTGATAAAAATATGTATTGAGAATGACCTCAACTACGATGAAGAATTAGATGGCGTTTCTGAGGTAACTGATAACGTTTTATTAACTGATCTAAAAAAGTCTATAAATAAAGAAAGAAATTGTACGAACTCAAAAATCGTTAACAGTTTTTGATGCTGATCTGAACTATTTAGAAAAATTAAGGAAAAGAACAAACAAACTTAACTTGGTTTTTCAACCATCAATTTTTTTATTCTTTGTTCGTTCGAATTATTCGAAGAAAATTTCAAAAATATTCGTTTATTCGAACAAACATGAAATTTTATTCGAACAAATAAAAAACACGAATAACTGAAAACCCTAATATGTATACAATACTAATGCCGTTTTCTTTTCTAAAAAAATGTAACATTTCTTTTACTTTTTAACAAAAAATTCCAATTCAAAGTTTTCTTAAGATAAAAATTTTGCCTCATAAGTGATGATACATAAATTTCTAATAAATTCACCATTTCAAAACATGATTATATTGTAAATTTTCAATAAATAAAATAATAAATAAGAATAAAATAAATAAAAGTGTTGCACTTTTTACTAGAAAAGAAAGCGCCATAACACTCTCAGGTGATTTGTGAAAAAATTATTAATTTTTAAATAAAAAATACATTAATGTAGCATCCTCTGACCCTGATGTACAATTTCTTTAGATATCCTATTTTGGTCCTGTTGATCCTAAGTTAAACTAAAATTGGTTTTCCATCGTATAAATATGTTTTATAGCTTTATATATTTAAATTTACTTCCGATTTCTTAAAATTCGCAAAATATGTTTTTTTTACTTTCAACTTCTTTTAGAAATATAAACACAAAACAGCTATTTCAAATATTCTCAAAATAAAAATTTTACAATTAAGAATTTTAGAGAATTATTTTGTATTTGTTGGTTTTATTTTGTTGCTCTCCTTTGACGGTCTTTCCCTGAAAACTTTTGGATCTCAAAAACACTTTCTATTGTTACAAATTCTTAGTAATTTTAAGTAAATGAACAGACCTATTAATTCTTTATGTTGATGTCAGCTGTTTTTGACTGTCAGGTTGAAAATCGTAAAAACAAAATGCCTGTGGTTGTTATTGTTGTAAAAACAAACGTACTTGAATAAATACACTTTGAAATTAAAATATCTCTTTTGTTGTTAAAATATTAAAAATGTAAATTAGAAAGAAAAAAAAGGGTTTCATGTGTATTTTTGAATAAAAATTACATTGTATTTATGTATTCAGTTCCAAGGCGTATCAACAAGGTGACATTTTTTAACACAACAATTACAACAACACAAGAACAACAGGCATTTTTATGTGCATTGTTTCTATCAAAAACATCCCCCATAAAAAAAAAGAAAACAGAGACCGGAAAAAAGCTAAAAAAACTGTCAAACGTACCATTACATTTTGATTTCACACTATCACACTTGCACGTATTATTACAGTTTTTGACAAGTCCTAATACAAAGCATTATAGTGTGTGAGGCCCTTAAATGGAATTTGAGATTTGTCAAATTACGTGTCTAATTTTCGTGCCTGATTTTCGAATGAGTTCATCAAACTTTTAAAAATATTCGTTAACATTTAACAAACTCTGTTTCATTTAAATTTAATTTTCTAACACTTTGAAATTTATAAATTATAAATTCCATTTCAGAGAAGTTAGAAAAGTTGACTGAACTTCAAAAAAGTTAATTTTGTATTGCAGCCTGTTAATTGACATTAACATTCGTCTTAAGATTTATTTTACAATTTCTTCTTAGCCAAATGTCATTGCTATTGTATTTCAATAAAAAAAGGACATTCAAGATAAAAAGTTAACGAATTTGTCAAAAAAAAATAAATAATTTGCTAAAGTTTATCAGAAGAGGCATCACAAAAGAAACAATTTATGTTTCTGTAGCAGCAAACTTTGTCAAATATGTATTTAACTGCAAATATTTAGTAGACTAAAAAGGAATATTTTATTCAACAACAAAATGAATTCTTATGAATTGAATTTACCACCCACATTTTGCACACATTGACAACAATTTTTAGCTATTAAAGAGAAGCTCAAGCTGCAAAAGAAAAAAAAATAAACAACCCACATTAATTTTCATAAGTATTTTTAAATTTAGATTTCCAACTCCAACACACGCCAAACAAGCAAAAAAAATCCATGAATTAACAAAGTTATTTAAATCCTGTGATCTTAATAGCCGAAAAGGCAAATATGCAATAATGCAACTACAGCGGCCAGAATATCTAATCGCTCGACGCATACAACATTGTCCGACATCCAACTACACGCATACATACACAATTAAATGAAGTCACTTCTTTTGGCCACTTTGCTGGAGTTCATAAAATTAAGTGCTTTTCCAGTCAAGTACCACAACTCACTACTGGTTTTACACTAACGAACATAACTTGTGAGTCATAAATCACTTTTTAAATTGCACTCGCTTTCTTGTAATAGTGTCAATTTAAAGATAACAACAAATGCATGAATGAACCATGAACTAACTATTTCGAAAATTCAATTTATTTCTTTTATTTTTGTTCCCACTGAAGGCAGGAGATGTTAATGGAGTGATTAATCATAGAAAGTGTGACAAGAATTGATCGTAAGTAGAACAATAAAGAAATTATTTTAAAGAACAATAAAGAAAATATTTTATTTATTATTACTCGTATTAATATTTATTTAATGCAAATTTAATTTACAGAAAATGTATATAGAGAAAAAGGAGTTGCCGCCAGGACCTTCGCCTTTAATAAAGTAAGAAGACGCAAGGAGAAAAAAATAATCAGCAATCAGCTGAGCTGTCAGACCACCTGTTATGAATTCGCCTTGAACTTTACGCTGCATTTACACATAAAAGTACTGTCTTGAAATTTTTGAAATTTAAAAAAATTCATAAACGACTTCTTGGTAGATTTCGATCCACCGCATCAAAATGCATGTCCCTGGAAAATTTTATTTATTGAAATTGTATTGATTCGTCAATAAGAAATATACTTAAACTAAAAAATTTTTGAAAAATATTGCTTAAATTTTCATATTATAGAGTGTTTTGCTTGTTCTCTAAAACCTTTTCAATGTAACTTAGGGCTTTTATGAATTCATATGACGATATGTATTATGAATAAAAATTTTACCGAAATAATTGACTTTCATGACCATTTCTTGTTCGTTTTCATAAGAAAGTGAAAGTTCATTTTAAAAATGTCGTCGAAGCGAAGAGTTGCAAAAATTGATACTTCTTCTCGTGATGAAATAAACAGGTGGCATTATTAGGCCTACAACTACAACAATACAACAAAAAAAGGCATTTTTTGTTTGTGTAAAGTCTAAGCTCTTGTCACAAATTATTGTAAACAAAAATTAAATAATATAAACAGAAACCGTTGAATTTTTTGGACGTTACAAATGAGCAAGACAAGGAAGTGTGGATTACTTTGAAAGTATTTGCGGTCCATATAGAAGGTAGTGCGCCCTTTCCAAACAAGCACAAATATATAAGTACCTATAAGAAATTATTGAAAATTTGAATAAAAAAATAAACACAAATTGAACAAACAAAAGTTTGGATATTTTGTAAATATAAACTGGAGATGGGATCGTCAGTTATTTCTCATTCACACTCACGATAAAAAATTTTATTCATGGACGTCCTTATATTTGTGGCTCCCGTTCGTGCATGCTCACGTGAGTAGACAAAAAACTTACGCACGATCGCGAAAAATCACACTCACAAAATATTCAGGAAAAAAAATGTTAAATAATTAAAAAATTATTATTATTATCACTGATCCATTCTGCTAGTCTGATGAATAGACTGTTCTAATAATACTTTCTTAATAAAAATAATTTTAGTTTATCAAAAAATTTTCTGAAATTAATAAAGAAATGAGTAAAGAAAGATTTGAACTTGAGCCAAACAATTCCTTTCATTATAAACTTAAAACAATTTAAGTAATTGCGTAGAAAGATTAATTACAAAAGTATACGAAAAAATAACAATATAGTAAAGAAATCACGAAGCAATCATGTCAAAAATCTACTTATGCACGGTCAATTTCTTTGTACTCGCGTTAATGCACGCTCACGCAATTGGAAAAAAATTTAATTACGATGACCCACGCTAATCACGCGAGCGGTGCCCATCTCTAATATAAACAAAACTGACATAATTTTTGTTGCGTTTCCTTTTCTTAACTATTTTGTTAGCGTTGTAGATGAAGCAAAGCAAGACTAAAAATTATTTTATTATTATTTTTATTATTTTTGTACGAAAAGTTTGCTGCAATTACCAAATAATGGCTTGTGCAGCAAAGGAATACAATTAATGATATGGAGCAAAATGTTTGATATCTCAATAACCTTAAGCAGTTTCGCGAAAGAGGTTTTGGATTCAGAAAGGCGGTATTCAAATTGAATGTACCTCTTTTCTAACTCAATTTCATTTCTTAATGGTCGATGTGCCAATCCAATAATTAGCTGATGATTAATAAAAAAAATATTTACATAAAATAAAAACTTCAATAAAAAGATATTTTAAAGTAAATATTTTTAAAGATACTCTATAGAAGTGGTAAATATTTTTAACGTTTTGGAGAAGGGGGATACAATTTGTTTCTCCTCCTCTTGGGTCCTCACTTGCAAACTGTCTATCTAAATATTTTTATTTATGTTCTTTTTTTATAAAGTGTACAAATTTTTTTCAATAAAACACTGAAAAGTCATTAATATTTTTATTTAAAATTTTACGAAAATAACAATCAGAAAAGTCAATGTTCGTTTTTTTTTTTTGAGAAAATTTAAACATTTTCAAAAAACCGACACACACAAAGACGTTTGCAGGCTTTCCGGCTTTACCTTTAAAAAATACATTTAAGAATTCACGGTTTAATATATTTTAATTAAAAACGAAAACTAAAAATGATACGACAAAGACAACGCAAAAATATTGAGGAACTTTACGGCGGCAAATTCGATGCACCAAAATCTTTAGTTACAGCAACAGCACATCATCAAAACAGTGGTCGGAAGCCAGGACGTTTTACTGCACGAGATTTTACTAGCAGTCCTAATAGGACCTGCAACGGAGCAGCACTACCGATTTCCACAAGCCCTGCCTTAATGGCGGTGCCAAAATCTTTAAATTCCGGAAAAGAAACTACAAGACGTAAGAGTGCTAGACCTTCCAACAAAATTCCAAATGAAAAACATTGTGCTAAAGAAATCTTTTGCCAGAAAGATGGCACCAGGTCGCCAACACAGACAACGAAAGGTGAGAAGCTGCCTTATATTTCTTCTTTCACAAATGTATGTGAGAACAAAACCTTTGGCAACTACAAAGAAATTTCAGCTGAAGATGTGCGGCAGCGACATCCGAATCATCAGCATCACCAGCACAATCATCATAATCATACTCATAATAGTCACGATGAGGAAAAAGACGATGACACAGATGAGTTTTTTGATTTGATACGAAGCACTGTGGAAAATGCTATTGGGGTCAGTGATTGAGTTTATGACAACAAACTGTAAAATAACAAAATTATTGTTGGTTTAATTAACAGAAGTCCATATCGGAGTTACTGAATCGCAACTTTAGAGAACTTTCTTCAAAGGTGGAACGTTTTTCCTCAGACTTAAAGAATACAAATGCCATGTTGTATCAATTGCAAAAGGAACTGAATAACAGTGAGTGCAACTAATCATAATTTTATAGATATTAATGACAAAACTGAAAGAAATAATATAATTTACGATATTACCCATTTACGATATTGAACATTTTTCTGTGGAAAAATCAACGATACGAAGATTTTTTGTGTAATATTATTTCATTAACACTTTTCTGAAAAAAATACGGTACTAATATTTTTGTTTAAAAAATACGCTAATAAAATGACAAACTTCAATATTTAAAATGTTTACAATTTGAAAAACTTGCAATTGCAAAACTTTTCTATTGAAACATTTACGGTTTCAAGATTTTTTATAAAAATTAACGGTTTTATTTTCTGTTGAAAAATGCATGATTCCAAAAAATTTCCCTTCAAAAATTTCTGTTGCAAGACTTCTGGATGTTAAATTTAATGTTTTTAAATTCGTTTTAAAACTTTAATTATAACTAAACATTTGTTATAAATTTGTTAACTATTTTAAAAAAGTCGTATTGAAAAATTTGGACATCATAACAACCTTACGATATTAATGTTCTCTCATAGAAAATTCGCTATAATTTCTCTAAAAAAAATATATTCGACATTAAAAGTTTTGTATAGCAGATTTATTTAGTAAATTTTTTAATATTATATAATAAACTAAAATATCAATACACTTATTTTTAAAATTATCGATTTTAAAAGATTTTAATTGAAAAATATTTTACATGATGTTTTTACGATATAAACATTTTTCTATAGAAATTTCATTGCATTAACATTTCTCGGCAAACAATTTACGTTATTGAAATATTTCTGTAGTTAAATTAAAATTCCTTTATTAGAAATTTTCGTGTAACGAGAAAACAATTTTTTATGACTTCTTCTGTGACAGTTTTATAAAAATATTTCCATAAAAAAAATTTATATATTCTTATTATTTTATGACGTCTTAAAAAAATTGTTGTTGTGCTTCAAACAAAAAAGTCCTAAAATAATAAGACTATTTATGCTGTGTTTTTGTTTTGTCATAACTAAACAGTAGTGTAGTTTTTGCACAAATTAGCTATTATTTTCGATTTTTCACTTGTTTTCGGCATTCTAATATAAAATTTTTATGTTTGTAATGATTGTTCGTTTTATTATTGTTCTTTTTTTATCAGCTGACTAAAACTTATAATAGCACAATAATTTATGAGGGGTTGTTTACAGCAGTCATATTTTTTCGTGTTATTATTTTAAGACATATGACCTTATGAAGACCGCGTGAGTACCCCAAATATGAAAAAAATGGTTCCATAGCTAAATTTATTTTTTATTTTAATTTTTATCGATCACATAATTATTTTTTCTGTGGATGTTTAATTTTTTATTTGGGATTGTTTAAAAATTTATCATCATATTAAAAAACAAATAATAAAAAATATGATATTAACTTTTTTAAATTTACAATATAAAAATTTTTGTAATAATAAAATTTCATGGCCTCCAAACTATTTTACATTATATTATTAGAGCTTCATAAAAAACTAACGTTATTAAAACTTGTATACAGAAAAATTTACGATATTTAAATTTGTATTTACGATTCTAATATTTTTCTATAAAAAAAATAAATAGAACAAATTTTGATTTTAATTACAAACGAGGAGTCCCGTAGGCAAGTGGATAGTATACCAGACTATTGTCTGGGGGTCGTGGGTCTGATCCCTGCCTAGACCCTGTTTGTGTTTGTTAAAAAAATATTATTCGTTAAATTAAATATTTTAAAAAATTTCCTATTTAAAATGTTTTTTTATGGCTTAAAAATCCTTAAATAAAATAACTGTTTATTTTAAAATGTTTTGTAGAAAGTTTGACGAAATTAAAATGCATACAAAAATTTACAATAGTAAAATTTTTTATAAAAAAAAATCCAAAAATTTTATTAAAAAAATTTAAAACGTGTATAAATTTTCATCCAAAATAATTTGCGATATTAAAATTTTTCTTTACAATTTTAAAGCTTTCTTTATTAGTTCAGTATATTTTTTTTATTCGTCCTTATATTTTTTTGAAAAGTTACCTTTTTGTTTTATTCAGGCTCTAGGTCAAAAACTTTAAATAAAAAAACTCTTGTTTTTATTAGAGATATTTTATTCTTTTATTTTTAACTTTTTAAAACTTTCGTGTAAAAAAATTTTAAAAAAGAGTCAAGTTACAATATTTTATTTGTTATAAAATTTACGAAAATAAAAAAATTTTCTCAGACAAATTTTACGTTTACAAAAATATTTCAGATTTAAAATGATTTTTATATTTTCTAGAACTTTCATTAAAATAATCATTTGTCCATCTTAAAATGTTTCATACAAAATTAATATACTATTAAAATTTTATTATAAAAAAAATTACGATATAAAAAATTTTCAACAATAAAATGTGTGCTCAGACAGTGTTACAAATTTAAAATATTTACTTTATTTGTTTCTTAAAACAAAATTGATTGATATTATTTAATTTTTTTGTTTAAAACCAATTCGCGATATTAAACATTTTATTTTGATTTTAAAATTTTAATGCAAAAAAGCAATGATTTTCTAACTTTCCTGCCGAAAATGTAACAATTGAAAATTGTTTCTATTTGTAGAAAAAATACGATAAAAAAAATTCTAAAGAAAAATTAACGATTAAAAAAATATTCGTTATTAAAATTAGTTTTTAAAGCAATTTAAAATTGTTTTATACAAAGTTCAACAAAGATTCAAAAATGTTTATAAAAGTTCTACGATATTAATTTTTTTTATACAAAAACAAAATTAAAATTTTTAATTTTTTTTAAAGAAATAGTACGATATAAATTTTTCATTAGAAAACTTACGATAGTGAAATTGAGAATCCAAAGTATATTTAAAAATAAGAAACAAATCAAAGAGTAGAACATTAAAATCCTACAATTTTTCAATCAACGCACTTTAGCAAAAATTACGACATCAAAAACTTTTCTGTAAAACAAGACACCAATATTTTAGATTTTTCTTTAAGGAATTTGCTTTTTAATTAAATTTACTTTATTCAAATTTCTTTTAGAAATATGGATTTCCCTAATTATGTTCTATATATTTCAGAAATTGGTCATTATGGCGAAGAAAATTCTCGACATTTTCGTTATCTTTGCATGAAATCCGAATACGATAAAATGTTCTATCAACATCAAACATTAATTTCCGGCGCCAAGCCACCAAACGATGAGAGTCCTTCTGAAACAATAAATACCGAAAGAAAGTCTAGCAAAAGGAGCTTAACGAAAATGCAAAGCAAAGAATGTGACAAGGCTAATTCGGTAGCTTGTATGAAATGCAAGTCAAAAGTCTCCGAAGTCAAAGAGCCACACAATTCCTCTTCCGGAGATATTTCACAGAAATCTTCAGAGTTTGGCATTCGAGAAGTTCTGGAATACATACAAAAGTTTTACACTCAAATGCAATTTAATGAATCAAAATGTGAACAGAGTAGTGAGGGCCCGACAACAAGTCAACAGCGAAATCGGATGAGACAAGAGGATTCGATCAAAATCAACAAGGAAGTTTTTGCCGAAAATGACGAAGCTGATGAAGATGATGAAGTTTGGGAAATTAGTTCTGATGGTATGACACCACGAAACAGATCAATTAATTCGCGCAAATATGGTGGTAATACAACAAGGGGTGACACCACCCAACGAGGAAATAATGGCGCGGGTGACGCCTGATGGCAGACAAGATTAATTTAAATTAAACAAAATTTTGTGGCAATTGTTTTATATTTTATGTACTTTAAATACATATATTTTGTAGCATTTTAAATTATTGTTGCGATTTCTTTTGACAGTATTAAAGAAATATAGAGATAAAATTGCTACAAAGTTGAGCAGCGATTTCATTGCGTTTGATGTAAGAAAATTTCAAATTTGGATTTGATGTGAAATAGCCAGCATCCTTCTCAAAAAAAAAACACAACGGAACTTCTAACTTTGTAAAAAAGTTTACCTTTGAATTACAATTTCTTTGAATCATTTGCAAAGGATTCCTCATTTTCAATTACTCTGTAACAAATACAATTCTTTTTTTAGCGAAATTAGAAATGAATGACAAAATGTTTATCTCTTGAAATGAAAGATAATCCTTCTTATAATATTTCTTGCAACCACTCAAATATAATCGCAATATTTCCCATTTGATCCTGCCTGAAAAGTAATCCTTCAAACTCAATTGGCAGTTTTGAAATTCAATCGAATTTGCCATAAATAAAACAGTAGCCGACATAATGCAACTGAATCAGCATCGGCATGAGCATCAGCATCAGCAACATCAAGAGAAGAGGAGATGGTGTCAACAGACAAATTCTTGAAATATGACTGATAGATAATAATTGTTCCTGGAATTTGCTACAACTCTAAGCATTTGCATTCTTCCTTTATTGATGACTGTTTTCTTTTGAAGGACTACGAGCTTGTGTAATACACTTTTAATGGTTTTGCTCGTTCAATTGAGTTTTTCTATGTCACTTATACCAGGAAGGAGTAAATAAAGGAATTGTAAGGAGTGAATATTTTAAATTGCACAATTTAATGGAATTTTAATTTTAATTTGTAGCATTTTTATATGTTTCGCATTTTATTTAGGTCAAACTATGAAACTGATTTTTGGTTTTTTTAAGCGTTTGGGTTTTGAAAATTAAAAAACAAAATACGGAAAACTTGTAAAAGTGATTGAAATACTTGTTGTCATACAAATAACGAGGCCCTCGCTGTTCGGCGTGAAAAGTTTCCTGACCGTGTGCTTTCTCGAAGCGGCGATCGTAAGTGTCCACCAAGACCTTGCGATTTAACACCGCTATACTTTTTTCTTTGGGGCTACGTGAAGGCTAAAGTCTATGCCAATGATCTACAGTCGATTCAAGACCTCAAAGATGGAATTCGTGAAGTTATCGTGGACATACAGCCGCAAATGTGCAAATTGGTGATGGGAAGGTTCATGAAAATAATATGGTCCTGCCAGCGTAGCCGTGGCGACCATTTGCCTGATATTGTTTCCCGTTGTTAATGGCATACTCTTCTTCTCTTTACAACTCAATAATTATTCGATGACTAAGAAATACTCATTAATTTTACACATCAATATGAAGCCTCTTATTGGAGGCTGGTTGGCTCCAGCTTGTTTTTATTTGAGTGTAGGCCGTTCTCAAATTGCTGGGGCCTAATCTTCGCTTTCAATGTCGAGCTGAGTCGATCCAATTTTCTTAGTTTGAGATTATGGCATTCGCTATCGAACAATATAAACACATTATTCAATATAGAATGTCATAATCTCAAACTAAGAAAACTCGATCGAATCAGCTCCATATCAAAAGCGACGATTAGACCCCTGATCTAACGAAAAAAAAAATATTAGTCAGTTAACCAGCTCCTCCTTGAGTGCAAGGCTCAGCAAATACTAAAAGTTAAATGTCGAGACAAGCTTTGCTTTCTGGATCTGAACTGCAGCTTGTTTGGCAATTTTCTATAATTTATGGTCAACCAAATTTAAGCTGATATTTTAAAAAAATATAATTGCAATGAATTAAAATTAAACATGTGCACCTTCATTCATTTTGTGAATGTCATTAACAAGTTCACAAAGTCTTCCCTTTTTGCATTTATTTTATATTTTTATTTTTGTTTTTTTTTCCCAACAAAATGTGACTTTTAAAAACTCATATGTAAGTCTTCGCAAAATACAAAATGAAATTTTGTAATAAATAACTGCTAAAGTCAAAGCTTAAATTGTGAAGGGTTTGCTTAATTGACCTTTACAGCACCTTCGAAATTATTTCCTTTTTTTAAAAGGGTGTTCCAATAAAAAAGAATATTTTGCTAACTTTACAGGCAACACAAGTGAATCTGTAGTTCTGAGATGAAATATCTTTTACCGAAAATGTTTTTAAAAATTTACGAAAATTTTTGGATAAATTCCATTTTCAAAAAGACTTTTATTGGAAAGTAATTTAACTAAATCTTACTTTTTAATGTTTATATTTATGATTTTTCAGTTAAAGTATCAGCTCTTGTCAGAAGACTTTTTTTCTTTTTTTTTGTTTTTCCCTAATCACTTCTTTTATAATCATAATAACAAAAAAATATATATATTTATTACACATTTCATATGAAACGAAATGGTAACTAACTGGACATTTATGTTTGTTATTGCTGTTGCCAATAAAATGGTAATTCGAAACTAATTTTCTGACAAATTACTCATTCGTGTGTAAAATATTTATTGACAATTCTGTTATACACTCATTCTCTTTGGCTTTTTATACATTATTTTATTTTTTAGCAATAGAGTCGTCAAAAATATTAAAACATACGTGCAAAAACACAAAGTAAGACAACAAAAATATGTACACTGAAACTTAAAAAAATTTTTTTTGTATTAAAACTAACGTTTATCTCAATATGACAAGGTAATTTTCTGAGTGTAGCTTCGTATGTATATATATGTGTGTGTTTCTGTGTATTTTCACAGCACAGGTCAAGGGGCTAACTGAATGACCGAATGACTGAATGTTGTTTATGGCGAAAAAGGTCAAATATTTTTTTTAAATTTTTACACAATTTTCGTTGTTGTTTTTAGCAGTGAAAAATTAAAATGTAAACAAATTTTAAAATAAAAGTTAAGCCTCATTTAATTAATTAAAACGTTTAGAAAATATTTCCAAAACTATAATTAAGTTTAAGGCGCTTAAAGTAAAGAAATATAAAACTGTATAAAAGGTTAGAAAGTATTAAAATTTTATAATAGAAAAAAATATCCCAAGTAATTGTCGGACAGGTCGAAATTGTTGACAACATAAGCGTAACCACACTGAATCTGTAGATATAATAAAACAACAGGGCAGATCAGAGATGAAACAATAAGGTTCTATTTTTAAATTATTCTTATATATTTTTTCGACCTTTTGTTTTTCAAATGAATCTAATTTAGCTTGAGCTATAGGTCAATTTTTTATAAAAAACCTTTACAAAATTTTATTAGTTAACCGATATTTCGCCACTTCCTTGTGTGGCTTCTTCAGGGAAATATTAATATTTTTTAAATAAAAAATTTTTAAATATTTTCTATGAACAGATTTTACAAACATAAGCGCAAGTTTTGCAAATTTTTATATAAAAATTTTGGATTTTTTTATAAAAAAATTTATTATTGTAAATTTTTGTATGCATTTTAATTTCGTCACACTTTCTACAAAACATTTTAATATAAACAATTATTTTATTTAAGGATTTTTAAGCCATAACAAATGATTTAAGATAGCAAATTTTTTATATCGTAATATCGCTACAGAAAATGTTTTATTTTCGTAAATATTAATTTTTTTTAACAAGCACAAACTGGGAAACCTTTTTGGTTTCCCTGCACAAACAGGGTCTAGGCAGGGATCGGACCCACGACCCCCAGACAATAGTCTGGTATGCTATCAGTCGGTCTTTCTGTCTGTCTGTCTACAACTGCCTGAACCCACATCCCGCAAAAACTACTGGACATAAATTTCGTGAAAATATACTTTAGTAACTTGTTTAACATTTAAAATACTTTTTACCGCAAGAAAAAAACTTTTGTCATAGAAAAAATAGATACAAAGGCGATTTTACTGCTTTAACAGACTGTTCCACGATGTCGAAGGTCATTGTAAACAGGATTTCTGATCAATTTCCGTACTAATAAAATATTTTATTCAGTTTTACATTAAATAAATAAAACGGTTGTTATTCAATCCGGACTAAAGAGTTGCAATCAATCCGGATTATAGAATACGCAATGAGCTGCAAAATTCTGCTCGGATTACCTAATATTCCGGATTATCGAATTTACACTTTAATAAAATATTCATGAACTGGATTTTAAGCTCCCGCAACTGCAGGACACATCTACTAGTAGTTTACCATTCTTTAAAAACATATACAAACAACTTTTTAAAACTTGCAACATTTTAATTCCAGCAGCGGATCCAGTGAAGTGCTATTGGGTGCTGTTGGCTGAAATAGTTAGCGCGTTGACTACAAAGCAAATAATGTCTCAGAGCGTGGGTTCGAGCCCAGCATCAATCAAGTCATAACATCCAGCATTTTTTCAGATGTGCATTAGTATGCCATTGTATTTGTTGTTGTGGCATTGTTTAAGTGACGAAGGCATATCACTGGTCACACCGAATAAGTACCGCCTGCAATTGATACTGGTGTATGCTAGCGGACATCACAGTGCCCTCCTTCATCGATATTATAGCAAAATCGCCGGCGAAGTAAAACAATGAAATGGAAACAGCTTAAAACATATTTAATGCGCCTACTTGACATCGAAGTCGCTGCAAAACTGATCTAAAAACTAACACAACGCGCAATATCAGAGTTGCAAATATTAAGCTTTCTTACTTTCACAATCTGTCCTCTTTCACTATCCTGGTAACACACCTACGAGTTGGTAGGCATACTAATTGCCTGATTGTTACTTCTCTTTATATAAAAAAAGTAAAGGACATTTTGTCTCCCAAAACAGTTAAAATATCCCACATATTCAGTGAAACCGCATATATGCAAATGCTTATTTTTTCTAATCCAACCTATGCAGGCGGAAATGAAATATTTATCCGTTTTAGTAATTTTTATGAGCTTTAGCAACGATTTTTTAATGCATATTTTTGCATATTTTGCATTTTTTGCGTATTTTTCACATTACAGAATTTTTTTGTTCTTTTCAGTCTTAAGAGCATATTTGCATCAGTTCTAGAGCTTACAGGTCATATTTCATCCTCTCAGAGCATTCATTCATACACTATGCATTGAAATTGAAGAAAGAAAAGAAAAATAGGGAGGCTCACGAAAACAATTAAAATGTTATTCTGCAATAGGCCAAATTTTCAACAGCTAATGACAATTTACTTCTCCAGCTGCGTCTTGCTATAAATGCAGGGCTTTTGCTTCATACTAACAATGACAATTGTTTTTTGTTTGTGCGTTTAAAAAAAAAAAATAACAATTAACAAATAAAAAATTTTTTGCATTGCAAATTGCAAACATAAAAAATCCGTTCGATTTTCTTGACGCTACTTTTTTTAGTGGCAAACAAATCTGCATGTAAGAAGTTTCTCCTACTTCTGTAAGCAGTGCCAAAGAAAGACAAAAAATAGAATAAAAATAGAAACTAAAATAAAAAATTCATACAGGAAAAGCTAATTAACGCTGACAGCACTAAAGGAGAATGCGACCACGTGCTGTTTTCACAGGTTCATGTGTTTTTGTGTCACTTCACTTTTTAAGTGGATGTCAATTAATGAACCGAATGATTTTATGATAAAGAATACCGGACTTATTACTTCTTCATAATTATTTTGTGGGCTCAACGGACTGTGTTAGTTTGAAATTCACTGAAAGGAAATTCTTCCTTTGCTTTGCTTGTCGTAAATCACAATAAAGAGTTCGAAAAACAATTTCGTAAAATAATGAAATTGATTATTTAAAATTAAGAAATAAAATTTTAATTCTGCGTAAAATAGCGAAAATTCAAAATAAATAAATTAAAACGAAAAAAAAATATTTAAAACTTATAGAAAATAAAAATTATTCTAATTTTCCACCTCTTCATTGATATTTTATTTAAAAAAAACTTCTCCAAGCTTAAGGTCAACAATAAAACAAAAATAAAAAATTTATTTTACTCCCATATTTTGCTTTAGTTTATATTTGATTTATATCCATGGAGAAAGTGAAATGTTGGAGAAATATTAAGGTTCTTAGTAGTTTTTAATCCAAAGTGATTATTATTTTTTTGGCTAATTTTTAGTCCGAAAAAATTAGACATGAGGACAATATTCTAAAAGAACAAGGGAAAATTTTAAAATCAATTTATCTATTTTGTTGTATTTATTTGGTATTAACTTTTTGAGTAAAAATACCGTTCTCTGGTCGTTACATATTCGAATATCCTGACCGCATACCCTGTTATACCTTAACCAGTTAACTGCCCTGCGCTTTTTATGGCCGATACAGAATAGAAAAAAACAATTTATAGTATTTTTTATTCGACATTTATATCATGTATTAATTTTTATTGACTCGAGCTTAAGGTCCAAATTTGTATAAAAACAAAAAATTTAATTTCCCACATTTCTCTATTGAAAGGAGTGGCATCTTCAGGGAAATTATTGATAATCGTGGAACAATATTATTTAACAAAATTTAATAATTCAAACAAAAAAAAATTGTCAATAAATCAAATATTCAGCAAAAAATATAAGTTTTATTAGAAATTCCATAATGAGCCTCGAAAATTGAAAATAAAGAGCAGCAATAATATTTTCATATGAGTTTCGCACCACTTTGCACCTTAAGGACTTTTTAAAATTTATTTTAAGTCAAAGTATGAACGCAACGCTTAATCGATAATGCTGCTAAAATTATTGGAGGGTATGTATTAAAATGGACAAACGGACCGACAGACGGGTTGATTTGAGACAATTTTTCTTTACAGGTTTTCTTTTATTGTTTCCATATTTTTTTAGCCCAGTTACCATAACAACTGATTTTCGTACAAAAGGTGGAAAAACACAGCAAAACAAAAAGTCTAATAGAAACAACAGCAAAATAATAAAATTGGCGGCTTATTTCGCTGACTGACTCTGACAGAAAAAAATTTAAATGAGTTGATTGCTGGCTTTTTGTTTGTATTAAACGCAACTGCAGGTGTAGTTTTGTTTTTTTTTTTTGTTTTGCTTCTTTTGAAAAGGGTGGTTTTTACATTTAAGCCCTTCTTGGTATTAACTATTGAATTGAAAATAAACACAGCATAAAAATTGTTATTGTGTCTAATTGTCTTTTAATTTGTATTTGAGTTCAGTTTTTTAAAGGTGCTGCCGTGGTTAACAACATTACGACGGGGTTTTTTGATAGTTATTAAATTTTTTGTAGTTTTGAATGAAAAAGAAGTTATTTGAATTATAATTTTTTAAACTTCAAAGTGTGTGTTTGTGTTTTTTTTTTTTCTTTTTTTTGTATTGAGCCTAAAATTTATTCAAGCGTTGTTGATATCAGCACAAACAATTAAGTTTATATGTAATAGTTTTTCAATGTTACGCAAATTGTCTACTAATTGTAGTCTAGGTTTTTCTTCTATTTCTTTTTTCACATTTTCATTGAAAAAATCCATGTTTCATTTAGACAACCCGCTTATTTGATTAGTTGAATTCAAGCAATCGCTTTAGGCTGTCTGTGCTGTCGTATTGTGTTTGTGGATTGGACTAAATGGGAGTTGTGGTTTTATTAAAAATTAAAATATAAAAAAAATTATAAAATGACACAATTTAACAAATTCATGTCAAATGAAATTATAAATAAATTAATAGAAATAAACGAACTTTCTAGTGAAGAGGCTTAAAGCACAATTTATTACACTCACAAAAGGATTTAAACCAAATCAAGGATAATGATTGCAAATAAATTTCATTAAAAGTGAACTTAAAAATGTATATTTCTAACAATTGACAGCCCTCTGAAATTTAAAAGAAAAATAGACATGTACGCTGATGAGTGGCGGTGGTTGTAGCGAACTACGTAGAATTCTTTTTCATGTGCCGTTCTGCGCCCCAAATTGATTAATTTTCATGAGTTAATTTCTCAATAAAAATAATAAAATTTAGTTTAACAATTATTTATTCAAACCGAGTAAAATAATTTCCTTAAATAAGAAAATCTACTTCAAATGCCTTATTGAAGCAAAAATTGTCCACTTTAAAATCAAATTTAAATGAAAAAAGAAAATATATGTGAATTATCGTTATGGCAGCAATAAGTCACAATTAAAGCTCATGCAGAATATAAAGATGCCATCGGACATACTTAAATAAATCGTTTATTAACAGTCGACAGACTGAAATCACTAAAGTCTACACCAAACGCCAGTGATGATGAGGTACTCAGTGATCGATCTAACCGACATGACGTTTGACGTGGCTGAAATCACTGAGGACTGCACATGACCGAAAAGGACGGGACCCGGGGAGTAGTGCTGTTCTGTTTCTATATCTATTCTGCAAGTAAAAAAAGGCGTGGTCAATTTCGACTTTTTCGAAATTCAGTAATTTTTCCCAAAATTCTAAGTTTTCTTTTTGAAATCATAAGTTTTCGATAAACTTATTAATGTTTTACTAAATATGAAAATATTAATTTTGGGAAAAAGGACGAATAAAAATATAAAATAATAAAATTTTAGCAATTCCCGTAAAAAGCACCAATTAAGATAGTTTTATTCAATTTTAAAAATTGCAATAATTTTGAATTTTTAGAAAATCAGTATCCATTTTCGGAAATGCTAAATTTTTTTCTTCAAATTACGTTTTTCATGTAGATATTTTAAATAATTTTATTGCATTTTTGAAAGTGTGGTGAATTTTTTGAAATTGTTTATACATTTTCGGAAAGGCTCGATTTTTTTTACAAATTAAATATTTCATGTATTTAAAATAATTTTGGTGCATTTTTGCAAGTGTGGTGAATTTCGGATTTTTTTTAATTCTGTATGCACTTTCGGAAAAGCTCGCTTTTTGCTTCAAATTAGTTTTTATGGATTTAAAATCATTTTGGTGCATTTCTGAAAGTGTGGTGAATTTAGAGTTTTTCGTAACTTGATGTACTTTTTCGAAAATGTTGTTTTTTTCTTGAAATCATCGTTTCTCATGTATTTGAAACAATTTTATAGCATTTTTGAAAATGTGATGAATTTAGAATTTTTCGAAATTATTTGTATGTTTTTGGAAATGATTGATTTTTGTCTTGAAATCAGCGTTCTTTCTTTAAGTTTGGAAAATGATTGATTTTTTATATATTTATTTTTATAATTAAGATACTTTTATTGAAATTTATTGAATTAATTTGCGTTGAATTTCTACAATTTCGAAATTGAGTGAATTTTTCGAAAGTGCTTAAATTTTTCTAGAAACTGTCGCTGCTCGATTTATTTAATAAAGTTGTATGGCGTTTTTTTAAAGTGTGGTGAATTTTGACTTTTTAAAAAATCAAGTTTTTAATGAATAAGAGTTTTCAATCTTGATTTTTTAAGGTTTTTTTTAATATTTTTCGAATTTTGTGTTGTAGACCTCACCATTGCAAAGGGTTTAAAATTCAGTATTTGTAAAGTCACATAGATTCCCAAATACGGGAGAATTCATGATGATCATTCTACTCGTTAAAACATGGCAGTTACATAGGAACTGGTTTACGTGTTGCATCTCATTTTCCTCTCTCTCTCTCACTATCCCAAAAACGAGACCAATCTTGAAATAAGTAACTGCAACCAAAGCCAAAATTTTTAAAATCGGTTCACAAATGGCAGAGTTCCGAAGGAATTAACATGAAGGAATGTAAACGAATTGATAAAGTTCTCCTTTTTTCTAAGTCGGCTAAAAAATAGGGAAACAAGATTTAAAGAGGGTTAAGGGTAGTTAAGAGGATTTTCTGAAGTAGGTCTTCTTCAAGTATATCTTCATCTTCACGTATCACAAAATCAAAAAAATAAGATAAGACCGCTTCTCCTAAAATCTCAAGACTTGACAAGTCAAAACTGACGTATATGAACCGGGTCTGAAATCCGAAAGTAGTGCAAATTCGGATCATCTAATAATTTTTTTGTATATAATGTTGAATGAAACTTTAGACTCAATTTCCCAAAGCAAATTTTTTTCTAGATACATGAAGATAACTTCGGGATGACGAGTTAACACCCAATAGACTGAATAAACATAAATTCAAAAATTATTTGCAATTTTATGTTCAAGTTGCAATTTTAATATTTACACGAAACTGCAATAATCAATTATTATAATAAAGCACTTCCTCGAGTGCAAAGAAATTGTATTAACCAAAATTATTTACGTAAGTCAATTATGCAAAACAAGAGAAGCCCCACCCTGAACTAATCTGTAACAGCACAGAAAATTACTTAAAAAAATATATTGAAAGAACAACTAACAAAAATCAATCGCAGCTTAAAATTATTGATTACTCAAAGGAAACGTTGAAATAGTACAGAACTAACAATTAAAAAACGATAGAAAACAACAAACGTTAAATACAAAAAAAAAACACACAATTTGAACTAGTTACAGGAAAAAAGAAAAATGTAAACAATAAAAAATATATAAATATAAAGAAAATCAATAAAAAAATCCGCAATAATTATGTTTTAAAACAAGTGTAACAACAATTTTTTTTTGGTCAATAAGCAGAAAAAGTGAAAACGGAAAACATTAAAAAGCAAAAAAAAAGTAATGATAACTATTAAAAATAAGCAAATACAAACAAAAGCAAAAAAATAAAAAAAAACAAAGTACATGGTGACAAGTTAATATAACCGTTAATATGAGTGTGAGATGAGAATGTATGCAAATTAAAAGAAAAACAACAATAATGCTGAATTATACACCTTAAGAAGATTAGTGAGAACAAACAAACAAACAACAATAAAAAAAAGTAAAATAGCGGTTACTCACATATAAACACACACTTGAGCAAAAGAAAGTAGTTGCATACACATTTAAACTCCTACAAGAGAACAGACTGTTTTATAGTATTGAGTGCAAAAGAAAAGCTTAATAAAATTGCATTTTCCAACACAAAAAGATAAAAAAGATAAAAAAAATTAACTTAAAAGAAAACAAATATTCTTTTAATTCAGTTAGTGTGGCGCTTTTTTATTTTTTATATATTTTTTTTATATATTAATGTTGTGCAACGAACGTTTATTTTTCAAGTGTTTAATATCTCAACACAGTTTGCTTGAAGCCAATTCAATTTTATTACCAACAAAAAAGAACAACAAACCGCTGTTATCGCTGAAATATTAAATTTAAATTAACACATTGTCGTGGTTCTTAAGATTATTGTTGAATTATTTCGCATACGTTTAGCAGCAGAGTATGCAGATAAGTACATACATGTGCACATGCTTCTGTTCGCAAAGAAATTTCGTAATTTGTAATCCATGATAGCCAAAAAACAAAACAACAAACGAACGTAAATAAATCCAAAACAATTTTAACGTAAAACATTAAATTTGGAGCGCTAAAATGTTTTGCAAGTGTCGAAAAATACAAATATTTGGTCGAAAGGGTAAGTGTGAAAGCTGAAATCTCATTTAACTCATTTAAATTCTAGCAAAAAACTAAGTATTGCTTCTTTTGAGGGTAATTCTAATTCAAATTGTGGGAAAATTTTGCTATGTTTTTTAGATCTTTTAAATCGTTTTCAAACGATTCGGTTATTTTATTTTACAAAAAATGAGAATAGTAAACATCAAATTAAGATTAGTAAATTTCAATATAAGAATAGTAACCTTCAATATGAGAATTGTTTAAATCAAAATAAGGAAAGTAACCCTTGTGATGGTTTTCAATGAGTCAATTTACACTAGACTAATTTTTAGTCCGCTTAACTTTTGTTCTTTCCAAAACACACTGGATCAATTCTGGCATAAAATTGTATACGTATACACATGCTTGTGTGTATTAGTAATTCTTGTATTCATTTGACATGTGTGTTTTTTTTTAATTGCATATGTATTAGTTTTGTTCTGCTAATGCGGGGTTGAATCTGGTTGAAAAATTATGCCAACCAAATACGACTTTCTTCACCAAAAATGCCAACAAGCTGCCATGTTATGCCAGCATATTTAGTCTACTCACTAGATTCCAGTGTGAATTGCCTCAAGAAATTGTTAAAATTTTACAGCACTATCACAAATTTGCATACATTTTAAAGCCCAGAAAAATTTCTACGTTTTGGAGCAGTCTATTGGCCGCCAAGATCAAACGATTTGTAGGATCAAAAACAACATTACAGCTGCCATTGGTGAGATATCGAGCGAAATGTTAAAAAAATAATCCAAATTGGAGTCCATGCATACAGACAAACAATACATGGTTTGCGGTATTTAAAATACAAAATACTTCCACATCATGTATGTATTTAAAATACAAAATACACCATTTTTATTCAAACCAAAAAATACATTATACAAAACTAATCACCAAAACAATTGTTTCCTTTCATAAATATCAGATTTTTGAATGTAGCATCAGACAAAGTGTTTCTTGTTGGAGAATAAATAAAACCTGCTGAAGAAAATAATCCTTCTACAGGTCCTGATGAGCACAAACTTATATTAAATTCTATGAATACTCTTTTTATATTTGGATAGCTGTCAGGAGTGATAATGTCTTTGCTCTTGTCACTGAGGAAACTGACAAATTCCAACTCCAAATTTGATGTCCTAGATTCACCATCATTCCTATCTGCTATGTTTTTAAAATACAAAATACAAACTACTTTTATTTATTGTATGTATTTAAAATACATAATACAAAATGCTTGCACGTCATGTATTTAAAATACAAATACAAAATACGTATTTGTATTTTTAATACGTATTTCAAATACATGTATTTGAAATACTGCCAAGCCCTGAGCCCACCTACGGCGTAGCCGCTGGCACCATTTACACGAAACAATCTTCAAAAAGTAAATGGCAGGCATTCATTTATTGCCCCAAATAAGTATTTAATTTCCTTTTACAAGTATTCCCTGTTTTTTTTTTAATTTCCAAAACTCAAATGGTAAAAAAATCATCCTTTATCATCAATTCTATATTAACTATATTTGCATCATAAACTGTATTTTATTAAAAAAAAAATTAGTTTATATAAAATTTTGTATAAAAGTTATAATTATAGCAATAAAAACGTTTATATCAGTTACTTACTTACAAAAATATTGTGCTTTGCTTTTGTTTTTTATGAAAAACTTAGTATAACAGTTTATTTATCCAAAATTTTGTGAGAAAGTGTGTGTTGTGAAAGTAAATTAATAAAAAAAAATCTTTTTAAAAAACGTTAACAAAATTTTTTAAAAAACATTTTTATTAAAAAACGACTTTTCGCCACTTCTTTGTATGGCTTCTTCAAGTATAAATAAAATAAATTTGATTAATTTATACGAAAAAGTTTTTTTTTTTAATTTGCATTAAAAAAACTTTTTTTTTTTAATTTTCGTTTGTATCAATAGAACATTGTTTTAAAGTTTTTTTTTATTTGAACTAAAAAATACACTTTGACTTTAAAATTTCAAATGTCATAATTGTTTTACAATAACTCATATTATATATATGAAAGTTTGGATGGATGGATGAATGGATAGATGTTTGTTACTCAATCACGCCAGAACGGCAGAACAGATCTCGATGAAATTTGGCACAGAGATATACATATTAAAGTCTGGAATAGCACATTGGCTACTTTTTTCTGGTAAAATGCATGATTCCCGTGGGATAGATTTATTTAATTTTTGATAGAGCAAACGATTGACATGATTTTTTGCATAGGCGTCCGAATATTACACAGGAAAAGGACATTCTTTTTATTCGGGAGTAACACCGCGGGGCGCAGCTAGTTGCTTATAAAAGAAAACCATAACTTTTTCATTATCAAAATAACATAAGTACATACAACAAGTTCCATTAACAGAATTTTGTTCAAAGTTTTTTTTTTTAATATTTCATAAGCATTCATATTTTTTTTTAATAACAAATTATGAAAGGATAGGTTCCATTGACAGCTCATGTGCGTCCATTAATTAGTTCCCGTTGTGTTACCATGTTATACCGTCTCCCAAGGATTCTATGTTATCTGTCTGCTGATATTCTGACTCAGCTGATATTTTCACACCCGCTTGATTCAATAAAACAGTGGCTCCTGTTTAAATCAATATCAAAGAGACAAGTTTTGTCCCCAAGGATTTTTTGACTAAACAGTTCAAGTTTTAGATATGCGAATGTTGGACAATGACAGAGAAGATGATTCGTTGCTCCTCGTCAGTGCAGTTATAACCGCAATTAGATGATGTCTTTTTTTAAAAATAAATTTAATGTTTTCTCAAAGAACCCCGGTTTTTATTAGGTTTAATTTATTTTTGATTTTCTTTCGTATGTTCATGGCCTATTAAACAGATGAAATTATTAGTACAACAAATACAGCAATACCAGAACAACAGGCATTTTTTTAAATCGGTAATGTCAAAAACTTCTAGAGAAAACAAATACAGAAAAATATATTCAATGTAGAAAATATAAACAAGACAAATAAATCAGCTGACGTAATGATGGCTACTTTTTAATACGCTCTTTGAAAAATATTTTAATTTAAGAAAAAAATAGTTATAATAGTTTTAATGAAATTTTTCCCAAAAAATCTGCTTTGATCAATAGTTTTATACACCGAATGAGTGTTTGGTCAATTCTAGTAAGTTCTTTATTGATATATACATATATATGTTGGTAGTATAACAGTTTGTTATCCGAAAAATATCTAGAGGCAGCTTATCCAAACAGATATATGTATTTAAGTTCCCATTTAATAATAATTACATTTTCTTAAAAATTAAGAAAACTAAAATACAAACAAAAAATGTGTATATATAAAAGATTTTTCTTAAAAATTATGGATACTAAAATAAAAATAAATAATATAGTATATAAGAGTTTTGCTAGCAGCCGATCGTTCAGTAAAGAATGTGTAGGCCTTTTTGAAATCAAAAAAATGTATAAGAAATTTTGTTTAAATAAATATTTATTAAAACGATGTTTTGCACTTTAACAGTCCTTAGCAACGTTAAAATTCTGTACTTTTAGAAATTTGAACAGAGCCTAATAAATTATTGTCTTCTCATTTCCAGCCATTCTAATTTTAGCCCTCCTAATATGCTGCATTTTGACGCTTACAAATGCTGATGAAACCACTACTAACAGGATACGAAATTTACCAAAGATCACAAAGTCACGTGCCGTTGCCAGTGAGCGGGCAAAGCCAACAACGACGACAACAAGTACAACAACACAACCACCCATTGCAGAAACAACGACCGCGGGCATTAATGACATTTGCATACACGGTATAACAGCAATTGTTGGGGAATCGGAAGAGGAGCAGACAGTTATTAAAACTCAAAATGATTTAGTGCAGATCATCGAAGGAGACATCATGCTCAGTGTGATTACGAAGGATACAATATCGGCCATGTTTGTGATAAATCGCTTGAACGTTGCAAATCTATTGGAGGCAAATTTTGAAATCGGTAAACGTTTATGAAGAAGCAAAAAAAAATTAAGTTTTTTTTATAACTCTTTTCTTCCAGGCATACGTGCTATAGCTATCGATGCAGATCACTTGGTCGAAAATCTCTTATTGCAAGAGGTGGAATATCAACAACAGTGCATTACCCATGCAATGGGCATATTTATCGATTTCGATTATTACAATGTACTAGAAGCTGTCATCAGAGAACTAGACTATAATATTTGGCCCATACCTTCCACACGAGCCGATATTTTTCCCAAAGTGGCACATCTTCTGTATCAAATGCCCTGGGGTGATCAAATCGCCTCCGTTGAGATTTTAACTGAAAATCTAAACGTTTATAATGATTTCATGGATGCCGTGCGCTCGGAACACATGTGCTTGATGCATTTTAAAAGTGACTCGAATATTTATATTCTGATTGGCAATAAAATGGCATCACATTTCAAAGAGAATGGCACCGTGTTTGCAGTGCCAACGGAGAGAATGGACAGACATTTTATAATAGGTGAGTTTTTTTTTGTCTAAAAGTTTAATTTTAATACTTTGTGTTTTCATTACCAAAAAAACAGTAATAAATAATATATTTGAATAATCAGTATAACAGAAACAAATTTATATCAAAATTGTTTTCGAGTAAAACAAAGAGTTTAACAGTTTTTCTAAAAAAAAACGTATTTTCTATAGAAAAGTTGCTTGTAAGAGTTTTTTATTAGACGAGGTGTATAATAGCTATTTTACAAATTGATAAAATATTTCTTCTAAGCATATATGTACTTGCATATAACAGTTACATGTCGTAGGTTTTTCTTTAAAAAATTGTATGACATCAGAAAGAGTTTTTGTAATTTTTCAAACTGTAACGAGCATTAAAAGTTTCTAAGGCAGAACAAATTTTATTTTACAGTTTTTACCATAATGAAATAAACGCTTTTACATAAAAATTCATATTTTAAGATAGAAACTATACAAATTATTTAAATAATGTTTTTCAAAATTATGGGTGTTCGGCAGTGAACGACATATCGATATTCAAAAGTGTAGAATTATTAAATTGTAGGGGTGCAAATATATACGTTCAAAGAAAGCTATGACTACCAACGGGTTCCATTTTAAATAAGTGCGCATATCGATAGGTGTAGCATAAATAAATAGAAAATGCTTTTTGTATTGCTACGAATACGCACAAATATAGATATGTATCGGTGGATATCCATATATATGACTATTTAGGCAAAACTTTTAGTCTTTATTTGGTATTAACTTTTTGAGTAAAAATAATTTTTGCATAAAAATAAGGTCAATGAAATTCATGCATATTGGATCAATATTCTGTGTTCATCTTTTTATACAATCTTAAAAATTCAATGAAGCAATAAAACGTATCGAAATAATCGCGAAAGTTCTCCAAATTTTACAAAAATTTTAAAAATCGTAAAATCTTCTAAAACGAGATAAAAATGCAAGGACTGTGAAAAAATCGCAAAAAACTACAAAAATTACCAAAATTCGCAATAACTTCCAATCACTGGGAAAATTAAAATGTTTAATATCATTTAAAAGTTGATAAAACAATAAAAAAGAACGCGAAATTCCGCCAAAAGTTGCAAAGTTTTGAGAGAGCCGTAAAATCTTCTAAAAATACTTAAAAATGTAAGGGTGTGAAAAATTTGCAAATTATGCAATTTTTTGCGGATTTTCGAAATTTTTGCAACTTTTTTCGTTTCGGTTTCTTTTTATTTAAGGATCTTCATCCATTTTTAAGCTTTTCCTGTTCTCAAAAATGTTTGCAAAAATTTGCTTCAAAGCAAAATTGTATACTTTTCAAGTTTTTTAATACAACTTTATCGCATTTTGATTAAAAATTGTTTATAATAATTACGAAGCGAAATCCATAATACAACTACAAACAAAATTTCTGGCAAAGTTATCAAACAAAAATTGGAAAATAAATGTGCTCATAGTCATTGGAGTTACTATAGATACATATACCTGCGCAGGGACACAAACAAATATGAACATGAATACATACAGGTATAAAAAAAATGCGCACCGATCCATACAATTACGACATTGAACAGATACGAAAACTATTTTGTATTGAAAATATTCAATATATGCTACAGTAATTTATTTATTTTTGTATCGTTTGTCGTTCTCTGGTATTCGCAACAAAAAAAAAAGAACTTTTTGTTTTTAAAAATTTGTACAAAACAATCACTAATTTAGGAAAATGTGATATTCAGCGCTTCCTGAAGAAACAAATGTGCACACAATTAAATTAAATTACACGAGAAATTTTCATAAAATACATTTTGTACCAGTTCACTTTGAACGGTGAATAAGAGTTTTTTTACAAAAGTTTTTGTAATAAATAGCTTTTTAAAAAACTGTGTTAAATACATTTTTAATACAACCGTGCAGAACGGTTTTGCATGAAAACTAACTAAATAATTTTTTCAGCAAAAACGTGTAGAGCAGTTTGTTAGTAAAAGGTAAATATAACAGTTTTTCAAAATATGTTGTGTAAAACAGTTTTCTTGAAAAGGCTTCTTCTGAAATTGCTGTGTAAAACAGTCTTTCAGAAAAAACTGTGTATAATAGTTTTCACAAAACAGTTTGTATAAAACTTTTTAGGAAACGATATAAGTTGTATAAGTCTTACATCCCATGTACATTTTTCTCGAAAAAAAAATTATAAAAGTTTCTGAGAAAAGCTAAGAGAGCAGTATTTAGAAGAAGCTGTGCATCGGAGTTGAAAAAAAAATCTGTTTATAAAGTTATATAAGAATTTTTTCCAAAAAAGCTTTGCGTAACAATTTTTAATACAGTGGTCGCTATAAAAGCGACTCACGCTCACGTGAGTGGAAAAAGATTAGCCACAATCTAAAATAATTGAAAAAAATATTAAATTAACAAAAAAATTACAATAAAGCAAAAAAACTCGCGAAAGAATCACGCCAAATATTCAATCATGCACGCTCACTTACGCTCAATTTTTTTTGTTCTCATGTTTATGCACGCTCACGTGAGTGAAATAAAAAATAAAGACGTTGATGAGGCGGTATCATGCATGATTCATGCTAATCACGTGAGCGGTGCCCACCTCAAATAACAGCTAAGAAAAGATAAACCATAAGGAAGCACTTTTCCAAAAAAAAATAGTTTATAGCAAAAATTTTAGGAAAAAAAATTATATGTCAGCTTTGAAAAAAAAAGCTGAAGAGTTTTCGTAACAACCAATTTTATAAATTCTTCAGAAAAAAATAAGTGAGTTTAAAAAATTAAAAAATTCTGTTTAAGCCCGTTTTTCGGAACAAGCTGCAAAACTGCTTTCGGAGATTTTTTTCAGAAAAGACGAGTGTTTTAATTAAAGAAAAGGCTGTGTATACGAACTGGTAATAAAAAACTTTCTAAAAGTTTTTACAAAAATATGTGTATAACACTTGTTTAGTGAAACGGTGTATAATTATTTTAAAATATCTGCAGAAAAAAGTTTGCAGAAAAACTTGTTTAAAACAATATTTCAGCAAATTGTGTGTTTAGCAGTTTAGCAAAAAATTTTGTATAACAGATTTTCCAAAAATGCTCACTTTTAATAGTAAAATTTTTTTTTGCTAAAAAAGCTTTGCATTCGATTTAGGAAATATGGCGTTTAACAGTTTGATTTTAAGAAAAGTATTATTTTCTTTTCTTTTCAATCTTGGAACAGCCTCCGTTTTAATTTTCCTCATTTTTGTTTCTCTATTTTCAGATTTGCCCAACAAATCGTTTATATTAATGGAGAATGAAATCGATCTACATTTAGTGGACAAAAACTCTTCGCAAATAACTCTAGATGAACCGCTTGTGGGTAAAACTATACTGCCATCGCGCGTTTTAGCCTTCGCTCGGCCCATACTGGATCTCTCAAGATGGCTAAAATCTTCTTTGCAAAAGAATTGCAAACGTCTGGAGGAGTTTTTCGTCATCGAGACTTGTGCTAATTTTCTAGCCTTTATAGAGGATTGGGAGAAGACCGAATACCATTTGGTGAATCATAATACCGCCCAGTTGTTGGATTTGTTGCGCATGCGCCATTTGACTTCGCTAATGAACTTTCAAATGTTTCAGAAATTTGTCGATGAAACCAGACCGGGAGCTCCACCCGGTCCTATAGAGTTCGAGGAGAAAATAACAAATTTAAAGGAAATAGCCAGTCAGAATTTCGTCACGAATATAACCACGTATTATCACTACAATCGTGACAATCATACAAGTGTAGAATTGAAGACTAAATTTGGTCATGTTTTCAATTGTCAGTATACGGCGGGCGGTGATAATTCTCGCTATCCGTTTTTATTTGACGGTGAGTCTGTTATGTTTTGGCGAATTAAGCCTGAAACTTGGGTGGCTACGGGCATGACAGCGGCCATTTTAGGTATTCTATGCACTTTGGCCATTTTGGTGTTTATTGTGGTGCGCATTTCATTGGGCGATGTGTTCGAGGGAAATCCAGTGACTTCCATATTGCTTTTGCTCTCTCTGCTATTGATGTTTACCTCCTTTATACCCTTCGCTTTGGAATATGTAGGCGAACATCGCAACTCTCATGTGACATTTGAAGATGCTGCCACTCTGAACACTTTGTGTGCAGTGAGAATTTTTATTTTGACGCTGGTGTATTGTTTTGTATTTTCTCTTTTGCTCTGTCGTTCGGTAATGTTGGCCTCTATTGGTTCCGAGGGAGGTTTCCTGTCGCATGTTAATGGCTACATACAGGCGGTTATATGTGTCTTCAGCATATTGGTGCAGTTGGTGATGTCCATACAATTGCTGGTGGTCATGCATATAGCCTCGGATAAGATCTCCTGTGAAAATATGTATTATGGTCATTGGCTGCTGGGTTTGCTGTCGTATGACATGCTGTTGCTGTTAAGTATTATTGCCCTAGTGCCGTTTATTTATCGTTCTCAGCGCAATTATCGCGAGGGCATTTTGATAGTAATTGGAGCTGTTTTGATGTTCATAATATGGATTGTTTTCATTGCTTTGTCTATGTTCGGAGATGAAATGCGTGATGCGGCTTTACCTTTAGGCTTACAAGCTTCCGGTTGGGCCATACTGGTGGGTATATTGATACCCAGAACATTTCTAATAGTGAGAGGCATTGAAAGATCGGATATAGCCCAGGCGTTGCCTTCGTTAACTTCACTGGCGTTTGCGCAAAACAATCAGTACTCATCGGAACAGGTAGATTGATTGATTTTTCCAACAAAAAATTAAATAAAAATAATAATAATAATATTTCTTTTATTTTACTTAGAGCGTGTATGAATGTGTCAATCCCGCCATGCGTAACATCTCCCAAGATGAACTTCATCATCAGACACCCAGCGAAATTCCCACTCTGCCGTTACGTGGTGGTGGTCCCAGACGTCAACAGTTCTTTGCCAATTTACGTCAAGCGAATGCTCACATTGGACCCAACAGGCAGTCCACTACTCGAGTACAACATGGTTCTGCCAACCAATCTGAACAATCTTCTTTGGATGAAGATGAAGATTCTCCAGAAAATAGTAAAATCACTAGATTTTAAACCGATTTGATTTCGAAAAACCTTATGCTTCCTTTAATAATTTTCACCCAAAAGCAACAATGGACCAAAATTTATAGGCGATATCCTTGAATCATAATATTTCAGTAAATAATTTGTCCCTTGAGAACACAAGTTCTATTAAATCTGATGTAATTTTGAATGTAAATTCATGTTCAAGTAACTTTTCCCAACTGTTCTGTTTAAAGTTAGATTTTAAGTTTGAAAAAAATTTCCTGAAACATTTCTAGTCAGATAAGATCTTTCAAAAGGATTTTATTGCCGAGTGTAATATTACGTTTCCGAAATATTAATTTTTAAAATAAAATTTAAAATGTTTATACAAAAACAAACACCCAAATGGATTTCCATTTTTTTTTTTTAATTTTAATTATATTAAATAATAATTTTTTGATTTTAATTAAATTAAACTGAAGTTTTATAATTTTAATTGAATTAAAATTAGAAACTCTTTGCTCGAGAGTTTAGTTTGGCTACAAAAAAATTCTACATAAAAAAAGTTTTTAAAACTATAAAATTGTTGAATTGACTTTTTCATCAATTTTTTTATCATTTTGTGTGTGTTCGTTTGTATGGGCTTGAAGAATCCGTTTATAAATATTTACTTTCTGTGGGCATGACTCTGCCCAATTTTTTTCATATTTTTTTGTAACGTCAAGTCAAACCGTGAGAAAAGTTTTATAATGATTTTAATAAACATTTGTAGTTGGCAAATGCTACTTTTCTTTGTATGGGCATTGCACTGCCTATTTTTTCATCATCAAACTGGTTTTTTCAAAAGAGCTCACTGTGTATACAAAGTTTCTTAAAATTGGGTTGAGTGAAAGTAGTTGACATACCACTTTTTTTTCTCCATTACATTGTGTGCAAAGTTTTTTAATAACCGGTAAAACTAAACTTGTTGAAAATAATATTTGAAATGGGTGGGGAACTGCGCACTGCTATTTTCATAAAACTGTACAGAGAAACTCAAAGTTTCAGAAGAATCGGTTAGAAAGGTGTAATTGAAGAATATACTAATTTTAAATGGGCGTGGCACTGACCACTTTTCATCTAATTAAATTGAATTCTAAGATGAACTAAGGTGTATGCAAAGTTTTATAAGAAGGAGTCAAGTAACAGTTGATGAACAAATATTTATTTATTATTTATTATGATTATAATGCTGCCGCCCACTTTTCTGCTTATTAAATTGCTAAGGAAACCCAACTTTTGTGCAACTTTTACTAAAAATCTATTAAGTCGAAGCAGTTAATAAAATAAATACATTATATGGGCGTGGCATCGCCCACTTTTCTTCTAAGTCAATTTTATTGTGTTAAGAACTCAAGATTTATGCAAAGTTTCATAAGAAGACATCAAATAATAGTAAAGAAAAAATTGTTTACTTATTATGGGCGTGGTTGTGCCCATTTTTTTATTATTAAATTCATTTTATAACGGAAACCAATGAGTTTGTGAGATTTGCAAAAATTCGGTTAATTCAAAGTAGTTGAAAAAATACTTGCCTTGTATGGGCGTGGAACTGCGTATTTTTCTAAGACTAAATTCTTTTGTCACATGTCCACATCAGCCTGTCACAAGCGAAAAATCGTTTATGAAATTTAAAACAATATAAGCCTAATATTATAGACAAAACAGAAATATTACAGTTCAAAACCGTAAAAGCCCCATATTGCAAAAGAATTTAAAAAAGTTGGCTTCAACGAAAAAAAAATATAATAAAAATTATAACGAAAATTATTATGAGTTCAAATCTGAGTTTACCCATTTATTCTTAATTTTTAAGAAATTGCTACACCATCTCATCAACGTTCTTTGTTCGATTTTAACACTTTTGACGGTGGATACTATTGAAAAACAATTTCTTAAAAGTTAAAAAGAAATGGGTAAACACAGATTTAAACTTAAGCCAAAAATTCATTTTCAAAATAAACCTAAGCAGATCAATAAATTACGTATAAATATTAATAATAAAAATTTTTAAATTCTTCTGCCCGACTGTACGCTGCAGCTAATCAAATCATTTAATCATTTAAAACGTGCGGAAAACATACTGTGCAAATCGAGGGATAGATGCCTTGATACGCCAATTACAAATACTGCAACATCATCATCTGCCTTTTTTAATTTGCTGCATTAATTTATTTTCTTTTAAATTAAACCAAACAATTGCTTACAAAATCATATTTAAAAAAAATAATAAAAATACATTTAAGTTTATTTTGTGCGATCAGTTTTGTATCTACATGAAATGATTATTTAATCGATAACTAAATGAAAAAGATGCTACTATTGTATAAATTGTTATCAACAGGATTTGGAAGCAGTCAGTAGAATACAGAATTCGTTTTTTCGGCTTTACTGATTAAAGCAGATATACTGATGGATATTCATGTTTATATGATGGCCTGGAATAAACAAATTGGACTGATGCGTTAAAACGTGTGAATATGGTAATGGGGTCCTCGTCGGTTTGCAGAATTTGTCTAAAAATCAATTTAGTAACAGTTGTTCTTAGAGAATATCTGCATTGTGTAGGCGTGGCCCTGCCCTATTTCGAATTGCTTTCTTTGAGAAGTACTTCAAAAAGCTCTTTAAATTCTACGAATATTAAGTCAGTTCAGTGTGTAGAGTACTATTTTTAAAATCTGAGTTTGTGCACCACCTGTGCCCCTGTGCACATTAAATTATTAGTCTGGGGGTCGCAGGTTCGATTCCTGCCTAGACCCTGGGTATCTAGGCTTGCAGACAAGCCGAAATGGTTTCTCGGCTTATGTTTGTGCTTAAAATATAAAATAATAAAAATAAATATTTTTTTTTCATTTTTATTTTAATGCACACAAGAATTTCACATATATTTCACACATATTCTGTGAAAGTTATTCGTGTTGCGAAATAAAGAAATATTTTGTACAAATTAGGAAAGGTTCCATTGTGATGCATTAATTTCTATTTGAATTTGCCACAAAAAATTTGAATTTCTTTATGGAATATTTTAAATAATTTTTAAAACCAAAGTGCGTTAAAATATGGTGTGTTTCCTTAATAAACTTTGGCCTTGAAGCTTTGTCAAAAGCTCTTTTGCTGAAGGTTGGCGTATTCGAAAAAAAAAATGACTCAAAGGATTCATTAAAAATTGTGGCGGCAGCCATATAAAATTTTCTTTTGCAAAAAAGCTTTATTAAAAATATTTCCTATGCTCTTAAGCTTTTGGCAAGCTGAAATTTCCTTTATACACACATGTTTGTTTTTTTCTTTATTTTTACTACAACTACACTGAGAGTTATTTAGTTGAATTTCGCGACAACTAAAGAGTTTTTTTTTTGTAAAATTTTTGAAAACATTTGAAACTATTCGAGAAGAACTAAAACGATTGTTTTTTCAAAATATTTATTTGCAATTGTTTCCCCTCATTTGTTAATAAAACATTTAAGAAGTTTTCTATTATCTCTGTGTATTTGTGTGCATTGTTTTGCCTGAATTTATTTATTTTTCTTTAACTTAATAGTTTTTCTCTGGTCTTGTTATTTTCCTTTCATTTTGCAACACGTTAACAACTACAACAAACATAAATTACAGTAAGAAAACACAACAACCACATGATGATGTTGATGATGATTGGTGAGTGAGTATTTACGTCACATTTCGCGTTGTCCTTGCTACCGCAAAATTATGTTTCCTTTCTTCACTCTTTGACACTTCTCTTCACTCACTGGTTGCAAGCGATGTGTGCGTGATTGTGTGTGTGAGACAGAGAGAGTATGTGTGGGTGTGTAGTTTCACTGCCAGTGTCTGTGAAGATAAACATGTGTAACTTTTGCTTGTGTTGTGGTTTGGTTTTTTTTGTGCGTCCTTTTCTGTATTTTATTTCCACTAAAGAAAATGTGACTTCTGTTTTCTTTTATGCAGATGAATGAAATGTTTGTTTATTCTTTTTTTTACTATTTGCTAGTTTTTTTTTAAACTGTTAGTTGGGTATTTTTATGGCATACTGACGTCAAAAGGACACCTCCTAAGCAACATCTTTAGCAATTTAAATTTTAAATTTTTTATCGCATTAATATCGAAAAGCATGCAAAATTCCAATCGGTTTTGTTAATCTGTTTACAATTCTAGTGAGTAGTTGCTTGGAAAAAATACCTACAAAAATGAAATGAAATTTTTTTCGGTCGGTTTTTTATTTTCCACTTGTATAAAAATTAGTTTCATGTAAAAATTTATTGTTCACGGGTTAATTGCTTTACGAGAGTTTTAGTTCAAATGCTATAATTTGAACTAATGCTTTTCCAAAGTATTGTAAGCTTGAGCAATAAGAAATATTTGTTAGAAACCTTTGCCAAGCAAATCAATTAGTATTAAACGAATTTGTATAAACAAGGATACAATCGTAAGTTGCAGCTGTTGTCTTTGTTTGTTCGCTCCAAATCGGAGTTTGCAGTGCTGCATCAAATTAACGAATAAGATGGATTTCTGCTGCTCCTAAATATATCCTTTCTCAGTAGTATCATCTGTTGTGGGCAGCCGTGAATCAAGGCGGTTGGAAAAAGGATGTTTCAACGCGAATAAAATATTCCTTATTGCCATGGCGTTGCTAAGGAAACATTTGAAACTTGTATGTTCTATTCTAAATGCCTCCTCACAAAAGCTTCTGCTAGAGCGGTGTATGATATTGATATTCGCCTGACTTGCACTGATGCAATTTTAAAGAATCCTGTTTGCATGTAACAGAAAAGAAAATGTTACAATCTTGAGCCCAGTGGTTTAAATTGTCTTTGTGACATTTTGAAAGCCGGCTGCCAGCACCAGTGGTATCGGATAATGGTAGTTTGGTTCAAATTGTCGTACCTGTTGTTTCCATTTGGTGTCATCCAAGTACCATGAAATGCTTACGCCGTGTCCACAGCACACTTCGTCCCACTTCGTCATCCTTCTTTGTGTCAATCAATAGATTATTTGTTATTTGTTCCACTTTCACTGCCGTTTTAAATAATCCCAACAGTAACAGTATCCTCGACACACATTTGCATCCTTAATAATACTCTTTCACATCTTTTCCATACAAAAATACATAGAAATTTTCAGAATATTATTTATGTTAATTTTTTGTTGTTCCAGCAGAAAACAAAATATTCTTTTCGATATAAAAGTATTTAGCTATTTTTGTTTAATAAAATGATGTTATATTTCTCAGAATTGTATGCCTTATTTTAATATTGTGTATTTCAAATTGTGAATGGCGTCTGTCTACTTTCATAGTTCGCCACGTGCGCTTGACATGTCTTTAATATTCAGAGTCAAATTAAAGAAATTGAGAAAATATACTTGAAAACCTTTAAATATTTTAAAGAAAATATTGTTAAAATTGTCTTATTTGTTTTGTGCTATTTATCACAAAAACAGGTATGAAACTTGCTTAAGGATTTGGGAATTAATTTTTGGAAAGTTTTAGATCTTAAGCAAAAACCTTGGTACAGTGGGCCAAAGTTAAACACCTTGTGTGTGAAAAAGAAATAATAATAATTTAAACCTTTTAATATCCAATTTTAAAGGATTTTATATTTTTTAGTTTTGTGTGGAAAAAAAATCCAAATTTTTTCTTATAGATCAGCGCAAAGTGGTTCCAATTGTAAAAAAGGGTATTAAATCGAAATCTCTGAAAGCTGCCAACCGATTACAAAACAATGTATGTAAAAATCACAGAGGAGAAACTAATTTTTAAGAATGTTGAAACTTCGAGCACCCTGTTGAAACTCGTGGCGTTGACTACCTCGAGCATGTTGGCCTCATAGATTTTACAAATATTATTTTATTTTAATATTTTTCTGCTTGATTACTTATAAATATTCTTGCAATCAGATTTTGTCGTTCTTTGCTAACAAGGACAACCTGTTGCCATTGCACTTTCTTCTACACACAAACATTATTTCATATTATTTAATTTTGTTTACTATTTTTTAACACATTTTTTGGACTTTCTTATTTTTAAAAAATAAAAAATATTTTTTAAATTTTGTTGACACTTCAAAAGTATTGCATTTTTGCTCCTATTTGGGATTCGATATTTTGCTACGAAATACAAAAATTCAAAATAATAATAATTATCAAACTAAAGCTATAAACACATTC
Organism: Gymnocheta viridis; assembly: GCA_956483585.1. Lineage (NCBI taxonomy): Eukaryota > Metazoa > Arthropoda > Insecta > Diptera > Tachinidae > Gymnocheta > Gymnocheta viridis. The sequence goes on from OY101442.1 coordinate 15,463,208, forward strand.
ACGACAGCAGGCTACCGACTACAACCTGTCAAAAATAGAATACATGTGTTTATATGAAAATGATTTTCACGACTGCACGGCTACAGGACTGCAGGTTCTTTTGTCCATGCTACTTTTGTCGTGTAGTCAAATTAAACTAATTTCTATTTTTGTTGGCTACGAAGCAAAAAAAGAGTTGACAATGCAATAAAATATGTTAAGCAAATTATTACTAAGAAATATTTTTTTAAACAAAAAAAGAATAAAATGCAAAAATTGCAATTATTTTTTTGTTGTTAACTTTTTGTGTAAAAATAATTTTTGCATAAAAATAAAGGCAATGCAGGAATTCCTGCATATTAGACCAATATTCTGTGTTCATCTTTTTATAAAACCTTAAAACTTCAATGAAGCAATAAAAACGCCACTGATTCAATTATATCGCAATAATCGCGATAATGCGCAAAATTTTTCAATATTAAAAACAAAAACCGTAAAATCTTCTGAAACGAGTTGCAAATGCAATTAATGAGAAAAACTCGCAAAAAACTGCAAAAATTACGTAAATTCGTAATAACTTATAATCATTGGGCGAAAGAAATTGGTAAATATCATTTAGAAGACGATAAAAAGAATTAAAAATATAGATAAAGTCACCCACATTGCAAAAAAGCGAAGTTCCGCAAAATGTTGCAAAATTTAGAAATGCCGTAAAGTGTCTTAAAAGGAGCTGCAAATGCAAGGAATGTAAAAAACTCGCAAAAAACTAAAAGATTAACGAAAATTCGCAATAACTTCCAATCATTGGGAAAAAAAAATGTATAATATCATTACAAAGTCGATGAAACAATAAAAAATAGAAAAAGTCACCATCATTGAAAAAAATGCGAAATCCGCAAAATTTTTCTATATTTTGAACAAGTTGAAAAATCTTCTAAAAAGACCTAAAAATGTTTTGAATGTAAATGCATATCACATTCTTTAAGTTATTATCTCCATTTAGGAAGCTTTACGTCTGTTTAAAAAATTTTCAACTTTTCGCGGTTTTTAGCTATTTTTGCGATGTGAGTGATTCTTTGTCCTTTTATTTCTGCATTGAATTGTACTTTTTTAACAGACGTAAAATCGTAAGCTGTTTCATAAATTTCTTTCTAATATTTTCAAAGATATTTCGCTTTCAATTTTAAAATTTTGGTTTTTGGCCTCGACTTTGCTCACAATTTCGTGAATATCTCCGGTAATAACGTAGGCAAAATTAAAGGAAAATTATTATATGATTTTCAACACAATCTCTTATAATATGTAGAATAAATTACTTCAATTCATTTATTTCAATTCATGTAGACGTGAAAAAAGTCAAAGTCAACTTTTTGAAATAAGAATGAAAAATGGCAAATTTTTTACAAAAATAGAGCTGGATTGTTCGACGTTTTTCTCAAATTTTTTTCACCACCAAAATTGGTTGTTTTCAATATTTCAAAAGATTAGACTTCAAAAAAAAACTGCAATGGAAATTTTAAGTCAATTAAAGCATGCACGCTATATCCAGAATTGGACGTCTATAGAGAATTATTTAACAAAATTCTAAATTAATCGCTTAAGAAAAAATAACGCCCATCAAGTTTTAAAATTTATTTTACAAACTATATTAAGCTAAGTTTAGACGATATGTTGAATCAGCATATGTATCCTAACACTCATATGCTTGAAAATAATAACAAAAGTCGATCTATCAGCACATTCAATATGTTTGGCGTCTACATGATATGTTGAAAGTAGCAAATTTTTTTATGTCAGCATATGTAAGCAAATGAAATGTCAACATAAGAGTGTTTATACAATATGTTGAATTTTATGTGGTGCTTCATATGCTGAGTGGTATAAACATTTGCTTGTGAAATTGAGTTTGACAACACTTATTAATTATTATTCAATTATTTAATTATTATTCCACTTATGTACATTTACGTATAATTTTTGCAATAAAATTTATTAATATAAATAAAAAATAAATATAAACATCAATCATGTCGTCGGATGAAATATCACTACCTATTGCAAAACTTACCAAGTACAAAATCGAGATAAATTAAGATATAAACACATTCACGACAGCAGGCTACACGGGTACATGGCTACAAATGTCGCTGGCTTTTTAAAAAAATTTCAACTTTTTGCGAAATTTCGTTTTTTTTGCAATGTGGGTGACTTTTTCAATTTTTTACTGTTTCATCGACTTTTAAATGATATTAAACATTTCAATTTCCCCAATGATTGGGCTCAGGCACGAGGCGCATATGCATACGAATTTGGCATATGCTGAAAAGCTTGCATACGCCTTTCAACAAATAACATATCTGTCAGCATACGCAGGAAATTCGTTAAGCACAAATAATATGCTGTTTACACGATATGCTGAAATTATCAACACACGTTTGTTGATATTGTTAACAAAGTCTTAGCAAATGCTGTTAAAAATACGTATGCTGAAAAAATTTTGCGTTTACACGATATTTAAGCACTTGCAACAAATTTTTCAGCATAAATATGCTGATTCGGCATATCGTCTAAACTTAGCTTAAGATATATTTAGTACAATTAATCTGGTTTTTAATTGTCATACACCCGCTCAAAAATGTGATCAGGAGAGCAGATTTACTAAAAATAGTCAAAGTTTCAAAAGTATTTTATATGCCTGCATGAAAACTGTACTAACTATTAATTTTTAATTTTTATTTCTTTACTATTTATTGAAAAACATAGTAGTCCCTTTATGTTTAAAAAATTTTAACGATATATTAAATGGAATTTTTTTTATGAATTTTCAAATCCTAAAAAATATGTGAAGAAGATACGAATGGCTAATTTTTAAGGTTGTTCAATCATATCCCTTATTTATTTTAGAAAATGATCTAAATTCATACAAAATATAAAAATACAGTTCTCCATCAGTCCACTGGTATATAAATCATGTATATTATTGATTTGAAATATTTAATAAATCAGTCACAGAACAGGCATCTCGTGTGAATTTTCAAGTGTATTTAGTGCACACATATACAGTGCAGCATGACCTACAATCTTAAAGGCCTTTGCATTTACATGTATTGCTAAAATTTAAATTATTTTTATATTTTTTATATATTATATGTTCTCTAAATATGAATATTTTTTAAAATATAACAGGTAAAATCTTGACGCCACGCTAATTTGGTTTGCATCATACATTTTGTATGAGTATGAGCATTTTTGATAGATAGAACACGCCTGACGCGCTGGTTTAGATTCGGAACACAGCAACCGACGGCATGGCGTTTTCGTTCGATTGCTGGTTGACGGGTTGTGCCGCCCATGATCGGTCGTTAAAACCTCGAAAGTTGTTGGCAGAGCAGGTTGACAATCACGTTGATTGGTTTCGCTTTGTTTTGGCGCCAATTATTCTCCATGACGATTAGAGCATCAACAGTTCACAGAATATAAAAGTTACACGTTGTCAGGCGTGCCTTTTGAGACCCTCTTCTCTAAACCGCTGAATTTTCCGCCACTGTTTATTTTATTTACAGTCACCCCTCAACTACATGTTTGAGTTTTCCACTATTCGCAACCTGTGGGGGCGTCCCGTAGCACTTCAGCTGTACATTCATAAAGGTTATCATATTCCGCCTCCTTAATTAAATGAAATGTAAGATCCCCGAGTGGGATGCTTTCAAAGATATTTAATTTGAAAAATTATTCCTTCCGAAAACTGTTATTGCATAAAATTACATTTGACTTCCGCTTATGCCCGCCCGTCAAGACACCTTGTGGCCCAAATAATCAACATTTATTTTATAACAAAATATTATTATGAAATTGCAGAATATAAATTAAAAAAAAAAATTAAGATCTGCCAGCTGACATGTACATGCGTACCGTCAGGTATATTAAAACAAAATTTATTACATTATTATGTACTATTATTTGTCCAAATTAGAAAGCTAAATAATATTATTGCTCCACTTTAATAGTTCACGCCACATAACTTTTTCACACTATTCACAAGTATTCCAGCCTTTACACGCCAAAATTTCATTTTGTTTGAAATAATTCATTAAACAATTAACAAAAGCCTATTTCCGCTTCCTTGAATTAAATATGCTAACAAAAGATGTTAAGATAAACTTATAATACAAAAACGTATTCTTAAACAGGGGCTGTTCAATAGTTTAAGCACCAACGTCGTCGTTCACAAGACAACAAACAAACAAACAAACAAGCAAACACACAAAAACAAACACCTTAAAGGAAAGCAAAAATATTGAAATCAACCCAAAGTGTTTAAGAAAAACGTGACAGCATTATGAAGGAAACTAGGATATAAAACTACAACAAAAAAATAACAATAAATAACCTTTTTGGAGCAGCTAAAAGGAATAAAACAGAATTACCAACAACACACACACACTCACACGCAGACTACACATTCATAGAAACATACGCGTAAGTATATGTAGAACAGTGATGCCAAGAGTAGGGAATTTTCCCTTTTTGTAGGGAATTCATTAAAATAATTCAAGGGAAGGGAGAAAAAAAGGACAGATTTCTCATTTTAAGGAAAATGTAAAAAATTTTTAAAATTTTGTTTTTCTTTCTTTTATATTGCAGCGTAATTGCGTAAAACGCAACACAAAAGTGATGATACATTTAAATATCTTGATCTCAAAGCCAATGGCTTTGGAAAAAGCGAGAGAGTATGGAATATTTGGAATAATTAGAAATTGGAGATGGAATTTCGTATTAACCGAAATTGATTTAAATTGTAAGAAATGAATAAGTTTGTACTTTTCGTATTCCGTTAAATAATACGGTTAAATAGTTGATATTCCTGATCACTAGTATCCACCGTCAAAAGTAGTAAAATCGAACAAAAGGACGCTGATGAGATGGTGTAGCGACCTCGAAATCAGTACTGATCTGTTCTGCTAGTCTGATGAATAAATTGTTTCAAATAAAAAGTACTCTTTTAATAAAATAATGAATTTATCCATTTATATGTATTTGAGGGGTATTGTTTGCTCCTCTACGCATTTCACTGTTGCTAATGCAGATCATGAGGGAACCTTTACGTAAAATGTTCTCTTAGCAACTACAGACTTAAATTAAATTCCTTTTCCAATTTTATCATCAGGACATTGTTGAAATTAAAAAATTTATTGCTAAATTTAAAATTCTACAATAAAAATTTGGCAAATAAAATTGAAAAATTATATAATTTTTTTTTGCAATGAAAATTTATGTTTTCTTAAACTACAGAAAAAAACACAATAGTTAATTAACTTTTGACTTAACAGAAATTCTTTAAAATATATTTAAAAAAATCAGATACATTTTAGAAAACCAGCATCATTTATTCAATATGTACAAACATATGACTTGCAACAATACTTTATATTCGGTGGTGTACGGCGAACTTTTTTTTTTGAGAAACATCCTAATGTGCACATACGACCCAGGCGAAGTGATTAATTAACTCGGCAACCCCTTCATTTTCGCCAAAGGAAAATAACTCCTATTAACAACAGCAAAGAAAAAAGCCGCAAGTATTTCTTAAACTAACAACTAATAGTACACCCAACATATTCTGTACGTAAAATTAACTGAAATTGTAATTTAAAACAAATGAAAGTTCACTTAAAAACCGGTCTACTCATTTTTCATTTAAATTGAACAAAAAGTTATCTTAATTTTTAATGTTAAAAAATTAATTGACTTAAGCCCGTAAAAATGAAAGATTTTTCCTTTGTTTGTGCAGGATAGGAAATCTCAAACAAATCAAATAAAGCAAGCAAAGAAAAAAAACAGCACTTGAAAACAACCGACAATATTGAAAGTAACCGAAAATCCGTATTAATATGTCCTTAGTTTTTTGAATGAATGTTAGAATAAGTTAAAAATAAAATTGCTTACAATTTTAAATGTTTATTCTTTTAAAAATTACTGAACGGATTACTTCTTGAATAACGTACAGTCCGTTACTGTAATAATATTGTGAGTGTACAGAAAATTTCTTTTTTTAATTCCCGCCCGTTTCGCAGGACCTTCAAGTAAACATTTAAATGCTAAGCCGAAACAAATAAAACATATATTAAATCCTCACACTGTTGACTTACATACATATGTATGTATATAATCGTATGCATACATAGACATTTATGTCTATGTATATGTGTCTGACTTTGGGTTTGTACTAATAATCCAAAGCCGTGTATGGGTGTTCTTTGTATCATAATTACATTAATTTTGAACTTGTCTCGTTTTACACATCTTTAAGAGTTGTTAATTTTATCATTGTTTTGATTCATCCTTTAAACTCATTAAATTGTGACTCATCTTAATACGGAATCATCATCGTCATATACAAACAGACAAGTTATTTGTATGTGTTGCATACGCCACACACATACACACAAACGCACTCAAACACACACATGTTTGCTAGTGTTTGTTTGTATGATGTTCGAATAAATTGTAGATTAATGACGCCATGAAACCCTGACTGCCAACAACAATTTGTAGTCATTTGCTATTTTGTTATTTTTATAAACAGACTCATACATCCTCTAACTGGTGCTTCTGGTCTGTTTTACAGCGCACCCAGAGGCAAAACTTAAAAAAAAACATGCTACTTAAGGTTAGCAAATAAACTGTAAAGTTTTACTTTAAATATATTTTGAGAACAAGATGGTCGAAAGTTCGTAATTACACAACATCGACTGCTTTTTGAATGTTAATACAAAAGTTTAGAAAGCACATTTTTAAAGGAGTTTTTTTTTGTTGATAAGTGCTTCTTAGGAATAAAATAATTTTCTTTTTATAAAAAAATATTATAAAAAAGTACATTTTAAAAATAGTAAAGGCCTCATTAGTGTTTACTCTTTGTTGCCGTTCTGTGCCATTCTTTTCTGTAGAAAATATTTCTTACTTACTTGTTCTGTGTCTGAACTTTCGGATGTGGATGATATAATTATAAGAATGAATTTTGAAAATGTTTTTTACTTGACAAAAATATATAAATCTTTATAAATTTGAATTAAAATAAAATATTCTGACTTTTAAAATAAAATTTGTAATATTTCATTCCACAAAAAACTAATACATGGCTGTCACTTAACGTTGTATTCTATTTTCTACAGAATAGTCCGCAGCAGAACAGAACGAAAAATTAACAACAAACCACACGTACAGTTTTTCAATTGAACAGAAACAAAACAGCTGATTCGTAACAGAACAGAACGCACAAACTAATTCTGCCTTAACTTTAAAAAGAAGTAACTTTCAAAAAAGTCCTTTTAAAAATCCTACAGATTTTGTGGAATTTATTCTTCAATATATTTCATTAGTTTTCCCACTGGATCAAGGTCAAGAGATTGTGTAGGCCAATCCAGACATTTGTTATTCTTCTCTTCAAACCACTTTGCTGTTACCCTGGCCTTATGTTTTGGGTCATTATCAGGCATAAATAAGGTCTCGATTGCCTTTTTTACACCCAAATACTTACAGATCAAACAAGAAGGAATCCCGTAAAATTTCAATATATCCTTCTGCCTTCATAAAACCTGAAATTTTTCGAGCACTCCGTAGCTTTTCTCCTTGGAAGCAACCCTATTTCGTAATCGAACCCCTCTAAATTTCAAAGTATGTTGAATATTGCGAGATGTGATGCCTGCTTTTGGGTCAAACCTGGGCCATATGCGACCATCAGAACCTTAACAGCTCATTTTTCGTTCATCGGGCCATGTACTGCCAGACCCACGATGTCACACGTATTCGTCCTTTCGAACAATTACATTTAAAAAAATATAAAATTTTAGAATTAGTTTTTTTTGTGTAATTGTACGAAGGAACGAATACGTGTGACATCGTGGGCCTGCCAGGTAATTAGCTTCCGCTGCTCGGGTGTCTAATTTAAGAGTTATTTTGCAAATTTTAATAGAACTTCTCGTTGTTACTTTCCAAAAAAATTTTTATTAAAAAAATACAATAAAAATGCATATTAAAACGTGCCTTTTAAAACGTACCTTAAATAAAGTACCTGAAAAAAATTAATTTTTAAAATATATTCTTAAAAATTTTAACTTTTATAAAAACCTTTTGAAATAAGTACCTTTTGCATAATTAGATTTTAACAAACTATTAGTACATTTTAACAAAAGTTTCTTTCAAAACATATAAAAAAGTACCTTTTAAAAAATGACATTTAATAAAATGCATTTCATAAATAAGTAGCTTTCAAAAAATTCCATTTAAAAAAGTGCATTTTTAAATAAGTTTTAAAAAAGAACATATAAAAACAGTACCTTTTTAAAAAAAGCTCGTTTTAGAAAAGTATTTTTAAAAAAAAAGTATCTTTTGAAATAAGTGCCATTTTAAAAATACAAGCGAAAGCTGTGAAGACTATTTGGCGTGTCTACAGAAACAGTCAAGGACTGGGCAGGAATCGAACCTGTGACCACCAGGCAAGTAGTCTAACACTCTATTCAAAAGTCTGCGAGGCCATCTTTAAAGTACTTTTTTAAAAGTATCCTGAAAAAAATATGCCTTGTAAAAACGTACTTTTTACATAAAATAGTTTTTTGAAAAAGTACTTTTCATAAAAAGCATTTCTTAAGGCACTGCTGTACGTTCAATATATATTGTGATATTTAGATCGCGATCCATAATCCGGATTTCAAAATATTAAGTGATCCATCAGTACTTGCGTCAATACTGCACGCTAGACGTTCAATAAATATCGCGATATTAGATCGCAGTCAATATATATTGAATGTGTAGCAGTGGCATTACGGAAAGTAAGTTTTAGAAAAAGTACTTTTAAAAAGATTTTTTTTTAATTGAGTCGTACAAAAATTTAGATTTAAAAAAAGTAGTTTTCCTTTGATAGAATTATTCCATGACACCTTTGACCATTTTATTTCGGCTGCAAATAGGCCCTTCTGTAATCAACAAATGTAAATTGCAAATGTAAAGAGCAATCTCAACCAAATGCTTAACTGTATTGCTTTTTTTCACTACAACTCCTCAAATATTGTCTGTATCTGCCCCATTGTGCCATCGTGTTGTTTAATGTCAAATAGTTTTCCCTTTTTTTTTGCTGCTTGCAAATTGTTTTTGTGTAATTTTTGTCATTGAGTATTTTGTTTTTTGTAGTTTTTATGGTAAATTGGCGTCTTAATATTTTTAGTAAATGAAAAACTCTGCCCCTTAAAAAAAATTATTTTGTCTGATGTGAAGGCACATTTCCAAAATATGAGTGCTGGTGGCCTCTGCGATGAAGTTGTGAATTTTTTGTTGTCCTTTTAATAAATAGGTATGAGTTTTCTCATCCCTATTCAGTTTGGCTTTTGGCTGATTCTGGTAAAATTATTAATGTTGCTTATTTAAATTGAAGTATGAAGGAGCGACAGTTAAAACTATGAATCATTTTAGTGCGGCGAAATACAATCAACTAAAAAAGTAACTAAAAGTTACTTAATATTTGTGAACAATATTTATTTATTTAAAAATTAGTCAATGGATATAATCCTTACAGACTAATAACAAGGTACAAAAATTATTGTAAATTACATGAATTATAATAAAGATTTATAAGTTATGAATTAAGAAAAACAATGACTTTATGCTTAATAATATTAGAATTCAAAGAAAAATCAACAAGTTTAGACAAATAATTATATTGACGACATAATCTAGTGAAAGGATCAGCCATAGCATAATTAGACCTACAAAACTTAATAACAAGAGGATTATAATGACGAGTACTACGACAAGGAAGATTAAATTTAACAGAATTTAAAAGAAATTCAGAGCAAATGTTACCATTGATAAGGTTTATCATAAAAGAAACATATTTATATATTGAAACGATTAATTTTGGCTCAAGTTCAAACCCGAATTTACCCATTTATTTATTCTAATTTATTTTTAATTTTTATTAGAAATTTTTTTGGATAAATTCATTATTTTTTATTAAGAGAGTACTATATATAGAACAATTTTTATTATTCATCATACTAGCAGAACGGATCAGTACTGATTTCGAGGTCGCTACACCATCTCATCAGCGTTCTTTGTTCAATTTTACCACTTTTGACGGTGGATACTAGTGATCAGGAATATCAACTATTTAACCGTATTATTTAACAAATTAAAATACGAAAAGTACAAACTTATTCATTTTCACATGTCAAATCAATTTCGGTTAGTATATAGAGTAGTTATTCATCATAGATGGGATTTCGTACTAACCGAAATTGATTTGACATGTGAAAATGAATAAGTTTGTACTTTTCGTATTCGTATTCTTTTTGACTCCTCTGTGCAGTGTGACTTGTAATCATAGTTGGGCAAAATACATGGTTTGCGGTATTTAAAATACAATATACAAAATACTTGCTGGTCATGTATTTAAAATATAAAATACTTCCATATCTTGTACGTATTTCAAATACAAAATACACCATTTTTATTCAAACCAAAAAATACATTATACAAAACTAATCAACAAAACAATTGTTTCCTTTCATAAATATCGGATTTTTGAATGTAGCATCAGACAAACTGTTTCTTGTTGGAGAATAAATAAAACCTGCTGAAGAAAATAATCCTTCTACAGGTCCTGATGAGCACAAACTTGTATTAAATTCTATGAATACTCTTTTTATATTTGGATAGCTCTCAAGAGTGATCATGTCTTTGCTCTTGTCACTGAGGAAAATGACAAATTCCAACTCCAAATTTGATGTCCTACGAAAACAACAAAATCATCTTCTTCTTTACTGGTGCTTCTACTCCAGGTGTCATTTTAAATTTTTTGTAATTTTCCTCCAGAGTATAAATTGCAAGATATTGTATTTTTTTGCATTTCTTCTGTCGTATCTTATAATCAGGAAGAACAGGAAGCCAAAATAGCGAATCTTTTTTCCAAGCTCTCTTTTAGTAGTGATAGGATTTCAATGTCTTAAATTGTTTCCACTCAACCGACTTAATCTTGTTATAATAGACTTTAAAGTCGGCAAAAGTTTTCCGTTGTTATCCTGAAGGTAATCTAAAGCAGTAGCAATAGGTTTCAAAACTATAATGAATTCCTCTGAGCATTCCAGTTCTATAGCCGCGAACGTGCTCTCCTTACGTAACTTACCAAATAATTCATTTAATTTGGATTTACTTTTCATAAGTTGTGCTATAGAATCATACAGAGAGAAATACTGTAATTTTTTGTATGTATTTAAAATAAAAAATAGAAACTACTTGCACGGCATGTATTTAAAATACAAATACAAGACACGTATTTGTACTTTAAATACGTACTTCAAATACATGTATTTCAAATACTGCCCAGCCCTGCTTGTAATTCATTTATTTATTAATTTTTCAAAGAGTTAAATATCAAACAATTCTTCAATAATTATTTCATGATAAAATCGTATCATGTGTTTCTATTATTACTAATTCCAAATAATTGTTATAATATTTGAAAAAGAAAATAAATAAATAGTAAACAAATCATAAAACCACAACGTCATTCATATTTACGTCAATGTCAGCAACAACTTTCCATTTAACATGTTAATTGTCGACAACAGAAACAACTAAAAAAACTAAAACGCCAGAGACATGAATGTAACAGTCGCGTATAAACTCCAAATGAAAAAAAAAATTTCCATATTTCAAAACACAGAAAACACTCAAGCTGCCATTAGGGGCACAATTATCAATCATTAACTCTGATATATAAATAAATACTGGCTGGCGGAGTTTTTTTTTGAAATTGTATCAAAGTTATTTTCGGCATAAATAGTAATAATAATAACAACAATAATAATAATAATAATTTCAACTAATTTTATCTGCTTGTTTATATTTTTAGTGTATGAATTGTAATCATGCAGACTTTAGTTGATTTTAAACGGGAGTGAGTGCAACCGCAATTTTAGATATTTAATGTCAATGACGACATCAAAACGTAAATACTTTACAAACGGACACACACTCACACATACTCGTACACAGTGCTGCAGTTGCCCCGTAATTTCAATTGAATGAATGCTGGAAAATTGTGGGTTCTTTGGCTACAACAATTGTTCTGTGTGCGTGTGTGTGTTTTTTTTTAATTGGGTATGGGGATCGTTTTTCTTTTATTATGAAGGGGTTCCTGTTTTTCAACAAAACAGTCATACATTTGCGCACAGAGACACGAGCATACAGACACACATTTACAGTGTGCGCCTGGTTGTTAAAACGAGTTGATATTTTAAAAATAAACTTACAGTTGAGCAACTGTTTGTTTAGTCAAAGTCATATGTACGAGGGCAAGCTTAAAATGTATTTTTATCAGCAAATATTTTTGTAGCTGCAGCAGTGTTTTGTGTTTAATATTGCAATCAAAATAATTCAGTATTTTTGGGGATTAAATGAGAATTCAAGATTTATTTTTTGTAAAGGTCATAGTTAAGGCCGGCCTACACACACAGTACGCAGTAGGTTGTCCTTCGAATAAATCGAAAATTTTTATCATTTTTGTTCGAACGAACAATTATTTTTCAATTTCGAATAAAGAATTATTCGAATAATTTTTTTTCGAATAATCGAACATTCGAGTAATTAATGAACGACGTATGAAATCATGTGAAATACTTTGATATTCCAAAAATCGGGTATTTCCTATTCAAAACTAGCTTTTTAAAATATGCTAAAAGAAGCTAAACAAAGGAGTACGCAAATCCTTTATTTTCACGATTATTTTGTGATAAAACTGACCTCAACTACGATGAAGAATTAGATGACGTTTCTAAAGTAACTGATAACGTTTTACTAACTGATCTAAAAAAGTCTATAAATAAAGTATGAAATTGGTCGCGTTCATAAGACGTAGCTGTTGAGCTCAACTGTTGTGAAACTGTTGTCAACTGTTGAGCTCAACAGTTACGTCTTAGAAACGGCTTGATGAATAATTGGTTCACGAACAGCTGATTAATGTAAACAATTGAAAAGTAATAAAAATGCTGCAAAAGAAATAATTTAAATTTGCTAAATTAATTAGTTTGGCTTATTCTAAAAAGGTATGGACAACACAGAATTTGCAATAAAGTTTTTCTTGGCAGGAATTTTCCATTTTTACTTTAAAATCTGCACCACAAATTTAATATTCACAACACAGAAATGCACAACAAAACATTACAATAAAATTATAAACCTGCACCGATAATAGTTTATTTTTCAACGCTGAGCCGGCACTATTTTCAAAAAATCTTTGTACCGTATATTGAACTAATTATGTAATTAACATAAATAGACACCATAATAAACAAACGTCTATTTAATGATATTTGTATTTTAATTTTATTTCTTTGTTTTCGTTACTTTATCGCATTTGTAATGCAAAATTTAATAAATTAATTTGTAGTCGCCACCTAACAAAACGGCGTTGCATTAGAATACAAAAGCGCCGAACTCTCTTGATCAGCTGTGGAGCTAAATACAACATTTTGACTGAATGTAGAGAAAAAAATTTTTGATGGAAAAAATGGCAGCAAATACTCAACTGTTGAGTGGAGCGGAACTACTCAACTATGCTTTTCTAAGACAAACACTCAACGGTTGCGCAACAGTTACGTCTTATGAACGCGACCATTGTACCAACGCACTATAGGAAATTCCACCCATTTTTTGTGGCCAAAAGTAAAAAATTTGAATTTTTGCAAAGTTCATTTTTTTTGCTTTAATATAATAAAAAATGTAACAAAGTAAACATTGTTTTTTACATTTTTTAAAAATATTTAATTTCTGTACCATTAACAGTTGTATTGATTACGATTTCTAAACCAGTTATAAGAAAACCTTTAAGTGCAGTGAATTTTGTGACATTTTCTAATAAAAGTTTTCGTAACAAAAATTTATATTTTTGAAAAATTAAAAATATGGGAAATAATGCCGAAGTTAATTACTTTTACATTCTATAGCAAAATGTTGGTAAACTCATCTATAAAATCGATTAAATTGGAAAAATTAAAGTGACCTTAAAATAAACTAATGGAATTATGAATTAGAATTTTATATAGACTTACAAAAAAATTATAACACATGTTAGACATAATCACCCTTATTCCAGTTGGCGACATCGACGTCACGTCAACACAATACCAAAAAATTGCGGCTTGTCTACTAGTTGTTGAAAACAACTGACAACTATTGCCAGGTTCATGTTATTTTCTAGACCTTATAGAACAGAAGTACACTTTAATTAGCACAAAATTGTTCTCGTGAGCGAGTAGACAAACTCCACTTTTTGGGTATTGTGTGACGTCGATGTCGCCAACTAGAATAGGGGTGAATATCATAACACAGTGGGGCCCCGATTATCCGTGATTCGGTTAACCGGAAACGTCGATTATCCGGGAAAGACAATTTGTAATAATTTCTATAAATTTTATTTTATTGCATCGATTAACCGAGATTACCTCTATTATTCGGGCTTTTAAATTTTGCGTCGACTAACCGTGAGTACCTCTATTATCCCTGATTCTCAGCATTTTTTACTGAGGACATTGAAACTTGTCTCAACTGTGATGAAAATGCTTCTCCACTTGCCGTTTTGTCAGACGAACAAATTGTCTCTCCGTATGACAAATGCCCCAGATGAACCTGAGGACGAAATTGATGCGGAAAAATCTGATGGGGATGATTTAAGTGTTCCCAAAATAACTTTAAAAGAAGCAACACGTGCATCCAGTACATTTCTGGATTTCTTGGAGATCCATGGCGGCTCTGATATTACAGAGCAAGATAAACTCCAAGTTTAACGCATTCATGAAAACCTAATTAACGAAAATATGAATTTGAAAAAGAAAAAACAAACAAAATTAAATATATTTTTTTTTAAGAAAATACGTAAAACGAAATCTTTATGTAATGTTTAATTTTTTTTCCCCAAATTTGCCATTTTAAGTAATACAACTTAATCATTTTTATAAAATCTCTGAATAAATG
This sequence comes from Gymnocheta viridis, assembly GCA_956483585.1. Lineage (NCBI taxonomy): Eukaryota > Metazoa > Arthropoda > Insecta > Diptera > Tachinidae > Gymnocheta > Gymnocheta viridis. Next base: position 15,478,211 of record OY101442.1, read on the forward strand.
AATTACGAGTACATATGTATGTATTTAAAATGTTTAAAAGTACAACTTAAAATCGTTATCAATTAACCGGGAAAATCGATTATGCTGAATGCTTCCGGTCCTGACCATTACGGATAATCGAGGTCTCACTGTAGTACTCTAGAACAATCAAGTATCTTCCAAATTTAATATATTTCATCTGCGAATTTTTTGCAAATTTAAAATACATACATTTTTTCAGATGACTGTGCCAAATTCAGAATTATTCAATGTCTAAAGAAACACAACGAAAAACCAACGAAAAAGAGCCGCTATTTACGCCCATTTCTTCTCATACATTTCTGAGAGTGATTGTTCCGAAAACTTTAAACAGTATTTAAAAGAACATTCACGATTATTTTCTTCAAATATTAATATACTCGTAAAATGGCGTAATAGCTCCAGAAATTTGAAAGTTTTTGCAAAACATCATGCTGTTTGGCTTAAAGGCAGTACTTCGATCAGAAATCGTGAACACAATGGGCCACCATTAAATCGAAACCTGGACGACCTCAATTACTTTTTTGCCAAAAATCTGAGAGAAGAAAACGACGAGTTGCAGCAGAAATCATAATAATGAAGTGGAATCCCTAATTCTTGCTGCATCTGCGTCTGCTCGTAAATATAACCAAAATGCATATTTTAGTGCATATTTTGGTGCATATTTTGGTGCATATTTTGGTGGATATTCACTGACTTACGGGCTCATAAATATAATGGATTACTTGCACTACAGCTAGAGATCTGAAATTTGGTACCTTGCTGAGAAAATATTAAGAAAACCTAGAAATTAAATAGTTTTGTACTAGAGATTAAATCGTGAGTGACTTTCCACTCACGGTCATGCACACTCCCGATAACAAAATTTTACTCATGCGAGAACTTATACTTTTGACTCACGCTCATGCGCGCTCATGGAAGTGGAAAGAAATAAATCATAAAAAATATTTTAAGAAAATAAAAAAAAATACAATAAAGCAAACAAAATCACAGTACAATCACGCTAAAATCTACGCATCCAAGCTTACTCACGCTCAATTTATTTATATTCACGTTCCGGCCCACTCATGTGATTGCAAAAAAAAACTAATCACATGAGCGGAGCCCATCTCTGTTTTGAACTAAACTTGCAAGTCTGCTACAAAACTCTTCAAATGCACAAAAAAGCGAATGTATTTTTTTCTCAAATTGTAGCAGAAAAAAAAGTATGTTCTCTTGCCGAAATAATAACATTTTCAAAGTGCCCTCATATCATTTAAATTTATTATTAGTCATGCTTTCATTACAATTTCAATAATTGTTGTGTGTCTTCTACCAACATTTCATTGTTGTCTGTGTATAATGCTGTTTGGTTTCGAAATTGAATCTATTGTATGACACATTTTGACTGACGGACTAAATGTCTGTCTTCTTTTTAGCTCTGGGTTTTCACCATTAATTTTTACAATTGCAATTATATATGTATTTGCATTCAAACATTTCTTTTAATATCTATTTTATTACTTTGTGTTTGTAGGTTTGTGTGCTAATGTGTCCGTCCTACTACGATGTGCAAGAGTTTTAGCTAGAAGAGCTTTTCATTCATTAAATTTTGTTGGCGTACTTTTGCTTTCTATTCAAGTTTTTAGAGATTTTCTTTTTGTTTTTTTGTTCTTAACTTTAGATATAACAAAAAGCTTTTGCTTTCTTTCTTTTGCATTTTCTCTTTCTTTTGTTGCTTTTTCTTCACAAACAACTTAACGAAACAATTATTTGCGAATTTACATTGGAGTTGTTATTGCTTCGATATTTTTGAGAATTTTACAATTGCACGGTAGTAAAGAAAATAAAAGCTTTTTGTATTTATTTAGAACATTACGAGGACATTTTTAAGAATTTTTAATAAAAAATTTAGCATGAAAAGCGGCAAAAGTTAAATAATACATTCGGTTTTCAGTATTTTAAAGGGGTCCTTGAAGAAATTCATATACGATGTTGCTTAATGCTGTCAAATCAATAATTTTAGAATACGAAATTCACATATTATATCATATTACAATTTCACAGCCAATAAATATTTAAAAAGTTTAAAATTGTCAAATTTTATTATGTTCGAAAATTCGAAAATTATTTTTAAATTTTGTCACAAACAAAAATATTAAAAAGTTTTAATTTTAATAATGAAATTTATATTATAAACGTTTTCCGTGTGTTCGAAAACTTAAATTTGATTGCAAACGTTCGTAATTCCAATAAAGCCACTTTTAAGATTTTTTACTTTCCCTGTCCTATTTTTACAAACTATAATTATTAAATGATGAGATAATTTATTAAATTAGTTAATGAGCTTGAACAAGCATATGTTTTGAAAACATAAAATAGAAATTAAATTTTCTATTAACTTTACTAAAAAAAATTAATTAAATTAAATTTAATAATAAAAAAAATTTTTAAATCCAATAAAAAATAATAAAAAATTTAATGAAAAAGGTAAAAATCTCTTTCAAGCCAAATATATTATTTTATCATAACGAAATAGAGGTAATGTGCCACGAACTCAAATAAATAAAAAAGATAAAAAAGATAATTTTATATGACCATTTTATATTCGAACTTATTTTCGAAGTATCTCAACGAAAACTTCATATTTTAACCGTTGTTTTACATTCGAAAATTCGAGCATGCGTCAAAAGCGCGACACAATTAAAACTTTCGAGCAAAAACACAAAAATTTGAGCTATGAAAGTGTGCTGGATATTTCGAACATGGCTAAGAATTTTCGAATTTTATTTCAATATCAGTTTTAATTGCACAATTTTATTTAAAAAAATCTTATGCAATAAGCAGAAAATTCTATTGTTCAGAAATTCGAATTTCGTTTCGATATTATTCCAAATATCAGGATGTTGTTTTGCGTTTTCTAGTAAAAATTCTAAAATATTAATTTTTAAAGTTATTGCGGAATATTGATTTTTTCATACATCTATAAATTTTTAATTTTTTGGAAAAAATTATAAAATTGTTAGATTCTCATTCATATTCGAAAAGCTTTCTGTGCTTTCGAAAATTCGAATTTGATTTCAATCTTTCGAAAAAAAAATAGCCAAATTTACTTACTTTGAAGCGTTTTAAATTTTCTAACTATCCGCTTTTTATAATGTGTCAGTTTTTAATGTTCGAATATATTTTCGAAGTTGCAATAGATGGTAGAAAACTTGATTACTCTACTACTACCTTATTGATTGTATTTTTACTGGAAAAATTTACTATTTTGGGTTTGATTTACATATATTCAAAAATTCTATCTAATTTCGAAATCCGCCAAAAATTAACAAATATCCCAAATATCGCCACAAAAAGCAGTGTTTTCAAGCAAAAGCGCAAAAATAATAATTATGGAAATATGTTCGAAATTTCGAATAAAGTGAGAAAAAAAATTCTATTCTAAATTAAGTTTGAAGCTTAGTTAAGTAAAAAAAACTCTCGAGTAGTTTTTTATATTCAAACTTTAACTCGAAATTTCATATTTCATATGTTTTATGTTAACTTCACTGAGTGTATTTTTTTGCTCACATAATTTTAAGTTTGTTTTTTATTCGAAAACTCAAATCGAATTACGAAATTCACACAAAAAAACACAAAAAATATTATTTATGAACGTATGTTCGAAATTTCTGATATCACTAAAAATTTTCGAGTTTAATTTCAATAACAGTTTTTAAGCTGTAAAATGTAATAAAACTTCTTAGTTTAGAAATGCGAACCTCATTTCGATGTCATGCCAAATACACTTTTCGCAAAGAAACTAAAAAAATTAATTAACAAAATGTGATATTTGAATAAAAATTCTAAATTTTTAATAAACTTTAAAAGCTAAACAATACTTATTAAGTTTTAGTTGCTTTGCAAAAAGTCTAAAGTGTTTAAATTTCAGAAAATTTGAAAATTCGAAAATAGTGAAAACTATTTAATTTTGTCAAATACAAAATTCTAATCAAAAATATTTTTAATGGAAGAACTAAACATAAAATGAAAATTAAACTTTCTATGTATTCGAAAATTCGAATTCAAACTTTTCAAGAACATGACACAAATATCCAAACAGTGGAACAGAAAAAGGTAAAATTAATTTATTTTATTGATATATTTTACTGCACAATTAAGTGAATAAACAGTTTCTTATTTTATAAAAAGTGATTTAAGCTTTCAGCCATTTTGTCATTTCACATTCCACATTAAACGTTTTTTTATTCTACTGATATTAAGAACAACAAGCTTATTTATTATATCAAAAGTGAAATTTTACTTTCACTAGTTTTTGCTTAATTCCAGTGAAAGTGAAAAGAAATTGTTCAGTTAGTAAATTTCCTGGCAAGCACTTGCCGCTTTAAAGCTTTTTGCACAAGATTTACCGCAAATGTTAGCAGCAAAACGACCTACAAACACTTTCATAGCAGCAAAATTTTTCCTTAAAATACGAAAGCTTTCAATATTTGATAGTTCCTTATGTGAAACCATTGAAGAATTTGACAGCTGGCCGAAAACAAGTTGAAAAAGTACGAAGATAAAAAGGAAACAACAAAATGTAAAAAAAGAGTATACACATGTAAAAAGCTTTTATTACTTTAGTACTTAACGGTATTTCAAAGACAGAGGACATAAAAATCGGAGAAAACGCTAAAAATAAGAAACCAAAAGTTTATAAATTAAAACAACAATAATAGAAATTCCTTCAAACACACACTTATGAACATCCTCATACCAAAAAAATAAATAAATATTAAATTCAATTTTGAACACGAAAGCAAGAAAGAAATGTGCAAAACGAGTCCTGGACATGTTGAAGGCATTTCAAGCAAATAGAAAAATTAAGGAATATAAAATTATTAAAAAGACTTAAATATTCTAAGGAGAAAAGAAAACTAATAGAAATCAATCTTATTTCCTTACGCGTTTTAGTAAACCCTCAAAACTTTCTTTTTTTAGACTCTCCCTTGTCGAAAGAAGAACAACAAAAAAATTGAAATGAAAGTGAAAAATTGTGTTTTTTTGGTTTTCTGCTTCAGCTTTAATTGTTTAAGTGAATTTGAGTGAGTAGATGGAGTGTGTATCCTGCAACAAATTATACATAAATAAATTATCTAATAAATTAAATAAATTTACAAAAATAGCAAAATAATTTAAATTGTTGCTTCTTAATGGCTAATTTTCTATTATTAAAAGCAGATGAAAATCAAAGCTATTGCGTTAAATTTCCTTAGCTTTTCTACGTCTACGTCAAGTTTTGTTCTTTTTTCTGCTCAACGCTGCTCGTAACTCAAACTATATTAAACGTTAAATTCGTACGCATGCATGTCATCATTATTAATTTTTGCTCAGCTTTTTTTTCAACATAATTTCTCTGCCAAACGAAAAAAATTATAATTTACAATTAAGGACAACGTAAAGAGAAGTGTTAGCAAATTAAAAAAAAAATTCTGAAAATTTAGCCAAATCTTAAAAATGCTTTAAAAATTTATAAAATACTTATTCTGCTTTTAAAGCATGAATAAAAAAAACAAAGCTTTTAAAAATTATAAAGTTATTTAATATTTAAAAATGATTTATTAATTATAAAACAAGTGCTTGAATCTCTATAATAATAAATATTTAATGTTATCAGAACAATTGACGCCGTCTAAGGCGTTTTTAAACAATTTGCCTCTCAATGCTGCTTCCGCTACTAAACACGCCAACACAACTGTAACAAATCATCTGAGCAAGAGGAGTGCGAAAGGTAAAGAAACGTATTTTTTAATTTAATAATTGAATATAAAAAAAATTAATATGCGAAAAAAATACCCATCATGTCAGATAACGCTGTTCGGCAGCACATATTACACTTTTGAACCGGAGAAGCTGAAATTGTAAATGGATGCTTTAAGAGTAAAACTGCTTTTTCGTTATTTCACTTCGTGATTCAGTTTCCTTTTTAAGGACACAATTTAAAAAAAATTATTTAAAATAGATGCTATTTTCTATCCAAAATTGTCAATGTTGTTGTCGCATGAAAGACAAAACTCAAAGCTTTTCCTTCAGTCTTCTATCAGTATTCAGTTTTCAACAAAAGTTTTTGAAAAAAATACAGGGTGTCCGCCGGGAAGGTATATATATTCGATGAACCAACGTGTTTTAATCGTTAAAACATTTCATCAAAATCAATCATCGATTACTGTGACGATGAGAAAGTTTCGTGAAATTTTTGGGTGAAACGACGTTACAACAAGACGCACTATTAATCGTGCAGTGAATGATTTTGAAGAAAGAGGGTCTGTGATAGGTGATGGGGCCAAGCATGGACCACAACGTACTGCAAGATCGGCTGAAAACATTACTGCTGCTCAAGAAAGTGTTCAAAACAATCCATCAACCCCAATTCGACGCCGTGCTCAGGAGCTTGGTCTTCAAAGAACAACTTTGGCGACAATTTTGCACAAGGATTTGCATTTGTATTCATTTAAGATTCAGTTGACACAAGAGCGTCTTCCACAAGATCATTTACGCCACCGTACGTATTCCAATAGGATGTTACAGATCGCCCATGGCAACCCCGATTTTCATGAAAAAATCATAATGAGTGACGAAGCACATTTTCATTTGAGTGGATATGTGAATAAACAGAATATTCGGTTCTGGGCAATGGAAAATCCACAAATTATTCATCAGTCACCTTTGCATTCATTTAAAAATACAGTCTGGTGGTGTGCAATTTGGTCAGGAGCAATCATTGAAAACCGTGTGAGAATTTAATGAAAAATGTGCTCAAAAGGTCTCGCATTTGTGAGGCTAACAGAGGCGGACATTTATCTGATATTGTACTCCATACATAATTGCCGACATTAAATAAAACGTTTATCAATATACGATCCATTATCTTTCATTTAGTCAAAAATTATAAACAGACAAAGTAGTATACCTTCCCGGCGGACACCCTGTACATAGGAAGAACTTGAATATTGAGACGCACATAACGTCAGTAATAAAGACTATAATATGTCAATATATAAAAAATGATGAACGAGGAATGCGTAAAACAAGCCTTGTTAGAGTCAACACAAACTTTCGTCACAACTAAACTCATTAACAAGAAACGGTGTAAGTCTCGTATTATTTTTTTAGTGAATGTTCGTTAAACTTAAACTTTGATTAATCAAAAACTTTGAAAAATAATTTTTATATTTTGCCATAAAGAAAATTTTGAAAAAATGTTGCAATTTTAATAAAAAAAATTTAGATTATAAAAGTTTTCTTTATGTACGAAAATTGAAAATTCGAATAAAGCCACTTTTAATTTTTTTTCAATTTTCCTGTCGTTTTATTATAAACTGTCATAAGTTTATAATATCATATTTTGTGTTCGAAATTAATTTCGAAGTTTTAATATATGCAAGAAATTTTGTTTACTGTACTACTATTTGATTGGGCATATTTATCGAAACGAAAAAACTTTGATTAATCGAAAAGTTTGATTAATCAAAAAGTTTGATTGATCAAAAGCTTTGATTACTCAAATATTTTATTAATCGAAGGTTTGATTATTCAAAAAATATGACTCGTCGAAGAATTTGTTTATTTACTTACACGTTCAAGTTTTGTCTATCAAGTTTCAATTCGCTCACACATTTTTACATTTTTGGTTTGTTTTTTACAATTTTTTTTTGCGGCAATTTTAAAGCAATAATTAAAGTCAAATAACCAAATATGTTTGTGAATAAAAGTAATAAGTGTAATAATGTTGTAAGATGTATCTAAAGCAACCATTTTAAACCGGTTTTCTTGACAATGCCATCTAGAAAAATAAAATTGCTTTAAAATTGCAGACAGCCTACGTCACAGCATTTAAATAAATTTTGATAAGTAGTATGTGTGAAAAACTTGAAGAAAAACTTGAGCGTGTGGCTGCAGGTTTAATTCAATAAATTCTAATTATATTCTAATTAAAGTGAATTTATACTGATTATCTATTGACGATGTCACCAGTACTACTGACTAATTGTACCACAAGTAATGCTATCTGCTATTGACATTTAACACAGGATTGTCCTACGAAATCCATTAGTAGACTGCGTCAAAACTACCTAGTTCTTGTGGGGCCATATAAAGAAAATATCAATAGGAAGACTGTACCGACTTACTATTGACGATATCACCACACTGTGGGAAATGGTCGTAGTAAAACTGCACTGATTCACAATAGACGCTGTCAACACCTGCAGAAAATGTCAATATTAAAATTATACTGACGATGTCACCAATATAATTTTATTTTAGTTTAGTTGAAACCGGTAAAAGTATTTATTTAAAATAATATTTAAAAGAAAAATAAGGTATAACATATTTTACAGTCTTCTTTGCTGTATAATTTTCTTATTGTTAAATAACATAGAAGGAATTTCGTTTCGTTTTACCTATCGAAAAAAAACGAATTGTTGACAGTGTCACCAAAAAAACACCATAATTATTGACATAAATATTGACATGGATACACTTAACCCCATGCTTCCTTCAGGGTTATCTTTCTTTTTTATTTTTATTTTTTGTTTTCTCTATTTTTTTTCTTTAAATTTATTTTTTTATCTATTAATTGATTATATTTTCATTCAAATACATTTTCTTGATATTTTTGGAATAAATTTATTATTCGAATTTGAATAAACCGAAATGGAAAATGTTTGTTTATTGCACATTTTGAATAATCAGAACTCTTAATTTATATGGTAAAATTAGACTAGATTTCATAGAATTGACCCGATAAATTAACTGACAGTGTAAATTTATTTAACATTTAAAACTATTGCAAGTGTTGCAAAGTTTAGCTCAAACGTAACCTTAAACATTTTCGAAGGACTAATCTTCAGAGCAAACATTTCACGGCTGGACTTTCGCTTGAATTAAATGTTTAAACTAAATAAACGTTACATTTGATTTACATTTGCATACAAATACGTGTACATGCAAGTCTCAAGGACATAAAAATAAACTACACACTAATCCAAATTAGATGGTAATTTTCAAACTATTATTATTTACTTAAGTAAAGTGAGTATTTTCTTTTTTGCACTCTTCCTTTCAATGGTTTTTTATGTTTTCATTGGCAATTTGAAATGATATGTCTGGTTAAAAAACCGCAAATGTTATTGTGAGTATCCCATGTCACATGTCTGTGCTTTATTGAATGTGCGAAGGCAGAAGGAAAAGATTTTACTAGAACAATAAGATTCAGATCTTTTGGTTTTATTAAGTATTTTACTCGCAATTCCTTGAATAGATTTATCGGAAAAAGGGAAAATTTTCCAAAAATATGGCCGCTTTGCAACCAGTCATATATACACTTTGAATTTCATGCATGATCATGTCCGCTTTTGCTTATATGTTCTTTTATTATTTTTTACTCTTTTTTGATATTCTGTTATCAAGAATAAAATAGACATAAAACTAAAAACCGAATCAGGGATAAATCAGTCAGTATTAATCAAGATTTCAAAAGAACAATATTGATAAAATTATAAAAAAAATTAATTAAACAATTATTATATGGAAAATTAAGAAAAATTCAATTTTATAATTATTCAAATTTGTGTTTCATTAAAACCAAAATACGAAGAAACTCTGTCAACTTATGACCATCGATGTATAGTTTTTGTTGAAAAGTATGTCATTCTCAATGTAGATCATTACCAAGCTTTCTCTGGGTACTTTTCAAAAAAAACCGGTTAACCGGTTTTCTTTGCTTCAAACCGATTTCTAACCCGGGTTTAAAAAAAATATTTTTCGACTAATTCAAAAATCCTCTTCTCAAAAAAGTTGGCTATTGGAATCCACTAGAGCTGCAAAAATATCGATAGTCACGCCATTCGATAGTTTCGATATTTTTTGCGATGCTATCGATACTATCGATAATCTCGAATTCTTGGAATATTGTCTATGGTAAAAAATGCATGTAAGTAAAATTTTTAATTATTTTATCTTCCTTAAAAATTGAGTTTTTTTAGAAACTTAAGTTTTATTGCAAATATCAATAAAAAACGAAAAAGCAAACAAAACATATATAATTCTACAAAAATTAAATTAAAAATAAATAAAAAGCAAAAGAAATTTTTATATTGTCATTAATTTACGGTTTGTTAGCTACAATATTTATGCAATATTTTTTTAAAAAAGGACAAAAAATACGTCCTTAAGCTATTGCAGTTAACGAGTCTTAACATTGCTTCTAGATGAGACAATTTTTTGTCATACCAAATGTCAAACTTCATATACAAAAATGAGCTGATAAAAGCAGTTCATTTTTTTATATCATCTTTGACTTTTGTCATAATAAGCAAATGTTACAAGCGGCGAAATTCGAATGTTGCATTTTCCATTTCGAAGCCGCCATCAGAACACTTTTATTGGCTTTTCTTTTACTTTTTAAATAACCTGATTTTTCTCGATAGTATCGCTATCGGGTAAAAACCATCGATAGTCGACTTAAAACCATACTATCGATACTATCGATAGTACCATCCGTAGTTTTGTAGCTCTAGAATCCACTATTTAATACTCATGGTTTTTGCGTTCAATGTTATTTAGCCATATTTTTTTTAGTAAGTTTTTAGGAATTTTTTAACCATTTTTTATTCACTAATTAGACATTTTCCGTAGTGGATTCCTGGCAACACTGTTTCGAATAAAGTGTTGAAAATTGCAATCTAAAGACAAGGATGCTCTAATTCATTTACACATTTTACGCCGTTCATTTGTTCATTGTATTCTGAAAGGACGAACAACTACAGTAATCATATAAGCAGCCGCAGCCGCAGCAGCAGCTGCAACAACAACAACAAAACTTAGTAAATACATGAACAAACAAACAAACAAACAAACGTTCTCTTACATGCTCGTCTGGTAAATAACTAATATCTGTTTTTTCTCTTTGGTCTTTGAACACTTCAAAAGAAACAAGTTAATAACACTGACCTAGACGAATGGCAATAGAAAAATACCGGGCAGCCGCTATAACTCGATATAAATAGGAAAGTGCCGTGGAAGGCAATTAAATGCACATTTGCTTAATTTGCTCAAAGTCAAATAAAAACCATACAAAAGATATGCACACGTGGTCATTAAAATAGGTATCATTGTTACTGCATTAGAATTTCATCCGGACTTTTTAAAACTTAATAAATTTTGTTGACTGTTTACTTTGATTCAACTGACAAAACTATTTTCTTTTTGCACAAAAATATCCGCGTGTATAGTGTCTTATAAGAAATTCTTTAAAAGAGAAAAACACGAAATTTCTGACCACTCAAACAAGTAACTTTGCATTATAATCCGAACTTATGCAAATTTCAGAATCGAAATTAACATAACAAGGTTTGTTATAAAATTGCAACATACGAGGGCGGATTGATATTGAAGCTAACTAGCGCTAGATGGAAGCACAACCACAAATTTTTTTTAGGAATTGTGATCTGTCAAGCTTCAGCTGCTAAAATTTCATTCAAATTCATCGATTAGTTTATTTGTTGTAGTCGTTTGAAGAAAGCAACTTTTGTGTTTCTTAAAAAATGGAAAAAAGTGAATTTCGTGCAGTGATTGAACACTATTATTTGAAAGGGAAAATGGCGAAAGAGACAAAAGAAGACCACGATAAACATTACCGTGAGTCTGCTCCATCAGATTACATGGTAAAATATTGGATTGCTGAATTTAAATGCGGCCGAACAAGCACTGCATCAATACCATCAACTGGAAGGCCAAAAGAGGTGGTTACTGAAGAAAATATCATGAAAATCCTCGATATCGTTATGAATGATCGCCAAGTCAAGTTACGTGAGATTGTTGGAATGGAAAATATATCACATGAACGAGTGTTCAACATTTTGGCTGAACATTTGCATATGAAAAAGCTATCGGCAAGATGGGTGCCGCGTTTGCTCTCAATTGATCATAAACGTAAACGTGTGACGTGTGCAGTCACACACATAGAGCAAAGCTCTATGAATCGGGCTACGAATTGTTACCTCATCCGCCATATTCTCCGGATTTAGCCCCTAGTGACTACTTCCTATTTCCAAACCTAAAGAAATGGCTCGGTGGAAAGAGATTTAGCTCCAACGGTGAAATTATTGACCAAACAAATGCCTATTTTAAGGACCTCGAAAAATCCTATTTTTTTAAAGGGATACAAAAACTGGAGAAACGTTGCACTAAATGTATTGAGCTAAAAAGAGACTATGTTGAGAAGTAAATGGTTTTTAAAAAAAAAATTTTTTTTCCTACTTCGGTAGCTTCAATATCAATCCGCCCTCGTAACACTTTAATTTAATTTTTTTAAATTGATTAAAAATTATTTACAAGAGAAAAATCGAGTGCAGCATTGTACAACTGAAGAGTGGAGAATTGTCCACAAGCTTCGTGAGCAACAAAACTCCTAGAGGATCAAGCAAACGGGCGATTCTTTAATGTTGTTCTAAATGCTCTTAAGTCCCTGAGAAAAACAACAAAATTGTCGTGGAGGAGTGCATAAAAAGCAGCATAAAAGGAAGCATAAATTGCAGTGCTGGCGAAGCGAGATCCTTTTTTGTGTTCTGCGGCCATTGCAAATAAAATAAACAATCGAATTTCAGGAAAAACTGTTTGGCGACGTTTGTGTGAGGCTAAACATCCGTGAGGAATAGCTCATAAACGTCAATTGTTAAAAACAAACTGAATCTGCCAATCGACATACAACTTGGAGTGTGCCACAGGACATTAAAAGTTGGCTTAACATACTCTGGAGTGATGAAGCCAATATAAATTTGTTTGGAAGACCTAATGATCAACAATTTAACCCATGATGCATCGACTAAATCTATAAAACAAGGAGGTGATATCGCAATGGTACAGGCGTTGGCGTTGGCTCACTTAGTAAGCACGTTGACTACAAACCGAAGGACCTGGGTTCAAACCCAGTGTCAGACAGAGTCAAGAAATAAAAACACCACGCATTTCTCTGATGTGCATTGGTGTGCCTTTGTGTCAGTTGTTGGCGGAAGGTTTCAGTGGCGAAGGCATGGTCACTGGTCACTAAACAGTACCAACTTCAGCTGATACTAATTCCAATGTAACATCAGAGTGCCCTCCTTCGTTTGGTACTGAGTAGCACAATCAACGGCGAAGTAAAATAAAATTAATAAACGAAGTGGCTACTAAACTAAACACAGCTTCAAAACTCGTAATGTCCTCCTCGCCACTAGAAGCGCTGCAACATATACGAATAAACGAATAAACGTGCAGAAAAAAAGCAGAGTTGTAAACGAAAGAAGCTTCACCTCCTTTCATATCTATCACTATCCCTTTCCACTAGTTCCAGCACAATGCATAGCATGTGTGGGTGTCATCCCCTGAGTGCTGGTCCAAGATAAAAAAAATGGTACAGGCATGCTTTTCTCGGAATGAAATAGACTCTATTCGCCTCATTTCGGAAATCATGATCAAGGATATTTATTAAAAGCATGCTTTAATTAATCATGCTTCCTTATGGTGAATAGGAAATGCCACCACGGAGGTGTTAAAAGTCAGATAACGACCCTAAACATCCATCCAAGTTGTCAAGTGGTTGTTTTCGAGATGTTAAAGTGACGGTTGTGGAGTGGCCAAGTCAGTCTCTCGATCTCAACGCCTTCAAAAATCTTGGAAGAGATTTGAAAGTGAGACTGTGAAAACAAAATATTCACAACAAGATGGATTTGTAAGAAAAAGGTCAGGAAGTATGATAAGACACTCCTGTTGCTTCCTGCCGTAGAATTAGTTGGATCTATCCTAAAAAGAATAGATAAAGTTATTAGAAATAATGGTGATGGATACTTTTTTTGATAGTCTTCAATAAAAAACTTTTCTGTGACATGCATTTCTTTGCCGCAGCACAATTAAATTTCGGATTTTTTTGTAAAAATAATGTTTTATTTTGATTTGTTGACTTTTTTTACGTCTCCTGCAATAAAAAAGAGTGGTTAAATTACGGCATTCGATGTCAAGTAAAATCCCATACAAAATTTTTTAATTTGTGTGGAAATTTCGTTCGATATCGAATGCCGTAATTTGCCCCCACAATTTTTTTTTGTTTGCATCCAATGGAAAGAACTTGCGGTTTTGATAATTATGTAGATGCTACCTATTTTATTGGCCACGTGTGTATGTATGTGCATGTACTTCTCTAATTGCATTAAAAATTTATTTAAATAGAATTGACACTCGCTGGAGTCTTTAAACGTCAAGGAAAACAGAAACATCAAGGAAAAGAAGAAAAAAAAAACAAGGATTTCTTTTAAGCTAAATTTAAAAATATCCTTGAAACCAACGACTTTTTCCACTAAATACTTCTATTATTAAGTATTTTAAATATTTATTTATTTTACTACACATTTTAAATAGCTTGAAGACTTTAAAATATTTAAAACAGTTTAAGTTAAGTTTTAGCGCCAGTTTAGTCTTTTCGGGACTTGATTTAGATTTTTTTGTCTTTTAGGCTTCAAATTTTCGTTTTAGATTCATGACTATTTTTTAGCTATTTTGTTTTAAATTTAGCTCAAAAAAAGGCTAAATTTTTTGTCAAACTTTCATTTGCAGCCTCAGCCTTTTAACATCATTTTGAAACATATTAAAAATTTAATCGATAAAAAATGTAACTACACTGAAGATAAAATTACATTTTTTGAAATTCGATGGCGAAAGTTTTTAAGTTATAACTGGACAAATGTTGAGATAACAGTTGAGCTTTTGGGAAGAAGTTCCAACAATTTCAGAATTCACAGAAAGAAAATGAATTTCTTAATTTGGTTAATCTAGTATTACATTTCATTAACGCTGAGATTGACAAACTTTTTAGTATTATGGAAATAATTAAAGCCAAAGGAAGAAATCGTAGTAAAATTAGAATGGTTAATTCAATGTTATACATTCGATGCAACCAATTGAGCTCTAGTCTTAAAACTTGTATCCAGTAAACTCTTATCGATTACCTTTATAGTGAAACTCATTTAACTCAATTCAATAAGTATTTTGAGAAAATATATAACTTTTTAATAATTTCATATTATATTTGAAACATTTTTAAAGATAATTAGTAATGCATGGTATCACCTTTGCTTGAAATCACTTCGAAAGTTCGATTGGGAATTGAATTGTAAAGTTTTTCAATATAATTCACACTTTCGTAGTCAACTATTCCCATACGTTCGCGATGATATTTAGGTCGGGCGAGTATGATGGGCATTCAAAGACGTCAACTTTTTTACTCTGAAACTTCTTCAGGATAATAAACAGAACAGTTAACAGTTACATACATATATGAAATTTATAAAAACAATTAAACAAAACATTAATATTGTATTATTCTATGATATATTAACTCCTGTAGCCTTCTAAATTAAATGCCTTTAATTCTGTGCGACACTATCAGCATCAGCTCTTAAGTTAATTCTTAAATCTGACGGTACAACAATTATCAGTAAGTCCAACTTGTAACGACGTTCAAAATTCAAAGTGGAAAATGGAGACATTATCAAAGTCTGGATAGTGATTTGAATTAAGGCAATCGTAAAGGCTTCGTTTTATGATGATAGTATAGTATTTTAAGTCAGAAATATGTCATGCTCATCTATTTTGAAGAATATTTTAAAATAATAATTTTAAAATATTTTGAATTCCACTAATTTCATTTGCTGGCAACACTGATAACAAACAAATAAATTACAAATAAAAATTTCCACAGTATGCTTTATCTCAAAAAATTAAAATAAAAAGAATAACAACAACAGCAGTAACAATTAACCTCTCTTGGTATTAAACTAACGCTAGAAGTGTCGATTTTATGATTGTTACACATTTCCGATTTTTTTTTTAAATTTTGTTTTCTAAAAAAGTTTGTTTTCGCCACAATTTTTCCTCAATATAGAGTTCCTTAAAATAACATTAATTTTCTACAGCCAGAGTCAATAAAAAAAAATTATGGGCTAGAAAATTCGTCAGCCAGCACATGCATGAGAAATGGCTACAACCATTTAAGTAAAAAATATTTTTGTGGACTTAAGGTATTCATGAAAAAAATATGTTCTCTGTAACGTTGATATTATTATAATATAAATAAATCAACTGAAAAATATTTCAAATAATTATCCTTCGATTTCTTTTTATTTCTATTGTCTTTTCAATTGGAAGGAAGTAGAAAAACACAAAGATGTCTGACCGTATTTTATTTCCAAATATTTGTCAGCAAACAAAACTGTCTGCTGGTCTAATTTAGTAATTTTTTAAATACCCAAAATAAACTCACAAATTCAGCTAAATTAAATAAAGTTTGTTTTTCAAGACCGATAAAATATTAAATTGTAAAAATAAACACAAAAAATTAAATAATTTCTATTCGAAAGATCAATGACAATGAACATTTGAAAATAATTTCGGGCAAACACACAAAACACAAAAAATTAATTACATTAATCATAAATCACTTCGTGTAAATCTACGTTAGCAACATGATTAAATTTGAAAAAAATATATAACATTTCTTAAGCCTGAGTCATCATCCTAGCAAACCCTTATCCTTTCCCAACAACATTTCATTGAACAAAATAAAAAATCAAAGAATGATAGAAGGAAAATAAAAACACCAAAAAGTCAATTTAACTGGCACGTAATATTTTAAATATTCCTTAAGCCATTATTGCACATCCTGTTAGTGACATCTTGCAGTACGTTCATACACTTGGTGGCAGTTGGTGTCGCCCATAATGGGTCTCTCTGGATAGTCAGTCTATTTATAATTCACAAAAACAAAACAAGTAGGAATACAAAATATAAAGTAAAATAAAAGAAACTATATTCCTTCTATTCTTTTGCAAAAGGATTATTGAAGAGAAAGAACGAACGAACGATTATGCGGAAAGAAATTCAATTATATCATTTCATTCTGTTTTACAAACGGAAAATTCGATTAAGCGGATAAAATACTAGTGCCAGCAAAGGCACTGGGGGAAAATATCCTTAAAGCTTTTGTTTTAAATTAAACACACAACAGCAGCAGTACAGACTGTTAATACAGAAAACTATTAAGTATGTAATACGACTTCTAAGAGGGTAAATATTTGTGTTGTAGGCCTTGGCAGCTTCTGCACTACAATTTGTTTGGCATAATAATGTAATGCTGGAAGGACCTGCGGCAAACTACTGCTCTGCGGGAAGCAGTTTTGTCAGCGAGAACTGTTGGTTGTCGATGTACAATCCCAGAAGGATTGAATTTTGTTGGCGATGTCCCACTTGAAAGCTTTCTTTTTTGACACAAAACAGCGCTTCGTTCAAGGCATCGAAAATGTCACCCAATTAGAGATGGGCACCGCTCACATGATTGGGGGAATTATGCGTGATCTTGCATGATCGGAATAGATTTTTTATTCAACCACGTGAGCGCGCATGAACGTTAATATAAAAAAATTTAGCGTGAGTGAGCGTGCGTGAACGTGATTGAGTGAGCGAGAGTGAGCGGGAGTGAGAGTGAGTGAGCGTGAGTCATCGAGAGTGAGTGTGAGTGAGCGTAAGTAAGCGTGAGTGAGCGTGAGTGAGCATGCGTGAGTAGATTTTCAGCGTGATTTTGTTTGTTTTATTGTAATTTTTTCATTTAATTTATAATTTTTTTTAATTATTTATAGTTTTTTTCTTAAGTATTTCGTCAGCTTGATTTTTCGTGATTATTACGTGTTGCCACTCACATGAACCTGTATAAATGTGAGCTAAAATTCTAAATTCAAGTTCCACGTGATTGAAACAAAAAACCAATCACACTCATTCCTGATCATGTGTGTTTTCCCATTCATCCGTGCTAATCGCGTGAGCGGTACCCATCTCTCATATAAATACAGAAACACTTGTGTGAGAAATCGCTAATTTTTTGTTTCAATTCACAACGTTTTTCTTTCAATTCATCAATCAAATCTTTCAATTCCTTCCACTGCGTGTGAAAAAGAACAAGTAATTCTTAGTAACAATTTCCGATTTGCTCTGTATTTTAAACTTACAAAATAAATAAATAGTAACCCTCGTACTCGTAAGTGTTAAAATTGGCAATATTACAACAAGAACTACAAAGACAACTGAAGCAGAAGATAAAATATTTGTCTGTTGTTAAAATGGGCCAACGGAAGGATATTAAAGGGTTAATAATAAATGTAATTCATGCTCATTATTTTTGTTTTTCCTTTTGCACAATGACGGTTGCGAATCAGTTTGAATAATGAAATTAAAAAAGCAATAATGGTTAAAATTTTTATTTAAAAAATTATTACGATTCGTTTGAGTTTTCAATGCTGACGACTGTGACTAGTTGTTGAATTGTTTGTTTGTGGCAGAAGCGTTAAGGATTCTGCTTCTTTTAGCATTCTACATATGCTTTCATTTTTATTTTATTTTATTTTGTTTAATTTTTTTTTTATAAAACTCAATGATTTATGGTTAACAAAATGCGATAAATTTAAACTTAAGTTTAAACGTTGATCCTGTGTGTGTATATATGTATGTGTGTGTGTGTCCACGTACATATGTGCGCTTGTGTTGGCTTTCCATGCAGCAATAGTTTGTAGCTTTAATGTGACGTATGAGTAATATTCTGTCCGAATGATAAATGTTTATACAAATTGAAAATTACTCATACGTCTGTCCGTATATCGAAATAAGAAAAATGATTCTGGTAGTTTATTTTAATTAATTAATAATAAAAATATACTGCACAGCATAAATAATGCTGAAAGTAATCCGAAAAATTGCTAAAAAAATATAAATGAAAATCAATAGTTTTTTGCTCGAAATTAATTACATTATAAAAAGATCTTTGCCATGGACAATGTTAATAAATTTATGAGCTTTGGGGCACATGCGTGTTAAAACCTGGAATATTTTGAAAAAGTCTCGTGAAAAAAAACGAAGAAAGGGACGATATCTTCCTTCCTAATAACACATAAGCGTGAGTGAAAAGTCTCATACGAGCCCATCTCTAGTCTAATATTAAAAAAAATATTTTTTGTTTCTAACATCGCTTTTAAAAAAGTCTTTTAACCCGCTTTCTCTCTTTCAAAGCATCATCATGAACCAGCACATTTTTCACAAAATACACAAACAAACATTCGCCCACTTGAGCTCTACCTGCATGTAATAATTCATTCCTTTTCATTAATTGCCGCACTATTATCTAATTAGATTGATATTTTGATGAGCAATTGCTCCCCCTTCTAATTAAAAGCTGTCAAAATGTCTTTTATAGTTTTGTGTTTGTGTTTGCGTTGTCTGATTTTATTATGTATTTTTCATTTTTTCACGAAACGAATTACAACTCTTTCGCACAAATGCATGTATATAAAGTGTGTCGTCATACATGTCGACAAACAACGTGTGCAAATGTTTATTTGATGTTTCACTTTCATGAGTACTTTTTAATGATTTTTTGACTTCATCAAAGTAGAAATTTTTTGTTGACGTCTAAAAGCAGCAGCAATCAAAAAACAACAAAAAAGAGCAGACTCTAAATAATTTATGATCTAGTGTCACGCACCACGTCACACAGTGGCTGAAAATCGTTTTTCATTGGCCAAAATTCTGTAACTTTTGAACCGATCAAAATATTGAAGTAATTTTTATTTTATTGGATAGATATTTAGTTCAGCTTGACTCAGTTTAAATTACATTAAAATTGATTGAGGACTTTTTAAGGAATTCTAGGTCAAATTTGAACTTTTGAATTTTTTTAACTTTTAGAGTGAAATATGGAATTATTATTTTTTATTTATTAAAAAATTTGAATATTTGGAAATTAATAATAATTATAAATAATTTTTGTAATAATGGAATTTTTTTTATGTTACACTTAAAAAAATTTTACACTGAAAAAAATAGTAAAATCAACTGGAGATTTTGCTATTACTGAAAAATTTAAAATTTTTTGCTGACAAATTTGCAAATTTGTTTACACTCAAAGAATAGTTACACTTAAAAAAAACGTTAATAATATTATCTAAAAATATTGCTATTACTACAGAAAAATTTATTATTTTTTGCTGTCAAATTTGATAATTTTAAAAACATTTTAAAATAAAAACTGCAATAAATTTTAATAGCATTTGTAACAATGGTAGGTTCGTTTATTATTATTTTTTACTAATACTATGTTTTTCGTACTTAAATAACAATGAAAGGCAATTATAATTATTATTCATTTGACTAAAATATTGATTGCAAATATTCCATATTTTGTTCTGTGCTATCTCTGTTCTTTAGTAGTTTTTTGGCTTCTTCATCTAAATCCCGATGTTCCACTTTCCATTGATTTCGAATACTGGAGATAAACGGATCTGACGTTGCCAATAATATATTAAATAGATCTTCATTTGTTGAATTTCTTGAAATTTTTCTAGTATTGTGCTCTCTATAAAATCTGTAATCCTTGTTCCTTTTTTCCTGAGCCTCCTCTGATAGATCTCCAAGTGGCACCAAATGATATTTAATGACATCTTCTCCATGATAAAGGATTTTGTGAACTGTTGCAGACATATTTCTCCATGGGTAGTTGGTTGTATATATTTTTGCAGTTTCCTTTGCATAATCTCCAAATTTTCTAGAGTCAATTTCTTCATTGCACGCAAGTACTTCTAGGATTATTTTAAATCTGAAAATGAGGTTTAAATCCACTCCTGTTATTTCAGATGCTGTTTCTGGATCTGAAAAGAATCTTCTTGCGGTATTGCCATCATTTGTATTGCCTGACCCTTGTTTTGGCTGATCTATAATCAATCCAAATTTGCGATATTCTTCTTGAACATGTTTGAACTTGAACTCTTCCGCCAGTTCTTTATAACTGAAGCTCTCCATATTTTTCTGAATATTTTTATTTGCGTCTGTTATATTTTATCCGTACACTTAGAGGATTAACTGAGTAATCCCTTATCGAATCCGTAGTTTTATACATTTTTAGATACATGTTATTCACACATTGATCTTTAATTTCATAGCAGGTAGTGCTTAAATTGCACAAAACTGCACATGTTGTCCAGACCTTAATATCAGGTAAAACTGATTAGTATCTCGCCAATATTTGTTGTTGTTGTTGGGTTATTTTTTTTTCTTTAGTGCTTTAATGTCGCGATTATTGTTATAAAATTGCTTATGACTTTGGTTGACCCTAACATTTGATAACAGGTAAATTTAGAATTTTGTGATAATTTGTGATAATTTTATTACCAATTTTTGGCTGATCAAAACAAAGCCATTAAACCCTTTCGCAGGTATTATATTTAATTTTTTTAGTTTTACGTAGTCTAAAGTAAAAAACATAAACTTTTAGGCAAAAAAGTGAAAATTATATACACCATTGTATACGAGTACTTTGGAGTAATTTCATTAAAATGAAAAAAGTGTTCTACAGGCGGCTCGTGGCGGGTGCAAAAGTATATATAGCGTTAAAGAGGACACTTTCACCTTTCTCCGGGTGGTATACATTTCTTGTTCCCTTTTGTTCCCTAGAAGTTCTATTCCACTAAAGTTTAAATTTGAGAAAAATATAGTAGTTTCATAAATATTCCGTAACGCCCTTAATATTAAACGCTAGAGCTCTGACCACTTACAAAAACTAAAGACTATAATCCTACCAACATTATAAAAAAGACCGCAGGCCATTATCGATGATAACTTGCGAGTAGTAACCATTTATTTTTTATAAAAAACAAAAGAAAAACACCTTTTTCTGAAATTAAAAAAACCGTTGAGTTTGACAGCATGCCACGCTCACAATTATCAATAGTTTAACCTAATTTTTTGGCTACCTTAATCTGGATATATTAGCTGCAAAAGGGCGTAAAAATTTTAAAAATCGGTGACAATTATCAATAGTTTAACCTAATTTTTTGGCTACCTTAATCTGGATATATTAGCTGCAAAAGGGCGTAAAAATTTTAAAAATCGGTGACAAAAAAAAATTTGAGTTTTGGCCAATGAAAAACGATTTTCAGCCACAGTGCGTCATACAAGTACTCGTACATCAAGTTAAAAAAAAATTAAACAAAATTATAACCGAAGAGAACAAATTATAACGAGAGAGGAGGAGAGAACAATTTAAACAAAATTGATGCACAAATACATTCACAATTAGTAGAAGTTCCTGTTCTCTAGTAAAAAAAACAAAAAGTTTATAGTAAAATTTCCAGTCAGTGTGCGTGTGTGTGTGTTACAGAGTGTGCTGTGTGATTGCGTGCCTTTTGAGTGTGCACGTTTAGTGAATGCAATTTTTGATTGACATTATTAGTTTTGTTTGCTGTCGTTGGCATTTTTGAAGCATTGCACTCAACTTAGGCATGAAGTTATAGCTGTCAGTGTGGTTTTGAAGACGTCTTAAGAGGACGCACAGTGTTTCGTCCCTTTGAAGTGTATCGGCAAAATTAAAAAAATTATTTAATTTAAATAAAAAAACATTATTTAATTTAAATAAAATCTGTGATGCTGATACTTAATATCCATTAAAAAAATGTTAGCTTTGAAGAAAATCGATGCAAGGACATGCCATCCTTAAATTTACTGAACTATATTTGAGCTGCAATTATAAACAGAATGCCACAAAATTAGAGAATCATTTGTTAAATTATGTTTTTAAGCTGTCTAATAAATTTTATTCCAATTGGTGCAAGGATATTTCTACCTTCCAAATATCCTTAATTTCAAAATCTAAATTTATGCTACAATGATGCTTCAAATTCAGCCAACAATAATAACTGTAGCAAGAATCGTGCTTTTATGCTTTGTGATAAATTTCCTTTCAATCCCAGCAAGGATTGGTTTAAGTCTCATATATCCTTTTTGCTAAAGTTGCTCTAAAATTATTTAATTTTGTCCCAGATTATTAACGAGTATGCTCTAGAGGGAATTTGAATTCTGGCGTTACAAGGACATACCTTTCTATCATATATCCTTTATTGTAAAAACTTAATCATCGCTATAATCATGAACGCAATGCAGCAAAAACTTTATAGTAATTATTAAGTTATATTTGTGATGACCTTCATCCCTATCGTTGCAAGGACTTTCCATATATCCTGAATTTTAAATATTAAACTGTATCTGCAATTATGCTTATAATGTGAATAAAATTGTAAAATGTAATTTTAATCATGTCATTAAATTTTTTTAGAAATTTCGCTTCAATCCCTGCAGGGGCTACGTTACGCACCACATATCCTTTTTCTTAAAGTGTTTGTAAGACTTTTAAATACTGTCCGATAGGCATAAAAATTAACAAGATTTGTATAAGAAGCTTGTGTTGTGATATTTAATAATATCTCTTTGTTGATAGGTATGGTTTTTCCTTTTAAAGATATTTGTACATTCTTTGATTTTAGTGACATTTATTGTGTGTTAGAGAGAGCCTTAGCACACCAATTAAGCAAATTTTAAAATTTTAATAAGCATTAAATCATTAAAAGTAGTGAAATTTGCGAATTAATCGTTTATTTTTATGTTGTGACAAAAAATGGAAATATCTATTTTTTGTGAACTACACTCACAATATTATTACAGTAACGGACTGTACGTTATTCAAGAAGTAATCCGTTCAGTCATTTTTAAAAGAAAAAACCTTTAAAATTGTATGCAATTTTATTTTTAACTGATTCTAACATTCATTCAAAAAACTAAGGACATATTAAAAATCTTTTATTTTTACGGGCTTAAGTCAATTAATTTTTTAGCATTAAAAATTATATGAACGTTTGGTTCAATTTAAATGAAAAATGAGTAAACCGGTTTTAAGTGAACTCTCATTTGTTTTAAATTGCAATTTCAGTTAATTTTACGTACAGAATATTTTGAGTGTAGAGAACATCATAAACATTCAAAAATATTAAGAAATAAAAATAATTTTTTGAAAAAATAATTCATAAAAATTAGTAGATTTTGCGGACCAACACAATATTATTAACCAACACGAAATAAAGTGAGTTGTGAGTTATCGAAGATAACAAAAGAAATCGTAGTGCTGGCGTTGTTTTTCACGATATAGAAAAGGCTTTTGACACCATCTGACACGCTGCGAGTGTAGATCGATAACACTTCCCGGAGGAACCTTCTAATAAAATTTTGGTGATGCTATATCCCATAGGCTCAGCCAAGTAAATCTGTTATCCTTCGAACCATCTAAGAAGAATGCAGTAATCTCAAATCAGAAGAACAAAAAATTACATTTAGTTTATTTTAAAGAGCCATACATTTGTTGTGTATGTCAAAGAGTAATTCTCAACAGAAACATCAATTCCAGTGGGATTGCCACAAGGGTCAGTATTATCACCTACACTCTGCTCTTTATAAACTTCTGAAGTGGAGGTTCGCAGAAATCAGGAAGCAGCATTCTCTTTCATCATTATATTATTTAAACTCTTACCTTTTCAAAAATATATAAGTCATTTGAATTTATGGAGAGTGTTATTTCTAACTTTTGCTTGTGGGACAGCACACACTGCGAGCATTCATTCCACTTGCATTTCGAATGATTGAAAACGGTTGCAGGAATAACGAGAAATTCCCAAGAATTCTGCATGTTTCAATGAAAATTATTGTGACCTTCAGTTGTTTTAATGAAATTGATTTTGAAAAAAAAAATAATAATGTTTAAATCAATGTCCTTATTGATTACAAGTAAACATGTTCGTTTGCTTGTCTGATTGCATTGTAATTGTTAAGCGTGATTTAGTTAATTACTTTAATTATTGCGGCCATAGCGGCAGCAGTGTTAATGTTGTTGCTGTTGCTGTTGCTGCTATTGCCATTATAATGTAAATTAGTTGTATGGCTGTCATAGTAATGACGTTTCTCTAATTTGAAATGACAACAAGCACGTGGAGTTTTACAACACGCCACTTATATGCTCGCTACTACAAAACACTCGAAATAAACACAAAAGAATTTCAATTATTCTTTGTAGTTGTATGTGTACTGGGTTATGGCTGTATTTGAAAAATCCTTGATATTGGTGTTTAGTTTTGCTATGCACATTTACCAACACACATACACATACACGTGCATGCATGCAATGGATCTGAAGGTTTATTGCGTAGGTCCTTTAAATAAAAAAAAAAACATAAAGGAAAATTCAACTTGTGGGAGTTGTGCTGATGAAGGTTTTCCTTCTTTTGATAAAAGCAAAATATATTTTATTTTTTTTTTAAATATAAATTTAAAATAATATAAAAAAATTGTCTTTTTACACTTTGATTTTTTCATGTGTTCAAGATCAAAAAAAAACCATGGGTTTATTAGAATTTTTCGGAGTTCTGCCCACTTTTCTAGCGATAATGTGGTGTTGTCATGATAACTAAATGTCTGTGAAAAGTTTCATAATAGACGGTTAAGTAGAAAAGTTCTTGAAAAATACCCTCAACTCTTTTTTTACACGATGGATACGGATCTGAGAAAATCTTGTGAAAAAAATCGTGTAAAAAATACATGGAAATACAAGGTGTCCGCCTGGAAGGTATACTACTTTGTTTGTTCTGCTAGTCTGATAAATAATAAAAATTGTTCGATATATACTACTCTCTTAATAAAAAAATAATGAATTTATCCATAAAAATTTTCTAAAAAAACTGAAATAAAAAAATTAGAAAAAACAAATGGGTAAACTCAGATTTGAACTCAAGTCATAAATTTTCATTTCAATACAAAATTATTAATGTGTTACTAAATATGTAAAATATGAAATTTGGGAAAAAGTGTGTTTAAAAAATTTATTACACAATATTATTTAGGATTTTTTTTTTGCGAATTTTCGTTATTTTTGTGAATTTTTTCCGTCTGTTTGGCATTTCTTTACAGTTTCAGCGATTCTTAATAAATTTTGACGGTGATTACAAATTTTGCATTTTTTGCTAACTTTCAACATTTTTGCGATCGAATTGATTTTGTTCAATTCAATGGTTTTCTTGCAGTTTTAGTGATTTTTAATCAATATTCGATTTTGTGAATTTTTCTTTCTTTTCCAGATTTTATCGAGTTTTTGGCATTCCTTTTAGCACTTTTTGTTATCAATTTTGAGACGTGTTTCCAATATTGCGAATTTTCGCGAGTTTTCATTATTTTTGCGGTCAGTTTGATTTGCAATCTCTTTTCCTGTTGATCTATGATATTCGCAATTTGTTTGGAATTTTCCACGATAAAAGCGAATTTTACGAGTTTCAACCATTTCTATAGTTTTAAGCATTTTAAATCGGTTCTAATGGCGTTTTCTTTTCTAAAAAAAAAAGTGCAAAATTTTTTGCACTTTTTATTGAAAATTTGCAGTATAATGATTTTTTGAAATAGTGAGTTCATTAGAAGTTATTGTATCATCACTTACGATGCAAAATTTTTGGCTTAAAATAACTTTGAATAGCAATTTTATGATAAAAAGTAAAAGAAATGTTACACTTTTTTCAGAAAAGGAAACGGCATAAGACTTTTTTTATAAATTTTAGGGAATAGTTTACTTTCATTTCGCTGTTTTAGAAAATTTTAATTGTTTTCATTCTTAAGCAAAGTTTTGGTGATTTCGCACTATTCGTAAAGATTTTAGATTTTTTTTAGGAAATTTCGCGATATTAATCTGAGTTCCGACTTATTTGTCTTTTTTTAAAGTCTTAGTTATACTTGATAATATTTAAAGATTTATTTTAGATAAATTCTTGAGATAAATAATTTTGTTCGGTTCAAATTGTAGAAAAATTTGCCGTATTTTAAAGTAAGATTCAAAAGTTTTTTCGAAAAACAAAACCAAAAAGAAAACTCATTGGTTCTGATGGTAACAGAAACAAAGCATGAAGAATCGTATTATTATAGGACACCTTTTGTTTGAAAAGAACTAAAAATATTTTTAAACTAATTTTAAATTTTAAAACAATGTGACAATATGACACGATAGCACACCATATGAATTCCCGAAATATATCACAAATCACTATACCCATTGAGATTCTGGGTATTCTTTTCTATTTTCTGTATATTGCAGAGACAGAAAGCAATTTGTGTTATTTCAATACAAAAGTTCCGGTCACACTTGCCAAATATTTGCCGAAAAAAACGAGACCAATAGGCAAACTAAATTTGCATTTTCTTTAATTCCAATATATTTTTTTAAATACGGGTTCGCATTTATTAAAAATAATATAAAAATAGTATTTTGCGGCATAATTGGAAAAATCACACTAATCCTGAGCAATAGATGTGGTTACGTTTTTTTGGCAAATGTTTGCCAAGTGTGATCGTACCTTAAAAGCTTCTTCTGTAGCTATTTACCACAAAAGAACCCTTCAAATTCATTCACAATTTTTGCGAAAAAAAACCAACAAGTAGGTATAAAAAAACAAAAGCAATAGAAATGAAATAAACCATTCAAATCCTTATAAATTTAATTGCTCAATTCACAAACTTATGCTGACTTCAACAAAGCGAAAAAAAGCAATAATAAAAAAATTTGTTTCGGAAAAAAATCTATTCATTTCATTTTTATTTTGCTTTTTTTATCAAGTGCAAAGTCCTTAAATTTTGCCCAGATTCAAAAACAAAATTACAAGCGAAAATAGTGAAAACCTCTTATGTATTTAAATGAATATTTTCTTAAGAAAACCCCAAAATTCAAAAACAAACACATGAACAAACACGCACACTACTGACAACATTTAAACATACTGCTACTTTATCCTTCATGTGCTGTTGCCATCAACAACAACAAATGTGTATGTAAGTCATGTGCTAAAAACACACGAAAAAGAACATTAGACACAATGTAAACAACAACAAAAGAATACCTTTCGTTACATGAGAATATGTGTGTGTGTGTCTGTATCAGTGATGCCAACAGAATTTAAAAAATCCCTACGTGTCTCAAAAATATCTCTCTTTTTCCTCGCACACGAAAAAAATGCCACCACATTTTTCGCCAACCTAAAAGTTTATTGATTTTAGAAAAAACGAACATTTTATTTACATTTTTAAAATTAAATAAATAAATTTTTTGAATCTCGATTAATAAATTTAAAAAAATACTTAATTAAGATTTTATTTTCCGTTTTGCCTTATTAAATACTTTTATTGTCACCCAAAGGGCGTCTAATTGTGTAAAGGTTGTAAAGAAAATGAAATAGATTCATATCGATTAATATAATTTGTTTGTTGGGATTTTTGAATAAATTTCAAAGCTAACTGTGCTTACTTATACTTTTGTAATTTTTGAAATTCTCATTGGTTTTTTAAAAGATTTTGTATAAGATAAGAGGTTTGAAACATTTCAAAAATATGGTTTAAGGTCTATTGATGATTTGCCATTAACACCAATGAAATGCATGTATATAGATTAACTAAAAACGCCTCAACAAACAAAAGTTTTTGAAAATCATTAAATAAATAAATTATCAAAGATTTAAAAAAACTTTTGTTTGTTGAGGGTTTTTAGCTAGTCTAACAAACAAACAAAAGTTTTTTAAATCTTTGAAAAAAGGTATCGAGGCAATCTCGATTAATATAAATTTCATAATAAATAAATTATATTATAATAAAAACTAGTGTATCCACCGGTCGAATCAATCGACCGCATTCTACAATATGTGTGCATGTGTTAGTAGCAACTTTAAATCAAATCTTAATTCTGACTTCTTAAACAAATTTTGTACAAGTTTAAAAAAATTGTGACCCGTAATGAGAAAGAATGAACCAATAGCTTTTACTTCGTTTCCAAGAACGCATTTAAATAATTTATAGTCTATTTCTAAGAAAGAGCACCTTCATTCGCATTCTATGAGAAAGAACATTGATTTCGATTTCTCTACATTATTTCTAAACGAAAAATGACTCGAAAGACAACTCGAATGAAAACGTAAATGTTTTCATATAAAATCCGGTTTCTGAGTTACGAATGTGTCGTTAACATTGAGAATGAAATGTTAAAATCAGTCACATGTGGATTTGCTTTCGCAACAAAACTTTTGAGTTTAATAAAAATAAGGATGATTTAAAAATTAGCTGGAAAAAGCAGTTCCACAAGTTGAATTCGCTTGGGCCTCCCACTCGTATTATTTGTGAATGGAAAAAGATTAGTACGTTTGTTTGTATGCTATAGAAGAAATCTAATGAAATTTTATCTATAGATAAAGTTCGGGTATTGTGGTATAGGCGGGTAATGTGCTATAGTAAGTTTTCTCGAAAACTAAAAACTAGAAGCTGACAAAACCAAGCTTGATGGTTTCTAGATCTCTTAATAATAATAAATCATAAATCGATTTTCTTATTGGAAGCTATGCGAAGAGGTGGACTTTTTCTTGAGTCCACTGAAAAATTTCTGCCACCTTAAAAGCCCCAATAAACCATTTTAAATTTAGAAGGACCAGATTTTTATTTATAATATTTGAATTAAACTCGAGTTCGGAATATGTGGTATATGCCATTGAAAATCCTTATGAAGTACTCTAAGCAGTTAAACTTAATTGCAACCCCAGTTTAATTACAGAAACAAATTTGGGACATTTTTTCAACTACCTACCGGAAGATCACTTGTTACGGTCATATTTCCGTTAAAAATCACCTTCGGCCACGTATGCTAATGTAACAGAACAAATTTTTTCAATGGCTGGTTTATAGAAGTTTTTATTACCTTTCAAATATTTCTAAAACTTGTCCAAAAACTCTTTCACTTTCCTGATTGTTAATCTAAGATCTGTAATAGAATACCACCTGAGATAGCTCTAATCGAATTAAGCTTCAAAACATTATAGTCAAATAAAAAATAGGTATTCCACACCAAAATGGCCAGCAAATATCAAAAAATCAACAAAAAATACCCACTGCGAGAAAACATAAGCAAAATTTCTTGAGTAACAATGACCAGCCAATCTCCCGTTCGGCAAAAAAGACAAAAGCCGCAGACAGGTAAGAGTAGCGAAGAAAAATGCGGCGACAGGTACAGAAAAAGCTAATTCTTGAAAAAGAATGGCTGATGTTGCTGAGGTGCACTGAATCAGCAAAGAGGATGGCTAACGCCTTTGAAACAAGAGCAGCAGGTTTAAATATATTAATTAAATCCACAATAAGGAAGAAAATATAAAAAAACAATTGTTAATTACTATGCTTATACTATTGTAATTTTTATAATTCTCATTGAGTTTTTAAAAAAGTTTTTGTATAAGTAAAGAGGTTTGAAACATTTAAAAATTAGGTTGAAGGTCTACTGATGATTTGGCTTTAGCACCAATGAAATGCATGTATATAAACTAGCTAAAAACCCTCAACAAACAAAAGTTTTTTAAATCTTTGAAAAAAGATATCGAGGCAATCTCGATTAATATAAATTTAATAATTTTATTTTATTTATTATTTAATTGGCATATGTATATACGTAAGCTAATGCGAATGAAAGTGAGTGCCAATGAGAAATCTAAATTGGTTCGAATTCGAGTGAGAGGCTTTCATTCGCTTAAGTTTAATTTAAATCAGAAAAAGGCTTAATTTATTAAACAAAAAATGTATTAAAAATTATTCAAATTTGTTTTTGTTTTTTCACACAAACTCTGTTTCCAAGAAAATCGGACATTTCTTTGCCATTCTGTTGTCTCTAAATATTATTTGCCAAAAGATGTTTTCTGTCTGTATGAAATATCTCGCGTAATACTGTAACAAAATCATAAATTTATATTTTTACTAGTTTATATATGTATATTACTTATATATCTTTTTATTATTATATCACTTTTGTGTGGAGTTTCACATAATTACGCCGTAATTAAAAAAAACAATTTTCCAATAAATACCATACAAAAGGAGAAAATTCCCTACTACCTACTGGCATCACTGGCATTTATACAAGTTTACACCAACCAAACAGAAAAGGAAGAGCTTTCATTTTTGGTTAAAAATCATTCAAATAGAAACTCACACAAACACAAAACGCAACTAAAGACAAGAGTAAATGAGAAATTGGAGATAAAATAACGGGATGCATCGTTATGCCTTTTTTACCGATAAGATAACGATACTAAAAAAACCGATACGCGTATTGAATTTGATTTCAAAGTAAGATTAACAAAACACAAGTACACCCAACTCTGTTTTTACGCGATTTTTTTAACACAAATTTGTTTTAATGCGATTCCCAACAAATATTTCATTCTGCTTTTACCCGATGAATTTTGGAAATTCTTTTTTCAAAGCGATTTGTTATTTGCTTTATTGGAGCACAGAAAAATATAAAAACAAGATTCAACCAAAACAAAAAAAAAATAGTTTGATTAAATAATGAATTAGATTTCAAGCTCACACAATAAACTATTCCCCAAAAACATTTTAATAAAAACTGTTAATCAAAATTTTAAAAAGAGTTTTCAATAAACTTCATAATGAAATCAGTTACTCAAATAATTAATTTTTTCTTAAAATATGTAGTCGACATAAAAAACTATAATACGATTTCAATTACAAAACCTGTACTTTCAATTAGTTGCGTTGTTCAAATGCAGCCTACGATGAAAATTGTATATTCAATTACTAAACGCTCAAAATCTTTTAAATTTGTTGGAAAATCTTTGTTTTTGATCACTTCAGTAATTGATTCAATTATGAAATTCATTGAAAACAATTTTAATTTTTAATGAATTGATTTTGTGGCAATTTTGTTGCAGTAAAAACTGCATATTCAAATGCTAAAATTTAAATTTTCAATTATATAAAATTTGTTAGAAAATTTAATTTCTGATTTAATTACAAAATTGATTCAAAATTATTTTAATTTTTCATAAACTGTTTTTATTGAAATTTCTGTGTATATTAACTCTACGAATTAATAAAACAAATTTACGAATTTTAGTTACAAGAATATGTTTAAATTAAAAAAATATTATAATTAAAAATTAAATTAAAACATTTTTAAAAATTCAATTAAAAATATTATTAACAAAATTAATTGAAAAAAGTTTTAGTATCTTAAATTGTTATTCGCACTTTTTCCCAAAATTAATATTTAACATATTTAGTAACACATTAATAATTTTGTTAAAAACAATTTGAAATTAATTATTGAGGGGTATAGCTTGTTGTTATGCGCATTTCACTGTTGCTAATGCAGCTCATCAGGGAACTTTACCCAAATATTTCTGAGAAATTGAAAATTGAAAAAAGTTTTAGTTTTTAATAAATAGTTGTTATGGAAATTTTGTTGAAATGAAAACTGTATATTCAATTCTGGAAATTAAACTTTTCAATTACACAAAATTTGTAAAAATTATTAGAAATTTTTATTTCTGATTTAATGACAAAATTGATTCAAAATAAATTTAATTTTTGATGAACTGTTTGTAAAGAAATTTATGGTGGATAATTGTTTTTCGGTATGTATTAAATACCGAAAATATTACACCTTTTTGCTTTTGTAGCAATTAATATTCATTTATGGTTTAAAATAAAAAAAGTGTACATGTCCCTCTTACAATGTCTCTGTATAAATTTAAATATTTAATTTGAAATCCTGCTCCTTGTAGTTTAAATTCTACGTACGCTTTTATTTTTGTTTTTTCCTTTAGTTACCGTCATTCCTATAACATAATATAATTTTCATTTTGCTTTTTCATATTTATAATTTTCATTTATTTAGTACCCCCAACAACAATACAAACTCAACTTAATAAATTATTGAGCTATAAATAATATATTTACATTTGAAACTTTTTATTTATTAACATAATACTTCCCAACAAATTTATATAATAAATTATAGTTACCTTCGCTTGTGTTTTTCTTGCAGATGAACATTACGTTCTTTGTTCAGACTATAAACAACTCTTTACAACTACCAGCAATTGTCAACTTGCAGCAACAACTGCAACAGCAACTAATAATACAGCAGCATCAACAACAATTTCCTGTTTCGGTCACATCGACACAACTGCAACTTTATCAACAAATACAAATACAAAGTCTACCGCACACTCATCTATTATTACAACAGCAGCAACAACAAAATTAACCTTTAATCCAATGACTAAACAATTGTCAAGCAGTACCACATCCTCAGGAGTCAATGGTGCTGCAAGTGGCACAGCAGCATCAGCAGCAGCTGCTTGCTCCTCCATGAATGGTTCAGTACACACAATTAATGGTGGGTTGGCAGCAACGTTTCTGCATACAAATTTAACTCCTACAATTATATCGCCTACGGCCAGTTTAACACCTGCAGCAACAAATTCATTACAATACGCCTCCGTAACGGGTACAATACCCAA
Source organism: Gymnocheta viridis (assembly GCA_956483585.1). NCBI lineage: Eukaryota > Metazoa > Arthropoda > Insecta > Diptera > Tachinidae > Gymnocheta > Gymnocheta viridis. Next base: position 15,511,528 of record OY101442.1, read on the forward strand.
GAAAGGGCAATTACAAATACCCTCCCACACTCACAACCAAAACCACAGCCACAACCATACCTTTCAAATAACTCAAAATACTAATGTAGTAGTATCTACTGCAACAACCCATTCGGCCACTAATCCATCAAACTCTTTAACAAATCACTTCGCCACAACAACCGCAACTTCACCGGCATCGGTAACGGCAACGGGAGCAGCAACAGCAACGGCAGCAGCATTAGAGAACTCCGCAACAGCAGCCTCAACCAAAACAACGACAACGACACCTAAAAAATCGACATCCACCTCGTCATCGTCGAATGATGCCAACGGACGTTCGGCTGCTTTAGAGCGTGCCTACGTTCACGATGTCTATGAGAATTGTGAGGAGCCAACTGGGTCATTAAGACCGCGTGTTGCTCAATTTCTTAGCAATTTAGAAGCTGGTTCAGTCGTCTGTGATGTTGGTTGCGGCAGCGGTCGTTATTTGACACAATGTAATCCCTCCATCTACACGTTGGGAGTGGATCGTTGTTATCGTCTCAGTCGTGTGGCCAAGGAAAAGGGAGGCGAGGTAAGTGTATTTCGTCAACAAACAAAATAATAAATAAAACAATTGAAACATAAAACTTTACATTTCGAAACTGTGAAAATAAAATGTCGTTTATCATCAAACTGTAGTCAAACATTCGACACAGTTTGTGTTGCAAAGAGACGAAAGTAGTTTTAAATGAAAATAGTTTTGTTTGGCTAAAGTGTTTAATGGACGTGCCAAATATTTGCCCAAAAAACGTGACCAACAGACAAGCCAAGCTTGCATTTTCTTTAATTCCAATATTTTTTTAAATATGGGTTCACATTTATTAAAAATAATATAAAAATAGTATTTTGCTGCATAATTGACTTCATTTTGTAATATAAAAACCAAGTTCAATCACACTAACTCTAAGCAAAAGTAGTGGTTGCGTTTTTTGTTCAAGTGTTTGCCAAGTGCGACCGTACCTTAATATATATTTTATTGTTTTTTTTGGCAAATTTAATTAAATGAATATTTCAACTTAAATAAGTAAATTTCATTAAAAAGGTATTTTTTTTAATAATACATCAGCTATAATTTATTAACAAGGCAATTTTTTATTAAAAAAGTGCATTTGATTAAAGTAGTACCGTTTGTTATTTTTATCAAAAAGGTGCTCTTTATTGAAAAGCTTCCTTTTCATAAAAAGGTAATTTATATTGAAAATTTACTTATTATTAAAAATTTACTTTTTATTGAAAATGTACTTTTTATTGAGAATCTACTTTTTAATGAAAAGGTACTTTTTATGGAAAATCTAGCTTTTATTAAAAATGAGTATTTTATTCAAAAGCTGCTTCTGCTTTAAAAAGTCCTTTTTATTAAAAATTTATTTTTTATTGTAAATCTAAAAAGGCATGTACTTTTTATTAAAAATGTAATTTTTATTAAGATACTGTCTAATAAAAATTATTTTTTTATTAAAAAAGTAAATTTTTATTAATAATCTACTTTTTATTGAAAATCTACTTTTTTATTGAAAATGTACTTTTTATTAAAAATGTGATTTTTATTCAAAAGTTACTTTTTCTTAAAAATGTGTATTTTATTCAAAAGCTGCTTTTGCTTCAAAAAGTACTTTTTATTGAAAATGTACTTTTTATTGAGAATCTACTTTTTATTGAAAAGCTACTTTTTAATGAAAAGGTACTTCTTATTGAAAAGCTTCTTTTTCTTTAAAATGTATTTTTTTTCAAAAAATTTACTTTTTATTGAAAAGCTACTTGTTATTCAAAAGGTGCTTTTTATTAGGAAGCAGTTTTTATTAAGAAGATACTTTTTAATAAAAAATTTATTTTTTAATAAAAAAGTTAATTTTTATTAAAACTTAAAATCCTTGTTGAAAAGGTAATTTTTGTGGAAAATGTATTTTTTATTAATAAGATAAGATACTTAAAAAATTACTTTTTATTTGAAAGATACTTTTTATTAAAGAGACATTTTATATTAAAAAGGCACATATTATTTAAAATTGTATTTTTATCAAAAAATGTACTTGTATAAAAAATTTACTTTTGATTAAGTAATTTTTTAAAGAAAATGTAATTTATGTGAAATTTTTTGTTAAAACATGTTTTTGCTGAAAATTTACATTTTATTAAATAGTTAATTTTTTTGGAATACCTGTTATTAAAAAGTACTTTGTAGCTTTTATTGAAAAGCGCCTTTTTATTAAAAAAAAAATTCCTTTTGTTAAAAAGTTAATTTCAGTGGAAAATTTTGTTTTTATTCATAAGACACTTAAAAAGTACTTTTTATTGGAAAGGTACTTTTTATTACAATCTTCATTTTTGCTGAAAATTTACATTTTATTATACTGTTATGTTATTTCTTCGTAAAAAAATACATGCACATTTTATTGAAAAAATACTTTTTAATAAAAAGGTACCTTTAAATAAAAAGGTAAATTTTATTATAAAAGGAGTTTTCCTTTTTATTTAAACTGCATTCCTGATTAAAGGTAGGATCACACGATTGCCGCAATGCACCAATTATTGCTCTATTTTATATGTCAATCGTGTGATTTCACAATTTATTGTCCCCTACGTCAATCGAGAACAATATTGTGCTCATTTTCCCCAATCAAATGCAACTCTGTGTCGGCAATCGTGTGAACGGTTGATAGGCAACCATGCGGCAATAAAAAAGTAAAAAATGTACCAATATTTATTGTCTTCTCGTGCGGCAATCAAAGTAGCCAATACGTGACAATTTATTTAATTAGTTTAATTTTTTTTGTGTGCCCATTGTTTTGTGTACCATAAATTTAAATTTATTTGAAGCGTTAATCCTTAAATGCATGAATTTTTTCGCTTTGAAAAAAATACATAGAATTAATGCAAAAAAATATTTTAATTTTATTTTTAATTTTTTTTAGTTAAATTTATTAAGTGTAAAATACATTTCGTAGATTGTATTTATTTTACAATAATAAGCAGTGAGCGATTAATAATAATTTAGAGGCCAATTGAAAGCCATGATGCAGAATTACATCAATATGAAAAAGAAAATAATTTGCACGTAAAACAAAACAAACTAAAAACTGCCATAACAGCTGTTTGTTGGTGTTGCCGCAAGTTAGAACAATCGTATGACTGGGCTGCGGCAATTACTGCCACAAATTCATTCTTCGCCAATCTGCGGCAATCAAATTTTTATAAAACGGGGCAATCATGTGACTGTAGTATATTTGATTGGGACAATATTATTATTGTGCACCAATTCAGCACAATAAAAATTGGGCCAGATTGGCGTATTTGCGGCAATCGTGTGATCCTACCTTAAGAAGATATTTTTTTTAATACAAAAAGGTGCTCTGTTTATCACATTTATAAAAAAATTTGCTTTTATTAAAAGGGTACTTTTTATTAAGAATGAACTTTTTATTAAAAGTTTACAAAAGAAATATACTATTTATTAAAAAAATGTACTCAAAAGATAGCGGTTGATAAAAAGATACTTTTTCTTAAAAAAATTACTAATTCGAAAAAGTACTTTTATTAAAAACGTAATTATTGTTAAAAAAAATAAGTACTTTTTTTAATTAATATTTTGCTAAAAATTTACTTTTTTAAAACAAGTATTTAGTATTAAAAAAATACTTTCAGTAAAGGAATCTTTAAAAAAATTTGTTTTTTAAAAGATATTTTTTTAAAATGGTGATATTTTTTTGTTGAAAAACTTTTTTTTGATACACTTTTTACGGATTTATTTTTCATTTCATGCCAAAGTTTATTTAATTTCCACTATCAACATTTTCTTTGTTTGCCACAAAACTGACGATCCCTTTTTAAATCCTTTCCAAAGAACAATTATGTGCGACCCATTAAAAAGGCAGTGCAGTCATAAAATTGCACTCCTAAACACATTAACAATGCATTTAGCCGTCGTCCGCTGCATTGGACTGGAATGCATTATTATTGGGTCATTAAAAAACAACATAATTATGCCCACAAAGAAACTCTCGAAAGATATAAATTTTACAAAATGCCACAAACAATAAAGCGAACGCGTGTAAAAGAATATCTGGGTCAAAAATAATATTAAAAAATATTAATATAATATATTTGTATGAGTGTATGAAAGCACTGAATAATAAACTGGAGAGATTATAAATGCAATAAATAATGTCTTGAACACAAATTACAGCACAAAACCCACTACGGCTCATAAATAAAATATTAAAATAAAATTACAATTTATATTAAATAATATAATAAAACAAAACTATAATAAATATAAGTTAAAAAAAATCAAATAAATCTCAACATTTTCATTTCATAAAGAACGCTTATAGTGAATGTTGAAACTACATATTTGCAAAAGGACGATGGCCAGGACATGTTGTCGCTATACACTGCAAGCATGATAATATTTTCTATTTTCTATTTGTAATTTGTAAAAACATTTTTATGCACATCCTGGTGCCTTCTACATCCTTCTACTTATCACATATTTTTACTCAGTTTTATAAATGCAAGGAGAGAATTTACAAAAATAAAACTAAATAAAGAATATTATAAATTCAATACCAAAGAAATGAAGTACAAGTGTAATAAAGAATTTTTAATGATGACTTTGATGAGGAAAAATAAATATATTATAAAATTCATAGATATTTCGTTTAGTATTCATACATTATTGCAATCTACATTAAGATTTTTTTATATGGTTTTTTTTTTGTTTATTATAATATAGTTTGATGTGTTAAAGCTGAAATTTTTTCATGGTGCCATCAAGTTGTATCATTGAGATTTATAAACGAGGGGTGTATGGCAATTTAGGAAAATCTTTATTTAATTTTATATCGTTGCAAATCTTAAGACAGTTGCAAGAATCTTTTGTAAGTCATTTTTAAAAAAGTAAACAATGTCCTTTGTGAGGGATCGACATGAAAAACAATGCTGCAATCCAATTTCAATTAATCCATTAATAACGATTGGCCATTTCAGAAATGTTCTAGCTAGAAACGCTGAGGAGGTAACGCAAACAAGTTTTACGGACAAATAAAATTAAAATTTACTCACGAACAAGAGAACTAGAAATATGTCTAAAAAAATACGTTTTGTGGGCATTAAATATGCCGTAAAAAATTAATATATTATTTATTTGGCAATTCATAAAAAAGAAACAAAACAATTGAATAAAAAAAACAAAAATTGTACTTCAAGTTCTAAACAGATTTCAGTGCCAAAATTAACAATTGCGCATGAAACAAGACAATCTTTGATTCCGTTACGAAGAAATTTTGAAGCATATTGCAAAAATTACAATAATATATCAAAATATGCTCTATAGGGGTAGAATATGCTCTATAGGCTCGAATATGCAAAAATATGCACACAAAAAATCGATGCCAAAATTCATAAAAATTTCTTAAAAGAATAAATATTTTATCTACGCCTCCATGAAAAATAATGCAACTGCATATTTGCGGCTTCCATGCTCATAAGTCATGAATTAATAGATTAATGGCAATAATTCAGCATCTTTTAAACTACTGATCAGATTACAAAATGACGCAGAGAAAAGTTATAGAGAAGAAGCTAAGCTTTTAGAAAACGATATAAATGAGCATCCTGCTGGAATTAAAAGTGACAAAGGCAACTACTCGTAGCATGGCTCTAGAAACCCCATTAGAGCTCATAACTTTCAGAAATTTTATTTTTAGGAATTTGTTAACTTTTCCCTTATTCCTTGTTGAATAAAATGTTACGAATCTAAACTTTGAATAATATTTATTTTTTGTTATTTTATTTTTGGATGAATAATTTTTATAAGTTTTCAAATTTAACCCTTCCACTGCCGTAGTATAAGCCATGGGCTTATAGATCTGTGCACAATTTTCTCGGATTGATGTAACACTGAAAAACACCAACAAGAAACTTTTTCTTAATTATTATTTTTTTCCTATTGAAACCAAATATACAGGGTTTTTCAACCAGAACTTTGTTTTCTAAAAGAAAATAAAACAAAAAATTTAGATGACGAAGATTACAATTTTTATTGTATTACGAAGAGAAAAGTTCGGCAATGATATCTGGCAAATGTCCACCACGACCACGCTGACAGATGTCGATTCTTTCATCAAAGTTTTTTAATTACTTTATTGTAAAATGGCTGCTCTATTTCGTTAATCACATCACGGATTTTGAGTTTTAAGGCTGCAATCGATTCGATTAGGTCCGTATAGATTCTGTCCTTAACATGGCCCCACCAAAAAATAATCCAGTGGTGTTAAATCACACGATCTGAATGGCCACTTAACAGCTGATTTTTGTGAAATTATACGATCGGGAAATTTGGTTTGCAATAAATTGATCGTTTCGTTAGCTGTGTGACATCAGTGTCAGTGATATCCACATCATCAATAATAGGTCAAAATTGAGATGTAAACATCTCGCGATGGCGTGATCTATTGGCCGTTACTAAATATATTTATAACTCATCGGGCTTTGTAAACGACATACTCGTATGCACATTGGACCTAAATATCACATGATTTTGTTTTTAAATGTTCGAAGATGGGATAATATCTCATGTGATGCATGAACCCAATGATAGTGAAAGGGTTAAAACAAAAATAAATATTTCAATAACTAGAATGGGATTTCTTTCCAGATCCATTAAAGAAAATAAAAGTTTTTTACTTAAAATTATACTTATTTACCTATCCCACGATATACAATATCTGTGGCAATAAGGTAAAAGTGCATAAGTCATATTTTACCGTTTTGCAGGAGAGCACTTTTTAACTTTCAAGTGAAGTTTTAGAAGTAGTTAAAGTTGCCAAATTCGTTTCTCGCATCCTTTAATTTTAGAATATATTGTTCCACACTCTATAACTAATATATTAAATATATAAGTTTAAAATAAACTAAATTATATGTTAAGTTAGGCGGTTATTCCATATGAGATTATAATTTGAAAAAATCGTAAACAATCGTGCAAAATAATTAAAACTTTGGCAAGAGTTTCTTCTGAATGTGAAGATTGCAATTAACTAACATTTAGCTGAAGCATTTGTTCCTTTTTGCCACAGATTTGTCTCTGTTATTCGTTTACAATGACAAATAAAATGTCCTCAAAATAAATGTCTTGAGTAAAAGTTGCTCAACCGCAGGTCAGTTGAGCAATATTTTATGTTTGTTATTGTAGACAAAAGCTATATTGCTTAGACCTTTAGCTTTAATATTCTTTTAACCACTTTTATACTTGTATTTGTATTTTCTTTAATGCCTTTTTTAGAAAGCATTATCATTAAAAATTATCTCAAAATTAATAATTTTATAACCAATTCTCGAGATTCCTTGAAACCATTCACTTTCAAAGTCACTCACAAACATTAAAGAATATCAGCAGTATGCTTTGTGCACATGCATGTTTATAATTACATTTTAAACATATTTAAATTATTTTATTATAATGAATAACAGTAGAACAACCTTAAATGCAATTGGAGAAAATACATTGTAATTTTTTAATACAAATTTATTCTTCTATAGAACCTAAAATATGCAGTTGATTTTCTTATCAAGCCCAGTGTGCTGTCCTAACATGATATGTGGCATAGTGTATTTATCTGTGGCACTTGTACTTTTCTTGCCATTTCAAAATGTGGCATGTCTTTATCATATTTGCTTGAATTTATTTTCAGCCAAAACAAATAATTTTTTTAATGGCATATTTTTAGCAGCAAGAAAAAAACGAATATTCACAGTTGAGATGGGCACCACTAACGTGATTGGCATGAATCATGAGTGATCACGCGCTATCACTCATGATCGTGAATAGTTTTTTGCTTCAATCATGTGAGCGCGCATGAACTTAAAAATTAAAAATTGAGCGTGAGTGAACGTAAATGAGAGTAAGTGAACGTGAATGAGCGTGAGTGAACTTCAATGAGCATGAGTGAATATAAATGAGCGTGAGTGAACATAAATGAGTGTGAGTAAACGTAAGTGAGCGTTAATGGACTTAAGTGAGTGTGAATAAACGTAAGTAAGTGAGCGTAAGTGATCGTAAGTGGGCGTAAATGAACGTAAGCGAGCGCAAGTGAACGTAAGTGACCGCAAGTGAACGTAAGTGAGCGCAAGTAAACGTCAGTGAGCGCAAGTGAACGTAAGTGACCGCAAGTGAACGTAAGTGACCGCAAGTGAACGTAAGTGACCGCAAGTGAACGTAAGTGAGCGCAAGTGAACGTAAGTGAGCGTGAGATTGAGTGAGCGTGGGCGTGAGCATAAGTGTGCGTAAATGAGTGTGAGTGAGCGTGATCATAAGTGAGCGCGAGTGAGCGTAAGTTAGTGTGAGTGAGCGTGGTTAAACGTATGTAAGTAGATTTTTGGCGGGATTTTAATTTTTTCATAGAAGTTTTTAAATTTTGTTAATTATTTTATAGTTTTTTTTTGGTAACTATTTCGTGAGCGTTTCCCTATCACGTGAGCGTGCATGAACATGAGCCAAAAATATAACGTCGCGCAGGAGTTAAATTTTTTTATCATAAAGCGTGAGTGAAAACCTCAGCATGATCTCATCTCTAATTCACAGCACAGTACGATTTTTATCCAGTAACAGCACATTCTTTGTAAAACACAATCCAAATTTCAGGGTCCAAAGAAGAAAAAAATAACAGCAATATAATTATACGAATGTTGCAGTAACTGCATTGAAGAAAAACCTTCATTCAGGGTTTTATTTAAATAAAAAATACTTGAATTTTTGCATTCAGATAAAAAACTTTAACAGAAGAAATAAGCAGAAAAAGACAAAGAGAAAAATTGTATAGCAGAGAAATTTATTGAATTACATCATTTAGCAGGGAAAATTTTAATTTATTACTAGTTTTTTATATGAGATTATTAAAGCAATTTTCTCTTTATTTTAAATTGGGGCCGAAAATATGTTAGATCTGAATGCCAGAAATGATTAAGAACATAATTATTTAACTGCTTGAGAAATAAATTTCAGCTTTTTTTATTTTACTTAAACTTTTAAATTGCATCTCACTTGTTTTACATTTCATTTAAAGAAATAATATAAAAAAAATATATAAAACTTTTTTCCAATTTAAAAACTACTGATTGGCTTTTTAACATTGTTGTGCAAACTAAAAATAAAAATATAAAAAAGTTTTATTTAAAATAGTTTGGCATTCTTTGTTTGCAGAAAGTGTAAACTCAAACGCACACACATACGAATTACTTCACTTTTCACGTTTTTATACATTTAAATGTACGAAGAAAAATAGAACGAGTTACGAAAAAAAATTGTATTCTTAATTTTTTAAACGTTTTAATATCGGAAAATGCTTTACGGCAATTTTCGTTGTTCTACATTATAAATAGATGTAGGGAAATTGAACAAATGCTTGCAATTATTGTGGTAGTTAAAGTTTTTATAAAAATGTTTTTTTTTAATATATCGCTACCTTAATGTAGAAAGGTCCTAACAAAGAATTTTTTCCAAATCAATCCGTTTGCCCTTTCGATGGATGATCGATCTTTTAATCCAGTGGTTTTCAACCTTTTTAAAGCAGCGACCAAAAAATGATTTTCAAAAAATCTGGCGACCCCTTAACATTTTTGCTCTCAAAGTTTGAAAAAATTATTAAAAATTATTAAAAAAAAAGAAAAAAAGAAAATTCAATGAAAATAAAGCAAATACATGACACTGTATGCTTGCTATTCATTCAAGCTCCTGGCTTGAGAATTGCAATGTTTGCTGCCACATAACTAGTTAAAATTGATGAAATAAATCAAAAAACCTCAACTAGTTGACAATAAATAAAAAGCAATAATACTTCAGTATTGTCTTAAGTAAAAACAAAAATTAGAAAGAAAAATGGCACATGAGATAAAAACCAACGTGTAACAATGGGTTAATTTAACGTTAATTAGTGATAATAAAATTTGAATATTGATAGTGGTAAAGCACTGTTTACTGTAAAAACAACTAATAATATAAATAACTCTCGTATGCTTTTTCTAGATGTCCAAACTTGTTTGGGCAATAACTTACTTTACATTTGTATAATTATTATTGAATTTATAACATTAACATTGAATTGAAGTTAAATATCTTATTTGAATTTGAAAACATTTATAACCCTAATATTTCACTTGAATTTACAAAGAAATACTATGGTACCTAGAATTATCTTCTCCTAATGTAAATCTAACCTTCCATACATACATAAGTACATTTATTACATAAACCAATTGCATATAATCGCTGAATGTAATACCGTAAAATTTTCTGATAGTTGATAGCACTTAAATATTGGAAAGTTTTGGAAACGTCAATTGGAAAAAAACCGCGCTTTTCTGAAAACGCGAATGCTTAAAATATAATAATGTTCTGTAAATTAATTATTCGTGAACCATCAACAACCACAGACCTCCTGTAATTTTCTCAACATTAATGCAACCTTACTGCGTCTTAAATGAAATCTAAAATCTATAACTAATTTGTTAACTTTCCTCCTTATTTTAATTGGAAGCCCGAGGTAAGCACCCATAAATCCACTTCTCCTTAAACCGTAAAAGATTGTAATCCTAACCCCCAATTACTTTCTTTTCCCTAACTCTTAATTATAATTGCGTGGAGTAATTATAATTACCATCAACTTTATAGATTGGCCACTACCTCAAACCCATCCCTCGTAACTTAGCCAACTATAAGATGAATTTAATAATCCATCAGCAGATTATTCACTAGACATTATTTGTATAAATACAAATTTGAAATCACATTCAACCGAGTCACCTAAACATTGACGGATAAATGGAAACACACATGAACACTGATTATGGGAGTGTAGCGGCTCCCGAAAAACAACGTTGTTTCTGTTCTGCCGTGTAAGTTGAAATTAATTAGTTTAAGAAAATTTCCCGCGTTCCTTTGGAATATTGTCCTCATGTCCAATTCTTTCTGACTAAAAATGTTACGAACTTTACTAGCAACCAATTTTCTCGGAAAATAATCACTTTAAATAAAAAAGAAACTTAACGATATTCTTCTTTGTTTACACATCGCACATATGGCTCGATAGAACAAATATTTGGCCAAAATTATTTTAAACAAAAATCAAAAAATTGGGTTCACTAAAAATTTTTTATAATTGATCAAAAGTTGCTTCAAGAGCACCGTGTACGGCATATAAAAAGATGAATATCTCAAAACTCGCAAATTTTCGCTATTCAAGTGTGAATATGAAAAGTATACATCAATATCTTCTTTTTTTTTAGTCGTATGCCAGCCGAACTGAGCAGAAATTTTAAAACTTTTAAAATTAAAAAAATTAAAAAAATCGTAAAAAATTCATAAATTTTGTGATACACCAACATATTTTTATTTATTCACTTCACCTTAAATATTTTGAATTTTTTTTATGTTTTGAATAAACTATATACCTTCAGCTTTATTTTCCATTTTAAACTTTAGAAATGGCTTTTTTTTTAAACTAGAAAATATTTAAAAATGTTTAAAAACACCTGCACTCAACTATTTTTTCAAGTGGACTGTAAATTGCAATTTACAAATTCAAAATGCATTTCTGGTTGCTCTGATGTGTTTGCTATTAGATTGCAACGACAAAATTATGATCGTAGCCCATATAAAATATTTAGTTTTGGCCAAAAATTTTAATTTTGGGACCATAGTGCATCGGTATGATGCAATGCATATGAACATAAAAAAAATGTCTCTGTGCGCATTAAATTTATTAATTGTCGCTAATTTTCACTTGGTTGTGAACAGTGAAGCAGCCAAGTCGCATTTGAATTACAATAAAATTAATAAACGGATAAGTTTCTTAAAAGAACTGTGGAACCGTCTACCTCAGGTGCTATTTTCCAAAAGAGCTGCAAGAATATAACAGCGATTGCTGAGTATTAAATTCATTCATAACGAACTGCGTTGAGTTCGCCGATCTTGTCAATAATTTTAAAGAAAATTTATTTGAGCTGACAGCGGACAGTATGCACAAAATGGAATATTTATCTCAAAATAATTAAACATTTTGGGTAAAGCGAAAGGCTTTTCAACAAATGGTGAACATTAAAACAAAAAAAAAACGGAATAAACTAAATTTAAAAAATTTATTGATTGTTTGCGTGTCACAATTGCAATCACGGTTTTCGCATTTAATTAAAATTAAGCAAGTCCAGCATTTGCATTAAGTAGGTACAGTAAAAATTCGATAATCCGGATAATTGATTGCAGACCCCAATCCGGAGTAGCGAATTTTCCGGATTACTACGCATGTATGTATTTGTTAAAAATTATAATAATTCATAGCAAAATCACTTTTTTTAATATCTGAAATAGTGGAAGTACCAACTCCATATCTGTTAGCCAACACACTTCCACTCATACGAGTACCTTTACTAAGTTCATCAACAATTTTTACTTTATCTAAAAGAGATAAAATCTTGTGTGCTCTCTTCACTGAAGGCATCTTGCAGCAATACTAAACTAAAAACGCATGTGCAACGTTCCAAAACATACTCATATCACACTATTCTAACTGTATTTTTCAAAGCATGCTGTGATTTGAATAAAAAAATAAATAAAACCGGGTGTTATTCTATCCGGACTATAGAGTTGCAATCAATCCGGATTATAGAATACGCAATGAGCTGCAAAATTCTGTCCGGATTACCGGATATTTTGGATTAGTGGAGTACAGTTTATCGAATTCACATTGTACTTTTATGTTTTTTAATTAAAATAAATTAAATATTAAAATAAATCAATGTACTCGTATTTTATTTAGATTAGCTCGCGAACCCCGAGAAAGGTCGCGACAACGGGGTCGACCCACCGGTTGAAAATCACTACTTTAATCTATTGAAATACGCATAAAACTTGATTTTGAAAATACAGTAGATAAGTCCTTTCCATATTAAGCTAACGATATGTATGCATAACTAAACACATTTAATTTGGGTTAGAAATTATAGGTAACTAGTTGCGGAAAAATGATTTTCTTGGAAAGAAATTAAACAGAAATCCGTTTGAATATGGCAGAAAAGTTATTTTTAGTGAAACAAAAATAAAAATGAGCTTTAAGCAAAAACGTATGAATAATTTTATTTATTAGAAGACATACACGTACGAGCATGAGCGTATGATTGATGGCTTTTTGTTTTATTTATTGTGAATCTTTTTATTACTCATACGTCAGAGCAAAGTGGTGGAATTCAGTTAATCTTCTATATTTTTAATAGGCAAACACATTTTTACGACCGTAATACTGAACCGATATTGAAAAGATTTACGAGGGCGGATTGATATTGAAGCTACTTAAGTGGAAAAAACAGTTTTTTTTTCAAAAAAACATTTATTTCTCAACATAGTCGTCTCTTTTTAGCTCAATACACTTAGTAAGACGATATTCCAAGTTTTTTATACCATCTGAATAATACGATTTTGGGAACCCCTCAAAATACGCGTTAGTTTCGGTAATCACTTCTTCGTTTGAGATGAATCTTTTTCCTGCGAGCCATTTTTTCAAGTTTGGAAACAGGAAAAAGTCACTAGGAGCTAAATCTGGGCTATAAGGTGGATGATCAACCAATTCGAAGTGTATTTCACGTAATTTTAGCATCGTATCACAAAGTGCTGTGTGAACCGGTGCGTTGTCTTGAAGAAAGATCACTTTTTTCTTCTTTAAATGTGATCGTTTTTTCTTGATTGCATCAATCAATTGATCCAATAATGCACTATAATACTTTCCTGTGATTGTGAATCCTTTTTCAAGATAATCGATGAGCAATATTCCGTGTGCATCCCAAAATACAATGGCCATAACCTTGCTAGCCGATTTCACTGTCTTCGCCTTCTTCGGAGCCCTTCCACCAGCTTCCATCCATTGTTTCGATTGATTTTTGGTTTTAGGTGTGTAGTGGTGGACCCACGTTTCATCAAGAGTTATTAATCGACGACAAAAATCAACAGGTAATGACTCCTCAATTACTCCTGTTGGCCAAATCCCCTATTTTGGGAAGATTTATGATGACTCCATCAGACAGCTCCTCAGGTAAAGATTTATGGCCCCAAAAACCCCTAATAATGGGTTCCAGCAACCGTGCACTGGTTGTTCGGTCGCTTGGAAGCTGTTCTGGTGAGATATTATCGAAACCAGGAGATTTTTACATAGAGATGCACAATATTAATTTTATTTAAATCGGTTCGATATTTAGGGAGCTATAAGCGTTTGAAGTGACTACTAACACATGCACACTTATTACACATGCATGTATCAGCTTCAACTTTAAAAGGAAAGAAGGTGTGCATGTGTGTTTGTCCAATTTGTCTTTGAAATGATTCAGAGTTTTAAGTTGTTTATTTAGAATGTTTTTTGTTTTTTTATTTTAACGTATGTATTTATGTAAATGTTTGATATTAATTTCTAGAATGCGGTGGACTGAGTCGACGGCTGGATACACTAGTAGTTATTAACAGGGAGCATAAAAGTCATTTATGAATTTTTTTTATTTTTACATATTTATTTGCAATCTATCTTACGATAATAAGCAAATGAGTTAAGTTTAAAAAAATAACATGTCTGATTGCTTTCAATTGAAAACAAAAATTTAAGTTATATATGAAAATAATATTTGCATATATAGAGTTAAATTAAATATTTAATATTATAAACAATAAATTAGGGAATACAACTATTGGTATCAATACAGATTCTAAAAGGTGATTAAAATATTGTATCCGATTTTATGACGAATTTAATTAAATTATTCTATGTATATATGGAAAAATATCTATTTTGAAATTTTCGGGGGCTCCAAATCCGACTTAGAGCTATGGTCTCTTGAGCAAAATTTCTCAGAATCACCTATAGATTACGTTTTTGCTATACGTTTCATTAAAAAAAATCATTCCATACAATTTGACCCGCCCTAATGTATATACATTTATTTTTATTTCATTACTAACGCCAGTCTATCAAGACTGTATACTTAAATGTAAGGGAGGTCTAGGATATGATTTCGTTTGAGCCTTCTAACTTTATCAGTCTCATCTAAAAGCATAATTGATATTATGTTTAAGTAATTGGAGCTAAATCTTCTAATTTCGGATTTGACAAAAGGTATTTTCAGGTCGTTGTGTAGAGCTTTGCTTGTTACATAAAAGGTAGCATTTGTTATAGAGCGCAAAGCTTTGGACTAAAATCTATGTAATATTTCTATATTGAAATTACAAGCAGTGCCTCATAATTCTATGCCATAAGTCCATAAGGGTTTTAAAATAGTTTTATAAAGCAGGGCCTTATTTTCCATAGAAAGTTGGCATTTACGGCCCAGAAGCCAGTACATTTGCTTAAATTTGATGGCTTTAACAGTCATTATAATTAATATTTATGCACAATTAGTTGAACTATTTTAGGTTTAAGTTTGTTGTTTGGCTCAAGTTGAAATCGGACTTTACCAAATTATTTTTTTGTTTTTTGTGTAACTTCGTAATCTTAGTCACTAGTATCCATCGTAATTACTGGTAAAATCGAACCAGAAACGCTGATGCGATGGTGAAGTTATCTCGAAATCGGTACTGATCCGTTTTACTAGTCCGATGCCGTTTGCTTTTTAAAAAAAATTAACATTTCGTTAATATTTTATCAAAAAATTTCAATTCAAAGTTTTCTTTAGACAAAAATGTTGCCTTGTAAATGATGATACAATAATTTCTAATAAATTCACTATTTCAAAAATTCACTATACATATTGCAAATTTTCAATAAAAAGGCCAAAAAGTGTGGCAATTTTTTCTAGAAAAGAAAACGCCATTAAACTTGAGTCAAACAGTCAATTGCATCAAAGCATATTCATAGTGGCCTTTAGTTCCAATTCAAGTCTGATCTATTTATAGCTGCTGCTAAAGTTATTCATAGTCGGTAATAGCAAATACTAGTATTAATTAATCTGATGAAAATGTTAAAGTTTTCAAAGCTTACAAGTTTTTGTGCACCCTTTCTAAAGCAGCCCTTTATGAATTGATAAAACACTGTTTTCATTTGTTGATCTGAAAAACATTTTATTCCAACATGCGGGCTGTCACCTCTATTATATTTCTCACGTAATTGTTAACTTACTAACATATTCATCACTGGAAAAAAATCCTTAATTATTTATTCTACCTTTTTCAACTATTTCAGTAGTTTTTTTGTTTTTATACATTCATACGAACACATTTTGTTCGCAATGACTTTTTTTGCTTTTTATTTTTTACTTTGCACAACTGTTTGCTGCCATTTCCGTAGTGTGTGTGTGTGAATAACTAAATAGAGAATTTTATATTTAACTTAATGTTTATTTAATATGTTTGTAACTTTTTTATCTTGACATTCTGCCACTACTACGACTCGTACAAGAATAACTACATTTTACATATTGCGTGATGCTGAATGTGACATGACAAACACTCATACACACACATGAAAAGTTAACATTAACAAGCACACATACGGATGTCATAAATTTACTTTGATGAATGCAACTATTAACGGGGTAAAAAAAATGTTGTAAAATATAAAGCTTTAAATAGACTTAGAATAGTAAAAACAAAGTAACATTAATATTTTACATTGTCATATAGGTGGGCCGACTTAGAAGTTATTGCAAGAAAAATAAATGATGCAACACAAATGGCAAGAATATTTCAGATTTCAGTTTGAAAATTTGATAAAGAAATGATTCTGATTCTTATTGAATCAATTTAAAGTGATTATTTTTCGAACTAAGTTGTTTGTTAGTGGTTGTAATCCAAAGTCATGATTATTTGGCTAAATTTTGTAACGTTTTTTTAGTCAGAAAATGAGGAGGATTCAGCCATTTGTTTCGGACAAATTTTGTTGATCGAGAAGAAGAACATGTTCCGGAATATCAAGGATACCATATGAAATATATAAATAAAAATGAAAAACCTGTGACAAATTAAAACAATTACAAAAGACGGGTGCTTCTGTAAATAGCTAATAAACTAAATAAAGCGAAATTATTGCCAAGGATGTTTATAGAAAAATAAACTAAAAGATAAAAGAAACCCGGTTTTTAAAAATGTACAGTGTGGCGACTCAGGTCAACTTTGTCCACACAAAAATTAAAATTAAAGCAATTTAAGTTGAGAGTTTTCCAAACAAAATTCTTTCTCTCTCAAGAAGAGAAACGTCAAACTAAATATGAGAAACAATTTGTACGGCTAAAGAATTAGATATGAGACAATATCTAGAGGAAGAAGTGGAAAAGTAACATCAATTAATTTCAACTTACACATCAGAATAGAAACAACGTTGTGTTTTTCGGGAGCCGCTACACTCCCTCCCAACAACAGTGTTCATGTGTGTTTTCATGTATCCGCCACTATTTTCATGGCTCGGTTGAATGTGATCTCTAATCTTTATTTATATAAATTATGACCCGAAAAAGAATACGAGACTTATTTGTATTGTGGTAGGAAGATTAATTGTTTTTAAAGCACGCACAACTTCACCATGCTAAATATTGAAATCAATTAATTATTTAAGAATATTAATTTTATATATTGTGAAGTTTTTGTTGTCAACAAAGAAACATTCAATCATGTCAGAGAGCACAAAAAACAAAAACCTAAATTTCCTTTAGAATCAAACCAATTTGAATTTTTAAAGAAGATTTATCAAAAGCTTTTCCCGATTAGATTACTTGTGTCCAAAAGCACCAAATGAGCATAGTTTTAGAAGGGTCATGATTATATTAGTTTTAATTTTCTACCGAAATTTGTTTATAACTATTTTTTTACCGAAAATGACAGTAAAATTTCAACTGTTATTTTTAAACGAAAAAATATCGGTTAGAAAAATGTCTATGTATTCGTTTTCTACTTTAAAGAAAATCATAACAGTTGCGGTGCCTGATCTTTCCACTGTCGCGCAGTGTTGTATAAATATTTTTAATGGTATTTTATTAACCATCCTCTTCAGAATTGCTGGGTTTTGCTTAAACATATTTATTTATAGTATAAAAGTTGTCATATATTCGTATGTGTACAAATGTACAAATAATTTATTATAGTGTTGACATTAGGAATTTTTCTGTTGCATTTGATAGTGAGGATACTGCTGCTATTTTTTTCAAATAAATAAATGTACACGAACAAGTTGGGCAAAAGCATAAAGTGTAGTACAAAAGAAAACATGCGCAAAAATATAAATACCAGGGCCCAACCGAATATAGTTTTTCACACCGAGTTCGAAAACCGAATTTCTGCAGATTTTGCAAAATTCGTTTGAGTTCAAACCCAAAGAAAAGAACATACAACACTTTAATGCTTTTGAATGCAAAATATTTTAAATTATTGTGTGCAATTTCCACAATTCGCACAGAACTAATGGTTTTACTGTGCTACAAGGACAAAATTAAAAACTATATTCAAATAAAGAAAAAATCTTTGGTTTTACTAAAAAAAAATTTAATTAGATTTCAAACTTTCACGAGGTTTGTTGAATTAAATCAAGAGTTTAATTGAAAAAATTAAGATGCTTAATTGAAATTGTTGTAAAGAGTTTTCTACATAAAAAATAATTTATAAATAATATTTGGATTTAAAGTTAGGCAACGGCACTGTTTTAAAAGCGCAAAAAAATCAATTAAAATAAACCTTAATTCAATTAAAATATTAATTAAAAAATTCAAGATTTTTATTGAGCAACCAGTTGATTGAAATTTTAATTTGAATGGGAGACCAATTTACTCTTAACAACCTTAACTGCGCACCAAGGTACCGGGATACCTATACGTATTTTATATGGGAATGCGGCCATTGCAAGTATATTTTTAGAGGTTGTTAATAGCTATATATAAATAAATAAAAGTCTATATAAAATATAAACGTAAACAATTTACTTGATGATAAAACAGAAACATAAAAAAATACAATAAGTAATAAAAACTTAAGATGTAAAATTTTAGTGCAAATCTTTCGAGCAGTTCATACACATTGGCCGACTGATCGAATGTTCATTGCAGATTGGCTTTGAACAGCCGATACAAGCTTTTCGAGTTTTTCTCCGCTTCATACCTAGTTGCGATCACACGTGACAACTTCCTACTACAGGAATACGACTGCTTTTGTCCTTTGTTTGTAAACTGGATATGGGCATTAGACTCATGTCGGGTAATAAATTCTATATATGTATATAATATATGATGCTAAAGATGCTATATCAATAGTATTAAAAAATAGTGACAACGTCCATTGACTTGTTCCGCCTTTGCACATTTATTCGCCCAATAATTTATCCATATTATCAACCCCTCCTTTAGTTTTATTGTAATATATTATAATATCCGGTTTTGCATAAAGTTTTGTATTTATTATCAAAGGGGAATCACCTACTTTATGTTCGTATCAAATATGATTTAAAAACTTCAGCTTTTTTATACATACGAAACTGTTACATTTAAAATTAATCTTACGTAAAAATTAGAATATGTATCTGGAATTTTTAATAAGATATATTGGATACCTTAGCAGTTACGAAAAAATATGTAATATATCTGTTGTAAACGATACCAACGTTCTAACTAGATATTTAGTGCGAAAATATTTGTTTCCTACGTAACTTCCATATAGGTACCCAGGTACCTTGATGCGCATTATAAGGTTTTTTTTTGCCGCGCACATAAGGGTTAAGAACTCTAAGAACGTCATATGCCACAACCAATGACGAACATTTCATATTTATTCGGGAAATCGGTGTTGTGTGCCCAGCAAACACTACAGGTTCGCCCGAAATAGGCTTATGAGCGAGAGTTGTTGTGGTCCTTTGTGCCTCCCACTTCAAAATACGCTTTCAGAATGCGTGATTTTTGTTTGCGATGCCCCACTTGGCAGCAATATTTTTTTACATAAAAATTCGCTTCGTCACTTCGTCGCGTCATGCAACTGTATCATCGTTAAACATCGTTAATTTTTTTTTTATTTAATTTTTTTATTTTTTATTTTTAAAGAACAAACACAAGCCGCGAAGCCATTTTGGCTTGCCTGCAGAAACACCCAGGGTCTTGGCAGGAATCGAACCTGCGACTCCTCAACTAGTAGTCTAGTACGCTATCTACTAGTCTACGGTGCTCCCAAAATCGTTGCACAACAAAAAATCAAATCGTGTGCATTACTTTGAATCTCTCTGTCTCCCCCCTCTCTTCCAGTCCATAAATGAAAAAATAAATTATTTTGCGCTTAGAAATCAATTTAGAGATTTCTACCTTCTTTTTGTGCATCTGCGGAAGTGCTACAAAGGAGCGAATTAAAAAACGTTCTTCTAGGAACCTAATTATTTTGCTGGGAGCGTTTGTATTGGTCTAAACTTTATTTTCAAATACTATCCGAACTTTTTTACACTCGCTTTGATTTGTTTGTCGCTTTTCCATCAATTCTATTTAAAAAAAAATACCAGTGACCGCCGAATATTAACCAGCCAGCGTGTCTGGCGGAACCCATAAGTGGTTTTTATAGTTTATTCTTTTCTGCAAATAATGCTTGTGTCGCACTAAATTGCTTCCCTGCAACGTCATGCGTAGCTTTAAATAAAAACAAAATGATGCAGCAGCAGCAGCAGCGGCCCAAACACATTAACACAAGCACCATCTTAAATGGGAAAGCAAATAAATATAAAGAAAAAGGATTTTCTTTCTGTCTTATTGTTCAAGAGGAAACAACAACAAAAATCACATAAATTCTCGCGAAGCAACAGTAACAAAAACAAAGGACTAATGTAAACGCTCACAAACAATATATTTAAACACATCAATACATCAAACACACATGCATACATACAAACAAATAAAGTTTTGTGTCCTTTATGAAAGAGCAAGTATGCTTTTATTTTCCCTTAAATACATATGCCACTGATTTTTATGCACTGCAATTCTCTCTCTCTGTCTTTCTCTTTCTAAATGCTTAGGAAAAGGATGCCAACGGATTTTTTACGCTTTTCATAACAAACGTTTGTGTTTGTCTGTTTTTTGCTCGACAAGTTTTTGTGAAATTAAATTAAGTATATAAAATTAAAACAAAAGTTTTAATGCACAGACACACATACACACACACATGCTGGTTTTGTTATAAATAGTTTCTTTTTTAGAATAAAACTAAATTAAATGTCACCCAGTTTATTCATTCTGTTATTTAATAAAAGTGAACAAAAAACTGAAATTTATTTGTTGGCTTTAAAAAGCAAATAGAATTTGACATAATTTATTTAACATGCATTTTATGCTTTGAAGTGCCGCAAAAAGGCGAGAGAGAGAGAAAAAAATATTAAAGAGCAGCAGCATTGCTACCCAGCGGGAAAAGGTAATGAATAATAAACGAGAGTACAGCATGTATAATTTTTCATTCCAGAATTCATTATTGTTAACACAGAACATGTCTTAGGAAAGTAATGAACTCGCAAAAACAAGTCATTCCTTCTTCGTAAGAAGTGGTAATGTACGTAGTAAGCAATGTGTAATTTTTGTGTGTGATCAAATTACCTTCTTGTTTCCAAAGGATTGCATTGCTTTGCTTTGGAAAATAATACATTATATCTTCCATTACATGTGTAAACAATGACCAATTTTCCCGCTGGGCAGAAGCTTCAAAAGAAAAATCATCATATGCCGAAAAAAATCATATTTTATGGAAAAAAAAATAATCATTTTTAGTACAAAATTTAATTCAGAGGTACATATAACATGAATTATTTTTATGAAGAACTTTTACTATAATAGATAAAAGGTTTCATATTTTTAATAATATCTTGTTCTATTTTTAAATTATAGCAGGAGCAGTTTTTTATTGCTAAGTAATTTGTTTGCAAGTAAGATGCCTTCGAGAGTGTATCAAAAAAATCTCTTGATTTCTCTTCAACTAACTCGACAACTGCCAAACTAATCAATTGACAGAGCCATACACGCATTGATTTGACCAACAACCGACTCAGTTGCCAATTGGGTTGAAACGTGTATGGGCTGCTTAAATGGCAAAAGCTTTCACTAAATAAAGGCACTTCAGATGACAGATTGCCAGACCGGTGGTTTTGAAACCACTAAATAAATAACACTTTTGATAATTTTTTTTTTTAAATTTGAAGCCGAAAACTGCATTGGATTTTATGAGCGATCTGTGATCACTGATCGCCAGAGATATGGAAATATTTTATTCCAAATAAATCCAATATACAAATACACTTGGGAATACAGAAAAAGCGAACTAATTCTAACAACACTAAATCAGAACACAACCACATGCTGTTTTCGGAGGCCGATACCGCACATCATCAGCGTTAATGTGTCGGTAGCTGAAAATTTTTTGCTGCGTTGTGAATATAATTGCATCTAAATTAGATTTTTTTTAGATCAAGGATATTTGGGAGATAGGCATATCCTTGCAGTCATTGGCATGAAATTTACCACAAAGCATAACAACATCATTCTAGAAATATATTCTTAAACTTACGTCATTCTGATCGTAACTGCAGCTTAAATTTATTTTTTTTTTAATTATAGAGACTTAAATAAATATTACTACAAATGATACGAAGTTTATGAATTTTTTAAAGAGAATGGATCTTATATTGATAAATGTTTTATTTAATGTCGGCAATTATGTATGGAATACAATATCAGATAAATGTCCGCCTCTATTAGCCTCACAAATGCGATCCCTTTAGAGCACATTTTTCATTACATTCTCACACATTTTACGCGGTATTTCATTACTTTCATCACGAGTATTTTGTTTGAGTTGCTCAGGCGTTTCTGGTTTGTTTGCATAAATCTTGCTTTTCAGATATCCCCACAAAAAGAAGTCCGGAGCAGTCAAATCAGGCGACCGTGGAGGCCAATAAACATTAAAATTTCTAGAAATAACTTGTTGTGGAAAGAGGTCTCGCATTTTTCTCTCACATAATTCCATTGTAATCCTGGCTGTATGCGATGTGGCACCGTCTTTTTGATACCACATGTTAATCAAGCCCAAAGCATGCAGTTGTGGCGTTAAAAAGTTTTCAATCATATCACCAATCGTTCCCCATTCATATTTTCAGTGAAGTAAGGTCCAAATGATTCCTCCTGACCAAATTGCACACCACCAGACTGTCACTTTAAATGGCTGCAAAGGTGACTGATGAATAATTTGAGGGTTTCTCATCGCCAAGAACCGACTATTCTGTTTATTCACATGTCCATTCAAATGAAAATGTGCTTCGTCACTCATTATGATTTTTTCATGAAAATCGGGGTTGTCATGGGCGAGCTGTAACATCATAGTGGAATATGTACGGCGGCGTAAATGATCTTGTGAAAGAAGCTCTTGTGCCAACTGAATCTTAAATGGAAACAAATGCAAATCCTTGTGCAAAATTGTGGCCAAAGCTGTTCTTTGAAGACCAAGCTCCTGACCACGAGGTCGAATTGAGGTTGATGGATTATTTTGAACACTTTCTTCAGGAGCAGTAGTGTTTTCAACCGATCTTGCAGTACGTTGTGGTCCATGCTTGGGCATATCACCTACAGACCCTCTTTCTTCGAAATCATTCACTACACGATAAATAGTGTGTCTTGTTGTCACATTGTGTCTCCCAAAAATTTCACGTAACTTTCTCATCGTTACAGTAATCGATCATTGATTTTGATAAAATGTTTTAACGATTAAAACACGTTGGTTTATCGAATATTTTTCCATAATAAATTCGCCACGTGCCTACTTCAGGACTGCCAAATATGAACTGTTAAGACTAATGTTTACCAAAATGGCGGCAAAACAAAGTAGTATACCTTCCCGGCGGACACCCTGTATTAAGGATATATGGGAGGTCCTTAGACTGAGTGATATAAAATCAAGTGCAAGGCTTAACAGCTTGTTTCTAGAGCGATTTACTAGTTTTGACCTTATTATGAATTATAATTATGGCCACAGCTCATATTTTATATTATTTTATATTAAGGATATATGGGAGGCAGGCATATCCTTGCAGCGATTGGCATGAAATTTATCACAAAACTTAAAGGCATAATTTAAGAAATATTTTCCAGCTTTCGCTGCACTCTGGCCGTAATTGAAGTTTAAATTGAGTTTTTAAATTGAAGTATGTATGGAAGATAAGCATGTCCTTGCGCTGATAGTAATGAAATTCGCTATAAAACTTACAGTTTATTACTATCGGAGAATGCTAAACATTTTTAAGCAAACTTTAAGAAAAAGGACATATGGGACTTGACCAAGTCCTTGCAGGGATTGGACTTAACACTATGATTCTGTAATAAGCTACCAACTCGGAAAGCATTTGTAGCTAAAATTTTATTTTTTCATTAAGGATATGTGGGAAGCATGCATATCCTTACACCGATTGATCGCAAGCCTTAAAAGCTTAATATAGTACTTGTTAATCCTATTCTTTTGCATTCTGATCATTTTTGTAATTTTAATATAATTTTTATGTTTAAGAATGTAGAGGTGATAGGTATGTCCTTGCACGGAATTTTTATTTTTATACTTATCACGATTATACTTAAAAAATTAGTTTTTTAAGTCGGGTAAAAAACTCCCGCTCAAACTCAAACTTTTAATAGTGAACACACTAATGAATTTCTAACGCGCCCACATTTCGTTGCTCAATTACAATTCTGCTCAAATTAACATCAATGAGGTTGAGGTTTTCTTCAATATTTCGATTGTTTTTTCATTTAATTGTTATTTTTAAATGTTTGTTGTATTTATTTTTATCTTTCATTTAATTTTAATTTTGCTTCTCATTTTGTTAGGAATGGTTTTTTTCTCTATCGTTGTTGTTACAACAATTTTGCAGTTGTTTTGATAACATTTTTGGGTCAAGGTTTCTTTTTTTTGTAAAAGTGAAACTTTTTCCTTTTACGTGATATAAAATTTTTAGATATCTATTTGTTTAAGTGTGTGTGTGTGTGTTAACTTGGTATTTGTATAGTAGTACACCTACACTCTTTACTCGTAGATGATTAGAAATTGCAAATGCAACACTGCGAAACATTTGTAAAGTGCTCATTAAGCGCATCTTGTCTTCGTTATAATTGAAAAATATGAGACAAGATGATTTTCTCATGGAATTTTTGATTTTGTGTGTAAAATTTTTATCACTAACAAAAAGTTTTTTATTTTAAAAATTCTAGGATTTAAATTGGACTGGTAAAAATAGTTAAGAATTTATCAAAGATTTTCAAAAACTTTTGTTTTGTTTTTTCTTTAGCTAGTCTATATAAATGCATTTCATTGGTGCTAAAGCTAAATAATCAGTAGACCATAACTATATTTTTAAAAAAGTTTCAAACCTCTTATCTTATACAAAAACTTTTTTTTTGAAAATCTTTAATACAGTGCACTAGTTTACGTCAACATCCCAAAACGTCAACCCTTAATTTTTTACATTGTCTACTCTAAAACGTCAACCAAACCACAAAGCTCTAAAACGTCAACTTTAAATAAATCAAAATTTTAAATTTAGCAAGAGTTAAAATACACAGTTTTGATCACACACACATTTATTTTATGAAATAAGTTCAGCATTTAGCTCAATGCGAGAATGTTGAGCAAAATTACCTAAATGTATTAAGACGTTTACGAGAGAAAGTTCTCCAAGTATTGGAAAGGAAAAAACAACAGAAAAAAATAACAGATTTTTTTAGAAGCATAAGTATTTATGTGAAATGTGATCTCTTTTAAAATGTTTTCCTTTAGCTTTAGTTAGGCTGAAAGCCTTTGTTGTTCTTTTTTTGCATTTGTTTATGTTTCGTTTTAGTTTATAGTCAATAAAAACGTTTTAAAGCACACTATCAATATATTTTTTATTAAAAGTTTCTACATTCATAAACTTCAACAATTTGTTAAACGTCAACACTTGCGGTTTTAATTAGTTGACGTTTTCCCGAGCGCACTGTAGTTGAGAATTTTTCATACTGCAGAAAAGCTTTTGTAGTTTTAATGAATTTTGCGATCAGTTGAACAAGAAATTCAGTGTCCGTAAAGCAGCAATTGACATGAATTTTTTCGTCAAAAGTTTCTTTGCGCAAGCAATTGCCAACGGTGCCGCACATTGCTGCAAATACGCCAACATTTTACATTTACAGCTGCAATAGTTTGCTAATAGCCTGCACAAATTTACTGCATTTAGGAAAATAGTCAACGTTCGATTCCTATTTTAGTTTCCCGCACTGTATAGCACAACTCACATTCATATAAACAGGAATAATGCTTGTGCTTGTGCATTATTATCACGATGTCGCTGATAGTTGCACTTGTTCTTGTTGCTAATAAAATTTCTAATACCAAGAATAACAATTTTACCATAAAAAATTTTAACGCACACACACACACACATACACACACGACAAAAGACACACCTTTAAGTTTTCTCCTCCAGCTCAAGCCATTCGACAAAACAAATAACGAATAACATAATAATGCAACTACTTAATTGTCATTTCTTTCTTTTGTTCTTTTTTTATCAAGGTTTTTTTCCTTTCTAAGCACTCTGCGTTCCTGTCAAACAGACACGCACACGCACGTTTATGCCGTTGCCTTTAAAAAAATCGTACAAACAAACTAACACACACTCGTACACTCAATAATAAATATGCAACATAAATTCAATTTCAAAAGAATTAAAATCGATTGCGTTCGTGCAGTGACAGTCAGTGTAAGAACAGGATCAAAAGTATGTGCATGCTTGTGCACGTACGTGTATAATTTGTGCACCTTTTTGTTGTTACTGCTGCAACACGGGTCAATACGTTGCAGCAGTTAGTTCAGTGTAAATTCATACGTTCACATTGAACGTGTTTGCAGGCAAGTGTGTGTACTCGTATGTATGTACATATGTGTCCGTTGGCATGTTTAAAATGTGTTAAAAGTGCAGGTAAATACTGATTAACAACAGTTTAAACTATTTATGCTAAAAAGCATTTAATTTCCCTTAAACTTTATTATAACGAAGTGCTCGTATACACACACACACACACACACACACACACACTTGCTTAAATTCCCGGAGACTCGCAGCAACAAAACTAATTGTAACTGTAAAAGGAAACGTTAAAATTCAGTTGGATTCCCATACAAACCAAGAGCTTTAATGCACAATTTCAAAAGGGAAGTTGACTAAGTAGCATACGATGTATACTACAGTAGTTTTCCGATTTAACGAACATTCGATTTAATGAACATCGTATTTAACGAACACCCAAATATTTTCTACTGAGTACTTTATATTACGAACAAATATTTTATTTTGTACTCGGTTTAACGAACAAATATAAAATATATCAGTAGCTGGTGATTTGAATAGATGCATTGAAAATAAACCTTTACCCGATGATGAAATTTTTAAAATGATGAACAAACATTTTATTTGTGTAAAATCAAAGTACATTGTCAAAAATATTTTACTGAGGCGAAAAAATAAAATATTGAAAATTATTATATTTTCAAAGTTTTGTTTTTTAAGGGTTGTTTTTTAACAAATATTATTTTGTTGAAGAAATCTGTTGTGTGGAAATATTGTAAAGATCCGCTGATCAATTACTGGCTCCTGCCATCCGTAATGTCGTTCAATCCGTTCAAAGTCGTTGACAGTCGGGGATTGCCTCACCAAAAAAATTTTCAGGGATGTAAGTACACGTTGAAATTCTATTGAGGAACAAAATGTTAATACTTTGATGGCCTGTGCTGTGCATGCTGAATCGGAAATTAGTTTTATTTTGTACTGTAATTTAATTTAAGAAATATCCTATGATTGAAACCTATTGTTAATAAATCTTATCACTACACATTTATTCGCTCCACCTTGTTCTACGTTCATTGTCTTTGGGTATGCTGAACAATGTACCGCTTCCTCTTTCATACATATATTTTTTACACAATGAACATTTACGCATTTTTCACTTTTTTAACACTCTTTTTTATATTTTTATTTAAATTTTTGTTTGATTTTTCTTTTTCACAATTAAATTTTTTATTTTTTTAAAATTTTTAACTGAATGTAAACAAAAGAAAAAAATAAATTTTGACATCCAAACCTAATTCGCCTTGGATAAAAATAAAAAAAAGTTATCAGCTGCGCTATCAAGTTCGCCTGTTATGAATTCGCCTTGATTTTCCTAATGAATTTAAAAATGGTTGTATTATTGACAAAAATATCGCACTTGCTCAACAACAGTTTATTAATTCGAAATTTTTACTTCTTCACTTTTTTATTTCTATGAGTATTTTTAAAAAATACGGTTGTTAAATGTTTAATTTTTGCTGTGCTTCAACTTCCTCGGAAGCGTTTCCAAATTGCGCATTTGTAAAGCCTACAAATTGTTAACTGCTTGTTAATAACTGTTTATTGTGATGTAAATAAAATTAGGAGTTATTGGAATAAATAGTAAAGATTTTGCAAAGTATTATTTTCGCTTTTCAATCTTTAAGATCTCATAAATAAATAAATAAATAAATAAATAATTGGAAATGTTGTCATTGTATTGCCGCCTGCTATAAATTCCCAATCAATTTAGCAAGTATAATTAAGTGTTCTTTTGTATTAAAAATAATAAAATATTTGAGTCTATCTTGTTAATCTTTATTCTTATGTACGTAGATCGGTCACTACAATATTACATACACTAATTAAAACTCCCCCCATATTAGTCTAAGGTTACTGTCCCATTTTTCATCTTAGAGCATTGATTGCTTGAGCACTCTTTGTACACACTCCCACACAGACACACACACATACACACACATGCAAGTGGCACTGGATCATATAGACATGTGGAACGTACAGCATAGACAATAAACACAACTGCATTTACAACCACATCAACTCAATCATGAACACAGTGCTTACACAGGCACTTACACACGCACACTTACACTTACACTTACACCCACCCGCATATTCTCACACAGCACTTAGATCCTGGTTTTAATTTCTTTTGTGTTGTTTTGGTTTTTATGTATGAGTGTTTCTAACAATCATTTATTCATGCATAAATAGATTTCCTAAGGCATCTCTAACAGCCCATTACACCACTACTCCTCCCACACACTGAATAGAATTTTGTACACAAAACTTTGTATTTGGTGAATGTATCCTGAAACATTAAAGTTGAAAATGTTTTTGTAATCATTGGATGTTATAATGTTTAGGCATATGATTTTTTCTTTTATTGTATAGAAGCGATCTCTCCTCATACCTCAAAAAAAAAGACGTGTGGCACTCGGGGACTGCCGCGGCAAAGCTATTGCATAGCATTTTTTATCAACTTATGCAATTATAATTATTTATTTATTTTTTATTTATGCAGTATTTTTTTTCTTTGATATTAATTCAAGTTACACTTTTTGAGCGTGGTGACCGATAAAAAAACAATTTTTTTCTTTTATTGAATAAATGAGAAGTTAATATCATTTAAAATATTTTTATTATCTTACAATACATGCAGGTTATTCAGGAATTTTTATCATTGAAACTATAGGTTTATGGTAACTGAAATAAGAAACATAAGTTTGAGACTTGATATCCTCTAAATATCTGGAAAATTCCGCTTAAAAACCTACGAATTGTCTGTTTGTTTCTGTATATAATTTTCTGTCAACCGCGATTGTTCGTAAGTACGCCATTTTGTGCTTTCCTACATGTAAAAAGCTGTATCTTAATGAAATCAATAGCATACTTTAGGGGTTAACATACGCTAAGCTATTCAAATACTTAAAAATACAAAAGACTTAAGAAACAAACTTAGTGTTAGGTTTTTTCGTTACGGAATTTCTTAATTCGGTCGCCGCGCTCAAAGCCGGCGAGAAAAGCTTTGCAATAGCTTAAAAAACCGTTCTGCAGAAAAGGAGTTTAAAGCTTTAAATTTACTCGCACATCAGTGGAAAAATAAACAAGAAATAAAAAATTATTCTCCCCCCAAGAGCTGAATAAACAAGATATTTTTTATGAATTTTCTACACAAGATGAAGAACGATACGACGAATAATTCTGAAATCTTAACTCAAGAATTCCGTTTTTTGAGATATGACAATGTTTTTTTGTAGCTTGGACCACCACTCAGGGGATGACCTCTACATAATATGCAATGCCTTGTGCCGGAACTAGGAAAATTGGTTATGGGAAGGAGGATAAAGGGAGTAGTGTTTGTGGAAGTTCGATTTGAACCTTCCCACACTGAAAGTAATAAGAAAGTTCTCTGCAGGAAGTTTATTCCACATGCGAACTGTTCGGTTAAAGAACGCATTTTCTCTGTAATGCGTAGTGCGATCCACTGGCATATCAACCACAAATGGATGCGCTCTTAACGAAGAACGTGTTGTTCGTAAAAATGAGCGGGTTTCGGGAACAAGTTCCCCGATTTCATTAGAACACATTCCATTGTAGTAATGATAAAACAGTGAAATACATCCCTCATTGCGTCGATGCTCCAGTGAGTCCATAGAGTTGGGCTGCCATAATGTCACCGATGAGCTTCTTCGCCCTCTCCTGTACCCGGTCGAGTGTCATCAAAATAGTCTTTGAAGCACCGGCCCATACATGAGAGTAGTATTCCATTTTCGGTCGGATATAGGTGGTGTAAATATGAAGGAGATCAGATGGAGTGAAGTGTCTCTTACACCGTCTCAAAAAGACGAGGCACATGAGTGCTTCTTTTGAGACTTGAAAAATATGATCAGTCCATCGAACATCACATTTAATTTTGCATGCCAAAAACATCAAGAGTCTCTGATTCCTCAAAATCCACACCATGCATTATAACAGATCGAGCAGCATGATCGTTCGTACATCTGTGTGTAAGCATTCAACACTGGGTTTATGAGCATTTTGTTAAAAGATCATTATTTAGCGAATCATTCATATTTTGCCACATTGCCGCGACCTCCGACAGGCTTGATCTTTTACTGAATGAAAACGAATGGCAGATGCTGCTGTCATCTTGCAAAAGAGTATTTAGGATTAAAAGTTTGACATAGAAGGTCATTTAGAAAAAGAAAAAGTGTGGGAGAAAGAACGGAGCCTATGTTGCAATAAACGAGCGCTATGATTTCGTAATTGAGTTTACTCGTGCATCTATTTACGTTTGTAGCTACGGACGTAGAATAAGCTTCTAATTGCACGTAGGAACCACCAACACGTTAATGTTTTCTTACTATATGCTTATGATGGGTCACCAAAGCAGCCCTTTGCCGTTTTAGATCCTTTTTCAACCTTCTTCATTTCTCAGTGATTGCTGACCTGTTCCACTTCGATCGCTGAGTTTCGCTCTTGACTTCAATGATTTCTGGCTGTCGACCAGGGATGGCAAAATCGGTACAATTGTACTTTTTTGGTACTATTCGAACTCGAAAATTACAATGGTACACAAAAATGGCTTATTTAGTATAATTAATAAATCTCCCCAACTTTAGTACTTTTATATGGCAACTCATCGTTGCAGTAATTTCACTGTGAATTAACTAAGTTTTATCCATTATCACTTCTGGACCACACCTTGCTCCGTTAAGAGAAAGAAAAATACAAAGTGCCCCACAGAACGGTCAGCTAAAACGTTGGAAATTAAGTTGCCATTCCAAATATTGGACCACTTAAAAATAACCTACTTAAAAAGGTATTTCAGATTCGCAAATTGTTAAGAAAACGAATATAAAAAAAGTTACCGGTCCAGAAAATGTTGTAAAGATAATTATTATTCAATAATATTAGATGAAAGCACCGATTGCAGTGTGTCCAAAAATTTAGCAATGATAATAATAAGAACTTTTAACAACAAATGCTGTGACCGGTATCTATCATTGAATGCTGTTTACTATGGAACAAATGTAGAATATAGAAACCAATGAAATTGAAAAGGATGTGATAATTTAATTTAAAACAGTTGCACAAAATTTTTATTTTAAATTTTGCGAAGTTTTAAAAACAAAATTCGACTTTTAAAATGAAATATTAAAATGGTTCGGTACAGTTAGACCAGAAAATCAGTGAAAACTAATAGTATACTTCCACTATTAGTAAAAATGTTTCCAAACTAATACCAAAATTTTTAGAACATAAAATCGCAATTAAGAGCTCTTGCTGATGTTCAAATATTAAAATCTAACATTCGAATATTAGCGATTTCTGGGCAATCGTTTCTAAAATAAAAATTAGACAAATGAATTCATGTTTCCAGAAATTCCAAAAATTGTAAGAAGAATATTATCAGTTTCACATTCTTTTACAGATGTGAAAAAAATATTTTCTTACCAAAATATAATTAAAAACAAAGAGAAAAACAGACTACAAGCTGCAACTCTTTGCGGCTTAATCCAAACAAAGGATTTACTGCATTCACGAAATTGCAATTGCTATAATATAAATATATTAATTAAATTATTATCAAATAATTTAATTTTTTGCGATCTCGAAATCAATTTAAAAGTACCCTGCTTTTCTTTATACGTAAATAGTTTATACTGAACCGCTTTCGGTTTTATTATAGTACAAATGAAATTTAATGTGCCTTTTTCGCTATATTCTTAATAAATCTATATAAAAATAATATAAATTAAAAAAATATGTTTCAGTACAATTAAGTTCCAAAAAGTACAATTTTTCAAGCTATTTGGTACAATTTTAAAATCCTGGTGCCATCCCTGCTGTCGACTGACGTTTATCGATTGCATCAAAGACTCTCTTACGCCATCCTATCCACGGCCATCTTAAGCACCATCGAATTGTCATCATGTGTCAGCTTTGGTTGAAATCCATATCGCGGGAAAGGCATCTACTGATGCGGCAATAACTTTGGGGATCTGTCCCAACACAAGCCATAACTAACTATTTAATATACGTGTGATTTCCCTTAATTCCTTTGCATCGTGCATGTAACACACGACTCACTGATGAACCAAATGAACGTACAAATGCTGTTGTTTGATTTGTAATTGTTATAATTGTTGTTTTTGTTGTTGCTGCTGGTGCTGGTGCTGCTACTGCTGCTGTTGTTGTTTAGATTAGCTTGTTATTTACTATTTTATTCCTGTAGTTTACTTTTTCGAAAAAGAAAAAATAACTCAACAACAACATTCAGGGAAAATGTATTCCTTCAAAACAAAAGGACGTGCTAATTTGTGTATGACAGTATACACGTATACATACATACATACATAGCACGTGCACACATCTACACTTATCTAACTAGTTTAAAAATATGTAAGTTTTCTCTTTTTTTTATCCCTGCGGAGTATTTTCATGTTTCATACTCATTCCCGATTCTTATTTGTTTCACTTTTATGCAGTTATTTCTAACTGAAGCTTGTTAACATGATTTCTAAATATTTGCATTTGCTATGTGCAATTAAAACTAACATAACAAAGTAAATTGCATAAGCTATACATTCTGAAGCCGCAGGAAGACCTTAAGGATACATCTGCTTTAATGTATTTTTTTTTGTCTTGTGTTGTGTCTAATTGAAGTGATGCCGAAATGAAGTCTGTGAGTTACAATTGAAGTTATCATAAAAGAATTTAATTTAAAAAATAGTTTTTGTTGGCAGTATTTTAATGATAAAAAACTTATGCACTGAAAGAAAAATCTTAATCATTTAATGTTCTTCATTATATTAATGGAAGTTTTTAGCAACATAATGAATAATTTCATTGCATACATGAAATTTTACAATCTCTTTTCTTTATACGTTTTTCGCAGTTCATTCTATTAAAGAAAATTGTAGCATGGCTTAAACGAATTTAATTTTTAGCGAATTCAAAAGAATATTACATAAGAAAGTCACATGACTTGTTTCTGCTTATAAAAACTCAACGGTTGCTTAAATTAAAATTGTTTTCCATTTTTTATTTTCAAATCCTTTTCGAACTGCATACAAAAACACATGCATAGAAATCTATTACAGTGCATGTGCTCAAGGCAATATTTTCATTAATTGCATGAATTTGATGAAATGAAAATCATTGCTTAGATGAAAAAGTTGCATTGAACTTATGAAATAATTTCATTAATGATGTGTAGTGATTTCATTAAATCAATGTACGAGTTACGTTGCATTTATGAAGCCATTTCATTGTTCTTATGTAATAGTTTTATTTTCTTTATAGGTACCACATAAAGCTGATAAGTACAATGAAACATCCTTCATTGATACAATGAATGGGTTTCTAATGGCAAATTTCATTGATACAATGTAAAAAATCATTCAACGATGAGTTTTCTTTCAGTGTGTTTTGTATGGCATACATAGTATAGTAAATAAAAAACTTTGGCACTTAGGTCTCTTGTTAAACAAGGGAAATTTATCACTTCACTGTGGGAAATTTTTTGGACAATTGTTTTGAACGAACTCGTGATGGAGCCAGAACGAAATTGTACTTACGAGGCTAAAACAAATTTTCTTCTAAAGCAAACAAATAGTTTTTAAAGCAATTATTTTTCTACTTTTCAAACAGCAACAAAAGAATTTATATTTTTTAATTTCAAAACAGACAAATCTGTTTAGATTAAGTTTAATATTTATTGATCCTTTTTTATAATTCTTTTATAAACAAACTTGAAATTATTACAATATTAGAAGGGGAAAATACTTAAGAGTATAATGTAATATCTTAATTTACAAAAATGTATTCAGCACCAAGCTTGACAGAAAATACTTAATTTAATGATAAAAGTTATAAAAAGTATGCACGCTCTTGCCCCCGAAGCTTTCATATTTAGAGGAAGTTCTAAATATCTCTCTTAAATGTTCTTAAAAATAACTAAAAATTAAGCTTAAATTTAGTATTGTTAGATTTGTCAAGAAAAAACAAAATAAAAGATATACACTAGTGCCTCGAGTTACGTAGCCGCGGCAAAATTTTTGTTCTTTTACATTTATATGTCTTTTTGTTTTCATTTATTTGACATGAGTGTATATGATTCATTCAATACATACGTAGATGCTTTGTGATCTTAATCAAGCAACGCAACAGAAGGAAATACTGCATCTCAGTAACTTTAAAAAGAATGAAAAATTTTAAATTCGATTTGCATTGTTTTGATCTATTTACCACGGCAACACTGCCGTGTGTCAATTGGTCCTCTCCTAGGCCAACGTAAAAATGACAGGCCTCTTTCAGATTTTAAATATAGAACCTTTCATCGCCTCTTCGGGACCAGTTTGCGTTCCTTTCCCCTCAGAGTTTATTAACCACCTCTGGTTACAACTTCCGTTGCCCTCTGTGACACTATTTGTCAATTTGAGGGTTAATATGTTAATATGTCCTATTTTTCTGCTAAAAGCGAAATTTCAAATCTCACACATTCAGCGATAAAGTACCAGATGCGATCCATCTAATGCCGACAGCATTAGCATACTCGTAGTGGCATACGGTCATGCATGATCATGCCTAAAATTTAAATCTTCGACTTTTAGGTGTAAAAAATCTCCTTTCATTTACTGAAACTGTGAATACAGTTAAGGTCCGATTGATACTGAAGCTAAATAGCGCTAGATCGTAGCACAAACACAAAAACCTTTTTTTTAGAATTTCTGATCTGTCAAACGTCAGCTGTTAAAATTTCACCCAAATTCATCGATTAGTTTATTTGTTGTAGTCGTTTGAACTCAGTAACTTTTGTGTTTCTTGAAAAATGGAGAAAAATTAATTTCGTGCAGTGATTAAACACTATTATTTGAAAGGGAAAACGGCGAAAGAGACAAAAGAAAAGCTCGATAAACATAACGGTTAGTCTGCTCCGTAAGATTACATGGTAAAATATTGGATTGCTGAATTTAAACGCGGCCGAACAAACGCTGCAAAAATACCATCAACAGGAAGGCCAAAAGAGGTGGTTACTGAAGAAAATATCATGAAAATCCTCCCTCGATATCGTTATGAATGATCGCCGAATCATTGTTGGAATGGAAAATATATCACATGAACGAGTGTTCAACATTTTGCATGAACATTTGCATATGAAAAAACTATCAGCAAGATGGGTGCC
Source organism: Gymnocheta viridis (assembly GCA_956483585.1). NCBI lineage: Eukaryota > Metazoa > Arthropoda > Insecta > Diptera > Tachinidae > Gymnocheta > Gymnocheta viridis. The sequence continues at coordinate 15,547,606 of OY101442.1, forward strand.
GCGTTTGCTCTCAATTGATCATAAACGTAAGCATGTGACGTGTGCAGTCTCAATGGCAAACCTCTATGAATCGGCTACGAATTGTTACCTCATCCGCCATTTTCTCCGGATTAAGCCCCCATTTCCTATTTCCAAACCTAAAGAAATGGCTCGGTTTAAAGAGATTTAGCTCCAACGATGAAATTATTGACCAAACAAATGCCTATTTTAAGGACCTCGAAAAATCCTATTTTTTGGAAGGGATACAAAAACTGGAGAAACGTTGGACTAAGTGTATTGATTGAGCTAAAAGGAGACTATGTTGAGAAATAAATGATTTTTGAAAAAAAATGTTTTTTTCATACTTAGGTAGCTTCAATATCAATCCGCCCTCGTACATATGTAAATATATTTTTTTTTGTTGCATCACAACATTAATGTTGCGAAAGTGTTTCAAACAAAGCAAATAAATGTCTTAAAAACATGTTTAAGTATGCTTATGCAGGACTCCTTAAGTCCATCCAAAGTCATCAATTTGCTAAATTTTATTAAAAAGCACAACATTTCAAAGTCTTTAAGTTTTATAAAAACATTCCTTTCAATAATTCCTCTGTTTATAGTGTTTTCCTTTACTATTATCGCTCTTGTTTTATTAGATACTTATTTTGTCAGTTTAATCCAGATGTAAAAAGAAATTGTTCCAAGAAATAAGTAATATTTATGTGTTACGACATAGAATCTCTTATAGGTATTTTAAAATACAATATACGAGCTTATACTCCTACTTACTCGTATATTGTGGTTTGATTTTCATTCAAATTGTTTTGTACTGAATTGATTTCTTTTTTTTTGCTTTTCTTTTATTGTTATTTTTTTTTTGGCAAACATACACAACTGGTTCATTTGGAGTGGCTTTAAGTTCATGTTGAGCAGCAGAATGGAAATAGGACAAGACAAAGATTGAAAGAAAGAACGATAAAATGCAGTATATTTACTGCAGTGAACTAAATGGAACGAGTATTGAAATCTTATTTAATAAGACATAGATTTAACAATATTGTATTGTTGTACTTGTACTTTTGAATGTAAAGTACTCGTAGTATTACTAAAAAATAATAGAAAATACTGATTAGAAATATTTACTTTGGTTTTGGTAGTTTGCCGAATTTTCCTTATTTTTCTTTTAAAGTGATTTTTTACTAGTTTTGCCACTTTCTGAGGGCGGTTCACATATTACGTAACGCTCTCTCGGTGGGTTGAGGGTTAAGAATTAACTACGAAATTAGTAATTTATACTGAAAAATTTTTAAATGCGTTACTCAGGGCTATAGGATGTTTAAAATTACCAAAAAATGGCATTACGTAATTTATGAACAGCCCCTTTGGTAATTTTTTTTTAAGTGATTTGTGATAAATTTTTTCATTTTTCAATCGCTTTTAACAGACTTCAAAAGAAGGAGAAGGTTATCAATTCGTTTTGTATTTTTTTCCAATGTGTGCTACATTTACCTCCCACCCTCCCCCAACTATTTCGGATTTGTTTACTTTTTTGAAAGGATGCACTTCCAGTTTGATCACTTTGTAAAATGGGCAGTGTCACGCCCATACAAATTACATACACATTATTTTTCAACTACTTGTCCTTCAACAATTCATGGTTAGGGAAGTGGGCAGTGCCACGCCCAAGAAAAGTAAATATTTATTTTAAAAAATTTCTTCTTCTCTGTTGCTTATGAAACTTTGCACACGCATTAATTTCTCGCCACAATACAACATTTTGATCAGAGATGTAGGCAGTCCACGCCTATGCAGAGTTTTGTAGTCGGGTTTTTTTTGCAAGAATTTTGTTAATAGATTCTGTAAGAATTGCAAGCATAATAGGTCGATTATGGATAGCAAACGAACTGCAGTTGCGTTGCCAAACGGCAACTGCAAATTTATGGTTATCTGAGAAGCATTATGAAGCAAATGAAGTTGACAATTCTCAGTTTCCAGTTGCCCTCTATAAAATTGTTCTCAGCAACTAGAAACTCAGCTGAGGTTCGGTTTAAATAATGAGTAATTGCCCTCCTCTTCAATGTTGCCATAAAATTAGGCAAGGAAACTAAGTGATTATTTCCAAGAAACAAGTATGTAGTTATGTGCTTTTGGTTTATAAAGCGCGATACATTTCGAGGTTCCCCACTATTTTAAAGAAAAAAAAACACAGAAAATTCAAATTTAATGGAGAATGTTTATTATCATTTGAAAGAACATTCTTTGGCATTTATTTTTTGAAGGTTATGTCTATCAAATGTTGGCCGTTGATACGTCGCAGATGGTCCATCCGTTGAGTCCAATTTTCGATGACTCGTTCGATCATTTCGGCTGGTAACTAGCGAATGACACGCGTGATGTTTTCCTCCAAGGCCTGAATCGAAGCGGATTTTTCCGCAAAAACTTTAGACTTTACATATCCCCACTAGAAAAAGTCTAACGGTGTGATATCACACGATCTTGGTGACCAATCGACCGGCCCAAAACGTAAAATTATGTGCTCACCGAAATGTTCTCTCAATAAATCCATTGATTGATACGATGTGTGGGAAGTGGCGCCGTCATGCTGAAACCAAATGTCGCCGAGATCACGAGATTCAATTTCAGCCATCAAATAGTCGGTTATCATGTCACGATAACGGTCGCCATTGACGGTTCCGTTCGCACCGGCATCATTTTTAAAGAAATATGGACCGATGCTTCCACCGGCCCACAAACCGCACCAAACCGTTGTTTTTTCTGGATGAAGTGGCAGTTCTTGAATCTCTTCAGGTTGCTCTTCGTTTCAAATGCGGCAATCTTGTTTGTTTACATACCTATTAAGCCGGAAATGGGCCTAATCGCTAAACAAAATTTGCCTCGAAAACGTCGGATCTTGGAATTTTTGAAGAGCCAATAGAGCGAAGCGATGTCGCTTGGGAAGGTCGAGCGGCTTCAGTTGTTGCTCAAGCTGTATTTTGTATGCTTTCAATTTAAGATCTCGATGTAAAATCCGCCAAGTCGTTCTATACGTCAGTCCGAGTTGCTACGAACGGCGCCGAATCGACTCTCCACGGTCTTCGTGTACACTCTCAGCTACGGCCGCTATATTTTCTTCACAGCGTGCTAGTCGTGGTCTATTCGGTCGAATATTATCCAATAATGAATGCTGGGTCTCAAAATGGGTGATGGTGTTGCGAATAGTACGCTCAGTAGGGCGATTATGTTGACCATAAGTTGAGCGAAGTGCACGAAACACATTCCTCACAGAACGTGAATTTTCGTAATAGAGTTGAACGATTTGTAAACGTTGTTCAGACGTAAGTGTTTCCATTATGAAATTCCAAACAACGCTAAACAAAAATAACATGACAGCATGACAAGACTCACACTGTCAAAAAAGGCTATTGAAAAAACAATCACTACTTGAATCACCCATTATAATAATTGCACTTGTAATTACGTACTTTCAGTTTTCGTTTATAAATTGTCTAATTTTTATTATATGGGAGTAAAAATTTGTGGGGTCATGGATGTTGATGATATGCATTATAATCAATCAAAAACCCCATTTCTCATTTTTTGTTAGTTTCGTGGTTTTGGATTTTAGCTAACGATATGCACCATTTAGATATGCTTTAGATTGTCGCTAACAAAAATGGAAATGGAAATTATTCACAGTGAGCGACAGCGGCAAGGGTGGTCGTGTAGCCCTGTAACCGCGTTGGTTTCAAAATAATCGTCCTCATATAAATGTGTGTATTCTAATTTTGACAGATTGCAGTCGGTAGCCTGCTGTCGTCTATGTGTTTAAAGCATAATGCATACGACTTAATGTTTTACTCATGGTAGTATAATACAGGTAGTGTCGAGGCTACAACAACACTGCTTTTAGGTTCGAAGCTGTCAAAAAACACAAAAGAAAAATGGCAAAATGGTTGCATTTTCTGTTCTATAAAGAATTTTGTTTATTTTCCTTTTCTTACTTGCATTTGAAACAAATTTTAAAGCGTGCTTTTTTAGTAGTGTGGGTGTGTGTTAGTAAAACATAAACAAATTTTGACAGACCGGAACCCAAAAAAAGGGAGTTAATGCTTCGACACTACCTGTATTATTCTACCATGGTTTTGCGTTTAACGAATCACATTTTTTATTTAAAAAAAAAGTGAGCTCCCAAGTGGGACAACGCGAGTGAAAAGTATGCCCTCAAAAATCCCTTTTTGAAGCAGGAGGTACAACAACAACAGCAACTAACAAGTCTCGCTTGCAAGCCTGCTTCGGTCAGAGGAGCAGTGTTTAATTTTTGCCGCATAATATCAGAACAACCGGCAGGAAAAACTTTCGAAACGAAATTTTCCACTGCACATGCAGGCATAAACTAACAAGCAAACAAGAGCAACGGATATCCCAGAGCTTAAAGCAACATACGAACTCCCCATATGTTTAGAAAGAATGGAATAAGTGTAAAAAGCCTGAATGTATATTTAGTTGTTGTTCTTTTTTTAAGAAAAATAACAACAATAAACAGCTACTTGATAGTATTTTTTCTAAGCTTTATTTCCTCCCACTCACAAACAAACAAAAAAAAAACTGTAGAAGTATTTCTTTAAGGACTTGTGTAGGAAGGAAGTGCATTGCGACATGCATTTGTATCGTGTGCAAGAAATTTTTTGTACATAAATCCCCTTAAGGATTGTGTCACATTTTGCTCCTGTTTTTGCCTGTTCCTTTTGCCGTTTACCAGTGTGTGTTTGTGTGTGTGTGCGCGCGTGTGTGTGTGTCTGTATGTCCTATTATGTTGTTAGTTATTTTATTTATACAATCTCGTTTTACTCGCCTTAATTAGCTTGACAATAAAATATGTGCATGTGCTCTTAACACTCAATTCAATTTATTTTATTCAACTTTTTTTTTCTTCTTGGTCTTTTTTTTTTAGGTGGCACTATGTGACAATCTTGAATTACCCTTCCGGGATGAATCTTTTGATGCTGTTTTATCTATAGCTGTGGTTCATCATTTTGCCACCACTGAGCGGAGGGTAAATGCTCTAAGAGAATTGGCTCGTGTTTTACGTATTGGTGGTCGTGTTGTTATTACTGTGTGGGCTTTGGAACAGCGTCATAGACGTTTTGAGTCTCAAGATGTACTGATACCTTGGCAGCCGCCCAAAAATCGTAACTTCAACTATTCGGATGAGGAAGATGATGAAGACTTTTTGCCTCCATATCATGCGTATACGGAGGATTCAACTAACTCCAGCCGTTCGGCAGGAGATGGAGATAGTTCTAGTTTGTCTTCGTCCTCGCCGGGTGAATCATGTTACAGTTTTGTTAGGCGGGCCATACAGGTAAGTTTGTTTAAATATTTTATTTTTACGATATTTTGTGGTTATTCAACTTAAAAAAAAATCGTAAATCATTTTTTTGAACAAAAACTTTTAGGATTTTTGAGAATTATTTTTAAGAACTAAATAATTATGATTTTTTTTAATTTGGTATCTTTTTTGTTTTGTTTTTAGTTGGGCTAACATGTTGAGTCGAGTTGTAAAAAATTCTTTGGTAATGAAAACATTTTTTTTTTATTAAAACATTTTGTAAAAAATTTAAATTTAATAAAACTATGGCGAACTAAGAAGCTCGAAAATTCACCAAAGAATACAAAATTAAGCAAAAAATGTTAATTTCGAAGAATAAACATTAAATAGTCAACAGTAACAATATAAAACAGCTTCTATAGAAATCTTCTTCAGGGATATAAATAAAATTAATAATTAATTTTTATATTGTTATTGTTGACCTTAAGTTTGGAAAAGTTTTTTAATAAAATATTAATAGGAATGTCGAAAATTTTGAACAATTTTTTGAATAAAAAAAGATAAAAAAAAGTACAAAATTCACAAATAAAAGTGAAAATTCGCCAAATATCGAGATTTTGAAACACAATATCAAAAATTTAACGAAAAACGAAATATCGTTTAAAAATATCGTGTTTTGACTAAAATAATATTTAGAAAATTTACCAAAAAAAATATTTGGACCAGACTCGAAATCTCGACACAAAATAAAATAATTAACAAGACAAAAATTTACAAACAAAAAAATCTAAATTCTTTGAAGAAGTAAAAAATTTATAAATTCACCAAAAACCGGAAATTTTATTAGAAATAAAATAAATAAATTGCTTAAAATGCGAAAATATAATCCACCACAAACTCAAAATATTAAAACAAATTCTTATTTAAATATTCATTTAAAACGTAAAATTTATTAAAAAAATTTAAATTGTGCAAAAATAAGTTCAAAAATTAAAAAAAAAACGAAACGTTAAAAAGTTATGAATTTATCCAAAAAAAATTTTCTAATAAAAATTAAATAAAAAATTAGAAAAAAAATTAGTAAACTCGGCTTCGAACTTGAGCCAAATCATTCGTTTCAATATACATATATACAATATATATAAAGTTCGACTAATTAATTACAAGCATTAATTATAAATAACGATGGCACGCGTCAAAAATCTCCATGTTTACGTGGTCATAGTTGGTTGAATACTAAAAAGAAATTCAACTACAAAAGACAAAAACCATGTAACATGATGAAAAGCAGTTTACTTCTCAGCAGCCAATGGCGCTGAATAAGCTAGAGAGACTGGAGTATATGGAGTAGTTATTCATCAGAGATGGGATTTCGTCCGAAATTGATTTATCGCGTAAATATGAATAAGTTTGTACTTTTCGTATTCTAATTTGTTAAATAATACGATTAAATAGTTGATATTCCTGATCACTAGTATCCAGCGTTAAAAGTGGTAAAATTGAATAAAGATCGCTGATGAGATGGTGTAGCGACCTCGAAATCAGTACTGATCCACTAGTCTGATGAATACTAAAATTGTTCTATATATAGTAGTCTCTTAATAAAAAAATAATGAATTTATCCAAAGAGAATTTCTAATAAAAATTAAGTAAAAAATTAGAAAAAATAATTGGGTAAGCTCGGATTTGAACTTGAGCCAAACTATTTGTTTCAATATGCATATATACGTTAAGAAAAAATTTTTATTTTGCAATAAATCGAATACTGATTGAAAAAATATGTTCAGCACAAGCTCAAAATCTCACCACAAAATCAATTATATAAAGTGAACAGGCTCTTAAAAACAAATTGGATCTGCTTAAATCTAATTAAATCTGATTAAATCTAAAAAAAGCTTCAACGACAATCATGGATTTTTTATTTTCTTTTCAGAAATTAGCTGGCGGGCGAAAGCATGCCTGGTTCCTGGACTCCTGGACCTCGAAGGATACCAAAAACGATAGTAGTTTAGATTATGAAGATGCAAAAGATTTACCCATCGAATTGCGTCGCTTAGAAGACTTTGAAGATTTTACAGATCCGCCGCTATCGGCGGGCCTTAAATCTCGTAGTCTAGGTAGTATACTCAATCCACCACCACGACAAATTGTACGCTCACGTTCAAGTGTACCAAGTCTCGGTGGTCCTCTACTGCATGTCGATAAAAATACAAATTCAACACAACTCTTAGATGCTCATTTGGCCGGACAAGTGTCTGCAGTTTCTTCCGCTAATTCCAACAGTCATGTAAATGGTCATTCGCCTACAAATCAAACGCTAAGCACTGTTAGTAGCACAACAGCTGCTGCTGCAACACATACTTCAGCTAATCAAAGCCGCCGTCCTAAACTCATTAAGCAAAAACAATCTCTTTGTGATGAAGACTATCAGCTGCCAGACACGCCATTTCACATGTTGAGTCACTACAATGTTAATACGAATGGTGTCACGAACGCCCTGTTTGCCAAACAGCAATCTTTGCCCGGGCAACACTTAACCACCCGCCAAATGCGTAAACAGAGCTCGCTGAATGAGGAACTCATGGCCGGGAATCGTATTAGGGAGAAAGAGCGTGTGCGCAAGCGCATTCAAAAGCAAATGTCCTTGAATGAAGCATTTCTCTGTCGCTCGGCCTTGTTCTCTAAACGTTTGCAGGTGATACGTGAAGGTTTCACCAGCAAAATCAAAAGCTCAACTGGCAGCTTGGAAAGGGTGACCAAAACTGGTCTGAACAAAATAATGCAGAATTTAAAAACTAACCCCGAAGAAACAGCATCCACACCACCTCAAGGTGTTAGTAAAACGCCTAAGGGCAATATATGTACTCATGAACATCATCATCACCATCATTATTATTATCAGCAGCAGCAACAGCAGCAGCAGCAACAGCACTCTCCTCTGGTGACTAATTTTCAAACCCATCTACACTATTTGCTGCATCGTCAGAGTACCAGCAACAACAAGTTTGCAGGACCTGTCACTATGTGCAAAAGTTTGGATTGTACAACTACGGCCTGCTACTGTCAGACTTATCATCAAGCCTGCTCGCAGTGTACAACTAGTGCAGGCGATGAAGAAAAGGTCAGACGTCATTCGCGAGAATCGGGCTCTGACTCTTCCAAAGACAGCAGTTTGCAATCGGACACAAGCATAGAATCTGAAGATAGTTTCGCTTCGGTTATATTTATACCCAAACCAGAGCAACACCAGCAGCAGCTCAACTATCAGAAACAACACCACAACTCCAATTCCAGTTCGAGTAATTCTTCGTCCAGTAACGGTGGTGGTTGTCACGTTCACAAAACGTGTTGTCAGAGCAAGTGCGTTGCCTCGGCCACAAACTTGGGCCAGTGTTGTAAGCTAGATATTAATGGTCATCGTATATCATCAGTGCCAACCTCTCCTCTTATTATGCCTTGCCCTCCCACACCCGCTCATTCTCCGGCAGCGGCCCAAACAGCCGTTACCTCCCCGCCCCAATCCATGCCTGCTGTCATAGCAGCCATGGCCATGTTTACGCCTCCCCCCACAAAAGAGAAAAGCTCTGAGGAAAAGCCGCCCTTAAATGGTCCTAACAAGACTAGATTCAATTTCGATGAAGCACACATAAAACAACAAGAGTCTAAAGATCTGCAACAGCAAAAGCAACAGCAACTGCAACAACAGAAACGGGAAAGGGAACAACAACAGCAAAAAGCAGAAATTAAACAGGAAATTAAAATTGAATTGGAACGAAAACCAACGGAAATTAAAATTACCAGGCAGACGATCAAAGATTTGCCGCCCATACCGAAATTCCGAAAGCAACAGTCTTTACAGATCACGAGGCAAAGTTTTCCCATAGTTCGGCGTACAACCACGGCTGGCGGAGGCGCTGCTATAGCCACCGTACCTAAACTAATGTCCTTGGAGCTGTTCAATCCAGCTACCGATGATTTGGATAGTGATTCTAGTGAACCCTCCTCACCCGATTCGGTGGATAGTGTCATCAGTGCTCCCAGATCCAGCAATTTGACTGCAGCCGCCAGTTTAGATCAGGCCAAAGATGTGACACCCAACAATGAGGAAAAAGTCGTCCAGGAATGTGATGCTAAAGCCGATAGTGTTAATGAATCTACAGCTGACTCTGGCATGATAGTCAATGACGACAAATCCGATATATTACCCAACAAATATGACGGTGGCCTGCAAACAAATCAGCCGCAGGATTGTCAGGAATTTGCCGAGCAGTTAAGTGCTCAACTGATGAGGGAGTTGGAGGAGAAAAATAATAAAGCCGAAACAAGATCATTGGAGGCAAGCGATGAATTCTTTGAAGATCCTTTCTCACAGCCACGCAAACGTAATGGTGAAAAAGATTTAGCCGCCTTAAGGGATGAGCTAAGAGAACGTAGACTCATGTTGGCCAATTTATCAACACAACCCAGCCTTAATCAATCGCCCAATTCATCCTCTACTTCATCGCTCTCCTCGCAGACCAGAAGTTTTACCATACACGAAGAAGACGAGGACGAGAATGAGGAGGAACATGAACGCAGTTACTCGCTGCAGTTGTATGAGAATTGTAAAATTTCCAAATTCAATTACAAACGACATTTGCACAACAATTTGAATCCCGAAACGGCCTATCTGTTGCAAGATGAAGATTCTTCGTTTAAGGATGATGAAGAAGAGGAGGAATTGGAAGAAATAGAGCATGATGTGATATTAGAAGAGGACGAGGATGAGCTAGAAGCTGAAGAAACTTTAATGCAGCTGCAACAACAAACACAAATGACCAATAATAAATCACTTCCGAAAGCCGACGTTTCGTTAGAGGAGGAACCCACAACAAGAGCAACAACAACAACGAAAAAGAGTTCAGGCGAAGAGACGAGCATCACAACGACGACCAATGCAAACATCACTACCACCACGACCATGCAAAATCGCAATCAATCGACCGAATCTTGGGAGCATTCAAATAGCTCAACCACTTCACTTGATAGTCCATCACAAGGTGGCGCCACCACACACCATCGCTACTATCACGTGTTTCGTGAGGGTGAACTTGATGCTCTAATCAATCATCATGTTGCCAGTCTACATATCGTCTCGTCCTACTATGAGCGTGCCAGTTGGTGTGTGGTAGCGGAAAAAGTGCAAGTATGGACAATTTGAGTGGTTGGTTGGATAGAGTTTTCATAAAATTATGTACTTACTGCAACTGCAACTAATAATAATGCAAAATAAGAAAAAACATATAAACTCACTCACTACACACACTGAATCTTATGTACACTTAGAAAAATAATTGTTTACAAAAACTAAATACATAAATATTACATATTTCGTACATACGTATACTTATATATTGCAAGTAAAAAAAATATAAGCTCAAATATACACGAATCTTCAAACGAATATATTTTTAAAATTAATAGTTTTTTAAGTATTAAAAAAGTCTAACGAATTTTTGCTTCTGCGAACACTTAAAAAATATCAATTAAAGTTTTGTTAGCGCTGGTTCACACACATCAACTTTGAATTTTCAAGTCTGAGGTTTATATTAGCGAGAGAGAGAGAGAGGAACAGAGAATGGAGAGGGGTATAGACTTGACCAAGATATATTAAAAACAGGTAGTCTTGTTTATCTCCCAGAGCTGTCAAATTTTTTTTACTTTTAATACAAAATTGTTAAAATAATTTTCGTTTTGTGTTTCCTAAAAAGAAAAATATTAAAAATTTTCAAAATAAAAAAAGAAAAATATTAAAAATAATTTATTAAGTGTTTGACATCCCTAGACGGTTTTTTTCAAATACAAAATGAGTGTGATTTTTGTAATGTTGTTGTTATTGTACTATCGAGTATACCTGTCTTTAATATATCTTAGACTTGACCGTACCAGTCAATTTTTACTTTTTCCTTTTCGTTTGTCATCCGTAATATTATATGACGTTGATTTGGAAAAAAAATAACGAAAATAGTTGAAACAACTGCGGTTCCTTGTGGCCACACTCACAGGGCAATGTACCTTTGGAACCCATGCTAAAAGGATGGGTATCCTTCACAATGACTATTGCTTCAGCTGTCAGGACAAGGAGGGGGAAGAGAGCATAACTCACCTACTCTGCCTTTGCCATGCACTGGAGCACCAACGACTTCGTTTTCTAGGCAAAAGACGCTTTAATAGCCTTTCGGAGCTGTCTGGATCGAATCTCAAAAAAAATCAGATCCTTCATTGGGAGCAGCGGTTGGTTCTCTAGCCATCACACTCTCTATATCTACATGTCTTATTTTCCCCTCTTTCCTCAGGTAAACACAAAGGGATCATAATTACTTTGGACCCAAGTGGGCTGGTACTCTTTCTCTTATATTTCATCACTGGCAACCTGTTAACCTTACCTAACCTAATTTCCAAAAGCTTCAAAAACAGATGGTTTTGCGCCATACTTATAACTTTATAAATATATAAAATTTAGAAAGTTATACAAACCCTGCAGGAAATGTCAATAGTGAAACTGTACTAACTTACTGTTGACACAGTCAGCAGTAGTAGTGAATTATAATACCCCAGACAATGATATTTACTATAGACATTTAACATATGCGTGTCATTGAAAATTCACTACTGACATTGGTACTATTGACTAGGTAGTTCTTCTGGGACCATATGTAGACATTGGAACCAGTGATTCACTAGTACGTTTTAGATTTGGGTACTTCTCTGAAGCAGATGTCAATAATGAAAATGTAAATTTTATTAACTTTTGGAGTTTAATTTAAAAAAAATAAAAGAATAAAAGGCGCTAATTCATAGCAGTCGTTTAAAATATATAGGTACTAAAAATAAGGTACTAATTCATTTCAGTCTTTTTAACGTATTCTTATAGTGACAATGACGCTAAATAGTCACCAAAATAGTAGATAGAAGTAGTAACTTGGGGACACATGCCCCCATGTTACCTTCAGGGAATATACCAAGAAGTTTCGCTTTATGTTATTTGGAGATCCAAAGTTCAAAAAACCTCGCAGTAAAATATCACAAAACGTTGCTTAAAGGATTTATCTAACCGACCTATCTAAATCAGTGCGTCAAGCGCTTTCTATCAGTCAAAAATTCTCATGCTCATACGAAGTGTATGAAGCAAACCCAAATAGCGCGGCGTCAACGCTTTGCAATTGGAAAATCCGATTTTGACAGCGCGTTAAGTTGTGAAGTTGGCTGTTAAAAAACTGTTTCTTTTTCTGTTTTCTTTTGTTATTGATACAAAGTAGTGTCAATTCAGATATTTTTAGGTCCAGCGGTCGGTCTTATCTCAATTTTAATTTATATTTTGCGGTTTTTATCAAATAAAATAAGTTATCATTACTGTTTATGAAACAGCGTCGACGCTCTTATTTAAGTAAGTCAATTCAGGGTAAGAGCTACGCGTTGGAAAACGCTACGTTTGACGCGCTTATTTTGGGTTGGCCTGTAAAGGCCGGGGCACATAGAATCCGTCGTACGTTATACGTTGCTTTTTTCAACTGACAACTAAGTTTAAATACAGGTTTTCTTATGAGCCTTGTCATATTCCGTAGGTCTACGTCAACGCAAAGTACTAAAGTTGGGCAACTTTTAACGTACGTTGAGTACTTTGAAAAATATAATTTTTTTGCTTTGTTTTTATTAAGCTTGTGTTGTGTGGTGACAAAAATAAATTAAATAAAAATTAAAATTTAAAAAAAACAGAATATCCTCTAATTCTATTGAAAATGCCGATACTTTAATGTCAGTTGAAAAAAGCAACGTACAACGTACGACGGATTCTATGTGCCTCGGCCTTAAGCCTTTAACAATTAATAAATGAGAATCCTCGAAGGTTTAAAACTCTCAGAGAGACAAAGAGCGAACAACATCTTTTTCTGTGATCATTCTACGATATTCTACTTAAGTTCTTTATTTATTTAGTTTTCATAATCTCCTATTAAGAATGCTTCAGTAAAATTTTTAAAGAAAAACTAAAACAAAAAATACTCCCGAAACCTAAAAAGGATTTCTTGCATTGAACTGTTTTTTTTATAATTATAAGTATTGGACCAATTATTTTTTGGTAAAATTAAACTGCATAACTAACTAAAATATTTACAATTGTTATTAGCCATCGAACTTCATTATACATACGAGTATGTAAATAAATCCTTGGCAAATAAAGTAATCTTGTTTTTTAATTTAACATTAATTTAAAAAACGGTGTCTTTGAGCAGAGACACTTCTTTTAAGTGAAAGTATAAGATAAAAATTATACATAAATAATATAAATATAAGTTTATTTAGAAAAGAAAAATAGCTAAATGCATAACAAAAATAAACATTTAAAAAAAAACGTTCAAAAAGGAATTGCAAAATTTAAAATTTTTTTAGCATGTAAACAAAATTATTTAAATTATAATTATTATAATTATTTAACTATTAATTAATTATAGAAATATGTATGGAAATATATGAAGCAAAAGAATTTAAATGACTACATTGAAACTTATATACATTTTTATACTTTTTATTATAAAAAAATATATGTACTATATATAAATATATGTGTAATTTCAAAATGTAAACTCGCTAGAACTAGTTTACATAATATTTTCTAATATTATATGTTGCTAAATTCAGGATTTTAAATTATATTTGTAAAAAAAAATTTCGATTATTATTTTTTTTTTAATTCAAAAGGTATTTATTCATGTATTTAAATTATGTGTATGTAATTTTTTATGAAATGAAATTCATTTTATGCACTTTAATTTTGTGCAATCCCTCCCCCCTCTATTATTGCAATACCTAAAATGTTGCATTTTTTTATCTTGATGTGGTGATTTTTTATGACTTGACTAACTTACCCCCCCGTCATTGACATATATTGCAGCAAATGTCAAAATTATATGTCCAGTGAAGACGCATCTTTTTCGTACTTGGCCATAATTGCGGCAATAATTGTCAACAGTTTTTCGTTGACAATTATTGCGAACATAAAATGTCATAAACCGTTTGACATTTCCAAATAAAAGAAGAAGAAAAAGACGCGCCACAAAACAAAAAGAAGAAACTTTTTGCAAAAAAATTTAATAAATTATTAAAAGATATTAAAAATACATAAAAATGCAAAATTTCTTATTTCAGGATAAGTTTTCCAAATGAAAATTTAAAGTCTTTCAGTTTCTTCTTCGTTATTATCAAACCTTTTTGCTAGAAATGTTGTAAATTATGTGTTAACATAAATGCGATTGCCCATAGCAAAGCAATAATCAAAGCAATAAGTAATATTGTTCCGTTATTCTGCCGGCGTTATTGCTTTGTTGCCAACATATTCATTGCCAGTCAAGACAAGAGGTTACACAGTACAACACCTGATTTTGGGACTCAATTGCACGTGAAAGTATCCCCAAAAATAAAAACTTCTGCATCATTCGTTTTGTTTCTGCATCATTCGTTTTGTCAAGGTGGGCTAACTGCATTAATAATTCAATGACCACGCGTATTTTTTTGTTCAAGATGAATATTTATTAGACGGCTTCTACGCAGTCAAAGTTTACTTTCACGGCTTTTCCACAGCCAAAGTTTACTTTGCAAAGTTTTAATTCAGCTGGGAGAAAGACAGAGAGACGAATATTTTCTTATTCTGTCAAAGTAAACTTTGACTGTGGAAATGCGGTCTTTCTTTTTCTATATTTTAACACGGTTATATGCCCCGGTTCACACACTTCAACTTTTGCTGTTTAACACATAAAAGACGGAGAAGGAAATACAAATATCTCTTTTTTCTTACAGCTGAATTACAAGTTGAGCAGCAAAAGTTGAAGTGTGTGAACCAGAGCTATCTCGTTATTTTCCATATTGAAATATTCAATGTTCTCAAAACTTAGTTATTAATTATTAATGCAGCCAAACTAATGATGCAGAAGGTCTTATTTTTGGGGCTACTTTCACGTGCAATTCTCAGAATTGAGTTCCAAATCAATGTGATGAAAAATGTTGTACTGTGTTATTTATACTAAACAAACTTTTCGCTTTTAAAATTTTTATTATATGTGAGTAGAAAATGTTTTTGAGAACATCGTTAAGATATTATTTTGTTTCAGATGTTTGTGAATTATTAATTAAAAATCTGCAATACATTTCCAATTTCCTATTGGGAATCCGAAGAGATTTTAATTCTCGTTTAATATATTGGCTCTTTACAATTTCTTGAACTATTTTCATGGTTACTTTTTTATATTTCCTTAATATTTTTGTTCATAAAATAATACACATGAGTATCGTTAGGTGAAATGCAAAATGACAAAATTACACTTTTTTGAATTTACAGTTCAAAGGACTGAGCTCAAGTCTTTTTATTTTCGCCTATAATTTAGATGTTTATGATCAGGGTAGGTTTTTATGGCATATTGTCGCTTTTCTTCTTAAAACACGTAAGTGCCATGTTTTCGAAATTGCTTTTATGGTTTTTATGATAGAAAATAACATTTGCCACCATAAAAACCAAAAAAGTAAATTTCGAAAAAATTGCACTTATGTGTTTTAAGAAGAAACGTGACGATTATGGCATTAAGTTAACCCATAAGGGAACCGTCATTGAATAGCAGATATTGCCTTAGATCGTCATACGAATCCATAAAAGTCCTAAGTGGCCTTGAAAAAATTTTACAGGAAAAGCAAAAAAACTCTCTAATATGAAAAATCAACAAACATTTTTTCAGCTTAAGCTTATTTTCTATTAAGGAATTCGTAAAATTTTAATAT
The DNA here is from genome assembly GCA_956483585.1 of Gymnocheta viridis. NCBI lineage: Eukaryota > Metazoa > Arthropoda > Insecta > Diptera > Tachinidae > Gymnocheta > Gymnocheta viridis. Next base: position 15,563,717 of record OY101442.1, read on the forward strand.
GCAAAATTTTACAGGAACATTTATTTTGAATTGGTGCATATTAATCCATCAAGAAGTCGATTTTGAATGTTTTGTAACTTTGCAACCTTTTGAAATCATATGACGATATATAAAATTTGCTAAACAAAGATATGAAATTTTTTAACAACATGTAGTTTTTGAAAATATTTACAATTACATATAAAGGGTGTTCTGTAAGACCCAATAGAATTTTGTATTGGCAACAATGCTTTTTTTGGCAACCGATTTGATATCTCATGCTAACTATAATCAATTCAATTGTCACAGCTTGAGGCTGCAAGTTGCAAATCACTGTTATAATTTACTCAAATATATTAACTCAAAGATATTAACAATATAAAAGTTCCCGCTTTTTTTGCGTTACAATGTTAACTCTTAACTAAATATAATATCTTTAGAAAAATCCATTTTAATACTAATTTAATTTGAAGGAATATAAAGTTTTGTATAAATAATAAATGGGCTTCTGGAATATAAAAAGTTTGGCGAACACTGATGTACAAATGATTATATTTATGGTTTATGATTATTACATCGTTTTTGTTTAAAATAAAAAAAACAAAAAAATATCATATTAAAAGAACACTGAATGCAGGGATTTTTGCAAATATTTTGTTTTTATAAAAAGTTTAATAAATCAATTGATTTTTAACGGATTTTAAAAACCAAAGTAGCATTTTTTCCCCTTACGAAATATACTTTCATATTATGTGTATAAAAAATAGGGTTACTTTACAAAATACTGGAAAAAAACATGTCCGAATATGAAAAATAGCGAAAAAATTGAACGAAAAATGCCTTTGCGTTTAAATTACTAACATGTTTTTGAAAGTAACATGAACATCATATACATCATTTTACAGGCCTTAGTCTTTTCTTTCTAAATCCGTTCTAAAATCGGTAAATATTCAACTAAGTTACAGAACTATTAGGTCATAGAGGTACGAAAAGCCGGGGTTTTACCCGTAACTCCAAATTTTGGGGGTGTCCCGGAAATTTCAAATACAGATTATTGATCTACTCGACAGCACCTACAAGAAAAATATCATCACATCCCAGGTATTTCCACTTCGTTCTTTTTTGTAACACAGTGTAATTTATTAAATTATTCAATAAAACTTTTTTTTTATTAAAATACAAAAATAATACATATTTTAATAAAAACAAAACGAATGCGTAAATTGAAATTTTATGTTTTATCCAGAGTGGGAAAACAAACAAAACTTTTCGCAAACATTTCCTATGAAAACACAAACTTTTAAAATTTTTTCAATCGTTTTGTACATGAGCAAAACCAAAACAAATACTTTTTAAATGACAATGAGCGCAAACAAAACTATTGGCTTTTCACTCATCTGCTTGATTTAATATCCAGTTACAATCGTACAATTGAGAACAAAACAAATGCTCAAACGTATTTTTTTGAGTGCGGAAATCAATCAGCAAACGTTTGCAAACATTTCTTCTTAAAACGTTTCAATTTTGCTCCCATTGTTTTCTTTTCTAGATGCGTACGTTTAAATTAATGTACATTTAGTGCTCACAAACCAAAACAGTACAAAAATAAATGGGACAATCGTTCTCATTGTTTTTGTTTTACTCATTGGAAAGAACAAAACAGAACGAAAGCAAACGTTTCGTTTTATTTATTTTCCTACTCTGTTTTTATATCAATGAAATGCATTCAAATTTGCACCAATAACATAGACTGACGACGTTCGGGTCTTTGCCATGTATTCAACTTTTATGTGTCACAATAGAAGATCGTTTCTCTTTGAAAATATAAAAAAAAACACATATATAATTGTATTATGGAATCAAAATTCTATAAAGTAAATTTTATTAAATATTTATTTTTTAGTTTTAATTTTTGGCATTTTCATCGATTTTGATGCCATTTGCAAATCTTTTTAGCAAATTTTTCGTGCCGTTTTAAACTTGAAGTTTAACATTTGGTTGGGACATACGTTTTGCACGAGAACCACTATTTTTTGGTAGTTGCGTGATTTTGCATTCCAGCTAACAATATGTTCTTTTAATTATTTTGTTATTATTTTTGTTACTATCAACAACGGATTGCAAATAAGAAATTATGTTAGTTAATATTATCAATAGAAGAGAAAATAAAAATATTAGAGCAAGAATGGTAATGCATTCTAATACCTAAAAATAACAACAACAAAATTTAACGTCCGCAAGCACGTTAAAAATAGAACTTGCTTACAAAAATAAGGAAACGAAGCCAAAAAGAAGAAAATGTTTTAAGCTGGCACCAGCCACACGGTCATTTCTGAGCTTTTCAACTAAATTCATTCTTTTGGAGGAGTATCAAATAATAGTTTACAGCAAGAACTAGCGAGGTGAATATAATCTTCTAAACTAGTAGATAATGCTACAATAACGTCAATTTTGTACCATTTCGCAGAAACATGCGTTTTCAAACATTCAAAATGTTATTAGATCCTTGTAATATGCGACTTAGTTTATAAGAATGTCAAATAAAAGGTGCTAGCAGCTATTTAATTTTTTTAACTGCAGTTAACAAAGTCGTCGCAAAACCTTTTTTAATTTCTGGCTATAAATATATTTAATTATTTAAACAAAAAAAAATAAACTTTGAAGATCGTTAAATTTAAAATATTAATATAAAAAATAAATCACAATTTGCTTTAAAACTAAACAAAATCCCCGAAAAAAGAAACATAAATTCATGATTAATCCAACGCTACACTTACAAGTATTTGAAAAACAAAATATCAATAAATTGCATTTACACTTAAAGAAATATTATAGTTGATTCAAACCAAAATATATGAAAAAAAACATGAATTTTCGAAAAAAAAACAAACAAAAAACAATAATTTAAATTCTATTTGCTGCCATACTTCGAAATACAAAGTAACACCTATTAAAAAATAAATAAACACTACAATAAAAATTCAAATAACATAAAAACAAAACTTTAATATTTCTCCTAACTCAAAAAATAAATAAAAAAGATCAAGGCCAGTTTTTTAAATAGCAAACCATGGCCAAGCATTCATTGAAGATATAATTTCATAATTGTATTTACAAAATACATTGACTTTCGTACATTATACATACAAAATATAGAATAATCTAAAAACCAAAATTTGCAGGATAATTTAATATATCTAATCCTAACAAAATATAAAAATTAATGAAATTGTCTGACTGTGAATGAGTTTTTATGTAGCTAGCCAAAAAAAAATTCATAAAAATTTAACTAAAACAATTATAATAATACTAATTAAATATTAAAAGAGAAAACCGTAAAACAAAGTTGCATAGAACAGGTTCAATATACTCATGAATATATCAAGATCTAAATCTAGTTTATAACTTTGTAAGAATGATACTAAATAATTTAATGCTTTTTTATATATTATAATAAATATTATTAGAATAAAAATTATAAACTTATTATTCGAAATGATGTAATAATAATTAGGATCCTTCTTAAAACTTAGTTCAAATTAAAAAAAAAACCTTCATAAATCAAATAAAATTTAAATTATTATTCCAGATTCAGATACTGAACATTAAATAAAATAAAAAGGTATTCACAAATTACTAAAGATGTTTTATTTACAGAGATGTACGACCGTACCTCACATTAGTATCGTAATGCATTTCTACAGTATTGATACTTTCAATATATCGCACATTAAATCATAAACAGTCACAAAACCAAAATTCACAAATATTCAGGAGGCAAAAAAATATTTTTCAAAACATTGTTGTGATTTTATAATAAAATTGAGTTCCACAGTAAACACAACCGTCTTAGAATAAAGTTTACTTCACTTTTTTAGTTTTGTGCTGTAGTTTTGGCAACAGTATTAATTTTGAGTTGCGACTCTTTAGTAGGAATTTTTTTATTGAGTAGTGTGTATTACATATGTATATTAAATAATACTCACAATTTTACTGACTTTATTTCAATTAAATAGGCACAACTCTAAATGATGCACAATAAAATTTAACACTTTTTTCATTAATACCGTCACAACTCGAAATAATACCATTTAGGTAAAATAAAAATGCTCAGATACTCATAAGCGCGCTGTCACAACTAAAAACTTTACTCTTTAGCATGGTAGAATAATACAGGTAGTGTCGAAGCTACAACAACACTTCTTTTAGTTGCATTTTCTGTTCTACAAAGAATTTTGTTTCTTTTTCTTTTCTTATTTGCATTTGAAACAAATGGTAAAGTGTGCTTTTTTAGTAGTGTGGGTGTGCGTGTTAGACTCTAACTAAAAAAAAAGTCCGTTAACACTTCGACCGCGGTATAATAATACAGGTAGTGTGGAGGGGTTAACGGACTTTTTTTGGTTTCGAGGCTGTCAAAATTTGACCCACACTCCTAAAAATGCAGACTTTAACATTTGTTTCAAATGCAAAAAAGAAACGGAAAAGAAACAACATTCTTTATAGAACAGAAAATGCAACCGTTTTTTTCATTTTTCTTTTGTGCTTTTTAATAGCTTCGAGCCTAAAAGCAGTGTTGTTGTAGCTTCGATGTTAAAGAAGACAGTGATACAAACGAAATTTTTGTAGTCTTTAGAAATTTATTCGGCAAATTGATTCGTGTAATAAAGACGATTTTAAAAAATTTTGAATTGTGACTGTTTATGATTTAGTGTGCGATTTATACATACTTATATCGAGGGTTTTCTAACGCAACCTCGTAAGTCGATTTTTCACAATTTTGCAACATAATAAGTGAAAATGTTTGCTAGTCTATTTTTTATTCAACATTATTCAAACTGGTGAAAATATGTCATGCATAATCTCGTATCTTAAAGTTAAAGATGGGGCACAGTGATGGCAAACCGAATTTTGTCTTGGAGATGTACATACTTATGATTTCAGAAATTAATGATTTCATGATAGTATTATTCGATAATCGCTGGCATCACTGATATCGCGTAAAAAGTCTGCTCGTAACGACGCAATCAGCTTATTGCTTAATCTTATTCTACAGTCCATTCAGTTATTTTTCAAACTCGTACATTCAACAATAAGTTTTTATATTATATTTCCAATAGTAATATAATTTCGGTAAGTAGCGAAAATTAATTCCAACGTATCATTCTAATGTTTTTTTGCATCTACTTCTGTATATTGTTAGAAGAGCCTATTATCAAAAACAAAACAATATAAGAGAGCGATGATGAAATCATTGGTTTTGCGCTTGAGACACACGATATCAAAAAAATCAGTGATGATGATGATGAAGAGGTTCTTATCCACACTACATCGATAGTTAAAGAAGGATTCCAAATTGCAGGTAAATTGGGTGATCATTTTCGCGAGCATGATCCTAATGAGGAAAGGGCTGCGAAATTTCAAGGTGATGTGAAATTATTAATGTGTAGGTATCGTGAATTATATAACAGTCTTATCAAAACTGAAAGGCAGCGATTGATAACAGAATTTGTGACTGAAATTTTTGAACATTTACCAGTAGTTGAGTATGGCTTAGAAAATATTTGTAGTGATAAAGATGATGTCTCTCAGAAAGTTATACTGATTAAAAATTATTTTTTTTTTATTTTCAAGTTTTATTATTTCTTTTTCTAAATGAACTGTTTTTTATTGTTTTGTTTTACCACCCAAAATGAATTTAATCACATATTTATATGATTTTCCTGACATTTAATATGTTCATGAGACCAATCCATAATTTTATATGGATTCTCTCTTTTTTTACGTGAGTTTTCGGGGAAGATATATATTGCGCAAAAACAAAATTAGGTATTGCTAAATCAATTGCACAGCGAATACCACTGAAATTAATTTTATTATGCTGTTTATTGCCGCCTAAGAACATTTTTATTTCAAGCTCAGAAAATTTATATGTTCGGCATTGAGGAAATATCGATTATAGTTAGTCTGCGGTGAGATGAGTTGAGTCTACATAAAAAAAAAATACAGGCTAATTGATAACATCCTCTTTTTCATCTGAAGCGGCTGCTTTGGCGGTTTTTCCAGCATTAGTAAATGGTATTACTAATAAAGCAACAAGTATATTATAAATACATTAAAAAGCTTTAAGTAAAACTTTATTATTACTATATTTATTCGAAAATATCACCATAGTTTCACATACATACATTTGTATGTAACTAGTTACTCGTCTCATACATTTATTAAAATCAATCATCAGTAAATACTAAAAAAAATACGCACATCATAACAAAAAATATTGTTTATTGAGGAGAATAAAAGATTGCTGAAGTTTTTTTTTTCAGTTTTATGCATTTGTTATTTTCAAAATCTATTCGTTCACGTATACACATTTTTACTTTTCTTTATTTTTTGGATTTTCACAGTTTAAATGCATACGTCTTACGTGTTTATTACGATTAGAGCTATCAGCAAAAGTTTTACTACAATACTCACATGAATAAGGTTTACAGCCAGTATGAACTTTAGTATGAGCAAATAGAGCACTGCTGTAACGAAATCGTTTACCGCAATGTTCACATGGAAATGGCATTTCCCCAGTATGGCTGCGTTCGTGTGTAAGTTTTTGGATCTTTTGGTTGAAACATTTTTCGCAAAACTCACATTTGAATGTCTTTTCGTTAGTGTGTAGTTTTTTATGCTCGTCAAGACTTTGACAAGACTTGTAGCTTTAATAGGGAAAGATTTTTATAAAATAAGCTATAATACAAACAAATATAAAAAAATACCTTTTATTACATATATTGCACAGAAATGTTTTCTCATTAACATGCACATACATATGTTGATCTAAGCCGGATTTATTGTAAAATGACCTGTCGCAATAGACGCATGAAAACTTTTTTATATCTATAAATCCAAAAATTATAATGAAATGTCTTTTCGTTATACATATGTACATACTTTATTATTGGACATACCCGTATGCACTTGTTCGTGCGATTTTAGACAACTTTTGTACTGAAATTCTTTGCTGCATTGCGTACATTTATATTTTACTTTAGTTTTTGAAGATATGTGTTGATATTTGATATGATTCTGCAAACCGTACATATTGTAAAAACTTTTAAAGCATTTATTGCAAGCTACAGTATGTGCATGATTTATTGCTTCTGCACAATTAACACTGCGATGATACGAGAGCTCTTGAAAGTTTTTACAATTTAAATCGCAAACGTCACACCTTAATTTCAGGTCGTGATGATGCTTCGAACGCACGTGATTAAGAAAAAAATTATAACGTGGTATGGTTTTTTTACAATCATAGCATTTGTAACGTAAACTATCTACATTTCTTGTGCTGTGTTCTTTTGCAAAATGGCCCTTTAAACCGATGAAGGAAGAATATATGTCATCGCAAATAAAACATTGAAATTTATAGTTCTTCCAAGAATTTAGTTTTAGTTGAGCGGTAGGAGGTGAGATATCAAATGATTTATCAATGTCTTTGTTACCATCTTTCTCATTCCCTTTATCTTCGTCCTTATCATATTCCATACATTCAACTTTAAGATTTATTTCATTATCAGTCTCAATGATGTTTATTTGTCTTATAACTTCATCAGATTGCAAATCATCTTCACGTGAAACAGCTAAAGGATTCTGAGAATTGTTCTCATCAGAAGCATAATGTTTATCTACTAGTTGTTGTTGCTGCTCGCATATATCCCGATAATCAAAATAATTATTTTTTTCATTGTCTGTCAAATCTTCCACATTATCTTCGTGGGTTTGTAGTACTTTATAGGAATTCTCACAAACTTGTTCTTTAGATATCTCGACTATATACAATTCACGTATATCATCTCCCTTGATTTGTCTAGTTGCTGTAATACTTCGAGCGTCCTGAGATTGCTTTACAAAATCTTTAGTTTGTCTTAATAAATAATTTTCCAGTTTTATTTGTTTCAAAGGTTTTTGCAAAATTTCTAGTGGTGTTGATGTAGCTTCATTTGATTTTTCATTTTCTTCATGGAGAATGGGAGATGAGAATAATGTTTTTAATGTTTCTTGAGCCTCATTTACTTTTATATAAAAGTTATAAGAAATATTCAAGTTCTCAAAACAATCCTGGCATATAGATTTAGGTAGAACATCGGACATCTTTATATTAAGTTTGCAGCATTTCCGTAGCTTTTGGCATATTTCGTTGGAATCATTCTTTATAATAATTAAACCATCCATTTTACGTAGGGAGGCACATAAGCGACATATGCCTACCATGACTTTTATATGATTGCAACTTAATTTTCTCGCGCTTACCACAGAAATGTTCGTCAAACCAAATTTGTTTACAAATATAATGTACTTCTTCTTGCACTAGCAATGCCATGTGGATGGTTATCCCCATAGCTTAAAGGATACCAGAGTAATAGTTTATTAATTAGCACGTACTACTAAAAAAGTTCTGTAACTAATTGTTATTAAAAATTAACCTTATTTTAATTAAAAATCCGAATTTAAAGAATATTATTTTACCATTGATGATGTGTATGCAACTAAATCAGAAGCTTAGTCTAATTTGCAACCTTGGGAGACACCCTTACGCATAACGCGTCTAAAGAGGAAAAGGTCGAAGAAGTCCAGTCGAACGATCTATTTCCAGTCTTAACAAATCTAAATCTCCTGATATTAATTTTTGTACCTGGCAGCACTGTGCCATATTTTATTGTTTTTTTTTTAATGTTTGCCTAAAAAATGGATTTGTTTCTGCAAAATTTACCAAAAATTGAATTACATGCTCACCTGAATGGATCCCTAAATATCCACTCTATTAAGCAGCTTGGTCAACAAATGTACGGTGAAAACAGTGAAGAATTTTTGAAGCTATGTAAAAATTTCACCGATTTCGATAGTACAGACTTAGACGGTTGTTTTCAAAAGTTTACACTTATGCACGAATTAACATCGAATTCTAAAGGCTTGAAACTCGCTTGTGAAATGGTAATACAAAATTTTTCTATTGATAATGTTATTTACTTAGAACTAAGGACTACACCTAAAGCCAACAAGAATATGACACGCAGAGAATACATCCAAATTCTAGTCGAAGCTATAAAGGAGTACAGCGTGAAATATAATATAGTAGTAAAACTTTTACTATCCATAGATCGTGCCCAACCAATTGAAAGCGCTGAAGAGACTATTAACTTGGCACTGGAATTCAACGAAAAGCATCCCGATATAGTCAAAGGTGTGGACTTAAGTGGTAATCCTTTAAAGGGCAAGTTTAAAGATTTTTCAGATATTTTGAAAAAGGCCAAACAAAACAAGTTGGATTTAGCACTACACTGTGCAGAAGTCTGGAACCCTGAGGAGAGCCAGGAAATGATACATTTTGGCTTTCAACGCTGTGGCCATGGCACTTTTTTAAACCAAGAACAACTCCAGCATTGCCGTAAAAATAATATAGCTATTGAATGCTGTTTAACCAGTAATGTAAAATGTGGAACAGTGAAATCCTATAATGACCATCATTTTAAAAATATCTTTAAAAATAATCTGGCAGTTTTGTGCACAGACGATTGTGGCGTTTTTGATACAACTTTAACGGAAGAATTTAAGTTCGCTATTAAATATTTTCAATTAAGCAAACCCGATATATATAAACTATCTTTAAACGCGATAGAAGCTGCTTTTGCTAATCAAAACGAAAAGTATATTTTAACACAATGTATTGAAAAGTATTTTAAAGAAACCATTAATAGTTTTTAATAAAGATTATTATTTACTTACAATGTTATAAAAATTTGTCAGAATGCACAACATCACCATTCTCATTTTCAATTTCATTAAAACTATAAATATTTTCCGGATTTTGTACATCATATTTAATGCTACATGCAGCCGAATTTATCTCAGCCGCACTATGTTCTTGGGGCTCTGCTGCCGTAACCTCTTCTGTACTATTTGTATGAATCGGATGTTTGCGCATGTGCTGGACTAAATGTGAACGTTTTATATAGGATTTTCCACATAAGATACATGTGTGTCGCTTCTCTCCCGTATGTATGGTCAAATGACTACGTAAGTCCGTATCCTGTCGGAAGCTTTTGTCACAATAATTACATTTAAATGGCTTTTCTCCCGTGTGGGTTCTCATATGAAACTGCAACAGAAAGACACGGGCGAAGGTTTTATTACATATCGTACAAATGTGAGGACGTTCGCCTGTATGGGAGCGCAAGTGAGCAGTAAGATTACTTTGTTCGTAGAATGATTTGTTGCAAAACGTACAAATAAAATCAGCTTGGCCAGTGTGCCTGTAAAGGGGAACGAAAAATATAAAGGCAAATGTTATTTCTGTATTATGAAAATTTACCTTTTATGGTGAACATTGAGTTGTGACTGTGTTTTAAATGACTTGGTACAATATTTGCACTGAAATGGTCGCTCTCCCGTGTGAGTTCTTAAGTGCATACGTAAAGCAAATGGTGTTGCAAAATCTCGTTCACAATAAATGCATTTACGACTGTATTCCGTGCTAAATATCTTTTCTGCTTTATATTTTATATTTTCATTCCCCACTTCTGAAGTGCAACTGCATTCTTCAACGTGCTTGTAATATTCTGTTTGTATAGAGAAATAATGGTCGCATTTACTACAGCAAAAACAATCAACAGGACCATGTGATTTTTGTAAGTGCTTTCGCAAATTATTAGCTTGTTTAAATAAAGCTCCACAAACGTCACATTTAAATAAATTAATTGTTTTGGATTTTGTACTTAACGACTTAGTAAAAATCGTGTTCATCAATTCATCATTTGTCGTTGCAACTGTATAATCACTTACTGGGTTAGCCTCAACAGGTTGATCTACGTTTATATGGAATTCATTGGAATAATCCTCAGATAAAATAATATTTTCTACGTATTCTTGCGCCGTTTGTTTGGGCAATTCGCTAACTTTTAATGGTTCGATGTCTGTCTTCAATAAGGAAGGTCCAATACCTGGCTCCACATGTTCTATTTCATCCATTAACTCCCGTGGCAGTTCTTCGTAAACTAAAGCGTCGTCTTGAATTATCAGATCATTCGGATCTGTGTCGTCTGTATCTTCTGTACAATATTCGATTAACTCAGTTGAATTGGATAAATCGTCATTTCCTATTACATTTGTCTTCTCTAATATTTCATTAAGAATTTCTTTGGATTTACAGCATTTGTCAAGAAACTTTGAAGTTATTAACAACTCCCTAGTACATTCATCACATAAATATTTAGGGAAAATATCGTTTTCGTATATCTGAAAAAATTTAAATTTTTATGTACCAATGTTAGAATTTTAAAGTAGACTATTTAACCTGGAGATCTGCACATGTTTCCAAAAGATTGCTAAGATTTGTGTCTAAATCCTCTAAATCGTCATAAATATTTATCATAACTTCTTTTTCTTGCAAACAAACTCGACATATTAATTCGGTAATATTAAACATGTTTCTTCATATTTTGCAATCACTTTTTAAAGAATATAAGATATTTTTATTTATTTACATACAAGCAAAACTTTTTTTTTTGACAAATTGCATTGATGCCAGATTTTTTAAAAAAATACTTTATCGCTGAGGAAATACTACACAATACGAATTATTTGATTTTTTTAATTTCATCTACAGGGCTGTTCACATATGTAATATAATTTTTGTATATTCTATATGCCTTCCCCGATCATAACGCAAAATTCGTAAATACCCGAAAAATCTGCAATTCCGTGAACTGGTAATAAAATCAACAAAATGCTCTAATGTTTTTGAAAGGTAATATTGAAATGAACTGCTTACCTACTGTCTGTTGTTCGTTATCGTATATAGTTGAATAGTTTGGAAACAGTATAGATGAGAAGCTCTTTTAAAGGTATATTTACATATATATGTATATTACAGTGGCGTTGTCAAATTTCCCACTGATGGTATGTAAAAACTAAAAAAAATAAATTTGCTTCTCTAAACGTCAGCCTGAATTTACAATGTACAAGTGTTCAATTAATTATAACCTCGTAAAAAATTTCTCATTCTGATGCAGCGCGTCTATGCATTTTCGAGTAGGCTTATTTGTCTTTTTCAAAACTAATAGTTCTATTAACGTTTTGTTTATCATTGACAAAACGCTCACAACCAAAAGTGACCACCATGGAAAACCGATAACGTTTTAAGTCGACAAAAATACCAAAATTACATTTACATTTTATTGGGCCAATGGTAGCCCTGAAAATAAGCGTCAACAAATTACCCATTTCTAAAGGTAAGCTCGTTAAACCAGCTCATCGAATAAGTTGTAAATTCTTAGTGTCAATCTCAATATAAAAAATATATAAGCTACAAATTAAATACATGGAATTCATTTGACAGTCAGAAATATAAACATTTTTTTGAACGTACAAGCTTATCTTCTTTATTGTTTGATGCAAATACCCACAATTGTGTTTCTTAAGGTTTTTATAAAAATCGCAGACATTAAATGAAAATTATGTTATATTCATAATTGTTGAAAAATCAAATCAAAAAGTAAGAAATAATAATTAATTTATGCAGGATGAATACGAACAAAATATGTAGATGTTGTATGGCTTTGGATGTGCCACTGTTGTCCATATATGATGGTGGATCAGCAGGAATGGGCTGTGTGGCGGATATGTTAAAGCAAATAGCCAAATTAATGGTAGTATATGTACATATATACATGAAATTAATTTTTAATTTATATGTACGTCTTGAACTTCTCTCTCTAAGCCTCAGCCTGCCGATAATATGCCAGAAAAAGCATGTCTGCAATGTATTAGTGAGATTAATCGTTGTTTTGTGTTCAAAATGAAGTGTGAAAATTCAAACAGAACTCTTAGGCAGTTATTACCAGAAGCCTTACCTGAGCCTATAGATTTCATACCAAAAAGAGTGCTTGTAGCATCTTCTGCTGTACAGACCGATGACAAAATTCTTGTATCATCGCTAGTACAAACTATAGAGGAAGAGAAGCCTTTAGTAAGTCATAGTAGCGTTCAAACAGTCGAACAAGTAAAGCCATTTGTAAGTCACAAGGAAATACAAACTGAAGATGAGATTAATCAACCATCTGAAATAACACATAAAACTCATGATGAAAATCTAGAAGATATTTTTATATATGAAGAAATCGAAAACTCAATGGAAAAAAATGAAAAGTGCGAGCAATTCTCGGCTGGAAACAAAAGATTGTGTTTAGAGAGTAGTAAAGCAAATGAGTTTGCAAAGCTAGAGGAATCACAGTTAAATGCTCAAGAACCAAGCGCTTATATACTTCTTGAGGATTCGAATTGTTCGGAAGAACCAGAAAAATATAGAAGCACAACGGAAAACCAGAATGAATGTGATAGCTATGAGTACTATGAAAACGAAGTAGATGAAATTCAAGATGATGAACAAAAAAGTATTATTTATCAAGACAACGATTACAATGAAAATTTCGAAATGAGTACTGTTTACGAAATCGGAAGTTCTGAAGGAAAAACGAAATCTGATGAAGAAGTTGAAGCAACAGTTAAGCCTATAAGCAAGAAAAAATTGAAAGGACAATACAAATGTTCACAATGTATAATGACATTTGTAAGTATGAAGGTTCTTAAAAGGCACTTAGCCAACAGGCATAATATCAAAGACGCTGAGCTTATAATTGATTATTTACCACCTGATGATACAGATGAGACGTCAAAGGGTATAGATGTTCTCTCATATAATTCCATTGTTGAATTGACACCGGAAAATACCGCTGAACCACAATTAATGCCCAAGGAAACGCCAATTTCTTCAGTAAATGAAGAAATGTTAACAAATGCTAAGTATTTTTGTGACAACTGTAAAGCTGGTTTTGCCCAACGTAAAACACTGACAATACATTTGAAGCATCGAGTCTGTATGACTAACAATTTTAAAGTAAGTTCATTTTCTTTTTTTTTTACAAATGGAGTAAATTTTTTTTTAGAAAATTGAAAAGCAAAAAATTTTCAATGCTAATTTCCAGAAATTTAATATTTATTCTATTTTTTAAGTGCGATATATGTGAGCGTATCTTTGTCTCTGAAAAAAATTTAGAAACTCATAAACTCGACCATGAAAATCCTTATAAATGTCTGGAATGTGATACTGTTTGCAAAACTATTGAGGAATTAAGTCAGCATTTGATTAGCAATCATAATAGGAGTGCCCGTAATCAATGTCATGTCTGCAAAAAAGGTAAATTCAAATAATAATTTAGCCAGTTTGAGTTTATACAGCAACTAGTTCAATTACAGTTTTTACAATGAAAACATCTTTAAATGATCATCTGCGCATACATAGCGGCGAAAAGCCATTTCTATGTACAATATGCGGCAAAAGTTTTCGCCAAAATGCAAATCTGCGGCAACATTTAATACGTCATACAAATGAGAAAAATTTCAAATGTGACATGTGCCCTAATGGTTATGTCACTAAGGCAGAGTTATTCTCTCACAAACGTATCCACACTGGTGATCATCCTTTTAAATGTGATGTTTGCCAAGCTCGTTTTACTACACCCTGTTCATTGAAAAAACATTTACGCAAACATACAGGTGAAAGGCCTTATGCTTGTGAACTTTGCCCAATGCGTTTTGCTGCTCTTAATGTAATGAAAAACCATCTTCGAACTCATACTGGCGAAAAACCCTTCAAATGCGCTCATTGTTCCAAAAGTTTTTCGCAAAAAGGAGACTGCTTAATGCACGAGAGAACGCACTTAAATAATGATTTCAAATGTTTTTGTGAGTCGAAATTCTCAAAAAAATCAAATTTAACATACCATATAAAAACGCAGCACCCAGATTATAGCGGAAAAAAGATTCAGGCTTTGTTAGATAAATCAACAGATGAAAATGAAGATGTTGAATATCAAATAAAACTAGTGGAAAATACGGAAGATGACTTTGTTAACAGTAGCAATAACGTGAACGATGCTTTTGTTGCAATTTCGGAAGAAAATCCATCTTCAAACAATAATGAGGAACTTGTTGAAATTGTTATGGACCAAGTAGGTTAAATCGTACAGTAAACTGATTATTAATTTATATGTTTCTTTTCCAAATTCTTATATTTTAAGGTAATGTAATATAAAACTAGCCGTGATTAAATTATTACAAATCAATCAATACCTAGAGAAACATAGTACAATAAGAAAAGTTGTAAAAGGTAAGTGGAAATATAAATGTGTTTAGATATTTATATATGTATATTTAACATATTCAACTTTGATACGATCAAGTTTTCTTCTCAATAATTAATATGGTAAAATTAAAGAGAATTTAAAGTTTTATTTAAGACAAAATTGCAATAGCCAATAGTGATTTGTTAAAAAATTTTATATTTTCGAAAAGATTTCTTCATTTTTCTTTACACTTTATTTATAATTGTTTAAAAATTGTTTTAGGCTGCATTTTGAAGTATTTTTTTGTGTTCTTAGAAACTTAAACCACAATCCGTAATAATTTTCAATTCAATAGTATTGGCCGAACTGTTGTTGTTGGACTTGAGGACCGATTGGTTGATGTATATATTGTACACTTTGTTGAGGTTGATTTAAAATCACCTGGGGTTGTGGAGGCAGTTGATGATGCTGCATAATAATCGGCTGTTGTGGTATCATTTGTAAATGCTGCGCGGAAGTTGACGCAAATGGTTGATGTGGTATTTGTTGCTGCTGTATTACAGTTTGTGCAGTTAAATGAAGGTTGGGATTTGTTAATGGTTGTTGTTGTGCATTTGGGTGTAGTTGTTGCAAAGATTGCGGCGTTGAACTTACTGAGCCAACTGGCATTTGTGGAGGCTGCTGAATAATTTGTTGATCACTGGATGTTAACTGTTTATCTGAAATTGAAGTATTGCTTGTACCATCTGTAATGGCCGCAACACCACCGGTAGCAGGCGGCGGCCCTTTTAGCCAATCGATTAATAAGTGATGCATACTCTGTACACATTTTAATTGATCAGCTATTAAATTTTCAGAATACTTGACATGATTAGCATAGGCTTCCTTTTCGTGAAGAACATCCTTTGACATTCGATGTAAATCTTTAAGTATTGCAGAACCCCACAACTGAACATGAATATCGGGAATTTTCGAAGCCAATTGCATAGCTGGCGTTACCATATTCATACTTTCTTTAGAATTGCCTATGCTAAGGAAAACATGGGACAACAGTACCAAAGAACACGATGTTAAACGATTTAAATCCTCAGCATTGGCCATTTTTAAAGTTTCACGCAGAAATCGCCTGAAATTGTAAAATAAAATGAAGCTCAGAGTTTCAAAGTCATAGTCGTGTACGCCTACTTACTTGGCTTCATGAAAACTTGCCTTATGAAAGGCATGCAGACCTTGGACATAATAAAATCCTCCCATTAGAGCTTGTGAACTATATGTGTGAGTATTTTCCGTGGAAACAGCATCTAATATTTGTTTTAAATCTTGATCTCTTTTTGTCCTTAAGTATATGATGGCCAAGTTTAAATTAGCAAATAGTTTTAAATCTCTTTCACTCGTTTCCGTAACACACATTAAAAATTGTTTTTCAGCATGCTCAAAGAAACTTGTAGACATTGCATATAATCCGACTAAACAGTGCAGTTGTGCTGAATGACGTTTAAGTAATTGTCCATTTGGCCCGAAGGCTATACACACATCACGACAGGCTGCTATTTCTCGTATAGCTAATTCACGATTACCCATAACCATGCGACACATAACTATATGTTCTAGTAGTATAACCTTAAATACGGATAATATGGGCTTGTCATCTTGTGCCTTCAGTTTTTCGATTTGTGTTAAAGCCTTCTCTGTATATTTTTGTGCTTTATCCATGTACCCAGCCATCATGGAATGTGATACCGTTACTAGGTAAACTAAAACATACAGCTGCTCCTTGGGCAACCATCCAAACATATCCAGGGGATTTTGTCCAAATATTACTAAGAGTAAGGATTGATTAAAAAGAAAAAAAGTATATAAATTTCTCACCTTCATCTGCCGGCCAATTTGGCGCCATAATAGTTTGTATAGACATCTGCAATTGCTTTAAGCTGGGCTTCACCGTTTTCACCTGGCCCAAAGCTAAATAGTAACATACTTGTAGCACCAAGAAAAACACCTTCAGATACTCCTTATGATGTGGATTTGTTATATGATTATCTATAATAGCACCAGCGGAATTAAGCAAAGCTAATACATCATTTGTTTTCCGTTCTATCATTAAGATCATGGCTCTTGATAGTAAAAATAAAACTTTCAGATATGTGGCACTCGCCTCATCTGCCGACTCAGCACCAACAGCCAAAAGTTCTGAAGCCAAAGTGTATTCCTTGTCATTGGCATGTAGTTGAGCTAACTGCAATAATAGCTTGCAGTGCCAGTAAACGTTGTTTTGCGATAATTCAATGGCCTTTCGCAACATTGCCTTGGCCAAGGAACTCTGTTCCGTTTGTCGGTATAATTCCGACAATAGCGAAGCAGTATCAAACTTTACGTCATCAAAATTCAATAACGGTTCAGATAATTTCCAAGCCGTCTCTAAATGTGTTTTTGCCAAGTCGATGTTGTTTGTATACGCCATTAAAGTTTGTCCCATTTGCAGATGAGTTCTGGCCTCAACCTTGGATGGTGGATGAAATGTAAACAGCGCTTGTAGGCATTGTATACATTTTTTTATGTTTGGTGGTTGTGAGGTACGAAAATATTCTGCCAAGCCTAATAACGAAATGTAGCAGGCATCCTGGGAAGTGGTTGCGGTTTGGGCATTTGCCGGTTGCAAACTCATAGTTTCTGTAAGTTTTGTGTTTTATTTAATATTTTTTTATGAATTGCTCAGAATGTATATTTTTCCAAAAAAAAATCCCGTCCGCCTATATTGTTTACTTTCGCTAAATGTCATAATGCAGCCCAGTGATGCCAGCACATATACATATATTTATTATATTCTACTATGAAGCGCTAGATGGAGCACGACAAAACAAATGTAATAAGTGTGACCGCTTTGCGACTATGTGGCCATCTGCCACTTTTTCGAGTCTTTAGACAGTGGTCCTTTTCTAAAATTTTCTAATGACACACATTTTTATATATTATGCCCTTTTTTTAACAATTGTACTGACTCTTTGTGTACTCTTTTGTGTTAGTTTGAGTTTCTTTCCAGTAAAAAGATACAAAAAAATATTTTTGAATCCATTATTTACAAAGTAATATGAAAAAATACATTATTTAGAACTATTTTCAAAGTTAAGCGATATAATAGTTAACCAAGAGTTATTTATTAATGAACTAAATTTATTTTAAAAAATTAACCACAAAAGTAATAAACAGCTTTACAACATTTTTATTGCTAAAATGTTCTGAAATTAATTAAAGTTTGAAAAACTGATTCAGAGATTATATGTTATCAAACTTTTTCCACATGCATTGACATGCATATATACATATCTATTTTTGTAGTTTTCGAAACAACCTTATGTATCTCAAAATCAATTGGTTTTAAGAGAGCGAAATAATATAATAATAATAATAATGTTAGTCTGAAAAACTTTGTGGCTTATGCTAACGTAGCCTTTTCTTTGAAAGGAACAAATAGAACAGCACCTTTATTAGAATTGAATGTAAGAAAAATAAAATAGAATAATAATACATAATAATTTAAAAAATAAAATATAATTCTAAATTTAGTTAGCCTGCGTTCAGAAGAGTCATATCTTATTGCCAAAATTCTAACTTTTTCTTCTTTGAACTTTCATTGATGTTCACACAAGTCATGTATTGGTGACGACATTTACTCTCAAATACCATCATTAGTAATGAGAGAGCAAAACCTCGTACCTCTTTTATTTTTCCCTTCATCTAAATCAATGACTCGTCTGAACGCAGACTTATTGTTTTGACCCAGACTTTTTAATCCCCCTGAGATACATTGAAATATCTCAGTATTCCGAATATTAACGGTGTTTTCAAATTGACTTTAAAACACAATGTGAAAGTTGGTTTCTAATTTTTGACAGAAACTACACGCTTGCTTTCAACGGATCTAGGTCAGTCGTATTTGCAGCTAATCCACATTTAATATTCTCTATTTTACCGCTTCCGTATTCGGAAACGACTATTAAAGTTATCATTGGTTAAAAATTGTTTCTATTATACAAAATCGCATTTCATTATAAATTCCTTAAAAAAAATCATTAAATAAAAATGGAAATTTCGAAATATATTCGTTAGTTTATAGCTTTAATTAATTTATTGGTTGCTATCTTTTATAAAGAAATAAATTATTAAAATACGTACATTCTACATATAAATAAACTAAGCCGTTTATTTTGAAAGTGTCCCAAGTTCCTAACATCAAAGTTATCTTATTGCTTCGAAGTAAATCGTGTACGAGTAAACCATCGCGCTCCTTTATTGCAACGTAGTCATATCTCAAAAATACTAATTCATCAGAATAAATTTACTCATACCTCAATGGAAAAATAAAAAATAAATCTACCCTGAAGAGGCGAGTAAAGAGATATTTGTATGAATTGTTTTTACACAAGATGAAGAACGGCAGGACGAATAATTTTGCATTCTTATTAAGAATTTCTTAAATAAAATCACGTTTTTTGAGATATAACTATGTTGCATTAAAAAAACAATGTGTTCGTACTTTGTGTAAAATAAATAGTATCTTAAATAATATGTTATACATGATTTTATATTCATAAGAACATAACGGGTAGATGTAATTACTTAAACAAGAAACTTGATTGTTTTAATAAATTGACTTGGATCACTTTCAAAATAAACGACTCGAAGAACAATTAATTACCACTCTGCTACCGGACATTTACTCAAATAGTTTCAATTCCCTAGCAATTTTCTTAATCTTATTATCTAAAGTTTTATCTTCATGCTCACAAATATAATGATGTCGGGTAGTACATTCTTGCCCATAGTAATTGTAACTATGTTTGGCCGAGTTATATGATAACCGCAAACATCTACCCTGGCCCTCGATATCCATGGTATTATTTAAAATGTCCACACTATCAACTTTATTTTTATCATCTTTCTCATCTACATCAATGGTATTGGATTCCGGATCATTATGGGTTTCTTGTTGCTTATGAGACATAGCGATGGAGGTTAGATTCATATTGGGATTAACAGGTTTAGCTGAGTTTGACCAAATCCATAAAAGTCCAGGATTTAAAGCACCTAACCAATAATCACGACCGCGGTAATTGGGTTGATTTAATAAAAATGCCATTATTTCTTCATTTTCCGAAGGCTTTTCAAATTCAGCCAAATGGGAGTTTAAGGCTTTACAAGCAGAATTAGCCGTTTTCCAATTAACAGCCTGATAACTGTTTATATAGTAACAGTTATCGCTGATTCTGGTAAAGTTTACGGGGCAAGGATCGCGTACTGAAAATATTAAATAATAATTCATTTAAAATATTAAAAAAAACAATATTTTAGCATACACACCTTCTGTTTGCTGTTTATTACCAGCCATTAGATAATAAATTAATTGTTCTGTTCTTCTTACTCTGCTCTCCAAGTAATCTACACGATACACCAACTTTTCTATGGCACCAAGAAGATATAAATCATTTTCCGAGACTGCTCGAAATGTTTGTGGGCCATTGTGTATCATATGTTGCTGCTGTTGCTGTTGTTGTTGTTGTTGTGGAAGCTGTTGCTGCAAGGGCAGCGGTCTTGCATGTTGTGTAATTGAAGATCCTCCCGGTGATGTTGGTATATTAGAAGTGGGCCTTGTTATACCACCCGACTCAGACCCACCTAATCCAAATAATTGTTGCAAAAATCCTGGCTGTTGATGTTGTGTCATTTGATTTGTCATTGGACGAAGCTGTGGATTTACCACTTGCTGTGGTGGCCTTTTGTGTGGTTCCAATTCTACACCAACTTCACCAATGCGCTTGTTAATGAATATATTTGGTCTCTTATAGGCAGAAGAATGATAATTGATCGGTGGCTGGGGATTTGAAGGATTAGGGCCCATACCAGGATTTATCATCATTTGAAATGGTGGTCCAGTTCCAGGTGCCGTCATCTCGCTGTAATAGGGTAGATCCTTAGAGGCGCGGCTACGGGGGCTTTGGCTGCAGATAAAAGAAACAAAAGATTTACTCGATTTATTTGATAAGAAAAACAAAAGTTAAACTAATTTTAAATCCTTTTTCCTGCAAATTAAGTAAGACATATGAAAATCATTTGACCTCTCCTGGTCCTTCCCGCTTACTTCAAGTTATTGAAAACACATTTCAAATTCTTATATTTTTAAGTTTATGTTGAAAGGATTTTTTTTGGCTCAAGTTCAAGTCTGACTACCCACCCATTTCTTTATTAATTTTCGAAATTTTTTTGATAAATTAAAATTCATTTTATTAAAAAAGTTATGTTGGAACAATTATACATTAGACTAGCAGAATAGATCCGTACTGATTTCGAGATTGCTGCATCACCTTATTAGCGTCATTTGTTCGATTTTACCGCTTTTGACGGCGGATACTAGTGATTAGGAATATCAACTTTTTATCGTATTATTTAACAAATTAGAATACGAAAATTGCTTGTCTTCATTTCTACAAGATAAATCAATTTCGATGCATACGAAAGTCTTATCTCTGGTGATTAATTATTCCATATACATACATATATTATTACTGTCTCGGTTTTTCCTGCGCCATTGGCTGCTGAGATCAAGTAGTTTTCCATTTACTATGTATTTTACTTCGTTTTTATCTCTTGTAGTTGAATTTCTTAATAATTCAACCAACTGTGACAACGAAAACATAGAGATTGATGGGTGCCTTCGTATTGAATAATTAAAATTTTTACGTAATTAGTTTAACTGTTTTTTGGTTTATATTGAAAAGAATTGTTTGGCTCAAGTTCAAATTTGAATTTACCCACTTCGTTTTTAATTAAGACGTTTCTTTTTGATAAATTAAAATTATTTGTATTAATAAAGTAGTATTATTGGAAAAAAAATTTCATCAGACTTGCAGAACGGATCGGTAATCTATTACACAGTGCGACAAAAAAAATACCTGGGAAGTGATATTATTTTTCTTGTAGGTGCTGTCGAGTAGATCAATAATCTGTATTTGAAATTTCCGGGACACCGCCAAAATTTGGAGTTACGGGTAAAAACCTGGCTTTTCGTACCTCTATGACTTTATAGTTCTGTAACTTAGTTGAATATTTACCGATTTTAGAACGGGTTTAGAAAGAAAAGACTAAGGCCTGTAAAATGATGTAGTATATGATGTTCATGTTACTTTCAAAAACATGTTAGTAATTTAAACGCAAAGGCATTTTCCGTTCAATTTTTTCGCTATTTTTCATATTCGGACATGTTTTTTTGCAGTATTTTGTAAAGGAACCCTATTTTTATACACATAATATGAAAGTATATTTCGTAAGGAAAAAATGCTACTTTGGTTTTTAAAATCCGTTAAAAATTAATTGATTTATTAAACTTTTTATAAAAACAAAATATTTGCAAAAATCCCTGCATTCAGTTTTTTGTGTTCTTTTAATATGATATTTTTTTTATTTTTATTTTAAACAAAAACGATGTAATAATCATAAACCATAAATATAATCATTTGTACATCAGTGTTCGTAAAACTTTTTATATTCCTGAACCCCATTTGATATTTATTCAAAACTTTGTATTCCTTTAAATTAAATTAGTATTAAAATGGATTTTTCTAAAGTTAGTTAACAGTTAACATTGTAACGGAAAAAGCGGGAATTTTTAATGACGCGCAATGAACTTAATGTTGCCGTTGGGACTGGCTCTTCATACATCATATGAAAGAGATGCAAATCGAGGAAACTGAGGTGGCAGTTTAAATTGTATGTGAGTGTGCAGCCCTGGCTAGTATTCATAGTTGGGCAAAATACATGGTTTTCGGTATTTAAAATACAAAATACTTCCATGTTATGTATGTATTTAAAATACAAAATACACCATTTTTATTTAAACCAAAAAATACATTAGATAAAACTAATCAACAAAACAATTGTTTTCTTTCATAAATATCAGATTTTTGAATATAGCATCAGACAAACTGTTTCTTGTTGGAGAATAAATAAAACCTGCTGAAGAAAATAATCCTTCTACAGGTCCTGCCTGATGAGCATAAACTTGCATTAAATTTTATGAATACTATTTTTATATTTGGATAGCTGTCAAGAGTGACAATGTCTTTGCTCTTGTCACTGAGGAAACTGACAAATTCCAACTCCAAATTTGATGTCCTACGAAAACAACAAAATCATCGTCTTCTTTACTGGTGCTTCTACTCCAGGTGTCATTTTAAATTTTTTGTAATTTTCCTCCAGAGTATAAATTGCAAGATCTTGGATTCTTTGCCTTTCTTCTGTCGTGATGTTTTCTGGCAGCTGTCAAGAGTGACAATGTCTTTGCTCTTGTCACTGAGGAAACTGACAAATTCCAACTCCAAATTTGATGTCCTACGAAAACAACAAAATCATCGTCTTCTTTACTGGTGCTTCTACTCCAGGTGTCATTTTAAATTTTTTGTAATTTTCCTCCAGAGTATAAATTGCAAGATCTTGGATTCTTTGCCTTTCTTCTGTCGTGATGTTTTCTGGCAGCCAACGCATCTTATAACCAGGATGATAACAGGAAGCCAAAATAGCGAATATTTTTTTAAATGTCTTAAGTTGTTTCCATTCAATCGACTTAATCTTGTTCTAATAGACTTTAAAGTCGGCAAAAGTTTTCCGTAATAACAGTTGTGGCAATAGGTTTCAAAACTACAATGAATTCCTCTAAATATTCCAGCTCTATTGCCGCCGCGAACGTGCTCTCCTTACGTAACTTAACAAATAATATATTTAATTTGGATTTACTTTTCATAAGTTGTGCTATAGAATCATACAGAGAAATACTGTCATTTTTTGTATGTATTTAAAATAAAAAATAGAAACTACTTCTATTTATTGTATGTATTTAAAATACAAAATACTTGCAGGACATGTACTTGAAATACAAAATACGTACTTGTATTTTAAATACGTATTTCAATACATCTATTTCAAATACTGCCCAGACCTGCTAGTATGAGAAAGACGGGCTGTTGCATTTCAAATGCGGGGGCTTCGACTAAGTAAAGCTGGCGATTATTACGAACTCAGTGATAAAAATAAAAGTCGATGATTTCCAGTCGCCTGTCAGAAATTAAGTGGCAGGTTGACTGAGCCAACAATAATTGACGCGCGTAAGGAGTCGAAAAGGGAACACAAGCGATCTGCTTTGATATTCTCTTCATATATACAACTATAAGGAGTTTAACTGAGGCTCTAAATTAGTCTCTTCTTTCTTAAACTAACCAAACCTTCGGAGGTTACCTTGATCATACAAATTCAAACATTAAATCGTTATATTATCATGTACATATATTTACTATATGTAAACTTTAAATAATACCTACATATATATTTTATTATTTATTATACGTACCTTAAAACATAATCCTCTAGAAATTTCGACCACGCCATGCCAGTTAAATCTTCACACAACTCGCGTGCATCCAATAATAATGATTCATTCGCATATTTTGTAGTCACTGTATTCGTAATAGTTGTTGAATTCAAATTCTCCGCAGTCGTTGTTGTTGATAACAATTTATTTTCACTAGCTCTTTCATTAGCATAATTACATAATGTTAAATTAACTAAGTTTATAAGTAAAGCCAGTAAAAAACACGACACCATTATTGTATTTTTTTCACGATTATGAAGTTGTTTGATTGACATTGACAGCCTTGAAGAAGTTTTTATTTTTGTCATATTTTTTAACACTTTCTTTTTCATTTTGTTAGAAAGCTTTTTTTAACAATACGCATTCAAAAAGTTTAATAATTTTAATTAATTAATTCTTGTTCGTAATGTGGAAGTTTTTAACAAATTAATTACCAACCTATATATATAATTATTATTTATTAAGGTTAAAAAAAACACTGAAATTGAATCCTTTTTAAACTTTGCTAGATTATATTTTTTTTGCAAATCTAATAAAATATAAAGTTTTCGGATTTAAAATTTCTTAAATTATGAACTGATACTCGTATAATTAAAGTTATTTTTTGCTTCCATAGTTTTTATTTTCTAAATAGTGTTTTCCGTTCTCTTTGTTTATTTTACTCGCAGTTGTTTATTTCTTCAGTGTTCCAAGTCAACTGCACGCATGCGCATATTTTTTATGTTAACAGAGGAGTGAGTTAGTGTTTGGTGTTGGTGAGCGTATAAACATTTGTTTAATACCGGTGTTGATGCGAAAACGCTAAAACTTTCTCCAACTTTTTTTCAACATGCACATTATATTATTGTTATTTGTTGTTGCTACTCTTGTTGCTCTTGTTGTTGTTGTTGTTGTTGTTTTATGTCTGTTCATATTAAAGTAGAGATGGGATGGGATCACATCATGATCATACGATAAAAAATATTACTCAAGCCCTCCTTGGTTTTTGGCTCACGTACATGCAGGCTCACGTGAGTGAAGGTAAAAATTTTATTTTATTTTATTTTTAGCAATACTAGAGTACGCCTAGTGGTCGAAATTCGACCGCCAGTTTAAACGTATACCCATTTTAGTTAAATTCATTTAAAGAGAAAAAACCACCAATTATTCAATCATTTCCCCATTGAAAAAAACAAAATAAAACAAACACGCACATTTATAAAACAATTCTTATTACTTATGCGCATACAAAGCGGGAAAAGGTAATGAATAGAAAACGAGAGAGTACAGCATGTATAATTTTTCATTCCAGAATTCATTGTTGTTAACACAAAACATGTCCTGGGAAAGTAATGAATTCGCAATGAACAAGCAAAAACAATACATTCCTTCTTCGTAAGAAGTGGTAATATACGTAGTAAGCAATGTGTAATTTTTGTGTGTGATCAAATTACCTTCTCGTTTCCAAAGGATTACATTGTCTTGCTTTGGAAAATAATAAATTATATCTTCCATGACATGTGTAATCAATGAACAGGTTTCCCGCTGGGTATGTATGTATGTAGGTACTCTTAAACACTCCAATTGCTTTGATTATGTTTTTACTTGAACCAATACATACATAAGTGAATACGTGTGCGAGTGTATTTTTAGAATTTGTAGTGGTGTCAACTTTGGGAGCCTTTTATTCCTTTAATACTGAACCGATTTAAATAAGCTCAACAATGTCTACCATTTGGCAAAGGAATGAAGAAAATCGGTTGGCAACCAAAGGATCTATAAATTTGACTTTGCCTATTTATATATAGATGATACGTTTTATTATATTTATTCCAGCCGGTCTTTGTTATTATAAAGAAATAATTGCAAATATAAAATATATATACATATTATTATTAATTATAATAATATTTAATGGTTAAAAAATAATAAATGAAAGTTTTATAATGCAAAGCCATTTATCGGTCCGACAAAATCCTGCCTTTAACTAACGGCAAGTTGTAATAATGGCCCTTAGAATTCTGTCCGTATTTTAGCATCTATATATACGAGGGCGGATTGATATTAAAGCTACCTAAGTAGGAAAAAAACCTTTTTTTTCAAAAACCATTTATTTCTCAACATAGTCTCCTTTTAGCTCAATACACTTAGTAAGACGATATTCCAACTTTTTTATACCATCTGAATAATACGATTTTGGGAACCCCTTAAAATACGCGTTAGTTTCGGTAATCACTTCTTCGTTTGAGATGAATCTTTTTCCTGCGAGCCCTTTTTTCAAGTTTGGAAACAGGAAAAAGTCTCTAGGAGCTAAATCTGGACTATAAGGTGGATGATCAACCAATTCCAAGTGTATTTCACGTAATTTTAGCATCGTATCACAAAGTGCTGTGTGAACCGGTGCGTTGTCTTGAAGAAAGATCACTTTTTTCTTCTTTAAATGTGGTCGTTTTTTCTTGATTGCATCAATCAATTGATCCAATAATGCACGATAATACTTTCCTGTGATTGTGGATCCTTCTTCAAGATAATCGATGAGCAATATTCCGTGTGCATCCCAAAATAGAGTGGCCATAACCTTGCCAGCCGATTTCATTGTCTTCGCCTTCTTCGGAGCACTTACACCAGCTTCCACCCACCCATTGTTTCGATTGATTTTTGGTTTCAGGTGTGTAGTGATGGACCCACGTTTCATCAACAGTTACTGATCGACGCCAAAAATCAAGAGGATTACGCTTTATCATGTCCAAACACTGCTGTGAAGTGGTCTGTCGAACTCGTTTTTGTTCGACACTAAGCAAACGCGGCACCCATCTTTTCGATATCTTTTTCATATGCAAATGTTCATGCAAAATGTTGAACACACATAACGATATCGAGGATTTTCTTGATATTTTCTTCAGTAACCACCTCTTTTGGCCTTCATGTTGATGGTATTGTTGCAGTGCTTTTTCGGCCGCGTTTAAATTCAGCAATCCAATATTTTACCATTTAATCTGACGGAGCAAACTCACCGTAATGTTTATCGAGCTCTTCTTTTGTCTATTTCGCCGTTTTCCCTTTCAAATAAGAGTGTTTAATCACTGTACGAAATTCACTTTTTTCCATTTTTCAAGAAACACAAAAGTTGCTGACTTCAAACGACTACAACAAATAAACTAATCGATGAATTTGGTTAAAATTTTAATAGCTGGCGGTTGACAGATCGCAATTTCTAAAAAAAAAGTTTTTGTATTTGTGCTGCAATCTAGCGCTAGGTAGCTTCAATATCAATCCGCCCTCGTACATGTCCCTGGAAAATTTTGCATATTAAAAATTGTTCAATAAGATTAAACTTAAAAAATTTTTGAAAAATGTTGGTTAACTTTTCATGTTAGAGTTTTTTGTTCTCCTGAAAATATTTTTAATGTAACTTAGGGCTTTTCTGAATTTATATGACGATATGTAGTAGATACGGAATTTAAACTCAAATATGTTTTTATTGCTGCTTCAGGACTTCAGGACAAATTTAATTTCTTTAAACTAGTTTCAAGTGGAATCTTTTCAGTTGCCCTAAGAGCTGTTGACAGGGATTGAAAACAGCTCGATTTGAATATACATATCGTTACCTGAAATGCAAATCGACGTGATGATAAAAAAAATTCTGAATCGCAAATTTATTAATTAATATAATACAAAGCTAATAATATAAAAAATTGGACACGGCTATGCGTGAGCATACCTGCTTCACGCAAATCACGGAACCGATGCCATCTCTATATTAAAGCCCTCTCATTGTATCAGGCTCATATTAACACAGCTGCAATATTAACACACTTAAACACTTGCCCACGATTTTAAAACAAGTGCGTGCGTGTTTTATTTTTCGACGAATAATGATTAATTTAAAAAAACCCTGATTATTTATTTAGTTTGCAATTATATGCCCAATATTTGCAATCATTAGCTCACATAAGTATGTATGTTTGTATGTACCGGGTGCTGCCAATACAAGAGTCATTTTAGATCATACATATGTTCTTTTTGATTTTTTCTATTCGAAATATTGACTATCCGCGGACTGAATTGAGTCGCTTTACGATTCTCAATATGAGTTTTGTGGAAGTTCCAATCGGACATCGAGTTTGGATGCAAATTAATTTTTTCTGACGAGGCGTTTTTCATCTTACTGCATCTGGGTATTGGAAAAACCGCACGTAATCGCCATTTGAGTCAACGGCGAGCGCTACAGAATCATGATAACCCACATTTTATAGATTGAAATGGAATATATGAACTTGGATAATCTTTATTTTCTGCAGAATGGATAGAACTTAATACATAATGGGAATATTTATTACTTCTAATAAAGCCATAATCTATATTTTTTTAAAAGATACTTGTCTTTGGATCACCCTGTATATGTATTCATGCGAAATCCCAAATTTTTTATTTAAAACTCATATTTAAGTAAAAATTTGCATTTGTTTTTGTTGGGCCTTCATATGCCGAGTCATAATTTGTTTCGTTTGAGTGGAAGTCAATAAAGCTGAGATAACCACTAAGTATGTTATGCTCAGTGATGTTATATACTTTTTTGAGAAGTCTTTACGCAGCCCGCATAAAATCCCTATTTTTCCCTACGCGTTAAAAAAATTGTCTCTACAAAAAAAATTTCATGAAGAGATAAATGGTCTGTCATCAGAGCCGTAGGGGCCACTTGACGGATATTTTATTCCAACTTGTCTTAATGGAAAAATGTCTTCTTTGCATTCCAATAAAAAATGCATTCTTATTGAGACACCCACCCTTTACATTAAAAAAAAGACGTGTGATCCCTACAACTTTTAATTGATGTATACGTACAAATTTTATTTAAATATAAACACTGTTATGTACGTGAATCAGTTATTTTTTGTCAAAAGTGGTCGAGGATTTGCAACGCCACATCGTGCTCATCGAAAAACAGCTGACTCTCTGCTTTTCTTTTTTTTTAAATTATCAATTTGTTTATTTTTTTTACAGAATTCATATTTTTTATGTATCTTTCTTACGACGTGCTTCAGAAGATCAGACTTGCAGCAATTTAAAATTTTATTTCATGCAAAACACTTGTATTTGAACGGTTCATCAGAGACAGCTGGCTGGACCAATCCTAAATTTATCGTCCTCCAGCCATTTTTTGCTGAATTTTTGTTTTCAGTACTTTTCGGTTTCCTCTAAGCACGCCGAAAAGTCTGCAGAAAACGAAGAGTTCATTATATATAACATAAAAAATGCAATATTTCACAAATTTCTTTAAAATGAAAGCTGAAATGGAGGCAAGCGATCATTTAAAAAAAATATAAGAATTTGTAATATTCCCGTATAAAAAATTTCGTTAGTATGTTGTCACAATTCGAATAAGGTTGCAAAATTAATACCTTTTTGCCGCACTATTGAAAAGTCCCTACTTCTTAATGACTTCAATAAATCTGTCATTTTCTCCCTACGGCCATTTTTTGTAGAAGAAAATCCCTACGAATGGGGATTTTTCCCTACATATAACATCACTGGTTATGCTCTCTATTTGCTTCAAACAAATATTTATATGGTCTTATTCACAAACAATTAATAAATTATAGTTTATGGTTTAATGTTGGATTTTTATATGGGAAACCCGGTTTTAATACACACATTAACTTTATTAATCGTTTATGAATAAGGCCAATAGAGTTTATTTAAATTAAAATGGAATATGTCTACATATTTTATATAAATATGCCATTTATTATTGTATACAATTTTCTTAGAAATAGTGGTTACGTTTATTTCGTGAAATATTTGTTAACATAGAAAACACATCCAAACATATTTTTTTTTTAGTTTTATCCAACAAAGTCTCTGCAACGATTTTCCAAAGACTTTCTTTTTCAGGCGTTTTAGAATATCTGCAAGAGAAAGCGAGTGTGGAAGTCTGCTCTGCAATGACAACAGTCGTAAAAAAGATGACTTAAAATCAAAATGCATGACAAATGAGACCTTCTGGAAGGCCTTCTTTTTACTCCTACTTTTTATCGCTGGATATGGTTACTATTGACAGAGTTTTTAACATAAATACATGCAGATATTTTTATTCAAGCCATACATATAAATATCGTTGCAATACTATCCGTTGCAAGTTACATTAAAAAATTGTTGTGACGCATTTGTGACGCATTTGTAACTGTTAGGGATTTACCATTTAATTTATGATAAATACTTTAAACTACACAGTACATATTTTTATATACATAAATATTCCAACACATACTTGGCAATTTAACAAATAAAATTAAACACAAACAAAAAAAGATTAAACCAAATTATGAGCTCTTTTACATACTTACTGTATGTCTCTGTAGGTCCCAAATTGTAACATATTTGTGTGACTAATATCTTATTAAAAAAAGTGTGGTGACAATTTAATGCTCTTGTTTGTCTTTTTTTGTGATTTAAAACCATGATAATTTCTCTCAAGTTGAAAGTATTTAAAATTTTCCTAGATACATATTAATGTACATACTTACATACATTATTTACAAGTGGAATCAGGTATTTCTCTCAAGGATGTTGTCTTTATAGTGTGTATTGGTTATTTTATTTAAGTGGCGAAACCCTCGTTCATTTCTCTCATTATTAATGTTTTGGACAAACTATCTCCTACTATAGGGTCCGCCATCTACCGTTTTTTTTCAACTAGTGCTTATTTCGTGAATGGTAACACAGCTCATGTCTGATTTTACAGATAATTAGTTTTATCCTTCCGCTGAACGAATATGGTTGTGTATACGCTTGAACAATGCTTCGCTAAGTGGGCCTTCAATCGACTTACAGAAGATGCCGATTTTTCCAAAAAAAATCATCTTTTCAGATGAAGCTCATTTTGATCTTGGCGGGTATGTAGACAAACAAAATTGTCGCATTTGGTGCAGAGAAAACCCGCACGCATACATTGAAAAGCCGACGTACCCAAAACGAGTCACTGTTTGGTGCGGATTTTGGTCCAGAAGCATAATTGGGCCATTTTTCTTCGAAAATGAGCAAGGAGTGGCCGTTACAGTTATAGGGCCATGTTGAACGAATTTTTGTTCACAAATATTAAAGAGGAGGAGGATATTGGCAACATTTGGTTTTAACAGGACACTCGATGTTTTGCGCCCTGTTAAAAAAAAGTTATCTGGCGGACCCTCTATAATAATAGATTATATTATAATGGCCTTATTCACAAACGATTAATAAAGTTAATGTGTACATTAAAACCGGTTTTGCCATATTAAAATCCTACATTAAAACTAACTTTATTAATCGTTTGTGAATAAGGCCATAAGAGTTTATGTTAAGCCGTAATTGTGCAAATGTGCATTTTGCAGTAGATCTTGAGAGCACTGTTTAAATCTGTTGTATTTTGGCTTAAAACAGTTAATTTACTAAAAACCATGAATCAAGAAAACAAGATTGTGCACTCAGCCGTACAAAATAAATTTCCACTGCGCATCTATGTACGTCTTCATAGAATACAAATGAGTTTTTGTTGTAAAAAGTGTAAGAGATTTTTGGCACAAAACTCGAATTAACCAAATAGCTTCTAAACGGCTGCATCGATTTCAAAAAAATTTTAATTGGACAGAAAAGGGATGCAGTCGAGTAAAACTTTTGAGTTTGGGCTGGAAGCTATTTGAAGAAGACCTTCCTCGGGCTACCAAAGTTTTACATTTCGGCCTGCTTTCCATACAAAAATTGTACTTTCGTTTACAACACATATTCTATGTCTACGTCACAACACAACACAATGACACACAAAAAAATAACAGACCTGCTGCGCAATGCGCAATTTTGTTTCCTTGATTCATGGTCCAAAACTTTGATAATGAGAAAAAGAAAGGCGGTTTTTTGCCGCCCTCCTTAAACGTTGCACAATTTGAATATTAGCTCCTAGTATTTCGTTTTTTTGTTTGAAAATAAATTGCAGTACTTTCTTTATTTGTTTGTTTTAGGTTTGTTTTTAATTAAAAAAGATGAAATTAAAATTAAAAATTATTTTAAAATATGTACGAGTATAAATTATGAGTTTTTCTTTCAAAAACATTTTATTATCGATCTTAAGCATTTTTAATTAACATTTAAAACTTTTGCAGTAACGCACATGATATTTGCGTGTGCACCCACACTAAAACACGCACATCATTTATCCAATATTTATGGCTGTTAGAAAAAAATCCGAATAAGATCCTTTATATTTAAAGTCTTTATCAGTCATGTGTGGTTTCGATAGATGAGTGTGAGTAGTGTGAGCTCTGCTGGAAACATCATGTAGTATGGATGGTGTCCTTAGTTGATGTTAGATTTAAATTTTAGTTTTTTTTTAATTTTTTGTTTTTATTTTTTACAAGATGGAAAACATATGCAAATTATAAAGAGACCAACAATTTAATAACCAGCCAATTCGGCAAATGTGGAGTCCATTTCGTCGGCCAAAGATTTGTATCTATCCTTGTTGATGCCCAATTCGTCTATAAAAATTGTAAAAAAAAATTTCAAATAAGTTATTTAATTCATTTAAAAAATACACATACAACATTATAAAAAGTGTAGTGGTGCTTAGACATTACTTCATATTTTTTAGGTTAGTGAAAAAAATTCTTATTTAGTGCAGAAAATTTCTTAAGATGCATTGGTAACGTTCTAAAAAAGACATACACTTAGAATAAAAAAACATGTGTCCCATACATTTTTCATTTAAATTTCTGGTATTTTATAGAAATTTAAGATTTTTTTTTCAATAAATGGAGGGATTTAGTTGCAGAAACACAATTAGATCGTTTCAAGGTACACAAATACATACATATGTATGTGTGTGTGTTATTGATTATATGCGTGTGTGTTTGGAATACACAGTGCTTTTAAAGCACTTTTATTGTGTTAAAAGAAACCTTTCTTCATATCTTCTAAAAATCACAAAATAGTTTATCTTGTTAAAGTTTTGCTAAACTTTTCTTTTCTCTGTAAAATGAGCCAATGGAATTAAAATTAATACTTTCAATTTTCTATAAATAATTTATGATTATTAATCTTTCTGTCAGTTTGTCGTTTCGAAAATGAAATGATTTAAAAAAATATTCAGTTTATATTAACGTGTGAAAGTTAATAAAACAAAAACTTATCAACTCCGAAAATCTTTAAAGAGGTGGTTATGCTGCCATACTGCTATTCCAAATAATATATTATCTTAGTTGCCAGATAGAGTTGGTATGAAATCGTCATATTTAGTGGGAACGACTTCTTGAACTGCTAAATGAAAAAGTCTGCTGTTTCCAATGAACTAAGTAATAATTTCATTTGTATCTCAATTAGATTTAAATCATTTTAAATACAATCATACAGCTTAAACAAATTTTAAATTGCTTAGTATTTAAAGTTGAGTTTATTTTTCCGAAATTTTTTATAACTCATTCTAGAGCACATATAATGAGTTTTCGGAAAGGTTCACTAGAAAAAGCAAAATTGAAACTTAAATAAGTTTTGTGGAACGATATCAGTCAGTTCTTTGGTACTAATTATTCACTGATTTATTTTAAAGTACGCGCCATTAAAGCAATGCATTGCTGCAAACTGACATTTTACCCTTATCGCGAATAAAATTTCACATGAAATTAGTTTCCTCTCCCTAAAAAATTGCAGCTAAAAATTTTGTATTGTTGTTGTCACTGTGTTCACTTTTTCCGCCATTTTTTGTTCACGTAGAATAATTCACTTGAATTATGCCATTGAGGACAAGTGTGATTATATTAGCTCTCGAGCATGATATCGTTGCTGTTTACGACTGGCATACCTACTTCTTGGGATATTAGAGATTGTGAGATTTAACTTTAGAGATTTTTCAAACATTTTAATGCCACATTATTTTATTAAAATGAAAATCGAATTATCTGAACCGACTTTGAACCAAAAACAAATTTTAATTTATAAACATCTTTTCGCTCTACTTCTGGATTTTATATTTAGTTTCAAATCAAAACAAAATATCTCTAATACTGCTCATAAAAGAGATCATAAAAAATATTCTTAAAAAATTAATATTTCTTGATCCAAACCAGTGCTTAGCGAATACTTAATGTTTTGAGCTCTAAAGTTGACGCTGTGTAACGTTCAATCGTACGTCAACGAATAAGGTCGTCCAGATGACGATAAACCGTAAAATCTGGCAGCCGTATAACATTTACTACAAGGACATCTTGCAAAGCAAGGCTGCCGGATAATTGATATAAAATTCTACAGTTTTTATAACTGTAAATCGTTAATTCCTGTTTTAATAAAAATAAATATTTTATATTAAAATTTGCCGCACAAAAAAATAGATTTGTTAAAATTCAAAAAAAAATGTGCTAAATAAATCATCGGCAACAATAAAATACACCAAATAAAAATAAAACTTTTGTCGATATAAACGCATAAGTAGATGTCTCGCTTAACAGCCAACCATGAGCAACACAAAGGAAAATTTATTTATAGAATTTTTCAAAAGTATAGTAAAAACGATGTTAAAAGGATAGAACAAACGAATGAAGGCTGACTTTCGAGAGAAATATTTATTTTCTACAATTCGCAAACTATTAAGAAATGAGTTGTCAAATTATTAACTCAATGTAATTTTTGTATGACAATATAATATCTTCTGGTAAATTGCAAAAAAAAAATATAGTATATATAACGAAAATAGAAATATAATCAGTAAAACATAAACGTGTGCTTATTGTGTGACCAAGGGTGTTTTTTTGTTTGGAATCAATATCATGCCACATGAAACATAAAAAAAAAATTAAAATTTAACTCAAAATTATATATATATAAACAAATTACATAAAGGCTTACAACAAAATATTTATAATATTTGTAACTCTGACTGGCGAGAACTCAATCACCTCATTATGATGGTTGGTTGACATTTTTCTAATTTACAAGAATCGTAGAAGGCAGGTCAGGTTGGTTTGGCTTGTTTGTTTTAAAAATAAACGCTGTTTGTAATTCTTTTTACAATGTTGTTTTTTTTCAGTGTGTTTTGTGTTTGATATATACACTTAGAGAAAAAATGTATACAAGAATAAAAGCACAAAGTTGTATATTATGTATGAGTGGATTGTATGGCTCGAAAGTAAATGTAAAAACAAACAAAAAATATGATAATAAATTATTAAAAGTATTTACATGTGAGGAGGGGAAAAGCGACACGTTAAATGATCTTTGAAAGCGTTGGATAAGGATAAGAAAATCTTTCAAAATATCAGTTAATTTACAAAATGTTTCAAATTAAGAAAAAAATTGTGCGAAAAAGACTTGTAAGAGTGTAAATTAATCTGTTCTTGTTTGTCTTTTTTTTTTGCTAAAACATGTGCAGTGTTTCTGTTGTATAAATGTGTAAAGTGTTTTTGTAATTTGTTCAAATTGTATTGTTTTTTTTTTTTCTTTTTTTTTAATATCCAGTAAGTTCGGCGAAGGTTGAGTCCAAATCATCGCAGATTGCTTTGTATTTTTCTTTTTCATGGAACAGACGGTCTGCAAAAGGCATTTTTATGTTTGTTTTTGGTTAAATAATATTAAAAAGCTTTTTTTTGGCATATTTTTATAATAATTAAAATCGATTATAAAAATATTATTTTTAATTAAAAGTAGTAAATAATTATGTATGTATTTACATAAAAAATTATATAATTTTTATTTTTAACTTAAGGTTAGTGGAATTTAAAGCAAAAACTTCTGTTTGATTAAAAGTATCCATTTAAATCCAATTGAATATTGTAAAAAATAAAACTTACCTTCTAGCCTGTCGACTTCCTTTTGGAGGCGCTTGACATGCTTCTCAGCATGTTCGGCACGTTGTTCGGCTTCCTTCAATTTGACGGTCAAAGTTTTCATTTCACGTTTGAATTCTTCAACACGTTGGTTGGCTTTTTCTTCGGATACTTCCAAAGATTTCAAGGAGTTACCGACAACCTAGTTTTGTGTTAATATGTACATACATATATATATTAGATGCTTGTCTGTTAATTTAGCTAACTATTATTAAATTACCTTCAATTCTTCTTCAAGTTCCATGATCTTGGCTTCACCGGACCTGACACGATCTTCAGCAACTTCCAACTCATCTTCAACGAAGGCCAACTTGCGTGATACTTCATCAGATTTGGTATCAGCATCTTCAGCCAACATACGGGCTTCTTTCAATTGGTTGGTCAATTGATCCATACGTTCTTCGTCTTGTTGAGAACGGTTTTCCAATACTTTGCACATACTGTAATTGTCAACATATTCAACATATTATTTTGTTGTTAAAGTCCAATTATTATATGGTAATCGTGTAAGTTTAGTAGCCTGCTACATCGAAGATAATAATCCATGAAACAGGTACAACTGCTTACATATGATCCTTAGCTATCTGCATACATATTTCATGTATTAAATAACAATGCAATTTAATTTTCTATTTAGACTTTCTCCCGTTTAATATTTTAGCTTCATTTTAATATTATCCACGTATTTTTTTTTTAAATATTTCACACAAAAATTTAATAAATAAGACTAATTCCAATAACAAAACATCATTATATGCATTGTACATGGTTGAGACTGGATTAAATTTATTTTAAGATCATCTACTCGTAATTAGAGAATAAAACTAATTTTAATCTCGATCTCAAATAATGGCCCCCTGCTGGCCGAAAATGTGTTACAAAGTTCAGAATTAATAAAAACAATCAATTTACCGGTTATTTTCATCAGCAGCTTGAGTAGCTTCTAACAACTTTTGTTGAGCACTGGTTGAGCGTTCTTCGGATTTTTCCAAATCTTCTTCAATTTGCTGTACCTTGCGATTCAAAGTGGCGACTTCGGATTCGGTGGATGTCAATAGTTTTTCTTTTTCGTCTAATTCTTGGTTGGCCTTTTCCAAAGCATCCTTGGATGAGATCAAATCGGCATCAACTTGAACTAATTTTTTCTCCAAATCACGCACTTCTTCCTTTAGTTTGTCAGCACGGGAATTGGCATCTTTAGCTTGATTTTCGCAGGTATCAGCCTTATCAACGGCATTATCCTTTTCAAGCTTCATCGCTTGCATCTTCTTTTTGATGGCATCCATGTTTCTGTTTTTTTTTTTAACTACTAAACGGGAAGGAGAGAATTACAGAAGATATAACACTGTAAAAGAAAAAAAGAAAACAAAGTATTTTTTATTAATTGCAAGCAATAAAGGAATTCACGATGACACCACAGAATTTGTTCAAAAGCTTTCATACATTTTCATGAAATCGATCTGCCACAATAACTACTTATCTTATGCCCCATTAAATTTTTTTTAATGCAAAGCTTTGAAAGTAAATATTTATTTGTCGCTTCTTAAAGTGTAAAAAACAAAACGCGTCTTGTGTTTAGATATTTTCTATTTGAAAGTCGAATAAAATGCAAAACTATTTCTAAAATAATTAATTTTTGTCACTTTGTTTTCTGTGACATTTTGTAACTCATTGTCTATAAGGATTTTTTTGTCCATAGACTGAAACAATTAAATAAATAAATTCTTGTTTACAGATTTTTTTCATCTAAATATAATAAGATGGCGCTCGCTATGGCAAAATCAAATGTGCTCTTTTATTTGCTTTAAAATGATTTATTTTGCAAGTTTTAACATATGTATATGTACATATAAATTTTGTTGTTGTGTTGAGTAAAAAACTTGCATTATTTGCACTGTTTGCAATATCCATCATGAATACATCTAATATAAACAATTATTAAGTTAATATAAACTTATTTATGCCAAATTTTGCGGTATTTAAATACGTATGCCTTGAGACTAACAAACTCTCAGCTATCTATCAAACTATTAATCAATGAATTTTAATATATAAAACTTTATAAACATTCTATACAATTAACAAAATGTTTCATTAAATATTTCAATCTTTTCTGTTCGTTTAATGTTTTTTATTATTTTTCGTTATATTTATATTTTTTATCAGACTCCATTTTTATATTTTCATCTGCCCACAAATTTTTGGCAATTTATTTTTATAAAAAAAAGCTATGCCTTTATTTTAAAAATAGCTTTTGCCCAGTTTTAATGCAAATGAATATTTATATCGAATTTTTTTTATATTTAAAATTAAAAGGAAAATAAAAAATGATTTAAATAACATTGGGGTGTATATTGCTGTATTTGTTATTTTTGAAATTATTTGTTTATTTTAAATTCTAATTAAAATGTGGACTAAATATATACAATATACTCGTATGACTTCATGGATATTTCATTTACATTTCTAGCTATTTATTAAAAATTCATCGAACTTATTCAAAAAAAAATGTGTAGGATTCAAATCAAATGGATATTTCTTTCTTATGTTTAGATTTTGTATTTTAATATTATTATTGCTACTTTATGGAATTTTTAATTTATGCTGACATTTGTTTAGTGCTTTACGTGGGGGGTGAGAGGTTTTGAAAACGGAAAAATTACGTTACGCAATATATAAATATGCGTTCTGAGAAAAATGTGTTTTAGAGCAGCGGATTTCAAAGTTTTAGCTGCAGCTGTGTGGTCGAGTAAAACAAGCCCAGTTGACTTAAGATTCGAAAACAATGGAATGTTCGCTAAAGCAAAGAATTTTGGAAACAAAAATTATTAAGAAATCTTAATGACTTTAAACAAACTGAACGTTCGTTATAAGGAAAAACTTTCGATAATTGGAAAAATGCAGAAAATTTCGCGAAATGTAAATGAAAAATGTTCGAAACCAAATTGTTTTATAAATGTTCGCAAATTTGAAAAAACCGCTAAAGCTCTCGACAATTTCTCGGAAAGTGCGCAGGTGAAAAAATGCCGAAAATTATGCGGAATGTTAACGGCGAATTGTTCTCGAGAATTTCTCGAAAATACACATTCGCAAATTTACCGCAAATTCACTAAAAGTGGAGGAATTTTGCAATATTTTGTGAATGATTATTTATTTGTATTGTACGCATAGTTGTTCAAAATACATGGTTTGCGGTATTTAAAATACAAAATACTTTCAGGTTGTGTATTTAAAATACAAAATACTTACACATCATGTATGTATTTAAAATATAAAATACTTCCATTTCTTGTACGTATTTCAAATACAAAATAAGAAATACTTCCATGTCATGTATGTATTTAAAATACAAAATACACCATTTTTATTCCAACCAAAAAATACATTATACAAAACTAATCAACAAAACAATTGTTTCCTTTCATAAATGAATGTAGCATCAGACAAACTGTTTCTTGTTGGAGAATAAATAAAACCTGCTGAAGAAAATAATCCTTCTACAGGTCCTGATAAATTCTATGAATACTCTTTTTATGTTTGTATAGCTGTCAAGAGTGATAATGTCTTTGCTCTTTTCACTGAGGAAACTGACAAATTCCACCTTCAAATTTGATGTCCTAGATTCACCATCATCCATATCTTCTATGTTTTTAAAATACAAAATACTGCCATTTTTTTATGTATTTAAATACAAAATACAAACTACTTCTATTTATTGCATGTATTTAAAATACAAAATGCTTGCACTTCATGTATTTAAAATACAAAATACGTATTTGTATATTAAATATTTATTTAATACTGCCCAGCCCTGATTGTACGCAACCAAAGCAAATGCTTCGTTAGCCTGGTTGGAAGGACATTTTAGCAAGATTTATAACTTTCTTAATCTCTAATTTGAATAGTAACATTAAAAAAAGTATTAATTAAATTATAAGTACCATATTACATTTACATTAAAAAATTAATTAAAAAATGAAATAAAGATAGAGATCGCTTGTGATATTTTCATAAAATCAAAAAAAGTTGATAGATTTTTTAAAGAAATTTTTTTGGACTCTATTGATTGTCGATCTCGTATGTTTTACGGGAAAGAAGTGCGAGATACGTTCGCAGGCCATATCATAAACGAAGGTCTTGGCTATGCGGGGAATCGCAATGAGAAAAAAGTTGAGTGTATTAAAAAAATACTGGGAGTTATTTATCAGGCATAATTTTTTACAAACTTAAATTTAGCAATAAGCCTACATTTCTTTTTTTAATTAACTAAAAAATAATTTCAAAAAACTTGTTTGTTGAGGGTTTTCGAAATTCTTTAAAAACGGATATAGGCAATCTCGATTAATTAATTAAAAAAATAATGTAAACAAGTTTCAATTGGTAATTGCAATTATTGTGTCTATTTTTGGTTGTCTTGTATTAGTGCAATTCTGAAAAACCCACCCAATTATCATCATCAATCGTCAATGTTGATATTGCAGTTGAGGGTGCAGTTTTGTCAAGGTTTGCAAATAAAATTCGATTCGAAGGACCATAAACAAGGGCACATTCCTAAATGCAGTAACATTACAAAAGTTTATTTAAGCAAAGAATTGAAAATGTTGCCAAACATTTCTGCAAATACAGCAACAGAGCAAATAACATAATGGAAACGATAACGTTTTTTTAAGAACAAACACAAACCACGAAGACATTTTATTTAGGCTTGTCTGCAGACACACCCAGGGTCTTGGCAGGAATCGAACCTGCAACCCCTCCGACTAACTAATATTCTAGTACAATATCTACTAGTCTACGGGAGCTCCTTTTTTTAATTTTTTTTAAGAAGTGATTAAATCCAGACACATATAAATGATTTTTAAAATAAAACAATTTGTCATCAATAACTCAAAATAAAAACCACTGAATTAGGTATGACATTGTATGCGCAGATAGGCCATTACGGGCGTGTTCATCTGATGCATGGAAAGAATTTTTAAAATTTCAAAAGATAATTTTGTTGCTAAAAATTTACTTTTTCCACCCACAGAAAATTGTGCAGCCCAGCCACAGGCACCCTAAAAATGTTCTTCTAGCAAAACAATCGAAATTAGAGATGTTTCATTAAATTTGGGAGGGGAAATATCCTCTTTTCCTTTCCACTGTCCCGTGGATCCGCATCATTATGTACGTGTAAATAGTTACTGCGCAAATAATTTGGTTTGACTTTGCTTGGGTTACAGGATGTGATCATGGTTTTATTGCAAATTTAAGAGGATTTTCCGAAATAGCTAAAAATGACTAACAAAAAAGAAAAAAAAGCTTTTTCTTTGCAAGCTACACACGTCATACAGATATGAATGCATGTGGGCTTTTCATTCTTAAGGAATTTCAATTGATAATCTAATTCCCTCCTCTCCTGCCAAGCGTTAAAGCTACCTACGCAACATGGAACTATGTTTCTATTCACTCAATCAAATAAAAGATTTAGCAGAAAACCAAAGAAATCAAGTTAGCAATTTTGCTAAAAGTTTTTTTTCGAAAACTATTTATTAAAATTATTAAAAATATTTATTTAAAATTATAAAATAAAATATTCTTCAAAATGTACAAACATCAGAAAAACTTGATCCTTTTTTAAATGAAGTAAAGTCACTTTGCAAATTAACGGCTGAAATATTCAACTATTTTTCAGTTAAAATTATGGTGGGCTTGTGGTGCGAGTACGATCAGACTCCATCGGAGAAGAAAATTTTTTTTATATTCATTTTCTGATGGAGACTGAGCACATTCGATCCTCAAGCCCAATGAAAATATGTGCATTTAATAATATTAATACAATTCGACT
Source organism: Gymnocheta viridis (assembly GCA_956483585.1). Classification (NCBI taxonomy): domain Eukaryota; kingdom Metazoa; phylum Arthropoda; class Insecta; order Diptera; family Tachinidae; genus Gymnocheta; species Gymnocheta viridis. Next base: position 15,605,933 of record OY101442.1, read on the forward strand.
AAAACTATGAATAATTATTAATTAAAAATTCGTTTTAAAGTTCTAGCATTTCAAAATTTCTAGAGTCGCATTGAAAAAAGTGATAAGACTTGGTCGGATAGTTAAAAAAATTTTCAAAAGAAAATCAATCAAATATCAAGAGAGAAAAAAGAGCTAATAAACTGTTTTTATTGTTTTAAAAAGTTTGGAAACTGGCCAAAGTTTAGATGCTTTAAAATGCGTACATATTTTAAATATTTAAGCAATTTTCAATGCTGTTAAAAAAAATTAAAAAATTGATAAAAAAAAGGTTGGAATCCACTAAAAGAGCTTTTTGAATTAATTTTGTTTTAATACAAAAGGAAAGCAAAAATTGAGTTCATAGTTTAATTATTTTTTATTAATGTGTGGGCGAGAAACTCAAGGCTATTTATTTTAAAATATAGCAGGTATGCTATATATACGTATATACATACATATGTATGTATGTATATGTGTATAAAAAGCTTTTGAAAAGCTTTTTTCATCATTTACTATTAAAATTATATGATATTATGATCTTAATTTCAATATTATTTTTTTTTATTATAAACATATTTTGTTTTTCCTTTAAATTTTTTAATTCTTTTGCTTTTTTAATATACAAAAAAGTTGCGCTTGCCGTGTGTGCGCCTGTGTGTGTGAGTATGTTTATGCATAAGTGTAAAAATTGGTATTTGCGTTTGTTTCTATGCATATGTATGTGTGTTTTACAGTATATGTATGTGTACATTATAAATGTGTATGCATACATGTGTACACATATTGACATCCATACACACTCTCATAATATTTTAAAAGTATTTTTATGCAGATTCAATTACAAAATGCCTTATTTGAGAAAATTCGGAATACATATGTATGTGTATAATTTATTTTTAAATATAAACACTTTCGAATAGAGGCAACAACACTTTTTTGAATTTTAAATATAACAGTATTTTAAAGATTTTTAATGTTTGACATTTGCTTTTGAAAAAGATATTTTAATAAAAATGTTTTTAAGGTCATTTTAATAAATTTTAAAAATCTTTTGTATTATTGTTTTTGATATTATGTCATGTTTTAATTTCTTAAATTTTTGAATTTTTTCTTTAGTTTGTAATTAGCTTTTTTGCAATTTTTCAATATTAGCTCACACACACACACACTCACACACCCATAAAAGCACAATTATTCAAATATTTTGTTTTAAATTTTCTTATTAAATAATAATACTTTGTATGTATAGTTAAGGTTTTAATATTTTTTTTTTTACTTTAAAAAAAATATTTTTGAAAATTTTTCTTTGCATTTTTATTTTTTAAATATTAATATTTATCATTAATTTTTATTTTTTTTTTATTTTTGAGGTTATCCTTTATTTTAGTTTTAGAACAGCGACTAACCTTAGCGTTCCAACACACACTATACGCTGTCAAAACCCCGAGAACACTGATGCAGACCAAATTTCTAGCTACACAAAGCCCTCGTCGCAAAAAAATTATTTTGTTTCACTTGCACACCTAATCCGTGTATTTCGTTGTGTCTACATATATATTTTGAAAGTTTTCATTCAAAATCGCATGAAATACAACAATTACAAAATAATTTCCCCCTAAATTTTCTCTCAGCATACGCTACACATCGTATGAATATTCATAGAAAATTTCCTTTCTACAGAAATTTTGAAAATGTTTCCAATTGCTTGCACCTACTCATTTTCCTAGTTTTCATATACATACACTGAAGTTTATGAATGTGTTAAAAGCTTACACAAACTCATAACGTATACGTATTCATCAACGATTTCCTCTACATGTATACATGTGTGTTATTTGCGTGTATGTATACATTTTGTGATTTTTCTTTCATTTTCATTCATACAAATAAACATTTAAAAAATTTCCTTTTTTGCTCTCTCGTTGATCATTTTATTTCTCTCTCTCTCTCTCTTGTACATTTTTTCATTTTCAAAATTATAAATAGATCCCCAATAATTATGTGTATCTTATAAAGTTTTTTTTTTTTGTTAAATGTATAATATACTAAATTTTTTTTTGAAATCCAATTTTTGGAATATGTAGTATGTTTAAAAATTTTTCACATCTTTTGGTATTCCAAACTAAACGTTGAATAGTTCTAAATACTATCTCGATTTTTTTTAGCATTTTCTAAAAATTTCAATAAGTAGGTCAACATTTTTCCTGTCAAAAAATCTAATTTGTGTCAATATGTATTCGTAATATTACATGCATACATACATATGTACATATGCATGTACATGCGAATTAAGAGATTTATTATTATTATAAAAATATAATATTAATAAATTTTGTTTATGGAAATACGATATATGTATGTATGTATATACATATACAATATGTGCATATGTTTTCATTATAATCATTAGTTACTTTCGTTCTTGAATATGTGTTTTTCTTTTTTTATAAAAGAAAAATGTGGGTGTTGGAATTGGAATTCACAGTGTGCATAGATATAAATTTTCAAAAAGAAAAAAAACAGTTGTCTTTTCTTATGTATTTATGTACATATATCAAATTGATAAAAACTTTTAACAAATTGTGTTTATGAAATGCCAAAAAAAAAACAAGTAAAAAATCTGAAGCTATTTTAATAAAATAATTATGTATAGTTGTTTGAAAACATTAAAAAAATCGTCGAATATCGAGCAGTTAGTGAATGAAAAGAGTCCCCACTTACACTTTCCCTGTGTTAAAGGGCCATCATCAACGCCAGCCACACTCTCGACCCTTTCCTAATTTCTAAATCACTTTTCGTTTTCAGAACTTCGCAATAGCTCAACAGCTACAACACATTTAAATACATACTCGTACATATGTACTAGAGATGGGCATCGCTCACGTGATTTGCGTGAATCATGCATGATCGTGAGCAGTTTTTTGTTTCAATCACATGAGCGTGCATGAGCGTGAGTATAAAAAAACTTAACGTGCGTGAGCGTGCATGAGTATATTTTTTGCGTGATTGTTTCGTGATATTTCCGATTTTGGAATTTTTTTCACATCTTTTGGTATTCCAAACTAAACGTTGAATAGTTCCAAATACTATTTCGATTTTCTCTTAAGCGGACACCTAAGGGACTGGCAAATTTGTCCGCTTATGAGAGGTGTACGCTTATGAGCGAAGTATAGAAAGAGTAAATAACAATTTATAATAAATACATACATACATATGTATTTGTCTTTAAGCAGTTTTATTTCAAAACCAGAACATATAAATATTTCAAACAAATTTATTGATTTTTATAGCTCCAAAGCAGAATTTGCATCTTTCATAACATCAGTGTCCCACAATCTCAAAATTTGGTCTTTGTTTTTGATGTTGCAAGCAGCCTGAGTCTCGCGAACATTTTTTAATATTTATGAATTTCAATAACATTTACCATGTCTTTAGTAGTCAATACTGCTTTAGGCATATCGATTCAAGTATGTACAAAACAGAAGTATATAAATATACGTATTTATTAAATGCAAGCCAACAAGCTGTTTCTTTTTGGGGACGCATTATCGTGTAAGAAAAATCTGTAAGAATAAAGGAAAATAATAAAAGGAAAAACAGTGTTACTGTCCGGTTATGGGAAACAAAGGGTGGGAAAAAAGTGTCCGCGTCCGGTTATGGGAGGGTTGTCCGCTCAAGAGAGAAAAAGTTTTTTAATCCCTAAGGATTTTTTTGGGACTAAAAAAATTTTCCGTTTATGGGAAATGTCCGTTTAAGAGAGGTGTCCGTTTGGAGAGAGTACACTGTACATATTTAATAGCTACGTGGATTTAAATTTTGTCGTGATGTATTAATTATGATGTATGTATTAATGTACTGATGTGAATGAGCGAGTCAAAGTAGCAGTATTAGTTCGAGTTTCGATTTCACATTAATATATAAAAATTGTTTGACCGTTCAAAAGAGGTACCTTCAACTTATTCATGGTGCTTAGTGGTATATACATAAGTGTACTTTCGAACGGCATAAAAATAATTTTTTAGCAGGTATTTGTTGCGAAATAATTGATCACAAAGTTTTGTGACGCACTCTACAAAAAACGGAAGTAACTTTGAATGTTAAAGGGTGTTTTCGTATTTTTTTTTGCGAATTTTGCATTATAAAGCACACAAAATCTAGTTCCTAAAAGAAAGATGAATATAAGAGAATTCAAAAAAAATTTTGTCTTTTTTTGTCAGAAGACATGAAAGTGATGCACCCTACGTGACTCACGTTACATTTTTTCTATTATATTTCTATTCTGAAATATACAAATTTTTTTTACTAAAACTGAAGTGAATTCAATGTATAAAAATATGGCTTTCGATCGGGCCTTTTTCATTAACACTAAATTAATGATATGAATACATAAAAATTTTTAATTTCTGGTATGAAATCAGAAGATCTGAATTGGGCAGGATTTGGTAATAATTTGTGCATTAATGATCACCGAAATACATTTATTTTATTTATAAAATTATATATCTAGTCTAATATTCCTTTAAAAAAATAAGAAATAAGTTGGATCACTATCAAAAAATTTTGTTTGGTGGACTGTTTCTGGGACCCATACCCATACATATATCAAAATTAAAAAATCTTATTTCAAAACTAACAAATTGTTTCAGAAAAATATATTTCTCAGTTAAACATAATTTTCCTCTTTTATTGCAGAATTTTCTAATTGTATATTAGATTTTTCTATTTGCATTCAGAAATTTTAATGTATAAATGCTTATAGGTTGTGATTTTTTCGTGAGAATTTCGTGAGCGTGAGTTTTCGTGATTGTGACTAACTTTTTTTCCACTCACGTGAGCCCCAAAAAGGGGCTGTTCACATATAATATGCGAACAATTAATATGTGAACAGATGTGTGAGCAGCCCCTTTTTGGGAAAAGGGAGAAATCTCCCGGGGAATTTTTATTGATATATCTTTGTATTTTGTTAGTGTACAGTAAAAATATGCTAAACCACTGCAAATGCTACGATGCAAGACCATTTGCACAAGATTGTGAATTGTGCTATTGAAGCAATTGAATGCTCCTTTTTTATGCACAAATAGAAATATATACATATATATATATATATATATATATATATATATATATATATATATATATATATATATATATATATATATATATATATATATATATATATATATATATATATAATATATATATATATATATATATATATATATATATATATATATATATATATATATATATATATATATATATATATATATATATATATATATATATATATATATATATATATATATATATGTAGAATTAGGTGTATATATATATATACCTAATTCTGTTTTTACACGGTAGATTCGTTCCAGAAAAAAACCGTGTAAAGTCATTGATCGTATGGAAAAATAGGCGATTGGTTCCTTAACTCTAAAACCTATTAAAATTTAAAAAAAAAGATTAAAAAAAACAAGATTTTATAATAACTATTATTCATGTTTATTTTATTAAATCACATACATACATATAAATAGTGTATTTTCACAAGCATAGTTATTAATGAAAAAAGTATAAGTAGTCTAAGCTTAAAAGTATATCCATATGTAAAATTTCAATTGCTCTGACAAGTAAATTTGCTTGTATGCACAAAAAGGGAATTCCCCTAAATTTGTCCTATTTACAATCGCTCTGACTGTTAAATTTGCTTCTATTTATGTATACACAAAAAAACGAAAGAGAAACAAGTATAATATGTTTGTTGTTTCTTTCTTGTTTTCGTATGATTTCTAGCTGTTTGTGAGCTGTGTGTTTTTATTTATTTGTGTTGTGTTATTTTAAATCGTGTTAAATGGAATAAAATCGTGTAAAAAAATAATTTTTTTTAATTTCAAACCGTGTAAAAACAGAATTAGGTGTATATATATGTATATTTATTAAAATCTAATAAAATATGAAATATTGGGCTGAAATGGGCTTTTTTGGAACGTAACCCTTCATTTTTACTGGTTTCGTGGAACATGACCCCTGCGTTAAACGTAGTTTCTACGCATTTGTTTTTGTTTTAATGAAGAAAAAGAAATAAACAAAAAAATTCTTTTTATTCTTTGATCGTGCGAATATTCGAATAATATTTAACATTTGTTCGATTATTCGAACAAACAAATTATGAACTTTTATTCGAACAATCTGAAACTCGAATAATTCAACATTAATTTAAAAACTTAAAAAAATACAAACAAATTAAATGTCCTTCTCCTTTTTTGAAGTCGGTTAAAAGGAGCGCATTTATGGATTTGACTGATCTTGAGAATTTAGCATAAAAAACTAGTCACCTACAAAAAATCTTGTTTTTTCACAATAAGTATCTTAAGAAAAGTTTTACACGAAATTTAATTTCTTTTTCAAATTCTGTAAAGATAAGATATTTTTATTTCCATTTACCTGTTGTACAAATCGTTTTAGCAAAAATATAAAACATTTTTTTTAATAATTGATTTTATTACTTGTGAAAAAAACTAAAAGTAATGTCATAAAAATAGTTTAATGCTTTATAATATTTTGTTTTAGTTTTAAGCTAATACTATTTTACAATACATATATATTTTTTTTAATTTTCATAAAAAGGCAATAATGCATAATATGTATTACATTTATACATTTATTTATTTAATTCTAAACTAAATTAACTGAGAAATTTTAGTTTAATTGTTGCAAATGCCGAAGAGTTAACACCAAAACAAATTAACATTTTGGAGAGTGAATTGATTGGTGGGTTCTATGAAGTGATACAAATAATTCGCCATATTGTTAGTACGTATTATGAAATGATAATGGCTAAATAGTTACATATATTTATTTTAATAATTATACAGCATCGGCTTTATGGGGTGATTTGTTTACAATGTATCACATAAGTTATCGAATTTCACCATACTTTCAAAAGAAATCTTATTGCATCAAAAATGTACTTAATATTTGTTACAACTAAAATAAATAGCTCGGGTCTTAACAATATTAAATATCTGTATAAAATTTCATGGAAAAATCCCTACAAAAAAGTGGAAACTCCCCTACATCGGATACATCACTGTGTCACCACACAATTACGGTTAAAAAGAAATATATAATTTACAGAGGATTTTACAGAACCTTCTAGGAGTTTGGGATTTTCCGGGTTTTTTCACTCTCCGGCATAAGGAAATTAAAAAATCCCATTCCCGAGAATTCCGGTAAATATGAATTTTTCCAAATTAAATTAATTTCTCAACGTAGAATTAAAAGAAGTGATGTTGACCTGAAATGACGTCATCAAATAGTTACCGCATAAGGAGAGAAGTTATTCCATCTGCTAATAACAAAATTTGATTCGTGTCTGCTAAAATTTAAAATGACGTTCATGTGTAATAATGTATGCTTTTAATTTCCCGTTTTCACGGAAAAATTACCAAAATTTTTACGGGAATATGTGTGGCTTCTCCTGAAATTCCCATTTCCTAAAGCTAATTTCATATCGCCCTTAATTAGCTCAAAATTTCTGGCCGTATTTGTTTCCGTAGAGTTTTACGTACGAGTATGTGTGGAAAAGCTTGTGGTTCTGATATATTCAGTGAAAAGGAAAAGTTTAACGGCATAAGCTAAGATCTGATGTACATAAGTCTTTATAGGCGTTAATTTCTCCACAGTAGTATATGCAAAAGATTCGATTAATTTTTTAAAGACATGGGAATGTTACGCTTTGTACTCTGCTCAGTATTCTCTTGTTTTAAGCATTTATTCAATATTTGGTCGAGTGACCTTTGGCTTTTTTGAAACCTTAAGCATTCTGTTGCACCATTTCATTCTGAACCGTCTCTCAAAGTTCTTTTTTTCCTTTTCCCCAAAGTCGTTCACACCACTTGGAGCTACTGGGGACTTTGCGACTTTGCTTTGCTTTGCTATTCAAAGGTTATTTTTTGATAATTTTGAATAGGTATTTCGGATCATTTTCATGCGGAAACCTATTGCTTTTAGCAGAACATTCGTTTTTCTATTGCATATTACTTCGTAATGTTGAAAGATATACAAAGACACATCCCCCAGACTCGCAGTTTGAGTTACAGCTTTTGTAGTGAAGTTATTTCTGTCTGTGGAGTTCGACCATCGTCCACGAAGCAATTAATTTTCGCTTAACCAGACCATACAACCTAAACATTTTAGTTTTAATTAAATATATAATAGCATAATTTTAAGTCTACGCTATTCCAATTAAAAGCAGTAAATTTTACGTCGTCTTGAGCAAATTCTTCACGAGTTTGACATTTTTTAATAATTTTTTTCGCAGCATCTTTAGCTTATAGTTTATTGAGACATCATCGAACAGTCCACTCGCTTACGTCAATATTTCAACTCTTAACAGGGTGTGCTGGGGTAATCGTCTTACTAATTTTGCAAGATGGAGACGATTCTGGTAATCTATCTATGCTGCTCGTTTATGATATTTACCTTTTTTTCAATAAATTTACTTTACTTTTTTGATTCTACTTTACATTAAGATGTGTTAAATGATAAACAATTTTAAAAAAATAATCATTTATTGAAATATAATTCAGTGTTTTGAGATTTAAAGTCACCTAGAAAGAGAGTCCAAGTGTAATATTTCTATTTATTTACAAAATCAACTGCATATTTTTTATTAATACACATTAATAAGAGTACAATAAATATTTCAATAGAAAAATTTTTGTTGGTTTATTAATCGATAAACAAATATGAAAAATTAACGACGGCCTTAATTTACTGTTAAACTTTTGCAATGCGCAGCGGCCTGGAAGATATAGTGGTGATATTTTTTACATTGAAATAAATATCAAAACGGCATAAAACCAACATGATTCAATTAAAAACATCCTGGCGATCCAAAAAAGTATAAGTGGTGCTACACATAGCAACAAAAAGTTCTAATATCAGTACTGCAGATGGTCACAGCACATTTATGTATTAAAAAAGTGCCCTACGCAATCCGCAATATTGAAAGTGTATCAAATACAAATTATACAAATTCAACCTAAGTTCTCTAAAAATAGCTGGGACCAAACAGATTTTAAGAATTTTAAAAATTCGAAGACATTTAATTGAATAATTTTGTTTATTTTTTTCATTGAAATTGTAAAAATTGATTTGATGAACTCTTTTTAGGTTGCAAATGCTATTTTATTAATCTAAAAGTACATTTAGACAAACTATGCGGCCTGTTCTGGAAGCACGGTGATTTCGAACCTCGTGATTTCCAAAAATAAATTCTTATTATTGCTGTTTTTTACGTTTTTTGGTGTTCACAATGGAATATTTTATTCCAACTTCGAATGTCATGAATCGTACGATTTACAAAGCACTGAAAGAAATGCTGTTCATTTCTAGAAATCACGTGATTTTAGACCTCGTGATTTACAGAATAGGTCTGTATATTTCATAGTATGGTAAAATTGTAAAACATTTGTGAGACACTGTGGTGGTATAAGGACGAATTAAATTTAAGTTGCATATTATTATTAAAGTATGGAGTTTAATAGGCAGTTTTTAGTTTTTTTTTTTTGTTTATCATTGTTCATAAATGTTTAAATAGTTTAAATGTTATACATTGATTTAAGTATTCTCTTCAATATGGAATGCAATTTTTGTCTTAAGTATTAAAATGTCTTTGTAAATTATCATTGTTTGGTTTTTTTTTCATCGGTAAATAAAATTTGTATTTGTTTGTTTAAATAACTAAGCCAGGGATTAGGTATTAAAATAGGTTTTCGTCTGGCTATCCTTCTCTCAAATTCACAAAAATTAGTAATTATTCATTTCAGCATATTCCAATTCTTGGGCAATATTTTTGTACTTCTCTTTGCTTTTGCTTACTTCCTCTGAAAGAAAATTTTTGCGAAAAAAATAATTTTTAGCTGCTGGCAAGAAATAACAAGAAAAAATTAAACACAAATTTACTACTTTTCATTCTACTTTATTCGAAATAAAAATTAAAAAACTAAATGAATATATAAGGCCAAAAAATAAATACAATATGCTAACAACGGTTTTATTAAATTTGTTTCTTCATTTTTAATTACACAAAATACATTGTAGCTAAAAAATAAATATGAGTTAAACAACAAAAATCCAAAAATATTATAGCAACTTAAAATATGTGTATAAATAAAGGCGCGGGGGAAGTTTCTTTTTGTTAAAATAAATTTCTTTATTTTTCCATACTACTACTCTAAAACCAAAGTTTCAATGTTGCTACTGCACTGTTACTGCCGGTGGAAAGACAACAGAACAATATGAGACATTTCCCATGGATATAGAGTTTAGAGCGCGTTTTTGTGAAGTTATTCCTTGAGGATGAGTTCGACGAAGGCGGTATCGAGATCGTCGCCGATATCCTTGTATCTTTCCTTTTCCATGACAAGGTCGTCTAATTAAATTAATAAAAATAAATAAAAACCAAATTAATAAATCATAAACAAATAAATTAAATTTTAACATAAAATACATATAAAATTGACCTCAACAACACATTTAATAAATTTTACATTGTTCTTTACAACACTGGGTTTTTTTTATTCTCAAAATAACTGTAATTAAGTTTACATAAAAAAACGAACATAACCTATTCCAAAACAAATAAAAATTACCTTTTTCAAGAGCAAAAAATAAAATAAAGCGTGTTGTTTTAAAGCGGCTGCAGTTATAAATTCCAGAGCTAAATGCCGAGTTATTTGGAGATTTGTTAATAAAAATAAAAAAAAATTTCAACATATTCTTTTAAATAAAAATGTATTTTATAAAATCATGCTTATGAAGAACGTATGTAAGTATATAACATTTTGTATATTTTTATTGGCAGCATAGTGTTAGCAGTTGTTATTATTGATTTGTTTTCCAATTATATTTTTTGTTGGCAACATTCAGTAATGGGTTTCCGATAATAGTATTTATTTGAGCATCCATAACCATATTTAAGATGCGGGAGCTTCGGCGGGTGCGGGTGCCGCTTCTGCGGGTGCGGGAGGAGCCGCCTCTGCGGATGCTGGAGCAGCTTCTGCGGCTGCAGGAGCAGCATCCGCCGGTGCCGGAGCAGCATCCGCCGGAGCAGCTTCTGCAGGAGCTGGGGCAGCACCTTCGGCGGCAGGAGCCGCTGGTGGTGGAGCTGCACCTTCAGCAGCAGGAGCCGCTGGTGGCTGAGCTGCTCCTTCAGCAGCAGGAACAGCTCCTTCAGCTGGTGGAGCCGCGCTATCAGCAGGTGGTGCTGGAGCATCACCTTCTGCAGGTGGAGCGGCCCCTTCTGCAGGTGGAGCTGGTTCAGAACCGGGTGGTGGTGGTTCGTAGTTCTTAACATATGGTACTTCCGCACCTTCTGGTGGCAAATCAATGACGTACTCAAATGGTGGTGGCGGTGGTGGTGGTGGAGTGGGTTCCTTGGGTGGTTCAGGCGCAGGCGCTGGTTCGCCTTCAGGAGCAGGAGCGCCATCGGCAGCACCTTCAGCAGCCTTTGGCGAACCAGTACCTTCACCGGCTGCTGCAGCTGCAGCGGCGGCCTCAGCTTCGGCAGCAGCTTCCGCTTCAGCTGCTTCTTTAGCGGCGATTTCTTCTGGTGTTGGTGTTGGCACTTTCGGTGTAGGTGGCTTAGGATTGCGTGGTGTATAGAATGGTTCTAAATTGGGTATCAAATCCATAAATGCCAAATCCAAGCTGTCGCCAATCAAACAAAAACGTTCCTTTTCAACAATGATATCATCTTTTTAATATCAAATGGATGTTTTTTTTAAATTAATGCCCGAATGTTTAAATGGTTTATAGAGAAGTATGAAGCATAGAAGCAAAATGAAAAAAAATTAAATAGAAAATGCGATAAAAATTAATTGCATAGAAGTGAAAGGAAAAGTAAGAAAGAAAGTAATAGATAATAGTCTTAGGATTTTAGTTTAAGCTAAAGTATTTTTTTCTTGCATAATTAAAAGTAGGAAATAGAGAAAATAGGATTGTAACAGAACACTCAAGAAATCAAGTGCAGTGAAGTAGATTTAAAGCAATGAGGAAAAATGCGTACACTAAAGTTAGAAGAAGTATTGAAAATTAGTTAGGAAATAGAAGAAATCGTTGATTTAATTAAGTGGTAAAAAATCCACTTTTGTTAGCATTTTATTATAAATCACAGTTTTATTTAACAGCTTTTGATGAGTGGTTGCTTTAAATATGTAAGTTGTAAAATTTTAAGCTGGTGGTGCTTCCGCAGATGGTGCAGGAGCTGTTTCAGCAGGTGCACCTTCTGCTGGAGGGGCAGGAGCAACTTCCGCTGGGGCAGCAGGAGCACCCTCTGTTGGAGCGGCGGCAGCACCTTCTGCTGGGGGAGCAGCAGGACCACCGTCAGCTGCTGGAGCTGCTCCTTCAGCGGGAGCAACAGGCACACCTTCAGCTGGAGGAGCAGCACCTTCTGTGGGTTGCGCACCTTCAGCTGCTGGTGCACCTTCAGCTGCTGCTGCTGCACCTTCAGCTGTTGGTGCACCCTCCGCTGGTGGTGGTGGTGGCTCTTGTCCTGGCTCAAAGTTTTTAACATATGGAACTTCAGCACCTTCTGGTGGTAAATCAATGGCATATTCAAATGGTGGTGGTGGAGGTGGTGGCGGTGTTGGTTCTTTTGGTGGTGTCGGTGGTGCGGCTGCTTCTGTAGCAGCAGCTTCGGCAAGCCGTTCTGCCTCGCTAGCTGCCGCAGCAGCATCGTCGGCAGCTTTAGGATCAGCTGTTGCATCTTCGGCAGCTTTAGCTTCTGCAGCGGCGACTTCTTCAACTGTTGGTGTTGGCACTCTTGGTGTTGGTGGTTTTGGATTTCGATCAGTATAGAATGGTGGCATTCCCATTAATTCTACAAATGTAATATCCAAACTGTCGCCAATAATGGCATAATGTTCTTTTTCCGTTATAATTTCATCTGCAGCATATTGTTTATTTTTATTTTTTGTAAGAAGGTATTATGGTTCGGGTGGAACATAAATTTGAAATCAAGGGTTGGGTCGCATATATTATTATTATGTTTATTGGTTGGGGAAGCATTATTTTTGGTATTAGCAGGAGCGTAGTAGTAAAATTAAAAAAAGTTCAAAATAAAAATTAAAAAAAGTTAAAAGATAAAGATAAAAATCAAAATAGAGCAGCAAATTAAAATTAAAAACTTTGCGTAACAAATTTTTGTTTTAGAGAAACGTCTAATACATAAAGGGAAGAGAGAGAGCTGGGTAGACAATTACAATAAAAGGCACAAAAACAAATAATTGTTATCATTTGTGTTTTCTGTAAGTAAATTTGCTTTTAAATTAAAAAAAATAATATATACATATTTCTATTTATTTTTTTAAATACTTTTATTGTTTTTTGTGCTAACTGCAGCGAAATTTGTTTCTTTTGATTTTTTGTTTTGTAGTTTATTTTGTAAATAATAGTTATATGTATGTATGTATATAAATAATAATTAAAAAAGGAGTTGTAAATAATGAAAATATACTATATTGTCTTTTTTTTTAATTGTTTATGTTTTCTTTTTTCTTTTCATTTTTGCAAAATAATAACTATTTTAGTTTCTTTAGAAATATATTTTTAAAGTAATATATCAATAAAGGAATAAATATTTTTTATATTTAACATAAAGTTCAAAAATAGTTTTTGTTTTAAAAATTGGTTTAAAGGGGAATGCTAATTTTTTTCTTGAGAATTCCTGTTTTAAACTTTTGATTGCTTTGTTGTCATAGTAATAGAATTCGTTAAAAAATTTTTTGATTAAAAAAATTACATAACTTAAAAAATATTACACAATGAAATAAAAAAATGGAATTTATTCTTTACAACATTAAAAAAGAATAATATTAATACGGGGAAAATACATACAAATCTTAACCAAAAAAAAGAAGAAAATTATAAACTTTTTTTAAATAAAGAAAAAAATAAAAATTAAAAACAAATAATCATTTACTGGCAAATGCACTACAAAGAATAGCTTTGATTGGAATGCTTATTTAATAATTTCTTCTTTTTTTTCAAAATAACGAAACAAAAAATTTTAATAATATAAATTTTAAACTTGGAATTTTTTTCAGTTTAGTAAGAAAATACGGCGTGTTTTGTTTTGTCTAAATTAACATCATAGAAGTTAAAATTTTAAAGCAAAATATAATAATGTATGTAGTATATAAGTATATTACTATGTATTAAAGTTATATAATGTAAATCTCTTTTAAAGAATTACGAATTTAATTTAAGATAACGCTGCATTTTTTCTTTCTCATTACAAAAAAAAAAGGATTCACACTAAAATTTATTTGTTGTCTTATTTTGAAAATGGAAATTAAATTTTAAATGAATCCTTTAAGGCTAGTATGGTAGTTTTGTATTTCCTTTGTTGTTGTTGTTGTTTTAATAATTATATAATGTTATTAATTTAAGAGTTTTTCACATATTTTGAATATCATGCAGAGTTGCTTCCATTTCTTCTTGTAATAGTTTATTTTTGGAGCGTTCGTTCATCAAGTCATCTAATTTTTTAGTGTGTTTTAGTTGTTTGTATTAATAAGTATTATTAAAAAAAACAAGGTTTTGAGGCACAGCAGCACAGGTACGCACGTACACACACATAAAACGCAGGATATAAAATTTGGTTTTGAGCAGTTTTTTTTTAGTAAACAACATATAACATTTTTTTAGGGCAGGCAGGCGGCAAATAATTTAAAATTAAGCGATTTTTGTATATAAAAAAATAAATAAATGAAAATAAAACACATTATTAATAAAAAAATAAGTACAAATAAAAAAATTAATAAAAACCAAAAATAAACAAGAAATAAAATATCCCAGAAAAATTTTAACTTGTTCACATGACACATCACTACTATTAGAGCGCAGATATGTACGTACATGCTTTCGTTTTAAAAATTTTTTATTGATTTCTTTCAATAGGACACTGCTCCACGTATAATATACAATAACCACGCCCAGTATCTCGAAATTTATTGAACTTTTAGCATTGATGAATCGCGATCCATATCTTACAATAGTTTAACAGTTTTACATCCAACAATCCATTGAAATGGATGATAGATCTAAATGTCACAATATACATATATTGTACGTGTAGCGGTGCCCATAGAAATTTTCGGTATATTTTTTTCTTTCTCTATGTATCTATCGGTTATAAAGACTTATCTCAAATTAATTAAAAAAATATGATCATCCGAACCATTTTTTAAATGCAAGTAGAGCAAAATCACGAAAAAATTATTTTTAAAATCTCATTCGGCAACAAAAATACATCAATGTAACGCGATGTGACAAAAGGGAAATTATCTTGTCAGAATTATAAAATTTATAAAATTTGCGAAGTTATGGCGTTTTGAATTTTGTAGTTTAAAAGTTATGGTGGCTAATTGAGGATAAAGTTTGGCAATATGTTTGATTTGTTTTCAAACTCATGAGATCAAAGGCTGAATTCCAAAACGTCAAAACACATTGCAGTGATGCGGTTTTACTACCGTTTCGAAACAAAGTAACCAACTGTGTTGTTTACTTTTGCTTTAGTTTGCGTATCGATAACTTTTATTATACATTTAGGGATGTATGACATTGTCAATGTTTGCATGGTTGGAATGCATTGCGTTAAGGAATGCATGACTTTATCACGGTTCACACTGTGAAATTTTTCTTTCTGAAAGTGTTAGTTTGTAGGTGTACGGGGAGAGAAGCTTGGGAAGGGGTACACTCTTTCATGTACTTTGAAATTCTTTTTTTCTTTCATTGCGGTGAGAGCAAAAAATTGTGTACAATAAAAAAAGAATGTGAAGATAAACATGCAAAAAAATCTTGAAGTTCATTACAAAAAATTTCAATGTGTAGATATTAATGAAAGTTCAAAAGAGAATTAGAGAAAATTTCAGAAAGAAAACTTTCATAGCCTGAACCGGGACTTTGTTCAGTTGGATTGCGAATGACGTTTTGGGACTCACCCAAACTGTCACAAAGTCAAGGCAAGCAAATACAATTTTAAATTATATCAGTTTTTCAAGGCAAGCAAATACAATTTTAAATTATATCAGTTTTTAATTGATCTTGAGATATGTAGGTAGCGTTTGGTGTCACATTTTATAATACTTTGAATACATATTGTGTTAACTGAATCAAGAATGTAAACAATTTTGAATATTTTTTTAAAACAAACACATACTATTGCCTTATATGCAGAAACACCAAGGCTCCAAGCTTTGAATCGAACACTAATAGTCTAGCACACTATCTACAAGTCTACGAAGGCACCGAAATTTGCAACAATAGACCAGTTGCCTTAACCGAATGTTGCGAAAATCTCTTTACGTTATACGTGAATAGCACCTTGCATAAATATTTACAAATGTACAAAAAATAGCTCTTTTTAATCAGTTCACTTTATTGTGTGTACTACAATGAAACGTTCTTTCTTCGAACCGAAATCACTTGCAAAACTCAATATTAAGACGCGTTATCAATCATATTTTTGGAACCTTTTATTGTTCACTTATTATACTGTGAAATAGTATTTGACCGACAATATAAATTTTAGATACTTATACGTTCTAGAACAAGTTGTGAAACTATTATATTTTTTCCTGGGATCTTAAATTTCAAATTAAACAAAAGGATAAAAAAATTTCAATTTTTCCTACTTTTTTGATAAATGTACAATAAATAAATTCTTAACAGAAGCTATCGAACTATTTTTTTTAATTTACTTGAAAAAAATTTGTTTAAATAAATCTGTATGTATTTTTAAATTTCTAAAATAAAATATAAATAAAATGTACAACTTACCTTCGAGCCTGTCGACTTCCTTTTGCAATTTTTGAACGGAACGTTCTGCGAATTCAGCACGAGCTTCAGCCTTAATAATTAGGAGAGGGTAAGGAAAATAATTTTTATTAGATTTTTAGTTTAATATTAAATGTGGTTTTACAAAACTTTTATGAAAATAAAGACAATGTGGTAATAGATAGAAATAAAGTTTCTTTTTAATTGTTTACATACATATATTGATTTTGTTTTCTCTTTAGTTGGAAATTGTCTTTATTTTCTATATTTTTAATAAGTTTTGTTTAATTGAAAAAATAACATAAGCTTCCCAAAATGTTTTATAATAATTTACTACCAAAACCATTGTTAAACATACACCTTTTAGTGTCACTTGTTGAATAGTTATTTTTTTTATATAAATGTCCGATTTAAAAAAGTTAATTAAACAAGCTTAATATACACAAAATTAGTACATAAAATATATTTTTTTTATTTATTTTTTATATATTTATTAGTAACAGCTCAATTTACAATAGTAACAAACATAAAATGCTTAAGCGGTATTGGATTGCCTGCGGAAACACCCAGGATATTGGCAGGAATCGAACCTGCGACCCTCAGAATACTAGTCTAGCACACTATCCCATTTGCTTATTCCTTTTTTGTTTGAAAACATAAATTACTTTTGAAAACAAAAATTACTTTTAGAAAAAAAAATACAAAGAAAATTTCTCAATTTTTTTTTATTCCCTTGTGTTCTATAAATCAAACCGCTTGATTTCGGAAAGTAAATCGTCATTTATTGATAGTTTTTGGTGGCTTTTTCGCGTTTTTGGCATTTACAATAAAACACTTTATTCGATCCTCGAATGCTATAATTCACGCTATTTATAAAACACTAACTTGGCTGATATTTATTTTTGTTTATAATGAATTTAAACTTTTGTAATTCACAGAACAGGCCCGATAATAATTTTATTGGAAATTTTAGAAATGTAGAAAAAAATCAATTTTACTGTCTGGCCCACGATGTCAAACGATATCGTTCTTTTGTAAAATTACATTAAAAAAATTTTGAAATTAGAAAGAACGATATCGTTCGACAAATGTAATTCGTGAAGACCCAGAGGAAGTGTGGAGGAGCATATGAAACAACATAGACTGAAGAATGCACCTTTAATTGACAATACTCAAGACATCTTTCTCCACATAAAATAGGAAATTAAAAAAAAATTCGGCAAATTTTTCACTTTTGCGCTACCTGAACCGTATTAAGAATCATTCTTAGGTACATTTTTGTTGTTGATTGTTTTCTAAAATTTTTAACGGTTTGCTACCCATGGACCTGAAGAGTGGAAAAAAGGTAAAAAATCGATTTTTTTTATTTTTTGCGTTTTTCATCCTGAAGATGAAGATTTTTTGATTTTATATGTTCACAATTTTTGCTCTTTATGATAAGATGTACAACTTGGCCTCAGAGAGTAAATCAAAATTCCGAACGGTTTGCAAGATATGAGCCTCAGAAAATGATCAATATTTTGAAAAATTACACCGAGGACACAAATCTTTGAGGGCCAATAAAAAAAGTGCATGACTTTGGGCAAAACTGGGAGACACGGGTCTCTTTTTTTGGTCTTTTATCACGTAGTGGTGTCCGTATATGGTTATTTTTCCATGACTTAAAAAATTACACACAGTGTAATATATATGGCATATTTGCCGAAACATCGTCATAAATCAAAAACCGCGATTATGTTGAAAAATGTTGGGTTTATTTAAAAATTTAATGGAATGCATGTTGTTCTTATTTTGGGATCTATATTTTTATTTTATTTGTTCGTTATCAGTGAGAGTGACACCAGAAAATGACAATGTAGGAATTCTAAATAGGTAAAAAAAAATATTCTGAAATGTTCTACTGAATTCAATTCCATTGTCGTTCAATACGTGATATACTCGTATGTATGTATGTCCATACAAGGTAACATAGTTCTACCCAGGTGTCCCCAAGACAACTTTCGTCTTTTTTATTTTCCCTAGAGGTATGAGTGAATTGAAAACTTAATAAAATTAACTTTCTGCAATCCAATTTTTTTACTTGTGTCACTTTTATAGTGCATGTGCGATATATTTTCTGACTAAAGCTGAAAACGGATTAAAAATTAAAAAAAAAAAACAAGAACAATAATTTATAATGCAAGAATAGATAAATAAGCGCTTTAAAAATTTGATAACATGCCAAATCCAGTATTTAATAAATAATTTTTGCTGAAAAAAAAAGACTTAGAAGTGCATACAAATAATAAAATTAATACAATAAATAAAAATCTAATATTTTTTTATTATAACTTTGCCATAATTTACTACGCTGTTTGATAGTTTTCTTTCATTTCTTTTTGCACAATTACACATTTTACTTTTAAAGGGGGAGTTTTAAAATCCTATAACATGATTGAAAAACATTTAGTACAAAATAACTTAAAATATTAATACCTAGAAAAACTACTAAAATATGGATTAAATCAAATTAAATTTGTTTAATTGGTTGGGAAACTAACACAACCATTCTTTACATGTTGTATAACTTTTACCCAAAACTTACAATTTCTAAAGTTTCTTTTTCTTTTTTGATTTCCTGTTCGATAAGACTTTGGGTTTCACGGGCCTAAAGTAATATTAAAAGAAAACATGAGTATTTGTTTGTTTATAAAAACTTTTGTTTTAATATCTTTACAAAACAACTACCGATTTTGTATAAATTACTTTTTTTTATCACAAGACCAAAATTAAGATATTATTATTTTTTTTTTTTGGTTGGTTTAAAGATTGCATTCCTTATAATATTCTTTCTACAAAAAAAAAAGTTACAAAGTATTTAATCTCATTAAATTTGATTGCAATTAATGCACAAAAAGTTGTTTTCAATTTAATATACAGGAAAAAAGTGTACATTACTTAACATTTTTGTGTAAAATGGTTGTAAAACTAAAAAAAATAACGTGTTTGTTGGTTTTTACGTTTAATTTTATTTGTTTTGGTTAAAAATCCTGTGTTTGAAAATTTTGTCATACATTTTTTTTTATTTTTTTTCAATACCATATTAAAATACTCATGTTTCTTTGTCATGATTTTTTAGGTCCGTGTTATGGTTAATTTTGTATTGTTCAAAAAAACACAAATAAAAAAGAAAATATCAAATAATTTAATGTATATATTAAGAATTTGTTTTTTAAATTAATTATTAATTAATCGTTGTATATATGTACATTTTTTTAATATTATAATTGAGAATAACAATTTGTGCAATTTAATATTTTCTTTTCTTGGTATTTTTTATTTTATTTTTTTTAATTAATGTTATAAATTACTAAATTATATTGTTAAATATTAAATAGTACTATTATTTAAAGGGAGTTCTAATTAAATACGCATCTATTTTTTATTCTTCTGGGCAGAAACTACTTTTGAATGAGTTAGTTGGGATTGTGGATTATAATACAAACTCCGTACCGGTCTCGCATGTGCCAGCAAAAAAAATTACATGAACATTTTTAGTCGAGTTATTCGATTACTTGAATAAATGTTTACTTGAATTTAGGCATTATTTTCGATTTATGGAGCAAACAGTATTCGATTGGATAACCTGGCTGAAATCAAACACTATCTCAAATGATAAACGTTTGATATTGATTTCAAAGTAATTTGAGAAGCATAGCATTCTCAAATTGAGATATGAATTTTAACTAACTGCCTGCCTGTTCGCCGATATCGAAAGAAAACTTTCTTTCCTATAGTTATATTTGACACAAAAACTAAATTTTAAAAGTTGTTTTGGTTTCAAATGTAATTATACGAAAGAAAATTTTCTTTCGATATCGGCTAACAGGCAGTAAACGTTGTTTGCAAATGTGAATGGTAAATAGATGTTGGAACTGAAGTCTAATTTATTCCATTAGATTTTCTCTTTTTCATATGTATATTCAACTGGTAAATCTGTTAGTTAATTTAATTCTGATACTCTAATCTCGACCTGTTGCATACTCATAACTTTTCAGAAATTTAATAAAAAGTGTTTGCGATTTGTGTTAACAATTTTTAATTTAACTATTTATGCTTTTAGGAATATTGAAGATTCTTTAATAATAATTAAAAGCTAATGAATATTTAATAAATACTAAAGGCTGAAGAATCCTTCATAAAAATTAGGTTTCTCTAAATGCGATAGAAAATGTCATTCGAATATTTTAATACAAATAACAAAAAAAAAAATATTATTGAATTTAATAACTAAATAAATAAATAAAAACAAAAATTAAAACCTCAAATTTATTTTTGTTTTCAATATAAATTTTTGAAATATTTCTTCATTCACTAAAACTAAAATTTGAGACCTCATCAAAGGCAAGAATTATAAGTTGAATACGCTATAACTTTAAAATTTAATAGTACTTGATATCAAATTGAGAAATTAGCATTTATCAAAAATTTGTTCTCAAATAAAAATCAGTTTTAATTACAATTTTAATCGTTTGAAAAATGTATGAGAATAACTTTTTTGAAATCAAATGATAAAACCATCATATTGCAAAACGTTTGACTTTATTTTTATTGGGAAATTTCCATTCTTTTGACAAATACCACAAAAAGTTACATTTTTCAATTATATTAATATATTTAAATTTTTAAAATTTCTTAAGTTATTTTTAGATCTTCGAACTTTAAGAACGAATGAATTAATATTTGGAAATGTTTACATTGTACTGTCGTGTATTGCATATTTAAATAATTCGAACGTACCGACCGACTTGCCAAACGCGCAGAAAACAAAAAGTGAATGCCATTATTAAAGATTCAAAATTTTAAATAGCTGAAATTGATTTTTTTTCATTTCTTGTAGTTTAAATTCATAATAAAAATAACTATAAAATAAAACGTTCTAAAATCTATTGCCAAGAATACTACCATCACCTTAATTAAATAATTAATAATATAATGTAACAAAATACCACACACCACGTAATTTTGTATATAAATTAATTTGATACCTCTTTTAATTGATGATCCAAAACTCTTATTTGTGTTTCAAAAGTTTCCTCTTTTTGTGTGGCCTTTTTTTAAACAGATGTTAAATTAACATTTATACAGAACATTTTTTTGTTGGTGGTACCAGTTGCAGTGGGTTGATTGGTAAGTTCGGTGGTTTAGGGTTTATAACGACAACAAGACATTTAACAAATATGGGTGGCACCAAAGTAATTTTCCATTTAGCAAATTATTGCAAACCAACAAAAAAATTGGTTAATTTTTCATAACAAAGCATGCACATTTAAAAAGTTATAACCACAAGCATTATTATTATTTTTTTGGTTGGAAATGCGTTAAAAAATTTGTTTGAAAATTTATAAAAGTTCCATAAATTAACCAATAAATTTTTTGTTTTTAGTTCAAGTTTTTTTTTCAAAGCAGCAAACAAAATATGAAAATAAAAATAAAATCAATTTTATTATTAAAATTGTATAGTATATAAATAATTAATAAAAAAAACATCGGTAGATATTTTATAAATATTTTGAAAATATATATAGTTTTTAAAATAATATGTATGTATATGTATTAGTTAAATAAAAAAATAAAGGAAAGATGAGAAGAGATGATTAAAAAGATTAAAAAGAAGTGAAATAAAAGTGAACATTTTCAAATAATAAAAATAATGTTTAACGGTTTTGAGCGTTGTTTTTTAAAAGGTTCTTTTCAATAACAAAAAACATATCAGATTTTTTTTTCTTCTTACAGCCAACAACAATAACATTTTTCTTTTGTTAGAACATTTAAACCAAACCCCTAGACATTGGGAGAACCAATATTATTTTGTTATAGAAAAATAAATTGGTTCTATTTGTGATTTGTATTCAAATAAATAAAATCAATCATCATTCATACATTCTTTTCATTTTGTGTAGAGTGTAAAGAAAGTGCTTAAATAGTTTGTTTCTTCTATTTTTTTTGGGAAGTTTGTTACTTTTTGTTTTTTTTAGGCAATCAGCTTTTCTTATTTGTTAATAAGAAAAACGATTTTGCGCATTTTTTTTTTTCATTTTCAATATATACCTCCTTGAGACGGGTGTTCAAGGTCTTGATTTGGTTCTTGTATTCTTCTTCACGTTGGTTGGCCTATTTATTGTTGTTGTTTATTTTGTGGTTTTACAGCAGATGATGAATTGTGTGGTCGGGTTGGTTTGGTTGTGGGATATCAATATATTTTGGTATAATATACAAATGATTTGTGTATTTTAATGGAGTTTCATTTGTTTTATTTATAAAAGTGTTAGAAATTTTATATTTTTGGGTAGGAGTAGATGGTGTTTTATTTTATATGTAAAAAGGAGGGAAATAAGTAAAAGTATATAATAGTTATTAATAAAAAATTATACTGTATATAAAGAAAATTATGTAAGTGAAATCTTAGTTTTTTGGAAAGAAATGCTTTAAAAATTTAAAAATTTAAAATTTGGGCTTGAAATTAAAATACTTAAATAGCAAACTTTCAGTTCGAACACGAAATTAACTGTACATGAATTGTAATTGAGAAATCTCTAATTTATGCTTTTGAGAGCTAAAATATTTTCATTCTTTTGCAGAAATTGCTTATGGTGATTATGCATCGGAATTGTAAAATTTCCTTCCGTCCAACTCAAACATTGCTTGAGTGAAAAGCAGATGACAAAGTGTTTGCGATGCAACACAAAGAAAAAAATGTTGAGCTTATGCCAGACACAATCATAAATGTATGTTTGAAAGGAAAGAATTGAAAATCGTCTGTAAATTGACAGTTTTGACAGACATGCAAAGTTGCACCTGATTCACAAACTTGACAAATCTGATGTAAACAACAGGGCGTCTAAAATCATATTTAAAGTACAACTTTGTAAACAATGCTTAATTTCGAACATAAATGAATACCTTTCGAATAGAATAGTTTTTTTGTTGGATTTCATTATCAAAGTCCATAAAACCATAAACTTTCTATTTAAAGTTTAAAAACTTCATGATTTTTTAATTAAACTATTGAAACACTTGTCTTTCCTAAAGATTTCACATTATATAAATTACATATTATATTACACATGGAAAATGAGTTTATTTACAAGTTTTATCTCAAAATTAGCATACTGACCTTTTCTTCAGAAACTTCGAGGGATTTCAAGTTATTACCAACGACGCGGAGTTCTTCTTCAAGTTCAACAATTTTGCTATGAAAATTTAAAATATTTTATTAATATGCATATATGTATGTATGTATTTTTCTTTCTTCGTATAAGAAAGTTAAAATATTTTCATTATTTCGAAATTAAAAAAGAAAGAAAATCTTGGACAAAATTAACATGTATGTATGTATATGAAACGTTGTAATTTTTAACACGATTTGAAAACTTTCTTCTAAAGAAAAGGTGTTAAAATGTTAAAAGTAAATATGTATGTATGTACACACACGCATTGCAAATACTACTTTTTCATTACCGAGTAAATTTCCTGAAAGTTGGCAGTAATTTTAATCAAATAAAAAAATAAAGGTCTAAAAATCTTGTCTCTATTTCAAATTTATCTCAGTTTATTTTTTGGAATTTTACTTATTTTTTAAAGATTAAATATACAACGGGATAGCAATCCAAGACCTCAAAAATACCCAAATTCAAGCATTATTGGGTGGACACATCTCCCATAATACTGATTGGTTCCGATTTCCTGTATAAAAACAATCATGGATAAAAAACTTTCGTTAAAAAATTTTATAGTGTTGTTGTTTTATGTGGCAGAAGAAAAGTATTTGTTCTGATCTTAAAAAAGAATACTTAATTAACGTAATGAATTGGAGTAGCTAATCGCCAAAGCTAAGTTTGATCGAGAATCATTGAGATGATGTCTAAAAACAAGTGCCTGTGTGAAAACCACTTAACAATGTGCAACTTTGGACTACCGTTCAGAAGTTGTGGGAGATGTAATGACTTGGTTGGCTCGATTCCTTAGCGATGCGCTTCCGTTATTGATAATAGAGGTTATGTCACTAAATATTATTTCTTAATTATATTTTATGTTTCCCTTAATCGTTTATTGTTTATTTATTGTATTTTTCCATTTTGTATCACCTAAAAATGAAAGTACTATTTTATTTACCGACCAATTTTCGAGTATTTTACAGTATTTTAGGAATAATTTCTTTGAAAGTCAGTATATGTAGCAGAAACTACTTTTATTTAAAGGAAATATTTGTTTCATTCCAATTATGTGTCACGAGCAAAATTGTTTACTAAATAAAACTCCAATACTGTTAAGAAGACAAAGTTTCTCTATAGTGCTATTTTTTTAACACAACTGTACGTATGTATATATTATTTGTGCCACTTGAGTTTTGACTTTCGCATTTTTTTTAAATATTTTTTAATACATTTATTTAGGATTTTCTTTTTTATTTATTTCTTTTATAACCAAGAATATTTTAACTTTTTGAATATAAATAACAGATAAAACATAAACAAATTAAAGTTAGTTAAAAGAAACAATTAACAAACCTTTCAGCAAGTTCAACTTTTTCCTCAGAACGTTCTAAATCTTGTTCCATGAGGACTAATTTTCTGGCCACCTTTTTTTATTTTTAGGTTATTAGTTGGCATAAAACAGAAACACGTGGCATCATTTTTTCAAATACACGAGCAAATTTCGTTAACAAATAATAAAAAATTGCCGATTGCAAAAAAAACAATTTGCAATTAATCAAATTTGTTAAGAAATTGTATTTGAAATAAAATAGCAAAGTTAGCACACACAGGAGCAGGATTGGGTTAGCAGCGCACAAACAATTACAAATAAAATTTGTAGTGTTTTAAGCATAAAAAAAATTTAAAAAATATACATATTAGTTTCAAAAATATAAGAAAAATATTTTTACAACTTGATTTATGGCAAAAAAATGTGAATGATTTCTTTTTATTTAATGAATTTTTTTTTTACAAATTATTATTTATGTATGTATGTACATTAAACATAAACAAAACATGCTATTACTATAAACTAGAGGTATTTATTCACATTTTTATACAAGAAAACAAGTTGTTAATTATTTACTTAAATAAAAAAACAATAACTAGCTAATTTTTTTCTTTTTTGAGGTTAGGTTTTGGTTTTAGTTCTTTTTTTTTTCTCTAAATATGTAAAAGCTCAATTAACTTATTTTAATTCCAGGCTTAAACGGCAACATTGAAAATATATATGTAACAAATTAACACATTGATATATTGATGTTAAAACCTACTTTTCTCCTTGTTCGGCACGTTCTTCAGCACGTTCCAAATCAGCTTCAACCATGGCCAATTTACGGGCAACCTTTTAATATTCGTATGTGTAAGTTAAATAAAACAATATCACATAATCAAAATTGAAAGATGTGGGGAATAACGGGTACAACATTGCAGAGAAGGAAAGGGAATATAGAACAAAAAATAGTTATAAGTATACAAGAAAAATTCTTTCCAGGTGGGTGGTTGGTTTGTTTGGTGGCGTGCAACGTAACATCAACAACATTAACAAAATGAACGCTGGTATTCCATTTAAATTTTATTTTCTTGGCAACAATCAGTGATATTATGTAGAAGCTTTGAAGCCACAAAACATGAGTAACACATCATGTTTTATATTTGGAGGTTGCAACAACAACAGTAGCCGTTTAGTTAATAGCATTAGTTAAGGTTTGGCTTTATTGCTAGCAGAGTCAGCATGATGGTTTAAGAGTTACATACATGTATACATAAAGTAGCATATGATTACTTTTTAATTTTGTAAAAGATTTATATTGAAAACTTGCGCTTAATATATGTGCATACGAGTGTGTATGTATTTATAGTTGTTATATCAAAATGGCATAACTTTAAAATATCAACAAATTCTTATTACTAATTAAAATTTATAATAATGTATTGAATTGTTTCAATTCTTAGCATTTTTTATTTCTTTAAGAAAGACCTGAGAAATGAGTTTTGTTCTTGAAATTTGTATAAGATAAAAAAAATTGTTCTTGAAAGTTTTCTTAAATCCAGGCGGCGAATTCCGGCATTCAACATCCATCGAATTTTCCTTTTGAATTCTATTGAAATTTCGATAGATATCAAAAGCCGTAATTTGCCCCCAGGATTACGGTTACATCCTATTCACAATTAATCCGGATTTCAAAGTGGCGAAGCATATCTATCCACTAAACCTCTTAAGAATCGAATATTAAAAATTTTAGATTTCCATGGCATTAGATTATTCTGGGTACTCACAATTGCACAATTATCCTCTCAAGTATCCTTGTTGCAATGCAAATATTCAAATTCATATTCGATTTGTAGTATGACGCGTGTTCTGTATTACGCGTGCTTTGAAATCGCCAATTGAAAAAAAACAACATCTAAAAAGTAGGCTTAATGAAATTTTTTAAATGATTTGTATGCTTCAGATGCTGCCATATTTGCAGCACAGGCAATTGTTTTCATAAAAAAACATTTTACAAAAAAGTGTAGCCAAGTGGGTTAATTATTTAATAACATCTACCAAAAGTACCATTCCAAAAAAAAAATAAAATATAATATACAGCCTTGGCCTGCAAGTAAACTTTTTTTATAAAAAAAAACTGCATGAATTCAAAAGTTATTTCATTATAACAAATTGATGAATGACTTGAAATTTTAATATGATTTGGTCGTGTTTTCTAAAAAATGTATTTACTTGGAAATCCCGTGTTTTTTTAGATTTCTTTATATTTTTGTATGAGTCAACAGTAGGCTGAATTGCACCTATTTTATTGACCATAAAAATAAATAACGGAATTTCTTATGTTAAAATAAAACGTTATTGAAAATTAAAACCGTGTGTTTTTTAGAGAAATTGTAACAGGTATTATCAGGGTACTAATTTTGATGACCACATACGCATACACAATTATAAATATTGCTCATCTACTCAAACAACGTCTTAACTGAAAAAAAGTTGCGCTATGCGGAAACATTCGTATCGTTTATTAACTTATTCTTATATATTTTTTCGACCCTTTGTTTTTTAAATGAATCTAATTTATCTCGAGCTATAGATCAATTTTTTATAAAAAACGTTTACAAAATTTTATTAGTTAACCGATATTTCGCCACTTCCTTGTGGCTTCTTCTTCCCTGAAATGGCGAAATATCGGTTAACTAATAAAATTTTGTAAACGTTTTTTTATTAAAAATTTACCTATAGCTCGAGATTAATTAGATTCGTTTATTAACTTATGTAAAAAATCATACAAATATGTTTTTACTCACTTCACAAGAGGAAGAATATATTTTTATGTTTCCTTTGAAGTTTCAAAATTAAAATTTCTAAACTCGTTTTCTGAAGAGTTCTTTGGAGTTATGACGTTGTTTCAGTAAATGAGCGATATTTACTTCACAGTGTTTAAAAAACAATTAAAAAATTTACATCTATTTACTCAATGGTTTCAGTTATTGTGGTTCTTGATAATTACAATGAAGAACAACTTTACTAGTTCAATAATCCTAGATCCGGTTCTCGTTGGAATTCTAATTATAAGACTGTCACGTTAAGAAATTGTAATCGATTAATTTTTTCGGAATGGTTATGAAAATGTGTTTTTTTTTGGTATTTTAAATTCTTATCCTTCGAATTACATATGTTTTCTTTTATTAAGCTTTTAACTCGTCTTTTGAAAATTCGACTTGTTATTGGACAAGAATATAACACAAATTATATTTTATGTATATTTTAAAAGAATAGCAATATTTCTTCGAATACATATATAAAGAAGACAATAGATGTGATTTTAAAACATCAATTTAATTAAAATAAAAGTTATTATAAACTTCAATTTAAAACATCAATTTAATTAAAAAAAAAGTAAATGTAATAATTACTGTCAACTTTTTCCTCTGAAATGTACCCAACTTGGTAACTCAGTTTTATTCATCTGGGCAACTAATTTTCACTTGATTGTTTAAATATTCATGCACTTTGCAGCCATTCGACTATTTCTTCGACATTTTCGATGTTAGTATGTATAATTCACTTGCAACTAATTACTAAATTTTAATTAATAAAAAAATAATTATTTGTGAAATTTAATAATTTTCAGCATTCTTGTTAACGAAAAATATAAATGCATTGATAAATTCCTCTTGCTAAATATTTGAAAGTGCAATTTTTTAGAATAAAAGGACAACGTGTAGCAAATTTGTTTGGAAAATAAAACACTATTTGTTTCATGAAATTAACTTTAACCCATCTGTTTACTTCACTGCAACGAGTACAGCTTTCTGTTACTAATCTCGGCAAATTAATTTACAGTAATATTTATAAAATTTTCAATAAAAATAAATAAAAAAGAGTGTGTTGGTCATACTTATGTTTATATTGTAGAACTATAGTCCCTCAGATTATGATATTTTGAAAATATTCTCAAAATCTATTAAAAAATTGTTAAAATCTACAAAAACAAAATATTGAAAGGCGAAATGTTGGTAACATGTACGTATAACAAAACAAGAGCAGAAATATCATCTGGAAATGTCTAAATTCCCCTCAACGTTTCACTTGTGTAAATAATTAGCAACAACAATAAAATAAATGAAATTTTTTCGCCATGAATAGCAGCAAGTTTTAACGAGTAACAGCACTAGATGTTTATTCTGAGAAAATATTATTTTTTACTACCGATTTTAAAGCCTGACGGGCTGACTGACTTATTTAACACCAGTTCAACCTAATTATTTGAAATGCAACTTTATATTAATTTTTTTTTTTAAGAATAAAAAAAAGAACAAATCATACAATAAAATCTTTAAAGAATAAAGATATAATTTATTAATAATTAATATTAATTAGATTACTTTGTTTATACAAACTTGAGAACAGCATGAGTTAAAAAAATCCAACTTACACCCCTCCCTAAACGTATTAAAATAATATACATCCATACAGGGTGGTGATGCAAGTGCAATTATCTTTTCAAATCATTTTATAATGACATTGATAAATTTGTTCTGCACGAAATATTGACTCAAGCAGTACCACACCTCCTTGCATCAAAATGAGTCGCTTTGTGCTTGAACAAGGTTGGGAAATATTGCAAACTTATTATCGAACATCGAATTTGGCCGAAAAATTGTGTTATCAGCTACTTTGGCGATGTAAATTGGCCGCCTGAGAGTTGCGATTTTACTAATTCAGACTTTTTCTTGTGGGTGCTGTTAAAAACTGATGCTATGCGAATAATCCAGAAACGATCTACCCTCTAAGGCTAATATCGTCCGACTCATTCGTGTGATAGAACTAGAAACCGTAAATAAAGTCTCGGAAAATTAGACTGATAGGATAAGCTACTACGAAACCAGTCACAGCAGTCACTTGAATGAAATTATATTCGATAAATAGTGGGAATATTTGTTATTTTTAATAAAACCATAATTTACAAAAATAGATTAAGTAAAGCTTTTATCTTCTTTTCTTGCCCTTTTTCAATCTTATGCGAACATTTATTTTTAATCAGGTTTAAAAAAAGACTACTAAATTTGTCACAGTATTGCCAAAACTCTCTTAATATAAATATTTTTTCATTTATTTATTTTGCGTAAATACTTTCTTTTAAAAATAAATATTTGCTTTAATCAATAAGAAATGGAAATGAACTTCGAAATTCTGTGCAAAGTGGGCTGGGCCCTTTTAACATATTTTGTTTTCATTTTGATCAAATATATATGTTGTTTATTACACGCAAATTGTAATTAATCGTTTAACCGAAAAATCCTTAAATACTAATTATTCATTCTTATTAACCGATTCACATAGGAAGCTGATTGATTGAATACCCTATGAAATCGTCAGAAAAAAGTTATTTTAAGAAACATTTACCATTAATTAATTACTTTTTCTTTTAACGAATTCCTTTTCAGAAACTTCTAATTGTATACAAGACTTTTTCCAACTGTATATTAAAATTTTGTAGTATAATTTCAGAATAATTATCCAATAGTTTAAAATTGCCTTTCATAGCAACACATTTCAAAAACAAATGCCAAGCCTTATCCGAAACCGAAAACTATTATATCGGACTCTATTATCTAAAATCTTTGTACACAGTTGCCTATTTCATTTCTTTCAATTATTTTGCATTATAAAATTATTAATCAATTTCATAAATTTTGAATCACAGCGTAACGTAATTAACACCATTAACAAAGAATAATTATAACCTACTTTGTGAATGAGTTAAAAAAAGTAAACAGATATATTTTTAATGTTTCTTTAACAATAAAAGTGAAATTTATTTAATAAAAAAATGAATCACATCAATCGTTACTTCATTTGGTTATTAAAACACAAACATTGAGTGCAATGTAAGGTAAGGTACTCACTCCAGCTATTAAAACTACAATACATGCATAATGAATGGTTGGAATTTATTTATACAGCTGCTGGAAGCTGTTGTTAGTGGTCAATCATTCATGGCCAAATATAGTATTTTAACTTATGCATGTTAAAGATTTATATGAATATTTTTTTTCCATTTTTGCATAAATTTATACAAACGAACATGAACATATTTGTGTACAAAATCAGCTAACCAGCTTTCTTTTACACTTACATAAACTCAAGCTTTCAACAAAGAGTGGTAGTGGTAGTAGTAGGAGCCTCTCGGTCAGCCACTTATTAGTGGAATGCATGAATCATTTTATAAACAAATGTGCGATTACTTCAAGAAATATGTATTTGAAGATGCACCAAAAATATGTTCGTTTATTTTATTTTCTTTTTTGGAAATTAGGTAACACATCATTTGTTTTGTAGTTTTTTCCAAGAATAAATTTTTAGTCAATTATTGCATAAGTATGGTTGGTTTATATAAAAAAAATTAATCATTAATGAGCTTTTCGTTATTATCGACAAGAGTTGACGACATAATTTATAGAGAAGAAGTTTCTATAGAAATTTTATTCTTTACTTAAAATGTTAACATGTATCGATTTGAAAAAGTTAAAAGAATGAAACTATATTTTACTTATTGATCCATTTTAATGAATCCTGTTTTGTTTTTGTTGTTACAATTACTGAACTTCGCGAAAGGAAGTACATACATTATATTCTGAATCGAGTGCATTTTAGCAGTGGTTTATACGCATGAAACATTTGTTATGTCCTGATCAGAATAGTTTAGTTTAATTGGACCACACAGTCGAGTTTACTTATGCCACCCCTGCAAATGTTTTTTGGGTATTACTTGTCTCCTTTGCGACTCATACAGTAATTGTGCATGTTTGTCAAAATTGTTATTTTACAGAAGATTTACATATGTATCATATTAAGCTCACAAACGTTCATGTACAATTACGTCTGTCATTGACCATGTTTATTTGCAACAGCTGAACTGAGCGCAAATTTTATTACAATTTTTTTAATGTATTTAAAAAGTAACAAAACTACAGTGTACACAGATTTCTGATAATACTTTTTATCACAATAAAAACAGCTGATGTCAGAAGGTTTGTCAGATCAAAATAGAATAAATGAAATATTGTCAGATGAGTTTTGCAGAAGCAGAGTTTTAAAGGTACCACACATGTATGTACATACCTATTTTGCAGTATGAAATTTGACAAGTCAGATATGAAAAATATGTCATCTATGGGTGGCATTAGAGTGACGAGAAAATCTGTGATAGTGTAAACTAAAACCCCCGTTAGCTCTATATTTTTTTATTGATAAATAGAACAATAAATTTTCGTCTATTAACGTATTTATCGCTCTTGTAAATATAAAATATCAACGAAATTAGTTCTAAATGAATTAATAAACATAATTATAAAAAATAAGAGAATATTATTGAATTAATAAACAATATAGTTTATTTTGTAAACAAAGAGTAATATTACAGCTGACTTTATAAACGCAGTTTGTACACTGGAATGCAGAGATCATAAATGTCATCCATCATAGTTTTATATAGCCCTTTCCAATGTGCAACAGTTGTCAAAGTTCTGCATGTTTTTATTTGCGAGGATTATATTTTTTCTTGAACGCAAGAAACGAAACACACGACAAAATGATTATGCGTTCATAAGCCTTTGCAAAAACTTTGATGGCAAATGAGTAGAATTGCTATCAAACATATTAAGTTCACTACATCTGCTTTGCCATTTTATTTCATTACTTTAATATGGCGGATGTCATTGGAGGCCAGTACTTACCACCTCTAATTACAAATAACGACTTAAAAATATCAATACTTCGAAATCATTGCAAACACAAAGCATAATAAATATTAAATATCTGCTGTCAGTATTGAACTCATGCTTCTGAAGGAAAATTTTGTGGTTGAAGTTGCTGGTCTTTTGTGCAACTCAACTAAAAAATATATACTATATGCCTTCGCCAGGAATTGAACAGTCAACCTTCTGTACGAAAAGCGTACTACTTTGCTACTCACAGAATAATTTTTTTAATGCCTACCAACCATTTGGATATGTTATCTTTCTTTGGGAAATTGATAGTGTAGAAAGAATAGATGGTGGAAGCGAGAAAGCTTAATTAATTCATTTACAACTATGCTATTTGCGTTTTGTTAATTTTTTTATAGACATTTTGCAGCGCCCCTCGTGTCAAGTAGGCATATTGTGTAGCCAATTTTATTAATTATATTACTTCGTCGACGATTTTGCTACAATACCGACGAAGGAGTTGGTTGTGACGCACGCAAGCATACACCAGTATCTATTACTACCGGCACTATTCAGTGACCAGTGCTATGCCTTCGTCGCTTAAACAGTTCAACAAGAACAAATACAATGGCACACTAATGCGCATCTGAAAAATGTTGGATTTTATGACTTGCCTGAAACTTGGCTCAAAGCCACGTAGCTAGCTTCAGCTAAAAGCTCCCTTTGCCTGTTTATTTACAAGTAATTAGTTATATTACTACTGCAAATTAATGCAGACAGAATTTCATCGCAAGAGAATGAGGTATTTAAAACTGCGTTGAAGAAGACAGCCTAAATATTGATTCAATATTTTTATCAATTGAAAATGTCAAACTTCACGAAGAATTCGCTCAAGCCTACGGAAAAAGACTTAAGCCGATTGGAACAATGAGGCTTAAAATTATATTCCCTGTTTAAATGAAATTAAAATGTTTAGGTTGTATGGTCTGATTAGACCAACATTAATTGATTCGTCAGAGACTCATATCATCATTCTTCATTATGAAAAAGAAACACAATAATTCAATTTTCAATCCACATGAGAATGACCCGAAGCTCTCGGCCAAAATTGCCAACAATTGATTGGATACTCCAGCGTTTTATACAATAAAATTTTCAGAAACAATCGCATAGTATACTCTCAACTGCAAATATTTAAAGTCATATTAAATCGCAACTCGTCAAATTCTGTGAAACTCCAATTAGCCTTTGAAAAGGACTTAAATAGATTTGGGAGTCCGAACGAAATTGTGAAACTCTATTGTAACAGTGTGCCTCGGCGTCTATAAAGCCAAACTTTACTCAACCAAGTACTGAATAAACTTCTAAGACCAGAGAAAAATGTCGGAGAGCAAAAGTGTAACATTTGTTTTAAATGAACTGTACTTTTTATAAGTATTCTGCAATAGAACAGATTTCATTAATAATTTATAAATGAGGAACAATTTATATGAAAAATAGAAAAGATTTCATTAATAATTTATATATGTAGATTAGGAACAATTTATATGAAAAAGTTTTTTAGTTTCACTACGACTATATTATAAAAATATATAAGGATTTATTTGATATATCAAAAACTGTTCAAGTTGCAGAGATCAAGAATAAACAGCTGCTAGTATGTTTAAAACTCTTTTTAAACAAAGTCTTTTTTGTCGGTATTGCAAACAAATCAAAACAGCTGAGCATTCGATATCGAACGAAATCTCATACAAAATGTTTTAAATTTGTATTTTTGTTTTGGATTTTTTTCCCTTTGCATTGGAAAAATATAAAAAAAATTCTGTAATTTGGATTGCTGAAATAAATTAAAAAGAATTTACAGCTTAAACATGACTAAAATAAAGGAAAGATAAAATTAGAAATTTTCTGGTATAAAATCCAGTTGACCAAATCGTACGTAATAGAATGTAATGTTATGATTTTTTTATTAGAAAATAAAACTAAGAATGTTAAATGACCAACAGCACCTTTACTTCAGTGTCTATACATCTTTTATTTTTACTCTTGCGCTTTTTGTTTCAAAATATTGTTTTTTATTGGTATCCATTTTATATTTAATAAATTCTTATCACAGAACCGAATAAACACGATCATAAAATATAAAAACAAAAGCAAAACAAAGTGCCCGGCACACTTGCAGATAAATATGTACATATTTTACTACAGTTTTTGTTATAGTAGATTAACAACCATGTGGTAAATTAAAGTTTAATACATTTTGTTCTTGCGGTCTTGTATACAGTGTTATATTTACTACTTACATATATCCACAAGATCTACGAGAGATACAATGATAGTTTACTATGAAGCTTGAAAACCGCTAATATTTTGAAAGAAAATAAAACTGCCTTCACAGCGGTGTAACTTAAAACTTGCTGTGATACCATACAAAATGTTATAAATACACGAAATTTTTAAAGTCGGTTTTTGCCCTCTTTTGTGCCTCACTAGACAGAGTTTTAAAAGTATTGCATGCAAATGTAATTTAAATAAAAAACTAACATGTATTTCGGAAGTAAATAATTAGTGGGGCCTCCAGTTCCAAAAATCCGGGACATCCACTTATCTAAATGTCTACCCATATAGTCTTAGTTGTTAAGACTAGTTCTTTAGCCATTTTTGTGCAAAATTTTTGAATGTTAATAAAAAAAATGTAATGTAAAGTAATAATCATGATTAACTATAACTATTATGTAAAATAACTTTATAAAAAAAGCTTTTATTAATAAAAAAAACCCACATATGTATCATTCGTATCCTTAATATAACTTTCAAGAACATTTTTTACTATCTTTTCAAACTCGCTCAAACTCTTTTACTCTCTTTTGTGTAATGATTCATTCGATTTAAGAAATAAAAAATTCAATTCATTTTTTTTGCTTTTTCATTATGTGAAGATCATGTTTAATCTTTATTTAATAATTTTTCGTTACAATTAAACTTATTTTAGTTTATAGAAAAATAAATTTAAATAAAGCAAAAAAAGGGATTTTTATAAATTTATTCAAAACAGTAATTAAATGGGAAAAACAATTAAGAGAAAAATATACTTTATCAAAAAAAATTTATACGTATATAGAATAAATAAAAATATAATTTAACAATGGACATTTTGAAATAACGTATAGTTTATCTGAAGATAAATAAACACAAGAAAATAATAATTGTTATATTGTTTTAAAATAACTTTTTTTTTTTGTTTCATAGAAAAGTGCTAAGCACTTTTCTACAACTTTTTTAATTGTTTAATTTTTTATATATTTTTTTACCCTACGTCTCCACGTAACAATTTTTTCTGGGGCAATTGTCAAATTCCACTATTGAAAAGAAGCATTATTTTTTGTATGTGTATTTTTGAATATGTAATTGAACAATTGCGACAATAAAAATTGCTACGCGAAGAAGTAGAATTAGAATTTTGTTTAAGAATTTTTATTTTAAGGCCTTGCCATTCTTTATATTATGATTATTTTTTCAATATTTTCAATCAATTATAGTATGTATAATTAATTATCGTATATACAATTGAAATTTTTTTCCAAGTCCAATAACAAATAAAAATAATTTTATTTTTACAAAACACAAAATTCTCAATTAATTACATTTGATTGTTTTTGTTTTCTTTTGTTTTAAAGCAGCACAAGTTTTCAATATGTATTCATCATATTTTCTAATTCATATTGTATATTTTGTTTTTGTTAAGTAATAATATACCAACTCCATTCGATTTAACAAACATTTAAAATCTTTTGTAAACCCTTAAAGGATTCCATAAGTTCAAAGAACTCTTTACAAGCATTATAATAATTAAGAGACATGCTCGTGATTTTATATAACAAACTCCTCTACATCTAAGAGTATGTACGAGTATGAATTTATTTAATTATCATTATCAGTGATTATCGTTTTTTGTCTCAATTTCTGTTTTTGTTCGATTTCAAAACAAAATTGTTTCGTTTTAGACTGCATAGCAATATATGTATGTATGTATGTATACGATATGTAAATGAAAATAAAATTAATCAAGTTTGTTGCAAACTATCTGGAGTTGGTGGTGGTGGTTGTGATACAATCATTTCTAAATCTTTAATTTTGGTATTAGTAGTACAATCTGAATTATTATTAGTAGCTGCAACACATTGATTTGCATCAGTATTATTTTTGTTGTTAATATTATTATTGTTGGTAGATGATGAACAACTAGCATCGGCAATAAGTAAATTTCTTAAATTGGTTATAATTTGCACCTCATCGTATTTCTTGTCAGCCTCCTCAGCAAGGAAACGAGCTTCCTTTAACTGATTCTCAAGAGCGTCCATGCGTTCTTCATCGGCAAGGGCGCGATTCTCAAGGATCTTGCGAGCACTGTAGATTTTATTTTTATTATTTTTCAGTTTTCGTTATTTATGGTCGTTTGAAATTGCCCATAGAAGACATCCAAGATTAATAGCGGAGTATATTGCAATAGTTAAACCATTGGATGTTGTGTCATTCATCGTCCACAAGAGTTGAAACACATTTACGAAGGATATATATATATATAGATAGAACGACACAGACACAAACAAATAAAACATAGACAACAAATTGTTGGTGTAGTGGTGCACAGCAGTGGTTGACGGCGATAGTGATTTGGTTGAGATGGTGATAAGTTGCCATTTACATGGTTGAATATGCAGTAGTATAGTAGTAGTTTATATAGCATCCAAATATGTTGACGAAGGAAAACAAGAAAATTTTGCAAATTTTTAAACTAAAGTTTTAAGCCATTTCTCTACAGATTTATTTGTATATTTTTACAAAGCACATTTGAATTTAGATATTTAATTTCATTTAAAATTATTTGTTTGTAAGTAAAGTATATCCAAATTTTGTATTAATTTTAATACAAATTTTACCATCTTAATTTCTTCAATATAGATATATTGGTTTGAATGAAAGTTATTAAACTAGGATTGAGTTTCTTAATTCAACTTATTTTTACTTATTTATATTAATAAAGAAAATGCTAATTAATTCTGACTATATTAAGGAAAAAAAGGACAACATGCAGTTTTTGGAAGACAATGCTTTTCCTTATCAGCGTTCGTATGTTTGGTAATTTTACTTCTTATTTGGCCGTTAGCTAGTTATTAAGAATATCAACTATTTAGCTGAACTATTTCCAGATAAAGAATACAAAACTTTTTACTTCTTCATATCGTTAGCTGAAATGCACCAATGTAAATTACCAACAACATTTGTACATACAACTTATACAATGGTTTGGAAATGTATCCTTAATATGTACGTACACTCACACATCTTTTAATGCGGTTTATAAGTTATGCAAATGGCAAAACTTAAGAGGGCCCTCAAATGACCTTATATCAAACTACCGCGAGCAGTATAACTTATCAAAAAAAAAAAAAACAATTCAAAAATTATTAACAAATTATTTTGTTAGCACAGAACAAATCGAAAACAGCGAAAATACTACAATTTCATCACCCACAACCATTCATACATTTTCTTCTGCTAATGAAAGCGAAGAGAAGTTTAATGGGGTTCTAAGCGATAATTTGTGTTAAAAATAAATGATTCTAAAATTAAAATTTATTAATTTTTTCTTTATTTTTTTAAACATCTAAATATTCTTTTTTTCAATATCATTTTATGTATTGTTATTCGTAATTTATTCATTAATAATAAATGGATTTCTTCGATATCGAAAGAATATTTTTATTCATACAAATTATATTTAAAACAAAAATGTAAAACTTGTTTTTTTTCAAATGTAATTGTACGAAAGAAATGTCTTCTTCGATATATGTAGGTGAAAAGGCATAAAATGTTTGTTCAATAAATGTTTATGACAGTTTATTAAAATTTTAGCACTGTTATTTGAAGTTATGCTTATTTTTAATAAACTGGAACATACATCAGTATGTATGCACAATTTGCGTATAAAATTAGTCTTAGGAACGCATTTATCAGATAGAAAAGTTTCATATAAAAATATTGTCTATAAAAATAATATAAATTTCAGCTTACGAATTCCATTTAATAACTTTCAATCAATTTGTTTTATCTATGCAACAGAATGTAATATATTATGTGCTTTTTATAAAAATATAACATATAAACCTACTACAGCACTTTCATTTGACATAAACATACTATTACATCATTTCATTAATAATCATACTTAAACTAGAGTGATAATTCTTTGGAGACATAAAAAATCTTAGGTGTGCAACAATCTCAATCAAATTTGAATAGGTTTCTGCTTTTTTTTCTTTAATATTAATAAAGATATATTAGAAAGGAATTATTTGGCAGCTCTAAATTTTGTACTACAAATAGCTAAGGATGGAAATTACAGGATACCATGTACTAATAAAACACTACGTAGAAACATAGTTTGTTTTACATTCCGTAAGCACACAAACAAAATCTTAAATTAAATTGTCATTAAAATAATACGTGTATATTGTTGCATGCCTAATACGCAAATTAAAATACTTTAACAATAATTCTAACAAGACATAATACTTAAATATAAAGCTGTCTTTATTCATTAAGACGGCTTTTTAGTACATACAATTTTATTTTTATCATCTTAAAATTAATTTAAAGTAAATAATTAACCACCCTTTATGGATCTTTGAGTGATTTTTTTTTACCCTTTTTTTACACACAAGAAGAGAGCATTACCCAGTTTTACCTAACCTCAATATTTTATTTAAAAAAAAATTATATAAATTCCTAAAGCCCTACTACCCTAATAAAAATGTTTAGAAGATGAAATTTTTAAAAATACCTCTTCGTATTTCTTATCGGCTTCTTCGGCAATTAATTTAGCCTGAGATAATTGGGCTTCCAAAACAGCTACTCTGTCATCTTCCATATTCGTACGATTTTCAAGAGCCTTTCGTATCCTAATTTATTTAATTATATTTATAAATTTGTTTATAAATATCATTTCTCATAATATTGACAAAAAATAAAAATTATCGTAAATCCCTTCACCATAACTTATAATTTAGCTTAATAGTGTTTTTTCTCTCTTTAAAAATATTTAGAAAAAAATTAATTTTAAAATATAAAATAAAAAATATTTCAATACAGTTCGCATTGAAATAGAATACTAACCGTTCACTTTCATCAGCTGCTTGGGAAGCTTCAGAGAGTTTAGCTGTGGCGGATCCCAAACGTTCTTCTGAACGTTCCAAGTCTTCTTCGAGCAATTGAATGCGACGGTTCAAAGCAGCAACTTCAGATTCAGCCTAAAATTTTTGTTAGGAATAATAAAATATAAATAATGTTTTTTTTTCGTTTTTTTACAATAACTTAAAATTAGCCTTAAATGTTTATTTTAACCTTATACATAAACTCAAATATATGCTCCAAGAAATATTATATTAAGGAAAAAATACTCTTAGTTATTTTCCAACAAAAATGGAAGCCCAATCTTTTTTTTCGTTTTTATTTACTAAATCTATTACTGAAACCTATAACTGGGTTTAGTTATGCTCTCTTTATGATATAATTTGAATGCTATCGAATAAAATTCGGTTGAATTTTTCTCCATGTTTGAATACTGCAGCAGTGCTATAAAACAAAATTTAAAAAAGAAAACTATGCTTTTTTTCTTTTCTTCAATTATTAATCAACAACATTATGCAAACATTTTTGTTCCCTTTCATAGTTTCCGAATTCCTACAAAATCGTAACTTAAAAGCTATGCAAAATTAAAACCATTTCGTTTAACCATTTATTGTATTACTTTGATATCGTTAGCTTAATATAGAAAAGGCATGCGTATCTTGTTTTTTTTTACTGGGTTTTTAACCTTTTCTGATGTATTTGGGTATTTGGCGTTGAAAATACAAAAATTTTAGACATAAAAAATATTCAGCTGCCTTGGTTCTTTAGCAAAAATCATTAATCCTCATTATATTAAACATTCATTCGAGAAATTAAGACACCTATACAATATTAAAGTTAAAACTAATATATTTTAAAGAAAATATTTAGCACTTTAATAGTTAAGTAAAATATTAATTAAATAAACAATTTTTGTTAATATATTTCAAACTACAAAGATTAAATGGAAGCAATTCTCTTATTCAAAAAAAATATAAATCCCGTGAAAAGTTATTCTCTCTCGGTTAACAAAGGATTCAAATTTTGATGCTTTTATCTTTAATCGGTTTTTTTTGATATTAAAAAACAAAACTTTTAGATAGATTGTCTCAAATTGTATGTAGATTTGAAGTACATATTATATGTAAATTAGGCATGTAAGTCATATGAATATAAATGTACGTATATATGTATGTACATAGCATAGGTATATATATACAAGGCACGTTTAAAATACTAGCACAAGATTACGTCATACATGCTACTGCGGAAGAGAGTGGTGCAGTACGTTCAATCAAAGCATAGACATTTTATATTACAATATAAAATTACATACAAATGCTTGTGTATATATTTCGATCAAAAACATTGGCAAAGGGGTTAAGTGGTGTGTTTAAATAATGTTTGAAAGCATGTTAACAAACTTAACGTTGTCATGGGACATATTTTTTATTTTTAGGCTTTATTATTCAGCCACTACACAAAACCAAACACATCTATAAAAAAGTCAAAAACCCCCAAAAAAGAAAACTGAACAAACACATATTTCGTACGTTAAGTTAATATGTATGTATATAGTATGTATGTTTTAAAAAAGTTATTTTTGTTTGTTTTTATTCAAAAATTAATTTTACATCTGTTTGAGTACAACGACGATAAAACTACTTTTTGTTATTGTATTTATTTTTCTTCTTTGATATAACTTTTTCGATGAGCAACAGAATAAATTTTGTTTTGTTTTATTCTTTTTTCATTGATAACAGATATAAAGAACACTTGAATGTTTTGCACAATACTCATGCATATTTAAATATCGGCAAAATAACCGACTGTCAAAACAGAGAAACGGACAGATATACAAAACGACAATTTAATCCGAAATAAAAAATTTAAACGACAGAGCAGATCCTGTCAAATAAAGTAAAAAAATTAAAAATAGGTACAAACGATTTTTTATGTCGATTCCAAACATATTTCTTTATATTCTGACAATCGAATTTTGCAGATAGTTTGCGATCGTTAAATCAAATTAATTTAAGTTCAGAATTAACTTAGCTGTTATTTACGCAAAACATTAACCAAATATTCGCGAATAGGAATGTTCGTTCCGTAACGAGTACATACATATGTACATATCGCCATATAAAATGGAAATGGGCTTCAATAATTATACAGCAGCGTTAGTACGGGTTCACACAATTCAACTGTTGTTGGTCAACTTTTTATTTTGTATGTGAGAAATGTGATAGATAT
This sequence comes from Gymnocheta viridis, assembly GCA_956483585.1. Lineage (NCBI taxonomy): Eukaryota > Metazoa > Arthropoda > Insecta > Diptera > Tachinidae > Gymnocheta > Gymnocheta viridis. The sequence goes on from OY101442.1 coordinate 15,648,418, forward strand.
ATAAATAGGTATTCTTCCAGTTGAATTCAGAAATGCAAAACAAGAATTGAAGAGTGTGAAACGGGACTTAAAGAAATTCGTAAAATGCAAACTATTGTGATTATTTTTTAGAGGACCATAGCACTTCTATGGAAAAATTTCAGAATAGTCACAATTGTTTGCATTTAATCAATTTAAAATTATCTGCTTTAAAATTATAAAAATTATACATAATATCTATTGGGCCCTTCTTCTTTTTATATGACGAAATATCTATACAAAACAAATTAATAAATGTAGCAATAAATACAAATTATATGCCTTCAATTAATTGTCAAATGACCAAACAATATACATACATACTCGTACATATATAGGTACACTGCTCTCTGGCATTGAAAAGAAAAAATTAGAAAAATTAATGCTAATTAAAGCAAAAAAAAACGTTATAAAAAATGGGGAGAGCTATGAACATAATGAAATTGAAAAAAACATCAGCAACATTGAACTTTTTATATTTAATCACCATACAAATATGGTTTGGTTTAATGTTTCCCATCCATAAAACATACGCGGAATAAAGAATAAACAAATGGCCGTAAAAGGTAAAGAATTAATTTTCGCTCAAAAAAAGAGCTGGCGATTGGCTGTCCATACAAATGTTTAAGCACAATATTATGTATAATACACTCACAAATCACCCCCAACAACAAACAAAAAAATAAGACAATAGGGAAACTGAAAACAAAAGAATTAAGATGTCATATAATTGCACAAAATATTAATCATAATGATTTTTATTTATTAATTGAAGCAATTTTTGTTTCTGCAATTGTAGACTTTTTAAAGCAGATTAGAAAGAAGATTGTGGAGGGGTATACAGTTTCATATACTCTGAAATTGTCATTTGTTCTTTTCTTCGTAATTCTAAACAACAAGTTATGTGTAATCAAAACGAAAATTGCACAAAGTTGCAGTGTGTGGACACAAATGTAAATCACAGAAGAAAATTGCATTTTTAGAAGAGAAAAAAGTGAACTGTCAGAGTTTTCTCTTTTTAATAAAATATTCCTGCAAAATACTATAGAGTTCTTTACTCTTGGAAACTCTCTTGAGATATTTATCATTATTTGCTTCATTTACAAGTATATACAGTTATCCTTTTCCCTCACTCTATGACCAAAGTATTCCAAAAATACAAATTAATTTAATTATTCCTTAATAACCAGAATTCTTTGGATAGTTGAAGAATATCTAAGGTGTTTTGGAGCATATTTTCTTGGAGCATTTAGTTTCAACTAAGAAAGGTAGTAATACTTTAACTTACTTCTTCCCGTCTTACAACTTCTAATTGCAAGCGTTTGTGATATTCTTCACATTCATCTTTATATTTTTCCATTTCTTCTTTGGTCTGACGCATTTTCTTCTTCAGTACATCTAATAAAGTGCCTTGTGGAATGTTGGTGGTCATTTTATTTTCTTTTATGCTTAATTACTTTTATAAATATATGAACAGTTGTTGGTTTTAGCACTTGCTTTACTTTGAACAAGTAGAATATTTCCTTTTAAAGCACCGTTTTTATTACTTTAGTTTTTATTTAAAATATTCTTTTTTTTCTTTTTAAAGAAATAGCTGAATGAACAGTGTTAAAGACAGACTGAGACAACGAATAATTTGCTAAAGCGGAACGTTAGATAAAATAAACGACCACCGGTTTTTCTGCTTCTTCTTATACTTTTCTTTCGAATTTTTATCTTTTCTCGAGTGGTTTTTTAACTTCACGTTTTATTTCTTATTACTTTCCTTTTACACAAGTTTTCACTTTATATATTTCTAACAATTAGATGAGGATTGTTTAAATTAAAAACATTAGGTTTCAATTATATAAAAATATAATAAATTTTATTTAAAAATGCCAACAACATAAAAACTACACACAAAACGAAGCTTACGTCTCGAACTTTTTGCAGCGAATGAGCTCACTTAATAAATTTTTTGAGTGGTGACAAACGATTACGTTGACAAAGCAAATCGGCTTTTCATTTGAAAGAAATAAGAGAAAAAGAGTAAGCTATGAGCGTATGCATGTGTAAATAACTATTAATGTGTGTGGTTGTTAAATCTACAACAAAAAGCCTCGCCTAGATTTTCTACTCAGTTTTTATTTTTATTTTGAAATGTACACTTGACCATTAGTGAGGCAGAAAGAGATAACAGTATGTGTTCACAGTTATACTTGTATAAAAAGCATGCACAAAAATTTTGCTAATGCGGCTTAAAGTTCTTGGTTTTTAGAGGATAATAAATTAGTAAGAAGAGAATAAATTATAAAATTGCTTTATTCATTTATAATCTTTACTTTGTTTACTTAATTGCAAAAATATTTGTCACTTTAAGAAATCTATAGGATGTTTATTTGAAAGTCTTATTGGAATTATATTGAAAGAGAAAGGATGTTTTAAGAGATTAACTCAACAAACTGAAAAAAAGAGTGCTATTAAAATATACACTGAGAAAAATAAATAAAAAAAGTGATATAAACAAATATGCCTTATTACGGTTGTAGAATTTCCATCTTCGACAGTTTGTGCAAGTTGAAATCGTTAAATTTTTAATCAAAGTAAATATATTTTTCTGTAATTTAGCAATATTTATAATCATATTTTTGATTGTATCATAAAAAATAAAATATAACCGTTTACTTTTTCAACAGTAAATTCAAATAAAATAAACGCTGATAAATTTAGCCAAACATGGTATTCTTTGCTTGTTATTTAATTAATATGGTATGTTGAAGAGCGTACATAAAAACTAACAATTTTCAATCCCTCAACTAAAAAAAGCCAGAAAACCATAAACAGCTTTTTTAATTGAAAATTGTTTTAATTATGAACTAAAAAAATATAGTAGATACATCAATATGTATGTATGTACATATGCATATATGTATATAAAAACAATTAATTACACTCGACTGGCAATGAAAAGAAATTAAAAGTGAATTCCTCGTATGTATTGTTATGGAACTAAAAAACAAATATAACGAAAATCATACACACGATTTGGATTTAACAATTGATATGAGTAAATTCCAACAAATATGGAAAAAAACGTCATTAGGAAGGTCGTTGACAAAACAGTTTATGCTTGCAGTGACATAGAAAAAAACTGCAGCATTAAACACGTTTTTAATTTACAATTACTTATTTATTATGATTTTTTACTTATTTTTTTTTTGTGAACTTTTGTAAGAATTATTAATATGGTATAAAACGTTATTTGTCGCCATAAAAGGATAAAAAATAAAAATTGATTTTGAAGTTTTGGAAATTTCAAGCAACAGGTTGCAAAATGAAATTGCATCATTTTGTTGTACGAGTGAGTTTAAGATTTTTATAAGCTCAAGTTTAAAAAAAATTATTACTTTTAGAATTAGCCCAATCACAACTGGAATTGTTGCCTTAAAATACTTTGTCAGTGTATAGTAATTCGAACCCTATTGTGATTCAAAACTTCTTTAAACTTATTAGTTAAAGGAAATTATTAGATGAAGCCAAAACTTTGTGGCCTTTTAAGACTCAGAGTTTTTATTAAATTCGATGCTGTATTTCGATTTATACGCGTTTAAATTTGATACTAAACGTTTGGTTTTGTGTTTGTCGGATACAAACTTAAAAGAAAATAACCATAAACTAAGAAAAAAGTTCAAACAATTGTTTATAACCAGATACAGATAGTCCAGATATAAACTTTAAAGGTTTAATAAACATCGCCCGCTGGGGAAGCATTAGTCATAATTGATGACCCCTATACCAGTCGCAGGCGATTTATGGATGGGCTCTGTATTGCAATAGGGACAATAAATAAATAATAGTAGTCTCATTTGTTAATAAATTAAATATTTTTAATCTTATTCCAAAATAAGTCAATGTTCTTGTTTAAAAACCACAAATGACTCTGCAGTCATTAACTGATTGACAATTAAAACAAATCTATTAAATTTAAAGCTAATAACAATGTAGCATTAGTTGATCATTGCTTTTCCAATAAATTTTTGTATTAAATATTAGTTTCTCTGCCGTGCAGTGAGATATGTACATACATATGTAAAAAACATGTTGAAATGATTAATATATGTAATCCATTGTGAGACAAAAATAATTTTTATGTTTTTTCCCTGATAGGTACGTACTTGCACGCAATAACTTATGAAATACATTTTTTAGATGATCTTTCGAAAACAATATCGGGTTTTTATACGGATTAATACGCTGAGAATCTTAGAAGGCATAACCTTAATAAAACTACAATCGGACTACATCATGATAAGGATATGTATGCACTTATCGAGAGTGATCAGTCCGGTGTACGAAATACTATAGAGAATAAATTCTAGTACTCGGCAATAAGAACATATTTTTGAAGGCACATTAAATAATACAATTTTATTATAAAAATAATATAAAATTAAAATTTCGAACTAATATCAATCAACCCAAATAAATGGAAAGCACCAATCATTTTATTGTTAAATTTCAGTCTCTGGTTTTCAATACTGCATCTTAAGAAAATGCATGAAACACTCAATTACAGCAAATAAGACAAACAGTTCAAAAAATAATTCTTTTTTTATTTCTATACTGTTCGTCACACTATTTATAATTTTCCCATTTATTTTGCTTATCGTTTAGATTAGCACAAAAAAAAATAAATTTTACAATTGAATTTTTTAATTAGTGATGGCCAAAGTTTCGCATTAAAGTATTTTTTTTAACATATTATTGCGTAATAGTTTTAATTATAAAAAGAAACGCATGAGAAAAATTAACTATGCGTAGGTCCTACTTACATACATATGTATGTATTCTATACGGACATGCCATTTAAAATTAAAGAAAAATCAACAGACAAAAAATGAGAAGGTCGTTTGTTTGGAGCGAAGATTAGAAATCTCTTTGAGACGGGAATACGAATGTATATAATATACATGTGTATATGTATGTACATATTTTCATGCAATGTATTTTCTAAGGCAAGTGAATGATCAAAGAATAGTTTTGACTTTTACATCATCACTTTTTTTTAAAGAAAATATGCAAATACCTTGGCTATGCATATGTATGTATGTATTTATGGAAGTACAATATGCACATATCTATATAGTAATAAGCAAATCGGGCTTTACAAGTGTGACTGAAAAATGTAGCAAAGATATGTATGTATATATATACATACATATGTATATTTATTTAAAATTATGTATAAATATATGTATGTATATAGACAAATAAAGTAGGTCATTGTACAAATAATATATGTAAAAAAACGAGTTCAAAGACAAAAATAGGTACATAATAAGTATGTATCTAAGTGTATACCAGATACAATGACGGGTATGTGTTTGAAGAAAAGAATTGTGAAAAAACTCATAGACAGACCAACAATAACAACAAGAAACTAGCCAAGACCAAGAATGTTAAATGCTAAAAAGAAAGAAATTTTACGAAAGCCGCAACAAAATGTACATACTCGTAGATATGTATGTATACTTTTTGTATTATTCTACCAATACAAAATGTATATTTGGACATACATACATGTACTACATATCTTTGTTTAATACTATAAAAAGAAGAAAGAAAATTTAAAAGAACATTGCAATTATAAATTAAAAAAAGCAGTGTTTCTTTACCGGCAAATTGTTTATACAAATTTTAATGTGTGTGTAACATTAACGTTTTTTTTGTTCTTTTTTCGATATTAAACTACAAAATACATATAATTTCAAGAGTATATTGTTATTGAGCAGAAAATATAGAGCAAATAAAATTAAAATTCTTTATAAGACTACGTAATCATTTGCAAAAATAATTTATTATAAAGAAAACAAAAACGTAGGAACCGCAAAAGGGAAGATGTTTTAGGAATATAAATGAATTGCATTTTTTTAATGTTAAAATGAAATTGGCAATAACTCAGTAGGTAACAAAAAGTTACAGAATTAATAAATTAGTATAAAGACTTCCTTAAAAGGAAATATCAAACGGATTATTCTAAAATTCAAGTCGTATCTGAAAATTGTAGAAATTAAACGAAATTAACAAATTTGCAGGCATTTAATACTCATAGGATTTATTTATTTTTGCAAATCAATTGTAAAATGCAAATTTTATTGCTCTTTTTAACTCTTTTTAATGGAAATTTGGGAATTTATCAGAAGTTATTGCTTGATCCTCCAGGAGTAGAAAATATTATATATATTTTAGAAAAGAAAATATCATTAACGGCAATCTGTACTACATTTAATTTGTAGTAAAATTATTCAATAAAAAAATCCAGAGGTAAAATTACGGCATTCGATACCTAATGAAATTTCAATAGTACTCTTTATAGCATATTTTAGCGTTTAAAAACTATTTGATTATACGCTTTCCACAAAAAATTTTGGAATTTTGGCCTGGAATCTTTAGATAAGCAAACGGCAAACTCTGAATGAAAAATAATCAGTTAAAAATACTGTTTCTTTTTAATATGGAATTTTACAATTGCCAACATCAAAATTGCTGCGTAGAAAAGGTGATTTGTAAACTATTCCAATATTTGTCGGTTCGTGACTTTTTGTTAAAAATTACTTCTAAATCAAAACTTGGTGTAATTAATGCCCTTTTGTGAAGTAGACTGGTCCATTCATGAACATTCAATATATGTATATGTGTGTATGTATGAATATGCGTTCGGCTGTTTTCCTCGAAAACTGAGGACCTTACAATTTTTAGTTCAAATGTAGAACTTTTGATATATTTTCGATATTTTCGGAGAATTTCGATTTCAGTAAAATTATGGGTTTTTGAAACATTTTAAAATTTGTTTACATTTTTTCCGATTTCTTTAGTGAAATGATGGGTTTTAGTTTTAAGGGACTTTTGTTTAATTTTAGTATATGAGCTCAATTTAAAGCGTTCGCAAAATGCTCAATAAATTTGAGTTTTTGATTTTTAGCAAAATTATGTAATTATGTAAAATTATGTAAAGTAAAATAGTGCTTATTATTTATTTACATTGTAAATTTTATAATCAGTGAATGTAGTGATTATATTTTTGCCAAAAATTTAACGAACATTGAAACTCTAAAATAAGCATTACTATATATTTAAAAATTTACAAAAAAATAAAAAAGATCTGAAGATGTAGGAAAAAAATGACGAAACGTTGAGAACGAAGATGAAATAAATTATTTTGTTTTATTTGCATCTTATGTAATAGAAAAATCTGACCACAATTAGCCCAAATTAAACAATCCAAAAATAGCAAAAAAAAATATATCATAAAATAAAAAACAACTGATAATGTTTTCCGTTCCTGTTCATAACTTAACTTATTTAAAAAAGTTTAATATTTTAAATAAATTAATTTAAAAGGTCGTAGAAAATTCAGTACACCAATTTTAAGTATTATTAATTGTCCAGACATGGAATGAAACAGTAAAATCATCTTATTACATTGCATTATTTAAATTTTAATTGCCTGCACAGCAAGAAAGACAAAGCGGTGATATTTGCATTAAATGTGTCATTGAATCGTTCTTAAAGTTCAAAGCAGAAAGTTCTGTAAAACTTTTAAGAAAATTCAAATCAAGTAACAAATAATACATCTTTGTGTAAAAAAACTTCTAAACACTTCCTGTAACGAAAAAATTTCCCTTGTAAAGTTTGAAAAGAATTTTTGCATAATGTTGTTGTTTGTTTTTGAAAACGACTAGAAAATGTTAAGCATAATTTAAAAAAAATATATTAATAAGAGTAAATTTTGTACAAGAAAATCTTATTTTGCTTTAAAATCGTATACACTCTTAAGCAATGATTTTCGATAGTACAAAAGTATCAGGGTTTAGGTTTAATGTCTTTATAATCAATTAATTTAAACAATTTCTAGCTTCTCATATCTTTGTACTACTTCAAACCGTATCAAGCAATTTTATTGCTCACATTTAGTATATATTTTAAAAACAGAACAAGTTTTTTTTTAATTTTTTTCCAATTACCCTTTTTAACTGTGTGTTCATGATGTTGTGTAGTTCATTACGTATTATATTGAATTTCATCATGGTGTCTGACGAAAATATTGAACGTCCAAAGGCCAGGCCTGGATAATCAGCACAACGATTTTTATTTCGTCTTGCCTCACGTTCAGCCACAATTTCTGCTGCCTCACTGGTGCATCTTAGTTTTGCCCATTCGGCTGACTGAATGTCATCATCATCGATGGCTATACCTTCGTCGGTAGCTGCCGAGGCTGCATCGTTTAGAGTTTCGGTTGACTCTAAGCAAGCGGAAGAACGTTTTGATTTATCTTTTTTTGATTTTTTTGATTTTTTCTCTTTGTTTGCTTCTGATTTATCAGACTTATCACGTTTTGATTTGGATTTCTTCTCTTTGGGCGTCTGCTCCATTTGCGAGGCAGCTGAGGTAGGTGTTTGAGCTGATACTACTCCTTCATCCAACATACTGCTGTCGTCTGTTGGCGTGGGACTATTACTACCCATAGAGGTGGTTACCGAGTCTGTTAAAGGCAAGTTTAATGAGGCTTTAATGCGTTGCGCTGTTATCGGATCATCTTCCGGTTCATCCGAATAATGATGTGAATAGGAATCGTCCATAACATCTAAGTCCGGATTATTGGAATTATCATTTTGTGTTGAAGATGTATTTGTTTCATCACTTTTATATAAGGCCGCCAAAATTTCCTGAACATTAGGTGGTACATTGGGTCGGCGTGTACCAGAAAATCGTGGATGGTGTTGATGGCCACGTCGCTTTAAAGAGGACGGAACCAACGATGAGCTGCACGACGAGGCCGATGATGTTAAACTATTATTGCTTATGGTAGATTGAGCCTCCTCATTTTGAGCACCCAGCTGAGAGTTTGCTGCAGAGACTGCTGCTGAGGAGGAGGACATAATGTCACTCCAGCTCCAATCACATTCACTTGAGGAATCTGGTTCTTCGCGACAGGAAGAATTCTTTTCAAAATAGTGATCTTTATTAATGGAATCGTACCACGCTTTCAGGGCCGCGTTGTCATCTTCATCACAATAATACAGTAATTTATCCAACAAATCGAGTTGCTCTTCTATGGAACACCAACGCGATGATATTATCGACTCTTGATCATTACCAATTTTTTTCGGTTTTAATTTCTTTTGTTGTTTGCAGGAATTTGAAATTTTTTTATTTCTTTGTTTGTCTTCCTCCTGCTTTGATTGTGTTATAACTCTAGTTTTTACTTTGTGTTGTTTTAATAATTTTTTATTATTAGTATTACTTAATTCTAAAGAGATTTTATTATTACCACTGCTAAGTTTTAATTTCTTTTGTGTTTTCTTTAATGCAGAGGAGGAGGTTGACGACGACGACGACGATGATGATGATGGTGAGCAGCTGTTATTTTGACAATTCGTTTGTTGTTTTTGTTGCTTATCGTAACCGCCACTCGTTAATAGATGGCGGTGAGCACGTTTAATTTGACGTATTTCTTGCTGATTCGAGCGCTTTCTACGTACTTGTTGCTGTACTGCTTTAGTATTGCCAACTGCCGTCAGACTTGTGGTTGTTTTCAATACTGTTTGGTGGCTATTCTCTTTTTGTGGTTTGATTTTTAGTGGTGCCACCTCATTGCCATTTATTGTATTTACCGAATATTTTTTGGGTGTTGACGTTTTTTTCCTAGGATTTGTAGTCTTTGCTATGCTAGTTGTTTTTTTATCAATTACTACTATGTCTTGCTTACCACTTTTATTAATATTATTATTTAATAATGTTGCTTTGTATTGTTTTGTTTTGCCATTTGTCACAATATGCCATTTGCTGTAGTAATCATTTGTTTGTGTTTCTTTTAATATTTTCTCCACCATATTAATAATATTAGTATTAAATAATTAACTTTTTCCTTTTAGTTTAAAAACAATTTGTTTTTTATTTCTCATTCAAATATAAATGAAATTTTAACACATTTTCAAAGAAATTTCTTTGAAATTGAGAAATTATAAAGCAATGTCAAGTTTTTGGCAATTTTTCAATATAAATTCAAGTATTTTAATCAAATTGATGCAACAAATCTGTTTTTATTCATTTTTCAATTTAGAAAAAGTAAAAAAGTCTTGTATAACAAAATAATAGAATTTATGGAATACGTTTCAGGTCAACTAATTAAAAAATATCTTTAGTAGAAGCGCGTTTAAAATGAATTGCGTTTAATAAATAATTTAATTTAAATTTTCGAATTAGAAAAACTTGTTATTTTATTTTATATGTAAAATAAAAGCAAGTCTTGGTATTTTCGTAATTTCTTTTATTATATTAATATAACTTAGTTCATCATCACAACTCGCTGTCAGTTTTTTTTTTTAATTTCTATTCATTTAGTGCATATTCATTTTTTCATAACTTTTTTGCGCACTTTTCACTGTTTTCTTGAATTTATAATAATATTTAATAGTTTTTTTATGTGTGTTATTTATTACAACACAGCATAGCGTAAAATGTTGAATTAATAATTGTTGTAGTTTGGTTTTCCGGCTTGCTCATACAATTAAACATAGACGGTTAAATACACTCATCATCCATTTGCGTCAATTTATGTATATTAGAAAATATTGTTTTAATATTTGCTGAACTTTCTTCATATTTACTAATGCTTTTTGTTCAAATTTAATTTATATTAGTTCCATTGATTAATTAGAATTAGAAGACTTCAGAGCTATAAGAAGGTATTCCAAAAAATTAGTATAGGTTCACCCCTGCATTCGTGATACTCTGTCTCAACGTTGCGCTGCCTTTCTGTGTTTTAAAATTGGTATATATTATTTTTTTATATTTGCAGCCATTTAACAATGTGTTCCCCCAAAAAAACAAAAAAATCTGACCGTCTAAACTATAAAACGTTGCCGTATACTTTTACTTAAGTTAACCATGACACTCATTACAATGCGTTAGAAAGAGTAAAACAAAAAAGAAATAATGCTCCCTCAAACACAAACGGCGCACAATCTCTTCTCTTCTTTCCTCTAATTATCGATCTTCACAACCATTATACAACCCACACATTAGGTTTTACTCTCTGTTCTTTAATAAAACTACATCAACGAAGAACTCTCACTTTTTGGGGTGTTGTTCGTATTGAATATTCAAATGCAAAGATCTTAGGAAAATTTAGATATATGTATTTTGTATACATACTATATACATATGTATCTATGCATGCATGAAAAATCTTTTACTCATAAACACGTAATCTTTATTTCTGGAGTCGTTATACATACATATAGTGTAGTATGCATGTACATATGTATGTATGTGTATGGAAAAGAATTTTTTAGCAAAATAATTTTGTATTAAAACATCTTAATACAAATTGAAGAAGATTTTTATTTACCTTGAATTTTTTAATATAGGACTTCTTAACAAGGTTTCTTTTATTTTCTTTTTAAAAATAATATGAATTACATATATGTACATACCTATTACTCGCCATGATCGTTATTTTGCAATTTATTTTTTTTTCCAAAACCATATTTTTGAAAACGACCAAATACCTACAGAAATTCCTACCAATTAGTCAGATCATTTAGCAAACTTTTTCATATGTATGTATAAAATTCATACTTTTGCTTGCAAGGCACGATCTGTTTTTATTTTCTTTTTTTTCAACTATTTTCATTCAAAAAGTTTGTTGTAGTTGTTTTATGTTATTTGATATAGCAAAAAAGTGAAATTTCTCTATTTGAACTCTAATACATACTATACATTTAAAGAATGTTCCTACAAATACATACATACACATTTCTAGTCAGATGAAAAATAGGAAAACAAAAATATGAGATTACCGTTCATTTGTTTTTGTAACTGCAAAATTTTAAACTTTGCATTGACTGGCAGCCTTTAGCTCAGAATGATGCCATATGCTGAAAACCTTGCATTAGCCGTTAAATGTGATGCCATAGGATATTCGAACAAGTAGTACCTTTTCTATAACTTGTATGTAATACAAAAACCTTTAAATAATATGATAAATACAACTGAGTTGTAAAGTTGTTATATACTTTCAAAGCAAATCATATATAATAATGAAAAATATTGTTTAAAATGCTAAGAGATTTTATTCCATTTATCAAAATAAACTTATTATATGAAACAGTTCCTAAGCAGATGCATATATTTGAGTTTATATAAAATTATAATATATATTATTAAGAAAAAAATTTATTAACATAGTCTGCACGTGTTGCAATATAGATGTCTCACATATTTCAACACGTACTCATAGATCTATGTTGTACATACATAGTTTTTCTAGAAGATCTAAGATTGTGTTTATATACTATAATAATAAGAATACAATAAGAATAAACAACTTACATTTTGTAGAGCTTTGTTCTTTTCTTCCAATTTACCAGTGACCAAAGTCAAGGCTTCTTGTGTTTGATCTAATTCATTTTCAACAGTTTGAATCTTCTTTTGCAATTGGCGAGCTTCTTCTTCGGCCTATATATATTTTAAATAAACAAATAAATGTATGAATTAGTAATGCTTGGGTTTTCATGTCAATACATGTTAATTTTTGCTTATTTTTATATTCGATGCTCAAAAATTTTTAACTCAAGTTTTATCATTTAGTAGCATATAGTAAGTAATTAACTTCTTCATGTCTCATAAAACTTTCATTGCAAAAGGTTAAGATTTGCGTCTTTTGCATAAAGTTTTTAAAGAAAATTGTGCTAACTTTCATAGTAATTTAAGAAAAAATTTTCAATGTAGCTATTTATTTAAATTTACATCCAATCTTATTGATCCTTATTAAGTATCCACGGGTCAAATCTGCCCAAAGACTTTTTATTGCTTCTTACTTGTTAGATTTCTGTACAATTGTGGTTTTAATGAATATCGTATACATATAAAATATAAACTTCCTATCTGTCTTCACAATGGCATATTTGGCACATGTGCGTTTTACGCCCTGGATCACTATGTCGGAAGAATTCGATATTTCGTACAATTACAGTGAACATGCAAAATTTTGTTACTGTTTTAAATGTAGTGGACCAAGCAGTTAAAGTATAATATATTATGAAAAATTCATTGCGCGTTTCTCTAATGTTTTGCGAATTAAAAAGATTATTTGCTCTCCTGTAAGCTTAGCTTTTTTGAAAATTTTTTTAATGTAGGCTCTCGAAATATTTTATTATATGTATACATATGCATATTTTTATTAGTTGGAAATATGATTGGAAGCTGTCGGTCTTTAAGTTATTTTAACAAATATTGTAGAAGATTCAAATGAATCATACTATATTTATATTCTAAAAGAGAACGCCCCTTTGAGGTCAAAGTTCACACTTTTGAAATTCACCCAAAATTTACGTAATATGTAAACAGCTTCCAAGTGGCACAATAACATCTGACGTTTAAGTTTAAACAAAAAAAAAAACATAAATACTATGTACACATTTCATTAACCCCCCTGATGTACTTATTATGTGTTTTAAGTTTTTCAATATTCAATATTACCTTTTCTGCACGAATGTTAGCATCGCGTGCCTCTTGTTCGCAAGTAGCAGCACGTTCCAAAGCTGCGTCCTTGTCGATTTTCATCGCTTGCATTTTCTTCTTGATGGCATCCATGGCTAGAGGTTTTGTGTGTAATTACTTGAAAAGAAACTGCAAATAAAACAAAAAATATACATAATCAGTTTAAATAAATTTAATTTTCTTTGGAAGCTCATTAGAAGAGTGAATGAAACCTGTGATTTTAATTGCGTTTACTAAACCATATCAAAGAGGTGGTATACTGATGCTATGATCCAAAAGTTTTATGTATAAAACCATTTATATTTAGAGTGTTAAAACATTTTTTTCACAAATTTTATACAAGATCGATAGAATGTTATTTTTGTATGTACATATGTAACGACTAATTTCTTCAATATTATCTCAAATACGTATGTACATGTATGTAGGATGTATTTCATTTCTTTCTGGGGCAAAACTTTCTAACGGATGCAATTTATTTAGTTTTTTCGGATGCCGAAGTCTCCTGGTGTCTGCATACAGATTTGAATTAAATTGAAGGTTTTGAAATCGTATCTTCTAATTCCATTAAGTTATTATATACATATATGCATTTCATCAGTGCTTACCCACTAATGATTATCTACTGATGATTTTGAACAGGCATTAGTGGGTAAGCACTGCTGAAATGCATATACATATGTATATAGTTCAACACACAACAAATAAACCCCTTTTGAAAATACTAGATATCGGAGCATATGTAGAAAATTATGTTTACTAAGTAGATTTAAATCTACTAATTTTGAGTTCTAAAAAATCCAACAGGATTTTCATATGTTTTGTTGTTCAATTTTATAAAAAACCTGCGATATTTTGCATTTGCACTTTTGCAAGACCATTTGTATCAGACTCTCTACTCCGCTTATATATTTATATATTTAGAACTGAAGCTGAAAAATTGTGTCGACCGGTGTAATCAGTTGTAATAGTGATATAAATATTTTTTTTCTTCTCTTTTTTATAATTATTTATACTTTATAAGTGTGTATGTACATACACATATGTATGTATGCATATTGTGTTATAAAAACAAAAATTTTATATTTTTTCATATGCTATTCTTCTACTACTATTCAGAATTTACATCACCATATTAAGGTTACTGGTATGAGTAAGACATATAAAAATACTATCAATCAAAAAATTTTGTTTAAGCCTTAATCAAGACAAAAAAAAATCAGCTTAAATTTTGTAAACACAAGCTCCATAAATTGCAATTTCACCTTGTTGCAGTTTTATATTTACTTTTTTCCCCCAACACAAAAAAGTGTAAAATAAAAAAGCAATAACAAGAAAACAAATTAAGTATGTGTGTATTTATGTATTTAGCACATGTTTCTAAATCTAATCACTGGCATTTTCGTACCACCCCTATTGCAGGTTAAACAAGTACCTCGTTCTCGAATTTTGAGTTTAATTTCCGAATTTAAGTTAATTATCAATTTGCATCCACTTTTATGTACTTATGTATTTATAATACATATATATCGCAATATAAATATATTGCAACGTAGTCATATCTATAAAAAAACGTGATTTTTTAGTTAAGAATGCAGAATTATCCATCGTATCGTTCTTCATCTTGTGTGAAAAATTTATATATGTTTGTAAATATCTTGTTTACTCACCTCTTGAGGGGAGAATATTTTTTTTTATTTTCCCATTGAGCTGTGAGTAAATTAAAAACTTTTAGCTCGCTTTCTGAAGAACGCGTTCTTTTCAGATATGACTACGTTGCAATAAAAGAGCAATATGTACTTGCAGAATAACCCGCTTAATTACCCTACGCTTAGATACCTCTCACGCTTATTTATCCCAATTTACAAAATTCCATTATTTTTAATGTCTTTTTCTAACATAAGCCCCCACGGTTAATTAATTTTCGCTTATTTACACATTTCGGGTAAATTTCTAAAAACGTTTATACCGGAATAAATATTACGATGGACTATTGCAATTTCTTCTTAAATCAAGCTTCGAAAGAAGCACGTTGACATTGATTTTCTTTCAATGTCAACTAGAATAATATTGCGATTGGAAAATCATGTATTGAAGTTGTTGGTCAAGTACAAGTTCAATAGCAATTGTGAGTGTGTAAAGAAAACCAAAGCCTTAAGTTTACTTGTGTAGGTCCCAATTTATACTGATTCCATCTGATCATATACTCTCTACATCTTCACTGACTTCCCTACTATGCTCTCCTGTACACCATTTCTAACACTTACTCAATTTCTTTCATTATCTTATGTCTCATCTTTCCCTCTTTCCTCAGGTAAACACAAAGGGATCATAATTACTTTGGACCCAAGTGGGCTGGTACTCTTTCTCTTATATTTCTTCACTGACAACCTGTTAACCTAACCTAACCGTCTCATCGTGTAACTAACTGATGTTGTTTTGAAACTTAATTATACATACGAAAAAAACACTTAACAACACTGTTTAGAAGAAGTCAACATCCTTTAATTTTTTCACTTATCCATATGCATACATATTTATACACACATGCATGTATATAGTATATCTAATCATAGATATGTTTCATCAGAAAGTAATTAAATAATTTCAAGCTTTTAAATGAAAAATTTTATTAAATAAACATTGCGAAATATGGTGCATAAATAACAGAATGTATTAAACTCGACCTTGCCCAAATGCATTACTGTTTTTATTAAAAACTTTTTAATGACAATGCAAATAAGAAATGATTAAAGAGCTAAGATCAGCAGAAATATAAAAAAGCAATATATTGCGATCTGTAAAAAATAATAAAAAATTATAAAAGTACAAAACCTTTTTTATTTTTTTTTATGAAATAAAAACCTTTTCTTTATTTAACCAAATGACTAAATAATTTAAAATGTTGAATTTTTAAAAGGACACCGAATAATATTCGATTTCAGTGTTAAGAGAGCGCACATCGTGTAATCGTTCTACCATAACATATTGCAGGGGCTATTGGCATTTTAAAACTTATTGTCAGTCAAAAAACGCATAATTTAGTTATTTGTACGTACAAATGTATTTATGTATATTAAGAGGTATGTATGTGTGCTTTTTTAATGTTTGTTAAGCAAATATTGTAAATTTTTTGTCAATTTAATTCCAATCACATACAATACCATATAGTATAATAGTGAGTCAGTTTTAATTTCAATAAGAGAAGGTTCTTAGTACAAAATTCATAAGAATGAGATAAAAAGAGTTGCTTTTTGTACAATAAAGTGTGTCAAATTCTTTGCACATGTGAACTATTTATATACATAAACTGGCACTTATGGATAATATTTTTTATAATGAAGCATATCATGGAATAGATTTTTGGAACAAATTTCAAATTCGTTTAATGGATATTTTTAGAATTTCTTTAAATATACATACATATCTATGTATACACACGAAAGCAGCACGAAGAAAATTTGCAAAAGAAAAGCTTTTTCTTCTATTCTACATACATACATAAATACATACATATATCATTTAGAGCGTTATGTATACATACATACATATGTATGTGCATGATTGTATTTGCCTTATAAACGTAAAAATTTTGAAATAGATATTATTTAAAAGTTCGTTCCTTTTCGTTGAATAGCTAAAAATACTACATGTATTTCAAGGCATCTGTTTAATATTCTTAACACTATTATTTGGTTGGCTCTTATACAATTTTCATGTTGATTTTTCACAGTTTTCTTAATAAATAGAATAAGCTTTTTTTCTATGTGATCTAGGATTGTTTTTTATTTTTTCTCTATCTCTCTTCCTCCTTTCTTAATTGCTCTTTCGAAACGAGCAATTGCGTAATTATTGAAAATTTTGTTTATACATAAATAAAATTTTGTAAAAGGTGTACAGACTTGTTTCTTAACCTAATTTAAAAATAAAATAGTTTTGCTTTTTTCTTAGCAGTCTATAAGTAGTACAGTACAGTGTAACAATATTTTAAAAAATTGTTTCGCCATTTTTGTTTTACTTTATTTTTAATTATGAGTATTGAAAATTAAAGGAATTTGAAGAAAGCAAGTACATATATGTACATTCATTTACTTCAAGATTATCATAACTCAAAAATGATCGATTTTCGATTTACTTGAAAATTAGTCGTCATGTGTTTTTCTAATAAGGTAAATCAAGTTTTTGAGTTGTTGTGATGTCTTGAAGTAAATGTGCGATATATGTATACATAGGTATATGTATATGTATACATACATACATACATACATACAGATTCTAATGTGACATGAATGAAGTTCAAATTTGTATTTTTAAATTAAAAAAAAAAATTATTGAAACTCTTTTTTAAGTTTTTATAATAACGAGGGCTTTAATGTTAAGGCTCGTATTCATAAAAAATAATTTGTATTTGAAATGTATTTTAAGACAATTTGTTTTATTGAAATTTTCTTTAAAATCCATTTCAAACCCAAATTGTTGTTTGATGAATACGGCTGCTAATAAACAAATTAAATTCATTCAAAATAGTTCCCGGTGTATAACTAAATTTTATCAGAAATAAACTTTAATAAATACAACTGTTGTTGTTTCTTAATTTCGCCAATACGAAACTAGACTTTATGTATGTATTATTAATTTGACGATGATTGTGAAATTTAAACTACAAATTGTGGTTTTTCTGTCATTTAAAACTATTGAAGCTGACATCAATTGTTATTTGTTATTGTTGTAATACATTAAATTAAAAGAAGGGTTTTAACCTCAATCAAACTAGTTTAAGTTCTTTAACAAAATCATGTGTATACATATTCATAAACTGTATTAGTTACCTGCGGCTTAAGAGTTATGATTTATGCAAAAGCAAACAAAAATCTTAAATATAAGAATAAGATCCAACGATAAAAAACTAAAGGAAGTAAGTATTATTCGTACAACACTTTGCAACACTGTTTATTGGGGGAGAAATGAAAAAAGCCGTTATAGTTAAGTCAACAACACTGAAAGTAGCCTTTAATTTTGGTATTTCATTCACTATAAAGGTTGCCACTTTTTAATTATCCAATGATCCTTTTAATGTTATTATTCTTTTTATAGTCTTTTGAATCGATTGTTTTAATGTATATTTTATAAATTTATTCAATTTTAAAATGTTTTTTGTTAATATTTTTCTTTGAAATTTTACTTACAATATAAAAATACTAATTATCGGAGTTATCCGCGACTTGAACGGATTGTGATGTTCAACTAAAATTTGTGTGCAAACCGTTGAATCAACTGGCTGCGATCTGAATGGTTGGGCTGTGTGTGTTAGTATGCGTATATGTGTTCGTGTGCGTGTGTTTAGATGTGTTAGTTATTTTTTTTATATATTTGGTAGAAGAAACTGAAGAAGAAAAAATAAATTCGTATCTAGAATCATGTTTGTTTTTCTTTGCTAAAACATTTTGCGCATGTGTTAAATATTTATTTATTTTACGAAATCTGTTTTATTTCTTTTTCATGTTGTTTTATTTTTGACATGTTTGATCTTTAGCCAGGCCAACTGCTTAGCCAAATTGTAATTCTTTAATCATTAAAGATACACCAGCTGGTAATAATTCTCTTTTCTCTATCTCCCCACAACCCATTTTTATAGCATCGTCATCCATTGGTAGGGGGGGGGCGTAGTTCAGAGTTTACCCAATGCACTGTTTATCGAGTGCATTTGTGTTTATTTGTGATTTACATTTCTTAAGAAAAGATTGGCAGATATTTGCTTGAATTTTATTCTAGCCTTAACAAAAATGTCTCTTCTCTTTTATATTTTAAAATTTCTTTTTCATCTCATCTTACCTGACACATTGTTATTTGGTTAAAATCACCACCCATACCAGCACACTTTGTTTTAGTATTTGTATAATGTTGTTGGTATGAGTAATTTTAAGATATTCTCTTTTTTTGAAAATAATTCAAATGATTTTGAAAATTTCCCTTTATTTATTTTTTTTTAAATTTTTTTTCATTCAGGGTGACCCAGTATTTACATATAATTTTATTATTTTAAAATATTTTATTTTGGAATGTATGTTTGTGTATGTGAGCTTTTTTCTTGCAAAATACTATGGCTTTCCATCCATACATATGCGTTTATTTTCAATTCACATACATTCATACATACATACGTGTTTGGATACAAGTAATTTTTCACCTATTTTTTTATTAACATGGGATTTATTTTTAAATTTCCGTTATCGATGCCAAATTTTTTGAAGAGTATGTACATACATACATATGTACCTACTTATTTAAAAATTTCTAAACTTCCTATTTCTCTTACTTAAATAAATGCAAAATTTTATTTTTCTAAACACGATTTAGTCCAAATTTGTTTAATTGGGTCAACATTAAGGAGATGAATGCTTCCTGAAAAGTATTGTACATGAATGAAGAGTAAACTACTTATACTGACAGCCTGTTTGTCGATATCGAAAGAAAAATTTCTTTCGAATTATTACATTTGAAACAAAAACAACTTTTAAAATTTTGGTTTTGTTTTATATGTAATTATACGAAAGAAAATTTTCTTTCGATATTGACGAACAGGCAGCAAATTTTTTTTATTCGTTACGTAGAGGACAAAACGGCAAAAATTAAGTTGCGTATATATGAACAGATTTAACGATAAAGCAAATTGATAAGCCGTTTTAACAACCTACGTTTTTGTGCTTATTCACTTGACCCCAATAGATCTTGACACATAATACTTATAAAGTTAATCTTTAAAAGTGTGAATAACTTTAAGAAAGTAATGGAAATGATTTGAAAATTTATAACACGCTTAAAAGAATTGACAACAGCTCGTGTAGTGGGGTACACGAGTAAGCCTGGTAAAATCGACAAAAGCTGTTACCGATAATGAAAGCAATAAGTTTTGTCAAAATATAGAATGCAAAGATACCATCTTTCCGATAAGAAGGCATAAATCATTTTGTACAGAAAAACAACTTGCGATCTTGAAAATCGTTTTTATAACTTTTTCATTAATATTTAATAGCTTGACTTGATAAATTCTTCAAAAATAATTGTATAATTGTGAACTCTGTGTACCTTATCTTTCGCATATTTTTTGTTAATCAATAATTTTTGATTGGTCTAAAAATAATTCTCAAAATCTATGGAAATACCGATACTTTCTTATAGCAAGAATTGCTGAAATTTGAGGGATTTGTGTAAATATTTAGTAGGTTTAATAATTTATTACAATAAAGTATAGTTAAAATGTCCTTTATTAAGAGTTTTACATCTTGACTGCCAAAAAATACTAATTTTAATGAAAAAGTTTTAAAAGTTCAATCGCTTTTATTTATAAATAAAATATTTGTGCTGATTCAATAATATAACTTATTTAATTTAAAAGCTTCCTAATGTTTAGATTGTTAAGTTTGAAATCTTTTCTATCCGATACGTTTCCATTTCGAAATGAAAATTTTAAATGTTCAGGAAATAATAAAAACTAATTCACTCTTATTCCAGTTGTCAAGATCTGCGTATTGTCAATACAATACCAAAAAAATTGGAGCTTTTCTATTCGCTCTCGAGAACAATTTTGAGCTACTGACAGTATATGTATTTCTGTTCTCTAAGGTCTGGAAAATAACAAGAGCATGAAAATAGTAGTCAATTAATTTCGACAACTGGTAGACAATTCCCAATTTTTTTGGTATTGTATTAACGGGACATCGATGTTGACAACTAGAATAACGGTGATTATTTTCCAAAACCGAATAAAATTCCAAATTTTATTTTTTTAAGTTGTATTTCAGGATTAATTAGTAATTAAAAATCATAAATCATATCATATGCATCTACATATACTTTTTTTATATTTTTGAAATTTATGGTATTGATTACAATATATAAAAATTTTTATAAAATTTGAGAAACTTTCATATTAAGTGTATAAAATATAAATAATTAATTTAAAGTAAATTAAATACTAGTATGTACCAGACACGTTTTATAAATAAACATATGAGACAAAAATTTTTTGGCGGTTAATGGTCTTATATTTAATGTAATATTTTCAAAAATATCATGTAAATGAAATCAACATCAAAATTGTAAATTTTTCTGGTATAATAAATGCAGGAAGAAATTTAGATTACATACATATATGTATGTGACAAAGAAAATTAAACCAAAATACGAGAAGTCTCCTTTTCGAAATTGCCTATTCATATAATAAAATAATTTATCATTATGGAAATAGCGTATATTTATAGCAAGATTGTTAAAAAAGAAAAACTCGCGCTTTTGCACAGTGCTTTTATAAATCCCATTTTTCAACCGTTTAAATTCCACTTTTAGCTAAAAACTATCTGGCCACTTTAGTTGTACGCCACAAAAGGATAATGGTCTGACAAACATTTTAGTGTAGTTTGCTTTTAGCTCAGAAATCCTAAATCCTAAACGTAATTATTAGATAAGTATACTATATAGTATTTGGCTTGAGAAAATATGAGCCGCTCATTTTGAAAGTGAGGCAGTTTAGTCCCTTCATCAAAAAAATCAAATAAATTTTTAAGTTATGTTTCCTTACTGAAGTATCTTTTAGTCTATATTTAATATATCGAGGGCTTATATTCAAATAGTGCTCTTGACAAACACAGTTTCATTTATGAGGCCTTCAAATCGTTTTGTTCTTGGACTACTAAAGTTTTGTACAATCCAAAACTTTGTCCAACACTTTAGTAATGAGAGAACGACACGAATTATTATCCTTCTAAGGAAATTTTTTGTTTGTAGATAGCACTATTTGACTATTACACTACTTTATTCTTAATACTTTAACTCAAAATAAAAGGACAACTAAGAAATTGAACGAACTTAAATAACTTGAACTTGATTTTTTTAACTACGGGACATGTCTCACTTTATTATTTTCAAAATAAACGGCTCATATGATGCAGTTTCTTATTTTTCTTAGAAACTTTATGGCTTTCCTTCAACAGTCTTCTTACTATACGATCTTTTTCACATAAAATTATTTATTACAAACTCTGCGACACTTTATATTTAATTATTTTACACAATATTGAATCACCAATTTGAATCACCAAGAAACAATAATTAATTAGGTTTATAATACAAAATGTTGATCTCTTAATATAACTTACTGCACTGTACAGAAAACTTTAAATATATTGTTTGTATAAGATTAAATATTGTTGTGCAGGATTTGAATAAATAAATAAAATTAAAATAAGAAAACACTTTTAAAATGTAAATTTAATGCGTTTGCTATGAGTATTGTGGCCGGTTGTAGGCTCTTAAGTTTGTTTTCTGATAAATTTGACTCTGTATTATATATAAATTATCTGTTGGCCTTTTTAACTAAGAAATTGCTTAATTTGACCTAATTTCATTGAGTGTATGCATTTTGTTTTTACATTTTATCTTTTACAATCCCATTTCTTCTATGGTTGAGGTTTCGAATATTTATCTGTTACCAAAATAAAATGACAATGATAAAAAAATAAAAGTTTTTCTAATTTGAACAATCACCATGTATGTATGTATGTATGTGCATGCATTTCCTGGCAGCTGATCTAAAGATTTATTTATTCAACATTGATACTCGTAATACAAAATAAATTAAATCTTATACGAGGCTTACAATTGAAAACTCTGACAATTGTTTAGTTTCCAGCTGATATTTTCCAAAAAGTTGTCCAAATTCGTTTGTTGTTTTCGCTCAAAATCTCTGAGAGTGTTGAAAAACTTATAGTACATTGTGAAAATTCCACATATTGAGTTTTGCTCATGCATTAGTTTCACGAAAATTCATTAAGTATAAGCGATTTTTATGAATAATTTTGAGTAACTCATGTCAAAGTGCGTTATTTCATAACCTTTTTATATGGTTTAGTATAAACCATAAACAAGAATATGCACTTTCAAAAGCAATAAATACATTTTCATCAATCCCTCGTTAATAGTTACTAAGTGATGTGAAAGAATTTTGTATAAATAATACCTTGAAATTCAAAATAAAAAGAAAGAAAATTATTACTAAATTGAAAAGAAAATTATACGAGTAACATAGAATTTTTCAAGGCGTTGAACAAATACTTTTAGTTTTTAATACGCTTTTAGAATATCTATATATATATATATATATAGGAAAAGACAAATTTTTAGATCCATTTTACACCTTTGTTTGCTAACCGATTCTCTTCATTCTTTTACCAAATGGTAGATATTGTTGAGCTTTAGTTACCCGACTATATATTATTTAAATCGGTTCAGTATTAAAGGAATAAAAGCCTCATAAATTTGCAACCACTACAAATGCCAAAAATACACACGTACACGCATTCACTTATGTAAGTATTGGTTGAAGTAAAACCCCAGCGGGTAAAGGTAATGAGTAGTAAACGAGAGAGTAATTTACAGCGTGTATAATTTTTCATTCCAGCCAGTATTCATTATTATTCAACACAGAAAATGTCCCAGGAAAGTAATGAACAAGTAATGAACAAGCAAAAACAATACATTCCTTCTTCGTAATAAGTGGTAGTACACGTGGTAAGCAATTTGTAATTTTTGTGTGTTATCAAATTACCTTCTCGTTTCCAAAGGATTACATTGTTTTGCTTTGGAAAATAATAAATTATATCTTCCATGACATGTGTAATCAATGACCAGTTTTCCCGCTGGGAACATAAGCAAAGCAATGAGTATAATGAGAGTGTTTAAGAGTACCTACATATATATGTATACGAGTAATTGGATTTTTTTATAAATGTGCGTGATTTATTTCGTTTATTGTTTCATCCATGGAAGGAAACAAGTAATTAGGTAATTTTTTCTCTTTAAATAAATGCAACTAAAATACCAGTAGGCATACGTTTAAACTGGCAATCGAATTTCGACCAATAGGCGTACTCTAGTAATAATTAATGGCCTTATTCAGAAACGATTAATAAGGTTAATGTGTGCATTAAAGCCGGTTTTACCATATAAATATCCAACATTAACTTTATATATAACTTTATTAATCGTTTGTAAGTAAGGCCATAAATATATAAGATATTTTAATATTAAATCCGATATTTTTATGCAGCCATTTTTTTTGATATTTTATATAGAGTTTTTTTTCCAAATACATCTACAAAAAGGCGCAGTACTTGAGAACCGGTGCTTAAATCACATACTGCCTTGTTGTCAAATGTCATAAATTTGTGTTCACCAAACCACAAATGGAATGGGTATCATCTGTTAGTGATTTTAAGAATATTTATTTGATGCCCAAGTCATTACATTCGCATTTCGATATTGTCCGTCTGCCTGTAACTGGGGGTCTCTTAACTAGCCATGAACTTGGTTTCATCCATGCTCTGGCATCGATGCCCGGCTCAGCAACTATGTATGTTCGATATCAAATGTAATTTTTAAAGGAGAGTAAGAGAGACAGCGCAAAAAATTAAATTTGATCTCTATATTAAAAATTATGTTCAATAAAAAATTGTATTGTTTACTAGACTTGAATCATATTTTTTGAAATAGTCTTTTAAATATAGAATACAGTTTACATGTTTGCTTCTTAAACAGTTTTAAACTTGACGTTTAAAACATAGTTTCACTTAAAGTAGATGTTGGCGATAGCGATATGATCGTATTAAAAATATTTTCTAGTGTATTTGATCTTTTCTTTGTCTTATCTAAACAGATGAAATCATCGATTATACTAATATAGTTTGTACTAATTTTTTTTTAATTTATAATACTTTGTATAGTTTTGTTAAGTTCACACAACAGATTGTTTTCATTTAGTCGCACATTTTCTTCTTCCAAAATATCATAGTCTGATACATTTTGATCAGATTCAATGTGAAACAACCGATCATACAATTTAATTACAAACTCTTTTGGTTCAACTTTCGAGCTGTATTTTAAAAAGTTATCATTATTGGGGAACCTTGCGAACTTAAGATAAAGTGTAAGTGTACTAATTACTTTAATTCATCTCTCGTCTATTTTGGCCTTAAGGCAAGCAAGTATATCTTTTGAAAAGGGATTATTCGCCTATTCTAAATTGTTGATTAAGAAGTTTATTATTCCTTTTGATACAATTAATGTTGCTGAATATTTTCTATGCTCTATTTAATGGCCACGTCTAGCGGTTGCAAAGTATTATTTATTGCTGAAAGTATCAATATCACAGTGTGTAATTTTTTAACTCATGGAAAAATAACAATATACGGACACCACTACGTGATAAAAGACCAAAAAAAGAAGACCCGTGTCTCCCAGTTTTGCCCAAAGTCATGCACTCTTTTTTTTGTGGGCCCCCGAAGAAAATTATATGGTTTTTCAGAACTTGAACATCTACACGTATACGCCACATACAAAAACATGGACATATTAATACCGTTGCTCTGCCAGCGTCATGTTCAAGCCGATGGCTCGTGAGCACGTAGGGTAAGTGGGCTTAAATGGCTTTTACCGAAGGCTATAAATAACCTTGAAACATGTATGCTGGACCAATTACTAAGTACTATTACTTTAACACAGTAGTTTTCCGATTTAACGAACATTCGATTTAATGAACATAGTATTTAACGAACACCCAAATATTTTCTACTGAGTACCTTATATTACGAACAAATATTTTATTTTGTACTTGGCTTAACGAACATATGTAAAATATATCAGCTGATGATTTGAATAGATGCATTGAAAATAAAGTTTTACCCGACGATGAACAGCTTGATGAAACATAAATTCTAGAGCCCAATATAAAACACGAAGATGTCATTAAGGCTTAGCAAAACAATGTTAGTAGCAAAAAGTTAATGCTTTGAGAGAGTTTCAATAAGACGTCCATTCCAAGAAAACACACTGTGCGTGCGTGCTTAAACAATTTTTAAAATAAATTATTTTTTTATTACAGCGTTTTTATGAATTTTCCATTTTCTTTATACATATTTTTAATGAAATATTTATTTTAAATTATAATTTTAATAAAATATTAAAAAAAGAATGTACATATTTAGAGTTTTGATAAAATAGACGACACTATTCATTTTTAATTCAGGGGGTAAATCACGGTATTCGATATCGAACGAAATTTCGATACAAATTAAAAAAATTTTGTAAGGGATTTCGTACTGGATACAAGGAACAATTCACTTTAACAAGCCTGACAGGAATTAGGTTCGTTAAATCGAAAAACTATTTATTGTATTTGAATTTAATATTTCTCGAATTGCTTAAGATCTTATAAAACTGTAATAAAAGCCAAGCTAAACCCAATTTACAAAAAAGAGATAAATACAAAAAAGGCTTAAAAAAATTTAACAACTAAAACTGGAGTTAAAGTGGCTAAAATCAACGAAAGCGAAAGGACACAAATTAAAATAATGTGAATATAAAAAACGCCAAAAAATATATATTCGTAAAAACCTAACAAAAATGGTTAAAAATCGGATTAATTTAAAAAGGTTCCTTCAATGGGGATAAAATAAAATCTATCTATCTATTATACTAATAGGCAAACACGTTTTTTTAGATCCCTTTCAAGGCCGTTATACTAAACCGCTTTTGGAAAGATTTATATGTTTTTAATGGGGCTTTTATATAGATTTCCACAATGATAATTTTATTTAAATCGGTTCGATATTTAGTGAACTATAAGCGTTTAAAGTTGCTACTAACACATGCTCAACGCCCGCGATAAAAGCTATGCAATAGCTTAAAAACTAATCACGACCATACTAATCACGTGAGCAGTGGCCATTTTTATTATAATAATCGGAAAAATTGCCAGAAATATCAAATTCAAAAGGACCCAAATAGAAAACATTCGGAATTAATCTCTAAAATGGAAAAAGGAATCGAAAATGCCGAAAATTCGTTAAGTGGGAGGAAAAATTAAAACTTAAACAAATAAACAAAAAATATCAAAAACCTAAATCAAGTAGCAAACTGAATATTGATTAAAAACTTATTATTAATCATTTAAAAGTTGTTTGCCTTGACCATTGAAGTAGTTACACTGAATTGTTTGATCATTAAAGTAGCTCAAAGTTAGATTTCCTTTTGTAAAATCAAAGCACAAAAAATATAAATAAATAATAACATGATCTTAATTGAAAAAAAATATGCTTGGAAAATCTTAAGGAGTTGGTGTGTAAGCGAACAATTGAGTCATAGTAATTTCATATCAGTGCGCTAGACAAAACGAGCCTACTATATGAATAGCAAGCAAACAGTTGATAATGGGGTTTAAAGCACACAGAGAGACGAAATTATGGCGTCAAAAAGGCGCATTGTGAAAAAATAAAAATACAACGTATGAATTTACTCTTAAATTCATTGATCGTTAAATTCAATCAGTAGTTTTTCCCATAATGCGAGTATCTGTTAACTGAAATTATTTTGTGTTCCAAAGTCTGACATTATCGTTTATTCGAACATTTGTCGTCTTAACAATTTTGTAAATTTTAAAGTTGACATTGCTTGTTTGCAAAGTTTAAGAGTCTATTCTAACCAAAAAAGGAATATAATTTTCTAACAAGTTGTAGATTTTTTTTTTCTAAAATAATTTAATATTTATTAACCAATTATTAAAAAAAACTTTTTGTGACACTTTAAACTAATAAAAGTAAAAAATGCAATTACTTTTTTTAAATGAACTTGAAGTGTTACTATTGAAAGAAAAGCATTCACAAAATAAATAAGATTTTCATGAATTTTGTTTTCTTTTTGCAATATACACTCACACAATTTCTAAATTTAAATTGTTATTTGTGAAAAACAATAGTATCAAAAAAACACACAAATTTAAAATATTGAAAAATGTGAACTTTAATTCAACATATACAGTAGTGGTCAAAACAGTTGAAATGGAGATGACACGTCGTCGGTCACAGGTTGACAGCTCTTAACATGTTTCTTTGTACTGTTGGCAGTAAATAAAAAAAAACAAATTTAGTAGGAGAAGTAGGGAAGGAAATTTTTTAAAAATATAAATGAAACCAACTAACATGCAGAAGGACAAACACAGTCTTTTGGCATCATAATCCCCATTCGATTTTTTTGCGAGTTAAGAGTTTTCAACCTGTTACCGATGGCATATTGTTTTTACAGATTTTCATTATAGTTATTCGATTTGTTTCACCAACTGACATCAAGCACACAATAATCCTTAAAAAAAACTTAATGGATCCCCTATTGTCGACCTGTTGTTCTCATATTATGCAGAACGTGACTGGCTTCATCTTTTAGAATTGCGGAACTTAGGGAAAAAAGCATCGGAACAATTTTATAGATATATCGACCCCTATGCGCGATATTATCGTATGTTGCAAAAACTAAAATTTACAGGAGACCATTTTTATTACTATTTGTATTGCTATTATATACTACAAAACTGTCACATACGATAAAATGTGCATTGTATTATCTCCATAACTATCATATTTATCGCTATAATATTTTGTCAACAGATTAATTATTGGATTTAGAACCGATTTGCATAAAAAACTCTATTTATAAAAAGTGTAACATACGATAATTTCGCGCACAGGAGTCGATATAATTACACGTATTATGATTTTGTCTTGCCAATTTTTTTATCACTTGACGTTTATGAGAAAACTGTAAATATACCAACATGATTGGACTGTTTTTTTAGGTGAGATCGACAGGGACTTTTGATATTTTGTTTGTAATGATGCATTTAAATAGCAAAAATGTTTTCAAACAATTACAACGTTATACATTTTGATTAATCAAAACACCTACTTCGATTAATCAGAATGTTCAAATAATTGATTAATCGCCCCATTTCATAATAGTGCCAAATTTTTAATGTCTTAAAATTTTCAAACTTATTATTTGGGCGTTGGAATTTTCAATATAAAATACTGAAAACTTTCTATTAAAATGTACAATTTACAATGTCATAATGGATTTAAGATGTTATTTTTAGTTTTTCAAATGAAAATAAATTTTTGTCTAAAAAAAAATATGAAGTCCTCTTCTCACCCATAAACTCCTTACGGTAAAAATTTAAGCTGGAGGTCGTCTCTAAATACTGTTTTAATCTAAATGACCATAATTTATTTGTTATTTAGTTTTAATCAAATCGTTTATTTATTTGTTTATTTGCTTGAAGGGATGGATGTATTTGAGTATGTGTATATTTCAAAACTATTGTTTTAAAGAAAACGAAAATTTAAGTAATTTCGTTTATATTCTTTTTATTTATTGCGTCATTGTGTAGGTTGAATTATTTTCTATTCTATAAATTTTCTCAAAAACATTTATGATGGTATTAATGCAAGAGTATTTATACATACATAGATGTTAAAATATAGAGATAAATTAATTTTGTTAAAATTCGTATATACACATGTGGTCGTTAAAGGAGGTACCAACTTTATGCGTATCAAAGATGACACTATGTTTGATATACATATATGTATATGTATATTTTTAGTATAACTTGGGTTGAATTCTTGACCAGCATCATTCCCAAACAAATTAATATGAGTTTCATCGCTCCAGAGAATATTATGTCACTTTATAGTTACTTTTGGGCGATTATCAAAATCTTTCCTCTTATGTAAATAATTTTTTTTTACAATAGAACTTTTCGATCCTGCATAGTTTCTGTCGAAATTTTATTGTTTATTTCAGCTGAAATCACCTTAGATGGCTTAAAAGGGTTTCGTTTCTTAAATTTACAATCACACTTTATCCCAATATGTAAAATATTAATTGTTTGATTGAAAACAAATTGAAATTGATTATTTTGGGGTATAGCTAGTTCCTATGCATATTTCACACAATGCAGATCGTCAGTTCACCCTAATATTTCTTAGAACAATTAAAGATATTATATTAAACATTCATTAAAACAATATAAAATTTTTAGCCACAATCCGTAATCTGATCTTGTTTTTATCACAGCAACACGTCTTTCTACTGTGTTTCGAGGCTTAAGTGCACTAACAACCAAATTTTCAGCTTTTTGAATAGAATCTGCAATAAATTTATTATATTTATTATGTTCCCGAGGCGTCTGAACAATTCTCCAGTCTTCCGGTCTGCAATGCCGTGTGCGATTGATCGTTGATGTTGATATTAGATTATTTTTATTATATTACAATTAGATAACAAACATTATAATTATCCTATCACAAAATTATCATTTTGACTTAAACTTTTGGAAAATGCTAAATTATTTATCAAAGTAGGTACATACTTATTTGAATTTTTCTCTGAACGCTAATGAAATGACGGATTTTTTTATGTTAAAATAAAACAGTGTTGACAATTAAAACCGTGTAAGTTTTGTAAAAAAAGTGTTCGCATTCTTAAAAAAAAACACAGAAATTGTGGCTGGTACCTATTTTAATAACCTCATGTGTATATACTAGATATACATAGTATGTATGTACATACATTATTAGAGATGGGACGCTCATACACACTCACGATAAAAAAAATTACACGCTCATGCATGAGTGGATTTTTTGGCTCACGTTCATTCCCGCTCATGTGAGTGAAAAGAAGTTAGTCACAATCACGAAAACTCACGCTCACGACACTCAGGAAAAAAGTCGTGTGGCACTCGGGGAGTGCCGCGGCAAAGCTATTGCATAGCATTTTTTATCAACTTATGCAATTATAATTATTTATTTATTTTTTATTTATGCAGTTTTTTTTTTCTTTGATATTAATTCAAGGTTTTTATTTTCATTTTTTGTCAATCAAGATTGCTCGAAAGTACGCTATTTTGTGTTTTCCTACATGTAAAAATCTGTTCTGGCAATACTAAGGGTTAACATACGCTAGGGGACTCAAATACTTAAAAAACAAACTTAGTGTTAGGTTTTTTTCGTTACGGAATTTCTTGATTCGGTCGTTGCGCTCAAAGCCCGCGATAAAAGCTATGCAATAGTCAAGCTAAAATTTAATCATGCACCCTCACTAACGAAGCCCATCTCTAATACATATGTATGAATCTTTGAAAGAGTCCCGACTAGCTAAAATTCGGAGATTATATCTGGCAAAATCAGGTTAAAGTATTCATTGAAATATGGCAACCATAGTATTCGGAAATTTTTTGTTTACAATTTACATAAAAATGTAAAAATTTATATCACAGTTTGCATCATTCATATCACAAAGCGTATTCAAATGCAAATAGTAAAAGTAAAATTTGCATATGTATGTAAAATTTGTATGTATTTATAATTGTAAAAATATTTGCCAATTGATTCCTGTTTAAATCTGCTGGACAGCACAGAGCATAAGTGAAAGTTTCACAGAAGATGTCCAACAACCAAAAACTAATTATTTTAATAAGTGGAAAAAGAAAATGCGGCAAAGACTACTTGTCAGAAAGATTACAAAAGCGGTAAGAAACACAAGAGAGGCAAAGATCATAAATGTATTAACAAGTATAAAGATTAGGTGAACGAAGTCAAATTGTACGTATTTCCGAGCCAATTAAATCAGAATGGGCTCGAAAAATGAATCTTGATTTAAAAAAACTATTGGGTGATGGTCCCTATAAGGAAAAATATCGAAAAGATATGATTAGGTGGAGTGATGAAGTCAGATCCAGAGAATATGGATATTTTTGCAAGCTGGCAATGGAGAAGGGTAAGATTTTTATAATTTCAAATATCTTTTTCTAAATGTTTTTTGTTAAAGCCCAAGCAGATATTATTATTGTTAGTGATGTCAGACGTAAAAACGATATAAAGTACTTTCAAGAACATCACGGCAATAAAATTATGACTATACGTTTGACTTGTCCAGAGATTATACGTGCTCAAAGGGGTTGGATTTATACTGCTGGTATTGATGATGTAGAATCTGAATGTGACTTGGATGACTATGAACATTGGGAACTGGTTATTGAAAACAATAATCAATTGGATGGAAACCAAATTGTTGATTTGATTATAAATAAATTTGATCTTCCTTGAAAAAATATATGTACATATGTATATATAATTTTAATACTGAAAATAAATTTAAAAGTATTAAAACGCAACATTTTTTAAATACATCAAATTATAATTGATTTAAATAATAAAAATACCTAATAAGTAAAAAACTACTCTGGCAACTCACCACAAATCACCAGATGTTATAACACGAGTTGGCGTTTCTATTTTGTAAACAAATTAAAAGTGGAATAATTTACTTGTATACTTACATCAATGAGCTCCCGTAATCGTGGAAAGGGTAAACGTGGTGGTGGCCATAGTAGTTATAGAAATGTCAAGTCTAATCGTAACTGTGAAAGATCATTTGCACAGAGAGAATGCGACTTAGCATCAAATTTAGAAGGCAATTCAGGCTCAGATAGCTCATCTGACGACATTGAAGGTCATGGAAAACCACCAGGTTTCCCCATTGCCATGTGGGACCTAAATCACTGTGATCCTAAAAAGTGTTCAGGACGCAAGTTGTCAAGACTTGGTCTTATAGAAAATTTACGTTTGGGTCAAAAGTTCGCTGGTCTCGTATTAACACCCGTCGGAGTTAGCTGTGTTAGTCCTATGGATAAGGAAATTGTCGCCAACTCGGGTGTAGCTGTAGTAGACTGTTCATGGGCAAAATTAGATGTAACACCCTTTTCAAAAATGCGAAGTCCATACCCCCGCCTTTTACCATTTCTTGTGGCAGCAAATCCAATAAATTATGGAAAGCCATGCAAACTTAGCTGTGTAGAGGCAATTGCAGCCACATTATTTATTTGTGGTTTCCGTGAGGAAGCTAAATGGTATATGGGAAAATTTTCTTGGGGTCATTCATTTTTGGAACTCAACGATACATTGTTGGTGAAATACGCAGCTTGTAAATCTAGTGAAGAAATATTAAAAATTCAAAATACATATTTGGAAGAAGAACAAGGCGCAAGAAATAAACCAAAGGATTATAGTGAGTTTTATCCAACTAGCAGCAGCGAAGAAGACGATGAAAATTAAGTTAATCAAAAATCTAGTGAGATTTATTGCAGTCAACATACATTTGTACATTACCTCGACGGAAAAAGTTTTGTTACCTCTTCAAGTTATAGATCGAGAACTCCCAAGACATCTTTATGTTCTTATGCTGCATCGTGTCTAAATATGGTATATTTTTTTGGTATTTTCGTATTCTTTCTCAAGGCAACATATACAAAATATTACATCATATGAAAGGTTTTTTCAAGCCACATCCTATGTGGAGTCCTCATGAAACCATTACTTAATTCGAGAGAGGTAACCAAAACAAGTTTTACATCTTCATACAAGGCGGCTCGTAATTTACCAACATAAATATTTACATACAGATTTGCAAATTGAAATAAACGAATTAAAAAATTAAATAGCTGCATATGTATATTGAGTCATAACCACCAAAAACTAGCGCCAGACTAGTTGTCTCACTTATTTTGTTGGTGTCACGCTGTCAAGTTCATAAAACCATTGTGTCGGTTACGTCTAAATTGCTCATCTAAAACACATTTTTCTTATTTACATACATCTTTTAAAAGGTGGTCCAAATACAAATATATTAAAAAAAAATAAAATTAACTAATAAACTTAATTTCTCTTGGTATATTAGATATAACAAATATTCCCATTATTTATGGGACACGGTTTCTTTCATGCCAGGATTGTCTTCGCTGTAGCTTATCCTGTCAGTCCACTTTTCAATGATTTCGTTGGCAGTTTCTGTCGAATGGCTCGTCGTGGATCGTCTAATTTATTCGCATACCATCAGAATTAACGGATTCAAAAAGTATCTCGAGGGGGATAATTGAAAACGCTAAGACGGCTGAAAATACGGTGCCCTTACTTAGTACGCAAAGTTATATTGCTTGATGTGTGTCACCATGCGCCATCCTGCATGAAAATTGAGTTTAATGCCGATCACGCATTTTCTGTGGTTATAACTATATGTATGTACAAACTTTACAATACATATAAAAGCATTTACCGCTAAAAGACGTAACCACGATGATTTTATAAATTCGTTTTTCTTTAATGAAAGTCGAACATTTCCGATCATTAAATACGTACATGTCTAAAAATTTAATATCTGAAAAATATCGTTACAACGAAAGCAATATTACATTAGGGTAACGCTTACTGAAAACTAACAAGCTTAAGTTTTTTAACTTGTCTGCAGAAACAGCTAGGGTATTGCATACTATTAAAAATTCTGTGTAGCATTGTTTTTGGTGTGTATATCTTATTAGAGGTATTTATTTTCTTCTTAAAATAAAGGTCACTAGTTTTAATTTGTTCCTTAACTTTTTTTATTGCAAGTAGTAAAATATTGAACGTAGATACCAATAAAACAGCGTTCATGCATTCTTAAATGTTATAATTTAATTTGAAAATAGCAAAACTATACGTTTCATAAATTTGTATTCTACCAGTATGTATATATGTACATATATAAATACTAAAGAATTCTTGTCCGAAAAAAGATACATATTTCTCATTATTTAAAACCACAAAACTTCACTCACAACGTTTTTAATACTAAAATTTTTATTACCATTTACAGAATTGAAAATATTGCGTAAATAAAAAGCTTGTGCATACATATTTCTTTAAATGTACTAAAATAAGCAAAAGTGTCATTTAAGCAATAAAATATATTGTAAAATAATATTTGAAGCTAAGTTTTATTATGAGAAAATTATCATAATTCAAAGAAAAAAAACTATACATATACTCCATTCTTTTTAATAAAGAACTAAACTGCAAAGTTATGAAAAATTATTTAAAAAGAAAAGTGTAATTGAAAAAACGTATTAAAAACGAAAGTAAAAAAGAAAAATCTTTAAAATTATTGAGTATGGCGATGATATTCCGGTGTTACATTCACAAAACTAGACATGCTAAAGAATGTAGCACTATTTTTTACCATAAATTTTAGAAAATCGTGTAAATGCACTAATAACATTTGCATAGATTTTTCGTCTAAGGCTGAATAACCCAGCATTGAGCCCAATTTTACAAATAAACGTAATAAATGAAAAGACCCATATAGTTTTGACAATGGAGTATCTGGATATTGTTGCAAAACTTCGGCATATTGTGGACGCTCAAACTTATAGAGTAACTGTGAGCCTAGCATGACATTAAAATATTCTATAACACCATTTAATACATCTGCTATGGCTAACTCTTTACACGCGTTCGAAGATTTGGCCGACTTTTTTAAATTTATATATTGATCAACTATATCTTGTACTGTTATCTTAGCAGGTATATCCAAAAGTTTGTGCTGGCGTGTTATAGCATCCCAATCATCGGCTAAACACTGCTTAAGTTCATCAGGTATTTTAATTTTCACCTCTATTTTAGCCAAAAAAGTTTCTTCGCTTTCAACACAAGAATCTAGACGATTACTAGGAAGCGTCGAAGTTGTTGAAGAAGGAGTTGGAACAGCAACTGTAGTTGTAGATGTTGTTGCTGGTGTAGCCATGGTAATATTTGTGATTGTAGTGGTGGTTGTAGTAATATTCGTGGTAGAAGATCTTGCATCTGATGTTGTTAATGTCTTATCGGGATTAGTCGATGTGGAAGTTCCCCTTTTCTTTTTAGCGACAGGTTCATCTTTATCGTCTTTCGTTGTATCCTCCTTTAAGGCAGTTTCCTTTTTCATTTCTAGCCCTACCGGTGTGGCATTCTGCTTAGAACGATTTGCTCTGCCACTTGAGGTGGTTGGACCTCCTGCACCTGTTGCCGCATTGGCTGAAGTATTTAACTCTTTTGAAGGTGTCGAAGCTCTTGATTCACTACCACCACTACTAACCGCTCCACTCTCTTTCGAAGTTACAGCCATTGTTTCGCCTTTTTTCCCCTTAGGTGTACCTAGAAATTTTATGTCATTAAAGTATTTATTGATTTAGAAGTTATTTTAAACCAACTTAATAAAGGAAATGGTTACTATCAATTCAAAACAAAAAGTATATTCTGTAGAATTTTCATATGAACTCAACAGTTTGAGGATTTCAGAATTGCTATAAATATCAAATTAAAAACTGTTATGAAAACGTCAAGATTTCCTTTAGATATATATGTATTTATATATGAACTTGTTGCAATTACAATCATGTTAACGACCTAAACAGCTAAACAAAATTATTAAATTTTTTATCTGATATAAAAAATAGTCGTCTGGTATTTTTTAAGACAATTAACGCCAAATTATTGCACGCAGTACTTTCTTAAAAAATATGTTTCATTTCCCTCTGTTCGGTAAAACGAGTAATTTTGAATTTGGTGTTCCGTAAATCGAAATATATACTGCAGTAAAAGTTGAGTACAAATAAGAAAATTAAACATCAACAAATACGCAAAAGCAAATAGTTTGCAGTTGCAAAAATAATAACTAAACACAGAAATTGCTTTTTTTATCAAATTTTTAACATGTTTGCAGTATACATATGTATACAATAATTTTTATATTATTTTTGAAAGATATATTTAAAGAGAAAATTTATATAAAAATATAAAATAAAATAAATAACTTTGAAGTATAGTGTTTTATTATGAAGAAAGTTTCTCGGAAAAACGGGTTTCGATTGCTTTCCGACCAGGCTTGTTTATTCGACTTTAAAACGAGTAAAATCATGCGAATTCGGATTAAAGAACACATATATGTAGATTCGCTTTAAAACGAAAATTTTAGTCGGATTCGGTTTACAGAACAGGGGGATTATTTCAATGTTATGGACCTATAAATAGTTTAAAATTGTCTAAATGCCAGAGGCATCTTTTAAAATATAGGGTGCAAACAAGCTGCATTCAGTAATTAAAATGATGGCATCTGTTTGGGAAATCCAAAGCAGAGACGTAAATATACATAGTTATTTTTATATGCTATTATATATATGTGGGTATTGCAAAATAATACATAAAAACTTTTGCTCCTATGATAATTTAATGCATAGTGAAAATTACTCGTACCTTTCTTATTTTTCTCTTTTTTGGCATCGTGTTCCTTTTGTAACTCTTTCTGTCTTTGTAAATTAGTTTCATTGTACTTTAAAACTCGATGTTCGGGTACCCACTCATCCCAACTGGAAATTTGAAATTATACGTTGTGAAAAACACCCTTCCGACACAGTACCTCTAATAGCAACGCAAAATACTCACTTTTTATTCCAACCGGCGTAGTGCACAAAATATTTTAATTGCTTATCCTTTGTTGTAGTACTTTTTAATGCTTTAGCTTCATAAATTAAAGGTCCATGGAAACACAGAACTTTTTCGCCTGAAAAACAATTCAATTGTTTAGTCGTTTAATGATAAATTTGGTGGCCTAACTGCAATGACAAAAGCAAGAAGTAGTGGCGCCCTTTCTTACCTTCGGTGAATTTATATTTTGGTTGCATATCCGGAGTTGACGTTATCTTGACTAAATTTATTTAAATCGGAGAATCAAATAGATTTTTTAATTATTCCTATATTTTTTAAATAAACACAAAACTGCTTTGGATTTGCGTTATTTCTCTATAGAAGTTGTTGTTTTCGTTAAACTCAGCTGTGTAGCTTCGTTGATTTATTTAACGAATTAAAACTTTCTAAAGCAATATTACCAGATTGTCATGAAAGAGCTATAATAGCTTTTACTATGGCACCGTGATGAACCATATATTTGTCAGCACATATTGTGTGCACATGATTGTCTTTCGTGAACACTATTCTTGTTGATGTTTCGTTAATTTACCGCCTTAAAAAATTATTGTCAACGAGAAAGAGACACCGCACAAAGATATATATGCAGGAACATCGTTCGTATTCTTCACAGCACAGAATGTCAGCGAAAACTCTCTTATTTCGTCGGCGTCATGTTTTTGCGTTGCCAAATCGACGGCCACTCAAAACGTAGAATAATGTACACTTTTATAATCTTCATCATATAATAAACGACATGGAGACGACAAAAGAAACATGTCATATATTGCATATGCGAAGTCGAAACACTTTAATTTTTACCAGGTATTATTAAGCCATACAGAAAAGTCCTCGAGAACTTCCTGCGGAATTTTCAGAAATCGTACAGATTTCTATCGATATCGTAAAACCTGTCAGAATTTCCTTTACTTGTTAACGAATCATATCATTTTAGTACGTGTTTTGTCCTACTACGGTTACACAATAAACATAAAATTTTCAACATGGCTTGATCATGTGAACAACTGATGTGTTTTGCCATGGGTTTTTCTCAAGATAGATATGATCTTAGTAACCTGAGTACATGAAATTTCGTTGATGTTTATACTTATAACGTCATAGCTTATTTCAAACTATCAAGGACCGTATACATATTTAGTTTTATATGATGTTTGACATGTTCTTAGAGCCGGCTTTTTAATTGTTTAAAAAGGTATTCAGGTGTTTTCTACAACAAATATTGCGTTGCTGTAAAACTGCCACTACCTGGTTGATTGCCTTATTTCCAAGTAGGATCGGCATATTAACCAGGTAGTAGTCTCTTCGATAGAAAATTTGTTGTACAAAATAAATTTCAACTTGTCAAAACTATACTATATAAAACGGAATACGTATATGGTATTTGATAATTTGAAATGTGTAATTTTCGAGCATTTTCTCATTCTCGCTGCCATTTTTTTTAATTCTGTTTTATTTTTCAATTTTCTATCTTTTTGTGTAATTAGTAGACCGGTAGAAGGCGAATTCATAACAGGTAGACTCGCCTCAATTCGCTTTGAATAATACCTGCTTTCGCTGTCAAAATCAAACGCCAAACACTATATAAATCAAATATAAACAAATTTTGACAAACCAAACAGATCAAAATGCAAGGAGCAAAAAAAATTCAGTTGAGCTGTCGAGACCACCTGTTATGTTTTCGCGTTGGGTAGAAGGCACACCTCAAATTTTTTTGTTTAAATTTTACATCGTGTACTTTTTTTTCATTGGTGTGGCAGAACTTAACCCAATTGTTTTATTTACCTACATAAATACTATTATATACAATTAAAAGCTATTCTTTAAAGTTTCCATAAAAATAAACAAAATACATACAAATGTACATGTAATTACTTTGTGTTGAAATTTTCTTCCCATGGTCTAGGACCTCTTTTGTTTTCCCAATCATCCAAATTTAATGTTTTAACTTTTTCATATACTTTTTCTATGGTCACCTCTTTGGGCTTCTTCATGGAAATACCAAATTCCTCCATTTCTTCAGGTGTTACCGTTTGTTGTTTAGAAAACTGGTACCTGTGATTGATCAACGAGAATTAATATGTGCATATTCCATACTTACATATTTAGGTATAAGATGGCTGAACTACAGCACAAACCTGATTTGAGTAAACTCTTTTAGTCCAAAAGAACCACCAACCATTAAAGTTAAGAATGGTATTCCATATTTAAAAGATTTGTTACGTGTGAATTTCTGAAGTTTTTCTGAAAACATTTCGGTGTATTTGTATACATTGATGGTGTGCTTATATAAATCTTGAAATTCAGCTGTGAACAGTGCTGCCAGATTTCTATTTTTTAACCTACAAGTGCACAATTAAAAGAACATATCTACCTAACAAATCTGCAAATTTTAACTCGTAAAGCCAAACATCAACTTGTACAGTGGGGTGGGTACATGCTGCAGAACATGAGTGAAGCATGATGCCCATGACACAATAAACAAGGTAAATTCTTTAAGGCAGACATTATATTAATTTGAATGTGAAACTTAATAAGTAACAAACAAAAAAATATGTTTTATGTATGTAATTTATTTGATAGTGTTTATGTTATACTAACGGATTCACCTAAGTCGTATTAACTATGTGAAATTATTAGTACAACAATTACAGCAATACAAGAACAACAATAATTTTTTATATTGTTTGTCAAAAACATTAAAGAAAACACATTCGTGATTCGTGAGACCATTTTCCATTTCGCAAATCAATTTTGTGAGAATTTCAAATATAAATTGTGATATTAATAGTTTTATGGCACATGCGACATATTTGTTTCAATAATATACCTACATTATTAATTTCTTTATATATTATATATAATACACTTCCTAATAGGTATACTACATTTATGCTCTAGCGAAACATTTTTGTAATTGAGAGCGTTAACTAACTTTATCCTTTATTTAAGAGCAAGATTATGATACACAAAAAATAATATAGCACATAATGTTAATCCAAGACCAAAACCATCCCTAAAAAGTCTCGATTACAATGCCTTCTATAAAAGTATATAGATTTTTTTAAACATTGCAACACTGTACATAGTTTTTTCAATACACACACCAATGCTAAGTTTCGTCAAGTCGCCATCTTTCTTTCAGTAATAAAGTGTGGCATCATTAAGCGAAAAACAACGCTGATAAAATTTTCAACAAACTAGCGAAAAACTTTTAAGAAAAATATCGTGCAAAGAATAATTAGCTGTTAAATTTTAAAAATTGTCCAATTTTATATAAAAACTGTCTACATTCAAAGCTCATTAAAGGTTTTTTAC
This sequence comes from Gymnocheta viridis, assembly GCA_956483585.1. NCBI lineage: Eukaryota > Metazoa > Arthropoda > Insecta > Diptera > Tachinidae > Gymnocheta > Gymnocheta viridis. Next base: position 15,689,511 of record OY101442.1, read on the forward strand.
AAGGTATGAAAAATATGTATTGAGAAATAAAAGTTATCGTTGATGTTCTTAAATAGAAAGTAATGGTCGTCTCGTACAAAAGAGACAAGTGAAAGAAATGAATAAAACATTGAAAATTTTTTGGTTGAAACCTATATCAAAAATTTGTGGAAAAAAATGCATAGTGTGATTAAATATTAAGAAATTTAAGCATAGATTACAAAATTGTAGAATAGTTTTCTTATACAATGCGCCAGTAAAGAGAAATTTTGCGAATCGTTTGTGGGTTGACGGGTGCATTTACGAATGTTTGGGTGCTGCTATTTTTTATTTTGTGTTATTGATGAATTTTTTTTTTATAATCTTGAAAGTTTGATAGCAAAAGTAATAAAGTGAGACCACATCTATATTTTGTTAAAAATAAGTTTTCAAAATATGTATGCGGAATTAATTGATAAAATCTAAAAAAATCTTTTTTTACTAGTACAGTTTATAACAAAAGAAGAAATTTTGCAAATCCATATAAGTTGGACCAAAGATTTTGCTGACATTTGCTTCATCATGGGCGAAATAAAATCTGTAAAAGTTGATAACTGGGGAGTGTTCTTCCTACAGAAACTACAGAATTTCTTCAATAAAACCGATTATTGTGATTTGACATTGCAATTTCGAGACAACTCTCAATTAAAAGTACATCGCTTGGTTTTAAGTGCATGCACGGACTATTTTAATGTTTTGGAACAAACTTGCGAAGTGGTCGATGATGCTATCATTATGCCTAATGGATTGCAGGCCGATGTAGTTGTGCCTATTGTTAATTTTATGTATACGGGCACTTTAGAATTTGAGCTGAAAATGTACAATCGCCTATTACGTACGGCCAAAGATATGAACATGACTGTACTATTAAAATTATTGGAGGCCCATAGACGTACAATGGAAATGCATCCACAGAAGACTTCGGGGGTAAGTTTAATTAAAAAGGAAACAATTTAAGTGGCAAAATGAATATATTTAAAAATACAATTTAAAATTTTAGCAAAGCAGTCCAAAACCCCGACGTAGAACTCCGGGGTCAGTGGCTGCCACGAATTTATCAAGTAATGTCGGTGGACGTTCCTTGATTCAAGCAAATCAGGGTAACAAACGGATCGTTGGTTCGAATCTTAGTGTCACACAAAATCGTAATATTTCGGCTGGCAATGCGTTAACCCGCCTACCGTCTTCGGGAGGGGCCGTTCGACAAATTGGCTCAACTACATTTACTCGCATAAAGGTTGAAAATGAACATCAAGAGATTAATGCGCCCACTACTGCAGGTGGTTACTCATTAATTAAGCAGCCGCTTCAACAGCAGTCACAACAGCCTACATCACCATTCGAGCAGCTTAGAAAAGGCTACAACAATAACAAACGCCCAGCTGTGTCAACATTTGTATCACCACCAGCTAAAAAACCAAATCTGGAGGATGTTAAAGAATTTGCTGAACAACAACGTGTGCGTAAGCAAATTGCTGCCGAGTATGGTGATGACGATTATGATGCTAATAACATAATGGATGATGATACTATACACAATGATGACGATGATGATGAAATGATGACATCCAGTGGCCACACCCAAACAGGCCAAACATCGGCGTCATCGGCTTCGGCTAGCGTACAAACGGTACCTTCAAGTCAACAACAGCAGTCGGAGGATCCACCTGGCACCACTACAATTATAGTGAAACATGAAGGTCCCGATAAGCCTCCCACTATAGTGGTCAAGGATAATTCGAACTCAAAAATGAATCATGCCAAAATCATTTCGGAAGTTTTAAGACAATATCCGCATTTAGTTAAAAGCAATAAAAATATAAAATTGAAAATTATGCCCAATGCAGCGGGACAATCCCAGAAGATTGTAGTAAAAAAGGATATAATTGAAACTGAGAAGCAGATGCAGCCACCGCCCAACAAATTGCCCATTGCACCGAAGGCTGCGGACTCAAATCAACAGCAGCAGTCGATGAAGGCATTGGTTTCAAATATCGTTGCTAACAGACCGAAAAATATGCAGCAGCAAAAAACCGAAACATCTCCCAGTGCTAAACTACATAGTGGTGGAACACAACCGGCTATAAATAAATCAACTGCAACAGTTTGCTCTTCAACTACAAGTGCTCCCTCATCTGCAGGAATACCACAAAAACGTCGTATCGATAGTAAAACTATGCATGCTCTCATAGCTTTAGGTGCAGAAAATACCACTGGTCCTTGGCTGTGCTTGCGTTGTGGCCGTAATGGTCACCCCATCAGTATACCATCATACCGTGGCTTCCGGCGTCATTTAATTAATACACACAAGGAATTCATAGACCCCGATCTATGTGAACACTGTGGCTGGCGTTCGTCGAGTAAAAGAGAGGCGCATTTTCATATGCAATTAGAGCATAAAGTTAAAACTAATCTATACATATTTCCTGAATGTCAATTATGCCAACAAATGTGTATTGACAGTGACGGTCTTAATCAGCATTTGATCGATAGTCATCCGGATGAAAATAAACAACAGTGTATTTACTGCAATAAAATCTTTCCCGAGGAAATACAGCTGTACACGCACATGAAGACGTTCCACAAAAAACAAGCATTAGAAGATGGTATTATTGATTATTCTGATGATGAAACTCAGCCCCAAATGACTCTCCCACCACTTCCGCCTGTTGAATATGATCAAGAAATGGAGCAAGAAGACAAAGATCCTCAACAAGACAAGAAAGTTAAAATACTTTCCGATATCAGTTTACCCATTGCCAGTTCGATCATTAAAACCGATACGTTTGCACATCAACAAGAATCAACTACATCCGCTGCCTCAGAAGAATATTTGCAAGAGCAGGAGCAGGACCAAGAACACGATAACAATGAAACTAAATTTGTAGCGGCTGACGGCAGTGAAGTGGTTTTAACAGCTGAACAGCGCAGGGAAATCCTATCGCAGTTAAACCAAGAGCACGAAGGCTCTGGCATTGTAATGGTCTTAAATGAAAATCAACAACAACAACAACAATATGGCAGTGTTGAAACACAAATGGATCAAGGTGTTATAAGTAACGATGAAATTTCCCAAGCTACGACGGCAACAAATGAGGAACACGAGGAGGAGGAGGATGAGGGTGGACATCCCGCAGAGGATGATGATGATGATCAACATGACGATAATCAAATATACAATGAGATGAAATCACTCCATTCGAATTTGGATGATTCAACCAGTCAAACAGAAGCAGTAGCAGAAGGTACAAATGAAGAAACTTCTCTCCACCAGGAAGAGCATGAGCAGGAGGATATCGAAGCAGGAAGAGAACATGGGGAAAGAAACGAACATTTGGATGAAAGTAAAGAATCGATGGATAATCTGGAATGGGCTGAAAACTTAATATCTGAGCATGATTTAGCGGATGATGAGGTATCATCTCAAATTGTAAATGAAAATAAATCGGAGGAAAAAGAAGTGGTAAGTTCTTCATATTTAATCAGAATTAATATATACATTGTATGTAATATAATATTGTTTCAATATTTTAGGAAGTAACTGATGATAATAAGTCGCAGGATGAAATAAGTAAGAAACTTAGGGAGCTTACTGGCGATTGGTCGGAAGATGACGATGATGATATCCCAGAAGAACCTCTTACAGAAATACCAGAAATAAAAGAAACTGTTAAAAAAAACGTAGAACCTTCAGTGACAGCGGATTTCGAAATAGCTGATATAGCAGAAACAGAAAAGAAGGATGTAACGAATAAATTAGCTATAAAGGAGGAAGAAGAACCGGTATTTGAGGACCACGCAGATTTATTGGCTTCATTACAAAACACAGACAAAGGTGAAACGGAGAAGAGTAAGGAGAACTTAGAAGAAGCTATAGAAGATTCTGAAAATATCGGCGAAGATGATATTGATAACGCTTTGAAAACTCTACACAAGGAAGATATAGAAGAAACAAACGTAGAAGAACTAGAAGAGAAAGAACAACTTTCGAAGGAAGAATGTGAGAAAATAAATAACCCAGAGCCAATTGAACATGAAGAGACAGCAGTTAACGATGAGGCAGAACAAATGGACAACAAGAATGAAAATGAAACGGAGAAAAAATCTGTTCCTGACGAAGCAATAAATAGCATTGAAGCTGACGACGAAAAACCGGAAGAAAAACTTGTAAAAGAGCTGGAAACATTCGTTGAACCAGAAGTACCATCTTCAACTGCTGAAGTGGACGAAGTAACAAAAAAAGATCTAATAGAAAGGCTTTTAAGTGAACAATCCGAAACTATGGAGGAAACTGCAGCAGAAACGCCAGGTGCCACAGAAATAAAAAACGAAAAATTAGAATTGGAATCCAATCTTGATGAGGAAAAGGATGAAGTACAGAATGCTAAAACAGCAGCTGAATCAAATACGAATGATACAATAATAGCGGTACCCGAAAATGAAGAATTTTTGGATGCTACTCCAGAAAAAATGAAAACTTCAGCTGATAATGTTGGCACGACTGTAACCACTACTGCTAGTGCTTCTGAGGAAGCTGCTTCAAACGAAACTTCAGAGGTCGCTGAAGTCTCTTCTACTAGCGCTAAAGAAGATGCCACTTTAACATCTGAAGAACGTGTGAAAAGTCTTATAAGTGAATGGGGTGATGATGATGAAGATGATGACGATAATGATACTGATTTAACAGCAAATCTATGAATTTTAGATTTATTTACTTTGTAAGTAAAACTTCATGTAATACACACACATATTGTATTTCTAATCCGCACAAAGCGGAGAAACATAAATTAATTGATCGATTTCTCTTTTGAATGTTGTTTTGATTTTTTACCCTTTAATTAACAGTTTTCACGCTGTGTTAAGTTTACAAGTCTGTTGTATTTACTACAATTTTTCACTGCGACAACGTTTTATTCTGGTAATTTAACACAATTGGTTGATATATTATAGTTTAATATATTTTGTTGATGTGATTTTGTAAACGGTGTTATTTTTTCTGTATCCCCAAGATCTACTAGGTCTATAATGGCAAGCTTACTGCAAAGCGTGAAAACCGCTATTATTATATAAAAACTTCATTTTTATATAAACTTTACGTAAATATGCTTGTCTTTAATTACTTATATCTGAGTAAAATATAGATATTATTGTAGTACTTTTTTATATTTTCTTAACTTTTCTGAATATTTTAAACTTAAATGTTTGAACATTTCTGTTATTTACGTACATATATCGCTCATTTGCTGCAAGGGCGGCATAACTCAATAAATATTATTTTGCAGAAAACGAGTTTAAAGTTCTCAATTTACACACAACGTGATGGGGAAAATAAAAAAATATTCCTTCAGGACGTGAGTATACAAGATATTTAAATGAGAGTTGTACGCAACATGCAGGGCGACATGTCGATTATTTTCCATTTCTTGCTCAAAAATTGTGTTTTTTTAATTATGGCGTTGCTGCAGCAAATGAAAAAAGTATGTGCAATAATAACCTATATTAAGCAAGAATTTTTTACAAATTAATTGTATATTAACGCCATTAAAACCAGATGAATTAAAAAACAATAGATTTAATCTTTGTTAAAATACATTTTTCTAGAAAAAACAATGTTTTTTTTTAATTTTCATTTATGATGAAAAAATATTAACATATTCAAAAGAGACAGTTTTTAGTTTAATTATAAATATTAATCTACACACGTACATACATCAATAGTTTGAAGAACAAAATAAATTTGAAAAAAAAATTAATAGTAGTTATTAAGAAAACAATGGAAAAAATATAATAAAATCAAAATCCTTTTGTTTTTGTTTTGTATAAGAAATGAGAATTTATTGGTTGATCCTTTTTCTTAGAAATACTTTTTTTCTATAATTAATCCTTTTGATCTTACATTACATCAGCAGTATATTTAGTAATTTAAGCACCATCTAGATTAAAATTTAAAAGAAATAAAAAGAAAACAAGTCAGCTATATATTCTAAAATGAATTCCTTCACCATATAGTCATTTGTCAAATGTCGCCATATTAAACTAAATCTCAATTCGATTGCCAGTAGACGAAAAGGCTATTTATTGCAGATAGCAACTGGAAGTTGTCGAGAGGGAAGCCAACTGAAATATACTTGTTATCTGTAATCGACCTATTGGAAATTGAACTTAAGAACTAGTCACGTGACAAACTAAGGTAACGTATCTTCCATATAGCGATGTTTCAGGTCTTTTTTGCGAAAAAGCAAATGAATACAGATATTTACGAGTACATATTTGCAGTAGTATAAGTATAAGTCGAATTGTCGCAAAAAATAAAATAAACCATATTTTTATATATGAAGTTTGTTAAATAAACTCACAAGTGGAATCGACTAAAGCGAATTAAATTTGCGAATGCACCCACCTCGAATTAATTTTCCTTGGTTCTATAGTAAAATTCAGATTTCTTATTAACTCTATATTTAGAATTATCAACAGCAAAATCTCTTAAACTTTCGTGACAAATATTGACGATATTGCCTTCCTTACTCTCTAGTGTATGCCTTTGTTAAGTAACCGAAAAATTGTGAAACGTAAATCAGTACCCGTTGGTGAAATGTTAACCAAACTCGTAGTTAGTCAATTTTGTTTTAATCAGACATTGTGGAAAGGACCGTATGTCTTTAAAAATGTGGAGACGTGGTAAGTTTGACGAAACAAACGGAACCACCATTTTTGTTTATTATTTATAATTGTATCCAATCATACAAGACATATTATATAAAATAAATATACATACATTATATAAAATCAGATATTACTGATGTAGGTTTAATAACATGACTTTTTGTTTAAATTCAAAGAAAATAATAATTATTTAGTGGTTACGATGTAAGCATAAGTTAGCTATGTTCTTCGGGATAGGCGAAGAAAATCCTGAATATATAAATTATGCGATCAGTCAGTCGGCAATGAATATCGTAGAAATTAAAAATAGACGACAAAATTCTGTGGTGAAGGTAGTAAATATCGCTTACTTTATTGAATAACTTCATAACTCAAAAACGTAATTTTTGAGTTAAGAATGCAGAACTATCCTTTGTATCGTTCTTCATATTGTATAAAAATTCATACAAATATCTGGTTTACACACCTATTTTTATTTTTCAATTGTAGGGTGCGTTTGTAAATTAAAAACATTAAGCTCGTTTTTTGAGTTAAGACGTTGTTGAATCAAATTAGCGATATGTATAAAATTAAATTAAGTTTAAGGTTTCAGACTAACCGTCGAAATAAAAATTTAATATACACATGACCGTGAAACCCAATACCACCATTAGGAACTGAGCAAAGCCAGCTAATTTGTTTTCAGAATTCAAGTGCCATTTCACCTTTTCACGAGGTATAACCTCGCACACTGTTACATAGAGTAGAGTCCCTCCAGCTAGACCTTGTATAACGGGTAATGCAGTCATTGACCATGAACTGGGTACATCGACTATGATCATACCCAATGCAATACCGCATATAGTACCCAAAGAAAATACTGTTATGCCAATTATTTGCGATTTTAAAGGAGTTTGTGTATCAGAACGAAATACTAATCCCAAACAAAATCCCATAACAAATTTATGACAGGCAACAGCTCCTAAAAGAAACAATACCTAAAAAATAAAATATGAACAAGTTAATATTTTACCTGAAACAAAATATTAGTTTGAGCAATATGTAACTGTATATCACTTTTGTCAAATATAGGTCAATATTGCTTACAAAATTATGTATCTTGTTAGTTGCATTTGTTTTTATTAATGAAAGCTTTTTCTTATTATTTGAGGATAAAAATTTATAGCAGAAAACTGCTTAATATGTGTCATTTTACTCATTAAGCTGATAAGATTAGACTTATTTTATTGCGCAATTCTAAATTAGCCAAATTATTCTTTTTGAAAAGTTTTCTGAATATTTTTACGTGACCCATTTAAGAGTATGTTTATAAATTGAAAGCTTACCTTTGTTGAAGAATTTTGAACGCCTATGGCCAAACCCTCAATGGCTGAATGCAAACATAAGGCCACAAATAAACCTAATGTGCCGGTCATTGATTGAGAGCAGGGTTCAGTATGACTTGTATGACATATACGGGCATTTGCTTCTGCAACAGTTTCGTCATTGCAATGCACATGTTCGTGATTTTCGTTACGATTATGATGATCGGTTTCATTGTCTTGTTGATAAGGGTGATGATGATTGTTTTGGGATTCGACACTGTAACATTTAATTATAACACAAATTAAACTTTTAACAATCTAATGCTCTATCTAAAATTTAATCTTACTTAGCCTCTGTGGTTTGTGTATTTAATAAAGATTGTGATTCAGAATTGTGTAATGAGCCGTAATTATGACGGTGGTTATTCGATACTGTTGTATTATGACTGTGACCGCTATTGTGCGTATGAGAATGTTGTATCGCTTCCCCAAAGAAATAATGTATAAATTCATCAATGAAGTATATAACAAAAAAACCAGCGCATATTGAAATTTCAGCCCAGTTCGAAGTCATTTGCTTGCGAACCTGTAATATGTACATAATATAAACAAAACGCTTAACAACATAACTTGTTCACTGTTTTTTTTTTAATTTTCGTAATTTTAATTTTTGATGTCTTTGTGGTTCTGGCGATGTTAATCGTCAGAAATTACGAGCCAATACCCTTGTTGATAATGTGGGCTACACATTTTAGAATATATGACTACTTCAAAATAAACCTTGAACTTCATAATTCCCGAACAAAGGAAAAGCAACAACGCATTATTATTTAAGTACCTATATTTACTCTATGTAGAACGGGGGCCTTACAATATGTGAAAATTCAGTTCAAAATCAGCGATATGTGCATTCTAGGATTATGCCAATATTTTTTGTAAGATAATGTAATTTCAATTAAAAATACATAATTATACATAGTAAATATGTACATACATATATCCTCTTACCTCTGGTAATATATGAATTATGGCTGTAGCCAGCAATACACCTGCTCCGAAACAAAGCATTAAAGAAGTTGTTAGCGGAAATCTCTGACGATTACGTTCCGATATAAATAAAGGCAAAATACCAGCTAAAAAGCTTCCCAACCCCAATACAACCATAGCCAATATTTTTTCCATTTCACCACTGCCATTCTCCTCTGAATCTGCATTTAAACTTTTCAGTCTCGGCCAAACCAGTTCAAAATGTTGTGTTAAATTCATTTCGCATTCGCTTGAAGAGCTACTCTGATTTAGTGTTACTGTTTCTATCTTTGAAGTATAACACGATATGATGTACTACTATCACCAACATTTAATAAATTTGTTAACTTTCGTGCATATTAATAATCTCGTGATGGTGGATTTTCCTCTGTCAGTCTTTATTTACATATTTTGCTTATTTGCTAAGCGAAATTGTTGTTGTAGCCTCTTTTTGAATTTGAGATAATTTTTGTAACGTTGGTTCTAAAACTGATAAGAAATATAATTTTAAAAGTTAACTCTAGCTAATACTTTTGCTTTTGTGTTTAGTTATTCTAATAATTACTTTTGTTCTCCATATTGTGGTATGCTACAGTGCTGCCAGGTATTTTTTTCTTCCCCGTAAAAAACAATGCAAAATATATAATCTTTTTTGTATTAAATAAGAGCACTTTTCCACGGTCAAAGTTTACTTTGCAAAGTCTTGTGTTTGTGGGTGATAAGGGAAAGATGAAAGAGGGTGTGTACAAACTTTGCTGTACTTGAAATGTTGCTTCTACTTCGTTCGTCGCTTACACACACTTGTGTTTGGTTGCATGTGTGTGTTTGGTTTGCATGTTCATCCAACAAACGAACACAAAATTTTTCAAAGTAAACTTTGCGTGTGTAGAAGCGCAACAAAGTTTAAAAGATAATTGAAAAGACCTTGTCAAAGTAAACTTTGAACGTGGCAAAGGGCTCTTAGTAAGCAAATTGCATTAAAACAGAGGTACTACAAAATAGCTGATTAAACTGCCGTTACAATGCCAAACGATTTAGTATGCCTTGGGCTGTGGTATGTGTAATGGTAACTATAATTGTACCATGTATTTGTTTTCTTCATTGACATATTAGATATTAATAAGGGTTTTTTTAAGAATTCTTTTTCACAGGCAAAGTTTACTTTGGGAAAGTTTAATTTTCTTTTAAACTTTGTTTCACTTCCTCACACGCAAATTCCCTGTGACAAATTTAATGTTTTTTTGCTGGGTGAACATTCAAACCAAGCACGCGCATGCAACCAAATACTTATGTATGAGCAAATGATGAACGAAGAAGAAAGCAACTTTGCGAAAAAGATTTGTAAAGTAAGCTTTGCCCGTGGAAGCGGGCACTACAGAAAGCTTTTTATGGCGTTCAGCTCTTCTACTAAGTTTACCTGACTTGAAAGGTATTGGAAGTTCGTTCAAAAATACTTGTACCTTGGTCAAGAGTGTACCATCTCTGCTAAGAAGCAATTAAAAACACAGCTGTTGGTTTAAGAACCACTTTATCTCAATTTTCCACTAAGTACACATGTATACACATAGTACCTATATCGCTGTGTTAACCACAGAAGCAAACTTAATAGTATTTTCTATACCTATAACTAAGGTATATTAGATGTGCTTTGTCTAAAACAAAATAGTTATGTATTAAATTACCAACTGCTATCGAGAACTTGTGGATAAGCAGAAATTATTAAGAAATATAAACAAAAAACCGTGCATCGGTTTGTATCGATAATAATACATCCATAGATAAATATGTATCTATGTACATACATAAATACTTAAATATGTATGCATGTGGTACATACATACATATGCATACGTGAATAAAGTTTGTGCATATTTTTATTAATAAGTTTTTTGCTTCCATTCTAATCGAAGAAACTAATATTTTTGTTTAACATACATAAGTATGTAGTACGTAAAACAACTTAAACGGTCAATGAACTTTGTGTCGAATTTGTAGAAATAACAAGTCACAACCTCCGGACAATTCTTCAGCATTCTTGTTTAAGCAACGATTTATGAAAATAATTATAAGAAACTAACAACATTAATGTAAAAATTCCAATTTAATAAAAATTTTAGACAACAACCTTGCAAAATATGAAAGACTCAATAACCATTCCTTATTATATTACATACATATATCATAATTAAAATTAAATAAAGGGGCGAATGTAATATTAAATTTTGAGCCGTCTTAGAAAAAAAATACTTATCTTCCTAATTACATTATTGAATCTTTTTAGTCAAAAGTTTCAACTTACAGGCAATGTCAATGAAGAAGCCCGATGTTGTTATTTGGTATGTTAAGTGTAATCATACCTATTTAATATAAATTATTTAACATTATCTTTGATATTCCAGCGGTTTTTTTCTTACCTTCTTACTCGTTATACATTTCTTTTCGGATATATTAAGGTCAACTTTAGGTGGCTATGATTCTCATAAAACACTTTCCCAACTTATAGAGTCTCAGTCTAAAGATTACTCATGGATTTTAAAACTATTGGTCAATTGTTTTGGTTACAGTTGTGTTTTCGTACCTGGTTTCTTGATTTACAAATATGTTCAGCGCACAAACTATTTGGAAAAGAATGGTAAGTTAGAAAAAATACACATGTACATACATATACATATGTATATTTTTTACACTTCTGTTAGCCCGGATTTAAATCTGAAAGGTACTTTTGAAGAAGCAATATAATTTCTTAAATTTTCTTTTACGCTAAAACTAGTATTTAATTTAAGTACTAATTTTACTTTTAAACAACTGGAATTAAAGAATCGCAAAATTTCTACAAATTTTTACAAATTTAATTTTGTTGAATATACAAAATTAGTTTTTATCATTTCCTGAACATGTTGAATTTACACAGATGTGTACCCTTTTCGAAATTGCTAGTTCAATTATTTATTATCAAAATAAAATTAGTTAATAATTGCTGATTTTTATAGGAAAAATAAAAAAATAATCAAGTTCTTGTTACAACTTTGATATTGTTTAAAATTTTCGTTTCTATTAAAAGAGGTTTAATGTGATACCTCTAAATAATCAAATTACAATTAGTTTTACACCTATATCAAAATATACTGAACATGTAAAATATTAAATTTGGGAAAAAGTACGATTATAAATTTTGAAAACTTATATTATTTAATTTTACATAAAATTTGTTAAGCCCGCAAACAGGGTTTTATTAGAGTAGAACGTAAAACAATTGCATATTTCACAAAAAATCTTTTAAATCATTAGATGATAGATAGCAACTTATGGCAAGTTGTATTACTCTTTCCTCTCTTTCCAAATATGTATTGAAAATATAAAAATTTAGGTATAAATTTTGTAAGTATTATTATTATTAAAATTTCTATTTTCTCATATAAAACTAGATAAAACCTATATACATATGGTGATTAGCATGTGTATCAATGGTAGTAACGGAACCGAGTCTGATCGTGATGAACCATCTGAAAAATCCTTACTTCCAAATAATTCAGCCGTGACTATATTAAGTACATCCACTACACCACAGGCTGCTATAGCTACGACACCAAAACGGTCGAATTCTCACGAAATCATCCTCATGCTTTGGTGTTTTGGCGGCCTTATGGTATCTTATCTTACATGGGGTGTTCTGCAGGAGAAAATAATGACGCAGAAATATTATAATTTTGATGGTGTGACATCAAATTTTAAGGACTCGCAATTTTTAGTATTTTCAAATCGTATTTTAGCCTTTATAGTAGCCATTATTGTATTGCAGTACAAAATAACATCAACGCGTCACAAGGCACCTTTATACAAATACTCGTTTGCTTCATTTTCAAACATAATGAGCGCTTGGTTTCAATACGAAGCCCTGAAATTTGTTAATTTTCCTACCCAAGTATTAGCTAAATCTTGTAAAATCATACCTGTCATGTTGATGGGTAAAATTTTATCGAAGAATAAATATCAATGCTATGAATACTTTACGGCTGTATTAATATCAGCAGGTATGATATTTTTTATGATGGGGTCGGCGAATAGTTCAAAGACTAGTGGTGTTACCACAATTACGGGTATAATTCTACTAGCTATGTACATGGTATTTGACAGCTTCACGGCAAACTGGCAAGGAGAATTATTTAAAGGATACGGCATGACATCTTTACAAATGATGTGTGGTGTAAATTTATTTTCGACCATATTTACGGCAGCTTCTTTAAGTATTCAAGGAGGGTTTATTGACTCCTTACAATTTGCTACAGAGGTAAAGGTTAAAAAAGCAAATGTGTTACTTAAAATCTTTAGTATTATAATTTTTTGTTTCCTAGCATCCAAAATTTGTGTTCGATATAGTTATATTGTCGATAAGTTCAGCAGTTGGTCAACTGTTTATATTTTATACCATTTCTGTATTTGGACCAGTTGTATTTACCATCATTATGACATTGCGACAAGTAAGTAAACGGTGGCATGCAATAACGATCAAGGACATTATTTTCTTTTACATATGTACATATTTAAATTTTTTTTACATACTTAGTTTTTTCTTTGCTTGAAAATAAATTTTTTCAGAGTAAAGTTCTTCCGCCTTGCTTAAGGTTTTCCTCCTCCCGACATGTCCAATAGAAGCTTCGCTGAGTAAAGGTTTTCTCCATTGATGGCATTCGGCCGGGCTTAAGCGTTACCTCATCTCGGAATGTCAAATAGTGGCTTCGTTGAATAAAGATTTTCTGCCTAGCTTGCCTTTGGCTTCTAATGCAGAAATTCTTAGGCACTGAGAAAAATTCAGCCAAGCCAAAAAATCTTTACTAGTAAACCTTAAGGAAAACCTTAAAGCCGGCCAATGGCCGGAAACGCACATAACCTTGACTCAGCAAAGATATTATTCGACATACCAAGAGGAGAAAATTCTTAAGTCCGTCCAATGATCGTCAAAGTAGCATATCTTTACTCAGAACATTTTGCTGGACATGAACGTTATTTCTTATTTTTTGATAATCATTTCCATTTTAAGAAGGAACAATAATGTTCATGGACTTCCACGTTATTTCGTTGGAGAGTATTACATGCCACCAAGTAAACAATGATAATAATAAATAACTTATTAAACAGTTGTTTTAAAAGTGAATATTTTTTATTATAGGCCGCTGCTATTTTACTTTCTTGCCTAATTTACCACCATAGCATTTCGATATTGGGAATATTTGGTGTATTGGTAGTATTTTTTGCCATATTTGTGCGGGTCTATTGCAATCAACGCATGAAGGTCATGCGCAAACGTGCCGAGGCACATAAACCGAAAATGGCAGTGTAGTAATTGCTGCTGTCTTGATACCAACGTTTATATGCATATAAATTTAAATAATTCCTTATTTATATAACAAGCTTCTGGCAAGCAAGAATATCCATTTAAGGCTATAAATATGTATGTAAGTGCTAAAAATCTTAGTGTAAGTTGTTTGTATGTATATAATTATTATTTCTTCGAAAAAAGTGAATTTAAGAATCGGTCAGAGACAAAAAACATCGAATTTCATTTAATTTAGTTTAATTTTATATGAAGATTTCTGTTTGAAAATAGAATTAAAACAAAATGTATACTTAATTAGTTATAGCTATCCTTAAAAAGTTTTTAATCAGACACAAATTAGGAAATTCAAATAAAATGAAAAAAAAACACATGGAAACGATTATAGAAAACAATTTGCTTATATACTCGTGTTATAATAAATATTGCATCGAGTACCATCAGGAAAATGAATTGAGTAGTATATATCAACACTATATTGATTTGCAATCACCTGTTTTTTTAATTTCTAATTTTTAAAATTTCTCCGTGTATTTTTTTAGGCAACAGCATTTTTTAGAGTAAATGTTTCTGTTTACTCAGTAATTACTCATTTAATGCATTTTACTGCAAAAGTACTCGAACGCAGCTAATATTAAAAACTAAATTAGTGTTCGTTTCGGTCTTCAGCAAAATTACTTTTCGTATTCGTTATTACATTATTTTGATTTGAGATCCCTACATGTTATTATATTGTCTGGCAGCCATATATTGTTATCATTGATAACAGTGGCAACTCTTTAATAAAACCGAAAGGGAAATATAAGTAAAAATAAAAAATATATAGAGTATTTTGTTTGTTATTTACAAAGTTTGCATTTTATGAATATAGAATAATAAAAATGTGAAAAATATGGAAAAATAAATACATCACAGCATTTCCAGATATATCCACTAACAAACCAATTACCAAAAGCACTAAAAGGAAGCGATGGACGACACAGACTTGCAATTGAACTTTGCAGAATTTTGCTTTGATCATTTCCAGTATAATGACGGAACAAAAGATGACCAATATAAGACGCCTCTGGGTAGCAAAGATAATTCACCAAATGGCAATGACTCTGAGAGCATAGAAGTGGTGGACACCCCTTCAAATACTTATCGGGGACCTTTGCAAGAAAGTACTATAAGTTCCGCTAGCACTAACAATACGGACATTTGTGTCTTGGATTCTCACTATGCAAATGATATAGAATTCTTGCCAGATCGTAACGATGAAATTGGAAATAAAGAACTGAATGATGAATTTGTTGAGAGCGACGACGCTGATGATGTTTTTTTGCGTGCTGCTGAAGTTTTGGATAAGCATGAAGATTTTACAGTGCTACAAAAACCGACAAAATCCCACCGCCTTTGCAATTGTGAAGAGTCAACGGAGGTTCTGATGTTTAATTCCGAATACCAAGAAAAACGTAAACCTACTTATTCAGGTACCGATTCAGATGTTGAGGTGTTAATGTCAGAAGAAATAATTGATTCAGATTGGTCATCCGGCAATGGGTTAGAGGAAAACGTCAAAGAGAGCACTTCATTAAAAAATACTACAAACGATTTAAAATTAAATGTGAATTCTGAAGGAGCAGTTTCTTCACCATCATACCTGCAGCAATCGTTAGATGGCATTTCTTTTAAAACACAAGCTTCTACAGATTTTGATGTATCAGGCGAGGAATTAGTTGATGCTGCTCCAGAAGAAGATAAATACCATAATTTGAATAGAATGCAACTTTTAGAGCTTATACAGAAGCAAGAATTATGTATACAAGCTTTAGAAGCCACCGTCGAACGTTATCAAAAAGCTCAACAACGTTTGTTTGAGCATGTTGATGCTTTGCGCTTAGAATTAAATGAAATTCGAGAAACACCTCTTCGCATAATTGAACAATCAGAAAATAAGTAATCCTTGTAGATGTATTTTAGTTTATTTTTTATGTTAAATTTTGGAATTTTGCATTTGTTTGAATATCTTACTTTATCTGCTACTTTCAGTAAAGATAAGTACATAGGTATACACAAGAAATATTTAATAACGCATTATTTGGAAATAAAGTTGATCTCAAAATTAAATACTATACATTTTTTTAATAAGTTTTGAATTCCTTGAAAAATTATATCGCGACCTGTCTCGAATAATAAATTAATAATTACATTTTTTAATATGAAATTTTGTATACTTCTTTTTAATAAAATTCTGCATACAAATAAACAATTCTATTTTCTCTCCTCCTGTTAAAAGTTATCGAAAATTATGTACACAATCCGGTATGTTCTACATTTCACTTTGCAGTGGAATTCAATTGATATCACTTCAGTTTAAATTTTTATGTTCTGCATTCTTCTTTTTACATTTGAATTTCAATGATTTGAAACACTTTTGTTTGTTGAGGGTTTTTAGCTAGTCTTCAAATCTTTGAAAAGAGATATCGAGGCAATCTCAATTAATATAAATTTAATAATTTGAATTTCAATATTCAGTACAAATATCCTCTTCTTTTCCAGAACATCAAAAATAAAAAGTTTACTTTTCATATTTCAATTTCACTACTTTTGTAGAACATGCTTGAATTACTCTGAATTCTAAGATGGTAAAAAAGATTTTAGTATGGCTATCTCTTTTGCTTATAGTAGTCTGGCTACACGTTATTTCACATATTAACATCCCTGTTGAAATTAATATTTAATGTCAGCCATTTTAATTCACATTTATGAAGAAAAATAAGTACATACAAAACTTATGTTCTCTGTGAAAATTAAAAAAATATATAATTTAAATTACTAAAGAACTTTAAAAATTCTTTGCTATCGTGAAATATTTATAAAAGGAAAAAATAAAGCTTTTAAAAATTAAAACAAAAGAGATTAATTGAAAAATTACCTTAAAACAATTTGGGAAGTAATTTTTATCTTGAGAGTCCAAATCAAATAAAAGGTAAGTTTGCTTAATTTTTTAAACAAAAATGGAAGTTTCCTGCACCTTTTACCATTATTACAAAAATTCGATAGTACTTAACATAACCTCAATTTCCGGGAGTATTCATTTGTGATGGATAATCTGATGCTAAGGAATGCATATTTACAGTGATTCATGAGTCACAGCTAAAATTAAATTTTTAATAATAAAATAAATACCTTTGTCTTTAGAAAGAAAAAAAATAATTATACATACATATATACAGCTATGAAAACAAACAGTACACCTTCCGCTTGTTTTTTTAATTACTTCCATATAGAGTTAAGATGGTGATGATCTCTTCATTATGATTTATGCATGTTCATGAAAAAGGTACTCATGCACCCTTATGTACGATCTCAGCTTACATAAGTTAATGCTTTATTACGTGACTGAAGAAATATTCGATCCTGTTATCTAAGTCCAGTCAATTTAAACCGTCTCTATATAAAAACAAAAATCCACTCAAGGCGAATTAATTTTACAGGTGGTGATAATATTACAGCAAACACAATCTGGTTGTATCAAATGTAAAGAAATAGGAAAAAACATGTATTTCTATAGTTTTTAGGTCTTGAAATTACCATGATTTTAAAAACACCAAATACCTATTCACATTGCTGCCGTACATCAGCTGCACAAACTTACTGCATTTAGCAACGCACTTTAGATTTCATCAATCAAATGATCTTTTATTTGGATCAGCGTAAAGTATTCCACTGCGACTAACAATTTATCTTGTAACTTGTGAAAGTCTAAGGGCCATTATTACAACTTGCCGTTAGTTAAAGTAATGGTTTTGTTGGACCGGTAAACCTTCATTTATTATTTTTTTAACCAATAAATATTTTTATTAATAATAATAAAAAATGGGAGTTATAATTATGCAAAGCTATTTATCGGGCAGACAAAATCATACCTTTAACAGGTAATTGTAATAATGGCCCTAAGACTATTTCGTTTTTCTCGTTCCACTAGGAATAACCAGCTACTGGTCCCTATTATATCTATAGTTTCTGATATATTTTTATTTTTAACTCCACATGGGTCTTGAAGCTCAAAGTTCAGCACTTTTAAAAAATTATCAACTTTCGCACCTCTTTTTCGCGGGAGGTATTATTTCAGGACATGAAATTTATGTCATGGTCGCAGAAAGATTGATTCTTCACAGAAAAATAAAAATGCTTTACGTTCAACAGGGTTCGGGAAGATGTTGAAAGTAATTTCTTAAATAATATGGTAAAATAGTTGATATTCTAGTCACTAGTATGCTCCGCAATAGGTAAAATCGATCAAAGAACGCTGAGTACTGGGGCAAATTACGATGACATTCGATATCAAACGAAATCCCACATAAAGTTTTTTGAATTTGTATGCAAATTTCGTACGATATCGAATGGCGTAATATGCACCCTGATTCTTTCTCCTAGTCTGACACGCTGTTCCAATATTGCTTTCTTAATAAAAACAATAAAAACCATTATTTTATCGGCTTAGATAATTAAAATAAAACAATTGGCAAATTGGTTTGTTCGTTGTACACGTATACATTTAGTTGTATTTTATAATGGTTAATGGTTACTTAAAAAAGAGTTCGTTATAACCGTAAATTCGCTATAAACAAATTTAGTTATAGAAGTAAAAATTTCTATAAAATATTCAAGCAAAAGTGTTGCGACCGGAGAAGTTAGTTATAATAGGTATTTGTTATAAACGGACTCCATTATAGTTCTTTTTGCGTAATAAATAAGTCCAAATTAATCTTAAAAAATCAATTGTTTCAATTAAAAAGTATTTTACATGAAACCATGGCAGGAAGAGTTAAACAAAGGTGTTGGTATTGTTATTAATTTGACACCTTTACTATTTTTTTGTGATTTTTGATGATTATTTGACATACTAATTAGTTGGCCACCACTGTAAACTAACGAAATTTTAATATAAGTTTAATTTTTTTGTCAAAACTGAAGCGATAGAGTTAGGAAACATAACTCTTTCAGTATATTACATATCAATTTACTTAGCCTTCTACATTATATGTATTTGTTTGTATGCACATATTTACATAGTAAATATGTATGTATATGTATATGGATTTAAACAAACGTTTGTCATGGTCTATAATATCCGTAACTTTAACACATGTATAGATAAATACATATCTTTCTGAGCATAGTTATTTACGGAGTAAAAATATTTAGTGAACTCAACAGAGATTGTAAATAAATGTTTAAGTTCACCTCTAAAATATTTATTTATAAACTGTGGTTTTCATAAAAACAATATTGTATGATTTTTTTCAAGTTCATTTCAAACTTAAATTATTTTTTTATAAATACATACGTAGATGATTTTTGATTTTATATTATTACGTGTCTCTTCAGATGTATAGATTTCGCTTATTATCGAAACTTATTTCTGTGTACGCGTTATTTTTTTGTCTTTGCTATATATAAAAACAATTTTTAAGACAAACATTAATTACGATAGCCCAAATAATCATTATATATCATATTTCTTGTTTCAGTGTTAGTTTACAGTCTGCTTAAATTACGACAATTTAAACCTACAACAAAAATAACATTTCAAAGAAAATACTTGAAGAAAATTTTTAAACAATAAATACAAAGATGTCTTCAACCTTAAGCAAAATTCATGTAACCAACTCAACGGGTCTCTCATTAAATGAACGTTTTACGGCCATATCGACTCAACCTAAAGTAGTAACTAATTTTGTTACTGGTCGTCGCAGCTCCAGCCGTAGTCGTAGTGTTCAACGTCAAGTACCCGTTGCATCATTAGAAAACGTTACATCTAGAGCTAATCAGCGTTTAATAGCTCAACTCCAGAGGAAACACAAGGTGCAGGCTGCCTTAAAGTTAAAACGAGTATGTGAAAAAAAATCTTAAACAATTTTCTATATATAACGAGGCATACATATATGAATTGTGTTGCTGCAAAGCAATCGAATTTTTAAAATAAACATTTTTTGGAAGCATCGTTCTTAAAATATCTGAAATGCAATAATCTGCATGTATATATAAATGCATATGAAAAATGAGCCACTAATGACGATTTAAGTTGGAATTAATTACGTGGTCTCTAGAAAACATACCAGTTTTGAGAAATTCTGTATAAAAAATCACTGCCTAACTAACCTCTTTCTTATAAACCCAATTCTATTGAAATATTTACACTATTTTCTTTCTGGCCATAAAAAAGTCGTATATTTTGCGGAAGTTGGAAAAAAAATGATTAAACACGAGTGTTTGAACTGCTTATGGAAATATTTCAAAAACCAACGGACATTTGTTTCAATAAACTATCCAGACCATAAAAGAATGTGCTAGAATTTATTTAACGCAGCAAATATTTCCTTTGAATTGAAAGTCTTACACATTGCCTTTGATCCAAATCTAATATAAATATAAAACTTAATTTTCTGCTATTTGGAACAGTAAAACGTGCAGTTTATGCATCGCAATTGATTTATTCATTTGATTGAGTATTTTCAAATGATGTCCATCTTTTACGGTATGCCGATTCAACACAGTGTCAAAACTTGCAAAACTCTGATGAAAACAAAACATAAGTTTCTACAATGGTGCTTAAACAACTCGCTTTAAGAGTACTGAAAAACAATTACGTCTTCTCGCAATACCAGCAGAACAATTCACTGCAGTCCTTAGAAATATTGCAGCCACATAAATCGTCTACATATGGGAACAAAATCAAATTAGAGAGAATGCAAAACTACAGGAAATTAAAATCTATAAAATGTTTCTACAGAAGTACATTTTGAAGTCCCCTATAATGCAGAAAAACTATTAAAAAGACGTCAACTGATATCGTTGAGCACATTCCAGGCGTTGTGTCGGGCCTTATGTATTTTATGGACATTTAAAAACTCCCTGTCCATCGACTGTGCCATAATAACAAAAATATTTCAGCAATCAACAACAACACAGATTCGAATGGAAAATTTCTTTTAGGATGCAAAACGTCCATATATTTTTCGCAATAAATTTGTGTATTTTAGCTGTACGACTGACATCGTTTGTTTTTGACCTTGAGATCATCCATTGTTTTACAATACTACCAGTTCAAATAGATAATCTACATTTGCAGATGAACCCAAATATTTCCTAATTATTTTCTGGCAATTGAAGAAACGTGAAACGAACATGATACATACAATTTTTGTAGAAATAATAATTGAAAGCGGAACCTTTTACAAAGTCGATAGAGTTTTATGAAAGTATAAACATATCAGAACAACTTCATCAGGAGAAAAAGAGTTAGAAAGTATGTTCCAGCAAGAGAAAAACTTCTGTTATATATTTTTTTATGTTAAATATTAATTGATCTGCAACAATCACGAGAAAAATATTCAAATAAGTCGTTACCAACTGTTCAGAATATGAAACGAAAATATTAAATTAGATAAACTAATTAACTTAATGCAATATAATAGAATTGGGTTATGTTAAGGCTAAAATAAATGAAAGAATTTGGGAAAGAGTGTTAATGAGGAAGAAGAATAAAGAAACATTAAATAAAGCAAACAAACACAATACCAACACCTAATAATAAAAAACAAAACTATTTCTACACACCTAATTTGCGTGTGAATCTTACAGAGAAGTATGCGACCCGTCGGTGGAGGATCTTATGGTAATGGATCGAATCGCAGAATTCGACGTGGCAGTGTAAAAGCATTTCGCGTTGGAGCAAATGGAAAGCCTATACGCACTAATAGTCTAGCCCGTGTTGCAACGTAAGATTTTTTATTTTAATACTTTTAACTACTTCTACTAAAAAAAACTTAAAAGGAGGAAATACTCAAAAAGAACAAAACAAAAAATAGATACAAAAAAATATAAAGCTTGATAGTTTTCTCTCCTAAACTCAACTTACAAACGCAAAATTTATAAAATATCTTAAAATAACGAAATATTACTTCAATATTACAAACCCGCTTAGCATGCAAGCTGATAATGAATCCTTAAACAACCGTCGAAGACCCTTGCGTCGTTCCAATTCATCAGGGAATTTAGCCAACCGTTTGGGACCAAGACGTCCTACCGTTGGCGGTGCCGCTCAACGAGTAGCCAAACGTTATCTTGATCGTCAACTTCGTCGCAATAGTGGTGGTGGTAGCGTCAATGACCGCGGTAGAGCTGCAGGCATTAATAATCGTGGTCGCTCACGCAGTCGTTCTCGTACACGCATTCAGTCAGGCAATTTACGTAATCGTTCTCGCACCCGTAACACCAGCAGTAATCAACTTAACAATCGAAGCCGTTCCAGAAACCGTTTTCGTAACGATATTGCCAACACACCTTCAGCTAACAATAGTCGCCGGGGTGGTCGTTCACGCAGCCGCAGTCGTGGACGTGCTGGTGTTGTAAATACGTCTAACTTACCTATTAAAGCGCGTTTGGGCGTACGCCCTGTTGCATCATCCAATCGCGGTACAAACAATAGAAGACGAAATGATAATTTTCCTAGACGTGGCGTTCAAGCGGGACGAGTACAGAAGAGACGCAATTCTACAAATGCAAACGCGGCTGCAAGCGATAACAGTGGCCGCAGACCCAATCGATCAAGGTAAGTGCGAAGAATACTAATTTAATTTTTGGCTTATTTTTTTAAATTTAAAATGAATAAGTGGCATGAAGTGAAGTTAGCATAAGTGACGAAATTGAACGTCTCTTAACGAGTTAGTTTTTTACAATTTGACATTAGAAATCGCCGTAGAATATAGTATTCCCTACTACATTCTAGACCGATTTTTAATTACAAATTATATCGACCCCTGTGCGCGAAATTATCGTATATAGTTTTTTATGCAAAATCGGTTCTAAATCTATTAATCTGTTGACAAAATATTATAGCGATAAATATAATAGGTATGGAGATAATACAATGCACATTTTTATCGTATGTAACAGTTTTGTAGTATATCATAGCAATACAAATAGTAATAAAAATGGTCTCCTGTAAATTTTCGTTTTTGTAACATATGATAATATCGCGCACAGGGGTCGATGTGATGATAATTTTTCGTTATACACTTGTGCTAATAGATATAATTAAGTTATTCATAAAGTTAAGCACTTAAGTCTGTTTAAAATGGAAAATGGAAATTTCATTAACAATAATACCAATTTTTATAAAAATTTTTGAGAAATTCAAATTCAGTTCAAAACTAAAATCTTTACTTTATGTGGGACTAGTATGTAGTTGGAAAACCTCTATTCCTTATTACTTCAAAATTTTTAGAAACTAAGCAGCACCTCCAGGAAAAAGGATTGCATTTTCGGGGTTCGTTACTGCTACTGCCTTTTTTGTAGTGCCGCATAGATTTTCTATGGAATTTAAATAGGGACTTTATGTCCAATATTATTACATGCGTTTCAGTATTTGACAGTAGTGCTTTGCGTCATTGTCGTGTTGAAGTGCCCAAGCTAATCCCCGCAATCACCGTCCAAATAATTCACCACCAATATACCCTTGTTCATTCCCCCGTAATTTTACCTCCAATTTTAACAATTGGACTAACTCTTGATCGGTTAAAGCAAACTCACACCATCACCGATGAGCACAACGGCTGTATATTAACCAATTAAGGCCATGTCAGATAAAACTTGCTCCGCGTTGCGTTACAAATTCGTATTAACCTCTAAGATGAAATTTACATATTTATACGAAACATGTCACATAAAGTACTTTTAATGCAACGCGAAGCGAAAAGTTAAGCAACTCATCTTTTTGCGCGCTTTGAGGCGTTGAAATTTTTTACCAATAGCTCCAATTCTCTATGCACTAAAAACAATTCCAATAAATCGTACAATAACATTTTTAACCCCACGAACTATAAGAATAGCAATATCTTTAATTACAAATTTTTAAATAAAATTATAACAGCTATTTGTTGGTGATCGCAACAATTTAGGGAGTTTTTGAATTTAAGATCTTAGAATAGCTGATAGCGGAAGAGTAATATCTGCAATTAAATAAATTTGTATAACAGAGCAGAGGTTTTTTAGGCTTTATTATATACTTACTTGTCAAAACAGACCGCAATATTTCAATTACATTTTTTATTTCAGATCTACTACACGCAACGCTAGAACTGACAATATACGTTCACGATCACGTTCCCGAACACGCAGGGGTCAGGTAGGTCAGCAAAGGCAACTAGGGCAACAAGGACAACAAGGGCAACGCAACGGCCGAGCTCCACGCGGACGCAGTGTACAGCGACGTGGTAATGGTAACAACAACGGCCAAAGGGGGACGACAATCAACAATGGTAAAGCTAAAACACAACAACGACGAGGACGTAGTCGCACAGGACGTGGTAGCAATGGCGCTGGTGGTTCTCGTAATCAAGGTAAAAACGAACCATAAGTTGTACACAGGGGACATCAAATACGAAGTTACTCTTTAAAAACGGATTTATGGTTCAGATAAACAAATTAAAAAAAAATATTCTTTTTGTTTCAGCTTCATTTTAATGAAAACAAACACTATTTCTATCCTTAGGAAATAAAACAAATACAGCATCAACACCATCTGTCAATAAGGATGAATTGGACAAAGAGTTGGATCAGTATATGGCTACAACGAAGACTGAAAATGAAATGGATTATTTGTTAAAACAATAAAGGAATGTTGGACAAGCGATTTAATTGGTCACAATTTCACAATTGTTTCAAATCCATGAAAACAAATGAAATCACTCATTGTTTTGATATTTAGAAGTGCAGTCTTTTGAATTATATATGATGTAGTTGACATTTTTTTTAATGTTTTTCATTTTTAATTATTAGTTTCATATCAAAGTAGTCCTAGTTGAAATAAGCTTTGTCTTTTTTTTAAAGAAGTAGTAAACTAATTTAAGTCTTTTTGCCATTAAGTTGTTTATCCTTTTTTTTGCCTATCGTACCATACTTAATCCTTTGTCTATTCATTGTTGTATATACAAATAAGTAAGATAATTTTTAAGTATCTTGTTTTACAGACATATAAGTTTCAAAAAGAATTAACACTTATAAAACTGTACTGTAAATATTTAATTTAATGAATAAAGAAAAAAAGAATATTTCTAAGTAAGAGTAAAAAAGTGTATTTAATTTAATGTTGCCCTTTATTTAAATTGAAAGATTTACATTAAATCAATATTTGTCTAGTTATTATAGAACTTTTGGTATTTTAGTTTCCTGTTTGTTACTTACTGCTCTTCAAAATTTAAGTTCAAGTTTATCTCTTCACATGTATACATCATCATAATCTTTTGCTGTTGGTTGGTTTGTATATGCTTTATTGACATGGTCAATTAAGTTTTCCACTTGATTTGATTTGAAATGAACATTAAATACAAATTAAATTCCATTCCATCCCTTCTGAAAATACTTGGAAGTATTTATGGAGATTTAGTATTTGTGACTTAAACCCATCCCATTTAATATATCGTTAGGCGAAATGCATAACCATGGAATAAACTTTTCTTAAAATTTCAGTCTATTTTTTTATAATAGAAGCTTACAAATTTTTTGGGGACATACGATTTGTTGTTTTACATGGTTTCGCATTTCAGATAACAATATGTATGTATATTGAAAAAAGAAAAAAAAACGAAAAATAGCTCGTAATAAACGAAAATAAGTTAAAGTTAACTTTATCCCTCAGAAGGCTTTTTTTTAAGAGCAGTAACATTCAGGCAATTAGTATGCCTACCAACCAGTAGGTGTGTTACCTTCTTTGGGAAAGGGAAAGTGAGAGAGGACAGATGGTGAAAGTGAAGGAGCTCAATGTTTACAACTCTGACATTGCGCGTTGTGTTAGTTTTTTTTAGATCAGTGTTGCACCGCCTCTGATGTCAAGTAGGCGCATTAAATGTGTTAAGCTGTGTAGCCATTTAATTAATTATTTTATTTCGCCGGCGATTTTGCTACAATACCGACGAAGGAGGGCGCTGTGATGTCCGCTAGCATACACCAGTGTCAATTGCTGCCAGTACTGTTCAGTGACCAGTGCTATGCCTTGATCACTTAAACAGTCCGACAGCAACAAATACTAATGCACATCTAAAAAAATTCTGGACGTTACGACTTGCCTGAAGCTGGGCTCAAACCCACGTTCTTAGACATTATTTGCTTTGCAGTCAACGCGCTAACTACATCAGCCAACAGCACCCTCTCACGCAAAGTTTACTTTGACAAAGTCTTTTCAATTTTCCTTTAAGTTTTCTTTCACTCTTCCATACGCAAAGTTTACTTTGACAAATTTTGTGTTAACACATGCAAGCAATTATGTATAAACGATGATCGAAGAAGAAAGCAACTTTGCGAGTACATCGAAGTCTGTACTCAGCACCGTTTATGTTCAGTGGACCTGTTCTCAAATGTTACGCAAAGAATATAAAAAATGCTATAAATTATAAAAATATAAAATGTCACTATATCTTTGAAACTAGAGCTGCTAGATAAAACTAGTGCTGTTTTAGCAATCAGCAAACCTTAATGCAATAAAAATCTATAAACAAAAGTATAAACAATTTGTCAGTGTTCATCCGAATCATTATATTTTAAGTTATATGGTCTTAATTGGCCTTGAATTTTTTTCTATTATGAAAAAACTATTGCTTTAATTAAAGCATTATTAATTTATTTGTGATTGGAGTTAATATATTCATAGTTTTGATCACTTGTTTTCTTTTAATGTTGCAATCAGCTTTGAAATTTTTCCGTAAATTTCAAAAAGCACAACCAATTAAAGTCCAATAAAATATATTTGTCGTAGTAAAACTGAATATAAATTTTTCGTAGTCTTTTCTCAGTATATATTCTTATACTTACGTACTTAGTTTTCCCCCAAGCTGTTGTCCTTCATTTGGCAGACATTTAAGATTTACGATTTTACAGCTTTTT
Organism: Gymnocheta viridis; assembly: GCA_956483585.1. Lineage (NCBI taxonomy): Eukaryota > Metazoa > Arthropoda > Insecta > Diptera > Tachinidae > Gymnocheta > Gymnocheta viridis. The sequence goes on from OY101442.1 coordinate 15,716,784, forward strand.
GCATATTTCTTTTTTTATTTAAATTTGTTGTTGTTGTATTTTTTATGACAAATCAGCATTTTTAATTATATTTCAAAGTTTTGTACTCATGCTAAACAGTCTACGAGATTACAAGAGATATACATAAGACAAGAAAATAAGAAGAAATTATGGCGGAGTGTCTATGTGTGCTTTTCATTCATTTCTTTTTGTAAAGAAATTTTATTGATTTATATGAAAAGCCATTATTTTTAGTTTCGTTTCAAATGAGCATGACGGTCGTTGGGAATTTTAAAATTAATGGACAGCAAAAAGCTGCGTGCAACCGAAACTTTATTGTGAAGGTTAGTTAAACGAAAAGGTCAGATGTATTTAGTTAAAAGAACTTTGCTAAATTAAATACCACAATTAAGCAAATATTCGGAGTTTATTTTTCAATAAAAACAGTTGTAATCTTAAGCTTTATAATTCAATTTTGAGTTCCTTCAAATCAAATCAAATTTAAGTCTTTAAATTAAAAAAATTTGTTTTCTTTTATTGTTTAACTCGGTTATAAGGAACTCTATTATAAAAAAAGAAGAAATCATTTCAAATTGCCATGTAATACAAAAAACCTTCGTTACAATCAGGGGAACCAAAAATATGATATCTTATATTTTTTTCTGTACGTTGTACAAACGTATTAACTAGATAGTTAGTTTTTTTTATCGGTTTTAGGAATTTTTAAGAATTTTGATATCGATTTGTTAGAGCATGCCTTACATATTTTATCATATTTTGCCTTTAACGGCATATTTGAGCATATTTTGTTTTAAAAGCACGTTTTATGTTGTAACGACACGTTTTACGCTGGTTGCTGGGATAGCTCAGCGTAGTCCAGGTTCGTTTATAATTTTTTGTTTTTTTTTTTAAGAGAAGCACAATATGTTCACGTTATAATAGTATTCTTTATTTATTCCATTATTGAGTTCACTTAATAAATACATCAGTTAACCCTACTGTGTCGGTTGATAGGGGAATGATAAATTCCTCACCTCCAACTGCAAATGAGTGCGCCGCCGTATTGATTCACCAGACGGCAAGATAAAAATCTTGCGGGAATTATAAATTCCTCCATAAACTCGTTAGTTCACCGTACAGGCAGCTACGACCAAACTAGCAGTCACCGAGGGACGCCTCACGGTGACATGTTGATAGGGGAATTATAAATTCCTCACCTCCAACAGCAAATGAGTGCATCTTTTAACAAAATTTTTCATTTTCTTCCACATAATTTTTGTGGTTTTTTAATGTTGTTTCTTGTACGGTTGCCTTTTTCATGTTACAATATTTTTTCTGTGCGGTGTGGCTTAAACTCTTCAGACCATCGATGCACATTTATAGTTTTAGCGGTGAGCGAAATTTTTCTGTCACTGCCGGTACTTTAGTTACTTGATATAGAATATTCAGCATATTAACATCCATAGATGACATATCTGTACAAATGCGTGCAACACATTGTTTAATTCTTAAAATGAAAAATTTATGAAAAGCAAAAGAAATCTCCATCGGTTCATGCTCATCGCACAATTGGATTAGCTGTATAAAATTGCCGAAATTCGTAAAACTGTTATTTTGGATAAAAAACATCGAAAATATATGCAATAAAATCGCTAAAAAAATTAAAATGGGCTTGAGATTCCAAACATTTAGTTGAGGGAGGGTCTAAGATCAGAAAATGATATAAATTTTTGATTATGACCAAAACTCTAAAATCAAAAATTACTTCAAAATAAAAGCAAAGCTCAGGAAAGAAATCAAAGTCACAAAAACTATAAATGAGTTCTGAAACTAAGAAAAATCATTTAATGATGAAACAGAACACGACCGTAACGTAGACCGAAAATCACTTTGATGCAAAGCAGGTCGCAGACCTTATCAATATTTGCACGAAAATGGTCATGAGCTGTTAAACAAAAGAGAGAAAAAAAGCAAACCTGGACTGCTATTTTAAGCCAGTCCACATAAATGAATATCAAGAGGTCAACAATGATTGTTAACTTTAAACCAACCGGTACAAAATAAATCTAAGTTTCTTTATGCGGCGATTGAAATAAATTTAATGTTTTACTTACGAAAAATCTATTTTTTTTGTATTATTTTTTAAATTTAAAATCCGCATAGAAAACTTAATAGTTCGAAAAAGTTAATTATTCTTCGGACTTTTCGGTTAACCTTTTCGAGATTCTACTGTATTTGTATACATTTTTTACACAAGATAAAAGTCGATACGATAAAGAATTCTGCATTCTTAACTCAAAAATCAGTTTTTTTGAGATGTTGCAATAAAAGAGCGCTATGTCTAATATACACTTTTTAATAAAAGAAGAAAAGAATTACGGTTTCTCGAAGAATATTTTAATAGTTTCAGAGCATATTTTCAATTTCTTAAAATATTTTTTATACGCATAAAACCATTTTTTTTTCCAGCACAAAAAGAAATCATATGAAATTCTTCACTGTGATCAATAAGAATTTTTTAAAGATTTACATTTTCCACACTAGATTCGTTGTAATCCAAAATTGCCTTTGGTGTCGGGAATGCCTTCTTTCGATTTATATCGTGCTTCCTCAGGGATCGCACTATACGAGTTGTTATAGATGGTATTTCATCAAACGAGTTCAAGATTAATTCAGGGGCATTCCATACATTTTCCTATCCTATTCCTTATATTTCTAAATGACTTTCTATGTCAAACTTCAAATTTTATATTCATTTAGCCACAGGACTAGCCTGTTAGAGATTGGAGTAAAGAGGTTGATCATGAAGGATACACTCAATCACGATCTAGTAAAAATCTCAGAATGGGGTCATGCAAATGGGGTAGATTTTAAAGCTCGTAAGCTGCTCTTGGTGTTCTTGGCATGAAGATCCAGTGTGATGTTCGATGGACAGATCACATCTTTCAGTTCTCAAAAGAGGCATTCAAGTGCATCGGGTTTTTAAGACGGCGTAAGAGTAACTTCACACAATCTGATCTTCTTACTATTTATACCACCTATATCCGACCGAAAATGCAATACAAATCTCATGTATGGCCCGGTGCTTCAAAGTCTATTTTGAAGTTACTAGACCGCGTACAGGAGAAGGCGAAGAAGCTCAGCGATGACAGTAGGGTAGCCAACTCTATTGACTATCTGTTTTATCAGGAAGCTTTTTCCCGATACCCGAACTATTTTGCGTACTACATGTTTTTCACTACGAGCCCATCCATTTGTGGTCGATTGTGGTCGATACATTAGGTCCTAATCTTACATGAACCGTTCTTGTGCCATATTACTATGAAATATCTCTAATTTGAGAATGTTATTGTAGCATAACTTCTTATTCGCAACTGCTTTATGTACAATTTGAAACTCCTTTATTTAATTATTTTTATTTGTCTGAATGGATGTCACAATTAAAGCCCTTATTAATTACAAATAATATTTCTTTCATTCATGAGAAAAAAAGTCGTTGTCATTGTTTCTTTTTGCTGCTGTCGTTTTTGTTTATTGTAATTTTTCGACATCTGGCAAAAAACAAAAAAAAAACAAAACAATTAAAACCAAAACAGTAATGAAAGGAAACAAAAAAGGATCGGAATTAACAAATGTTACAATAATTTGATAAATACTTTATCAATTACAAAGCAGAACACACACAACTCAAACACACATAGACAAAGACGCATTAAAAAGGACACAAACAAGGACACACAAAAAAGTTGCAAATTCGTGCAAATTGTATTTTAATTTGTATGTTTTTTATAAATAAAGGCAAAAAGTGCTGTGAGATTTTTAAGGAATAACAGAAAATATTATTACCGATTGAAACAAAAACATATTTTACTCACTTTCAATAAAAAAGAATTTAATAAAATAAATTTATAACTATTTATGTGTGTATTTGCTAAGAAGTATCTTTGTTGAAAAGTTTTCATATATTTTCTTTTGCTAGAAATTTGGAAAAAATAGTTTTTCTAAAAACACATTTTCTGACTTAAGAATTTTCAATTCAATTGTTAAAGCTTTAACACATTTTTCTTTAAAAAGTTATTAGAAGAAAAATTTGACATTAAATCGAATAAAAAAAATATGGAAAACACTAATTTAAAAAAGATATTTTTTTCAAAAAATTTCGACACTGATGTCTCTCGAACAAATGATCTAATTTAAGTGACATTTGCGGCCCTTGACGCTTTTTTCCCAATGAGTGAAAATGTTTTAGTATGTGTGACACCAACGATGCTTGATGGAAAATCAAAAAATTTAGATTTTTGGCATTCTTGCTGTCGGTGCTAACCCATCAAGCACGAACAAATTTTCAGTAGAATTATATTTTCGTTGTGAACAGTTGTCGAAAAATCGGAATTAAAAGAAAATCAGAAAAATTACCTGTACAAAAAAAGTGTTAGAATTAAAAGAAAAACAAAGAAATAACTGATAAAAAAAGTGTTAGAACTTAGTAAATAACATTTTTGTTATTAACATTTCATTGTTAAGCGACATTGTTATATTTTTTTAGCGAAACGAACAGCACAAAATCAAAATAAAAATGAATGCTTGGTGAGTCAACAAGCGTGGTAACATCAAGCCAACAAGCACACGTACACGAACTTGACAGCAAGCATTTTGAACGTATCTGAGGCCTTTTACGAGTAGAACTGAAAATAAAATATTTTGCAAAAAAATTTATTTTTTCTAAATTCCCTATTGAAAAGTAATTTTTATCAAATTTTTGAAGAAAAACTCGTACTTTTACAAAACGCATGAAAAACTTTACAGTAAATTCTTCTGTTAGAAAAATGATTTGTCACACTATTATTACAGTGCAGACTCGGTTAAAGCAACCAATAGAAATTTTGGGATGTTGCGAAAACCGAGTAAAAAATTTCTATGTCTATTTCCCACTAAAAAGCTAATTTTAAACCAAATAAAAGGTTTATTAAAGAAACAAAGATTAATTTTCAAAATAAATGCAATAATTTAATTGAAATAAAGAATAAAAACAAATACAGGGTATCCGCCAGGAAGGTATACTACTTTGTTTTGCCGCCATTTTGGTAAACATTAGTCTTGACAGTTTATATTCGGCAGTCGTGAAGTACACACGTGGAAAATTTATTATGGAAAAATATTCGATAATCCAACATGTTTTAATCGTTCAAAACATTTCATCAAAATCAATCATCGATTACTGTGACGATGAGAAAGTTACGTGAAATTTTTGGGAGAAACAACGCGCCAACAAAACGCACTATTTATCGTGTAGTGAATGATTTTGAAGAAAGAGGGTCTGTGATAGGTGATGGGGCCAAGCATGGACCACAACGTACTGCAAGATCGGCTGAAAACATTACTGCTGCTCAAGAAAGTGTTCAAAACAATCCATCAACCCCAATTCGACGCCGTGCTCATTAGCTTGGCCTTCAAAGAACAACTTTGGCCACAATTTTGAACAAGGATTTACATTTGTTTCCATTTAAGATTCAGTTGACACAGGAGCTTCTTCCACAAGACCATTTACGCCGCCGTGCATATTCCAATAGGATGTTACAGCTCGCCCATGACAACCTCGATTTTCATGAAAAAAATCATAATGAGGCATATTTTTATTTGAATGGATATGTGAATAAACAGAAAAGTCTGTTCTGGGCAATGGAAACCCCTCAAATTATTCATCAGTCTCCTTTGCATCCATTAAAAGTGACAGTCTGGTGTAGAATTTGGTCAGGAGGAATCATTGGACCTTACTTCATTGAAAATGTGAATGGGGAGCGATATCGTGATATGATTGAAAACTTTCTAACGCCACAACCTAACGCATACCTTGGGCTTGATTAACATGTGGTATCAACAAGACGGTGCCACATTGCATACAGCCAGGACTATAATGGAGTTACTGCGAGATCTCTTTCCACAACAAGTTATTTCAAGAAATGGTGATGTTGATTGGCCTCCACGGTCGCCTGATATGACTGCTCCGGACTTCTTTCTGTTGGGATATCTGAAAAGCAAGGTTTATACCAACAAACCAGAAACGCTTAAGCAACTCCAACAAAATATTCGTGATTAAATTAATGAAATACCGCGCTAAATATGTGAGAATGTAATGAAAAATGTGTTCAAAAGGGCTCGCATTTGTGAGGCTAACAGAGGCCTCACAGGCTATTTGCCGACATTAAATAAAACATTTATCAATATAAGATCCATTGTCTTTCATTTAATCAAAAATTATAAACAAACACCTTGTATATGTATATTTAAAATAAATAAATGTAAATTTGTACTGATGGTTAAAGATTAAGGGTTTTAAAGGAAAAAGTGAGAAACTTTCGGCTGTTATCTTACTAGGACAACCACTCACAAGCGAACTTCGTTGGTTTCGAAAACAAAAGCACCACGCGAAAATTCTTAATCATTCCTAGAACAGCGGCAAATTAAAAAGATTTTTATACGTCATCATAAGATTTCATGCACAAAGGTTTTTATAGTTTTGAATTTATTAATAAAAAACTGAAGTAAAAAACTAAACAAAATAGAGAATCTTAATTTTGTTTGCGTTAATTGAGGTCTTCTTTTTTGAAAAGTTGCGTTAACAGAGTCACCAGTGTTAAGAATTTGGGTGTTACGAATATCGAGGTGTTGCGCTTATCGAGGGTTGCATTAAGGGAGTCTGCACTGTATTTATCTTGTTTTTGCATTTAAACCAAATATCTACTTGTGTAAGACTTTCCGTCTGCGTCTAAAAGTGTGCTCAATGGCATTTTGATATTTTAAGTTAATGGTTTTTCCAACACCTGTTTGTAAATTTATTTATTATTTTTTGCCACGCAAACCTTTAATAATGTTATTTTTATTTTATAACGAAAAACCAGAGCTGATAAAAGAAAAACTGCAAAACAAATAAAAGAAGTTTTATTTTGCCAGCATTTGTTGTAATGTGTTTAAGGGTATTTTTGCTGGCAGCTGTAAGTTATTAATGTTCCTCAACTTATTTTGTTCTTTTTTTTGCTGCTGTATTCCGGACTACCAACAGTTTTCTCTTTAAAGTTTTGTTAAGATTGTTGGTTAAGATTCTTTTCGAACAATAATCTTTGATATTTGAACTCTGTAAGAAATTCTGTGAGTTTGTCTTTTAATACTTCATTGGCTCAATGCCTGCTTACATTGTCTTATCCTGTTTGTAATTTCTTATTTTTAGCTGTTTCCTGTATTTTCTTTTTGTTTAACATTAATGCCGTTTGGCCTCAGCTAGAAGTATTTGTGGTAATTTAGATGTTTTTTCTTGCCTTTCGACAAGATGTTAAAAAATAAAGAATTAAATGGGCTTTCAATCAACTTTTAACCTTTTATGCTTATTAAGGCAAAGATTTCTTGTTGATTTTTCTACACAAAAGGCATTCGAGTTTCTAATCTCGTTCTCTATTTATTTTGTTTTCTTGTCAAATTTATTCAAAACAATAACAATGTTGCATGTTGTTTTTATGTATTTTTGTATAAATTGGATAATTTATGCCAAACGAATAAATTTTGAGCCTTTCTAAGCCGTGAATTAGCTTAACAACAACTTTATGTATTTATGTAATTTAAGGAAGTGAAAATTTAATAATAAAAATAAAACAAAAAGTTGAATAAAATTATTCGAATAAATATTGTTAAATTAAAATTAATAAAAATTTAGATTCGTAATATTACATGAGTAAAATTATGCGCATAAAATTATTTGAAAGAAATTATTGAAAGTATAACTATAGATGGCTCGAATAAAATTTATTCGAATAAAATTTATTCGAATGAAAATTATTCTAATAAAACAATTTGAATAACAACAGTTGGAATATAGTTTTTCGATTTACATTTTTCAATAAGAGTTATTATATATTTTTCAATAAGAGTTATTATTAAACAAACTATCAATGAAACTATTTAAATAATTTCAATTATTCGAATAAAGAAAATAATGGCAGCAAAAAGAATAAAACTTATTCGCATAAAATTATTTGAAAGAAATGAACAAAAAGAGAGTTATTGAAATGCAATTATTAAAAGAAAAACTATTCGAAGAACAACTATTCGAAAGAAATGGTTCGAATAAAATTTATTCGAATGAAAATTATTCGAGTAAAAGGGATTCTAATAAAACGATTTGAATAAAAACAGTTGGATTATAATTTTTTGACTTAGATTCTTAAATAAGAGTTATTCGAATGAAACAAAATTATCGTTAATAAAACTATTTAAATAAAAATTCTATAATTTCAGATATTCGAATAAAAAAAAAAGCAATAACAACAAAAAGAATAAAAATTATTCGCATAAAATTATTTGAAAGAAAATATTAAAAATAGAGTTATTCTATTCGAGTAAAAACTATTCGAAAGAATTGATTTGAATAAAAGTCATTCGAATGAAAATTGTTCGATTAAAAATTACTTGAAAAAAACAATCACAATGAAAAGAGTTTGAATAAAATTCTTCGACTTAAATTTCCATATAAGAATTATTCGAATGAAACAAAATTATTATAATAAAAATATTCGAACAAAAATTTTGCAAGTAAAATAATTCGAATAAAGAAAATAACAATAGCAACAACAATAACAATGCATTACATGCATGGCGAATGATTTCGTGTAAGTTGAATTTAAGTGGTGCAAATTTTTCCTTTGATCCTTTGGAATATTGATCCTTTTGGAAAATTTATAGTTTTAAATAAAGCAAAGACGAATTGTTCAAATAATAAAATCTGTTAAAATTATTCGAATAAAAATTATTTGAATAACGAATAGTCAAGCATGAGTTCCATTTTCTATACAAAGTTATGAATTTATCAACACCGATACTTCTCGATATTAATAAATTTATATTTATTTAAAAAAAATAGAACTCAAGTTCTTTAAAACAATATAAAATTATATTTTAAGGAAAAATTAAATAAATTTAATGTATTTGTTATAAAAAATATATTTATGCTACGTGTTTACTATAGATTTGATAGCTTTAAATTATTTTTTTTTAACTTTAAGCACTTCCACAAAAATTGAGTAAGGGCACGGTCTCACTTGGCAAAAATTTTCCCAAAAAAACGTAACCACTACTTTTGCTTAGGGTTTTTGTATCACAAAATGATGTCAATTATGCCGCAAATTGCTATTTTTATATTATTTTTAATAAATGCGAACCCATATTTAAAAAAATGTTGGAATTAAAGAAAATGCAAATTTAGCTTGTCTGTTGTTCACGTTTTTTTTTTGGAAAATATTTGACAAGTGTGACCGTAAATTTACTCTCCTAAGTGCTTTCGCTTGTGTGTAAGTTTTTTGTATGAACGCGAACATGTTAAAAATTAATAAATTATGTTTCTTTTGAAAACTTATGATAATGTGGCAAATAAACCAAAAACTAACAAAGTTGTTAAAACAAAAACAGGCATGCATTTCCGAAAATGTATTTAAGAGCTTATAAATCTTAATAATACGTAGTATGAGCACAGAGTTATAAAATTTTGGAAAAAAAAATTTAAAACAAAAACAGGCATGCATTTCCGAAAATGTATTTAAGAGCTTATAAATCTTAATAATACGTAGTATGAGCACAGAGTTATAAAATTTTGGAAGTAGCAGTGAGCAGGAAAGTGTGATCTAAGGTGCTACAACAAATGTACATACTTGTAATATTAGACGAAAAATTTGTAAAGATTTTTGTGCAGCTGCTGTTGGCGTTATTCTTAATTAAGTTGTAAAAACTTTAAAAATTAAAAACAAGTAAAAGTAAATGAGTACCAGAAGTTCCACAAAACCAATTTAATAAAACACAAAACACTAGAAAAAACTATAAAACATTTTCAACAACATTTATTAATGATAAAAAAGACCTGAGATGCATTGCAATTTTCCCTATAATATGTCATAAACAGGGAAATAGGAAATATGCACTGAAAAAATTTTTAATGTGCTTTAAATATGCAGTAAGTAGGTGATAGATAATAAACAGTAAACATTAAAAAAATATGCGCTGGAAAAGAAAGAAAATTAGCTTGTTTAAACATTTTATTATTCAACAATTCAATAACATTTGCATTCAAAATAAAATAAAAAACATTAAACAGAACAAATCGAATCTTATATATCCTTCACCAAGGAGTAGGTTTGTTTAGGTTAGCTTACGTTAGGTTAAGATAGTAGGCAGTAGTGTCTGTGGCACATTCAGTCAGACACCTGCAGGGATCCCTTGTGAAACCCTCAAAAGGATCAAAGAGAAAATGTGAACAAAAAGATAACAAAGAGAAGCGAAAGAAACAAACGCAAGAGAGAGATAGAGAAAAAAGAAGAGAAACTACTCGTACCGCAAAGAAGAAAACCCAGGCATCCCCATAAACAAACCACCATCTATCCGCGACTTAGCCAAACTTTTCACATGACGAGCCCGTTAGATATCACTAAGTTCGCTCTCCGCGATATCGCTAAGTCCTCACCAAAGTAACTATTACCCACTCAACTCATCCTTCTGCGCTGTAATCCCGGACGACGCCATGCAATATGCTCAATTGTTTCCTTCTCATCTTCGTATAGCCTACAAAGCTCGAAGTTACCGATCTCCCATTGGCTGGATATCGCCTTAATCGAGCATCGTCAAAACTATTATCAGGAACCTTAAGACCCTCCTATCCATTCCCTGAAGGAAACGTGATGATGTGTGTCCCCAAGTCAACACTTCTGTCTACTATTTTGGTGACTATTTGGCGTCATTGTCACTATCAGAAATCTTTAAAAAGACTGAAATTAATTAGTACCTTATTTTTAGTACCTATATTTTTTTGTTATGAATTAGCGCCTTTTAGTCTTTTATTTTTTTTTAATCAAACTCCAAAAGTTAATAAAATTTACATTTTCATTACTGACATCTACTTCAAAAGGGTACCCGAATTGTAGACTAGAATTCCTAAAACGTACTAGTGAATCATATGGTCCCAAAAGAACTACCTAGTCAATAGTACCAATGCCAGTAGTGGATTTTCAATGACACGCACATGCTAAATGTCTATAGTAAATAGCATTGTCTTGGGTATTATTTATAATTCACTAGTACTCCTGACTGTGTCAACAGTAAGTCAGTATAGTTTCACTATTGACATTTCCTGCAAGGGTTCCTAGAGGTGTGGAATAAGACAAGTATTTAGCGACGAAATAATTTTACTAAATTTAAGTGAGAACAGTTGTTTCTTTCTGTTTGTTCCTAAGAAAATGATAGTTAAACAACAAATTTAGCTGCTTTTTTTTTTGGTTGGACGGATATAGCCAGTGTTGCCAGTTATTTTTTCAAAAATCTTCGAATCAAACAAAAAAAAAATGTTTTTTGGATTAAAAAATTTTTTTAATGTGATTTTATTGAAATCAACTTCAGTTAAAATTTTTTTTAATTAAACTAAAATAATATTTATACGTGATTGTTGAACTGTTTAAGGTTTATATTGAAATGAAAATTTTTTGGCTTAAGTTCAAATCTGAGTTTACCCATATCTTCTTAATTTAAGAAATTTTATTTGCATAAATTCATTATTTTTTATTTAGAGAGTACTATTTCATTTGAAACAATTTATTCATCAGACTAGCAGAACGGATCAGTACTGATTTCGAGGTCGCTACACCATCTCATCAGCGTTCTTTTGATCGGTTTTACAACTTTTGACGGTGGATACTAGTGACTAGGAATATCAACTATTTAACCGTATTATTTAACGAATTAGAATACGAAAAGTGCAACTTATTCATTTCTTACAAGTTAAATCGATTTCGGTTAATACGAAATTCCATCTCTAATTTTTAATTATTCCAAATATTCCATACTCTCTCGCTTTTTCCAAAGCCATTGGCTTTGAGATCAAGCATTTATTTATTTATAATGAATTTATCCAAAAATAATTTCTTAAATTAAGAAGATATGGGTAAACTCAAATTGGAACTCAAGCCATAAAAATTTCATGATAATATTTAACATTAACGGTCGGAGAGAGGAGGAGCGCTAACCTGATGAGGCGCAGTGTATTTTGAGGAGCTTTTCAAAACAGATATATTTATCTTTTACAATGTATTCAAATATTTTTTAAATACAGACGACGAATTTCATTATAAAGTAAATGAAATTGTATATAAATATAAAATATCGTTGCAATTTAATGGATGGAAGTAAACAGTGTTGCAGCGGTTAACTTCTTTTCACACTTTTAATGAAGTAAAGAAGAAAATATGTCGTTTAGTTAACAGGAATCTTAAGTATTCATATATTAAAAATCTTTTTTTTAGTTAAAAAATCTTTTAATCTTTTAACACTGGATATAGCTGACTGTCATTAGGAAATGTCTTCCCGTAAATTCCCACAGATCTATCCATATAAAAAAATCTGCTTTTAAGTGTATAACAGAAAAATATTTAAGAAAAAAATCTTGATTGTTTTTTTTTTGCTGGGAAGTTGTAGAAAATTCCGCATTCATTATTAAATACGCTTTCTCATTATAAACTATAAATTATGAGCTTCGGAAAACATGTGCATGGTTTTTAAATTCATGCAAAATACTACAACATATAAGAATATTTTTAATATAAATTAATGAAAACGTGCATTTTCATGTTTAAAAAGCTACTTTGTATTTAACAGAACAAAACACACAACATGCAACACAGCATTCATTAACTTGAAAATTTTGCACAACTAGCAGCTCGTATTTGCACTCTCCCAATCGCTTTGCACTTATTGTATGCAAAAAAAATGCACCACATGCACATAAACAAAATTGTTGGCGGGAAGTGCATTTAACGCCTTTGGATATTTTCACCCGTAAATATTGTCATTCAGCAAGCACATTAAAAAAAAATTTAATATGTATAGACAAATATATGTAAGTTTTATTTAGCAATTTAATCCATTTGCAAGTTCAACTACGGCACACTTACGAACAAAAGCACATTTACTTATACAATTATTACCAGACTTTCTTCTTTAGTTATAATGCAAACTTTGTCAAATATGATGCGTACCATTTTTTAATTTTTTGTAAGATAAAAGAATCAAATAAGAAATAAAAAACTACAATAGTTCTGCATTCGGTTATGATGAATCTTCTGTACCCTTCACCAAGTTATAAAGCAAATAATAACGTTCATCCACATTCATATAAAATCAATAGCTGAGTGGCCCCGACATTCTTTGAAAAGTTTTCAAAGTTTTTTCAAACTTGTCTTTTGGTGAGAAATTGGAAATTTTTTAAGTAAAAGATTTATTACTGTTTTTGAGGTGTTTTTTTTTCGATTTAAGCTCAAATGGTTTTTATGTTTAACGCATTCCGTTTCTATACTATAAATATAAAACTAAGTTTAGACGATATGTTGAATCAGCATATATATGCTGATTATTGTAAATAAAAATTAAATAAAATAAGTTAACAGAAACCATTGAATTTTCTGGACGCTACAAATTGGCAAGACAAGAAAGTGTGCGTTTTTCTTGAAAGTATTGCGGTCCATAAAGAAGGTAGCGGCACTCTGAAAACAAACACAAATATATAAGTACCTATAAGAAATTATTGAAAATATTAATAAAAAATAAACAAAAATTTAACAAACAATCACGATCACGATCACGATATAAAATTTTTTGCTTCCCGTTCGTGCATGCTCAAGTGAGTGGGAAAAAAAGTTACGCACAATCACGAAAACTCCCACTCAGAAAATATTCACGAAAAAAAATATTTTAAATAATTAAAAAAGTATTATTTGTTAATTAATTTCTTCGACCTTAAAATTAAAAAAAATATATTATTATTATCACCGATCCATTCTGCTAGTCTGATGAATAGACTGTTCTAATAATACATTCTTAATAAAAATAACTTTTGTTTATCAACAAAAAAATTTCTAAAGTTAATAAAGAAATGAGTAAAGTAAGATTTGAACTTGAGCCAAACAATTCCTTTCAACATAAACTTAAAACAATTTAAGTAATTACGTAGAAATATTAATTAAAAAAGTATACGAAAAAATAACAAAATAGCAAAAAAAATCACGAAGCAATCACGTCAAAAATCTAATTAAACACGCTCAATTTCTTTGTACTCACGTTCATGCACGCTCACGTAATTGAAACAAAAAAATTAATTACGATGACTCACGCTAATCATGTGAGCGGTGCCCATCTCTAATATAAACAAAACTGACATAAGATTGAAAAAACAATGCTAGAGCCTGTTTATTTCACCATGATTTGTGCAAAGTTTAGACAAATATTTTGATAAGATTTCTTTATTTTAATTCACGTGGGAGTTTTGACATTTAAAACCTAATAGTATCAATATAACATTAAAAAGTCATTTATTCCTTTGATACAAAAATTTGCATCTCCAAAGAATTCGATTTGCAATTTATTCAATGTTGTCTCGTTTTATGCGTATTTAATTTGAAGAAAATATTTCAATAAAGCTTAATATTCAGCATATTTTCGCCTTAACTTTAATTGTGTAGGTTTTCGATGATATTATCCAAGTTGAAAACAATAACAATAAATAAATATACGTGATAAAGTGCGATAATTTCAGTTCACCATCATAGTAACTGGCTTAAATTGTGCTTCAAATAAATTTTATTTGTGACTCCTTAAAGTATGCAATTTTAAGAAAGGAATATCACATTTCTTTGTTACCACTTGACATTTTCAAGATTTATTGCATTTTTACTACTTTAAAGGACAAATGTTTGACAATTTTTCATTTTTATTGGAAAATGGGATTTTGTTTAAATATAAAAGCGGGGGGTAAATTACGACATTCGATAACGAACGAAATTTCCATACAAATTCCAAGAATTTTGTATGGGATTTCGTTCAGTATCGAATGTCGTAATTTGCCCCCTGCTCTTAATTTTTCTAAATTAATTCAAACTATTTTTTTGAATATCCACGATTGGATCAACATTGTAGATTGCTTACTGAGAAATAATTGCTTTCACAGCTGGGAATAATTTCTTTCTTGTAGTTACAATTCGAAAGTTATATATAGAAAAATCTTTTGTTGTTGTGTTGACAATCTGCATGTGACTGAAGTGATTCAGGAGGGAAGCACTTTAATTATCGTAAGAAAGGTAAATAACAGTTAATGGTGCTTGCTATCACGATGTGATACTCAATGTGATATGAATGTGCTGGACATTTCGTGTTTAATGTCATCAATGATTTGAACCAATTTCTTTTCCTGCTGCGTGGATATAAAAAACTCAGTTTTGGATTTGAAATTAACATTTATTTCCTTCTAGCTTTAGTTTTTATTTTTTGTTTGTTTATTTTTTTTCTTTTAAGCTTAAAACTTATTTTAGTCATTAAAATGAAATATTAGTTTACATTATAAACCCTGTATTTATTAAATATTAATATAAGAAAAACTTTAATACATTCTGTTTGGCAAAAAAAATCATTGAAAATTCACATTAAAATACAAAAGCATAAAATCCATAAAAGGATAATAATTTAACAATCCTGCAATGTTCTCGTCTTATTTTGATTAAACAAAGCCAATATAATTAATATAAAAAAGACAATAACGACAATACTATTGCTTATATTACTATATTAAATAGTGTTAGGAATTATAAATACAATTACTTTACTTAGTTTCTTAAATACAAACTAAACATTATACACATACAAAGGTTTTTTTATAAATATTTATTTTGATTAGACAATAAAAGTTGATTACCTGCGGAAGGAATATGGTTTATAAAAGAACTGCATAAAAATGCTAAAAATAAATTTTAAATGGCTTAGTTACATTTTTACATACATATTTATATTTTCTATGTATATTATTGTTGTTAGAAATATTAGTATTAAAAAGTTTCGATTTATAATTTAAATGGGCAATGAAATACAGGGTGTCCGCCGGGAAGGTATACTACTTTGCTTTGCCGCCATTTCGGTAAATACTAGTCTAAACAGATCGTATTTGGCAGTCGTGAAGTAGGCACGTGGCAAATTTATTATGGAAAAATTTATATATTCTCAAAATCAATCATCGATTACTGTGACGATGAGAAAGTTACGTGAAATTTTTGGGAGAAACAAAGTGCCAACAAAACGCACTATTTATTGTGTAGTGAATGATTTTGAAGAAAGAGGATCTGTAGGTGATAGGCCCAAGCATGGACCGCAACGTACTGCAATATAGGCTGAAAAAATTACTGCTGCTCAAGAAAGTGTTCAAAACAATATAACAACCTCAATTCGACGCCTTGCTCAGGTCATTGGTCTTCTAAGAACAACTTTGGCCACTATTTTGAACAAGGATTTACATTTGTTTCCATTTAAGATTCAGTTGACACAAGAGCTTTTTCCACAAGACCATTTACTCCGCCGTACACATACCAATAGGATGTTACAGCTCGCCCATGGCAACCCCGATTTTCTTAAAATATCATAACGAGTGACGAGGCACATCTTCATTTAAATGGATATGTAAATAAATAGAAATAAATATTCATCAGTCACCTTTGCATCCATCATTAAAAGTGACAGTCTGGTGAACAATTTGGTCAGGAGGAATCATTGGATCTTACTACTTTGAAAATGAAAATGGCGTAACGGTAACAGCGATATCGTGATATGATTGAAAACTTTTTAATGCCACAACTGCATGCTTTGGGCTTGATTAACATGTGGTATCATCAAGACGGTGCCACATCGCATACAGCCAGGATTACAATGGAACTACTGCGAGATCTCTTTCCACAACAAGTTATTTCAAGAAATGATTATGTTAATTGGACTCCACGGTCGCCTGATTTGACTGTTCCGGACTTTTTTTGTGGAGATATCTGAAAAGCAAGGTTTATGCAAACAAACCAGAAACGTTTGAGCAACTCAAACAAAATATTCGTGGTGAAATTAATGAAATACCGCGCTAAATGTGTGAGAATATAATGAAAAATGTGCTCAAAAGGGCTCGCATTTGTGAGGCTAACAGAGGCGGACATTTATCTGATATTGTATTCCATACATAATTGCTGACATTGAATAAAACATTTATCAATATAAGATTATAACAAACAAAGTAGTCTACCTTCCCGCCGGACACCCTGTACATACTTGCCACAAGCAAGGCAAGCAAATTATAATCGGTCATGCTTGTGATGTGCCTAGTTTGCTATTATTACAATTTGTAATAAACATCATTGTCATTGACATTACAATATACTCTAAATGATAGTAAATGAAATAAAAGATAATTAATTCGTAAACAATTATATACAACAACGTATTAAGTATGTTTGCGAGCGTGTAAATATTTTAATGTGATAAAGGCTGCGTTTTATCCCCCTTCAACTGTCTTTTTTTAAATTTATTTATAAATAAAACACAATTAGTTGTATCAACATTCATCATCCGTTATTGTATAACTGCCACGAAAATCGCTTAATGTTGTTTTCATGTTGGTATTCGATGACGAATTTGCTGTTGCAGCCATTAAGGGGGCCCCCTGAAATGAGATGGCCAATGGCAGAGCTGAGGGAGCACAAAGACTCAAAGCACTGCGTCCTTCTGTAACTGAGCGATAGCGAGTGGGGCGACCAGATCTAAAAAATAACGGTTTATAAAATTGTTAAAGCACTAGAAAATATGTAATATATAAATGCTAAAGCCACTACAGTGGAACAAAAATGATTTTGTCATATAGAAAAAATAAATTTATTTGTTTGTCTAAATCCTGTGCAAAGTTTTATTATTTAGTAAATATTAAATTTATTATTCGAGACAGGTCTCGAGATCTTTTTTCAAAGAATTCAAAAAACAAAACTTTTTGATTTGTATAATTTAAATATATATATTTTCTTAATTTTAATTTATTTTCACTGTTACATAGAACAAGAATCATAATTACTGTGAAATTGTGAAAACAATTTGTTTCATTCCACTTGTCCTTTTCCAATGAAAACATTTGCATCTGTCTATCATTTTTTCACTAAACGAGAGTCAGAAACCCTATGAAAATATGAAAAAAAAAACTTTTCATTTCACAGTTTTACAGAATCAGAATCTACCCCGGGCTTACATATTTCCTTCCAAATAAACCACATTGCGTATGATTAATAAATTATATTTCACTAACACTCATACGTACTGGAAGTACTAGAGGTTCCTTTAAACCGCACAATACATGATTTTGGGACTCAATTTTGAAAATTACACGTGAAAGTAGCTCCAAAAATAAGAACTTCTGCATCATTCGTTTCATCAAGTTGGCTGCATTTAATGGCCATACGATTTTTTTTGTTCAAGGTGGATTTTTATCACTTTTTCTATATTTTAACAGTGTTATATCTCGGTGTACCACTTGGTACGTACTTGTTGATTTCCATATTGAAATATTCAATGCTCTTCTGGGTTTTAAATGTAATTATTAATTATTAATGCAGCCAACTTGACAAAACGAATGATGCAGAAGTTGTTACTTTTGGAGCTACTTTCACGTACAATTCTTAGAATTGAGTCCCAAATCAATGAGCTGAAAAATGTTGCACTGTGTTAGGCAGCTACACAAGCCTTTGAAAATGTTCTTAAAAGTATATATCGTTGGCCAATTGTGGGTTGATAAATAAAGTGAAAACTGTAACTTTTAATTTCGCGGAATTTAGGTTCACATAAAATCTGAACGAATTCAACGGGTTTAATTTTTATTTATTTTGTTTTATTTATTTATTATATATCTAATTCCTGTACAAGAAGATTTAATCTTATATTTAAAGTAGAAGAAAGCAATGATTATGAGTTACATTAGAAGATCACACATTTGTATAGGTAAAATTAAATTAAACTATAAATTATTTACATTGTAACACTGATGAATTACTATGGTGCAAAATAATTAAATAAGAAATTCTTAAAAGTACTTGCGTTGCTATTAAGTTGCTGAGCTTGAGGAATACAATTCCAAAGGCGTGACGCATTTATAAATAAATGCCATTCAGATACAAGAAGGCGGTGCATGGGAATTATGATCTTTTTTCCCCTCTAAGTGATCTGGCAAACCTAATTTTATCACTAAGATATCGTGGAATATCCGAATAAATAATTTTATGCAATAGTAAGAGTACACGAATATTTAAAAGATTGTTAAATGAAACGCCGTATAGTTTTGAGGAAACATGTGACACATGATCATATTTTCTCAGGCAATACATATATCTTACAATATAAAACGTTCAGCTTCCTTTTGCTAACAGAATCGCAATTTGCGTAAAGTTTACAACCATACATTAAACCTGGGAGAAAGCTATTTCAGCTTTAGAAATTTTTTTCAACACAGTTGACTTGGCCATATATTGTCGATAATTATAGTGCTACAAAGTTGGCTTGAAGACTTTTAACTGTTGTATGTTGTAAACGAACTTCACACTATACCCCATTTAGCACACGTTGTCTTGATTTCCCGACCAAAGCGTTTAAGAATTATCATTTTGTAGTTTGATTTTTTTGAAGTTTTTGTTTTCACCTTCCTACGACATATCGGAAAATGCCGATTCCAAATGGACAAGAAAATCCCATTCTTTTTGGCTAAGATTTACTTATTTCATATTATTACAAAAAAATTAGTTTCACAATTTTTTTTTGGCACTGCTCAGAAGTCCGTTGTAATTATTCAATTACGTTTAAAAATATCTTTTTGCTCTTTTTTCTCACATGAAAACAGATGTGCAAAAATTATATAACAAACCTTAACCTTAATTAGGACATCAAACATTGCATTTACCTTTTAATTTCCTTAACATACTTATAAAATTGTATCTTTAATCTTTCAACCTTGTTGTTCAAACTACATACTTCATTTATACAAGCAACCATAAAACCTTTAACCCCCTCTTTGCTTACTACACTCCTTACTGATCTACTTACCTCTCACAATTGCATTTAAGCAATCGTATAAATGCAGCACGAAATGTCCGATTGAATATTGTATAAATTATTGGATTTATGGTGGAGGAAACATAACCCAACCATAGACAAGTATTAACGACATGCTCTGGTACTTCACACTCGGGACAGGCGGCAAATATAATGTTGAGTATAAAAAACGGTGACCAGCACAAGACGAACGTAAAGAACACCAAACCCAACACTTTCGTTGCCTTTTGTTCGGTGGCAACCGCATTGGCAGATAGATTATTACGTTTATTACGATTATTCAGAAAACTGTTGAAGACAAACACACAAACAAAAAATAAAAAACAGAATTTATAAGAACGAACAGAAATATTGCAAATAAGTAATAACATAAAGGAAAATACATGAAGTATAACATGTTAATAAAAAACAAAAAAATCACCATCAATATTTAAGATGCAATAAAATGTTCATAAATGTACCAGAATGTTAAATGAAATCACAATGGCAAATATTTTTTTATTTAATAAACTTACCAAGGAGAAAAATGAAAACAAAATTGTCTTAATGTGTTTATTCGAAATATTTAAGTTCTTTTTAAGGCGCCATGAGGTATGCTATATTTTTAAGAAATTACCATGAAAGAAATTTAAGATATTGAAGCGGAACATGGCAACAATTTCTATTTTCTATATATATTTTTTAATAAAATATATTCATGCAATTTGTAGTTTTAATTTTAGTGATTTCCGTTTTCTTCGTGCCAAAACAAGAGATTTTTTTTAATTTGATCAAACAATTTTACAGAAATTCATAAATTTTTGTAGTGTTTTATTTACTTTCGGTGCTCTCAAGTGTTTTGTTCTATAACAATCACATTTTTTAACTCTTGTTTTGCCTTGCTTTTTTATCACTTACACCTGTAAAGCAACGAGAAAAATGCCTTAAGGTGTTTATTCACAATATGTATGCAATATAAAGTTTTGCTTTAAGACGCCATAAGGTGTGCTATATTTGAAAAAAAAAATTAAATTGACAGGCACCGCAAATAATGGTTATTTTTAACACTTAAACCAAAAATCACAAAGAAAGTAAAGTGCTGGCTGCAAGATTAAGAAGTGCACTCACATAATCCTTATCACGCTGCAGTAATTTTTATTTGTTTGAGTTTTATTAAAACAAAATTAACTTTAGTTATTCTTTTTCCTCTTATTTGTTTGAGTTTTATTAAAAAACATTAACTTTAATAATTGTTTTCTCAGCTTTATTTATTTATTTGGAAAATAAAAATTCTTTTTCAAGTTATACTTTTTATTTGGAAATTTTATTTTGGTTTTGTCAGACACAAAAAATTTATTTTATTTTATTTATTTAATAAGAGCTGATTTAAGGTAAAATTTATCGCCAGATTTCGTATATAAAGTGTTATTTGTTATATTAAAATAAATATAATATGTATTTTTCAAGCAAAGAATAAAGCTTAGGAAAAATCTAAATAAGATTTTCCAAACGAAATATCTAATAATCACTAAAAAGTAATTGTTTTTAATAAATCTCGTAACCGTCATGGTCGCTGGAAATTAATGAAATTACACTGTTCAACATAAAAAACTAGTTTCTAGTTATAGCCACGTGGCGGCCGTGGGTATAACTTAGTTGCTAATTAAGTTGGGCGCTTTGCCCACAAAATTTAAAATTTGTGTACAATCTTATTCCCAGTTTCACTTTGCAAACAATAAATTCTGAGTGAAGGTGGCCAATAAAACCCATGCGCATTTTTTTTGCTATCTGTTCAAAGCAAAAATAAGCACAACGCAGAAAGAAGTTAGACGACATGCCTATTCACGTTACGGTCGCGTTTTACAACAAGCCAAAAACTAAATTTGTTTAATCTTTCTTACAAGAAAGACACATCTTTATATTTATAACTAGTTAACAAGCGTTACAATCTCTCGTGCAATCTCCTAAAGTTGTACCAATGATTGCAATGTGTTAGGCTGATTCTCGTAGATGTCACAAAAAAAAATATTTCAGGGAGAGCTAAAAATAATCAACTTTTTGTAGATTGTTTCAAGATATGCTCAACACTTTAATGTAAAACACCGCGAGACAAATTTTTGTGAAACTTTTTGCTGCATCGGTCTTGTGCCCCTCTAGAAAAAGGGGACAAAACCTTAATTCAACGGCGTTACGTTACACTAAAATGTTCTACAAAAGTATTCGTCAGCAAATTCTACTAAAGGCCTTCAAAGACCTCAATGCTCCAAAGATAACTTGAACGCCAGAAACTTAAAATGCAAGGAAAGTGTTAATGACGTACTAATTCACAATCGGTACTAAAATATAATATAAAACTGGGTTTTATGAGCCTAGCTTGTATTAAAAATATGTTTTGCATTAAATTTCACTACATTGCATCATACAAAACAAAACTATAGATTTATGGGTTTATTCACAAACTGTTAAAAAAGTTAAAGTAGGTTTAATGTTGGATTTTTAAATGGGAAAACCGGTTTTAATGCATACATTAACTTTATTAATCGTTTCTGAATACGGGCATACATATTTATTAATAAAACTATGAAAGCAAATTCATTACATCTTTCTTTAAGGTCTAGTCAATTCTTTATTGTTATCTTTGCCTTTACGAGGGCGGTCTCAAAATTATTCGACTTAACGTATGAATAGCGGCCGTTGGTCACCGTTATGTAGTTCAATATTTTTATTTTATAGATTTTAGTCCAATCAATATTAAAGCCGCGCTAGACTCAACTACAGGGTTGGCCATTTAAAATGTTTAATATGAACTACCGATTACTTTGACTTTGAAAGGTAGAATAGCATTAATTTTAATTTTTATTTTTGAAAAAATAATCAGTATATCTTTTTTATAGCCGATTTAAATTTTAAATTTTAAATGGGCCACTTTATATGGTGAAGTCTTTTGCTTACGGCCATAAAATATTGGATGGCAGAAATTAAACGAGGCCGTATGATCTGCCGAGACGAACACCGTAGTGGTTAGAAATACCACAAAATGGTATTAGATGACCGTCGGCTGAAGGTGCGCCAGCTGGCTGAAATGACAGGCATTTCAAAAAGTGCTTTACATCGGGTACTGACCGATGGGTGCCACATTTGTTTGCAATAGAATAAAAATAGGGTCCTGAAAATGTTTCAATAGAGTGTTTGTCGATGTTTCACCGCAATAAACCCGAGATTTCGATTCGATTCGTAACCATGCATGAAATAAGGGCCAGCCTCTTCAAATCTGAGTCAAAGGAATGGCCAAAGCACTGGACTGGAATGGAAAAATCATGCCGAAAGAAGGCACAGCAAGGTCATGGCGTCTGTTTTTTAGAATGCACGTGGGATAATTTTTATTAATTATCTCTATAAAAAGAAACGGATCAATATCGGATCAAAATCAGCGTTTAAATGATGAAATTTGGTAAAAATGAAAGAGTTGCTTAGTCAAGACAGTTGCATTTAAAATGCGGCAAATGAACCTGAATTTCAATTCAAATAAAACAAAGTCTAAGAGCAAACTTAATTTGTTTATTTCAATTTATTTATTTCGCGTTAGCTTCTTCTTTCATGAGTGGATTGATTCAGATTAGCGTTTAATAAAACAGTTTTATTTGTTACAAGTGGGCTTAATTTTTCGAAATAATTTTTTAAATAGCTCTGTGCAGCAGTAAGTTATGCATGTTTAATTGAATGTATATACAAAATATAATAATAAATGTGTCTATGAGCCCTAAATAAAGTGACAATAATCTTTTATATAAATAGACAACGATAAATTCTTGGATCCCTTTCTCTCTTTAGCTTGCCAACCGATTTTCTTCATTCTTTTACCCAATAGTAGACATTGTTTAGCTTTACTGACCCGACTATATATTATTTAAATCGGTTCAGTATTAAAGGAATAAAAGTCTCCTAAAGTTGACATCACTGCAAATGCTAAAAATACACACATACTTTCACTTATGTAAGTATTCGCTCAAGTAAGAGTACTTACATACATATGTGTGTATATGAGTGATAAGAATGAGTGAATTTGAAGAAGAGAAAGAGATTAGAATTGAAAAATGTACTCATACATGTTCGTTACATTTTTTTTCTATTCGGGAAGAAATTTTTTATGTAAATGCTTAATATTTAATTAATTATAGTTAGAATATGGTCGATTGTGTCGGCCATAGGAAATACTAGTGTAAATAAAGAGGGGAAATGAAAAATAAGTTTCAGTAGATGATGATGAGTAGATGGCGGCCACAATGACAATCCACCTGTGCATACATCCACTATTGCGATGGTGGCCAAAATCTATTAATTAAAATTGGAATTGCTTTATCGCCCATCTTATTCACTAGAATTAACTCCCTCGGATAATCCGAATTTCAAAGTTTCAGATATTAGTTCGGAGGTAAAAGATTTGGCAATAATAAAGTGATAGAATCTGCGGTTAATGATTATTTTATGGAGGGTATCGCAGCTATTGAATATAACTGGGAAAAGTGTATCGAGCGAAAAGGAGATTATGTGGACAACTAAAGAAAATTTTTACCAAAATTTGTTGTGTTTTATTTGTATGGCCGGTAGGGTTGTCGTTCGAATAAAAATTATTCGAATAATCGAACAATTTTTATCATTTTTGTTCGAACGAACATTTTTCAATTTCGAATAAAGAATTATTCGAATAACTTTTTTTGAATAATCGAACATTCGAATAATTAATGAACGTCGTATGAAATCATTAAATACTTTAATATTGTTCCCGAATTCTATTCATTTCCCAGCCAATACTAGCTTTTTTACAATATGCCGCTAGAAGCGAAGCAAAGCAGTACTTTTTTTCGTGATTATTTTGTGATAAAATTATTGCGAATGATATCAACTACGATGAAGAATTAAATGACGTTTCTGAGATAACTGATAACGTTTTATAAACTTATCTAAAAAGTCTATAAATAAAGTAAGATATTGTACTAACTCAAAAATCGTTAACAGTATTGATGATGGTCTGAACTATTTAAAAAAAAATCAAAGAAAAGAACAAACGAACTTTGTTTTAACCGTATATTTTTTATTCTTTGTTTGTTCGAATTATTCGAACAAAATTTCAAAATTATTCGTTTATTCGAAAAAAAATTATCATGAAATTTTATTCGAACAAATAAAAAACACGAATAATTGACAACCCTACCGGCCGGCTAATTTTGAGACCGCTCTCGTATAGTCTTGTTAATAATGTTCATTGGATTCTTCTGCCTACTGATGCTCAAAGTATTCCATGTGAGAATTTAATTCGGTTTAAAAAAATTCATTATGTTGGATTCTAATATTTGCTTTAAGCCAAAAAGAAGTGTATTGCGCTTTATGCATCAAATAGTTGTGACTCGTGGCCTTAGCTTTACAATAGTTTGTGAATGGAGCAATAAAATTTTCTTAATGTTCGGCTCTGTGTTGGTTTTGCTTTTTGTTTTATTACTTAAAGGAACCTGCAAAATCTATTTTGTGTTTTGTGTAAAAAGCAAAAATAAACATGTCTGTGATTCCATTAAAAATTCTTGTTCATTATTGCACCTTAACATTTTAATATTTGCAAATCAAATATTTATTTCGCACTCACCGTAAATTTAATGTTGGCGTTGCCACTTTATTAAAATTAAATCTAAATACTTTTAATTTGCGGTTTCGACGTGTTTCACGACTAATTGAATTTGGCGTTTGAGTGCTCTGCTCACAGGTCTGACTATAGTGCAAATGGTGATGCTGATGATGATGAGGATGACGCTGAAAGTCCGAATGATGACTATCAGTGGGTGAACAATTGCCCGTAAGAGTGGTAATACCAACGTCGCCGCCAGCACGTCCACTTCGCTCATCTGCAGTTTTATTTCGACGTAACGAAAAACGCAGGGGATGCATAGACAATGATGTTTTGATACGTTTGTTATTGCTGTGGTTGGTTTTGTTGCTGCTGCTGGTAAAATTTAATTGTGGTAGATTGTTGCTTCTGCTATTACGCACTGAGGAACTTCTATTTGGATGGCTGCGAAATAAAGAATGAAAAAAAATTTTTTTGTTGCTTTTACTATTTAATTCGCATAGTGGTTGTGTTGTTAGTTTCTTTTTCACTTAGTTATTCAAATATTTTTTATTACATAGAAAAAAAATTTATGTACTTCTTTCTAGTTGAGGAAATAGTTATTACGTCAATGAAGATAATAAAGAAGAGAAAAAAATAAGTTAAGAATGACTGCAGAGCACTTTACCACAAGTATAATGGTAACGACTTGTGTAAAATTTGATCTTGTCTAACAAACGAAAGTGGTTGGTTGCTGGTGCTCTTTGCCACTTTAGGAATCGGAATTTATTTTGTTTTTATTATAAATAGAAAATATAAAAAAATTATTTAACTTTAAGCTTTTACTTTCTGTTCTTGTATGCATTATTTAAAATTTTGCTATGTAACTTGTTTCATGAAGTTTGTGGTTTTCCCTACAAAAAATCATATCTCTCATACGATTTCTATTTTATTTTGTTTTCCAGCACCAGATGGAAACAAACAAAAATATTTTAATGGAATTTGTGATAAGGACACTAAGGGCCAATAATTGACTTCGCATTTAAATGACATTTAGCTAATTGCCACTTAAATTTAAGTTGCATTTAAATACAGTTTGAGTTTTTCAGTGTGAAATTATTGTTTGTATTTAATTACGATAAAAATATGGCAGCCTCACGAAATTCTCTCAATTTTCTTAGAGAAACAGCTGTTGAACAAAATTAAAGAAAAATTTCTAATGTGGATTCTTTTTCAGGCTGAAAATAACAACAATGATAGATTGCTGCAATGTTTTAAAAGTTGAAAACAATTTTAAAAACCATAAAAAAGAATAATATTAATAAAAGAAGTCCTAATTTCACTCCAAAAGATGTTGATTTTTCAATGGCCGCAAATTTTTTGTTTCCTTTGTTGCGCGAAACACCAACACGCAAGCAAAAACATATGTTTGTGTATGTATGTATGTGTGCAAAACTTAAATGGACTTTAAATGCAGAAGAATGGTCATTTAAGTTTCATTTAAATGTCACATAATTTTGTACTGAAAAAATGAAATTGGTACTTAAGTGTCATTTAAAGAGAAATTACACTTAAATGAGTAGTCAATTATTGGGCCAAATCATTAAAAATTTCGTGAACTGTGCCGCGCAATAGTCAAAGAATTTTGCTTTTAAACGTATGAGTTATAAATTTTTATATAAATTGTAAAATATTACACATACGCAGCCCCCTTAAAATTTTTGTCAAAAGCCAATTTGCTGCACTTTGTGAGATACCAAAAACACTTTAATTTAATCTTTTGACTGCTTTATATTTTTCGCAATTGAAGTGAAATATTCTTTAAAAAAAATGGTATGGACCATTGGGGTAATGCAAATGAATTATTGTAAAATTTCTAAATAAAGAATACTATTATGCTCTGCACCATTACGAATTAAAAATCAAATAAATTTTCGCCTGAAACATGATGTATGTTAAGGAAATGAAAGTAAAAGATACCACAGGTCACAATATTCATATTTTAGTTCAAATTTTTAGTTTTAGTAGGCTCTACGAAGTCTCAAAGTATTAATTAACTGTCTGGCCCACGATGACGAACGATATCGTTCTGTTGTGAAATTACATTTAAAACAAAAACAATTTCTAAAATCTTGTTTTTGTTTTAAATGTAACAATTTCGCAGTAAATTCTTAAATACATTGCATGCTAATCAAATGAAAGAATTGAATAGTTTCCAAAAAATCGTGGGCCAGGCAGTAAATTTTTAAATAATTTGTATGCTAATAAAAGGAAAGAATTTAATGGTTCTCAAAAAAGTTTATTTCTGCATACAAAAATATACAGTTTTGTAGTGTAAATATTTTGAGTTTTCGACGATTTTGATCCGAAATATAGTAGTAGTAGTAGCAGTAGTAGTTATTTATTTTCCATTTGATTATGTTTTACAATATAAACTTATAAAATTCTATGAAATATTATAAAATTATTTAACAAATCCCTCTTCATAGGATTATTTAAAAATAAGAACTTAAGACTATGACAATATGTCGTCAGTCTATGAAATGGTGTTATTTTCTCAAGTTGAGTATAGATGTTTGCATATGTATTCCTAAATTTTTAATTTTTAATTTAGCTTTTTACTGGTAATTAAATTCTTTTAATATATCTTTTCTGTATGCTAGCACATCTGTAATGTAATGAACTAAATTTTTCTAATCATAATATACATTATTTAAAATATTCATGAGTTCCACCTGTGTTAGCAATGTTTTTCCGAAACATCTCTTTCGTATATGACGCAGAATGGGACAAATGGCTACGAAATGAGGCAAAGTTTCCGACTGTATCAAATTACATAGGGAGCACAATCGATTTATTTGTTGAAATTTTGTTTCATTTAGCTCATTTAGATCAGCTCTAGCCTTAAACACCCAGCTAACCGAATTTATATTAATAATGTTTTCAAAATAGAGTTGATTACTGTCATAATTAAGGTATTTGTAGAATCGTGTCGTATCCGCAGCTTTCTGTAAAAGTGCGGCTTTTTCATTGGCTTTTAAAGTTGATATAATACTGTATCTTAACTGCTCCCAATCTTTTCTGGTTAAGTTCTCCGTTATTCTTGTTGTATTACAATTTCTGCACAATCTATCTATATACTGGAACCAGAACAGTTTTTTCCTTATTAAAATTTTGGTGAACTGATTTGGTAGATGGCTGGTGTTGTAATTAAATAGCATTTTTATTATATATCTTAGATGCAAGTCTAAAGTATATATGTGACAGCGCATAGAGAAAGGGACCTAAGGGTAAAAAAAATCAATTTTCACTTTTTTTTTGATGTGGACAACATCTGAGCATCGAATGAGACCGATCCCATGCCCCAAAAGTGTTCCCTCCCAGAGATGTGCGCGTTTTATAATGTGATGGTACACCAAAGATACACGTATTTAAATCTTTAAAATGGCTCTCCTGAACAAAACTGGTTTTTACCCTTAGGTCCCTTTCTATTTTGCGCGTCACATATATGTCCATTTCTTATGCCTGTTTCTAAAATCAAAATATACGTTGGGGTAAACGAAGGCAGTTTTAAAACCTTTAAAAAAGCGTTGTAGCTTGTCGACTTCCTGGGAGCAAGACTTGAGCACCATATGTTTTGTATTGCCCTACACACGGACTGAAAAAGAATCCATTTTGCCGACGAAGCTGCTCCATGCCATATTTATATTGTTTTTGGCCGACGTGTTTCTCTTCTCGGTATACTTACTAAATGATATTTATTAAAATGTAAAACACATCATTACAGGTTATTTTTTCTAATTTATATTCTGTTAAATTAATCCACAAAGTATTTTATAAGCCCTGGACCAAATGTGCAATTTTAATTTTAAAGTTAAAAAAATCGAATTGCAGAATTTTGTTTTCCATTTTTCGAGAATCAGCAAACTCGACGTTTGAGAAAAAACTTTTTGCTACATAAATATTTATATCTGCATGTAAATAAGAAATTTTAATATAAAGCTTTATAGCTAATACACAATTTCCCTGATGATCTGCATCAGACACAGTGAAATGCGCGTAGGAACAAGTTATACAGCTCAAGAATTAATTTTAATTTGTTTTTAATAAATAGGTATGTAAAAGATTAATTATAGGATATAGTGCGATTAAAAATTAAAAATACTAAAATACACATTTTGTTGGTAAAAAAATGCAAAAAAATAAAAAATAAAGATTTTTGCAAAACGTCTTTTGCAGTTTTTAATTTTTTTAATTCTATACATTTTTAAATAAATTAGCCAAATGCGAGTCTTACACGCGCACAAAGAGTGCCATGTTTGTTTGTGACACCCTTTAGTTTTTAACTTAATTTTCTTTTTAGAGGTTTTTTATAGCGACAATAGCAACAGTCTACCTATTACGGCACTGTGTCGAAAATTTCCTGTCTATACATCCTTTAGTACATGTCTAGTGCAAATTTCATATTTCTATTTAGTACGATTCTCCAGTCACAGACGTACGGACATCTGGGGTGTTATTATATTTTTCGATTCGAAACGGAAATCATTCGAATTTGTATAGCTTGCACAATGTGTTTCGAAAAAGTTTTCTTTCGAATCGAAATACATAATAATCCACTGATCGAAAACATTTGGGAGTTTTCGTCGCACTTTATCCATATTTACTCTAAGCAACTTTGTTGCCCGCAATTATTATTTCAAGTCAAAAAGGCTGAAAAGAATATACAAAATATATACATTTCTGTTTCAACACTCTCACTTGAAATGAAAATTACATGCAACAAAGTTGTAAATATGGAATTTGTGTACGAAACCGTAAATGTGACAAACATGTATGTGATGAAAATCGATTTTAAAAACAAAACGATTTCAAACCGAAGCAAGTTGTGATGTGCTCATTATTTTGGTCAAATTTGCTTGATATTGTTTGTGTTTTATTTTCCGCGCTAAGATTGGCTCAAAAGTTTATTCTCGAAATCGTTCGAAATTCATTAAAAATTTTGAAAGTGATACTTTTGAAATCGATCGATTTCCATCACATTCCTGATAATTTGGTCTCTATAAAGGAACAACATTGCGTATGAGTTATATTCAAATTATTCAATATCACTCATACGCAATCGACGAATTTCTTCAAAAGCTGATTTTTTAATTTTATATTTGTTTCTTTGAAAGCTTTCAACATAAAGAAAAATTTCATAAACTGCACTCCTGTGCATTCCAATAAACTTTAACCATTAACGTACGAGTTATTATATTATATTCTTTGAAAACATAATAATACTAAGCGCTCTCCATTAAGTTGTTTTCCATAGTTTATTTGTTTCATTCTCAAACAAACCTCAAAAACACTTAAAATTTAACTAAAGTTTATAGTAGTTTCCGGCTCGTGCAGAGTTTTTTTGTTGTTGTTGTGCTGAAAAGTAGCTTTTTGTTTTTAGTCTTGAGAAAAAAAAGAAGACAACTTTAGAAATTATATAACTTATGGCCATACTAAATGTTGATCTAAATAACAAATGTTGTGGGAAAACTCCACCACCCACTTGGCAACAAACACTTACATATACTAAAAGCCTTCAAAACTAAAAGTCTAAAGTAAAGTTTTTATTTCTATAAACTTTGCTCTATTATAAATGTGCAACTAACTTATTTTTTTTTGGCGAAAACTAAAGCAGAAAACAAACAAAGAATGCTTTTATAATAAAATTGTTTGGACAATTGAATTGAATTTAATTTTGCAGAAAATTTTTTTTCGAAATATAAATATTCTCACATACAAGACACACAAGTTGATAACTTGCCTTTTTTTGTAATAAAAAATACAGTTTTTGATTTGTTATTAAGCAAAATGTACGAGGATTATTATTAGGAATTTCAATATGTGTACATTAGGGAATTACCAATATTGTGTTATTTACGAAAACAATTTTTTTTGGGTCGTTTGAAAATAAAAACCTCACCCCCAAAAGCGATTTTCTAAAATCCCAAAGAAAAAAATTTAAGAAAAAAAAATTTTAATATTTTGTTAAAAAATAAATAAAATAAATAATTTCATAAAAAAAACTGTGAGTTTTTAGCTAAATGTATAAGAAGAAATAAAAATAAAAAAATAATCTTCCAACTTTAATGCGTTTTGTGGGTGACTTTTTTGAAAACCGCGAAAAATTAATATAATTTTTTTAATAGTTTACAAACTATTCGAGTATGCTAGGGCCATTTTGAAATTTTTTCAAAAATGGGAATAAGTTATATCCCTAATGTACATGCTAGGTAGCATATAACATTTTCATAAAAAATTGTATGAAAGTTGAAAGAGTAATTTAGGGTTTTACGTATTGAGTTCTTATATGATTTCACAAAAAAAGTGCTGCCACAAACGCTTCACATAGAAAAAGTTTTTATTTGTCGCGCCTAAAAGTATGTACACATTTATTTATGCATTTTTAATTAAATATTTACAAATTACTATTGTTTCACTGTTAGGATTTTATTATTATTAATTGTTTTAGTTCTTATAAGGAGCATAGTGCCTCAACAAAAGATTTCCAATCGTTTCTGTTTGATGCCACGTTCTCAATTTAGTTACACTGTCTTTGCCAAGTGTGGTTAGGCGTTTTCTCCTTCACCACCTTGCGGATTCCAGTCTTTGACATTGTGGGTTATATCTCCGTTATATCTTGAGGGTTATATATCATAATGCGTGGCCAATTTATCGCTATTTCCTTCTCAAAGCTTCGGAATGTATTTGGCTTTGATGTGTGAGTTTCCAGAATTGTCGATATCCTGTTGTCGATATCCTGTTGGGCCAGTAGAGTTTTAGTATTCTTCTTAGGTATTTGTTGGTGAAAACTTCCGAAGTGTTTACGTCTCTAGCAGCCATATTTCACGTCTCACAGCCATAGAGGAGGACAGACTTCACACAAAATTGTTATCTTAGTGCGGGTGCAGATTGATGGTCATTTCTATACTGTGCTTAGTTGTCTGGAGGCTGCCGAGCTCTCACAGTGCGATTTCAGACATCATCAGAAGGGTCTCCAATCGGTGTTATGATGGTGTTATGCAAGTAGCAAAAGTAGTACACATGCTGTAGTTGGATATTTTGGATAGATAATAGCTGGTTGGATGTTGCAGTTTCTCGCATTGTCTTTGTCTTATTCATATTTATGTTGAGTCCTGCCTTTGCAGCACCATGTCAGCGTGACTCTGTGTTAAAAGGCATATGTTGTCGGCATAGTTAATATCGGCCTGGCGGCTGCCTAAGCCCCATGTTATTTCTCTGCTGTTGCTCATTGCATTTCTCATGACAATGGCCAGCACTACGCTTAAGAGTAACGACGACAAGAGGTAGCCTTTTCGTGCACCAGCTTTAACAGAAACCTTATCGCTAACTGAGTTCCGCTAAAGTATACGATTATTTGCGTTTCTATATCACTCTTGGATAATCCCTATTATGTGACTGCTTTCCAAATGGTAATCTGGACAAGTGGCCAAATGTACAAGTGTTATGATTACAAAAAAAGTATTAACCCTCGTAATTTACCATTTCCTTTGAACAACAAAATGGTTCTTATAAATTGTTTTTAGCAACTTCTTAAAATTGCTTTAGCATTTAGTTTTTTAAATGTCTTGTTAACATTTGTTGTTTTCTTTATGAGATTTGTGCTCAATTGCTTAAGACATCATCAACCAAACAATAATTTTTTATTGGTCAAAGTACTTTGAGTTGCTCAAAGGCGATTTGTGATAAACTAATAATAAACAATTAAATTATAGAAAACCTAATGGACCTAAATAGTCATGTGAATGAAATTGATTTCATTTGAAAACAATTTAATCTATATTTCTTTGATTTTAATAAATCACATTCAATTTCAGAATGACTTAAAAATAATAATTTCTTCCGCTTGTCCTTCCACAGATTAAAGGAATAATCCCAGAGTTAAGTAAAATGTTTAAATATAAGTTGATCATGTTCTCTTTTTAAAACATAAACTGAAAAGTTCATGCTACTACTGCTACTGTTACTACTACTATCTTCATTTAAACTATTTCCCAAATTGCCAAAGGTCCCACCAATAATTTTATTTTATTAAAGTGGTAGTACATGTCATGTTAACAATTACATCCACATTTGTATTCCCACACTGAAGCACGTATCTATAGATACATAAATTGTTCATTATGTGAACTCGACTGAAATTTATTTGAAAACATTTTTATTTTTATGGCTTTTTGCATTTGTTTATGTGACATACAACTGTTCCATATCCATATCTGTAAGCATATGATGTGAAAGTTCTGAGTTCAAATAACTATTTTTATTATTTTATATTTTTTGCTGAACGAACAAAAAAAAAAAAAAATAAAAAATAATATGTAAAAATGTTTGCGGGTTTTTCAATTGTCGCTAGTTTTGCATCTGCATTTGTAAAACGTGTATGTTAAAGAACATACAAGTGTTTATTTGAATGAATTAAATAAAAACTTTTATATGCTGCAGTATTTTTGGTAGCCAATTTAAAGAAAAATTTACATAAAGATCCTTGAAGAACAAGTTTCGGACGATAGATTTTTTGGTTAAAAATTATTCAAAATTTAAAAAAAAATAGATTAAGTTTTAAATTAGCTAATTTTCATCAGCTTAGATGATGAAATCAAAAATAAAAAAAAAATCTGTCAAAAATATTTCAAAAGTTCAGTAAATGCAGAAAATTATATTACAAGAGTAACCAAACTTTTGTAATCAGAAATGTGTTTGAACTGAAAAGCAATTTAATTTTTCCACATGGTCACCGATTTGTGCAAAATTTGGGGAGTTTTTCAGTCTCCCCGAAAAAAATTTTTATATTATTTTTTTTTATTTGCTAGTTTTTGTATATTATCTGTCATAGTACTAAAGTTATGACCTTTTTAAGTAAAAGCTAAACAACTTTATATGCTTCTTTGGTATTGCCAAAGTTTTCTAAAGCAATAGGAATAAAATGAATTGTTCGTGCTTTCATAATCTCCAACACCTCTTACCCCAATCGGTGACAATCAGGAAAAGTCTTTTAACCCTTTGATACGTTAATCAATTCTGGCCATTGCAAAATTTTATATATGGTTTGTGTAGCTTAAAAAGGCTTTATAAAACACGTGAAAAAAGTACGAGGATAAATTTTTACCCTAAAGTGGTGTTTGTAGATGTACATTTTAATGTACATTCTTCTTTTTTACTTATCATTAACTCCTCAAACTTCAAATTTTTGTAAAACGTACGTTTACTTTAGAAAAGTGGGGAAAACATAAGCAAAACAAAAAAATAAACTTACCTCTGTTGTGAAAAACGGCGCTATGAAATATCTCCCTACAAAATAAGTCCCCAAATAAAAAAACGAAATAAGTCCGCCAAAAATGTACTGAAACTAATAACAACAATTTTTGGGGATTTATTTCTTCTTTTTGGGTATTTATTTCACTTTTTGGGGATTTATTTCATTTTTTATTTGGAGTCTTATTTTGTGGGAATTTATTTCATGGCGTCATGGAATACATTGAATTATTTTTATTTTAATTTGAAAAGAAACTTTAACACATTATACGCTGCGTCGATGATGACAAGACAAAATATTCAAAACTGATCTCACGTAGTTCTGAAATTTTAGAGCCTTTTAAGAATTTAAATAACAACAAAACAACGAACCGGTAAGTGTAAATTAATTGCATATATGCTAAAATTCAAACCAATGACGAGTTGATAAAACCGACGTACATTATAATATGCACCACACGCGTCAAAGTGTTAAATATAAAATGGAGTTACTTGCATGTCATTCTGTTCATACTAAACATCTGCATCAAAGCACTTGATTTTTAATTCACATTGGTCGCGTTCATAAGAAGTAGCTGTTGAGCTCAACTGTTGTCAACTGTTGAGCCCAACAGTTACGTCATAGAAACGTTTTGATGAATAACTGGATAATGAACAGCTAATTAATGTAAACAATTGAAAATCAATAAAAATGCTGCAAAAGAAATAATTTAAATTTGCTAAATTAATTAGTTTGGCTTATGCTAAAAAGTAGGGACAACACAGATTTTACAATGGAGTTTTTTTTGGCTGGAATTTTTCATTTTTATTTTAAAATCTGCACCACAAATTTAATAATGACAACATAAAAATGCACGACAAAACATTGCAATAAAATTATAAACTTGCGCCGATAGTATTTATATTTTAAAGCTGAGCCGGCACTGTGTCCAAAATGTCTTTATACCTTATATTGAACTAATTATGTTATTAATATAAATAGACACCATAATAAACCGATGTATATTTAATGAAATTAGTATTTTAATTTTATTTCTTTATTTTCGATACTTTATCGCATTTGTAATACAAAATTTAACAAATTAATATGCAGTCGCTACCTAACAAAACGGCGTTGCATTAGAATATAAAAGCGCATAACTCTCTTGATCAGCTGCGGAGGCTAAATACAACATGTTGACTAAATGTAGCAAACAAAATTTATGATGGAAAAAATGGCAGCAAATACTCAACTGTTGTGTGGAGCGCAACAACTCAACTCTGCGTTTCTAAGACAAACACTCAACGGTTACGCAACAGTTACGTCTAATGAGCGCGGCCATTACTTCATTGTATTTAAACACACGTATTTCTGCTGCGACTACTGTTAAAATAAAATAAAATGAAATAAAAAAAATAAAAAAAAATAAAATAAAATAAATAAAATAAAATAAAACAGTTTTAAGTGAATCAGATCTTGTATTATTTAAAGAGACAAAAGAAAAAATTATTGGATTGTTCTTCTCAAAAAATAAAAAATAAATAAATAAAAAAATAAATAAATAAATAAATGGGGGAAAAAATAAAAAAATAAGCAAGCACGCATTAAAGAACGTGGCACCACTCATACGAAGTTAATATTTAAATACTAAATACATTGATATTGACACATTGACAGCAGGCTCCACAGAAACACGATTACAAATGCCGCTGGCCACAAATGTCACCCTTTAGCCAGCTATTTAATTATATTGAAAACTACAGCTACACAGTAAGCTGCTGATTCATTTATATTTCAGCAGTGCCACTTTAGATTTTTTGCTTTTTTAAAGTTCCGTTTTTTCATAGAACAAGTCCTGTGTAAAAAATTCCCTTAAAAAGAGCCTAACATCTAAAAAAAATCTATTAAAAAATTCCCTGCAGACAAAATAACTAGTATGTGATTAGAATTATACTAGTTGCTTTCAACTTCAGACTAGTTACCTGTCTGTTTTTTTTCATACATCGAACTATCGATTTTAACATTAGGCTGTCATAGGAGCCCAACTAGTTCTTTCGTGTATAGTAATATACAAGTTCAACTACTAGTATTATTTGAATCAGTTTTGTACATAAATATATACCACTCCATTCTATACTTGTTAAGTTACTAATTATTACTAGCTGTAGCGTTGACTAGATTCGTAATTAAGGTCTTCTACTAGTACTTTTTAAAGTAGTTTCATACTACTTGTATAATTTACGAACGTTTATCAGTCCATTCTATACCAGTTTCGGACTAGAAAATTCTAGAGTTTTTTACAATATTTTTTCAACAATAATTTCATTTCTATTAATTTTGCATTTTAGTTAAGCAAAATGTATAAATTTCAAATATTAATTAAAACACTAAAAAACTTAACAAAAACAAAATTGATAAAAAGATGATATGTAAATTTGATTAATAATATAACATGTTGAAACTAAAACTAGTTGGATTCCGTTTCATTGCCTTGATTTTTATTTTGAGCTTGTTTTTGGAATTCTTTATCGGTCACGCTCAGTTAGAGTTGGGCGGGCCTGCAAAATTGAAAATATAATCTGAACTATTAATAACGAGCACAGTAATGAACTATATATTTAATTAAAGCTTATTTTAACAACGATGCATCAACCTCTTCGAAGTGTGAACCCACAATAGGTCAGTTAGTGAGAACATTAATTTTGTGCCCGACTTTTTTCAATTTATCTGAAATATCGCAAAAACTCATGTGTGTGAGTACACACATAATTTATATATATATGAGTATTATAAAATCAAGAACAATAAGCTTTCGTTTGATGTCTAATATGCCAAAGTAGGTAAAAAATTAAATAAATAAAATTTCAAACAGAGTTTTACTTTTATGCCCCAATCGCACGAATTTAGGCGTGACCACCAAGCAACACTATAAATTTGGTAATCAAAATTTAAGTAATTTGAGTATGATCAGGACTTAAGCCGAAAAACATACAAGATTCCAGACATCTGCACAAACTTCATTCGATATTATAAAAATACAATTTCACTTATTTTGTGTACATTTATTATCTCACAATAAAATGCATAAATTTATTTACTTAAAAACTCTTGATGCGTAAATAATGTAACATTTAAATTTAGTAATTTTCTTTTTTGTTTTACAATAAAAAAAAATATTTCTAAAAACTAAATTGCTTAACATATTGTGTTTTTGTTTTGTAGCAAAAAATAATTTAAATTAGTTTAATTTGACTACAACGACAAAAGCAGCATGGAGAACAATCTGCAACCATGTTGCCTTGTTGGCATCGAAATAACCATTTTTGTATACACACATGTATTCTATTTTTGACATTTTGTGGTCACTAGCCTGCTGTGGTGAATGTGTTTAATGCATTTTATTCAATTTTTGACCAACCAACTAACAAAATTTTTGGCCTTTTAGCAACTTTTACTTTTGAGCGATTTGTATTTTATAAAACAATTTAGTTTCCCTTTTTTTCGTTACTGGCAACACTGCTTATAACAGCAAAAATTCCAAGAGTACAATTACGAAACAAATAGCATTTTTTATGTGCTTAAATGTGGAACTCGTAACAGTGGCATACTTATAGTGGTTGTTAACGACGAGGACTAAAATGATGATAATAATGATGTTGTTATTGTTGCCTTTTAAAATGCTTCTTTGCATTAATGGTTATTTTATTGCTTTATAGGGTAACACAAATTCAGTCAATTAGTCAATTGGTGATGAATTGCCAAATTTTTAAAATGACATGCTACAACTTTTTAGTTTAATTTTTTATTGCTGCTTTTATAGCATAAATTTTTCAAGATAATATTATTTAAGTTTGTTGACGAAGCTTTTTTATACAAAATTTACGATGTTTTAGAACTTAAGATATTTTCTTTGAGAGTGTTTAGAGTCTGCATCTTGTTTAGAAGTAATTTTGTTTTAAAAAAATTTAATAGATTTTGCAAGGGTTGCTCCCTTTTTGAGAGACCCTGTATGCCACATAATTTTTCATTATTATAACCACTACTTATCGTCATGTAAATTTAACACTCAATTGCAAATATGAATAAACAAGAGATAGTTTTTCATCAACATTTTTAGGGGTAAAATGATGAAACAAGCTGCATTTTAATGAACAGAATTGCAGCCAAAGGACCTTTTTGAGAATGAAAGTAAAAGAAAAAGTTCAAGTTGCATATTTTAGGGGAGAAACGCTGCTAAATGCTAAATGTTACAATAAAAACTGTAAATAAAAAAGTTGAAAATGGAATATGGGTTGAAACTTAAGTAAATTATATATAATAGTTTGGGGTGAAATTTTGTCGACACAATAGTGAACTGTATTTAAATAGAGATTTGAATTATTTGAAAAATATTTTGAGTGTCCTGTAATGATAGCGCGGTTAAACCGAAATTCATTTAAGTTGGTAACAAATAATACAATACACGTCAAACTAAATCAACTAAAGCAGCTAAATCCTGGAGTGATGGAGTGAAGTGAGTTTAATGCTTTTTTTGTATTTGATATTATTATGTATTCTGAAGAACATAAATATTTTTAAACATGAATGTGTAGTGCTGTAGACCTTTTATAATTTATGGGTTAAGGAATTAATTATAATAATTTTTTAAAAATTAAAAATAATAATTTTTTAAAAGTTTTTATTTAAAGACCAGACAATTGCGCACACATATATCGTTTAGGCAATAAACAAACACAGAATTTGGATAAATAAAAAACCTGTAAACAGAAAAATTACAAAGTTTACATGTATAAGCAACTGACAACACTACGACATATTAAAATCTAATTATTATTTATCCTTAATTAAAAATGAAATCTAATTATTTTCATTTGTCATTTGCAGTTTTTTTTAGAAAATATTAATTCCCTGAAGATAACCAACAAAGTTGGTCGAAATATCGGAAAAATTAATTAATAAAATAAAAAACTGTGTGTAAGTAATTAGTCAAACTTAGATATATTGTATATATGTATATTGAAACGAATAATTTAGCTCAAGTTCATATCCGATTTTACCCATTTATTTTTTTAAATTTTTTATTTAATTTTTTTATTAGAAAATTTTTGGGATAAATTCATTATTTTTTTATTAAGAGAGTACTATATATGGACCAATTCGTATTATTCATCAGACTAGCAGAACGGATCACTTCGAAATCAGTATTGATCCGTTCTGCTAGTCTGTTGAATAGTAAAAATTTTTCCATATAGTGTACTCTCTTAATAATAAAAAAAAAATAATGAATTTATCCAAAAAATTTCTAAGAAAAAAAAATGAAATAAAAAATTAGAAAAAATAAATAGGTAAACTCTGATTTGAACTTGAACCAAATTATTCATTTCAATATACTTATATACGAAATAAAAAACTTAAAAAAGAGTTCTTATTTTTAATTAATTTATTAAACACAAGAGACATACCTCAAGCCGATCAATTAATTCCTTAACTCAATATTTTTAAATATGTAATATAAAAAAATGAGATAAAATTATTAATAATTGGCTGTACTAATATGTTTCTAAACGAAAAATAGATGATTCAATTCCCACTAAAAACATAATATATATACAAATTTATTTAGTAAATAATTAAAAAATAAATGAATACATAAAATCGACTGTTAGTACGACTGCATGATGATGACGTTTGACGTGGCTGAGGAGGCTGCCAAAGTTTGATAAAGATCTGCGGATAAATTTTCAGAATCTACCACAAATTCTTAAATTAAAGAACATATTCTCTTTATGAAATTTTATACATGCATTTTGTAAAATGTCTTTGGTGTTTCGACCACATATTGTTGAAATAGAAGTAAGGATACGCTTTGCTTGAAAATGTCCTAAGAACAAAATCGTTTCTAAAATAAATACGTTAATCAAAGATTTCAAAAAGTTTGTGTCTGTGTCTGTGTCTGAATTTTCGGATGTGGACGATGTAATTATGGAAATGAATTTTGTAAATGTGTACAAAATGTTTTTTATTTGACAAAAATATGTAAGTCTTAACAAAACAAAATTTTTTGAAATTTTAACAAAAGCTGTGTAATATTTGACCCCACAATAATCTAATTCATACGCACTCTTGGCTGTCACTTAACGTTTCAGAACAAAACGAAACAACAAAGCACACATGCAGCTTTTCAATTGAACCAAAACAAAACAGCTGATTCGTAACAGAACAGAACGTACAAGCGAACGGAAAAGATGATGCAAGCAGGAAATAAAAAATATCAGAATTTTTTAAAAATTTTCGGTACTTTCTAGAAAAATCAGTTAATAATTTAATATATTAAATTCACAATTGCCATTTTCTGAAAACAAACTCATTTTGTTTATTATCTTGAATAACTTTCTGTCATATCTACTTCTTCAAATTCAAATGGGTTTGCTTATCAAATCATATGGGTTTGTTTTTAGATAGTCAAAATGCACTTATTTTCTTTTACCGTCAGCCATTAATAGTTGCTTCACTGGTACTTGTCATTAAAAAGTTCAATTGTATAATTTTGAAAAATTGTTGTGTCGCTTTTCAGAAAAAAATTCAGTTCGTTCACCAATTAGTAAAAGCCGATGGATTTCTTTTATTTAAATTTAAAGAATAGTCTCTATACGTCCAATTTTTGTGGTAGAAAATCGTATGCAGCCGGAGTGAAACTTGTATTTTTCCTAGAAAAACTGCAAAACGCTGCATTTATTTGCGAATATATATTATACCACTTGCGTTATGCAGATAAATTATTTTTTTGAAAAGAAAATACATATTATATTTCAATAAAGAAACGCCACTAAGTTGTTAGTAACAAAAATATTTTAGATACAAAAGCAACCAAAATGTTTCACTCAATTTCTTAGCAATTCATCATAAAACAGCAAAATTAGAATTTTTGAAATTCAATGATCGCAAAATTGAATTTTTGCCATAAAAATATTCTGTCCACCATTTTGCAAAAGCTTCAAAAAGTTTGCTGTGGTTCTTGCGTCTCTTGTGTGCTACGTATGATTATTAAGTGTATTTTCATGTATATCACTCATACGCTCCAAATTATAAATCACTTGCATAGATAATCCTAAAAGTATGCAATAATTTTTTTAGAAATCCTAAAATACTATTGATATTACAACAAAATACAAAAACAACACTGATTTTTATAAAATAAGAGCCTTATATTTTGTAAAACGCAGTGTCACAATCCGAAAAGTGTATTTTTACGTGTTCGCAGATGTGACGATTCCGGCCATGGGCTCACATCGGTAAAAGTAAAACTCGTCACGTAAAAATATTTTCATAAAAATTCGGAATGTGAGAGTTTTACGAACGATCGCTCGTTAGCATAAATGCGTTCGAGTGCAAATAAAAGCTTCTTAAGCTTTATAAAAAATATTAGTATTATTATTTAAATTAAGCTAGATGGCCACTTTTTTTTATAAAAATCATCCAAATTTATTTTATCTCGATACTTCGTTACCCTTTGGGTAACTCTTAAGGTGGAAAAATTTAATAAACAATTTAAATAAGAAAAATTAACAAATTATTAGTCAACAATTTCTTTTTTTGTTTAAAATTTTTTTTTTTTTTGAAAAATGAGGAGAAAAGTGACTTCAAGCTTAATTTAAAGAATAATACTAATATTTAAAAAATAGGTTGAAAAATTATATATTAATACTTTATAAAAAAATGTAAATTTATTTAAAATATTCCGAATAATGTTAAGAAATTTTAATAATTTTAA
This sequence comes from Gymnocheta viridis, assembly GCA_956483585.1. Taxonomy (NCBI): domain Eukaryota; kingdom Metazoa; phylum Arthropoda; class Insecta; order Diptera; family Tachinidae; genus Gymnocheta; species Gymnocheta viridis. Next base: position 15,759,363 of record OY101442.1, read on the forward strand.
GAAATTTTAATAATTTCTTAACATTATTTTGATCCAGGAACTAGCTACAACAAATTAAATACAAATCAAAATTGTTTACAAGGAAAAGATTCACGCAACGCTCTAGGGCCAATTCCTTCTCACACTCTATGAGTCATTTTCTTCCGTTTGCAATCGTAAGTCATCATCATGTCATTCAGTTCATACGATTGACGCATGACGTAACTTTCTTTCGTACGATTGCCGATATGATCGTGGATGGAACGATTCGAGCCCAGTATTGAAAAGTAAAGCGATAAAAGTACCACTAAAAATTTACAACAATTTTACATCAGTTTAATGAGTTACGACAAGGCGAATTATTAAAAAGCTTTTCTAGCTTAACGTTTAATGTTTAATGATGACAAAAGACAAAATGGATAATAAAAAATTAGTAAACCTGATGGTTTTATTTACTATTTAACACCTTGATTCAAGAAATTCTCCACAAATTACTTAAATCTTCAATTAAAAATCTTTACAAAGAATTTCAACACAAACTACCGACAATTTATTCGCTGAGACCGTTTTGATTGCATATCCACGTTGTACATTTTTGGAATTATTTTCCATCTAATATTATTCTACAGATTGGCTAAACCTAATGCCAAAGTGTGGTTGGGTATGGGGTGAGCTAAGGGTATGTCACGGAACTACGGGGACAAGGAAGCATATGGAGGTATATGCTTGACACGGTGAGAGGGCAGGAAAAGTTACCTGGGTTCACGGGAGCGAGGAATGCAAGAATAACAATTTCAAATATTTCTTATTTACATGTGGAGTTCACAAATTTTATTTACAATAATATATAAGTATATAATATGAAATTTCAAAAAAGATTTAAATACTTATGTAAGTGGGAAGTGGTGAGGAGCCGTAGGATGATTTTCGTATGTTCTCCGAACGTGCTAATACGAGAGTGAATCGAAATCAAAAAAAGAAGAGCGCTAAGAAAACTTTTAGCGTGACAAAATGAAGCCAAGTTTAAGAAATATTATTTAAAAAAATTCATGATTGTATTCAGGGACGGGAATGTTTCCGAAAAAGATGCCCTTTGCTTTTTGTGTAACTCATGATAAGTAAAAAAGCGCAATATGATTCTACACATAGAAATTATTAGTTCATTGCAAATGCCGTGTAAGTTCGTTGAACCAACTTTATTCGTCAAAGCGTTGGGAGAAATTTTCTCCTTTATCTTGATTCTATCCTCTTTTCGTTGGCTATTGGAAATAAAACCATCTTAGAAAATGTTTCCAAAATACTCAAGGAATGTATTTTATATTTTTTTCAATTCAAAATATATTGTATGAGTTGCATGTTATGTTGATAATATCTACATAAACAAATATTTATGCAGAAAACACCAACAATATTTATAGAAAATACAACTCACACAAGAATTTGTAAATGAATCAATTGTATTTGGAATATTTAATAAATAACTAAATACTAAATAACAATTTTACTAACAAAAATTATTTCGCCATGGCAACGCTGAATGCCTGTATTACCAGACAAATTAAAAAACACTCTGTTTTTTCACTTTTTTTAAAAAACTTTTTTCACTTCAGATCCTTTGGACTTTGCCCTCATCGTTTTGTTTTAACTTTTATTTGTTTTACTTTATTTGATTAGATAAACTATTTATGCATTCATGCATACATGAATGGGTTAAATTAAAAAAAAAATTGTTATGCAAAGGGATTTTGGTTTGAAGTTAAATACAAGTGAGTGAGAAGAGAATAAAATGTATGAAATAAAATTATTTTTACGCTGTTTAGTGTTTATTGCATGACCATAGATAACTTTGTAATAATTCAAACCTGAGTGGTTTCCACCAAGTTTTTGTTACACGTCATTTTTATGTTTTTAACAACTTATTTTAAAATGTGAGATTTAAAGAATTTTGAGAGAATAGAGGTTGAATATGAATATTTTTGACTGACTTCAAAAAAAGAAAAAGGTTATCAATCAGCTTGTATTTTTATTTTTATGAGTCTTCCCTCAGAACAGCGTCATTTTAAAATGGATTTCTATTTTTTTCTTTACCTAAAAGGATGTGCTTCCAGATTGGTACTGTTATAAAGTGAGCGTCGTCGAGCCCATACAAGACAAATACATTTTTTTAACTACTCCAATTTAACCGATTGCTGTGAAGCTTTGCAAATACAAAAATTTTCCATTATAATACTACGTAAAATATTATTAAAAAAGGGGGCAACTTCTACTTCACCGACTCTTATGAAACTTTGTACACCCATTTAATTCTCGTGATAATACAATCATGATAAGTAAAGCGTGCAATGTCACGCCAACTGTTTCTACGAAACCGATTTTATCATTATTATTATATAAAGTTTCCGCTAAAATACATTATGATTGGAAAAATGGGCAGTGCCACGCTCATGGCACATTTTATGAATTCACTTTTTTTACTACAATTATTATTCGAAATATTTATTACAATTAAATTAAACTTAAATTGTATTTCTATTTTAGAATTATAACTTATTTGTAATTATTTGATTTTCCTTATGATAACAATTCGTTCTTGTTGATTTTAGCCTGAATTAATAAAAATTAATTTATTTTTGAAACTTATTTTAAGGAAAATTTTTAATACAAACTTTCTTTAATACACGTTTGAAACACAAATTATTTTTTCATGAATACCGCAATTGGATTAAGATTTTTTTTTAATATTATATCAATAATTTAAATATTTTTAAATTGTTTCCCTACAGTTTGAATCTTGGCAAATGAATACAGGTAATAGCAAGAGAATTAGGTGTTCAGAAAAATGTACAAAAAGTCACATTTTGACAATAAAATGTTTAAATTCCGCATTTTGGCGAAGTTTTAACGTTTTAATAAAAAATATTTTGCAATAAAAATTTCACGCGTAATTTTAAGCGCAAAGCTAATAGAGCAAAGTTTATAAGCTGCTATTCTATCCGACTGAAGAAAATTTAGGATTCTCTTTTATTTCCCCCTTGAAGAACATATTTCATTAATTACATACAAACATTTTCTTCAGCTTCAGCTTCTATTGGTCAGGAGCCACCGTATTTTTATTAAGTAACAATAATAATAACATTAAAAGTGGCAGATGAATTAGAGGAAAGCGGATAAGTTTACGAAAAGTTATGCTCTCCGATAACAAAGTACGCTGATGAGAGATTGTAGCGACCTCGAAATCAGTGCTCATCCGTTCTAAATAAAAAAAATAATAAATTTATCCAAAAAAATTTTCTAATAAAAATGAAATAAAAAATTAGGAAAAATAAATGGGTAAATTTGGATTTGAACTTGAACCCAAATCATTCGTTTTAATATACATATATACAATATATATAAGTTCTACTAATTACTTACAAACATTAATTATTTTTTTTAAATAAAATTTTGTAAGTCCAATAACAAAAAAATCCATTCAGAAATGACGTTTTTAGCTTCAAAAGGAATCATCTGGCTTCTACTTGAATGCCTACATGAAGAGGGCAGCCATATAAACCAACATTTTCAGAGTCACCCAGTAATTAGTTACGTATAACCTTTGGGAAATACAGGGTGTCCGCCGGGAAGGTATAGTACTTTGTTTTGCCGCCATTTTGGTAAACGTTCGTTTTAGCAGTTGATATTTGGGAATCGTAAAGTAGGCACGTGGCAAATTTAAAATGAAAAATATTTGATAAACCAACGTGTTTTAATCGTTAAAACATTTTCTCAAAATCAATCATCGATTACCGTGACGATGAGAAAGTTACTTGAAATTTTTGGGAGAAACAGAGTGCCAACAAAACGCACTATTTGTTGTGTAGTGAATGAGATCGAAGAAAGAGGGTCTGTAGGTGATAGGTCCAAGCATGGACCACAACGTACTGCAAGATCGGCTGAAAACAATACTGCTGCTCAAGGATGTGTTCAAAACAATCCATCAACCCCAATACGACGCCGTGCTCAGGAGCTTGGTCCTCCAAGAACAACTTTGGCCACAATTTTGCACAAGGGTTGGCATTTGTTTCCATTTAAGATTCAGTTGACACAAGAGCTTCTTCCGCAAGACCATTTACGCCGCCGTGCATATTCCAATAGGATGTTACAGCTCGCCCATGACAACCCCGATTTTCATGAAAAAATCATAATGAGTGACGACGCACATTTTCATATGAACGGATATGTGAATAAACAGAATAGTCGGTTCTGGGCAATGGACAACCCTCAAATTATTCATCAGTCACCTTTGCATCCATTAAAAGTGACTGTCTGGTGTACAATTTGGTAAGGAGGAATCATTGGACCTTACTTCATTGAAAATGTGAAAGAGGAGCGATATCGTGATATGATTGATTGGGGTTGGTATCAACAAGACGGTGCCACATCGCATACAGCCAGGATTACAATAGAATTACTGCGAGACCTCTTTCCACAACAAGTTATTTCAAGAAATGGTGATATTGATTGACCTCCACGGTCGCCTAATTTGACTGCTCCGGACTTCTTTTTGTGGGGATATTTGAAAAACAAGGCTTATGCAAGCAAACCAGAAACGCTTGAGCATTTCAAATAAAATATTAGTGATAAAACTAATGAAATACCACGTGCAATGTAATGAAAAATGTGCTCAAAAGGGATCGCATTTGTGAGGCTAACAGAGGCGGACATTTATCTGATATTGTATTCCATAAATAAAACATTTATCTATATAAGTTCCATTCTCTTTCATTTAATCAAAAATTTTAAAGAAACAAAGTACCTTCCCGGCGGACATCCTGTATATGTGAAAGAGTTCCACTAAGAAATGTTTAGCTTAACGCTGATCATCTACATAAAGCTGGGCTTGTAACAGCTTTCATTCCGTATCCACAGCGGTAGTATTCAGATCTTGGGTTCCATGATAGTCCATTAAAATCCGACAACTGCCCGGCATATAACAATCCAGCTAATAACCCAGCTTCTACACATAAACGTTCTTAACAGCCCACCCATCCGACAACAGATCTTGGGGCTTACTCTCTATTGCGATGCGAAAGAAACATTGTGCAAGAACGAACTATTTTTACACTGTAATTGCTTGTGCATCGCAATGGAGAGTAACCCCCCTGATCTGCGTACTTAATATTCATTCAGTCGCTTTATTGGTGTGTAAAATAAATTATGCTGTCACTGCTTCCTTATTTTCTCCTTATTTAATAAATTACCCTCAAGCCCAGGCATCAATTGTGCCAGTTATTGTTTTTATATAATATTTGACTTTTAGAAGTTCATTTATTTGTTAAATGAGAGTATATAATATTTAATAAAAAACACACAGTTTTTACCACTCATGTGTCCGCTGCTTTTGAAAAGTCATTAGTCTTGATCATGTTTACCAACACAAGTTTTTCTTCGCTCCCTTTCATCAGCTTAACACCACTGCACGTATTTTTTTATGTATAAATCAGTATGATATAAAAAAAACCAACAAAATTGAAAAAAAAACACAGAAATGAAACCCATCTAGATACTTTATCTATAACTTACCTATCCATTAGATTCGCATTACCGGAATGCGAAGAACGCCAATAGTTATTTGTTTCCTGATGGTGGGCTGTTAATAAAGCTGACGATGAGGTGGACAAGGTAGACAAGGTAGTTGTTTCTTGTTTGTGTGGTAGCTGTTGGTGCTGGTGATGGGTATGTGTTTGTGATGATATGCGTCGTTTATCATTTTTACTAACCATACGTTCGTTTGTGGGCGATGCGACTATAACCTTAAAACTACTGGGTTTATTGCGTAAAGATGATGAAGATGAATGGCGTAAAATGCCACTATGAAAATTCGAGCTACTGCGACAGGTGTTCGTTGGGGCTGTAGAAATTGATACCTCGTCCTCATCGTCGCCTAAGCCACCGTTGCCGCCACCGCTGCCATTTTTGCCATTGCCATGACGGCCATTACGACCGCTACTTCCAAATCTAATGGTATTGCTTGTGCCATTTGAGAAACTTGATGGCGAAGAAGAACGATGATGCTGCTGGTACTGCTGCGGTTGTTGTTGCTGTTGCTGCTGATGTTGTTTTTCATTAAAATCATTGTTGAAATTACGATTGGAATCGCTGGCTCCACCACCTAAACAATATTTGTTGTAGCTGCTATTGCTGCTAAAACTATTATGCATTTGCAGCTGTTGTTGGGAATGTTGAGGACGTATTGTGAAACGACCACCCAAGCTATAAGAGAGAGATGGAAAGAGAAAGAGAGAGAGAGAGAGAAAAACAATGCAGGTAAATAAATCAATTTCTAAAATGAATTATTTTTCTTAAAAAAAAGACTAAATTGGAATAACAAAAAACCAAGAAAACAATTTTACATTTTCACATAAGATTTATATTTTGTAAGATGATAAGACGCATTGAAGGGCATCTAAGGAAATACTTAATTTTCTTGGCAAATGTTTTTGTCTTGCGGTTGGAAGTTTTTTATTTTTATATTTTGACATTTTCAAACATTAGTTTGGTGACACCTCTGAATTTTTTTTTAGCGCGCAAAGCTAATGAAGCATATTGTCTGTTTGGAGCGTAAACCTGCTAACTAACTTCCACAATATATAATTACGCCAAATATTGATGTTATATATAATAATATAATATTTTATATTTTGAGAAAAAGTAATACTTATAGTACTCATTTTATGATATAAATAAAATATTTCGTAAGTAAAACATCTTTATATGTACATTAAGCCGACTATAAATGTGTTAATTTGTTGCACCTAAAAGTATGCATACAACTTTTGTGATATTAGTGTGTGTAAGCTCAACGTTTTTCCAGGAAATTCGGGGAGGAAAAATCGACATATCGTCGGCTTAATATGCAAACCTGCTAATACCCTTTCAGCACATTTTACAGGAGAGGCAAAAAGCTTCTTATATTTCAGCTTATTTGCAGCTTGAGAGGAAAACAAAAAATATTGTTGGTTTATTTTATGGTATTCTTTATCTATGACTACAATATTCAAAAATAAAAATCGTATTTGTTGAGTTATAAACGATTTTGTAACTTAGCAGGTTTTCTTACATCAATTTCCATTATTACTCAGGGATATAGCAGGTTTTCTTTCTAGTTTGACATGTAATTACAAATATATCTTATTATTATTTTAAGTAAATAAAAATAATCATAAGAGATTGCTTTCTGCTAGACTCTTGATCATGTTTTCTTCCCCGTGACCTTTTAGTCGGAAGCGATGTCTCAAGGAATTCAACATAAACCCTTTTTTCTTTCTTGCCAATTCATTTGCCAAAAGTTTTGGAAAATACATTTTCTGCTCTCTTCTGTAAAAGCCTCACACCATATTTTGACGTCATCAAGATATACTTCTATAATATTGAGAATATTTAATAGTTAGCAACAAGGCGAATTCACAACAGGTGGCCTCGAGAGATCAGGTGACTGAATTCGCTTGAATTTTGGCTGCCAAATCTTTTATATTATTTTGTTTGCTTCAAGGCGAATTCATAACAGGTCAACTTGATAGCGCAGCTGATAACTTTTTTTTTTTATTTTTATCCAAGGCGAATTTTTTTATTTCTTTTGTTTACATTTAAGTTAAAAATTTTCAAAAAATTTAATTGTAAAAAGAAAAATCAAACAAAAATTTATATAACGATAAAAAAGAGTGTTAAAAAAAGTGAATAATGCGTTGTTTAAAAAAATATATGAAAGAGGAAGCGGTACATTGTTCAGCATACCCCAAGAAAATGAACGCAGAACAAGGAGGAGCAAATAAATGTGTAGTGATAAGATTTATTAACAACAGGTTTCAATCATAGGATATTTCTTAAATTAAATTACAGTGCAAAATAAAACTAATTTCCAATTCAGCATGCACAGCACAGGCCATCAAAGCATTAACACGTTGTTCTTCAATGGAATTTCAATGTGTACTGACATCCGTGGTGGGCGGTGAAGCAATCACAGACTTGACAACGATGTTGAACGGGATTACGGATGGCAAGAGCCAATAATTGATCAGCGGTTCTTTACAACATTTCCACACAACAGATTTCTTCAACAAAATAATATTTGTTAAACAAAAAACAACCCTTAAAAAAACTTTTTGAAATAATAATAATTTTGAATATTTTATTTTTTCGCCTCAGTAAAATATTTTTGACAATGTTATTTGATTTTACACAAACAAAATGCTTTTAATTTTTGTAGTATTGTGGTTGTGTTAGTATTAATTTCACCTGTTATGAATTCGCCTTGCAAAAAAAATATTATTCATGTGTATTGCTACAAAAAAGATTTTTATTTTAAATAACCTTTCAAAAAAAAACTTCTTACATTGAGCTTTAAATTTAAATTATTTATTTGGTGTTGCTTATCAATACCAGCCGATTATAGAGCTGAGGAAGTACTTCCAAACAGCGTATCACCAGTAGTACCAACTGAACCACCGCGGAAACTGGAAAGCCACTAAAACCCTGAGAGTTCCTTATGAAGTTGTCGGAATTGAAGAGGTATGGCATCTATTAATTGCACTTTACAGGACCAGCTGCCGTGGAAGTAGTGCTGGTAATATAACTGTGACAGCAGTTTATGAACTGTTGCGATTTGCAGATGTGCCATAAACAAACTTTAATGTGGTATTTATACCAGTAACCGTAGCCACAGCGTCAGTACCTGTATCCGAAGCTGCTGTAGTGCGAATGGGTGTAACTAAACTTTGACTTGCAGATACAAAGCACTACTCTGTGCTGCAGGTACGCCTACACCAACACCCATCATTTGTGTGGCCGTAACATTAGCATGGGGTAAATAAGTGCCTCGCGTTGCTGCATTAGTAACGGCAATCGAAGTACTTGAAACTGATATGACTAGAACTGTAGGAGATGCAACTGCTGTTTCTGCCACCTGTTTGTGTCCAACAAACTGACGTGATTTATTGGGAACACATTTCGCAATATTCGTGCCTTTGCAGATCTGGTTGGTGATCTCGCATCCGAATTATTTTTTATGTCAAATTTTCCTTAGCCATTTTTATATCCACATATTCACAAGAAATAAATACATATCGTTGGCTTAATATAGAAAGGACGTATCTCGATTTTTTACTAAGCGCCGTTTTTAATCTTTTCTGACATTACAAGTCCAAATAGACGAGAAAAGGTTAGAATCGAAATTAAAAAAAAATCAATATACGTCCTTTCTATATTAAGCCAACGATATCTACATACATAATTTATTTTTTTTATTAATTTTCTTTTTCATTTTGTTTTAATTTTCCCATAAATTTGTCAACCGTTTTTGACACAACCAAGGCGAATTCACAACAGGTGGCCTCGAGAGATCAGGTGACTTAATTCGCTCGAATTTTGGTTGTCAAAATTTGTTTACTCTATTTTGTTATTTTGTTTTGTTTGAAAAAAATAATAATAATAATAATAACTCGATACAGTTTTCATTTAAAACTTAAATTTCCAATTATAATTGTATAAGAAAAATAAAAAGACTGGTTAAAGTCTTAATTTCAAATTTAAAGGTGATAATAGTGATAAAAGTGCTAATTTGTGAAATAATTATTTAACTTTTGTGCACGGTAAAAATAATTTAAAAACAAGAGAAAATTCCTTCATGCAGGCACTGGATTTTTTATTGTTCATCTTCTTCGTCAGAAAAAGTATTTGTAGAAACTTTGGAGGCCTTTTTTTTATTTTATTTAGATTTTGTACGTTTTTCTTTTACATTATTCCAAATATTTTTTTCTTCTTATAAATTTGTCAACCGTTTTTGACACATCTGTTCTAATTTTGAATTCGAAGTCGGATGAGACTACCTGTTGTGGACCTGCCTTGGTTAGCAATCTAATTTTTAACATTAATTCCATTTTTGTTTATTTTTTCAAATAAACAGCTGACAGTTGCTGTCATTTCAATAGCAAAACGTTGACATACTTTCGTGTATTTCATTATTTTTGTTGATTAAAATAAAATTTTTTTAAACAGACTTTAAATAAAGATCTTTAATTAAATTAAAATATGTTTGAAAATGTTTGGTGAAAGAGACTCTTAGTTTTTTTTCCAGAATTTGGTTCCTGTGAACACACCTGCTAATATTCAACCAAGTCGAATCAACAAAAATTTTTTTGTATTTTTTCGAATTTTTTCGGTTTTATTTTTGAAAAAAGTTCTTTTCTATTTTAAGTTACCCTGCAGTCACAACATAATTTTTTTTAAATTCTCATTCAAGATTTTTACACATATAGCTTGTCAAAATTGACAAAAATTGATAACTGTGACGTAGCTTGCACTCAAATTTAAAGCAAATTTTTTTAGCAAGATGTCATCACGAAAACGACTTCAAATAATTTTTTCCCTACAATTGTTAAAGAAAATAAACAAAATCATAGAAACAGAAAAAAAACAAACAACAAATATATTTTTTTAATATTTAACTGTAATTTGAAACACTTTATGGAATGAAAATTTGAAAGCAAATTTTCGTCAAACTTTTAAAATGTGAGTGTATTGGTAAGAAAAGTGAGAGAGAATTTAAAATTTGAATGAAAATTTGATGGTGTGACTACTAAGTTAAGTAATTTTGAATTTTTAAATTTGACTTTTGACGATATTTTTAATAAGCTTCAAAGACTTTAAAACTTTTTCGAAATAGAATAAAAGATTTTATAACGCTGCTTATAAAAACAATTGCATAATTTAAGGCTGTCAAATACATATAATTAAATTACTTAAAAAAACGTTTTTATTTTCATGAAATCTTAATTATTTTAACCAAATAAAAGAAAAATAAAAAGCTGTTTTGCATAAAGCATGTAATTAAATTTGGCAAAGCATATTTTTTGGCTCACATTTCAAAAGCAAATGCTAATTTATATTATATTTTCATATGCAAGAGACTTTATATTATACTGTTAAACAAACAACAGTAGATACCACAATTGTGGAGAACAACAATATTAAATTACTTATAGAATAGGTGACAATAAAAGCCATGTTCATATGCATGTTAACCAAGGAATATCATGTTAAGTGAGAATAACATTATTATATTTGTATAAATAGATAGAAGAGAATTGACACAACATTATGCAAAGCAGATACACGTACATACATAAATTCATATGTGTAAGAATAAAGTGAAAACTCCTCATTAAAAAATGCGAAATTTGCACATAAGGGCCGATCACGATATTAGTAGTAATAATTCTGTATCTTCTCAGCTAATGAGAAGGACCTAAGCTTTCAGGAAAATATACTATTAGCCAATTTATTGGAGTATACGACGGGCTAAATTATCTAGAGCTCTTCGCAAATGCTATCCAAATATTGTAGGCGTGTTCTTCAGAAATTTCCTACTGTGTAGCGTTCAGTTTTAGAATAAGGTTATTTATCATACATTGTAAATGGGGGCTATAAATATAGGAGCGTAACAAAACCTTAAAACGACACTTTGCTGCCTTTGTCTGCACTGTCAACTGCTTCTTTTTAAATTAAATTATCTTTCTGGTGCTTTTTATGGAAATTGCTAATTTTTAATTGCACTATTTCTCATAATTAATATTTTACTATATATGTAAAATATTAATTATGGGCAATAGTGCCATTAAAAACTTACAATACTTAAGTTATCTTTCTTTTAAGGCCTATTTCTGATTTAAGAAAGTAAACTTAAGCGAATGAAAGGCTCTCGCTCGAAGTCGAAGCAATTTGGATTTCTCATTGGCACTCACTTTCATTCTCATTAGTCAATAAAATAATAAAAAAATGTAATAAAAGTTTTTTCTTATATTTTCTTCCTTATTGTGGATTTAACTAATACATTTAAGCCTGCTGCTGTTGTTTCAACCCTCTTTGCTGATTCAGTTTGCACCCCAGCAGCATCAGCAATTCTTTTTACAGAACTAGCTTTTTCTGTAGCTGTCGCCGCATATTTCTTCGCTACTCTTCGCTGTCTGCGGATTTTGTCTTTTTTGCCGAACGATAGATTGGTTGCTCATTGTCGCACTGGCATTTTTTTTTTGATTTTTGGATATTTGCTGGCCATTTTGGGGTGACAAGCGTTCATTGCTACATAGTTTTTTTTCGGTGCTGGGAAGTTTCCGGGCTTGTATTTGGTGTAACCACTGTAACAGCTTTAATGCACCTGATTCCACCAGTGAAACAAAATAATCATCAATTGAGTGGGGCTTTACACTAAATACTTTACCCCCGGGCGATAGAGTCGACGATAGAAATAGCGTCTCTCTAAGGCTCTTTTGTTATCCCTATTTTTTTAGTCTGTGACTATAAATCTTCCCAGGCCTAGAATAAATTCAGGTGATATGGAATACCTATTTTTTATTTGACTATAATGTTTTGAAGCTTAATTCGATTAGAACAGATCTTAGCATGTATTCTGTTACAGATCTTATGTTTATATTCAGGAAAGTGAAAGAATCTGTGAAGCCCAAGTTTTAGAGATATTCGAGAGAAAATGAAAAAAGCCATAAACAAGATATTAAAAAAATTGGGTGGTAATACTTTGTTCTGTTAATGTGGTACATTAGCGTGTGTGGCCGATGGTGATTTTTAATGGAAATATGGCCGTAACAAGTGTCCTTCGGGTAGTTAAAAAAATGTCTCAAATTTGTTTCTGTAATTAAACTGGGATTGCAATTAAGCTTAACTGCTTAGAGTACTTTATAAGGATTTTCATTGGCATATACCACATTTTCGAAACTCTGGTCTTTAAAAACTTAAACTTTTGTCAAATCAGTTGCTTTCAAGGTGGCATACATTTTTCAGTGGACTCAAAAAAAGTCAATCACAAGACTAGTACATTGTTTTATTACCAGTTCTTCGCATAGCTTCCAAAAAGCAAATCGAATTATGATTTATTAATATTCTGAGATCTAGAAACCATCAATCAAGCTTGGTTTTGTCAGCTTCTAGTTTTTAGTTTTCGAGAAAATCTACTATAGCACATTACCCGCCTATACCACAATAGCCGAAATTACTCTATAGATAAAATGTTCAATAGGTTTCTTCTATAGCATACAAACAAATGTATTAACCTTTTTTTATTCACAAATAGTACGAGTGGGAGACCCAAGCGAATTTAAATTGTTGGACAGCTTTTTCCAGCTAATTTTTAAATTATTTTTATCTTTATTAAACTGAAAAATTTTGTTGCGAAATCAAAACCACAAGTAACTGATTTTAACATTTCATTCTCAATGTTAGCGACACATTCGTAGCACAGAAATCGGATTTTATATGAAAACATTTACGTTTTCATTCCAGTTTTCTATCGAGTCACTGTTCGTTTAGAAATAATGTAGAGAAATCGAAATCAATTTTCTTTCTCATAGAATGCGAATGAAGTTGTTCTTTCTTAAATCAGGAATAGGCTATTAATAACTAAATAAATAAATAAATAAATAACAACAAAAATTAAAACCTCAAATTTATTTTTGTTTTTAATATAATTTTTTGAAATATTTCTTCATTCACTAAAACTTAAATTTGAGACCTCATTAAAGTCAAGAATTATAAATTGAATACGCTATAACTTTAAAGTTTAATAGCAAAACGTTTGACTTTATATTTATTGGGAAGTTTCCACTCTTTCGACAAATACCACAAAAACTTATATATTTAAGAACGAATAAATTAAAATTCGGAAATGTTTACATTGTACTGTCGTGTATTGCATATTTAAATAATTTGAAAGTACCGATCGACTTGTCAAACGCGCAGAAAAGAAAAAAGTTAATGCCATAATTAAAGATTCAAAATTTTAAATAGCTGAAATTTATTTTTTTTCTTGTATTTTAAATTCATAATAAAAATAACTATAAACTAAAATCTATTGCCAAGAATACTACCATCACCTTAACTAAATATTTAATAATATAGTGTAACAAGATATCACACAACACGTGATTTTGTAAATAAATTATTTTGATACCTCTTTTAATTGATGATCCAAAACTCTTATTTTTGTTTCGAAAATGTTGTTTTTTTTTGCATCTAATTTTTATTTTTTTTACTAATTTAGTGTTTCTTATACATAATTAAAATAGGCAATATATTTAATATTATCGCGAATAAAAGTTCACACGAAAATTTTTGCTTTTCGTTAAATTTTAAAGCATCATTTTGTTGTGACAATTTTGCCCATTTTATTTAAAATTTTTGTTAATGGAAAATTTGTCACGCGACTAAAATGTTCGCTTAATATTCACGATAAAGCTGATTGATGTTGTATACTTAGAACTTCTTAAAGTTTGCAAAAAGGTAAACAATAAATTAATTCTATTCGGTTTTCGTATTTTACATTAAAAAAATTATAATTAAAAATTTAAATACTCTACGCCAACTGAGCAAACGCTAGTACTATTGTGGCCATACAAGGATGAATAATTATTTTAGCTTCCAATTTTGCTTTCGAAAAATTCGAATTGATGATTTTTTAAACTATCAACTATTTGCTCAAATGCATTTCAGCAGCCTTAAACAATGCTATACTTTTGTTTTTTCTTGAAATCCCCTAAAATGCGCACTACATTCTTTTTTGCTATAAATTAAAATCTCACAAAAACTTATACTTACTTAAATAACCACTAGAAAAAAAAATATACTCACCGACGAAATAATTCGCTTTCCGGATGTTCAGCTGCAAATCGTGCCTTTTTCCTTAACAATGGTATTGTCAGAGCGTACGTGATTACCATCATTACCATGGGTATATAAAAAGCCACCAACGAACCGAAAACAAAAAATGCACGATTGTTAATGACACAAACATTTGGCTGAGGCATGATATTCTTTTCATTTACAAGACCTTGAAGTAGAAAAAAAAATCCCAGAGAATAAATTAGGAAATGAAAGCAAACTAAACAGGACCATAAATTAAAGGTGAACCAAGATCTGATGAAAGTGTTTTTTGTTAAACATTAATTAAATATCAATATTGATTTAATGTCAATGCCAGAGAAATGAAGCAAATGTAAAATGTAAGTGGGTAACAGGACACACAAATCATGAATGACAGCTATTACTATTATTGCAAGATTCTCATTAATACGTTTAAAAAATTAATGTGTCAACATTTGTTTAAATGAAATAAAATAAAATAAAATAAAATACAAATAAAAATAAATAAAAAAAGAAATGGATTTAAAATATTGTGCACATATTTACCCAGTACTGTTATGGAGCTGGATACAATCATGGCCATTACCCAAACAATGGCAATTTTCATGCCAGCCAAACGTTTCGTTGAATGATGCCGTGAGCCCAACGGGTTTCTTATGCCCAAATAACGACCCAAACTGATGAAACACATATGCAGGATGCTCGATGAACATGCCATTACATCGCAGGTCACATAAATATTGCACCACGTAAAACCTAATGGCCAATAGCCTGCGAACAGCATGAAAATAACGAAGAAAAAATATGCAAAATTAACAATGAAAAATGCAAAACATACACACGCTTGTATGTGTGCGCAAGAAAGAGTAATAAAGAAAATTAAAAAAAAAATATATAAACTACTGAAAGAGAAATAGTTACCTCGCCCCTTTAAATATGCTTTAATATTTTAAAGAATTTAAAAACTTAAAATCTAAAAATTTATTGTAAAAATGAGAACATTTCAAAAGATTGCGATTTTTTTTCCTCCAACAAAGTTAACATTTTAAAGTGGATTTTAAAAATTATTTTTTCCGTAAAACTATTTTGGAAGAGCTGTTCATAAAAGGTTTTCTTTTAAGTAATGAATATAAGGAGAAAACAATATCAAGCAGACAGTGTTTAGATATGATACGAGTAAATTAAAGAAAAAACTTGTTTTTTAGCATTTGAAAGATTGAAAAATAGTTATTGGATTAACGCTTTTGAGATTGCTGCCAATTATCAAAATTTAAAATTGAAAGATTGAAAAAATATTTATTATATTAAGGCTTTTGAGATTGCTGCCAATTATTAAAATTACCAAAAGTAGCCCCGTCGATATATTGTTTCAGGTATACTCCATCTAAATGACGATTTATAGACAATTTACCTCTGGGCTGGGAGCAAGCACTTAATTTACAAAAATTGTTATTATATATACATATATATATATATATATATATATATATATATATATATATATATATATATATATATATATATATATATATATATATATATATATATATTCACAAATTTATAAGATTGTTACTGTCTAACATTAATACCATTTTATCAAAACATTATAGAATAGATTTAAGTTTTCTTTATAATACTATTTTTAATTATTTACTTTGTAATGTTTGTTGTTGAAGTCTCAAATAAACTTTACTTAACTTAACTTACCTCTGGGCTACTGCTAACGGACAAATCTAAATGCATTGTAATATGTAAAAAAGCGTAGTTCCCTTCATTACTGCTGATATTATTTTAAATGGAGAAAAAATTTAAATTGTTATTACAGAGAAAAATCTTGGGGTGATTTTCATCAACAACTTGACATGGACATCATCACATCAATTCTCTGGTTGCTCAAACTTATGTAAAGTTAAGAGTTCTCTGGTCCACATAGTAATAAAAACACGGCTAATTTAATTTTTTTTAAATTTACCTTTCCAAGGTAAAATTTATTTTTGAATTATTATTATTTTGAATTATTATTGAATTTTTTTATGGTGGAATTGAATTATTTATTATTGAAAATTTGAATTATCTATTAATTTGCCGATATAGAAACAAAAATGTGTTGAGAAAGGTTGAGAAAAAGTCCAAAAAGATTTAAATTTGGGTGCATCGAAAACGATTTGTTTGATATGTCGTAGTGAAACTTCTTTCCCCATACCAAAAGCTATCGATAAATCGATGGTACATCTACGAAAAATTGTTGTCCTTACAATTCGTCCCACCATAATATGTATACATATATGTATATATTTTTCTTTTTCTGCATTATTTATTAATCAATCCTAAAAATTTTTTAACGTTAAATATAAGACTCATGCCATTTTCTTTTCTAAAAAAAATCCAAAATTTTTTTTACTTTTTATAAAAAAAAATTCCTATTTAAAGTTTTCTGAAGACACAAATTTTGTCTCGTAATAGTCCATTTATACTGCACCAAAATCTGGTACTTACGATATTTCGAGCAAAATCAGGGGGCAGATCACGGCATTCGATATGGATTAAAATCCCATAAAAAAATTTTTTAACTTCTATGAAAATTTCGCTCGATATCGAATGCCGTAATTTGTCCCCTGGTTGTTATTGACTAGATTTCCCATACAAAAACAAATCTACTTTTTTACTAGATTTTGACAAAATTTACTCGAAATCTATTAGTATTTAATGATGCAACTATGTTTTTTTCTCAAGAATAATAACTGACATTTTAAATAAAAAGAAGAAATCAAACAAAAAATATTAAGTGCGTTCGAGTACCCAAAAACTTTCACAAATTTTTAATGAACTTTAGCCTTTCACTAAATCGTTTACACAAAAACGTTAATGAGAATATAAATGGGGAGCGTAAATTGATAGTTTATGGCTGAGTATTTATAAATTTTTACTGCAGAAATTTTTGCTAGTAAAATTTAGTAAAACCAAAAAACTTGATTCAAAAGTTAAACAAACAAAAAGTATGCAATTTGTAAAAAAATTATATAAAAAAAGAAGAAATTAAATAAGAATAATAATTTAATACAAAATGAATAATTATATTTAAACTATTTGCTTGTTTATCAAATGTACGCCTTCTAAAAGGAAATAAATATTCATAATAACTTTTGAGTTTTCTTTTCTTTGTGTTATTTTAATTATTTAGAGTTGCGAAAGTGCTAAATATCTGGTTACTTAGTACTGTACTTATTTTTAAGGTAATCAATAGCATAAACAAGTAATGTCATACTTTTGAATAACTTTAATGGGATACAAATTAGCAAAATCTAATTAAATAAATATAAACACATGGAAAAGATTACAGAAAGTAATTTGTTTATGTTTTATCGAAATATTCGTGATATAATAAATATTGTATTGAGTACCAACAAGAAAAAAAGTTGAGTAGTCAAAAGTGTAAATATATTTCAGCACTACATTGATTTCCAAGCAGCTGTTTGCGTAATCTTACTAATTTTTACAATTTTTCGTTCACGTACTTTTTGGGGCAACAGCTTTTTTTAGAAGTTAATTTTTCAGTTTACTCAGTAATTACTCATTTACTGTATTTTACGGTAAAAGTACTCGAACGCACCTATTAATTAACAAAATGGAAAAACTAAATAAAATTGAAAATATGCATGAAATGCAAATGGTAAATAAATGTAATGTAATTTACTAAATGCCTATTTCCTTATAATGCCCTGTATTACATTTGTGTTAACAAAATACTAATAAATCCTCTATATATAGTCCGATATTGTTTGGTATCAAACGCAATTTTCAAATATGTGCCTATATATTTTTTCTTTTATATATTGGTCAGCTGGTTTTGTTAATCATATAAAATCTAGCTAATGTCAAAAAATGCAATGTAAACGAACTAGATTTCGAGAAATATTTCAAATCTACTAGATTTCGTGGCAATGTAAACGAAATATAAGTGATGTTGCATTATTTCAAAAAATTATTAAATTGAAAATTTTCAATAAAAAAGGGCAAACAATTGTCCATTTTTTTAGAAAAGAAAACATTATCATTCTTGTTGTACAGGAAATGAAAATAAAGAATTAAAATAAATAAATAAATAAATTTCAAAAAAAAATTGGCGAGACCTGCCTCGAATAATAAATTTAATAATAAATAAATAAAAAAATTTTTTTTATCATATTTCTAGACAAGTTTATGTACATGAATTGTCACTTACGATCAAATCTTCGAGCTAATATTTTAAAAGTTTGCAATAGTTTTAATATTTCATAAATATGAAATTATGTGTAGCTTCATACAATTTTCAATTAATTAAAAAAATTCTTTTACAAAATTTTACATATGATAATTTTGTGAGAAGGAGTCTATACTTACAATTACATATATCAATATATTTATATTTATTTCCGAATTCAATACATATATTGTTATACCAACATGTATGTAACATTTTTATCTGCTTATGAAAGTTTTATATTAATTTCAGTTTAATTTATAATTTAATAAAACGTAAACAATTTGACCCAAATAGCAGCAGTCATACCTGCAAATCAAATTGAAGTTCCTATATATTTTTCTTAGCAGTTAATCTGTTTGGTTTAAACAAAAATAAATCTAAAGTCAGTTAAAGGCAAAGACAAAGTGTTGGCAAAACTATTAAATGCAGACAGAAATATGTGCGTACGTATATAGGAATGCATATGTATGTGTGTAAAAACCAAACTTGGTATGATTGAGCTTTAAGCTAAGTAAGAAAGCAACACAGAAACAGAAACCAATTTATCATTTTCTTTACTTACTTGAAAAATACTACACAATACGAGTACATTTAAACTCATACATGTGTAAATAGGTCCTCTATTATGCTTTAAAGAAAAGGACTTAATGGGGTTTTTGTTTATCAGCAGCATGTCTGTCAATTAAAGCAAATGAGTGTTTAAAAGTTATTTTTTAGCGAAAAATGTTTAATATCAATAATAAAATGTTGGGTGTTTTTTTCTGTGGTGGAGGTGTAATTTGTTGGCTTTATATAAATGTCTGAATATGATTTAAGTTTTTTGGCAAATTGCCTTTGTCGCAGCAAAGTTGCCAAAAGAAATTGCAAAAAAAAAATAAATTAAACGTTGACGAAATAAAGTTCACTCTGACAGCCTTAAATACATCAAACTCATGAGATTATGTAGTCTTACGCTTAGTTAGTTTGTTTCCTAAAGTTTTCTCTTTCTCACTAATTAGCAATTAAAAGCATTATTTTGAAGGATTTGAATAACATTTGATTTCTATTTGATATTTATTCAATTCATGATTGACAGCACAAACGTCTCTATATCTGCAAGAGGAGGAGGATGAGCAGCCAAATTGCTAAAGCTCTACTGTTTCTATCTACAAAATCATTGGTTCGTAAATTAGTTTAATTTAATACTAAACTAATTTCCGGAAATTTAAAAATGTTTTGAATTTATAAAATTATTCTACAACTCTGCACTGAAATTCGTATGAACACAGCAGCCGCTTGTTCTATACATAAACAGTTCTACTGGTTGAAGAGAGTCTATTGACAAAACACTTACATTTACACTTATTTAGCTGGCTGCAGTTTAAAATTCGTCCTGTTGGCGTCATAACATACTTATGTACATACGTACTCGTATGTATGTAGTCACTCGCTTGAAACCATTTTCAGACCGGCATGTTGAAATGAGTGCCAAAAAAATATGCTTTAATTAGCAAAAACTTACATGAAGGAGGAATTTATGCCATCATCTACACAACGCGGCTTAAATTTTAATAAAGTAGACACTTTTCAATATGTTATTATTGTCAGTATTATAGAAATTTTAATTGAGAGCAAAAAAAAAATTAAATAATTTTATGTATAGTCTGTGTAATTTGTAACAATTACTGCAATGAAATGAGTGATGATTGTACTTTTGATTTAATAAAAACAATCAAATTAATCATAATAAATTGATGAAATTAATTAAATGTTTTTGGCTCTTAAGCACAGACAGCTAAAAACCCTCAACAAACAAAAGTTTTTTAAATCTTTGAAAAGAGATATCGAGGCAATCTCGATTAATATAAATTTAATAATTACTTAAAATGAATATTGAAACGTCTTAGTAATTATTTTGTTCAAGAGCATTTTTAAATATGTTTCTCATTTGCAAGAAGCTTTGTATGGCTTAAATCATACAAAGTTGAAGGGAATGCTCAAAGTTTATTTATTCAAGTACGCTTGATTCTATAATAAAAAAATAACAGGCTATCGCACCATTTTCGGTGATTTTTAAAATTTTTTTTGCGAGAAATTCCTTATTTGGTGCACGCTACTTTTTTTTGTACAAATGAACACAATCATACATACTATGTACATATGTACAAATCTGTTTAGTTTTTTTTAAACTATATTGTAAAAGGCTGTGTATAAAGGCCTCAATAGTTCTTGCTTTTCGTTGCCGTTCTGTGCCGTTCTTTTCTGTAGGAAATTTTTTTGAATTACTTGTTCTGTAAAAGGAGTCAGCTGTTTTGAAAAACAAAAGAAAAATATTGAAATTGTTTACATTCGTAGATTTTTTTTTCATAAACAAAAAGAAACAAATTAATAAATAAAAATTAGTATTTTGTTTGATTCTGTCTATGATCTTTCGGATGTGAACGATGTAATTGTGGGAATGAATTTTATAACTGTATGCAAAATGTACTAAGCAATTAAGTGTCGGAAGGAGCGGAGGTGGTACGCCAGACCAATGTCCGGTTATCATCAGGATACTACCAGAAAGTGTTTAAAAGAATTAAGGATATGGATGACGAACATTTTTTCCTACACACACAAATGACAAAGGATGTTTACGAGCTTATACGTTCGTTAATAAAAACTTCTCTAAGAAAGCCTGGTCAGCGTATATCTCCTGAGGAAAAACAGTCCTGTAAATACATTCCCTTAGAAATTTGTGACCATACGGACCGCTTTTTTCTGGCAATCTGTAGAATTTGTTGAATTTGTTATACAATACATCACTCTCTTCCACTAAAATAATTAGCTATTCATCTTCCATTATTTTTTAATTGAAAAAATATTTAAATATTTACAAAATCTTGAATTGCAACTAAAATTTCTGACTTAACAAAAATTGTTAATATTTTATATCAAAACAAACTGTCACTTAACGTTGTATTCCATCTTCTACAGAATAGTTCGCAACAGAACAGAACGAAAAAGTAACAACAAACCACACATACACTTTTTCAATTGAATAGAAAAAAAACAGCTGATTCGTAACAGCACAGAACGTATAAACTAATTCTGCCTTTATGCCTTGTTTCCACGCGAAGCAAATTGCTTCGCTATACAAACTTTTGAGAGCGAAGCAAGTAGATTCAATATGAATCCACTTGCGAAGCACGAAAAATTCTCTGAACTATTTATCTGAACTAGCTGTCAAAACCAAATATTATCAAAATAAAATTATCAGTTTAAATAAATTACTTAAAAAAGTTGATTTTCAACATAAATAAGCTACAAAAAGCAATGGATACAAAGAAGAATTTAGTAAAGCGGTTGTATCCAGAATACGATAAAATTTTAACGGACCACAGAAATAATACAGAAAATTGAAGCAAGAATGTGAGTAGTATAAAGACCATGATTTATAAACATGATTGAGAAAGCGAAGTAGGTGATTAAACTCGTAGTGGAAGCACGCTATTAGGGTGAGTCGTTTTAGTGATATCGATTTTGTGATATCGATTTTTCGATAGCTTTTGGCATGAAGAAAAACAATTTTATTTTTAAGTTTTTTTAATAGGTAATAAAAAAAATCGGCTGATTTAACTTCTTTTAAAATATTACCTTTCCAAGGTGAAATTTCTTTTTGAATTATTATTATTTTGAATAATTATTGAATTATTTTTGATGAAATTGAAATATTTATAAATGAAAATTCTAAATTTGAATCGAAATTTGGGCGCCTTGAAAATGATTTTTTTGATATTTCGTAGGCTATCGAAAAATCGATGTTATAATTTCGACAAATTTGTTTGAGAAATTGTCTTTAATAATCGGCCCTTCCTACTGTGTATATTATAAATTTTTAATATTTTTTAAATTTATTAATCGAGATTGCCTCGATATCGATAAATTTAAAAAATACTTAATTAAGATTTTAGTTTCCGTTTTGCCTTATTGAATGCTTTCATTGTCACCCAAAGGGCGTCTAATTGTATATAGGTTCTAAAGAATATAAAATAGATTCATATCGAATATAATTTGTTTGTTGGGATTTTTTAAAATAAGTTTCAAAGCCTACTATGCTTATTTATATTTGTATTTTTTTAAATTCTCATTGATTTTTTAAAAGTTTTTGTTTAAGATAAGAGTTTTGAAACTTTTCACACGCACGCACGCACGCGCTGTTAATGATCGGGTTAACTGTTATTTGTCTGAGCTGGCCTGCTATTTTACGAGGTGGGGCCTTAATTTGAATTTGCGGAAGACAGTTGCTATGATGCTCAAGGGTAGACGCAAATTCATATATAAAAATTGTAGGTCATATGTGCCGTGTTTACGGGTCGGATGGGAAATGGTTTTGATGTCTGACAGGATGAAGTACCTCGGGGTCACCATTCATGAGAACTTTGAGTATTATCGTCATATTGATGATGTTTTGGAGAAAACAAAACGTTCTTATGGTGCTTATCAGGGTGTACTCAAGCGTAGGGGTGGTCTTGTCAGAAGAGTTCGCCTCTTTGTGTATTGCCAGATCATTCGTCCGCTCGTCTCCTATGCCTTTCCAGTTTGGTTTGGAATTTCTTCATCCCAAATGGAAAGGCTTAGAAGATGGGAGCGAAAGATCTTGGTTGCTTGCCTTGGTTTTAGACCTTACATTGCTGAACGGTGATTTCCGTAGGCCATCGTGTAGCTCCATTTATGGGGCAATTGATTTTGGTCGTATAGACGTTTATATGGTGGAGGGTGCGATCATATTTTTAGAAGGGGCCGTTCCTCTGAGAATCTTTTGGTGAGAGAGTGCTTTTGCAGGAATAGGGATCTGGAGGCTGTTCAGATGTCTCGGTATTATTCGCCCGTGGACTCTCAGGGGAGCTGGACTCCTTTACGAAAGTGCAGACCTTCTATTTTATCATCGAAGGATTCGTAGTCTCAATATAGTTGATACGGTATATAGCACTACTCAATAGTTTTAATTAATTTCTTATTCCCTTTTTATTGTGAATTTACTTTGTTTTTTTTTGTTTTTGTTATTTTGTTGTTTAGTTTTAAGTTATTAGTGAGTAGTTAGTCTTAAGTTCTTTAGTTCAGTAAGTATTATTCTAAGAGTTTCCCTTTTTTATTTCCTTTTTTGGGGAATATATTTTAAGATTTTTGTTTTATTGGTATGATGGATGTATTTTTAAATGTACAAATTTTTTATTGTTATAATGTTATAGTCTTTGATATATATGTACGTTAGTATGTAAGGAATTTTATTTAATGTTTTTAGTTTTTTAATATTTAACTAAATTTTATAATGATTTTTGGAAAAATAAATTTAAACCTTTAAACCTTTAAACTTTTCAAAAATATGGTTTAAAGTCTACTGATAGCTTGGCATTAGCACCAATGAAATGCATGTATGTAGACTAGCTAAAAAAACCCTCAACAAACAAAAGTTTTTGATAAATTTTTAATATGAAGATATCAAACTTCTGATAAATTATTAATTTTTAAAAATATTTTAATAAATCGTGAACTATTATTATTCATTTTAAATCCTTACTATTAATCGTTGAACTCGTTTTAAAAAGCTTAGTATAGAATTTAAGAAATAAAAAAAATTAATTTCTATTTTTGTAGTTTTATTTTTTTTTTTAACTCTTAACTGTAGCAGACTTGTGTATTGCTATATTTTTAATAAAAAAATATTATAATTTTTATGCAAAATGAATTCAATAAACATTTTAAATAAAAGAGAAATTCTAAACTTGGTACGTTTTTTTTAAATGACGCGTGTTTTGCTAAATTTTGGTGCTTTTTGAAATTTTAAAGTTGAAAACACTGGTAATAGGTCTTAAAATTCGTAATAATTTTTAACAACTGCCAACAGAAAGTGATTATTAACTCGCAAAATTAAAAAAAAAAACGCCAAAAGAGAACATTTGAGATCCAGAAACTCTGGCTAATTCATAAGGCAGAATTAGTTTGGATATTCTGTTCTGTTACGAATCCAATCTTATTACCGTCATAGGTTGGCTATAACAGCACATTCAGAGTGTAGTCGTAGTAGAAATATAATCCCGTCATAGTCTACTCATAATTCAGTCATATGTATTTCAGTTGTATTTCAGTTAGCACAACTATAGTTTTATATTATCAAAATTTATGAAAGCAGTTCACATTTAAAATCTCAAACTTTTACAAAATTCGTACGATTAATTTATTTATATTTTTAGGATTTAAATCGTTTTAAATGGCATAAAAACTTCGCTTTGCTAAATATTTATGAATTTAAATGGAATTTTAACAAAAAAAAATATTTCAACAGATGCTCACAATTATTGATGAACTTTGACATCATCATTCCATAAAATATTTTGACACACAAAACGGAAATATGGAAAAGTAATTAAGAACAAATCTCTCAACTTAATCCCTTGGCAGATGTCGGATTTGTGTTATTTTTTTTGTTTGTTTTATTTGTTTACTTCTCTCACAGGGATTTTGGTTAGTTTCTAAAATGATACGATTGGCATAAAATTTTTGTTTGTTCAGTGATATTTTGTGGTACCAACAAATTTATTTGTTGTTTTGATTGCATAAAAAGGGGGCTTAATTTACTTGTATTGGCTTTTAGCCAAAAAAAAAATATATATAAAAAAGTTATTCTAAAGAATGCTTAAAAAGACTTGTTCATGCATGTCAGCTTGTGCACTTGCATGACAGAGAAAGAGAAAGAGAGGGAGAGAGAGCGACCTGCTAGCATTTCAATTTATTTTTATTGAGTCAGTATTTTTTTTTTTAGTCATTCCATTTATTCGGTTCCATTCTAATTTCCAGTTCTTTATTTTTATTTTTATTTGACTTTCTTGTAAAAAATCCATTAAAATTACTACAATGGTTTGCTGGAAGTTGCATTTTCATGCATGTGTGGTTAAAACTCATGAATATCATATTGATTGCTTTTATTGCAAGAATATATCCTGAACTTAAAATTTTAATGGTGAAAATTTGAATTAAAATTGCAACAAGTTAAACGAAAATTCATTCGTGCATTTTCAAGACACAATGTTGCAAATTTTAATTATAATATTTACATAAAAAACAAACTGTATTAAAGGAATTAATTTAAAAATAAAATGAAACGCATGTACTCGTATGTATATAGACTAGCTAAAAACCCTCAACAAACAAAAGTTTTTGAAAATCCGTTAAGATTAAAAAAAGGAACAATTAATCAAATAAAATTGTCACAAGCAGCTGCTGCGTTGTTAAAATTTTAGTTTTAAGTGTTGTTTTTTATAATTTATAAGTTGCAGCGAAGTAATAAATGTAGAACTATTACTACGGAGAACACATCTACCCAAAGGTGAGCTAAACCCTTTCCAAACCGTGACCTAAACTAAACCCAATTTAATTCCCTTTTTTCAGAATTCAATCACATAATTATAATTATTCGTTGAGAGTAATTTTAATTAAATTCACCTTTGTCGATTGGCGAATACTTCAATTGCGATCCCTCGCTGTCATCCACAAGGGAGAACTTACATACAATTATCTCAATTGTATTTAATAAATGAAGCGCGAAAAGATTTTAATTCCGTTTTTTATTCCAATTTTTATTTTGCACTATAAAAAACTTTATAACTTAATTTTTTTTTAACTTCCAAAGATCTTTTTAATTTTTTTTAGTAATAAACAAAGCTTATGAAAACTTAATTTTTTGCACACCTAAAAGTATGCTCATCTTATATTTCAAATTTCACTGTAAGCAATCTAAAAGCGAAAAAGTTCTTTATAACTACTTTGAAATTTAAAATTGGTTTGCTTCCGAAGAAAGTTTTCGTTTTCTGTGACATGGCTGAGTATGAGTTGAATGAATAGCACCAAATTCAAAAAGTTCGTTAAAAAAGATTAATATTTCAAAAAAAAATCTATTACCAAAAAACTAAAGTCGTCAATCTGTCAGATGTTCACAAAAAAAAAAACAATATTGTACAACGAAACTCTTTAATATGCCAATAGATTTAGGCACACTCTCCAAAATGTGTCTACTTCAAAGGTCAATTATTATTTGTTAAGAACCACTGAAGAATAATCAAGCATTTTCTCTTGTTGGTTTCGGTTGTGTTTTATTGATTTTTATCTGTTGCTGTAACTGCTGCACATTTGTTTTATCCTCTGTTCGTTTAACAATTTTCATATCCCTAAGCGGGTTTGGTCGTTAAGCTCCATGAAAATTCTAACTAAAAAAATATTTTATTAAAAAAAAATTGAAAACAAAATCTAAACATTTTATTAGAGAATCTTTTTCAACTTCATTATAAAAAATATTGTAAATTTAACGTTGACTTTTCGTAACGAGTTTGACCTTTGTCAAAAGATTTCAAAAAAATTCAAAATAGTTCCAATTAGTGAATCGTTCAAGGGTCTTAGGTAATACCGGAATGGCACAACTCTAGTTCAGATCACATGATTTGGAAAAGTAAATTGTGATTTTTTTCGTTTTTTTTTTTGGAAATCATCTGAATTGAACTTTTGTGGTTTACAAAACAGGGCCGAATATTTGACTGAATGTGTAAAATACTAAGTTTTGGGAAAAGTACGGCTTTAAATTTGAAAACTAAAAAAATAATTATTACATTTCTGTAAGCAGTAAGAAATTTCTAAACGGTGCTGTTTTAAAGCGGCCTTGAGGATGCGCACAATGAAGGGAGAAATCTTTCAATTGATTTTTAAGCACAAAATAATTTGATTTGAATTTGAATAATTCAACGATATAATATTTTTTGTGTGCAAAAAAAGCTCCTAAGTGGGACCTCGTAAATGAAAATCAACCATCTCGAATAGTATTTCGAAGCAGGAGATATAACAACCAACCAACAATCCTCGCTCAAAATTTTGCACCGGCCGAAAGAATAGTTTATGCTGGACGATGAAATCACATTTTTATTGTAAAAAAGTTTATTTAGATAGGCAATTCTTTTAAGTTGGATTTCTGAGTCGATATTTTGTTATTTATTTTAATAACAATTACCAAAGATTTTCGTATTTTATTAAAAATTTTTAATTCTGATACCAGCATCTCCTATAAATTTGAAGTACTATTTTTGTTTCTTATTAAACTGTTTTCTTTCTTGGTCTGTTTATTTTATTATTCAATTATTTTAAATGCAAATGCTACTGAATCGCTGAATAAAAAAATATATATTATTTTCAAACAAGACATTACAATATACATTTTTACATACAAATATCTTTTTAAGAGCATATCGTTGGTTTCTTATAGAAAGGACGTACCTCGATTTTTTTCGAAACGCCGTTTTTATTCTTTTCTGGCATTACACTTCCAAATACACAAGTAAAGCTTAGAATTTCAATTAAAAAAATTGAGATACGTTCTTTCTACATTAAGCCAACGATGTGTTTTAAAATATTTTGAGCACATTGTCACTTTTTTACTACATTTTGAATGCGCATAAAACAATTCTGCTTAGAGCATAGTTCCGGTTTCCCTGCTCTTTAATATATAGTCTATTTTTAGTAGTTGTTCTTTCAAAATAATTAAAGCATACTTTAAGGATTAGAGTAATAAACGGAATTTTGAAGTGTAAACTTATAGCTAAACTAACTGTGTGTACTTTGATGTATTAAACTTCAAAGTGTTTTATAAATAAGTTATTATCTTTGAAAATATTTAATCTATCCTACAAGCTCTCGTGCTCGCATTAACCAAAAATATAAAAGAACAACAACATATTGCAACTGTAGTGTATGAGCGAAAAAATAAAATACTTTTTCAATAACAAAACTAACTTAAAAACCAATGATCTTTATAGTCCTGTTTGCCTGCATGACGTCGTGAATCCTTGTGTAGTTATCTTGTGTGTCGTAACTAAGAATGTGGCTTAGGCGCATATCGAAAACAACAAAATATAATAAAGCTCTTAATAAGATGGGTGGGAGTGTTCTGGTAAGCATGCATGAGTGTGGGCTGTAGAGCAATACGAGTACACATGTATTAATGAATATTTATAACCAACCATATGTATTCATTAAGGATATACAAGAAAAAAATAGAAATCTAGCAGCACAAACTTTGACATTATTTAGTTCATATAGACCTATTCATACTCTCATAATGACACTATGTTAAGGATTTCGACAGTGAGCACTATTTGACAAGGATCAGTTAATAAATTGTCTTACAGCTTCCATCAGTGGCAACTGAAATGAATGCGGCTAAGATACTTAACTTCATCACAGACAGACTTAGTGAGTGCATATTGTGGATTTTGAGACGCCAGAAATTGGCATTCGACTTTCCTGGAACTCAATAAATATTCCAAAGACCCCTGGGAACCAATTGAAAATATTTTTTTTAGATATGAATATTTAATGAACAGCACTCTGGTACTGCAGGACCATTAAGATTAATTTAGAGATAGAAAATTTTACTTAATATTTTGTTTATTAATTAAGTTCAATCTGCATTAGCAACAGTGAAATGCGTATAGAAAGAAACAAGCTATAACCCTTAATAATTGTTTTTAATAAAACTATTCATATTTTACTGCATATCGTTAGCTAAAATCCAAAACCACGTAATTAACAAAAAATTACAAATCGGTTTTTTGATTGATTATAATGCACATTAGTAGTTTTTAATCCAAAGTGATTATTATTTTTTGGCTAATGTTCGTAACGTTTTTAGTCAGAAAGAATTGGACATGAGAGAACATTCCAAAGGAACAAGGGAAATTTTTTAACACCAATTAATTTTAACTTACACGGCAGAATAGAAACAGCGCTGTTTTTCGGGAGCCGCTACACTCCCATCATCAGTGTTCATGTTTGTTTCCATGTATCCGCCACTGTTTAGGTGGCTCGGTTGAATGTGATTTCAAATTTGTATTTATACAAATAATCTCTATAAAAAGCATACGAGAGTTATTTGTGTTATTAGTTGTTTTTACAGTAAACACTGCTTTACCACTATCAGTATTCAAATTTTACAATCACAAATTAACGTTAAATTAACCCATTGTTACACGTTGGTTGTTATCTCATGTAAAATTTTTTCTTTCTAATTTTTATTTTTACTTAAGACAAATGCAACTACAAGTGCAATCATTATATAAACCAAAAGCACGTTACTACATAATTGTTTCTTAGAAATAGTCACCTAGTTTCCTTTCCTAATTTTATGGCAACATTGAAGAGGAGGGCACTTACTCATTATTTAAACCGAGAAAAATTTTATTTATTTTTCAACATATAACATATTTTGTTTCCACTGAAAAATAATAAAAATTTTAGTTACGTGGTTTTGGATTTCAGCTGACGATATGTAAGATATAAAGTTTGGGAAATAGTGCGATTAAAAATTTTAAATACCATAATCTTTTTTATTTCGTAATTTTATAACAAAAACCTTATTCAGATCATTCGGAGTGTAAGCAGTTGTGCTATTTCTAGCTTAAATAAACGCTAGTTTTTTTTTGGCATTTATTTATGTTGTTGACCCTTTTCAGAGTTCTTTTATTGGTTGATTGTTTTTTTTTGGTTACCTCCACAAAACTAATGAAAATACATGCATTTATCTAAAAACTTGTCAAACAAATTAATTTGCTAGGTAGTAGTAGCCTTTGCTATTTCTATGCTATTAATTTGGAAGAACACTGCACTGTGGGATGAAAAATATATTAAATACTGCTTGTGTAACATAAGTACAGACGAAAATTTATTTTGATATATGTGCAGCGGACATGGTAAATTTAGATTTTAAAATAGTACTGAGCTGCATTTTAGGAACTATTTGTTAATAATAACAGTAAGTAAATATTTTAAATATTTGTTGAAATTAATTCTTTGGGTCAAGCTCTAAACCGAGTTTACTCATTTCTCTTTCCAATTTTGAGAAAATTTTGGATAAATTCGTTATTTTTTACGAGAGTAGAATTTTTAATTAATTTATTATTCGTCAGATTTGAACTCGAGCCAAACAATTCGTTTCAATATGTACAAATATAAGTTCGACCAATTATTTGGAAACATTTTGTTATTATACGAGTAGTGTTGTTTAGGTTGTTTAAATTTTATTCTAAAGTTATTTTTCTCTGAATTCCAGCTGAATATAAGCCACAACGAATGATGGAAGTTTTTAACCCTCTTTAAGTTGCTTTTAATTCCAGGCGGCTACTTTGGGCTGTGCCGAATCTTATATAAATATTTTTTGCCTTGACAGAGAAGTCAACTACAGACAAACAGACAGACACGATTAAATCGTCTCACATACTCATGATGAAGATGGAGTAATTTAATTTGAGGTGCAGGATATTAAAACCATAGTAATTAAAAAACATAAGAGACAAGTTCTTAATTTCTTTCGGAAAACATAATTTTACGCAGAACATAGATTTTTTAATTATTGTTCTTTTTAAGGAATTGGTAAAATAAAGCTTTTTTTAAATTAATAATCGCATTTTTTTACTACATATCGAAAATTTTATATTTGAGGAAACTGCGATGATAAATTAAAAAAAATAATTTTCAAATAGTTTTATAGGTTTGAAACTTTTCAAAAATATAGTTTAAGGTCTACTGATGATTTGGCATTAGCACCAATGAAATGCATGTATATAGACAAGCTAAAAAAAACCCTCAACAAACAAAACTTTTTGAAAATATTTGAAAAAAGAAATCGTGGGAATCTCGATTAATAAATTTTAAAAAATATTTAAAAAATAATTTTATTTTTTTGGAAATTATGGAGGAGTTTTGGGGTTTCGCTGAACATTTGATTCTGGAAGTAGTTCAGATGTTAATGAATTTTCGCCGGCTTTTTTGACTGAATTTACATTATTGTTGTGAATGGAAGTTTATTGTTTTGGGATATTTTTTAAAATTTTAATTTTTAGTAATTAGCTGAGCTGTTTTAGATTTATGTCAAAAGTAATTTTTTCGCTCAAGTTCAAATCTGACCTTATCATTTATTTTTTAATTTTAGAACTTTTTTGGTTAAATTTTTAGTTAATTTTTGATTTCTGGACAACAATTTACATTTTTTTTAATGAATTTTGAACTTTAATGTGCTGAGTGGACAATTTGTATGAAAAAAACTCAGTTATTCGAGTGGTTTCCATATATGTGTTCTACACAAGTCGATTGCTTGGATTCTATGAACAGTTCATAAATGTTTTTAGAAATTTAGATTTTTATTTTCGCTTTTTAATGAATTTTCAGTTCGTGCCGAATTGATTTTTTTACTGTATCACGAGTTTTGCTGAATTTCTGATTTTATCTTAATTTAAAATTTTTTACTGGAAACGAAATCGATTTATAAATTTTATAATGAGTTTTTGATTTTGTTTTTGTGAAGTTGAAAAGGATTTTCTTCCAAAATATATTTTTTTTGGTTGAACTTTAATTTTTTTTTTCGTGAATTTTTCATTTCTTGATTGAAATCGAGTTTTATGGAGGGGTTTTATTTTTTTTGGTATGCGATACATTTTAATTTTCAAACTAATTTTTCAATGCATTTTCTCATTTTTCCAAAAAAAATTTCAAACTAATTTTACAATTGACAACCAATTTTTAAACCAAAACGGAAAAAGAAATTTTCGATTTGTAATTTGTTAATTTTTTTGTTATTTGAATTGTGTTATCGATTTTTTTATCCTCCTGCAAAAGTTCCCCAAAGGGTAACGAAATATTGAGAAAAATTAATTTGGATGTTATTTTTTTATAAAAAAGCGACCTCAAGCTTAATTTGAAAAATAATAAAAAATACATTTTTGTATGGAATTTCAGTTCTTGTTTATGTGGACTTTTAGCTTCTGGGCTAAATTTTGAGATTTGTTGTTTGCATCATTTTTGATTGTGAATTAATATAGAAACTTATGCAGTTTTCTTTTCCAAAAAAATGTAACATTTCTTTTACTTTTTATCAAAAAATTGTTATACAGAATTTTCTTAAGACAAAAATTTTGCCTCGTGTGATGATACAATAATTTCTAACAAAGTCACTATTTTAAAAAAATCATTATATTGCAAATTTCAGTAAAAAGGGCAAAAAATCTTGCACTTTTTTTAGAAAATAAAACGCGATTAGTGTTTTTTTAATATCGAAATTTTATTGAGTTGTTGAAGCATTTTCTAGTTTTTTGTGGACATTAGATTTTATTGTGAAGACTGCAGTTTTTGTATGTGTGTTTAATGTAAAATTTTATGTAAAATTTTTGTTTATTTGTCGGACATTTTTTATATTACATTTATTGTTTTTGATATTTTTTTTTGTTGTAACAAGATGTTACAAGGCAGGGGTACTGCACCCAAACAGAAATGTTAACAATTCTCATTTAGTTTAGTATAAAAAGTACCGGGAAAATTACAAAATGATTGAATTTTATATCACTGCTATTAATTGTAAATTTATATTTAATTTAGAAAAATGTTAAAACCACATTTGCTTTTAAAAGCTCTTATATGTTCTCCCTCCCGTTTTCTATTGCTTTCAAGGTGAAGTTTCTCTATCATTTTAAACAAGTTGTAACACATTTTTGTTCAACTCATAGATTTGGTAATTCTTGCCAGTTGTTATTTCTGTTTTATTTGGCATAGCACTGTTTGCATTTTTTTCAAAAACTATTACTTTAAATACTCATATATAACATGCTTGTGAAAGAGTTTGTCTCTTACTCTATATAATTTTATTTTTATTTATTTTTTGGCAAAATTGCTTGTATGAGTCTTCTTTATCCTGCTTCTTGCCATAAAATGTTTCAATGTTACATCTACAAAGTTCATAGAAATCTCGCAACTAAATCGTGTAATAATCAAACATGTAATATGTTCCTATTTTATGTTTGTAATTTGCAAAATTGCAAAGAGTAAGTACATTAGATAATAGATATATAATACATTAGGGAATGTTAACCAACCATTAAATATTGAATTACACAAGTTCATTTAAGTGTGTTTAACTAAATAGAAAATTGTGAATGCAGAAGCAAAGTACTGGAAATTATTCAACTATTGTTTAATTACACGCAGCCTGAATATGAGAGCTTTCAAAAAAACGACTTTTTTGAGTAGCCGGGTTTCGAATTATTCGAATTAAAGTTTTTTTTTCTTAAAACTCCGCCTTGAATACGGTTTGTGAAGGCATATATTTTTGATGGGCTTGATGTTCGATTACGATCAGACATCATCAGAAAATGAATTCGATTTTTTATGATTAGAAAAAATAGGAAATCCAAGTTGACTACTTGGTGGGGGGAACAAGTGTGCATTGCCGGTACCGCAATGCATTGCAGCAGCACCCCAGAACCATGCACTTGGGCAAATTTTATTCAAACATCAATAATATTTAAATCAGCATTCAATGAAGAGGGAATAAGCAACTTCCTCTACTTATTTCGTCTCTTCTGTTTTTCATATTATCGCACTAAATCGCTTGGAGTACCCTGATTAAAAATGGAAGGCTGCAAAAACCATTTAATTTATAAAAAATAAATTATTAATATACAAATCATTTTCGCTGAAAAAAAACCGGTAAGTCGGCACCAAAAAAACCGGCCAGTTGATTTTATTGGAAAATATTAATTATTAAAAACCGGTTTCCATTTCCGGTTATTGAATACTCTACTGAATATATTTTCTTTTGCAAAGAGCAGAAAATATTTTAGATAAATCCTTGTGTGCTACGATTATGTGTTTGTGAATTTGTTTTTTATTTTATTGCTTATTTTTCGCAATAATACGCACCAACGCTGCTGCTTCCTTCAGATGAAGTCTGCAGGGCGTATGCGGAATATTTTATTGTTCATACGCTGCGTCTAATTACGTCGCTTACTGGAAGGACGTACAATTTGGCATCTGAGGCAAAAATGGTATCTGAGATTCAACGAACGCAACTAGATTTTCACAGTGTTTTAGTTAAATTTTGAATGACTGGAAGATTTTGTAAGACATTCGCGCTTCTGTTTGTATGGAATCAAATCATAAAAGATTTAATTGAGGGTTTGCTAGTTTGCTAATCTAATACTCAAGGCTTTGTGGACTCTATTAAAATCAAATAGAATTCCGGTTCCGCTATTTTTAATTCTTAACTATGAATAGTTTTGAACGCTTAAGGTCTTAGTTATGTTTTAATTATGTGTTGTAATATTTTTCAATTGAAATGATATAAAAAAGTTTCATTTTATTTTTAATGAAAATAAATAATAAACTTATTATTCGAGATATTTTTCCAATTTAATTGCAAAAACTTTTGTTTATTTAGAGTTGAGCTGTTTAATCAGTAGATCTTTAATTATTTTTTTTTAAGTTTCAAACTTCTTATTCACAAATAATCAATAATATTGAAATTTTAAAGAATTCTTATTTAAAAGTCTTATTTAAAGTTTTATACCAAAAAGACTTGAATGAATGAATAAGAAAAGATCTGGTCCCCAGACAGAGGCAGCGACACCTAAAGGATCTTTTGTGTAATAGATCACTAAATAGTTCCAAGCATTGTACAGGGTGGCACAAAATTTATCACCCTATCGGAAGATGTTGTAATTTTTGCAAATGGTGTTGAACGTTAATCATATCTGACATTTCTGAACTAAATAACAGCGGTATACAAACAGATAAGCCATGGAGCGCTATACTCCGTAGCAGCGCGGAATAGTTGTGGATATTATTAAGGAAGCGTTTCCTGGTTTCGCAATCTCCCATTTTGCCGATTTGGCATGCCCAGAAAGATCGCCCGATTTTACCATTCCAAACTTTTTTCTTTGGGGCTACTTAAAAACGCCAATAAGCCCCAGACAATCGCAGCCCTTAGGGAGAATATTCGAGAGGAATGTGAACAGTTATCAACGGAAAGCTTGGAGAGCATGAAAAATGCAATAAAACGGACACAAATGAGGGAATCCACCTCTGTGTTGTCCAT
This sequence comes from Gymnocheta viridis, assembly GCA_956483585.1. Classification (NCBI taxonomy): domain Eukaryota; kingdom Metazoa; phylum Arthropoda; class Insecta; order Diptera; family Tachinidae; genus Gymnocheta; species Gymnocheta viridis. The sequence continues at coordinate 15,795,188 of OY101442.1, forward strand.
ACTTTCTAGTATAAGCTAAACTATTTAATTTAACAAATTTAAATTATTTCTTTTACAGCATTTTTATTTCTTTTTAATTGTTTACATTAATCAGCTGTTCATTATCTAATTATGCATCAAGCCGTTTCTAAGACGCAACTGTTGGGCTTAACAGTTGACAACAGTTTCACAATAGTTGAGCTCAACAGCTACGTCTTATGAACGCGACCATTGTTACATAATTTGAATGTAGATTCATAGTTTAATCAACTGTGTGCAAAATTAGTACCATTGAAATTCAAAATAACGAAAGTAGAACATTCAGGAAAGCGCTAGAATCTGCAACGAGGATCTATAAAATTGTTCGAGATATCTATATGGCAAATATTGTTCGCTGCTGTAAATGATAATACAGTTTGGCCGTTTGGATTGACATAAATTTGAATTGTTTGGTTGACATACCAACCACATTATGCGGTCTTTTATAAAGCTGCCATATAGATAAGAACTAAATACACAATTACATGCATATACAACATAGAACAATCTAGAAACTGTATTATTTATTATATAAGAAATTGCTGCCTACGGGGATCAGTTGTCAAAAAGCTTTTGAAGTGTTAACTTTTTTTACATACTGTATTTTATTAAACAGTAGTATTAAAGGAAATAAAACATCATTAAGTCCAAAATCAATTTTGTGTTTTTAGAACTCAAACAAGAAAATGTTATCGAAAAGGTCGAAACGTAACAATATTAAAAAACTTACCTCCAACTTGATCTGCCATTTTTTTATGCTTTCTTTTGTTCTATTTTCTTTACGTTTGCCACTGTAGATAGTTTTGCTCACTAAACACACTCGTGAACAGTGTTGCACTTCAAGTTTTACTCAATATTTATAACAATTTCATACTTATTGAACAATTGGTTTATTGAACAATAACTAAATTAAAATTTTGTATGGAATATTGAACTCAATAGTGGTATTTATTGCGATAATCTCAACAAAGGTGCCTGAATGAACATAAATAATAAATAAATAAAATTTTATTTAATTTTTAAACATTAATAGCATTCATTCAGACACATGGTGTGATTGCCTCAATGCAGTAGATCATTTACCAAAGGACTAGTTTATATTGCTCATCTTGAGCACTACTTCCCTTTCGAAAGTCTATAAAATTAAGACAAATCGTTTTCCTTTTATCTTCTCATTCAACTGAAACAGGTTAAATGAAGCAATAAAGTCTTTTATTTAAATTCTGTCTTGTTGCCAAAACTATTTGGCCAATTACTATATATAATCCATTTAAAACTAATCACATTGTCATAGATTCAAATCGTTAAATAAAAATGTTAAATATCCTTTTAAATGAAAGAAGAATTATGGAATTATTGCCACCAAGAGTTGTGTGCAGCAGAAAGAGAATGAAAGTATTTGAAAGAAATTTTCAAAGGCACTCAAAAAAAAGGCAGCATATTCTAAATATATAATTTATGTAGACAGCTAAAATAATCTTACATTCATACAATATTTTTAAAATATTTTAATTTGGGTAGGAGAGGAATCAACCATGTAAAATATTACATTTCTTTCTTAGAACACTCAAAAACAAAGTTTTCGCATGTGCCTTTATTTAAGCTCCATAAATAAGGACTCGTTGGCTTTTTAACTTGAATAAAACATAAAAAATTTTCACAAAGTTTTATTTTGTTAAGACCAAACTCTTAAACTTGTACAGGGTTTTTCAATAAAAACTTTGTTTTCTAAAAAAAATTAAACAAAAAAATTTAGATGAAAATGATTTAAAGTTTTAATGTATTGTAAAGAAAAAAGTTCGGCAATTATGAATAAAAAGTTATATCTGTCAAATGACCACCCACCACGACCACGCTGACAGATGTCGATTCTTTAATCACTTTTTGGTAAAATTGCGGCTCTATTTCGTTAATCACATCACAGATTTTGAGTTTTAATACTGCAATCGATTCGATTGGCTCCGTATAGATTTTGTCCTTAACGTAGCCATACAAAAATAATCCAGTGTTGTTAAATCACACGATTTTGCTGCTCACTTTGCAGCTGATTTTTGTGAAATTATGCAATCAGGAAATTTGGTTTGCAATTGAACGATCGACCCTGTCGAACACGCATCGGTGTTGGCACATTTTGTATCGAGCCTGTCGTCTCAAATTTAACAACCGAATTCTTAATAGCGGTTTCGAAAGGACGATTATGTTGTACGAAAATATCACGAATTTTATGAAATGTAACTTTAACAGAACCATCATTTTGATAGTAAATTTTAATTATTTTAATGCAATTTTCGAGTAAAATTTAATTCATTGTAACAATTGCAATTCTATCTACTGCGAATACGTTAAAAAACTAAAGTCAAAATTATCATTGAAATATCAAAATTAAATTGAAAAACAAAGTTCTTGTTGAAAAACCCTTTTATATACATACATATGTATGTACATATATTCATATATTGTTTAGGTAGGCCCAACTGTTTGCATTCAAGTGTAAAATAAAATTAAATATCGAAATTCTTTTGAAGCGTAAAATATTGCTAAATTTTTATTAGCTAAATTTTTTGTATTTGAAAAAGTTGTTATTCTGTCAAGGGCCAAGTATTTTGTTGTGGATTAAAATTTGTTTTTCTTTTTCTCTTTTTCAAACGGCACAAGTGTTTTACAGAAGGCGTTAAATTTATTTGACAATATAAATACTTTTAATTTAATTCGGGTTTGCTTTGTTTCTGGCTTTTTGTTTTCTTTCACTTTTTTTGTCTTTTAAAAGCACTAAATTTGTTTTGCAATTGAAAATTTTTAAAAATTAATAAAAGGAATGCTAATAAAATTTTGTTATTGTTTGTTAAGCCTAAACAATAGGCTATTTATTACATTGATATTGCATTGGAAATAATGGAAAGAAAATTAAATTTTTTTATCGATTTGCTTTTGGCCAAGTTCCATTTTAATTTGCTTGAAATATGCCAAAAACTCGCCTTAGCAAAAAGGTTTGCCAAATTGCACCATATGCTTTGAAGAAACAGATGCAAGTTGCAAGCTTAAGTTTGCAAAAAAATGTAGCTGCAGTTTTTTTTAAATTAAAATTCATAAGGTAGATATGTATATTGAAACGATTAATTTGGCTCAAGTTCAAACCCGAGCTTACTCATTTATTTATTGTAATTTTTTATTTCTTTGTTCAATTTTACCACTTTTGACGGTGGATACTAGTGACTGGGAATATCAACTATTTAACAGTATTATTTAACAAATTAGAATACGAAAAGTATAAACTTATTCATTTTCACATGTCAAATCAATTTCGGTTAGTACGAAATCCCATCTCTGATGAATAACTACTCCATATATTCCAGTCTCTCTTGCTTATTCAGCGCCATTGGCTGCTGAGAATAAACTGTTTTTATCATGTTGTCTGATTTTGGTCATTTGTAGTTGAATTTCTTTTTACTTTCAAACATTAATTAAAATTTATAGTTAGACAATTATGTACTATTCAGAAAGACAAGCAAATGTTAATCTTAAACAAATAGGGCTTCCACTGAAATTTTTTAAGAAGTATCACTAAAAGGTTATTAAAAAAAAGGATACAAACGGTCGTAAAGCAGCTCTTGGCGAATAAAGATCACGCGTAGTTGGCAATTATTTTTTAAGTGCGACCAGGCGGCCACTGTCATTTGTTGGCCTTCGAGAGTTTTGTGTCTAAATCTCTCTCTCTCTCTTTTGATTTCTTTTTCTTTCATTTTTATATACCTAACAGATTGACCAACTAAAATCGATAGTGTAAAATACACCATTGTTTATCTATCCGGAGAAGCTTACCTACGAGTTAAAATTAGAAAATTTTATTTACACTATTGATACATAAGCACTGGTAGTTATCTATTTCTTGATTTTAGGAGCCCTAATGATTAAAATTCATTGACAAACATTTCTGGATCGGCAATTATGCCTTTGAACTCAGAAACAATTTTCAAATAATCTATATCCTTGTTTGGACTTTATAACAACCGAGTCAAAATATATTAAAATATTTACAGTCTTATTCACAAAAAATTGTTATTGAAGACATTATGCTCACACTAGTTAATAATCAGTTTTAGTCTTATTAGCCAGTAATAAGAAACCTTATTCACAAACGTTTAATAAGGCAAAAATAACTATTAAGCGTTTTTTTTAGTTTTGTGATTGTGTGTTAGCTAAATTTGTGTTATTTTAATTGTCAAGTTAACATTAATGTTGCATACAATAAAATACTCGATTAGCAAGTATTCTCTAAGGGTTTGAAAAATGTGAAATTAATTCCATATAAAGGTTGTTTAATCAATTTAGATTAATTGCACATTGCTTATAATATCCTAAAATATATATAAATTTATTAAGACGTGTTGCAATGGCATTGACAACAATATGTTTTGATAAAATATTACAAAAAAAATTCAAATACCGAGTCCGTTGCAGTTATTTACACACCATTAATTTATTTGACTGATTTATTTGGAAAATTTTTGGTGGTTGCAAAGTGCTAAAACATGGAAAAAATCATTCGAAGAAAATGCAGTGACAACTGGGTGGAAGAAGACAAGGCAAGTATTAATACATCAATGATCAGGTAAAATTATGCGTTTGCGTGTGTATAAATATGTTTATACTTATATACATATGTATGTATAAATATATATGTACGTATGTACGTACATTTTATTGAACTTTTTTATGTTAACTAGACTTTGCTGAAGGAGTTGGTAAAAGAAAGAGTGTTCACAATAGAAAACAAAAACACAGACAACAATTACTTCATAAAAAATGTACTTATTTTACAGTTCTACTTTGCTCAAACCTACCGATTGTCGAAATTACATTTAAAAAATTAATATTTTTTTATTTTTCACACTTTCAAACTTTTACAATTGTTTTTTTTTTTAATTTTAACAATACAAATGTCAACTTATTAAACAGATAAAGAAGAGTTATGCCTACAATAAATTTTTTGAGTTTATTAGTGTCTATTTGCAGTTTCATAGTTCTATTAAACGTCTGTGAATACTACTTTCGTAATATTTTTAGAGAAAACAACGTTCTTCAAATTTTTCGTATACTATTCAAATATTAAGTTTTGTGTTTTCCCATAATCTTATAGAAAATTAAAAAAAATATTTTCAAGGTTTTATTCGAAGTTTGAAACTTTTCAAAAATATGATAAAATATCTATTGTTGGGTTGGCCAGAGTTCCAACGAAATGCATTTTTACAGACTAACTTACCCGCAATAATACACAATAAATTTTTAATATTAAATTGCTTGGAAACATTGACATATATGAAAAATAATTTTAACAAATAAATGGGCTTTAATTAGTTTTTTTATTCACCGCGCAAAAGTCATAATATAACTTTCAGCTTCTCTTTTATAGAAATGTGTTGCCTATTTTAAGGCTTATTATATTTAGAATAAAATGAAAGCAACCCATTTTGAGCTATTTGTAATTTTGCCTATTTGTCCATATAATCTATATAATTGGATTTTTGGTTTGTTATGAAATTACTGCTAAAAGCAAAGTATCAAATTTAATTACACTTTGTTGGAAGAATTCATATTTTGTTTACACATTAGTTTGAGTGTGACAAATATCTTTTGATGTAGAAATTAACTTAGTAGCTTAGTAGCTAAATTAAATTATATATACACTTTAATAAGCTGTAAAACATTGGAAATAAATGAAACATTGTTTGAGGAGAGATATTGCAAATTATAATGAACAATGCTGTAAACACATAGACGACAGCAGGCTAGCGTCCACAATCAGTCGCAGTTAAGGCCTTTTTAGCTGACCGTAAATGTAGTATCGTAAATGTAGTCGTGTTAGCTGATCGTATCTGTTACATGAAAAAGCAATGAAAATGCTTAACTGTCCGCGTGATGTCAGTTGGCCGTAACGTACCAACCTGTAGAAAACAGAATTTCGTTACGATTTTACGTGAAAATTGTAGACAGTGATGGAATGCATGTATATTGAATATGAATGCGGCACAGCAGACCTTTTTTGGTACTTTTTTTCTTTTGATAGAGGGCAGATCAATAAGTCCGTGACTTTTCGAACTGTTCCCATCAAGTAACACCTGTTTATTCACTACTGTCAAATTTTGAGCAAGTGTCGTCATTTACTTTGCGTTCAACAGATGTTCAAAGAATACAACCTCGTGTATTTTTTTTAAATGGAAAAAAGTGAATTTCGAGTGCTCATTAAACATAATTTTTTTCGAAAAAAAAACCGTCAATCAAACCAACGAAAAGATCGATAAATCCTATGGGGACTTTGCGTCATCGATTGCAATGGTAAAAAAGTGGTTTACTGACTTTCGTTGCAGTCGCACAAGTACAAATGACGCTGAACGTTCTGGACGGCCAATTGAGTTTACTGACACGAAAATGTCGAAAAAATCCACGATATGGTGTTGGCCGATAGAAGAGTAAAAGTGCGCGAGATTGTTGATTTGATGGCATTTCATATGGCAGTGGGGTTTCAATTTTAAGTGATCAGCTGGGTTTAAGAAAGTTGTCTGCAAGATGGGTGACGCGTTTGCTCTCAATTTACCATAAACGTAAACGTGTGGCAACTTCAAAGGACTGTTTGGAGTTGTTTAACCGCAATCCGAATTGGTACCTCATCCGCCATATTCTCCGGATTTCCAATTTCCAATTCTAAAAAAATGATTAAGCAGAAAGAGATTTAGCTCCAACGATGAAATTATTGCTCAAACAAATGCCTATTTTAAGGTCCTCGAAAAATCCTACATTTTTGGAATGGATAGAAAAACTGGAGAAACGTTGGACTAAGTGTATTGAGTTAAAAGGAGATTATGTTGAGAAATAAATTTTTCTTTTGCAAAACAAAACTGTGTTTTACACGGTAGAAAAAATTATTTGCAGATTATATTTGCCGTATTCATAAAAAATAATTTGTATTTAAAATGTATTTTAAAATATATTTTTCACACAAATTTTCTTTAAAGTACATTTAAAACCTAAATTACTTTTTACGGAAATGGCCGTAATAATACCAACAAAAATATAAAATAAAAAATAAAACTAAAATTTAATATGATACGAGTAAGTATAAAATAATTGTTCAATTCACAAGCTCAGTCGTATGGCTTATCGTTTAAAAAAAGATGATATTTTTTGATGTGCTTGTCAACAGATAAATTTGTTGTATCGTCGTTTTGTTGTATCTTAAATGTCAATTCTATTTAGTGTGTGAAATTAGTGTGTTTGACAACAATTTTCAAGTATTATTCAACTTGTGCACTTATACGTATAATTTTTGCAATTATATTTATTAATATAAATAAAAAATAAAAATATAGATAAGTGATGTCGCCGGAGGAAATATTGCAAAACTTACCAAGTACAAAATCCAGATAAATTAAGATATAAACACATTCACAACAGCAGGCTACACGGGTACATCGCTACAAATGTCGCTGGATTTTCAAAAATTTTCAAGTTTTTGCGGAATTTCGCGTTTTTTGCGAACTTTTGGATGTGGACGATATAATTATAGGAATGAATTTTGTAAATGTTTGACAAAAATATATAAATCTTTAATAATTTTAATTAAAATAAAATATTTTGACTTTTAACACAAAATTAGTAATATTTCATTCCACAAAAAACTAATACATACAAACTCTTGCCTGTCATTTAACGTTGAATTATATTCTCTACAGAATATTCCGCAACAGAACAGAACGAAAAAGTAACAACAAACCACACATACAGTTTTTAAATTGAACGGAAACAAAACAGCTGATTCTTAACAGCACAGAACGTACAAACAAATTCTGCCTTAAGTATTGTATAAGTACACAAACAATGGCATTTACGGTACATTTAAATTAACGATACATTTACGATTTCTAAGCTCGGCTAAACAGGCCTTTAGGATACACACGTTTATATGGGGATGTTTATTTTGAAGCCATCGCAGACTTACTTAGGCTTTTAATTTAAAAGCTGTTGATAATACTGTTGCAAAAAAAAGTGAATTTTACGAAAATAAACATTGATTCAATTAAAATATTAATTGAAATAAATTTAATTTGAAAAAATTTTTGTATAAATTTGACTATTTAATTTTAATTTTAAAATTTATTAAAAAACTTTAAACTTTTTAAAGCATATTTAAAGGCGTAAATTTAAGGACGTTATAATGAGAGTTTCCTTTTATTGTACTCACCCAAAAACGCCGGTATCGCTCCCAGCGGCATCACAAACAAGCTCACCAACAGATCAGCTATGGCCAGCGAGAATAAAAAATAGTTGGTGACATTTTGCAAACGTCGATCCAAGCCCACAGCCAGGCACACTAAAATATTACCCAGACCTCCGGCAAATATAAAAAATATTACAAATAAAAAACTCCAGTCAAGACCCTTAATCGGTACAGAGGGATCTCCATCCAAAATGGTGGAATTTGTCAAATTAGTATTCAAAGAACTTAAGGCAGATGACAATGATAGAGATGATGCTGACGATGATGATGAATTGACAAGAGTGGAGTTCATAAGTTCTAAATTCCAAGGCCAAGCGTTTTCTTCTAACCAATTGTTGCTTGAATATAATGATTGATTGACATAGTCCACAGCATTCGCTGTGGAGGCCAGACCCAATGTGGGTAAATAGTCGGGTAATTGAGCTGAATAAGTAGCGTTGTTGTTAATAACCTCTGACAGGGCATTCCTAATGAAGCATTTGACTCTGTACGGTAGAATAGAGGAGGGAGTGGGCATATAGGAGAAAAGAGCAGATGGTTTTTCACAGTGTATGGACAAGTTTTGTACTACAGGTTCAATGAGTTTAGTTACAGAAGATTGGCCGCTTGCAGCTGCAGGTGTAAGAGATTCCAAACTTAAATTGCTATCACTAAAATTATGTTTGCTACTTTTACTAATATTAAGATTTAAATAATCAGACGGTGGCCAAGTTTGAGCCGCATCTGTAAGGGGAAATGATTGACCATGTTGTCGTTGCGGTTTGTATTTGTATTTGTACGACATTTGGAATTCTTCGATAGGTTGCAGAACATTTTCCACTTTTAGTTTAACACGAGCCATACATTTTGGCAAAAACGTCCTGTTGATTGAGGGCTGTTGCAGTGGTTGATTAAATGTTGGCAGGCTGGTGTTATTACTGATGCTACTATCGCTAATACTGCTGCTATTATTGTTGTTAACATTTGCTGACGACAACATATCATCAGTTGTATTAACAGATTGTAATTGCTGCTGTTGGCCTTGAGTGAGAGATGAGAAGTTATTCGAGGTTGACGGAAAAGTGACGTTGGCGGGATAATATAAGTAGTCGGGCATATCAGCATTAAAGCAACTATATTGTATATGAGAACTATTTGTGGTGTTAGTCTTTGTTGTCGCATCGAATGTTTCAAGTATACAATGGAATGTTTGTACCAAACTGTTTGCCGCATCATCATCATTGTTGTTATCAGCACAATGGCGTATGATTTCCGGTATTTTGGTTTCATCATTTTCCAACGGTAATATGCCAGCTGCCTGCTCGCACCATATTTTAAAAACAGCTTCTTTTTCTGCAAGTTCTTTAGTAAATATTTCATTTTCCGCTGTGCCATTATCGTGGAAATCAATGTCGGCTTTAGACTCTCGCCAGCAGAGTGTATCATAGAATACTTGTTCATTGTTTTTATTGCTGACTGCTGGATTATCAAGAAAATTTCTTGTAGTTGTTTCAGTTGTTCCAAATGTGTTGGATGTCTTTGACAGATTTTGAATTGTTTGAATTGTTGTTGTGTGCTCTCCTGTAGCCAACGTATTTGATGCTGCTGTATGAGTTTCTGGTTCATGCGGGGTTGATAGCGCTGTTGTTGCTTCTGTCCCTGTATTTGAGGATTTTCCTGTTGTTGGTCTAAGACCAAGTCTTTGTTGCAAATCCATTTCATTCTAAAGCTGTTTGACAAGCTGTAAATTGATATTCTCTTTTTTTTTTTGTTCTTTTTAATTTTAGCAAGTTATTTCGATGTTTGTATACATACATACATTCATACACACATACATGCTTATGCATTTAACGAACATGAAGTAGAACAATTTTAGTTTTTACTAAAGAAATTCAGTTTAAATTTCGCGGGCTGACAAATCTGTAATAAAAATGAGAAAACATAAATGGAATTAATAAGAAAAATATATTTTTTTTTCGCTTTAATTTAACTAATTATTGCATTGCATTAAATTGGAATAAAATAACCTGGATTCAACCATCTGTTAAGGGCAAAATTTAGTTGACTGACAGTTTTCTGGAGTACGGTGAACATATTTGAAAAAATATGTTCCAGGAATATCATATAAATAAAAAATAAAAATATGTGACAAATTGTGTAGGAAAAATATGAAAGACAAGTGGTTCTGTTAAAATATAACGCACAAAACAAGGCGAAATTATTTTCAAGGACATTTATAGAAAAAAATATTGAAAATCAAAAGAATTACTGTAAAATAGCTTTGTTCGGACAAAAACTAAAAATAAACCAATTCAAGTTGAGAGTTGTCCAAGGCAAATGCATTCGCATTTACAAATATAGTTCTTGAATGTCAAAATAAACTGTTCAAAGCGAATTTAAAACCAGGAAAATTGTAACAAAAAGCACATTTTTGTCAATTGAGTCATCTGTGCTGTCAAGTTCACCTGATATGAGTTCAATTTGAATTTGTCTGAACAAAATCATTTTCTCTACTAGTATGAAAATAGAATGTAAGCACAAAATTATGAGTGCATTCAGCTGAAGGAAGTGTTTGTTTACATGCGAAAGAAAATAATTTTACAGGTGGTATTAATATTACCACAAAATCGGACTTGTAGGCAATAAATTTCAAAAATTAAATTAATTTAAATGTATTTTAAGCAATTTTTTAGTGCAACATATTTTTCTCTACACAAATAATAAAATTCTGTAAGCTATATTGCCAACGGTGCAAAAGTCAGCTGTACTTTCAACAGCACCTGTAAAATGAATTTGCCTTGGATGATTTTTGATTTACAGATCAATCGAAATTAGAGAGACAAGTGAAGCGTTTTCCACCATCGCCTAACTTTTACGCTGAAATGTCTTACTTACGCTGCATTTACACATGAAAGTACTTTCGTGAAATTTTTGAATATGTATTATAAATAAACATTTTTGCGAAATAATTGACTTTCATGAAAATTTCTTGTTCGTTTTCATAAGAAAGTGAAAGTTCATTTTAAAAATGTCGTCGAAGCGAAGAGTTGCAAAAATTGAAACTTCTACTTCTACTCATTAGAGTTACCAATATTATCACGTAAACAAATTTATTGGTTAATAGTTGGGAATAAATATTATTGTTAATATTTTAATGAGATTATTGTTATAAAAAGGCATGAATTGTCTTATTTATGTATAATTGAAGAACAAATATAACAATTCCTTAAATATATTTAGAAAATAAGTTAAATTTGCAATTAAAATTTTGACAACATCCTGTTGATTGGTATAAGTCTTATATGAGGGTAACAGTGTTTGAGTCTTTGTCATTTTACTCTCTGAAAACGTAAAAAAATACTTTCTTGAAAATATCGGTGAAAGGTGAGTGAAGAAAAAAAAACTTTAAGTGTATTAGTGACAAAGTGTGAGTGTATTGCGACTTCCATGCAATTACTTTCATGTGAAAATGCTATGTTAAGGAGTGTCAACGCTCGGTCATAAACAGTAATGTCAACTTATCATATTTAATAGAACCCACAAAATATAAATAATAAAATATAGATAAAACCGTTAGATATCAATAAATTGCATAATTAGCATAACAATTACAACAATACAAGAACAACAGGCATTTTTGATATCGGTTCTGTCAAAAACATCATATTTTTTTTCAAACAGCCAACTTCACTACTTAACTCGCTGTCAAAATCGGATTTCCCTATTGCGCAGCGATGACGTCACACTATTTAGGTTCGCTTCAAACATTTTGTATGAGCATGATTCCCTTTGGATTTGATGCAGGTATAGACGAGAGCTTTTATATTTATACTGGGTCCTTACGTAGCAATTTAATTGCTGAGAAGAAGCAAAAACGTAGGCAGAGTTTTGACAGTTCGATTGCTGAATGTTTTTAGGTGGAGAAAACGTAAAATTGCTTCGTCACAAATTCATAGTGCCTTGGAATTTTTGATATAAGTTTATAATTTTAAATATTTCTGAGGTTTTCCACTCCATCAGTTTTTTTTCTGAATAAATACGAGGGTGGATTGATATTGAAGTTACCTAGCGCTAGATGGCAGCACGAACACAAATTTTTGTTTTACAAATTGCGATCTATCAAACGTCAGCTGTTAAAATTTCACCTAAATTCATTGATTAGTTTATTTGCTGTAGTCGTTTGAAGTTTTTTTTGTGTTTCTTGAAAAATGGAAAAAAGTGAATTTCGTGCAGTGATTAAGCACTATTATTTGAAAGGGAAAACGGCGAAAGAGACAAAAGAAAAGCTCGATAAACATTACGGTGAGTCTGCTCCGTCAGATTACATGGTAAAATATTGGATTGCTGAATTTAAACGCGGCCGAAGAAGCACTGCAACAATACGATCAACAGGAAGGCCAAAAGATGTGGTTACTCAAGCAAATATCAAGAAAATCCTCGATATCGTTATGAATGATCGCCGAGTCAAGTTACGTGAGTTTGGTGAATGTTTACCATATCATATGAACGTGTGTTCAACATTTTGCATGAACATTTGCATATGAAAAAGCTACCGGCAAGATGGGTGTCGCGTTTGCTCTCAATTGACCATAAACGTAAACGTGTGACGTGTGCAGTCTCAATGGCAGAGCTCTATGAATTCGGCTACGAATTGGTACCTCATCCTCCAAATTCTCCGGATTAAGTCCCTAGTAAGTTGTTCCTATTTCCAAACCTAAAGAAATGTCTCGATGGAAGGAGATTTAGCTCCAATGATGAAATTATTGACCAAAAAATGCCTATTTTAAGGACCTCGAAAAATCCTATTTTTTGGAAGGGATACAAAAACTGGAGAAACGTTGGACTAAGTGTATTGAGCTAAAAGTTTTTTCCTACAATATCAATCCGCCCTCGTATGCAGTTTTTAGTTTTCTAAATTCAATTTCGGAAATACACTGACTAGAGGAAAGAGAAATGACAGCAGATTGATAGGCAATAATTGCTCAAGCAATCACTTAAGCAATCATTGCGCTATGGATTGCCGCTTATGGCAGTCGTGGTCCACACGTGTCAAATTTCATGAACGCAATCAAATTTGACAATTTCCGCAATGGATATTGCTACGTGAATACCCAGTGTTAAGGTCAGGAAAATATTATGAGAGACTTGGCACCTGTGATGCCACTAAAACAGTTGACTAATAATGACAATTTTACTTAATCAATCAAGATAACAATTCCTAACTACAAATTTCATGAATGAAAGTAAAGCCATATTTAATAGAGAATTAAAAAATAAATTAATATTTCCAATCGAAGTCATTTCATTTACAAAAATTAAACTACAAGAAAAAAAAACAATTATCTAGAAGTTTCTTTGCATCACCACTGATTGATCGTTATATTCAAAACGTGTAGAACATGTCCAGCTGAAACCATAATAATTAATTCATAAAATTAATGTTGCTGGCAAACCGCAATGAATAAAAAAACTAGCATCAGCCATAAAATACCGAACAGAAGAATAAAAAACTAAACTTGAAATTGCAAATGAAAAATTGAATTAATGAAAAAGGCAGCTGCTAAAAGAAATTAAAAAGGAACACACAAAAACATTATTAATTGTAATAGATTTTTTTTAACAAACGCACATTCATATAAATCACTAGCAAATGTTGAAAAGATTTATGGAATACAATTTATTTTGATTGAAAGGGCACAAAAATTTTCAATTAGCCAACACACGGTGGGGCCTTTTGCAAGGACAAAATTAAAAAAAAAATTTACTATGATCTGTCCCAAATTTGTTGAATGAAAGAGAGGACAATCAGTAATAGTTCAGGCAGTTATTTTCATATCCTTCTATTTAGAAATTTAACGTGCTAGTCCAGTTTCAAAAAACTGTTCCTACAATATCTTTTGAGATTAATTTATTTTTTATATTTCAGTTGAGTAATACATACTCATACTGAAGATTTTTCCTTGTGGCTTGTTTAGACAAATGAAAATTTGTGTAGGAAATAAATTATGTGCGTTAATAACAGCGTAAAAAATGGGTATTTGTTAACCAACATTCACGTCCTCTGTATATATTTTTCTGAAAACAAAATAAGTATATATTATTAAAATAAGTTTTTGGAAGTAGATGATTGGCGCCAGTTTCTGTTTAGCGGGACTTAAAGCTAATTGCTTACAATAGGCCTGATTGTGCTCTTTCATGCGATAATAATATTGACAATATATGATAGTATTTCAAAAATATTGTGGCGAATTTAAGTCCTTGGCAACATTAGAGCATTTTAAAAAGGAATGTAAGCTAAGCTTACTTCTATTTGAATACCATCTGATTCAAGTGCAACGAGTTTTTGTTTCTCGGATGCTGTAATACATGGATTCGTAAATGGTTTCCAAGGACCCCGAGGGCCTGTAACACTATTCCAAGGAATCTGCTAAGCACACATTTTTATTTTGATGTATTAGAATTGTGGAGCTCCATAGCAAAATATGAAAGCATTATCAGCTTATCGTGAGGATGTTATGAAATCGCACATATTTTTTTCAAATAGTACAAGTGGATTTGAAAATTTTAGTTTCGGCCATGAATAAATTGATTACTTGTAAACCGATTAAGATATCATTATGAAATTTAATCAAGTTAGAGGAAACATTTGAATAAATTAACCTGCAAACTCACAGCTTTCTAACGCACAGTGAAAGTCCTAGAAGATGTCCAAAATTTGGTCATCACCTGCATAATCATATTTGTTTTATATTTCATTTGAAATGAAAAAACTTGAGATTTTTCTTGGTATAAAATAAATGAAAATAAATAAGAATATAAATAAAAAATTTAAAAAAGATGAACTGCAACTCCAGAAAAATCTAGACATTTATTCAGGTATGTGATGGAAATCGATCGATTTCAAAAGTATCGAAGACAGCAGACCAAAAGATGAAACATAAATAATGTAAAGAAAATTTGAAATTAGATTCATCAAAAACTATTACAAAATGTTTAAAAATGTATTTTAAAAAAATTTACAAAACGGAAATAATGATCAGCATATTTCAGCATTTTTCGGTTTTAAATCGTTTTGTGTCTGAAATAGTTTTCCATCACATACTTGATTAACAGTTTCAGAGTTATTTACAAAATAATTTGTTTTATTTAAAAAATTTTAACTATTTGTCATTCTGATTGTAATTAATTAATACATTCTTTGCAACAAATTTTCTAATTAAAACCACACATATTTATCTTAATAAAACATAATTTGAATTTTTCCTTTTTTGTGGCAACAACTTTAAACTAAAATAAACAATTATTAAATACAATTTCAATAAAAACAATCCAATAGTTTTGATTTAGAAAAACCGGCACACTCAAAATATTATGCAGGTAAAATCAATTGAAAATTAATTATAAAGTAAATAAAAATTCACATGAAAATCGGTCGGCTCATATTCTATTTAAATCAAAGTAGACACTGATTTATTTAATTTATTATGTTAACGATAAAGATTGAGTTTGCTGCAGATTTAAAAACTTTTTAGATTTATTATGCACCAAGAAAATACTTGTATAACGACTAGAGTACCCCCAACAATATACAGGGTTAGGCGGATGAAGTGTTACCTATTCAAACACCCATACTTTTTTATGTGATATTATTCTTCGACATTATTTGCACCCTCTATTTCTGTTTTTTTTTTTAACTTCACGTATTTAAACTTAATATTTTTTTCAAGAACAAAACGAAGTAAGCATTAAAAACAACACAGTCTTTAAATAAATATTAGAATCAGTTAAAAAGAAAATTGTTTAGTATAAAAATAGCTGAACAGAAAAATTTCGAAATAAACTGCAATCAGCTACTGCCTGCAGAAATATTCTGAGTGTGTGTATTTGGCATACGAAAACTCAACAAACAAAGTACGAGTATTCAAAACAGTATGTCCGATGTGTCATGTAAAATAAATTTAAAGTCATTAACGAAAAAAAAACAATAAAACTTTATACGAGTAAAATACAACAAAACTCAAAACTTTTTGGCCTTACGGGTCAATTTGGCACGTTTTCACTGACATTTAATTGCAATTGTTGTGTCAATCATGCTGCGTTTGCGGTGGCCAGTTACACAAAAAAAAAACTGTTTAAAATTTAACAAATTCTTCAACTCTGATTTGCTTAATTTTATTTGTCTTATTTAATTTTATAAATTTGAAAAATTTATTATGTATGTAAATTTGAAATGGCAACCAAATTTGGATTTTAGTATATAATTTTATTTTTATTTCAAGTTGAAAATGATTTATTCTGCTGACGAATGGACAGAAGTTGTTTAATGTTTCTCTGTTTTACTTTTGTTTTCAATATTTATTTATTTTAATGAAAAAATTTTTGTGCTATTACGAAAGATATATTTTATTTTTAATTATAATGTTTTGCGAGTACATACTATTGTTGTTGTTGTCTGTGTTACATATCTTTATCTTTCAATGTCATTCATTGTTATTATTTTGTTGTGGTTAGTAATACAATTGCTTATTCAATATGCACGCTACACTATGCAGTTTGGGTGAGACAATATTTTTTTTATTTAATAAAAATGCTTAGTGCTTGTCTTGTTGATTTTAATTTTATTACATATTAGCCAACCTTTAACAATTAAACTTATTACGGTGTATCACAAATGAATAACACAAATTTAGAATTTGACAGTCGAAAATGATCCACATCTGCTTTACTGACGGCCAGTGTAGAAAGAGAAAACTATACGTTACATAATGGTACGAATAAAGAATTGTAAATAAAACAAAAAATGAATAATTGTTTGAGAAAGATGCTTATCTATTGAAGAAATTTTAGATTTTTAAATTTTTATTGAACTAAGAACTCACTGATAAATGTTTAGTGCGGTTATGTGTTGGTCTTTTATTTTACTTAACACAAAATATTAATAATTATTTAGTTTTTCTTCTATTGCTGCTGCTGCATAAAGAGTGATTTGCAGATAAAACATATTACCGCCCTCCTTTTCTGACACCTCTGTATACTTTGTGCCTTCGCTTTGCGGGTTCTAATCTTTATTTTATTTATTTTTTTTAGAGCCAAATGATGGTACAATAATACAGGTAATTCTAATAGCACAGCTGACAGTAAATTTGAGAATTTGTGCGTCACACAGGCAACAGATTTTGACATAAATGTTGTATACCAGCGCTGCCAGCAATATCAGAAAAATCATCAATTTTTGTAAATTTAAAAAAGAGTCATAAAAAATTGTCACTCAAAAAATCTTCTGTTTTATACAACAATCTTTCATTAAAAAATTAACAATTCAACAGATTTATTAAAAACAACAAAAACTTTAAACATTTTACTCAATTCAAAGCAAGATTTGAAGAGCTTTTGTGTCGAAACAGGTTACATACTTTCCAAAATAAAATTTAATTTTATATTCTAATTTAAATAGAAATTCATAGAAAAAGCCATTATACACTTTTTCATAAACTTACAATTCCAATTCATGTGCAGATTCGAATTAGTTATTTTTATTTATTCGATTTTATACGCGTACAAACATATTTACATACATATAAAGTACGATAGAAGGACATACAATATTGAATTAAATTGGGTTTTTACAAAATAAAAATACTATTCATATCATAGTTATGTTTTTTTTATTTTTTATTTTTTGTAACATTGTAACATTCAGAGGAATTATTTTTAAAATAACCTTTTGAAAAAAGAATCCCCTCAAGGGTTGCTGTTTCCAATGAATTTTTTATCTTGGTTTTATTAAGAGATTAATTTTGCTAAATATTCTTTCAACATTAGCTGAAGAGTTCGGCAAAGTCATTAAGTTACATATTTACAAATTCACATAAATGTGGAAAAATAGGTTTATTTTTTGGTAGATTAATGGACTTTCCTCTTTTCCAAATATATACACATTTAATCCAAAAATCTTAGTAATCTTATTTCTTTTTCAATATTTTGATATTTTTCTTTAGACGCTAGATTAGGAAAACCTTTTAAGAAAGAAAGAATTTCAGATTTTTTTCAAAATCACAGAAGTTGTAATTAAATTTAAATTTTTATAATTTTGTCATCGAAATCAAATCTTTTTTTAATAATTAATGTTTGTAAGTAATCATCTTTTTTTTATTTGGTAACAGAATTCTCACTTAAAATGATACACAATTATCAATAAATTTTTGGAAAGTTTCAACCAACATAAACTTCTTCGTTTTTTTTTAAATTTTACGGTTATGGAAATCCATTTGATTAAATGCCGAGGCACATAGAATCCGTCGTACGTTATACGTTGCTTGTTTCAACTGACATTAAAGTATCGGCGGAGGAGGTTGGCACAATGAGTACTTCGTTGACGGACATTAAATCATCTTCATTTGATTAAAGTACACATTTTCAATAGAATTAGAGGATATTCTGTTGTTTTTTTAATTTTAGTTTTTATTTAATTTAATTTTGTCACCACACAACACAAAGAGCTTAATAAAAACAAAAAAAAATTATATATTTCAAAGTAAACAACGTACGTTAAAAGTTGCCCAACTTTAGTACTTTGCGCAGACGGAGACATACCGAATGTGACAAAGCTCATAGAGACCCGGTATTTCAACTTAGTTGTCAGTTGAAATAAACAAAGTATAACGTACGACGGATTCTATGTGCCCTGGCCTTAAGACGTGTATTTTTTACACAATCATCTACTAAAAAATTTGTTAAAACATTTTAAAAAAGTTTCGTCATTTCATAGTGCATGTTGTGAATTTAAATTTAAATTTTGTGTAGATTATTCATCAAATTAAGGACATATTTAAAAAAAAAGTAAAGCTCGTTATGTCATTAAAATTTTTAAATATTTCAGTATCATCGATATTGTCTGCAAACCAAAAATATATTTTTAGAGCTTGACATTTTTCCATACGTAGAGGTTATGTTGAGCAAAAAGTAGCGCGATCAAAAATCGTCAAACACCATTTTCTGAAAATCGCTATAAAAATCGTCAAAATGACGTAAAATCGCCACTTTTGGCACCCCAGGTTTCTTTCCACAACATGCGTGTGTTAGTAAATTTGAGAGGGATTATGAATGTGTGCGAGACACAGACAATAGATTTTGACATAAACGTTGTATGTTTCTACCAACAAAATGCTTGAGTTTTTTTTTGGTGTTTTAATTTGTTGTAGAATTGCTAGTACCTGTAATAAGTGTACCGTGAGCCAAACAGTTTTTAATACAATGTATAATTTAATCAAGTTCAAGAAAATGCATTTTTTTTTGTAAAGTTGTGAAAGTTGTTTGTACATTCCATTTTTTTCAATTGGCTTGTAAAAATCAATAAGTTGTACTTTTCGTATTCTAATTCGTTAAAGAATACGATTAAATAGTTGATATTTGTAGTCACTAGTTTCCACCATCAAAAGTGGTAAAATCGAACAAAGAACGCCGATGAGATAGTGTAGCGACCTCTAAATCACTATTGATCCGTTCTGCAAGTCTGATGAATAAAAAATTGTTCCAAAACAGTACTCTCTGAATAATAAATTTATCAAATAAATATCTTAAATTTTAAGAAGTTGGAAATCTCAGATTTGAGCTCAAGCCAAAGAACTCTGTTCAATATAAACATAAACAGTTCAGCTAATTAGGCATAAACATTAATTGGCTGAAAATACCAATATTTTTTATCAAGTTTTGAGATCAATGCACACACAACCTTTTAAACAATTTATAGGGAACACACAAATTCGCTGCAGCCTACTTTTAACATTTTATTTATTTTCTTACTTGTTTAAATTTTATATTTCTGCTGAAAGAATTGTTTTTATTAAACAGTCAGCACTCGTGCTAAAAATAGTGAAACTCAATACAATTTTTATTTTTCTAAATATCATTATGTAAACGCACATACATTATCGTATGAATTTTCATTTCTTAGATACATTTTAATTTTTGCTGTATGAGCTTTCTTTTTGTTTTTCAACGTGAAACACTTTTGCTTCAGTAGTTTCTTGGGCGGAAAAATAAATCGAGCATGTAAAATTTAATAAAAAAAAACAATAAAAACAAAGCAGAAATAATATGGCAAAAAATAGCAACAAAATAATAAAGATTGTTAAAACATGATGATAATAGAATGATAATAGCCATCATTCGAAATCATTCAAGAATACTGAAACAAATTACAAAAAAATAAACAAAAAAATTTTCATCATTTTATTTGTCAATAAAGAATCAGTGAATCAAAATTATTAAGTCAATTAGCTGAAATTGAAAAAATCCAAGGAATTTATTAAACATTTCACCAAAAGTATTATTTTTTCATTTACTTTGTCTAAAAATTTAAATCTGTCTTAATATTTGTAAAAAATATACCTTGAAATTTAAAATTTTCAAAACTTTTTAAAAATCCAAACGAAATAAAGTTTTCTGAGGAATTAAAAGTCCATAAAAATCCTTATAGTTGCATAGCAATTTCGAAAAAAATAAAAATTTACGGAATAGTCGAATATTAAAAACAAAAATAGAAGAAAAGCAAAAAAAGTATTAAGTAAAATTGTAATAAAAATATTTCATTTGTTGTGGGTTGAGTTAGTCAATATGCCTGCATTTCATTGGTGCTTATGGGAAATCATCGGTAGACCATGAATCGTACCATGGTACCAGGTAGGTGCAGTTAAAAAAAATATGTATCTGGTTTGTTTTCGGTTAACTTAGAGTCTGTCAAAACAACAATATAAGAGTACTTGTTTTTGATAGTTCACACCTAAACTCCCGGTAAAGAATGCTTTTTTCAATGCACCTACCTGATAATTATTGTACCATGCAGTAGACCTTAAACCATATTATTGATAATTTTCAAAAACTTCTGGCTTCTATAACAACTTTCAAAAACCAAATGAGGATTACAAAAACTACAATTATCTACTATATTTTAAAAAATTTTTTTGTAGAACATTATTTCACAAATTTTCTTTACAACCTTTATGCAATAAAATGCAGCCATATAGACTAACACAACCCACAACAATTGGGAGGAAATTCGCTATAATTAAATATCTAAAAAATAGAAAACAAATATAACGATTATAAATTATTTGTTGTGTGTTTTTTTTCGGAAAAGTCTTGTATCTGAATGCTCATTTATTTCTTAAGAGTTTTTATAAAAAACCTCAAAGTTTGAAAGATTTTTTCAAAAATTTAGTTGAAAGTATATTGATGATCTGCCATAAGCAGTTTTGTCAAGAGCTGGAACGAAAAAAAGGCTAAATCGGCTTTTTAAAAAGGCCAGAAAAAGCTAAATCGTTCAAAAATTAAAGCTGAAAAAAGGCTAATAAATTTTAATTAGAAGCTGCAATCCTTTTTATTGCATTTTAAGCAGAAAAATTGTCAATTGTTAAATAAAAACGGAAAACAGAAAAAGAAAAGCGGAAAGGAAAAGTAATAAGAGTAAAGACCTTCGGGAAATCGATCCTTGAGAAATGGCGAGTATCTGAGTATGAATAAGAAGCTCTATGGGTGGTTACTCTGGCAAAGGAAAAACATTAGACAACAAATGGAATTGCATTAAAATCAAAAGACAAAGAAATAAAGTAAAGATTTTGTAAAGATGATTTTCATGCAAGTGGTGGGTGACTGGTTATCCAGATTCAAAAATGATACGGAATCAGATTTAACTGAAGAAAAATTATCATCCATATCTGATTATGAAAATCCATTAAAATTAAATTACAAAATATTGTGGAGTATAGTTTAACTTTCGATGTTATTTTCATTACGAACGAAACTGATCTCTATTGGAAGATGCTACCAGATAAAATGGTCATGCATGAGGATGAAACTGAGGCTCATGTAAAAAATAATATTTGTATACCTTTTTCGAGTTAATTATAAAATCAAATATATCGCAATTGTAGTGTATTTATGAACTGAATTAGTTTTTGTTTATCTAATAAAAATAAAATATTAAAATATATATAAAAAAAAATTTGTGATATAAAGAATTTTTCAATTTAAATTAATATAATATAAATTTTGCCTTTTTTCACTTGACACGTTTTATTTAAACTGTAACAGTTGGGCTTAAGCAGCTTATAGAATTTATTTTTGTTTTGCTACTTTCTTGATAAATAACTTTTATAAACAGTTGCGATCAATACGAGTGTTTTGTTTTTTGTGTATGCAAATTGAAACATTTTCTTTTGATATGCCTGAAATAAATTGAAAATTTATTCAAAATATTAAACTCCTGAGAATACAATATATATTGTGCAAAATAAATTTAAGCATTAAACAGGGTGTTTTTTACGAGTATAGAAATATGCATAAATGAATAAGTACAATTGCAATTAATTGGGCAGAATTAGTTTGTTCATTCTGTTCTGTTACGAATCAGCTGTTTTGTTTCTGTTCAATTGAAAAACTGTATGTGTGGTTTGTTGTTACTTTTTCGTTCTGTTCGGTTGCGGACAAAACTGTAGAAAATAAAATACAATTTTAAGTGACAGGCAAGAGTTTGTATGTTTTAGTTTTTTGTGCTGTGAAATATTACAAATTTTGTATTAACGGTTCCAGTTGTCCGCCGGGAAGGTATACTACTTTGTTTGCTTATAATTTTTGATTAAATGAAAGGGAATGGATTTTATATTGATAAATGCTTTATTAAATGTCGGCAATTATGTATGGAATACAATATCAGATAAATGTCCGCCTCTGTTAGCCTCACAAGTGCGAGCCCTTTTGAGCATATTGTTCATTAGATTCTCACACATTTCATTAATTTCATCACGAATATTTTGTTTGAGTTGCTTATGCGCTTCTGGTTTGCTTGCATAAAACTTGCTTTTCAGATATTTCCACAAAAAGAAGTCCGGAGCAGTCAAATCAGGCGACCGTGGAGGATAATCAACATCACCATTTCATGAAATAACTTGTTGTGGAAAGAGGTCTCGCAGTAATTCCATTGTAATCGTGGCTGTATGCGATGTGGCACCGTTTTTTTGATACCACATGTTAATCAAGCCCAAAGCATGCAGTTGTGGCATCAAAAAGTTTTCAATCATATCACGATATCGCTTCCCATTCACAGTTTCCATTATGCCGTTTTCATTTTCAAAGAAGTAAGAAGGACTAATGATTCCTCCTGACCAAATTGCACACAAGAGTGTCATTTTTAATGGATTCAAAGGTGACTGATGAATAATTTGAGGGTTGTCCATTGCCCAGAACCGACTATTCTGTTTATTCACATATCCGTTCAAATAAAAATGTGCCTCGTCACTCGTTATGATTTTTTTCATGAAAATCGTGGTTGTCATGGGCGAGCTGTAACATTCAATTGGCATATGTACGGCGTCGTAAATGGTCTTTTGAAAGAAGCTCTTGTGTCAGCTGAATCTTAAATGGAAACAATTGCAAATCCTTGTGCCAAATTGTGGCCAAAGTTGTTCTTTGAAAACCAAGCTCCTGTGCACGGCATCGAATTGAGGTTGATTAATTATTTTGAACACTTTCTTGAGCAGCAGTAATGTTTTCAGCCGATCTTGCAGTACGTTGTGGTCCATGCTTGGCCCCATCACCTATCACAGATCCTCTTTCTTCAAAATCATTCACTACACGATAAATAGTGCGTTTTGTTGGCACTCTGTTTCTCCCAAAAATTTCACGTAACTTTCTCATCGTCACAGCAATCGATGATTGATTTTGAAAAAATTTTTCAACGATTAAAACACATTGGTTTATCAAATATTTTTCCATAATAAATTTGCCAGGTGTCGACTTCACGACTGCCAAATATGAACTGTCAGGACTAATGTTTACCAAAATGGCGGCGAAACAAAGAAGTATATCTTTTCGTCGGACACCCTGTATTAAATTAAAATTTTCAAAGATTTATATATTTCTGTCAAATAAAAAAATATTTTGCAAACATTAAGAAAAAAATCCATTCATATTCATAGAACAAGTAAGTAAAAAATATTTTCTACAGAAAGGCACGGCACAGAACGGCAACGAAAAGTAAAACCTAATGAGG
Source organism: Gymnocheta viridis (assembly GCA_956483585.1). Classification (NCBI taxonomy): domain Eukaryota; kingdom Metazoa; phylum Arthropoda; class Insecta; order Diptera; family Tachinidae; genus Gymnocheta; species Gymnocheta viridis. The sequence goes on from OY101442.1 coordinate 15,819,505, forward strand.
CCTTCAGTGTAGCTTAATGGAAAAGAAAATTTCCTGCTGCTTCGTGTAGAATAACGATGCTTCCCATTTGTGCTATTTTTAATTTAGACACTTAAGTAACATTACCGACACTGGATACTGTGATGTATTGTAATCTTATCTTCTTATAGTTACCTGCACGGGCCCAAGAATTTAAAGCAATTCAGTATATAAAAAAATACGCAAGAAAAATAAAAATAGTAGAGAACTTGCAAGGCGTACTAACCAGGTGCCATCATTACGGCAGATGATTTATTTGTCTTGCTTATGCTTTTTATTTTGAAAGTCAAAAAGGCTGCCGTTAAATTTTTCTGTATTTGTTTTCTGTAGATATTTTAGACAGAACTGATATAAAAAAGTCCTGTTGCTCTTGTAATTGTTGTACTAATAATTTCACCCGTTTAATACGCCTTACGAATTTTTATTTTTCATTTGACTAATTAATAGAAAGATTAGAGCCTTTATAGGTGAAAAAATGCATTTTCTTATGATACTGTCTACGATCTGCATACATTCGCTCAAAGACTTCATTCCTTATTTATGTGTCCTACAGTGTACTACTATTGCCTTTGAGCCCAAAAATATTATACAGAAATAATAAAAAGGTTATTTATAAATTTATCTTACTCATAATACGCATACAAATTGATATAAATGATATGTCATGTCTCTTGTGTTTATACATCAACACAATTTTGAAATATATTTTATTCAAACGAGCACAACAGGAATAGAATACTATAAAGAGATGGATATTTAAAAACTTTTATTCACATAATAAATTTCATATCGTTCGTGTAAGGAAATCATAACACACTTATATGAACATTAAAAAAAAAATAATAATAGTAAAACGTCTATTGTTGTGTGAATAAGAAAACAAATTTAAATCCTTTGAAACAAAAATAGAAACTTATGAGACATTTTTCATGTTAAAGATAAAGTTTTTAAGCATCCACAAAGTTTTGAATTTATTTTGTTATATAAATTTCTCTTTATTAATTAAATTTTCAGATGTTTACTTCGAACAGGAGGATTTAGAGATCATTTGTGAAAGATTATGGAAAGAAAATATATGTGGCAATAGTTATGATTTTTTTTTGTCAAAACCAGTAGAACAATTGAAATACAAAAACATTGAAATGCTACTGGTTTTATGCTGTGCTATTTTCTATCCCAAATTAGTTGTCACATGAAAAAAAATCCAGCTGAAACTACACCAAGCCAAATATCCATGGCGCTAAGATAATGCTCAGTATTTGGTGAGACAAAATGAATCATGTGCAATACGAACTGCTGAAATCTGGCCGTGCCATCACAGGAAACCTATACCGAATGCCATTGATTTGTTTGAAGTGAGGATTGACCGAAAAGCGCCCAGAATATGCGGCCAGACATGAAACTGTAATATTGTGTCATGAAAACGCTCCTTCAAATGTTGCACTATTTGTTAAATACTATTTAGAAAGTAGTGATTGAAAAGCTTTGCCTCACCCGACTTATAGTTCAGATCTTGCCTCGTCCGAATACTATTTTTCTCTCTGGGTTACGCTTCACTTTAGAACAGCGTATCCCTAGTTGACTTGATTCGATCTTTTCCTCAAAAGATTAGCAGTTCCCTTGGAATCCCCATGTTTCTAGAAAATGTCAGAGCTTACAATGATCAGAGCGCAAATTACGGCATTCCATATCGAACAAAATTTCCATACAATTTCAAAAAAAAATTGTTGTGTAGAACTTCGTTCGATATCGAATGCCGTAATTTACCCCCCCCAGGATTTTGAATAAAATTAAAAAGCTAAAAATTTGAAGAGACTTCAAAATTTTTCCATATCTTTAGCTAAAATCCAAAACCACGTAACTAACAAAAAATGAGAAATCAGTTTTTTGATTGATTATAATGCATATCATCAACATTCATGTCCCCACCAATTTTTACTTTCATATAATAATCCGGAATAATTTATTTTAAATTAGCTGTTACAGATGAGTATAACGAGCTTCCGCAAAGAATCGGTATAAAATTCAACGTTTTTGAACCCTTGAACGTTAAAGAAGAGCAAAAATTCAAGCAAGAAATGGCAACATCTTCAGGATTTGAAACCATTTCTTCCACCAGATTGTCATTCATTTTACAATGAACTTCCATTTGAGAAGTAGTTTATAGCCTTTTTTATTTTCACAATTTTGCAAAAAATAAATAAAAAATATAAGTAATATATTGAATTAAAACAGAAAAACTTTCTTAACTATTAAATCAACAAAGATTAAATTAAAAACGAACTTAAGCCAAACTAATTAAATAAATTTGGATCTTAAACAATTTTCATTGTAGTTACGTGTTTTTGTTGAAGAAAATATGAGTTCAAAAGCACGTAACTAACGTAATGCTTTGAAACATAAACAAATTATAATTTTTATTCCAGAAATTAATAAATCGTTCTTTTCGTATATTTAGTAAATCTGCAACATTCGATTAACAAAATTGTATTTATTTTTCAACATATAACATATTTTATTTCTACTGAAAAATAATAAAAATGTTAGTTACATGGTTTTGGATTTCAGCAGAAGATATACTTTGAGAAAGACCCGGTAGACTAGTAGATAGCGTACTAGAATATTAGTCGCAGGTTCGCAGGTTCGAATCCTGCCTAGACCCTGGGTGTTTCTGCAGACAAGCCAAAATGGCTTCGCGGTTTGTGTTTGTTCTAAAAAAAAACTTATAAAAAAATTATTCAAAAAAATAAAATTATCCATAGAATTGAAAAAACTTTACAAAAATACTTTGAGTAGATGTGGCGCCATTCCCTTTAAGAATAAAATTTCTGAATTTCCAATAATTTTCTATTAAAATCGAGCTAACCGTTTAGCAACTACAGATTTATTTGCAAATTTCTTCATAATTTCCCCCACTGTGCGACGTCCAGTTGAAGCAGCGTCCATGATATAATTTTGATTAACCGCTGATTTCAAGTTCGTGAACTCTTTGTTTGAATTGGGTGCAACAAAGGATTTGTCAAGTTGGGAGGAATGAAATCCTAATGAATTTGTTCATGGACACATAACTGCAGATGATACATGAACTAAATTTACTACATACAATGAAATAACAGTCCACCCAATCGATCAATCGATTCTGCTAGGACAATTCATCCCAAAGAAAGCAAAGACAATGAACTGAATTCAACGTATAAGTTGATGGCCACAGTTTTGTTGAGATGCACCTGAAATTACACAGAGAGAAAACTCTTCAATCTATAGTTTATGTAGAGGCCTTAAAATAGTTTGAATAATTTAATAAACATAATATATATTATCCTTCTATCTATATAATTAATAGGCAAACACGTTTTTTGAGATCCCTTTACAGCCGTAATACTGAACCGATTTCGGAAAGATTTATATGTTTTTAACAGTAACAGGTGCCATTAGAACAACTCCTTCTAAGGCACTGTTCACGATATTGAACTGGCTACCACCAGACATTATGGCTAAAAAGTTGGCTGCGAACACGGCAATAAGACTAAAGGTCACCAGAGCATGGAGAGATTATAATATCGGTCATGCCAACATCCTGTATAATATAAATTGGCACATGAACGTTGACTATGTCACACCTGAGCCAATCTTTGATCCTGGCTTCTCTGTAAGCTTTTCGGATAACGCGGTCCACCCTGATGACCTACATACACCCGCGAATGTGATTCAAATTTTCACGGACGAGTCTAAATCACTGAATGGGGTCGGCTCTGGCATTTACTCCGAGCAGATAAACTGCTGCATTCCTTTAAGGCTGTCGGACCATTGCAGTGTCATTCAGGCTGAAATAACGGCCATATACACAGCCGCAAAATACATTCGGTATGGCGAAATATCTGGCAGGGATATTCAGATCATTACCGATAGTAAGGCGGCTATTAGATCCCTGGAGAATCTGTTCATCACATCAAAAATTGTCAAAGAATGCCAGATATCTCTGGAGGAGACATTCGATGGTCACCCTCATGTGGGTACCAGGACACAGGGACATACACGGAAACTGTATTGCGGACGCGTTGGCGCATACAGGCTTCACTTTAAATCGAAACGATTCAACACATGACATAGGCGTCTCTCTCCCAATGACTAAAGAACTTATTGCACATAAGTTTCACCTTACTACAAATCAGAAATGGTTAGACGAAACTACCTGTAGGGAAACTAGGAAAATCTGGCCCATAATAGATGAAAAAAGGAATAGGCAGGCACTACAGCTACCCAGATATCATCTCAGAAATCTAATCGCAGTAATATCTGGCCACTGGCCTATTGGGAGACAGGCTCAATTACAATGACATATGTAGAGGTTGCGGCGATGAAGAAGACGAAGAGTCGACGGAACATCTTCTCTGTCATTGTCCGACATTCGATGATCTAAGACTTAAACTATTCGGTCAAAGAACCCTTGGGGACAAAACTTGTCTCTCTAATATTGATTTAAACAAGATCCACTCCTTCATTGAATTTACAGGGTAGCTGTGTGAGAATATCAGCAGGCAGATAACATAGGACCCTAGTGAGACGGAGGAACATGGTAGCACAACGGGAACTAATTGATGAGCCCCCGTTAGCTGTGCTTGATCACGGCTGCCAATAGAACCTGACCTAACCTATATGTTTTTAAACGGGTGTTTACATAGATGTGCACAATCTTAATTTTATTTTAATCGGTTCGATATTTAGGTAGATATAAGAACTTAAAGCTACTACTAACACATGCGCACTTATTATACTTGCATGCATGAGCTTCAACTTGAAAAATAACAAAGTGTGCATGAGTGCTTGTCCAATTTGCCTTTGCATAGAAATGATATGGAGTTTTAAGTTGTTTATTTAGAATGTTTTTTGTGTTTGTATTTGATCGTAGGTATTTCTGTAAATCTTTAATATTAATTTCTAGAATGCGGTCGATTGAGTCGGCCGCTGGATACTCTAGTGTGCATAATTAAGCTAAATTCAGGTATTTGCATTTCATTCGATCACATTTTATCCGTGCATTAACGCTGCGTCCTAATGTATATAAACAGTTATAAATAAGTAGGTTTACTTCTGTTTGGTGTAAATATATTCGAGAGTGTGTGGGCTTATCTTATTTCCATTAAGTACACGGTTATAATGATTTTTCACTTATATTTCTTAACGTGATATGTATGTATGACTTAAAACAAAACATCATCGGCACCTAACATGACGATGACAATTTTTTGTTCTTCCTTTTATTTTTGAAGCCTTGGGTGGTGAAAAGCGAAATGTGTTAAAGTGTTCGAGCGCACACATGTGCTTAGATATATATTGTTAGGTATACTCTTTTATTATGCAGTAACCAAATGTTGAATAGTAAATAAAAGTAGAATAATAGAAATGTATTTTCTACTACATCTACTATTAAATGATTTTTTCTCATTTGCTTGCAGTAATGGATTACCAGTTTACGTCATCACAATGAAAATAAGCAGTTAACATGTATCATGTTGCATGTTACATTATAATTCAGGCGATGGATTTTATTATCGCACTGAAGCAAAACTTGGCTGAACAAGGACTGGAGAATACATAAAGTAAATAGATATATTTTTATTTATTATATATATATATATATATATAACAAATGCGCAAGAAAAGAATAAACATGGTTGAGAGAACCATAATCTAATAGCAAAATACTATGGTTGAAGTCAAATCATGAAATAATCACAGCAAAGTAATATTTTAAAAGTATTTATTATTTAAGAGCCAAGTACTCAATATTCAATACAGTCGAACTTCTCTATAGTGAACTTCTATACAATGAAGGTCTTTCTACTACGAATTAATTTCAAAAGCACAGCTTTCTCGTTCCAATGTCAGTGTATTTTCATCTCCTTAATGTGAATTTCTATACAGTGAATTTTTCTTTACAATGAAGATATTTTTCAGATGTAAATTGGAGATTCTTGCGCGTTTGTCTCCATATAATGAATTATTTCAAAAAAGTTTCCGTTACGCATAATAATACACGGTGTAACGAGCATAAAGTAATATGTAAATAGGGGATTTCCAAAAGATGAAAAAACGTAAGAACGAAAAGGCATAAAGTCTAACTAACAATTTAGACAGTAGTTGTCCGTGTTCAGTGAACAAAAATTACTAAGAGAAGTAGCATTGCTTTTGAAAAAAAATTATTATTAATTAATAAAGTTGAAGATGGAGGAAAAAAGCAGTTTGGAATTCTTCCCAGCACTTTATCAAATATTAAAAAAAAACAAGGCATTAAAATAAAAATTCAAAAAATAAATTTCTGTATAATGAAGTTTCTATATAATGTAGAGATTTTCTGTTGCCATGCAGATTCATTATAGAGAAGTTCGACAGTACTCAATATTTGCAGAGTTGCATTTTCTAGTGTAAATACCAATATTTTCTGTTAAATTACTATAAAGAGGCGCTGCAATACTGATTTACAAACTAACATAATGCGCAACATCAGAGCTGTAAAGCAATGAAACAATTAAACATTCTCACTTTCACCATCTCTCCTCTCTCACTAATCCTTTCACAAAGAAGGTAACACACCTACTGGTTGGTACACAAATTAAAAAAGGTTTTGTTCATTTAGTGTGTTCATATCTTAAAGATATTCAAATTGTATCTGTTAAGAAATATAATAAAAATATCAGTCGTTTTTCATTCAGAAAATGAAAGAATCTTTTAACAAGCGAAGGCGTAGAAAAAATAATAGGCAAGTTTTCAAGGCTGAGGAATAAATATCGTTAAAGCATGAGAGCTTATGTAGGATAATTTTCCTAAACACACGGCTTGAAAATGTGAAATAATGTTTTTAAGGCAATGAAGTACTCAAAATGGATTAGATTGCAGTAAAATATCACTAAGGAGTCCTAAACCATTTTTTGAATGTAAAAATTTAGGTTAATTAAAAGAAAATTAATATTATAATTCTCATGATTTTTTTTTCGCAAATGTTGAATTAACCTCCCCCAAAGCATTACCAAAATTAAAGGATTTGTTGGTAATATTTTACAAAGAAATATTTTGTTATGTTAAAAATAAAAATTCCCTATTATTGTAGATGATTTAGATTAATGAATTCCCCGAAAATTATAAAATGTCTTTACAAAGAAAATTTGAACATCTTTAAGTTTTGATATAAATTTAATCTTATGTAAAAGTAAACAGGAATTTAGGGATATATGATATTTACACCAGACCAAATCTAGGACTTATGAGATTTCGAGGAAAATCTTGTTGATTTTGACTGGATTTCCCATACAAAACAAAATCTACTTCGTCACTAGATTTTGACTAAATCTACTCAAAATCTCGTAGTACACAGTGATGCAATTATGGGTTTTCCTTAATTGTACTGAAAAATACTACGCTGGACAATAACAATTCTTTGAAAGGTGTGCTCGCCAGCTGTTTCACATTTAAATAATGATTTCGGTATGGAGATTGACATTTAAAATGAATATTCCAATCAACTGTTTTTGCCTGAATTCTCTTCGTATGGAGCTTGACAGTTGAAAATGAAAATTCCAATCAGCTGTTTCTGACATGAATACGAAATCTTAAAAAATGTCACGATAACCCGGTGTAAACGTTATAGATTTTGATAGAGATTTCTATTGAAATATAATAGATTTTGGTATGGTGTAAATGCCGTATAAGGAAAATTTAATTAAATTTTTCCTCCACTGTATACATATATGTAAAATAATTGTGAGATTTTCCAATTCAGGACGTATCCTCATATCTTTAGTTCATCATCAGTGGGCTTGCGAAGCACTCGAACAATCACTTGTCTGAAATTATTCCTGACGTTTCTGAGTTTTTGTTTAAATTGATAAAACAAAAACAAAATTTACGAATTATGTACTTATTTTCTTATCATTTGTAGTATTTAATTTTGCATATTCTGTTTATAGAAAGTTTTTCAATGAAAACTTGTTTGAATTGATTAATAAATTTAGATTTTATTTTTATAGAACAAAAATGTCGAAGGGACCTAAAAAAAGCTAACATAGTTTTTTAATTTAATATTTTGTTTGATTCCATAAACATCTTTGTTTGTGTTTTATTTCAATAAAAACAATATTTAATACTTGCAGTATAGAAATTAGCAATTTCTGAGATAGGACCTATTTTATTTAAGCTTCATCAGAATTTATGAACATTTTCTTGGTGCAAGTGCCAATTATGAAACTTTAGCTGGTTTGTATAAATACACAGTAGTTAATTTTTTAGGAAAAATTTAAACAAGCAATGAAATGTGAAATTTATGTTAAGAAAATTTAAATGCATAAATCTTTTAAAAAGAGAGAAGGAGAGAGAAGATTGGGAAGGGGTACACTCTTTCATGTACTTTGAAATTCTGTAGTGTTTTGAAATTCGTAACTATCAACCTGAAGATGGCTGTAGCTTTATTTTTGATTTTCTTTTACTTTTCTTTTCTTTCATGGTGGTGAGAGGAAAATTGTATGTACAAAGGAAAAAAATGTGAAGATAAACATGCAAAAATCTTGAATTTCATTACAAAAAAATTTCAATGTGTAGACATTAATAAAAGTTCAAAAGAGAATTATGGAAAATTTCAGATAGAAAACTTTCATAGTCTGAACCGGGACTTAGTAAAACTTATTACTCTTGTGCCCATATTTTGAGCCTGGATCGAGTACTTGCAAAATATTTCTAAAATCAGTAACATTAAAATTTTTACTTGTACTTGAGATTCGCTACAATCAATTACAGAAGTTCTCTAATTTTATTTATCATTTTGATCTAATAAAAAACGTAGATTAAAATGTATTTAATTAAAATTTCTTTGCATGTGCTTGCCAAAAAATCAAGTTAGCAACTAAAAAATTAATGCAAACGAAGAAACACAAACACTGATTGACTTAAAAGCTTTCGATTTCTTTGAAATAGATTTTTAAATTTGCAAAACAATAATTTGCTGCAGAAATCAATAAATAAATCGATCAAATTCAGTTCTGCTGAAGAATTTTAATGAGTGCGAAATAAATTGCAAGCAAATTTGTAAGGTTAATAAATTATTGAAAAAGGTGTGAGCAAATTGGAATGTTTACTAAAAGTTGTTTCAATATTTCCTGGGAGCGCTGATAATAAAGCAATAAACGAGCGAGTCGGTTATTGATTGATAATTGACTTTAACATATTAAATCTTTGAAAGTTTACAAATCTAAATGTTTTTCTAACGTTAAACAAAAATGGAATTAAATAAAAAATTTATATATATTTTTTGATAAGAAATTCTTTAGTTTCATTGAGATTTATAAGTTTTGTTTTTAAATTATTTAATTTTATAGCGTACTTTAAATTCGTTGTTAAACTCTAAATTTTGCATAAACCTGAATTTTTAGCTGCAACCAAAACCAACCACTAAATGTAGTTAAATATGAATTGCAGCCCGAGAAAAAAAGAAATATATTTTGCTTGCATTAAATGGTTATTAAAACCTGTTCGCTTATATTGCACGAGGCGTTTTTGTTAAAGAAGTTTTTCATTGAAAATAGTATCTCTATGGGCAAAATGATGATGAACGAAAATCCAACAAAAGATAAAAAAGTAGATTTTCTCTAAAACTAACAGCAAATAGTTGCCATCATCTTATCACTTGAAAAAATTATTTTTATATTTTATTTTTTATTTAAAAGTTTAACTTCAGGTGCGAGCAAAAAAAATATTTAATCATGTTTTATGTTAAGAAAAAGTCACAGAACGGTGGATGCTTAAGCAAAAAAAGGAAAGTATTTTTCGTTTTGAAATTTTCATTTTATTGGGCTTTTAAAGTCATGATATATAAAAAATTAAAGATTATTTGTTTATTATATTTCATCCTACGTTTCGTTGGTAATTTCCAAGTTCCTCAGGGATGTCTTTTATTTAATAAAAATATAAAAATCCTTTTTTTTTATTCAAGAGAAAAATTTACTAGATACACACAGAAAAAACCCAAAGTAAAATCAACATGAAGAAATGTTGATATCAAGTCATTGTTTATATGTGGAAAAATTCAATTAAACTTACTTTTAACATTGTTTTATGTTAAATCAATGGTTAAAATTGTTAATTTAGTATTAAAATATATTGATTTAAAATTAATCACATTGAAATAACATTGTACATTTTAAATTTTACTTTTTACACAGTTAAAATAACATTAATCAATGTTTCATTTTGTAAAGTCCGTTTTTGAAGTAATAATTACAGTTTTTCATGTAAAATTAACATTGGATATAGTTGAAACGAGATTAACTATTGTAAAATCAAAATTGTTATAAATATTAAAAATGACTCTGGAATACTTTGAAAAAAATTTTGTCAATTTTAGATATGAACAAACGTTGGCTTACGTTAAATCAACATGTTAAAAAAGTTAATTCAAATTTGTGAAATATTAAAAATGACTGGAATTATATTAAAATAAAATTTGCTGAATGTTAAAAAAACATGAATCATGTTGTAACAACTTGAAAGTGCTGCGAGTATAAATTTTAAGTGAAATAATTTCTGTAAATTTCATTATGTCTGCAGATAACTATGATAATGTGAATTTTAAAAGGTTTGTGGAAAATTTAGCAACCGGAGGAGAAAATATTAAACTTGTTAGTGAACAAATATTCCAGTAAATATTCCAGTTGTTCAAAATACGACACAAGGTTCCCAAGCCTACCTTTACATGTTTTTCCAATTAATAATCGTAAAATATATTTGAAAAACAAATATTTGTAAAACTAAATGCATCTTCTATATGTATGTATGTGTTTATAAATGAATAAAGATAAAACAAATTAATTAACTGCTTTTTACTAACTGCCTGTCCCATTGTTAAACAACATTGTGTAAATGTTATTTCAATATAGAAACCAGCTTAAATTAACATGGAATTTCCTGTAATTTTTACATCTTTTCACGTTATTTCAATAAAGCTGTAACATTCGTTCTAAATAGCTTAATAGTTGATTCGACATTAAATTTATTTTGATTCAACATGAAGTTCATGTCGTTATAAATTTTCTTAATATTGTTTCAATAAGGATTTTAGCATTATTTTGACATGACAATCTTTTTGAATTATTTGACGTACATTGTCAATTCAACATGATTTCTAGTCGTTTTAAAGTGGATAGCTATAACTTTTATTTTACTTTAACATGAAACGCTTATGAATGAAAGTTGTTAACAAAACTAGTTAAATTAACCTTGTTTTAGTTGATTATACAATGATTTTTTTCTGTGTGTATAAATTTTAAAGCATAGCGATTAAAGGAGCTTCCACAAGCTAAAAGAAATTTGCTCTGAATAATGTTTCTTGGTCAACATGAATTCGAAATCTTTTCCGAAAAATGTAAGGATTAAATTTTATTGTATTGTCCTTAACTAAATATGATTTAAAAAAGAAATTCATGTACTTGTACGTCCATTCAGAAGTATTTAAAATTTGGTCTTATGAAACTTTATATATCAGTATATCAATTAAGGTTCACTAACTATCGAAATCATACCAAAATAAGATGCTTGCAAGCCACTGTTTATTGTACTACTGCCAGTAAATCTTTTCAACCCATTTTCCTTTTCTTGCTTTGTTTAATTTATAAAATTTTTTTATTCTGTCTGCCAGAGATGTATCGTCAGATGAGTCTAACGAATGTTTATTAACAACAAGCTCAAATGTCTCGTTTGAAACCTTTAGAAAACACAAGCAACCCAACGCACAAAATAATGTTATCAAAAACGTTTGCTGCTAAAAAGAAATGTGCTTGCCGAAGAACTTGTTATTGAAGCTAATCTGTCTTTTCAACTTTCTGAAATGTTCATTGGTATACGTTTCCACAAAGACAGCAAGTCACCTGAGATGTCTTATAAATGGGAAAATAAAGAAGTAACATTCGACAGCAAATGAATGGCAAGAAAGTCAAGAGTAACTCACAAAGACGCCAATAGAATTATTGAGGATTTTTGCTAATAATGGTGATGATGTTGACAATAATGGGTGAAGATAATGGCTGCGAAAATTTCATTGATTGTTAATAACTGAAGCTGCTGCAGAATATAAATAATCATAATAATTCAATTCAATTTTACAAGTTTTTCTTTTACCAATAAGTTAATTATGATAAAGTTTATAGGAAGTACAAGTCTGGCAAATATTTACTTTAATGAAACCTTAAGTCTTAAATATTGAAGAAGTTTGCACATGCAAAATCAGCTAGAAAATGTTTATTGGATTATTTAAATATTTTGAAGACCAGCGAAGTTTTAATTTTACATTTTTAAGTCCATTCTAACATGGCATTTTTACATGCCCTCCAAATGTTATTTATAACAATTAATTTATCTTCGCAATTTGCGAAATAAACACACTGCCTTTTTGTCATCAATTGCAATTTAATGAATTGTAACTTAATAATTGTGCAACAACAATAATGAATAACAAACAACGAGACAAAACCACAAATTATAATGCTGCACATGAAATAATTAAATGATTGACAGACAGAAAGCAGGAAAGAGAATTATTCGTGTAGGGTTCGTCGTTTACATGATTGTGGTTTCAGAAGGTAGAGACACACAAAAGTAATGATGCCATCGCTCTTTTGCATGAAAAGTTTCCTGACCGTGTGGTTTCTTGAAGATGCAATCACAATTGGCCAACAAGATCTTGGCAGTTAACACTTTTAGATTTTTTTTGGCGGCTACGTGGCTTACAATTCATTCAAGACTTTAAAGATGAAGTTTGGGAAGTTATCGAGGACCGACAGCAGTGAATGTGCGGATTGCTGATGGTAAATTTCATGAGAGGAATATGGCCCTGCAAGTGCAGCCGTGGCAGCCATTCGGTAGATCTTATTTTCCATTATTAATGGCATATCCTCCTCTTTGCATGCAAATAAACATTCTATAATGTCGCTTTAAAAAGTATTGGGTTTTACATGTTAAAACGAAACCATTTATTAGAAATACCAATACAACTAAACACCTAGTAGATAATGCACTACGCAGCTGGGTCTTTCCATAAAAACCTTTATATTATTTAGCTAAAATAGTTTGGTGCAACCACAGTATACATATATTGAAAAAAAGGAACCTCACAATGAATCACCTTTTACTTACGATCATATATGTATAAGTTCTTTGATTATCCTAACTCTTGTGTGAAAGTTTTAAGCATATCAATTATTTCTTATTTTTAATTGTTTTCGTCTTTGCGAGATATTTTCCATTTAAATCTTAAAAGCCTTTTATGGTCATGCAACAAAAAAATGTAAATGATACTCCTAACTAAAATGACAAAGAAACTATTAAAAACTACGAGTACTAAGATAAATAAAATAGAAATTCAAAACAAACTCAAGTTTTGCATTCAGGAAAGAATTAGATTTTCTCTTATATGAATTAAAAAAGAAAACTATAATTCTGCAAGAAAATTATAGAAGAGATGAAAAATGCAATGGGTTTTCTACAAAAAAATAAATAAAAGCAGCAAAATAAATATTATTTAGAACTCTATTAGTTTTGCCTTGATTGAAGTAATCGATTCTCATAACAATAAATTGTGTTTTTTGCACATTTAATATGCAATAAAAAGTCTAAAATATGCTCTAAAAATTAAAAAAATATGCTGAAGCAAAAATGGCTGGATGGGAATTAATTTATTTTTTAGTTCAGCAATTCATTAACATTTGCACTTTAAATAAGAAAAAAAAAAACAGAACAAAAACAAAACAGTTGAATCAAATACAAAATTGTACTTAAATTTCAAAGCAGATCTCAACATCAGAATTATATATTTTGAAAAAAATAAGACACGTTTTTTATTGGGAGTTTGTATTGCAATAAACAACAAACATATTGACTTCGAGTTGTAATCAAAAATTATCTAAATAAACTTTCATAAACCTTAAAAGATAACAATTCCTCTATAAATCATCTGTATATTTTAAACCTGCCAATGTAGACTAAAAATGAGATGTAGCTGGCGAAAATATAGCAACATGTGGATGTATCAGAAGCTAAAAGTGTTAACTCTACTTATCAAAAATTTCTCAATTTTGTTATACAAGGGCGGATCAATAAGTACGTGTAAAACTGTGTGAAACACGGTTTTTTGCAAAACAAAAATTTATTTTTCAACATAATCTCCTTTTAACTCAATACACTTAGTCAAACGTTTCTCCAGTTTTTGTATCCCTTCCAAAAAAATAGGATTTTTCGAGGTCCTTAAAAAAGGCATTTGTTTCGGCAATAAATTCATCGTTGGAGCTAAATCTCTTTCTGCTTAATCATTTTTTTAGAATTGGAAATTGGAAATCCGGAGAATATGGCGGATGAGGTACCAATTCGGATTGCGGTAAACAACTCCAAACAATCCTTTGAAGTTGTCGTTTATGGTCAATTGAGAGCAAACGCGGCATCCATCTTGCAGACAACTTTCTTAAACCCAGCTGATCACTTAAAATCAAAACCCCACTGCCATATGAAATGCCATCAATTCAACAATCTCGCGCACTTTTACTCTTCTATCGGCCAACACCATATCGTGGATTTTTTCGACATTTTCGGGTGTGCTGACCTCAATTGGCCATTCAGAACGTGACCGTCATTTGTACTTGTGCGACTGCAACGAAAGTCAGTAAACCACTTTGGTGGTGGTGTAGAGTCCCCATAGGATTTATCGATCTTTTCCTTGGTTTGATTGACGGTTTTTTTTTTCCAAAAAAATTATGTTTAATGACCACTCGAAATTCACTTTTTTCCATTTTTAAAAAAATACACGAGGTTGTATTCTTTGAACATCTCGTATTACTTGTGAATTCTTAGCTGTGAATTCTTTGAAAAGAATTTTATTTCCTTTTATAACCTTTTTATTTTAATTTAATATCATTTTCATGAATTTTGGAAATCATTTTTTTAAGAATTACTTATTTCCCTTACTTTTGGTTTTGCGGAGTTAGGCCTTTTTTCTTCTGACACATCCATGTTTTAACTGATTGATATAAAATTACAAAATAGAAAAATCATGGTTGATCAGAGTTTAAAATGGATATTTTGCTTCCAGTTGAAAAACACTTGTGAACATATTCTACAAATATCACTGAAGTATCAATATATGCCGTCAAAGGGACGATTGTGCCGTATAAATTAAAAAAAAATTCTTTAGACTTTATGCAAAAATACTTTAAAGGGTAAAATATTCAAAAATATGCAAAAATATGCAAAAAATGCACTAAAAAATGCATGCAAAAATCATAAAAACTTCTGAAACGAATAGATATTTTATCTCCGCCTGCATTGGTGGCTCAAGAAAAAGCATGCAAATGCATATTTGCGGTTTCCCTCCCTGGTCTCAAGTAATTCAATTTATTGTTTTGCGTACTTAAACTTTCAAATAGGTTTTTCACCAACTGTGAGGCATTTTCTTTTGTTCCCTTTCTGTGTATATTAACGTACAACTTCCCGAAGTTGTGCGAGCTTTTTAAAACAAACATTTTCTGTTTCAGTTTTTTAATAACAGCAACAAACATTTGTCCGGTTAACTTTATTTTAAACAATTAAAACTTTGTTTCGGTCAGTTAAGTAACTTGTCGCTGCAGTTTTTGTTTTGTTTCCAGCAAATAAGAGTGCAAGTTAAATATTTTTTATATTATTTTTTTGCATTTAATTTTTAATTGTGAACTTTTGCAGACCGCAACTCACAAGCTAAATGACATGAAGGGATCAGAAATAAAATTCAAGGGACAAGTTTGTGATGTTTGAATTTTTTTTTGTTGCAAGATTGTGTTTAATTTATATAAAACAATAAGCAGTTGTGAACTTAATTTGTAAAATTTCAACTTTATTTGCATGCGTATTTGTCAAAAGATAGTTTGATAGCAAAAACCAGCTATTCAACCCAGTAAAAAATTGGTAATGACCTCTACATATTAAGAACAACATACTTTTCTGCACAAGCAACCATCTTAATTACTCTATAGTGGTTATATAACTACTTACTAATAAATATACAAATAAGTTATTCTCTAAATGACGCTCTAGTAGATCGTTAGCTTATCATGCTCATCAAATCCTGCCAAAGGCTTGTGTTTTATTTTGTGGTGTGTGTGTATTCTTGGAAATAACTTTTTCATGCGTAATAAAATAGTTGTGCAGTAGACTACTGTGCAAAACACTTGATATCAAAAACAGTAATTCCTTTCAAAGCACGAGTTCAATATTGTCAGCATAAATTTAATCTTTCATGTGACTGCTGAATAACGTAGTAGACTATTATTCGGGGAATCGAAGGTTCCGATCCTGCCTAGAAGCTAAATATTTCTGTGGGCGAGCCAAAAGCGCCCTGCAGCTTGTATTTGTTTAAAAGATATATAAATGGCTTCTAAGTATTGACATTTTTAAGTTGTTATTTGTAGTCCAATGGCATCGAAATGTGAAAGTAACTCCTTATTTTACGCCAAAGAAGTAGAAGTAGTGAAAAGTTTGTACTATATATATTAGCCCTTACTTTACCATCAAAGTTTTCACTGGAAATTATTTAATATAAACACAGAACTGGGAAATTGGAGTAACAAAAAAAAAAATAATAGTGTTAAATTTTTATTCGCACTTTTTCCCAAAATTAATATTTTACTTATTTAGTAAAACATTAACCATTTTGTTAAAAACAAATTGCAATTGATTATTGAAGGGTATAACTTGTTCCTATGCGCATTTCACTGTTGCTAATGCAGATCATCAGGGAACTTTACCCAAATATTTCTTAGAACAACTGGAGATATTATATTAAACCTTCATTAAAACAAATGAAAAGTTTAAACAATATCAAAGTTGTAACAAGAACTCAATAATCAACCAACTGTTTTTGTTTTCTTAGTTTACCATTACTACCTAGGCTGACTTTTTTTCAACTCTAATTGTAGTTGTAAGAATTTTGTAGAAAATGTAAAAACAACAACTGCTATACATTTGTATAGAGTGATGTCAAACAAAATTTTGCGACCGGGTGGTTGTCAAGTTAAAAATTTTTTACCATTTGGTTTATTAAATATTTTATTTTTAATTTTAATAAGCATTTAAATATGATAAATTGCAAAAGGCAACAACAAGTCATATTAAAGTTTAATTTAACGTTAAAAAATAAACAGCGCCGGATTTTTATGGTATATGCCATTTTCTAAAACTAAAACTTTTTTCAATCTGCTTTGCCATAAAATGCAATTTTTAAGGTCTTATTTTGTTCTATGGAGCTATTTTTATCGGAATACTATAAAGTTATATTCCAAGCCATCTCAGGTCGAAATTGAACAGCAGATATTTTTTAAATATAGAATTCGTTTAACTAAAATGTCAAACTTAACGTTTTCGAAAATGCTAAGAGCCTTATTCACAAAAAATTCTCTTTGAATCTGTTATGCTCTCATTAGTTAAAAATCAGTTTAAGTCTTATTAGTCAGTAACTGTTCGGAAACGTTTTCGTAAGGCAAAATTAAATATTAAGCGAATTAAGATAAATTGATTGATATTTTTACTTGTGTATTTATAAGAAAATAATTATTTATTTTTTCATATGCTGCTTTTTTTGATTTAAAAAATTTTTCAAAGCTTGAAAAATTATTTTTTGCAAGTATGGCCCATGAAGTGCGGCACAGTTTGCGAGAAGTTGGCAGAAAGATTTTTCCGGTCACCTCTTTGTTGCTTTGGTCAGTTACATACACAAGTGTTCATTTTAGATGCGATTATTAAATTTTTGTGATGACTACACTGGCCGACAGTAAATATTACACTTGAACCGAATGATAAAAAACCGAAACTCGTTACTATATGGAGTACATCTACATTTTGAAAAGACTTACAAGTTTTAGCGACCAATTTTGATTTTTATGTTAGTTACTGCTTTTTATCCTGAATTGCTAATGCTGGTGTTGACAAGGAAAATCAAGACGATTTCATTCATTTTAACCGTTCTAAGCAAATAATATCAGCCAAGTGAAAAAAGACATTTATTTACAGGGGTTCCAGTAGGACGTTTAATTTTCAATAGACCGCCGTTTAACCAATTATCATGGCTGAGCCTGTAACTCCTGACAAATCATAAGTAAAAAATACACCATATAAAAATGGAACGATAAAAGCTTTCACAACGCATTGAAATTATCGAAAGTATGTACAAAAATGGTGAAAATTTCACGGTCACAGTTCGCAAAACTAAAATATTTTTTAGATCGTCCTGAACCACCTTCTCGCCCAGCTATTTTTAAACTAGTGGAAAAATTTTAGATGTACGGAGAGTTAGAGATGTAAAAAATCAAACTCGTGGATGTCGCTCAAGAACAACTAAGAATATTGCTGTATTCCATTTCTCGTTAGTCTTTAGAATCGGGCATTCCACAAACGACATTACACGGTATTTTGCGCAAAAATGAAGATCTTAAGGCTTTTAAAGTTTAAATGGCACAAAAACTCATACCTACTAATTATAAAGAATGTCATGTCTTTGCTGATTGGGTTCTTGAAATGCCTAAAACTGATCCGGAATTTCATCGAAAAGTCATCTTGAGTGATAAAGCCATCAGAGGGTACGTTAACACGCACAAATGATGCTTTTTTGGCTCAGAAACTTCAAGAATTATCGTTGAAAAGACTTTCTAAATTTAACGCGTTACTGTTTTGAGCGATTTTTGGACTCGGGGGATCGTTGAACATTAGTTTTTTTTAATAAAGCTGGAGAAACTGCCACGGTGAATGAATCGCGCTATAGAACGATGAATAATGATTTGGAATGGCCGTATTGGTAAGATATTGATGTGGACGACGTTTATTTTCAACATGAAGGTGCTACGCCCCAGATAAGTAACGATATCATCGCTTTTTTGAGTAAAAAGTTTCCTTACCGTGCGATTTCTCGAAGAGACGATCACAATTGCACACCCCCTTTCTAGATCTTGTGATTTAACACCTTTAGACGTGCTTTTATTTGAGGCTACGTGAGAGGTAAGGTCTATACCAATGACCCACAGGTCTTGAATCACCTTAAAGATGAAATTCGTGAAGTTATCAAACTGATAGAAATTTCCATGAAAAGAATATGGTCCTGCCTGGCTTATAATGGTTTCCGCTATTAATGACGACTTTACAATCAAATAAATACCCGGTGATTTGCTTGAAGATACTCTTTATATATTAAAATTAAACATTTTATTAGAAGAAAATTTATAAAATTTGTATTTGTATTCAAAAAGTTGCACGAAGGAGCAGAAAACTTCTTTATAAAAATATTTTTGTACAAGATTTAACTAAAAATTACAAAAACCTGTTAAACATATAATGAAAAAGCTTGATTTCAGCAGCCAATGACGCTGGAAAAAAACAAACCTTTAGTAGTGCGGGAATGAAAACAGTTTTTGCCCTTTTGAAATAAAATGTTTGTTTGCTGATAAAACTATTTCGATACAAGCTCTCGATAAGAGTTTTGTATCCAGAGCAAATTACGGCATTCAATATCAATCGAAATAGCAGTCATTTTTTTTTAATTTTTATGGAAATTTCGTTCGATATTGAATATCGTAATTTGCCCCCAGATCGACTGAGCCAAATAAAAATAATAATACCACGTTTTATTTAATATTATCGTTGTGTTACTAAATGTATTGATCGTGTGTAATTTGTTTCGTTAATTATTATTTGTTTGACTATAATTTATTATTTTGTATTAATTAAAAGATATTTTCAAATCAAAACAATATATAATTTTTTCTAACTTCATAATAATTTTTAACACCAGTTTGATTGAAGGTCTAGAAATAATTTTATAGTTGCGTTGAATAATTTGAAAATTTCATTTAAATAATTATTAAATAAATAATAATTATTTATATTGTTTGCAATAATTAAACAAATAGCTGGCCAATCAGTTATGATTTATAGTCTTAGCAAATATTTCAATTGTGAGTAATAAATAGAAGTTGCTAAAGAATATTTGAATTTTTGCCTAAAAAAATAAATTTAATGAAATATTTTTCCGAAAACTGATACATGTTTTAATTTAAAAGTTTTTACAATTAAGCAGATCATTAAATGTTTAATGCATAAAAGCAGACAATAGAATAGTCAGCTAAAATGTACATCAATCGACGTTTAAGATGTTGCCTAAAAAATTTATGTTTATTTATTTATTTATTTTGTTTAATCTTAATATGTGCGTAATTAAGGTCGTGCACATTTACATTTCATCTTCAGTTAAAATACCTAAAGCGAAATGATAAAAAGAAACATCTCGGTTCGGTTTCAGATGAATGACTGATTGGGTAGAAACTTGCGATCCCGGCTCTATGGTCCTTGCAGGTGTAAGAGGAACTAATAATTATATATAAATCGCTCCTTTAGTGCAACGTAGTCATATCTCGATCTTCAAAAGATTAATTTAAAGTTTTTAATCTACTCACACCTCAATGGAAAACCCAAAAAAATGTTCTCCCCTCAAGAGGTGAGTTAACAAGATATTTGTCTGCGTGTAGACAAGTCATGTCTTATTGAAATGATTCTTTCTTTTTTTTCTTTGAACTTCATTGTTGTTCACAAAAGTCATGTCATGTTGACGACATTTACTTGCAAATACCTTCAGGCTTAAAAATACGAATGAGAAAACAAAACGTAATGACAGTACATGCATCTGAGTATTCTTTCTCTCTCTCTCTCTCTCTCTCGCCTATAAAGTAGCAATCATGTCAATAAGACATGACTCCTCTAAACGCAGACTTTGTATGAATTTTACGCATCAACTGAAGATCGATACGATGAATAATTCTGCATTCTTAACTAAAAAAAGTGTGTTTTTTGAGATATGACTACTTTGCAATAAAGGGGCGATATATTTTGCAAAAGTAGTTCGTAGTTATTGATTAATGGATCGATTGTTAAATATACGCCCAATTTACGAATAAAAAGAATTTCTACACACCACAGTGGGACTCTTTTATGGAAAATTTTAAACAAAATTTCCGACAAGTATATTAACAGATGAGGTCAATTATTTGGACTTGTTTAAATTTAAAACATATTTCAAACTACCTGGTAGATTTCCTTTAAAAAATATTCAAATAAATAGATTTTGTCTGAATTGTTTATTATTTTTTCGAGTTGTTAAAATTTAAAATTTTGCGTGAAAGAATTATTGTTGAAAAATTACAAGTATGTAAATTTTTTTGTATATTTTTTTTGAACACAAATTCTAAAAATTTGTTATTTTCACTATTTGATGTTATTTTTTAAACGAATATTTACAGGAGATAATCAAACACAAAATTATTGTGTACTTTTGGTGTTACAAAAGAAACAATTTACAAAATATTTTGACAATTTAATTTGCCTTCAATGTTTACTTCTTCTTGGTATTTGCTTTGTAAACAAATTAAATGGAGTGAATCCAAAACAAAAGGTGTCATCTGTCAATGGGATATGAATAGCAATGTGAGAAACATAGATAAATAAACTGTTGATATAGAATTGAAAAGAAAAACTAAATATATTTTGTACCTAATTCTGTTTTTACGCAATTGTTTTTCTGCACGAATTTGATTTAACGCGATTTCAAATAAATAATTCTTTCTGTTTTTATGCGACTTGATTTGATTTAATGCGATCTAAAAACATGAAAAATGAGTGATTAGAGTGTTATCAGAATTGAAAGAATCAACCGTAAACGCTTATTGGAAAGCAGTTTGGCAAAATTGTGTTAAAAAAAGCAGCCCATTAGTGATGATGACGTTGAAGTTCCTACCCTCACTGCATCCATAGTTAAAGAATGACTCCCAATGGCAGCTAACTTGGCCGATCATTTTCGAAAGCAAGATCCTAATGAGGAAAGAGCTGAGAAATTTCAACGCGAAGCGAAATTATTAATCAGTAATTATCGTGAATTACATATCAGTCTTATTAAAACTGGAAGTTAACGACTGATAACGGAATTTGTTAACAGTCTGAACCTTCGCCACCAATTGAGTATGATTTGGAAAATATTTCTACACTCAAGAGATAAATCGATCCATCCGTACTTGAATCAATCCCAAGCGCTGTTAAAAGTCCGATAATCCCAGTTCTATTTAAATCAATTACAGAAAGATTGATTTAAGTACGGACGGATTCAAATGCTCAATCTAATTTAAGAAATTTTTAGTGGATTCAAGATTTTTCACGTAATTAAAGAATTTTGTACTCATTTTAAGAAACTCCAGGATTTTTTATTTAAGGTAATCCCATTTACGACTTGATTAAAGTACATTTTATTGATATTTGTAGTAAAAATTTTGAGTACCACTTAAAGTAAGTAGAAAATACTTGAATTTAGTACGGCGTTTTTATTTCTGTGTAGCGATGAAAGTGATGTCTTTCGTAAACGAATGCGCTTAACAAAAAGTGATACTGATCAACAATTAATTTTTACATGTTTTTAAATTTCATAATTGCTATTCTTGGTTAAAACTCAAATCGGCCCAGCCGTATCAAGGTAATCAACTAGCTCTATGTCCCCGTATCTGCATGTCTGTGTCACCGTAGCTCCCAAACAGACGGATCAATTTTAATATACTAAATTTTTTTGGAAGGTGATTGGATTGATTTATAGTCTTCTTGCCTTGTTTGAGGAAAAGCAGTTCAGCCCACGATTGAAAACTTTACCCCTTTTTATGATCAAACTTAATCACAACCAAACGGCTGGAAAAAGTCAAATGATTTTTAGGACTTAATCTTTTGAAAACTCGCTCTTAAAATCCAACCATTTTTCATCCTGAACTCTCACGAATAAAAAAATCTTTGATAATGTAAGTCCTTAATAATGCCTGTTTTGATTATACAGCACAAAAAATTTCACTTGTCAGAAGAAACTCTTCCCTTCTGAATTTCCGCATTTGGAAGTTTCTTCATCTGTCTTTTGGCAATATATTGTTTGCGGTCTTCCCAAAAAAGGGAAGTTACCTGACGAAATAAGCACCTATTACTTCAGATCAACTTTATTTGGCGGAGGAGAACACTATTATTGCCAAGCTGTTTCTGTAAAAAGGACAGTTTCTATGGCTATTCGGATACTGCCAGATTGGACAGCGAAATTAGAAGGATACATTTATTTCTACGAGTGTTGTAATAGTTGAAACTCAATTCAAGTGTTCTTAACTTAATAATTGATTTCAATAAGCAGCTGCCACGCCAGCAATTTATTGTTAGTAAATTTTAATTGAGTGGCTCTCGAAATGTCAAATAAATTATTTTCATTTTTCTATTATCCTTTTAATCCAGCTTTAATTTTAGCTAATCAGCATAAACATTTATTGTCGTTTGCATTATGCAACTAAACTGTCTAAATCAGAAATGTGGTTGCAATTAATGAATGTATTTATTTTACATTTATTTTTTGTTTTTTT
Organism: Gymnocheta viridis; assembly: GCA_956483585.1. Taxonomy (NCBI): domain Eukaryota; kingdom Metazoa; phylum Arthropoda; class Insecta; order Diptera; family Tachinidae; genus Gymnocheta; species Gymnocheta viridis. The sequence continues at coordinate 15,842,991 of OY101442.1, forward strand.
TTATTTTGCTAAACTAATCACACAAACAGACAGGCAAAGCAGTCAGAGTCGTTCTGTCAATGTGAAATTTTATTTAAATGTTGTAAATATACAATTTTAAACATTTTGTATAAATTTCTGTAATGGAAGTATTTTTTTGAACAATTTTATTTAAATTGACAGCGAAAAAAAAACATTAAAATGAATTGATGATCATTGATTATTGGCTGGAGAAAAACAAAAATCACCGAGTTTCATGTATGAATGTTTATTGAAATTTACCTGTTTTTTGATGCTGGTTGGCTAAAACGAAATGCAACAAAAGCATTTATTCAGTGATGAACTTGACCTGCATTTCTGAATGTGGTAATTATGTAATAAACTTAATTATTTATTTTGTTAATAAAAACAAAGAAAATGGGGTAAAAAAAATACTTTATATATTTTGTAATATTTTATTTAACTTAATTTTATTTTTATTTGTGTAAAATGCCATCTTGTTCGGTTAGTTGTCAGTGCAAGAAAAAAATATAATATTCATAGTTCAGTAGTTGGTTGGCTTTTCAGAAAAAAATTTTAACATCGTTTAATTTATTTTAATATGAAAAAACTTAAAGCCTGATTATGAAGTGATTTTACCATTTTACGTAAAGTCACCAAGTATAGTATTAACTATATTTTCTTTTGAGCAAAATTGCTCAAAATCACCTATAGATTATGTTTTTTCTATACTCTTCATTACCCACTCTAATATACATGCATTTCATTGATGCTAATGCATGTATAAGACTAGCTAAAAAAACCCTCAACAAACAAAAGTTTTTGATAATTAAAAATGTAAAAATGAATAAGTTGTACTTTTCGTATTCTAAATTGTTAAAAATTAACTATTAATACTGGTAAAATCGAACAAAGAACGCTGATGAGATGTTGTAGCGGCCTCGAAATCAATATTGCTCCGTTCTAGTCTAGTCTTACGAATATTGAATTGTTTCAAAACGGTAGTCTCTTAATAAAATAATGAATTTATCCACTAAATTTGTAAAATTAAAAGAAATGAATAAACTCATATTTGAACTCAAGCCAAACAATTCATATCAATAAATACTTGAATTAATTTCTTAATTTCACACTTAAAACATTATTTAGAAAGTTATTTGCTCGCAATAATGGCATTTCTGGCATCTCATATGACGCTTTAATTCATATTAAGAATCCTCAAGGAACTATCAAAAACTCTTCACTGAAATAGTAAACAGCAACATGTAATATGAGAATTTACTAAGTTTTATTTACCCAGTTTTTTTACCCAGTCATTATAGCAGATATCAATAAATTAATATTTATCCATTTGCCATAAAGTGCACAAATAATATCCCTTGTTGATATAGAAAAAAAATCCCTCACATTTAAGTGAGTCCGTCACTGTCTTGTAATCTGTATATTGGCAATCATATATTGATTCACTGGTTTTCTCTGATTCGACATAACATGTATATTGTATGTAACTGATCGACATACTTACATGATGAGTGAGATGCACATATCGTGTAACGGTGCTTAAAAGATTTTTACTTAAGTTCGAAAAAAAAATGAACAGAAAAAAATACAGAATTGTGAGAATCAGAGCCAATATGTTAAAGCAATTGCATTCATTTGTTCTTTCTAAAGTTTAACTTCATAAGAGCTACATCAAAAACGGGTAACTTAAAATATAAACGAAAACCGTGTGTTAAAATAAGTCAGAAACAAATTAAGTGAAATTTTAAACATTATTTTCTTGTGAATTATTTAATTAACCCAACCTAACACCAATATATTTGGGAAAATTCCAGACAAACAGGGTCTGTCTTAATCTTGTGGTTACATACTACACGTTTTAACAGGTAAAACAATTAATTTAGTGTTAGGCGTACATATTTCCATAACTTAGATACCAAATCTTTTCTTATAAAGAAAACCGGCAAGGACCGGAATCCTGGTTTCCAAACAGTTTGGCATAAAAATTTACACGAGGCCATCTGTATATTGCCAGCATATAAGAGCCTCCAACTCCAGAGCGTTTGGTTGAATAGCGGTAGCTGTGAAAGTTGTCCATCAGTAACACATACAACTACAAACATCTACACCGTTTCTAACACCACCAAATTAACACTACAAAAAAAATACAGTTAATTTTGATGGTTACTGGAATTATCACCTGTAACTAGATGTACCACCGGATAATTTCATCCAGCAGTAGGAATCATTATTTGAATGCAGTCAGCCAACAATTATTTTTGAAATCAAGCCGAACTTCCTCATAGTCACGTATAATTTTTTTTTATTCCCGAATACCCCATGTACAAAATTCTAAATTCTACTAACCTAAAATTGCCATGACTCCCTTACATAATTACTAATTCATATCCAACCTTAAAGTAAATACAAAAACAAAACAAAAAATATGTATATACATATATAACAAAATAGGACTTTAACCTAATTAAAATATAAACCCAACCACACTTCCCTAACCAATATTTAACTACAATTCAATCAAATAATTGAAAATTATTAATAAATAAAATAACAAGATTCCCTACATAAAACTTTAATGTAAAAACAAAATGGATTTCCTAACTAATGTCTAAAACCTAAAATGATGTGATTTCCTAAATTAATTCCCAAATATGTCATTTCCGTAAACTAACAACTAATTTCCTAAAATAAATAATGTCATTTTTAAAAATGCCTAAAGAAAAAGTACCCCCAGAAATTTATACCATAATTACCCCTTTAAATTAATCCCGAATAATTTATACTTTGTTATGTAAAAATATCCCTTCACTAAAACCCTTAAAAGTATAACTCTGTAAGAATTTTTTTTTAAGTCATAAAAACTCATTGCTCACCCTCATCGAATGTTGAAGGCCTTCATACAACGATGGAGTCATAAATCAGAGAATGTAAGTGTTATTTGTCTTATTATTTATTTTATATTTTTTTGCTTATATATTTTTTTTGACCTACTCTCTTAATTATTACTTTTTTTATGCAAAGACATTTTATATACTTGTATACATTGATGCGATATGCGAGCAGCATATTTTTGTTGTTGTAATTGTCATAATTCAATGCATATATGTAAGAGTATGGCCGACTTCCTAAACGCAAGTTGCGATGCATATTTACAATGCATACACTTCGTAAACGCATATGTAAAATTTCTGGCAACGTCCAATGTTCCTAATCGTTTGGCAACTCATTTTAATGAGTATCAGCTGTCAAAATCGCGCATCATTTTTATTTTGTATGCAAACATTTGAACTGCAATGGCTGAGTAAGTATTTTCTTCTTCCTAAATGCCGATAAAATGCAAAAAATGTATCTGCAACGCAAGGTTGCACTTAAGATATGTTTAGCATTGCATAAGCTTTTTTTTAAATAATGCATTGCAACTTGCGTTTAGGAAGTCGGCCTATTCTTATAAGATCTCTTTGTAATTACACATTTTTTTTATATTTTATTTACACACCTATATATATATATATATATATGTGTATATCGCATTTGTTATTATTTTATATTTTAGTTTTTTTATTTCTTGAATTCAAATATTATTAACCCTACAATGGCTAGAAGAATATAGTCAGTACCTAAATATATATTTTCGATAAACTTAAACTTATAGATATAATGAATTATTCTTGAATTGTTGTGATAATAAATAAGATATGAATTTGAATCTGGAGTAGTTTAATAATTTAAAGTAAAACTTCAAGGTCTAAGGAATTAGGTGATGTGTCTGTGGGGTTTTCCAAAAACAGTAATTCGGGCCATAGAGAAAACCATAGGTTGGGTGGGTATAGAGGTCCGGAACGACACCATCTCGTTCTGATAGGTCTTTATAGAAGAAAATTGGGTAACTTTTCATGTCGTTCAAGGGCAAACTTGAGCACACGTGATTTTTTTCTTTATTGTAACGCTTAAGGTCAATTAGAATAGCAAGAACCCTGCCCACATCCCGAACTAGCTAGCTCAGCAAGCACGTGTGCGACGTTTTTCTAAAGGACCACTGGGGTCGTCACTGGTGAATAAATTAAAACTTTATTAATCTTTTATTAACAAGCAAACAGTCAGTATTTTCCACCTCCCAGAAGCAAAAGTTGCATTACAAACACACTCGTAATTTAATAAGTTTGTTTCTTAACCTTAAATAGTTACATTCTCTTCATTTGAATTTTAGTTTCGTATAGATATTTTTATTTTGCATATTTTAAAAAATTTTTTTTTTTTGCTAAACAGCTTCATTACTTCTTCCTTTCAACAGTTTCCCTTTTGCTAAAATAATGATTGAATTTATTTTATTGAAAACATTTCTTGAACATTTGATATTGTTTCATTAATATTCTTATTTCAGTAGCAATATCCATTATGGAAATTACGCGTGTTCCTTGATATTTTATTCTTTCATGTTGCTTAACTGTTTGCGTGTGAAAGGATAAAGTTGTTTTGTTTGCCACAATCTATTATACATGGCTAAGTGGTTGTTGCAGTATCAACAGTCAAATGCTTTTCGAATTCTTCAAAAGAGACACAAGACAGAATTGGCAAATAGAAGAAAAATAAAATGTTATAACATGCCTAACAATTTGATTTTATCTTTGGTTTTTTAAAGGAAGATGTTAAGTAGGCGATCTTTTGAAAGTTTTTTTGTTTTGCATAAAATACAATTTACATACAAATGCTGGCAATGAGCTGCTTCTGGAAACAAATGTTTTCAATTTCGTTATAAAATAAATTGAGTTATTTTGAACGAAATTGAAAAAGCGTATACTTTTTATAAATTTTCTAAATCAGTATGTCTCAGGCATATATATTATAATTTAGACAGGTACATGTTTCTTTGAACGCTACTTTAACCTTATCATCTGCGTTCTTATAATGAAAACTAAACAAGGAATCGCATACAGAGAAAAAAGCCACTCATTTTTCTTTTAATTAACACCTTTAATTGAAAACAGATATTTTCATTTAACAATTTTATTTATTCAATTAATATTTTAATTTAAAAAAAAATATTCAATTCCATATTTACTTTATAATAGTTTGTGGAGTACTAAGAAACTCAACAAAACACAAAAATCAAATAAACGGATGTTAGTGGCAAAAAGCTCGATCTCAGCAGCCAATGGCGGTGGAAAAACGAAGAGAATGATAATATGTATATTAAATAATTAATTATAATAATAATCTGATAATTATCAGAGATGGAATTTTTGTTTTGGGTTAAAACTGATTTAACTTGTAAAAATTAATACACAAAAGAACAATTTTCTTGAACAAATGATATTCCTACTCTCTCGTCTTCTCCCTGACAAGTTGTAAAATTGCACAAAGAACTCTGTTGAGATGGTGTAGATACCTCGAAATCAGTGATGATCTATTCGGCTATTCTGATGATCAAAATATTTAAGTTTATATATTTATTATCTGTAAAATTATTTGCCATTTTTCTTTTTTGCTTTTTGACAACTTCGAACCTAAAAACAATAAAAAGCAGTGTTGTTGTAGCTTCGAGACTACCTGTTTTATTCTTCCATGGGCTGAAGCGTACATTTTTAAATTTTGTATTTTATTTACTTCAACTCTGAAATTAACACAAAAGATAATACACTACTTATTTGCACCGGGTTTTAATAGAAAAACCGAAACGCGGTTTTCTAAAACCGGGCTTTTTGAATGTGTCGTATATTTGATAGCTCTTGTGTGATTTTATCAATACATTTTTAATAGTTCGCGTTTGTATGATAATTACAACAGTTTCGTTTTTTATTCAACTCATTATTGAAAATTGACATACAATTTTCTCTTTTTGTTTAACTTACTTCGTTTTTTTCAATTGACCTTAATGCTTCGATTGTGTTGCTGCAAAAAATTTAGGAAAGAAATTATTTGTTTTATTATCTGTAAAATGTAAAATATGGTAACAGTTTTGCACGTAATGCTGCAATGCTGAATGTATTTTTCATTCATCGGGCTTTTTTTTGGAGGAATTTATATAAACATTTATTTGTACAAATACATATGGGCGTTTCCGTTGAATAGTGTCACGTACGTTATCAACTTTAGTTACGTGAAAAATCGGAAACTAATTGTTTCAACATTTATTAGAAGCGGTTAAAGAGGGTAAGGTGAGTGGAAAATAGTGGAAATGCCCATAAATACTACAGGCGTATACATATGTGTACATTAGGGTGGGTCGATTTAGCTATTGATATTGTGTCATCGATTTTTCAATAGCTTTTGGCATGAGAAAAAAAGTTCCACTACGAAATACCAAAAAAAAATCATTTTCGAGGCGGCTAAATTTCAGTATTACTTTTAAGCTTTTTTTAGTATGTAATAAAAAAATCTGCTGATATTTTTTTTAAATATTACCTTTCCAAGGTGAAAGTTATTTTTGAATTATTATTGAATTATTTTTAATGAAATTGAATTATTTATTAATTTAAATTCGTCGTAGTTGAACTTTTGTTTTTCTCATGCCAAAAATCGATGGCACAATATTGAAAAATTTTTTTCCTTACAAATCGACCCATCCTAAAATACATATCGCTCCTTTGTTGCAATGTAGTCATATCTCAAGAAAACTCATTCGTCAGAAAACGAGTTTAAAGTTTTCAATTTACACAGTAGTAAATGGGAAAATAAAAAACAAACTATTCTCTCCTCAAGAGGTGAGTAAACAACATAGTTGTCCATTTTTTTTTACACAAAATGAGAAACGATACGACAAATATATCTACATTCTCAACTCAAAAATCATGTTTTTTGAGATATGACTACGTTGCAATAAAGGAGCTATATATAAAATGATGGATTTTTAGAGTTACTCAGTGTGTAAATAAGCGGATTTGAAAAACGTTGGCTGTAAAAATACGAGGAAGGTCAGTAAGACTAATTGAAGAGCCATATGAAGAACTTCACACAAATAGTTGCAAAAACGACCAACAAGATTTTAGAGAAATTTTGCAATAAAAATTGCATGTTTAGCTTGTTTGTATCCAATCAAAGTATGAGTAAATTGCAAACAATATATTGTTTGAATATCGTTTGATTGCAACTATACTATTGAACTAGATTAGATATTCATCCGAATCGTCAATATTTTGTTTACGTGAAATAATTCACATGGGTGTAAAATGTTGACGAACTAAGGAAAAACTTAGTTCACAAATACAACAACAGCGTAAAATTAGCGATCGTAATTTTAGGCAAAGAGGAGTATCTGATTCAAAAAGCTGGCGAAAATTATTAAAAATATTTTTTTTGAATTGAAAGATTGAGTTTTTTTGCTAGTTTTAGGTGTAAATTGACATAAAAAGTCTAGAGGCATATTTTTGGTTGTTTTTGTAACAACGCCCATCTATACGAGTTTTTTTTGGATCTAAAATAAGAAGTTCTAAGTTTTACTTTGCTATAGAACATAATTTGTACATTTGCAACTTTCACTTTTAAAAAACTTGTTATATTTTTTTTTTTCAAAAAAATTTAGTAAATTTATTTTTTTTTAATTTTTAAAGGAATTGTTTCACCGTTAATATTCCAGATATTTTCTTTTTTAAATATCAAAAATAGCTTTCGATCAAATCTTTCGGCGAAAAAAAATCAATGTAATACTTTTATTCGTTTGTCCGCAAAAAATATCATATAAACATTCTAAAATCGAAAAAATATTAAGCAGCATGTAATTTTCTTCACTTTGCTGACTTAAGCAGCGTCTCAGAGCTACAAATCGCAACTTAAAGTCTTAAAAATTTGCAATGTAATGTAAAATGTTGTTGTGTTTTGAGCGGCGTAAGGTTTCTTTAAATTAATTTTTGCCTTCTTGGTCAGCTTTTTTAATCAAATACTCCTCTGTGCGAAGGGAATACGTTTCATGGGGACTTTTATTCCCCGTAATGGCGTTTATATGTTGTTATTTTGTCTTCGTGTGCATGCAATTGCACGTTTGTGTATGTTTTTAATTTAACAACAACAACAAAAATAATTTATCTACATCAAATTTTATTAAAACTAGTTTTATGTATAAAATTTATAATTTTTTTCCTAGATTTATTACAACTATTTGGATCTTTAGTTTTGATTTTATTCACATATTTCAAAGAAAAGTCGTATATGTCATTTTTTATTATAAATTTGTTTGGGAATTAACAATAAAATGTGGAGTAAATATTATTATTAAAAAACTTTCTGTAAATAATTGTTAATGTTATACATAAGTTTGAAATATATGCGACATTTCCGGTTAAAAGTAATAAGTAAAACACTACATAGTTTTAAGTTCAAATACATTTTTTGATCAAGGGAAAGTTTTTATAATAAAATTTGTGGTTGTAATTCATAAAAGAAACTCATTGGACGCCCAGGAGTTGTCATAAAGTACTGTATTATTTGCAATACATTTGAAGAAAGTATAGTAAACGTGTTTTTATCTAGCAGTCATAAAAATACCCAAATTAAAGATTTTAAAATGAGTTGAAATATTAAGTGAAACATTTATGGTCGGTTCGAGTTTGAATCTATCAGACAGACCTGCTTCGGAGATTAATCTTTTTTTTTTTATTTGAGGATAAACTAATCAACTGGGTTGAACCGATAAACTCAAGCCAGACTTAATAACATTCAGTCATAGTACGAAAAATTACACCGAATATGATCAGCGAACATACCAAAAGTAGATTAGACTACAAGCTGAAGTATTATGCGTGTGTTTTCTCGAACATCATTTATAAAGACTCTAAAAATGCAATCAAACTTTTATTTATAATAAATAGAAATTTGTTTGAAGCTCAATTAAAATTTTAATTAGTAATGCTTTTGTAATAATAAAAAATTGAAATAACTTGGGCCCAAGTTATACGATAAATTAAATTCATGAATAAAGTTCATGATGTTTTTTTTTTGTTGGCGGGCGGGGTAGGGAAGAAAACGGGGCATAAAAATCGACACGTTTTCTGTTTTCAATGATTAATTTGTAAATCCTTTTTTTCGTACTCGATGTTATGTTTTATTATTTTTGTGTTTTCAAAGTAAAGGCAGTTGCTTTTGTATACATTTTGTTGTATACCGATCGTTGATCTCAAAATACGAATGAGCCAATAAAGAAGATTAAGCAAAAATATACATGAATTATAAATCGCATTGTAAATATAAGAGGTTTTTACAAGTTACTTTTAAAGAAATGTAAAAAATGTTCATGATTAAAAATTGTTCGTATAAATTGGGCCTTGAATAAAAAATACAATTTGTTGGGATATAGTCAATAAATTACTTAATTTTTAATCAATAAACTTTATTTTCTGTGAAGTTAACGAATGTTATAGTTTAAAATATCTTGATTTATCTGCTCTAATGTCTATTTTTGGTTTGCTATTCAATAAATTTTATTTAGTTTTTACGACGCAAGATTATGGTGTAAAATAAAGAAAAAAAAAATAAACAACCAATCTGGAATCATATTCATTTGCATAAAAAAATCAAGTCGAGCTATAAATGAAGGATATCTAATGTAAGAAAATACACACGAATTAATAACATCCTTCTTTTTTTAAGTCTGTTAAAAATAAAAATGTCTTGGAAGAGCTGAAGAATCAATAAGAAAATAAAACTATTCTTCTATTTATAAGTCAAAGTCTATAATGAACACTTATTAACTGTCTGGCATACGATGTCTAACGATATCGTTCTTTTGTGAAATTACATTTAAAACAAAAAGAACGATGTAGTTCTTTTGTGAACTTACATATAAAACAAAAACAATTTCTAAAATTTTGTTTTTGTTTTAAATGTAATTTCACAAAACAAAAATATCGTTCTACATCGTAGGACAGGCAATAATAGTCGGCGGTTTTTGTCACTTTTTCGAAAATCGCTCAATCGACTTTATACAATTTTTAGAGAACTGCACAATAGTGCTGGAATTCGGGTATAACTGAAGTCTACAACTTGCTCGTACGCAGACATGTTATTTCGCCGAGAAGTATATACTGACTTTAGATCATATTATGATAGCTAAAGACCATATTTATATTTAGTCATGATATTATGAGGGGAAATATCAGATATAAAATGTTAAATAATCGATTTCGAAAGTAGTCATGAATTCCGATCGATTATGAAAATAATTTTTGAGCTAATATCATATTTTTGCCTTTTAAAATCCATCATTGCAAGACACTATTAGTCTTTGATCAGCTCAAACATGTTTTTTCTTTACATGTACGAGAATGTATACAAAAACTTTCTCTATAAATTTATATAAACTTTGACAAAATGCATGTGTGTGAATTCTAACATTTGATGCCCATGAAAAACTAAGAAAATGTCATTCACAACAATTAAAGTTCTACTAGTTTTATACATGAAAAAATATATGAAAATTGTTTGTAGTTTTTGATATGAAAGTCCTAAAAGAAGTTTTTATTTTGAGAGCATAATAAAATAGTAATAAAATACATATAAAAAAATTATAAAATAAACAATTTCTCAAGAAGTTATTTTAAAATATTTATAACTGGATTTTATTATGCATAAAAATTTTCTATTAACATAAATTACGCGCTTAATGGACATAAATTCTAATATTTTATTGCTCCCAAGAAAATGTTAAAGCAGGCTTAAATAAATATACAGTGGGCTCGCGATAACATAAGCTAATTAAAATCAAACGTGTCATATTTGTATGTCTTTTTTTAAATTTGCGTATGGAATGAAAAATTAATACAAAGAGTCCTTGCTGCATTAAGTTTTTTTTCTAAATATATGAAAGTTTTATTTGTTTTAAAATTTTTACTTTTTTTTATTTTAAATAATTCAAAGGAACTTATTTTGTTATTTTTTTTCATAACATAAATAGTTAACAAAATTAAAATGAATGAATAAAATGGCCACAGCAGGCTACCGACTACAAAATGTCAAAAATAGAATGCACACATTTATATGAGAATGATTATTTTGACAACAATGAAACACGGCTGCAGGTTGTTGTCCACGCTGCTTTTGTCCTTGCGGTAAAATTAAACTGATTTCTATTTTTGTTGGCTACAAAACAAAAGTAGTGCTGATAATATAAAGAAACTTGTGCTTAATTTGTGTAAAATAAAAAAAAAATATTACAAAATGTAAATGTTACAATATTTATGCATCAATAAATAAGTTTATCTATTTTATTGTTAGATGCATACCCAGTCAGCATTTTATAAAACTACTCTGGCATATTATACATCAAACGAAAACTTTGTTTTTATTCTTAGAATACATTTACAAAATATTTACTTATATACATGCTTTTTCTTGATATTTCAGATAAATTAAAAAAAAATCGGTAATAAAATTCCGTTTTCCACTAATTGACTTATTGTGGATCGACACTTCGAAGAGGTTGATGCATTGTTGGAAGAATTAGCTTCAATTAAACATATAGTTCGTTACTGTGCTCGTCATAGTTTAGATTAGCCCTAAACTAGGCATGACCAATAAAGAATTTTGTAAAGCTAAGATCCCACTATCGGCACAAACAGCACAGTCTGCGACAATTTTTATTGTGTTTTATCGGCACACATGTAAAAACGTTGTGCAATTGGGTGTACCTTCCGCGAATTTCATACAGTCGACAGCAAAAATTTTCTTTTCAAAAACTGTGTACGAATGAATGACAGAAACTTCTTCGATGTGGATGAATTAATCATCCCATAGATTCAAAAGCAAGACACCACCTTTCGAAAAGCTATTACAGTATAACAACGTTTAGCATGTACCCTTCGGTATTAATGAATTTTGTTAAAACTGAGCACGTAAATTTTATTTTATTGTTTTATAAACGGTTGTTCTCAAAGCAGGTATTGCAAAATCGGTACAACAGCAATGTTTTGGTAAAATATTCTTGGTTTTTTTCGTTCAACAGTACAAATGTTCTACTTAATGTTTTAATATATCGCACTGGCTCCTCTAAAGAGAAACTGAAAATTTTTTATTTTCACTTTTTGCAAGAAATCGATATACAGTAGTCATATCTACCGACTGTAAAATACACTCATACCTCGGTTTGCGTCGTTTCGAAGTTGCGTCTTTTTAAAATTTCCGCGATTTCGGTGTTGCGTCGTTTTTGCTTCAGCTTACGTCGCATGGCTTCGAAGTTGCGTCGTTAGGGCTTCGATTTGCGATGTTAATAAATGTTTGTATGTACAAAGCAAAAATAGAAAAAGGAGATTTCCCGTCGAAGTCTAATGCAAATTTGTATGTGAAAATTGTGTACAAGTTTGTCTTCGTTGGTAGTTTCAAATTACATTTAGTAAAGTCTTTTATTTTAATAAAAACTATTATCACACAAATAATAATAAAAAGTTAGTATTTTCTATTGAAAAATAATATTTTTACTAAAATTATGAGTCTCGGAACGAATTAAATGAAAATTAATACAAATGTATGGAAAACTGTGATTTGGTTTGCGTCGTTTCAGTTTGCGTCTCGTTTTTCCGGTCCCAATTAGCGACGCTAACCGTGGTATGAGTGTAATATATAATTTTCTCTATTCTTTCGCCAAACAAATACATTTGTATCCCTCTTTTTGATATAAAAGTAGTTAAAAAAAACACCGATCTCTACTGTAAATTTGACAATTTTGAGTTGACTCTCTTTAGAGGAACAAGAATAAAAGAATTAAAAAAAATAATAAGTTTTGGTACAATTGAGCCCAAAAAAAATTTAATTTTAATTGTATGATTTGAGTGGATGATCAAAATCGGCGCATATTTTACAAAATCATTGGCCTTGAGTGTTCACGTAATCGGCGCATCGAGGTTGATTTTGATTGTCCATACCCAGCACAATTTGGGCGCAGACTGTCGCAATTTAAAATATTTTTTTGCGTTCACACTGTCGGAACATGAATTGTGAAAAAAACTGGCATATTGCGCCGATAGTAGGATCTTAGCTTTAAACTTTTATTTTAAGCTTTTTATGTTATTTTTTAAGACAATATATTAAACTGGACTTGTTCCACGAAAGAAAAAAAAACGAAACTTTATTAAAGCAAAAAATCTAAAGTGGTTCCACTGAAATATAAATAAATCAGCTGCTTGCTGTGAAGCTGTAGTTTGCAAAATAATCAAGTAGCTGGCTACAGGGCAACATTTGTAGCCAACGGCATTTGCAGTCGTGTAGCCTGCTGTGGTCAATGTGTTTAAAGCTTAAAGCAAAAATATTATGCACAAATAAATTAATTTCCTGCCTCAATTTGACAGAAAGGCATTTTAAATATGCAATAAATGTAAATATCATGGAGATTCTCTAAACTAGAATACCATGATGTTGCAGTTCGTAGAGATGTTGTTCATATTTTAAAGCGTTTATACACAGTTCATAGTTTATAGTAGTCAGTGATAGAGAAGACGTGTTCATATTTTGGGATGTTCTATTCTGAAATAGTAAATAGTACTGATGAACATAATATAGTTACAGTCAAGCATTGTAAGCGAAGCTGTAGTTACAACAAGTGATGCCAGCAGGTCTTTAACGAAATCCCTACATTTCTTTTTCCCTACACAAAAAAAAATCTCTACATTTTGTACTTTTGTACATTTATATCGCCAAATAAAAAATTTAATTTTAAAATAAAAATGCAGAAGTCCCACAAGGTAATCAAATCTTATATCTGAATGCTTAATAAGATTTTGACCATGTTAAAAAAATGGAACCGCGGAAAGGTCGAATGAACCAAGGGCTGAATAATTTAAATAGATTAATATATAATTCTAAAATTTTATATATTAAACATAAAAACAAAACATCAAACTTATTTTAGTTTTCTCATTAAAATTCTTCCAGGAAAATCTGACATTTCTTTGCCTTTCGTTTTCTCTAAATATTAGTTATCTAAAGATGTTTTCTGTCTGTATGAAATAGCTCGCGTAATACTGTAACAAAATTTGTAAAGAAAATTTTTATTTGTATAATATTTACGCTTTTGTATGATGTTTTACGCAATTACACCGTAATAAAAAAGGAAAAAATGCAAAGTATTAAAAATTCCCTACAATTTCCTTAAAATGAAAAATCTGTTCTCTTTTCCCTTTGCTTGAAATTTTCCAATAAATTCTTTACAAAAAGGGAAATTTCCCTACTCTTGGCATCACTGGTTACGACAAACCAGCTTTGATTTAAATTATTTTAGTGCATGTTTTGGATTTGTGTTTTATTTTCGGCGCAGTACTTTCTCTTCAATTCTGCTTGCTTCTCCTTATGCGTTTTTTAATAATAATAATTTCAAAAATGATTAAGGGAATTGGAACAATTCTCAAATTCGAGCTTATTAAAATATACAGTTTGAAAAAATTTAGTAAAGTTATTAAGCAGATAACTTTAAAGTCACTTATTAAATGTAAATTAATTAAATTAACAACAGATCACTATTGAGTGATGTAAAGCCCATACAGAACTTCTATTGAATGCCTAACATAACTTTCTGACTTAAAATGTTATGAAAATTAGCCAAAAAATAATAACCACTTTCGATTAAAAACGACGAACATTTGCCGCTTCGGTAGAGTGTCACCTGATCGGCTATAATTGGCATTTAGTTTCGTTTTTTACTTCATATTTATTTTATCTAAACATCATTATTAGTTCCAATACAAGTCAAAGATTTAATTTGATTTGTAGGACTTGTTTAACACATTTTCTTCATGTCATTTATTTCATTTTATTCGATTTTATTTTTGCAATTTTTCCTACTATAAACAAATATTTTATGAGTTCTTTATTAGTGTGTGGTAGTGTATGTTTATATAAAGCTGATAGCAGTTGTTATTGGAAATGAGTGCTTCGTAGAGAATTTTATTTTTAACCCTAAAAGTGGTTCACAGGTCGATTCGTTTAACAATCATGATACTTTGTGTGCTTTATTTTTTATTGCCTTTTTACTTTTTCTAAGAGTGTTCATGAAATGCCATTGGAGGAATATGATTGTATAACGTTTTAAAACTTTGTTGAATTAAATATTTCTACATGAAAAGCTATCGAAAAGATAATCAAACCTTTAGAGTGATTTTTATTTGCGTATTGAAACATCATTTGTTTTCGAGTGTGGTTTAAAAGTATGTAGAAAATATTAAAAGCAACGCAGCTGTTTCAGGGTTAAAAGGAACATAAAACATTGACAGGAAATAAAATTTATTGCTCGTTATTATTTCCGTAGTTTAGGGCAATTCTTTTTCATAAATAACTTTTCATCATATTTTATATCGTTAACAAGTTGTCTGTGACTTTTGTATAATACACACTCAAGGATTTCATTTTATTTTATTATTTATTTTATTTTTAGTAATGAAGTATTTTTATTACATCAAAAAGTTTTTATTGAAATATTTATACATACTTGTGCCAGTTCTGAAATTTAATTAAAATAATTTTATTTTTGATCTCAATTTGATTTCAATTAGTAGAGTTCTTAAGTTTTTTTTTTTGTAGCCATAAAACAGGTGCTTGTAACTGATATGAATTATTCAATTACTCAAATGTAGTTCGTAATAAAATTTTAGAGCAATTAAGCAAAAAATAAAATATAGTCAGAGAGCTTTCACCCACCAGGCAGGGTGGGTGGAATACAACAGAGAAGTCAAGACGCAACGTACTGCTTTCGTTTTTCTTATGAAAAAATGTAACAATATTGCTTGTATATTCTTTGTAGAGCTAAAACTTTCCGCAACAAAAACTTGGACGGCAAAATAATAAATTAAAATGCCCACAAACATGTGAAGCTCATACTTTTCACTAGCGGAATCCAGAACTTACCTGCGCGGATGACATATAACGATTTGATATTTTTATTGCTTAGAAGTCATTGTGTGTACAAAGCAAAATAAGAATTAAAAGTCTGCTTTGAATATTGAACTTGTGGTCGTCCTAGAATTATAATAAATTATTCTTGTGTTTAATGTCAAGTGTTTTACTTGCTGCTGCGCTAAAAATTCTATTTTCGCAATTAATTAAAAAAAAATGAAGAAAAGAATCATTTTGAATTCGCCAAGGATTGAGCCATTTACATAGTGTTTGACAAGGGCTCTGCTGCCTTGTCACTCCGAGAATACACTGCTGGTTTATTTACTAGTAAGTAGTTTTATAATTACCCTCCAGTCCAGTACCCATGTTCTGTGAATCCCGCGTCGAGAAAGTGTTCGATTGAAATGTGTGAAATGAAACATAAGCGCCATAAAGTGATACAAACAGCTGTTTTACTCACTAAACCGTGTATGTAATTTATTTTTGGCGACTAATAGCATGTAAGCAAATTTCTTGCCAATTTACACAAAAAGTGTGTCTGTAAAATTTTTCCGAGAAAAGCTGCCGCTTTCAACTGTCAAATTTACTCGCAAATAATAACGTGGTGAGATAAAATTGTAAAAATACAAAACATATTCAAAATAATACCGAAAAGATAAGAATCCTGTTTCAAAGATTTTAAAAAACTATTGTTCGCTGAGGGTTTTTTAGCTAATCTATATACATGTATTTCATTGGTGCTAATGCCAAATCATCAGTGGACATTAAATAATATTTTCAAATGTTAGAAATGCTTGTTTAAGGTCTACTGATGATTTGGCTTTAGCACCAATGAAATGCATGTGTATAGACTAGCTAAAAAAACCCTCAGCAAACAAAAGTTTTTTAAAATCTTTGAAAAAAGATATCAAGGCAATCTCGATTAAATAAATGTATTCTTAAACGGTTTATTCATTGTTAAATTATTTTATAATTTTAGAAAAATGTTTTAGCATATTTTCTAAACAACAAACATTAAAGTCGCACCATATATTATTTTGTGCAGCCGACGGTTGTATTTTAGCCGCCGTCGTTGAAATTTTTTTAGTGTTAGTAGATTTTGGTCGCCGTCAACGATATTTTTGACTAGCGTTCTCAACGTATAAAATTGCACTTCAGCTTGGACATGTATATAACGATGCGACGTAAGCTCTTTTGTTAGCGTTAAAGTAAAATATATCGGTGGATTTTAATCCAGCGTGATTATTTATTTGGCAAAAGTTCGTAACATTTTTTAGTCCAAAAAGAAAAAAATTGGGTATGAGACAATATTCCAAAGGAACAAGGGAAAAGTTAATGTCAATTAATTTCAACTTACACGGCAGAACAGAAACAATGTTGTTTGTCGGGAGGCGCTACACTCGCATCATCAGTGTTCATGTGTGTTTCCATGTATCCGCCACTGTTTAGGTGGCTCAGTTGAATGTGATTTCAAATTTGTATTTATGCAAATAATGTCTAGAAAAAGCATACGAGAGTTATTTGTATTATTAGTTGTTTTTACAGTAAACACTGTTTTACCACTATCAATATTCAAATTTTACCATCACTAATTAACCCATTGCAAGGCGTTCTTTTTATCTCATGTACCATTTTTTTCTAATTTTTGTTTTTACTTAAGACAAACTTTTTTGGCTTGATTGATATTTAAGTTTAAAAAAAATTATCTCATTCGTGTTATGTTTGTTAACGTTACTATAACCAAAAGTTTCTAGCTGTTTGTTTATATCAACATTGATTGATCAATAGTGTGTGAAAGCTAATTATTGCTCCATGACTTTCATAAACATTCATTCCATCTAAACGGCCACTGCCAATTGCTACTGGTTCGAGATGGTCGGCTTGTTTCTCATTTGTTTTTTAAAAGCGTTTAGTATCACAGACATCATCATTGGTTGGTTTTTATTGGTTAACGTGGATACCCCCTCTTCAAGTAGAATCTAGATGATTCCTTTTTGAAAAAAAACTACTCCACTCGTTGGTGTCAACCTATGTAGAGCCGTATCTAAGTAAATCCAACCCGTCGCATTGAGATATCTGAGAAGGTCAATCAGCCCCATCTCTGATAAATCTGAAAGGTCTTCTGAAAGGTCTTGCCTAAGAACTTGTGTCTCGAGAGATGCAAAGCTGGACATTCGCCAAGGAAGTAAAAGATTTTCTCTTCTTTGCTTTTTTCTCGACAACTTCGCAGAACTCAGTATGCCTGCCGACCGTCCAGTGCTTCGTCACGACTGCAACGAGCCGCGAGATGTCCTTGCGATTTCTACTTCTTAATTGTAATGAACGCCTATAATTAAAGCAAGGCCACATTTTCTTAGCAACCTTGAACGGGTCTATATTGCGCCATCTGCATTCAGCCTTATTGTGATTGTGCTGGAAGATGCAGTTTCCAATAGCGCCAAACGGAATGGCTACGGATTTCCCGTTGGAGACATTTAAAGATACTAACATACATAATCTTCCATTAGTCTTCAAAGACTTTCAAACGTGTGCTTTACCCATGATGACCCATATAGATTCGCTAACACTTAAAGTGTTCCACTGAATTCAGGCGGCTGGGAAATTACCACTGTTCTTTTGTAAATGATTTTGTGATACAATTTAATTTTAAAATTTCATTTAACAAGGTTTTTTTTATAAAATCTCATAAATTATTTATTGTAAAAATTTATGTTTTTAAATAATAAAGCAAAATATTTTGAAATAAAAAGAGCATAAAATGTGCATTAATTTGCGGTCTCAACAATTAAAACAATTTAAATCAATTTTAATTTTCGCAAAATTTTAATTTTATTTCGCACATAAAAAAAACAAAAAAACATAAAGACAAATTCAAAAATCTGTTTTAGTTTAAACTAAATATGACGAAGAATAAAATACACAATTTTTTATGAATATTTTTTTAAGACCATTTTGTCTAGAATTTGTAAATGATGATGGATGGATGAATGGGATTATTTATGATGTGTCATTGATAATTTACCAACCATGTCATTTAATAATAATAAGTATAATATATGTTTGTTGTGTTTATGTTTCATTTTCATTTTTAATTTTCAAATACGTATTTTGTGTGCTCCCGGCACAGTGGTACGCAGCTTGATTGATTTGTTTAGCTTTTAATTAGTTTTTAAGGCCAACAAACGTTGGCCTTTTAAGTGTTGAAATTTTTTTGTTATTAATTTTTTTTCTTCACTGGGTTAAATAATTATCGGTAATAATTTATTTTGTCGCTTTAATATTTATGGATTCTCGCACATTTTAGTTTAATTTTATTTTCAACACTTGTCTGTCTTTTTTTGTTTAGAGAAGTCGTTTGTTGTGTCTGTGCGGCATGTTTGTAAAGTGTTTATCTGTGATGTTGAGTTAAGAAGAAAATGTATGTGAGTGTTGTAGTCAAACATGTTGGTGTTTGCATTGAAATGCTATGAAAGTGCTGTTTTTTTTTTCGAGGCGAATGGGAATGGGGTTTTCAACTGGGGCATTTGTAAAGACAAATCTTTATATACATTTTCTAGAAGAGTTGCTCACTCGGCCTAGAAGAACTGCATTTTAGTCTTAACAAATTAACAATTTAGATGAAAAATATTTCAATAATTTAAATTGCATTTGCATGATCCTATGAAATGAATTATTTTATTATTTTTTGATTTATTGTAGCAATTGGGATAAAAGCATTTGGCATTTAAAAGAAACTCAAGTTAATAACTGTTGAACACAATATTTGGTATTCTTCTTAAAAGTCATCATGAGTAATTTGAATTTTGTTGGTTTTAATTTTTTTTGTGTATTTGTGATACATGAAAATTATTTTAATTTTTCGACCTTTTTTATTGATGTCTATCTATTATATTAAAATTTTTTCAAGCTTAACAAAATAAACACTTAACAAAATAAAAACTTAATTTTTTTTCTTTCCGATATTTCGCTTTCTCTATGGAAAGTTTCTGCAGGGATATAAATTAAAATTAATAATACATATTTTAAGCGATAGTTTTGCTTTATGTTGTACAGACAGCCATTAAATATAAAATGTTTAATTTGCATGTTTACTTTTATACTTTCCTGATATCTCATTAGAATGAGAATGAGAATATGGAAATGAAAAATTCCGCCTAATGTCTGCATGCAAGGAAACTATATAGTTTAAGTGATCATAATATTAAAGCGATGTATTATGATTGAATTACATATATGTTTGTATTGAAACTAAATTATCATTAAACTAATTTTTTCATAAGAATTAGATTGTGATCTATTAAAATAATAATGTTCAAAGAAATAAAAATAATATGAAAATATAAATATAAATAATATAAAATAATAGAAAACTGAAAACAAGAAGCTGACAAAAGCTTGATGGTTTCTAGATCTGAGAATATTAGTAAATCATAATTCGATTTTACTTTTTGAAAACTATTCAAAGGGGAAGTAATAATAAATTTTATTAGTCTGGACTTTTGTTAGGTCCACTGAAAAATGTCTGCTACATTGGAAATAACTGATTTAAGCCCCAATTTTTCAATTTATAAGTGAATCCTTTATTACTGAAGCACATTGACAAAAATGTAGTTTATTAACGACCGACCTGCTTTTTATTTACAATTATTTATTTTTAATGACTGGTTTATGGGTTTTTTCACTTTCTCTCAAATATCTCTGATACTTGGGCTCCAAAGACCTGTAGAAGAATACCAGCTGAGACCTGTTCTAATCAAATTAATCATTGTAGTCAAATAAAAAAATAGGTATACCACATTGCCCGAAATTACTCTAATCATATTATGATTAAAATTTATACCATTATAATCAACTGTACATACAATTCCATTAACTCAAAGTGGCAAGAAAGACCGATTACATGCTGCGGAAATTATTATTATAAATATTCCATGTGTTGGACAGGCGTGATTGGTTTTACTAATCGAAGTGATTGATTTTAGGCTAAAGTTCGTAGCGCTTTCACTGAGAAGAGTTGAACATGGGTCAACATTCTAAGTAGGGAGCCCCCGCAGACTAGTAGGTAGCATACTAGACCATAAGTCGGGGATCGCAGGTTCGATTCCTGTTCTTACCCTGCGTGTTTCTACAGACAATCCGAAATGGCTTCGCGGTTTGTGTTTGTTAAAAAAATTAACTTAATTAATAAAGGAAAATTTAACGTTAATGATTTGAAAGGCAAAATGCCAGGTCACCCATCATCAGTGTTCAGAAATATTTCATGTATTTCACCACTTGTCAAATGATGCTGGTTGTAAGTAAAACAGAAACAAAAATTTAATAAAAATTTTGCAATATCAATTATAAACTTAGTTAGATTGGCAGCTAAAATTTCTGACTAGAAATCAGCGTTGTCAACTCAGTGAATTTAGCACAGTTTCTAGTGTTTTATGAAATTTTCGAGAAGGGAAATTTTCGATTTAGTGCTTTTCGCAGTGCTTTTAATTTTTATTTTTACTGCTCTTTTTATATTTGGGTCTCAATATTCAATGATACGAAAATTTGCAAAAAACTACTTAAAATGTTTGCAAATGTGAACTTGAAGGCAACAAATGAACATTTTTCTACTATTTTAAAACCTCTGCTTAAAGTGAAATGCGGCAAAGTGACCGTTACAGTTTCTTATGCGGATTGTTTTTGAAATACGTTTGCTGGGTTTTTTTAAATGATGATTTTTGAATGTCAAATAACCCGGGGTTTTTCCCAAAAAAGAAAAAAAAGAAAACAAAACGTTCAGTCGAAAATTTTCGGATTTGTCATTAAAATATGTAGTTTCATTTGCTTAAAACATACATTGACTTTTCTGTTGGTTTTTCATTGTTTTTTCTGGAAATTTTTTTTTACGGTGTTTAAAATTTTTTCACGGCTTTTGAAGAAATGTGACCACGCAGCATAATTAATTGGCAAAACTACGATTTAACGTTTTTTCTTTGAAAGTGATGATCTATTTTTTATAATGGAAATACTCCAACTTAAGGGCGTATTTGTCAGAAACACGATTCAACATGTAATTTATATGAAAGTTAAGAACAAAATTTAAAAAATTTTAATTTTTTCTATCATCAAACAAACGTACATAAAGAAATTCAAGGAAGTAGTGCAATTTGAAACTTTAGAAATTGCATGAAAAACAAAACACGGTTATCCATTTATTTCTGAAATTTTAAGTGTATTTTTTGTACTATAATTTTTTTTTAATTTTAAATATTCGAACTCTTAAAAAACCGCTTTCGAAAAAATGTTGAAAATCTATCACACTAGCTACTTTCTAGCCTTGGCGATGCATATTATTTACAACAATTTTAAAAGCGAATTATTAGAACTGAAATTAAAAGCTTTCAACAAAAGCGAGAAATAAACATTAACACATTCAAATAGTACAAGCTCATTGATCATATTTTTTTCCCTGACAAAAACGGTTTTGTCAAAACTATAAACATATTTTATTCTACTGTATGCTGACTGCTACTAATCAAGCCGATTATGTTGGATCTAGCAACTCTCGATGAGTATCTTAATTATGGCAATAACCCTTCCTTGCAGAACAAAGCTCAAGAACTGGAACTAAACGCTACAGCTAAAGCAATTTAGACGGCCTGTCTACTGCTTGTGTTGAATAGTTGTTCTTAATAAGACACATTACTTAGTCATGTGGTTGCAACAAATTGCTTTTCCTATTTCATTTAAAGTTTGTTTTAATTTATTGCGTTAGTTTTATTCAAATAAAATTTATAATAAATTAATAAATTGTTCTCAAAGAGCAATTAACTCTCTACTAATGCTGCAAGTGCCAAATGAATCCAGCTAGAAATTTGTATATTTATTTTATCTCAGTCCCACTGTGCACTAGAAAAAAATATAATTTTGTAGTTTATTTTTAGAAAAAAAAAAAACATTCATGAAGTTTTTTTTAATTCGCATTCTTTGTTTGTGGTGTTTTCTTGACAAACAAAAAATTATTTATTTAAATTTTAGTTAACAATGTCAACATTTTGTCATAAATTGCATGTAATTAAAAGCAATCTCGTTTATTTTTTTCTTGAAGGCATATTATATTAAAAATCTTTGTTTATTTATTTGTTTTTTTTTTCCTAAGAAATTATTTGAATTTTTAACGCAGTAGTGCGTTTGCTTCTATTACAATCAGAATAAATAAATTCAACTATGTAAATAAAAATAATATATTGAATAATTTATGAAATAAAAATATATTGTCATGATATAGAGTTAAAATTCTCTATAGCGATGTATTTTATAGCCATTCGATTTTGTGCTTTTAATTGTAAACATTAATTTAGTTGAAAGTTAAATTTTGTTTTTGAGTTATAATGTTCTGCCAGCAATTGAGGGTTCCTCCATGAGAATAATAGCACATGTTGCGTATACGTCACATTGTCAATATTTATTTAATATTACGTATACGTTCTAGCAGAATTTCAAGACCTAATTGTAAACAGTTAAAAAACTCGTATTCAAATAAACGTAAATAAATATTCATACAATACTACTTATACTATCGATAGTTTCAGATATTCTATATTAATTAAACAAACGCTGCATCTGTCTTCAAATTACAAATAATAATTAGAATAATACAAATAAATGATCAACAAAATTAGAAAAAAACAGTTGTGTTTTTATTTCATAACGTCAAAAAAAATTCCCATTTTATAATACTGCGTTTTAGCATTTTTATTATTCAAAAGTCCATTACATTTTTTATACTTTCAGATATTATTTTATTTTAAAATAGCTGAGAATATTTAGAGAAAAAAAACTGGCGATTGAAGAACTAACAAGTTGTAGGAATATTTGATATGGTCAATAAAAAATCTTAAATAAGAAATAGTGTTAGTTAATCATGAGTATTAATTAATGTTTGAAGAATAGTTGGGTTATGGTCATTTAATTTTACGTAAGATCTTGTTCGTTTAAGAGCCATGATCATTCCTGTCACTAACAAAACCTCTCTTCTCCTCACAAATACTGACACAAACTGATCAAACTAAACTGAGTCAAGTTGTGCCCTCATTCACCAAACTATGCAAAAGTTAAAAGCCAAAAATCTAAAGTTTCAGAAGAATCGCCAGCAAGCATCTCTTTGATTTTTTCTTATTTTTTATTAAATTTCTACTGTAAAAATAAGGAACTTTCTCAATTTAAATATATCACTTAATAAAATCTATTTTCGTTGCAGTTTATCGTAAAAGTGGTTTTGCAGTCATTCCCTTATCTAATTTTTTTTATGAAAATTAATCTTGTCAGGCGCCTCAGGAAAAATTTGAGGAAAAAAAAACCGCAATTTTTCTTCTTCAATTTTTTCATAGGAAAAAGCACAAAACAATTACTAAGATAACTTTCTAAGAGCTACCTAAAACTTGAATACACTTAACTTGGTGTACAGTTTGTAGCAATTTAACAAAATTAACTTACATATTTGTACGCCTAAGGAAAATGTACTGGACTATTAAAATTAAAGCAAACGAAGGAAACAGTTCTGAAAGAAGCAACTTTAATATTGTTTTAAAAGGTTTTAAAAAAAATCTAGTCACTCAAATTTTAACAGCAAAAGTAAAGCCAGTGACTTATAAATTTTGCTTTTTTAAATAAGGAAATCCAAATATATCTCTTTAAAACAAATAGACAAAAAGTCAATGTTCTTAGTATACAGATTTTACCACAAATACTTTTACTAAAGCTATTTGCTGTAATTAAACTCAAAATATTTTGCACAGCAGTGGAAAATTAAAAGGAATCTCTAAACTATCGTCGCATTTATTTGAATCTTGAATTTTAGAGCAGGACTTATTTTTTTAGAATCTTGTCTGAGAAGGACAATAGACACAGTAAGACTGTATCTTGAATGAGTTTAACTGCCTGTTTGTCAATATCGAAAGAAAAATTTCTTTCGAATTATTACATTTGAAACAAAAACAACTTTTAAAATTTTTTTTTGTTTTAAATGTAATTATACGAAAGAAAATTTTCTTTCGATATCGACAAACAGACAGTTTTTGGTCTGTATGAAGAAAGACTATCAAATGGTTTGTTGGGATTTTTAATCGGAATATCTTTGGACTCCTTCGAATAACTTCGTAAATAACGTAATGCTACGCATGCGTCATTAAAAATAGTTAAATATTTGATTCCCTTCCTAGAAAGAGCTTTCAAATATCCCAGAAATTTTCTTTGTTTTAATTTTCCAATAATATAAGCAATTTCCGATATATTTATCGAACATGTTATTGCATTTTGAAATTATGGACTCAAAAGAAAGTTTCAAGCTGTTTAACTTTGACACCCGCTGTATCGCTCATCTGCGCTTTAACCCAACAGCTTTTCAAGAATAATTTAGACAAATTTACTTCTCTTCAAATGATTTTCTTACTATCAACTACATTTCATTGCAAGTTATTATTTTTCCACTGTGCAATATTTAAATTCATTTCCTAAAAACTAGATCTTTTTTTAGTTTGTTGCAAGTGGCAAAAGTCATACATTTTGTTTCTGCAAATTTGTCGTTTTTATCTATGGAAATAAAAAAGAAAAAAAACGAAAGAAAAAAGAAACAAATATTTTTCCTCAAAAATTTTATTCATCCATTCATGGAAGCGTGAATTTTACATGTGAAGTGCATTATTGGGATTTTTCTGCAGTCAAAACATTATTGTTGAGCTTAACAATAAAATAGCATGACGAAAATAATACTGCTGCTTTTGCAACTCATGACGATGATGATGATGTTAATGATGAAGATGACGATGATGATGATGTTGATAATGATGTTGTAGCCGTAGTTGTTTCTGATGTGTCTATAATCTGTGGTTTATTTAGCATGTTCAAATTACATTAAGAAAGAAAAATATGTTGCTGTTTTTAAGTGTGCTGTGATGCCTTGCACCATTAAACGTGTGCAGAGGTGGTCTCGGTTTTTTGAGTTAATTTTTTTGAGATGCGATTTTTTTTGATTTTCTTTTAAATTAGTTACTAGAAATCAAAAAATAAAAATCAATTTATTTTTTTATTTACTGGCTGCAGTGAATGAAAAGGGAACTAAAGGCTCTGGGTACTTTTGCAGAGCAGCTTGATTGCTTTGTAGTTTATGTTTGTTAAAACAATATATAAAGTCTTAGTGACCCACTTAAATGCTTCTATTAATGATTTCCAATTTAAATATTTTGCTTTGTTGTTTCTTTTATAATTGCAGTTTAAGAGAAAAAAAAAACTTTTCAATTGTTGTTGTCAGTATGACAGCAAAACCTCATTGACATTTTCATATTTTTTTCATGTTGTCTTTTCTTTGAAAGAAAATCACTGAGTGCCGCATTTTATTGTTGCCTTGTCATTTCCATGCGTTTATTTTTAAATACAACTTGTACAAGCCAAACAATTTTATTTTATGATTATATATTTTTTTTAATTTAGTTCTCTTGAGTTTTGTTTAATGTTTTCAACTGTAATTGTTTCTTGAAAAGAAGAAACAAAAAAAAACAAGTTTTCTTTTTTAATTTATTTAAAAGAATATTTCTTGTTTAATGTTTTGTTTAAAATTTTGTTTTGATTTATCATGTTCTGGTTTGCTTTTTGCAATTACTTTTTCTCTAACATAATCTAGTCTCAAGTGATTAATTATTGTTGGCTGTTTCTTTTTTATTTCAAAAATATTATTTGTGTATTAAATATTTAGAAAAATCATGCATTTTTTTGATTTTTCGAATGAAATATTAACTGTTGATAATTGTTGCATTTTATTTTTCGAAATAATATTGGCTGCATTTTTTTTTGAGTAGGATGTCGCTTTTATCTATTTTTCAATTAAACTTTTGTGTTTAGTTTTCCTTGCAATTAAAAATAAGGTTTATGAATTTAATGGAGCTTCCAAATTCACGTACAGAATTTATTAATAGAGCCATACAAAGTTTGGAATAATTACGAGATCAATGGCATTAAAGATCTATTCGTTTTCTTAGTGCCGGTCTTTCGAACAGATATTTTTTTATTCCATTCAAAGGCATGCATATACATATACCTACAAATTGATAAATATACAGATAGATATTTGTATAAAGAAGGCCTTAAGCACCACAACCCAGAGGATATTTTGTGCAGCCCGTGTTTCTCACAACGTCAGGTTCAGGCTACGTATAAAGCCCTGTCTTGTGGAAGGTAATAAATTTCGGTGGGCTCATTATTTGACCCTCGAGAAATCTCCGCCTGGAAGTCCCCAAGCCGGAGCAACAGCAGAGCAAATGTTTTAGTGTTTCATTAGCAACCTCACAAAATCTGCATATCCTGGTACATTCATATCTCATTACAAACTGGTGGCCCAGTAAATAGGCCAACAAGTAGCTTAAGTTCTGTTTTTTCAAGTAGAAGTAGCCTACCTGCCTTGCCACGGGACAGGGTCACAGGTCTCTTGGTCTGTCTCAACCCAAAAGGGGACGTCCATGTATGAAGGACTTCATGTTCGGACCATGCGTGTATCGTGCCTTGATTGTGACCGACAGTGACGCCGTAGAAATGCTGAAGCCCAATAAATGGACGGCGATATTTACTATTTTTATTTATTTATCCGTAGCCGACATTCCTGTGATTACGGGAAGTTTAAAATTTTCTCGATGTATGTATGTACGCATGTATGTAAATATGTATGTAAATATGTATGTATTTATGTATCTATGTAGACAGCAAGACTATAAACTTTTTTGTGCAAAAACTAAAATGGCTCCATTACAGTCGAATAGGTCATGAAAAGATAGATTTTAGATTTTTATTTAGTTTTCATGCTTTATGCGATAATTTAACGAATAAACGAATATATTTTGTATAATTTTTTTTTGGTTCTCTGAATTAATATTCAACTAAAAATTATAAAGTTAGAAAGGAAAATAGTATTTTTCTTTCTGTTTTAATATTTCTTCAAATTATGAGTTTAAAATGATTTGAACATAAAATATTATACAAATCCTGCAATTTTTCGTTTGAAATAGTTCAGAGATTGAATGCATACCAGGACACATTTCAATGTCAGTATCGCATAATCAATGTTGATAGTACTGATTACTGAATTGAGTCACTCTATTATCGTAGAAGACGTTGCTAGTTGACGCTATGGAGTAACCTGAGTGATACGTCAGCATCTTTGGAGAAGTCCATTATTTCTATACTAGCGTTTATTTGGGAGTCGTTCGTTGATAAAGACTGAAACAGCACAATTTCCAACAACAAAATATTGTCTAGAATCGTCCCCTCCCTATTTTGTGTCTTCATTGAGCGGTATTTATTGTAATTTAAGGCAGAACTTTTTAAAATTTGTGCTGAATCAAGTTAATATCTTAATAAACAATTTTAAAATAAAATATTGATGGCAAAAGCACAATTGATGTTTCACTGTTCCTTAGACAATGGATATGAAAATATTATGAATAAACTCCACCATAATGAATATAGGTTAGATTAGGTTCCATTGCCAGCTGTTATTAAGCTTACGTGGGTCCATTAATTAGTTCCCGTTGTGTTAGCAAGTTGAACAGTCTCCCGAAGGTCCTTTGATATCTGGCTACTGATATTATCACTCAACCAACCTGTTGATTCAATAAAGGAGTGGAGCTTGTTTAAATCAATTCCAAGGGTTCTTTGACCAAACAGTGAAATCTTTGATCTCCGAATGCCGGACAATGGCCGAGAAGTAGGTAGTTTCATCATACCACCTCTGACTGGCAATAAGCTGAAACTTGTGTGTAATAAGTTGCTTACTCGTTGAGAGTGAGACACCTGTATCATGTGTTGAATCGTTTCGATTTAATGTGGAGCTGAGCCTGCATGTGCCAACGAGTCCGCTATACAGTTTCTATATATCGCTCCTTTATTGCAACTTAGTCATATCTAAAAAAAAACTCGTTCGTCAGAAAACGAGTTTAAAGTTTTCAACTTACACACACATAAATGGAAAAATGAGAAAGAGGCGAGTAAGCAAGATATTTATATATATTTTTTTACATAAAATGGAGAGCGTCACGACGAATATCTCTTCATTCTTAACTCAAAAATCACGTTTTCTGATATATTACAACGTTGCAATAAAGGAGCGATATGGGCCGAGCAATCACCGAATGTCTCGCTATCTCCTCAAGTGACATCCAGTATTTTTAAACAATTCTTGATGTGATGAACATAGACTTCAAGGATCTTATGGCCGCCTCCTTATCGGTAGATATTTCATCTGCCAGATATTTCACCATACCGGATGCGTCTCGCGGCTGAATTTTTGATTTTGAATACGGCTGTAAGGTTTTAATTTTTTTGATTTAACTTAATTTTGTTTTAAATTAAGATCTTTATTCCAGGCGAATGCGTGTGGCAAATACTCTCTCTCTCTCTCTCTCTCTCTCTTGCAGTAAAAAGTCAATGCAAGGACAAATATTAAAATTCGATGAACGTAAAAATTCATTAGTGCTTTCTAAGAAAAATTTGCTTACTTTTGAATTTAAATTTTTCTCGCGAAATTCATATTTTTTGTCCAAATCAGCTCATTGCACATGTTTGTATGTAAGTTTATATCTTAGAAAAAATTCTGCTTCAAATTTCTTGGAGCTCTGATAGCGACTTAATGATAGATTTAATTCAGCTTTAATAATAACTGCAATATTTTTTAAATAACATATAAGCAAACTGTTGAAAATTCTAAAAAACATCAATATATTTTTAAAGTTTCTTCCTCAATTTTGCTTTCCAACAAAAAAAAAGTATCCAAAAAAGTTAATTAATGACAAAGTTTGGCATCGGAAGTGGTTTATATGTGATGATTTTTACATACACTCGAAAGTAAAATCAATCCATCCGTACTTGAATCGCAATCCCAAGCGGTGTTAAAAGTACGGTAATTCCAGATTTACTAAAATAAAGTACAGAAAGATCGATTTAAGTACGGACTTAAGTAAGTTCTCAATTTAATTTAAGAATTTTTTAGTTGATTCAAGATTTTTCACTTGATTAGATAATTTCGAATTCATTTTAAGAAACTCCACTGGTTATCTAGAGTAATTTCGTTTTCGACTTTATTAAAGTACATTTTATTGTTATTTGTACTCCAAATATTGATTACGACTCGTACTCAAACTAAGTAGAAAATACTTCAATTCTGTGCAGTCATGTCGTAGCTAAGAAGTATTCCTTTTGTGATTCCTATTCATCGACATGGAAGCTGTGTTGACTGTGTTAAAAAAATTATTTTGGCGGTCTATAACTGAATTTTCCTCTTGAAATATATTTGTTAAGATGACCCTCAACGCCTTTCTTCTTATGCGTATGCAAGCGGAAAACATTGTTGTCATGTGCATTCAATTAAATAAATATAATGACATTCTTAGAGAATCACTCGTAATATTTGCTCGCAAAATTTAGAATTTTTCGAGTTATCGTAATTATTTGAAAATACCACAACCGAATAATAAAGTCACGTAAAAGTAAAATAAATTTTCAGCTATTTCTTAATATAATTTCTTAAGAAATCTTAAGAAGTCGTACATAAGAATGTGAATTCTAAGAAATTAACAAATTTTTTTACTGGTTTTTTAAAGTACTTTTATAATTGTGAATTTAAAGTTTCGATTTATTAAAAAGGCAATTAATTCTATTTCCATAGTTTTATGTGTAAACTAAAAATTTGGCAATAAATTATTTTTACCTGATTTCTCGCAACAATTCTTAAAGTTATTTAAAAAAAATATTTAAAGATTTTTTTCAATTTACAAATTTAATTGTTTGTTTTTTCACTTGCAAATTATTCTTTTCAAAATTTCCAAATATTTTCGCTGTTAAGCATTTGTTTAATTATTACACAAATAAAACCGTATGTTTTTTTTAATTTACATATTTATTTTCTTAATAATTTAATTTGTTTTGATTTCTTTCCCAAAAATATTTTTATTTTTGTAACGAATGCATTTAATTTTATATATTTTTTTTGTTTTTATGGATTTCTAAAATACATGCAATTTTTACTTTCACTTTCGTTCTTCATTTGAATTCCATTAAATATATTTTTTTTATTATAATATAATTTTCACTTTCTTATTTTTGATTATCTGGCGCCACTGTATTTTTGTATTTAACCGCTTCACAGTTCAAAATGTTCACAACGCGTCGACACATCTTGGCAAACTGAATTTGCGAATTTTCCAAACCAGTACGGGCGCACACAGCCACAGAAGACTTGATTGAGCGCGTTAATGTTGTGTGTGATGCTGTAGGCAGCAGCATATGCATCTGCTGAAGCGAAATGATAAAATGTATACTGACCAAGTTAACACACAGACATGCTCACGGTGAAAAACCTATTAAAATATTTTCATGTAAAATGCAAGAAATCACAATTTTGTTCTCACATAATGTTAAATAACAGTTTATTTATGTTTCTGTGTGCTCGCAAAATAGTGGGGAAATGTTAAGAGACCATTTGTTTTGGGATTTTTGTTTTTCATGTGATAACGACAAAACAGTAGTAAATAGGTTTTGTGAGGAACTGTAGCTTTTCGCCAACAAAAAAAAAGGAAAAATAGAGTAGAATGGGGAGTAGGGAAACAATTTTTCTTGGAAAAACACGTGCTGTGTTTTGTTTTTGGGTTGTGAAAAACGCACGTGTGAGAGGGAAAAATAAAACAACTGTTAAGAGGTGCAAATTGTATGTTTTTCTTTGCTTTCATAGTTGCCAAATAAAATATGAATGAAAATAAATCGCCAACTCTGACTACAGAGTTTGTTTTGTAAAAGAAAAGAAAACGTGAAGATTTTTCCTTAAACTGGGTTTTTTTTTCTATTTGGATAATTGCAATAATTACTTTTTGAGAAATAGTCTAATTGAATCAACGAACTTATAATAATTTTATGTTGAGGAACGCAATAATATTCATGTTAAGGAATTTTTACTTATTAGCCTCCTGGTACTTCTTAATATTTATTTTATATGGGAGTTAGTCTCAATGCACACAAGTGGGACGGTTGGTAGAAACGGGTAGTCTTTGCAAACAGCCTTAAATAGTTTGAATTAGTTTTAATTTCCTTTTTGATTATACATTTTTTTTAATTTGCACCTAAGTTTTTATTACTGAGCAGAAAATGTGACAAATTTTCTTGTGCTTTTTATGGAAATCGCTTAAATTTTAGTATTTTAAATTTTAATCTCACTATTTCCCATAGTTAAAATTTTCCATACATCCGAGTATGTTGTAAAATATTAACAGTTTTATTAAAAACAAATTGAAAATTTTCATTTTCAAAAAATCTTTTCGGTGTATTTTTGAGATTTAACAGCGCTCATCGAAGAGATTCTCTAAGTTTTATTTTATGTTTTATATTTTTCATTGAATAGCTGGTTATTCAAATTTTTGCAAATGTAATTTTTTTGAGAACAAAAAGCAAGAGAAATTCATATCAGATGAACTCGAAAGCGCAGCTGATTCATTGTGTTTTATAATCTTTTATTATCAAAATATGCTTTTTGGTACATTTTTCTGAATTAAATTGAACAGTTTATTTTGACATCCAAGAATTCTCTTGTGACTACCTGTTTGAATTCGCCTTGTCAAAAAGCATTCATAAAGACGAAGCTTCAGATGAAAAATTGTTGGGGTTTTTACTCCCCCATTTTCCGAACATTTAATTTTTTAAGCCTTTTTCCACAAGCAATTTTAAGCTTACTTTTCTATTCAAATGCACTTTTATTATGCCGT
This sequence comes from Gymnocheta viridis, assembly GCA_956483585.1. Classification (NCBI taxonomy): domain Eukaryota; kingdom Metazoa; phylum Arthropoda; class Insecta; order Diptera; family Tachinidae; genus Gymnocheta; species Gymnocheta viridis. The sequence continues at coordinate 15,875,564 of OY101442.1, forward strand.
GAACCAATATTAAAAATTCGTTTAATTCTAAATAATAACATTGGGTTCAAAATTAATTTCGGTGTCACTTGCACCATTTTCCCTCTTTGTGATCAGGGCTGCCAGTAATATTTTCAGAAAAATCGTAAAATTTTGTATATAGAAACGTTAAAATCGTCAGTATTAAAAAAAAAATCGTAAAAAAATCTTCATTCAAAAATCTTCTGTTTTATACATTAATCTCTCTATTAAAAATAAACAATTCAACAGATTTATTAAAAAGAACAAAAACTTTAAATATATTAATCTATTCAAAGCAAAATTTTAAAAGCTTTTGTGTCGAAACAGGTTATATATATACTTTCCAAAATAAAAGTTAATTTTATATTTTAATTTAAATAGAAATTCAAAGAAAAAACCATTTATACATAAACTTACAATTCATGTGTAGAGTCGAATTAATTTTTTTATTTATTCGATTTCATACGCGTACAAACATATGTACATATAAAGTACGAAAGAAGGACATATGATATTAAATTAAATTGGGTTTTTACAAAATAAAAATACTATTCATATCATAGTTATGTTTATTTTATTTTTTATTTTTTGTAATGCTAACATTGTAACATTCAAGGGAATTATTTTTAAAATAATCTTTTGAAAAAAGAATCTGCTAAAGGGTTCCTGCTTCCAATGAATTTTTTATCTTGGTTTTATTAAGATCAATTTTTCTAAATATTCTTTCAATATTACCTGAAGAGTTCGGCAAAGTCATTAAGTTACATATTTACAAATTCACAAAATTTAAAAAAACGGGTTTATTGTTTGGTAAGTTAATTGACTTTCCTCTTATAAAATATATATCTACATTTAATGCGCTGTCTCCAAAATCTAAAAATCTTAGTAATCTTGTTTCTTGTTCAATATCTAGATATTTTTCTTTAGACGCTAGTTTAGGAAAACCTTTTAAGAAAGAAAGAATTTCAGATTTTTTTTTTCAAAATCACAGATGTAATTAAATTTTAATTTTTTATAATTTTGTCATCGAAATCAAATCTTTTTTAATAATTAATGTTTGTAAGTAATCATCTTTTTTTTATTTGGTAACGCAATTCTGACTTAAAATAATACACAATTATCAATAAATTTTTGGAAAGTTTCAACCAACATAAACTTCTTCGTTTTTTTTTTAATTTTACGGTTATGGAAACCCATTTGATTAAATGCTGAGGCACATAGAATCCGTCGTACGTTATACGTTGCTTGTTTCAACTGACATTACAGTATCGGCGGAGGAGGTTGACACAATGAGTACTTCGTTGACGGACATTAAATCATCTTCATTTGATTAAAGTACACATTTTCAATAGAATTAGAGGATATTCTGTTGTTTTCTTTATTTTAATTTTTATTTTATTTAATTTTGTCACCACACAATACAAAGAGCTTAATAAAAACAAAAAAAAATGATATATTTCAAAGTAAACAACGTACGTTAAAAGTTGCCCAACTTTAGTACTTTGCGCAGACGGAGACATACCGAATGTGACAAAGCTCATAGAAACCCGGTATTTCAACTTAGTTTTCAGGTGAAATAAACAAAGTATAACGTACGACGGATTCTATTTGCCCTGGCCTTAAGACGTGTATTTTTTACACAATCATCTACTAAAAAATTTATTAAAACATTTTAAAAAAGTTTCGTCATTTCATAGTGCATGTTGTGAATTTAAATTCCTTAAATTTTGTGTAGATTATTCATCAAATTAAGGACATATATAAAAAAAAACAAAAGTAAAGCTCGTTAATGTGATTCAAATTTTTAAATATTTCTTTAGCAGTTTCAATATCATCGATATTGTCTGCAAAACAAAAATATATTTTTAGAGCTTGACATTTTGCCATACGTAGAGATTATGTTGAGCAAAAGTAGCGAAGTCAAAATATCGTCAAAGTATAAGAGATACTAAACAAAAATCGTCAAACGTTATTTTCTGAAATTCGCTATATAAAAACGTCAAAATGACGTAAATTCGTCACTTTTGCCACCGCTGTTTGTGATATCTGCTTAAGTTTTATGTAAGAAAAATATAGAATTAAATTTATACACATATTTTTGTCACAATGTATACTTTCAATTTCTTATTTTCCCGGGAAAGTTTTGCACATTTTCCAGGAAATGTCAGGGTGTTTCTTGCCAAACCCTAGTTTTTCCAGAGACAAGAAATGTATTTTAAGACAAATTATTCATACAAATTGTCTTTAAAATACATTTCAGCCCCAAATTATATTTTTATGAATACGGCAGTAATTATTGAATTTTTATCACAAATACTTTTCTCTAGTCTTTTGCGTACGAATAAGATAGTATGTAAAAAACATGGAAGTAAAATAGTCGTTCATTCTTTGGCAGAAGAAAATCTAGTATGCTTTTGCTTGCAGAAAAAGCGCCTGTCAAGAAAGATTTCCCTTGGTATTATGACTTAAATATAAAACTGAAAGAATCAAAGAATATCCCCGATCGCTATTACAAAAGTCTAACATTGAATGTCAATTCTAAGTGGTACTTACTGTCTCAACATTCTTATGAATCGTCACATAAAAAAAACTTAAGTTTTGATTTATTTTGTCAAATCTACCAACAGTGTGTCCTGTGTAAATGATATAAATTTGGAACTTTATATGATTTTAAATATCGTTTTGCAGTGATGATTAAGCCCTTTAATAAATAATATTTTGTTCCAACAAAGTTAAACAACTCGTAGCATTATAAAATGTCACATCCTGCGTCATGTAGATTGGAAAAAAAATATATTATATTGACCTTTTACAATTTTTTATCAACAGTATGTAGGGGTTTTCTTTTAAAATTCATTTTGGCCTTTTAACTTTTATTTCATTATAAGATTTTATTTATTTATTTATTTCAATATTTTTTTTAGTCCCTTTTAATACTTTCGAAAATTTTCTATGCATAGATATTTGTTTGTATGCTATAAATATCAAATCAATTTGTGTAAACTCAGAAACAGTTTAACAATATCGATTATATGTCATGTTGGTTGTCTTTTAAAAGATGCTTTAAAAGCATATGTAAGTGAAGATGAAAATGAAATATTAAAAAGAGGGACCACTTATGCAAGTGCAGAAAGCATTTACAAAAAAATTATTAATAATCTACAGCTGCAAGCTGTTGCAAAAATAATAAATTTGACTTGCTTCTCCTTAACAGATTTAATTTTTCCTGTTGTCTTCTTTCGTACTTAGAAATGTATGAATTTTACGAGTTGTTTGCTATACTGACTGTTACAAACGTGATTTGGATGAAAACAAAAATGCAAAATTACAAAAATAATTGAAAGATATCAGAGACACAATAACACACATTTTTAAGGAAGCAAATAAAATAAAATAGGCAATATTTGGGACAATTAGGGCATATAAAGTGCATCTAGAACACTAATTGAAAATATATTTATAAAAAAAATTCCCATAAAAGTACGACAAAAAATAAAATATAATAAAATAAAATGAAGGTCCTAAAACACGCCAGCATTAGTACCAAACATTTTGCTGTTTTTAAAATTAATTGATTATAAATATCATGGATTGTTTAACGGAGTAGGTTTCTGTTAATCATTACAATGATATTTCAGGAAAAATATCAAAAATATACGTAAAATGGTTAATCCTTAAACAGACATCAAGTGTCAACCGAGCCTGGTTAGATGCTGCCTTTTGTATGCTGTATGAAATTTTATGATTCAAACATGATAAGAATTCAAAATTAGAAATGAGAGTTAAAATTCATTGAAAATGTTTTTGTGGCAAGAAAATTTAAAATAAATTAAGAAAAATCTTTTATTTCTAGTTTTTTTTTTTATATAATAGATGAAAATACAATTCACCTCTCTACGTTACGCTGCAGTCAGACCATAAAATTATTTTTCAATTCTTATTCAAGATTTTTACACATATATACAGCTTTGCAAAATTCACAAAATTTGAAAGCTGTGGCGTAGGCTGCAAGCAAACTTAAAGCAATTTTTTTTAGCAAGATGCCATCAATGTGGGTGAAAAACTGCAATCAGCTGTTTTCTTGACTGTAGTTTGACGCACTGCATGAAATGAAAATTTGTAAGCAAATTCTCGTCAAATTTTAAAAGTGTGAGTGTATTGGTAAAAAAGTAAGAGAGAATTTAAAATTTTAATGAAAATTAATCGTAGTCATACCAAGTTAGAGAATATATGAATAATTTGATTTTAAAATATTTAAAACAGCAACTGTTATTACAAAAAAAAATCCTTAAGAAATTCATAGAGCACACTTTTAGGATCATAATAAATATGTAAAAATAAGACTCCCTACACCTCTCAAGTCATGATAACAGATACTTATGTTTGTGTTTGCAAAAACTTTCATAATAATAAGGACTACTTGTTCAATGAAACTTTCCTTTAACTGTAAAAAATTAATACTCGTTAGGAAGTCCACTTCAAAACATTTTCACTTAACTAATATTCGTAGCACTTCTGCAATTGTATTTGGAAAACAAATAAAAATCATACAGGTAAACATTAAGGCTTATTTTTGCCATTCAATTCATTCAATATAATACCAAAATGATGACACAAATAAAATACAATAATAGAGAAAACATAAATAAACATGAACACAATACAAACAGCATGACATTCAAAAGGAGGAGCAAAACTTTTTCTTGAGTCAATACACAATAAATACACAAACAAATAAAAAAAAATACTTGAATACACAAGTTCGAGTGTGCAAAGCACGTGCTTCAAAGTTTGAGCATGAAATAATATCTTAAGCTAAAAATTTTATGAAGAAAAAAAATCAGCATTTTAGGGGCGCAAATTTAAAAAAGTTTGTACTGATATTTTGAAGTATTTAATAACAGTCTTGTTTAATTGAACTTAATAAACTGAAAAAATTAGTTTAATGTTACAAAATGAAACGTTAAATTAATTACCAAAGACAATTGATTTGAAATATTTGAAAGTTTTGTAAATTGAAAACAACATTTAATTATTACTTTAACATAAATTTCGTTGGCTTAGTACATAAAAAGCGTACCTCGATTAATTTTACGAAACCGCGATTTCAAGATCACCAGGTGTTTCTGAAAGTGCACTGCCAGAAAAGATAAAAACGCGGTTGTGAAAAAAATCGAGATATGACTGCTCCATATTAAACCAACGATATATTCAAATGCTGAAGCTAAAATTCAGTCTCAAGAGTTTATTTATTTAAATTATTTTGTTTTATATTCTATTTTGTTTTTTTAATTTTTTTTAATTTAATTTTATTAAGTAATTTAATTTTTTTTATTTAATGTTTTAATTTAATTTTTATTTTAATATAATTTTATTTTTTAAAACAACGATATATTAAAAAATTTTAGACAAAATTTAATCACGCGACGTAATTTATTTAAACTATTTTATTTGATTTTCTATATTTTATTTAGTTTTATTAAGTTGTTTATTAAGTTATTTTCTGATTTAATTTTATTTATATTATTTTATTTTCTAATTTAATTTTAAATTTTATGTTATTTTATTCATCAGATTCTGAAATACAATAAAATTGAAAATTAAGTTCCCGCAAATTCCCGATGAAAATTTTTCGCGATTATGTGAAAAAATTGTCTTGGGAATTCCTGGGATTTTCTGATTGAGATCTCGAATTTCTAGTGATGTGTATGAACGAACTAAAAATGTTCGTTCCCCCAAGTGAACTACTGCATAATATAAATGATTCCTAATGGGAAATTAATTTTTATGTTTTGCTTTTATGGAAGGAAAAGTGTTATATAATTTTTCATTGTATCCAGCTATTCCTGTTATTAGTGAAATTTACCAATAATAATTTTACATTATTGTTAATACAGTGACATCGCAAGCTTCCATAAATCACATAATTTTTAGAGTCATAAAGTGAAACAAATTTAACAAATTCATAAATTGCTGCAGGGACCATCTGTACGTATGATTTATAAAATATATTTATTTTAAATGAATTCTTTTAATCATCCAAAACAATTTCCTATTGAAACGATTCTTAATAATAAGTATTTACTTTTCATTTATTTCTTTGAAGAAATATTATTTTAAAGATAACAATCAGAAATTAATATGTAAGATTGCACTTTCGATTACTGTTTCATAATTAAATTTTTTTTTTTGAAGTTTACATTGAGAGATAAATTAATTTTAAAGTATTAAAGATTAAAGGCTAAAGCCTTAAGAGAAACTCATTTACTGTAAAATTGAAAATCGAAGTGGCACCATACAAGGTTGTTTTCAAAACACTTAAAATATATCCCGCTATGAGTTGTATTATGATTCGTGTTTTCCTTTTGAATTTATGTAAAGGACAGGAACATTATTTATTATGTCAGTTTTGAAGTTTTCTGGAAAGAGTCCTTGATAAGTCTTTAAGGGAAGAGACAAAGTCATATTACTTTGTAGTAACTACTGCAGAAATTACTTTTAAGTTATTAATAATGATTTTATAATCTCTCAACTTTGTGCAATAGTTTTTTCTTAAGTCAATGTTCATCGAATCTAATACGATAGCGTTTTGTCAGTCGAACCGGCTAGTTGGCTTTGTGAAATCAGTTTTGTGCTTGAATTCGAAAACAAATAAGAAAATTTAGGGAATTCCAGCTACAAACTTTATTTTGTATCTGAAAGTTGTTTAAAATAGAACTTTATGAGCCACATGAGAAAAGCCAGCGAATATAAGCAAACCTGAACAAATCGATATAAATACTAGAGGATGCCTCATTGTCGATTCGATACTGATAGCGATACGAGTATTGAATTTAAATTCAAGGTATAATTAACAAAACAAAAACAATATTCTTTCCGTTCTGCCGTGCAATATGAAATTAATTGATGTTAAATTTTCCCTAGTTCCTTTTTTATATTGTCTCATGTTCAATTATTTCTGACTAAAAATGTTACGAACTTTAGCCAAAATAATAATCACTTTGGATTAAAAACCACTAAAACAAAAGAAGAGTACTTTTTTTTATTATTATTATTATTGATAGTAATAAAATATTTGTTTCAAAAAAGAGGTGATCACAAATTTTGTGGAGAAAGGCGATATTGCAATTTGCAACTTTTGCCGCTGCAATTCTTACTTTGTCGGCAAGAGGGGAGAGGGGATTTAAAATGAGCACAAATATTCAAGTATTCTTGAAATTAGTATTGTTCCCTCGTTCTCATAAACACAAATGTATAAATCCATAAAAAAATCCGTCAAATAAAATTTCACAACCTAAAAGAAAATCAGCGTTGCCCGAATCGGCTGTAGTTTTTATTTGCATGTCTAGCGCGTGGGTAATTGCTCTCAGGTGTAGTTCGCTGGTAATTTGAAAATCTTTACACTGGGTCTTCACATAGCTATTTGATTGCTGAGAAGAAGCCAAAAAGTCAGCAGAGTTTTGATAGTTCGATTGCTTTTAGGTGGAGAACACGTAAAATTGCTTCGTCACAAATTCAAAATTTTCATAGTGACAGGTTGTATAAATATGCTATAATTTTATATATATAAAGGTGGGAATTGTCGATAAAAATTTATTATTTTAAATATTTTTTCAGTTTTCCATTCCATTAGGTGTTTTTTAAAATAAATATGCAGTTTTTAGTTTTCTAAATTCAAATTCGCAAATGCACTGACTACAAAAAAGAGAAATGACAGCAGATTGATAGGCACTTGAGCAGTCATTGCGCAATAGATTGTCACCTAAGGCAATCGCTGTCCACACCTTAAAAATTTTCATGAACGCAATCAATTTTAGCAATTGCCGCAATGGATATTGCTACGTGAAGATCCAGTGTTAGTTTTACAGCAATATTTTTGATATAATTTGTATTTTCCCTTTCTAACACTCACATAGTTGAAGTATATAACAAAGGCAGAGCATACGGGGGGGGGGGAGCCCCCGTAGAGTAGTAGATAGCGTACTAGACTATTAGTCGGGGGGTCGCAGGTTCGATTCCTGCCTAGACCCTGGGTGTTTCTGCAGACAAGCCAAAATGGCTTCGCGGTTTGTGTTTGTTCTTTATAAAAAAAAAGAAAAAAAATCTTAAATGAAATTTATATTAATATTGAAGCTCAAGAATATTTAGCATTGTAGTCCAGTTTCGAAAAGATTATCATACTTAAAAACTGTAGAAAATTTCATGTAGAAGTGGTTGCTCAAATAAAATCAAGAATTGATTTTAGTGATGAAATTATGGACATTGTTGATCCTAAAAATGCGCAGTCTTTTCAATCAAAATCCTTATATTGCTTCCAAAAAAGGTTTCCATCTATTGAAATTAACTTGCAAAAACTTGATAGTGACTGGCGTCAACATGAAACACAAAAATTCGCTGGGGAAAATATATTTCCAACAAATGCTGCTGCCGAAAGGATATTAAGTAGTCCTAATGATTGTAAAACTGATTTAAGAAACGAATTATCGTCTGATATCGATGCTGCAATTTTATTTACGAAAAAAAGGTATACAAAAAACATGGTAATAATAATTTTTAAAATTTCCTAATCAATACTAATAAAAATTGAAATAAAATAGATTTTTATGTTCCTTTTTTATGTATTTTGTTTGTATACTTTTCTTTAATTACTGTATAGTATAAAAAATATTGAATTACATTTAGTCTATTTATTTCCTGTTTGTAAGAAACTTTTATGAAATAAAATAAAAACGTATTTTTTGTTTTGTATTTAGCTGGTCTATATGCTGCATTTCATTGGCGGTGATATCGTATCATCAATAGAGCTTAAACAATATTTTTGAAATGTTTCAAATATTTCTTTTAATATAAGGTATAATTTCATTTAAATTGGGTAATTTGGGTTCCTACAAAGTGTAATTTTAAATATACATATATCTTGGCAACAATGAAGCAAATGCAACTTTAAAGAAGAAAAGGGAAAAATTGCAAAATTTGAATGATGTTAACTTGCACTTTGTTTGAACGAGAACTGCATAGAAAATAGTCTTTCAGATGCGATAGAACACATTTGAAAGTTTTGTGTACTTTTGCGTAATTTTCTGCGTTGCTGGATATATTTTAGGACATCGTAGGCATCTCTCGACAATTTCTTTATTAGAACCACAGCTTTGGATAAATAGAGTATCATCTTACTCAGATTATCTAATAATAGCAAATATTCGCAAAGTTAAATCGAAGGCGTAAGATAAAATAGATTTATTTTATCTGTAAGTGGGGAAATTACTTAATTATTCTCTTTTGATTTTATAAACTGCTTTATCGTGGGAAATAAGCATTGACAATAGCTAAGCAGTTTCAAGAACTGAACTATTGCTGATGTTTATTCATAAAAAACAAAAAAAAATTTTGGTGCTTTTGATGGAATTTGCTAAAATTTTAGTGTTTTAAATTTTTTAATCGCACTCTTTCCTGGCTATACCCCTCAATAATCAATTTCAATTTGTTTTTAATAAAAGATTTAATATATCACTACATATGTAGGTAAAATATTAATTATGGGAAATAGTGCGATTAAAAATTTTAAAAAACTCTAAAAAATTTTGGTTTTTCAGACAATAAAAATGTCGTCGATATCGATATATCGACAAATCTGAATCAAATGCATACAAAAAATACCTTGTCATAAACGTATTCATAATTTCATAATAGAGATTGAATTCGAATTTCGTTTCCAATCCAGTTCTGCAACGAATTCTGTAAACAATTAGTTTGTGCAATTTAAAATATAGTAAAAAGAATTATTTAATTTCAATATGTTCGCATCTCATTTTGTATTTGACAGAAGCTTATGAAAGAGTTTTTTTGTAATTAAATACAGTACAACCTCCATAATCCGGACAGATATAGTTGCAGCTACTGTCCGTATTAGTTAATCCTCCGGACTACAGTTAAAATGAAATTTTAAACGTAATACATAGATGTGCATATATAATTTATTTTTATTACCGAAAAGAAAAATAAGAATTCATTTGTTTATAATTTATTTACAGAAAACATTAAGAAACATACTGAAAGTGACCAAAAATATTCGTTATGAAAAATAAGAATTTTTATATAATTTTTTGCTCTATTTTTAAATTATTTTAAAAATAAAATATCCTTATCAGACACTTTGGCTTTTTCAGCCCATAAAATAGCTTTTGAAAACGGTTCGCCACGCAAATTTTACTGACAAAAAAAAAATACTCGTCCAGACTATAGAGGAAAAATATCTAAACTGTTCGAAAAATTTAAATGTCCGGATTACTGGATAGTCCGAATCAGCGAGTGTCCGGATTAGGGAGGTTGTACTGTACTTAGTATCCAAACGCGTGTATAAATGCCTCTGATATCGATTTATTTTTTGTCATTTAAACGTAATTAGAAGCACGTTACACAAATTTGTCAATTACAAGGTGCCCGCCTTGACAACAAAAACAACAAATTACATCAACAGCGAGTTCTTTAATCAAACTTTTAAGAAAACCACCACAAACACTTCTTCTATGGGGCAAGCACTCAACTGAGCCAATATTTGAATTATTGCGCTCCAATCAAACTGTAATCGTATTTAGTTTAATTAAATTTATAATTTTCGTATTTAATTTACTCTTATTAAATTTTGCTCGTTCTCCCTCTCTCACTTTACATTAGTGCTTCTGTTGAATTTGTTTATTTCACTTTAATTTCTTTCTATTTAATTTATTTTTCCTCGTTTAAGCCTTAAAGTTATTTATTTAGTGATGGGCGGCTCTTGCTTAAGATTTTAACACACGTTCAAGGTAAATTGCAAAGAATCATGCAGTGTCCTGCTTTGCTGGCACACACTTGTGAAGACTCAACTGGATGTAAAAATTGATTGTAACCTTGAATAATTTTAATTTTTGCTAGACTTATATATTTTTTGAATTACAGAAGATAAATAAAATTATGATTTGAAGGTGGATTTGACATTTTATATCGTAGTATTTTGATATAAAATAAAAAACGTTTTAGTGGAACGTGTAAAAAACCACTTGCATTACGGTTAGGCCATGTGAAGGTGACCAGGAAAACATTTTCTCTTTTCGATTCTAGTAGGAATTAAATTAGACAAATAATTAAAATCAGATTGAAAACCCCCTATATAATTCGGTTTGCACAATCCAGATGGTTGCCTTGTGAATCAAATTTGTATGGGAATCGCTCAAATAAATCCTTAAATAAAAAGCGTAGCTTTCCATTTAAATTTTATGCTCAAGTCGATCGTGTGAAATATATAAAACAAATACAAACAAATCACTAAGTCCACTGTGCAATGTATTTTATTGTAAACTTTTAAAAACTGGCAATGAATCTCAATGACTTATATCCCTGTAATATTTTAATATCCAGAATATCTTGAATAATTGAATACATTTCATATTAAAAACTACAATAAAGGATTTCTGGCGTGTCCGTTTCACATGGATTGTCCCATATATATTTATTTAATTAATAGGCAAGTAAATTTTTTGTAATCCTGGTTAAGCTTACATTATGTAGATGATTTCGATAAAAATTATACCATTTCAAAGGTATTTGCTTACAGATGTTTACAATCTATATATTATTAAGATCGGTTCAGTACTTTGGGAGATGTAAGCATTTAAAGTTGCTACTAATATATGTATGTACACTTATTACATATGCATGTATCAGCTTCAACTTGAAAAATGAACAACACATGCAAGTGAGTTTAAGCAACTTGTCTTAGCAAATAAATAAGGTAGAGTTCTTTCTATACTTTGACAACTACAGAGAGCTCTTTAATTTCATGTTATTTATCTAAAATGTTTTGGTTTTTTGTATTTTATCGAATATTTTTATTAATTATAACTCACATGAAAATTTTAAGTCACGAACTATCCCCGCAACTACCACGCCGAGTTTTTTACCACTCACGAAAATTCACTCACGATAATGGGTGATCACGTGCTCATCTCCATATATGACTGCTTTTGACTGTGTTTATGTTTATGTGGTTATAAGGGTTTTTGTTGTTGTTTTCAAGATTTTAATAACCGCTGGATTATATCATTTTCACGGTTTTATTTTATTTCGCATTCGTTTTCCGTACATCTTTTATAATCTAGTTATTTTTAAAGGCTGCGTCATGAAATCATGGAAAAACAAAACGCGCCACTTGTTGCCCAAAGGCTTTATTTACTGACTAAGTTGCAATTTAAATGAACAATTTATAATTTTTATTTAATTGAAGCAATTTATTCTTCAGACTAGCAGAACGGATTACTCCGATGAATAAATTATTTCAATATTACTTTTATAATAATGACAATGTGAATATGTATATCCAAAAACTTCTTAAATTAAAAATAAAATAGGTAAAGTCGGATTAGAACTTGATCCAAGCAATTCCTTTCAACTCAAACCTAAAACACATCGCCACATCCTTGAACGCATCGGCGATCGTACGAAAGAAAATGTCATGATATTTAAGTCGTATTAACTGAGTGATATGATGACTTACGGTTGCAAACGAATCGTAATTTTTTTAATAAAATTTCGTAGCATACTTTCGGGATGTTCTTTGATATTTTCGTTATCTGTGTTGGTACAAAATGTTACTAACAAAATGTTCTACCATATTAAACCATACGGCTAATTAACATAATTCTAACCCATGTCCCCAAGACACATAATGTTTTTTTTAATTGCGAGTGATAGACAGGACGATTCATTCATCAATATTCCTTGCAGATTTGCAAAAACGATTGCTTACGTTGGGAACCAAATAGCCTTCAAATTATAATGTTATGCATTTTTTACTCGCCACAATGATATTAAATATTTTAAATTTTGCAAGGTTTGAAAGTTTTTGCGAATTTTTGTAAATTTCAATTTAATTTTAACATTCCTTACTTTTTTTAGTTTTTTCTTTAAATATTTTATGCAAAATTTTGCGGATTATCGAAATTTTCGCGAACAGCTTAACTTTTTTCTATCGGGATCTTCATCCATTTTCAGGATTTTCCTATTCTCAAAAATGTTTGCAAAAATTAGTAAAATTGCATAGTTTTGAATTGTGCTTTTTGAAAAAAACGTAACTTTAAAAAAGCACAAAGTCTAAAGTGACACCACTGAAATACAAATGAACCTGCTCCTTACTGTGTAGTTGTTGTTTTTAAAATAATTGAATAGCTGTCTGCAGGGGGACATTTGTAGTCATGTAGCCTTGTGGTCTGCTGTCATGAATTTGTTTATACTTAAAGCTTGGTTTTCGAAAAAAAAAACACCGAACAATTTAAGTGTCACTATGCCATTATCTAGGGTTGTTAATTATTCGTGATTTTATTTGTTTGAATAAAATTTCATGATATATTTTTTTGTTTGAATAAACGAATAATTTTTTTAATGGTTAAAATAGCATTAAAGAGCACATCAAGTTTGTTTGAATGAAATTTTGAATATTGAAATTTTTTTTGTTTATTTTTTTTTATATGATTGATTTATCTAAACACGAATTAAAAAGAAATATGAACGCGAAAGATACGAGTTCTATACTAAATTGATTTGGAACTCAATTCTTAGAATTGCATATGAAAGTAGTCCCAAAAATAAGAACTTCTGCTAACTTCAGACTTTGGGTGCCAAATGCATTTTTAGTTAAATTACTAAGAACCAAAGTTCTTAAAAATGTGCCCTTATTGCGGAAAAGTCAAAAAGATGCTAAAAATTGCAAAAATCGGAAAGGAAGCTTCAAATTTGGAACAAAATTACTAACAAAAATTTTTCAAAACTAAAAAAAATTGCACCGAATCATTAATGGCATTTTTATTTTTCTAAAATAAGTGCAACATTTTTTTCACTTTTTTATTGAATATTTGTTATACAATGTTTTTTTTTTCAATAATTTAGTTTTTTAGAAATTATTGCATCCTCAGTTACGATGCAAAATTTTTATCTTAAGAAAATTTTGAATATCAATTTTTTTTTGATAAAAAGTAAAGAAAATGTTATTTTTTTATTGGAAAAGAAAACGGCATAGAACAATAAAAAATTAATCCAAAAGACACTTTAATCGCGTCAATGACGAAAATTTAAAAAAAATTGCAAAAAGAATAAAATATTTGCTCAACATCAATGAATCTGTGAAAATCTAAAACACGGAAAATCATGTTTATCGTAGATATGACCGAAATTTGCAAATAAAATTTTAAAATAATAAAAAAATTAAAAAGAAAAAATGAAAAAGAAAACGAAATTGAAAAAGTTTCAATAATAAACCTTTAAAAAAGTAGAAATCCGGAATAGAAACTTTTATCGCGAAAATAACGAACAATCGCGACAAATTTGTAAAATCGAAAATAAATCTTACATAAAATTGGTTGTAAAAAAACTCAAGTACAATCGGTAAAAACAATTCAAAAAACTTGCTAACATCGAAGACATGAGCGTGTATAGTTTTAAATTTCGCTGTAGGTGTGATGCGATTCCCTTGAAAGTCAAAGCGGCAGATATTGCAACTCATTTTTATTTTTACTGAAGATAAAAAGATAAAACGTATTAAATGACGTTTTTGTTTTAATTTTTTTTTTGTTATAATTGATTAACATATTATATTTCGCTAATCAATAATAATAATAATAATTGTTTACGCCACGTTATGTATATCTTTGCCCTTCTGTAATTTTTTTATTAACAAACACAAACCTGGAAACCATTTCGAATTGTCAGCAGAAACTTCCATGTGTAGGCCGGAATTGAACCTGTGACTAGTAGTCTAGTACGCTATCCACTAGTATACGGGGGCTCCCCAGTGCTTGCTTTCTCAACAAAAAGAAGGGCTTGAGTTAGTGGCTGCTTAATTACATCTTACTATGTTCTAATTTCATTAACTCGAGTTCTTAGCCAAAAAGTAAATCGCGTTTAAGACCATTGCACACTATAATACAAGTATTACGTAAATTAACAAAATAAAATTTTATTATATTATTATATTATTTTATTATTAATATTTCATTATTTAGCGACATTGTTATATTTTTTTTAGGGAAACGAACAGCACAAAATCAAAGTAAAAATGAATGCTTGGTGGGTCATCAAGCGTGGTAACATCAAGTCAACAAGCACACGTACACCAGCTTGATAGCAAGCATTTTTATCGTGTCTGAGGCCCGGAACAATTTATTCATTAGACTAGCAGAACGAATCAGTAATAATAATATATATTTTTTTAATTATTTTAAAGCTTTTTTTTCGTGAATATTTCGTTAGCGCGACTTTTCGTGATTGTAACTTCTTTCCACTCACGTTAGCGTGTATGAGCCTCAGTGAAAAGTCACTCACGATCCCATCTCTAGTTATATTTACAAAATATCCAAGTTTTTGTTCATTCAATTTGTGTTTATTTTTTTATTAAAATTTTTGATAAGTTCCTTTAAAATGCCACTATCATCTATATAGGGCTCTTTGATGCCGCATTAGATCAGCAGCAAGATCTAATTCAATATCAGCATATTTAGTTTAGTTTCAATGAGCAGAAGAATTGTGTTGGCACCACAAGACAGCTTGTTGGTGAGCGAGGCGAAGAGAATGGTTTTTTGTTGGCGTAAAGTTTCAACCGGCTGCAACCCCGCATTAGCAACACAAAACTAATACATACACAATTTAAAAAAACACACATGTCAAATAAATACAAAAGACACTAATGAACACACAAAAGTGTGTATGCGTATACACTTCACGCCAGAGGAAAAATCATACCGTGTGTTATGAATTGAACAAAAATTGCGCCGCTTAAAAATTGTTCTTGTCTGTGAATGCTCAATTAAAGCAAATTTCACTGTTGTGTGCAATATCTTTTTTGTTTACAATAGTTTTTGACATTTGCTTAAACTTTATACAAACAAAAATTCTTTTTGTTTTTGTAATGTTGCAGTTGTAGCACTAGTAATGTCACCTATCTATTTCAATATGATTCTAGAAAATGTTTTTTCATAGAATACTGGATATATAAAATAATTGAAGCTAAAAAAAGTTAAAAATCACCTGAACAGAAATTTCAAAAATGTCCTTAGTAAAAATGTTTCTTCTTCAATTTTCGTTAAAGTTTTTATATGAATATTTTGTAAATAATTTAAAAATGTATATGTTCTAATATTAAATAAACTCTTCAATGTACACACATTTTATAATTTTATGGCTCTTCTCATTTCTTATATGCCACGGAGCTTCCAGTCATGGTTGTAATAAATTTTTATTAGGTCCACTGCTTATAATCTTTGCTAGAACTAATTGCTGCGCCTCATAACCGCTTGATATTGTTAGCAATCTTTTTTCATATTTACATATCTGTTGCCCAATTCACAAGTTATTGTGATTGTTGTAAGTTATATTGACGTTGTTGAAAAATGCCACATAAACCATATAGAAAGTACCAACATTATTCGAACCATTTACAACTTCTGCAGGTGGTTATGAGTTGAGCATATGTGTTGTGAAAATGAACGAAAAAGCTGGTCAAGGAAATATGTTATCGGCTTGAAGAATATAAGCTTTTATCTATACTATAGTACAGCCCTGAATAATCATTTATCAAGCGGCTTTATTAAAAATTGGGTTTAACAAGGTAATATTAGTTTTATTAACTATTTTTATCAATTCAAAAAATTTTAAATTTTTCGCGGCAAATAAACTTTAGGAAAAACTTTTAAAATGTTAAAAATTGCTGCTATTTCACTTAAGATTTTTACAGCATTTTCATTAACACGCACAAACACACATCCATAGAAACTGATGAAAGCATGTTACTTCATAATTGAATTACTTCGCTACAATAAAACACCGGAAGCGAAACTCTGTTAATGGCTCTTTATTAAGAGTCACTTAAAAAAATATGTCTTATATAGAAACATTGTTTAATTGATACATCAATGTTGCTTCACAATAAAAGCCATGGTATCTATGGCTTTTCTACTGCTGCTTTAATAGAGAACAAATATTTAATTTATTAAGAATATTTAACGATGTAAAAAAGTATTACAATTTAATTAGTTAAAAGATTTTATTATTTAATTTTTCTTTAGTTTAATTACATTCCAGAAAAGCATTTATATAAAAAATAATATTAGGGGAGAATAAATTTCGTAGCAGCAAGTTGTTGTATGTGAAACAGGGAAACATTTTTGCTCGAATACACTCGGACTTTAGGAATTTAAATGATAATTTTAATGTGATTCTTTATTGTGAGGCCTTGACACACAAAATACATTCAATAATAATAATTTAAAAGAACTTTAATTAAGTCACTAAAACTTTGAAATAATTAAATTTTTAAACTTTTCAAAACAAAAACCTTTAAATAGTTTTTCATTTTAATACAAGTAAACTAATGCTCTATGATTTTAATATTATGAGTTCGGTAATTAATTCAATTGTTACTGCGAAATAAAACTCTACTACTAATTTTTATCAATTACAGCACTCCGAAAGCTTATAAAATATTTTAAAGAGTAAATGGACTCAAAAAATTATAATTATCAGTCCTTCAGGGGGAAAGCAAACGAACGCTTTCGAATAGATTGACTTTTTCAAAACTCTCTTCCTTTTTACTAGTTGTGGGAAAAATTATTTATTTGTTGTACATGTTGTACAAAGAGAACATTTAGAAATTTTAGGAATTGTTTACAATAACTACATTGGCATTGCTGGTAAAAATAACTATAGGAATTGTTTTCTTAATATACATTCATCACAAATTAAACGAGAATAAATTGTTATTCATTCCGTTTATCTTCAACATCAGTGCTTTTTGTGACCCTTTTAAATATTAATATATATTCCAGATTTTTCCCGTCCATTTATCTCTCAATCTATGTTTTGAATTTTCACAAATTCTTTGTTGTTGTTAATTCTTTTGTAAACATCGTCCATTTAAAAAGGCAATCGTTAAGAATATAGCAGATGAGATAGTTGTTAGATATAAGAGAAAAAAAGAAAAACTATGTGTAACATCTAATTTAATCTAATATTTTAATTTAGTATTGTTTTAGTTTTTTCCATTTTATTTTTTTTTATATATATACATATTTTTTATTTGTATTGCATTTTTTTTGTTATATCATTTTATTTTGTTTTATTATATTATTTCGAAATATTGTATTAATTTTATTTTAATTAATTTTATTTTATGTCAATTAATTTTATTATATTTTTTATTTTAAATTTTGTTTTGTTTAGTTTCATTTTATTTTGTTTTATTTAATTTTATTTTTATTTTATTTTGTTTTTTTTTTCAAGTTTTATTTTATGTTATTTTAATGCATTCTATATTTTTGGTATTTGTTTATAGTATGTTTTATTACATTAAATTATTTGGCTATATAATATTTCACTTTATTAAATTAAATCATTTTATATATATTTTATAGCCAAATCAAGGCTTTATTTGTTTTTATTTTACTATTCACTAACGTATTTTTTATGCGGTTTTATTTTTCATTTAATTTTATTTCACTTTGTTTTGTGCTATTTTAATTATTTTATTTTCTTCTCTTTTATTATTTATTTGATTTTTTTTTGCTGTCTTCTATTTTTTTATTATGTTTTTTTTGTGTTTCTTTATCTGTTTTGTTTAATTTAATTTTATTTTAATGTATTTAATTTTTTTAATTGTTGCGGTTTTTTATTTTATTATACTTTAACTTAGATAATTATATTATTTTACATATTATGTAATTTTCTTTTATTTTATTTTATTTAATTTTTTTTTATTTTATTTTTTTATTTTGCTTTCTTTAATATTCTTTTATTTTAATTTATTATGTATTTAACTTCTTTATTTTATTTTATTTTTTTATCTATTTAATTATTACTATTAAATATTATTTTATTTTTTTTTATTTTATTTAATTTTTTATGTTGTGTTGTATTTTATATTATTTTATTAAATTAATATTTAATATTTCATTGCATTTTGTTTTATTATGCTTTCTTTAATATTACTTAATTTTAATTGATTTATTTTATTTCATTTTATTATATTTGATTTTATTTTCTATTACCGTATTTTATTTTATTATATTTTTTTTATTATTTTATTTTAAAATATTTTTTATTTTAATTTATTTTATTTATTTGCTTGCTTTAATATTTTTTTATTTTAATTCATTCTGTATTTAATTTATTTATTTATTTTATTGTATTTTATATTATTTTTTATTATTTTATTTTAAAATATTTTTTATTTAATTCCATTATTTTGCTTTCTTTAATATTATTTTAATTCATTCTGTAATCTATTTCTTTATTTTATTGTATTTTATTTTGTTTTATTTTATTTCCGTTTGCTGTATTTAGCTTTTTTTAGTATTATTTTATTATATTTCGTTTTGTAATTTCTTTATTTTATTATATTTTATTTTTATCTATTTAATTTTTGTTTGTATTGATTTCTTTAATATTTTTTTATTTGAATCTATTTTTTTTATTTTTTATTTTATTGTATTTTATTTTATTTATTTTTATTATTTTATTTTATTTCATTTTCGATATAATTTTATTTCATTGCATTTTATTTTTATCTTTTAAATTAATTTAGCTTTGATTATTTCATTATACTTTAAACGTTTTTTTTTTCTTGCTTCATTTTATATATTTTTGAATATAATCAGGTATGTGATAGAAATCGATTTTGAAAACGAAGCAACTTTGAAGGCCAGTTTTAATACACTTTGCATTGAATTTTTATAATTTTTGTGATAAAATTCTTCTTAATAAAGAAATACTTCTATAAGATTTGCGGTAAAGTACTTTTTAATAAAGAAATATTATTAAGAAACCTCTTTTAAAATGGCTTCGTTTTCGAAATCGATTTCCATCACATACCTGAATACTTATTTATTAGAACTAAATACTTTAAAGCATGTTGTGAATGAAATGACAAAATTTATTGATTGTTTACCTCGACAGAATTTACAAAGTTTATATACATGGGCTGTTATTTTCCTTTCCACAATTTATTCAAAATCGTAAAATATTTTTCTTTTCATTTTTGTAATTTAATCTTTTCAAGATATGTGACACATGTTTACGGGTGAGGAAACAGAATTTTTGTACACTTTGCGGGGAAAACGGGAAACGGTAACCTAAAACTATACATTATTTATTTATAAATGGACTATATTTTATATTTTTCTTCAAAATAGTATCCTAAATTTAAAGCAGAAATTGGAAGTGACAGCGAATTTGAGTTTTGTTTCTATGAAGGTAATTAAAAGTGAATCAAACATTCAATAATTATTAAAGACATTTCAAAAGTTCATATGATTTTACAAGAAAAAAAACTTTTATGTATTTGAGAAAATTCTCCTTAAAATTGTGTGTATCGAAAAATGCTTGAAAGAGGCATTTGACACAGTTCGTTTACTGCACGATGTCAGAATAATGTGGAATACAGAAATATACAGAAGATAAGATAAGAAATTTACAAAAGATAAGAGTTAAATTAGTGGAAGGTAAACAATTTATTGCTAGCACTGAAGTTTTGTAACAAAAAAAAAGAAACAGAATCACAAGTGATTTGTTAAACGCTTGTGTGCTCTTAAAGTTAAATTTTCGAATAAATATTTCCGGAAATAATGTTTAAGCATTCTCTATTCGATTTCTTAGTTTTCGATTTTATTGCACGAATTCACTGAAAGACTGCTTAGCTTAATTTAGAAAATCAATATTTTGTGGGATTCGTGGAAAAGCGGTTTCTTAATTTTTGTGTCTTGGAAGGGAAGGAAGCCGTTCTACATTTTCAAATAAAAAGGGTGGTTTAAGAATTGGTATACGGGTTTGTCATTTCTTCAGTATTTATTTGCGACTACATGAATTGTGGATCTTTATACTCGATGTAAGATGAATTGTGTCTACAAATTGCGTAAGTCTGTCGTATATATGTTTCGAATTTTCAATGCTTTAGGTTAAAACAATTAATCAGATAGAGTCCTGAAATAATTGAATAGGAAAGTCCCAGAAACACTCCACCAGCCAATATTTTTTTTAATTTAACCAGCTTAATTGTTATATATTTTTTTAAGGAATATTGGACTAGATAAATAGTTTTATAAATAAAATAAATGTATTTCGATGATCATTAATGCACAAATTATTACCAAATCCTACCTTACCTCAGATGTTCTAGTTTCATACAAGAAATTAAAAATTTTTAGGTATTCATATCATCACTTTGGTGTCAATGAAGATGAGATGACCTGATCGAAAGCTGTATTTTTATTAATTGAACTCGTTTCAAATTTTGTAAAAAAATGTGTTTACTATTTTGGAAACATTAAAATTAGGCATTAAATTTCAGAATAGAAAATAGAATAGAAAAAATTTAACGTGCGTCACAATGGGTTCACGTCTTTTAATAAAAAATAATGAAATTTTTTGGCTGCAAATAAGTTATTTTTGCATTTTCTCTTTTATTTATCTTTCTTTTAGGAACTAGATTTTGTGTGCTTTATTATGCAAAATTAGCTAGAAATTACGAAAACACACTTTACTTTTAAATTTACTTCTGTTTTTTGTAACGTGCGTCACAAAAATTTGTGTTCAATTATTTCGCAACAAATACCTGCTAAAATATTATTTTTTATGCCATTCGAAAGTACTATGGCACTAAACACAATGTATAAGCAGAAGGTAGCTCTTTGAAGGACCAACAAATTGTGCACAAATTAATGTGAAAACATGTAAAAATGTAGCGTTATATTCCCTTAGAATATAAATATGCAATTTTTCTGTATTATTTTAGATATTATCCTGCATTTGAGCTACCCTTCCGACCAGCATGCTTTTTTAATTGTATTCATGTTTTGCAAATATAAAAATATGTTTTTATTTTATGTACAAAGTTAAAATTGCTCCCTTTTATGTGAAACATTTGCTTTCAAATTTAAACATAAACATACGCATACACTCTACTTTTGAAAACTCATCTAGTAGAGACCTGTACAAGCATGCATAAACGTGTTTTTAAAATTAATGCGGCGATGCACATACATATACAGAAAAATCACTACTGACAAATCACACTGGTTTCAACTTGTAGGACACAGAATGGGGCCTCTGCTCAGTCCACAGTTCAAATAAAAAGAAATTTTCCAATTGTGCATCGTAATATTAATGTTGCGGAAGTGTTTAAAACAAAATAAATTTTTGAAAAACGTGTTCATGTATGCTTGTTCAGCCCTCTATCATCTACATAATCATATGTTTATTCACTTGTATGTATGTGGGTGTGTTATGGCAAAAAAAAATAAGAAATACTATTTGTTTTGTTCATATTTTGCCTCTTTTGTTGGGACACAAAATCCTTTATCCTTAAAAGAAGCAATCTTTTCGCTACACATGTACACATGTAACTTAGTAACATTCATGTACAAACAATTTAAAATTTTTCTTTTAAAACGAAAAGCAGCTTCCTGGTAAAAGTTTATCACCAGCTAACTGGTTTAAATCAATTAAAATTTCTAAAGCTGTCTTATCTGCTTTATTTTGTATTGTTTTCAACAATCAAATTATATAAATTGAATTTAAATTGAAATTATTGTGGCAAAAGCTTGTAAGAAAAATGCTGATAACTAAAGTGTAAGAAATATTTATTGTATTGGAAGCTGTTTGTTAGAAATGATTTATTTTCTAAATTTGTATTAAAATTTACTGAAGCTTAAAAGTAGATGTGTGTGAAATAAATAAGTTTTGTTATTTTGCTTTTATAAGTGAACTTGACACAATAAATGTAAATTTGTGTTTGAGAAAATTTGCATATCTTTCAAATGCCTTTCAAATAATACCAATAATGTTTATTCATACAATTATATTATTAACTTAAAGGAAATGTGTCATGACAGAATTGATTATGATATTAAAATATCTGAAGAAATTTAACTTTTAAATTGTTGGTTTGGATAGCAAACCAAAGATATTAGATGAAATGTTGAAAAAGTAAAAGAGTGTGGTGTAATATTAGACCGGATGTTGTGGTTTCGACTTCCGCAAAAGATTCTAGTCTGCTGGAAAGAATGACTGCAGGTATTTTATAGCCATACTCTGCAAACTAAACTGCAATATAAATTGTGATTGTATTTTTAACATTCTAAAGTTAATAAATAATATTTTAGATCAGTTTTTTTGGACGAACGAAACAGATTTTTACATTTTTTTTTGGGAAGCTCCGCTGGACTTCGAATGATATCAAACGATGAATGCTGTTCCGGCAGAGAGTCTAATAAAATAATAGAAAATTGTGTTTTTTACAAGCAAATTAAATACATTCCCAGCAAAACCTAAACTGATATTAATAAATGGAGTACATACTACATGTACTGCATTTTCTGTTATTAATTTAACATGGCGATGACGTTAGAGGTAAATATTTACTATTTCAGATAACATCTCGGACTTACCATCTCGGATTATAAATAAAAACAATGTCAATACTTGAAAGTCATTGAATACACAAAGCAGTATATGTCTGCTTGGAAGTTGTTATTATGTTTAATCTCAGGGATTTTAATCATTGTTCTATTCCACAACTATTTTATTAGACACTAAAAATTTGTTTTTGCGAACACACACTATTAAAAAAACAATTTTTTCGCCACGGGTTCACCTGCTTATTACTAGTTTATTTACTCATTAGCAGAAAAACCGGATATATGCCTTAAAACGATGTTGTCTGCTTGAGGCCTTGATTCACTATCCTACATAATCGTACGATCTGCCAAATATCGCATGTGTGCTATAAAAGTATGGTAGTGTGCCCTAAAAATGCTACTGTGTGATAGATTTTTTTTGTAAGTCGTGCAATTTGGTAAATCTTATGAACATTAAAATTATTCTGATTTATTTGACCATTTTATTAAATTTTATTAAATAGTACGACCTCAGGGAATGAACCAAAAATTTCTAAGTCTTTGACTTATGTACCGATATTTTCTGAAAGGTTGGAGAATTCTAATATCTACGATTTTAATAATTGTAGGATGGCTCATAAGACATATAATACTTTAGGAAGTTTATTCAGTAAAATGAAGGATAAGACGGAAATATAAGACAGATTTAATGTAGTTTACATAGTACCATGTAAGATATTAAGTATAAAAATAAATTAAAAACTAGATTAGCCGGACATAAATCTGATTAGAAATACAAATACAGATCAAGTCAGAAAACTTCATTAACATCACATTGTGCAATGTTTCACCATACAGCAGATTTTGACAGTTTTGAACACAGAAACAAACTACAAATGTCGTTTCATGCTAGAAATGTTACAGATTATAAATACACCAACAGAACAAAAAATTAACTTTAAAATGGATACAGGAAAAGTAGCTCAAAATTACAGACATTTAATTGATAAAAATAAAACAGGAAATTGAATATTCTTTATGTCTTTGTAATAGATTTAAGTAATTTTGTATTTTTGTGTAATTCAATTATCGATTTTTTTGACAATTTTTTATTGTTTTTTTTTTCCAAAAAAATTAGAATAAATTTTTATTGGTTTGAGAAAACATTAACTGTTATATAAAATTAATAATTAATTAATTGAAGAAGCTTTCCATTGAGAAACCGAAATATCGGATAAAATAAATCATTTATATTTATTTTCTGGACCTAAAGCTTGCATAAATTATTTAATAAAATCTTATGAACATTTTCAGAAAATTATGGTTTTCCTGCGATCAGAGTAGTATTTATTGTTAAACAGCACCAATGATGATAATATTTGAACTTTATCTTCATTCGATAACATTTTATATTAATTTTTTGTCTATTTTTAAAACAACGTAAACAAAGTATTTTTTATAATAATGGCTTTCATAACAAAGAGATGTTTATGCATCATTATTGTTGAATAGTGTCGCACCTAAAACGCCATTTTGAATCGATTTTTTAAAGTTGGTCAGACTTATGTAAAATTTTCCTGTGAATGAATCGTGCGATCGTGTAGTGATCAGCGCATTTATCAAATTTGTAGTAAAAAATTAAAATTTGTTCTAATAACTTAAAAATATGCTCAAAAAAGTATTGTGTGAAAATAATATATTTTAATCAAGACTACAGTAACAAGAAACAGAACAACTGAATAGAAATCACGCAAAAAAATACAGGTAAATGCAAGTCAACAACCGATCATTTGTACTTCATCTAGTATTCTCAAACTTTATACAAAAAAAATTAACAACCATTTTGATGTGTGGAGTTTGTTTGACCATCGCAGATGTTAACGTTTTTGTTGCAGTAGTTCTGTGTTCCTGGTTAATTGTGCTATGATAGAATTCAAATATTATTTCTAGGATATCTCGATGTCAGATTTCAAAACTTTTAATAAAATAAACAAGCTTCTTATTAAATATTGTCATTGCAATAAATAACAAAATATATCAAAGTAAACTTTTATAAATGGAAAACATTCTTTTAACTTCTATTGGTGTAATATGAGCATATTTAAAACCAACGCCTGCTTAACGTCATACTTCTCAAATGGTTTACTTTAAGCAAATTTATAATGAAAAAGAAATGTCAACTGATAGGTGCAAACAAAAAAATAGAAATTTCAGAATTTAAAACAGACTTTTTGCTTCGATTGCGGAGGCATTTGTTAGCAAAACACATATCAGTATGCATTAAAATATGCAGTCAAAAGGACTAATATGCTCTTAATTTTCAAAAATGTTGCAAATATTCTTTTAAGACAGAAATATTGCAAAAATTTTAAAATAGGCAAAATATGCAAAAATATGCACTAGTAAATCGATGCCAAAATTTATAAAAATTTCGTAAGCCAGTAACTATTTGATCTCGACCTTCATAGGTGGCGCTAGAAAAAATATGCAATTGCATATTTGCAGTTTCCCTGCATATACGCAGCTCTAGGGCTATTGCAAAATAATGCAGATGCCATGTACCTTGTAGGTTTCAATGACTTTCTAAATGGAAGTCATTTCAAAGTTTCTGCTGGGATTTAACAAAATATACACATGTATATATGTATTTGTATGCATACATATGTATGTAAATAAACATGGAACGAAATTCTTTAAGATTCTTGGCTGCTAAAGCCATTTAAATATTTTTGTTTAATTTTATTTCCTACAACGATATATTACCAGCAGAAGAAGCCTCATTCTTTTTCACAAAAAAAAAACAAAAATTGTGTTTCTCACAAAAATTTGCATATTTGAAGCAGTACTCTGTTTTTTGTGCGAACAAAGACCAACATGATTTTATCAAATAAAATTAAATTTTATTTTGTACTTTTTTAACCGCACCTTCATAAATTATCTTGTTTGCTTAATCTGTCAAAATATTGAAAAATGACTTTTGCTTTGTCTTCCTAACAATGAGAAGCTTTAAGTTATTTAAAAAAAATTATACTGGTATTTTTTAATAAAGATATACTCTTATTGAAATGGCCTTCAGTTGTGCTGTGAAGTAACGAATTCAGAGCAGCCTCCTTCAAAACTTATACGTGTATGAGAGAATGTAGTATTTTATAAATTAGTTTATTAGAAAAACTTAAAACTTTTATGTGAAAAGTCTTGAACTGCCTGCCGAACATTTTATGGGGCACATTTAACGTATACGTGATATTTATTATCAAAACGTATGATTGATTGTTCTATGATGCGTATACGGTCAATGACTTTACACCTGCAAATTTATTAATTTATTTATTGTACTCGTACATGTGTATTTTGTTTTCTTGAAAAACGGTAACAGAAGGTTTTACATTTCTAAAATTGTTGTAAACATTTATTTTAAATCAATCAGTTTTAGATAAAAAGAAAATATGTTTTTAAGCAATTTCAGTAACTTTTTGAGTTTTTCAAACATTTTTACACTTTCCACTTAAAAAGACATCACGAGTATACGGCGACATTTTGGTTTTGTGTAGTATTTCCCGCCAACGAAAAGAAGAATCTGAGAAGTCAAACAAAATAGTACACAAACACAATAGTAATACAAAATTGACGATCGCAATCTTCGAGAAAGGGAACATATTTAGCTTAAACTTTTATTCCCGATAAGATAGAATATGTCTAAAGTTTAAATTGTTTTCAAAATATTTATGCAATAAAAGAAATGTATAATTGTTTACAGAAACTTTTAAATTTGTTGATTTACTGCCTGTTTTTTTTTTTGAAAAATTAAAACAAAATTGTGTGTGAGAATTTCTGCTTGTTTTTAGAAATTAAAATAAAATTGTGAGTTAGAATTAATATTTAAAGCGACAATAAAATACGAAAATTTGTTTTTTTTTCAATATGAATTCTCACTCACAATTTTGTTTTCGTTTCCTACGAACAGGAAGTTACACTTTATTTTATTTACGGTTGCAAAAACACTTAATTTTTTGTTATTTGTTTATGTTTTCCCTCATTTATCTTTGATATTTTGTTTGACATCAACTTTTATATATTGAATGAAAGCAAATAACATGGAAATGAGCTTAAATACTTTTTACTAAAAACTAAAATTTAAAAAAATATATAAAGAAAATGTTAAGTGATGTAGCAAGTTAAGAAGCTATGTACATGTTGAATATTTTTTTATTAATAAACGTAATAGGTCAAAGGAAGTTGCAGAAATTTGGTGCTATTGTCGTTAAAGTGAAACGGCTTTTCCCTCTATTTTCATTTCCTTTTACAGTTTTTCCTAATAATGTTCGGACACGAAAACTTCACATACCTGAAATTTTACTCCTTTTAAAATGTTTAAAAATTTTGAATAAAAAAAATTTTGGTTTTGAAATTGTTTGTTTGTTTGTTTTGTTGTTATATTGGCCGTATTATTTGCAATATAAATAATAATAATAGTATTTAAATAATTTAACAGAAATGGCATATTATTTCACCAGCCTTTAGTTTGTTATAATAAAAACTTTACATTACAAATTAGCGAAAAAAATTTAATTAAAAACTATAAAAAAATAAAAGGAACTTTTTTATAGCCAAGTGTGTAATATTATAGAAATTATAGAAAATATAGTCGTATAGAAAAACTGCAGTTACATTTTTTATCTAATTTTGTTTCTGCCCAGTGTATGCATATTCTTTTGCTGCGGCTCATGCACATTGGTTTACTACAATGCATCCAGTAGTGTATTATGTTTCGTTTCAGTCTGCTGGTACATGTGTAATACAATGTGCGAGTGGTTGGAATGAATCCCAAGGAGTGTGGTGTTATGGAGTCTGGGCCCAACATATTTTCAATCATCTCAATCGAAT
This sequence comes from Gymnocheta viridis, assembly GCA_956483585.1. Taxonomy (NCBI): domain Eukaryota; kingdom Metazoa; phylum Arthropoda; class Insecta; order Diptera; family Tachinidae; genus Gymnocheta; species Gymnocheta viridis. Next base: position 15,903,856 of record OY101442.1, read on the forward strand.
TTGAAGTCAGAGGCAATCGTAGAATGTTGTTTGGAGGAGTTTTTATGCAGAGTGTTAATTCTGATGCTGACCATTTAAATTCATTTTTGCTTAAAAATAATTTGATAAAGATTCATATACATTGTACGAGTATTGAGAATTGCGCAAGTTTTCATCATTTTCTGAAATTTTTTCAGCGATTATACCATCCATTTTATCCATAGTAGAGTATTTGCAATCTTCCATGCATATTTCATCACTAGCATCAATCTCTTCAATGCAAAACTCAGGGTCGATGATTTCGTCAGCTGACTTCGCCATCATCATCATCAAGAAGTTGTGCTATATTTAAATAGCAAAAGTTTTTTGACATATTCTGCAAAAATAATTTATATTTAAGGCCAAATATGGTCTAAACTAGAAAATCTAGTTATTTCTACTTTTTGGCAACAATAAGGGGGATAAGTGATAAAAATAGTTCTATATAAATCGAAATATATGAAGGGGGTGTGGTAATTTTATTTCTACTGAACACTTATGTTATCGCCAATAAGGTCAAACATTTTTAAAGAAAAAACTGCACAAATACGGACAAGTGGTAGCTTTTACCCCAGAATTTGATTTTATTCGCCCACGCTATTGCTAACACAGCCAAAATACAACTGAATAACAATGATCATGATACAAGAAGATACGTAAAGAATAGTGCTGGCAAAGTATTGAGTAGTGGGTACCGAGTATCGAATATTTCCTTTTTTTTGGTTACTCAATACTCAAAAGTAGTTACTCGATACTTTCAGAGTTGTATTTTTAAGCAAGTTGAGTGGCTAAAATAGTGCAAAAAAATACATCACTGTATAAAAAGACAACTCGTAGGTGTAAGATCAAATCAAAACTAAATAATTTTTTTTGAGAACAATTAAATTATTTCTTAAGTTGTTGTTAACGTTAAATTAAAAGTTAGTTTAATTTATTTTTTTTCCAATATAAAAAAGACATACAAAACCAATAATAGTTGAAGATCTATATTTAATTTTTGAAGAAACTATTTCAATTTGCAGACAAAAACTATGCATTACAAATTCAAAAAATCTGTTAAAAGTATCGAGTAGTATTGAGTACCCAAATGAAAAGTATTGAATATTATTGAGTAATGAAAAGTAGTAGAATTTGCCAGCACTCGTAAAGAATAACAGTGTATATGAGTAATAAGAGTTTTTCTTTTCAAATGAGTGAAGTTTGAAAAACAAAAAGATTTCAGAATTGAAAGAGAGAGAGAGAGAGATGAGAATTAAATGCGGAAGTGCATGTTCATTACGTATGGATGTGTTAGCTTTAAGCAAACAGTTAACAAAATAAATATGCGTGTGTGTATGGAATTTTATTTTGTTTATTGTTTTTTTCCATGGAGAAGTTAATGAGCAATTGGTAGTTTTTTCCCTTTAAACGAATGCAACTAAAAACGCTATACGTTTAAGCTGGCGGTCGAATTTCGAACACTGGGCGTTCTTTAGTGTAATTAATTAGTTGAGGCCATATTTTTAATGCAGCTTATCCTCACATCGTACAGACGATTTCGACTTCGATTTCGATTAAATAATCTTTAAGGTATTTAATTGCAGGTGAGTATAATCTATATATTATTAGGATTTAGTTTTGTATTTTGTGAACTATAATCATTTAAATTTGTTACTAATACATGTACACTTATTATACATGCGTGCATGTATCAGTTTCAAGTTGAATAATAAATCACACATGCAAGTGTGTTTGTCCAATTTGTGTTTGCAAAGAACAATGAGATAGAAGCTTTTCTCTTCTTTTGAGTTGAGAAATTGTAAAAATGACAATAAAAATATTTCAAATAAAAATAAAAATTATTATACAAATAAAAAAATTTCAATAATTTGTTAAAGGTAGGATTTTGTCTACCCGATAAATAGCTTTGCATTATTACAACTTGCATTTTTTATTGTTATTATTATTAATAACATTTAATGGATAAAAAATAATAAATAATAGTTTTATAATGCAAAGTCATTTATAGGTCCGACAAAACACTACCTTTAACTAACAGCAAGTTGTAATAATGGTCCTTAACATGTTTTATTAATTAGAACTAGAATGTGGTCGATTGTGTTATGCTATCGAAAATTCTAGTATTCTATTAGTTTTCAAGCATTGCTGGATTAAATTTCATTCAGTCTTAAGAGATTGTGCTTACATTGTTTTCACTTAATTGAAAAACTTTGTTTATTTCTGTATAAATTACCAAAACAATCAAATTTGAATTTAATCATTGAACATCACTTAATTTAACATATTTCATAAAAATTTTAGAAGCGTATGACACTTTCGGTAAACATTATAAATTTGATTTGTAATTTCAATAAATGTCACCTTATTTACTATTAAAAACGTTAACATTAAGAATAAAATGTTTTGTATAGTGTTTTTCATTTGAAATTCAAACAAACATCAAATGTTATTTTTTTGTGCTGTTAATCATTTTAAGCAATTTAACTTGCACATGTAAATTAAGCACTTCCCTTTTCTGCTACACAAACAATGTTACACAAATAACACTTGTTGATTTAGTGTGTTTGTATGTGTATATGAATATTGTAATAAATCAATTAGTAGCATTCGAGTTGGTAATTAAGGAAGGTAGATCTTGTAATTAATTATGTATTTAGGGATACACAGAGAGGTACTTTAGAAAATAATCTTTTTACTGACGCTGATGTGATTAAATTTTTTAATAAAAAAACTTGCTACGGAAAAAAATTATCAAAATTAAAATCATATCTATTCATACCTGCGGGAAATTGTGCTCATTCTCTTGAACGTACCCTTCCCATGCTGTTGATAATATGTGTGTTATGAAAACTTTTTCTTTTCTTTTTTTTTGTTATTGAAGAGAACAAAAAATAATCTCTTTTATTAATAGACAAACACGTTTTTTAGATTCCTTTTATGGCCGTAATACTGAAAAGTTTATATGTTTTTAAACGGATTTTTACATAGATGTGCACAATCTTGATTTTATTTAAATATGTTCAATAATATTTAGGAAGCTATAAGCGTTTAAAGTTCCTACTAACACATGCACACTTATTACACATGCATGTATCTTTGCTTTAACTTGAAAAGTAATTAAAGTGTGCATGTGTGATTGTCCAATTTGCTTTTGCATAGAAATGAGACAGAGTGTTAAGTTGTTTATTTAAAATATTTTTTTGTTTTTGTACTTTATCGTATGTATTTATGTAAATGTTTAATATTATTTTCTAGAATACGGTTGATTGAGTCGGCCGGTGGATTAACTAGTTTATATTATTGTGAAAGCGATTTCGGGGTCTTTGACATCACAACGCGATCGTAAACAAATATCTGCTCTAATAATCCCGGGAAAAGAGACTGCTTTGCTATAAGCAGGTTTGTAAAGGAGATTTTGGTTGGAGTGGCTTACAAACCCTCTTACGTATGGCACGATATTTGTTTGCGTTGAACCACTTAGAAGCATTTCTTGTTTGAATTTTATCTTAGCAATCATTCCATTTCATTGTGATTTCATATTCGTAGCTTCTAGTTATTCATCCTTTAACTGATAATCCCTGCCTTATACTAGAGTTTCTTTGTATGCACGACAATAAGTGGATGTGTAAAATTGAGTTTGTCCATGCACTAAAAAGAAAAATGCAAATAACTTAACATTTTTGGCCGTACATTATTGAATTTATTTAGGCTATTTGTATGTCATTAATATGAAATGTTTTTGTATGACCGATTGAGTTTATAGTGCTTCCAAAATCTTTATTATTTTTTGCTGATACCGATCATGTATTTTTGTGACAAACCTGGTTTTGCCAAAGACATCAATTGAGTTAAATATTTTATTATTTTCATGTTTAATGAAGAGAGAATATCAACAGACGCGAATGGTAACTGCTTCTAAGCAAACACGTCATAATTAGACCTGAACCTGGGACCTGTCACAGTGCATCTTAAAAATGCAAATTGTATTGGATTTGATAAAGACATTTTGTAAGTTTCTTGAAATGTTGTGAAATAATGAGTATTAAGAAATGTACATAATTCCTGTATTCTTTATCCCAACGGAATTTGGCAACCTCTCTAATTTGGTAATATTCTCTTCTAATAGTGTAATCTTTGGTTTCTTTTAATCTTCTTTAAATAAAAATAATTTAAAAAATTATTAATCCTGATCGCCACGTCCGAGATCTAAACTTGAGTCAAATAAGTAAAAGCATTAAAAATTATAATTTTTAAAACTCGAATTTTCTATTAAACTTTTTCGTTACATAAATTTGTAAAAAAATTTTTTTTTGGGTATTTACATTAGCAATTACAGACGTATAATATCCTTTCTGATTGCAAAAGCTTAATAAGTACTTAACTTTAATTTATTAATAAACATCGAGTAAAATATAAAACTTATTATTGAAGTTATAACAATTTGAAGTAATTTCATTTTATCTAATTTATGACAAAGTCTTATGAATAAAGTATTAAACGTTTTACAGAATTCCTAAGAAAAAACTGAAGTACCATTAAGTACTAAACTGTCATTAGCAAAAAAAAAATTATACAGGGTGCTACAGCAACATGTTTTATCTTCACTAGTCCGCCATTTCAGCAGTTGTCATGACATAAGCGCTAACCACTTGACAGATGACAATTACAATAAAAATGGCGAGATATAGGCTTCAACAACAACATGAAACAAACAAAATTCCAAAAAAAAAAAAATATCTGCAAATTACTCAGCCCCATTTTTCAAAACGAAAGCATTTGAAGACATCGTGAAGCACCAGCATTTGTGAAACTAATGAAAAAGTTTGAGCTGTTCGGGCAAGTTGGTAATGTGAAGAATTGAACTCGTGTACGTTGCTCAAGAACAACTGAGAATATTGGTAGCGAGCTCAGTGGACCTTACTTTTTCAACAAAAAGACTTTAAAAACGATAACGGTGAACTATCGAACGATTATTAATAATTTTGTGTGAACGGAATTGAGAGATATTGAAGTGGAAGCTGATTTTTAATAAGCAACAATACCATAACTTCTTTGTGTGACAAATTAAGTCACTGAGATCTGATGATTTAGCATCTATAGACGTTTTTATAGTACAAACTCCTCTTTACGATTTAATAAACACCCTGATGATTTCGTTTAAAAATACTTGTTTTGGTTTTCATATCAAAGTGAAAAAACATCTTATTGGAAGACCTGATATCAAAATAAAAGACCTCTTCAAATTCCAAAAAAAAACCTACTTTATGATGATGTCAACAAAAAGGCGAAATGAGGAACAACCAACATAAAATAAAGAACAGTTTAACATGAATTCAAAACAAAAAAATTCATAAAACTTTTCCTATAAAAAAATATAACAACAGTATAAAATTAAAAAAAAACAACAACATTATTTCCCTTAACATTAAGGAAAAGTTAAAATGTTGACGTAATACAAAAAATATGTAAAATAAAATGTCTAGGCATCTTTAGTTTTTTTTTAGCAAAAAATATTTCAAACAAGAGGACGGTTGTCTCGTAAAGAAACAATGAAAAATAATGAAAATGTCGACAACATAATCAGTTGAACGTTCGCGTTTCATGTTGCTGTTTGCTGTCGCACTATTTAATTTCTTTATGGTGAAAACAATTTGAAATTTTGTGTTGTCGTTATTATCCTGCCCTTACTATTTTTACATTAACGTAATAAAACTTTTTCTTACGTGCAGTTGTTGGCTGTCCGTTTGGAATTTAAGAGCAAATATATAAAACTTTAAAATGTCTCGATTCATGTTTAATACACACGAATGCTCGAGATGTGCAGAGTTTAAAACAATTATTTAGATTATAACAAAACATGAACTTTTTACTAAATTTTTTATGTTAAAGAATGAATCCTTATTATTGGCTATTTAGCGGAAGGATAACAAGAAAGAATGGTTTCGTTTTTAGGCGGCAAATAAATCTTTCACTTGGTTTTGAACAGTTTTTAAAAACATTTTATGAGCCAAGAGAAGATAAATTCTTTGTGTCTTATTTAGTGTCGATTTTTTGTTTAAACTTTTAGTGCCTTGCTACTTTTTTATACGTGTTTTATTTGTGTTTTTATTCTTCTAAGCTTATTGCGTACTTAGAAGAATAAAATCTCTCTCAAATAAAATAGATACCTAATTTGGCTTTTGAATTTTATCGTAAATTTTCAACTCATTTATTTTATAAGAATTTTATGCGAAAAGTTGTATTAAGATATAAATATAGAGAGTGACATAAAATATTTGGAACAAAGCTTAAGAAAATTCAAATATGTCTCAATATCCCAGTTAGCAGTCTATTGCCTCAGTTAGCTAATACTGCATTCCATTTTTCATTTCTGATCTTTGCACTTACAGCCATGAATTTAATAGGATTTACTTCCTGTTGAAAGTTAATTATTCTTATTTAAGTCAAATGAATTCTTATTCTTTTTCTTTCAACCCCGACAAATTAAAAATCTTTACCAAAATGATTAATGTTATTTAAAACGTCTTTTAAATATTTATAATTTTGTCAGCTTCACCAAGTCGAAATAAATTTTTAATAATCATTTTTTATAAATTTTAAGACACATGTTAAATGAAGGAAAAAAAACTTACAACACTTACAGTAATTCTATTCCCACGAGTGAACCAATTTATGACTCTAGAGTTTCTTAAGTAATTCATCTGGCTTAATTTCTTTATGTTTCAGGATTAGCTGACGTTGGTTGTGTGCTAAGAATTGTGCTTGAAAGACGTAGACAATAAGAATAAAACTCATGTCATTGGAGATTTTTATATACATATTTGTCTTGTCATAACAACTGTTGTTTAAATTTTTTCCATCTTCTGTTTTCCACATGTCTGATTTTCATGTACTATATTTTTCGTTTCCGCTTTCGCTTTTACACTCTTTTGCAAAAGCCTCTGCCAATGACAATTTAGTTTAAATTACATTTTATTTTATTTACCAAATTAAAAAGTCATTGTAGTGATTATTTTTTAGTAAGAAATGAAGATAAAAAGCTTTTTTCTTGAAATTTCCAATTGTTGCGATGCTTAAAAGGTTGTGTCCTTTATAGAAATAATTAAACAATTTACTGAAAACTATTATTTTAGCAAAATAAGAGACTCAAAGATATAATAAAAATCGCTGAATTTGTATATACCTTGTGGCCCAATGACAACTTTTCTTTTAAATTATATTTTATTTTCACACTGATAGATTTTTCCTGTCTGAAATATTGTTTATCACAAACAACGTTAAGAAGTATTGAAAACTTATTATCAGTAATCGAATTTTGCCGAAAAAAATGTATTATCAGCCGTCCTGGTGATTTCGATCGCCTGTCTCGGAGCTGTGATTTGATGCCTTTAGGGTTATAGTGCCGTTAGAGTTAAGGATAATAACGTACAAAACTTTCCCTAGGCGAAATCAGGGAGCGTCAACAAAGTCTTGGAGAATTGAACTTAGAGGATAAGCGACTGCGAAGTCAGCCACGGCAGTCATATAAATCAAATTGTGGTCCCTAAATAAACGTAGTATTTGTTATTTCTAATAAGGCCAAAGTATCCATTATCATATCTAGACAATCAACTGAAAATTTGTTATTTTTCATGAAACACAGAAAAATTTATTTGTGAAAGCAAATAGGAATATAATATATAACGTTTTAGAAGCTTAAGTTAATTTGTTTAATATATAATTTTCTGCCACAACCATTCAATCATTTATGCTTTTGCTGCTGCCAAGTGACACTGTAAAACACTTACATTTAAACAAATGCTTAAAAATTTATATAAAAACACACAAACACGCGTATAAAAATGTGACATGATTTTGTTGCGTCTAAATTGTAACAAATACTTGGGAAGGAAGGAAGGAACACGTGTATATTCATACATATACATACGTACATGCATGCTTTCGCACATATGAAATGATTAATGAAGTTTGTGGTGGTATTAGTATTTTCATGTGCCCAGCAAACAAATAATCAAGCGTTCTATATATGAGAGTTTTGACAATTTGTCATAAATCAAAAGTTTTACAATTTAAATCTATAAAAAAATACACTACAATGCAATGGTGAGATAAACAGGTAGGCTTTACTAAGGCTACAACTACAACATTATAGCAATAAAATAAAAAAGGAATTTTTATTTGTGTAAAGTTTTTGCAGTTTTTTTTACTTTTTTCCAAGCAAATCATTTCATTGAACGAAACATTTTACATTTTCTATGAGAAAAATGACTAAATATTCCATTCAGTGTTTTAAATGACAATTCAAAATTAAGTAGAGAGCTATGAAATATCTGAACAAAACATTTAGTTCGCGCATGGAGAAGCATACTTTTTACGTGCAGTAGAAACCAAATTTAAATTTACGCTCTGAACGCTGTGTATTAAAAAGCAACATATGTGTTCGTTCTTAAAAGATTTGAACAAATGTTTAAAGGGCCGTAGTAAATGTGCCTCCAGGCACTCAGTTTGACTTTTTCTGAACATTGCGTTTAGCTCATTTTGTTTTTTCTGTGTAAAATGAATTAATTCGAATTTAAGTATTTTAAATTTTTATTCGCAGTTTTTCCCAAAATTAATATTTTACATATTTAGTAAAACATTAATAATTTTGTTAAAAACAAATTGAAATTGATTACTAAAGGGTATATGTTGTTCCTATGCGCATTTCACTGTTGTTAATGGAGATCATCAAGTAACTTAACCCAAGTATTTCTTTGAACAACTGGAGATATTATATTAAATGTTCATTAAAACAAATGAAAAGTTTAAAGAATGTCAAAGTGTAACAAGAACTGAAAAAATGTAATTATATTATAAAAATTAGTTAAAATTCATATTAAAAAAATATAGTAAGCAGCTATTTAGGTTTCTACTACAGCCAAAGCGAATTTTGCGAATTGTGTAGCGGCACAAAAAATAGGTTTTTCATTCTGCTGTTGTCTGATTATGATTCATAAACTCTGCTTTGGCATTTCCAAATGGACTTGTGTTGTACGTTGTGTGGTTGTTGTTGTTGGTTGCACCACAGTCATCCTGTGTTATAATCGGGCTGGTTTTTATTATGCAGTTTGGCTCTATTTCAAGTATTGCACTTCCTCTTATTATATGTTTCCATGCCGCAAACTGACGACATCTCAATGTCTGTGGTGGTACCGAAACTCCATTTGATTTCGTTTTTTTTTTACTACAGTTTGAACTGCCTTTGATCCGGGCAAGTTTGTAGTTGGTGGTGATTGTGTTGTTGAATAATCGTATGTTGATTTCACAGAAATTGATATTTGCATATTTTTCAAATATAAACTGTCTATCATTGCATATTTGTACATCGTCCTCAGCAATGATACAGAGTTTGTTACATCGTTTTTTATAAATTCATCTCTGTGTGAGTTTATAGCCGGAAAAGATTCTTCTAGATTGATGGCAATCAGAACCGAATATTTTATTGCTAAAACCAGTATTAATTGAAGAGTTCTAATAATTGTGGTTCAACCAAGGGCAACATGATTTCGAAAAAGACTTCATCCTAGATTACCTCTTCTTATTGAGTTTGTGCAGATTAATTAAATTATTATATTCGATTGGAAGTGTGCGTGATATGAGAAGAGGTGCCTTGAGTATAGTGAGTTTCCTTTTTAGCTGATGGGGTGGCAATAGCAGTGGATTAATTCTCCCAGACTTATAATTTCTTATAATTTCTGTCTCTGTTTTCTATAGTTTTATTGTTGTTCTGATTTGCCAGGAGTCCTATTATTAGGTGGGCTTGATTGACTTGTTCGGACTTCTTGTCTATTTTATTTACTTCACTATTGACCTTTTCTATAATTTCACTTAATTGCCTCTGGGCATATTTGAGAATAAGCTGAGAATAAAATTACTTTGCCATTAGAGCTAAATTATTTTCAAATCGTTCCTAAACGATAAAATTTTGAGGAATAGCTTGATTCCAAAGTTTTATTAATTTAAGATCGAACACGTATATTTGCTGGGCGAGTAAAGCTAAGCATTTGCTTATATTTAGTAACCGCTTGCTTATTCGGAAGACATCTTGTCGTAGTTTCTTCTGAATGTAAGTGGGAATGATGTTTGCAATTTAAAAAAGATACAAAAATATTATTATCGCACTCTTTTCTTCTGGTCCTAATTGATTTGGTCACCTCAAGAGAAATCATGCTAATTAATCTTACAAAATCACAATATATAAATAATCTATTATCACATTATTATCTGCCAGGCTTCCTTAGTAGAATTGTTGCTAATGTGAACAATAATTTATTATTGGTTAAATTAGTTGCCTGTTCTTAGTGACATCCTCGGTCACGGATGTGTTTATGGGGTTGCTTTAAATAAGAGAAAATCTTTACATAGACGACAGCTGGTCTTATTCTCTAATTTGGCTTTCATGACCCTTTTAGAATAGAAAGACAAAATGACATATTTACATGGGCAGCAGTGACATTTTAATATAATTAAGTTTGCTAAACTTAGACAATAAAATAAAAATAAATAAAAACAGCAAAACAGATGCAATAGGTTACTTTTTCTTATTATTAGTGAGCGGGATATGTATACTTTCAATTCTCTGTTGAAATAAAAACTATCTTAAATACAAAAAGTTTTATGGCAAACAAAATTTGATTTTCACTTTCTAGCGTATGTAAGTAGTACAAATAGTCTTTGATCGTGAAGAAAAGTGCAGAAGGGGGGAAAACTATGGCATTCGATATCGAAAGAAATTTCCATACAAATTCAAAAAAATTTGTATCGAAAGCCGTAATTTGCCCCCAGGACTTAAAAAAATCAGATATTGAATAAATAATTTCATTTATCTTCACAGATCTGTGAACACTTGAAGTATCTTGACGAAAGAGCATTTCCTTTCTTCGGTTTCCTCTTTTTTGTAAAAAATCGCACTTGGACGTAAACATTTTCAACTGAAATTATTTCTTTTTTTAAAACTATTACTCACGTTAGTATATTTTTATGCATATCAACATGGAAAAGATCAACATTCGATTCAACTATAAATAAATTTTTGGGTATTCAAATAAAGCAACAGCGAAGGTAGCAATATTCGAGGGTTGGCGTACAACCTGGAAGCCGCAAGTTAGCTGTTGAATCCGAAAACAATCACAATTATTTTTCAACTTTATCTAAATTGTAATTTTTACAGGATCCCTTTTCTAAGCTTTAGAATATTTAGTTATATAACCTTCCTCGTATATACAGAATGTTTGTTAAGAAAACCGCTTAAATTCATTCCATATTTTTTTTTTCAAGTTCATATGTATTTTAAAATCTATGTTAATTAAAAAAAAATACTATTTATCTATTTATTGTGTTTTTGCTTTTATATGGAGAAATCAAATTGTTTGGCAATTTCGAAATTTTATTAAAATGCCTTCCTAGACGCAAGAACTATAAAGGAAGAAGATAATTATGAGATCGCTTGCAATTTTTAACTCTTTTGTTTTCAACAACTTTTATGTTTCTGCACCAAGATTAACATAATTTTTTATTAAAAAAAAATTTTTTTTGATAAAAATTTTATGTGACCATGTCCAAGTGTTCCTGATTAGATTATATAATAAAATTATATTATAATAAATAAATGTTTGAATGCTTTCAAACAAAAGTTGTAGAAAATATTTGAATTTTTAATTTTCGGACTATGGGAGTTGTTTGAATCATTTGAATCGTTATCTGGGCGAGATTGTATTTGAAACCGAACAAATATCTCCCCAAATACCCTGATGTTCTTTTCATTGCTAAGCATATGGACGGCTATTAAGAGTATTTAATTAATAGAAAAACGTTTTGGACGTAGATTTATTGACGTTGTCTTTTTAATTTAAATTTCCGTTTTTTCTTTATAATCTTTGTTGTTTTTGAGAATAAATATTTGTTTTTATTTAAAACTGTCTAAATCGTTTTTTTCTGCCTAATTTATTTGAATTGTTTATCTACTTAAAAGTTTTTGTGATCCCACACTTCGTTGGCTTTCTCTACAGTTTTATTTGTATTTAAATTGAGTTTTAAATTGTGTTTGTTTGCAAAGCCTTAATTTCAATAAGTGTTTAAATTTTTTAAGGCAAATATTTGTTTGCAGCAGGAGTAGACTAACAAATTAAAGAAATGTTAAATAACAATTTATCATACGATTTATTTTTAAAGCTATAAACTTCTACTTTCGGTTCTAGTATCGAAAATCTTTACCCTTCTTAATCAAGTTTTTATTATTTTATGTTATAAATTTTAAGACACATGTTAAATGAAGGAAAAAAAAACTTACAACACTTACAGTAATTCTATTCCCACGAGTGAACCAATTTATGACTCTAGAGTTTCTTAAGTAATTCATCTGGCTTAATTTCTTTATGTTTCAGGATTAGCTGACGTTGGTTGTGTGCTAAGAATTGTGCTTGAAAGACGTAGACAATAAGAATAAAACTCATGTCATTGGAGATTTTTATATACATATTTGTCTTGTCATAACAACTGTTGTTTAAATTTTTTCCATCTTCTGTTTTCCACATGTCTGATTTTCATGTACTATATTTTTCGTTTCCGCTTTCGCTTTTACACTCTTTTGCAAAAGCCTCTGCCAATGACAATTTAGTTTAAATTACATTTTATTTTATTTACCAAATTAAAAAGTCATTGTAGTGATTATTTTTTAGTAAGAAATGAAGATAAAAAGCTTTTTTCTTGAAATTTCCAATTGTTGCGATGCTTAAAAGGTTGTGTCCTTTATAGAAATAATTAAACAATTTACTGAAAACTATTATTTTAGCAAAATAAGAGACTCAAAGATATAATAAAAATCGCTGAATTTGTATATACCTTGTGGCCCAATGACAACTTTTCTTTTAAATTATATTTTATTTTCACACTGATAGATTTTTCCTGTCTGAAATATTGTTTATCACAAACAACGTTAAGAAGTATTGAAAACTTATTATCAGTAATCGAATTTTGCCGAAAAAAATGTATTATCAGCCGTCCTGGTGATTTCGATCGCCTGTCTCGGAGCTGTGATTTGATGCCTTTAGGGTTATAGTGCCGTTAGAGTTAAGGATAATAACGTACAAAACTTTCCCTAGGCGAAATCAGGGAGCGTCAACAAAGTCTTGGAGAATTGAACTTAGAGGATAAGCGACTGCGAAGTCAGCCACGGCAGTCATATAAATCAAATTGTGGTCCCTAAATAAACGTAGTATTTGTTATTTCTAATAAGGCCAAAGTATCCATTATCATATCTAGACAATCAACTGAAAATTTGTTATTTTTCATGAAACACAGAAAAATTTATTTGTGAAAGCAAATAGGAATATAATATATAACGTTTTAGAAGCTTAAGTTAATTTGTTTAATATATAATTTTCTGCCACAACCATTCAATCATTTATGCTTTTGCTGCTGCCAAGTGACACTGTAAAACACTTACATTTAAACAAATGCTTAAAAATTTATATAAAAACACACAAACACGCGTATAAAAATGTGACATGATTTTGTTGCGTCTAAATTGTAACAAATACTTGGGAAGGAAGGAAGGAACACGTGTATATTCATACATATACATACGTACATGCATGCTTTCGCACATATGAAATGATTAATGAAGTTTGTGGTGGTATTAGTATTTTCATGTGCCCAGCAAACAAATAATCAAGCGTTCTATATATGAGAGTTTTGACAATTTGTCATAAATCAAAAGTTTTACAATTTAAATCTATAAAAAAATACACTACAATGCAATGGTGAGATAAACAGGTAGGCTTTACTAAGGCTACAACTACAACATTATAGCAATAAAATAAAAAAGGAATTTTTATTTGTGTAAAGTTTTTGCAGTTTTTTTTACTTTTTTCCAAGCAAATCATTTCATTGAACGAAACATTTTACATTTTCTATGAGAAAAATGACTAAATATTCCATTCAGTGTTTTAAATGACAATTCAAAATTAAGTAGAGAGCTATGAAATATCTGAACAAAACATTTAGTTCGCGCATGGAGAAGCATACTTTTTACGTGCAGTAGAAACCAAATTTAAATTTACGCTCTGAACGCTGTGTATTAAAAAGCAACATATGTGTTCGTTCTTAAAAGATTTGAACAAATGTTTAAAGGGCCGTAGTAAATGTGCCTCCAGGCACTCAGTTTGACCTTTTCTGAACATTGCGTTTAGCTCATTTTGTTTTTTCTGTGTAAAATGAATTAATTCGAATTTAAGTATTTTAAGTTTTTATTCGCACTTTTTCCCAAAATTAATATTTTACATATTTAGTAAAACATTAATAATTTTGTTAAAAACAAATTGAAATTAATTTTTAAGGGGTATAGCTTGTTCCCGTGCGCATTTCACTGTTGCTAATGCAGATCATCAGGGAACTTTAGCCAAATATTTCTTAGAACAACTGGATATATTATATTAAATGTTCATTAAAACAAATGAAAAGTTTAAAGAATGTCAAAGTGTAACAAGAACTGAAAAAATGTAATTATATTATAAAAATTAGTTAAAATTCATATTAAAAAATATAGTAAGCAGCTATTTAGGTTTCTACTACAGCCAAAGCGAATTTTGCGAATTGTGTAGCGGCACAAAAAATAGGTTTTTCATTCTGCTGTTGTCTGATTATGATTCATAAACTCTGCTTTGGCATTTCCAAATGGACTTGTGTTGTACGTTGTGTGGTTGTTGTTGTTGGTTGCACCACAGTCATCCTGTGTTATAATCGGGCTGGTTTTTATTATGCAGTTTGGCTCTATTTCAAGTATTGCACTTCCTCTTATTATATGTTTCCATGCCGCAAACTGACGACATCTCAATGTCTGTGGTGGTACCGAAACTCCATTTGATTTCGTTTTTTTTTTACTACAGTTTGAACTGCCTTTGATCCGGGCAAGTTTGTAGTTGGTGGTGATTGTGTTGTTGAATAATCGTATGTTGATTTCACAGAAATTGATATTTGCATATTTTTCAAATATAAACTGTCTATCATTGCATATTTGTACATCGTCCTCAGCAATGATACAGAGTTTGTTACATCGTTTTTTATAAATTCATCTCTGTGTGAGTTTATAGCCGGAAAAGATTCTTCTAGATTGATGGCAATCAGAACCGAATATTTTATTGCTAAAACCAGTATTAATTGAAGAGTTCTAATAATTGTGGTTCAACCAAGGGCAACATGATTTCGAAAAAGACTTCATCCTAGATTACCTCTTCTTATTGAGTTTGTGCAGATTAATTAAATTATTATATTCGATTGGAAGTGTGCGTGATATGAGAAGAGGTGCCTTGAGTATAGTGAGTTTCCTTTTTAGCTGATGGGGTGGCAATAGCAGTGGATTAATTCTCCCAGACTTATAATTTCTTATAATTTCTGTCTCTGTTTTCTATAGTTTTATTGTTGTTCTGATTTGCCAGGAGTCCTATTATTAGGTGGGCTTGATTGACTTGTTCGGACTTCTTGTCTATTTTATTTACTTCACTATTGACCTTTTCTATAATTTCACTTAATTGCCTCTGGGCATATTTGAGAATAAGCTGAGAATAAAATTACTTTGCCATTAGAGCTAAATTATTTTCAAATCGTTCCTAAACGATAAAATTTTGAGGAATAGCTTGATTCCAAAGTTTTATTAATTTAAGATCGAACACGTATATTTGCTGGGCGAGTAAAGCTAAGCATTTGCTTATATTTAGTAACCGCTTGCTTATTCGGAAGACATCTTGTCGTAGTTTCTTCTGAATGTAAGTGGGAATGATGTTTGCAATTTAAAAAAGATACAAAAATATTATTATCGCACTCTTTTCTTCTGGTCCTAATTGATTTGGTCACCTCAAGAGAAATCATGCTAATTAATCTTACAAAATCACAATATATAAATAATCTATTATCACATTATTATCTGCCAGGCTTCCTTAGTAGAATTGTTGCTAATGTGAACAATAATTTATTATTGGTTAAATTAGTTGCCTGTTCTTAGTGACATCCTCGGTCACGGATGTGTTTATGGGGTTGCTTTAAATAAGAGAAAATCTTTACATAGACGACAGCTGGTCTTATTCTCTAATTTGGCTTTCATGACCCTTTTAGAATAGAAAGACAAAATGACATATTTACATGGGCAGCAGTGACATTTTAATATAATTAAGTTTGCTAAACTTAGACAATAAAATAAAAATAAATAAAAACAGCAAAACAGATGCAATAGGTTACTTTTTCTTATTATTAGTGAGCGGGATATGTATACTTTCAATTCTCTGTTGAAATAAAAACTATCTTAAATACAAAAAGTTTTATGGCAAACAAAATTTGATTTTCACTTTCTAGCGTATGTAAGTAGTACAAATAGTCTTTGATCGTGAAGAAAAGTGCAGAAGGGGGGAAAACTATGGCATTCGATATCGAAAGAAATTTCCATACAAATTCAAAAAAATTTGTATCGAAAGCCGTAATTTGCCCCCAGGACTTAAAAAAATCAGATATTGAATAAATAATTTCATTTATCTTCACAGATCTGTGAACACTTGAAGTATCTTGACGAAAGAGCATTTCCTTTCCTTCGGTTTCCTCTTTTTTGTAAAAAATCGCACTTGGACGTAAACATTTTCAACTGAAATTATTTCTTTTTTTAAAACTATTACTCACGTTAGTATATTTTTATGCATATCAACATGGAAAAGATCAACATTCGATTCAACTATAAATAAATTTTTGGGTATTCAAATAAAGCAACAGCGAAGGTAGCAATATTCGAGGGTTGGCGTACAACCTGGAAGCCGCAAGTTAGCTGTTGAATCCGAAAACAATCACAATTATTTTTCAACTTTATCTAAATTGTAATTTTTACAGGATCCCTTTTCTAAGCTTTAGAATATTTAGTTATATAACCTTCCTCGTATATACAGAATGTTTGTTAAGAAAACCGCTTAAATTCATTCCATATTTTTTTTTTCAAGTTCATATGTATTTTAAAATCTATGTTAATTAAAAAAAAATACTATTTATCTATTTATTGTGTTTTTGCTTTTATATGGAGAAATCAAATTGTTTGGCAATTTCGAAATTTTATTAAAATGCCTTCCTAGACGCAAGAACTATAAAGGAAGAAGATAATTATGAGATCGCTTGCAATTTTTAACTCTTTTGTTTTCAACAACTTTTATGTTTCTGCACCAAGATTAACATAATTTTTTATTAAAAAAAAATTTTTTTTGATAAAAATTTTATGTGACCATGTCCAAGTGTTCCTGATTAGATTATATAATAAAATTATATTATAATAAATAAATGTTTGAATGCTTTCAAACAAAAGTTGTAGAAAATATTTGAATTTTTAATTTTCGGACTATGGGAGTTGTTTGAATCATTTGAATCGTTATCTGGGCGAGATTGTATTTGAAACCGAACAAATATCTCCCCAAATACCCTGATGTTCTTTTCATTGCTAAGCATATGGACGGCTATTAAGAGTATTTAATTAATAGAAAAACGTTTTGGACGTAGATTTATTGACGTTGTCTTTTTAATTTAAATTTCCGTTTTTTTCTTTATAATCTTTGTTGTTTTTGAGAATAAATATTTGTTTTTATTTAAAACTGTCTAAATCGTTTTTTTCTGCCTAATTTATTTGAATTGTTTATCTACTTAAAAGTTTTTGTGATCCCACACTTCGTTGGCTTTCTCTACAGTTTTATTTGTATTTAAATTGAGTTTTAAATTGTGTTTGTTTGCAAAGCCTTAATTTCAATAAGTGTTTAAATTTTTTAAGGCAAATATTTGTTTGCAGCAGGAGTAGACTAACAAATTAAAGAAATGTTAAATAACAATTTATCATACGATTTATTTTTAAAGCTATAAACTTCTACTTTCGGTTCTAGTATCGAAAATCTTTACCCTTCTTAATCAAGTTTTTATTGTGCCGCTAGTTGTATAAAACATTTTTTTTAAGTTTTATTTTTAATGGAGACAACAATAAAAAGCCATTTTTATCTCAAACCACTTTACTTTATATAATAAAAAAATGTTTCATATCCATTTTAATGACCACAAAAAACAGATTTCTTTTACAAATTCTATTAAGAACCTGTCTATTTTGAGTAACCATAAAATATACAAAGGCAATCAGTCAGCATCAATCAATGGAATTAAAATTATACAAGCCACAAGGATTGTCCAATTGGTACGGCAGAACAAAAAGCACAGTGGTTACTCAAAGATCTCATTTTCCAAGCACACAAAAAAATTCTGTAACAATTGTATTTTTAAATTAAATCAAGGACATTGAAATTGTAAATAAAAAATTTCGAACGAGGAAGTAAATATTTGACACTAAAAGTCGCACAAAATTTTAATCGAAGAAAATATTAGAAGCTGAATGCTAATCGTTAGATGTCTGATGATCTGCATTTGGCAGATAAAGGAAAAAATAATACAAAGAAATATATTAAAAAAATATCAAAACCGGTATCAAATTTAAAACTTATTGCATATGAGGGTTAAGCCTAAAATGTTTGTCTTTCAACTACAAATTTACTGTTAGGCCCACTATATAGATCGAATTCTTTCTTTCGTATAATTACATTTAAAACAAAAACAAATTCTAAAATTTTGTTTTCAATGTAAATTGTTCGAAAGAACGAATACGTTTGGCAATGGTGGGTCTGGCAGTAAATTGAAATTAAATTAAAGTTGAATACTAATGCCGTTTTCTTTTGTAAAAAAAATTAAATTTTCTTTTTACTTTTTACTAAAAAAATTGCCATTCAAAGTTTTCTTAGATAACAATTTTGCCTTGTAAGCGATGATACGATAATTTCTAAATAATATCTAATAATCTCACTATTTAAAAAAATCATTATTTAGCAATTTTTCTGCTAAAAAAATATAAAAGGAAAAAAGCTGGAGCTCAATAGCAAATGGTGCTGGAAAATCCAAAGGAAGTAATTTTTTGCATTATTAATTATCATAGGAGGGAGTTTGGTGATAACCGATATTGATTTAACTTGTAGAAATTTAGTATCAGTAAGCTGATTTTAATTTGTTAATTAATTCGATTAAACAGTTGATATTTCTACTCACCAGAGTTCTCCGTGACAAGTGGTAAAATGAAACAAAGAATGCTGATGAGATTGTGTAGTGACCTCGAAATTAGTGATTATCCATTTTGCTAATTTTCCATATTGCTTTCTTTGCAAAAATAGTTTGAGTTTATTAAAAGAAAAAAATATTTTATCAAAAAATAATAATAAAGTTCATGATTTAAGTTTGAGCTAAAAACACACCATTCGACTTAATTTTTGTTTTTTAAAGTTGTCCCATTAAATTATTAAATATTAGTATTATTCTTTAAATTAACTTGAGGTTACTTTTTTTATAAAAATCATCTATATTTTGTTACACTTTTGGTAACTTTTTTCAGGAGGAACAAATTAATAAACAATTTAAATAACAAAAATTAAAAAATTATTAGTCAACAATTTCTCTTTCTGTTTTGGTTTAAACATTGTTTGTCAATTGAAATTTTTGAAAATTGAAAAAAAACATTAATATTGCATTATTTCATTATATTATATATTTACTTCTGTAGCCTTGAATATTAAATGTCTATAATTCTGTGCTAGACTATCAGTATCAGTTCTAAAATTGATTCTTAAATCTGACGGTACATTAATTATCTGTAACATCTCTGACATATAACGAAGTTTATAGTTATTTTCTGAGTTCAAAATAGTTCAATAGTTCAAAAGTCCGGATAGTGATCTGAATTACGGCAATATAATGATAGTGTATTTTTTTTGCGATGATGTATAGTTTCTGTATTTTAGATTAGACTTATGTCCTGCTAATCTAGTTTTAAGTTTATTTTTTGTTGTGCCCACATAAACTTTATCACAATTTTCATTATCATTACTCTTACATGGTATTTTGTAAAAAACATAAGATTTATTTAATTTATGTATTCTATCTTTTTTCTTACTAAATAATTTACCTGGAATATTATATGTCTTATGTGCCATCCTTTATTTATTAATATCAAAAATATCTGACTTTGATAATCTTTCCGAAACAAAAGGAATATATGCCAGAGATTTGTATGTTTTTGGTTCAACACTGTCATTTTCTAAATTATTTCTATTCTGTCTCCTATACTGCCCTAACAATATATATACTAATCCAATCCTTGATATTCTTGATAATCTCTCTATTCTTTCTGTGGAATCTTACATCACTAACAGTCAGTACTCTGTCTTTAAGACCTTTCGCCGTATTACTAATTTTTCTCTTTGGATGTTTCGAATAATAATTAGTAATCCTCCCTGATGCTGTCGATTTCTGATACCAATCAATTAATAAACTATTACCATTTCTAATTAACTGTTAATTATTACTATTACAAATTGTTTTAAAAAACTTTGTAATATTTTGGTTCAAACAAAAGTTCTATTAAACATTTGAAAAATTAAATTAAATACTTAATTATAGTTTTAAATTTTTATTATTTTTTTTAAATAATTCAATTAAAATTTTAATTAATAATGTTATAAACCTAATTGAAAATTATTCCAATTAGTCTGATAAAACACTTAATTGGTAGCATTAACTTGTTTATACGAGCACAAATGTGCAAATCTAATAAATTTTTTAAATTGAATTAATTAATTTTAATTAATTTAGTATTTGAATTTTTTAAGCTGTAGGTATATTTCAAAAGAAAAAAATTCTTCTTCGTTAAATATTATTAAAACGAGTAAAAATTAAATTTTATTCATAAGTCTAAAAAATACTATGTCCAAAGATGTTATGAAGTCGACTGTTCCAGAAAAACGATTTTTTATAATTCAATTTACCAATGTTTCTAATATTGTTTCTTACAAGGTTGTAAGTGCTGGAGCGGAAGCCAAGAAGTAATTAATGTTTTAATTTTTTTCTGTGTACTGTGACTGTAAAAGTATGAAAATGCAAACTCAATTTCCAAGTAATATTTTTACAAGGAAAAAAAATATTACCACAAAACAATTTTCCTATCATTTAATTTTATTTTTGTTTAAACAAAAGTTGTATTAATGGGAAATTTAACAAACAATTTATAAGGATTAATATAATATGAGAGACTGTGATAATAAATAACTAATTTTCTTTAAAGTTTGAATTGGCAAGTCGTTAAAGATAAAATTTGATTACTAAATACTTTTAATAACCTTTTAAACATTTAAAACTTTTTTACAAGTTTTCATTGGATATTTGAAAGTATATTGGTATATATATTAATATTAAAAAATTCACATGCAATTAATCGAGTTATTTAATGATTATTATTGAGTTTTCTTTTATTTTTATACATGTGAGTTAAATATTCAATACCAAAGTTTTACTTTTAAAATTTTATTTATTTGCTAAACTTTTGTAACTGTCTCGTTTGTTTGTATTATTTTTTATAATTGACTTTTAAACAAAACAAGTAAATTTTCCTTATAAATTCGGTTATAGTGAATATTTTACACTCTTCATTTAGTGTGGAATACTTAACATTTCTTAAACAGGAATACAAACAGAATTCTGGGGAAATTAGTTACTTTTTAATTACAAAATTAAACATATTTGAGGATTTCAAACGATGTGCTATTAAGTGATATTACTGTAATGTCTTAATATTTTACAATAGTTTAAAAAAATTGATGTTCTGCTTCAAACGAAAAAGTCATAAAATAATAAGACTTTTTTAACTGTGTTTACTGTTTTATCATATCCAAACAATAGAAACTTGAGAGAAGTGTGAGAGAATTTATTTATTTATTTAGTTATTTATTCATTTTTTTCAGCTACAGAACTTCAGTCATACAGGCTATTATAAAATTTTGCATAATTATAATATTTAAATAACTTAAAAATATCATAATTTACAATAAAATTTAAGGGAGAGTAAAGCTGTTAAATAAATGCAAGCATCTTGCAATTTCTTCATATTTTATTTTTCCAGATAGAATATTGTAAGTAAACATAATGGAAAAGTACATTCTTCTATCGGTTAAAGCTTGCAGACCTAAGAATTTTCTCCTGGCCTCATAGGATGGTAATTAAATGGTCCAATTTGACCTCAAAGCAGTTTTGGTAAACATTTCTTGAACACCTTAAATATGATTTGAATGATGCAATTAATATGGATTCGATACAATTGAGCAATATTTCGAAATTCTACGCACTAATGAGACACATAAAGATTTAAGAGTATACGCATCTCTAAAATCTTTACAATTCCTTTTTATTAAACCAAGCATACTATACGACGATCGCTGTGCGTAGAAAATCCCAGTTTTACATCAAAAGTAACACCCAAATCCTTAACTTTTACGACGCGCTGGAGTGGGGTTCCGGAAATGTTGCAATTAAAAATAATCTCGTTTAAGCTGTGTGTATACGAAACTATCCAGCATTTACGTTAATCGTTATACCATTTTCTGAACACCAAGCGGACATTTTTGCTAAATCTGTTTGTAATTTTTAGCAATCATCTACGAGTATATGAGAGATTTTAGCGAATAACTTTAGATCATCTGCAAACAACAGGTATTTAGAAAATTCAAAGGTAAGTAAATCACTAATAAAAATTATAAAAAGTAAAGGCCCGATATGAGTTCCCTGAGGAATGCCACAGTATGCATTAATTAAGTGTGAAGAGCTTAATTTTCTACCAAGCAGAAAGTTCTTAAAAAATAATAAGAGTTTTTTAGATAACCCGATTCGGCAAAGTTTGTTTAACAATAAATTTTAGTTGACAGTGTCAAATGCCTTCGCAAAGTCTGTATAAATAATATCACACTGGGATTTAAGCTCCATGGCATTATAATGTCATGACTTAATAATACTAATTTATATAGTGCTTGTTCCTCCTCGTCATATTTTTTTTGTTATTTGAAAAAATATAATCTTATGACTACCATTTGAGTCCCCAGATAAATATTTTTAATTAAGACTTCCTGACTTAATTCAGAGATTTTTTTCTTGCTAATTTTGATTAACTTTTAGATTTCAGCATATTAAAGCTAATTGATGAAACAGACCACAACTGCAAAGTACACCGAAAATCAATCTAAGGAGTCCAAGCCCATAATAAAGCTGACGACAGTAACGAAAAATTTCACAATAGAAAAAAACTGCAACTTCAGGCTGAACAATTTTTTCCATACAGTTTGACATAAAATTTTGCCAGAGAATGCAGTCATTATATAGAATCTATTTTTTACAGCGTTTTTTCTTATACTCTTAATTTTACATACTCATTCTCTCAACAATTTTGCCGTGCTTTCATGAAACCTCACACATGTTTCGTATGAAGAAAGTCAAACAAAAGAAAATCAAACAGTAATAAGAGAATATTTGAAGTTACAGCTGTCGATTTTATTATGGGCGATTGTTGCTGAAGTTGTAGATTTTGTTCTGTTTCATAATTTAGTTTTATTGTATTGTTGTTTTTTACTTTTATTTTTATTTTTTGTTTCTCAAATCATAAAATTTTGTTTACTCACCGTTTCCATCTGACAATGGTGTCATGACAACAGCACTTTTTGACTAATACAAAAACAATTATCCGATTGTTTTCATGACTGGACTGACTTGAGTATCTTGTAGACCCTAAATCGGACAGTGATGTGACGTAGGCTGACAATAATTTGAAACTTCTTGCACAAAAATAGAAAAACACAAATTGTAAAAAAAAACTTATAATAACGAAAGATACCTCTGATCATGATTTTGTCTTTATTTGTTTTACTTTTTCAGCATACTCGTACATACGAGCAAAAAAAAATATTTGTTATAATCATTGTCAAGACTTCTGCGTCACGAAGGTTTTGACAACTACTATGTATTCTTTATTGTCAGGTGTAAATGCAGTGCGGAAAGAAAATAATGAAATTTAATGAAAATATTATATTTTGTTTCTGGTAGTAAGAATTTCAAAATAAGTACAATAAAATAAACCATTTTTTTAAAACAGCTGCAATAGACACATTTAAATGATTAATTTGTATGAACTTACTATATAGTACAGTTGTGTTGCATTTGATTATTAAAGCAATTTTATTGTAACTTTTATAATTTTTTGAAATTTTTTTGTGTGTATAATTCTATTATTACTCTTTAATAAATTTTTTCGATTTCATTTTGTAATTATTTGCCAGAGGTTTATTTCTTTTCAGTCAAGGAGTTGTTAAACCACTATTTGCTTTTCAAATTTCCCCATTTTCGTTTTTAATTGTAGTGAAGTGATGTTCATTCGTTCAGTCGTTCATTAAAATCTAGCCTTTCTTTTGAAATTACTTACTTACTGAAGTGTTTCGGACGTTTTTGTATTATATCATGTCCTTTTTATGATTAAAGTGAATTCCGATCTTTTCCTCTTGATTTCCCCATCTGTCAGATCTGTATGATGAATAATTTCAAATTTTCTTTAAAAGAAGATATTAAATTTTGTCTCGAATAATGAATCTGATAATTATATGAATAATAAATATTAACGAAATTACAAATGAGATGATCAACTAATATATTGTGTATCCTTTAGTTTTGCGATGCAGCGTACTAATAAAACAAACACAACAAAATGAAAAAGCAAGAGAAATTTTATACGCACAAAATGTTCAATCAAGCACATGTCTCAACTCTTAAATAACTTTCAGCACTTATCAAAATACATTCCAGCTGTGCATGTTAACTAAAGACAATGATACCTGTTCATATTCCAAGCATTTTCAGTTTTATTCTATTTATCTTTTTATTGTGCTAAAAACAGTTTTAAAAACGGAAATAAGTGAGAATGAAAATAGAAACAGAAGCTGAAATTTAAGGAATTCAAATACAAATTTTAATAAAATTTGCAGGAAAATGAAAACAATTGCTTAACTAAATTTTTGGATGTTCAATTCAGATTAACGGACTTCAGTGTTTAGTGCAAATGCTAAATATCCTTAATTTTACTTTATAAAAAATATATTTGAACAAACACATTCGCATTTATTTGCAGACGCTACAAATTTGTGCAGTCAAATGAATTTGCCAAATTTCTTTTTGTTACTGACATTTTTTTGGACTTATTTAAGAGTAGCAAGAAGATTTGATAAAAAACAAAATAGAAAAATGTACATATCGTCATATGAATTCATAAAAGCCATAAGTTACATTGAAAAAATTTTACAAGACAAGCTAACTCTCTAATATGAAAATTTAAGCAATATTTTTCAACATTTTTCTAGTTTAAGTTTATTTTTTATTGACGAATTAGTACAATTTTGATAAATAAAATTTTCCAGGGACATGCATTTTGATATGGTGGATCGAAATCTAGCAAGAAGTCGTTTTTGAATTAATTGTAACTTAGGGCTTTATTGAAATCATATGACGATATGCTGTTTGTTGTGAATGTAATGAAACAGCCCAAGTGATGTCTCATTCTGGATTACTCAAAGTTTATTTTCTATCAAATATATTGCAATGTGTTACCCTGATGGAATTCAATTGACATAATTGTACGAATAAAGAATCTAAAAAAAATAAAGAATTCACATTATTTAACCTTACAATGTTGCAATAAATTGTTTCCATATAATTTAAAAACAACTAATACTTAATTTTATGTTTCACATAATATTGAAAGCGTTATTTTTAACACTGTTGTTTACAAAAACTACAGATATTAAAAACCAATAGCTACACGAAAACAAAGTTTTTTAGAACAACATGGATCAGAAATAAATTTAAAATCGAAGATCCTTAAAAGCAATACTCACTCACATGCACAAACACATGTTTAGCAAAAATGTTGTTAAGAAATGGGGCCCACTTTTTGCCTCAAATGAACATCTTGTGCTCAAATAGCACAGAAATTTAAGATACTTACAGGTCTATTATGGTTAGCGAGTGAACTTCAGTTACATTGTCAGTCGGCAACTAAAAGTTTGTTGTAGCCAGAAAAGCAATTAATTGGGATTGAAATTATAAACTCTTAATTGCCAGTTGCCATCCTTAATATCAAAACGTAGTAACAAAACTGAGGCTCGGTTGCCAACCTTAATTGAGCCCTTAATTAAATAGTTTTATTTTGTATGTATTAAGTTTTTTCTTGTAAGCCGTCTTGTACGTTTTAGTATTTATATTTCTCATATTATTTACTCTCACTAGGTTCCTCCTGCTCATCCAAATTTTCGATAGCGTCAAAAACTCTTCCTCATCACGCTCCATTTTCTGTTCATATTGATCTGTTAGAGCATCACAATATACTTTCTGCTCATCTTTTGAATCAATTTCATAATATAAGGTGCAAGAACTAAAGTTGACGTATTAAATTTACACTAGTGTATCCAGCAGTCGACTCAATCGACCGTATTCTAGAATATAATATTAAACTTTTACGATCAACGAAAACAAAAAATAAACATTCTAAATATACAACTTAAAATTCTGTCTCATTTCTATGCAAAAGCAAATTGAACAATCACACGTGCACACTTTGTTTATTTTTCAAGGTGAAGCTGATTTATATATGTGTAATAAGTGTGCATGTGTTAGTAGCAATTTTAAACGCTTATAGCTCCCTAAATATCGAACAGATTTAAATAAAATTAAGATTATGCACATTTATGCAAGTACCCGTCTAAAAGCATATAAATTTTTTAGTATTATGACCGTAAAAGGAATGTTTACCCATTAATAATATAGAAATGTATGTATGTATATGGTGCGGCGTTACCCACGGCAACTTACCTCGCTAGAGGCAAATTTTGGCACAATTGGAAAAACTACATAATTCTGAAGAGAACTCAACAAAATATACAAAAATTTATGATGACGCCTGGTTTTTTGAGTTTCAAAAAATAATGTTTTGAGATAATTGAGATTGAAGCTTGGAGATTTGTTTGTTTGTTTTGCTTTCTTTTGTTTTTAAACGAATGAGATAAAAGTGTCAATGCAATTAAACTTAATTTCCATACAATATATAAAATGTTGTTAACATAACATTAACTTCACCAGAAGCCGAAATTGCACATTTATTGATATTTTGAAAGTTGTAAAAGAGTAATTCCTTCAAATTTGCTTCCAATATTTGTTCACATGTTTTTAATTACAACGTTGTTCCAATTGATTCAGAAGGCTAGCGCCTAAAACTCATTAACAAGTAGAGTTAAGGGTTAATTTTATTATGTGTTTCAGTTTTATTCTTTAACGACTTCAAAGTTTCAAAAGAAAATTGTAAAAAAAATATTTTCAAGTTGTATTTTCTATCCTTAATTTTCGATATTCCTATGGAATGAAAGTGAATAGCCAGTAATATTTAATGCTCTTGTTTTTTTACCGCCGTAAAAGCAAAAAAAAATTGCTAATAATCTGCTTTAACAATTTAAACGTTTAATATCCTTTGAGGTGTTGAATAAAATTTTTTTTTAAAGAAACCGTTGAGGATAAAATAAATTGAAGATATGAATATTGGCACTTTTCTTTAATGTTGTAAAATTTTGATTATTTATGTATTAAGATTTTTGAATTTCAATAAATACAAACAAAAGTATTTATTTGTGGACACGCAATTTTCTATAAATGCCTGCATCTTTGTTGTCTTTATGTAAATGTTTTTCAAGTTTATTTCAAGATGTCATTTTTAACACGTGAGACATATCGTCAACAATTCACTTGGCACTTTTATTTGATAACACATTCAATACAACAATAACACCATTATACAAAGTTATACATACTTATATGTATATGTATGTGTGTAAATATGTATGTTTATTGAATGTTTTGTATTGCCTCTGCTTCAACACGTTTAAACATGCTTCTACATGCCTCAACTTATCGTTCGTAAGAATCTGCAGAATTAAACAATATTTTTCTTACCCTCCTCTATTAACTTCCCACAGACTACAGGATATTGACAGTCCTAATAAAAGTCTTATACTATTTGATTTTTGAAGTACTTTATACGGGCTTTCAATACTTATACCAAACACAAACACACACACATACACAATTACAATGAAATTTTTACAGTAGAGCACGTATTGTTGTAAAAAATCATTTTGATAAAAGACCCAAAAAAGTGGATGTAAGTACCAGGTGGTCCAAATACAAATATCGTTTTAAATCAAATGTTATTTTGACACTGACGGTTTTTTGCTGTTCGCAATATTGATTATCAGTCAGTATTCGTATCACTCCTTAGCGGAACAAAATGATTTGCTTTACGCTTGAAAAACATTTGTAGGAAATAAAAAATTATTATCGCCCATCGAATTTCGGCAAAAATTCATAAAAAAATTATGTTATCAGCCATCTTGGCGATATTAATTGGACGTCTCGTAGCAGCGATTTGAGTTTTGCTTGTAGGGTGCCCTTAAAGAACGATGCTATGAAAATAGTTCAGAAACTATCTACATACTTTAAGCAAAGACTGTCGAGCACGTGAGATAGAATTAAAAACTATTTATAAACTTTTGGAAAATTGGACAGACAGAATAACCTACTGCGAGCCCTGTCCCGCAGCTGTCACATGAATGAAATCGTGTTTCGTAAGTATATTTTTTATTTCTAATAAAGTCATAAAGAAATAAAATTAATTTTACTAAATTTTAAGAGCGATGAAGGTGACAAATATATTTTTTTAACTCAACATCAATTAAAAATCAGCTTGTTTTATGAGGGTTACCAAAATATTTCGGTTCTAAGGACGACCAATTTTTGGCTGAACCGTGAATCGTACGTTCCAAAGTGACATACACAAAATGGTACTTATTACGAACGGTGCATCCATTGGTGCTTTAAATTCGATGATTCATTTCGTCCAGAACGCGATATTATTCAAAAATTCTCATAATTCTAAATTCTAAAGGAAGAAATACCCACTGATATATTATATGAGGACATAAAAGTGAATTTCTTGGTCTTAAGATTTTTAATGTGATTAATGTTTAAGCCGCATCCAATAATTCCATCGACAATATAATATTCCGTAAATCTATTTTCAAATAACGATTTTTGTGGGATACTATATTGTTGATAGGACTGTTCAAATAGTTTTATGAATCCAGAGAAATAGCTCTCAAATGATATATAATCCTGTATATGTTGTCTTTAGAGAAAATACGAAAAATATGTGAAAAAAAATAAAAAAAACATTCTTAAGGCCTCATTACTTTTTACTTTTCGTTGCCGTTCTGTGCCGTTCTTTTTTGTAGAAAATATTTTTTACTTGCTTGTTCTGTGTCTGAACTATATTCCGACTTTTAAAACAAAATTTCTAATATTTAATTCCACAAAAAACTAATACATACAAACTCTTGGCTGTCACTTAACGTTGTATTCTATTTTCTACAGAATAGTCCGCAACAGAACAGAACGAAAAAGTAACAACAAACCACACATATAGTTTTTCAATTGAACAGAAACAAAACAGCTGATTCGTAACATAACAGAACGTACAAACTAATTCTACCTTTAGACGCTGACAAATAGTCATCGCTGGAACATCCAAATATTTTGTCATCAGTCATCATGAAACAATTCGATCTATAGCAAAGAAGTGCTAAGAAACACAAATAATAAATTTGAAATTTATCAAAGGCTCAATATTGATGTCTGTCAAGGAATTTATTTTAAATTTTATTCAAAACGTCTCACCTCTGCATCAATAAAAAAAATTGTTCAATTCACAAGCTCACAATTCGCAAGAATAGGCAAATTTGCTTCCATTTGTATTATTAAATTTTTATTTATTTACGGGACATCTTCTTTCTTTCTTTTTAAATTTTGTTTTCATTAAAATCTTCTTCCACAATAGTCGACACTAAATTCAGTTGGTACCATGAAATTAAGCCAGATAAGGGAATCTTAATTTTTTGGCGAAATAGTTAATAACTTTTTTCGCAACAAACAATTTTGATTAAAGTGGTTTGCAAATTAAATTGAATTGAATCAAGTATATAAAGGGTCACCAGATAACTTTTTTTTTTTTTGAAAATGCTATAAAAAAACCTTTTGAATATTTTCTCTAATTTCTTTTTTTATTTGAAAGTACAATCCTTCCGGTTAATAATGAAAAATAATTTCATTCAAATGGCTGCCTCGGCTGGCCATGCAGTAGCATACACGATCCAAAATTTTCCAATTTTTAAGCACATTATCGATTTTGTGCAGCTGTATTTCACCAATGGCTTCATGAATATTGTCCTTTAAAGCGTCAATTGTCTCTTGCTTGCCGGCGTTACACTTATCTTTGACGGCACCCCTCAAATAATAGTCCAACGGTGTCAAAGCGCAGCTCCGAGGTGGCCAAACGACATCAACTCTGCGGCTGATAATGCGATCTTCAAAAACAGGGCGCAAACATCGAGTGTAGCTTCGGCTGTGTGGCACGTAGCGCCGTCCTGTTGAAACCAAATGTTGCCAATATCCTCCTCTTAAATTTTTGTGAACAAAAATTCGTTCAACATGGCCCGATAACTGTAACGGCCACTCCTTGCTCATTTTCGAAGAAAAATGGCCCAATTATGCCTCTGGACCAAAATCCGCACCAAACAGTGACTCGTTTTGGGTGCGTCGGCTTTTCAATGTATGCGTGCGGGTTTTCTATGCCCCAAATGCGACAATTTTGCTTGTTTACATACCCGCCAAGATCAAAATGAGCTTCATCTGAAAAGATGATATTTTGGAAAAATCGGCATCTTCTGTAAGTCGATCGCAAAGTAATGTCGCAATATTTCCCAGCGTTGTTCAAGCGTACACACAACCATATTCGTTCAGCGGAGGGATAAAACTAATTATCTGTCAAATCAGACATGAGCTAAGTGTTACCATTCACGAAATAAGCACTAGTTGAAAAAAAAACGTTAGATGGCGGACCCTTTATTTATCATTAAAAAGGATATATTTTCTGGGTTTACTTATCACGTATTTAAAAGATCTATACAAATTAATCTAACAAATAGAATTTTTTCATACCTGTCCTCAATACAACCATTTTTAAAACATATAAAATTCAAACGTATAATTATAACACACTTTTGTATGAATGTTACCAACAACAAAAATACAATACTGCATAATTAGACGATTACACAACACATACTACGTTAATACGAGCTTGTGAACTGAACAAATAATTTTTTAAATTATATTTCGACAACAATATTTCATTTCTTGCACTTCAGAATTTGTACCCAGTTCGATTTTGTCATGGAGTTAGTATCCGATCGAGCGTTCGGGTACAGTAAAATTTTTGGCGAAAACTGAACTTTGTACAAATTTTTTATACATGGTTGTATATCATCAGAAAAAACCCTGTAAAATACCAAAGTACAAAAACGATTACGTTGTCAAAATAAAAGTTGTTTATTTGCGATAATTTTGTTTATTAAATAAATAAATTACAAAATTTTAAACTATTTTCTATTCCATGAAGAAAATGTCGTTTTTGAATTTGAATTTGCGTCGATCTTAAAAATTTCCTTCGGTCAAATACTACTTACAGACTGAGTTTAAAATTATCAATTTGACATTTGGATTACTCTACAGATAATTTAAAGTTTTTCAAAACTTGCGTATTTTAGGGTTTTCTCTTTCTCTGTTTCCAAAAGGATGAGTTCAATACTCAAAGCATACAATTAATTTTTATTTCGTTTTGTGCATTCATATGCTTTTTTAAGTCATTATTTGTAATCCGAGATGTTAATCATTTGCTTCCAATGACATCAGAATGTTAAATTGATGAGAAAAAACGCTGCAGTAGAAGTAGTGTACTTTATATGCTTCTTAGAATTTCAACTTATTAGTTTGCCATTATTTTTATTGTTCTCTTGTCGTGAAAAAATAAAAGTTCAAATTGAACGCAATTGGTGAGATTATTTTCTTAAAAAAATTTAAAACTTTCATGTACTTGAAAATCTCTAAGATGCCACTAAATCTCTTAATAAAAATTGTAAACACAATTTGACTTTGGGAGTGCAGGATACTTGTGTTAAAACGAGTGTTTTACGATGTTTTGTACACTAACATATGCTGACAAGTTGTCGTGAATAACTCTATGTGTATATTATGCACATGGTTACCCTTGACAACTTATCTTTTCATTTGAATAAACATCAAAACATTAAATGAACCTGACAATAACATTATAAGTACACACAAGTAGCTTAGAATCAGTCAATGTCTCGAGAGTATTTCCATAAACGTAAACTTCCTGTGAACATACACAAAAGCGAAGTACTTTGAAAGAAGTTATTCGTTAAGGATTTGATTTTAAAAGTGAACATTGAAATATTATTAATGGAAATATATCAGAGACTTAAAATAATTGTTACAATTAGTTTTGAATTGATAAAATCTCAAAAATCTACAAATATTTTATTTTCATTGCTGATAAAAGTTGTTTTAGAAATATATTTTCAAATGTTGCTTATCATTTTTGATTAAATTTTTATTGCCGTATTCGTAAAAAAACATTTTTTGGGCTTGGAATCTATTTTAAGGAAAATTGTAATGAAAATTTTTTCAAATACAATTTATTTTTTATAATTACGGGCCTTATTTTTTACATTGTGTGATAACAGTTTTTATAAAAAAATATATTTTATTATGTTTCAATTTAATATATTTTTTTAGGACTACGGGGTCCTTTGCAGCTGAAATGCATTAGTAGCAACTTTGCATTCTTGGACCATGTCATTTTCAATCAAAAACTTATTGCTACACCGCAAGTGTCCGTGCTTTAACGATCGTTCGCCTAAAGTTGTTGTTGCACTAGTCCGCTGCTAAGCTGGATTATGTTGTTCAACGCTGGGCCATCGTAATATAAAAGGACCATGATTTCTTTATACGCTCGGGTTACCTCTGAACTAGAGATGTGCACCGCTTACGTGTTTAGCGGGATTCATGCATGATAGCGCATGCTCCTGATTAGTTTTGTGTTTCAATTGCGTGAGCGTGCATTGGCGTGAATATAAAAAATATAGTGTAAGTGAGCGTGCATTAGTAGATTTTAAGATTAACTGTTTCGTGTTGTTTTTGCTTTATTGTAATTTTTTTCGTTTAACTTAAAATTTTTTTTTAATTATTTTATAGTTTTTGTTTTCGTAAGTATTTGATTTAATTTTCACAGCAGGGTTTTTTATTTTTTATTTATTTGGCAACCTTTGGAAATCTGGATAAGTAAATGTTTTTTTAATAAATAAAAGAAAGTGACTGAGCAGAGCTAATAATAAATTTCAAAACTTTTGATATTTTACAAATATGCACGATAAAACCTCCTTATGTTTTTAAAGTATTTATTTATAATAAATACAGAAACTAATTACATATAAGCGTAGATATTTGCTAGAAATGTTACGGATTATAAATGTTCCAACAGATCAGAGGATGAATTTTAGGGCAGATACGGCAAATGTTGCGCAGAGTTATAGATATTTATTATATAAAAACAGAAACAGGAAATAGAAAATACTATATCCGTTTTTTGTTTGTTTTTTTTTTGAATTTTTCATTTCTAATTTTGTCAATATTTGTTTTTTTCAAATGTAAAATTTTAAATAATGTAAATCAAAATGAAAAAATATTTTAATTTCCTGAAGAAGCCAATCAAAGATATTGGCGAAATATCGATATTTTTAAAAAATTAAGAAATAAATAATACACATTTTTTTATATAAATTGACCTAAAGCTTGGAAAAATCTTTTATAAAACAAACAAAAACATTTGCAAAATTTATGAGAAAATAAAAAAAAAATTAAAATAAATAATGTCTCAGGAAAATAAGAATATTAAAATCGGGAAGGAAAACTGGACATAAAAAGTATTTCAGATACGAGAGCTCAAATGTGCAATCAATAAAAACTATTGCCAATGATTTCTCAGGTCAGTTTGTTGGACACACAGGTGACAGCAGTTGCAGCCGAAAAGATATACATATACGCAAGCAAAATTTAGATGAGGGAAACAACTTTGGTGAGCTACGATGGTAAAGCAATTGGAATTGCTTCCAGCAACCGGGATGAACACAAATCACAGCATCCTACAGCTCTAGCCATATCAGTGTCAAATACTTTGATTGCGATTTCTAAAACAGCTACTTATTCGCACTACACTAGTGTCGTTATTGCTGCAGCTGCGGTTACTGGTATAAATACTACGGGAAACTTTGCTCATGGCATATCCGTATGTCACAGTTCATCACTTGCCACCACAGTAATACTAACAGCAATACTTGCATGGCGGATAGTCCTGCAAAGTGTAATTAATACATGCCCAGATATGGCAATTAGTCCCGAAAACTACATAATAACCACTCAGAGTATTAGGGGCTCTCCAGTTTCCACAGGTGATTCAGATGCTACTAGTAGGACCATATTCTCGGTCTTTATTTAACTTACGACTTTTCATATAAACGTCATTGGTTAAACGGCCTTCATTAGTTAACTAAAGGTTGTAAATTTGGGCCTCAGAGTTATGTGTACTTACTTACTTATAACTAATACATGAATACCTCTAATGTAACTTGTTTCATTATATTAAAATATAGTAAAATATAGCGGTCTACATAATACTTTGATCATAAACTCCCGGTCGCGATTTGCTTACATCAAAATTGTAACTTTGTTGCTACGTCATATTTTTCGTAATATACAACGATCATGATCAAACATGCACAATCGTGTCTACTTACTTACATACATATAATATGTATAGAAGAAAAGTGATCACGATTCTGCATACGTAAACCTTTTTTGATGTTAATTGTATGTGTTTGTGTTGCTAAGCAGAAATCATGATTCTGCATGCCCAGTTCTCTTCATTATACTATATAAAGACATGCACAATCATGATCATTGCTATTAATTATTCTTAAGTAAAAACCAATGACTGAAAAGTATAAAAGGCAGTGATGGTTTAGCTTTGGCGGTCGTCAGATAAAATATAAGAATAATAAATAAAGAAAGATTAATTTAAATTTGAAAATAAATTTGTTTTACTTGAAAACAAGCACGAAACTCCTCAGCTCAATAGTCAACTCGAAATAATAATCAAGAGCAAATAAAGAATTTGGAAAATAGGCCACAATGTAAGAAGTTTTCATAAGAAACATGTTAATTAAAATAATATATAGTATTAATATACGTTAATGATTGGCAGCCGAAATACGAGCGAATTCATTCACTTGATCTCTCGAGGCCACCTGTGTTGAATTCGCCTTGATCGGTAATAAAGAAAATATTTTAGGTCTTTTTATTTTCCAAAGTTTATTTTGCAATTCCGTTGTATTTTATTTAAGCTTCAGTGCTTTTGCTTTACTGTTCATTTAAGTCCTGCTGAAAGAAGCGGAAGTAAAAAATAAATGCTCTGGGTATTTTGCTTTAAAATTTTGTAACGTGTTTCTTATAAAAACCTTTGATTTTGGCAATACCAAAGAGAAATATCAACTGGGAATGAGAAGTGGGCAGTAAAGCGAGTTAAATAATTTGTAAAATTTGTAAGTGTTAATATTCATGCAGTAAGAAAGTACGAAAAATACATAAGCAAAATTACATTTTCTTGTTTATCATGGAACGATAATACAAAAAGAAAAATATCATTATTTGTTATTCATTCAGGAAGACCTTTCTTTGCCTTATTTATATTTTCAGTGCTCCTGTTTGTTATGAAGT
The DNA here is from genome assembly GCA_956483585.1 of Gymnocheta viridis. Classification (NCBI taxonomy): domain Eukaryota; kingdom Metazoa; phylum Arthropoda; class Insecta; order Diptera; family Tachinidae; genus Gymnocheta; species Gymnocheta viridis. The sequence continues at coordinate 15,939,610 of OY101442.1, forward strand.
CAATTTGTAGACATTGAAAACAAATAACGACTTTTTTATAAACCCTTCAGCCTAGGCCTATTGTATTTTGGGGCTTTCATTATTATTTTTTCAGAATTAAAATAATAAAAGTGAAACTTTCAAACAGCGATAATTTGCTTAGAACTCAGTATGAAGTAAAAATGCGCATACATAATATACATATTATGTATTATAAATAATAGTACGCACACGGCGTAGAAAAGCATTTCATAAGTATATACAACCCTCTCTTATTTTAAGACCAGCATAACTCAAGAAAATTGATTTTACAGAAAACGAATTCGAAGCTCGCAGCCTACTCACAGCTTAATGAAAAATTATAATTATATTCTACCTTAAAGAGGTGGATATACAAGATATTTATATACATTTCTTACACCAGAAGATGATGAATAATATATCGATTAATTTTGCGTTATTTAATAGATAATTTTATGTTTGAGTTAGGTTCTCTTCATTGACTTGCCTATTAACCTTGCTAAATTTTATCGGCTCCTATCGTGTACCTAGTTGGTATTATTCTTCTAGTCTCATCAGCCCCTTGCAAGTTTCACTTAATTAATCATTGAAGATTATGTTTTGTAAAATTAAATATTATTTTATATTCAAGTATATTTATTTCAACATGCTCATTCCTTTGTCGTAAATATTAAGTGATTAAATATAAATGATATTAAATGCCTTTTTTCATATTAACAACATTTTGACATGAACGTCAGAAAAGTTGCGAGATAAACGTAATTATGAGTGTTTGATATAAAACCATATAAAATATATTTATTCGTTTTTAATTTATTACTTTTTATAATCAGAAAATCAAAAAAGTGAAACCACAATATAAAATGGGCATTAATGACCAATTATAATATTGGATATAAAATAAATTATCAACATAACGACCAAAGGAAGTCCTAGAAATATATTTGCCACGAATATTAAATTTTGTGGCAATTTTTAAAAGGATATTTGTTAAAAAATAAAACAATAAAACCAGCAAATTGCTTTTATCAGTTTAATTATTTTATTGCTAGACGTTTTGCTCATTTTAATTTATTATTTATAGTTTCTGTAATTATTCATAGTTTTGATTTTTATCTGAAGCAATATTTCTGTAGCTCACAAGCGAAGTAATTAAAAAATATGTTTTAAAAAAAAATCACTTTTCATCTACACAGAGCCAAATATACTTTTATCCAATGAATGAATCCTTTTATCACATGAATTGCATGACTTTGTTCCCCCAAAACATTATTCAATCAGGCTAAGAACTTTTTACTAAATTATTATAACTAAGCACAATTTGTTTTTGAAAAGTCCTACTAGAAATTCTAAGTATCGAACCTCATACATTTGCAATGCTTTTCATAGTCTTAATTTTCTGCAAAATTAAAGATTACTGCATTAATGAACGCATCCAAAAATTGTATGGAAATATTTTCTTAGATATATTGGAACTTCATTGCGGCTTAAACCAAACAGGGTTTTATTAATATCTAACAACAGTATTTAACAAACATTGTTCGACAAATAAATAATTATTGTCACATAAATAACTGAATTCCATCACAAGTCGACTTATGCGGTTATTAAATAATAAAAGTAAAAAACTTTTTTTTATATCTTAATGTTAACACTTTTTTCCGTGACTGCAATCAATCAGTATTAATCATCATTGAGATATTAAAATGTGCTGAAATAATTTAAAATTTATATTTCTTCTACTTAAACATTATTACAATAAATGTTTAATGAAATATTTCCACAGAAGTTGTTAACAAAACAAGTGAAGTAAATGATGTTAATTTTTTATTAACTGATATTTAAGCATTATTTTTAAATTTTCTTTTCAGCACAATTTCATATTAAGCTGACTTTGAAAGAACGAAAGTTAATTAATAAAATTTATTCAGGATTTACACAATAAGGTTACACTGTATAACATTAAATTAATTAAAAGATTTTTTAAAGGATTTGAATAGACTGGCAGAATTATACAAGCAGCATATTCACATCAAATATAATCAAAATCGAAAATAAAATTGATATTACCTGGCATGTTCCAATTTTGAAGATGAAAGGGATTTGAAGCGATTCTTTTGGAAAAGCAACGAATTACTTTGATTTCCCGTAATCATTTAATAGGAGGGGATAAGAAATAAAATTACAACCAGAGTCAACAATGAGTTTGCATGCGAGGAAAAAAATCATCTGACTGCTGTCGCCAGCATATAACTTTTCTATTGATCCTCTCATATAACGAAATTATTTAAGCAGCTTTGCCACATATTGAAAATAATATTGATAAGTTGTTGTAAAATAACGTAGACACTTCAGACAGATCGAGAAGTACTGACAGAGAGAGAGAGAGAGAGAGAGAACGATAGAAGGACAGCATTAAAAGTAACAACGTAGTCGCTTTTATTTACTTCTCTATTGCATCCTATTTGCAATCACTTAATTTGAAGTCATCACCCTCTTATTTTATGTGATTTGTCGGCTACAGCTGCAATTGTAATTAAGCTGATACGTGGTTTTCATTAATGTTGGAAGCACAACTGAAACGAAAGACGATTTTCACCCAACGCGAGGAAATCATCGGTGAAAATTCGCTGTGCAAATTCGTCGTATGAAGCATAATAAAGACGTAAAAATGACAGCTGTTACAATTGATGAAGTTGTTGAATCGCAACACTTCGTTACACACATTACTTTTATTCACAAACATATTAAATTGTTTGATTTTATTTATTGGCTTTAAATTGGGGCATAATAATTGTAAAAACATAAAACAAAAAATTAATGGTTCAGAATATTCACAAAAAAGAACGAAAAATAGTTTATAAAAATTGTAATGAGCTGTTTTCTTAAATGTAATCTGAAACACACGATTTGAGACAGTATTTGAAAAGCAAGTTCGCATCAATTTTAAAAAATATTAGTAAAAAAGTCTAACGCTGAATTCACCCATAAAATTTTTGTTCGAACCAATTTATTTTTAATATGTAGTTGAGAGGGAAAAATGATTTTGTTTAGAGAACTCTCAGCTTGAATGGGTTGATTTTAAATGTTTGTCCGGACAAAGTCGAACTGAATTGCCACATTGAAGTGTTTCACAAACGATTTTACAGCAATACTTTTATTTTTTAGTATTTTTGCTTGGGGAAATAATTCCGCTTTATTTAGTTCATTACCTTTTCACAGAAGCACTTGTATTTTATAATTTTTTCTAAACCATTTGTCACAGATATTTATTTTTTATTTATACATTTCATATGGATGCGTTGATATTCCGGAACATATTTTTTAAATCAGTGAATTGTGCTGCAGAAAACTCTCTGGCAATAACATTTTGTCCGAACGAGAAATTCGTTCGAAACAAAATGGGGAAAATCTACCTTAAGTGTATTGAAATTTTAAAGGCAAAATTTGGTCTTGTAACCCCCAAGTAAAACAATAAAATCGGAAATGCCGAAATGCTCAGTAAATTTAAATTGAGGGTAAAATAAATAAAACACAAGTGGGCTTTTGTATTATTATTATTACAAAATTTGAGATTAAGAAACTATTATTATCAAATTAATATTACTCGTAATAAGATTTATATTTAAGAAGCAAAGTGTTTTCAAATTTTGCGTCGAAAAAGGAATTCGCAATTTTGCTTAAACGTCAGCTGCGATAGACGTTATTTGAAAACTAAAGTATAGGTGCGCAATTTTTACAGGTTTCTTTAAGAACCTACATCTTAAAATATATTTGGAGATTTTAGGAATATCTCGACTATTTCTGGAAATACGCGGAGGCTCATTTTCCTCTAGTTGTATAATAAATACCCCTCGTATTTATATACTCGTATGTCAGCAGTCGAACAGCGTTACGACGTTTGTCGTTGTATCGACAATAAAAATACCGCCGACACCCATACATCGGAAAACCCGCTGGCATATCCGCATCGTATACATCTCTAGTTTTCGTTTGCATGACAAGATAACTGCACAATAATTTTTTTCTTATTCTTTATGATGATGATCATATAGCATGCGAAAGAATTATGAATTTAAGTAAAATGTGCACATATTTTTTAATTTTATTACACCATGAAATCTTGGAAAGGAAATTATATAAATTTCTTTTGTGATTGTTTCCATTAGCTCTTTTGTTTAGCACACATTCTGTGAAAGAGGCAAAAGAAAGTTTACTTTAAAGTATCTACATTAGGTTCATTAAAAAAAAACTTTTTTTTCTTTCAAACAAGCTTAAAAGTTTCAATTCAATGTAAAAAGATGCCAGTTAAAAGTTGAGCCCTTTAAAGTTAATACGATTATATCGCACAGAACATGAGCGCATATTTTTTGCAGTAAAGTCTTTGTGCAAAATACGTTGTATTGTCGTTTGTGGAATTGCCCATTTCCAAGGAACGATGAGAAACGGACAAACCTGTGTGTCCCTGAAGTTTAGGTGCTAAAACAGCAATATTATCACGCAAATAAATTCGCCTAACTATCGCCAGAATGCGTGAACGGCGACTCCAAAAAGAACATGTATGAAACTAATACACGATTACGGTGAAATAACAATCGTTCAATGGTCGTCAGAATACTTAAACAACGATTGTGGAATAACAAAAAAAAAAAAAGGAAAAAAACACTCGTCTAACAGTCCTCAAATTCATCGTTAAAATTCGTAAACGACGATTAAATGATGAAATAGAACAAATCTGCAACTTCAGGAACAAACGCTGATGGCCCAGTAACTTCAAATTCTCTCTTATTATTGTTTGATTTTGTTTTGTTTGCATTTTTTGTATGAAACATCTATGTGATTTCATAAAAACGCGGTAACATTGTTGAGAGAATAAGTGTGTAAAATTGAGAATATAAGAAAAACCGCTTTCTCTGGCAAAATTTTATGTCTGTATTTTATGTTGTATGGAAAACAAACGTCAGCCCCAGTTCTGTTTCATCATTAACTCGTCCAACAATAGTCAGAATCAGGGTTAAAATAATAAAGTCGCACAAAAAAGTAGTTGGAGAGAATAAAAGTCACACATCTTTTTTAAAACTGTTTTCTTATCAATAAAAAGCATAACCAAATAAAAAAACAATTGAAACGAAAGAAGAAGCTTATTACAGAATCCATTTTTATCATATTTCATAGCATATGCAGTTGCATTATATATTCTTCTATACATATTTTCATGTATACTAAACAAGTTTAGTTAAGTTTAATAAACTTGGCTGTCATAAGCTGCCAAGGTGAAAGTAGTATCACTTCTGTTAAAAACCAAGCCAAGAGATAAATTATTGGTTTGGTTCACTAAAATCAGTTTACAAACATTGCAAAATGGGCTCTTTGACTCCATGTCTTGCTTAAGCTACTTATACTTCAGTTTCCAGTCTCTCGAACAGTATTGCGAAATATTACGTTTCTTGGAAGGACTTGCAGCGTTGTTAACGTTATCCCTCTCAGACTCCGTGGTCTGTTCTGCCTCTAAACACGTATTTTTAGCTTCGTTTTCTTTTTCGTTTTCAGATTTTCTTTTCGTTTTAACAAGAAATCTTATTTCGAAGAATGTTCATGTTTTATGACAAATTTTGTAAAATAAGCACCTCAAAACTCACAATTTCTTACCTTAAAAAACTTTTTTGCTAAAACTGTTCTGTGAAATATTTACCGAAAATTTGTGAATAATTTTTTGAATAAATTGTGTACATGACAAAGTTGCAAAAAAGTGTTAAAAGTGCTCCCAAATGAACAATAATCTGAAATTTGCTTTTATATTTGACGACTTTTTTTTAAATAAATTTACTGCAAATTAAATACTTTTTGTGAGAACCAAAAAAAAGGGTAAAAAGACGCAACAAAATTCAAAAAGTAGCAAAAGTCGCTAATAAAAAAAAGTCTCAAAAAAATTCACAGACCGCTAAAAGAACGGTAAAATTGCGACTTTAGTCTGGTGAACGGTAAGCCAGGTCAGAATGGCTCGCAAAAGCATCATTTGGGAGAATAAAAAGTAATTTTACTCCAACAACCGTCTGGACGATTAAAAAAAGAGGCGCTCGTCAAATAATCTTCCAAATGGTAGCTGGGTAGCATAACAAAAACAATATTTATATTTTAATGCGTTTGTAAATGTTTGTTGGCATGGAAATTGCTAAAAGATTTTTTCACGATAAAAGCGTTTTGTTTGCTAACAACCAAAGAAAATCGTTGCAAAGAAAGAGGGTGTATGGAAATATAAAGTGGTAAAAATTGGTTTGTATGCAAAACAACAATTAGCCTTTTATCTGAAGAGCTCGCACATAAATGAGTGCTAGACACATTCAATAGCTAATTAAAACTATTTTTAAAGTTTGTATATTTATATTAGATTACAACTTTTACCGAACGTTAAATGTTGTTTTACATAATTTTTTACTCTTTTCCGTTTTTTCACACTTCCGTTGAGTTTACATTTCAAATTGCAGAAAAAATTCTTCTTTAATGCCTTAAAGAAATTAAACAAATAAAAAAAAAAATTTTGCAAGAAATTTAATCCAGTCAAAAAATATCTATGAAGTATTCACGATAAGACATAAAAAATGTAAATTCATATTTTTATAACCAGACATGGTCGCTTTTCCCGATTTTTTTTTTCAAGAAAGCAAATACAAAAACGAAATAAAAAATAATATTGCCATAAAATTGCTTAGACAAGTATTGCAGATACTTTTACCGCTGACATAGATTGAACAATTTCTTTACATAAATTGTATTTAAGTGCACACAAATTTATTTATTGTACAACAAAATCTTTTCGATAGCAAATGCTGAAAGTTGTATCAAATCTTATCAATCATAAATATTTAAAACAGCACATTTTATTTTATATGCTTTCTAAAAATACATTGTATCTATTAGATGCAAGTAAAACATAAAATATGTTTATGGTTTTTATTGTACTTTTCTTAAAGTTCTTGTGAACGTTTGAGGGGAAAAATATATATGCACATAGATATTTTTATAACTGCAAGAATGTGAGTGCTTTTTAATGCCAATAAAAGTTATTTATTGATTTTTTTTTATTGATCAATCAGTGATGTTTTGAAATCAACTTCAATTTGCAGGCTTTATTTCAAATGGTTTCATTGGAAAAACTGCGAGAGGGTGATTTTCAAGTTACTATTATTTAATGAAGGAAAAGAGAAAAAGGTGCCTAAAAGGCAAAGCTGTTTAATTAAGCTTGTGCTTTATTTTAATAATTTTTTGGAAAAGCTGTTTAATTAAGCTTGTGCTTTTTTTGAATATTCTATTTTTATGCACTCCTTTTGTTTATTGAAACATATTATTTTATTTATGTGTATTTTTATTTTAAAGCAAGTTTTTTTCCGGTTTCATATTGAAATATCAGATTAGGATCATCATTTTTACCACTCTAGAGAGTGTTTATTTAGAATTATTTGTACAATCTATACAATATTCTTTTGGTAGGGCTTAAACGGCAATAATGAACACATTAGGTGTGAAACTATAAGAAAGACAGACTAGAAAACTGAAATGATTGGTCGGAGCAAATAAGCTTCGTTCTAGTCAAGATTGGAAGTATCGTTTGTGTATACTCTTTTTATAAGTCTTTCCGTTAAATATATAAATCATTGATAGTAAGTGCCAATGGGCACCACTCACCTGATTAGCGTGAATCTTGCGGGATTCTTTTTTTGGTTCAACTACCAGAGCTTACATGAACATAAAACAAATCAGCGTGAGTGAGCGTGCATAAGTAAAGTTTAGCGTGATTTTTTTGCTGTTTTAAAATTTTTTCATGTAATATTTTAATTTTTTAATATTTTGTATTTTTATTTGTTATTTCGTGAGCGTCATTGTGATTAATAAAGATAAGGCATATAAAGCATGAGCATGCATTAGTAAAATTTTTTTGTCGCGAGCATGCATAAACGTGAGTGAAAAGTTACTCACGGTACTATCTTTAATACTAAGTAGTCCAACTGACAAAACACTTTTGCTTATATTATGAACATAAAAAAATTTTGCGTGAAAGAGCGTGTATAAGTAGATTTTTAGCGTGATTGTTTTGTTATTTTTTTTTGCTTTATTCAAATTTTTTTATTTAATTTCTGAATTATTTTTTAATATTTTGTCGCTTTTTTTTCCTAAGTATTTTGTGAGAGTGAGTTTTCGTGATTGCGACTGACTTCTGTTTTTACTTATGTGAGTGAAGCAAATTACTATGATTCTGCAGCCTTCTTCTGTAATTATCTTAAGCTTAATCTCTATTGCTTAAATTATATAAAGTACATGTATCAATTTTCAACTATGAATGCAATTTTGAAACTGGGCAATGTCTTACAAATTGAGTTCACCGCGAATTAAGCGTTTAATGACATCGCTAAAAATTTCTTGCTTTGTATTCGCTTAGATATCTACTCGTCTGGACGTCTGTCCAACCGTACGTCGTACGTATAAAACAGTCTTTTATATCGTGAACCGTAACGGGTAGAAACACGAAATTTGCACAAGATATATATTACTTCGGTCGCTAAAGCAACGAATACTTAAAATAAAAATTAAAAGGTGTATTTACATAGAGCCTGTAACTTGTGAACAGTAATAGTCAAACACTTAATATTACAGATGTAACAACAAAGTCATCTCAGCCACACTACATCGGCAATTGCAGACAATGACCGACAGTTTCTCAGCAATATTCCTTAACCTTGGCATTTCATTTTGAGTAAAGAATGGTAAATTAAACACGTACACAATTTTTTTTGCCCAATTGGTCACCTCGTGCTTTTCGGGTATTTTTGGTATTTTTGCTTCTTCATACGCGCAAAATTTTGATAAATACCCGTTTTAAAAAAGCGTGTATTTACAGTGCTTTTCACAATTTCTCTCTGTGCCTTTTGTGCTTTTTTTTCTACAGTTGAGAAATGTTTTTAAATACGGCTTAAAATTTTAAAATGCATGCTGTAGAAATTTTCAACTGCCTTTAAATGTATGTAGCAAAATAAATTCGAACGAATCACACCCAAAATCTCAATATTTTATTATAACTGTTTTGTGGCCTGATTGCGACGACGAAATAGATATTTGTGATAACAAAATAAACGAAAATGAAATAACAATCTATTGAAATGCTATCATGAATTTAATTCGACTTTGAATTCCCTTTTTTTAATCGATTCCTTTTTATTTAGAATTTACAGAAATTTGTATACTGCACATCGCTCCTTTAATGCAACATGATCATATCTGAAAAAAACCAAAACTTTTAAGTTACTTAGAAAAAAATTACCTTCAAGGTATTTTCTTATGGTTAATCCAAACGAAATGTATACCACTAAAAAGCCAACAAATTTTTAATATTAAAATTTTGATAAATGAATACGGTTCAAATTAGTTAATTTACACACATCTCAATTGGGAAATTAAAATATATACACCCCTCAACAGGCGAGTAAAAACTATATTTATGTGAATTTTTCACAAAATATAAAGAACGATACGAAGAATTATTCTGCTGTCTTAACTCAAAAATCATGTTTTTTGAGATATGAAAACTTTGCAATAAAGGAGCGAATGTACCGAGTGTATATGTACATGTATTTCTTTTACTCCTGTTTTTGTTTTGTTACGTTTTTTTACTTTTATTAAATTAATTTTGATTTTGTTTATAAGTTCTGCTGTTTGATCCCAAGTCCTTTCTTTACTTTTCTTTCTTTTACTTTTTTATAAATTGGTTAGTATGTTTTGGCATACTTAAAATTTTTAAAGTATATTGTATGGTGCTTTTTACCCTTTTTTGTAATTTTTTGCGCTTTTTACCCTTTTTGGAACAGTTTACGGTGCTTTTGTTCTTTCTAGAGATACCAACACTGCACAAAATACTATAAAGTTTGCAACATGACAAACCTCTTGTGGTTTGCATTAAACGTAAACACATAAACTATTGCATACTTTTGCGGGCTCTCATAAAAGTAACGTAACCCTGTGCGTATGCGTAATATGCAATTGCTGGGTTATCAGATTATTTAATTATTTAATTATTTATTTAAATAGAGCAGCCACAGACGAGAAGAAATGTCCTGGCATAACATGGCAGTTTGTAGGTGAGCGAGGCGAAGAGAATGTAGTTTTGTTGGCGTACAGTACAAAACCAATACATACACAATTAAAAAAAACACACACGTCAAATGAATACAAAAAACACTGTTACACACAAAGCTGTGTGTCCGTATACATTTCATACCAGAGGAAAAGTAAAACCGTGTGTTATGAATTGAACAAAAATTGTGCCGCTTTAAAATTGTTCTCGTCTGTGAATGCTCATACATATTTGTTCTTGTTGTAAGGAATTTCGAAAACGGTAAAATATTTTGTAACTTCGACACTCGCCAATATGAACAATTTGCATACAAAAAAACTTTTTTGTGGGCGCTTTTTTTCGTAAAGAAAAAATTTACGAAAAATCTTCAGCATAAAAAATAGCTTCGGAAAATAGAAGCTTAATAAGAAATGCTTCCAAAAGCATTTTAGTCTATAATTGTAATTGCAATTCTACATTTGCTATAAAATACACTTATAGGAGTATATTTTTCTTAGAAACTTTTCCTAAACATATAAACGATTCTGTCATAAGACGTATTATTATGTTATTTTTATTTATTAATTATTGACACCTTTTTCAGTCATCTCATTCATAGATAACGCTTCAAAACAATAAGCCTTCGTTACAGCTTGTCTATTAAATAATCTTTCTTCTTTTTGCCTGCTGACATGCTTAGTCAAACAGCTGAATGGCTTGTTTAGCAAAAGTACAAAATAATGCTTTTAATTGATTGGCAGTGTTTGTATTTTCTCTTGTTGGATTTAATTAAATATGCAAATTAATAATTCCGTTTAGTATGCGCTTTCATGCTAACGTTCTTGTGCCTAAAGTGTTTACACACCGGCATATCCGGCGAAGAAGGGCACATAAGAAGTCATTTTTTTTTGTTCAATTAATTGCACAATTGTCTTTTCGGGTAAAGAGCTTAAATTTTGCCCAGCAAAATAATTGAATAATATATCTTTTGAAAATGAAATAGAATTTAATTTATAGAAGATATTTGTTTTTCATGTAACAAGAAAAAATCATTTGCATAGTTTATTTTTAACTTAACAAAATTACATTGTAGTAATATTGTATTTGATAAGCCACTCTCATACGCCTACAAGTATGCAGTAGCAGAAGCACAAGTATGCATGCAAAAGTGTAAATGTGTGAGTAAGTGTTGGGAGCTTGAACAAAATATATTGAAAAAGCTATAAATTATAAAACTAAATATTAATTTATTCTCAGCTGACATTTTAATATTTTTTAACATAAATTTTAACATGCAAACAGCATCCACCTACAAAAGTTGAAAAGCATGGAAGTATTTGATTGACGGACTTTTTTCACATTTTTGAATTGCAGTTGGACGTGTCCATTATGAAGTTGTTGTTAAAAAATAGTTGAAACTATTTTTTTTAAAGATATAATATATAAATTAAAGCAAGCATAAACAAGACCCATGATGTCCTTAAAATACAGGGTGGCCCAAAATTAACGAAGGGGTTTCAATTGCTTATAACTTTTTTATTATAATTATTTTCTTTTCAGTATTTTGTAAAGAAGACTTGGGAAATTTAAAATGGAGCAGTACTCAGTTGAACAACGTGCCCAAATTGTTGAGCTTTATTTTTCAAATCAACGATCCCTTGTTTTGACTCAGCGTGACCAATTAAGTGGGTTCGTTAATAAGCAAAACTGTAGGATATGGGCTACGGAAAATCCGAGAGTAGTTCAACAGCGAAAACTACACCCACCTAAGTGTACGCTCTGGTGCGGTGTTTCATCGGAAAGGATAATTGGTCCTTATTTTTTTGAAAATGAACATGGGGTCGCCGTTTCCGTTAATGGTGTCAGATATCGGACAATGTTGGAAAATTTTTTGACGCCAGCCGTGGAAAACTATCCCCAAGTTGGAACCATACAAGATGGAGCCACAGCGCACACTGCAAGGGACACAATGGCTCTTTTACGAGACATCTTTGGTGAACGAATTATTTCGCGTACAAATGATTTTAATTGGCCTCCGCGTTCACCAGATTTAACCGCTCCAGACTGTTTTCTTTGGGGTTATTTGAAAAAAAAGTCTACATTAATAAGGCCAGAACCATCCAACAACATAACACATGAAGTTTTGCGAAAGGTGATGGAGAATGTGTTGGAAAGAGCACGAATATGCGAAGCAGCAAATGGCCACCACTTGCGAGATATTATTTTTCATAACTAAACTTAAAATATTCCCCATTTATATTCTGTATAAAAAAAAATTATAATTATGTCTTAAATAAAAAAGTTATAAACAATTCAAACCCCTTCGTTCATTTTGGGCCACCCTGTATTATGTTTCTTTTTAAAATTTACTTAAGGAAATAGCTGAAAATTTAAAGTTGTGTAAAAAAGGGATAAAATGCGTACGACAGAAGTTCATTTTAATCCGCATATTTCTTTCTTTAAATGTTGGTTTTACAATTAATATGTAAAGAAGTAGTAGAGGATTTATTAGCGTATAAATTTATAAAAGGCATTAAGTGCAGCTTGCTGCCTTAAATCTAAGCACAGCAGTATGTGATTCTTCTTTTGCGTGATATTTTGTTTTTTTTTTTGCTTAGTTAGGATTGTCATCACTACAACTTTCAACTGAATGGAATAATATTTGAAGAGTTGAAGAATATCAAAGTTTAATTCGACTTAATTAGCTATCAGTTATTCCCGTAGACATTAAATGTTTTTAGTTTTTGGCATCCCATTTATTTTCTAAAGTAGTAAGCGTAGAACGAAAATTAAAATCATATTGTTTTCTTTTTAACCATGTTTAAATAAACATGATTGTTAGTCAAATCGATTAAGACGGGCAGATACAGTTGCTTTTTGCCAAAGACAAGAGTGGTAAAAGACCAAAAATATGCAACATCAGTAGCAATATGATACTTTAAGTTTTGAAATTCAAGATATGAATACTTATTAGCAAAGGATCTTGTATTGAAGGTAAATCAATTGAAAGAAATGGGTTTTTAAATTTTATTTGTCGTCCCAAAAAACGAAAAGATAAAGTTCAAAAACTTTTCTAACCTCTTCTTTTAAAACATGACAATATTTATATATTTCAAAGAATTTTTTTTATCATGATGTTAACATTTTGTGTGAAGTGGACAATTTTATACATTTACGTGTAATCTGTCAGTAGTTTGATTATACATTTGTATTAAAGAGTTGCATGAACGTGGTCATATTCATATGTTCATTGAGTAAAACTCTATTTCGAATAAAAATCAGAACACCAAACAAACTGTTGCTTTATGCATACCACGAGTGAGAATATTTTGTTTCACTTGTTCATTGAAGCGATGTTTATTTCGTATTTCTCGCTCGCGTCTCATATTTTCTTATTAATACGCAATAGCACTGTTGCCAATTTGATGATATCATGTTATGTACGTATGTGTATACTATACATATTACGAACACTAGTAGTAAATCAAATTCATTATGTATTGTAGTTTATTATTTGCATTTTTAAACTTTGAATTGTGCGATTTAATTTATTGTGTATGTTTTAAGTATTTCCTAAATATTTTTTTTCCTTCAATTGGCAACACTAATCTTTAAAAGCATTGGCGCATATTCAGAAATTACCACTAAATTTTAACTTTTTTAAGTACCTATTTAAGTTATAAGTTTTTGGTCAACAAAGTTCTATTGAATAACTTTACTTTTACAGCCCCTTTTTTAATTGATTTCTATACAAATTATGATAAAAAATTACTTTGCACGATTTGTAGGAATGTTTTAAAAAAAGTAAATTGTTTTTAATAGCTTCATATGCTTTTTAATTAATTGAAGTAAGTATAGTTCAAAATATTATCGATATTTTATTATCTCTACATGCCAAAATTCAGGGTTGCATTTCTCACATCCGCTGAAAGAAGTTGCTGCAATAGTTATGAATTGTGAATAATATCTATAACTATCTGTGAACTACTTTTTGGTTTCTGTTTTATTAGTTTCGACTTTGGCTATGAATTCTGAATATGTGCCATTATGTTTTTGCATGAAATTTATTGACATTCAAGACATTTGCTCTTTCACATTTGTAAATGTTAGTACGCTCTTGTATAATTGAACAAACAAAATTCATTACACTTGTCTCTTAATTATCGAGTGTTGATTGTTCTCTTTTCATAGCTATTCATTAGTATTGAATAGAAACGAAATGAATTAAAAATAATAATGAAGGTTTTACGATCATCATTATTAAGTTTCATGCACTGCTTTAATTTTTGTGTTTATAAATATTTCTGTATTTTTGCCAACAAATCTTTCTCAGTAATTTGTCTTATTTTTGTAATCGACCACATACACGACTGGCTCATCCTGATATGTGCAAATATGTTGATATGTTTTCTCTTTTTGCTGAACAGATGGCTTCAATTACACAAGTATGTGTAAGCAAATAAATTCTGTAATGATTAATGAAGTATAATATTCATATACATATTTTCGGTAAATATAATTAATTACATAAATTTCAAATAGTTACTTGTAATGTGCTTCGTTGTTGTTGTGGTTACTAAATGGACTTGTTTGTTTAATTTGAAATTCAGAGGCATATTGATATCAAACAAATCTTGACATACAAATCTTGAAAAGTTTGGACAATTATTTCATACATAAAGTTATAATCAAGTTGTTATATCAAAACAAATGGACGCAAGTGTAACAACATAAATTGACGATAAATACAAAATTAACAAAATATGGATGGGAAAGTACAGATGCAACAATAACTGATTATTATTTGAATTTATAATAAATTATAAATCTGTTATTGCGTTCTTGTTACAACTTTGATATTTGCTTAACATTTTCATTTGTTTTAATGAAGGTTTAATATAACATCTCAAGTTGTTCTACGAAATATTTGGGTAAAGTGCCCTGGTGATCTGCATTAGCAACAGTGAAATGTTAATAGGAACAATCTGTACCCCTCAATAATCAATTTCAATTTGTTTTTAACAAAATTATTAATGTTTTACTAAATATGTAAAATATTAATTTTGGGGAAAAATGCGATTAAAAATTTAAAATACTAAAATAAATCTGTCTAATTTTTGATTACATTAAATCACTTTAAAATATATAAAGCGATTTGCTTATACCAAATAAATATAAAAACTTTAGAAAAATCATAAATAAACTCATTGGAGCATCCAAACCTTTTAGAATTTTTTTATTTATTTACTTATTGTTCATTTATTTTTGTAATTATTCTTGCTTCTTGACCTTTTTATTCATTTTAGTTTTTCACTTATTTTAACTGTAAGTCCTTTACTTAACCGCAGTATTTGTCAATAATCAACTTCCGATAATTATACAAGGTGGCGCAAAAATAATCCTCCTATCAGAAAATGCTATAAATTTTGCGATTGGCCCCTAATGTCAGTTGTGTTTTGACATTTGTGTAGTAAACACATGGGAAATCCACGTTAATAAACAATGTTACGCTACACTGCTCCAGAACGCGGAATATTGGTGACTATTTATTTGACCAATAATCGGTCGGTGATTTCATGAAAATAATCATGAGTGATGAGGCCCATTTCCATCTTAGCGGGTACGTAAATAAGCAAAATTTACGCTTCTGGGGCACTGAAAATCCGCGTGTAACCCACGAAGAGCCATTACACCCGCTCAAAGTCACTGTATGGTGTGCTGTTTTCGCTGGAGGAGTCATCGGACCTTTTTTCTTCGAAGATGTCGCGGGCCAAACGGTTACTGTGAATGCTGAGCGCTACAGAGCAATGATTAACGAGTTCTTTTTGCCGCAACTTGATGAATTGGGATTGGAAAACATATGGTTCCAACAGGACGGTGCAACGGCACACACTGCACGTGCCACAACCGATATGCTGAAGGATGCATTTCCCGGGCGCCTAATCTCCCGTTTTGGCGATTTGCACTGGCCAGAAAGATCGCCTGATTTAACCGCTGCAGACTTCTTTTTGTGGGGCTTTTTGAAGTCGCGGGTTTATGTCAACAAGCCTCAGACTCTTGCAGCTCTTAAAGACAATATCCGTCAAGAATGAGGACCTATCGCCGGAAATTTTGGCCAAAGTGATGGAAAATGCCATAAAAAGGGCTCAAATGACAATCAACTGTGGCGGCGGCCATTTACATGACATCATATTCTCGACTTGATGTAAAAAAAAATTAAAGACCAAATAAAAATAATCCACAAGAAAGTTTTTCATTTTTTTTTAAATTACAGCAAAAAAACATCGGAAGGTTATTTTTGCGCCACCTTGTACATAGTAGAGTATCTAAATATTGAATAGAAACTTTTGTTAAAGGGAAGAATATAAAAAAAAATATTTTTCCCAAATGCTCTGCATAGGAAATTTTTAAACTTAAAAATATTTTTTTTCATATTATAATACCTCTTCTTGAAGAAACTCTGATTGGTTTTTTATAATTTTTTCTTATTATTGCTGTTGCTTATTTTCTGCTTTAAAATATATAAACAAACGATGACAAAAATTGAAATTTTTCTGTGATGCTGATTTTTTCAAACGATAATTATTTATTTTTTAATAATGATTTTTTCCTAAAACCTTTTTTTTTTCTTTAATTCAAAAATTTTCAATTGCGTTTAGTTTTTTTTTCATAGAAATTTAAAATAATTTTCTACAGTAAATTTATGTATACTTATGCACTATTTACACAAGCATATACATAGTTGATCCGTGTGGAAAATTTGTATTTAAGTCCAAAAGAAAAGCTGCACAGTTTTCATAAAATTTTTTCACTTTTGTTTCCTGTTATGTAAATATGGTTGTATATGAAGGAGCTTTTTTTACTAAGAATTCTTCCTTTTAAACCTTAAAGTTTATTGTAGGTTTTCCTCATGGAAACAAATATTCCAACAAGCTTTTATGTTTGGAATATTCTAGCAGCAAAAGCAGAAACCATCATTAAAAGCTATATCTTCCACAACAGTTTTTTTTATTACGCTTAAAAACTTTCATTGCATTGAAAAGCTTTCACATTAGAATTTTGTAGGTGAAATATTTGAAACAATTTTTTCCATGCTTTCCATCTCTCCGTATCGTTCAAATTTGTGTATTATTTAAGCAGAAAGTTAGTTTTTTATTAAATAAATAAAATTCAATCAACGTTTTTTATAGAATTATATTAGTCTGTGTGTTTAAGTTTGTGCTGCTTTTTGTTTTTGAAATCATTGTTTGACGTTCTCTACGTAAAAATCTGTTTGTTATAAATTTCTACCTCATTAAAGTTACAATATATTTTGAATAAAGAGTATCATGTTAAATTGAATCGTTTATTTCAAAAACCAGTCAAGCGAAAAATGTTTGATTTTGAGTAAATCAAATAAAACTTTCTAGCAATCTTAAAATTACTTTTGCAAAGTCGATATTTTTTTCCTATGAAAGTTATCAGTTTCTGTAACTGTTTGATGAACATAAAACTCTATTTTATTTATATTGACATATATTTAAATAGTAATATAAAGATTGCACTTGACTGTTTTCTGAAACAAACAACCATCACTATTGCAAATTTCGTACGAAAGGTTCTAATTTTATTAAGGACTTCAAAAGTAAAAAGAAACATTTCATTTAATCTAATTTATTTTGGGCAGTAGGTCAATTTTTTTTAAATTATATAAAATTAGATTAATTAAAAAAAAGAAGGTCGAAAATATATAAGAATAATTGAAAAATTTAATTTTTAAAGAGTTTAACATTACTGTCAAAGATATATAAATTTTTCTGGAATGACTATTTGTCATCATACGCTCGTTCTACAGTGCATTCTGCTTCCGTCGTAGGTCATTGACAAATATTCTCATATGCAACCAACTAGGTCTTTAGGGCTTGTAAATTTTTTATTTTTTACATTTATTGGGACCTACAACATTCACTAAAAATATTTGATTAAGATCTAGTATTACATAGTGTAAAATAAAGCTATATAATGATTTTTTACTCACCTTACCTGAAGGATATGCCATTTCTGTAGGTAAGGCAGGAGGAGCATGTGTTTTGAGCAAAATGAATGTCGATGGTATAAATCTATCTATAAATCGTTTCAGAACTACTTTTCCTGTCAAGTTCTTGTTATAACAAAACTGTTTGCTACTTGAAATCTTAAGAGACTCCTTCTTGTCCTTTGGATAGGCTGTGCCAGAGGTTTCATCAGAATTTGTAATTTTTTTGTATGACCGAGGCCACCATTTCTTAAAAGATTTAATGTCTTCAGAATTCCAGACAGGGTTGTTAAATTATTGAACTAGCGCTACGCAAAAAAAAAGCCGCCGCTTTAAGCAGAAACCGATTAAGCGCCATCACTTGACTTCTTTCTGCACTAAACAAGGATTTCTGGGCTTTGCTAGACCATCATATTTGGGCAGTATTTGATTTTTTTGACATTGAACGAAGTATTTACCTTCACAGCACAATAATAACTCACTTTAGGAGATTTTGTTGCTTGATTGGTTTTTGAAATAAATGACATGACAGATTTTATAAGCTTATTCATAACTTTACAATACAATTTTTAAACGCTTTGAAATGTATCATTTTTCAAAATTCAGCCATCAGTGCATTTGCATCTGTAGTTTCCTTTACATCGCTTATTTTATAATTTTTGTAGTCTTGATGTATGTCGTTCTGTTCCTTATAGTTGATTCGTATTCAAAGTATTGTGTATTTTGATTGATGTGACGATTGACATTTTGTTTTTTATTCGCTTAAAATCCGGTTGTTCACAATGTAGTATAATCCTCCTCAATTTTTTGTAATATAGTCCTTTAACTTTAGTTCATTGTCAATTATTATTAGCTTTTCCTATTACAACAATATTTATTAACTATAAATGGTATATTATTGTATGATATACAATAATGTTTATATAGAAATTACCAACAACTTTTATGCAACAGACACTATTTGCTTGTCTTGTTTGCATATGTAAAATATTCATAAAATTTTTCAAAGATCTCTTTTTCACTCTAAATTAGAGTGTCGTCGGCATGCAGGATTATTATACATTTTTGTAAAAAATTTTCCATAACACTAATGGCGTTTTGTTTTCTAAAACAATTGCAACATTTTGTATCATTCTTATTGGAAATTTGCAATATGATGATTTTTTGAAATAGTGAGTTTATTAGAAGCTTTTGTATCATCAATTACGAGGAAAAATTGTTGTCCTTTGATAAAAAGTAAAAGAAATGTTACATTTTTTTTAGAAAAAAATGGCATAACAAATAATATAAATAATAAAACATCTAACCATTACGCTTGATTTAATAATGTAAACTCTTGATTTTTTCTGTCTGCGATTTGTTAAATAAAATTGAAAACATTTTAGTTCCATAATTTGAATACCGTCTTGTATTTGTGTATCTATCGTCTTAAATGTTCTTATGAAGTAAAAAAACTTATTATCTAATTTTCTGTTGTTTTTCCATAGTATTTTTTCTAAAACGTGTTTAATATTGCGTTCATAATTTTTATTGTTTTAAACAGTTTTTTACCGAGTTTTTTTTGATATTTTATTTATAATTTTTTTCACAAGTCCTTAGCCTTTTTATCGGACGATATTTTTCGCATTTATAATTGTTTTTTTTCCATGACTGTTAGTATGGATTCTTTTCACATACTAGAAATGCTAGCAATTACTTAAAAATCATATTAACACATACATTTTTTTAAGACCGAAAGAAAAAGAGCAATAGCACAGCCGGACAGAATGACAGATATTCAAATATTAAAAAGATTTGTGTTTTCGATTTTTTATTACTTATAATTTTTACCAGCATCAACATCTTAAAAACAATTTTATATACAGACACGTGCTTCTAATTAATTAAATCTGGCATAAAAAAAAGTCAAGAGTTCACAACTATTTTTTTTATACGACAATGACATAATTTCACAAGGATTAATTATTTAGGCATTTTATTAACATATTGAAGATATCAGGTTTAACAAAAACCTTAACAGCGAAACAAAACCAGACACTCAAATACTTTCGGTCATGAACCAATTTCCTGGAAGTAAACAAGAAATCAAATCTCATATTTAGTATGTATATTAAACATACTCCTGATGGATTGCTTAAGATTTTATGTCTCTATTAAGCATATATTTAATGATATTAAATTACACACTCATTAACACACCACAATGATAAATTCAGACCACAAGCGAATATAACAATCAGCTGATTTGAGAAAATATTTACCGAAAATAAATATAAACAAAACGAAAAGTTCAAAAAAAATCTAATAACAAAAACACTTAACATAAGGTATGTGTATGTATGTGTGCCTGCGCAAAGCAGTAGCAGAACTTTCACTTTCTTTTTATTTATTTTTTTAAAGAGGGGCTTTCCTGAAAGTTTGCTTATAACAAAAACAATAGCTACAAATTATTTGCCAAAGGAAAAACAACTTAAAGTCTGTGAAAAAACACAAACAATTTTTCCTTAATAAATCAAATGGGGGGAAAACAAAGCTTTTTGCCATAAACAACAAAATCTGAGGATTTGGAATTCGCCGTGCAAAGCGAAAATATGAAAGCTTTCAAACAATGAATGAATGAAGAAATTCCTTTGCAGAACCTTTTCATTGAATACAGTTTACGAGTAACTTTCTAAGCATTCAGTAAAAAAGTCGGATAACAAATATAGAAAAGAAAAAAACGCTTCGGAATTTTTAAACAAAAGTTAGTGTTTGCAAAAGAAAAATTACAAAAAAAAATTAAAGCAAGAAAAATATGTAACAAAAATTAAAAAGAAAATAAATTTAATTAAATGAAAATGTTTGAAATAAAATTACACAACATAAAATGAAATTCGTAAAAAAATTAAAAAGAATTGTTCTATATTAATTTAGACTTTTGGAAAAGTATTTAAAAAATTGTGTTTTTTGTTTCATCTTTAAACGGAAACAGAAGCAAAATAATAGACAACACATCAGCTTATTGATAACGGTAAAACAATACAAATAATTGTTTACTTGTGTTTGTGCGTGTTCCAAGAATATTTTCAAAATCTATTTAATCCCTAAACTCTTATTTGCACTCACTCATACTCATGCTTGTTTAGATGCCACCAAAACAGCTGTGGAAGTGAGAAAATTGCGCCTCATTATTGTTCTCACACACACCCACTCACAGTTAAACTTTATTTTGATATGATTTCATTTTGTTGTTGTTATTGTTTCATGTATATTTTATTTTGTTTTTGTTGGTTTACGCAGTGGCGGTCAGAAAAAATATATTTGCAACGTTTTACATTTTTAACTTTATTAAATTCAATATATTTTTTAAATAAATTTTATGGACAATCATTTTCTTTGGGTGCTGTTAAGCAATAATAAAATATTGTTTTAGTAAAAACTTTACAATTTAACCTAAATGTTAAAAGAATGTTTATTCAATATTACTTATATGAGGAGTTGCTAAAGAATACGTCCTCTTTTTTAAAGTAATTATCGTATTAATTGGCTTAAGATCTATTTTAAAAGTATTTTTCCTTTGCCAAAGTAAGTTTTTACTGTATAGAAGTTAAACATTTTTCAATTCCAATGGTTTATCTGGGGGTTTTACTCTCTATTGCGATGCGAAAGGAAAATGGTACGAAATCAAAATGTTGGTATACTGAAGTTGCCTTCGCATAGAAAAATTCTTTATAAATATTAAATAGTTGTTGTTGATATTAAGCATTCATCTCGCTAGTGTTTCCTTGAAAGAAAGAATGTCCATTTGGTTTTAGAATAGACTAAAACTTTCTTCAAATGTTGAAGGTTGAGTAAATGTGTCAGCCTACATATAACGATTTAATTCAAAGATTTTGAGACCCGTTGTGATGCAAAGAGTTAGTGGAGCATCCTTGAAACAGCTCAAGTAATGAAAAAATAAATTGTCAAGGTAGATAGAATTTATATGAGATAATCTTATTAAAGTGACTCCTCTTTACGCTTCGACTTATGTTTTGATTGTGCCGTCTATCGTAATGACATTTACTAGGAGTGCAAGCGATTTTCTTCCTTTATTTACAAATTTCATCTGATTTAACGCCCATTACTTATGCTAAGGGGAAATACAAATTTCGCTCTGTGAGTTTAAGGATGGGCTGACTATTGCATATTTACTGATCACGACTAGGACAAGAGCCCTAGGATGCCTTCGTGACCTGTAGCCTAAGCTATTCACATATGATATCGTTTGCTGAAAGCCCGTAATTTGGGCCAGACTTTCCACATAGATGGTAATAGTCATGGTCTAAATTTTTTCTTAGCAATTTGTAAGGCATTAAGCTTTGCCTGGAACACGATGCTGCTAACTTGTGAAATCAAGATCAATGCCTTCCGAAAACACCATTGATTCGGTGATAACGTCCGCATTGAAGTCGTCTGTAAATACCAAAATTGCACTATACCGAAGTACACAAATTTTCGCGCTTTAGTCCCTTTTTGTTAATTTAAATCAAAAGGGTTCGTCACATTATAAAATAAAAATATTGTAGAAAATTTATATATATAAATTCACAAAGAAAAAGGAAACAAACCACTGTGACATTAATTTAAGTTGTGCGTTTAATTTAATTTTATGTAAATTTTTTTTTGTAATCTGTACAACCGTTTCAATATATTTTATGATTACTAAATAACTACAAAAACCCCTGAAGATACCAACAAATAGTTAATTGACGAAACGTTTAAAAGGAAATGTTAAAAAAAGTTTGTTAATTACATCAATATAATAGGCCCAATTAGCTTATTTGAAATCTTTGAAAAAATGAACTTCTTTACTAAAGTCCAAGCATACGAGAGGAACCATTTATATTTCGGAAACTGGCCACACTAATGTCAATAGCTAAAATCTAGCAACACCGTAATAAAGTTTGAAATTTTTTAGCATAAATGTACTGAAAACTTTTAGATGTACAGTGAGTTCAGAAAATCAATTTCGACGTGGATTATCTCAACAAAAATGTGTCAATGAACTCAGTTCTATGTATGGCGATAAAGGGCCATCAAAACCCACGGTATATCGCTGGTATAGTGAACTTAATCGTGGTCGTAGTCCCGTCGTCGACGAAATCCGCGAAGGTCGTCTAAATTTGGTTGTTGTGCCAGAAAATATCGAGGTAGTGCGTGAACTGATAATGGGAGATCGTCTTGTGACATATTGTGAGATAAAGGCATCCTTGCACATTAGTTTCATTTCACTACATTCGAGTTTGCATGAACACTTACTGCCTGTCCCAGGATATCGAAAGAAAACCTAAAAGTACGAAAGGCAGTCACTCATTTTCTTTTAAAAAAGCGGCCCACTATCTTTCGAATGACAGTTCGCTTAGCTTTACGTTTGAAACGTAAGCCAGTTATGAATTGTCAAATCATTATGTTGCCATATCTAAAATTCTAAAAATTAAGAAAAAAATCGCCTAATTGTATAAATTGTACCACAAAGCTGCAAGTCTATGCTATTAAAAGTTAAAACAAATGACATAAAAATTGTAAACAAAAAAAGGAAATAAAATTAAAACAAAAAACATTCTCAATACATACATGTAAGTTTTACTAAAAATAAAAATATTATCCACTGCTCCTCCATTGACTTTCTTGTGCTCCCAAATACTACAGTCCCCCTGGCAAACTCCGACTTTTCTTCCATGTACCCAACTAACGCCTGCAGTTGGGTCAATGTTGACTTTTTTACACTGCAACGAATATAATTGTATGTTATATACATAAATAAATATGTAATTATAGCTTCATATACATACTTACAGTTTATGCTCTATTTTAATATTGAATTGATTTTGAATATTTCAACAATTTTTTATTAACCAAAAATTATTAAAAAAATTTTTCGTTTTGTCTCAGTTGACAATTAAAATACAAGTGCTTATATATTCAAATAGGTTGCACAGGCTGCCGATTGCAAGCAACCGGCCCACTTGGGTCCAGAAAAATAGGTCCCTTTGTGATGTTCAAATGGTTAATTTTCTTTCGACTTGCCGTGTTGAAAGATTTTAGTGGGGCAGTACACCAGCTGATTGTCGTTTAAAATGCCTGCGAACGAAAATGTGTGATATCGTGGGACAGGCAGTTTTTTTCATTTGTTATCGTTGGATACCCCATAATTTATTAATCGCTCAAAAAAAGGCTTGCGTCAAGTGGAGTAAGGAAATTAAAAAAAGGTTCAAGCGTGGTTCTTCAAAAGACTTGCATAAAATTGTGATAGGTGATGAATTATGAACTCATGTTTATGAGCCAGAAAGAAAACAGCAATCGACCGTAGCGTCATTCCAAGACGAGCTATAGCCAACAAAAGTTGATCGTGGAAGAAGCACAGCGAAGCAAATCTCCGCGTGTTTCTGCGGCTGAATATATCATATGGTCACTGTTCCGCTTGAGGAGCATAGAACTGTATATTATGAGTGTTACACGACCATTTCTTTGCCGGAAGTCTTCGGAGAAATTCACAAAACTAACCCCCCAAGATGAATCGTTCTTCGCCATGACAATGCGAGCTCTCAAACATCTCGTCAAACAAGTAAATTTTTTAGCAGTCAATACATTTATTTGATGACTCATCCTCCGTACAGTCCTGACTTGGCACCCAATGACTTCTTCTTGTTCCCGAATATCAAAGGTTAACTACTTCGTCAACGATTTACGAGCACTGAAGAAGCAGTTGAAGCGTTCAAAAACCATGTTTTAGAGGAGTCTTACAAGTTGCCCTAGAAAATGTTCTTTCAGTAGTGATTTTCTGCAATTCTGTATCTTAACATTAATGCTGCGGTAGTGTTTCAAACGAAACAAATGTTTTAAGCGCATGTTAAATAGGCCTGCGCAGTGCTCTATTCTTTACAAATGTGCCCTCCATGCCCTCTAAAATTTAGCTTTGCTCTTGAGTTTAATTGTTGGTGCAATGACATTTTTTAAAATTCCCTGAATACACCACAATGTATCATTTGATGTAAAATTAAAAAAAAAATAATAATAAAAATTCTCAACACTATGAAAAGTTTTGATCTCTGCTGTATGTGGCTTAAAGTTAACACAATTGTGTTTGTAAATAATTGCTTGTTGTGCGCACAAAAAAAGTGATTTTATGTGTGTCACAGTTCATATCAAGCTGCTTTTTTAAAATCATTTATTTTGAAACTTTTAAATCTATATATACTTTTATATATACTTTTTTATTAAGAATGTTTAAGGCTGGAATCCCTACAACAACAAAAATTACGAATATAAAACTATATTTGAAATTAATGGTCTATATCTTTTCTGTTCGAAATTAATATATGAAATTTAATAAACTTAATTTATCTTGAGGAGTTTTAGAGCAAAATTTTATTTATTAAAATGAAAACTTTTTTGGAAATATAGTAGATAAACAGTCCGTAAAAACTTTTATGACTTACAGCGAACCCCTAAGCTATTTAATATGAGTAATATGAGATAACTTAAAGTTGCATAAAGAAGTTGAAGTTGTATTCTTCATTTTGGTTTGATTTATCACTTTCGTAAGAAGTGAAGTAAATGTATAAGAAAATATTTTTCTCTTGCTTACTTTCTGATAAAATAAAATTTTAAGAAAGGAAGGCAGCTGAATATTTATTTTGAAGAATATTAATTTATTTTTCTAAAACTTTAAATATTTTCTTGCTCGTTTGCCGCTGGATACAAATTGTCTAAAAATTTGCATTTTGTATTGCAATAGAAATGGGAAAAATGATTTGGAGAGAATTCAGCTGACAATGATTGATTGAAAATAATAGTAAATAATCTAACATAGAAAGAAGTAAAATAAAATTTTAATATAGAAATTTGTGTAATCAAATAAATAGTTGTCTAGATCGTCGCTAAAGAACAATAGTATCAATAAATTTTTTTGTTTATTTCTATGAATTTGTTTTTGAAGAAATATTGTTTTTAAATTGTGTCCCAAAAACTATCAGAAGATTTGAATTAAATAGAAAGCAAAGTTTGTAGTTTTTTGTATTATTTTTAAGATTTTTCAAGCACGTTATTCTGCCGTGTAACACTTTATTTTTAAAAGCCCGGAACTGTCAGATGTCAAATTGTTTTTTAGATATACTAACACTTTACAGCACAAATGGCGGAAAATTCAAATCTAACGTTTATTTTTGGATGCCTTTTTATTACTTAAAATATAAATATTTATAAGCTAAAAGAAAATTCATTTCAATATACATTTCAATATAAAGAAAAAGCAGTTTTTAATTAACAGTTTAATTGGAATAATAACGAAAATAATAGAATGAAAATATTTTAAAGTTATAAAAACATCTTTTACTTAACAGTAAATAATAATAAATAAGGAAAATATTAAAATAATAATCAAGCTAAAAAAGTCAAAGAAATATTTTCAAATTTACAATGAAACGTGTAATTATATTTATTAGACATTTAACTGAAAAATACTTTGGTTAATTAACAGTTTAATTGGTCCACTGAGCAAAACTAAACAAAAAAAATTGTTAATTGTTAAAAAAAAACGACAAAACTTCAACAACCAAAGTCCTTGAAGACAATTATTTAATTTCAATTGCTAAGGAATTTAGTTTCCGTAACAGAATAAATTTGTTTTATCTCGATAGTAAATCTACGTATAAAACAGCACAAGTATTTCAAATTACATCTCCTAGATTTTTTTGTTTTGCCTAATTTAAGTGTTTTAAAGTGCGTGAGATATCTATACAATAATCTTTCAGTAAATTCCTCCTTTCCTAGGGCAACTGCTTATCTTTAACTTGATGTAAATTCAATTTGTTAAAGTTATACACGAGTATCTGTGTCAATGTATTCTGTTTGGTTTTTTATTTGTGATTTTTTCCACATCCGCCACCACACTTGAACTTTTTGCGCTCTTATCTAAAAACCACATCTCAACCACAAAAACAGGAAACAAACATGTGTATGAAAACAGGAATAAATAGCAAAGAAAAACATAATAAAATGTAATTTATTTACGCTTGTGCCAGATAATACAAAAATTGTAAAAATAGAAAAATTAAAAAAAAGCCTCAATAAAATTGTGGTTAAGAAAAAAGAGAATATATTTTTTTGCGAATTATCTAAGAATCAGCTGTAAGAACAACTTGTAGTGAATTGAATTTAAGTTGTCCAAAAGGTTTAACAAGAAATTTAAAATTTTAAAGAAAATTTTGGAAATTATTTAATGTGATAAAAAACAGAATGATGATACTTGACGTTATCCTAGACGAAGTTTAGTGGACTAAAAAATAAAAAGAGGACTAAAAAATGCAACGCTTGCAAAATCATGGTAAGTTGTCTTCACAAGCACGGAATCTTAAAATATCTCTTTAATTGTCAAGAGTTTCCTGCAGATTGGTGTTTATGCGTTGTGTTTTCTCTTTTAATTCAGTAAAAAATTTTAATCAAGTTCTGAAGTTCATTTTAAATTGATTTGATCATCAGCACTCGCAGGCTTATGTGGAAACATCATTTATATCGCCAATAAATCAATCGATTACTCCGAAGCATATTGGTTAGTATACTATACTATTGGTCTGTCAATTGCCGCTCTCCTTTCCATCTTTGGTCCTGCATTTTCTATATACAGGATACAAAGTCTTCATAGTTTTTGTTTGTTTGATTAAAGAAAATTAGAGCAATAGATGTTTATTTTGAAAATCATTTCCCACTCTCTTTTACATGTTTGATTTCAACGAAGTTTTACTTACTGTTCCTAAGTTTTGCAGCTTTTCTTTCTCTTTTTTTATACGTGGTCGCCAGCGTTGCCAGCTTAGCCTACACGAAGATACATTATCTCTTTTCTTTTAGCTGTAAAATTTAGGTTTTCATGGCTTCATGGAATTGTTTCAACATTTTTAAATTTAAAAATTATCTCACTGCGATTTTAATTCGTATGCAGACGATATACAATATTGGCTCAGCAGCCCCGCTCAATTAATCAGGTAGACCGTAACTAATTTAATCATGCATTAAATATAACATTCATATGTGGGAATCTATAAATCGTCTGTACTTAAATTCTAAAAAAATCCATATGTCTACTGTTCACAAGAGAAGTATACATTAAATTAAAGAAGATGGTCTTATAATTAATCAGCAATAAATTGAGTTAAGAAATACTAGAAGAAATCTTGGAATTGTATTTAATAACAAAATCACATGGTCGTCAAGACACGTCAATGCACTTGGTTGCGAAATTCTTTGGTCACAAGCAATAACAGCCAAGTCGAAAAACATTCTTTTGAGATAACTCAATTTTAATATTCGAAAAGGTTTTTGAAAAAAATACAATTGTGGCTGAGGAAAAAAGTATCTATAACTAAGAACACATTACAGTGCAATATTTTTGGCAAAAATTGGTAATTGAATGTAAATTAGTTAATGATTTATTTAATCAGATCAAATTTATTTCTCTATTAAAATATAAAAATCTTAATTCTGAAAGTTTAAAACAACTTATGTTTTTATTTTATATTGAGTAATTCATCTCTTCTTGATTAAAAGTAGCTGAGCAATGGACAATATGTTCATCTGTTCTCTCTTATTTGTGATAATTTATGTTGCGTGAGAAACCCAATTTAATGTGAAGTGTTTTTAAATAAAATAAAATATTATGAAAATAAATAAATACTTATGTAAAAACAACTAATAATACAAATAACTCTTTTTTTAGACATTATTTATATAAATACAAATTTGAATTACATTCAACCGAGCCACCTAAACAGTGGCGGATACATGGAAACACACATGAACACTGATGATGGGAGTGTAGCGGCTCTCGAAAAATAACGTTGTTTCTGTTCTGCCGTGTAAGTTGAAATTAATTAGTGTTAAAATTTTTCCTTGTTCCTTTGGAATATTGTCTCATGTCCAATTCTTTCTGACTAAAAACGTTACGAACATTTGCCAAAAAATAATAATCACTTTGGATTAAAAACTACTAATAAATAAGTATATTTTAGTGCTTAAAGATAATAATATGTTTTTTTTTTAATATCCAGAACAAAAATTAGGTTAAAGAAATGGGAGTAGTTTAAAGGAAAAATAAAGCCTTTTTTGATGATCACGAAAGTACACAAAACTCATTTATTTCTTAAATGGAGGTAGGCGGTTTATGTTTGTGACCACAGAATTATTTTCTAAATTGAGAACATTATGGCCTGTTCAATATTTCACACCCTATCAAGAATGCTACTTCGTAAAATATATTCGATTGTAATTCTTACTTATGGTTGTGAACTGCGTTCCAGATTCGATAGAATTAGTAAAAGGAAATTTGAGGTTTTATATAATAATTTAGTAAGATATGTTTTATAATTCCAATAGGCGAGGTAATGTATCATTACACGTAAATATATTGTTTGAGAATCCCTTAGGCCCATATTCTCAGTGTTTAGTTAACTAATGATAGTGGTTTAACTAACAACTTTTTATTTAAATGTCAAATGGCCATCATTACTTAACTAAAGGTTGTAAATTTGGTCATTAAATACAAAAACATATATTATCTTCTATAAAATCATATACTTACAGAAGCCGGAACTTATATTTAAGAATATTCAATTTGCTAGATCTTTAATTTTCATATTCTCAGTTTTTAGTTAACAGTGGTTTAACTAACGACTCTTCATATAAACGTCATTGATTAAACGGCCATAATTACTTAACTAAAGGGTGTAAATTTTATTATTAAATATTATTATTATTTAATATCAATGCTTCTTTTTGCATGCTGAATAACCAGCAACTCAATGAAATTAAATTTTTTTTAAATATTTTGATTAGTTGATTAAATGTGTTATTGTCTCCATACAAGTTTTTGTATGTATGTATGACTATATTTTGTAAAATTTGTTTATATACAATTATAAAATTTACTGCATGTTCACCGATATCGAAAGAATATTTTCTTTCGTATAATTACATTTGAAACAAAAACAAAATTTTAAATGTTGATTTCGAAAGAAAGTTGTTTTCGATATCGGCGAACAGACAGTTTAATTTAATTATTTTGACGAAATAGTTGTACAACTATACAACTCTGCATTATAATTATAAGACTAAAGGCCGAGGAACAAAGAATCCGTCGTTCGTTAAACGTTACTTCTTTCAACTGATATTAAATTAATGGCGGAGTACTTTGACAGATATTAAATCAGCTTTTTTTCATCGCATGGTTTTGCCCAAAAATTTTGTTGAAGTACACATTTTCAATGGAACTCGAAAATATGCTTGAGTTTCTTTTAATTGTAGTTTTTATTTAATTAAATTTGGCTAAATAAAACCAAAGCAAAAAAAAAGCCTGATAGCCGTCAAACTACTCAACGTACGTTAAGAGTTAAAAGTTGTCCAACTTTAATACTTTGCGATGACGGAGACGTATGGAAAGGGTCAAAGCTAATAAGAAAGCCTGTAGTTCATTTTAATTGTCAGTTAAAAAAAGTGACGTATTACGAACGACGGATTACATGTGCCTCAACCTTAAGTCTTGTTGTTTTATAAATAAATAAATGTTTAATTTTCTACACAGAAAGAAAAATGCCGTACTAAATTCAAGTGTTTTCTACTTACTTTGTGTACAAGTCGTACTAGAAATTTTCAGTACCACTAATAATAAAATGTACTTTTATCAAGCCGAAAACGGAATTACTTTAGACAACCAATCCTGGAGTTTCAAAATATTAGTACAAAATTCTTTAATCACGTGAAAAGTCTTGAATCCACTAAAGAAATCTTAAATTAAATTGAGCATTTAAATCCGTCCGTATTTAAATCAATCTTGATTTTAGAAAAACTGGGATTACCGTACATTTGACACCGCTTGAGGTTGACATAAGTGCAGATGAATTGATTTTTCTTTGGGGAATACCGTCTTAACATTAAGTACTCCCTCCCTTACGTAGAAGTTGCCGCCGAAGCAGATCGATTTGACTAACTTCTGTGATTTCTTGGGAAACTTAGCTTCTAAACGAATGTTGTATTTACATCATATTTGACTGATTTGCCAGGGTTCTTTCGATGCTTATAAGAACAAAGAAGGGGTTAGTGGTGTCTGACGCTCCTTGTTTGACGCTAACGTTGATTTTTGAGGGTTCTTTTGCTTTTATCACAATTGCAGTATTCTGCCATATTAGTGCATTAATCTGTCCTAAGAACAGATAAATCTTTGATCACACAAGCCAGCAATGGAACAGCTGTTCAAGTACAATTTTTTGGTTTCCACCAGCCTCCAGGAATCTGAGGTTTTCTTAGATGCTTATAACAACAACGATTGGTTCTGAAATTTAGCAAGCGAATGACGATTGCTAGGCAACGCTGGACGCTAAAGAAACTCTAGGCTCCACAGAGAGTTAAATAGAAAAGAAGGAAAATAAACTAAGAATTAATAGTAAATTTCGGACAATTGCTAATAATACGTAAAGCATCTGGCATTTAAAAAGCCGTAGACAAGAAGGGCTTTTGCTGTTGATATGCAAAAAGTTAATGTAATAAACAAAAACTTATTTCATCAAAAAATATTTATTTTATTGATTTATTTGTTTTTCTAAAGTCTAAATTTTAAATCACACCGCTAGCAGAGAAATTAACAAAACAATGAATAAATTATTTAAATTTTTAGATTTTCAACTGTTTACCTTTTAAATGAAGTTTCTATTTTTAAAATCGCTGACACAATTATTAAGACGCCGGGCTGCCTTCTTTAAAGAATAACATTAATCAAATATGTAAAAGAATAACAAACCTGTGTGAACTTTTAATGAAAATCAGTAAAAGAATTCATAAGGTGTATTAATTGTTGTATCGCTTGTATGTGTTAAGATTTTTCAAAACTTAAAAATTTTGTACGACACAAATTATAAGATAAAATTATTATGTAAAAATGAAAAACTTAGCACAAATAGTCGTCCGAATACTTTGAGCGACCTTGTGAATTCTATTAATGTTTTAATTTTTTGTGTTCTTTAGTAAAATTTTCAGTATAATTTAGTGTTTGTTGTTAATCAAAGTTTCCCCTCAACAATCGTGTTTCATATTTATACAGTGATTCTTAATGGTACGTTGAACCACATACACGTATACAAAAACACTTGAAAAGTATTCGTTATATCTATGTGTGTGTGTGTGTGTGGGGAGGGGGGGGGGGTTTAACTTTGATGCTACTCATACGCTATTAAGCAATAAACCTTTACGTGTTTCTTAATTTTAAAACATTTATAAAATAAATTTAAACGTTAAGACGACTGACTATAAAAATGACTGAGAACAATGAAAAACCAGTCGCAATGATGAGAAAGATAATAAAACTGACTTTGATGCTAAACAGTTTATAATTTAAGTAAAGAAAAGGGAACATCATGCTTGATTGTTGGTAAGAGTATGCTAAGACTCAATCAGGTATACACGGGCGCAGCTGGGACGTTTCCTAGGAGGAAACTGTGGTGAGGGACCGATTGAGTTTGAGACACATGGCTCTAGTATTCCTAATAATACTCTGAAGTCACTATTATGTAAATGTTAATTAACAAAATGCCAAAAAGCATTATTCAATTACTTTGAAATGGTAACGATGCTGTTAAGCTTTCTTTCTCATAATATTTGTCTAACATTAATAAAAAATTATATTTAAAAATATTGTGAAGAAAAAATTCTAAGTTTAAAAAAAATAAATAATTTGCAACAGTTCTGACACTTGCTTAAACAATAAAAACTTTTAAATTAATTTTGTGAAAGGCACAATTAAGAAACTTTTCAAAATACATTACATGCTTTTCGAAGCTGTTTAGAATTTATATTACTTTCGATTTATTTTTTAATTAAATACGAATATAGTTATTAAAACAAAAACAATTTAACAACTTAACTAAACTGCTGATGTTGAAAGGAAGGACCTTCTTAGTTTTTCGTGAGTAAACAGACACCTTAACAACAATGATATTAGTCTTTGGTGTTTTCTAAACACAATGCTCATTATTAAATGGCCTTCTGAACTCACGTTTCCTTTTAATATAATCTCAGCTGCGCTATGCTAACACACCTTACATTTTCCTAAATACTACAACAATATTTATGACAACAAAAACAAAATTTCAACTACGCTAAAATACAGCTGTTACAAGGACCTCTTCTACTCCTCCTAAGTAAACAGCTCAGTAACAATAATTTAAGTTTTCAATTGCAAACAAAATACTGCAGCAAAGTAATTGCTTAGACCCTTAATAACTAAAAAATAATCTGAGGTATGGTCAGACTGGACAAGTTCTTAGCGAAATAAATTTGCCATGTTACGTCAGCAGCATTTTTAAAACTCAAGAGAAAAATGGTGCGCTGTCCTTTGACACCGTGTAGAGAATCGGCAGACTGCTGCTTGTTAATAAATTATGAAACAAAATAATTTCTATTCAAATTTTTTTTAATTATATAAATAAATTTAGTCGACTACAATTTATCAAATTTCATATTTCGCTGACTTTAGGTGAACTGATTGTGTTGTTAACGAATTGTCAAACAACTCACTTTTATCACTTATATGTCTCCAAGGATTAATGAAAAAAGAAATCATATAAAACAATAACATGATTCTAATTGACAGTAATATGCAAAACACTTTGTAAGTGTTACAAGGGAGACACGCCTATTGACAGGCACATTAAAGCTTTACCACATACATACATGCTTAAAAGCCACTCTACGACACTCCCAAAAAAGTAGCAAACTTCTTCAAGAGTTTGACGGAAATAAAAAAAGTAATTTTAACAAATTCCAAGTTGTATATACTTTTTTTCGAACAACAAGAAGTGTTAATTTTTAAAACAGAAAGATTGAACAAACTTTTTCCTTTACAATCTAATCTGAAAGAATACAGCTCAGACAATAGGAGTGAGAATTACACCAGTCGGCAGCAAAAAATAGAAAAATCTCTCATAAAATTTTTCTATTTCATTAAAAACGTTTAGTCCAATTCTTTTAGCATTTTTAATTTCTATAAAAATATTTGAAGAAATCATATATGTAAATCAAACTTAATGGACAATTTTTGAAACGAAAAGCTATTTTTTTCCAGAATCAATGGTTGGAACCCGATAACTTTGGAAGAAAGTTTGAAATTGTTGTACAGTGTTTTTAGCAGTAAAACTATTCGAACAAAATTATGCGAATGCATAAAAAAAATTATTATTTATTTATTTATTTATTTATTTATTTATTTATTTATTTATTGGTATACAAAGTAAATTTGCAGAATAAGGTTGCACAAAAATGACGCCGGTAACTAGACCATATGTCCATGATGTTATTAACAGTATTCTTAAAGGTGTTCTTGTGGCTGACTGTATCCGACCTATGCCTTCATATAGGAAGTGGCAACGTGGTTGTCAACGAAATTCCACAAAAGAACCGCAAGACTATACGGTTATTCGTGACAAATCAGTCAACTGTGCGAGCGAGACGAAAAACTCTCGAAGGCCAAACAGCACACGCAAGCCTGACCGCGCTTAAGAAAAAATTACGATGACGCGAGAGCTGTTCTTCAGCCGAGAGCTACTTAACGACTCGAATTTGAATTAAAAACTCATTGAAATTCGTTACTGAGGGGTATAGCAAGTTCCTATGCACATGACAATTTTCCTAAAGCAGATCATCAGCAACCCTCCACCAAAATATTTGTTAGAATACCTAGAGATATCAATATAAACTTTTATTAGAACAAAACGAAAATTTTTTAGAATCACTTACGTATGCAGTAAAATATTAGTTTCAGGAAAAAAGCGATTTAAACTTTAATAAAAATATTTCGAAAAAAATATTTGAATTAAAATTGTTCGATAAATTTCTTTTGAAGAAATGTTGTTTGATTTAAATTATTCTAATTCAAAAATTATTGGAATAACTTAATTCAAAATCTATTGCAATAATACAATTCAAAATCTATTGCAATAATACAATTTGAGTGCAAATTACAAAATGATATTAAAAATTTTTTTTTAATAAATGTTCAAAGTTCAAGGGGGTCCTTATACAAAAAATGTATTTTTTTTTTGCACACCTTACAAGACTGTGAGCTTTAGCGGTTTTATAATTACTTTCCAAAAGTGGGTTCTGCGAATAATTTATATCTTGTCGAGTAGTGTTGTTGGAATGCGCATTTTCCTGAAACTGAAGCTGGAACAAAAAGTAATGAAGAAAAGTTCTAGTGATTTAAAAAGCAATAAAGACACTAGCCGCTTTATTAAATTTCCTTTTTTGCTACTCAAGAATAAAAAAATTAAATAGAAGAAACTCCTTTTATAACAACCATTAAATGAAACAATACTAAATGACAAATAAAACTCTTTGCAATTATGTACTTTAGAAAAGTTAAAAGAAAGGACTTCTTGTTTAATGCTTTAAAAAGGAAAATAAAATAAAAGGCTCTTATAAGTATAATATTTTTTCTGATTTCATTGCATGTTGGCTCATATTGAATAAATAAGGGTTAAATGACAAACTTAAACAAAAAAGTTTATAAATAAAAGTTTTTTTGATGAGTGCCAATCCTTTTCGTACCTTTCTCCTTTTGATGGACCTTTCAAATGATGTTATGTTGAGTTAAGGATTGAGAAATAAATAGTATATAATGAGCTATTTTATACTATATTGTACGAGTAGTAATATTAATTTGCAATAATGTGGTTTTAATATAAAATACAATTTGCCTTGAGTTTTTGTTTAGTTTTGTGTTTAATAGTTTGAATAGAACAGTAATCTTTTGATACTTTATTTTTTATGCAGACAATCTATTCGACTTTAATTTTTTAATTCACAGAAATAGCTGAAAAATGTACAATGTACAAAATAAATGATATACTCGTATAACAAAATAAATTAAAGAAAGCAATGTTTTATTTTGTTTTATTTAATAAAAATAAAATGAATTCAAATAAATTAAAATAAAACAAAATAAAACAAAATGTATTAAAATAAAACAAAATAAAATAATATAAAACAAAATTGGTTAACAGTTTAGGAGCCAGAGTATTTTTTATAGACCACGAGAGATTTTTTTTTAAATTACAACCGGCATGATGTTTCCACCTGCAGTGGAATAAAAATAAAATACATTTTTTGTATGTATGTTAATCAAAATACAATATTCATAAAAACTTATATATCACAAAATGCACATGAACTTTTTGTAAATGAGAAAAACTTTAGCACACATACAAATGGTTGGGTTGAGTAACTGTGGTGGCAGCAACTTTTAGCTTTCACGGATGTTTGTTAGATGCAAACACATTGAGTCGCATAACAAATTGTTGTAAATACTTCCGTTTCAAAATAAAGTTATTTCGTATTCCTAAGAATTCATTAAATGAGTCTTAAATAGAAATTATATATAAATTTGCTATAGATTTAAGCCACATTTTTCAATTTAATTTTTTTTAACTTGCAAAAGCTATCAAAGATGCTGTGTGTTGAAGAAATACTTACACACATATTTTTAAGAAAAGATTTTCAAAGCAATAATTGTGTATAAAGCTGACATTAAAATTCAGATTTGTAATATATCTTAAACCATTTCTTTTTTGTTATATCTTGGTAAAAATAAACCCCAACAAAAATGTATTCACAAAAAAAAAGAAACACATTTCGTTTGTAGCATACACTCTTGTTAAAACGTGACTTTTTTAACGTTTTCCTTTTTGTTGTTGCTGAAAATAAAATATAAAAACTATTGCTGCCAGCATTTTAGCTTGAAAAAAAAAATGAAAAATAATATCTTTGTAATAATGGAAGGAAACTAAAAAAAGATCTCGTTGTATCAAATGACGAAAAAAGTTTATAAATTCAAAAAAAATATTAAAAAATATATAAAAAATAGTGAAGCAAAAAAAAAACAAAACAAATAAGAAACCCCTTTTTGATATAAAAACAAGGTGGATTAATAAGGTATATGCACAACGAGTTCAAACAAATTCACTGTCATTTTATTTGTTAAGATTCACATAATAAAAATTACTTTTTATTTTTGTTTTTATATGAAGTTTGACAATTAAACTGCCAGCAAATTTGCTTGTGTTTGCTGTGTCATGTACAGAGGTTCAAAGTTTTTTTTTATGCAGTACATAACAAGGAAATTAAGAAGAGTTTAAAAAAAATTACCGTCAGCTTTAAGCGAAAAAAATTCTAGTTTAACAATTGAAAGTATAAATTTATTGCAAAAATTTACATTTAAATAACTTAGAAATACGAAAATAAAAATTACAAAATTTTTTTATATTGTAAGGAATTATTTAAAAGAAATTTTTAAGCTCAGATTTGAGCTCAAGCCAAACAATTCCTTTAAATATAAACATAAAGCAATTCAACTAATCACGTCAAAAACATACTTGTTTTTATCTCACAGTTAATTTCATCGAATCCATTTTCTAAGGGGCATTATTCCGATTTTGAGTTTTCTGAAAGGATTGTTTTGTTTTTATTCTACTTAAAGAAATGCTATACAATAAATCTAAATGATTGATGCTAGTAAAAGATTTAAAAAATCGAAAAGTCAACTGAATCAAAATTTATCTTAAATAGTTTGCTCAAAATTATCCAACGTTTCAATCAGCAAAATCTGTGGCAAAACAAAAGGCAACAAATATAATTGAAAAAAAATTAAGAGGTACACATTTTGAGGGAAATGACGATTAGCCCATGGCCCTTCACTTGCAAACTGATAATGGAAGAAATGCCGACTTTTTTGTGCAGTAAGTCAGTGGGAAATCTAGGCGGAAGATTATGAATTATTTTTAAATTTTTGTTCTGGTTAATCTGAAGCTTTCTTGTATGGGACTTAGAGTTTTGTGAAACCATGCTGGACTGCCGTAGGTCAGTATCGGCCTAATACACATATTGTACATCAATAACTTATTTTTGAGGTTGAGCTTAGACCTCCTATTAAGCATGGGGTATATAGCATGAAATGCTGACTTATGTGAACTTAATTGTATCGAAAATATTCCCCTTGTCCTTCGCAAACATGATTTTTACTTTTCTACCGAGCGCAACCGAGCCCAAACTTCGGTATATTTTTCAGATCTACCAAGACATTCCTCAGACTCGGAGATTTGCGTGATTTAATTCATTACCGTAATAGACATAATAGTTCGTACGATCGCGATTTTTGTTCTTATGGGTGCTGCTACAGTTTAATTAAGTTTCGAAAAAAATTTCAATGAAGGTCCATTTTAAAGGCATCTTTAAAACAATATGCTCCTAATTGAGTTGACGAATACGGTAAAAGTATCAGAGTTCGAGAAGGCAGAATTCAGGTACTATTAATTGCATGTGGAATACTTTCAGCATTCATTCTAAGAAGAGATTGGACAAAGCAGTTTCTAACCTTTGGAAGAAAACGATCAGAAACTTATTGGAATTACTGTATTTCTTCTAAATCGGGTACTACAAGTTCATAAAAGTAAGAGTTTGTCGTAGAACTTCGCTTCTTTAGCACGGCTTTCTAGAAATGTAAAATGAGTATTAGACATTAATGCAATTGTCTCCTTCAGGAGCTGAACTATGTGGAAGATGAGCAATGATGTCTGTTTAGCTATTTTCAGGCTAGATGTATGTGCTGTTCATAGAATTAAAGCAATCGACTTGAGTAGAAAATATGTATGGAATCCTCTCATATAATGTTCACTCAATTCGATTGCTTCGATTCTATGAATAGAACATTAGACTTTTTTTGTCTATTAGCCTCAAAATTGATGTTTTAGCTTCGTTGCTTTTTTAGATTTTTTTTATTTTAAATTTGGCCTCAAAAAGTATAAATTATTATTTTCTACTGAACTCATAAAACCATATTGAAAAAATTAATTTAAATTCAAAATTACATTAATTAAAATCCAGTCGAAAGCTTTTAAGTTAGAAATGGACAAATGTTGAGTCAATAGTTGAGTTCTGGGAGGAGGTGAGACAATTTAAGAATGGATTGCAAAAAATTAATTTTTTGATTTGGTTAATCTTGTATTTAGGTATCTATTGGTTCTTCTGATAAGAGGTTTTATTTTGATATATAAAAAAGGAGTATTTTTAAGCGAAACTATCAGATTTTTATTTAGTTGTAAAGGGGCGGGTATCCCATTCACAATGGAAAACAATGTCACCCAAATGACCGGAATGCCTTTGCTTGCTGGACCATATTATTTTCACAAAATTTTTCATCGCCTATTCGCACATTTGCTGCTGACTATCCTCGATAACTCCATCTTTGAGGTCTTGAATTGATTGTGGGCCACAGCCCCAAGTAAAAAATGTAATTGTAGAATGTCCAATTTCATAGATCGACGAGAAAAAGATAAGGCTGGGATTTGCCCAACACTATGGACTGCAACAGTAATATTCTCAGTTGAGCGATGTACACTGAATATACTGAAAATACTAAATTGAAGTCAAAAGACGTACCTGATATTTGTTAAATACACTCACAATATTATTACAGTAACGGACTTTACGTTATTCAAGAAGTAATCCGTACAGTAATTTTTAAAAGAATAAACATTTAAAATTGTAAGCAATTTTATTTTTAACTCATTCACATTTTAACATTCATTCAGAAAAACTAAGGACATATTAATAAGGATTTTCAGTTGCATTCAAAGTTGTCCGTTTTTTAAGTGGTGTTGTTATTTGATAGTGAAATACCAGAAACAAATTAAAGATCTTTTAAATTTAAGGAACTTACGGTTGATAATTAGTTTGTTTTTGTCTTTGTTGGATTGTGTTTGAGTGCTTAAGTCAATTAATTTTTTAACATTAAAACTTAAATGAACTTTTGGTTAAATTTAAATGAAAAAACGGAAGACTGGTTTTTAAGTGAACTTTCATTTGTTTTAAATTACAATTTCAGTTAATTTTACGTACATAATATTTTGAACGGATGTATTGATTTATATGAGTTTAAAAATATGCAGACTTCTATTCTAATTTTTTGCGTTTATGTACTTGAAGTGCATTTTTTAATAACTTTTAATATGTTTTATGAATTATATATAAATTCTTTTTAGACTTTTTTAGCTTTTATTTTTGGGTGATTTGGCATCTTATGAACTTTTTAAAAAAACCGATTTGGCCGTTCTTTTGTTCATCCTTCTGGCGACACAGAAGTTAAGTCACCAAGTGTCCCATTAGGCTCCGCAGACATCAGTTTAGAATTTTACAATTGCGGTTATTTTGTAGTTTTCAGTATCTTGAAAAATTTCTAAAGATCAGGCGGAACTAATTTTCAAAATTCAATTATATTGATGGCTTTGATGGCTAAGTGTTTTCTTAGTTGGTTATTTAATGTGAAAAGAATTAAAATCAGTGAAAATATAAATGCTTAAGCTACACATCATTCTATTCAATATTTGGAAAGGCTAACTCCACTTCTTTTAAGATTTTAATTTCTAAATTGTATTGAAAACAGTTTAAAAATTAAATATTTAGAACCTTATATTTTTTGATACGTTCATTTTATACTGATGTTTACTTCGAGACTCTACTGGTACTGACGAAAACGAAAGTATTTTGGCTGTTTATTTTTCACATAATGTGATAATTGTAGATGATCCATGATTTGTTATATTCATATAAACTATAAAATAGCACGAATAACTGTTGAAAAATGTGTGCACAAAATGTGCCTAAAAATAATTAGGAATGTGCCGAAAAATAACAATAACAATTTAAGATTTAATGAGATTTCATTTCGTTAAATTTTAATTTCACAATCTTATGTCTTTTTTACATACGAGTATATTTTCAAACATAAATGATCTATTGTTACAAAAAACAGTTGAATAAATAGTTAATTAATTCACATAAAGAAGAATATAGCAGCAATATTGATTGACGATTGAGTCTTGTTTTAAATTTGATATTATAAATTGTCCTTTTTATTTATTCAAATGTAAGCTTTATCTATAGTTTTTCAAAGAATTTTTCGATAAAAGTTCTTTAATAATCTGCATTCGAAACAATGAAACTCGCGTAGAAACAGGCTAATCGCATCTGTCAATAATTGATTTCAATGTATTTAAATAATAAAAATAATGAAATACAAGTTAAAGCAAAAAGGAAGTTATAATTTAGAGTTAAAGACACGTTCAATATGGATTAAAATGCTTTTTAAATTTATGAATGTTGGTTATGCTAACAAATATTACAATGTAGAAAGGGAATTGTTTGGCAAAGTATATTGAAAAAAACATCTTTCGAATGAGAAAATCACAAAAACTTGCTTTACTTATAATTATACAATACTTACATTGTTGCAAATTGGATTTGAAATGTACTTAAAAAACATTATGAAAATTATTTTTAAATTACATTTGAAATTTGCTGTTGTTCGTTTTCATGGTCTTCGTATTATTTTCCATATTTGTACATGTTAATTCTTATCCTTATTTTAGCGATATTTCCTATACTTTATGTAGAAGTATTGTCATCAAGGCAGGTTTCCTTCCGAAGGAAGTAACAATTTTAATTCACAAATTTGTCTTTTATTATGCAGCCAAACTGGTAATATCGATTTCTCTTTCTCCTACACATTCACCCAAATTCCTTTTTGCGTACATACTTCCTGTACTCATACTTATTGGATAATAAATACGTTATAAGATTTTTAAATTGAGCCGCAAACTCGTTCGCTATTTTATACACGACAAGAGATTGCAATAATATTTGCTGGCGAATAACAATAAATTATTGAAGAGTTGAAACAGAAAAAGATTGTGGCTGCGGGAAAAAAACGTTCTACGATTATTCAAATAGCTGAGCTCATCAGCAGAGATAATATCAAGTGATTAGAATTTTCGCAATTAAATATAAAAAAACTAAAGGCAGACAAAGCCTCGGCTATTAATATTTCTTTGGGCTATTTGTATTAAAACAATCATAATGTTAACAATGCAAACTGTTTGTGTTTTATTAAAACAACAATTCATGAGTAAATGTATACGTGCTAATGATAGGATAATTAATTAGTTTAGGCTGTATTGAACATTAATAATTTATTAATTTAAGTGAAAGAATGAATCGACGTATGAGTGATATTTATTTATTTATTAATGTAATATTACGTATACGCAAGACGAAATATTAATTAACTAAATGAAATTATTAAAAGAAAATTGTTTGCGTAAAAAAAATAGTTTTCTAATAATTTCACCTCAAGGTCTTTGCCATAAAAATCAAATTATTTATTCAATATACATCTTCACTAATTAATTTGTGTTTAACAAAATTTTAAAATATAAAAATAACAAGAACCCTAGAGGAATTCTAGTACGCCGAGGGATTACAATACGATAGTTTCTAAGGTATTCTTGTAAAGATACAAACAAAGGGGAACTTTTTCAATTCAAAAGTTACTAAGCAATCTTGCTTCTATCCACAGCATCCAAAATCATTAAAAGAATCATTCTAAATAGCATTCACATTATAATAGAATTAAAATTAAAAAACTTTTGTTTGTTGAGGGTTTTTAGCTAGTCTATATACATGCATTTCTTTGAAAAAAGATAACGAGGCAATCTCGATTAATATAAATTTCAGAATTAAAATTATATAAAGAACAAACAGGCTGCCGGTCAAATGTGTCCTATGTGGACTACACAAACATTAAGAATTACTGTTAAATAAGCAAAAAAAAGGGTAAAGTAATTTATATCTCATTTTTATAGATTCTGTTGCAAAATATGGGATCTGTTAAGGGCCGCTGGCATT
The DNA here is from genome assembly GCA_956483585.1 of Gymnocheta viridis. Taxonomy (NCBI): domain Eukaryota; kingdom Metazoa; phylum Arthropoda; class Insecta; order Diptera; family Tachinidae; genus Gymnocheta; species Gymnocheta viridis. The sequence continues at coordinate 15,982,518 of OY101442.1, forward strand.
TTTTTGAAACTAGTAGTTGTTTAAGAACCGCATATGCTTTATTTTAATGAACAGTTATGCATAATATGCGGCTCTCAGAATCATGTCTTCTAAGATCTTCATTTGACTTGTATTCCATAGATCTTTTGAAGTAAAATGAGCTTTTGGACACAAGTCAAAGTAAAAATGTGTATGAAAATTAAATGAGTTTGAAAGAAGTTTTGATTCGAACATAAATGCAATTAGTTAGAAGAGAGCTTTTGGTCATAATTTGAGGCTCCATTAGTTTTCCTGGTTCTCATATACCAGTTGCTTGATAAAACGCTTGCTGACTAACGACATGGTATTTAATGAACTTTAAACAGCCATTATTAGATTACGCTGACAACAGATATTTTCTGTCTGCTAAGCATTCGGATATGAAACTCAACTATTTAGTAGTCTACTTAACAAATGTTGGCCCACAATTAAATGCTGACAAAGCAAAGGTTTCGTCATATACACAAAACCCATTTACCAGCGGTCATGAGCAAGTTCAGATTTTTAATGAATACTGGCATCTTGGAATCGTAGTTTTATCAGAAGAGAGCGCAACAGCAGACATCGAATACATGGTATGGCCAACAGCGCATTCTTCCAGCTGCAAAATATTCGTAAATCAAACATTATTTCAACAAAACAAAGAAAAATATATTTAAGTCAAATATTTTCTATATATATTTTTTTTATAGCTGTGATACTTGGTTGACAACAATGGCCGCAAACTGCTACTTGCAGGTACACAGTTTAAGCAAATTTAATGTGACTACTTGACCCCAAAGGTGCTGTAAGACTGTTCTAAAAAAGTACAAAACACACATTGGCAAAGTTGTGAAACAATTAAGCTTTCTGATTTTCAGCATCCGTCCTTTCTCAGTATCCCTTTCCCAAAGAAGGTAACAAATACATCGTCCCCTGGTTGGCAGGCATATTAATTGCCCAATTGTTATATGACACATAAAGAGTATTATAATGGTCATTAGGAGAAGAATATGGCAATGGATTCAACACACTTTTTAAGAAAAACTCAGAAGAAATATCCCGCCAAGCCCTACAACGAAGTCTACAGAGCAGTAGAAAAGAAGGTCGACCAAGGACTATTAGGAAATTAGCCTTGATCAAATATATCGTAAACAGCAAAAGAATCTGGAATGAGATTAAAGTGTTACCGAATGACTAAGAATATCCTAGAGAAACTTTGTAGAGCCCCAATGCTTCATTGGGCAATAAACGGAACAGAAATACAACTTATAATAATTTGAAAAGGTTATCAAACATATCAAAATGTTATAATAATTCTGATTAATTATATAATAAATAAGAAAGTTTGTATATTTGCTTGTGAGTTTTGATGTTTGATCCACTATCACGTTATTACCACTCAAGGGACTTTGATGAAATTCTGTAGACTAATAGAGCTGAGTCTAGAAGGACACTTAGACTATATTTTCTTTTGCAAAAATAGGACTACGAGTGGGGTAAAGAAGAATTTCTGCCCCTCTGAAAATACTTAAGCAATTTTAATGAATTCTTAAACGTCAAGAGATCCGAGTTTGGAATGACACATACGTATAAATTTTTTCCAAAATAGGACCAGGAATTGGGAGGATTATGCTACTGAAGTGTATTTATAAATAAAAAATAATAACAGAAAATTTTTTAAATACAAATTGAATCCTGAATATGTGTGTATAATTTACAATGGAGTCCTCAAACTGTGATTACAAAAAGTACCTTGAGCTGAAGTTATAAGAAAATTAAAATTAATAGAACGGGCAAGAAACATGAATTTCAAACTGTAAGAAGAACTTTAAAACGTGCCAATGCCTGCTCCGGCACTTTTTAAAGAAAAAAAAAAAATACAGAAGTGAATGAAAAAAGAAAAATATTTGATTTTAATAATTTAATCATTATGTTTCTTAAAAAGCGTTCAAAATACTTAAAATACATCGATGCCAGGAAGCTTTGCACCTCAGCAAAAATTAAGCATTTCAAAACACTAGTAAAATCGACAATGAAATGGACTGTAGGCAGTTCTATTTCCGGTGAAATGTTAATGAATTAAAAACGTACTTGTTAAACGATGGAAGTGATCCATAAACCTGAATAAAAACGATAAACAGTTACCGGTATGAAATATTTCACACAAACAAAATTTCAAGAATATGAAATTCAATTGTTGTACTTGGCTTACAATGTCTTTTCTATAGAATAACATTCGATATTTTTTGTTGGAATATTAAAAAAATTGGAAAAAATCTAATTTTTCGCTTTCGAGGACACTGTTGCTCGAAAGACGCTAGTTTTATAAAACCCTTAAATTTTACAATGTCTAAAAACAATACAAGTGATTGCTTTAAATATTTTTATGAGTTATTTGTTGATTACACATCTATTGAAAACCATTATATTATTATCATTTACTCAATAATAAATGCCTCATTATTCACACATCCATTTAAATAGTATAAATTCCAATAAATGCCATAGTATTTGTTTCAAATATTCATACTCACACGTTTGCACTTAAACACAAATAACTGCATCATTTACACACACACACACACACAACCGGTACTCATATTTACACAAACAAATATTTACAACTAACACAAGATGTATACTCGTACTACAAGCATGTTAAAATTTATTTTAGAATTTCTATGCCAAATGTTTTCAAAAATGTTTATTAGTGGCTGCGTGCATGTTTGTTATTGTTGGCTGCATCAGGTAAACTTGTGTTTCAGAGCGGATATGCATTTAAACACGTTCTGATTGAAATGAAAATGAAAATTGTGCACTTACAGCACTATTTGTTAATGTTCATTTTCCGTTTTGTATTTGTTGTTTTATATGGAATTTCATTGTATTGTTTGTTTGTTTATTTGTCTATTTGTTTGCTTGACCATTGAGGATTATGGTGTAGAATTACATTTGTAGATTTTATAATAGTCATACGCTAATGGACAAACAAATACTGAGATAAGTACACACGGAATTTTAAATAAAGTTTTAAATACACACATATCGTTCATTTACCCCTACAACGTCATAACTCAAAAAACGTAATTTTTTTATTTTAGAATAGCGAATTGTTCTTCGTATTGTTCTTTATATTGTGTAAAAATTTCTGTTGAGAGGAGAATATTTTTTTTGTTTTTCCATTGATTTGTGTGGAATTTAAAAACTTTAAACGCGTTTTCTGAAAAACGATTTTTTTAGTTACGAAGTTGTATGAGTGAGTGACTGAGCTATATGAATACACACAGCGCTCATTTACCCAAACAACGTCATAACTCAATAGAACTCGTTTGGCACAAAATGAGTTTAAATGAAAGTTTTTAAATAATATACGCTTCAGTGGAAGAAAAATTAAAATATTCACCACTAATGTGGTGATTAAACAAGATATTTCAATACAATTTTTACACAATATAAAAAAACCATACGAAAAACAATTCTGCATTCTCTTAACTCGAATATGACGATTTTTCAGTTATGACGTTATTCAAGTAAATGTTGTAGCTGAAAGAGAAAATATATTACAATCGTTTTCTCTGAATTATTATGTATTATGCCATGTACAGCAAAAAAAGCCCGATGTAAAATTTTTTACTGCTTTATCGTCAGATTTTTATAAAATCACACATTTATTGATGTAAAATTAAACTAATTATTTAACTAAGAAAAGTATCGAAGATAGCTGATTATAGTTATTGTAGAAAACTCACATAAGTAATTTTTTCCCCTTTAATATGGTTTACTTGGCTTTTGTTGCTTTGTAGGACAAGTAACAAGTTTAATTATTACTGTACAATTACAATGTTTTGATGGTGCTGTTGGCTGAATTAGTTAGTTGAGAGGTTGACTATAAAGCCAGTGATGACTGAGAACGTGGGTTCGAAAGGACTTTCAGGCTTTCAGTCATAACATCCAGCATTTTTGAATTGTGGATTACCATGTCATTGCATTTTCTGTTTTTGGACTGTTTAAACACCGGAGGCATACAACTGGTCACTGAACAGTACCGGCACCAATTAATACTGGTCGATATTAATTTATATCGCAACATCCTCCTTCATCGGTATTGTAGCAAAAGCAGAAGTAAAATATATAATAAAATGGCTGTACAGCTTAACAAAAATTAATGCGCCAACTTGGCACCAAAGACGCAGCAAAACTGTTATGAAAAATTAACCAAACGTTGAATAGGAGAATTGTAATGGAATCGATTTACTTCTCTTTTTATTTATATAAAAAAATTAAATTGTTTCATGTCCTGGGGTCTAATTACCTCTTTCAATATCGAGCTAATTAGATAGGAAATTTTTGTTTTGGGATTATAACATTCCATATCGAATAAAAGTAAATAAAACTTGAGATAATAGTTTTCGATAGCGAGTCATCGACTGAGTGTTATCTTTCCAAACATTGTTCGATACCAAAATGTCTATCGTAAACAAAACAAATGGCCTTCTTAATTTTAGCGGCAATCTATAAGTTTAATTATTGGGTTTTAATCCAATTATTTTGGCTAAAGGTCGTAACAATTTTAGTACGAAAAAAATTGGGCATGAGACAATATGTCAAAGGAACAAGGGAAAATTTAACATCAATTAATTTAAACTTACACGGCAGAACAGAAACAACAATGTTTTCGGGAGCCGCTACACTCCCATCATCACTGTTAATGTGTGTTTCCATGTGGCTTGGTTGAATCTGATTTCAAATTTGTATTTATAGAAATTATGACTCAAAAAAGGATACGAGAGTTATTTGTATTGTGGAAGGTATTATTCGTTCTTTTAAAGCAAACACAATCAATATTCAAATTTTACCATCACTAATTTACGTTAAATTAACCCATTGCTACACGTTGTTTTTATCTCATGTACATACCATTTTGCTTTCTGATTTTTGTTTTTACTTAAGAAAAACTTTTTTGTTTTGATTAATAAGTATTACTGCTTCATGTTTTTTTTTTTGTCAACTAGTAGAACTTTTGATTTATTTGATCAACCGATGATAACCAGTTTTATTTATTTTTTGAGTTAAAACAATTGTAATAATTATGGTGTACATTTTAGAAAAAAGAGGAAAAATATAAATTTAAAGCAAAGAAAGCAACAGGCAGAATTTATGATTGAACACCAGAATTAAAAAAAAACTATTGAAAATCACATTCCAAAGAAGTAATCGTTATCAACCGCATGCTTAAAGGAGGCAGCTAAATTTAATTGCGATAAGACATAATTAAATGCCTCCTTCGACAATCTGAGCCGCTGTTTATATCTAAAAAAAAAACATGCAGTCGATAATTTTTTTTATCTAAAATACAAAATTTGTAACTTCTAATTTTGTTGGCAAAGATCGAACGTCAATCTTATACAGCATTTGTTTCCTAATGAACAGCAAACCATATTCATCTTCTGACTTCAACGAATATAAATCAGAAGCATCAATATTTGTTTAACCATTTTCAATAAAAATACAAACTTTTAAAATAACCAAAATTTTACTTGCTACTTACATTGCTTGTATTTTGTTTAATTTATATTATGTAAACATGTACAAATTACAATCGTCTGTTAATAAGTTATTTTACAATTAGTATAAAAACACGATTCGATAGCGATTGAATGCCACCTTGAGGCAGCTCGATAGGCATCGAGTTTTATTTTTGCTCGATAATTTATTCGATATCGAAAGCGGTAATTAGAACCATGGTGTCAGTTTTGTTGAATGCAAATGGGTAAATGGGTCTCCATTAGTTACCAGCTTATGTTTACCTCTAACTACGTAATGAGCACGTGGGAATCATGTTTTTTTAAATTTAATGTTTTTATAATATATTTGTTTGATTGCGTGTGCAATGATAAAAAAAAAACAATGAGATCAATCTGAAGTTGTTCTTGGGGTGCACTCGTAGGCTGCTAAATAGTATACTATACTATTAAACCAGAGGCCTATACCCTGGGTGCTTCTGCACACAGTTCATAAATGGCGGTTTCAAACATAAATAGTGCAATGGATTGTTTTGAAGTCATCTATTTAAGACAATTTTTTTCGGCTGCAAATTTTCTGTCACAGAAGACAGGTTATATTAAATTTGTTTATAACGCAGCTTAGTTGCTCTATGTGTGGCTTTTGGTGTATGTTCTATTATTTTTTTTTACTCTTGATGCAGTTTGCTTGCAGCCACTTGTAGATCAATAAGGATTATTTTTATATTTTTTTACTTATATATTTTATAATGTAGTAAAAAATAATTCTAACTATATTTCATATAGAATAATCATTAGAATCTACTAATGATCATTCTATGATTCTTCTAGTGAATATTAATTCTAAATTTTTTTCCCCTTTGCGTTGTTTGTTTGTTTCAATACTGTTGATGCTCAGTTTTAAATGCAGGAAGCTTGATTTCAGTAACTTGTTTAAGAAACTGAAAAGTAAAATGTATAAAATTATTTTTGAAATAATTCGCTTAAAGTTTATGTTTTTCGTGTTTTGCAACTTGTACCTTTAATATCTTATAATGTATGTATATATTTATTTTATTTCAATTTCTATAACTCGTTTAAATGTAATTCATAAAAAACATTTTCAAATAATAAAAATAAAAAAATAAATTTTAAAAAAATTTCAACTCAAATAAAAACTTATATAATAATTTCGAAAACGATACCCAATTCCGGTAGTAAAACCAACATATATTTTATATACGATTTTATTTATAACCATCGAATTGACTTCGATAATAAAATCTAGTTTTATATTTTCATATCACAAATTATTAACCATCTTGGCTTTGTTTATATTACCGCCAGTATATTTTTATGTTTTATTTATGCTTTTAGTATCCAAAAATATCTTTAAAACTACTTCCGTTTTTTTACGGCTGGCTCCACTGTACGGTGTTTTATGACTGTTTACTGCAGAACAACTATATTAAGGAGCAGATGAGTACAGATATTTTGTATTTACTCTAAAATAATCAGAGTGGAAACTGTAATTTATTTTTCTATGAATATTACAGTTGAAATAAAACACGTGCAAAATACATGCAGAAGAAGTTCATTTAACAAAACAATTATTTAGAATGTGGTAAAGCATGTATGCAATGAAATTTTAAGTAATTAAACATTTGTCTGTGTATTTCTCAGCTAAAAGCACTAATAAAAATAAAAGACTTAAACATGTTTGTAGCTTTTCCTGATATTTTATATTATATTTTTTCTTTCTTTCTTTTAAAAGTCCTGAATAGACCACTTAGACTCTAGTCTATTTCACTAAAACGAGTGCAGGTCTTTGATACCATTCTCGAGAAAACTTAAACTAGTTTGTAATTGTCACAAATACAATACAACATTTAATAAAAATATAAAACAATATTGAAATTTCATAAAATGAAATGAATAAAGCAAAAATTAATATAAGCAAAAATAAAATAAAAATAATAAAATACTAAAAATAGCAAATTTTCCGAACCATTCTTGATACATAATTTAGATTTGATTCTGATAGTGGCAACAGAATTAAAGATATTCCATATATAAAGCTAAAGGAGAAAATATGCTACAGAATAAAATAGAATATAATTTAATGTCTTAAAATTTTCAGAACCAATTAAACAAACACAAATTTTTAAAATATAATATTTGGAATAATTAAAAATCAGAGATGGAATTTCGTACTAACCGAAATTGATTTAACTTGTAAGAAATGAATAAGTTGCTCTTTCCGTATTCTAATTCGTTAAATAATGCGGTTAAATAGTTGATATTCCCAGTCCACCGTCAAAAGTGGTAAAATCGAACAAAGAACGCTGATGAGATGGTGTAGCGACCTCGAAATCAGTACTGATCCGTTCTGCTAGTCTGATGAATAAATTGTTTCAAATAAAAAGTACTCTCTTAATAAAATAATTTCTTAAATTAAGAAGATATGGGTAAATTTAGATTTGAACTCAAGCCATAAAAATCTCATTTCAATATACAATTTGTTAAATTTTGTTTTTATTTTCCTTGTAAAGTTTCTCTTCTCGACACGTTTTTCCTTTTAATTATCTGTATGGTTAATTAGTTGGTGGCTATTTAAATTTGTAATGAAGTTGCAATGAATTTTATTTTAACTTAAAAATAATTAAAATTAATTACGTGATGTTAACATTTATATGAACATCGAGATACTACTTCACTTACAACGATCTTATATTAAAAGTAGCAGCTGTTTTTGGGAATTTAGTGTATTTTCGTCAGTCTAGAAGGCGATATTGGATAATATTTGATTTGTGAATTCCAGTTGTTTATCGCCGTACAATATCGCATACTATATTTATTAGATCTTGAAGAAAACTTTTTATCCGCTTCGTTTATATCTTTGTAATTACTAAATCGCTGGATAGATAGTTTTTGCTATTCGAAATCGAGACCACTAAAAATATGTTCCTATCATCTTGACGTTTTGTTAGATTTTTGGTTCACACATCGTGATGTCTCATCACACTAATTCAGAAAAGAAGAATTCAACTTAAAAATATGAAAAAAATTTAATCTTGCAGGCCATCCCTAGAACTTCTAGGTAAGCTAAACCATAAAGCTCAAAGTTATAGTCCAACCCTGCCGGGACAAGATGTGGTAAGCAACCATGAGTTTTAAGAACAATAACTACTCAAATCGATTTGACAATTACTTTTTGTTTAATATAATCAATGTTTTTCGAACAATTTAATTAATTGCTTTGAATAAATTTGTGCCATTTGAACCGAGGAAATCTGAGAAGAACTTTTAGAATAATTAAAATGAACACTTTTTTGGAAATTTTTCGTAAACGGTTCAGTTTTAAAGTTACCCTAGAGGAAAAAGAACCTGTCACAGGGTACGTCACGTGACTGGTTCCTAGGGAATAGCAACCGGTTCGAGTTCCGGAACTTTATATGAGATGTACCGGTAACTTTTGCATGGCGTTATCATTGGAGGGGGTTAATTGACATAATTAAGACACTCGATGACAGGTTCTAGGCCTAACCCTGACGTACATGTCCTGTGATAGTATAATTAGTACCTGTTATGGTTTCTTAAAATTCGGTAATAGAACTATCCTAGAGCAGAATGTACCCTATATGTGTCCTATTTAGCTTTTCAGTGGGTATAACTTCCATTAAGATCAATATAATTTTCTAAAAATTTGTTTGGTCCAAATCAACAAATGCATTAATATTTTAATCAGATTATAATATCTTTAATTAATGTAATCTATCACCATAAATAATAAAAGAAAATAGAAAAAAATACGTAAAAATTTTTTGCGTGTGGGAATTTTGTAGGCAATTTTGTTCTAGTTTTGTGAAACGTCCCCTTTTCACCATTCCCGACTCAGGAATTTTTTGTACAATTTCTATTTTCACTCGTCATAGGAGAGATACATTCAGGACAATTGGTATAACATTTCCCGTGGGGTAATTACATTATTTTTGTGGTATATACTTAATATGTTATTTACTTATTTATATATTAATTATAATTAAAAGTAGAACAAATCTTAAAGCTAAAGCGCTAGCAGCTAAGGCTATTAGCTTGAAAATAGAGTTTAATCTTCGAAAGTTTTGGAAATCTACCAGTCCGGCTCGGTTCATTCTAAGTGAGGTCAATATCTTTAGAAAGCGGTGAATTTATTTATAATATGTAAAGCCATTCTGAAGTTGTGAGAGGCTCTCATGTGCTCACATATCTACCTGCATCCTTAAAAATCATCTTAAAAATTTTTTCAAAATATATTCCAGTGTCCTCAAGACGTCGAGATCTGGTGAAAACTTTATTTTCGAAATTTGTGGGGAATTCGGTAACTTCCTATTTTTGACAGCGGAAAGTTCAAAAAACATACGGAAGTAGAAAAAATATTAATTGAAAGAAATATATAAACTATAATACGTTGTTAAATGTCGGAACTTGTTCGTAAAGTATTTTTCATTATAAACTTGAATTCATAATAGAAACCTTTTGTTTTATTGTTTTGAATTGAAAATTTGTTTAGCTTGCCATCCTTAATGGCGTTCAACGTCGTTGTATATCGGTGATTTCCTCACCACCCACCCAAAAAATTTCCACGGCTGTAAGAACACATTACAATTCCGCTTTGCTTTCGAGAGGTTACGTAAAATTATGTTTCTTTTTTTAATTTTCAGGAGAAACTGTTTTTGGATGGAGGTATGTGCGCAAACATTCTAACACATGTAACTAAGTTTTCTTCGGTTGCCCCAGACAAGTGGAACTGTCTACACATTGTATTTCTATGTCGAAAATATTCGAAAAATTAAAAAAAAAATTGTTTTTTTTGTAACAATTAATGTTGTTGGCTTTAAATATGATGCTACGCATGGATTTTCCTCATATTAGTATTCTGTCTATGGCTGAATTGCTATAGAAACATGAAGAAAAATTACACTGTAATTTCGATTTTTATATCGATGTTTTGAATTTGAAATATTTATTGGAAGCTTTGAAAAATATAACAAACTAAATGCGGCCATTTGTTCGATTGTTGAGGAAAATGCCTTAAGGTACGGTCATATCTGACAAACATTTGCCCAAAAAAAAACATAACCAACAGACAAACTAAATTACCATTTTCTTTAATTCCAATATTTTTTTAAATATGGGTTCGCATTTATTACAAATAATATAAAAATATCATTTTGCTGCATAATTGACTTCATTTTGTGATATAAAAACCAAGTTATATCACAATAACTCTAAGCAAAAGTGCTGGTTACGTTTTTTTTGGGCAAATGTTTGTCAGGTGTGACCGTACCTTTAGTATCTTTTCAAATGTTGGACTCCCGCAAGACTCTAAGTATGACGCATTTGCGAATTCATCTAGATAAAGCGAATGGTTAAATTTATCAAGCCGGCGATCCAGGCAATCGAATGCTATTGATCGCTATTTGCAGAATGGAAAGTAAATGGAAGATTCATTTTAAAAAAGAAATGTGTTTTGTGAATAAAAATTAAATTTTAAATTGTTTATAATGTTGTATAAATTTAATTTAATACTAAATGTAAACAAAAGAGATAAATAAATCCAACCCTAATTTGCCTTGAATAAAACTAAAAAAAAGTTATTAGCTGCGCCATCACCTGTATGAAATCGCCTTGGTTTGTTTTTAGATTATTAATTCCGTTTATTGGCTTTTTATAAACATAAAAATAAATTTTCTTTTAAGATTAATCCTACATTAAATAATACAATTAAATAGTTGATATTCCTAATCACTAATATCCACTATCAAGAGCGGTCAAATTAAATAAAGAACGCCGACGTCGAAATCAGTACTGATCCGTTCTTCTAATCTGACGAATAATTTATCCAGCATTATTTTCTTAATAAAAATAATTTTAAGTTATCAAAAGACCTCTTATATGAAAAAGAAATTGTTAAAGTTAGATTTGATCTTGAGCCAAATAATCCCTTCAACTTAAACTAAAAACTGTTCAACGAATTACCTATAAATACTAATTTTTACTTTGTCATAAAATGTATCGTTACCTTAATTTATAAAAGACGTATCTAAGTGTAAACAAATTATATAAGGCAAAAGAAAACATCTTAATAGCAAAACTTGAGAAGAGTCTTATTGTAGAGTTTATAACTTTAGAAACACTGGATTAGTGCTTTTCAAGATTTTCCTATTTTTATAGATCTTTCTTGTAGTAGTTTTTTGTCAAAATTTCTTTATGTTAGATATACCTGTTCTTAATTAGGGTAGTGGTACTTAACTATGCGAGACATTGTCGCAATTAATTTTCTAAACCTTAATATTTGTTGTTAGTTACAAGATAGTTTGTATTACAAATATTTTAGGCAGACATCTGTATATTTATATTAACCTTAATTAATGAGAACACATTTAGATGGTTATGAAAGTGTAGAGATAAAGATTAATGTGTATATTTAATTGTATGACTATTTATTGTCAAATTAAAATAAAACATGATAATAATGTGCGAAGATGCACATAATTTATACAGTGAAAAAAATTCTGTGTATCAAATATGTGAAAGAAACACATAAGAAAACACTAATTTTTGACCATGTGTTTTGCTACTCTTGTCGCATCAAGATAATTTTCCAATAACAAAAATTGTTTTATTTAACACAACCGCAATGTAATAAAATTACGTCAAGTCTTATACTAACGAAATCTTATTGTGATCCTTGTGCCTACTTTAAATTAAAATGATATCGAATAGAAACTTCACAGTGTACTGATGACACAAGTTTGTGTATATAACCCAGTTATAGCTTTCAAATTGCATGTTAATTTGGTTTTATGTTGGGCTATTATCTAAAAATATACGCAAACGTTAACAGTGTTCAACAGAAAATGTTAATCGTGTAAATTATTAATATCTAGAGATAGATTATAAAATGTTTCCTTCAAATCGTTTGCATATTCTGTTTCCCTACACTTTGAACGACCCTTATTATTATGCTCTTTCACAATTTTAAGGACAATATGTATTTTGGTTTCTACAGCAACTTCGTTATACATTCACAACATCACGTCTTTGTTGCTCCAAGAAAATATCTATTTATGCATGTGAATTGTTTTTATACTTGCAGCTATTATTTAAATGATGTTCTTTGTAGGACAATATTTACTAATAGACCGTAATGGTACAGCAGAGAAAACAATAAAATTTGCTTTTGAAGTTCTTTTTGTGTACATTTTACATACATTTTCTAAGTAGAAGAAAATGCAAGAGTCAATTAGTTGGGTAGGGTTAGAACTGTGGGCAGAAAAATAATTACAGCAGCTAACAAAATTTTAATTTGTGTGTAAAGAAGGAAAAGTCTTGGTTACGGTAACAATATTTGGTTCACTGCAAAAAGTTTTGATTGTGGTAAACATGCTATTACCCAATTACTTTTTATATTGGAATTTATAAGTAGGTTCTGACAAATTCATATTTTTGAAATGATCTTTACATTATCATCATTTATAAAAACTGTGACATGATTGAAAAAATATCAATTATAATTAAAATTTTATTATCATTATAATAAGAAGGGAAAGTAAACAATTAAATGTATGTCCCACGATGTCGAACGATTTCTTTGATTTGTAAAATTACTTTTAAAACAAAAACATTTTCTAAAATTACAGTCGTCGTAATCATGCTACAACCATATTTTTGCTCTGGGTTAATTTTTCAAACGTACGTCTTAGTTAGTTATAGTTTCTAAACAAGAATTCTGCATCAGGAGAGATCCTTTACGTTTTTCTAAGAAAGAAAAATAATGATTGCACATGAATCAATAAACATATCGTTCATAACTCAAAAAAACTAGTTCTTCAGTAAACGATCTCAAAGTTTTTAATTCACATACAAATCAATAAAAAAATTAAAAAGTTTTATACCCTCAAGAGGTGAGTACACAAGATATTTTCATGAATTTTTTACACAAGATGGAGATCGATAATTCTGCATTTTTGCCTCAAAATCTGTTTTTTTAGTTATGACTCTTTTGCAGTATATTAGCGATATGAACACAAAATATGTTTAATAATATTTTTTTTGGGTAACATATTTCTGGATCAGCTTCTTGCCTGGTTAAGGAATTCATTTTTAATATATTTTTTTTGTTGTTGAAATTTGTTCGATCTTTTAATTAATATAAAAAAGTAAACAGAAAACAATTTTTTGGTTCAAAGTCAACTTTGTATTGCATTTTTATGCAATTTAAATTGTAAATAATTTAAATTTAGTTTGTTGCTCATGAACTGAACTTGTTTGTGCACGTTTTTGATTGAATGACAACAAATGAACCATGATTATTTGGACATATAAATAAAAATACGAAAAAAATAACCAAATAAATAAAATGAAATCATATTTATTGCATATTTATTTGTTATTTTCCACTCAACCAGAAATTTTGTTTTATTTTTTTAATTGCAAACAAGACTTGAGCATCTTGTTCAATAAAGTAAGGAAGGAAATCTGAAATACAAATGAAAAAAGTGTTGTATTGTCGGCAGTAAATTAAAATAAAAATTGAAAAATGTATAAAATATAAAAATAATCTCACATACATATGTATATGTATTTTCTTTCTCTTTGTGACCATCAACAATTTTCTTTTATACTCCAGCGAGTGCGTATGATTATGATCTAAGAAAACAAGGCTGTGCTGCTATATACTTCGTTTAGCATTTTCGGTGGTTTTTAATAAAAAACTTTGTATCTTTAGAATGTTTTTACACTTCAGTATTGAAATCCAAGTAGTATATTTTTTATAGTAAAATAAATGTGGTGACAATATATAAAAATTACTGTCTTTTTTTACTCGTTCACTTTTTATTAAAATACAAAAGAAATCATTGCAAAAGAATAAAAAAAAACACATAAAACCCCAACAGTAAAAGGATATAAAAAATTCACATGAATGTCAGTTGGTAGCGAGCGTTGTTTGTTTAAATGAAAAACTAAAAATTATATGTAGTAGTATGTCCATGTTTATTTTTTAACAAGAGGTGTTTTTTTTTATCAAGAATATACTTAAACCAAGGTACGTTGTTTGTACGTGTTAAACACAATTTTATAAAAACTAACAAACGTCAGACGTCTTAGAATTATTTAAAAATGTAGCAAAGAAAAAAAAATTTATTGTATTTACTTGTTGTCACATTTAGTACATTAAGTTTTTTATTTGCAACGAAGTTAATTGTGGTGAGTAACAACTGAACATCTGCTTAAGTGCATTTCAAATTCATTAAAATTATTTCATAATTTTTTGTTTTGGTTAAAAGTTATCAAAACAACTATGTCTATCAAAACAGGCCACAAAAACTATGATTTACAAATCAAACTAACATGAGAGATAAAACAAGTGTGTGAAGCGAGATAAGCAGGAGAAAACTATAAATCATTTTAGTTTGATGTGTAATTAATTTGATTTTTTCCTATTATTTCTTACATAAACCAACACATTAGGGTGGGCCGATTTGTAAGGATGAAAATTTATCGATATTGTGACATCAATTTTTCGATAGCTTTTCGCATGAGAAAAAAAACTTGCACTACGAAATATCAAAAAAAAAATGTTTACGAGGCGCCCTAATTTAAAATTTTTGATTTTTTCTCAACTTTTATTTTTAAGGTTTTCTTAATTTCATCCTGGAAAGGTAATATTAAAAAATAAATTAAATCAGGGGATTTTTTTAATATCAACTAAAAAACCTTAAAAATAATAGTTGAGAATAATAAAAGGAATAATAATAATAATAAATGGAAATTTGCGCGCCTCGAAAATTATTTTTTTGATATGTCGTAGTGGATTTTTTTCTCATGTCAAAAGCTATCGAAAAATCGATGGCACAAGATCGATTGCTAGATAAATCCAACCTAATACTAATACATCTTCCAGTAATACATATACATATTCCAGGCTTCATTTTGTTAATGTAAAAAACTAGTATTTTCAAGTGATAGCATAGGACGTTTATTGAGTTGTAAAGAAGTCGGCAATACGATTATGCTTGTAGGGTCATATTTTTTCTTGACATTTTCTATCGCTAATTCGCACACTTGCCGCTGTATGTTCTTGATAACTTCTCGAGTGCTATCTTTGAGGTCTTGAATCGATTGTGCGCCATTGGTAGTACACCTTATCTTTCACTTGACCGCAAAATAAATAGTCTAAAGGTGTTGAATCACAAGATCTTGGTGGTCAATTGTTATGGCGTCTTCAAGAAATCACACGGTGAAGAAACTTTTCATGCAAAAGAGCAATGGTATCGCGAATTATGTGTCACGTAGCAATGACTTGTTGAAAATAACCATCGTCCACATCAATATCTCCCAATTCTGACCGTACAAAATCATTTGACCATTTGACCAAAATCCAGTGACCGAAACAGTTGCTCCACCCTGATAAAAAAAAAACAAGCAAATCAAACAGTCACGTGTTGAGGACAATAATTGTGGTTTTTTTCGAGCCCTTAATGCGACGAGCTGAAAATGAGCCTCATAGCTTAATATGATTTCTGCAATTCCGGATCAGTTTGATGTATTTTAAGAATATTCGATATGAATATAATTTGTTTGTTGAGGTTTTGTAATACGTTTCAAAAACTACAATGCTTATACTTTTGTAATTTGTGAAATTCCCATTCGTTTTTTAAAAGTTTTTGGATTAGATAAGAAGTTTGAAACTTTTCAAAAATATGGTTTAAGGTCTACTGATGATTTGGCATTAGCACTAATCAATGAAATACATGTACGAGTATATATAGACAATCTAGAAAACCCTCAACAAACAAAAGTTTTTAAAAATCTTTGAAAAACGATATCGAGACCTGTCACGAATAATAAATTTAATAATTGCTTGATATTAATAATTTATACTCATTTCCCGTAATTTTGATTACATTAATTAATAAAAATTCAATTTAATTTAGATGATCTTATTTTAATTAAAATTATTTGAGATTTAATTTATTTTAGATTTTTTTTAATAACTAAATTTGATTTAGTAGACAATTACTATGCCTACCAGCCCGTAGGTGTGTTACCTTCTTTGGGAAAGGGATAGTGAGAGAGGACAGATGGTGAAAGTAAGAAAGCTGATTGTTTACAACTCTGATATTGCGCGTTGTGTGAGTTTTTAGATCAGTGTTGCAGAGCCTCCGATATCAAGTAGGCGCATTAAATGTTTTTTAAGCTGTTGTAGCCATTTTTTTTAATTATTTTACTTCGCCGGCGATTTTGCTACAATACCGACAAAGAAATATGTAGTACATTAGGACGATTCTCTAAAGAAATTAGAAAATGATTTGCTGCTCGGAACAGAAATTCAAAGTTTAGTTTAGTTACTTTATTAGGCCTGCCAAAATATAAGCTCTCAATATTAATTATAAGATGGCGCGCATGACAATTACAATTTTTCATAAGAGGAATAAAAGAAACATTATTTTTCTTCCTTCTAGTTTGTGTATTTAATGAACGATACTTCGTACTGTTCCTGTCTGGCATGCTTTTGTAGCCAACTAAATGTTCTACAAAAAGAGGAATGAATTAAATTTTATTCTCTTGTTGTCAGTGACTTTGTTTTTTACTTTAAACAACTTTTTAAAGAATTGATTTGACAAAAAAAAAAATAATTACGTACTTTTCATTCTATTCATAAGCTTACCAGGAACTTTACTGTACAACGTATCGTTCGTTAGTTACCAAAATCAAAAGGAAAATATAATTTGTCCTGTGGGTAGATGCGCAATATATTATATTTAATATTACGAGCTTGTATTTATTTTAGCAGGTCTAGAACCTAAACGAAACTTTAAAACTTGGCTTTGGGGAAATATCTTTGAGAATCATTATAATGTGCGAACATACATATCGCTCCTTCATTGCAATGTATTCATATCTCAAGAAATGTAATTTTTCTGTTAAAAAAGCAGAAATATTCATCATGTCGCTCTTCATTTTGTTTAAAAAATTTATACAAATATCTTGTTTACTCACCTCTTGAGGGGAGAATACTTTATTTTTTAATTTTTCCATTGATGTGTGTGTAAATTGAAAAGTTTAAATTAGTTTTCTGAAGATCGAATTTTTTTTTAGATATGACTACGTTGCAATAAAGGAGCGATATGTGCATTTAAATATGTTGCAGACTGGCAATGTTTCTTTCTTCCATACTTTAATTAAATATATTAGCTGTTTTGCATTTTGTTCTGCATCTGCATTCGAAAAAAAAATCATTCAAGTTATATTTGGATTCTCGTTAAACAAAACATGAATTAATTTTCTGAAAATTGCTTTTGATTTTTTATTAATTTGTTTTGCTTTTAACAATTTCCTATTACTTAGATGCCCTCATAATCTAAGTAATAGGAAATTCTTTGAATTCAAAAGCAAGAGATTTGATTTAGATGTTTAGTAATTACTGCGTTACTATTCGGATTAATATATAAGAGAATCTTTGCAATTGTTGCCAATTAAACATCTCACTAATTTTACTTATCTTTTTATTCAAAAATCATCAATTCAATTAAAAAACAAACTTCATTGCATTTTTTTTTTCAAAAATCTTTATCTATATAACAGATAATATAGTTTACAAACCGCCCTCGTACTCAGCCACAAAAAAGGGAAGAACAAACTCATGTTCACTGTTGCTGCTGTAATGTGGCTGCAGTACATGTTGTACAATATCAGCAATATACAGTTTGATTAAGTGAAAAATATAGAGAAAGGAAAAAAACATAAAAAAACAATAACAACAGTACTGAGATTTGTTGTGAGCCCATGCTGTCACAAATGTCCGACGGGCTTGTTTACATAATTTTTTTTTCTTTTTAATTTTCCTCATCCACTTTTCTCAGCGGACACATAGTTTTATGTAGTTAAAAACATTATCTTTTAAAATTGTCGACCACTATTAATGCAGAGGCGGATAAAACATTCAAATAGATGTCGCACATACACAAATGTTAAATAAGGGTTCTAGTGTAGAAGGACTCACTGTTTGCTATTTGCATAATTGTGCTAAAAAAAATAATAAAAACTTTAAATGTATTCAAAAAGCCCCTCAAAAACCATTAAAAGGCGCAAGATATTAAAAACAATTGCTTGTTCGCTTATAAAATAGCATCATAGATTTTCAAATATAAAAAAAAAATTATTACAAAAAGGTTTTGCAATCCAAGGACCACTATGTTTTGAGCCATAATAAATCGCAAACAATTGTAAAAATGTCAAAAGCTTTTTTGTATTAACGAGTAACTCATGCTCTACTTTATATTTTACAGTTTTCGTTCAGGCAAACTTTCACACTAGTTTCCATAAAATTATACCCCGAGGCATCCTGTGGAAATGCATGGCTCTCTGCAGAGTGTTAGATTCGAACAATTGGAATTCTAGAAACCTTTTAGATATGGACTGATATAAAACAATTTTTAATTTTTTGCAAAGCTTATGAAAATGTGAAGAAAAACATGCTGATTAATAAAATAATTTCTGAGTGTGCGTTTAGACGAGTCATGTCTTATTGACATGATTGCTACTTTATAGGCGAGGGAGTGTGAGCGTGAGAGAGAGACAGAGGGGAAAAGAAATCAGTACCCATATGCATGTACTGTCATTATGTTTTGTTTCCTCATTTGTAATGTTAAGCCTGAAGGTATTTGCAAGTAAATGTCGTCAACATGACATGACTTTTGTGAACAACAATGAAAGTTCAAAGAAGAAATAGTAAGAATCCTATCAATAAGAAATGACGCGCTTAAACGCAGATTTATGACTGTTAAACTTGTTCTTTTCGTTTGAGTTCAAATCTTGAACTTACAAATTCCCTTTTTTACTAAGAATTTTCGATCAATCAAAATTATCTTCATTAGGAAAGAAACATACGAACAGTTCATTATCAGACTTGCGGAACGAATCAGTTCCGGTTTCGGGATGACGGCGCACCATCTCATTAGCATTCTTTGTTCAATTTGACCAATTGTCTCGGAGAATACTGGTAAGTAGGAATCACTTAACAAATTACAATATGAGTGGAAAACTTTTTTTTAATTAATTTTATCAAATTAAATTCTTTCGTCTTGGATTCGTTGAGAGTTATAATTTACCGCAAACAAATTTGCAACTTGGGGTCTCAAAAAGTTTTAAAATATTTTAACAACGTAGTAAAAAAATTAGCTTCCAAAGTGTTAATTTCGCAGGAATTTTGTGCAAATAATTCTTATCTTTATGCTTCACTTGCAGTGAGAATATTTCACAGTTAACATTTTTATTAAATCAGTTGCATCTTTAATAGTTTATACTCGATTTCTAAAAAGTTGACCTGGTTTTTGCAGCTATTAATTGCGCTTTAGAAATAAATAATTAAATAATGTTTCGCCAAAAATTTTGCTAAAAATCCAAGAAAATTTGGAAAATAAAAAAAATATATGCATATATTTTTGGGAATATTTTGACGACATATTGAGTAACGTAAATTCATTTATATATCTAAACCTTAAATCTTTTTCTGCTTGAAACCTCTTAAAGTCAAATGAAAAAAACATTTTTCTGAAAACTTTTTAGTACGTGACAATTTAGGAACTCATTTTTATCGGCAACTCCACATAACTTCTTATTCACAACTTACAAAAAATTACAAAAGCATGTAGTCAACTAGGCCAACAATCTGGTACAAATGTAACTTTAATTTGCTCTATTTTATCTGATGGCTTTAAATAATATTATTATTTTTTTGCAGATCAGGCGAGCTGAAATGGCGAAGCAAAAAAATAAATAAAATCTAATATAATTCCTCAAACTAAGCTACAAAATTGTCCATAAAATGTTTGAAATTTTTCTTGGCACCTTTGTCAAAAGCATACAAAAAAACGAACTGGAAACTAATTAAAGTGCAGTTGAAATAATTAAAAAAACAACATGGACATAAAGAGTTTTTTATTAAACTGAAACTTAAGCAAAATATTATCAATTCAACAAAAAAAACGAAATGACACCAACACAGTTTCTTCTAAATACTTGGAAATTTTTTATTAAAAAAGGAAACAACAACAACAACAAAAACACCATTAACAATAACAACAACAACAATATAACTTAAAGAAAAACATTCAAAATCATCTAAATGGAATCGAGAATTATATAAATTGTAGCTGCATCTAAATGAAGTTAACAATCTGTCAATTTGGTAAATTGTTTCTGCTGTTGACAGCCTTTTTCTTCTTAACTAAATCCTTTGAAACTCTTGTTGCTGTTGCTACTAGTGCTGATATTCTTGCACAACGTGTACAGTCTGCTGTTGCACATGCTGTTGACATTCCAAATCCTTCTAATAATCTTGACGCTGAACAGGATATTGAGCGGAAATTTGAAATAGTTACACAACAACAAGTTACAAATAAATCAATAATAAAACAACAAAATATCAAGGTGAATAAGCAAGAGCAACAAGATGAACTTATAAATAAAACATTCAAAACTTTACTGCATCAAGCAGAAGAAAATATAGAATATACAAAATCAAAAGGAAATGAAAAGCAAGCGACTATAGCAACACAGTTAACGACATCAACAACTAGATCTACAACACTTACTACACAACAACAACAACAAGAACAACATGCTGTAAGTGGATTACCAACAAATCTTTACACAGATGAACATCAACAACCTGCCAACAATAACGCATACAATGGACATGATGTTGATGATGAAAAGCGTGTCGTGGCCACTATCGTTCGCCCATTTGAATCAATGCAAACGTCTAGTAAACTTCAAAGTGCATCAGCCACAAATGTGACACGTTTAAATCAAATACAATACGAGTTTACCGCAAACAATGATTTTTTATTATTACAAAACAAAACGCAACAACAAAAACGTATGAAACCACAACCTTTATTGCGATCAATGTCCTCATCATCATCCACTGCAGCATCAGCAGCAACAACAGACGACGCTACTCTTGAACTAACAACATCGTCAGAGCCCTCATCAACATCATTACTGCCCCTTAAATCTCAATATAATCAGCAGCAGGACTCATCATACAATTTAAGCCAGCATCCGTTGACACAGCAACAGCAACAAGCACAACAACTACTTCCTCCTAAAATAGCAAAGTCAGCAACATCTCAATTAATATCCTCTTTGTCGTCACCACCATCATTATCATCTTTACACACATCTTCGTCAGCAGCTGCTTCAGCATCCAGAAAACGTGTGGGTATTTTAATGCCTTCTCGTCTACTCAATAGAATGCATGTGCAACAGGGGTTTCAATATTTTGTGGAATTTTTCCAAGTAAACTTGAACAATGTCAGTGTTGACTTCATACCAGATGATGGTAAGTTTTAATTTATTCCTTTTTATTTTTTGATATGCATTTGTTTAACCTCCCACCACCGCGCTCCTTATTTTTATTTAGGGAAAACTGCACGTGTGTGTAAGACATACATATATTTTTTATAGTGAAAATATTGGGGGTAATTCATTTAAAGAAATGTACATATGTATGTATATTCTTTTCAAAATTCATATCAAAGTCAACGTTTAATTCATGGATAACTAAATAATATTTGTGTATTTCTATATTATACGAAATTTAATTTAGATCCCTTTTACAACCGTAATACTAAACCGATTTAAAGGGTTTTTTTAACATAAATGTGCACAATTTTAGTTTGATTCAAATCGGTTCAGTATTTTGCGAGTTATAAGCGCTTAAAGTTTCTATTAAATACAAGCACACTTATTACACATACATGTACACACCAAAACAAATGTTCCGATTTCGTACAGAATTCGTAACGACTGGTCGACAAAATCTTCCGATATGAAAGGGTTGACATGACTTCGCAACGATATGTAGGTACGCAACCGAAACGAAGAGTAGGTACGAAATCGCATCGATATGTAGGTACGATTTCAATATGAAAAAATTAAATAAAAATTATTTGCCATCATTTTATTCTTATATCTTATTCGACCTTTTTTTATTATTCTAATTTATTTAAGCTCTAGGTATTTTTTTTAAAAAACATTAACAAAATTTTTTATTAATTAAAATACCGATATTTCGCCAATTCTTTGTGTGGCTTCTTTAGGGATGTATAAAATTATGTAAATAACAATTTTTTTTTTAAATAATCAAAAAAATAAAACACTAAAATTGTCAAAATGGAAATTTCACTAATTTAATATTTATAAACTTTAGCTAAATTTCATATACAGGGTGGGCCAACTTCGACTGACAGATGTCTCGCAGAATCGCCATTGTGTCTCTCACGGTATGAGCTGAAGGCTCCATCTGGGTGGAGCCATATGCCGGGATTATTGAGTACTACCGGACGTACAACATTTTCCAACATGATCCGATATGCCACCTCGAAGACGGTTTCTGCTTCCCCAGCATTATTTTCGAAAAATTATTTACTGATTACTCTATCAGCCATAATGCTACCAAACCAAACCGTGCATTTGAGAGGCAGTAAACTTCTTATCATGTTTATACTGGCAGCTGTCGCAGCATTAAAATGTTGAAGGTATTTTCTTTGTGTTCTAACAATTGATCGTCCGGCAACATAATAAAATTGAAAATTTTATTAAATTGTTTATTACCTGCAAAAAATAAAAATGAAATATAAAACTGTAGAAATCAAAAAGTTATAAGCATTTCAAATCAGTCAGTCGAAGTTGGTCCACCCTGTATAAAACCAATTACAGTTTTTAAAGTGACACATTAGAGGCGTCAGTGTTTCTGATCTATTAATATTTTGTATTGGGCAAACACTTGTTCTAACAAATCTTATTTTACTATTAAGTTGAAAGTTACAAGTTAACACAACTTTTCCTATAAATTAAAGGTTTTGTTATCTTACCCGGTTCCTGTTAATAAAAAATTTGATTGAGTAGATATGCTTTATGTGGGTACCTCCGTATAAGCTAGAACATTGTTTTCTGAATAGAGAATATAAGGAGGATTATTATTGGAGTATTATATTTGGTATTCAAGGCAATACATTGCCGTAATGAATTCAGTTTAAATTGTCCATGATGTAGCAAATGGTATAAATGTGTGCTTAGAAACAGATTCGAAATAAAAATGCAAGGATTTAGAATCCTTTTTAAAAATTAAATTTTTGTTTTTTCATTTACTTACATTTAAATCAAATTTTTATAAATTTACTTATTTATTTATTGGTACATATTCGACAAAGTAAATTTGCAAATTTCACAAAAGAACCGCAAGACTATACGGTTATCCGTGACAATTAAGCAATAATTACGATGACGCGGGAGCTGTTCTTCAGCCCACAGCTGCTTAACGACTGAGTTTTATATATATTTTTTAAATTTTATTGGCACAAATAAATAAATGTATCCGAAAGAAATTTTTGCAGATAAACTTCCCAAATGTCTTAAAGAATTCGTTATGACAAGTCTGACTTTAGAAAAAGTGGAAACCTTTGGTTTCGTGGGTATCAGCTTCATGTTGAAAAATAAACCAAGTGTGCAAGTGTGTTGTCCAATTTGCTTTTGCATAGAAATCAAACAGATCTTTTTCTATATTTACTTCGCTAAAAGAGAAAGCAAAGTCGGTTAGGTTGACAGGTTGCCGGTGAAGTATATTAAGTTAAGAAAAGAGTACCAACCCAAAAAGTTATTATTACTCCTTTGTGTTAACCTGGTGATGAGAGGGAAAAAGAAGACGAAGAACAGAGATTCAAGTGCTGCAGAGGAGTATAGAGTCGGGAAGTCAAAGATGATGCTGGAGAGGGATAGATAACTAGAGTGACAGAGAGAGAGAGAGAGAGAGAAAGAGGTGAATTCCGTCTAGAAGGGATGGTATGAGGCTACGTCCGGGCAGGGAGCCAGCGATAGAACTATCCACTGCTCCCGATGAAGGAACTAATGCTTTGGAGAGCTAAATAAGAGAGCTAATGAGTTTTAAGTTGTTTATTTAGAATGTCTCTTGTTATAATATTTTATCGTATTGCTACGTTTCGACCTTTTCGATAACGTTTCCTCGCTGGAGATCTTTTAATTTGTCAAAAACAAAATAAAACAACGGAAATTGATTTTAACTTAATTATATTTTGTTTTCTTTAATACCACTTTTTGATTAAAAAAAACGAAGTAATTTTGCTTATTGAGGTTAACACTTGAAAAGCTTTTTATACAACTGATCTATTTACTAAATACACGAAGTTCACCATGCCGTAGCTTAGACCACACTGATATCTTTGTGCCTTGCAATATCGGTTTTTATACCTGTTGACTGTTACATTTAAAGTCTCGAACGTAGTAGAAATATCCTCACCATAACAATAATGTAACAATGAGAGGCGTCATGGAGGTGGCAGTAGCAATTTTATAATGTGGATGGTGAATCAACCAAACTATTCTAATTCATGTCAACTTAAACCGTAATCCAATCGGGAGCATCCGTTCTTGTTTACAGTTGCTATGAAGATTTTTCATACAGATTTCTCGAACAATCTTGTAGATTCTCGTTGCTGTTTCTAGCTAATTTTTGAATGTTCTACTTCCGTTAGTTTGCTACCAAGTTTTCACACACGGTTGATTAATCTGTTCTTAATTATTGCTGTATTTTTATGTTCGTTAAATATAAATCTATATTTGAATTTTGTAACAGCATGTATATATGTAAATGTTAAATATTTAATCTAGAATATAGACAATTGCGTCGGCCATAGCAAATACTAGTTTGCGTGGAAACAAAAATAATTAAATTCCTAAAATAACTTTTTTTATAAGAAGTTCATCATCGAACAAATGAATAAAAATTTATGTATTTCTTAAGTTTTCGAATTTGTATCATGTTAATTTTTTAAATTTTTGTTTTAGTTTTTCACAAAAAAAAAACTATCAGTTTGTTATCACGTTGAAGCAAATTCGGCCCTTAGATACCATTAATTTCGGAAATTTCGATATTTACATGTTAAAGTTTTACTTCCATACAAAAAATACAACACATATACATTCATACATTGGAAAAACTATACAAAGGTGGGTTTACTTTTACTTAAATATTCTGCACCAAAAAAAAAACACAAACACAAACACAAACACATTTCTTAAATGGCAGGTTACGTTTTAGTTTTCCGTGAACAAAAAAAGAAACGACAAAAAATCCAAAACAAAAGAACCATATAAATTTCAACTGATTATGGTTACGATGATGATGATGATAATGATTATGGTGGGATTCTGTGTGTTTTTTCAGACATGCATTTAAAATTAGGTTTTTTTTTTTGCATTTTCTAAAAGTTATTGCTCAACACGTGAATGACTGACTGCCAGACTTCAATGACTGACTTACTGGCAAAATACCATACAAGTTTGTTGAGGTTTGTTCCTCTGTTGCTGCTGTTTGTTTATTTAGTTTATTTTTCCTTTACAAAGAGGAAAAGTATATTTAAAAAAAAACACTTGAAAACTAAAGGTAATATAAACAGAAATTTGTTGTTAAAATTATGATGGCCTTTTTATTACTGCTTGGGGAATCAAATGATGAAAAGGTAGAATGGTTTCTTGTACGTTATAACCTTCACTGCTGGAAAAAAATTTAAGAGGAAAAAAAAACGAAAATGTTTAATATCTAAGTTTTTTAATTATTTTGTAAAGAAGAGTTTCGGACCCACCAGCTGCACTGTAATATAAGCAATTTTAAGTATTAAAAAGTAATTAAAGAGTTTAAATTTATAATGAAAGAAATATTAATTGAAAAATAAAGAAATATTAAAAAAAAATAAAGGTGGGTTATAAAATTTAACTTTCCAACTAATAATACAAAATTATAATGGGAGCACTAATATTCCCCACTGAAACTCTTTAGATCTCTTTTCCTGTTTTAAAACATAAACATTCTATTTTTTACTGAATTTAAATTACCCGATTAACTTTAAATTTAGCAGTTCAGTACACGTGAGATTATTATTTAAATATTAATCATACGCCACAGCGCACCACAATTCAACTTAAAGTTGCAGCTTTTTTTGTGTTTTCATATTACTCGTATTTACTTACTGTGTTGGACTTTATGCTGTAGAATACATCAAACTCTTGAAAGTTTTCTTTCTATAAAATGTAAAAGTAAGACCAAACAACTACATAAAATACTGAATAAATATTAAGTAATAGAATTTTTAAAAGCATGACGCAAGCAAAAATATTTATATGGAAATTGCATGAATGTAAACTTTTCTTAAAAGAAAGAAAAATTTCAACAGAAGCAAAAACATATTTCAAAAACAACTAAGATTTCATACTTTGCTATTCTTCTGGTACCCTAAACCCAATCACTTTGCCATCCTCAATGCAAGCGATTGTTAGAAATTCCTTTGTTTGAACTTTCCACTGGCTGTCTACAGAAGAAGTAATTCTTAAATTAGAAAACGAATTTTTTTGGTATGTTTAGTGTCGCATTGTTTTTGAAACATTGGATACATAATAAAATTAAAGCATTTAGTTGCAAAGAAA
Organism: Gymnocheta viridis; assembly: GCA_956483585.1. NCBI lineage: Eukaryota > Metazoa > Arthropoda > Insecta > Diptera > Tachinidae > Gymnocheta > Gymnocheta viridis. Next base: position 16,009,574 of record OY101442.1, read on the forward strand.
ATTAAAACAGATTCATATGGAATATAATTTCTTTGTAGTGTATTTTTAATAATTTACAAAGTCTACTATGCTTTTTCTTATCACTGGTATTTTTGAAAGTAATTATATGAGAAAAGAGGTATATTTCTAATTAGGTGCAGCAGTGTTAAATTTCTAATATACAAATAAAAAAAAAGATTTTTTGTGCGATGAGAACGTTTTCAATAAGTGAAAACATAAAAGAAAGAGGAGAAAATTATTGAAATAACTTGTTTAATATTTGACATAACAATCCAGGAAAATAGCAAAAGCAAAACGCTTGTTGTTTTGTTATTTTGTAGTTGAATAAAAATAATTTGCTTTTTTTTTAAAGAAAATAGTTCTATGCAGGCTTCTAAGTTCATTAACTTGAATTTAAATACAAATAAAAGACAATTTTATTTCTTATATACATATATCCGACGTTTCGTTGGGATTTTCAAACATCTTCAGGGATAATTTTATTTTAATACATTTTAGTTTGCATTTAAATTCAAGTTAATGACCTTGGTAGCCTTCATAGAATTATTTTCTTTTAAAAGCAACATTATAATTACGAAAATGTCGAAAAATCATATATAAAAATACTTTGGTTTAATGATGATTTTGCATAAGCGCCATTAAATTGTGGGCAAATAGAGACCAGCTAAGTCCACAAGGAGTAAAAGCTATTTTATTTGCTCTTTTAAGCAGATTCTAAGAAAATACATAATACATCACTGGATTTGTAAATAAGTTAGAGTTCGGTTTTATTTTATTTATACATATGTTCCTTTCACTCCTCGAGGGAGCATATTACCATGACAAGTTTGTTCCAATAATCTTGATCTTCGGCTCGATGCTTGACTTCGTTTCACTTCATATGCAATCTCGAAAGTTCTGTTGTCAGTTGCCAGTTCCATGTATGCGGTGGTCTCCCGACTCTTCTGTTTCCTTGCGGGTTCCAATCTAAGCAATATCATCGTCTGATTTACGAAGGGTGTGACCTATCCAACTCCATTTCCGTTTACTTTTTTCCGTTCTAATTGGCGGCTGGTTTGCCTTCATCCCAAAATCCATTGTTCGATATGGATATGGCGGCTGTAAGATTTTGCGTAGGCATTTGCTGAGAAATACCTGAAGGCACTGCAAATCACATGGTGCCATATTCCAGGTCTCGCATCCATATAACAGACTGGATTTTATGTTGGAATTGAATCATTAGATTTTGGTTTGTTTCGAAATATAAGAAGATTTCAAAATCGGGTTTAACTGAGCAAATGCTCTCCCTGCCTTATTTATGCGACTAGATATATCTGCTGGTGAGCCACTATTTGTGTCAATTGTGCTACCCAAGAAGCACAAGGACTTAACATCTTCAATATCTTGATCATATACGAAGAAGTTGCGGTCTGTGTTTCTCTTGATGCAGATCGATTTTGTTTTCGGTACATTTATCTTCAGCCCAACCAATATCGCAATGTCACTGATCATAGAAATTTTCGAGTACATCTCTGAGAATGAGTGGATAAGTAGACATATGTCATCGATATAATCTAAATCCTCCAGCTGTCTTTGCAAGCCCCATATAATGAGTCTCTTATGATGGCTTGTTACCTTCGGCATCACAGCATCAAGGACACATTTACAAAGTAGATGTGATAAGACACAACCTTGCCTCTTGCTCATTTGGTTTTCATGCAACAAAAGGCAATTGTCCTTCTTTAACAGGACTTTGATAAGCCGTCTTAGATTTTCGGGGACACCCTTTCATACCAGCGAGTTCCATACAGCGTTATGGGTGTGTTTGTCAAATTCTTTTTCAATGTCTTTAGATATGAGGTATAATGGTGATCTCCATTCCACTGATTGCTCCACGATAATCCTAAACGTGGGTGGGATCACACGATTGCCGCAGATACACCAATCAGGCCCAAATTTTATTACGCTGAATTGGTGCACAATAATCAGGGTTTTCACAGCATCCAATGTTGTCGGAATTGTATTTAAAAAGGCGACAAAAAATTAATTTGTATGATGCATTCAATGTTACGGGTTTTATGTTTAATCTAGAATTATTATCTGTTTTTAACAAAAAACCGATATAATTGAAATTCATTGTTGCACAAAAGTATTTTTTGTCGTATTTTCAAATCCGCCGCAGATCGACAAAGAATAACAATAATTGCCGCAGTCCAGTCATACGATTGTTCTGACACGATTGGCAACAGCAACAAATGGTAATTTTTAGTTTCTTTTGTTTTACATGCAAATTGTTTTCTTTGTATTTTAAATTTTTATTCGCACTTTTTCCCAAAATTAATATTTTACTTATTCAGTAAAACATTAACAATTTTGTTATAAACAAATTGCAATTGATTATTGAGGGGTATAGCTTGTTCCTATGCGCATTTCACTGTTGCTAATGCAGATCATCAGGGAACTTTACCAAATTATTATTTCTTTGGCTTTGCAATCTCCCAATGTATGTGTAGGACACATGTCTTGAATTTCATGCGACGCCCGCTCCCGCTTGTATCGATCTTTATAATCAGAGCATGAGAATTCCAAAAACACATGGGTACCCGCTACAGCCAATGCGGGGTCCACGATGACGTAATACTCGACTTTTTTTTAACTTAACAGCAGTTGTGCAGTATGCATTGTAAACATTTTCATTGTCTATCGAATCGTCCATGACAATGATTTCCATCACTGATATAAATAAATTTACGGTACCCAAAACAATTGGACAAACACGAAAAACTAAACTAATTAAATTAATTGCCGCGTATTGGCTCTTTTGATTGCCGCACGAGAACACAATAAATATTGGTACATTTTTAACATTTATATTGGCACATGGTTGCCTATGAACCGTTCACACGATTGCCGCAACAGAGTTGAATTTGATTGCGGAAAATCAGCAAAATATTGCTCTCGATTGCCGTAGGCGACAATAAATTGTGAAATCACTCGATTGGCATATAAAATCGACCGATAGTTGGTGCATTGCGGCAATCGTGTGATTCTCCCTTAAGACTGTTTACTTGGTGAACACACGATTTTCCGGAGCTAAAGCCAGCTGGCTCATTTCTGAGTGATGGGGAAATTGTTTTCGAGAGAGTTTTGTTTATAATATGTGCAAATAGCTTATTTACCAAGCTTAACAAGGTTATGTCTCTCCAATTTCTTCTGTTGGTGAAATCACTTTTTTTTTTGGGAAGATTTACGATGACTCCACCAGCAGCCGTGCACAGGTTGTTTGGTCAGGTGTAAGCAGTTCTAGAGAGATTTGTTTAGTTTGAGAAATTTTATCGATTTGCCACAGATAAAGAAACAATCGGCCAAAAATACACTAAAAAGGCCATGCAACAAATGAACGAGTCCTGACGAAAATTGTATAATATATTGCAGCTAAAATAATCTTCTACTTAAAGCAGGACTTACAGCGAAGGGAAATCTAATTCTACCTTAACAACTGGCTAAAGCAATAGTCGTAAATAAAAAAATAAGCAAGTAGGGTGCTCAAGATATAGATAAATACACTTGTTCACTATATTTTTTATTTTTGTTTGTTACCAAGAAGTTCTTTATGTAAACAATAACTTTAAATTGAAAAAATGCGATAAGATAAAAGAAAAGTAAAACTTTACTCTTTTCTACAATTTATTATTTTATTTAAAATTCAAATAGTTTTTGAAGGGTTGGATAAATGTTTAAAGAAAGCAGTTGAAACGTAAATAAATAAAACCTTTTAGAAACAACAATTACAAGTTATTTATATTTTGTTTTATTCTTTATTTATTTAATAAACGATAAGAATAATAAATCTGCAAATATTTGTTTAAGTTCCGAAATACATAAGTTGATTAGTTTGCATAAAAGGATTTTTTTTTCAAACAAAATAGATTAAAGTGTGCATACAAAAAACAAATAGACCAATTAAAATAATTCAACATATTATACTTAAGAAAATTAATAATATTAAGGACTTGTAAGGACGTACATCAACAAAGTTTTGTAAAGAAGAATATATTTAGATAATTTACTGAATGACTTAAATGGGCGATAAATGTACAAAATAAAATGTTAAAACTAAATGAGTTATAGAAATGTGATAGAGCAAAAAAAATCCTTAAAAATGTTAAATTCTCATAGAGTTAAAGTAAAGAAAGTGATTACCAAAGAAATCATCTTTTTTATGCCAAAAAAAATCATTATTCATTAAAAAGGGTTATTTTTTCCATAATCCTTTTAATTTAAAACTTTTCTTACCCAACGAGGAGATAAATATTTATTATACTTTAAGTTTCTGTTTTCGCTTCTTTTCCAAACAATTATCACAAAATTTAATTTTTCTCAAATATGCTGGAAAAAAATTATTTATTTTTTGCTTCATTTACATTTCACTTGTATTTTATTTCCTTTTTTATTTTTCATTTTTCTAGATTTAACAACGTTCATCAAACTACTGGAGCAACCCAATTACATAACGTTGGTGAAAACCTTAAATGCTGGCATTAATCTCGATGATGATGGCCTTCTTGAAGGAGTTTTCTTAAAGACACAACCGCAACGTCAACCTCAAACAAACAAACATAAAAAATACTCAACAAATAAACAATTTCAAGAGAATTCCAAAGACCATGAAGACATGATTGTGGATGAAAAAATAAAATATAATGAAAATAAAAATTATGAAGATTTACAAAATCAAAGATATTCACAAGCATCTTCAGCAAATCGAGCAAATAAAGGACGAGGTGGAAGCACTTTTACCAAAGATACGCAAGAGCAACAACAGAATTATGAGCAGCAGCAAGAAGATAAAAATTTAAACGTTGGTTATTGCCACTTGGCTAAAGCTCTGGAGCGTGATTTTAATAAAACGGTTTTACTCTGGCCATGTCCGCACATGAAAGTAAGTACAAGATAAACAACAAAATAAATAACATTAAATGAAAAAGGAGTGTACAAAATAAAAAAAAATATACATAAATTTATTTGTAACAAAATTATCATATTGAAGAATTGATGAGTCATAAGAAAAACAAGTAAGTTTTGAAAAAATACGACCGTAATTAGAGAAAAGGGTTTTATTTTATTTAAATAAAAGTTCTTTTACAAAATGTTATTCGCAAATAACATGGTCCGTTAAAAAAGAGTTAATAAAAGCGTTGTAAGATATTTAGATTTATAAAAATTAATCAAATGCTAACAAATATGGCTGAAATGAAAACTTGTGCTGCATAAATTTATTGGATTAAAATTGAAATGCGTTTGAATCAGTGGAAATAGTTCAGCTCTGGAAAGAAACAACAAGTAAAGGTTTTGGTATATTTCTGAAGAGAATTAAACGCTCAGCTATATTGATCTGAAGAAAATTTCGTTTATAAATGATGCTTTTTACGGGAATTGCTAAAATTTTAGTGTTTTAAATTTTTAATTGCAATATTTTCCCAAAATTATTATTTAACATATTTTAATTTTACTTGCTTCTGTCATGTCGAAATATTTTGAGAATAATTCTAGAAGCTCAATATACAGTCGTACTTTTGCTAGTTTTCAGAGTAAAAATATATAATTTCGGGGCAGTTTGCCTTTTTCAAACTCAAAAATCTAGAATCTTTTTGAAGAAAATGCTGCCTTTAATGGTGCATTTAACTTTGACATTGAAGAACTTTTGATCAAGTTGAGTTAACAAAAAACGCGTAAAACTGTTTCTGTGAAATACAAAACCACATAACTAACGAAAAATTCGAAAACGCATTCTAATTAATAACAAATTTCCAAAATTCTATCACTAATTTTATATGCAGAACTTTTTGTTTTGACTTCAGGACCTTGGACTATTTTATTTATTTTTTGATTTCTTCTGTAAAATTTAAACGAATTGCAATTTTTTTAATTTCCATTTCATAAAACGTTGTAAGTTTCCATTTATATTGTAAATTGTACTATTTTCCCTAAGCTTTATAAGCTTTTTGATTATGAATTAAATAGTTTAAAGCATTTGCAATTATTTACATATATTGATGCAGTAATTTTGAATTTTTATCTTAAAGCGATTTGTTTTTTGGAAAAAAGCGCGATATTTTTAAAATTTTTTATTGATAATTTACATTATAATGATTTTTTGAAATAGTGAGTTTGTTGAAAAGAAATGTTACATAATTAAAAAAAGGCATTGGGGTATAAATGATGAATTTTCACACATTTTTTTTAAATAAAAATAAATACTTGTAAATGTGCAAACAAAATTTATTTTAAATTTAATTTATTACTTCAAATACTTTGCAAAGACATACGAAATATTTACAAGGAGATACACTGCAAATGCTAAGCAGTCTTGTAAGAATTCTTTAAAATATCTATTTAGTAACATTTACATCGTCAGAGTACATTTCTCTTTAAATTACATTTTTATTACGTCTGCTGCTATTTTGCATATATTTGTATACGAGTGCATAGAAATGAAATGCAATTTTATTTCTATATTTAGAGAAATACTGAATGATATAATAGAATGTAAGTTTTATAAGTTAATTTTCTTTACATTTAGTATTTTATATTATTATAAATAAAATACCTTAAAAATGTTATAGCAATTTTATTTTATTCAAATCGAATTTATCCCCCTTAAATAATATGAATTTAAAATGGCTTTTAAAATAAATTTTGCATAAATTCTGTTTAATAATATAATAAATTTAAACTATTGAATTGTAAATACGCCAGTTTGTCCTTTTCAATTAAATATGTTGCTAAAAAAATGTAAGTGATAAAAATATAACTTTTATAACTTTTTATTATAAAATTTATTTTGTTCTTCTGCTTAAGATTTGTGCAAAGAAGGTTTAAGAAATTTGAAATGCTGAAGTAAAGAAATTAAAGATTAAACAGCACACGTACTTTATTTAGTGTTAAATGTTCAATAGAAATGCAAAATTGTTTTCGAAAATATTTAATAAAGAAAAATTTTAAAGCGTAAGATATATTTCGTTTAAAAGAAATATTTTTAAAACGACATATTTCTGGGATAATTTAAACGAAGTCTTTCCTAAATTTTAAAGATATAAAATTTTTTAAAAATAAAGAACTTAATCTCTGCGTAGTTTATTATTTTGTAAAAAAAAATAAAAATATATTTTTTAACTGTCACGCTCATGGCCTACAGAAATGTCACATAATATTTTTTGTTCTTTTTGTATTAAAATATTTTGCAGCTTTAATATTTGAAAATGAAAATTATTTTTCAAAATTTATTGTCACCCAAGCGTACACGTTCAGACATACAAACTTACCTCTTGATTATTAATGAAAACTAACGAAAAATTCTATTCAGTTTCTTTGTATGCAAAACGGTATTCATGCAGTTTTATACACATCTCTCTTTATTAAAACCAACAGAAGTCCTTTTGCGGCACACAGAAGATGTAAGGAAAATATTCTCAAGCTTGAGCATGTAACAATACAAGTTATTCATAGTTTTTAAAACTTGACGTTCAACAAAAGAAACATGAATTCGGTTTACTTTATTATGTTAAAGTGCTTGTATACTTACTTGGCAACCTATTCCTCTTGAAACATACTTCCATTTTTTCTACCATGAGACTGTTTAGTTTGTGTCTTTGAAAGTACAAGTATCTCATTCTCATTTTTATTCTGCAAATTGAGTTAGTCCAGATGGCGTTAACAAGGTTAGTGCTATAAGTTTATGTATTTTTTAAAACTAGTTAAAGTTTTTTAAAAAACGAGAATGTACAGTGAAGACGCTAAATGATACTAGATATTTTAGTTCTAAGGAGCTGTTTTAACTCTACAATACCAACATGATTTTTTTTACATAAATTCTAATTGTTATTCAAATCGGTTGAGTCCAATTTTCTTGCTAGCTGTATATGAAATTATTTCTTTTTTTATTAATTTATTTTATCAGGTGTCTAAATAAATAACAACATAAAATTTTTCTCAAATAAATTAATTTTCATATTCATATCATTAAAGGTGTTCCTCTCGGAAAACTTCCGGAAAAACAAATTTTTTATTTAAAAGTAAAAGTAAATAAATAAAAATAAAAAATTCTAATTTCATTGATAATTATTATTATATTATAAAAAAAGAAAACATTTCAAATAATACTTATCTGAGGAAAAAATATTTTTCAAAGTTTTATCTATATTTGTGAATTTCTTCAATATTATCTACGGAAATAAGAAACGAACTTGGCTACTTTAAAAAAGTGCTCTCCTACGAAACTGCAAAATATGACTTAAGCACTTTTTCCTTATTGTCGCAGACATGTTTTCATAGAGTTTTTTGTTAGACGCGTCCTGCTAATTTGTGCTCTTAAACTGAATGGCAAAAGAGCCAATCTTCCTCAGAACATACGTAATTATTTTCTTACTTTCTTATTTTAATTTTATTACTTTAAAATGTTTTAATTGAATTTAGACTTTTCCACAAACCAGAACAGAATACAAAAATCATTATTTCAAAAAAATTAAAAAATATTTTTGTGTTTAGATAGCAAACTAATAGTGTTTTCTTTTCTACACAAAAATGTTACATTTCCATGGAGAGAGTGTAATTTGGTGTTTGTTTCTTAAACATGTTTGTAAAAGGATGGTGTATTTTATTCTAAATAAATATCCCTTACTAAAGGTGGAAGACATTGCACTTTGCGCCCCGTTTAAATCGACAGTACCCTAAAAAACAGTTGACTTTTGTTTATAGAAAGTGTCAACAGACGAAGTTGGAAAAAATCGCCTCGAATTAAGAAACTAATATTAAATTTTTAACGTTAATTTCTCTTCTGTTTTACAGAACAACTATTAGAAAACATTACATTGCTACTGCTATGTTGTAGGTGATATAGAATCTTACTAGATTCGTTGTTATGAAATGGCTCTAAAAAGAAGACGTTAAAAATAAAAAATCGCTGGAACTTCGAGTCGATAAATGGGCAATCTGGCAGCTGTTTATTTCTATTTACATGGCTTATGAAAATAAATCAAATAAATTGCTGATTATTTTAAACCATTTTCAAGAATAAATTTAAATATTGATATTGCAGGATTGACAATCAATCAAGTATTGTATTCGTCCTCCTCATCTAACGAAATTCCCCTCTAAGTTTTATAGAATAAACTTAGCTGTTCAAAACTGGGCGTTTTTCATAAATTGTGTTTTGTTTTAGTGAAATAACAAGTTACAGTATTACGGGGTTGGCAAGATATTTTATACACACAACTTTTAGAAAGGTGACATTTTTTGTTTAGAAAAGAAAACATCATACATGAGTATATTTAATAATTAACTCGCCGTTTATACGATGGATTGTATGAGGAAAAGCCTTATCTTTTCAATGGTCCCGGATAAGAAACGTAATCTTAATTGGTCTGCCGCAATGACTGCAGATAACTTTTGTATGCTTAAAAAAAATAATCCAAAATGGATGAAATAAAAAATATTTTTATTTCTTAGCCTCCAGCATATTATTTTTTTATCTTTTTCGTACAATATTTATTTATATATTTAAAATTTTTATTAAAAAACAATTGAAAAAGCCTATTAGTATTGTAAAAATACTTAAAGATGTGGTAACTGCACAAACTTTATTTGCAAATACAGTCGTTAATCAGGAATTATATTTTTGGATTCGCTATTGGCATATAGGAAGGTAATTTACAGTTTATGCCGCAAATTTTTCTATTTGCAATAAATTTAATTTGAAATAAGTCGTGCATATAAAAATATTATGGCGCTCTGATGCCATTATTGGCGACACCTGTACAACCAAATTCCTAATTAATACTATTTTTATCAAATAAAAGAAAATGCTTTAACTTTTTTAAACATTTAAGATGTCTGATTGAATAGTTTGTGTAAAACTTCTTAGCACTTTATCATGAAAAACCTTCACTTGTAAAAATAAAACTAAAAATATTTTTGCTTTTGTCACTTGACCTAAACACAAATGTTTTACTCAACATTATTTATTTAAATTTTATGGTATTTACCCCACTTTCATTTCTAAAAAAGAAGTTTAATTTTTATTTAACTCTTCACTTTGAATGTTGGTATATAAATTTTATAAAAAATCTAAAATTAAATTAAAATATGTATCGCATTTCACAAATTATAATCTCCTTAAAATATGAAGAAGTCTCTACTTAACTCCATTTAAAACACATCAAGTCATTGTTACAAGTGATCAAAATCTACAAAAATATTTACATAAAAAATTTAATTCCCAAAAAAAAAACACAGAGAGAAAAGCAAATAAAAAAATGAATATTAAAGTACAAAGAACCCTTAAATAGAAAAGAATCAAAATAAAAAAAAGATATCTTTATATATATATATATATATATAAAAGCTTATGAAATATTTAATCTTTAACATTTCTTAAACACAAATATTCATCATGCTAAGATGTCAAAGAATGTCCTTACGACAAATAACTTTCACTTGCTTGACTTAGAAGATTTTTGTTGTTGTTTGCTATTTTGTATGTGTTTTCTTTTCTTTCCATTTCTTTTTGCTTAAGTTAGGACAAATGATGCTGTCGCCAACAAAGTTAGACAAATATCACACAAAAATTAAGACAGCAACACAAACATACTTGCTTTCATAATAATGCGAATATTTGAAAAAGCTTTTTTTTTTGTTTTTGCACGAGTAATAACCACCTTTAATGCTCATACTTTTTAAGCTTTTTTTTTTTTGCTTTCGAACTATTATGAAGATAGTTTGTTTATAATACTCTTTCATTTAAAAACATAACACTAACACATACACCAGTAGAGCAATAATAAAGTATTTATACACTGGGTCATAAAAATAAGTTCTCACGAAGAGGACTGGGTAAGTGGGGCCAGCCTACTGTATTGATATTGCGACAGAATGACTAGTGCTTCACGCAAAATGATGTTTATATTAAAGGCATCAACTTATCCTCCGTTGCCATTAATATTGTTTTGCTTGCTGTTACTGCCTTCATTTATTCTATAATGAGTTGTTGTATGCTTGTCAAGTTTGAGGTTGATGGTGTGAGGTAATTTTTTTATTTATTTATTAAGTCTCACTCCTCAGCATGTTTGCTAACACTATTGATTTTATCAAACCCAGTTGGCAGTTTTGTGTTTACACTATTTAATGACAGAACTGCATATTTATTTAAAGTAACTGCTGGTAAAAGTAGTATTTTTAAATTCTTCTGCATATATTTTGTCTGCATTTAAAACTTAAGTTTTCCGGAAAGTTGGCAGCATTATTGTAGCGTTATTGTTTTGCTTCAAGTAAAAATTGCTTACCTTTAGGGGTTTACATATATTTGTAAAATTTATATATATATATACATACTTAAGGGCATTCTAGAAAAATTCCCAAAAAATATTGCAAAATTTAAATGTTCACTTAATGTTGATATCACAGCAACATTTAAAGTTTCTTAAAAATATTTCATATGCGTTCAATTAAAAACAATGGCAGGTGTATGCACACGGATGTGCAAAATATAAACAGTAAAATCAATATTTTGAAAGTCAAATAGTCCAATTATTCCTACAATAAATCTTTCAGCAAAAACCAAATAACAATAGTTATTGATCACCCACAGTGCTAAATCAAAATGCAATTAATTTGTCCAACTTTTTAATAAAAGGCAAACAAATGATACATATTGATTGATTATGAACATTTTTTAAAAACGAGATATCGAAGCGGTTATCTCACCACTGAAAAATTGTGAATCAAAATATACGAACTCGATACGTATGTAAGTATTATATAAATGTTGAATTCAACTCTAAATGGAATTTTTCTAATAATATACTTCTAATTTAAATGATTATTTAAGCTTTAGGTCAGTTTATAAAAAAAACGTATATTATTTATTTTTTTTAATCGATATTTCGCCAATATCATTGATTGGCTTCTTCAGGAAATAAAAATTTTTTTTATTTTTTTTTCATTTATTTCCTGAAGAAGCCAATCAATGATATCGATTTAAAAAATAAATATGTATACGTTTTTTATATAAACTGACCTTAATCTTAAATAATCACTTAAATAATTATTAAAAAAAGGTCGAAAAATTCTAACGAATAAAGGCCCTTAGTTCCAAGACCCCGAAGTAGACCTATCTCTCTCTCTCTCTTTGATGTAGAGCCTTTGAGTTTTCTGCACTCAAATTTGTTATTAGCCGATGGATATCAATATTAAAAAATGGTACGAGCAAAATAAAACTTTCAAAACTTATTTATTTATTTTATTTATTTAGATATTCATTATAATTAAAATTGCAATAAATCTTAAAGCTAAAACACTAGCAACTAAGGATATCGGCTTCTTTCAAAACTATATTTTTTCAATCGCTGGAAGTTTGACAACAAAACTTAAGATACAGAATGAAATAAGTTGTTAAATGATTAGTCGGTGCTTAAGTTATATTTTTAACTAAATATTTACGAAAACATTGTCTAAGAATTTTTTACATGATTTCTTACATTTTGATAACTTATGCCGTTTTCTTTCCTAAAACAAATGTAACATATCTATCAGTTTATATAAAAAAAATTGTATTCAAAGTTTTTTTAAGACGTAAATTTTGCCTCACTTACGATGATACAATAATTTCTAATAAACTCACTATTTCAAAAAATCATTATATTGAAAATTTTCAACAAAAAGTGCAAAAAATGTTGCACTTTATTTTAGAAAAGAAAACGCCATTAGTATTACGTTTGTCTAAATTCACTTTCAACAAAACTTAAATGTCGTCTTTTTACTTCTTATTATATTAATTTTTCATTAAAAAATCATATATGTTTTTTTATTAAGACACTGAAATTTTGCTAATTCTCAGAAATTTCGTATATTGTTTGAAAAGGAAAAGTCCGAGAAATTCCAAATTTGAAATGCATATCTGCTCCCCTCTGTTGAATATTTTCAATGTCCTTTATTGCAAAATGGTTCAACGATTATTTTTTAAGGCGCAACGCTAGGTGTTGACAAATTTTTAGCGAGTTTTGTTTTTGTATTTTTTTGATTTTTGCAAAATCAAATTTATTAGCTCTAAATTTACCGTTTTACAAAGTACTGACCTTCGTTTTCAAAATATACAATCGCAATTGTAGTGAATTTCCTCACTGTTGCAAAAAAGGTTAATATGAAATTTATTCATAGAATAATACACATCAACGCTAATGAAGAGATGCAGCGGAGTCCGAAAACTACGTTATTCCATTCGGTTGTTGCTGCCAGAATAGTTATAGGTCGATTACGGATAGCAGGCAAACTTCAGTTGTATTGCGGATCGGCATATAAAAATCTTGCCAAAAAAAAAACATTAAATACCAGCCGAAGTCGGCAACTCTAATTGCCAGTTGCCATCTGTAATATAGTTTTCCAAAACAAGCAACGCAACTGAGGTTTAGTAGCCATCCACAATTGATTCTTTATTTAATTCGTAATATTTCCCGTATTCAAGAGGTTTAATAATAATAGTAAATAAAATTTTAAAATCTGTTCAAGCACGAATATTAATTCCTTTATAAAAAACACATTGGAGTAACGAAGCATTAAGAAAGAAGTCTTTGCATAAACATAATGGCTATCTTGCCATAATATTAACAATATTTCCCTGAGAAGAAAATAAATTATTATTTATTTTTCCTTTTTGCTTTGTAAACTTTAACGTATTTATTTAAAGTATATGATTGAAGAAGTTTTTTTTCCTCTTATAATTTCAAGCATGAATTCATTTTTCTTTCATCTTTCTTTATCACATGGGAATTTATTCAAGTCAAAGTCAAATGAAGTTTAAAAAAATATTTTTATTTGTATTAAGTAAAAGAAAATTGGCATTTATTTATTTTTATGGCATTAAGTTTTACTTTAGCTAAATAAATTAGATTTTAAAATTGAAATAGTAACGCTTACATTTGGAGTAAATAATTTTTTTCATTTATTTTATATATTATAATGTGTAGATGAGTATAAATTAAATTCTACAACAAATATATTTAATACTCACAGAAAAATGATTGTGTTGGAATTGGTTGCTATTAGAGATTTGTAACAAAATAAACTAGAAATTTATATTCAATAAAATTTTCATGTTCCAGGAAAAAATTATATTTCCGATTAGACCCAAATGTAATAGTTATATTAAGCTCTGATTCCAAATTTATTGTATAATGCAATCGAATACAAATATGTGTTTAAATTGTTATAACTAAATAATTGTTTAAAATATTTTCAAAATTCGATTGGCTGTAAATTTGGTTACCCCAAAGAAGCTACTTTCTCGGTGTAGGAGAAGAGGTTTTGTTAATTTTGAAAGTTTTAAAAAAACATTGAATTGTAGATAATTTTGTATATTCTAATTTATTTTCCACACATTAGATATTTTTTGGCAGCATATGTATTACAAAAATCTCGTTTAATAAATTTAATAACTACTAAGATACTTTTATTTGTTTTTGATTAGGACCAGTACTCAGGGGATGACCCGCACATATGCAGTTCATTGTGTTGGAACTAGGAAAATAGGTAATGGGAAGGAGGACAAAGGGAATAGTGTTTGTGGACATTCGATTTGAATCTTACCACCCATGAGAGTGACAGGGCAGACCTCTAAGGGGAGCTTATTCCACATACCAACTGTGCGACTAATAAACGAATGTGTTATGTAATGCATAGTACGATTCACTGTCCAATCGATCGATCACAAATGGATGGGCTCTTAATGAAAAACGTGTGGTACGCAAAAAAGTTGAGGTATCGGAAATAAATTCCCTGATTTCAGTAGAGCACATTCAATTGTACCGCACATTGCGACGATATTTCAATGAATTAATATTGCCAACGATGCGCTTCTTCGACCTTTCCTGCACGCACTCGAGTAACTTCAAAACAGACTTTGAACTGCTGTCCCATACACGAGAGTTGTATTCAATTTTTGGTCAGATATGGATGGCATTAATAGTAAGGAGATCAGATGTGATGAAGTAACCATCTTAAAAGAGCAAGACACTTGAATGCTTCTTTTGAGACCTGAAAGATGTGCTTTGTCCATCGAATGTCACACTGGATCTTTATGTCAGGGAAATAAAGATCATCCCAATCCTTAATAGCTCATGATTAGAAGTGTAGCAGCTTGTTTAGTCATTCATTTTTAATGTTTCATTTGTTTACTTCTATCCTATCAAATGATATTTAAGATATTTTGAATTTTTATTCGCACTTTTTCCCAATATTAATATTTTACTTATTCAGTAAAACATTAACAATTTTGTTAAAAAGCACCAATTATTAACTTGACAAGCACCCGGTCGCAAAATTTTGTTTGACATTACTCTATACAAATGTATAGCAGTTGTTGTTTTTACATTTTCTACAAACCTCTTACAACTACAATTAGAGTTGAAAAAAAGTCATCCTAGGTACTAATGGTAAAGTAAGAAAACAAAAACAATTGGTTGATTATTGAGTTCTTGTTACAACTTTGATATTGTTTAAAGTTTTCATTTGTTTTAATGAAGGTTTAATATAATATCTCCAGTTGTTCTAAGAAATATTTGGGTAAAGTTCCCTGATGATCTGCATTAGCAACAGTGAAATGCGCATAGGAACAAGCTATACCCCTCAATAATCAATTGCAATTTGTTTTTTAAAAAAATTGTTAATGTTTTACTGAATAAGTAAAATATTAATATTGGGAAAAAGTGCGAATAAAAATTCAAAATACTAAAATTTGAGAGATTCCCATAAAAAGCACCAATGATGTTTAAGATATTTAGTGTTAATTTTTTTCATTTTCATTAGTTGAAGGAAAAGCAGAAGCAGCTGAAAAATTACAGAAGATATACGACTTTAGCTAATATTACTACAAATGTTCTTTGCATTTCTAAAAGTGCAAAAAGATTTACTTGCTTGCCTCAAAAACAATAAAAAAAGTGAATTAAAATACTTAACACGATTACTCTTTATCTAAATTCAATAACCTCAATAAGGAACATTTATGTCGAAATCTGAAACTAAAGCTTTTACCAAAAATTGTACACATTGAATCGGATCAAAATCTGTCACAAAGTTACAATTCGTAAGAACAAAATACAGTCCTAAATGAAAAAAAAGCTATTGTGTGAGTTAAAGAGAGCCATATATACAAAATAGGCACTTAGATTGATTCTGCTTTGAAGAGGCAGTTTATTGGGGACTTAGTTCCTACCGCCACAAAGTACAATACATAGTATCAAAGATGACCTTTTGTATTTATATGAAAAAGATAACAAATCAGAAAACCTCAAAGCTCTTTTTAATCCTTTCGATGTCATCGGCATCTATTTTAAGGGAAAGTCGTTTTTTAGACGTGAAGTTTTATAAATAAGAAATTGTAAGGGGCGATCATCTCAACTCTATACGGTTTAAAAAAAGAACCATTTACAAAGATTTGATCATCAACACTCTTATATTTTTTAAACATATTTTGATATATTATTTTTTAAAAATGTCAACGATATAGTGCATGTATAGCGTCAATGAATCCTGATCTTATTGTATAAGTTTATTCTTTTTTTTAATATAATAAAACTATTATTTTTTCATTAGATAGAATTATTTAGAATTTTTTTTTATGAATTGTTAGAGTATCTGGAATAATTTAAAAATATTAATCAAATAATCAAGCAAGTTTGAAATCCCGGATCGATTAATTAATGACTCAAACAACACGTACAGAAGAAGTGTAAATACAATTTTTGTAGAAGATCAAGAAAATTAAGGAATGTCTGTTATATAAAATATATTTTTTATCTTCGTAATATTGTTAATTATTATTTTCTACCTTTTCTGATTTAAATAGAAAAAAAAAATTTCCAAAAAAATTGTGTAATTAATCATATGAATACTCAAACCCTCAACTATGCCGCGTGTAATCCTGTTGTTATGATTTTAAATTGGTTCGTTTCAGATTTATTATTGTTATTGTAACTAAACGCTTGAAAATTTGTATGATATTGAAAATATGCTTGAAATGCCGCAGGTATTTCAACATAAATAACTTTTACTAAATTGAATGGCCGAATGTGTGTGAAAATTAATATAAATTCGTAAAATGTTGAATAAATTTTAAATGCTTTATTGTACTAAATTCGATGGCTTTTTCATCTCAGTGACATTATGACAGTTCAAAGGTAATTAATTATTTTTATACTACTCTACAATGTACGCACCGTTTCAAATGTTTATAAGAGCATGTATAATATTTTAATCAGATTTATGAAGTATAATTTAATAAAATATTTGGTAAAACTGGCAAAAATTAAAAAAAAATATTTTCAGTATGATGCTGTTTAAATTAATTGAGTTTAGAAAATTAATAGGATGTTTTAGTTTTAAATTGATAAAATGCAATTTTTTGCCATTTGGCTTAACAGACTAATGGAGTTTTAGCTTTTATGCCAAACGTATAAATTCAAAGTCATACGTATTATAAATGAATTTTTATAGATTTTTTAATGATATAGATTTTTCTCCTTCTTTTCAAGAAAGCACCTGTTCTGCTGTTTTGTATAATATTATATTAAATTCTCTGTAATTACTCACGATCGAATAAATTATGTATACCCTAAATAGAAAAGTATTTAATTCAATATGATGGTATAAACAATTAATTAATAAAATCTGCCAAGTGCGAGTCGCACCGTAATTGTTTGACCTGCTCCTAATTTTTCTCTCTTATTTTTATTAAGGCGGCAATGGGAATTTCTAATGCCTGCACGTTTGCTGGCTATGAAATATTTCTTTCAATGCTTGCCTTACCAATACCAAGCTGGGTGATCATTTCGTTTTTATTTCTTTAATTTTTTTTAAATAATTTTTTATTTCTTTAATATTTTTTTAAATAATTTTGCTCCCATCGAGCAGATTTTTAGAAAAAACAACAACATTCTGACCTTATGCTCATCAGCAGCCAACAAAAAAATAAAAAAATTAAGACGTTTAACAAACACAAGAGAAAATGTTTCTGATCTATTTTACAATTGCCTATTAATTCATAGATATTGATAATAGCGTTCCCTATTTAAGTTGACACTATTCGTCAGGTTGATAAAATAACACAATGTTAAATTATATCAAAATTAAAGAAAATCAAAAATAACATATCTTCTTTTCTCGATTTATATCGTACTTCCCCAGGGATCGCACAAGTTGTTCTAGATGGAATTTCATCGAACGAGTTCTAGATTAATTCAGGGGTACTGAAAAGCCCCATACATTTTCCTACCCTATTTGTTATATTTCTAAATGACCCTTTGAGCCAAACTTCAAATAGTATATATTTTTTTGCAGATGATAGCAGCATTTGCCATTCATAAATTAGGTAATCGTGACCGTGCATGAGCGAAAGCCAAAAATGTCAGGTCGGGGTTGAGCATGCATAAGTAAAAACATGTTATCGTGAACTTGCATGAGCATGATCGATATCCAATCGATTACACAGTAACACGACACATATGATTGATATTCTAAATATAAACAAAATATTGAGTATACGCTCATTTACGAAACTGATGCCGCAAAGTTAGTAGAGATTTCAAATTAATGATATTTATAATGATTTTTC
Source organism: Gymnocheta viridis (assembly GCA_956483585.1). Taxonomy (NCBI): domain Eukaryota; kingdom Metazoa; phylum Arthropoda; class Insecta; order Diptera; family Tachinidae; genus Gymnocheta; species Gymnocheta viridis. Next base: position 16,028,211 of record OY101442.1, read on the forward strand.
AAAGACATTTAAATAAATATTTCATGCACTTTTGTTAAATAAATTGTTTAGATCTGGTTTGCGAGCAAAGTTGTATGAAGGGATTTTTTTTACAATTTGATGAATAGAAAATGTATAGAATAAATAGAAGATTGTAAACCAAATATATAATGACAGCATTTAGGTCTACTGCTCATTGGTGATTTCAGCAAATTGGCAACCCTGCTATTGCGGCTTAATAAGAAAATGTGAGATGAGAGCGAGAACTACGAAATAAAAATGGTTTCAATGAACAAAGTCTTCATGTTAACGGATTGAAACAAAATGTTCTCACTCATGGTATGAATAAAGCAACGGTTTGCTTGATGTTTTGATTTTTATTCGAAATATACTTTTATTTAATGATTATAGCCCACCAGTGATGCCAACTTAGCTATTTTCGAACTAGATTTAGCTCTTTCTGATTATTCCTGACTCGTCATTTTTTCCTTTAGCTATTTTTTTAAAGTGCCAACATGACAGTTTTGAAACGTGTAAATGGCACGATTGGCACTTTTTGCATCTCTCAGTAAATGTTCCCTCGTGTTTCGTCTCTGCGTCATTTAGATAATACTGGAATATATTTTTTTTAAACACGGATTCTCCTTTTTGCTTAAAATGGTAGAACTACGTTTTGATAAAATATTTTTCAAAGCACAACAACAAAGCATTACAACTGCCAGAAGTACAGAAAGGCTTGGGATCAAATCATGCGCTTAAATGCGATAATAAGAGCTAAACATTTTGATTTAGTACACTATTTGTAGACTTTAAAGCATAAGAAATTTATGGCTTCATTTAACAATGCTGATCAAGTTACGTAATTCCAGCAAATGTTTTTTTTTAAATAAATTTAATTGAATTATACAAGAAGTCAAAACATTATATAAACACAAACAAATTTAACTTTTTTTAAAAATTTTTTTCAATTCTACGTACTAAAATGTTAATGTTATTGTATGTTATATTATTATTGTAAATATTTGTATACAATTTTTGCGCAATTATTTAATCATTTTTTTTTAATATAAAAAAGTTATTGCAGTACAAATTGAATAATAAATGGATTAGAAATAAAAAATGTTTAATTTTTAAAATTTAGCATTCTTTGACTGCTGTGTAGACGTGTTTTGTCTTTGGATTGTTGGCCTCTCTGTGAACCACGTTCATGCAACTCTATACTTTTTAATACTACATAAACTAATATGTTAACTGAATAAAATTAAATCTTTTTCAAAATTGAATGTTGATTTAAAAAAAAATGATTGTCTAAAATAAAAACAATTATTCCTGGAAAACGATAACGATTACAATTTCACTTAAATAACAAAAAATTATAATTAACAAGCTGCAATATTCTTTATTACCACTTGCAATACTGATGAACAAAATGAACAAAAAGTCGAATCATTCGAGTTGAAAATTTTCATGAAATTCCTTTGTTAACACAATCACTCTGGCACTTTTGCGTAGAAAGCTTGTGTCATAAAACTGTATTGTTTATGGGTGTGTCTGTGTTCGTATGTGTTATTGATTCAATGATTTTTGCAGATTTTAAAGTGCTGTTCAGATTTTATGCTCATTTGACCATAAAATAAATTGGTACAAATGTGTCTAACTGTATGGTAACGTTTTTAATGTTTTGTGTTGTCCCAACCAAAAAAAACAAACAAAAAAACACAAAGCTGTTAGAAGAGACACAACAATGAAACATTGTGTTGCACTTAAGCAAGAATTATTTGCTGCTCTTCAAACTACTAAAACTTATTTGATAATGGATAAAATTGAGCATGTATGAAATTGATGTTTTTGGAAATTTGGTGCCGAAAAAAATGCTGCAAAATAAATAGGATGTGATTTTCTTTAGTCTTTTTTTGAGAAAACAAGAAATTTCACACAAGGATATTTTGCTTAAACGTTCATTCATAAAATTTGAAATGATATATTCAAGAGAGAAATAATAACACGAATGGATGGTCTTAACAGGTTATAATCTATTGTTTACTTTTATCCCAAATAAGAAGTTTTAATATAAAACCTATGAAATTTTCGTATGCTTTTCAAAAAAAGTTGTTAACACCAGACTTTTCTTTTGGGACAATACATAAAATTTTTATAAAAAAATTACAATAAAAAGGTTCTTTAATTCATAACATCAAATAAGAAGACTGTCTCCTTATTTAAAGTCTTTTGCATTTCAGTAAATTCAAAATGTTTTCAAATCACAAGTTATGCTTCTTTTAAAAATATACTTTTTAACGTGCTGGCCAGTGGTTCTCAGTCTAGTGCTGTCCAAAGCTGGACATTCACATATAAAAATCATTGGTTTCTCAGCTTTTACCAGTCACAGTCTACATACCACAGATTTTTATCCAGATAGTAATTCAAATTTCAGTATTCCATTAGTAGCGATTCTTACTTCGCGGAGGCTCAGTGCCAGATTAACTCCTAAGTGAAGCTAAAAAATTATATTAAGCGCCCTCATTCTAGGGGCTTATTTCTCTACTTTCAGTCAACAGCATTTCCTACCCTGGCTTCTTTTTCTTTTCAGTTTATCGCGCTTGAACTCGTGTATGCTCTGCATTGACTCGAAGTCGTCATCTCAAAGGCGACCGTTGTATCTTGGCTAGCCGCCCATGAAGGTCGTACACGAGGAAGTAAATTAGTTGAACTATGAAATCTCCCCCTTCCTTTTGGAGTCATGTTCATCAAACTCCAGTCATCGCATGACTTGTTTAGTCAGCAATAGTAGCTCATAAAAAATCTAGAGGACTACTTTCTTAAGTTTCCTAGATTGGCTGGTGTGTATTTGCTCACAAGCAAAATACAATCAGTCTTTATTTTATTTTTTAACTCCCGCTATCAAAAATAAGATATTTTTGATTTCACCCCAATTTTAGAAAATCGAGTTTTTATCAAATTTGCTCGTCATGGAAATATATTCGGACAATTTTTTTACAATGAAGTCCGTACGGGTGTATTTATGTATGTATGTGTGTGTATACGAATAAACTTCTCATATATTAAGAATGACTAAGCCGATCCCAAATAAATTATTGGTATTCAAAAGGCATTGTTCTCACTCAGATTTCGTGAGACCTAAGAGAATTTTCCAAATCAAAGTTTTCAAACAAATATATGTTTTTTCCAAATAAAATGTAAATTTCTAAGCTGATAGAATCCCTAATCTAATTTGCTCTTGAACACAAAAAACAAACTAGGCTGCCGAAATTTTTTAAAGATATCGTTGGCGATAACAATAAGGTGAAAGCCATGTAAGTTGAAATTAATTAATGTTAAATTTTCCATTGTTACTTTGGAATATTGTCTTATGTCCAATTCTTTATGGCTAAAAATCTTACAAACTTTAGCCAAAATAATAATCACTTTGGATTAATTTGTTCGAAAAATAATCGCATTAAATAAAAAAATAAATTTTTATTTTTGGACTCAATATACTGAATATTGTAGTATTTATAAATTGTTTAGCGCTTTAAGGCTGAGCTTAGCGAGAAGTTTCAGTTTTGGCCTGAGAAGTTAACCGTTTTCAGTAATTTTTTTAATCTGGATTTCAATAAAAAAGTCTTTTACTTGTTGTTACTCAAGAGTTTCTGCCACAAATTAAGTCACTTGACTAGATTCCAAGTAGTTGTGACCGGTTGTACTTCTGAAAATTTGCCTCTCACGATGTGTTTAAAGGTAGAATGATGCAAAATTAAGTTTTTCTAATGTTTATTACCCTTAATTGGTTGTCTTCCGAACGAGCATGTTGTGATGTGAAATACTTTGAAATTTCTTGGGCAGTAATTAGAATATATTTTTGTTCTGTGCAACACAAAAATTACTCAAGTTTTCCTAGCAATCCTAGTTTCAGCGGCTGTGGGAGGTTTTCATTCAGAATAATCAACAGAAATTTCTCGCTTAGAAGCAACAAACTTACAGTATGTTAAGATTTTATTAAAATTATATTTGTATAATAAACTGACGCATATGATAAAATTTTACACTCTGCGTTGTTCCAGTTATCAACACTTTTGACAACTTCCAACTATGGAAGAGTTCATAAAAGTTTAATTTAAATACTATTATAAAACAAGTTTCGACAGAAAAAATCGCGTGACGCTGAGGCGACTGACTATCTAAAGAAAAATAGAGACTTCAATACAAATATTATAATACACGAATTTTTTAGACGAAAAAAAAACTAACAAACAAACAAAAATAAATATAAAAATACAAGTTTACTTAAAATAAAATTCTCAAGTACCATTCGTTGACATTCGCTAAAAAAAATTTGCGTAAAATACTTGTAATTCTACAACTTTCCTGTACTACATTTCATAATGAGTTTGCCTTTCATTCTTTCCTTTTAAGGATCCTCTTGAATTTTGAGTTCTTCTTTTGTTACAACTTTTTTTTACTCTTGTGGGAAAATTTGTTTAGAAAAAAATTATATTTTTATCTACATTATATTTCGTTACTTTTATAAGTTAGTAAATATTTAAGAATTATTTACTTTTGAATACTTTTTTATATAAATAAATTCGGTAAAAAAATAATTTTGTAACAAAAAAAATATAAAAAAAATAAACAATCGGATAAAAAGTTTAACAAGAACATGAACTAAAGTTTTACAATATTAATAAATATGCAAACAAAATCATTTGCGGGTTTTTTATAATAATTTTTTACTTAAAGAAACTTTTGATGTACTTGTAAATAAAAGTATGTGTTTGCATTTTTCTTACTCTTGGTACAGCGACAAAGTTTAATATGTTTTTCAAAAAAGAAAAACTATGTCTCTTCATTAGTTTATGTTCTGTAGCTTCAGCTTAACTTCTTTAGTATGAAAAGATAATTTTTAATACTCAAACTTTTCCTTCACAAATATTGAATAAATTTGTAAGAAAAAAGATTCTTGTTTTGTTGGTGTTCAATGCTCCAATGATTCCATTTCATCGTGCGTGATATCTTTTGCAGTGATATCTATAGTTTAAGTCATTTAAGTCTACCTGATTTCTTGCTCGCACTGGACAGCCACTTAATTCAATTACGATGTACTTTTCTTAAAATTACACTCTTTTCGGGGCACTGTAAGAAAATTAAAAAAAAGTATCAATTTGCTTTCATTTACGATCGGATTTTATTGAAAAATACTTGTTTAAAAAAAATTTTGTCATTGTAGGATTTTGGGCAAGGACATGGCTCTACATATCGCTCTCCTTTATTGCAAAGTAGTCATATCTCAAAAAACGCGATTATTGATATTTGAGATATGACTATGTTGCAATAAAGGCGCAGTATACAAAATGAATGCTTTATTTATGAAAATCCCTAAAGCAAGATTTTCTTTTGCTTAGACAAAGAGACCGAAAGCAACTAGAACACATCCGTACAGTTCTTTTTTGGTGTGCCGGAACGCAGCAGTTGGCACATCCACGGGAGACTGGGCAGCTTCAGCACTATTTTTAGATCTCTGAATATAAGAATATATTTGATAGATTTAAACATGTTATCGCTTGTTGTTGTCCTTCGATATTGAATTGCAAGATATTGGTGCGACATTTTATGAACACTTGGTATTAGTGACTTATTTTTGAAGATTAGTAGAAAATGTAAATTTTGCCGAATGCTCCCCATTCCGGGGTAGCTGCGGCACTTTCGGATATCATATTTTTATATGCTTTTCAAGATAAACGACAGTCCTGGCTATGAGCCATTAATTTACTTATTAGCTACATAAAATAATGGATAAATAATCACTTTTCTTTTTTTGCTCTTAAAACGAAACACAAAAATATGCATTATTTATAATTGTTTGATATAATAAGAGCTGAAATTGACTTCAAATAAATATTTAGTGCGACTGCATGAAGTTAAAGGTATTTTCAGCCAGCTTAGTTAATATAGAATATAATATCGTACCTTAAGCTTAGTGTTTCAAGGGATGCCGCTTTTGCCACAACTTAAAATGCCGAATTTACCCCAAAAGCAATATGTACACTTTTTCCTTCAATCTTCAACAACTATTTAGATTTCACTTATTTTACAGGAAAAAAACATTTTTAATGTTGTTTTGTAAATTCCACTTTAATTATTGAACATTTTCAAACACAAAATACTCACAAGTTATCATTAAAATATTATAAAAACACTTGCAAAAATACTAAAACGTGTGCAGCTCAGTCGGTTGGTAAACAGGAAATGGAAAACTTATTGAGAGTTATTAATTTTAGCTTTCGTTATGCTTACATTAATAATTAGAGATGTTCAATGGGCGATTCATATAAAAATGGCATTTCCAAAGGTGCCGCAGCAGCGAGGCTGCCCCAGTCTCCCCTATATATTGTTATTGCAATTGATCGGCTGATGCTATGATGAGTGCATGGTTTTGGGTCATTAAGTGGTGATATAGAAAACTTTAGATTATTTATTCTGTTGTATTTTATCGGGCCTAGCGAATTTTCTGTACTCAATTGGGGTAGCGATGGCCGATGACTTGAAGCACCCGCAGTATCTATACTATACTTTTATTTTTTTTTATACGATTACACTTATTGTAAAGCAGTTAAAGAAAACTTAATGCAGTCCGAAGCTAAAGACATATTGTCGCATTTTTTCTTAAAACGCGTAAGCGCCATTTTGTTGAATTTGACTTTTTTGGTTTTTATGGTAGAAAATAAAAAAGGCGCAAACTGCAAATTACATATTGAAATGGTATTTAAGCCCCACCATTTAGAACAGAATTTATAAAAAAATATTTAAATTAATGGCATATTTGTAATAACACCAGCACGAAAAGTGGTAAGAGAAAAAAATATTTTAACATTGTTTTTTTTAACTTTTTTAAGAACAAATAAATTCGTTTAGTCTCTGTTTAAAGCGGATACAGTCTTCCGACTGCATTTCACATTCCCATAAAAATTGTGTCTAAAAAAACCAACGTTAATCCGGGATGGTAAATTCCTCAAGTAAATTTCCGTTTCTGACTTCAAAAGAAAACCGCAGAATTTTTTACATTTATTTTCTGCTGCAGAGATGTTAGTAGATAATTTTTTGCGTAAGCTGAAGCAAAAACGAATGTACTGCCAATTGTTTGGTCACGAAATTTTCAACATATAATGTTTTCATGCTTTTTCATTAACTTTTGAATTTTTGTACGCATTAGAGTTTTAAGAAATAATTTATTATGTTAAAGTGTGACAAGAAAAATCAACATCAACACAATACATGATTATTTTTCCGTGTAGAAAGAAATGTAAATTTTGAAGTTTGAATTTTAAGGAGAGGCCAGTACGAGGCTGTAACTTTCAATCAACATAAACTTAATCAAAATTATTACAATTAAAAAAGTTTTAAAAGTTTTGAAAATTTTATAATTCTCAGTATTTTGGGGTAAAAAAGGTTTTTCTAATTTTCCAATTGTAACAACAAAATAAACAAACGAGACAAAAAACCGAAGATCTTTAACCAAAATGCTGATTGATTTTTAAAGGAACTTCAATTCCATCTTCAAGGATATATAAATAATGTTTTGCATGAGATTTCTTGCCTAAAAACCCACCCCAAGTAATTCAAAGCGACCTTTTGACACAATACAAAGATAACATGTGGGACTCTATCTGGCAAAAGCACATATCGTACTGCTTCCTCTAAAGAGTGTCAACTCAAACATTTAAAATTTTCAGTAGAAACAATAAACTGTTTATTTTTTATACTACTTTCATATTAAAAACCAATACAAATGGATTTTTTTAGCGAAAGATTAAAGAAAATTATGTAAGATTTTTACAGTGGGAAGATGTGACTACTATACATCAATTTCTTGCAAAAAGTGAATATTATTAAAACTTTAAGTTGACCTTCTTTAGAGGAAGTAGCGCGATATGAACAACTTTAATGTTTAGAAAATTACAGCAGTAAAATTAGAATAAACACATAATTATACTTCATGCTCTAAACTAAGTCAACAACAGGGTGTCCGCCGGGAAGGTATACTACTTTGTTTGTATATAATTTTTGACTAAATGAAAGAGAATGGATCTTATATTGATAAACGTTTTATTTAATGCCGGCAATTATTTATGGAATACAATATCAGATAAATGTCCGCCTCTGTTAGCCTCACAAATGCGAGCCCTTTTAAGCACATTTTTCATTACATTCTCACACATTTTACGCGGTATTTCATTAATTTCATCACGAATATATTGTTTGGGGAGTTGCTTATGCGCTTCTGGTTTGATTACATAAAACTTGCTTTTCAGATATTTCCACAAAAAGAAGTCCGGAGCAGTCAAATAAGGCGACCGTGGAGGCCACTCAACATCACCATAATTTGTTGTAGAAATAGTTCTCGCAGTAATTCCATTGTAGTCCTGGCTGTATGCGATGTGGCACCGTCTTGTTGATACCACATGTTAATCAAGCCCAAAGCATGCAATTGTGGCGTCAAAAAGTTTTCAATCATATCACGATATCGCTTCTCATTCACAATTACCATTACGCCGTTTTCATTTTCAAAGAAGGAAGATCCAATGATTCCTCCTGACCAAATTGCACATAAGAGTGTCTCTTTTAATGGATGCAAAGGTGACTGATGAATAATTTGAGGGTTTTCCATTGCCCAGAACCGACTATTCTGTTTATTCACGTATCCAATCAAATGAAAATGTGTCGGGGTGATCATGGGCGAGCTATAACATCCTATTGGCATATGTACGGCGGCGTAAATGGTCTTGTGGAAGAAGCTCTTGTGTCAACTGAATCTTAAATGAATACAAATGCAAATCCTTGTGCAAAATTGTCGCCAAAGTTGGTCTTTGAAGACCAAGCTCCTGAGCACGGCGTGGAATTTAGGTTGATGGATTGTTTTGAACACTTTCTTGAGCAACAGTAATGTTTTCAGCCGATCTTGCAGTACGTTGTGGTCCATGCTTGGGCCAATCACCTACAGACCCTCTTTCTTCAAAATCATTCACTACACGATAAATAGTGCGTTTTGTTGGCACGTTGTTTCTCCCAAAAATTTCACGTAACTTTCTCATCGTCACAGTAATCGATGATTGATTTTGATAAAATGTTTAACAATTAAAACACGTTGGTTTATCAAATGGTTTTTCACAATAAATTTGCCACGTGGCTTCTTCACGAATGAGCTGTCAAGACTAATGTTTACTTTCCCGGCCGACACGCTGTATTTGTGCTGGAATGTTGCGCAGAATATAAGTTAAATTTGTAATCTAACATGTTTTATGATACATAATGGGCCTTTAGAGATTTTGAGTGTTTGCAAATGATTGATGGTTTTCAAGAATTCTTAAAAATCATCAACATATAATAAAATAACTCTTTATTTGTAAGACTAGCAAAATATTTTAACTTTTACATACTTATGCTTATATATTATTTTCAACAATTTCAACATCATTTCCCAAACCTTCCGTTGCCATTTAGAAAAAATTTGCTTTGTATTAAAAAATATAATTTTTGTTTACTCTTTTGCCCTCGCAGTCATGAGATTTAGTATGATAACAATGTTGATAAAAAACAACATGATAAAAAAACTTTGAATTATTTATTTTTATGTGGTGTAAATAGTGTTGTGTCATGAAGTGACATGACATATAAATAAATATCTTTCAAAAAATCATGTTAAAATGTTTACTTGAAAACCCCTGTGTTTGTTATAACCAACACCAAAACCAAACATTTAAAACATAAAAATAACTTTAATATTTATAACAAATAATATTAACTTTTAACACTAAAACTGGCAAAGTTTTATTAGGTTTATAACCAGAACGTTAATCATAAAAAGGAACAGAATTGGAAATAAAAATGGACGGTAGTGAAAGGATTCATGCTAATATTCAAGTTGAAATCTTGTCATATAAAATACAGAGTATGTAGTAATTGATATTTTTTAATAGAAAAAGGATATTTGTTTATTACCATTCTTTGAAATCCAATGTGTTCGATTTAATCACCCATGGAACTGAGTGAGTATCCCAATGTGGCAGTCAGGAGTTTATTTTTCTAAAAGTTAAACTCATTATCGGTGATTTTTCCTCACATCGTTTTGTAAGTGGAACAATTGCTAAGATGCCCCACTGTGCGGCAACGTCAACATATATGTAAATGTTTAACGTTACACATGCTTAATAGAATTATAAAAATAAAAAATATAAATAAAAAAAAATACCATTTATTAATATTTCATGCATGAATTTGTCATTTTAAAAAGATTTACCACAAATATTTACCCTGTAAATACTGTTAATTAGTTTAAATACTTAAAGCAAGAATTAATTTAATTGAAAATAGTAGAAAAATAAATGAAACCTTACGAAAGGAAACCAAATAAAGTAATAAATGAAATTTATTGGAAAAATATATTGGCATGCATGATTTATTTGTGTAATAATATTTTCCACTTAAAGCACAGAAAGCAGCAACGAATGCAAAATCTATTCCTTGAAAATGCTTGAGTTGTTTTTAAAAGGAAAATAATTTAACATGCAGAAGCATACTTACAGCTAATTTGAAATCAGCAATACGTAAAATGAGAAGATACAATAGGAGACTTAGAAGGGATACCAGCAAAAATTAATTGTATGCAGTTTCGTTTTCATAGAAGCATGTTATTTTGGCAAATTTCAACTGAGGTTGATACATAAGTAATATCTTTATTAAGACTTCGATGCTATAGGATGATTTTAAAGATCTTGCAATAGAAAAATTTTAGTAGTATTTTCCTTTGACTTCTGAGTATAAATTAAGGTAAATAATCACGTTCAAAATTACTGCGGAGTAGATATTACAACTGAATTGGATGATCTGAAACTCAAAGTAGCTGCTTACAGAATAAGACCACATATTTTGTTATGCACTTAATGATCCATTAATTATCCTAAAAAAACTACATTTTTAATTTCTGATTTCCTACCTAAAGAAATTTTTCTGATGAAGGAAGACAATTAGAACTCTTGTGCAAACATTTTTTAACTCTCTTAGTAAATAAGAATGATAATGATACACTTTTAAAGACTAATGGTTCCGCCAAAGTCCTTTGAAATATACAGCAAAATTGTTTGAGAAGAATACTTCGTTGGCTTAGAATATAAAACTCGTATCCCGATTATTTCTCGAGGCCGCGTATTTAATATTTTCTGACATATTTGCGAAATGTTAAAATCATGGCATTTTCTTTATTAAGCAAACAACATATTGAGAACATTGTGTGACATTGTCACTAGTACTACTGACGATCTATACCCCAGCCAATATTTTCTACTATTGACATGTAACACAGGCTTGTCATTGGAAATCCACCAGTAGATCTTATCACTATTGGCGAGTTAGTACTTATAGGATTATATGGAAGCACTTGAACCAAAAATTTACTAGTACATTTTAGCGACTCTAGTCTACATAACTGGTGCTTCTAAGTTGATTCTCGAAATTGTTTTTATTACAGGGATTGGGGCAACATACTAAAACTCACATATTTTTTGTATAAAGGAGATTTTTTATTAAAGAAAACTTTAAATTACAGAGTTTGATGTAGAGCATTACATAAATATAAGTTATTGAAACCAGTCTGTTTTTAATATTTTACAACAGTTTTGAGAAAGAAATACTTGGTTCCAGGCTGACAGCAGGGTATTTATTCAATTGCACACAGCTACAAAACTATTAGCTACATGCATTATTTATTACACATCACAACAAAAGCGTAACATGCGTATGATTAATATAAAATGCATTCCATATTAAGTATACGTGCTGTTATACATATTTATTAGGGTCTTCAAACGGACGGGGTTTCACAAATCCGGAATCACGGGTTTTTTCGTTTTCAGAATTTTTCGAGATCAGGATTTTTGTTAACAAACCACAGCAAGTTTTTGATATAAAATATCTTCATTTTGTACATTTAAAACAAAAAACACATTAAATATAACAAAAGCCATTTGGGCAAAATAACACAGTAAAATACATGATTTTGGAAATCAATTCTGAGAATTGCACGTAAAAAAAGCCCCAAAAATTAGAACTTCTGCAGCATTCGTTTTGTCAAGTTGGTTGCATTAATAATTTAATGTCCAAACGAATTTTTTTGTTCAAGGTGGATTTATAACTTTTTCGATATTTAAACACGATTATATATCGGTATACTGTACGTACTCGTTATTTTATATATTAAAATATGCAATGTTCTTTTGGTTTTAAAATGAAATTATTAATTATCAATGCAGTCAACTTGACATAACGAATGATGCAGAAGTTCTTGATTTTTGGATTATAATCCAAATTAGAACCATTTAAAAATATTTTATTCATATTATATTTATTCCAGTTTGAAAGAATCCCGAACAATTTCGGGATTTTAGGGATCCGAATTGGGATTCCCTAAAAATTTTTTATTAGTATTGAGTTTTGTAATTATTGCTGCCATTGAAAACAAATGTTTATATATAAAATCAATTGATTTAAATTAGCTTGTAATTATATGTTTAATAATAAAACCTACAAAACTTTAATACAGGGTCGCACAGAATTATGCGTAACTTTTTTATTAATACGATCATCATTATTTTATTTTTTAACTACAGTACATATATACATATCGTCGTCCCGCAGTTATCTTACGTTTCTCCAAAGAATTTTTCTTTGAAAAGTTGAGTTTAAAGTTTCAATATATTACATGATCCGGATTCGCACTACTTTAAGAGTACAAGTTCAGGATCCTAGATCCGGTTCACACACGTCAGGTTTGAGTCGTGAAGTCTTGAGATTTTAGGAGAAGCGGTCGTATCTCATGTTCTTTGATTTTGTGATATACATGAAGATAACTTCGGGACGACGATACGGGTATGTTATTGGGAAAAATTATTTGTTTTATTTGTTTTAAAAAATTATATCCTTTTATGGTCCTTTTCTGTAGTAATAGTCATGATTTCTTTTCGAATTTTCGTTTTTAGTTGGGAAACGGTTCTTGACTTGTTGACATACACTCTTTTTTTTTAATGCATCCAAAGAAAACTGTCGTGAGCTGATAAGTCCGGTGAGCATGGGTGGCCATTTGAAATCGCTAGTGCGCGAAATAATGCATTCGCCAAAGCCATTGAGATGCCTGCAGTCTGTGCTGTGGCTCCACCTCATTGACAGACCTCATTCGGACAATACAACAAACTTAATTCGGTATAATTGTCTCATGATGAACTGTTCTTACATTCTGCGCAGCCCATCTTCTGCAGTTCTGCTTGCTGGTGTACTCATTTAATAGAAAATTGGCTTGATTTCGCATTAACAAATTGCACGCTGTATCAACAATGGATTGTTGGCTTAAAAAATAAAATTCATTTGGTTTGCAACGTTGTTCGGTTGTGTAGTTATTCATGTTAAATTTCCCAAATCTTCTTCACAAAAAAAACTAAAAAAAAAACAAACGAAATAATAAATTAAAAATTCATAGAGAATTTTTAAACCATATATTTAATTCTGCGCCACTCTGTACAATTTATACAAAACAATTTAACCACAAACACTTGTTTGATGCCGAAGGCGTGAAATAAATTAATATTGCGATGAAATATACATATATTTTAAACGATACGTACAATATTGCAGCTCATTAAAGTTTTTCATTTCATGTTGATGTTGGTGTTTTTTTAAAAAAATCCTTCAGGCTTTTCTTGAAATGAATATAAAGTAATTGTAAATCCTAATGAAACGGAAAAAATTAAACGAAAATAAAAACTTATATTTTTTTGGTAGTTAACAATTACAGGTACTTTGATGGCTTGTAAAAAATCTTGTACACATTTCAAAAAATATTAAATAAACAGAACAGTAGCAGTATTTGTTATTTGCAACGAAACCTTTAATTTTTTGTTTGTTTTATATCTTTAAAGTCTTTTTTAAAAGTAAGAGAATTGTTTGCGACGTAAACTTTATCTTAACTGCAGGTATCAAGCATTTGTGCAAAAGATATTTAATTGTTAAATAAAATTTGTTGAATACTATTAAACAGTACGACCTCCGCCAGGTTTTCCAAAAAAAAAGTTTTTAGTGAACCCTTTGCGTTTGCAAACATAAAAAAATTAAAATTGGTTTACAAACGACAAAGTTATTTGAAAGTAACTTTTTAAGCGGGCACTTTGCTTCTATTCCCAAATTCCAAAAAAAAAATTTAATGGACCTCTTTTTTTCTCTTTTTTATGTGGAAAGAGTAACATAATTTGAAAAAGTGAGCGTGGTTGGGAAAAAAGTAGTCTAAAATTCAATCCAGAGTTCTAGTTAAATTTCTTGAAGGTAGTGGGAAACCTAAGATCTTATTGGACTGCAAGAAGACTACTAATACCTATTTGGCACTACTCTACCATAGATTGTGAATTATTACACTGCAGACTTTCCACGAGCACTTTTGTAATGAAACACGTTATCAAATATATGAGCCCATTAAATAAATAACATAATTTCGCTAAAACGCACTCACAAATTGTTTTATTAAAAAACACTTGGAAACTAAAATGATATTAAACGAAAAAAAATATCTGAAGTTTTTATAAATCTGCAGAATAAGCCCGTCACACTTCTTTAAAAAGCAAAACATAAATACATATTTTACAAGAGAACAAGCATTTTTGTTTGTCAAAATAATATGAAAAATATGACACATTTTCATCTTCTTTAACAATAATGAAATAAATTTTGTGAAACAACATCTGTTACTGACAAAATAAAGTATTAAAAGTTTGATTAAAAAAATAAAAATAAAAACTTAAAATGACATTTTAATATACTTTCATCTCAGCTACTGATGGCAAAATAAAACAGCCTTTAATTTGCCTCTTTGCTCTTTAAAACAAATTTTCAAAATGTGTTTCTACCTCTACCAACAAGAAAAGGGGGTAAAAGAAAAAGGTCAACCGATTCATTTTCTTCGAAAAATCAAAAAAAAAAATCAAAAATACAAAAAAAGAAACAAGCTGTTATCATTTGCACAAAATGTACATTTTATTTCGTGCCCTTTTCAATTTTTATTTTAACACACTCATACATTCATCCACACACACTCATAAATATTGTCATACACATGCCAAGACAATTGAATTGTAGAATTTTTGTTACTATCCCAGCAAAAGTTCAATGTAAAGTTCGCGTAATTATCGAAGTAAAAATGCTAATAAGCATATAAAATACATGATTTTCACCACTTCTTCTTTGGCATTTACGCTTATTACTTTATCGTTGCGATGTCATTGGAGAAGGCAAGTTCTCACCAGCTTGTCCTACAATATAGAAATTATACGTCCGCTCTGAGTATTAAGGTCGTGTTTTTGAAGGAATTGTTGTGTTTGACGTGAAGTGATTTACTCACTGGTTTCTTACTAGAGTATTCATTTATTTGACTTTTGGTTTTGTTCGATTAAGGAATTAATCGATTTTAGTATTTTAGAATTGCTCGATTAATCGAATCAGGGTTTTAAATTATTCGAATAACTCGAACAATTCAAATAATTCAAAAAAAATTTTCCAATAATTGTATCCAATGGAAGAAATTATATTAATTTTATTTTATTTTATATTATATTAATAAACAAATAATACAACGAAAATGTAGTTAAAAATAAACAATAAAATAACAATTCATTTGTACCTACGAATAAAGTTCTAAAACTTTAAAAAAATTATGATAAATCAAAAATTATGTTTAATGAAAAATTGTAGTGCTGACGAGATTTGAATCACATATAATAAAATAGCTTTAGATCTTTGGTTCTTAAACAGTTTTTTTGTTGTTTTCTTGTAGTAAAACCTGACGTTGAAAACACTGTTTCACTTAAGGTAGATGTTGGTGATAGTGATAGGATTGTATTATAGAGATTTTCTGATTTTTTCTTTGTCTTATCAAATACATTAAAGCATCTATTATACGAGTACTAATATATTTTGTGCTAAATTTTTAAAGATTTGTAATACTTTGTATTGTTTTGTCAAGTTCACACAAATGTTTCCGCATTCCCTTCTTCCAAAATATCATCGTGTGATACATTTTGCTGAGATTCAATGTAAAACAACCGATCATGCAATTTGAACTATATTTTAAAAACTTCTCATGATTGTGGAACTTTGCGGAATTAGGATAAAGATAAAGATATTAAGTACTTTAATTCGGCTCTCGTTTATTCTGGCCTTCACGTAAGCAAGTAAATCTTTTGAAAATGAATTGTTTGCCTTTTCGAAATTGTTGATTAAAAACTTTAGTATTCCATACAACATAATTAATGTTGCGGAATCTTTACTGAGCTCTGTAATGTACACGTCATTTTACTCGATTAATTGACATTAACTTTTCGAATGATTCGTTAATCGAAATTAACTATTTTAATTATTCGATCAAGTAATGAAAAAACTTTAATCGATTTATCGAACAAATATTAATCGAGTGGATACTCCATCTCTTACAAAACTATTTTAATAAGCACTAAAAATTGTATTCACCGACTTAAAAAAATCAACTTTGCTTTTCGAGGGGATGAACTGCTGATCATCTTTGTGATAAGTGCTAGTACTGCGCTACTCAAAGAACAATATACTTGTAATAATTAGTTTTATGAATACTATGTAATGCATACGGCTAAATGAAGTAAATATATACAAATTTAAGATCTCATTGAACCCAATCATCTAAATAGTGGCGGATACATGGAAACACACACAGGAACACTAATGATGGGAGTGTAGCGGCTCCCGGAAAAACAACGCTGTTTCAATTCTGCCGTTAAAGCTAAAATTAATTGGTGTTAATTTATCCATTATCCATATCCTTTGGAATATTATATCACGTCCAATTCTTTCTATAAAACTGTTACGAACTTTATCTGAAATAATAATCACTTTGGATTAAAAACTACTAACAACCAATTTAGTTGAAAAAAAAATCAAATTAAATGAAATAACGTCAAATGACCTAATTGCTAATGAAATTACTCCCACTTAAAGAAGTCTTAACATAATTAATGAAATAAATAAAAACAAATAAATTTATTCCAAAACTGAAATAAATCCCACTTTTTTGGTACTTTTTGAAATTAAGCAAATCTCATGCGAAAGGATCAAATGATTCCAAAATATATTGTGGGCTTATGGAAAATAAGAAAAAAAATCATGAAAAAGTTCTGTATTAAGTGTACACAGAAAGAAAAACGCCGTACTAAATTCAATTAAATTTTACTTACCTTGAGTACGAGTCGTACTCAAAATTTTGAGTACAAATACAAATAAAATTTACTTTAATCCAACCGAAAAAGAGATTACTTTAGATAACCAATCCTAGAGTTTCCTAAAATGAGTACAAAATTCAATAATCATGTGAAAAATCTCAAATTAACTAAAAAGTTCTTAAATTAAATAGAGAACTTACTTCAGTCCGTTCTTAAATCAATCTTTCTGTACTTGACTTTAGAAAATCTGAGATTACTGTACTTTTGACACCGCTTGGGATTGATTTAATTACGTATGGATTGATTTTTCTTTTGAGTGTAGCCGGTGCTCAAAACATAACACGATAGAAAATTTCGGAGACCGGTTTGGGTTGCATATCAGAGACTCCTTGCTCCTGACCAAAGACTGGCAATACAGAAATATTAGAATAAACGCAGATGGAATAGTGAATCTTTGAAAACGGCTGATTGTTTGCCACGTATAGATGCTTCAGTAAATTATTTAACTAAATGTTTCTGAAAAACTTAAAAATTAAAGTAAATTTAAATGTTTATTCGCATTTTTAGCCAAAATTAATATATTACATATTTACTAAAACATTAATAATTTTGTTAAAAACAAATTGAAATTGATTATTGAGGGGAAAAGCTTGTTTCTATACGGATGTCACTGTTGCTAATGCAGATCATCAGGGAACTTTACCAAAATATTTCTTAGAGCAACTGGAGATATTATATTAAATGTTCATTAAAGCAAATGAAAAGCTTAAACAATATCAAAGTTGTACCGAGAAAACAATAATCAACCAAAGTAAATTAGATTAGTCCAAAAAGAAAGAAAAATTAAAAAATCCAGCTAAAAAAATATTTCGTCGGTCACAGGTTGACAGCTCTTAACATGTTTTTTTCTACTTTTCAGGAGACAAAAAAAAAACGTTATTACTCCGTTACTAAATCGCGTTGGAAGTAAATAAAAAAAATTAGTAGGAGAAGTAGGGAAGGAAATTTTTTAAAAATATAAATGAAATATACTAACATGCAGAAGGACAAATACAGTCCTTTGGCATCAAAAACCCCATTCAATTTTTTTGCGAGTTAAGAGTTGTCAACCTCTGACCGACGATGTATGTACCATTTGGACGGGTGTGGACTGAATGAATAATGAAGGTGAATGGGATGTGTATTCATACACATTGAATCAATGGGCCTCTTTTCTTCCTTATATTGAACTGCTTATTTACTTTATCGTAAAACATAACTCTGATTTAATAGTTTTAATGCTTTACTTGATAATTTTGTTACTTTTCCTCTTCGACTTAATTTTTTACTTATTGCAACGTCTGGGATTCGAACCATAGACTCTTAAAAAAATAATTTAGTGCTGACCATTCATTTAAAGCACTAATTTAATTCTATTTTGAATATTATATATATTAATTGGGGTTGATATATGAGTTCATATATTACCAATCGGTTCACATATCGTCCACGTATGTATTAAGCCATGAAAAATTGTTCATGCATGATCCAATTATCCGTGTATACTTACATATATTTTAATATATTTTCAGTCCAAATATACCTTTTTTAACCGAAAAGTTCCAAATTCTTTTCTCGATAAAAGCGCATCAACCATATTTCTTTTTTGAACTTACTTCTTTTTTGGGTTTTAACGATATGAAATAATTAAAAAAACGAGAAATGAAATTATTAAATTATGAAATAAAAATTGGGGAATTATTTAGATATTCGAAAATTTGTTACGAACTATTTATTTTTGTCCGGGTACTATTTGTTTTGGCATTATTTAATACATCACATACAGACAGTATGCTGAAAAGTATGTTGTTCTTAATGAGATTTTATTACTAAATATTTGCTGGGATATTTCAATTCACATAAATATTGTCAGACACATGCCAATACAATTGACAATAATGTATTTTATTTGCTATACAATTTTTGTTATTATCTTCGTATATATACAGTGGGTGTGCTTTTCTCATAAAGTTTGAAACTATTTTTATAGAAAACAGACTCACTGTAAGGCGCTTTAAGTGGCCAGAGCGAAAAAAAACAGCCAAATAATTCATTGCAAAATTTTAACAACTCGATTAGTTGAAAACCTTTATTTTTATTTAATGTACTCATTACAAGCTGCTCAATAATGTACCAAATAAGCACTGCCCATTACAAGAACTCATTGTTACCCTATTAAAGATTTTTAATAAACACCCACATGTCAGCATATAAAATCAATAGTGGAACCCCAGCTTCAATTTCCTGGGCCAACAATCTGCAGGATGTGTTCAAATGCAACAACTAATACTTACACATTTACATTCCATGCTTTACTGTAGTTTTTTATTTTTTTATTTTAATAAATTTTACTCCCGAATGCACTTGCACACATACATACACACGCGCATAAGTATACCGGATGTGTTGAATAGGTAACTATAGTTACTTAAAGTCTTACACAAGTTTACCAAAAAAAAAACATTCACACACATACGCACACACCTACACACTCTTGGGAATATTCAAAGTTTTATGTAAGAATGTATTTGTTATACTCATATCTGTTTATCGGCTCAAAGGTACATTTGTCTCCCTGCCTGCATGTTACATATAAAACTCTTATTTATAGAATAAACTTGTGCAACGTTGTGTTTATTTGAGCGGATGCTTTCGTATGCATGTGCGAACAACTGTGATTATAAAATATTGTTTGTACATGATTTTCATTTGAAATAGAATGCATTTTAAAGGATTTGTTCTTGAAAAACTTAAATTGAATATACTCGTGTACGAGAAGTTGTTTTAATAAGTTTAAATAAAAGACAGAGAAATAAATTTAAATAGTTATGTTGCAGTTAATTAATTTAATTTTTTCGTATTTTCCAAAGTCACTATTATTATTAGGCTAAAGTTCGTAACATTATTAAACAAAACGAATTGGATCTGTTACAATGTTCCAAGAAACAAACAAAAAATTGACTTTAAATAATATCGGTTCTGTCGCGTAGGTTGAACGAACTTTGAGATGAATTCACCCATTTGTTTCAGACAAAATGTTTGTCTGGGCAAAATTTTATTGACTGAGAGCATTGTGCAGCATGATTCACTCATCTGAAAAATATGTTACGGACTATCCAGGGCATCATAAGAAATATATAAATAAAAAATAAAAATCTGTGATAAATTGTGTATAAAAAAATATAAACGACAAGTGCTTCTGTTATAGCTAATGAACTAAATGAAGTGAAATTGTTTTCAAGGACATTTGTAAAAAGAGACTAAAAACTAAAAGAATTTTGTGACAGCTCAGTTCAGCTTTGGACGAGAGTTGTGTGAATAAAGTTATTTCTTTCTTTCTCTCAAGAAGAGCGACCTCGAACTGCATATGAAAAAAATTGTCTGGGAAAAAATTTTATGGGTGATTCCAGCTTCAGCAAAATAATAGTTATTATAATTATTATATAATGTATAACCAATTTTATACGAAAAATAATCACATTAAAATAAAAAAATATTTTTTACTATGTATTTGGGAGTTGTGACTTAGAATTTCACTCGGATGGTAATTAACAATGCTTTGACCACAATATAAATTTAGCGTGAGTTAGGAAAAGCCTGGCGACCATGTAGTAGATACATACGACCTTAAACGGGTGCATACACCAGTCCCAACTAGCACAGGTCTTCATCGCCTACGTAGCTTTAATGGCTTTTTTGTGCCACATTTAAGACGTCTTTACCACAGACAAAGTTTATTTTGACAAAGTCTTTTCAACTTTCTTTTAAATTTTGTGTCAGTTCTCGACACGCAAAATTTACTTTAGCAAATTTTGTGTTTGTTTCTTGGATAAACTTGCAAACCAAACACTTACATACAACCAAATATATGTATGTCTAAACGACGAACGAATAAGAAAGAAACTTTGAAAGTACAGCAGAGTATGTACTCACCCTATTGTTTTTTTTCCTTATCACCAACCAACGACAAAACTTTGCAAAATAAACTTCATGAAAAGGGCTATAATATTTTTATTTCTGTTAATGTTTTAGAACTTTTTAATTCAACTACACTTCAGAATGTGATCATTATTCGCGAAAAAAAACATAGAAAAAACCTTGCCCAATTCACAACCTATTGTAGAAGTTGTATGTTGTTAACATTTTATTTGTGATTTCTAAACATTTGCTTAGAAATTTTATTGTGAATTGGACAAATATGATTGACTATTGAGTTTTTCTTATAATACTTTGATATTATATAATATCTCTAAATTAAAAAAAAAACATTTTTATATATAACACCTCAAATAACACCTCATTGCTCATGTAAAGCACAAACACTTAGTCACAAAAGCAAAAAAGAATTAAATGAAATGAACGCAAAAGAATGAAATTAAATGAAATGAAATACGAGCATTGCACAATGAACTAATTTGTAGAAGTAAATAAATATATATAAGCACTGAACTAGAAAAATTTTGCAAACAAATGAAAACCCAATTTTTAGTAATAAGATAGCTTATAATAAAAATTTTATAAAATATAAAGGTTATGGCAAATAAAATGAGAATCAATCTGGCAATTAAAGACTGCTTTTGACTCTCATATTCAGGCTCCTGGTAATTCCTCAGTAGAAGCCTACCAAGTAGCTCAGAACACACTCGAACTAAAGAAAAATTAATAAAGTACTATAGGGATAACAATGAACACTTTAAACCAACTCTTACATGGCGATCCTGCCACTTTAAAGAAGTTCTGATCCTGAAATTTATAGTCCTGCATAAAAAGGAATTAAAATTTTTAATCCTGCCTAACAATATTCTGGTACATTAATAATAAGAAATTATCAAAGGCCATAGTCATTAAGTAGATAGATTTGATTACTTTAATGATGAAGAAACTAAATTATATTTGCATAACGCCAAATGGAGAAATTAGTTCCTCGATGATGATTTTGAAATTGATGATGACAAAAAAATGAAGAAAAAAAATAAAGTACTATAGGAATAACACTAAGCACCCTACTCCAACTCTTACACTCACTTTCAATTCACTTTTAATAGAACATTAATAAAAGTTTTGCCCAGACAAATTTTTTTCAATTGAAATTTGAGATCTCTCTTCTTGAGCTGTCTGTCACATTTTTCTTTTACTTTTTTTGTCTTTTTTTAAAATGTCCTTGAAAATAATATTTCCAGTTTGTTTTTATTATGTGATTATGTTTTGCAGTTTTTAGTTTGTGTTATTTGGAATAATTTTGATCAGTTTTGCAAATACAACAAAACAATTTATTTATTTTAATTTTTCTCATCGTTTTGTCTTTAGGAGATATTTTGTTGTTGTTAATAACTTCTACAATGCAACAAAAATCGCTTATTGTAATGTGAATAATATTATGTCTTATGTCCAACTTATCATTTTATTTTAGCGAATAAATAAATTACTAATTTGGAAAAAAGATCACGCTACAAATCAAAACTAATAAAACTGCTGTTGCTAATAGTCATGACTAAACTCATAAAACGAAATAACAGCCACATTTATTTCATTTCTAAGACACCCCTTCGAACTCCTTTATTATCCTGTCTATCACTTAACTTAAGAAAAATCGAATTTAAATTCAACTTGACTTCAAACAAATAATCTACGCCAGGGATACGAAAAACCTTAGCAAATTCAATAACAATTAATTAAGCTAATTAATTTAAGCAACTCTCGCACATCAATTATTTTCAACTACGACAGCGAGAATAACATAAAAAGATTAACAACAATTCAGATTTTCGCCTTCGTGCTTTCCAGTTTATTCACATTCCATTTCATTACGTCTTATTATCACTTTAAGCATTCATTAAATTTTGATGACCTTGTGTATGATTTTCTTTTGTCATTTACATCCTTTTGCCTTAACTAAAGTTACTGGGATTTCTACTTTCGACTTGTGAGTTTTTAAATTATCTATAATAACCATTTTTTACACTCGTCTTTATTGCAGAGTACAAGGTTACACTACAGAGCTGATATCTGCTAAAGGCTTAAAGCTCAGTAATGAATTGTTGTTGTTTTCGTGTCGTAGGTCTTTTTGTTTTTGTTTTTTTTTTTTGTTTTTTTACTTGTTAGATTTATTTTTATGAACGAGTATATTTTTTGTTGCAACACATTTCTTTTTTATTTTTATTAAATTTCTTGTGATTTTATTTACTTGCTTGTGGCAACATTTGTGATGAAGGGCGGAAAGGAAAATTTATATTTAAAGTTAAATCAATGAATTACTTATAAAAATAAACGTATGTATGTACATATATTATGTGCTGCTTTAAGCTTAGTACTCTGTTTGAATTTGCGAAAAATGTTGAGCAACATTGATTATGTCGTTTGAAAATTTTGACAACTGATCAGTGGTGACAATACCACGATTTACAACAAATTTATCGGTTTTATTGCCTTGAAGTAAGCACCATTGTTTTTCTTATGTAAACAAAAACCATATGCTTATATTTGAAGTGATTAATTTAAAAAAAAATTGGAAAATGGACAACAAAATAATATCAGGAGCTTGCGCTACAACGTGTCAATTAATGCAGCATCTATGGAGGAGCTCTTTCAAGACACACGCTCTGCAAAAAGTCCCTACCTTCAAGATAAAAATGATAAAGGAAGGTTTGCTGTGTAATTT
Organism: Gymnocheta viridis; assembly: GCA_956483585.1. NCBI lineage: Eukaryota > Metazoa > Arthropoda > Insecta > Diptera > Tachinidae > Gymnocheta > Gymnocheta viridis. Next base: position 16,052,160 of record OY101442.1, read on the forward strand.
TCTAATTTATTCGTGCATTTAATATATGCGGTTGGAATGTAGCTTATGTGACCTATCCCAAATACTTTTCCTTTTTTTATAGCTTCTCTGTGTCACTAAATTTAATTTTATCTTTTTAAATTTTTGTCATATTTTGACTATTTTTCATTATTTTAAAGATTTTTGTGCAACAAACTTAAAATTAAAACCACAACGCAAGTAAAATATGATCAGCTGTTGTTTGAAATTTCGCACGAAATAAGTGGTGCTTACATTATTTCGCAGTTGGAAAATATGTTGCCAGAAACATTTTGTGGCTGAAAAAATATATTCCCAGAAACATTTCGTATGTTTCCACAAGATGCACAGAGTACAACTTCGGCCATCTTATTTTGCAATTATTTCGCACGCATTTTTTTTATATGGACTTTTGACAGCAGTTCGCACGAAATGATGAACAGAGTACCCTGCTTTACAGGAAAATATCTTTTATATTTTATAGGAATTTAGAAGTGAAAAGTAATAAAGTGTTTACAAGGTGGTGGGTAGGACAGCTTCAGGAGAGTCTGAGTGTTTCACCATTTGGGCATATATTGTTTAAATATGTTGAAGTAGATTTTAGAAATTTCGAGAGATGCTTTTTTTTATCGAATACAAACTACATAATTTTCCTTTGAAACCTTTTTTCAATAAACATAAATTTAAAATAAATCAATTTTGTATTGCTGAATCAGAAAGAAGCTATAAAAAGTGACAAGATAAAAATTTTAAATTTAAGACCCCATGACACAGGTGATACTACGCCATCAGTTCAAAGTTACTGTGTTATTTTAATTTTTTTTTAAATAACAGACTGGCTAATTTTGACACATTCAAAAATTAAATCATCCACTAATCAATTAGAAAACATTTAATAGCTGACAAACGCCTAGAACTATTTTCTTTAGGTGTAGCTAAGAAGTCAACAATCACATCATTTTTAAAAAAATTCAAATCAAATTCAATTAAATTTGGTCCAGTTCGTTTGGCAGCTACAGTCCCATAAATACCCAGATACGGGAGGGAGTGCCTAGAAAAGAACTGGTTGGTTATAAACTGTTGCACCGACATTCTTCGAAAATTACTTGGAAAACTTTTACATCAAATCACCCGTCTGGGATCAATGCCGCAGACAGCAACACAGATACACACTTCAAACTTCGAATATTTCTCTTCTTTCGTTTTAAAACAATTTAAAATTTTGGTTTTATTTTATTGAAATGTTACCAGCAAAGAAGGTATCGCTAGAAGGTACAAGAGAAACAAAAAAGATCCTCTTCTGGCGACATAAAACATGTAAAATACTAACAGATTTGTATTTATTTTTGATCAATTGAAGTATTTAAAATTAATAATTGACTTATTTCTTTGTTCGTTAAATTTTACATATTTATACAAAACAACTTTTGTGTAGGAAAAATACAGGGTGGATTAAAATTAATCTTCGTATCGGAAGATGTTAAAACCTTTTCAAATTACATTTCGTTGTCCCGCAGTTATCTTCACATATCTCTAAAAATTTCTGTTCAGCAAATTGAGTCTAAAGTTTCAATTTTATATAAAAATATATATATATATATATATATATATATATATATACTAGATGATCCGAATTTTCATTACTGCGAGAGCACAAGATCAGGATCTTAGACCCGAAGCACACACATCAGGCTTGACTCGTCAAATCTTGAGTTTTTAGTAGAAGCGGTTTTATTTAATTTTTTTTTTTTTGATTTTATGATATACTCGTACGTGAAGATAACTTCGGGACGACGATTTGACGTTTGTGAAAGAGCAGCAGTGTACAAAAAGACAATCAATGGAGTGTTATACTCCGCAAGAACAGTGTGGAATAATTTGGTTGATTCGTTTACCAATAATCGGTCGGTTTTGTCGACTTCCTAATCTCTTCAGATCAAGTGGAGAAATATTCCGCCGCTTAGCTGCTTGACTTGAACAGACTAGAAGGACCATGAAGACCATGCTCTGTCGATAATATCGCTTATGTAGCTGCCGATTACTTTGATAATGACACCACTGCAAAGAAACGCTATAAAGCCACTATAAAAGACTTCCTACTGTCGGAATTAAATGAGCGAGGCTCGGTAAACATGTGGTTTCAATAAGGCGATGCAGCCGCACACACAGCAGGAGCTACAATCGATATTGTGAAGGAATGATGATTAATTTTTCGCCACCCTGTAGAATTAAAAAGTAATCAATAGCACAACCATGGTAATAAACAATGCTTGAGTGAATAAATGGTTGAATTTATATTTTCATATCTCAATGCACACACTCTCCCTCACACATACGAGTACAAACACACGAGTACATTCAAATTATAAACAATAATAACAATAGCATAAAATTGATTAATGTATGTGTAATGGATATGTGTTGGTGCATAACAATGGAAACCTTATACAATAAAATACAATACAACACAATACAATTGATGCATGAGATCCAAATGCATGCACACTGCCATACAAATAAACACATACACTTACATACTCGTAGGAGTGTTTATGTGTGAATATGCATATGAAGTGTTTGTGTTTTTTGTGTTTATTTTCTTTATGAGTTTCAATGAGTTCACATAAAGCAAATATATGTATAAATATGAGATATCGAATTGACATTTTTATAATAATCTGTAATAAACATAAGTATGTATTTGAATATAGCTGACAATTATTTAATTCATACATTCAAGTGCTGAAGCGTTTATAAGCACACTTATGTTCCCTTTATTCATTCACAGCATGGAAATAAAAAATCAAATATAATATTCAGCTGCAGTTCATATATATTTACTTTATTTTCAATAATTTTCAAGTTTAATAAACACATGAAATTTAATACATACTAATGCAACAAACAGTGATGCTTTATCTATAATATTTTACAAATACATACTCGCATAATCCATTCTAGTAGATTTTTTTTAACATATTTCAAGCAATTTTTATGTGAATTAATCAGAATTGGAAGGACGACATACAGTGGAAGCAAATGCCAAATTAAATGATAATTATTGAATGTTATTAAATCAGCAAATATAATCTTTATTTAATGAGAAATTTATATTAGTTATTGAGTGTTTCCAGTTTTATTTATAAAATAATTAAAGTTATTATTTGAAATCGATTAAAGAAAAATATTAGTTACTTACTACTCATTCTAATTTTATGGGACGATAACAATTGTATGTGATTGAAAAGTCCTTTCTGAACAACGGTACAGGATGCGACTTGTTCATTCAATCACATAATTAATTTAAATTATTTTGTTATAAATGAAACACAAAAAATCTAAATATAACAGCATACTGTTTTCGATGACCGCAACATCTTTCCATTTAAGTTCACATATAAAATATTTAAAAAAATATTTATATTTTGAACTACCAATTTTCTTATAAAATCATTTATTGGAAAATTCATATGGAAGAACGTAAACTATTCTCTTCTGTTAAAACTGGCGATGACCTACAACAAGTTCAAGTCAATCACCTCGGATTCCCAAAACAAGGTTACATACAACCTTTGCAAATATTTTCCGGTTCCTATAACTTTGTCGTGCTGGAAATAAGAACATAAATACAACTTATTTTTTCTTTTAAGATATTTCCTAAAGCGAAAAGGATATCTTGTTTTTTTAAAAATTAATGTTTGTGCGTGATTAGTGGAACTGTTTAGTTTGATATTGAAATGAATAGTTTGGCTTTAGTTTAAGTCTGGGTTCATCCATTTCTTCTTAATTTCTTGAAAACTGGTTTTGTATAAATTCATTATTTTATAAAGAGAGTTCTATTTTAGAACAAATTTAATATTAGTCAGACTGGCAGAATGTATCAGTACTGATTTCGAGGTCGCTGCAGAATTTCATCAGCGTTCTTTATTCGATTTTACCACTTTTGACGGTGGATACCAGTGACTATGAATATCAGCTATTTAACCTTATTATTTAGCGAATTAGAATATGAAAGAGAAACTTATTAATATTAACAAGTTAAATTAATTTCAGTTAGTACAAAATTCCCATCTCTGATGATTAATTAATCCATATATTCCATACTTTTCCGCTTTTTCCAGAGCCATTGGCTCTTTTTGAATCTTTTTCATATTTCCTTCGCTAAAATTCTAAATAAATGTTTGCTTATTTTTAATGACCTCAATTTATCTTGTCATTTAAAATTCTAAATTTCAATTTTAAGGCTTGAAAAATTCCTAAATATAATAAATGGCGTATTTATTAAAAAAATTATTTATATGTCTATATAATTATTAGGCAAACACGTTTTTTAGATCCCTTTCACGCCCGTAATACTAAGCCAATTTTAAAATGATTTAAATGTTTTTAAAGGTTTTTTTTACATAAATGTGCACAATTTTAATTTGATTCAAATCGGTTGACTATTTTGCGAGCTATAAGCGTTTAAAGTTACTACCAAATATACAGGCACAATTATTTCACATGCATGCGTCGGTTTAAAGTTGAAAAATAAGCAAAGTGTGCATATGTGTTTGTAACACTTTGCTTTTGTATAGAAATAAGACAGAGCTTTTTCTATATGTACTTTGTAATAAGACAAAGCTAAGTAAGAGAGCTAATAAGTATTAAGTTTTTTATTAACAATGACTTTAGTTGTTGTATTTTTATTTAATTCTATAGGATAGGAAATACTGGTGTATTTTAAAATTGCTATACAAATGATAATATTAATTAAAACACATCCAACTTCGAATGAATTTGCAATTTTTGGAAAATCCAAAATTTTGCAAAGTTTCGAATGTGCGCCGAATGTTGCTTAAATGTTCATCAGAAATGCGTAATTTCACTTAAAAAATCAAAATCCTCCAGAATAGTTTAAGTTATTCTGAAAAATGCAATTTCGAAAATTAGATATTGAACTCATTTTTGTATATGCACCAAATAACCTTAAGTCCAACACTAATCCTTAATGTACTTCTGAAATTGAGAACGTGTTAATTAGAAAAAATTAAAATTTTCTGAAATATTCGGAAATTAACAATTTTTCGAATATACCTCGAAAATTATTAATTCCCGTAGATGCTAAAATTGAATCACAAACCGTACATATAAAAGACCAGGTTAATACAAAAAATCAAATATCCTTTGCAAATACGAAATTTAAATAAAAATTTTAAAATAAAACTGTGTTGCCTTAACTCTAATGAAAACCATAATTTTATTAAAAAATCTACACTAAAATTGCCTTAAATCCACCAGGAAATAATAATTTTACTCAATATACCAAAAATCGTGTAAAAACAAAGTTACTACGAAAAAATTTATAATTTCCCCTAAATTTCGAAATTTAATATATGTTCAAGTATGGACATAAAGTACCCACAGTGGATCAGAAATACATTAAGTTTTAAATTTGAGAAATTTTCGAAAATGCGCTAAGAGTGCTCTCAAACCACCGGAAGCACATAGTTCCACTAAAGAATTTCCAAATACTGTAAACTTGGCACAACTTTGAAGATGCTGCAAAGGCTCCTTAAATTCACAATAAATTTACACTATTACGCAAAAGAATAGAAAACTACGTAAAAAATTAATTTTAAATTCACGGAATTTTGAAACCGAAAATTTCAAAGTATTTGTATGTTCGGTTTCTAAGGAAACCCATCGGAAGCGTATATGCATTCTTTGTTCATGAATGCGTTATGCTAGTCAACTTCTTCTTAACAGCAGTCAAATTAAATAAATGCTGGCCTGCTGCACGGAAGCTCTCTACTTGACTACTTAAACATTACAAGAATTCCAATACTTTTGTTTGTTGAAGGGTTTTAAGTAAAAATCTTTAAATTTTTTTTTTTTAAATATCGAAATCTGTCTCGAATAATAAATTTATTAATTAACCATTACAAGTTTACACTATCTGGCAAATATCCTAATCTAAATATTCAGCTCTTTATATCTCTTTAACATTTCAGCATGTAGATGTCAGCATATGTAGGCTTTTTGAATTCATAAAAACTCAAACTACCAACATCTCTGAAAAATCAAAAAAGTGGAGAAATAAAAATGCGATTAGACTCATCTGCATAAAACTAGAAAAATAAAAAGAGGATACATGTGCACCTCCATCACATTTAAGCTTTCAAATGGTTATTTAGCATAAACTTAAATGAAAATAATCTCTAGAAAATCCTTAAAATTAGTTTATTTCTCTTTTCATTTTTTTGTGCCAACAACTGTTTCTTATACTCAAACACACATTCATATTTGTGTTCAAACAGAAAGAAAAAACGAAACATTCCCACACATCCTAACAAATTTCAATGAACATTAATTTCTATGAGTCTATTTAGTGAATAAAGGTTGTACGAGTAGTTTAGTTACTTTCACCAAAATTCAACACTCATTGTCTGAATTGTGATAAAAGAAAGACCAAAAAAAAGGGCCATCAACGAAAGGACCATAATATTCATAAGCCAATACATATGCACTATCACAATGAAATTTCAATTGGATGGTTTTGTTTCAATGTTTTAAATCTAAGTTTTAGTATTCAGGAATTTTCTTGGATTGCTTTTTTGCATGTTGAACGAAAACTTTTGCACAAACGAGTTCCTTTGGCAGTCGTTATTCAGACTACATATTTTGAAATTTTGATTGTGTTTTAACACAAAACTCCTCTTTTATAAAAATGAAAGAGCTAGAATTTTTTTATCGGTTAATAAAAAGATAATCAAATTTGTTTTTGTGAAAGAAAAAAATCTGCTGTTATGCATAATAAATGCGCCAGCAGCCTTCTCACGAAACGTGTAGTAACGATGCCTCCTTCACTATTTTCTTTTTGTGATAGTAAAAAAATGTTATTGAACTGCTTGTTTTTTGTTTGTTGCTGTTAGTTTGCCAAAACAAAAAATGCATTGAAGGAGGCATGCTTTGAGCAGAAATGTATTTATGCGAGTGTATGTGTATATTCATCCTTCAACCCAATTTAAATAAAACCTCAATAAAATTTTATCGTTAAAAAAAATTAAATCACTTTTTTTTTTAACTTTATTACTCTTAAAGCGAATCTGTTGTATGTATATTTTCTTTTGTAAACTTTTTTTAACCCTTGTCAAACATAATGTGCTTTAGTGAACCAGAATTATTCTATAATCATGTTTATCGTATGTAATTGTTATTGATGTAACAAATATCACTTTTAATTTCATGCCAAATACAAATGAACATACGGATATCTGCGTCAATATTCCCGAGTAGGATTACACATATTCAATGGTTCGATTTTGACAACTGCAAATTAATATATTTTAAATTTAATAGAAAAAAATGTCTGCTTTGCAAAAATAACAATAGATTGAACAAATTATGTCACTTAAATCGGTATTAACATCAGGATAACAGGAAGTCTCTTTGTTGTCTTTCATTATCGATAATAAATTCCAAAAACATCATGGATACATTCAAAGATTTTATCATTTTCCTTAATGCAAAGCTAATTAGTAGAATACCAGTTAAGAGTCTTTTCTAATTGAATTATAGTCAAATAGGTAGACCACATTACTCGAACTCACTCTATTGCTTAGTACTCGTATATCAAGTCATACGTGAATTCATATATTCAGGTATGTTGATGGTAATCGATTTTGACAACCAACCCATTTCATTCTTCATATATAATTTTTTCCATTTACAATTTTATATATTTCCATACTTGATGTGCTTATAGTTTTTTTTAGCTGGGAGAGCAATATGTTTTCGGTTTGTGTTTTAGTTGACTAAAATATTGTCTTTAATATCGCAAAAATAAATTAATAAAATAAAAACACTTAAAAAAGGGTTCATATTTTTAATTTAATTACTAAACAAACAAAAAAGACCTCAAGACGAACAATTAATTCTTAACTCGTTATTATTTTAACTGAAAAATAAAGTTATTTTTATAAAAATATTACATAATAATATTTGTTGTTGCATTTTTCTAATGTTTAGCTACACTTTATGCGTTATCTTATTACGCTAATATGTGGTACATTTATTTAGCGAATACGAAAACGGATACCAAAAACATGCTGAATGTTGTCGAATACGAATACGAGTATTCCTAACATCACTAATATATATAGCACAAATACTCAAACATATTTTTTGTAAAGTCAAGTGTAGTTCAACTCCTAATAACGAAATTTATTATTACGAATAAGACTACACGCAGAGAAAAGCATATTTTGTGACATGCATATTACAAAAACCCCTTAAGATTTTGTCTAAGAGTTTTATAAGAAAATAAAAACGGTTTTAAATTCCTAAAGAATTCCCAAAGAAAACCACTAAAGCTTATAACACGCTAATCTTAAATTGAATTTAAACTTTTCTCTAGACCCTTTATCAATCAGTATTATTGTTATAATTTTGTTTCCATAAACAATTCTAAGCATTCCAAAAAGGGTCAAATTTATTTACACACAACTGCACACAAATCTATGTGGGTTAAAGACTTAAAAAATTTGAATAACTTTCTTTAGCCCTTATGTATGTGTGTGTGTACCGAAATGGGAAATCTTGAGATGTGAACCTTTTTTTTTCTTGTATATTTTGCTTAATTTTCTAGCCGATGGGCTTAAACGCATCTGGCATTTTGTCATGTTTAATAGAATTCATTCATACTGTCTGTGAATAATAAACATAAATAAGAGAAATAAAATTTAACAACAAAGAAAATGGATCAATTGATTTTGAGTGTGTTTCTTTGGTGCTTTTTATTTATGAAAAAAAAGCTACTGTATGTTTCGTGGTGACAAATTGTTTTTAAATGTTTAATCTTAGAGAAAGACCAAAATGTTTGGGTAAAATAGTTAATTTCATTATTGATTGTACTTATACTTGAAAGATATAAGCAGCTGGTTAAAATTAAATATGCGTTGTTAACGTCTACATTGTGATGATTTTTCCCTAGATTTGTCAAATTCCATATTTACACAACGCAACTTCATAGTAAGCGAGTACCACAGAAAGAGAAATATATAATAAATACATTTCTATTTCAAAACTCTTGGCTGAACTGAAAATTGCACTTGAAAAATTTACGTAGTGTAAATAATGAAATAATTCGAATATGTACCAGTAGCAGGGCTGAACTGAACGCTCTATCGGGTATTTATACAACATCTGAACTGTAACGGAATGTCGGACATCCTTAAAAGAGATGGCGTTACATTCCAACCTGGAGCTAATCTGGATAACATAATTGCAAGCAATCTAGCCAAATAAGGCTTGCAAGAACGAGATACCGACCGACTAGTAGGAATCCTACTAAAAAGCTAGAAAATCCTCATACGGCAGAAAATAATAAGAATAGCACAATCTAGATGGTTCAATGACTCCCAATACGATCCAACTATGTTTGCCGTCATATTGGGGATCCGTCGACAGTAGCTGTGTATACTCGTGGCAGTCTTACACTGTTTCATAAAACCTCCCATTCAACGGCTTCTGTAGAAGCTGTAAAAATGAAGAAGAGGATTCTTCCTTCAAGCACCGACTCTGTCAATGTGCATCCCTGCCTTATCATAGAGCCATGTATCTAGGTAACTCGATTTTACCAGAACTCGCAGACCTTACGAAAATAAATCTGAAAAGAATAAAACAATTTATTCTAAAAACGGGATGAATAGATGGAATCTCTTTTTCATTGTCCACATCAGGTATCGCAAAGGGGACTAGTTCCTGGAACCAAGTGAACCGGTTGCTGGCAATTGGCAGCCTGTGTAACCAAACTTAACCTAAATATTTTTATTTTATATTTTTGCACTCCTGGCACCCATTTCATAAAAATACAAATAACAAATCTACAAATAAAATACATTCCAAACAAATGCAACGATTTCAAAAATTTTTTTTGTTTTTTCGTAGTTATTTTACTTGAATATTTGTAACAATGTTTTGAGAAAAGGGCCCCTGTTTACCAAAATGGCTTTCGTTAACTAATGCCGTCTTCTTGTCTGAAAATAATTTAACATTTCTTTTACTTTTTATCAAAATAATTGCTATTCCAAGTGTTCTTAAGACAAACATTTTACCTTGTAAGTAATTATACAATAGTTTCTAATAAACTCGCTACATCAAAAAAAAAAATCATATGTTGCAAATATTCAATAACCTTTTTTTTAAATAAAACGAATCAAACAAATTTTTTGGGTTCTCTATAATTAAATTTTTCTCTCGAAATATATTTATTAAAGATATTAAAACCTCCTACGCGTTCGGTTTTATGTGAGCTTACGGAGGTAACCGTCTTTTCAGAAAACTTTAATAAATAGCGACATCTATCATACAAGTTTTAAGATTTTTATTGGATTTTGTGTAAAAAAAATCTAACGAGATTTGTTGCGACTGTCAAAAAATCTAACATACCGCTTCATTTTCATTTCATTATCAGAGCTAAAGTAAAATCAAAAATATGAGAAGAAAATAAGCGGCGACTGAGCAGTTTCATGTACCGGCGAACGTGACGGCTTTATAAAATTTTTAGCAGTTAAAGTACATACATATACAATATATATCAAAGTACAATATTAAATCACAAACAATTTCATTAATTTTGTAACATGGTGTGATACACATTCCAAATTTTGAGCCTTTGTGTGACAAAAAAACCCCGCATCAGAGACGGCCTCTTATCGGCGGCGGAACAATCGATTGTTCAATTTGTTATTATGAAAATTCAACCCTGATCAAATTTATCGTTCAGAAAAATGTTTAAAATTGTCAGTCTTATGGTATGTATTATTTGTCATTTTAATAACATTTTGCTTTCACACTACCACAATTGCACGTATTATTACAGTTTTTGACAAGTCTTAATACAAAGTATTATAGTGTGAAATGCCCTTTAGTGATACTTTAGAAACCAAGAAGATATGAATTCTTTAAAATTACTTTAATTGTTCTTACGGCTGGTCACTCACCGTCTTTTTGACTTTGTGAGGCATCATTGCGTATGATTAATATTAATTGAAAATTATTTTATTGCAAAAAGATTAAGTGATTTTCCCAACTGAATTGAATATTTATACCCAGCCCAATTATAAACAGAAATTCTTCATGAAATTTATCCCTTTTTACTTTTCTCCTATTATTAATAAAAATTCCGTCATTTTACGTTTTAGTCCGTTTTTATCAACCATGTAAAAAGAAGAAAAAAATCAAAAGCTAAAAAGTAGTTATTCTAAATATATTTAAGTTTGAAAAAATTTCCTCACAAAACAGAAGGAAGTTTGAATTAATTGGAGAAATTTTTTCTCGAGAAACTTTTTTATAAATTTTTAATTATTAAAAAATAGTGAATTTCTTCAATCTTTACCCGTTACCCGTTTGTTTCAATAATATGTTAAGAATTTGATTTTGTGAAAGCGCAAACCTTCTCAATGTCTACTTTGAGAGAAGAGACAGATCTATTACCAAAATATTGAAGGAGGGTGCTACAATGTGTCCGTAGAAAATCGCGCTCAAAAATTATATATTTCGCATGCAAACGATTGTTCCTCCATTTCGTAAAATCGTTTCCCATTTTTTAATTCATCCTAAATAAGTTAATTATGTAAATGAAATATAATACAATTGATTTCAAATATTTTACTGTTGAGCAGTGTAATTTATATATTCTTGATAATTAACTCACTCTATCGTTTTAAATATTTTACAACTGATTTTTGCATTTTTAAATTATTTTCCATCATTTTATCTTATTTCAGGAATCAAGTAATTTTCTGCCATCATACGAAGCAATTTCCTTTGCTGTCAAAAGTATTGCAACTAAACTGAATTGGACAAAAGTTGATATCTATGTTGGCGGTAAGTGGATTTTCATTCGTTATATTTATACAAACAACGCACGCATACTTAATATATATGAAGTGTGCTGCCTAAGTAGAAAGTGTGGCAGGGAGGGAGAGGGAAAGCGGCAACAGGCAAATTATGCCCAATCGTGTGTTTGGAAAATTTGTGTTCAAGCTGTTTTCGGCTGTTTCATGATGTTCAAATTATTTGTGTTTTTCTTTCTTAAATTCCATTTTATTTTATTTTTTGCAGGACTATTTAAACAATAATCATGAAAACGAAATTACGAGAAATAGAAGAGAGGGAAGAATTGGCAAAAAACAATTCGTATTTTAAATAAATGTTTATGAAGGCGTTATTTGAAAGATTTTTTTCCATTGTCTGCAATTGTCGGCTAAAGGTGTTAAATGTAACAAAATATAGCTTAGAGGGATATGGAGAAAGGGCATTTATTAAGGATAATGTTAAATGATCTGCGTTCTTATAATAAGGATAAGATAATAAGGATAAGATAAAACGGAAAGTGAGAAAAGGTTTATTTTTAGTGAAAAAGACTTAACGAAAGTTTTTTTATTGTTATAATTTTTGTTACTTATTGAAAAAATACTGCGTTATAATAAAAGAGACACAGTATCCCAGCGAAAACTTGAAAGTGATTATTATTAAGAATTATTTATATAGATAACATAATTTTCCACATGAAATACAAACTCTTTTTAAATTATAATTTATATAATAATCGATAGATTTTTTTTGAAATCTTAACTATTAATCAGTATTATATGTCCGTCAAACGAAAATGAGTTGCTTTACGTTTGAACAATCTTAGAAAATATTGAAAACTTATTGTAGACTATCGAGTTTGACCGCAAACACTTTCGGAAATTAGTGTCGACGACCATCTTGGCGATATCTATTTGACACCTCGGAATAGTGATTTGACCCCTTCAGATATTTTATTGAATACAATCCTGTTCCATAAATAATGGGAATATTTGTTATTTCTAATAGAGCCATAATAAGTTTAGTTTCTTCTATTTAATTTTTAAAAAGATACCTCTACTTGCACCACCCGTTACTTTTTTATAAATAAGCAAATACATTATACTCTAAGTGGCACAGTATAACAGCGTGAGCTAATCATACAGATGATCGGCTGTACAGCCCCTGGAGAAGGAATGTGGACATATTCTTAAGTGTGTATGTATTCGTGAGGCAAGTCTTTAGAACGTAATAAGATAATTTTTTAATAGACCAAAGAGCCAAGCACTTGAGAGCACGAGTTAAATTTTTTTAGTTTATTTCTAACATTTAATTTTTAATATCTTTTGTGTACTCAATGAGTTTTTAGTATTAAAATTTTTAAAATGAATTAAATTAATTAAAACTCAAAGGGAGAAATTTGAACTTCATGTGTTTGTTAACGATTTCATACTTTACTTTGCAACCAATTTTACTGCTGGGTATGCTTATAAAATAATAGGATAAATTACAATATCATATTATTTTTTATTAAATAATGTTTTTGCCAAGCTGTCTCTAGCGATATTATGGTCAGCAACTTCCGTATGAAATCCTTCAAGAATTTTAAGTGAATAAAAGAATGGTGGGTACACAAGCATATGAAAAATTAAGCATAAAGCATTTAAGGTTTTGGTTCTTGTAGCAAGCAAATTATTTTAGTAATTGGAATCATGTAGACCTGTTTCTTTAAACAAAGTTCACAGCAATAATTCCCTATTTATCTGAGTGAGTACAATCGATTTATTCGCAGCAATGTGCTCACCGTCTTACAAATACAAAATGGAAGATAAATCTGACTTTAGCTAATATCGATATAAAATTTCATTTAAAGTGACCTAAATTAATTTTTTCTTAAAAAAGTCGCGTCATTAAATTTAATCATTTAAATGCAATAAGATAAAAGAAACATATTCCAGCTAAAGTTATTTCAAACAGTGTCTTAACTTTGCAATTTGATAACAATCTCACAATTTTATCAATTCCCCAGATGTTTTTCTTTTTGAATTTATATCTTGTTTGTAAAACAAAGAAATATCCTGGGCAAATTGTATTTATTCCCTCTCTTATGATATAAGAGTGGTGAATTGAAAACACAAATTGTAAAAAGTACAAAACTTATTTTTAACAATAAATTATATTTTTTACATACAAAAAAAAGATATAAATGTGCAAAGTACACAAGAAAAATATATTTTCTAGCTGGCAGTTAGTTACTTAATACACAGAAATAAAAACAATAATAAAATAATATAAACATGAGCATTGTAAAAATATAAATAAATTAATTTTAAATGGGAGTATTTATTTAGTAAGTGGTCATGTTTGTTAGAGCATTTGTTTTTAACTTGTTTCTATAAAAACAATTTATGCTTTGTTATATATTCTTTTTTACTCTATTGTTTACAAGCTGCTGTGGCATTTAAAATTAATGTTTGAAAGTATATAATCTATTAATACTGTATCCGTAATTTTTATTATAAAGGCGATAATGCTGCAATTTATATAAGTAAATGAAGTCAAATTACCTAAAATCGGATTAGTAGAGCAACATTGTTTGAAAGCGTTTTTATATATTTTACAAATAAATGATATGACACTTACAGCCGACCAATATTAAAATAGGTGCTAAAAACTTAACCCATTACTGCTTGAGGCTCCCCAGAAACTTTAAAACAAACATACCATTACAAATGACTAAAAAATACTTTTCAGGAGATTTATTTTTAAAAAAATTATAAAATGGATTTTAGAAGAAGTCCTCCATAAGGGACATTATTCAGTATCGTCACTTACGGAATGAAAATGTTTAAAACATTCTGTTGGTTGAAGCCCTTTATTACATTTGATGCATAAAAAATTAGGCAAACAGGTGGTGTGTAAATCTCTTGTCAGTTTTGCAGTAGTCTACAATATAATTTCTGTCGTCATAACGTACATCAGAATTAACGTGCTCTGGGGGCACACCGCACATTTCTATGTACGAAGTAGCTGGCTCTATAACAAGCTTGAGCAATCTGGATCACTAGGATGCAGTTTTCTCAAAAGTAGCTAACCATTTACAACCGAAGCATCTAATAGATATACAATAATTGGCCACTAACATTTACGTTATCTGATTCGGCATCGGTAAGCGGCACTAACTGGTCCATTTTGTTAACACCAACCTTGCCTTGATTGCAACGCTGGAATACTTTTGGTTGGGTTATCTGCATAGCGCCTTGTTTTTTTTACTAAAATTTACATGTACCAATTTCGTTCTTATCAAAATTAGTACCCAGATTGACTATATTGCTATCTTTCTATCATACAATCAGCATATTTCCATTCTCAGAGAAACGTTGATCCTCTGGTTTTTCTTTTTCTTTCCGAAACGAGACGAAGTGGGCATTTTTTAGTTAGACCATCTCTTATTGTACCACATGTACATATTCCAAAAGTTGTCAAATGTTTCACTGATGTAAAATAATTATCTTTAAAAACCTTTATGGTAAAAATATGAAAACTCGTAGAGTACTTGCAACAAATATTTTGCAAATTTTTCATCAAATTCTTCCAATTGTTCCAATATTTCAGCAGCTGGAAGTCTATCTAATAACAGCGATGCGTACTAACCATAGAGAATAGAGTGCCTTATAAGGGACATTTTTTTTTTTTTTTTTTTAATCTTGGACCAGCACTCAGGGGATGACCCCTACACATGCAATGCATTGTGCTGGAACTAGTGGAAAGGGATAGTGATAGATATGAAAGGAGGTTGAAGCTTCATTCGTTCTTTACAACTCTGCCTTTTTTTTTTTTTGCACGTTTATTCGTAGAGCAGTGTTGCAGCGCCTCTGGTGGCGAGGAGGACATTACGAGTTTTGAAGCTGTGTTTTGTTTAGT
This sequence comes from Gymnocheta viridis, assembly GCA_956483585.1. Classification (NCBI taxonomy): domain Eukaryota; kingdom Metazoa; phylum Arthropoda; class Insecta; order Diptera; family Tachinidae; genus Gymnocheta; species Gymnocheta viridis. The sequence continues at coordinate 16,067,919 of OY101442.1, forward strand.
AGCCACTTCTTTTATTAATTTTATTTTACTTCGCCGTTGATTGTGCTACTCAGTACCAACGAAGGAGGGCGCTCTGATGTTACATTGGAATTAGTATCAGCTGAAGTTGGTACTGTTCAGTGACCAGTGACCATGCCTTCGCCACTGAAACCTTCTACCAACAACTGACACAAAGGCACACCAATGCACATCAGAGAAATGCGTGGTGTTTTTATTTCATGACTGTCTGACACTGGGTTTGAACCCAGGTCCTTCGGTTTGTAGTCAACGTGCTTACTACCTGAGCCAACGCCACCCTCAAATATGAATATAAAACGCATATTGCTAATATCTTTACACTCATTTATATTTTAAAAATAGAACAAATTAATTACTAAATCATATTTCAATAAGCACACACAAAAAAATCTTTATTTTTTGCACTTTTAGTTGCCCTCCACGTGTGTTGCAAATTTCATTATTCTCGTTAAACATTTTATGCTCAATATTACGCGCTCAACAGAATTAATTTAAAATACAAGCTTGTTTGAAGAATACACATAACAGACTGAGATGCCAAATGTCCTTTTAACCCTTCTGCATTCCTTGGGTCAAATTGACCCAAATTTATTTTTAAGCTTACGTTATATTTTCTTTAGTGACACAGGTTTGCAATGATATTTTTATTTATCCTAAACGGTAATACAAATAGCTATTTAGCAACAAATTAATAAAAAAAACTGTTTTGTTTTCCGCCCATATAAAAAGATTAACTTTATATACATATATAGTGTTGATGGGTCGAACTGCTTGTCGTGTTTTTGTAATGTGGCTTGCTTATTCGTATGGCAACTGATGTGGCAACAACATTTATATTTGAATTTACTCTGAAATAGAAATGTGAATCCGCTCTTATAAAACAAAAGACGCTTGAGGTTGGTGTACAATACATTTCATTTGAATGTTGCTTCAGTTTATATTTAGTTATCAAAGTGAGAGTAGTGGTTTTTAAATATTATTATATTCAAATTGACCCAACAGGACCAAAGATGTTGACAGGTTCGAAGGAATACAGAAGGGTTAAAGGGACCTTTATGCGCTAATGGGTTAAATAGTTTACAATAAAATTTAATATAATAACTATAGAAAACATTAAAGTATTCCCATAAATCAATTATGCAGTTTTTCATTATGGTCTTGTGTGAATCGCCAACAAAATTTTATACCGTTTCTAAAAGCAGTACAAAAATGGCAGGATTTGCAAATTCGCTATTTTGAAAATAGACATCGTCCCCATCAATTAATACATTCCAAACTATTAATCATAACTCGATAGCGCAATTTATTCACCGTAATAGTTGCTCCCGGCTTATTATCGAAAAAGTAAGGCCCCCCCAAATCAAAAACCACACCGAATAGTTACAAGTTCGATTCCTTACACCACCCAACCTCAAAATTTTGCACCAGTTTTTCAATTGCTGGCCGACAAGATGCTTTACGATAACTCGAAAAATGCTTTGGCTTTGCAAACTGTGACCGCGACATTTTCTTCATTTTTATAGTTAATTTTACAAATTTGAAAGCGTTCCATGTTTATTTTAATATTATAGTTTTTGCTTGTCAAGTTTTGATAAAATGGTAGGCTATTGAAAATGAAACGTGTCATTGCAAAAGCTTCTATATTTTTTGGCGTATTTAGATCAAGAACTAACTTTTAATTTATTTTTTGATGTTTACAAGAATTGTGCATCTTTCATTTTTAAAGAATTCAAGAATTTAATTTTTAAAAATTCAAATATATTTTAAAAATTTAAAGAATTGTATCTCGCATATTTTTATGAATATTTTTCAGTGTAACACGTTTTTTTGCAATATAAGCGGAACCGCTATTTTTTTGTTTGTTTTCCAATAACATATAATTTGAATAATTCAATTAAATAAGATATAAAGAATATTTTTTACAGAAAAATAGCTCTGGGAATAAGTAAAAATTTGGGGAATCTCTTTCTGAGATGGAGATAATTTGGGCTTTTAATTTTTAAAATTCGGGAGACATGAGGCAACATTTTTTTGTTCACAAAGGATTTCAGCTTCATTGAAAAATATGCTATTTAATGTGGTTTTACATAAATTTATAATTTAAAATTAACTGCCAGTCACACGATGTCACACGTATTTGATCTTTCGTACAGTTACATTTAAAAAAAACAAATTCAAAAATTTTATTTTTGTTTTAATTGTAACTGTACGAAAGAAAGAATACGTGTGACATCGTGGGCCTGGCAGTAAATTTCGAACCACATAGAGAAATATTAAGTCCTTCATGTCATATTTCATACTTACTTACCTTTTTTAAGCTCCCATAATTTGAAGTGACATCCGCTTTACCATCCAAAATAGCAATTTGTTTATACGCATTATTTATATTTAACAGTCAGTGATTTAAAGGGCAAAATGTTTGTAAAATTTTAATGTATTTCAAACAAGTAGTGAGTTAATATATTTGACAAATAGAGATTTATTTGTTTTCCATTCACATAAACATGAACAATTTGTCTAACTATACAAAATCGTACACAGTGGAGTTCGCTTGCATGGAACTCTGCGGGACCGGTCTATTTGGTTCGTAGTATGCGAACTTCGTTACAGTCGGAGTAAATATATTTTCTTCCTATAAATTAAAATAAGCAACAAAAAAATAAAGCATATTTAGTTTTATTATTATTCGATATGCTTATAAATTATATAACGTATTTATTTTAACAAGTTTCACTTATTTTTCTTTTTTTTATAATAGTGAATAATTATTTCAATGGTTTAAAAAACGACAGGTACAAATCTGAGATTTTGTTTTCTTTGCATATATTTTTATTTTTGGGTCCTCAAAAAAGAGTTCTTTATAAAGTTTGTGATAACCGTAGTAATTTGTATGGAATATTAAGGCGAAACTGTTGCGACCAGAAAAGTTCTTCGTTATAAACTATAATTCATTATGAGCGAACTCCACTGTACGAAAAAAATCCAAACAAAAAAACTTTTGATTACATTTGAAATATCAGCAAGTAATAATGAAAGTATTTGTGTTTTGAAGTTGACAAGTGTTTAGCAGAGAAAAGCACAAATTTCCAAGGAATTGTTTAGTAACAAAGAAAACAAATAAAATTTTGTTTAGCAAGTCAAGATGAGATTTTATATGCCAACACAATCGCAAACAAAATATAGCGGGGATTTGCACAAAAATTAAATTAAGCACATACAATTTTCGTAGATACTCGTATTAATTCTCAGCTCCAGTTGTACAATAAATAATGTATTCTCTTATTTATTTTTTCTTCCTTTTTGCGAATAAAGAGGAAAGGTCCTTTTATGTTCTTTAATTTATAGCTTTCATTCAAACTCACAATTCTGATTTTTGTTAGCACAAGCTAACATAAAAGCGATATTATTTGTATTATAAGAATATCGTGAAACTTTGTTGTTCACAAAAGTATTCTCTGAAAATAATGTGACATCGTAGATACCAAATGCCTGAAGTGTTTTCGATTCAGTTCTTTTTTCTTAAATATGTGCGCTAGTTCCGTTCGACCAATTATTCGTTGTTATACATAGTTTTGGGACTCGCTGGTACCAAAACAAAGTTACCTAGAGGAACGTTGCATATTTGTGGTGTTTGCTATGCTAAACAGTTGATGGACCAATTTAACTGATGTATTAACAAGTGTTACTAGCTGTATGTCGGAGGTTTTATTATTGTTGAATTTAATATTGCATATTATGGTCGACGCAATCGGCCATATTCTAATTAAAGTTAATAACACATTGAGTACCCACTTACATACAATAAAATGTAAACACAAAATCATTCAAAATAAACAACTTGAAATGACTTAACTCTCTCTTGTTTATTACGCCTTTGCCACAAGTTTACAGAGTAGAAAAGAAATCTCTCTCATTATTATTATAATTTCTTTACAAAAACAAATTGGAAAAACACAAATTCATTTGGTTTTTATTTTTCAACTTGAAACTGGTACATGCACGTCCAATAAGTCTGCAACCAACTCTAAATTCTTACAGCTACCAAAATGCTAAACTTTTTTTTAAACAAATACAAACTGCGAAGCCTGCAGAAACATCCATGGTCTAGGCAGAAATCGAATCAACGACCCCCAAACCAATAGTCTAGTACACTATCCCCTATCCTACGGGGCTCTCCGATCTTAATAAGATATAGATTGGTCACATGTGTCTTATTAAGTATTTAGACAGAAAGATTTGTTTCCTTTTTATTTTTGCTTTTGCCTTTACGCATGCACAATCGAATATAAACTGAAACTAAAAGCATCAACAAAATCGATTTTGCAAATATGAAAGCAATCATGAAAATATTTCAAACGAAACGAAAATTAAATAAAGAATTTTATCGAAAATCATCGATTTGTTTTGAAAAACAGAAAAATATACATATTTATATAAGTTATAACAGTTTTCAATATCTAATTTTATCTCCTTAAAAAGTGCCAGACCCTTTAAAAGTTTGTAGCAGTTCATGCACACAAAAATCAAGTCCATTAAATTTTAAAAGTTTCTGAGAACGAGTTTTGTAGTCATAAAGAAAAATCTATATATTTTTTTAATATAATTTTTTCTCATATTTTAAATTTTAGAGACTCATTATCTCAACAATGTTATCGTGTTTTTATAGAATTGCACATATTTTTTAAACGAAAACTAAGAAAAAAGAGAATCAGTCTCTAATAAGAACGTTTTGAAGCTAGAGCTGTAGATTTAGTAATAATCACCGGCAATTATGCCTCAAATGACCGGATTTGTACTGTTTAGTTTAAATTGTTTTCTTTTACTAAATATAACTCATTTTTATTCTTAACTGTGTATTTAATTTTTTTTTATTTAGATAAATTATTTTCTTAAGTGCTTCGTTTCTTTCTTTCTTGCTTCGCAGAGTTCCTCTTTATTTTTACTTGCTTAAATTTCTTCCGCTTTCAATTTGACTTTTGTTTCAGCTTTTCTTCTGTGCCGTTCATATTCTTTTTTTCTTTCTATATATTTTTCGTTTTTCGTTGTTCTTAAGTGCCTATTAATTTGTGGCATTTTTTTTTTCTTTCTTTTCTTTCTATTTTAATTTAATTTCTAACTCATTCCTGTTTTCCAGAACTAAAAATGAGGACGAAGATCTGTTAAAGTAAGACCCCAATAGATTTTTGGGGAAACAAATTTGTTTTATGGTTTTGATTTCTTCTTAAATATTTTTTAGTAAAAAGCCGGACTTGCATCAGAATATACAGCTTTTTATTACATACATATTTTTTTGAAATTGCAACGTAGTCGTATCTCCAAACACGTAATTTTTAAGCTAATTAAAAAAAACCCCAAGTTTAATTTTTATGCACAAAACTCGGTATAACGAATCTCAATTTAACAAAAATCGTATATAAAGAACGAAAAAACTTTTTATATTATCTATCTCAAATAGCGAATGTAAAAAAAATTTTATACTCGATATGACGAAATATAAAAAAATAATAAAATAGTTTTTGAAATTGAATTGTGAGGATATTTCGAATAATAAAATTGTTTAATATTTTATAAAAACGAATAAATCGTTTTCAAGAATAAAAAAATTAAAAGTGAGAAAAATGTCATTGCATTACTTTATGTATGATATCCTGTCATCCTTTAAAGTTTTAGTTTGTGCGTAATTATTTGAACTGTTTTAGCTCGACATGTAAAGGAATTGTTTGGCTTGAGTTAAAATCTGAGTTTAACCATTTCTTTTTGTTTTAAGAAATTTTTTATAAATTCATTATTTTATTCAGAACTTAATATTTTGAATAATTTATTTATCAGAGTAGCAAAACGGATCAGTACAGATTTCGAGGTCGCTACAGCATCGCTTCAGCGTCCTTTATTCAATTTTAACACTTTTGACAGTTGATACTAGTGACATGGAATATCAACTATTTAACCGAATTATTTAACAAATTAGAATATGAAAATTGCAACTATTCATTTCTACAAGTTAAATCGATTTCTGTCAGTATAAAATTCCCCTCTCTGATGATTAATTATTTCAAATATTCCATGCTCTCGCGCTTTTTCCAGAGACATTGGCTGCTGAGATTAAGCTGTGTTTCAATTTTTTTGTACTTTATTTTTGTGTTTTATAGTTGAACTTCTTATTATTCAACCACCTGTGACAACGTCAACATGCAGTTTTAACGGGTGCCGTCATATATTTTATTAATAAGCTTTAAGAAAACTTTTAAAAGGGTATAAATACCGTGAAACATGAAATTTCATCGCATGGAGAAGTCAGAAAACAAAGGCGGGATTCTGCAAAGCAATAAAAATATCGCAGAAGATAATAATGAATTTATCCAAAAAATTTTCTAATTAAAAAATAAAAAAAAATTAGAATAAATAAATGGGTAAATTCGGGTTTGAACTTGAGCCAAAATTAATCGTTTCAATATATAAAAATATTAATAAAAAGTTCGACTAATTACTTATAAACATTAATTGCAGAAGATGAAATATTTACTTTGTGGTAAATCATTTGGTACACAAAAGTTAAATGCATTAAAAATTTTCTTTTGCAGTGAAGGGCAGGGTTGAATGCTGTAATCTTGAAAAAAATATAAAATTTTTTTAAATATTCGACCCTGAGCTTAGACTGAATTCGTTCCTTATTTTCCTCTCACTATGGGTCTTAGTTTATTAATTTAATTTATTTCTATAGTTTTGAAAATTGAGAAAAACAGCGAACAAATATGCAAAGTAAATGAAAAATTTCATGTAATTGTTTCAGCCGTGAGCTCCACTTTTGGCATAATTTTTCCAGCGTTTTGGAAGGTCAATGGCAGCTGTAATATTGTCTTCTAGGACCGGAATTGTGGCTAGCTTGTCTCAGTGCCCGATAGACTTCACGTATGCTCACAAACAAATTGGGACATATTGACGACAAACTTAAAAACAAAATTCCGTGAAATTTTCTATATTTCTTTGGGATTTGTTTTTCATTATTTTTAGGAGTATTTTTGAGATTTCTATAACTTGTAAACGTTGGTCTAGCGTAAATCTATTCATTGTAAAATGCCAAATCAAACTAACTAGAGCAGCTGTTAAATCAGTTGTCAAAAAAAGCAACGGTTCCAGTTCAAAGTTCTCTATGTATTAAAAAAATATCCTTTATTTTTAAAAACAATTTTATAATTGAATGTTGTTCTAACACAAGTTTTATTACTTCTTGTTAATTGTCCGACTCAATCATTATAGAAATAAAAGTATGAAAAGTATATATTTTATTTAAAAGTATTGTGTCATCTGATGACATTATGATTTTTTTAAGAAGTTGATGCAATTTTAATAATAATCGTTACCTGAAGAAACAACAACGGAAAAGTTCTAGAAATTTTTTTTAAATTTTACAGCCAACCTATGATGATGTCGATCAAGAAGGCGATATTCGTTTTGTAAAATTGTTGCAGATGGATGAAGTTGCCTTAACTTCTGGGCGTATTTTTAATATAAAACAGATCAGAATAAAATTAGTGAATGAAATTAATAAAAAAATTATATATAAAAATCTTCAAGATATCACGAATGGGATTGACAATATATCGTTCGCTATACCAACCCTTCTCTGTATGTCACACATGAGTGACACTCATAAGCAACCGGACATCATGTAGTCATGTATTTTATCTGCGTACTGAAACTCCTTTTCTAACCGTTTTTTTTTCTTAAAAATTTTTTAATGTAACCCTTTGACAACCAGAGTTTAATATAATTTTTTTTGCCACTCACAACAAATTTTTTTTTGTTTCTTATCAATAAAAACAGCTTCAATATCATCAAGTTGACTAGACATGATTGTTAACATAATTTCTGAGCTACCCTTTTGAAACAACAAACCAATTATTTCTAAGAATTTCAGCCTGTTCTAGGAGAGCTAAAATAATAATCAAATATTACAACTTTGTGTTTCAATTTAATTTAAGATGCCTACACTAATTTGCCTGTGCTCCGTCCTTAGTATGTTTTTGATGGCTTTGTCTATGATTACTTTTTCGGTGATTTAAACAAGGATAAGCCTTAATACTTTCATAATAATGAATGTATGTGGTATGCTATACACAAAAAAAATACATAATTGCCCATACACAATATACTCGTACATGTGTACATGAACTTTTATATACAATATATGAGAGTTATGTATATTATCATACTAAATTAACCAGCAAACAAATGAATTTGCTAATACTTATTTTTTATGTTTTGCTTGTTCTAAATCAGTGAATAATTTTAATCAGGTTCAATTTTGTTTTCTTTTTCAGTTTTCTGTATTAAAAGAAAATATTTTTATTATCACCATTTTTATCGAAGACAGAAAAGTTAAATTAGATGAACGGATACTTTAGAAAATTTATACCATCCAAATCGCATACGGAGAGTTCCATTTCCATTTCTATTAATTTTCAAATGAGTTCTATTTTTAGTAGTTGTTGTTAAAGCCGAAATAGTATTTACGATTCATAAAATGTAGATCTATATCAAAACTAACACCTTAGTCTATATACTAGGGTGGGTCAATTTTTTTTTTGAATAGGCGTATAGCAAAAAGGTAATCTACTCTAAATTTTAAGAAAACTTTCCTAAGAAACTATGGGTCTAAAATTGAGGAAAATCGTTTAAAATTGACAACAGTGTTCTGACATAAATGATGCTATCTCAAAAAGTACTCAAGATACAGATCACATTTAGGATTCAAATAATAGGTATTTATATCCCCTTCAAAATGGCGTTACACTTTTTTATAAAGGTCACAGTTCATTGGCTAAAGCTTAAGTTTTGGAAAGCTATATATCAAAAAGCGCTATTTTAAAAATTTTGCAGAAAACTTGAATTTTTGGTATGTTGTTTTTTTGATTTTTCTTTTTCGCGATCACTTAAGAAAAAATAATACATTAAAACATCATGATAACTTGGCAAATTTAATTCACAAATTTCACTTGGCATGCCAATGATACTAGCGTTCTAATTATCTTGAAAAGTTGACCCCGTACAAGTCAATTGACATCGCTGATGATTCAATAATTTGATGTGAAAAGTTTTTTTTAAAAAAGAAATAAACACACGCTTACTTTTTGAAAGTTAACTATCAAAAGCATAAATCAATCAAAACAAATGTTTAACACCACGTTTTTAGAAAATACATTAACGGTAAATTTCTTCAATGACTAGAACTATTAATAATATTGAATTCTAATCACTCTTTGTTGATAACTTTCGTAGCAGGCTACTATATTATACTTTTTAAAAGAGAATAGCGGAGCTTAATAAAAGCATTCTCTTTTTAAAGCCTCGTAATTCGTATAAAAATTAAAATGTAATGTCGATGCAAGGCCAATGTGCCATATATCTTGAGCAATAGTTAGTGAAAACATAATAATTTATTTGCAATCAACTAAGGTTTAGCAAAAAATGAGATTAATAGATCCAAAAAGGGCAACTATATTTGTGCTTTGTAGTGATATACCAGAAGTTGCTAGTTTTTTATTTTTTATAATCAAAGTTTTAATGAAACTCGGGATAGTTATCAAAATTTTAACAATATGAAAGCAGATTCTTAAAGATAAAAAAATTGCTTTAAAACAAGCCCAAATTAATAGTATATTATGTTTGGATTTAATGATAACACTTTGTTTTTCAGCAAATCTTTCCACTTTTTTCAAAATACTTTAAAATAAAATCTTAATTTCTCTCGGCGAGAGCTGGGTTTTCATTTTAGACCCATACTTTCTTTGGGTGATTTTCTTAGAATTTAGTATAGATTTTGATTTTGCTACTCCTGTCACGATTTTTCTCACCCGAATAAATTGAACAACCCTACTATATAACCTTTACTCTTACTCATAAATTTTTGTTATTATAGCGTTTGCATTAATAAATAATTTCTAAAGTTTTTAAATGTTTGCCACAGATGGGTATACCGATATATGGCAAAAATAATAGATTCCCTTTGTTCTCCTTTACGTTCGGAACCATAAAAAAATAATATATAATAGATTTTGTACTACAGGTCTGCTTAATTGCATTTATACACGTGAAGCACACTTGTAGTGGCAAATTATGAACACACCTTCGAAGTATCACAACAAGAAAGAGAACAACAAAGTTGTCGAATAACTAATAGTTTTACTCCTCGTCTTTCGGTGCCATTAAGTAAGTGTTCTTCTTTTTTATGTAAACACAAACGATCGTGTTGAGAACCTATCACAAGCTCAAAATTTCCTTTTGTGTTACATGCACTGGGCTGTCTTCGTCTTAAGTACATACCACGAGCTCAAAATTGCTTGTTGTACAACAAATACTGCATGAAGAACATGTTTAACGTTCAGTTCGACAAAAAGAAGGAACAGTAGATTGTATGAATATAATTTCTTCATGTCAGCTTTCAAAGTGACATGCGATATGGATAATCAAAAAGTATGCTGGCTTAACATTTGCGGCGTTATTTATAAACAATTAATTAAGTTAATGTGTGATGCCCCCATATAAAATTCCAACGATAAACCTAATATAAATTTATTAATCGCCAATTACTTTGTAAAAAATAATTTTGTTTTATAAAGGATTTAAAAAAATAAATTTTGTATAAAAATTCGTTATGAAAATTTTTTATAAACCAAAATAATTTGTTGGAATAACCAAAAAAAACCATGACATACTTATGAAAATCTAAACTCCTAAAAACCCCCAGATGATAATTTGAAAACCTAAGTGCATATAAAAATTAATTGCTTGCAAAAGTGTAGTAAATGCGAAAGAAAATAACAATTGTTTTGTCTTACGTAAAAACATAGTATTACACACACATTTATGTAGGTATGTTTGCTTTTACATAATTTACAAATTCCACAAAAAAATGAACATAATTTTTTCAATGTTCACATTTTTATATGTTCACATATTTACTACATTCGAAAATGATAAGCGAAAACTTACTCGATGCAGACCTCCCTTTTATACTTCTGTAACGAAAAAAAGACAAGTTAAGTTGAGCTGCGCTTACTGACTTTTGTTTCGAGAATCCCGTTTTATTATTTAAGGGAAGTTTTCAAAGTTTGTGAGGATCAAGAATGAAAAATTAAATTAATACTGTTTCTGATCTTCGAAAAATCAGGACAATCAGGACTATTTTATGCCGCTATTTTTTATTATTCTAAAAAGAAAAGCAACCCAAAAATCCACTTTCGAAAACTTTTCCTTTAATATTCTTTAAAATTTTTAACAAACATATTTTAGAAAAATATATATTGAGGGCTTGAATAATGAGTGGCACATATTGAAATTGCATGTTTCTATTTTTATAATAAAAATGTAGTTATTGAAATTTATAATTTTTACACAAAACGGTGAACATTTTCTTTGAAATCCAATAACTTTTGCTGCCTAGGACGTCTATTAACATTATTTTCTCTTGATGCTGTATACAGTTGACAACGAAAAATGTTCGGCATATCAATAAAATTGGCGACATGCGGATGTTTTTGATATTCTTATTAAATACACGAATATTTGTTATTGTACAGATACTTATGCACAGTTTTACACACTTGTATACTCTCATAGAATGTTCTTGCGTGTGTTGGAAGTTGCTGAAATAAATGTGTATGCGTAATTTTATTAAAGAAAAATATATAAAATTATGTTAAAAACGTATAAAATTACATTAAATTATAGATATGATATAGACTATTTGTATACTTTGTGTACCATCTTTTTGTTTGTTTTTTGCTATTATAAACAAAAATTTCTTTGTTACAAACACTTCAGCTTTGCTACAATGTCTCATAAATGTGCCAAAAATTGTATAGATCTTCGATCAGACTAGTTAAATATCTGCTTGGTGTACAAAAGACCATCCAAGAAATGTTAATCAGATGCAGAACTTTGAAAGCGAAAGTAGTTCATATTAGATAATTTATACATAGACTTGTTTTAGGCAACAAGTTCTCTTTTTCGATTACATTCGGTAGGTGAAATGGAATCACTGTTGATTATGTAAAGGAAAACAATTTAGGTTTCACTCTATAATTGTATTTCACTCGGGAAATATACTCTCAACTCGTTTCATGTTGCATTGTTTTTCGTGTAAATTTACATAAACAAATATTTTTTTAATGCAAAATTACTCTTAAAAAATCATTGAAAACCACAGGGGGTTCTAAAATAGATATTAAGAAGCATCGAGGGAGGAATCACAAAGTTTTGTTAAGCGACTCAAAAGAAAAATCAATCCATCCGTACTTAAATCAATTCCAATCGGTGTTGAAAGTACGGTAATCCCAGATTTACTTAAATCAAGTACAGATAGAATGATTGAAGAACTTTGTACTCATTTTAAAAAACTCCAAGATTGGTTATCGAAAGTAATCTCGTTTTCGTAAAGTAAATTTTATTGTTATTTGCACTCAAAATTTTGAGTACGACTCGTACTCAAAGTAAGTAGAAAATACTTGAATTTAGTACGACGTTTTTTTTCTATGTACACTTGCAATATAATTGCGTAATTTTTCACATTGCCCAATAAAACCGGCAACGTGTATGCCTTATTAGAAGGTGGAACAATATTTTGGACAATATTTTTCTATGTTACATTTACATTTTTGTATTAAGTTTGAAAGAAGCTTTGCACCACTTAATTAAGCAAAATTACAATAATACGAACAATAAGATTTCCAAGGACATCGTGTAATTTATGAGTCGCTTTAAAGGCAAATAAATTTTTATTCGCTTTTTATATATACATTTATTTTTATATAACTTAAGAAATCGAAAATATGCACTTAGTGATAGTTTGGAAGCAACCAAAATGTGATTTGACAAAACACAGAAAATAATCGATTCTATTTTTTACTTAAAAAATTTATTTTTTAATTATGTATATATCAAATTTATTATTCGAAACATGTCTCGATATCTTATTTCAAAGAATTTCAAAGGTTTTTAGCTAAAATCTACCTTAAACAAAACTATTTAAAACTATTTTTTATATATTTTTTTATTTAAAGAGAAGTAACACTCAGGCAATTAGTATGCCTACCAAGCAGTAGGTGTGGTACCTTCTTTGGATAAGTGATAGTAAGCGTGGGCAGGTGGTGAAAGTGAGAGAGCTTAATTGTTTTTACAACTCTGATGTTGCGCGTTATGCTGCAGCGCCTTCTAGTGTCAAATAGGCGCATTTGTTTTAGCTGTGTAGCCATTTTCTAAATTTTCTTACTTTTCCAGCGATTTTGCTACAATACCCACTAAGAAGGCGCTGTGATGTACACTAGCATACACCAGTATCAATTGCCTTTGTCATTTAAATATTCCAAAAACAACAAATACAGTGGCACACATCTAAAAATTGCTGGATGTTATGACTTGCCTAAACCTGGACTCGAACCCAGTCATTATTATTTTCTTTGTAGTCAACGCGCAAACTACTTCACCGTAAGACAAAAGGAACAGCTTCGTTAGTTTAGCATTTTCTTGCCTACTTTTATACTTTTTTTCATTCTTTTTGGCCCGAAATATACAATTAGGGGTTTTCCTTTTCCATTTTGGATTTGGTATTAAAAATGCTTAATATGTATATAAATAGTTTTATATATATTTTTCTAGTTGCTCACACTTTCATATTTTTCACATAACTTTTTAGGACTGGACTTTAAAATCAGAAATTAAAAAAAAAAATAATTTAATAAACTGTTGCACTGTTTTTTTAACTTTAAGTTATTGTTTTTGTTTAATTCAAGTGCAAGTCTGGTTTTACATATTTCTTTTTATTTCAAGAAATTTTTTGATAACTACAAATTTACAAATTTTGATAAATACAAATTTTATGCAAAAATCATTAGCGGAAATCACTCATCGTTGCACATCTGCAATTTTATCATACATATCCTGATTTTCTGCTACAAAGCATGAGTGTTTTTTTTTTAAGCAAGTTCATTATAACAGCAGATTTTAGAATTTATAAAGGTGGAGGATAACTTTGCCGCATTAAATAAGCTAAGCTGAAGACAATATATCAACGCAAGCGCCGCAGATAAAATATTTACGCAAAGCAAGCATCCGGTTTTGGTTTAGTTTGGCATTGAATTTTTATTATTTTAGCAATATTTCTTTAAGCAGTCTTAATGTCAATTTAATTTCAGCATATGTAGCTTTAGTGGCGGTTCCGTCGTTGTAAAATTTTTTGAGCGCAGGAGCCTACTTGCTTTGATTGTAAAAATAAAACGAAAAACACAGCTGTTATAGCAAAACTTTGCAATTACCAATCTGCACAGGTTTTTGGTTATGCATATTTATCCAAGTAATGCAAATCTCAGTTTCACGTATTTTCTTGTTGTGGTGTTGCAGAATATATCACGTATGCTAGATTTGCAGTATCTGCAAGGTTTGCAAAGATAGTTTTGCAGCGAAGGGTGATTTCCGCTTTTAAATATGATCTGAATTTAAAATACTACCACATCACGAGATCAGTGCTTTGACGACTTTTTTGAAGATCTTTCTTTAACGGGCTATGGCAAGAAACTAACTCACAATAATTGAAAAAATTGGGGAAAATTTTAGTAATTTTGTATGCAGAACAAATTTATTACCGTCTTTTGTTGATGATAGTGTAATGAAGTAGAAATTGAAATGTTTTATGTTAATGAGTTTTATTTGTTAATACTGTCAATATTGTACATTAAAAAATGATTTCGATTGTTCAAAGAAACCTGTGAAAGACAGAGAGACTAACATTCATTTAAAGCGATCATGTATTCCCTCTCACAGGTAAAATTGTAACGAGAATTGAAAACATTTGATTCCTTAAGCACTTTGTCTGGCTTAAAAAGTCGCTATCCAAACAACATTGATTAATGTTATTTGTTTGTTTATTTACTTTCTAAATATTTTTTCTATGTCTTAGCACCAACTGAATGTTCCTTTTAATATTTCATCATATAAATTTAATCATATAAATTAAATTAATCATTTAGTTCATTCTCCACCTAAGAACGCCTTGAACTTACATACTCGTTCATATGTAGATGCAAAACAGAAATTCTACAAATGGGCAGCTCACGCGGCCCAACAGCTCCGATAGATGGACGAATTTAAACAAATTTATGGGCTTAACTTGTAGAAACGCTTCCTTAGACAGATATCTCTCATAACCGGACAAAGCACTTACGACGATCGGTGTTCACATGCGGGAGTTATCATATTATATTAACACAATGTGCTGCAGTTACTACTAACCGTTTGGATAGCAAGGTTCCGCCACACGAAAAATATTCATATGTATACACTTGTACCAAAAATGGCGAATCTGGTGGTTGGATGGCCACCCACAGATATTGTTGTGAAAATCACCGATATTTTTAACAGTAAAAAATAACAGATACAAAATACGTTAAAGTAGTTGATCTTAATCATTTCTTTATTTATCAGATTTGAAAAATAGCTCTTTACTTTTTTTGTTACTGACTTGAACTGTCAACAGTTTTGATCACTCTTAAAAATTGTAAATAATTTAACAAAACTTTAAGACAGAAAGAAACACTTGTTTAAATATGTTTCTGTTTCAAGTTCATTTTAATGTTCTTATCAGCTGTAAAATACATACATACATATAACGGGTGCTTATTCTTGAGGTACTTTTGTCAAACGTTGTGAAGATAAATACATCATGTAAAGAAGTTCCACACATATCGTCGTTCCGAAGTTATCTTTATGTGTCTCCAACAAATTTTTCTTTGGGAAATTGAGTCTAAATTTTCAACATTATATACAAAAAAAATTATTAGATGATCCGAATTTGCACTACATCCGGAGCACAAGTTCCGGATCTAAGAGCCGGTTCATACAAGTCAGATTTGTCTCGTCAAGTCTTGAGTTTTTAGGAGAAGCATTCTTATCTAAATTTTTTTTTTGATTTTGTGATATAGGTGAAGATAACTTTGGGACGACGATATGTAGTAGTCCTACCATATAATTATTAAACGATGCACGATACGCTGAAATAATACTTTTTGAAATTTTAAAAATGTCATTCACAAATTCTTATCGATTTTCGATTCCCATCCGGTACCAGTAGATAATAATGCACCGACTAATTCAGTAGACAAGAAACACAAGAAAAAAGGGCCAAACAATGTTCACACTCATTCATTATTACATTAAACATAAAATACCTACAATTTGATCTTGTTGGGGGACATTCACATGCCAAATAATAAGACCCCATGAAACAGGCTGCGCAGTTTAACTTGCGATAAAACCGACATGAAAATTAATCCATTTAACTTTAGTTCATTCTGTCCATCTCCTTGTAATTAAACTTTTTCCTTCGTTTTTACACCCTTTACCCCTGTACGAACACACATTTGTTGTGGGAATTAAGTCAAATAAAAACCCAATCCAACGAGCATGATTTATAATGTTTAAGTGATACATTTACGATGGTAATGACTGTGCTACCATAATTTTATTTTTATTACCATTTGTATACTAGTAGTAACTCTAGTAGTAAATAAAACAATGTTTTAGAGTGAGCAAAAAAAAGGATGTGTTTTATGGTTCTGCAGATGATGGCAGCCGAGTGTAAATGAGTCCTTACGATCTTCTTTAGGATTCATGGTGGTGTCAGCTTTTTTATAAATAACTTTTGCGGGTATGCAAAAAAATGTTTATTGTATATAATAAAATAGTAAACGCAAAGAAAAAGGAGAATGAACACAATAGAAAAGAATAGAAGTAGGAATAAATACACTTGTAAACTTATTTGTAGCATAAAGTGTTGATGAGTGACTACATATGAACAGCAGTAATGTGGCTGAACACATTAATGTAAAGTGAATATTACACGGGCGGTATGTAACTCTTCCTAGAATGTATACATTCTATCTCTGTAAACAGAAGTTGCTCCGTAGAGTAGTGGATAGTAATATTGACAACCAGTATGGTTTTCGCACGTAAAATTCTTGCCCAGGTCCCTGGTGTGTCGGCAGATAAACCTTTACAGTTCGTGTTTCTTTGTTCTTTAGTGGGCATAGTTTCGGCTGAGAATGAGATATGGGACGTATATTTCTGAAACTTCACATATAGGACAAGGTTTTTAGAAATACCTTTTCTTCAGTATGATTATGTTGCTATAAATAAGCGATATACTTATGGCGAAGTTTGCTATTCAAAGTTTTCTCAAAAGGCAAAAATTGTGCGTCGTAAGTCATGATACAATGATTTTTAATAAGCTCACTCTTTCAAAAAATTATTATATTTCAAATTTTTAACAAAAAGGTTAAAATATTTTTCACATTTTTCTAGAAAAAAATTTTATTAGTATTTATAAATTTCTAAATACTACAAAATGTTGTGAAGCATGTGATGATTTATGTTCTAACCAATAAACACATTTATACTCAGAGTCACGCAAAAAAACCTCTACGGTTACCTTATCTGATATCATAAGGAGCAAAGGACTCTAATGAAAGTGTATATCAAAATGCAGAAGTTAAGTGTTATTAAAATTACAATTAAATAATACTTTAAAAACTGCAAAAAAAATCGTAAAGAATTGAAATAATTTATAACATGACAGCTAAATTTAAGTTGCATCCTATTTAGTTTCAACTTCAAAGTGTGACTATTAATATTTCTCATTTTTTAGTCTACAATATTTATCTCAACAGAATTTTGAAATTTATATAATATCCTTTAATTAGAGCAAATAAAGTTTCTAATTTAAATTTTTATTGTGATTACTCGATTACAATTATAAATATATTTTTTTATCCTACTAAATTTATCATCCACTTGGACAGATTTTATTGAAACATCATTACGATTCATCACGATCCAATGAAGAGGAATACTACGCAACTCACAAAAACCACAAACATCTCTTATTTCATCAACGATTACGGTTAATTATTACGAACAATACATGCAAACGGTGTATTTGTTTTCATTTGCATTTACTTACACGTAGGACGTGGAATATATTATGAATCCTATTTATTTACCTCTACTTGTATAGTTTGTGAAATAATGTTATCTTTAGCAATAGGAACTGCTTTTAAGAGGACAAATATCTTTTTAAGGACCCACAATTATTACTAATTTTTTATCAGCTATTCCACATTTAGGAATTGATTTAGTACAATAAGTATGAGGAGGATTTGCTGTTGATAATGCTACATTAACTTGGTTCTTTACATTTCATTTTCACATCAAACAGGATCCTATAAGCCATTAGGGTTAAATTAAAATATTGATAAAATTCCTTACCAATCCTTATTTTACTTATATAGCGCTTGTAGGTTTTAAGGTAATAAACAGGGCAAGTTTAAATATGCACAAAAATTATTAAAATATGCATGCAAATATTTCTGAAAAAACCTTGAAATGTTCACCACAATATGCAACCGAAAAAACACAGACTAATAATTTTTAATAAGTTTTATTTAAACAAATGTTCATTAGAAAGTATAATCATATGTGTTTTTAAGTTTTCAAATTGAAAGGGTCTTCGATTGTTGCACAAAACTGTCGAATATGTTAAAAATATACGTTCAACATCAGTCGATGTTACTGTATATGTTGTGTTTAAACATGGTCAACGTTTTAAGACCAATATTTCGATAAAAAACTTTTTTAAGTTTGTTAATAAATATTTTATTCTTAATATTTTGAAATTTGCTTTTACGTCTTCTGTGACGAATAATCTTTCATATAAAGGAAGTCCTTTGGTTTCCAATTTGCTTGTACTGTAGCAGAAAGTTCATTTAAAACGTTGCTTATTTCTATAAATTTGTTGCAATAATATGTAGCACCCTTTGATCAAGATCCCCATCTAGCGGGGTAGAAATTTTATAAATTTTAAATTGATACGAGAGGGCGCCTGGAAATTAATTAAAAGGATAAGTTTGTTTGGAAAAATACTACATGCTATGTATGTACGAGTACGGCTTTGAATTTTGCAACAAGGGACAATATTGCAAAATGTAAGCGAACAAAATCTACAATTCTATGCACCACATGAGCCAGACCTGTAACATGCAACATTTTTGGGTAAACAAATTTTATTGGTCGCATTGCGGAGACCACATTTGGAGCTGCGTCAGTTATCAGAAGCAATTTTTGTTAAAAAGAGTTGCTAATTTGCGTACTATATAAATTTATGCAAGCTATATCAAAAATGCTTTTTTTGGGAAAAATTTTGAAAATATGCAAATGCAAAAGCATAAAAAACTTGCGCTGGTAATAACAATAATTCCGATACTGTTAGTATTAATTAATCCTTAATTAGTATGGGATCCTGATAATTTTATTTCTGCTAATCCATTAGTAACGCTAATTCATATTTAACCTGAAGGATATTTTTATTTTCTAATTTACTAATTCTTTTCGCTTAATTTTTTCATATTATCACACTTAATCGTTTGAGGTACCCTAAGTGAAAATGGGAAGCTGTAAAAATTTGTTTTTTTTTAAAAAAAAGGCCGCTAGTCCCGATCCATAAAGTACCCTGCGGAAAGCGGATAATTTTTTTTAAAGCAAAACCTGGCAAACTGGGTTTCGATTTCGGTTTTTGAATATCCTACTTCAGCCCAAATAATTGATGTTTAAACACAAATAACTAATTTTATACACAAAATAGACGACACATTTTTAGTTAATTTAACTTTATAGTTTTACGACCACTGGTAACAGTACGAGTGTTTATAAAATTGATATTGCTTCAGTAGTCATGTGTGTGTATTCAATGCTTTTTAAGTCCTTTTATTTAAATAAGACCACAAATAATACTTTCTATACACAAAGCTTTATGTGCGAAAATAATGCTTATTTTACACCCACTCATCTGCATACAATTATACACAATCATTACTTTTATATGATCCCAGCAAAAAAAAAGAGGAAAGTTAAACAATAAAAAAGTTTGTCCAGATCAACAAGCTAAATACAGGGTTATCATAAAAAGAAAGTACAGTTTTATTGATCCTTAAATGTATATAGCATTTGATGTAATGCTGAAGAAAGAAATTTTTATACAATTCTTGGGAAGTCATAAATATATATGTACTTACATACATTATGTGGTTTATGAATGAAAGTCATTGAAACTTACTAACAAAGAAAACATATTTATACTTAGGTTTTCTTTTCCATTTGTAGATATATAATTTTCATAGAACTTCTGCTTCCTCTTATGCTGGGCTTAAATATACAAAAATGTTTTGTTTATGGTAGACTTTATTTATTTGTACTAAATAGTATTTACTTTTGCAACATTGATTTTAATTTATTGTTTATATGAAATGTGTATTTAAATTTCATTTTGATTGCCAAATTACAAATACTATTCTCAAAAATTATACAAAACTTTATTCATGTTTATTCGTTCAGTAATTAGATCACACAAATTGGCACATTAATTTTTAAGTATTTTGCTTATTTTTTTGGATTTTATCTAAAATGTCAGTAGGAGTAAAAAAATTTCGTTGTTATTTTATAAAAAAAATCATCTTTTTTTAATTTTATATAAAATACTTAAATTTAAATTTTTGCGTCTTTGTGTGATATTTTTCAATTGTTGCGAATTATTCATGGTATTATTTTTTCGAAAGGAAAATTAATGCTGCACTTTGTTACACCTTCAGCAGGGTTCCCAGTTTTATTTTATACCTTATCCCCAATTTAAAATTTTTCATTCCCCGAATTCTCCAAAATAGTTAATAACTTATCCCCAAAAATTCCCACAGATCTGTAATAAGAATTTTGAAGCTTATAAATTAACATATAATAGATAGCTTTATCAAATTCGATATTTCTCAGCCACAACAGATAGATTCTTCTGGAATATTTAATTTATAAATTGAAACTTAATCAAAAGGTCGAAATAATTATAATAATCTCGTCCCACATATCCTTAAAAATGAAATAATATCATATCAAAAGAAATACATGCATATATTTATTTACTTAATTAAATACATTTGTGTAATATTATTAGAATTAATTTACACTTTGAGCTCTAAATAGTTACATAAAAATTTTTATATATAAAAACAGTAACGAAACAAAAACGCACAAAAAAAAACTTTATTTCAATGTTTATCATTTCAAAAACTTCAGAATCAAAAGCAATGCAATTTTTTTTGTACATTTGGTTTATTAAGAAGTGTTAGCATTTGAGAAGATGGAATAAATTCGCCACAGCAAACGGAATTATTTTTAAAGTGTATATTTATTCTAAGAGCTTCTAAGAAGTCATACTGTATTCTGTTGCGAATTTTTTTGAATGTTAACATCATCAAGCAGAAAAATATGATTTGTCAATATGTACATGAATTTCAATACAAAAAGGAAAAACCAAATAACAAGATTTATAATAATATATTATCTTCAAAAATCCTCAGCGAAAAAAGAGCTTTTTCCAAAAAAAAAATCCCCTGAGTATTTTCCCGAAATTTGTATACCCAATCACAAAAAAATCCCCATTTTGGGGACAAATCTCCAAAACTGAGAACGCTAAACTTCAGCTATAATCACTGATGGCCCGTAATAAAATGGACGGTTTTAACTTCATATCGTCATTTGAATTCATAAAAGCCCTAAGTTACATTGAAAAAAAAATTACAGGACAAGCAAGAAACTTTCTAATATAAAAGGGTAACCAACATTTAAAAAAAAATTAGTTTAAACTTATTTCTTATAAAGGAATTAGTAAAATTTTAATATAAAAAATTTTCCAGTGACATGTATTTTAATATGGTGCATCGTAATTTTTTGTACTTAGGGCTTTTTTGAAATTATATGACGATATACTTATTATTGTTTGATTATGAAACATGTATGAAATTTCATTGTTAAGAGAATGAAAGTCTAAAATTGAGAGCATAAGAAAAAACGGTGTAAAAATAAAAATAGATTATATTTCACGACCGCATTCTATTTCAAAATTTTATGTCAAATAGTATGCAATAGCTCGTTCAGCCCCAGTTCTCTTTCATCATTTAATCGCTCATTTCTATGAACAACCAACAAACAATAAAACTGCTGGTTATTAGCAGTTATACTCCAAAATTATTATTATTATTCGTAACGTTTTTTTAGACAGAAAGAATTGGTTCCAAGGTACAAGAAAAAAATTGACATCAATTAATTTAAAAAACTTTATTATTCGAAAGCCGCTACACTCCCATCATCAGAGTTCATGTGTGTTTCCATGTATCCGCCACTGTTTAGGTGACTCGCTTGAATGGGATTCTAAATCTTTATTTATACAAACTATGAACCGAAAAAGAGCACAAGAATTCTCTGTATTGTGGTGAGGAGGCTTCGTTGCCAGAATGATGATTTTATCATACTTTTGATGATTTTTTAGCCAAAATATGAATTGATGATATTTTTTCTCATATTATGATTTCTAATTTATAGAAATTAAGATTTTTGTATTTCAAGTGTGTACAACTTTCATTGTAATTGTACGACAAAGTGAGTTAATTTTTGTGCCACTTTCCACTTGTTACCCTGTAATAAAAACGAAGAAGTCCATCTGGGGGTTTTTGTTAAACAAAATATTTCTATCTCAAAGCTTACTGCAGATAAATTTATTAAAAATTGTGTAACATTTTACATTGAGTTATGTAAACAAATAATAAAACGATTCGATTTAACGATATGTTTTTGAATATACATCTTTTGTCTTAAATAAAATTTTGTATAAAAAATTATGATTTTTTTCCATGATATATGAATGATTTTTTTTTTCATCATATGTGGTGACCTTCTCCGAGAAAAGGGACCTAGTGTGTCAAAAGCTGGTTTGGACTTAAGAGTGGATTCTGGAATCTAAAAGGGTGTGGAATAAGATGAAATGAGTTAGATTTCTGATAAAAATTAATTTACCCCATCAAAACGTACAAAACGAACTTGGGAAAATCGATAAAAATGAGAAAAACATTAAACATTTTTTTTTGATTTTTTGATTTTAATTGGGATATAATATTGGATTCGGAAACATCATGCAAAAAACTTTGATTTTCAGTTAGTCCCGAAGTTTTAGCACCGACACTTTCAGATAACATCATATCGATCTCATTATCGCCATAAACCGAGTCTAGTATTTTTAAATCAACATCAAAACTGTCCGAAATATTCATTTTTATAAAAATTACTTCAAATTAACAACAGCTTAGTAAGAAAATTACCAAAGAACCAAAATTGCGGAACAACTTTTCAGATATTGATAACTATACATTTGGCACAAGACTGAAGCGTCCCTTTATTCTTTTCCTTTCTTGTAGTTATTTTTAAAATGTGTACAAAGCAGCAAAGGTATTGTGAAACTAAAACCGAAAAAAATACGTCACCACATAGGCATGACGTCACCAAAGTCGGCACCCAATCATAACTAAACATACCAAATAGCATCTCCCAGCTGAAGGTGTGTTCAAAGTGATAATGCGTTATGAAAAATTTAAATGCGTTTCATTTTCACACACTAGGTCCCTTTTCTCAGAGAAGGTCACATATGATGATTTTCTTCTCAAAGCTTTTGGCAACGTTGGTTGTAGGTATTATTAATTGTCTTAAAGCAAACACAAATTCACCACGATCATCACTATTTAGATTTTACCATCACTAATTAACCGCCTGCTTGCCGGACTAAGGGTACGGTCACACTTGCCAAATATTTGCCGAAAAAAAAACATATTATGGTCATTTGCATTTCCTTTAATTCCAATATTTTTTTTTAAATATTTAAAAAAATGTATTAAAAATAATATAAAAATAGCATTTTGCAGCAGAATTGGGTTCATTTTGTAATATAAAAACCAAGTTAAAGCACACAAACCCTTAGCAAAAGTAGTGGTTACGTTTTTTTGGGCATATATTTGCCAAGTCTGACCGTACCTTAAGTTCACATTAATTAGTATAATGTGCTCGTATTTATACTGGATTTTAGTAAATCAAAGGTACACAAGAGTACACAATGACATGACTTGGTGTGTAAAAATTAAAAGTTAAATAGAAAAAAATATTTCTGCAAGTTTTAATTGCTCTGACCCACACCATTTCAATTACAAAAGGATTACTTTTTTTTACTTATGTTTTAGTACCAAAACGAATCATCTTTCCTAAAAGTTTTAAGTTTATTTTTTCATTATTCTGTTGGTTGGTTTTTAACCACATTAGATATGCACCTGGCAGAGATGCATTAAAATTTGCACAAAATTGTTAGCAAATTTCATTTGGAAGAGGAAAATAACCGTAAAAGGAATATAAGTGTACTCAACAACAACAACAACAACAATAATAAAAATTAAAGCCAAGCCACAGAAAATATTTTACAGTTTAGTGGTAGAACCCATTAGAAGTGAAAGCAAAAGGAACCAACTAAAAAACAGCATAAAAAAGGTTAAAAAATTCACTACTTAGTGATATTTAAAAAAGTCCAATGACATGCCACCACTGAGCAAATAAAATAAATAGAAATTGAAATTGTTATATGAAGTTTATTTTACAAATTTCAAAAATGGCCCTGAATTTAAAGATTTAGGTGCAGAGCTCTCCTCTACAGGATTTCATAGCATGCAATTTCAGAGGGTAATAAAACAAACGATTTTTTTTATTTTTGGTGTAAGATGCCTGGCTTTAAATAAGCTACGTTAATTCTGCTAAGCCAAAGTGTCGTCCGTTTCTGAAACTTCTTTATGTGGTCCTTGAATCTATTTGCCTAAATTTCTTTAAACAAAATTATCACTGAATATTTCTGAGTTTAATGCCATTAATATATATAAATTCTTTTTGAGTAGCAGGATAAATACTTTAAAAACCAACAAAATTATATATTTTCCTAAATTAAAATAATGTAAGGCTCAATGTATTCTGCCAATGCTACGAGTATGATTCAGCTAAAAACACCCTTAAATTTTTTATTAGTGTTAACGTTCTTACAGAATATTCTCATTAGTTAAGTGTAAATGCCTGTAACTAAACGCAAAATTGGTTAGTTTTATGAAAGTCTAAAGTATAAATTGCATTTTAACAGCAACATGGTCGGAAACACTCTCTACAGCACACTTGGATTTTATAGAATTTTTTATTCACCCGGCAATCCGTGTGCTGGCTGCTGCTTTTAAGAATTTTGCCGATGGTTTAATGATTTTCTGAAAATTCTCCTGCTTTCAAAAAATACATTATTCTTTTGGAAAAACTTCTCTAACATATTCTGTTAGTAAATAAAAAAGGTGCATGCCCCAAAAAAAATTAGTAAACGTCCAAATCCAGTGTATAATATTTTTGCACTTTGAGAACTACATGGCAAACACATAACTGCTTGCTTTCAATTACATATTACTGCTCTACAGATAAATTAACCAAAAAATCCTTTCGGCTACAAAGGAATTTTAAATAAATAGAAATTTTGGGAAGGTATGAATTCAAACAAATATGTTTTACTACCACATACAAAAAGAAGCTTTTAATTAAACATTTTATTTATCAAACTATTTAATTATAAATAAAACATATTTGTCGCGTTCATAGGACTTAACCGTTGAGTTTGATTTTTTACCTTAATGCAACGCCGCGCCGCTTTGTTAGGTGGCGGCTGAAAATTAATTTCTTGAATTTTGTGTCACAACTGCGATAAGGTTACGCAAATAAAGAAATAAAATTAAAATACTAATTTCATTAAAAATACGTAATTTTATTCTGGTGTCAATTTATTTTAATTATATATCAAGGCGAATTCACAACAGGTGGCATCGAGCAATCAGATGATAGAATTCGCTTGAATTTTGGCTGCCAACATTTTTTAAATTATTTTGTTTATTTACTTAAGAACTATAAAATTATGCATAAATATTAATACTAAAAAGATTTTTTATTTGAAATAAAATTTTTCATATAAAAAAACTTCTTACATTGTGCTCTATGTATTTTATAAATTATTTATTTGATGTTGTTTATCAATACCAGTCGACTTTAGAGCAGAGGCAGTTAATTGGGCCAGCTGCCACGCAAGTAGTGCTGGTGATATAACTGTGGTGACAGGTGAAGAACTGGTACGACTTACAGATGTACATGGAAGAACTTTAATGTGGTATTTATACCAGTAACCGTAGCCACAGCGCCAGTAGCTGTAACCGAGCTGGTGAAGTGAGAATGGGTGTAACTAAGCTTTGCATTTTTGAACTGTCGCATCCGAAATATTTCCTATGTCCAATTCTTCTTACACATTTTTATTTTCACATTTTCCTAAAACATATTTTTATTATTTTTTTTATTTTCTCACAAATTTGTCAACCGTCTTTGACACATCTGTTCTAATTTTCAAGACGAATTTGTATGAGACTACCTGGTGTGCATCTGTCTTGTTATATCTTTAGTTCAATATAATGTTTAAAGAATTTTTAAATACAGTGAAGGCTTAGCGTTGAAACATAAATACTATCGGCAAAAACTTATCATTTTATTGCAGTGTTTTGTTGTGCATTTTAATGTTATGAGTAATTGATTTGTGGTACGGATTTTAAAATAAAAATTGAAAATTTCTGGGCTGCTGACTATAGCATTGAAGATCGCATTTATTATATATAATATTTCTTATGCAGCAATTTTATCTCTTTTCAATTGTTTACTTTAATCAGCTGTTTATTTTCCAATTATTCATCAAGCCGTTTCTAGGACGGACCTGTTGGGTTCAATAATTGGCAACAGTTTTACAACAATTTAAATTTAACTAACATGAAAATACAGCGGTGGCTCAGTCCAGTTTGATCAGCCCTGAGTGCAAGATTGGTAGCAGTAAGTTATACAACAAAAACATAAAGTTTAATATAACGGAAATAGAATATTCACGAAAATTCTACGAGAATTTGCAAGGTTGTTCGAGAAATCTGTATGACAAATATTGATAGCAACTCTTAGCTTCAGCCATCGGTTAATGCGAGTGAAAATTACAACATGTTTTTTTTTAATTTATCCATTTTCTACATTGGCGAGCTATATGTATGTATATGTGGAGGAAATTTTACGATTATACTACACATGCTAGCAGGCAATGCTAATTAAAATATGTAACGAACAGTATCTAGTTCATCCTCGTCTGGAAAAAGCTTGCACTATGCTATTGCTACGTTTTATTAAAACCTCAGAATTGTGAACTTGGTGTATTTATGTGCTGCAACAGAATTGAGTGAACAATTTGTATGAAAACCACTCAGTTATTCGAGTGGTTTCCATACATATGTATTTTCTATTCAAGTCGATTGCCTGGCTTCTATGAACAGCACATTAATTTTAAGTATTGCTATAAAGGGGTGAGTGATAATCGGTAACAAAATATTATGGTGGAAAAATAATTGCTTGTGGGGAAAATATTTCATGTTATTGCTGTGCCAAATCATATCTTTTTTGACAATCAGCCTTATTCCAGTTGGCGACATCGACGTCACCTCAACAGAATACCAAAAAATTGCAGCTTGTCAACTCGCTCTCGAGAACAATTTTGTGCTAATGAAAGTGTACGTCTAGAAAATAACAACGGGTAGACGAGTCCCAATTTTTGGGTATCGTGTTGACGTGACGACGATGTCGCCAACTGGAATAAAGGTGAATATAAAATTCTGACGTCTGTGAAAACAAGCTGATAAAAAATTACTGCGGCGGCAAGGAAAAACATTTGACTACAAGCCGTTGCACAGTGTTCGATTTCAGAAACTATAATGACAAAAATAAAAAATATAGTTAAATAAAAATTAAAATTGACAACACTGTTTGTAAGCGAAGGCCTAAACAAGCTTAAAATTGTATTATTCCTGTATATCTTTTAGTTTGTATGTTTATAAAGGTACTTTGAATGACATGGTAAAAGAAAACAAATAATAACACAAAAATAACATGCGTATCTTATGCAAATTGAAAAGTAAATAGAAGGCGGTTTTTTTATTCTATTGCTGTAACTTTTAAAACTAACACACAAAAACTCGTTATTTTATAATAAATTGTAAGTTTTTTATTAAAAGTTAAGCTAAATGACGACGAAATGACGAAATCTTTTGGTCTCCATCCGTTTCACCGCATCCATAAACGTTTCTGTAATCTTTCAACTTTGCTGTTATGGACTTTAAATAAAATTCCTGCCCTAATCTGCCCCATCGAAATTTGTTTTTAAAGTACAATATGAGCTCGGAAGCTCAAGAGTCAAGAAATAAAGATATTAAAGACGCTACAGATTGCAATTTACGCGCAAAAAAATTCACAAAGATACTAACCAATTTAAGAAATATCCCAAGAACTAAGCGTGGGCAATTAACTCTAGATATTTTTAAATTACTGCAAAATATTATCATAAATATGGAACAGCCAAATTATGAATATGATAGCATAAGTTATTATTATTTTTTTATATTATTATTAATTGTTGAAATTTCTTTTACTTTTATTATTAACTGTACATAAATTTAAAGTAAATACTTTGTGAATACTCCAAAAATATAAATAAATTTTGTATAAAAAATTAAGTTTTGCTGCCCAACTAAACGGACGGACGGTCGGACAGATTTATATATGACAATTAGCAGACGCAGTATGCGCCTAATTGTTTTTTTAATACACAGCAATCACCTGTATTAAAAATTTAGGACTTAAAATTTTTCGGTATTTTATGGACGTGACGTCGATGTCGCCATCTGAAAGAAGGGTGAATATTTAATTGTATAGTTCCAAAGTACTTACTTTTTAGTTGGTTAAACTTATGTCTAGTTCTAGACACAATAAATAAAACTGCCAAAAATTAACTGCTAATAATTTAACGACCTTATTTCCACGTGATAATATGTATACGAGTACATACGCTGCCTAAGACGAGTACTTAAAATATTATGGGTGGGTTAAGCCAAATATTTAGTTTTATTTTTTCTTTTGGCATTAAAAAACTCTTCGCATAAAACTACAATTTGATGCCTTAACCTTTGGGGAATACTTCCTCAATAGTCACATTTTATGTTCCAGTATGTAGTTCAGTAGATCACACATTTAAATATGCATGAAAAACAATTTAAGTGCGTGTGATAGTTAAACTTGAACATATGTGTTAGAAACTCTTTGCAAACTCAATTAGTAATTACTTACGTATGCGAGTACGTGTGTGTGATACAAAGAGAATATTTCTTAGAGTACGACTGACTTCAAGCGTTGGCATTAAATATTAACTATTCCCGCAAAGAACATGTCTATGAGCTGGTAACTTTAGCGATGAAAGATTAAATATAATAAGTATGTCCAACGCATCATACGAGTGAGAGCTTAAGTAAAAGCTCTCTGTTAGAAAGGAAGAACAAAAATGCGCAACTAAAGTTGTAGGCAATATGGCAAAATTTTCAAAGTAAGAACTTTTTTGCTTAAAGGGAGAATATATTAAAATTATGATGAACATACACGCTGCTTATTTAAGTGTTAATTTTGCATAAATAACAGGACTACTTAAAGAACATGTAACTTGAACATTTCTTCGTGCCCAATGGGAAATTTTGTCTTCAACCAGTTGCAGGAATTATTGTCTAAAGTCACAAATGTTACACTACAATCCTTAATGTTTAGAGCATTCATAGCTTTAAATATTCAGCATAAAAGGACTTTTGCTAATATTTTTGATAAGTAGATGTCTGATATCGCTGCTACTGAGACACCAATTAAAAATTACAACACATTAACTCCCAGGACTCCGATCAAATGTAATTTTACGAAAGAATGAATACGTATGACATCATGGGCCTGGCAATAAATAAGTACATATAAGTACGAGAAGTATTTTTTTTAAGATTTCAAATAGAAGCGGTATCCTAGTGATTTTATGAATGGCTAAAAGTGGACGGTGGAACAATATACATCAAGAGTAAAATTAATCAGTAGTATATGGAACATAGTGTAGACATAGCAACAAATATTTGCAGTATTCTGAACAAACTTGTAG
This sequence comes from Gymnocheta viridis, assembly GCA_956483585.1. Taxonomy (NCBI): domain Eukaryota; kingdom Metazoa; phylum Arthropoda; class Insecta; order Diptera; family Tachinidae; genus Gymnocheta; species Gymnocheta viridis. The sequence goes on from OY101442.1 coordinate 16,097,953, forward strand.
CTAAAATTTTAAGTTTAAAATTAAGGATATATTGGAAGTATACCATTGTTGATGAAGGGACACAATGCCTTCTAAATTTGGCACATTATAAATAGTTACAATTTTTTGCTGTTTTCTGATCATACTTGCAGCTAGATATTTTGCTGTTAAAATCAAGGATATATAAAAGGTAAGCACGTCCTGCAGGCAAACAAAATTTAGCACAAACTTAAACATCATATTTTTGAAAACAACTGCGAAGTTTCCCCTCATTCTGATAATAATTGTAGCTGAAATTTAATTTTGTTAGATAAATGATATACTGACGGTAGGCATATCCATGCATCAATTAAAAGGCAATTTACCTCAAAACTTAACAGCATAATTTCAAAAAATAGTAACACATACTAGTAGATAATTTATATAATTGATATTTAGTTAATGATATAAGGAGAATAGGCGTGTCCTTCCATCAATTACAATGAAAATAGCTGCCAAGTTTCACCGCACTTTGATCACAATTGTAACTAAGATTTACATATTTTTTTATATAAAGGATATATGAGCGGTAGACGTGTCCATGCAGCGATCATTTATTTTATTTTATTTTTTCTAAGCAAACACAAACTACTTACGCCTTTTTGGGTTTTCTGCAGAAGCACACAGTATTCGAACCTGCGATCCCAAGGGAAATAGTCTAGTGCAATATCCAGTAGTCTAAAAGGACATCCTATATGAATTTTATCACAATACTTAACAGAAAATTAAACAAATATTTACCACATTATGCTCATAATTGTTGCTAAAATTTAATATCAAAAATTAATGATACATGGGAGATGGCAATATCCATGCGAAAATCGACTTCAAACTTAAAAATGTTCTTAATTTTGATGTGTTTCACCAGCCTACCAAATTGTATGTATCAACGATAACATTTAACATTTTCTATGTGGAATCGAAATTCAGTGCGGCTCATTGATTTTTGAGGCTTCATTAAATCTTTCTTTAAGAGCCTTTATTTTCTTTTTGTCTTAATTAACCATGGAATAGAAAGATGTGGGAAAGAGTCGCATTTCTTTTCAGCATATGCGTGTAAGCAGTTATTGTCTTATTCAAATTTGTTAAGGACGAATAGTTTTATAGCAAAATACATTTAAGGCTAAATTATATTGCTAAATATATTACCGATTATATTTCGTATATTAAAAAGTGTCTAAATATCTTTTTTTTTTAATTTATTAATCGAAATTGCTTCGACATTTTTTTTCAAAGAATTTTGAAAAATTTTGTTTGCCGAGGACGTTTATCCAAAAATAATTTCTTAAATTAAGAAGATTTGAACTTAAGCCATAAAAATTTCATTTCAATATATACCTTAAAACAGTTCAACAATTACGTATAAATATTAGTAATTAAACATATTTACCTGTTACCTGTTTACCCAGACTTGCCGCTGCCCTCGAAGCTTTGGCTAGAAGTTCTAATTTATCCGATATAAATGAGTAGAGAAAACTAAATAGAATATTTAGCGACATCTTCAGAAGTGATATTATTAAGCTATAAATTAACTATTTCTTAAATTTATTAATCGAGATTGCCGCCATATCTTATTTAAAAGAATTTCAAAAACTTTTGTTTGTTGAGGGTTTTTTTAGCTCGTCTGTATGCATGCATTTCATAAATTAACTTCAATTAGAGAAATTGGTCCAGCGAAGGTTGTCTCAGAGGCAATACGAGTACTATTCAAGCGATAAATTTAGGAAAGGGCACATAAATAGATCAGTAGCAAGTCCTTGCAACGAAGCGAATAAATTTATCGTTAGATTCACTACTGTGAAAGTCCTCAGAGTTAATGCTATTCAAGCGAAAAATTAAGTTTCTGAGAAAAAAGAGCAATGACTAGATCAATAATAATTAATTGCAACGAAGCGAATAAGCATATCCGTAAATTTTTAGTGTTGTTAGTAAGACTAGAAGCTAAAACAAAATGTTAAACCAGTTGGCCACTTTGACGATCACGTGCATTACTGCGGAAGTACAAGGATCTCTTAAGAAACTTTTAAGCGATTGCTCTGAAGGCTCTGAAATAGCATAACTGGAAGCGAACGATTTTTCATTCAGATGCTGTGTCGCCTGGTGAACAAAACTTAGCTGACACAAAAGTGAAGGAAAACAAGAACCATGTGAGTTACCAAAAGAGAGATCTACAGCAAAATTTCCTAAGCAGACTCTGAAATCGTGCTAACAATGGAATGGTTGGGGTTAAGAGCCCATGAACATGTAAAAGCCCGTTAACTTGAATGGTGTTCAAGACGCCCCTGGCTAGCGCAGCTCGATGATGAGCTATTCCTGGAGGAAGCTAAGATATCAGAGGAAGTTCTGCGTGGATGTACAGCCCGTTGTTGGCATCAGACTGAAAAACAACAATCGTTATCTAAATTAAATTTGTACACAAATCGATTATACGGTTGAATTGTTGATTGTTGAACCAACAATCACTGTGGCATGAAAGAACACAGAATGGGATTTGGGAGGTACAGGTCTTCTTTAGTATTATTCACCCTACACAAATGCCAAGAGACACAGAACAAAACGTACTTGTTGTTTTTTATGTCGTTTAACCCTAGTGTACTAATGTTTGTCGTTTCAACGAATATTGTTCTTCACTTTTTGTTTTATTTGCTTAAACTGAACCAGTAATTTAATAAAACAAACTCTTTTCTGAATATATTAAAATGAAAAAATTACAGAAAATCCCAAAAATATTGAGTGCACAGCAACATTTATTATTATTTACTTGTAAGAAAATCTGATTTAAAAATGACTAATTAGTTACAGACTTTGTATGGTTAGTTATTTCTTTTTAGGTTTGTATTATTTGGGAGCCTCCGTAGACTAGTAGATAACGTACTGGACTATTAGTCTGGCGGTCGCAGGTTCGATTCCTGCCTTGACCCTGGGTGTTTCTGCAGACAAGCCAAAATGGTTTCGTGGTTTGTGTTTGTTGTTTAAAAAAAAACTAAAATCTATTAGAAAAAGTTCTTATAAAAAATGCATTTAGTTTTATATGGGACTAAAATAAATATAACACAATTTGCCAAAAATAATTTTTAATTAAAAAAACACGTCATATTCTGCAGCTAAAGCATATTAATATCGACTTAATTTAAAAAACGTAACAATTGTGCTTCAAATAATGTTAGAAAAATTTAATGCGTTGTTACGTAGTTGTCACACTATTGACTGCATGATTTGTATGTGTATCGCATACTTAAGAACGTTCAATGCTTTAATTTTATTATGCGAATGCGACAAAAAAGAACTCTGCTTGTTTAAAGTTTTTGTTCAAAACACATGCTATAACATAAATTATAGATCAGTTAGTTAAAAAGATACCAAAGACACGGTTTTTATTTGTCACTGATTTATTTTCTTTTTCTTTTTCTCTTCCATGTGTTTCTTACATTTTATGGTCTTTGCATTATATACACTGGTACTTGGAAATAAAAATCCTTTTTATACTTACACATGCAGAAGATGACAAAGCTTTTTAAAAAAGGGACATAAAATAGATTTATGCCACATGTGAATAAATCAGAAGTTCCCAAGTTGTTTTTTATAGCTCAAGCTAACTCTCTGGATTTTTTCATTGCGTTTTAACAACTTGATTTTCTTATTACCCAAAAGATTTATAAATTTTTCGCCAGAAAGATTTTTTTATTTATATTTACTTTCGTCTAATATTTTTTCTTCCAAAATAAATTTGTAAAATTAAGATAAAAAGGACAAAACATTGAAACTGTTCTACTGATTAAACTGTCAAATAATTCGCTTAAAAAATTCAGAGTTAATAGTATTTACCCGTGAAAAATGGTAGAACTGAACAGAGAACATTGATCAGGTGATGTAGTGATGACTGATGATGATCAAAATATTTCAATATTAATAAAATAAGTTTAAATTTTTTAATATAAATTTTATCCAAAATTTATATTTTAAATATTTAGTAAAACTAGAGTGGTCCAAGACTAGTCTAAATGCATATAAAAACATGGTCATCATGGTCTCATCTCTTTCAATTCTGATCTCTTTTTCTTTTTCAACTTCACTCATTTAAAGAGAAAAATCGTGTTATTCATATACATACACATGTAGCATGAATCAAGAAAACAATATTGCGCACTCAGCTGTACAAAACAAAATTCTACTGCGCATCTACGTCATAATAGAATACAAATGCGTGTTTGTGTAAAAAGTACAAGAGAGTTTTGGCGAAAAACTGGAAATAACTAAATAACTTCTAAACGGGTGCATTCATTTGAACAAAATTTTAAATGGACAGAAAAGAGATGCAGTCAAGTAAAACTTTTGGGTTTGGACTTGAAGCGATTTGAGGAAGAGCTTCCTCAGCCTACCAAAATTTTACATTTTGGCTTACTTTCCATACACAAATGTACTTTTGTTTACAACATATATTCTATGTCTACGTCACAACACAAAACAATCATTCACAACAAAATAAAGGACCTGTTTGTCTGATAAAAGATAATAAATTTCCATTTATTTTTAATAAAGTGCTATCATAATATTAAAAAAAACTCAGTTTTCGCAATATCCATAAAAGCGCGAAATAAAATAATAATAATAAATAAAGTAATTTGAAAATTCAAGTGTAGAACTTGCGTCTAATTAATAAATTTTAACGTAAATTTGTATGGTTTTTGTTGAAAAAAATCTATTTCAAACAGCCACATTTCATCTTGCTCATAGGAACACCTTTCTTGCATTGTCGAACAACGGTACCCAATGAAAACTATTATATTTTGGGAACCACTGACATAAATTACAAATACGAACACACATATATTTAATTTATCATAAGTACGTTTCGAAAATTTATTGATGTGGTTTAAAGGCAGATAAATAGTTAAATTTATTTGATACCTAAAAAAGAAACTAAAGTATTATTTCACATAAAAATATGTAAATTAATTTTCCATGCCATGAAACGACTACAGTTATTATTTAAATTGATATATATATACATCTTGATAGCAAAATCTAAGGCACATATTATTTTGAAACGCTTTTGAAAATCTCTAATAATTTTAGAACAAAAAATAAATAATAAAATTAAAAAATATTATTAAAATTAAAAATTTTGAGCATCTAATAGCTCCGAACATTTTTCTTAAATGTTTTCAACCACGCAAAATTGCAAAAATAGGAAGAAAGTGCTAAAATTTATCGAAATTTGTGAAACAGAAAAAAAATAGAAACACTCAAGTATTACCAAAAAATATTACAACTAATTAAAAGGTTTATATTTTTGGCTACAGTTAATATCGAACACTAGTTTATGGTCAGATGCACAACAACTTCAAATTGCATTCGAAATAAAAATAGAATTGGATCGGTCACACTTTACGTAGACCTCAAACCGACATTATCAAAAATGCGTCCTGCTCACACATCGCGGTGACAAGTCGATAAAATCTGGTGTGAAATAAAATCCATTGTCCAAGATAGATCAAATTGGAACGTGTTTCTTGAGGCCCTATGCACCTTATAAGATCGACGAGAACATTAGGGTGAGCCGATTTGTAAGGACAAAAATTGTTCGGTATTGAGCCATTAATTTTTCGATAGCTTTTGGCATGAGAAAAAAAGTTCCACTACGACATACTAAAAAAATAATTTTCGAAGGGAACAAATTTCAAATTTTCATTAATAAATAATTTAATTTCACCAAAAATAATTTAATGATAATTCAAAATAATAATAATTCAAAAATAAATTTCACCTTGGAAAGGTAATATTTAAAAAATATTAAATCAGTTGATTTTGTTTTTGTATTGCCTACTAAAAAAACTTAGAAATTAAATTTCAATTGTAAGGAATGTTAAAAACTTATAAAAAACTCACTATACGAAAATTTGCAAAAACTTGTCATCATCGGAAATATGTCAGTCTAATTCATTAAAAATCTAAAAAACAACTATGAAAAGACCAGAAATTAAAAAATTTGTTTGTGTCGTGTAAATGGTGAAAATTCGCAAAATATTGCGAGTAACAGCTACCGAAGATATTTAAGAATCACAAAACACCAAAAAAAAAAAATTTTTAATCTTCCTATTGTTGGAGAAATACAAGGTGTTCCAATAAGACGTTTCATTCTCAATACCCCACCATTGCTCAACCTGTAACCACTTGACAGATAACCAGTAATAATTACGCCCATAACGAAAATGGAACGATATATGCTTCAACGATGCATTGAAATTACTCAAAATCACTACAAAATGTGGAAAAATTCATGGTCACAGTTTGCAAAACTAAAGCATTTTTGGGTTCGTCGTGAAGCACCTTCTCGGCCAGCAGTTGTTTTACTGGTAAAAAAATTTTATAATTATTAATTTAAATTTAATAATCGTGTTCATTGAAGGTATAATTACGATTAGTTAATATTTAGTCATTTATCACGATTACTTATTTTAATCATTATTTTTAATCACTAATCAGATTAACAATTACTCCACACCTTTTTGACAGACCAAATTCGAACACCGAACCCGTAATCGAGTTATATATATACATATTGCCATTGATCCCATTAGGAGCATTGGGCCTCAATATTCCTGTCTTGTGCCACTCCTACATCCATTTGCCTTCTCCAAGTATGAGCTGGTCGTCCTCTTCTTCGACTTCCAGTCTATGTCACTTCTTGTGATGTCATTCCTGCATCTTCTTAAAGTGTGGCCAATCTAACGCCATTTACGTCTTTTTATTTCTGTGGCCATGAGTTATTGGTTGGATCGTGCCCAAAGCCTATTGTTGGACACCACTCTAGGCCAGAATACTGGCAATATCCTGCGAAGACATTGATTCACAAACACCTAGATATTTCGCATGTCTTGAGGAGCAGCGTTGCAAGTCTCGTAAGCGTACAGGAGAGTGGGCTTGACATTTTTGTTAAATATTGTCAGCTTAGTGCGCTGAGAGAGTAAGCATTGTTCATCTTAAGTCCAGCCGCATCTGTGGTTGTTGTTATATAGCGCAGATTTGATGCAAGATATGAGAATTGTTTTCCTTTTTTCAATGAATAAAAACAATTTCAACTTTGGTGATTCGTTTGTTTAAGAAAAACCAATCTAACAAATTTATTGGTGCTTTTTATGGAAATTGCTAAAATTTTAATATTTTAACACTTTTATTAAAAACAAATTGAAATTGATTATTGAGGGGTATAGCTTGTTCCTATGCGCATTTCACTATTGCTAATGCAGACAATGTTGACAATATTTTACTTTTTGCGCTTTAATATTTTTCATTGCTTAATTTAATTTTTGCTGATATACAAACGTTTACACAAAATGTATAAAGAGTTCGGTGCTTAACAAAAAATGTTTTCAAATGTGAGGATATATTTTTCTATTGTGGGTCAGGTTCAATAAGGCAAACATCTTTATAAAATTTGGATGCAATTAATTAGTTAGTCGGCAAGTCAGCCTTAAGACTCAGATAGTCGGGTGAATTAACGCATGGGATCGTTTAGTAAAAAAAGAGAACTCAAATTATCAGGAGCCTTTAGTTGCGGTTTTGCAGAAAACTCCTAAATTCGGTATAGTAGAGTTTCGATCAGTTCAAACCGCTGCAAAGTAGACGCTGGCATTGAATACGTAATGACCTCTGAAGATATTTACTTTTTTGCTATTTTTTATTAGGATTAGTTCTCAGGGGATGATCGCTACATATGCAAAGTACTGTGCTGGGACTAAGAAAAAAGGTTATGAGAAGGAAAATAGAGGGAGTAGCGTTTATGGTCATTCTAGTTGAATCTTCCCACGCTGAACATGGTGGGAAATAACTCTGCAGACAATTTATTCTACACACAAAATTCTCATGAGATGCTTATGAAATAAATGGCCTAAAACTCAGCGACACATAAATGCCATATTTAATCTGCAAACAAATTTTTTCGCCGGCCAGTGAATATAAAATCCTTAATTAACACAAAAAAAGACAAATACGTAATGAAAGCATTTTCTGTTTTCCGTTGGCTGCATAATTTAAATGAAACGTGTTTTTGTTAATTATCTTAAACCTGAAGTTATTATGCAATTATTTTTTTTTTGCTTCGTTCTTATTATTATTTTTTTAGTTCTTTTTAATTACCATTAAGCATTTTTTATTCCTGTACATTTTGTTTCACTCAAATCACAAGTATGAATTAAAGTGCATTTTATGTTAATTATTTTAGTCTCAGGATTCTGGTTTTTCTGAGATTTCTACATTTAAGCGTATTAGATGAAAAAAAAAATACAAAGAGTTACTTACCTTTTCATATATTTTCTCTGTAAAATACTATAAACTGTGTGTGTGTGTGCGTGTGTGTGTGTGGATGCGTATGTGTGCACGGATTTAAAAAGGTATCAGAATTTATTTAACATGTTAAAAAAGTTTAAAGATTAGAAAGAATAAGCAGTGAAAAATTCTTTATGTGTTCTTAAAATAAATAAATAAAAAGGTGCTTCAAGAAAATGGACAATTTCGGTATTTGAAAAAGACAACATAAAGATGAAAAAAGGAAGCACCGGCCTTTAATAAAAAAATTCTATGGTTTAAAGGAAATGGCAGGAATATTAGGCGTTAGAGTTTTTTTAAGCGTAAGCAGCTTATGAACCTACAAATTTATTTCTGTTCTTATTTTGTTATTTTTAAGATAAGAACATTTACTATGGCGATGGTGTCGATAAACTTATAAGAAAACCAGACACCCATGTCAATTGGCCCAAAGTGTTCCTTTTATTAGCTTCAATCGTGACTTGAGTTGGTAAAACAAAAAGTTTTAGCCAAACATAAATATGTTGTCATTATTTCATGTATTTCTCTTGAATATTGTGTTAAGTTTAAGTTGACTTTTGTCAGAGCGAATGTAATTTTGATTTATATAAAATGATTGAAAATTTACAAAATTTGTATCACTCATTTAAGACATTACAAAAGTACAATTGATTGAGCAAAAAAAATTGTAAATACATTTAAGAAGAAAATTTTATAAAGATTATTTATATCAGAACAGGATGCAATAGTATGATTAAAATCTTTTAATAATTTCTTAAAGCACTGAATTGGAATAACTTGAGAAAGCTTAGTGGAAGCTTTAAAGCCTATCATCAGGACTTCAACTTGTTAAAACCCGACGGATGTTATTATTAAGAGCCGGCACGAGCAAGTTTGAAATAATATTGAAAGAGCAAAATCATTGAAATTGCCAAATTTTACAAATCATCATTAAGGATAATACTGGTGTCTTTGGAAGTTAATCTACTGTTTCTGTGTCTGGAAGTTTCGCAACAAAAAAAAAAATAAACATAACAAGACAAGTGAATAATTAAATGAACTGATATCGAGACCTGTCTCGAATAATAAATTTAATGATTGGCTTTTTTATTTTTATTTAAATTTTTTTTCTGTGGATATCGTATCCTTATAGACAGTTAAATAATATAATAACATATAGAAAACACAAATAAAATACAAAATTATTGATAATTTAACAAGACGATAATTTGAAGCTTAATATTTGCATTTAAAGAAAAATCTATGATATTCTGAAACTTATTGAATTGGCTGCACATTCTTCTAAATGAAAGGATTGAACTATTTAATTGATAGCAATTAAAAGTGTCAAAATGGACAATGGAGGAACATTAAATAATTACGGCATTCGAAATCGAACGAAATTTCCATACAAATTAAAAAAAATTTTGTATGGGATTTCGTTCTGTATCGAATGCCGTAATAGCACTATTAATTAAATTTAATATAAACGACACATTCCACATAGTCCTTTGGCTTTTAAGAGTTGGAAAATTGGTTAGAGCAAGACGGAGTATATGTAGGAAGATCTAATAGGTTCCATCCACTGTAGACCACGAATGCAGAATATAAAAACAAATTCAATGCAATTGTTGTGAGTGATATTTAGAGGACTCTAAACTATAAATGCATATTCTGGGACGGGCCTCACGAGGGAAACATAAAGTTGCTTTGGGTCTTTGAATTTGTTACCCATCTTTAGATGCTCTATTTACAGTTACGAAAATACGATTAATAAAGTTCTAATTAGCGTTCAACAAAACTTCAAGATAAAAAATTATAACACCATTTTCTAAATGGTAGTATCCCAAAGAATATGTTTTCCTCTGTCATCCCAGGATGTCACACATATCCGTTCTTTTGTACAAAATTTTATAATTTGTTTTTGTTTTAAATATAGTTCTACGAAAGAACGAATACATGCGACATCGTGGGACTGGCAGTTAATTTTATTTCACTTTATTGCTACTTAAAAAAAATACTTTCAATCTTATTAATTTTCTAGCCAACGTGCAGACACGATTCCTACTATTTTCAAATTTATTATTACTTTCGTTTAATCATTTAATGTCTTATAGGCCGAAATGAAATGAAATCTTTTATTGTTTTTTATTTGCTGTCAACATGGGCACGTTTAATTTATTAAACTTTAATTTTTAATTTATATATTTTTGTAAATTAAATTATTAATCTAAAAATGGAAGAATATCACAATAACAAATGTTTATTTCATAAATTACTTTTGATTTCATAATATTGCTCTGCTTGTATTTTAATGTCTAAACACACATTTCTGGGAGTATTAAAAAAACAAATTCTGTAGAAAAAAACCAAACGAAAATGTGTGTAGTTGTGTCCGTTGGACTGTGTAAAGAAGAGTGTAAGATTTATGTATTACACGAGTATGAATGAATGTTGTGAATGTTCTTTTTTAACAAAATTTTGTTTGCTTATCAATACGGATGCAGACATTTTGTGTTATAACTAATAATTTGTATATATTAGTAATTTAATAAAGACGTTTGGTGAAAGAGAGTGATTTGTGTTTTTATGTATTAAAAATAAGAATGGCTAAAGAAAAGTGGCTATTTGGGAAAACGTGCCGACAAGGAAAATAAAATGTTACATTTTGTATGGAAAAACAAACAAAGAAATATGTAGGAAATCTTTGTAATTCGGTTTGTGCTTTTGTTTTTATATGTTTCACTTACTGACAAAATATCCCGAATAGCCTCTATTATTTCTTAGAAATATATGAGTTTTTAAAGAATTTTTTGGCTCCAGTTTAACTGGCCTTACATACTTCTTTTTAATTTAAGAAATTTTTTATAAATTCACATTATTTTTATTAAGAAAGTGATTTTGAAACAATTTATTGAAATGGGTAAAGTCAGATTTGAACTTAAGCCAAACAAAGCTTATCAACTTAAACAGAAAACAGTTCAAATAATTACGTACAATGATTAAGTATATAAATTTTAATAAAAACTAGTATTTCCAATGGCCGACACAATCGTCTATATTCTAGTTATAAGCCTGCGGGAAATTATTTGTCTGTTCCATGTGAAAAGAGATGTGATACAAAAATTTTAGTGTTGATCAAAAGTAAAAGAATTTTTGGGATTTTTTTTATATCAGAAGACGATCTTCAAAATATATAATTTATTTATTGTTGTTCTAGCTTTTAACAAATCATGTACATATCGCAAGTGCGAAACAAAAAAAGCACCAGTTACTAACTGGACAGCACGCGATCACAAAATTTAGTTTGACTTCACTCTATACAAATGTATAGCTGTTGTTGTTTTTACATATTGTACAAACCTCTTACAACTACAATTAGAGTTGAAAAAAGTCAGCCTAGGTAGCAATGGTAAAGTAAGAAAACAAAAACAATTGGTTGATCATTTACACCTATCAATAATCAATTTCAATTTATTTTTAAGGAAATTATTAATGTTTTACTAAATATATAAAATATTAGTTTTGGAAAAAGTGCGAAAAAAAATTTAAAATACTAAAATTTTACCAATTCCCGTAACTAGCACCAGTCAAATACCAACACATTTAAAAACTTCGCACACGTTGGCCATGTTTTTCCAAGACAAAATTGGCTGTGTCAAAGCTGGCTTTGTAACAAGAAACATTTCGCTTTCGAGTTCACCTGGTATGACTTTGCTTTTCAAGCCTGCGAAAAGTATAATTAGTTTGAGTTTTTGGGTCATGACGTATGAGTAATATTCAGCTTAATGTATTGATATATCACTCATACGTCCAGATGTTTACAGAAAATATTGCCTGCTTTTTTGGATTTATAATGAGAGTATTTCTGCTCAATGCGAATGGAATATTAATAATATGGACACTCAAAATATTTTTGCTGTAACTCTTTGTAGTTTATTCTTCTAATTAATTTTCGTTGTGGATTTAAATATAATCTATCTGCCGAATTTCACATCATTATTAGACCTTAATTTATAAAGAAATACTTATAAATTTTACAAAATTTAATTTTATCAGTTATTTTTTAACAGATGAAATTAAATGAATAAATCCCTTAATTCCTTTGAACTGTTTAGATGCAAGTTGAAAGTTATTTTTATTGGTGGTTGAAAATGATGGCACCCCTTAAAACCATGTTTGGTTTGTAATAGTTTGTTGAATATTAAGAAATTCAAACAAAAAAGACAAAAACAATTAAATATAAATAAGCTTGAACTAACTACCCAATCGCACTAGATAATTAATCGTCAGAGCTGAAATTTTTATACTAATTAAAATAAATTTAACTTTTGAAAATTGCTAGAAATAATTTTTGTATGAATAATATGTTATATAATTCTATTAAATAATTGATATTCCAACTCACCATTAACCACTAGCAAAATTGATAAAATTGCAGAAAGAACACTGATAAAATAGTGTTGATCAAAGATCTTCCAACATGTCTTCTTAATAAAAATAAATTGAAGTTAACAGAAATGTATTAATGAAAAAGAAATTGCTGAAGTCAAGCCATAGAAAAATTTTCGGCATAATTTTTTAATTTCATATGATCTTTTATTTATTTCGCAGTTGATTTTGCCTGCACAGAACTTTCGAAATACGATATTTCAAACATTTTAAATGTTACCTCGTCCATCTTAAAAGTGAAACAATAATTTTTACAAATTTAATTAATTTTCCTTCAAACTGAGGAAGGTGAGCTATATTAAAACATGAACTCTAGCTTCTTAATGCTTCAAATTGAAAGCATAATGTACTGTTCATAGAATCAATTTGATATTGAGTGAACAATTTATATGAAAACCACAGTTACTCGAGTGGTTTCCATACATATTTTCTACTCAAATCGAGTGCTTAGATTCTATGATCAGCACATTAATATTGCAGACTTTCATGTAATAACTGTAAATTTTTTTAAAATTTTGTCTAAATGCTTTTAAAATATCGTTACACGGTCTTCGTTGTTTTCAAACAATTTTTATTTCGCAGCAAAAACAAAAAAGAAAAAGAAAAAATAAATTAAAATTACAAAAATAAACTTAATTACTGCAGAAACTGTGTTAATGCAGTTTTAATAAGTTTTATGAAAAAAGCTAAATAAAATAAAAACAAAAGAAAAAGAAATAAAGCACGAGTTACAAAAAATATGATGTGCGTTTTCTCATAAATAATAAGCGAAAACGAACTTATTAAAAGGAAAAATTTATTCTTTTTACGAACATGTAAAAAAAGTTTATTTTCTATAGAAAATTCCTCAATGACAGTAGAAATTAAAAAAAACTTACCTGTTAGTCGTATTTACTCAAGATAAGTCTTTTTTCCTCAAGCTTTCACTAAATTTATAGAAAATTTTCTAATAATTTTCTTATTTTTTTTTAATATTTCTAAAAATTTTTTATTTGTTTTGGGTTGCTGCATTTCATTTATGATTCTGCCAAAGCATCAGTAGTCATTATGTCATATTCTCGAAAGTATTATCTCAAAGAATGATTTTACTAAGTCGTCAGCTCATTATTGGTTTGGCGCATCTGCCGAATATTCGGAATGGGAAGAAACGATGAAGAAGTTTTCATAAAATATTACCGAAAAAATATTTTTTTTTTATTTTCAACAATTGTTACTATTATTTCATTTCCGTAGTTCTTAGGTGAAACATAGGGCCTCAACAAACAAGCTCAATTTTGGTTTGTCCAATGCCTTTCTTTTGCGCCATGTACGCCATGCTGACAGTTTTCAGTTTCAACCAGTCTCCTACATGTCTTAGCAGGTCTTCCTTTTCCTCGTCTACCCTGTGGATTTTAGTCAAGCGCAGTTCTAGTGATGTTGTCTGTGAGCTTCTTCAACGTATGCCCGATCCAATTGCACTTGCGTCACAGAATTTCGGTTTTTGTTGGTTTCTACGATGTTGCGTTTGATATGGTGTTAGTCCGGAGTACACATAAGATTCGTCGTAGACACCGGCTTACAAATACTTGGAGAGCACGTATATTTCCCTAGTGGAAGCGTGCCATATTTCGCACCCGTTCAAAATAATAGATTTCACACAGCCATCAAAGATTTTGAGTTTTCACCAATACTTTCGGCATTTGTTTTGAATAACAATGTACATTTTCCTGAAGGCAGTTAAAAGTCAATAAAATTTTATTGGAGATTAAAAATCTTATTTTGTGCGTCATATACAATATTTTCAAGAGTAGCATTTTGTTCTGCATACGTATACTTACTGCCGCGTATTGAGCAACTTGTAGTGTTAATGTTTTCCAAACTTCTTTATTCACAGTCCACAGAAATAATCCAATATAATTAAATCCTTCCATGAAGCTGCATGTTTAACTATCGGTCCGCCGGTCAACTTATACAAGAAATCAAATAATTAAAGTTTATTTACAATAAAATAACTTCTGTTATACTTATGTATGTGCAATTAAATACTACGTATTTTCTTTATTTTTTATTTATAATTATTTAATAATTTTTTATTACAACATTTAAACGGCGGCTGCCAGTTGGTGATGATTTTTTTCGCTTCGCCGTCGCCATTGAATTTTTGTATCGGCTTGTTTTTTACGTAAATAAAGCAAATCAAGAGTAACATTTAAATTGTAATAATTTTACAAAAGATATATATCCTTTGCCATCGTGGCCCAGGCAGTATGTGTAGAGTATTTCGTGTTCTATTTATACGTGCCATATCGTAGGACTCCTTCTCTCTTTCTCTCTCTCTCTCACTCTAGCATTACAACACCATATATAGTTCATGAGAGACTATAAACTTTCTTATCTAATGCCAACATTATAGCCACAATATTTTCCTCCTCGCAGAAACAACATTTCATACTAATATTTAAGACCTAAAATATAAAATATAAAAATTTTTCAATTGTGTTTTTTTCTAATTCGTTCATGACAATATACAAAAAAAAGTTTTTATATTATTTTCTTATTCGTGCTTTTTTATTTTTATAATTTTTGTTTTTATAGATGAAAATTGGGCCTTACCAATGGCCATAGCGGCCAACATGCATGTTCCATATAAAATTGAAATTGGAGAAGATGACATACGTGACCTGAATGCTGACGATGAAATTGGTAAAGGTAAGTGGTGAATTTTTGAGTCTATAAAAGCTTTTCTTGACACTTGAACAGATTTACATACACATTTTAAAGAGAACATGTTCATATATATTTATGGCTTGAATACAGTACGCTTTAGAAAAACAATAAATTATTGGCCAAATCGAAGACTTAAGAGGAATTGAAATTAAATTTAAAAGTTTGCGTTTTTCTTTTTTACAGATTTATAGACAACTGAAAATTGAAAAACAAATGTTTTTTACATGGAAAATACAGTCATAAATTGTTAGCGCACAATTTATTTAGAAAGTAATTGAAGTAAAAGAAATATAGAGACAAGTTTATGAATTGTAAATAAATTTCAGTGATTTTTTTACAATATATATTATTTGATTGGGAAAATAAGACTGTATAAATTATATTTAAAATTTAATATTCTTCTTATTAGTATTTCGTTGGGAATTGCAAATATTTAGTTTTTTAAATTTAAAATCGCATTTTTCTCAAAATAGCAATTATTTTATTAAAAAAACATTGAAATTGATTATTTAGGAGTAAAGTTATTTTTTTACTTTTACTAATGCACTTCATCAGGGAACCTCTACCCCAATATTTGTTTGAACAACTAGCGATATTATAATAAAGTTTCATTAAAACAAATTAAAATTTTAAAGAATTGAGATACTTTTTCAAATTTGTTTAAGCTGTTTATTTGCTTTAATGAAACTTATAACATTAAAATTAATGTTGATCAGTTTGGGTTGTCACAGAATCCAATGTAGGCTGAAATAAATATGAAAAGACGACAAAAAAATACTTTTTTGTGATGAAATTCAATGTTATCGGTTTTATGTTCAATCTAGAATTACTATTTATTAAAAACTTTTGTTTGTTGAGGGTTTTTTAGCTAGTCTATATACATGCATTTCATTGGTGCTAATGCCAAATCATCCGTAAACCTTAAACCATATTTTTGAAATGTTTCAACAAACAAAAGTTTTTTGAAAATCTTTGAAAGAATATGTCGAGGCAATCTCGATTAATAAATTTAAAAATTACTATTTATTTTGAACATAAAACCGATAACATTAAAATTCATCACGCAAAAGTACTTATTTTAATGGATTCTGTAATAATCCTGAATGTTACTAAAAATGCCATATAAAGCATTTTCATTCGGCTTTTTAAAGCAGTTAATTTTATTAAAGACAAGCTTGTAGAATTCAAAGCATAAACATTGATAGAGATATTCTAGCAGAGTGAGAGGAATCGCTTTTGTAATGATTCAATTCAATCTAAGTGGATATTGTTGTTAGAATCCCAGACGATAAAAATAAGCCCCGAAATTTTTCTAACCAGAAATTTACTGAACTGCTGCTTCTTTGAGTAAGAATCGGTAAACTCTTTAGATATAATATCAAAACTCAGTTGGCATAACAGGATCTTTATTTATTGCCAGTGTAATATGTTTTCGAAAATCTAACTTAGGATCAAGTACAATACCAGGCTTCTTCACTTAACTCCAGATAATAGTCCTCGTGTGCCATAGAACTGCAATTACTTAAAAATGGCATGTGCTTGCATTTTTTCTGTTTACATGTTCTTCTATATTTTTTCAAAGTTTTTAACATATAGAAAAAAATTAAATAAAATTTTAAATAACATTTATGTATGTGTACTTTAAATCTATATATCCTGCAGCTAACGTGACTAGTCCAAACACGCATGCAAAGTATACTCCATAAAGGACTAGAACTAGTCCAAAAGTAGCCCAAACGTATGTAGAAAATATAGTCTATTTAACATTACGATGTCCTATGGCTAGAACATATGGTCCAGGTTTGCATTACATCGGATTAACCCAAAAAGAACTCCTTGTCATTAAAAATGGAGTACTCACAAGTACTGTATTCGTGACGAGTACTATCGTGAAAGCACGAACAATTATCGTATAGCAATAAGTTCTTCTGTGAAAGTTATATAGTTCATGACTGCATTAATTACATAGGAGCATATTGTAAGTATTCCGTTTCAGCTATAATGGACCTCGTTGTCCAATATTATCTGCAGGGTATCAATCTGGTTGGGAAATTTTAAACAAACTATTAAGTTATTTGTAATAACCTATTTGAAATAAAATCACTTCTTGTACGTAAAACGAAGCAGCCGGTCCAGCACTAAAACTTTGTTAGACCATCCAGTAAAATTCCCATTTAAAAGTTTGACGAAAGTAAAAGACAAACATTTTATTAATTTGAAAGTCATTAAAAATATAATAAGAAAATACAAACACGCTGTGTCTCCTGCAAATTAAGTACGATCTAACCAGCACAAAATGTTTTGTGCAAGCCCCATTGAGTTCAGCTTAGAAAGAAGTAGATTTACCGAAAGCTTTGTTAAAGTCAGTAGAAATAGCAACTGTTAATTGAGCATCAGCATCAGAGTTTTAAACTGTAAATGTTTGCTACCGCTGATTAATTTGTTCTGAAACCATGCTGATACGGTGATAACAAAAAGAATACGCTATGAGAGAGGAAAAAAAGAGTTTCTTATTACACAGTTTCTTCATTTAAATTTTAAATTCCCTTAAAAAAATGTATATTTAAATGAACTGCTTTCAGATTAAAATTTTCCGAAATTGCGAAAAGTTAAAGTTACAGAAGCAGCCAAAGCATGATCACAACTTTTAAAAGACAAGCAGAAACGCCATTGGGCCTACTATATATTGAACATTTTATTGTGCTTATAGATGTAACAATAAGGGAAGTATTATTAGAAGAAGATTACTCGTATATTTCCAGTTCTTCTACAAATAATACACAAATCTAAAAGTCAATCGAATTGACATCAATTTGCTTCTACAGCTCTGCATTTTAATAAGAACTTTGTAATTGAAAAGTCTTTAAATTTAAAAAGGACGTTTAAATTTCAGTTTATTATTCCCTTCAGCAATAGCGGATAAGTTTTTTTATTTGGACACTCCATCTTTAATATGGTAGTTTTGCGTCTAATTGGTATGAAATAGTATAAAATATAAGACCGCCTGATCGAAATTCTGACCTATAAGACTGTACATTCTTCTGAAATACCTCTCCGAGTTTCTTATTTTAAGGCAGAATTAGTTTGTGCGTTCTGTTCTGTTATGGATCAGCTGTCTTTTTTTTCTATTCAATTGAAAAACTGTACACAGAAAGAACTACGTAGCATAAAACCAAACAAATGTGTTATTTTTCTGAACATTTCTTACGTTTTCTGCACTGTAAACGCTTGAAATGACAAATCATCAGTAAATCATGTTCTTGAAAAGTTTCAAAACCTTTATACAAAAAAAATTTAAAAAACCAATGAGAATTTAAAAAATTACAAAAATATAAGTTGCATTAAAAAAATGTGCTGCATTCAGTATTTTTAAACGTTGCATTAAATTTTTTACTTTTTTAAGCAAATCGTTTCGTTAAACGAAACATTTTACATTTTCTATGAGAAAAACTACTAAATATAACATTTCAGTTTTTTAAATGACAGTTCAAAATTAAGTAGAGAGCCATAAAATATCTGAACACAACATTTAGTTCACGTATGGAGAATCCTACTTTTTACGTTGAGTAGAAACCAAATTTATATTTACGCTTTGGACGCTGCGTATTAAAAAGCAACATATGCGTTCGGTCTTAAAAGATTTGAACGCATGTCTAAAGGGTAAATGTGGCTCCAGGCACTCAGTTTGACTTTTTCTGAACATTTCGTTTAGCTCATTTTGTGTTTTCTGTGCATGTGTGGTTTGTTGTTACTTTTTCATTCTGCTCTGTTAAGAACTAATCAGTAGAAAATAGAATGCAACGTTAGTGACAGCCTATATTACGTATGTATTAGTTTGTTGTGATGTCACATATTAAAAATTTTTTTTTAGGTCAGACAATTTTATTTTTATTTATTTATTTATTTATTTATTTATTTATTTATTTATTTATTTATTTATTTATTTATTTATTTGTACATATTCTACAGAGTAAATTTGCAGAATATGGTTGCAGAAAATGGCGCCGGTAACTAGACCATATGTTCATGATGTTATTAACAGTATTTTACAAACATTTTTGTGACTGACTATATCCGTCCTATGCCTTCAGATAGGAAGTAGCAACGTGGTTGTCAACGAAATTCCACAAAAAAACCGCAAGACTATACGGTTAACCGTGGCATCTCGAAGGTCAAACAACACACACAAGCCTGACCGCACTTAAAAAATAAGTACGATTTCGCGAGAGCTGTTCTTCAGCCCAGAGCTGCTTAACGACTCCAATTTTATTTTAATTTAAGATTTTTTAGGGATTTATATAACTTTGTAGAATAAAAAACTTTATTGTTTGGTACATTTTGCACACGTTTATAAAGTGCATTCCTACAATTACATCGTCCACATCCGAAAATTCAATCAGAATCATACCAAATATTATTTTTTTAATTATTAATTTGTTTTTTTCTTTTTTCTTGTTTATTCAAATAAAAGATTTTTTACGAAAAGTTCTTGTTCACAATTTCAGTGTATTTCTTTTGATTATCCATTGCTTATAAACAGCTGATTTTCTTTACAGAACAAGTAATTGAAATATATTTTCTACAGAAAAGAACGCCACAGAACGGCAACGAATATCTAATGACGCCTTTAGACTCTATTACATAAAGCACAACTGCCGCGTCTACAAAAATCTTCGAACTATCGAAACAAATGTGTATAAATAGAAAGCAAATAGATAAAAAAAATTTGAATTTTTAAGGCTAAATCCTAAATGAAAAAGAATTTAAAAAAAAACCACGAAGCTAAAACATGAAACTCAAAACTAAACAAAAATCTAAATTGATAACACTGTTGATAGTATAACAAATATTTTGCAAATTGAACTTCTTATCACTGTTCCACTGATGAGTTTGCGAAAATTATAATCTGTCTTGATGTCATCTTTACACGAGTATTTAACCAAAATACATTTTGAATTGTATTTCCACTTAATCTTCCATTAACGATATTTTCAAAATCTTCCATTTCCAGCAATTATCATTACCGCTGCCATGAATGATGTTACAACTTTACGTCTTCTCAGCTTATTGGAATCATTAATGCATACTAAGGTTTTGCTCATTGACATTGTGGCAACATCTTTCAATGCTGAGAATCGCTTTTACAAGTACTTGACACGTATTAAGCCAGAATCGCAACTAATGTCCAATCTGCTGTTATTGACAATACTGAGTGACAACTATCGTTATTTTCTTAATGTGGCCTTTGATAATAATGGCATTGAGATGGTGCAAAATTTTCGCCAGCAAAGAATGTGGCGTACCAAAGACAAGAGCAAAGAAACGCAGCCCAACTGGCCCATACATTTAGATAAATCAGTAACGGAGGTTTTGCAATTACGTGATGGCTTAAGCGATTTAAATAGAACGTCGACAAAACAAGAATTTCAATTGCAATTTCAGCAATGGTTTAAAGAATGTCCTCTGCTAAATGTCACAGCAATAAATGCTAACACTTTATGTATGAACATGACATTTGTAAAAGAAAATTGCGTGAATATTAAAGTTCATGAGGACATCAAAAGTGTTTGCCAAAATCATAGCGTATATAAGGAACAGCATTTAATAGAGAATTTAAGAAATTTTATAGACTATTTCAATTTTTATGATTTTTTAATTGCAAATATTTTAAATTCAACACCAGCAGCTTCCAGCTCATACTCAACAGCAAATAAAGCTTTAAAACATGTGCCAAAATACGATTTTATTGTTCTAGATGTAGTACGTGGTATTGGCATTGATAATACTGCTAGTCTTATAAACTACAATAGCACAAGCCATATATCCTTTACAAATGATACCAGCAAAAGCATAAGCAACAGCAACATGTTTGAATTTAAGAACGGAAAGCCGTCGCAACAATATCAATACGAAACTAAAGCAAATAAAGCCAACAGTATTGAAAGTCCATCAACATCAACATCATCGTCATCGGCAACTATATTTTCAACAACGCCAACATCATCAAAAATATCATTAGTATTTAAATGGAGACCGCTGTTGATATTGGAACAACATGAAATCAATTTAAAAACGTATATAACACATTCCATATTACCTGGCTACGATGATTGGCTGTTGGTTAGTACTGCTCAACTTTGGCATTGTGGCTCGATATGTTGGACAATTATTGCACTTTGTGTGGGTGTCTTGATAGTTATTGTTGCAGCAAGTGTTGCAGCTGGCATTGCCATGAGGTATGTATGTGTGTGTGTGTCCATATACTCTTCCGCATAAAAGCAATAAAACATGCATAATGAACATGGAAAAAAGTGTATTTGAGTGTATATGAAATTGTATATTTTACATAAATTATAGATAATTATTTTAGAAATAGAACTCTGACAAAGTTTACGGTTGGTATAACAATGTAAGGGTCATTTTATTTTTTAATCAGAATGCAAATGAATGCGGCGATCATTTTAGCTTATATTTAGTAACATTGTTGACATTTTAGTTTTTAATTAAAAAAGTTATTTAGTTTGATATAATGAAGTGTATAATAAATATTATCAAAAAAATATTACGTATACGTAGCGTGCAATTCCATATGGTCGTAAGTAAATGTTTTGTGTACGTAAACTTTGCGGTTAGATGTAAAATTTATTAGGTACTAAAGGACAATAAACATTGTCAAAATACACATTAAGGATTATGATAGGGTATTAACGAGAATGTTGCTAGTTTGCATGACACCGACGTTATTGAATTGGAAATTAAAAATAGATTCGTGGCTTGCTTGACATCAAGCACACGTAAACGTATTTGATGTTAGACACTTTGCATAAAGGATATTTTCTTGCAAGAGAGCAAATTTGAGCTTTTCATAGCATTTCCTTCAGGACAAAATTTAAAGAGAATGCAGCAGAAATTGATAGAAAAAAACTAAAATGTTCGATGTTGTGGCCATTTGAATTTTGTAGTTCAAAAATTTTTGAGATAATTGAGGCTAAAGTTTGGTCATATCTTTGTTAGGTTTTTAGAGCAATGACATAAAACTATCACAAATCAAACAAACAAAATTTTAAATATAAATATCTTACTGATCTTGAAATATTGGATCTTCCAATAAGAGGTTTCTTTATGATTTGTAAAACAAAAATTTTATTTTTAAGCTACGCTTGCAGGATCATATTCCTTTCATGAAAAAACTTCACTAGTTCTATCTTTAAGGCCTTGAATTGATTGTGGGATAGAGATAGAGATAGATAGAGCTTATCGTTCACGTAGCTCCAAAGAAAAAAGTCAAAAGGTGGTAGATCACAAGATCTCGGTAGCCAATTTATTTACACATAACGAAAACGGATCAGATGATTCGTAACGTATCCACTTAGGTGAGATTGGTTCTGTCTTAAGAATCATTCTTCAGTGCCTAGAAGAAAAACAGTAAACTTTACTTGATGCCTTTTTTAAATTTTGACGCTTATAAATTTGTTTATAAAATCTACCATTATAAAATCCATATCAAATAAGTTACATTTCCTATGTATGAAATCGGCACATCCATCGATCAAAGTAAAACAGGAGTAAAATTCGAAATGTCTCCTTCATTGAAAAACATAAATGCTACTTTTTTAATATATTTAAAGATAAAAATAATTTTCTATGTTGTTTTTCATTATTGATATATTTTGTTTTGGAAAATAGAGGCGATAAATCCGCACGTCAATTATTTTAGGCATCTTGATTATTTAAGGTTTCAATATAAAACTAATGAGTTTCTAATATATTTTAAATCACTTAATTATTATTATAAAGGGTGTCCCAAAATTAACGCAAGATTTCAATTAAATAGAAAACAAAGTTTTTAGTTTTTTCATAATTTTTGAGATTTTTCAATGAAATGAAAGCAATTTATTCTGCCGTGTAATGCTTCATTGTTACATGCCCTAACCTGTCAGCTGCCAAATTTTCTTTTAAGATACTAACACTTTACTGTACAAATTTTTTTTATAAGAGAAATAACACTCAGGCAATTAGTATTCCTACCAACCAGTAGCAACCTTCTTTGAGAAAGGGATAGTGAGAGAGTACAGATAGTGAAAGTGAGAAAGCTTAATTTTTTACAACTGTGGTATTGCGCGTTGTGTTAGTTTTTAGATCAATGTTTCAGCGCCTCTGATGTCAACTAGGCGCATTAAATGTGTTTTAAGCTGTGTAACCGTGTTTTGTTAATTATTTTATTTTATTTTGTTACAATACCGACGAAGGAGGGCGCTATGATGTCCGCTAGCATACACCAGTATCGATTGCTGCCGGTACTGTTCAGTGCCCAGTGGTATGCCTTCGTCACTTAAACAGTCCAACAACAACAAATACAATGGCATACTAATGCACATTTGAAAAATGCTGGATGTTATGACTTTCCTGAAGCTGCGCTCGAACCCACGTTCTTAGACATTATTTTCTTTGTAGTCAACGCGCTTACTACTTCAGCGAGCAGCACCCACATGACGGAAAATTCGTTGCGTTAATTTTGGGACACCCTTTATATGATTGATTAATTTAGCAGAAACTTAGATGTCAACTTTATCTAATTTCATTTTTGTATAAAGAAATAAATAACACAACATCAGACAATCCTGCTTTTATGCACAAATTCATAAAACAAAATATATTATTAACAATATCACAATTAACACAAGTGACAACTCACACACACTATTGCAAACCGTAAGATATCCACTTATAATTCACTCAAGAGCATTTCAAACACTTTTATTGTTATGAGTCTGGTTAGTTTAGCACTATTTTAGTGTAAATAAAAATAGTATACACACACACACACACACAAGTAGACTGATACCAAATAATTTTCTCATTTCAGCTAATACTTTAACAAAATATATAAAAACAGAGAAAAATAATCTTTTTACATGTATTTATTTATGCATCTCACAAATTGTAGAGCAAACTTGAGTACTCATGTGAGTGCGACTACAAGAACAATGACCGCTGTTGTCTGTAGTTATATGTATGTATGTGTGAGTATTTTCCCTTTGTTTCTCATGATTAAATAGTTTTTGTTCTTTTTGTTCTTTCTTGTTGCTCCTCCATTTTCTCTGCCATTTTGCTTTGTGGTTTTTATTACAAATGAAAGGAGCACCATTAAATTTCGCAAGACAACAGCAGACAAGGAAGTTTGTAGTAATCACTATAAAGCAGCAAAATTATTGAAACTATTAAAAGCATAATTATGAAATGAAATTATAAAATGAAATGCTTATTAGAAGATACATTAGAATGCGTCACTATGAGTTGCAGAAAAAAATAAAAAAAAGGATCTTAAAACGAAAATAATTAATGAAAATGATGGAGTCATTGCCTTCTAAAAGCTATTAAGAGACTTGACTATTTTTTTCTAACAATATTTACTTCTTCAAACTACAACTACATTATAACGTGATGGTATAATTAAATGTTAGATTGAATAATGGCATGAGTATAACTTGAAAGAGAATTATTCATTTGCGGCATGATGATTAAAAGAAATTTATATTTCATCAAATAGCTTTTAAATAATTGAAGCCGAAATCTATGATAGAAATAATGAGGCAAACTTTTTAGTAATTTGCAAGAAACAAAACATATAAGTTGAAAATTACGAACAAAGTTTTATTAACATTGCGAATATAAAAATTTTTCATAGCAAGCAACACATGTTGTGTAGTGCAAGATTTGGCCAATATCGCTAAAGAAAATTCCATATCTCAGTAACTAAATTAACTAGAGCTATGAGTTTTAGTGCAAAAATTTAATATGCTAATATACAAGCTTGTTATAAATATGGACGAAATAAGACAACTGCCATGTCCATCTGAAATATTAGTATGAAAGTTTTCTTGTAAAAAGTTCTATACGATTTTCTTAATTTTTCATAGTTAATGTAAAATTAAGGATTTTTCTGTATTTTCGCCTACACATCATGCTGCTTGTAACTTTATTACTCCTGCTTAGAATCTTTTAATACATATATATAAATAAATGTATTGTTTCAGTTTTCAACTTAATAAAAATTAATTTTAAAAATGTTACAACAACGAAAAAAATTCGAAACAATCAAGCAAAAAATGTTCTGCTCGTGCACGCTCAATTTATACTTACACAAATTTTTTTCTAGCTCACGTTCGTTCATGCAAGCTCACGTGATTGCAGCGTGAAATAAATTAAGATCAGGCTAATCACGTAAGTGATGCTCATTTCCCATTTATAGGTACACGTTTAAAATCACCTTATGTAACTTGAGGTGGTATGAGCACGCACAAAAGATTTTTTTAAGTTTTTAAATTCTCCTGTCCAAAATTTGTACTCATCTACTTATGAGATTCTCTTTAAAAACTCACCCCTTCAGACTTAGTACAATTTGGGTCGAAGGCATCGATATGGAAAATCCGAGTTAAATATCACTCATACGTAACGTGGCCGGACCGCTTTTGCAACTTTAAATATTTACCAGTTTGTTAAAAGAGAAATTTCCTCTTTTCGCAATCCTTTTGTGAACGAACGATTTGTTTTTTTATACTTTCTTTAACATCTTTTTTCCTAACATTCAAATACCCCTTTTTTCCAAAAAAAAATCTTTTGACTACGTTACTCATACGTCAATCTGTAAGATGCTCAATCACCAAGGAACATCTGATTTATTACACATTTTCACTTAAAAAAAAAAACAAAATCATTTATTTAATATGTTTTTTATTGCTTCTTTATTTATTTGTTCAAGGAATTATTTATTACGCAAACGTTTATCTAAAGGACCTAATAAAATAGTATTATCATCAAATGATTTTGTATTCCCAGTGGATTCACGTAGAGTAAGTAGACTTGTTCACACATACTTAAATAATAAACATTCATCATATAATAAAGTAGATAAAAATTAAAAAAATATTATAATATGTTATGCATTTTTAGGTGGATGAGGGCATTGAGGCGATGCTCTGCTGTTGGCTGCAACAACTACAAGAATTTGGAGGACCGGAAGTCGATAAACCGGACTTGTTAAAGGGTTCTATAGGTTCCTTAAAGAATTTGGGGTTTCTTATACAAGGAGCAGGAGCAGGAAATAATTCCACTACAGCAACATTGAATGGCAAAACAAGTTCTGGATCGGCTAGTTTAGCTAGACACAACCCCGCCTTATTGGATATGAGAGCCAGATATAATGGCGACTTGGTGCAACTGAAGGAAGTGTCGCTAAATGGTTCGAATGAATTAAAGGCCAAAGCCATGGATTTACTGGTGATGGCGCATGGTTTAAGGCATGAAAATATCAATCCATTAATAGGTTGGTTAGCCGATCCCAATCGTACTGCTATGGTTTTCGATTACTGTTCTCGCGGTTCTCTGCAAGATGTGCTTATTATGGATGAAATAAAATTAGACTGGTCGTTTCGTTTAAGTCTGCTAACAGATTTAGTACGTGGCATGCGTTATCTGCATGGTTCACCGCTGCGTGTTCATGGTACATTAACATCACGTAATTGTGCGGTCGATGCACGTTGGGTATTAAAAATAACTGATTACGGATTACCTCAATTCTATGAGGCTCAAGGCTTGACACCACCACCGCGTACCTACAAAGAATTACTGTGGACAGCACCAGAAATATTGCGTTCGCTTAAAGCGCAACATCATCAGCAGCTTCATCATCACGGTGGACGGATATTGTGCACCCAACCCGGCGATGTCTATTCATTTGGTATTATTATGCAAGAAGTGGTGGTGCGCGGTGAGCCATACTGTATGTTATCACTGTCGGCTGAGGAAATAATAGCAAAAATAAAAAAGCCACCACCATTAATTAGACCTTCGGTGTCTAAAGGTGCTGCACCACCGGAGGCTATAAATATAATGCGACAATGTTGGGCGGAACAGCCTGAAATGCGACCAGATTTTAATTCGTAAGTAATTTTATGTTAGTGTTTAGATTGCTTGTGTTTTATTAGAGAGTATGATGAGCAGGGCTTGGAATATGTGACAGTATAAATCATTTAGAGATTTTCTTTATTTCTAGCTACATTTTAAAATTAAGTTAAAGATCGTCGCTTTCGATAACGAATTGGTAGGATCACGTATTTTTCGTATAAGACTATTAGCGTTTTCTTTTCTAAAAAAAAAGTGCAAAATTGTTTGCCATTTTTATTGAAAATTCGCAATATAATGATTTTCTGAAATCATTTTCTGGACGAGTTTATTAGAAATTATTGTATCATCACTTACGATGCAAAATTTTTGTCTTAAGAAAACTTTTTTTTTCATTTGAAGTGAAAGAAATGTAAAATTTTTTTCGGAAAAGAAAACGACATATGGCGTTCGCTGCTGAACAATGTGTTTACATTGTAAACATGTGGTGTAATTATGCAAAAATTATTTGTTAGTGAATAAACAGAGAATTTTGCACTCTTTCATTCAATTACTTAAATAATTTTTTGACATCTTTGAAGATGCAAATCATTCAGTTAAAAAAACTATCGCATAAAAGATGGAATAGATTGATTGAAAATATATAGACGGGTCTTTTCTGTACATCACAAAAGTGCAAAACACATGATTTCGAAGATTAAGTTTTTTTTGTGTTTGGCATTCACAGTATAACATTTTACGAAACACTAAATTGTCTGTTAATGATTTTTTTAAAATATGTTGTTCGAGCTTTTGTGATTTACAATTCAGGCCCGATAAATTTAAATATTATATTGAATTAATTATATATTAGCAAAATACATAACATTACGAGGTCAATAATACACAAAACCTTTCATAATTATTTTAAGTTTGAGAATTGATAGAGTTTGTAAATTTGTATGCGGGTACAATGATTGTATAAATTTTCATACCAGCTATTGTGGAAATAAGCCTTTTATTCTTCTCTTTGATTAAAGTATGAATTCCAAGCCCTGCTGTTTCAATCAATTTATATTGTATTAAAAGTCTTTTTACCACGACTTTACTCTTATTTGAAATTACATATATACATACATACTCGTATATAAAACACTGCTCCATTTATCACTTTTTTCTGTTACCTATCGATTTTCATATTTATTGCTTGTTTCTTGTTTTCTTGTTTTTTTTAAACCTCATCGCTTACATGTATGGGTAACCATTCTATATTTGTATTCCTGACGATGTAACTTTATATGTACGCGTGTGTGTATGTATACATTTACTGGTTGGTTCAAATATGAATTCTCTCTGCACTCAATAAAAAAATGATTGACGACGATGTCAATGTCGCATTGTTGCTATTAATGCAAATACTACAATGATGCTATGATTTTGTCAATGATGACGACGATGATGATGATGATGATGATGACGTTGATGGTGACTTAATAATTCTCTTCCTTTACATTTAAATCTATGAATGGCAATGTTGACACATTTTAAATATTAAATTGAAAAAATAAACGGAAAAATACTAAATAAATAAAAAAAAATATACAAAAAAATAAATACAAACAACATGATGATAACAATAACTCTCACCACAATCACAACAACCATGTTGTTTAAAACTATTATAGAGTTTATGAGCGTTTTAAATTGTTAAATCATGGTCGTAAAGTTAACTTTGTCGACACAATGTTTCAAATGCTGGAGAAATATTCAAATAATTTGGAAGAATTGATACGTGAAAGAACCGAACAGTTGGATATTGAAAGAAAAAAGACTGAGCAACTGTTAAATAGAATGTTGCCGAGGTAAGGACAAAATACAATTTTTTTTAATTTTTATATTAAATTTTTTGTAAATAATCATGATCTAATTTAAATATTAAAAAAGAGCTTTTTATTCAAATAATATATCTTGACAAAGGAGATAAATATTTTGAAGGGCCGAATCGATTTGCTAACGAAATTAAATTAATAAAATTATTTCTGATTTTAATTTTTACAAAATAATATCTTATTAACTAAAGAGAGTGAATTTGTTTTCAAGGGGCATTTATGGAAAAAAAGAACTAAAACATAAAAGAATTAATGTCCAAAAAATTTTTTAAACTCTATATGGAATGGCTGGCACCTCAGTTCATATTTGTCGAGACCAAAGTATATTTACCAAGTACGCTCGTTTCTACATCAACAAAAACATCAAGTATTTTTTGGTAGCTATTTCTCCCCAATTGTCAATTCAAACAATAATCAAATTATTTTAGTACTTCTATTTTTTATTTTTTCATTTACTGAAAAGTTTCTCACACCAAAAACAATTTTTTTTTTTAATTTTAAACACATTTTGGCAATCGAGAAAATATCAGCTGCTAATCAGCTGGAGAAATGAGTCTACCTACCTCATAGTTAATATACCTTAGTCCAGAAAAAGATAAAATTAATTTAATTCGGACAAAAGTATTTATATCTCTTTATCTCTCTGTCAAACTAAAGCTGCATTCACCCATAAAATTTTTGTCCGGAAAATTTTTCATGTACTTTGAAGAAGAGAGACGTCAAACTACATATGAAAAAAAATTTGTCCGGACAAAAACTTTATGGGTTAATCCAGCTTAAGAAAAAAATTCCCGTACATAAACTTTGTCCGAAACAAATGGCTGGATACATCTCAGGGCACGTGTGATAAGAAGTCCTTAAACTTTTAATAACATTTATTGAAATAGAGTCATTTCTACTGCAGTGTTGCCAGGAGCCTGAAAATATAATATAAAAAGGATCAAAAGGATTTGTTTTCAAAATGCCAAATTATTAATTGCTTCATTTGTAAAGCAATTCCAGTTAACATATGTAAAACTTATTCTTCACGTAGCAATATCCATTGCGGCAATTTCCAAAATTGATTGCGCTCATGAAAATTGTTAGGTGTGGACCGCGATTGCCATAAGTGACAATGTATTGCGCAATGATTACTCAAGTGATTGCTTGAGCACTTATTGCCTATCAATCTGCTGTCGTTTCTCTTTTCTGTAGTCACTGCATCAGCGAATTTGAATTTAGAAAACTAACAACTGCATTTGGAAGTCCCCGTAGACTAGTAGATAGCGTACTAGACTATTAGTCGGGGGTCGCAGGTTCGATTCCTGCCTAGACCCTGGGTGTTTCTACAGACAAGCTAAAATGGCTTCGCGGTTTGTGTTTGTTCTTAAAAAAAAATAAAAATATTTATTAAAAAAAACACCTAATGGAGTGAAAAACCAAAGAAATATTTAATATAATAAAATTTTATCAACAATTCCATCTTTATGTATATAAAATTATAGCATATTTATACAACCTCTCACTAAGAAAATTTTGAATTTGTGACAAAGCAATTTTGCATGTTGTCCACCTAAAAGCAATCAGCAATCAAGCTATCAAAACTCTGCCGACGTTTTTGCTTGTTCTCAGAAATGAAATTGCTACGTGAAGACCCAGTGTTATGTCTTTCGAAATCACAAAAACAAGATATTTAACATATATTTACATATTTAGGTAGTTGTGATCACTTTAAAAACAAACTGCTAATATTTAACTTGTTTTGTATAATTTTTCTTCTGCGCTTAATTTTGTCAATAAATGCTAAAGAATGAATAAATTTATGGAAAAAATAATTTTAATAATAAAAGACTTAATTTCCTTTTGGTGATAGTTCGGTGGCGGAAAAACTTAAAATGGGCCTCGCCGTTGAACCCGAAGAGTTTTCCGATGTTACAATTTACTTTAGCGATATTGTTGGTTTTACAACAATAGCTGCTCATTGTACACCGGTACAGGTTGTGGATCTACTAAATGATCTTTATACGATATTTGATGCCACCATCAATGCTTACAATGTGTACAAGGTAAGTTTTCAACGAACTAAAATGCTTAAAGTGCGACAAAAAAGACTGAAGTCTCTCATTTTACTCATTCTTTTCCAGGTTGAAACCATTGGCGATGCTTATATGGTTGTCAGTGGCATACCAGTACGCACACCCGATCATGCCGAGCAAATCGCTACCATGGCTTTAGATTTACTACATCAAAGTGGCAGTTTTAATGTCAAACATTTGCCAGGAGTGCCATTACAATTGAGAATTGGTTTGCATACCGGACCCTGCTGTGCGGGGGTGGTTGGTTTAACCATGCCTAGGTATTGTTTATTTGGTGATACGGTGAATACGGCTTCGAGAATGGAATCAACTGGTTGGTGGCACAAAACTAATAAACATATTTTTTTATTTTTTAACTACTTTTTTCTGTTCAAGGCTCCTCCTGGCGTATTCACATGTCCCAAGAGACCCGTAATCGGTTAGAGGCTCGTGGTGGCTATATGATAGAGCCAAGAGGCCTCATAGACATAAAGGGTAAAGGGATGATGAATACATTTTGGTTGTTAGGCAAAAAAGGGTTTGAAAAGCCTTTGCCAAGTCCCCCACCGATTGGGTAAGTAATTTGTGAAAGTCTCTTTTATATAAAACTTAACTCAAAAGTAAAATAATAAAAATACTTATTAATTTAACATGCTTTGACTAAACAAATAAAATGGATATAGAGAGTCGCATGGGTAGGTTGTGTTTTTCTAAGCTAATTTTTTTATTTTTTTTTGTTTTTTTTTGTTTAATTCAAAATTTTTTGCAAAAAACTAAGAAAAACTAAAAAATCCCGGGAAAAAAAGTTTTTTATTAATTTAATTTGACAATAAATTATTGCCAGTGTTACGATGTCACACATATTCGTTCTTTCGTATAATTACATTTAAAACAAAAACAAATTCTAAAATTTTGTTTTTGTTTTAAATGTAATTTCATGAATGAAAGAATACGAGTGACATCGTCGGCCAAGTATTTAACATTTTAAATAAATTTCATCACCAATAAAATTTTTATATAAAAAGTTATCGAAAACTTGAATTTTTCTGTAACAAATTTTTAGGTATCTTGATTCATATTATTTTACATTATTTGTTTAAGGAAATTAAATTCTACCCAGAAATTTCGTACTCTGCATACACAGTAAATTTATTGTTGAAAAATAAATTTCAAAAAAATCTAACATAAAAATTTGCCAAAAATTTATTGCAGTTAAAAGTATTTCAAATAAAACTTCGATTATAAAAGTTGCACTGCAAAAATTATCGATAGCAACAGTTTTTATGGAAATAATCAATAATGATGAAAGTCTCATAAAAAGTTTTATTGGCAATTGAGAATTATAATTCTGTTTCCTTAATCGAAAGTAATTCCAAAAATATTAACATCAACTTATTTTTAAAAAAAATTGTTGAAGAAATCTGTTAATGACAAAAATATTCCCACTGATACTGACATTAATATAACTTTCCTAAAAAATTCTATGAAAGAAAAAACGGGAAAAAATTATCGATATTAAGAAATCTCATCGATAATAAATAATTATGCAAAAGCAATCAATGAAAACAAATTTACAGAAAGCAAAATTCAAATTTATTGCTCACAAAAGTTTTCAACCGAAAATTTATTGGTAACATAATTTTTCCAAAGAAATATTTTAAGTAAATTCAAAAAGAAAAATGTCGACAACCGAAAATATTATAAAGGAGATACGTAAGACGAGTCGTAAAATTTCTATTAAAAATAAATTTTTTACCAAAAAAAAATATCGAATTTCAATATTTTCAAAACAAAATTTATCGATAATATTATTTTATTGCTTAGACTTTATTAATTTAAACTTTCAAGTAGCTCCATATTTTTCTAAATATATGCCCCGTTCTCATTTCAGTTTAGATGAATCATTCATACGCAACTCTATCACTTTAAAGGCTCAAGCCAACAAATCACGTAACAGTACAAATCCATCTTCCAGCCAATCTTCCTCGTTGGCCGGTGAGTCCGTTGAGGTCAAAGTTGAAATTACACCACCCACAAATATTGATCTTTGTTCGTCATCACATCTACCCAACTCCTACTCATTAGACTCTAATTCAACCAACACTATTAGTCCAAATATGACATTGTGTCCTGAGTTTCCCACCAAAACTCCCAGCAATTCACCACAACCTAGAAAAATTACCGAAATAGCAACAGATAATTTGCTAAATCCATCCAATTTTAATCGTTTACCCACTTCAGCGGCAGCATCCTCGTCTAGGCTTTATAAGAAAATTGAAGAAATTATGGATATCAGTTCGCCCTACAATCACTATAAATGCTTAAGTCCAAGTGAAAGTAATTTAACACAATTTTACGATGGCAAATATCTGTATTCTGGTGGAGGAGTTAGTGGCACTGTGGTTAATAGTTTCCATTCGACAACAGGCAGATTTGAAAAACCGGGCTCATCACGTTTACTACGGCGTCAATTTAGTTTAGATCGCGACGATACACAAACAAAAACTGAACATCATCAGCATCATCAGCACCACCAGTCTTCCTTTCAATCTGCCCTACCTTTATCACTATCGAATAAATCTTCAACTCTTGAGATACCTTTACTACAAGACACCTCCAGAAGCCCTAAGGGTACACTGACTAGAGTTCATAAGCAAAATTCTACATCTATAGCTCAAGATCTAGAAAAAATCGAAGAAATACCCTTATCACCTGCTTCATCACAACAACACAGCAGTTTAGATAGTAATATTAACCGTAGTCCACCCTCCACCATAGCAGCTCAGTCGCCAATAGAAAAAACTAACCAGAAGATAAGGATTGGTTTATTGACCTCAGTATCACCACCACCCACTCTACTATCGGCGCCTACCTCACCTGCTCCCTCTAGATCGTTAAATGGTGTAGCTTACAGTTTCACCATAATGGAGAGTCCTACAACAGATGCTTCCACAACAACAACAACAGCTTCAGTTAACTCCAGCACCACAAATCCTTTAGATGACTCTGGTAGTAACTTAAGAAGACAGGAAATCATGCTGAATGTTGAAGCTCTTATAAGCAGGTAGGATACGGTGTAAATTTTTTTATTTATTTTTTTATATTATTGGAAAAGTTATATTAAATTTTGTAATACTATTTAAGTCCCGAAAAGCAATAGTTTAAAAAACTTTTAGAAATCTTAAGAGATTCGTTTGTGAAGGATCTTAATATGAACGCTTTAGAAACTATTTTTTCATACTAAGTTCCTGCTTTAGCGAATTTTTTGGTGTAAATGATACGACTTACTAACAGAAATTTGAATGGCTTTATAATAAAGAAAGGGTACCTTTTAAGTGCAGAACTTTTAAATGTATAAAAGTACAATTTTCTTAATTTAAATTTAGAAAAAAATTTTTTCAAAAAGGTTTTATAAAAAAAGAGGTAATTTGTAAATTTTAATTAGTGAAAAGAATTTTTTTCTAAGGAAATAATACTTTTTGAGCCAAATTTTAATTAAAAGAATTTAACAAATATATATTTATTAATTTTTTATTTATTTAATAAAATACAAATTAAAAAAAATTTATAATTTTTTGCTGTTAAAACAAAAACAATCCACTGCAAAACAAAAACTAATAATTCCGTCATAAAAAAAAGAAGTGTGGCACTCGGCGACTGCCGCGGAAAAGCTGTTGCATAGCATTTTTTATCAACTTATGCAATTATAATTATTTATTTATGTTTTATTTATGTAGTATTTTTTTTCGTTGATATTAATTCAAGTTACACTTTTTGAGCGTGGTGACCGATAAGAAAACAATTTTTTTTCTTTTATTGAATAAATGAGAAGTTAATATCATTTAAAATATTTGTATTATCTTACAATACATGTAGGTTATTCAGGAATTTTTATCATCGAAACTATAGGTTTATGGTAACTGAAATAAGAAACATAAGTTTGGGACTTGATATCCTCTAAATATCTGGAAAATACCGCTTAAAAACCTTTTGTTTAAAACGAATTGTCTGTTTGTTTGTGTATATCATTTTTTGTCAACCATGATTGCTCGTAAGTACGCCATTTTGTGTTTTCCTAACATGTAAAAATCTGTTCTGGCAATACTGTATGTTAATGTTAACATACGCTAGGCGATTAAAATACTTGAAAAAACAAAAGACTTAAGAAACAAACTTAGTTTTATGTTTTTTTTCGTTACGGAATTTCTTGATTCGGTCGCCGCGCTCAAAGCCCGCGATAGAAGCTATGCAATAGATTAAAAGCTATACAATAGCTTAACAAGATTATAAAATAGTTTGAACATAAATAGCATGATTTGATTTCATAAGTCCTTGTTAATTAAAAAAAGGAATTGTTTTCGTGTGCAGTATAATTTTGTCTTCGTATTTATTAACTTTAAAAAATCAAAGTTGCTTGAAGAGAACAGAATGGTAAATCGTTTAGTATCAACATCGTAAGTCTTAGATTTCTGTGTCCTTAGCAGGGTTGATTTTCAACTCCTTATCCTCCATAATATCGCAATTGACTACAGTTTTCATCTTATTACATGCCGGGTCACTCTAGAGAACGAGCTTCGTTATAGTAGTAGATTCCTTATTCCCAAAATATGTTCATACACCAACAGCCAAGTTTTAAATTAACTGTGAGTTAATCTTATTTAAAATTTATTTTTTTAACTTAATTTTAATTAACCTAAGTTTAACAAATTAAAAATATATGTATAACTTCCTTTATCGTTCGCTGGAACTCTAAGTGAAAAACAGCAGATTTTTGTCCCACTTATAACTTACTTTACTCATTCAATTATTTTCTCGTTAAGTCTGCGTTTAGACGTGTCATGTCTTATTGACAATGAACTTTCATTGTTGTTCACACAAGTTATGTCATGTTGACGACATTTACTTCCAAATATTTTCAGGCTTAAAATTACAAATGAGAAAATAAAACGTAATAACAGTAGATGCATTTGAGCACTCATGCCAATAAGGCATGCTTCGTCTAAACGCAAACTTATAGACTAAATCGACATATTGATTGTGAGTAGTAACCAAACTTCAGTTGCGTTGCCAGTCGGCAATTAAAAATCTGTGGTTGCCAGAAAAACATTATACAGCAGCAGTAATTGACAAGTCTAATTGCCAGTGGCCATTCGTAATATCGTTTTAACAACTTGTACCCGGTACTGCGATTTGGCAGCCATCACATATTCGACCCTTAAATAAATAAATAAAAGAAAATAGGCTCCCTGTGGGAATTTTTCTGTCAATTGTCGTGAAGCTAAGCACCCCATAACCGTTGAAAATAAGTGTGTTACAAATATTTTATTAATTTTTTTTTTGGTGTCGAACAGCATCAAAAGAATTTCTGTTAGTGACAGAGCAATTACGGCTTTTTCTCCATCACAAGACATATGTTCAACTCACAAGCTCAGTCGTATGGCTTATCGTTTAAAAAAATACTATATTTGTTTATGTACTTGTGAACAGACAAGTTTGTTGTAATGTCGTTTTGTCGTACTTTAAATATCAATTCAATGTAGTCTGTGAAATTAGTGAGTTTGACAACAATTTTTAATTTGTATTCAACTTATGTTCTTATACGTATAATTTTTGCAATAAAATTTATTAATATGAATAAAAAATAAAAATAAACATAAATGATGTCGCCAGAGGAAATATCACTAGCTATTGCAAAACTTACCAAGTACAAAATCGAGATAAAATAAGATATAAACACATTTACGGCAGCAGGCTTCACGGGTACATGGCTACAAATTTCTCTGGCTTTTTTTGCAATGTTGGTTACTTTTCTTATTTTTTTATTGTTTCATCGACTTTTAAATGGTATTAAACATTTTAATCTTCTCAATGATTGGAAGTTATTGCGAATTTTCACCATTTTTTTTTTTGTTTTTTGCGAGTTTTCCACATTCCTTGCATTTGTAGCTCATTTTAGAAGATTTTACGACTTCTTCTAAATTTGGCAACTTTTGGCGGAATTCCGCATTTTGTGCAATGTAGGTGACTTTTAACAAATTTTCCAGCATAAATATGCTGATTTAATATATCGTCTAAACTTAGCTTTACAATTAGAATTTTTCCATACCTGTCCTCAATACCACCATTTATACAACATATAAAATTCAAACGTAAACGAAAATTTCCAACAACAAAAATAAAATACTGGATAATTGGACAACTACACAACACATACGACGTTAACACGAGCTTATGAATTCAACAATACAATTAATTAAGCGTAATGAAAATAAATACCAACACATCTTAAAAGCTCACGCGCATTAATAATTTTTTTTCGTGATAAAACCGCAGTTGCCAAAAAAAACATCGTCAGATGAAATATTTTATTCTCTTTATGTACTCGTATAATATAGAATAGTGTTAATAAACTCGAGTACATATTAACTTTCAATAATTAAGCACATTATAGTTAGATCTGGTACCTGTTACCGAGTATCTTAATTATGTCAATGGGCCACTCCAATGACAATACCATGTAATAGCAACAGTTTCCTTCCACCTAAAACGTAACGTGACGTAACTTATTTTGTGACAAGGTTGTTAATTGACACTCCAATCTGTTGTTTTAAACTCAGTACTCCAATGAACGATAACGTTTATCATCCTGCGACAAGCTGTTAATTTTTTATTCACATGACAATCATTATTTATGAAATAATTCCCTCAAAAAAAAACTATATAAAAAACTTTTATACTAGAAACAAAAACTCTAATGTATCAAATGTTATTTATTAAGTATCAAATAACTGACTCACTATTTACTTTTAGCATAAAAAAATCTAACTAAATAATGTGTTAAAAAAACAATAACTACTTATTAAGTTAAAAAGTCTTCAATTATTAAACTTTAGTTAACAAATCTCTGTATTAACCAAACTACACTACATTTAAATCAAATAAATTGATAACAAATTTAGTTAAAACTTAAAAAACATATTTATCTTAAATAACAACTTTTTATATGTGAAAACTAAAAATTTCTAATAGAAAAAAACCTTAACTGTTGAATAGTGTTTCTAGTACTAGAAAAAATAACTTAAATTATAAAAGCCATTACGTAAAAATTCACACTAGGCAAGTTTTCTTGTCGCAATTCCGATTTTGTGGGGTAGAATGATGAAATAGAAATACAAATATACAAATATATATACCACTTTCAAATTATTTTATCTAACCATTTCTCATTAAAAACACACCTGAGGCAAGAAGACTTGTTTAGTGTGAATTATCATGACTAAATTTAAATAAAAATTTCTAAATGATTTTTTTTTTCAATATTAAAAAATTATTTAGCATTAAAAGAATCGTGTTAAAAATAAAATTTAAAATAATGTTAAAAATTACTTTAATTTTAAGATGGAAAATGTGTAACAGAAATATTATTAATATAAATGAAAATAAATGAACAAGTAGGCAAATTTATTAAACATGGACCCTTGTGTGTGTTAAATAATTTAGAAGAATCAGGTAATTATGGAGACCTTAAGATATTTCATATATTTAATATCAGACATGGATTCAGAGGAGGAGAAAAGATCATGCCTTCATTTTCTTTTGATGTGTTTTTACAATTAATGTTTGTACGTAATTAGTTGAACTGCTTTAGGTTTGAGTTGAAAGAAATTGTTTGGCTCAAATCTGACGTGTTAATTTAAGAAATTTTTGATAAACTCCAATTATTTTTATGAAATAATAGAAAGTAATATTGGAAAATGAATTCATCAGACTAATAGAATGGATCAGTAATGATTTCGAAGTCGCTACAATAAAAAAAATTACTTGAAGTAAACACTAAAATCAAAATTTTAGCTTTGTTTAGTGAAAATTCATTAGCACTAAACTCTGTTAAGTTTTAATTGAAATTAACTAAAATATTTCTTGAGTTGATTAGATTAAATTAAATTTAATTAATTAGAATTTCGGCATAAGTACGTTTGTGCTTTGGTGTGTTGAAAGATTTATTGTAACATCTTATGAAAAATATTTTTGTAGAATATTTTAGTATGCTGTACAGCGGCTGTTTAAGGATATTTTTTGCCGTTCTTTAAATAAAGTCAAAAAGACCCATACATTGAAGTAATACAGGGTTAAAATGTATTACAAATATATTTGTTTTTTCTTAAAATTCTAATATTGGTCTTCAAAGACACCAAAACCAAATTTTTCATTTAAGCGCCTCAAGGAAAATCTGAAAATGTATTTAATAATTAATTTCGTACTTATTCAGATTTATTTATTTTAAATATTATTTAGCTTTGGTGTCTCATTGAAGAATGTTTTGTCCCCTCCACCAGAATCAGTTGGTTTAACCTGATTATTTTATTTTTTTGGGTTTCCTACAGTTTTATTTGTAAATTAATTTCGGAGCTAATTTGTTCAAATAAAAAAATATATATACAGTGATCGGCATAAGTACACAGTTTGATGGACTGTAAGAATGCTTACTTTTTTTATTCGATTACTTTCCATTTTCGCATAAAGCAATTAAAATTATGCTTTATTTACGCTCAAAAATCTAAATTAAATATTTGGAATTCACAAACATGTCCCTATTTTGACCCACTGTGGGAAGATAAAAGTACTTTCTGGTATTTCTAGTAAGGAAAATATCTTTAGATTAAACGGAGAAACTAGCAAAAATACTAAAAATTTTGGATAGAACGAGAAGCAACTCTTGCTGAGTTCATGAAGCTATAGGCAACAAAGAATACTACTCGCATGTTGTAGCATGGCAAAATATATATGGCGAGCACTGTATATGTTTTTATATAACAATCAGTATGTTTACATTCATATTTTATTTTTACAAATATTTGTTTTTTTATTTATTTGCTATTCCTTGCACATTTTATATTATTAGATTTTAGTATTCATGAGTTTACTTGTTTACATAAAAAACTACACAAAAAACAAAAACTGGAACGATTTATGAGTTTTGAAAATTTATTAAAATGAATTTAACAAAAATCAGAGAATCTGCTTAAATAAATATTTTAATATAACTACGAAATAATTGAATGTTTATTTAAAAGTAGACAAAATATATCGTCGTGGTGAATGCAATATGCTGTATGTCACTAAATCATACTTTTGCAGGAAAGACAAAAACTGAATATTTCTGAGAAAAATTGTTTGTTTTAGTTTCGCTGGCTAGAATATAATAATAAATCGCCATGATTCACACTGTATCCAATGTTAGTATCCAATGTTAGTATCCAATGCAGAATGACACAATTTATAGGTTTTATCTCGAAAGAACACTCCACGCCACTGTCAAATCAAGCGTGCGATTGACATACGTCCTTTTGCAGTAACCAAAAGAAGCGCGCAAAAGCTCTCTTCTGATTGCCTGAACGGCACGAGATAAATGCAAGTTGTAGGAGCCTCAATTTTGGTTACAACGCTACAATAAAACGAAATTCAATTTTTTTTGACATACAGCCTATTGCATTCACCACGACGATATATAAAATATAATATAAATATAAAATAATTTACAATGTTTTTAATATATCCTTGACTATAGTACGAAATAAACCAGTTAAAGTGCATTCATAACGTCTCAAGGATAATTGGCGCAGCGCTAAAAGCAGAGTACCAAAACGCAGCCAATGTGATTGTTGAGCTGTATAGCGAGCCAAGGCCAATAGAGCATTGTTTGTATAAGATTCCAATAAAAAAGCATATTCGGAGTTCAAGGCATATTCTGGAAGTAATAAGAGTTTGGTTAAAAGGATTTTTTATAGTATAATTAAGAACATCCATTAGTCCTGATATGAAAGCAATTGTGCATATTTTAAGTGCAGCTATTTGCTTATACATTGCAGCTTGAAGCTGTAATAAATTAAATTGTATGTACACCCCACACATTTAAGTATATAGATAGATACGAGTACATACATACCCTTACGACACAATATTAATGTCTCTAGAAAATTCAATTCCATAACATCAGCTTTTAATTGTTTCGCTTCGTCAATGATACGTTGCAAAGCCACATCACCGCAAGCCTCAAATACAGCAGTTATATCGAGTGTCCAGTGTGATGCACGCAACACAAAACATTCACTCCACACCGAATGCAAAATGATTTCCTGCTGACAACGTGACAATGTACGAAATTGTTCATTGCTTTTGGCCTGACGCAAACACGTTACCAAAATTTGAGCCAACATTTGAAAATTGTAAGCATTTCCGGTTGGTGTTAGACCTGAGGCTAAGCATGGTTGGCGTAATGTTGTAGACAAACATGATTCGTTTGCTGTGGACTGAATGAAATTTTGTATTGTGTGTAAATGTTTGGTTGCTGTTGTGGCAGCTTTCAGAACAAATTTAGTTTCATTTATACGTGTATTTGTAGAAGATGATATTGTATGATGTTGTTGACGAGGACCTCTTTCCTCTTGCACCGCTTGCACATTCATGCCACATTTAAGACACTGTTGAAAACGGCAATAGGGACACCAATTTCTGCGAGCCTTATCTATTACACAATTAGCCTTTCCCGCTATACAATTATAAGTATTGCCTTTACGTACACTGCGTTTAAAGAAACAGGAGCAACCATCACAACAGATAACACCATAATGTTTGCCAGAACTCTGATCACCGCACACTTGACAAGGACTAAATTTAATGTTCGCTACTGAATTTTCCGTTAAAACGTAAAATGCACTTGAAATATTATGAGACATTTGCTTAGATAGTTAACGTTGACTGAACGAATTATCCTTAAGGACATTTACTTTTATAGATTTACATTGGCTTTTGGAATTCATAAATAAAATATTTGTTGCATATTGTTGCCTTTATCCTCATACTTGTTGTTTTTATTGTTAAAAGTCCTCCTTTTTTTGGTATGACAATTGGTGTTTTGTTGGTGTGTTTTTATTTGTTTCTTGTTAAAGCGTTAAATATTCGACACATGACAGCATATGTCCAGCGATGAGTTGGCACAAATGATATGCAAATCAAATCAAATCAAAATTGTTAACAGTTTACACCTTTTATTGACCAATTATTCAATGACCACGAAAAAATCACTCAATATTAGATGTTTTTAAGTGTTAAATAAATAAATACTTACGAGTGCATGAATACAAACAACTTTGTAGTCTTTTCTGTCTGATAGTTCCTTTAAGTGTTTACCCAGTACTTCTTCAATTGGTTACTATTCATTAATGGATTAATCAATTGACGCTTTACTATCTTTATGCTATAAATTACGGCTTAAGTAGTCGCTTTTGTTTTTGTTTTTCTTTTCTAAATGATTAAATTAAGTGCCCCGCAAATTCTCTTATATGCAAAAATCAGAAACCACACGTTCTTTGATTTGTGTATGAATTATATATTTTTGAAAGCTAAACATATTTATATGCAGCGCAAGTTTTTCAATGGCTTTAGCTAAGTTTTTGATTATTTCACAAAAGATCCTTTTTAAGTCTATCTCTTTAAAGCTTGTAATTTTTACAAGAGAATAGAAAAAAAAACATGAAAGAATGTCGTTTTAATTTTGTTTATGTTGCTGCAACGGTTAACTAAAATACAAAAATAGTCCTCCTTATTCTGTAACTGCATGTCAACGTCAATTCAACTCAACAACATTCACTCATTGTCGACAACAGCCTGTTGCCATTTTCTAGACCTTAGAGAATTCTAAGAGTTTTTCAATAGCAAAAAGTTCTTAGCGACAACGAATAGACAAGTGCTTGATTTTTTGTGCTAAGTTGAATAGACTTCGACAAGACGACAGATATATATTTATATATTTTATTCTTTTTTTCAGATTGTAAAATATATTAAAAGGAAATTTCTTACATTAAGACTGGAAAATAATGCCACTTTGATGATCCCCCTTTTCAGCTTCTAATTTATGGGCTCTTTTTAGAGCTGCAACGCTTGAATTTCTGCAACAATGTTGGCCTTGAGTTCAAGGATTATCTCGGGCTTGTCCATATATAACCTCTCCTTCAAATAACCCCAAAGAAAATAGTCGGATGCTGACAAATCTGGCAAACGCGGTGGCCAATTAATTTTCGAATTTCTGGAAACGCAAACGCTCTCGAAAAATTTGACTTAAAAGTCCCATTGTGTCTCGCACTGTGTAGGCAGGCGCTCCACATCATACTGTGCAACTAATGGGATGCAATTATTATTGATGAATGCCTCTGGGTTTTCAAAACCGAGGAATCTACAGTTCTCCTTATTAACAAGACGTTAAAATGTCGACCATATGCTCTTTGCGTTAAAATTATTGATCTGTTATTCTAGTTCTTT
Organism: Gymnocheta viridis; assembly: GCA_956483585.1. NCBI lineage: Eukaryota > Metazoa > Arthropoda > Insecta > Diptera > Tachinidae > Gymnocheta > Gymnocheta viridis. The sequence continues at coordinate 16,141,580 of OY101442.1, forward strand.
GTTCAGATGTAAATCTTTTCATTATTTATTCTCCAATTGTTATTTATATAATCTGTAAAAGAAGTAAATAAAATATATAAACGAAAATGTTGTTAAATTTTTAAAACCCATGGTGGCTTTTGGCCCACCCTGTAGTTACAGAACAACAGGGAATTTTCGCTTCAACGTGTGCCTCGTATGTATTTAGCTTTATATTTTTTGTTTACATCACCCAGTGAATTTTGAAATTTAAAATATCAAATCGAAAATAAATTATTTCTTAATTAATAAAATAAATGAAAATGTCTTTAACCGGAAAAATTTTGTTTGCCAACAATGTATCTAATATTTCCTCTGGTGACGATATAGTCCTCATCGTGGAGATAGAAAATCTAGTAAAAGTTTTCGTTAAAGGTAAAATTATCCTAATCAAATAAAAAACCAATAAATACATATTTTTTTATTTTTAAGAAATTTTTCTAAGCTTTCGTGGCGAAATAAATGTCAAATGGAAAGATCTAATAAATAAAAATAAAGATGGAAAAATCGTCTATATTATGCAGGACTATGAGGATCAACAAACCGTATTGGATAAGCATATTACCTTACAAACCATGGATGTAATTAACAAAGGAAAATATCATTATGATGTGTTGTTAAATATACCCCATGAATTACCTCAGAGCGTTAGTAGAAAGTATGGTGCGGTAAAATATGAACTAGAGCTCTGTGTTTACTACACACAAGGAATAGAGGTCCTGTGTAAGATGCCTATCGATGTAAAACGAAATTTGAATGTCTGTCTTCACAAGGAATATTTGGTATATATATACATATACACAAATTATTTATTTATAAGTTGAAACTTTTGCTTCTTGCAAAGATACATTTTTTTTACTCATTCCTTTAGACTTTTTGCCAAGTATTCTAATGATTTTTTCTTTGATTGAAAACTTCAATTTTCAACCTTTAGCGACCTTTTCATACTGTCTTTAGGAAATCGTTTTGCTGGGGCATCTGCAATACTCAACCAATAAAAGTAATACTGACGGTACCCAATACCTCAATTATAGCGGGAGATTCCATTAAGTATTTAGTAAAAATAGAAAATTTCAGCAAGTTATTGGACCTACAACGTCTTTCGGTAATACTTACTCAAACACATCATTATAAAGCCTTTAAGCCCAAACCCAGAACAAAGCAAGTTCATACCACCTTAAATCAAATAATGCATTTCTTCAACGAAAATCACCACAAATCAAAATTAGAAGGGTCACTCCAGCTGCCACAGTCTTTAGTGGCATCATCACCAAACACATGTTGTATTAGTACCAGTTATAATTTACATTTTATTATGGTCTTTACGGGACTGCAAACGGATGGTTATATATCGTTACCAATAATAATAGGAAGTCACAAAACCGACTCGGAGAAAATGGCTGACTTTACAACATATGAAACGAAATTGCAAATAGAGCACGATAAACTAACTGAATATGAAGTTTGAATATTGAGTAGATTTAAAAGAAATAAATAAAAATAAAATTATATGTTGTAGCTTATATAAAAGTCGTTTTGAACACATACTGTATCTATTTTGTTGTATAATCTTTTGTTTACAAATTTTTAGCGGTTTGCTGTTTCCGTTTATATGTGTGCCTGTCATTGTATGATCATTTTGATTGCTTTATTGGTCAACAATACATACGAGTATGTATGTATGGATATTCGCTATAACGATACACACTCATTTGTAACGCAGCCAAACACGCCATATAGGATATTGTATACATATATACATACATACGTATGTGTGTAGTATTTCCGTTTTGTATATGCGATTGTGTTCGCAAACAAATTGCCCAAGAATTTATTTTACATATATACAAATGCTTTTCTAATCAAAGGTCTATAATTTATAAATGTGTATATCTGTTTGTGATTTGGAGTGTTTAACACTCCCTTTTAGAAATATTTGTAATCACATATCATTAAATGATTTGTTAAATCATTTCAATTACTTTATTGTTTAACAAGTGATTGATTAAAGAAAACAAGTTTGAGCTACCATAACAAGGCGTCGTTCACAGATTACGCAACGCTATTTTTGCCGATTTTCACACCCCTCTGAACATCACGAATAATATACAAATATACTTTTAGAATGCTTTGCTTTTATGTATTTTAATTCCTAAAAAAAAAGAAATCATATGATGAAATAAACCATTAGTAATCATATAAATTTAAAACATAAACGTTTTTTTTCTAAACACATGGCTGGCAATACTAGTTGTCACTTGAACCGACATATACAAAAGTTACTTTTTATGAAACTTTTAGTTCTTGCACGTTTTTTAGTGATTTTTCTTTAATTTTATCTTCGTAATGTTGAAACGTATTATTTAGTAGTTTGTGGTATTGTATTGTTTACATTTCTTGCTATTGTCTGAGAACTTTTTAAATATTTTAGTGTTTTTAATATAAATTCTACAAAAACATCCAAAAAATTAACTTTAACATAAAAATGTCAAATATACAGCAAATTCAACATAAATTTAAGGAAAACGTTTGTGAATTAACAATTTGCATTAAGAAATCCAGCGTCAACGACAGCAGCCTTGACTTTGGTCCCGGCAGACATGTGCAAAATATAAGAAATTGTGATATATTTATAGAGGACTACAATTTTCTTATGTATTTAGACGTCCAACTATTCAAGTAAGTTTAATAGCAATTAATTTTAGCTATTTGTTGTTTGCTATTGACATTAATCTTACAGATTCAAAAGTTCTCGATGCTTTGACCTGAAGGATATGAAAAATGTTGAAATATTTTATAATACCAAAGAGCAGTGTATGTTGTTCAATCTACTCTGTCTGCCTGTAAGTGGAGCGGGCAATTGTGAAACAACTGTAAACTTGTCGAAGGAAGGGAATTCAAAAGCATCTGACAGAACTTTAGATTTATGGAAATTAAAAAAAATAACAGATCAATGTTACATTCGCATTGACAATTCCAAAGAGCTGCTGAAGCCTGAAGGCAATTATGATTATGGTTTTGCCAGTAAATTTAGGGGCACCATAAGACCCTTTGAGGTATGGGTTTGTAAAATAGTTTTATATGAAGATAAATATTTTTATAAAATTTTTATATTTCTACATTAGTGCGATCTAGATGTAATAACTCGCATGCCCGAACCAAATAAAGTCAGCCCCTTACAGCGGACTATTGACAGAGAAATTGATGATATGAAGAATTTTTCAATAGATCAATATAAACTGAATTTTATTGAACTCGAAGTGCCAGAGGGTAACGATAATCCAATGAATTTTACTATAAATTTTAAAGGTAAGTTCGTTTTATCTAAAATTAAAAAATTAAATAAAGTAGGACAGCAGCTTCATGCGTCGTAGAAAGATAAAACATTTGAAAAGTTTGTCAATATTGGAAAATGTCGGAAGTACATTGCAAGCAAGAAAAAATATTCCAAAATGCGTTACAATCTGAAAAATGTAAAAGCTAAAATTTGAAATAAAAAAAATAAATAAAATGTATGTACATAATGCACAACTGCATTATTTGTGTTAGCTCATTTGCATATATTATCCACTACGACTTTTTTTAAACAAAATCGATACCGAAATTACTAGTCCTTAGTAAAAGCTTTTGCGAATAAGAAACGTTTTGCTTTCATTCTTCAAACTTCATTTCTGCCAATCCACCAAATTTATTTTCTTAGATAACGTTTTGTCACAAGAAGAACAATGTTTACTGCACAATTTAACTTGTAAACCAGAGCTAATGGAAATGCCTGATGAATATGATATAATGGAAATAGATTGCAGCCTTATTAGCATTTTATTGGCCATTTGCTATGACGTCAGGTAAGTACATTAAAATACCTTTTTTAAAAACGATCTAAATATATATATATATATATATATATATTTCAGATTCACTTCCAACGAATCAAATTGTGAATCTGCCTGGACACGTAGTATACTCACAGCTACATTAACATATTTTGAACCATTTACATCTCTTAAAGATGTAGTTATAAGCTTCATGAGAAGTTCACTTATCTATCCCTTGTATCGTAATTACGATTTAAGCAAACAATGTGTTGAAGATTGTATAACTGCATTGCAAACGAATTCTGCTTGGATTTTAAAACAATTGCTTGAATCACGTAATATTTTTGCCACAAATGAACGTTCTGTCTTCAATCACTATTATATAGATGATTATATACGTTATTTAAATAACTCTGCATTATGTACTGACAGTCACTTACAAATGTTGGCTCACAACTTGAAAAATGTGTTATTAGACATTTTCAAAAAACATTTGGGTTTGGGTTTGCAGGAAGTGGAAACCGAACTGTTGAAAGAATTAATAACTGACTTACATATCGCTGCTTCAAACAGTGAGGATGATTCCGAAGATCCAGATTGTGATGATGATACCACCGATGATGTGGGTACCGAAAGTAGTGAATCTGATATCTCCATATCGAATGATAGCGAGGGAAATAGCAGTAGCACCGACACGGAAGGGGATAGTGTAATAGAACAGAAAATGGAAAAATTGAGTTGTAAGTAAATTTCGTTTTACAGAAACTTTGTGGAAATTATGGATGTGAATTTAAAATTTTAGTATAAAGACTAAAATAATATGTATTTTTTTTATTATCATATGCTTGAGAAACGAGAGTGGAATATATAAATAAAAGAATATATGAAATATGTAATAGAAAATATAACAATATTGTACAGAGGGAAATCTAGATGACAGGAAAAGTTAAAATTAAACAGCATAAGTAGAATTATTTGATGAAGGATATATAATCGCTAATAACAAAAGAAATTTCTTTCATTTGGTTATTTTTTTCTTTTTTGACCTCAAGTTTCGTAGATTTTTCAATTATTTCTTATGTTGATTTTTTAAATGTTTTTAGTGAATCAAAATTTTTTAATTTTTTTTTTAAACTTTGATTTTTAGTAGAATTTTTGTTTTTCTTTTTGGAAATTGTTTGGAATATAGAAATATTTTGAGAAATAAAATTTTTTACTTTAATGGAAATTACGAATATATTTCGAAATTTAGATTTTTAGCTGAATATTAGATACATTTTTAAGTTTTGTTTTAAATTTTTCGGTTCTTAGAAGGTTTTTGACTTTTCAGTTAAATCTCGAGTTTTGCTACACTTTAGATTTTCATTTTCTATTAAAGTCGAAATTTATTTCTTCAAATTTTTGATTTTTTGTTAAATTTCTGATAAATTTTCGCCTTTTTGTGTTTTCGATTGCACTAAATTTTGAAATTTGATGAACTTAAATGTTTTTTTTTGTAACGAATTCAAATGGAAATTGTAAAATATTTGATTTTTTTTGTTGAATTTCGAGTCGTGGTACAGTTTTGATTTTTTTTTCATCGCAATTTGTATTTTTTATGAATTTTTGATTAATTTTCAGTTTTTGTTAAATTTTGCATTTCTATTATATTTCGAGCTTTAGTAAATTTGGGTGCTTAATTAAATTTCTAGTAGTGGTGCATCATATTTTTTTTAATGTAAACTTTCAAATTTTTCGAAATGTATTTGATTTAAAATATCAATATTTGGTAGAATTTTTATTAAGTATATTATTAAAAATGTAGGCAGTGCTACGCCCATGCAAAGGAAATTTTCTTTTTCCACAACTTCTTTACCGATTCTTAAGAAAATTTGCGCACAAATTTAATTATTGTTGCAATACAACATAACTGTTAGAAAACTGGACAGTACCACGCTCATAAAAATTAAATATACTTTTCCAACAACTTCTACTCCATCGATTCTAACGAGCATTTGCCCATGTTTAATTCTCGTGACAATACAGCATTATGATTAGAAATATCGGCAGTACCACGCCCAAACAAAATGAATAATAAATGTAGCAATACATTATGATAAGAAAATTGGGCAGTTCTTAGTCGGGTTTTTACAAGAATTTAATTTAATCTTAAATTACAGAAAAAAGCGATAGAAGCAAAGCTGTTTATTTGGAAGATTTTTCAATTAAAAAGTAAAAAAGAAACGTTTTTTTTTAATAAAACTCACTTGATTTTGTTTTTGTTATTTTTTATTTTAAACTTATAATATTTTTTTAATATAAAACTAAACAAAAGTAAAGCTACAAAAATTATACAATGCCTTTCATGAATAAAATAAAGAAAGAAAAAGGAAATAAAAAGAAAAAAAATTGAAATACTTATAAAAAACATTTATAATTTAAACACTCATCTTTACAGTTTAACATAAAAAATATTTAAATTAGAAATGTTTTCTTAATGGGCAGCTAAAAAGAATGTTTCTTTTATATACAAAATTAAAAACAAAATAAAAAATATGTAAAGAAAAATAAAAATAAAAAAATCATACTTAAATACTACAACATCTCTCATCGCAACTTTAAATAATGGCTTTTTATAGTTTTTGTTTTATGTTCAAAAATACATTTAATCAAGTATCAAGGCCAATTTTCTTTTAAATATAATATTTTCAATTTCATCTGATTTTTAATTAATTCTGGCACTCTGTATTGTTTTAAATATTTTCTTTTCGCTATTTTCTTTACTTTTTGATTCATTGTAAGTGGTTAAACCAATTTAATTTTACATAATAGAATTTCGTTTAGTTAAAGAATTTATATTTATATATACTTTTTTTTTAAATATTTACAAAAAATAAACTGTTTTGAAACCTAATTACTAATACACAACTAGGATTGGTTTTCGTTTAATTCTTTTAAATCATTTGAGTAGAAAAATAAGTTCACTTGGTTATTTCACACAATTAAAATCGCTACAGATCTGTAAAGGGAAGAAATTAATTAATTAGCAAATAAATTAAATGATACATTAAAGTAATTCTTTGATAACTTACTCATGGTTTCCTGTTGTATGTCAACTTTGTATGAGGGATTGTCATAGGCAGCATCACTTTTACGTGGTGGTGTTATGGAAGCCGTTTGATGAACACGCCTTCTTGTTAAAATGAGTAGCAGGACCAATGTTGACATAATAGCTAGAGCAGCTACCACAGATACGACAACTAGGGGACCGTAATAATCTCCTACAGGTTGATCAACACCTGCGGTTAAAAGTTTGCCTGTGTAGATAATAATTGGAGAAAAATGTTAGATCAAGAGTTTTCACAAAATCAAATTTCAAGCGATAGAGCGAGCGAGCAGAGATTTCAAAAGCAAAAAAACTTTTTCGTAATGTTTTAAATTTTTAAGCAAAATGAAGAGACTATTGGCTTTTTTTTAAATGAAACATAGTTTGCCATTTCATTAAAAAATTTGTCAAATAATGACTTTTTGAAATACTGAGTTTATTTAAAAAACTTTGAGTAGCAATTTTTTTTATAATAAATAAAAATATGTTAATTTTTTTTTTGGAAAAGAAAACGGCATAAGTCGAATTGAATACGTCGAATGCTTTATTAGAGTAATAAAAACAAAATTTTGAATTAAAGCCAGCGAACAATCATTTATATAAATAACTGTGCTGAAAGAATGTCCTAATTTGTATTAAACTAAAACAAACGAAAAAAAACACATTTTAAATTTACCAAGTCTTCCAAAAAACTCTTGAATCCATTCGGAAGCATTAAAAACTTTAAGAAATATTTTCTTACAAATTATATATGAACTAAATTCAAATTTAATATTTTACTTGCTACTTACCAGTTTTACCAGGCACAGCATTACCGCCTGGCTTGGTTATAAAGTTAACGACATTACTCTTCTTGATCTTGCCATTGGTCATGTACATCTCCAGCCACAAACGATATTTGGTACCAGGCTTTAAGTCCATTATCAAAGTGCCAGTCGTACTGTCTCTCTTGGCCACCTTAAAGACACTTGAATCCTCCTTGCCCGAATCACTTTGATAAATAGCTCTGTAGATATTGACATATTTATCTTCTGGATATGGCACACCATTCCAAGATACTTCAACACTTTGGGCCTTAATCTTCGTAACATTCACCATAACATCGAAAGCATAAACATCAATCTTTGGTCCGGTACGTACTTTAATCATATGACCAGCTCTAAGTTCCGCCCCATGGCCGGGTAATGGTATATAGTATAGACCGATTTCATACCCAGTATCGGGTTGCAGGTTTTCAATAGTATACGAGGTGAGAGAACGATGTATCAATGGTGTGGATGAGTAAATCATGCCAGTTAATTCCTTATATCTCAATTGTATGCCATCGACATAATCCATCTGTTCATCAGACAATTTCTTCCAAGTCAAATGCAACCAGGTGGAATTCGTTTCACTAACATTCAATTCTGGATCCTCGACATTCTTGAATACATCTTGGAAATCAGGTCTATAATCAGACATTGGTGGCGGTGGAGTAATGGTTCTCTCTGCTGGGGTCTTAACCGTGTAAATAATGCTGGTTGGTTGGGAGTTCAGATCTCTTAAAATCAAAGTTATTTTAATTTTATACAATGAATTAGGTTCCAAGCCGGGCAAATCGAATTCCATTTGTGAAGTAGCTATCAGATCCTCCGGAGGAGCAAATATTTGTTGATCCCATTTGGAGGTATCATTACCGGGACCATTGCTATAACGCAATTCAACGCGTCCGTGCAAATTGACATAAACCTGCGGCACAGTAAATACAATGCGCACTGTTCGTGGATCAATGGCTTCCAAAGTATGGACCTCGATGTCTGGTTGTAAACTACTAAATGCTAAAGAGAAAATATTAAAAAATTAATAAATTAAATTATTAAATACAAAAATGTTGTGGCAAAAAATTTGTTTTAGGACTAAATAAAAAGGTTTTAGTTTGTAACACTACAAAATGTTCTCACGTCTTTAAGAGAGGTTTTTTTTCACGGTTAAAATGAAGTTTAGAGCTGTGTGTATATATTTACAATTTGTTTTTTTTTTGTGCATGTTTTGCAGTAAAAGACGGTGGAACCCACTAACCATTTAGCAAAAATGTTATTACAGAAATTCGAAAATGTTTTAAATTATGAAATAATGAAAATGTTTCAAACTACTGCTGCGCTATTTTCAAGTTTATTTTGGCATAATTTTAAATCTCTCTTACTTAGGAAAAATACATAGATTATAATTTACTTATTTTAGTTTAAAGATTGTCCGGTCGCCCATTAAAAAACAAATAAAATCAGAAAAAAATCTAAAATAACCTTGAAAATCAGTGCGCAGTAGTAGCTTTTCTAGAAATATGAAATATGAGGTTTTAAAGGTTCAACCTGTTTTTTTGGGCTTTGATGCACTTGTGGCTGCATGTTCTGTCGATTGTGTTGCTAAACCATTCGATGTGGTGGTCGATGCAAATTGATTTGTGGTAAGATGTGTTGGTATTGGTCCGACGCCAGGAATAATAGGATAACCACCGTATTGTACCGCCTGCCCATCGACTATGGCAATGCCGTGTGGTGGAGGTGGTGGTGGTAGACCACTGTGAACCACTGGCACATATTGGCCATGATTTGGTGGTACATCAACTCCTGGCTGTCCAAGTTGATGAGTTCCTCCAGCTCCACTAGAATTATTAGTATGACCATGCTGGGGTATGGCAACATAAGGTCCTTGATTGTTATGCAGTTGATTTTGATTGGCAGCATTTTGTTGCAAGTGTTGTAAAATATGTTCAATGCGAACATGATGTGGCAAATTATTATTCTGTGAAGGCTTAACTCCTGGTGCTGCGGCTCCTATAATATTGAATAAATCCGATTGACTAGTTGGTGTGGGAGGTTTGCCTTGCGGTATACCATTTGGATTGATGTCGTATTGTTCGTAAGGATTGAAAGGATCATTGCGATAGAAGGGTCCATAAGGGCCCTGTGAACCAGGATGTTGAGGTGCCAGATTTTGATTGTAATTGACACTATCGTAGGGCGATATTCCACCACCCAAGTGTACAGGAACATAGCCAGGTCCCAGACCTGGATGATGTATGGGCAAATCCTCTTCTTGTGGCTCATGTACGTCATATTTAACATCATTTTGTTGTGGTTTAATTACTGGTTTCCTAAGATGTTTATCGTGTTTTTCCAACTTTTCATGTTTCTCAGGCTTGTCAGGCTTATAATCGAAACTATAAGGAGCTTGACCACCTTTTGGCAGTTTACCATCCATGGTGGGATAAAAGGCATTTTCTGACTTCCTGTCTACCTCCTTGGAAGAAACAGCATTAAGTGACTCCTTTTTGCCATTTAACTCTGTTGTTGTTTCTATGTTAACTTTTTCTTTTGTTTAAAGTTGATTTTAACGTTTGTTTTGTTGTTGTTGTTGTTTGTTGTTTGTCGTTGGTTTATTTTTCATATTTACAAATGCATTTATTTTTTATAAAAAATTTGTTTAATGAAGCATTTTTGATTTTATTTTTGTTTTTTTTTTTTTTTATTTTAGTTTTAGAAAGTGGGTGAGTGCGCAAATAAAAAAAATGATTTTTATAAAAAAAAGAGTTATAATTATAAATAAATTATATCATATAAAATATAAAGAGATCAAATGCATTAAAAAAATATGTGAAATGTTTTCTTTGATTTTTCAATTTAGTTGATTTAATGTCATATGATGGATGATTTTCAATTGATATGCATTCAATGTTCAAAAAGAATTCTTAAAGGGAAAAAAACCTTCAATAAAGAGGTGTGAATTTATTGGAAAAGTTTTGCTTTTATTTTTAATATGGGTCTCATGCAATTAGAGAAACCGTTTAGGCACTTGTGGGTTGATTAAATTAATTTATGAAGTATTCAAAATGAAATAAGTTTATTGAAGCTTAATGACAATTTTCAACAAAAAATTAAAAGAAATAGGATAAATTCGTAAATGTAGTAATTGTGCGGTAATGAAAGCTTAGCGCTCGAAAATCACAATTTGTCAAACAATTTCTACAAGAATTTCTGCATTTTATTTACTCTGGCACGCTGGGTGCACAAATTTAATTCATATATCTTCCAACTGTATTGAAGTAATGTAACAAATTGTTAATTTTTAATTGATCAGTCAGTCATCTGCAGCGACTGCCGATGAGATACTTCTTTATCTTTCTTTCTTGTTCCTTGGTATTACTTCATCCCCTTTCGATGAATTCGAAGGATACAATGGGATATACCATCATCAATAATTTGATTGGAAGGTTTCTCCGAGAACTCTCATTGACCTACATCCTCATCTAGGAAGCTGGAATAACAGATTTTTCTCCCGTATTGATATGAGTTTTGTTTGGTACTCCACCACTTTATAATAAATTTATTTAAATAGACACATTTTCAGACCGAAACCGAAGTCGAGGCCGAACTTCGGTATATTTTTCATAACGTTGTACGTGTTGAACTTCTTTAATATTTTACAGGATTGTATTTAGGCGCATCTTTGATGCAATACAAACATATCCCAAACATTTATACAGAGTTCGATCTTAGGCGAAAATTTTACCGAACGCCTGACATCAAACGAACATAGTTGTTTGCCGAACTTCGACAACCAACTCGAACGTTCGGTCGTACACTTTAGTCTAGATTTAAAAGGTAAATATAATTTGTTGAATTACTCTACTATCAACCCAAGCATACTAAGCCGGTTTTGACCTCCTGGACCCATATTAGTCATTTACTTAATTGCATGTTTAATTTGGCACAAACATATTCACACAGAAACAACCAAAAGAAAGCGCTTTTTTAACATTTAACATGCAACGGAAACTATAACGTTAAGTTAAGCAATCTATTATATTTACCATTGTGACCCTTATGTTGACCAGAAATTTGTTTATCAGGTCCTATGTCGTCTTCTTGTTGGCTGCTTTCATTATCCTGGCCATTATAGGGTCTACCGGTTTCAAACGAACTACACGACCAATGCTTGCAACATTCATCATCGGGTATGGGCACCAAGCGGGCTTGAGAAATATGACAGCCCAAGTCGGCAGGCGGTAGAGCCAATATGGGTGGACAAGCAGGCCGGCATTCTACTTTACCATTTTCACAATAACAGTGTTGGTCACAGCCTAAATGAAGCGATGAACGTGATATATGCAATGAGAGAGAGGGAGAGAGAAAGAGTTAGTTGTCTTTTTTCATCTCTTGTGACATAATGAATGTGTTTTTTTTTTGAGTGTTTTGACTAACCTGTTAAATTTACGGGTATTTGAGACCAATTTTCAAACTCTTGACCACTATACGTACACGTACCATTGTCTACACAACGCATACTATCCGGACAACAGTTGGGAGCATCTGGTTTGAAATTTACCGGCTCTGGCACCCATTTCAAACAATGAGGATTTAAGACATCCAAACCAAATGAGGAAGGACACTGTAGCTTAGCACAGTGTACGCCCTCACGCGTGCAAATGCACAATTGTTCACAACCATCATGGAATTGCTTGCCATCCGAATACATCTGACCCTTATATTCACAAATATCATTAGTAACAGCGCCATCGACATCACGTCCCTCTTGGAAACCATAAACATCATCTCCTATGGAGTTATGGGCCGTCGGGGGTGACGGTGTCTGTTCATGGTCATCCAAAGTAACATCACACAATTCCAACTGGCAGCATACATCTTTAGGATCCTTGACAAACACACACTTGTCAAGACGCGTGTGATTGCGTTCAGGACATCGAGGTCTACAATTCATTATGCCGCCTTCATCACAGTGACAAATTTGTTCACAACCAATCTCCAAACGTTCACGAAATTTATAAACAGCATCTTTGTAATGACAATCAGGACGTGTTTTATGTGTTGAAGCTGTATCTGTGTTTTTATGTACATATATACATATTTGTTTGGATGAGGCAGTTTGTGTGTTTTTTGTTTTTTTTTTTTTTGGTGTGCAAGGCAGTTTGAATGAATATGAAATGAAATTAAAAACCATATTAACATTTGATACAACCAAAAACAAATTATTGCAATAGAAAACAAAATGCAATGCGTACAGGTTTAATATGATACAGAAATACAACATCTAATATCAACTACTTATACTCTCTATACTCTATATGGAAACAGAGCTATAAGGAAATGTTAGTCTGTCTACTTACTATCAAAAGATCTATACAATATGAGTGACTACTTTACCTTTTGTCAATTGCCATAGATAAATTTTCATTTATATGATATTAAACTGCAAATACTTACCATTCATTGATTCGGCCGTTGATTGCGTAGGTAGAAATACCTCTTCAGCTGTGGCACATTCCATCATGGCACAGCACTCATCATCTTCTACCGCAACTTCACGACAATTTGTTGGTTCATTTTCTAAACTCATTTGCATAGAGCCACGTTTAAAGGTTTTACCCATGCAACGAGGCGAACAAATCCATTCACCGCGATTACACGTACAACGTTCATCACAGCCACGTTCCATATTTTCACCATTCTAAAATGAAATGATCAGAGTAAGAAAATATTAAAAAAAATATATAAAAATTAATCAATTACAATGATTCATTTTGCTTTTATTTAATGGGGCTTAATAAAAATTTTAGAAATTCACCAACATTTTGTTGCAATTTTAAGCAATTATTTATTTTTTTTTCTTACGTGTAACATGTAAAATGAGTCCAATCAAATTCTAAGGAAATTTCTTTAAAATAATTTAATTTAAAATAAAAATTATAGAGCGTAAACAGTGTATTAGTTCTGTATTCTTTTCTATTTATTTGATAAATTAAAGAAACATTTCTTAACCAACCGTAACACAAAACCTTAAATATTTGTAACAAAAGTTAATAATTTACTTGGCGTCTAAATATCACATCATTTTAAACTCATTAGTTTGTCAGTTTCTGTTTGAGCAAAAAATAAATAAATGAGAAATAGTTTCAGTAGGTTTTACTAATGTATAATTAAGTAATGAAACAAAATAAAAAATGAATAGTTCATTGTAACTTAATAAGCAAAACACCTTAATTAACATAAAGCATAATCGGCAGTGGCTCATAAAAGATTTGTCGTTCCATAATCAATGATTGGAAATTTACTTCTTATTAAAATAAACTTTGGCATTCGCTTTGAATAATACAAATTCAAAATTTATTAGAAGTTAAAGTCGTTGATTGGCAATGACAGAGAATGGAACTCTGGGAATAGTAAATAACGTTTATTAAATAGCATTTAAGCGAATTTAATTATTCTAATGCATTTGCGCGTGCACATAAAATAGCAAACAATTAAAAAGAAATTATAATTTCAGTTAATTATTTCCAACATTTAAAATTCTTCTAACTCAGTATGTGTCTTAAGTCTTTCGTTTAGTATTTCTTTTACATCTGAGTCAACAATAAAAGCACTAAAAATTATTTATTTATTTATATTTTTATTTATTATTATTTGTCTATGGAATTGAATTCCTTACAGACAACTACTAATATTCATTTACATTACACAACATTAAATAAAATACAATAAAATAACATACAACAATTTGTTATGAATTAAGAAAATTTATAATTGCATTTTTTACTACATCGACATTTAATGAAAAGTCTATAAATCTATATAACTGGTTAAATGTGTAACACATTCTTCTAAGGGGATCGGCATCAGCATAATTAGCTCTAAAAACTTTTACTGATAGAGGAATGAAATTACGGGATGTACGTTGAGGAACATTAAACGAAATTTCATTGATCAAAAATCCAGAACAGATATCACCATTAATACAAACGATACATTCAGCAAAGTTCTACGGCTTTTTAAAGTGGGCAGCTTAATAAGGGCAAGTCGAGCAGAGTAAGAAGGCAAGTTAACTGGGTTAATACGTAATCCTCGAAGGCAAAACAACAGGATTTGCTTTTGCACCGATTCAATTGCATCAGAGTGGATTTGATAAATACGATCCCATATTATTGATCCATATTCTAGAATCGGACGTACCAGTGACATGTATAATGCTTTCCCAACGTATGGGTCATTAAACTCTTTTGCCCAGCGTTTAATAAAACCCAGTGTGCCCCTGGCCTTGTTTACTGCATATGTTATATGTGAGACAAAATTCAGCTTAGCGTCTAGTAAAATACCTAAGTCTAGAAAACTGTCGACCAGATCCAATCGAAGATCACCAAGAAAATAGTTTGCAGTAATTTGATTAGATCTCACAAATCAATAATTTACATTAATTTACATTTATTCAAACTAGTATTCTCATATATAAATTAAAATTACTAATATTTTATCGAAATAAAATATAGAACTAATTAAAAAATGTGCAAAATTAATTTAAAAGAAATTAATATTTGCTCACTCAAGCACCAACAAACTAAAAAATCTATTTGGTAATATTATTTGAAAAAAGTGAATGCATTTTTCCACATTCATACATTTTGTGAATGGTATTATTATATTTAGTTATTGTTGTTCATAAGTTTTTATTATTACTTAAAATATTATGCACTTTATTATTCGAACATTATTATGTGCATGCAGTATGTGCAGTTGTGTATTACAACTCCTTAATGCAAGTGTCTGCTAAATAAAAGTTTGCTTTATTGTTTTTGTTTGTTTGTGTGTATGTCTAAGTAATTTTTACATTATTTCTTTTAAGATTTCATTGGCCTGCTTCTATTTCATTAAAGTTATTTGTTTTATTTGGTGCTTGCTTTATTGTTTAACATAATGCGGCTTTTTCGTTCCACTTTTAATACATTTTTTACTCAGTTTTTGCAACCGGGTTTTCATAATAATAAAAATAAAAACCTCACTGAACAAAATTTTTGACTAAGTCAAATAGCTTTGAATTATATAGATACATGCATATATAAAAAAAAGTCGAAAAGTATGCGCAAGTAACAACTGATCTCAGAAACCGGTCTACTTTAAGAGTTGTCATTAAAATTTTATTTTGCACAAAATAGTGTTGGTTGTTGTTTGTTTAAGTTTGTCTATTGCTTTTGATTTCAGAAATATGCATAATAAAAAAAAAACAATATTCATTTGATTAAATAGTTAAACAAACATGTTAAATAAAGTATGAATGATCCCTATTCTGCGTTTCGATTCGAACCGAAATTTTGTCCGTTTTGCAAATTTAGTATTCTGCGTTCCGTTCCCAGTATCTTTTCGATTTATTTTTCGATTGTATGTATTCTGCATTACGATTGCAGCTAGATTTTTACAAGTGCTTTGTTTGCTAACGGAAAGTTCTTCGATTTTTGTTTTTGTAGTTGAAAAAAGGGTATATAATTAAATAAAATGAAAGTATATAAAATGCTCTAAAATTATTTTGTAATAATTATTATTTATTTATTTTTATTTATAAATGGTAAATTAAATTTACAAATTAATAATACAAAGACGAGGAACTGGCTGGAGGGGCCTTTGACCTTACTAATAATAATATTTGCACTATAAGAAAAATAATAATTCAAAAATATTTTTTAATACTTCAATAGTTAGGGGTTGTTTGGCAGAGGTATAATCTAATGTTTTTATGGATTCCAGCAGGTTTTTTGAAAGATTTTGATTATTGTAACAGGTTAGTAGGTGTGACATTGTAAGGGCGTTGTTACATTTTGGGCATAAGGGTGGTCTTTCTTTCCTACGTATTTTGTAATAAATTCTTAATTTTTTTTTGTAAAATTTGAAAGCTTTATTTAATTTATTGCATTTCAAAAAACACAACCAACACCTGAGCGATATGAAAAGCCAAGGAAAAAGTGCATGCATTCTGTGATGTATAGAAAATGAAAATTTTACCTCCGGCGCTACCGGATTCTTCACGCGGGAATAGTTTGGCCACAAATATCCGCTAATTCATATTCTTGCTTTTTTCTTACTTTTCGTATTTAACTGATGGTTTTATTAAATTAGAGTTACCATAATATTTGATTTTTATATATTTATCACTATTTTTTCACTAAATTTAACATTTTACAATTTCACAATTACAATGTTTACAAAATTGCTTATTTTTTCTGTTTCTATTTCATACGTTTCATATCATACTCTTCTCTTTATCTTTTGATTAAGTTATTTTTTGGAATACCATTTTTCGATTCGAATGCAACGGAATGCGGGAACGTAATCGAAACACAGAATAGGGGTGAATAATTTAAGTACTAAAGGACTTTTACTTTGAGATTTCTTAAAAATGCAAATTGCGATTTTTAAATGAACGAGTTTGGTTAAGATTAAAGTCACAAATTATAAAAGTTTTTATTTAAAATTATTTTAAAGACTTTAATTACAAAAAATAAATATAAAAAATTAAAGCATTTATTACGGGATTTAATTTTTATGAGATTTTGCGTAATATTTTTAATAGTTTTTAGCTAATTTTCACAGTCTCAATTAACTATTCAAAGTTATTAATATTCCTAAGTGTAATAATAAGGCAATTAAATGATGCTTTGCAAACTCGTTTAAGGTTTTGTAGGAACAAATATTTTAAAAAAAATATACAAACAAATTGTTAGCCATCTACTATTTTATGTTCAAGTATTTCAGGAACTCGTTAACAAAATATAGTTTCTTGCAAATTAGTTTCATATAGTTTTTTAGCTAAATAGTTATTTAATTTTAAAATACCTTAATACATAGATTTTAATATAAATTTAAAGTGTTTTTATTACGACTCAGTAAGAAACAAAAGACTTAAGACACACACTAAGAATAAAAAAAGTTCAAGCGGTTAGTGGAAATATTTAATTGAAATTGTTATTCCTTTTTAATTGTTTGGTATGTTATGTGCTCGCGGAAATGAATTAGAACAATTAAATCGATACCAGTTTCTTTTTAACTTATGACAATGGCGCCGCACCGTGGTTGCAATCACAAATCTAGCTGAAAGAAATTCTAACGAGCTGAGTCATTAAAGTTAAATGGATTACAAGTTTGTCAGCGAATAAAATCATAAAGCGAATATATAAACAACGGATTAGTTATTAAAAATTAAAATAGTGATTAAGGATTAAAAATTAACTAATCGTAATGACATCTTTAATCGTAATCGTTAATCACAATTAAGAAAATTGTATTAAAGGGGGGAAATGGAAAAGTGGTAATTTTATATATCTTCTGTATGTTTTTTGCCAGCAAAATCTTCGCGTAATGAGCTAAAATGATAACTTTTCACTACTTTTAGTCGATGCCCATGTCATTAGAGGCAAATAGCTACCACCTTGGTTTATAAATAACGATTTTGATATGTCAGGACTTCAGAAGTCATTGAATACACACAACACAATAAACAAAGTATTGAGCTCGCGCCTTTGATCCTTCATTTGTTGTGTTTGATGGCAATTGTTTTACACACTAGTTTATTTGCAGAGAATAGTTTAATTGTTTATTTACTAGTTGGTAGTTATACAACTACTGTGAATTAATGTAGACGGAATGTAGTTTGTGCGGAAAATTATGTTGTTCTTAATAAATATCATAACCAAGTTTTGGTTAGACTAATTATAAATTTCGGCCTTTATTTAATACTAAAGTACTTGGCATTCGTTAAAATTCAAGCGACTCTTAATCAATTTAATAGGGCTTGTTTTTGCGATTGCAGTTGCACAAGTATTTTCGTAATTTTTGGAGTTTTTAATATTTTTTTACAGTTTCATCGATTTCAAAAGATTTAAGGGCTTTTTTTAAATTTTTTCAATCTGTGTGGTAAAATATTCGCAATTAATACTACGAATTATGGTTTTACGTGTTCGTTAATTTGGTTAATCAAATTAACTATTGACAAATAATGATTACTTTTCTTAGTCACGATTGCGATATTAATCTGTTAATTTGTTTAAGTTTAAGTAATCGCCTAAAAAAAACTGCTTAATCCCAACACTGATACATATATGAACAAGTAACCGTACACAATTTGTATATTCAAGCTTTCAAGCAAGTTTTTAGTTCAAGGAAATTCAGGAGCTAATCAAATCCTTGCTCCGATTACAAAAAAAATATAACTCTTATATATTTTTATCAATAAGCGTTCCAAATTCCCCCTTTTTTATGATGGACCAGTACTCAGGGGATGATCGCTACACATGCAATGCATTTTGCCGGAACTAGGAAAAATGGGAATTGGAAATATGGGAAGGAGGATAAAGGAAGTAGTGTTTGTGGACGTTCGACTTAAACCTTCCCAAACTGAAAGTAACAGGATAGACTTCTGCAGGGAGTTTATTCCACATACGAACTGTTCGGCTAAAGAACAAATTTTCTCTGTAATGCGTAGTGCGATCCACTGGCATATCAACCACAAATGGATGCGTTCTTGAGGAAGAACGTGTTGTTCGAAAAAAGGAGCAGATTTCGAGAACGAGTTCCCTGATTTCATTAGACCACATTCCACTGTAGTAACGATAAAATAGTGAAACACATCCCGCATTACGTCGATGCTCCAGTGAGTCAATAGATGATCTGTCATTGATGATCATCGCCCTCTCATGTACGCAGTCGAGTAGCTTCAAAATAGATTTCGAAGCAGAGGCCCATACATGAGAGTTGTATTCCATTTTCGGAAACCGAGGCACATGAATGCTTCTTTTGGGACTTGAAAAATATGATCAGTCCATCGAACAATACATTTAATTTTTATGCCAAAAACCTAATGAGTCTCTGCTTCCTCAATACCCACACCACTCATGTATAGGAATTAGCTAATCGCTTTGTCAGTCTAAAAGCAAATTTTCTATAATGCAATCGACATTAGTTTGTATATATTGGAATTCCTACTATAAAGAAAAGTTATTTTAATTATCATTTGCAGTGACTGTGACAATTAGTGTCTTCGACCGTGTTTAAACTCAACATGGTTGATTATCTATCAAAACAATATTATTGTGCATTTATTATCTATATTTATCAAAGGTCGTCTACAATATATATTATACATAATATTTTCCAGGCCAGATTTTTTGTGCCTTTGATTTATTTATTATTTTATGTGTAACACTTGCTTTGTTTTTAATAATATTAATTTAATTGTGAAGTAAACTTTGAATCGACATGCAATAATGTAATTAAAATACAACTAACAAATAGTTGGCCATTGAAATAATATATATTTTTGGTTTTTTGTTTTGACTAGTAAGGCTTTTCCATACAGAAGCACAAGCAACACTTTGTATCTAAATATGTACGAGTACAAGTTTTTACAGGTAAATGTACCCGTTCAGAAAATACCACACAACACCAACAACAAGCACGTGCAGCCAGCCTGAGCTGGCTTTAAGAAAAATTCCATATATTGTTGTTGTATTATATTTTCTGTTTTGCGTCAAGTAAATCGACGTAAGACTCATATTGAAAGTGAAAGTATTTATTACAAGTTTTAATTTTAACTGAAAATGCTAATATTTATTTGCTTTTTTGGTCAGTAAGATGTGTTTCACTTTTTTTGTTGTTGTTGTTGATGAAGAAAAAATATTTAATTATACATTTTTTTGAACATGCTTTTTTTTTAATTAATATTTGCATGTTGATAGTAATTATAATTACTTAAAAAAATGTAAATACATATATTGAAAGTAAAAGAAATTGTTAATCACAATAATATTGTCTTTATAGTTTAGATTAGTGAATCAGAAAAAATTTAAATTATAAAACGGATCACTAGACAATTTTTGCTTTGAAAAAATTTGGAGTCATCAGTTCAAAATTTAAGGCTGGTTACTTACATCTAATGTTTATTCAAATAATTTTTATTCGAATAATTAAAGTTCCATTGATTTTATTTGGATTTTTTATTCTAATATATTTACTATAATTCTTTTTTTTTAATAATTTTTATTTAAGTAATTTTATTTGATCATTTGTTTACACAAAATTGTTATTTATACTTTTTTCCGAATAATATACCGAATATTTTCAATCGAATAAATTTGTTAAAATAATTTTTATATGAATATTTTCATGAGAATAAGAATATTAATTAATTAATTTTTCTGGAATAATTTTTATTGGAATACTATGATTCGATTACTTAATTCGAAAAATTTAATACAAATAATTTTTGTTCGAATAATTTTAATTCAAATAAATCCATTTGAATGTTTTTTAACAAATATACTCAAATTTGTTACATTTTTTTAATAATTTTATTTGAGCCATTTGTTTTCAAAAAATTTTTATTTAAATAGTTTAATACGAATAATATATCCGAATATTTCCATTCTAATAATTTTGTTTAACTAATTTTGAATATGAAGCAATATTTGATTTGATAATTTTTTCGAATAATTTATTCCTAATAATTATTAGAATATTTGCATTTGAATAATTTTGCTAAAATAACTTCTGTATAAATATTTTGATTAGAATATTTTATTATTAAATTAATTTTTGGTTGAATAGTTTTCATTCGAATAATATGATCTGAGTTGTCGACTAAATATGTTCGACATATTTAACTGGAATAATTTTTTACAAATAGTTTTATTCGACTAATTTGTGCCGGATAGTATTTCCGACTTTTTTCATTTGTATAATTATGTTTGCATAACTTTTATGTAATCAATTTCACTAGAACATTTTTATTAAAATATTTTTTGCGAATAATTTTATTCAATTAAAATTTGATTTGAAAAATTTTGTTGGAAATTTTTTTCCCAAAAATTGTTATTCGAATAATTTTATTAGAATACTTTTTATATGAATCATTGAATTTGAAAAATTATAATTTACATGAATGATTAAATTCGAATAACGATAATTTAAGTATCCAGTAAATTTATTTATCAATATTTTCTTCCAATTTAATTAAAAAACTTTTTTTGTTGCGGGTTAAAATTAGAGAGGGGCTCATGAGTAACTTTTCACTCACGCTCATGATAAAAAATTTTGCTAATGCAGGATCTTATATTTTGGCTCACGTACGAAAAGGAACTTTAAAATAATTAAATAAAAATTAAAAAGAATACAATAAAGCAACAACTACAAAAAAGAATCGCGCTAAAATTCTACTCAGTGACTTTTCAATAAAAATTTTATTAAATAATATGTTGAAAATAATTTTGTTCGAATAGTTGTTAATCGAATAATTTGATCAGAATAAATAAATTTGAATAATTTTATTAGACTATTTTTTTAACAATTTTTCCAATAATTATGCTGATAATTTTATTGGAATTCCTTTCTTTGAACAATTATCAGAAATTACTTCAGTGATATTCGTTTAGTATTATACTAACAATTTCTATTCGATTACATTTATTCGAATAATTTTATTTTTTATAAATTTTTCAAATGAATAAAAAAACAATAATTGTTGGACGCAAAAACTGTGAGTTGGAGCAAATATGTCGGCATAAATGTGTAATATTTTTCAGTTATCATTCGTCAAGTGTTTTAAGTGTAATTATTGTAAAATACATATAAAAGTTCTTCAAAAAAAATTTTTTTTTGCGGAGTTAAGATCGGAATCAAAAGCACAAATATTCCATTGTGCATGAGTTCTGAAAATTTTCATTATAATATCGCTATGTAGTGTTTTTGATGGCCCAGTTCGATGGAAACAAGCATGCAGAGAAGAATTTTTTGCTGTTTGCGAAATGAAATGAAAAGTTGGCCCATGTACACTAAATAATCATAGCAAATTTCCTCAGCATATTTCTGCAAGACCTTAAACATTTCTTTTGTATAATTTATTTCCTTATTGCTGCAATTTTTTGGTCTTAACTTATTTTAAATGCAGCAAATGTACAAGAATAGTTTTCTAATTAAATTTGCCATCGCTAAGCTATTATTCGTTGGTTAGTTTTCGTAATAAAATCATAGCGTGCTCGTCCTTTATCTAGTTAGCAAATTTATTAGAAAAAAATGTCGAATGACTTCTTAAATTTATAGTTCTAACTATTACAAAGAAACCTGGATTGATTATTTGTTTATTTCTTTAGTTGACATTTTTAGCAATCCATAACTATTTTTCAATTGTTGTCTTAAAACTTATTAAACTAATCACTGAAATAATATAAAACTATGGCCAAATGTTCCCATTTAAAAATTAACATCACATTGTGGGCACAATGCTGCTAAGCCAAATGACTTAAGACACAAGCATATTGTAAGAAACTTATTTAAATTCTGTTCACTTTTTTCAATGCAACTGAATCACAGAGTTGTTGTTACAATTTATTATTACCTTTCTCACGTATGTTTCGAAACAGACAAATATTTCACCAGCCAGTTACATAATACATGAAATCTAAACACATACATATGTACATATGTATATATTTATTTTGTTGTATACAAAGCGAAACAACAATTATTGAAATCAATCATTTAATGGTTTCAATGACAAACATATTTTACACTTTTGTTTGAATAATATTATTTATTTTATTGTTATTTTTCAATACTTGTATTTTTAGTTATTTCCTTTTTTCTGGCACTTATCTTTTTGGTTTTCCTGTATTTTTCAATTTCTCCATCATACGGAAAACTTGATATTATTGTTTTTGTACATATTATAATTTTTGCATAAACAAATTTATATATTTATGCTGTTTGTGGAAAATGTTTGCCTTTATATGTCTAGTATTTTTTTTTTGGTAATATATGTCTTCGGTTTCACGTTTGAATTTTAATTTTATTTGTACTTTGTATTTGCTTCCAAAGATCAAAAAACATTTCCTAGTTGATCCAGTTTTTTTTATAACTAATATGATGCTTAATATTTTTTTCCTTTTTTTCTTTTATTTTCATAGTGGCTGAAGAAAAAGTGTTGATGTTTTGCTATGAATGGTGTGGAAACTTACATAGATGATGTTTTTAATGCGGACAACGACTTCTAAACTGAAGCAAATGTAATGATAATCAGGTAATTTATGTATACGTAGATATTTATTTGTTAATGGCTGTATTTCGTGTGCAGGAAAATATGACTTTTTAAGTGGTTGATGTGTAGATATTTTGACATATGAGTAGATGAGTGCAAATATGAAAATATATTTGTGCCTAAGAAAGGTCTCTAATGACAAGTTACATCAAAATGTTGATTTATGTTCAAAGTTTTATTGATGTTAGATATCACAAAAAAACGAATATGATGCCACTAAAGTGGCTTTATAAATAATTATGAAAATACTGACAACTTTCTTTAAACATATTTAGGGTCTAGTTTTCTAAAACACGCTACCAAGTGAGAGTTTTTATGAAAAACTAAAACAAATTTCTAACAAATGTTTCTTTCTGTTCATGTAAATTCCTTCACTCAAAACTTAAAACAAATCTCATCAAGAGACACCTAAAAGTTTAAAACAAATAAAATGTTTTTTATGCATGCGTCGACTACTGGAGTTGGATTTCGAAGCCAATAAGATTTAAAAAATCGTTTTTGTTTTTGGATACAAATTCTATCATTTATTAAAGTCAAACATACCAAACCATAACAGTTGTGACATTGTGTTGCATATAATTTTTTTGAAGTTTTTATTTTCTTTGATTTTGGACTGGGTCTTCTAAATACACAGACCTAATTGTTCAGCATTATTATCAAAACAATCTAAAAATTCAGAGTTTACAAATTCTTTATGCTTTTTAAAATATTGTTGTATTCCATAGTAAAAATGGAAATTTAGACAAAATGATTTACTATCTGAAATAAAAAGTTGTAATCATTTATTTGTATTTTAGAATCAGTAAAAGAATTTGTAAATTCAATAAATTTGTTCAAAATCGTTTTCCAAGCCAAGATAACACATTTTACTAGGAAACCGATTTTTTAAGTTGTTTTTGTTGTTTTTAGTGTTGATAAAGAGCTCAAAGTGAAACTTTTATTGAATCAAATAAAAAATTTAATGGATTTTTTTTCTGTGTATGGATTGGATGGATTTTTTTTCTGTGTGTAATTGTCAAATTTCTATCAAATAATACATATCGGTCCTTTAGTGCTACATATTAATATCTCAAAAAATACATTCTTTAGAAATAAATTTAAAAGTTTTTAATTTATTCGCACCTTAAAGGAAAAATAGAAAAATATTAACTTCTCATGAGTTGAGTAATCAAGATATTAGAATGGATTTTTAACTCAAAAATCACGTTCTTAGATATACGACATGTTGAAATAAAGGGTCGATATGTATATTTTTTTTCGTCCAGTGGTTGAATACGACTGTCCATTTTTTTTTATTGAAACTTTCTACAATAGAGTAAATAACTTTAAAAGTGATCGTATATTCGGCCATGGTCAAGTGTCTTCAGGAGGTATATTTGAAGAAAACCTGCATCGATGTGCTGCATCAGAAAGAAATCTTTTTTACGAAGCTGACGAAAGTAAAATGATGATGCGTATTTTTTTGCGTGTTCATTATTTTTATTGCGTATTTGATTTTTTTTTAGCATCATAAGCGTCATTGATACATTTAAAAATATTAACTGCCAGGACCACGATGTCACAAAGTTTTAGAAAAATTTATTTTGTTTCAAATGTAAATTGTACGAAAGAACGAATACGTGTGACATCGTGGGCCTGGCAGTTTAAAGTCATTGTATTTTCAAAAAGTCCCGAAGTTATTTCGAATATCATCGAATTTTTCCACGCATCAGTTTTGGGTGATCGGCGTTTTAAAATGCATGAAGAAGTTGGATTAGTGATTCAGTGATGCAGCGGTTCAGTGATTCAAGATTTTCACATTAAATTGAGCATGAAAAATATATCGGTAATCGTGTGACTGACTTAGTTGCTGGTATAAAGCTTTTTCATTGCAATCCTGATGAACTTATCTGATAAAAAAATATCTGTTCATCAAAGAAAGTCTCATGACCATATAGAAAAAATTAAACTACTACAGTTAGAATAATGGATTTCACTAGGCGAATCCATGCTAAAGGAAACAAATGCAGGTAAATCGGCTGATTAGATAATGTAAACGGTTTTTGAGATGTACTCATATATGGAACTCTCTAGATTGATTACTTAAAAAATAAATAAAAATACTTAAATAGAGAATATTACTCATCACTATTGAACCAATTAAAAAAAAAACACCGGGAAAAATAACCCCATTTAGCATAATAATGTACCCATAAAGAAATAATTCCAAGGAATAAGTTTTAAGTCGAAAGAAGTTCATCGTCAATGCAACCGAAGCTTATTTTGTGGTTATTCCGAAAATTTTAAGAATCGTTCTACAAAGTTAAATAAAAACCATAGAAAAGAAATAAACCCCCAAAAATATGTCTTTTCTAAGTTTTTGCAAATACATCTTGAGTTTCCCTGTCATACAATTACTATAAAATAATTTTTAACACAATTAAAAATGGATCTTACGGATAAAAGGATTTTCAAAGGATCGAATTAAGACTTTCAGTTACAAATCAGTTTTCTCTTGCGAGTGGCTTTTTAGTATGATAGAAATGTTGAGTGCCCAGCGGTTTTGAGGAAAACCTTCCCAGTAGGCCAAACACTTCGGAATAAATACATTTCATACATTTTCCACTTTATAAAACCTAAAAAAAATCATCTTAGAGCTTTTGGTTTTGCGAAAATGTTCAGTAAAGGATTCTTTATTTAAAAATCATAACCAAAAACAACGAATTTCATTTAGTGTCGTACATAAAAAGCGACAGGCTCTAAAAATAAACAATCGCTGTCGTACGGAAACGTACGACGTGGCACCTCATGACGGGATGGATGTCGCATACCGACGTGGCACTCAATGAAAGTCTAAGGCGAGAATTGTTGCATGTAGTTCTTTGATGGTGTCAACTGATGGCATGATTTTATTGCATTTACGACTAACTGCGAGAGCTGACTGAGCAAGTCGTACGCTATATGACTGCAGTTACCGAAATAGTATGGACAGCGTTGTACTGCGAGCTGCAGAAACTAATCCCCGAGTTTACTCCTTCAGTTAGTGATGGACGCGATAGGCCACAAATCTGGAAGAAAGGAGGAGTTTCCTTAGCTCGGTTGCAATTCATCCCGGTGGACAATAGTGATGGATGATTAGCCAAAATATAACTGTAGGTCGTGCGACATTGATTCCGGGTCAATGCGGATCACTTACACTCGTGAGGAACTGAAACGAAAGAGGAACCGGGAAAGGTATCTTTCTTGACTGAAGGCAGAGAGATAAAAAACCGTGCCTAGAATGATGTAATCTTTTGACTTCAGTTAAGAATGACTTTGCCGCTGAGCAGTCCGTGTTGATGTGAATCATGTAGATAAGTGACTACCTAAAATGAAAATGGAGCTGACGTACGATCACTAGTGAGAGGGTAAAGAGGCTTCAGATACTATCTGGTTAAATAAGTTTTCCAGGCGAAAGGTGTGAAGTTTTTTTTTTTTTGTTATTCATAATCATTAAGTGGAAAACATATTTAGATATCAGTCGTTAAGCAGCTCTGGGCTGAAGAACAGCTCTCGCGTCATCGTAATTATTTCTTAAGTGCGGTCAGGCTTGCGTGTGTTGTTTGGCCTTCGAGAGTTTTTCGTCTCACTCGCACTGGTTGACTGATTTGCCACGGATAACCGTATAGTCTTAGGGTTCTTTTGTGGAATTTCGTCGACAACGACGTTGCTACTTCCTATGTGAAGGCATAGGTCGTGCATAGTCAGTCACAAAAACTTTTTGAAGATACTGTTAATAACATCTTGGACATATGGTCTAGTTACCGGCGCCATTTTTGTGCAACTATATTCTGCAAATTTACTTTGCAGAATATATACCAATAAATAAATAAATAAATATTTAGATGTAAATGTGATGGTAAATCTCTGCCTAAAACATTGATTAGCAATTACTAAGCACTCAGTAATGCGAATGAAAGTCAACAAGTTTCAGCTGGCTGCCAGAAGTCTCTAAAGTCTACAGAAAAAGTTGGGGATGAGACTTGGCACAGTAGTAATCTGTTTCGACGTTCCCTCCAAATTATTAGTATAACAATTACAAAAATACAAGAACAAGAGGCATTTTTATAGTGTTTCTGTCAAAAACAGCTACAGAAAAATATAAAGACACCCTTTTTGATATTCAAAATATAAAGTATAAGCAAGGTAAAAAAATCTGGTTAATACGCCTTGATTCCCCCTGCAGTTTCATCCGAACGTCACACATTTAGTACAATAAATTTATTAAAATCATATTTGACTCAGCGTGAGTAACTTAATGTCGATTTTTGTTTGTTTCTTTAAGGTTACTCATATCGTTACATTATTGCCTAATCACGAATGTATCTTAAGTTTTTTTAGTTTTTGTGTGCATATTAGTCAAGAGTCACTTGAAAAGTATTTATTGGTTTTCAATTTATTTCGCAAGAATCTTTTTCTAAAAATACAACGTAGAAATGTATAAAATATTTTCTTTGTTTTTTATTCTGCTAATTGTGTTTATTTAATAATAAACTTTCAGTTGATTGAAATTCATTACTATGCAACAACAGCATTAATTACAGGGTCAATTTAGACGTCATTTAACAAAAAAAACTGCTGAAGTTTGTACGCCTGTATATCTTCACTTTTCAATCTGATTTTATGGAAAACTTACCTTATAACTTTTGCCATCTGACATGCATTCACGGTGCATTGTATCACCGGCTGCTGTTATTTCGGTTATTTTCATTTGTGGCTCTGAAAGCGTTTGATTTCCATCAGTAACATTATTCGAAATGGCAGTTGCATTAGGCGAACTTGTTGTTGTGGTGGTCATCTCCTCTTTGGTATTTTCATGTATAGCAAAGTGATCATGTTGGTGGCCATTGTGTTCAACTAAATGTTCATGTGTTTTGTGCAGCTCAGCCTCTTCGTCTTCATCCATGCTGACATCGCTTAAATCTTTAAAAGCGGCATTTTTTTGTTGCTCATGATCGTCGTGCGTTCGTTGAGTTGTCACAAAATTATAATGATAGTTTAAATGGGACAAGTTATCATTATCATCTTCGGCAGATATGGAGGAGTCGACGGAGCGACCTTCTCCATTAAAACCATAAACAGCTGGCATATCATGCGATTTTTCTGTTGTCGAAGAGGTCATTTGATGTTCAGCATTGTCAACAATTTCAACATTAGTAAGAGCATGATCATGTGCTGTACTGGGATCATGTGGGTGCTGGTGATGGTCGTGCTCATGCATATGCACATTTAAATGTCCTTCAGTAATACTAATAGCTGGTTCCACAGGTGTGGCTGCTGTCGTTGATGACGTTGTGTTTGTGTGACTTTCTTCTTCATTGTCATTCATGTTAATAGCTCTTGCTCTCCCCTCTGTTGCTTCATTGTGCTGAATAGTTGGCAGGCCATTGTATAATATGGGCTTGGCAGTTGCTTCATTTTCATTGCTAATAACAATTTCTTCGGTTTGAGTATTTAAAAATGGTTTTGATGTTGTTGTTGTTGTTGCAGTAGTGGTTGTTGTGGCTGTTTCTATATCCATAGAATCTTCAGTACTGGATAGCATTTGATAGTCTTCATGTTCAGCCAAACGGTCATGATTCTCTGACAATATATGTGCATGGTAGGGATCTTCATGTTCTTCCAATGATGCCTTGGAAGTGTCTTTATTTCTATTAAGTGATTCCTCACTTTGACTAGCTGTGATAAGGGTGGCGGGATGTCTAAAATTATTCAAATCCTTAACATCATCTTCAATTTCGGCAGAAATTTGATTTGTATGCTCTTCAGTTTGCGGCTCAATTTCATTAAATTTCTTTGTAGTTGTAGTGGTTGTCAATAGGTGTTGATGGTTGTGACCTTCTTCATGTTCATGTTCATGATCATGTTTATGATCATGCATATGATGTTCATGATTATGCTGCTGCTCATTTATCCTTTGTATATGATCCTCATCACTAACAACAACCTGTTGATGTAGCTCATGATCATGTGCTTCTGTTGGCTTGTGTTCATGTGCCTGCTCATGCGTCATCATTTCATTTGTCATGGTTTTGTGTTGCTCACTTATTGCTGTAGGTGTTGTTGTGGGCTCTGTAGTCATAATCGGTTCAATTGTTGTCATTGGCAATGAAGTTTCTCCTTCATTTGTTGTTTCAATTAGTTTATTTGTTTCCGTTGTACTTGCTGTGGTCGTCGTCGAGGTTGATGATTCTTCTTGCTTTGAATCCGGCATCATTGTGGTTTCCATTGCCATCGTCATGTGTGATGGCATTGTGGTTTCCATCGTCATCATGTGTGGTGCCATTGTGGTGTCCATATTGTGTGAAGCATCTGTAATTATATAAACAAACAATAGTAGTAAATTATTAGTTGTGCCAATAGTTCATTAGACAAGGTTACTTTTTAATAAACTAAAGTTTGTAGTCAAAGAATATTTGAGTTTGTTTTTTATTTTTTTGCTTTCTTTAGTATTAATATATCAATTATATCGGAAGTTCTGAAAGAAATCTTTCAACTATTTTTTGATGCAATTTTATGGATTTTTGAAATAGTTTTTTTTAATGATTAAAAAAGCGCTTAAAGAGATAAAGTGATATTTTCTTTTTTTTCTCTTCACAGTTTTTACATAAATATTATTTAAACTCCCTGGTATAATTATCTTCAATTAAAAAAAGTTTATTTCGAAATGATATCATGGCATAATATAATTCAGTCATCAAAATAAAAATGACATTTTTTGTCAGATACTTTTAGGAAATTTAACCAAATCTTTTTGAAATATTTTGTACCCTTGAACAACATAACATAACACATTCCCAAAAATATTCATCTTATCTCTACACTAATTTCCAAGAATCTTATATGATTCAGTTTTAAAAATAAACATTTATCATTTGGCATACACCATAAAATCAGCCTGAGAATCTTCAAATTTTTTTATGAAGCTTTTGTATGAGTTTTTAATTTTTTTTTTGCTTTTAACATTTTCTTGAGAATTTTTTGGGAAAAAATTCAAATTTTTATAAGCTTAGAAATACTGGTAATAACGCACAATATTTTACCTTTAAGGTGATTATGAATATGTGTGCATAAAATAGTTTTTATAACTAAAATCTTCAATGAACAATAAAATTAAAAGTGTAACAAATTATAATGAACACAAAAAAAATTTTTGTATATTTTTGTAATATTGAAAAAAATACAATATAATTTTTTTAATTTTCAGTCACTAGAAATTGAATACCCTGTACTTTTTTTCACAAGGCCTTTAATATTTATGATAAATTTTATCAATCTGAATTTTTTAAAGCACAAAAATCCAAAAAAAGATTGTCAATATTTTTAGTTCTTAAAAGGGGACATACAATTATCGTACAATCATTATTTTGTTTTTATTATTATTAATTTATGGAAATTATTAATTTGTTGTGCGTATAACACAATTAAACTTTTATATATTTGAGCTTAAAATAACTGTGCGTGGGCTGTTTAGATCACTTTAATTTTATGAATTCATTGCTTACTAAACAAGAAAGCAATTATGACAAAAAGTAAACGATTAAAAAGGTGATTGACTCCTAAAAATAATTCAAAAATGACAGATTAAGTACTAAATATTAATCTTGGCTTTTGATTACACTGTGTTAGAGCGAAAAATAATTTTTAAACTGGCCTACTGACCAATTGTAGATGGTGGGGCAACTCGAGTGAACTATTTTGTCTTTTTTAGAAATTTAAATACACCCTCAAAGTCAGAAGGTATCGATAAAAAATATTGTTTGGGATTACAATGACAAAAACAAATCACTAAGTTATTTCTGCTTTTAGTTATTAAAAGATTTTGAATAGGAATCTTTAAATGTCTATATACACATATCTTTATATAAATGAAAATCTGCCAGTTTGTTTGTTTGGTTGAAAGTTATAGAAGCCTTAGCCAGTCAAACGATCTTTGTAATATTTGCTGCACAGTGTGCTACATATCTTCGAAATGCAACTGAATAATTAGTTTGTTGGATATATCAGGAGGGCGGGATACCGCCCATACAATTTACATGCTTCATAAGAAATATCTACACGAAAAGAAAAAAAACATGGTTAAAGCAACCATAACCAAAAAGCAACATACTAAGTTAAATGGTTGTAGTCACATCATAATCTGATTGAGTTATATGGTTGAAGTCAACTAATATTGTTGTCAAACCAATGCCGTTGCATGAGTCATATTGCCGTTTAAGGCGATACTAATATTTTTTCATTTAAAAACAATATTATATTATAATCAATCATGATCAAATGTAATCCAAATATAAACCATATCAAGAAATTGTTAAGAAGCCAGTACAGTTTTAATCTTGGATAAATCAATGCGCTGCTAAACCTGATAGATGGAAACACACATGAACACTGATGATAGAAGTGTAGCGGCTCCCGAAAAACAACGTTGTTTCTGTTTTGCCGTGTAAGTTGGAATTAATTAATGTTAAAATTTTCCCTTGTTCCTTTGGAATATTGTCTCATGTCCAATTCTTTCTGACTAGAATTGTTACGAAATAATAATCACTTTGGATTAAATACTACTAATAACCTATTATTTTTAATATTAATTAAATAAGAATTGTAGCATAGCTTCCCTGCAGGAACTGTCAATAGTTAAACTGCACTGACTTACTATTGACACAGTACTAGTGACTTATAATACCCCAGACAATGCTATTTACTCTAGACATTTAGCATGTGCGTGTCATTGATAATCCACTACTGACATTGGTACTATTGACTAGGTAGTTCTTTTGAGACGTTGGAACCAGTGATTCACTAGTAAATTTTAGTAATTCTGGTCTACAATTTTGGTACTTTTCTGAAGTAGATGTCGGTAATCAAAATAAAAAAATGTGTTAACTTTTAGAGTTTAATTAAATAAAAGTAAAAGACTTAAAGGCACTGATTCATAATAGTCGTTTTTTAAATATTAAAACTAAAATAAGGTACTAAGTGACAAAAACAATTCAATAAAGCTTTAATTTAAAGCTTCTAACAATAATAAATTAATTTAAAAATTATAAAATATTGATCTTTGTTGGAAGATTTGTCATCAATTTGTTGTTTTTCGTTTGACTTTGCTTTGGTCCGACCTAATTGTTAGAAATATTTCTTTTTCTGTCGCTGAAATGCTTCTCTAAGCATTTTATCGGGAAATTCTGGATGAAATCTGGATATTGAAAGAACAAAAGATTTGTTTGTAGACGTTTTGTTGACAATGTCGCCAAGTAATCAGCAAAATAGTACACAAAAGTGGTGACTTGGGGACATGTGTTCCCAGGGTTCCTGCAAGGTCACTTTACCAAACGTATGTAGTGCATGACAATCAAGTGTTTTATATATAGTGAATACTTATTTATATGGTTTTTAGTCATGATTTGATTTTAAACAAACAAAGTTATTATCAAAAAAAAGTTCGGACATGTTGCAGCTGCTTCGGATGATAACTATTAAATTTTAAGATGCCAACAAAAACTTGCTTATCATGGCTATAAGCTTAAAATATAAGATACGTAAATTATTCGTTGCAACCATACGGTGTTTGCCACAACCGTTGTCCCAATCATGTCTAAGCTGCGTCTGGAGAACTATGACAGCGAATACGTTGAAAAGTTTTGTGTACATAACCCAGTTACTAATGTGCGTGGATAGTTAGAAAAAAGTCACGTTTGCAAAAGTAGATGTGACAATTCCCAAACAAAGTAAATTTTAAATATATTATGCACTCTTCATAGAATCCAAGCAATTGAATTGAGTGAACAATTTGTATGAAAACCACTCAGTTATTCGAGTGGTTTCTATACATATTTTCTACTCAAGTCGATTGCTTGGATTCTATGAACAGCACATTATTATCAAAAAAACTTCATTAGCTAAAACATTTAAAATAAAGTTAATATTTATTGTGAAATATCTGCGAAATTATAATAGTGCGAGGCTTATTGCTTTGCGAGAGGGATCTTATTACCAACGTTTGCAGCTTACTTGTAAATGGTTGCGATTTGAAAGAAGCGCATAGCATCTCCTTTACAAAGTAAATACGAGACTTATTTGTATTGTTGTAGGTTTATTAATTGTTTTTTAGAAAACACAACTTTGCCACGATCAATATTTTAAGTTTACCACCACTAATTAACGTTAAATTAACTCATTGTTTTCTGTTCTGACGTTTAAGTTAAAATTAATTGATGTTAATTTTTTCCCCATTTCTTTAGAATATTGTCTCTTATATAATTCGTCCTAACTAAAAACGTTACGAACTTTAGCCTAATAATTATTACTTTGTTTTAACAATTTCTTTTTTCACCACAAAATTTTTGAATTTTAAATTTTGTATATTTTAAGAAAAGTACCTTTCAATTTAAATCACCTTTTTAATAATGAAAATAATTATGAGGAAAACGTACCGAGCTACAAAGGTGCCAGAAACGAGATAGTGTTTGGGGATATCAAGATCTTGGTCCTTATTTTGATTTCAGCATGTAATTTTTGGATAGAAACTTGGACTTATTTTCACATTTATGTATTTGAGCGAATTAATTTTAATTAGTACCTGCAAAGCATTATCGAGTATAAGCTGGAATTACTCTCAATGTAAATGATAATAAAAATGTACATATTCATACATATAGCATCTAAGATTTTGGTATATCAATACATAATGTCTGTGAAGCTATGCAGACTAGGCACAGTTGATGTCTCAGTGAGCCTAGGCTAAGTACCTCGTGTGCTTAAACAATTTGAGGCCTTATAACGTTCGCACATCTTAACTGATTTTAAGTGTAAATGAATACTTGAACTTCTAAATATGATTTCTTCAAATAATTAATATTTTTGTATATATTTTTGGATGCCATTTTTCGTTCTGACCAGTGCCACTGTGAATTGTCACTTTAACTGCAATATTTATAAACATTTAATTGCTATGCCAAGATTTTATTAGGGGTGGCATAAAATGTATTCTTATCTTTTACAATCTGGGTCACATTTAAAATTGTTTCCTTTGGCAATAAAGTATTGCCTCTATTTCTGTACAATATATAATTATAGTACGCTTTTATAGTCAGACTGGGTAATTCTGCAAATAATTATAAAACATAACACTTTGTAGCCGTGGACTTCTTTCGTTAAGATTGTCTCAGTATACTAACTCCTTTTGTTGAGACATTGATTAATATACACAAAAGGAAATTAATATAAAACCAGTTTAACAGAAATATTTTGTATTATTATTATAAAGTGAAAAGTATTTCACTAAAGCGTTTAATGAGTAGCAGTAATATTGTATTAAATCTATTTCTAAATGAAAAGAAATGTGTATATTAAAAATATTGCCAATGATCATTAAGTGATCGATCGTATTAGAAAACTAAGTGAACTAAATTAAGTGTACTTTAATTTAAAATTCTAATATTCACACACTTCTAAAGCAACTTGGAAACTCCAAACATAAAGACGCCAGTTTTGTTACTTAAGTCTTTTGTTTCCTTTTCTTGCACAAACCCATAACTAAATATATAAATGTTTTAAATGGCTGTTTAAAGCTATTTTAATAACCAAGACAACTATTTCAAATACATACAACACTTTGAAGTTAATGTTTTCTACTTTATTATGGCTGTTCGACAACGTTTGTGCGTATTCCAAAATGCATAAACATGCATGCAGAACACTAATAAGTGTGGCTGCAACTCAAAAAAAAAGAAAAAACAAAAAAACAAAACAAAAAAACAAAACAAAAAAAACTAAACTCATCATTAAGCCGAGCACGTTTTAGCATAAATGTTTTGAAGAACAAAGAAAATAAATTTTATTTAATGTCAGAAAACTTGCCACAAAGACAAAAATACCCAGGCGGATGTTTGTAAGTTTTTAAGTACGAGTAAGTGAGTGTGAAAATAGAAAAAAAACTAGAATTTTTTTTTTAACGGAAATCCATCATTGATTAAATAATAAAATTAACAAAAGCGGAAAAAGTAACAGATATCTAAACAATTTTTCTCTACGTATATTTTAACCGCACCAAACACGTGCTTTTTTTCATTCGTTTAAAAGTTTAGTGAAATGAATGAGTCAACTTTTGAGGTCCGCGCTTTTATGTGCTATTTTTGTATGAGTTGTGGTACAAAAACTAATTTACTGTTTTTTTTCTTTTATTTTAATTAATGCTCAAGGTGTGTGTATATTTTTTTATTCTTATTTAATTGATCCCCTTGTGTGGACAAACATTGAGTTCATGTCTTTGTTTGTTTTTTTTCTTTATTTTTATTAATTTTTATCATACTGTTCGGCAGTAATATTTCATTTAATATTATATAATATGTAAAACAACTGATTCCATGATTTTTTCCTAATCTAACTCCTTCAAGTTCCATACAAATATAGGGTTGTTTTTTAAGCGATTGAGTTTTATAATTGAAAAAAAAATACACAGAAAATGTTCAAAAGTGAATGAAATATTTATTGGGGATAATAAATTAATGCCTGCCATTTACGTTGTAAATTATTTATTTCATGTAAATGTTGCCCGCGGTTTCGCCATAGTTGATGAATCTGCTCTAATTTTCAATTACTTTTTACGGCATTTCGGCCGCTATCTCACTAATGGCAGCTGTAATGTTGTCTTTCAGGACTGGAATTGTGGCTGACTTGTCGCTGTACACAAGAAACTTCATGTATCCCCACAAAAAATTTTCTAGTGGGGTCAAGGCGTATGATCTTGGTGGCCAACTTAAAAAAAATTTATATTATTTGGGGATTTTTTTCCGTATTTTATGGATTATTTTTGAGATTACGATAATTTGTAAGCGTTGGTCTAGCGTGAATTTATTCGTTATAGAATTCCAAAGCAAACTAACTACAAAGCAACTGCCAGCTGTCAAATCGGTCGGCTGTCAAACAAAGCAGTGTTGCCAGTTCAAAGTTCTATAGAAATAAATGTATGAGACATATGTGATAATTTTTATAACAATTTCCATAAATTTTTTGAAAGAATTTGTTAATTAGTAATGCCGCGAATACACAAATTTATCATGGTAAATTTATATTGTCATGCAATATATAATTGATAGTAACTTTAAATTGAGGAATTAAAAAAGAAATAGTTACAGATGTTGCTGCTGCTTCAATTCAAGGATACGATGTTCCTTTAATAATATTGAAATAACTGGTATTTAGAAAAGAGCTGATAGCTTCTAAACAAGTGGACCGATCTTATCCAAGAATGCTCGATGTTGAGAATCGTTATATAGTAAAATTTAATCAATAGATTTTTTTTACTGAGTAACTTTGTTTTTAATATATTATGATTTACGAATTTTAGTTTTGTTTTAACAAAAAAGAATACTTTCGCATTTAATTGCACCTTTTAATTATGATCGCGCATATAAAATTCTTCTTTTATGCAAAATTGGTTACTCATGTACTTTCCTTGGAGTCATCTAAGAGCGTTCAATGAAGCTTTCTTTACTAGACCCCAAAACAGGACATTCACAGAGTATATTGTGTGAAGTCTTTTGTTGAAATTTACCGGTATTGTCTAGTAAACCATTTCGTTAGTGGTTTTAAAGCGAAGGCGGCAGTTCTCGTATGGTGAGAAAACTAAGACTCGACGACGCGGGTAACAGTCTTCTCATTTATAAAGCCATTTTATATATAGAAAAATAATCAAGATGGCAAGATGGTGACAAGGCGCTTTGCGTAGTGTTACATTCTTAAGGATCCGGAATTCATGCAGAGATGTCGCATAGTACATAACTTTTTCTGTCTTTATGTGAAAAGAAATTAGGACCCGTTGCAGTGTATGGCTACAAGATCTCAGTAATATACTATAATAATATATTCATGCCCTTGATCTTCTCCCCAAAAATTGCTTGGAAAGATCATAGACTATTTCCCCATAAGATTAGCCATTTAGCAAAAGGAATAAATTGACAGAAACGTGGCCTTTAGATTTGAATTTTTATTGTCAATATTTTTCATAAATGTGCGTCATTATTTTAAGAGTTTATAATAAACTCTTTAAATAAGGAGTCAATTAGATTAGCTCGCACAATATTAACGGATTATTCTAACCACCTAAATGGAAATTTATGGAACCAGAATATGACTCAAGCAGTTGATTAATTATTACGAAGTCTAAATGACAATTTGACTTAATTATTAAACCCACATGATGTCTGCATTAGTTTATTGCTATCTATTGCACAGGAAAAACTGATTTCGTAATGCATTCAGTCCAGTTCAAAATTCACTTTAAGCATTGACGGGGTTTCTTAACAAAAACTCGTGGGTTCTTCTCATAAATAATAATCAATTTAATATAAATTAAATTATCGAGTTTTAATCTGTAATAAAAACAACTTGTTTGATTAAAAACCCATGAAGTTGAGGAAAAAAATATTAGACAATTTTATTTAAAATTGTTCAAAATCCGTTAATTTGTGTTAAGTGAACTGGCTCAAAGGTAATAAACTTTAGCCTACTTCAATTGCATTTAAATTTCACGTCTTTGCGTTTAATGATAAATAATATTTGAAAATCTTAGCTTGAAATCTTTTGCTGTTCTAGATTTCATAACAACGAAACGATAATGTTTCTAATTAAAAGAAACATTTTTTTTATTTATTCGGTGGTTGAAAAAAGTTTGTGTATTAAGTCTTTTGTTTCCAATGAATAGTTTCAAGTTTTTTCTGCTGAAATCTATTAATTTTTTTCCTTTTTATTTACAAAACACGAGAATTCGTACTTTACTACGTTTTTTTTCTTTCTTACTTAATTGCGTTATTCATACACATGAACTAGATTAGTTTTTTTGTATTTCAAAGCAATAATAAATAATAATCATACTGTTTTTTTCTAAAATAATTAAATACTTTATGACCTTCATCTTGAAGTCAAATACTATACATGTATTAACTATTAACTTAGATAAATAAATATTCATATTGACAATATATTTTTAAAAACCCCAGTTCATTTTCGAATGCTTGCATTTGTTCATGGTTAACTGGCAATAATATAAATGTTTTATAAAACTTAGTTGACAGTCATATGATCTAAGTAAGAACACAGTAAATGAAAAGTAAACTTTGTAATCAAAAAGAGTAAGTTCAATGTTTAAAATTATACAAATTTTTTGTAACAAGATAAATTTATTAATATCAGTAATTTAAAGAAGCAGCTGTTTGAAAAATAAGCTTAAAAAAATTAGCAAACAAATTGCTAAGAAAGAAGAGAAGAAAAACTCCTCCAAAAAATAACTAATGTTTACTTTTTTACAATTGACAAAACTAAAAAAAACAAAGACGAAGAAGGATAAAAAGTATATGAAGCGTAAGAAACGCATGTCTTGTTGTGCTGTTTGTTTCTTCTAGTTTTTTCCAACTCAAGGTTCATGTCAGTAACCCTCTTTCTTAAATGCAATAAAAGTTTTTAACTTTAATAGCCTAAAGAAATATACTTACACACACACACACACACTTAGACACATTCTCAGACCAACTCGTCTTACGGCCAAACAAACAAAACAAAATACATACTTTTCTGCTTCTTTTATTTTTGCCAAAACAAAACAGAATTGAAAAGCAACATAAACAGTCTGAACTGCAGAACCTAAAGCCACCAAAGAGCATTTTAACTACTCGTACATAAAAATAACGTTGTCCAAACCATCACTGTGACTAAATGCTGAAACATAAACTTCAACTAACAGCGCACAAGTAACAAAATTTTAAAGAAGAAAAAATAAATGCAAAAAGATCGACAATAATAAGGAGTAAAAAGTAAAAATAAAACGTTTGTGGGATTTGCATGGTTTTATAGTTGTGGCCCGAGAAATGGTGCTTCTTGCCACAAACAAAATAACTAAATTCTAAAAAAGTACTGTATTTTATTTTAATAGAGTGAGTCCCCAGCAAGCGTTGCGTGATAGATTCAAAATGAAGCGGAGTCAAGCAATAAACTTTTTTGGAGCACAATATTTTTAAGATTTTATAAATCAATGCAATACTTTACTTCAAATTTACTTTGCAGCAGATCACGCTGCATTATCTGTGTTCCCACAATACAAGTCTCATTGACACGTTTCTTACTTTTTATGGCACAAGAACTGGTACAGAATTTCATGAACTTGAAATTGGTTATGGTTTCTCATTCGCAGTGACAAAAAGGTGCACCTGTTTGTATACATTCATACATACAAAATGAACACTTCGGCAATAAGACTTGCATTGTGCGAACTCCAAAGAAAGTTCGCAGAAGAAAAAGTAAGAATTTTATCAATAATACCTGAATAGTGTGAACACATAACTTCCAGGGGTAAGTTTAGCGATAGACTTGTTTTCGAATAAGAATTGATTAGTGATCTCGCTAGCAACAATTCTAGAAAAATTCTGTTATTCGAAATACATTTTGGGTCTCTACGGATGATTCCAAAAAACACACTGGCGCTATATTGAGGGTATTCGCTTTCCGTATCACTCAGTTTACATGTATTGCAAGCGGATATTTTTAACGCTTTTACAGACCTGCAAAAAACAATCGAGAGGCACCAGTAGTTTCGACACTTTTATATGGATAAACTGACCGTAATCAGGTTCTTTTATTCAAAAGTGATATCCTTAGGCATTGCAGACTCATTCCCTGTGCTAAAAGGCGAGATCTTTGTAAAGGATGCCCCAAAGTTAATGCAAGTTGTAATTTTCCGTCATTTGTGCAGTAAAGTGTTACTAAGCCAAAAAAAAAAGCATTTTGACAGCTGATCGTTTTGGGCATGTAAAAATTAAGATCTACACGACAGAACAACGTAATTTCATTTCATTTCATATGTCAGAAATAATAAAAAAACTAAAAACTTTATTTTCCATTTAATTCAAATCTTGCGTTAATTTTGTGACACCCTTTACAAGCAGCGTCTTTGTGATAATTTGGAGCATTCCTTAAAGAGTAAGAGATAATGCTGAATCCTCAATTCCGAGTCTTTTAAAAGTTGAACAAGTATTCTCTGAGTCGGGTGATAAAACTAGCCGTCTAGCTAAAGTATTTCCATGTTGTTTACATAATATCAATTTAGTGCTTTAGCACTGTTTTAGTGCTTTTTAAAATTTTCAGAGCTGAAAATTTTCGATTCAGTCTCGGTGATTTTAATTTTTTTCATTCTTTTTTTATTTTTGATGACACCAAGTCTTGACGGTTTTTTGGAAAATTTTCGTTTTCATGGTGAAATTTAGATTTTTCACCGATTTTTTAATTTTGTTGTGGAATATAAAATATTATTTTGTTTTTTGATAAATCCGTTTTATGTGAAATCTATATATTTCTTTAATTGTGTTAAATTGCCGAGTTTATAAGTTTTTATGTGATGATACGATTTTTTTTTGTAAAATTTTCTTTTATAAAATTTATTAATTTTTGTAAATTTTTACCGTTTTTTAGATTTTTTTGGTGATTGCAAAGTTTTTTGTATAATTCAGTTTTCCTGATAAAACTTTCATTCACTTTCGAATTCTGGATTTTTTTGTTGGTGCAGAACTTTTTTATAGAAAAATATTTTTTTCAAGCTATTTATGTAGGTTTTTTTATTTTCACTAGAAACTTAATGATTCTGACAAAAAGGTTCTACTTTTGGACTTGCTTGTTATCTGGAGCCTTGTTTGTTACTTTTGCAGCATTTATGCGAAATTAATAAAAAAAGTTAACGGATATACAAAAAAAATTAATTTTCAAATATTGAGCTTCTCAACGAATTCGCCAATACACTCATTAATATGCATGTCATGTTACCTTTTGTGTAAGTTTGTTTTTGTCAAATGCTTAAAAACTTTTCCAATGTTAAAGTCCTCAAAAAGAGTATAATAATATTTTTTGTTCGTGTAAAACTCTTATGTTTGTTGGGATTCTAGATATATGAATATATACTCGTAAGTGATTGTTAACAGAACGCTGTCTACCCAGTTGACCAGCTATTCTTAGATAACATTTTCTTCATGATGTATTCAGAAGAATGTGTAATTTGACGTTTATAAAATAAAGTTGAGAACAATTATGATGACAAAATAATGCAAAATATATTTCTTATCGGAGCCATTTTGGCATGTCTGCAGAAACACACAAGGTCGAGGCAGGAATCGAACCTGCGACCTCAGACTAATAGTTAAGTACGCTATCTACTAGTCTACGGGGAGACCCTTATTCAGGGGCCACTTATTGATTGCACACTGCGTGCTATGTGACGTATTTCCATTTGCATGCATGACAAGATAACAGACAATGTTCTCAACTTTTTGGCGGTAAATATTGTTTAAAGACAAATTAGGCGACAATGCCAATGATTTCGTTACAAGTGACATTTTCCTTAACTTCCTTTTATTAACAAATTATTAAAAGCAACTTGAGTAACAATTGCCCCAATTTGTTCATTCTATGAATATTAAAGCATTTCAATTATTATCAGTGTGCCTGGAGTCTAGTATATCTAGGCCCTAGATATACTATTGGGTTGTGCGATAGTCTATCCGTGTGTTGGTCTATCACGGTTGTGGTTTTCGTCATCG
Source organism: Gymnocheta viridis (assembly GCA_956483585.1). NCBI lineage: Eukaryota > Metazoa > Arthropoda > Insecta > Diptera > Tachinidae > Gymnocheta > Gymnocheta viridis. Next base: position 16,183,993 of record OY101442.1, read on the forward strand.
TGTAGGTCTCAACTTTAAAATGCAGGGGGCATTTTTAAAGACAATTAACTTTTTGAATTGGTTGGTAAATTATATCGGATAAAAATCGCTTAAATTTAATTAACACGATTGTTGACGACATATAGCACGACAACGTCACTCATAGTGTCGTGTACGATTTATATGCCCTTTATTCGAAAAAGTCATTTACAATAAATAAGCTTGGTGTGCTTCCAACGTGCCGTGGGCCATGTGTCGTGCTTTTGTGCACGTCGTCGAGATGTCTTCCATACATGATCAACTGGGTAGTGTTATGCTTAGTTAAAGCCCACAAACACTACTTCACTCCATTTATTTAAGGTATATTTTTATTTCATGCAAACAAAATGCACAAAAAACGAAATCGTTAAAGAGATTCCTTAGAAACTATTAATGGTGTATTATGATTTTGGTTTGTCAAAAGAACAGTACTCGTACATCCTGGCTGTCTTATACATGTTTGAGAAGCAGTTACACCTTTAAAGTTACAAGTTTTGATCTAACTGATGCACAAGCCAAAACTGTGAAGGAAAAACTACAAAGTATTAACAACCTTAAAATGCTATAACGAACTTTTTGCTATTCTTCATTCAGTAAAACTAAGATATGCATAAAATAATATTTGTGTCACATAATTTTGAAACAAAGTGTTAAAGTATATGGGCACTACAGATCATAGAAAATAATCACATAATTGGTCGTTGTTTATAGCTGGACTGCAGCTTAATTTTGTCTCTATTGACTTTTTATCCGATGCCAAATTCTAGTTGTTACTTTCGGTGTAACGGAATTTAAAATTTATTGCAAAATTACCCCATTGTGCATATTAGAAAAATAACTCATAGCTTTCCTAACCAGATTTCCTTCAACTTATTTATTTTTAAAACGACTTAAATACAATGCATATCTGTTTTTTTACAATTCTTTTTAATAATTGCAACTTTTTTGAAGGTGTTATTTTATTACTCTGATAAAAATTCCCCTATTTAAAATTCTTCTGTTGTCTGCACAACATTTTACGTAATTATTGTTAACAAGGCAAAACTGAAAAAAAACTGTGATTCACTTAAGAATGAAAAGTCAATTACGGTGCGTGGTGAATTGTTTAGTAAACACAATATTTGAATGCTTATAGTATTGAATTTTTATAAAAAGCAAGGTGATGAAGAGGTGACAAGTCTGCATTTAAATAAGTGACCTTAAAAGTACAACAATAAAATATAAAAAAATAATAAAATGCGAGGTCGGTCATAAAAGTACTTGACATGATGATCAATTCTAGCACCATGCGTGATTTATTATTTTATTCAAAAAGCGTAATTTTCTTAATATAAAACGCAAAATAGTTTGGGAAGTACAAGGCATTGTTTCACTGCAGGGAAAACCACATATTGTTGCTTGAGTTAACAAAATACATATTTAAAAATCGGAAGTATGTATATCTCGTGCAATCTTTTCATCATCTTAAGTCACCTTCAACTCATTTTCCTTATTAAGTTGAATAAATTTTATAACGCACTTTCAAGCCAAGTCAAATCGAATTTAGGATAGAATTTAAACAAAATTTTTGTCATACTATGATTCATTGCAAATATATTTTAAGGAGTTGCTTTAAAAAATTTTAATTACTTCCATATTTATATATGTATGTATGTATGGTACTCATATGTGGGTCTTAAAAAGTTTGGAAATATTTTTTCTTTTACAAATATTGAATTTGACAACCTTTCATAAACAATTTTATTTTATTTTCTTTGTTTTCTGTGGTGTATTGTAACTATTTGTTTGTTCAGTTTCTGCTTGAGAAGAAACCTGAATTATTTGTTTGGTTTGTTTGTTTGAACAATTTTTATTTTGTTAGCCAGCTTTTGTTGCATGGCTTGGCTTTATTTTCATTTGGGTCTTTTTTTCATGCCGTTACCAATACAAAAAGTGCAGTGGTGCGTTAATAAAATTATTCGCAATTTGTTTGCGTTTCGAGTTGGTCTAGACCGTATATCAGGCCAGGTTACAAGTATTACAGCAATTTAATATGAAAAGTATTATACAAATATTTTTGAAATATATTAAAATATTTGAGTAATATATTTTTGTTATTGTTGTTGTTATAATTTTGTTTATTCACTTACTTATTAGTTAATAAAAATTATAGCTTTACTGGTGAAAAGAAAATTAAGCGTAATTTTAAGCTAAACATAATATAGGTATTCATTAAAATTATATTTTGTTTTTAACCTATTTGAAAATTCTTTCATTATTTCAATCCAACAACAAGACGACTTCTCAAAATCTCAACTATAGTTTTGTTATTCAAGTTCCAGAATAAGCTAATAGATGATTCCTAAAAATTTCAATGTAAATAAATTTATTTAAAAAAAATTTAGATACAACAATTTAAACAAAATTATGAAAATTATTATTTAAACTTTATAATATTTGATTACAAAAATTTGGCAATCGGCTATTGTGGAATACTTAAAGGTGGGTATTTCGGAACACCATTTGGATATTATTTTCAATAAGAGAATGTATTGAGACATACCAAAAAAATTATTAATTAGATAATGGAAATTATTGGAACTAGTAAAAATCAAATGCGTACTAACTACATTAGACGAAAAACCATGTTCTTTACACCGAATTTTATAGAATTCCAAGGACTTAGACTTTGAACTAATTGGAATAAAAAATACCACATTCTCTCACATTCTCTTATTTGTATTTTGATTATTGTAGTATGGCATATTATTCCACATTACCCATCTTGGGGTTGCACATTACCCTCCAATTTTGAAAATAGCTATTTTTCGATTTTTCATGTATAAATTTTTTTTATATTAAAATAATACGATTTTTGCACTACAGGCAATCGATTAACAATTATATTGCAATCAATCCGGTAATAATTAAAAATAGGGGTTTCACAATACCTAAAGTTACTCTAGTAAAATATATTTATAAATTAAAAATATATATTTTTCTCCAACAAATTTTTCAAACATATTTTGAGTTGAAGTAAAACAACCGCAACCTCTTTGAACATTGTCATAGTAAATTAGAATAGGAAATCTTGTAATCCAATAGGTTAACGTAAAAGATGTGCTTAGAAGTTTTATGTAAAACACCACGAGGCACATTTATTTGGGACGTTTTAGCCATCTAACTCTTTGTTGTGTAGATCTTTTTTGCCCCTTTTTTGGAAAAGAGTAAAAAAATAACTTTAAACGGTGCTATAGTGGGCTGAAATGTATTACAGAAAAAATTGTCATGGAATTCTACTATAAGTTTTTAAAGACAAAACTTAAAATATCTAATAAAGTACGAAATTAACCATTAAATAAAGCTTTCATTTATTTCTGGCTTTCAAGTTGCACTTTGACCTGTGATCTCTTTGAAGAATTATAGTAAAATTTTATGATGAATATTTTATTTGAGCATATATCCATCTATATTGCTGTTGCAGGGGAGTTTTTCCTATGATGTTGTGCATTATATTCCTAAGCATTTAATTATTATTATAAAACGATTTTATGATTAATTCGAAATTATTGAAAGTTATATTTCGGTTTTCCCTATTTTTAAAAGTGTGCTGGTTTTTAATTACTCCAAAAATTCTCTGCCAGGTCACTAGATTCTGCAAATTCTATGGACTAAGAACTTCCGTAAAATTTCGATGTAATACCAATTACATCGGTGAATTGTTTCAAAAGTTCGGTTAAATGTTAAATGTTTTCAAAAATGTTCCCTGGAAATTGTTTTTTTAAATACTCTAAAAATCTGAATTTTCAATTGCTTCAAGTTAGCGGAAAGTATCGTTTTTTTATATATTTTTGTTCATGTTGCTTAGGAAATTAAATAGTCCAGGAGGTCCTGATTTACATCGCGTAAACAAATTTAGCTGATTTTATGGAGACGTACGAGTATATCTTCAGCTGAATAAATTTTATTATATTATACTTGTATATTTTTGTTGTTGTCTTTTTTGTTTAAATTAATCCTCAAGTATTTACAAATTGATTATTTTCATTAATATTCTCATTTACTACACGTTTCTAAGCAAAAAATGGCCAAACAACCCTGACATTAATAAACAAATATTTAAAATGTTTGTAGCTTGAAATTAAACAACAACTTGTTTTAAAAACAAAATACAAGCAAGTGAAACTTCTTTTAGTATTTACATAAAAAGATGTTTGAACTTTAAACACAAATTCTTTAATCAAACAGAGAAAGTTCTTTTTTTATAAATACTTGATTAATAAAAAAAGATAAGTAACAAATTTTTAAATCTTAAAACATTTTTGGCAACAAATTAAAAAATAAACATTTCATTGCTTTTCTCTTTTCTTTAATTTCTTTTTAAATCATTATTCTATTTTCTGTTCATTCATTAAAAATATTCTGCAAAATACTTGTCTTAAATGCAGTTACATTTTTATTTATGTGTGTGTTGGTTTCACTTACACATACGTCTATATAGATATATGAAATCAAACATGGACATAAATCTAAACAAGTTTGTTAATATATTTTCCATTTTGTTAAGTTTTCATTTCACTGATTTTGTTTACTTTGTCTGGAATTTTTTAAGCCTCTCACTAACAAAATCATTTGATTTCTTTTGCCACATGAAACTTGAAATATAAGAAACAAATATAAAAAAAATAATAAAACGGGTTAAAGTAACTACAAGTGGCTTTTTAGAGGGTCATGCATACATTTGATTTTTTTTCTTCGTACATAATGGTATTATCATCATACCACCAACACCGGTAGTGTCATCTTTTCGTATAAAAAGAAAAACTAAATCTAGTTTTTTTCTTAATTTTTCTAACTACCTTTATGAAAATGAAAATTTATTCAACCATAAAAACAGTCAGTAAACCACAACAGTTAACGGCTACAGAGAGGGAAATCATAAAAAGATAGAAACAGCAAAATAATAGCTTAAAACATATTTATATCTTTATTAATAGTTGAGGAAGTAACATTTTATAGATTTTTTTTAAAGAATGTAAATCATTAAATTTAAATGCATATTTGAGTGTTTAATTTAAATTTATAATGGGAAAGTTTTTTCCTCTATTAATTTTCTAAAAAAGTTCAAGCTTGCATAACAAAAAAAAAGCCTTAAGACAAAAACTTGACTGAAACCCAATTTATTTGTGTTTTGTTTTCACATTTAAAATATTCCATTATCAACAATATTTTTGTAAGCTTTTGTTAAGTTTTTAATAAACACAAATTTTTTATGAAATTTATTTCCAAAAAAAAAATTTGGGTGTTTTGAGGGTCAACATTTTGTTCATGCCATTTTATGACCTTCAGCATAAATCTGTTTAGTTGCTTTGTTTAAGGATTTATTATATTTAGGAGGAGATCTTGTGGCATTATAAGTAACAACCACCATTTTTCAAACTTAATTAAAAGCAAACGCTGTAGAGCTACTTAATACGAAAGATTTAAGACAAAAGCACGTGATAATTTTTAGCAACTAAAATAGTCGACAATGAGACCACAAATTGCATATTTTGCATATTTTATAATGCAGATTTTTATTTCATGATCTGGTTTTCAAACTCTTTGAAGACTTAATTAAAAAAAGTAAAGTTTAACCATTATTTTTATTTATTAATAAAATTGGTGTCAGATGAAATAGAACAATAATGGGCAATATCATAAAATTATTTTTATATTGCTCTAAGCAGAAACGATTGCTAATAATCAAACAAAAAACTTATAATTTCATTTGTATTTCAATACAATTTGAAATGTTCAATACAAATTTTTGATAAAAATATACCGTAGTGGAAAAAATATTTGGTACCGAATGTATTAACACTTAAGTGTTAATTTGTTATCAATGAATCGAGGAATTTAGCAGCATTTTTTGAAAGTTTTTTCTTTTAATTTGATTTAACGGAAATTACCGTTAAACGAAAAATCAGGTCAACATGTATAACTAGCAAATGAGTTTTGTATAATTTTTGGCAAAATTTTTCATCAGCAGACAACCCAAAATATGCAATTAAATATTTTTTCTTGTACAAATTGTGCAGTGGAGATAAAATATTTTACCGCTTCAGAAATTTTTGTGAATTTTGGCAACGAATTAGTTAGTGCATATTTTTGCATATTTCTGCATATTTTATATTTTGCAGCATTTTTTGCATATTTTAGCTTTGAAAGCATAACACATTTTTTTAATTTATAAGGCATATTCGACTTATTAGAGCATATTTTGATACTTTATTGACATTTTTGTAAATATATTTAAAAAATTTTTCGCAACGAAAGCAAAAAAAAATTGTTTTGAATTCTTATGAACTTTCCATATTAAATATTTATCATTTGGAATCTGCTGCTACATCTTAGTCATCTGCATCTCATTTCTAGCCTGTTTTTATATAAACTAAAGTATTTTTAAATTATGATGTTCTTTAACATCTGTTAAATCTGTTTCTTTTACATCAGTAGACGTTCAAGGAACAGTTTTAGTATATAAATGATTATTTAGATGTAATAGACAACGCTTTTTATCTGCAAATCTAAGTCAATATTTTGTTGTTTATTACAATAACAATTACCAATTCATAGCTTGCTTTATTTTAACCAAAGTTTTAGATTTTGATATGGAGATCTCTTTAGAAATTGAAGTACAATTTTTGTGTTTTTATTCAGTTATTTTGTTTTTTGTTCTGTTTGTTTTTTTATTTTAAATGCAAATGTGATTGATGTGGAATAAAATATACATATATATTTGGGAGATTCAAATGGTAGTTATAAAATTATATGTTTTAAAATAATAAAACGAAAAAATATGACGAGGAAGAACAAGCAGTATGTAATTTCTATCACACTTCTCTGAAATTTCTACCTTTTGGATATGACAAAACAATCAACATAGTTCAAAAAGTCTATGACTTTTTTATTTGAAGCACAACAACAATTTTTTTAAACTATTAAAAAATATTAAGACATTAAGACAATATGACTTACTCGTAATAGGACAACGTTTGAATACCCCAATTATTTTTTGTTTCTTTTTGAAATCTTATTTTTAAAATTTTTTTAATATATTTCGCATTTAAGAATAAAAAAATTTGTTGATCATACATATTTCCAGTTTCCCTGGTCATACGAAAATTGAGCTATTTTATAATCCAAAGTAATTTATACCGGACTAAAGTATGTATTACTTTATTCATTAAAAATTACACACGAGATAAGTAACAAGGAATAGTTAAATGATTCCAACCTGCACAGAAGAACATAACAATATTGTTTTGGGAGACCGGAACACAGCCTCACCAGTGCTTATGAATTTCACCACTTTCTAATGCCGAAAATTAAATTGAGTTCTTTTCCATAAGTTTATTATATAATCAAATAATTTTAAATAAAAATAAGAAGTTATTTTAACGGACTCAAAGAAAAACTTTTTGTCACTTGGAGCACATTCTTTGCAGAAGCACAGTGTTTAAATAACAAAAGTATGAGCAAGTGCTTCAGTGAAACCAACAACAATTTTCAATAATTAAACAAAGATTTTGCTATTCAATTTTAATACTTTTTTTGTAACACCTACGTAAAAAACTTATATATAAACATTTTATAGCTCGCAAACTAGACAAGGCCATTTTGAAAGAAATTAATTGAATGTCATAAGAGATTAAAAGAAAAAATTATAATTTTAATCTCAAGATAGGTACAGTAAACTAGTTTTTTTTTTCATAAACAAATCTTTTCTACAATTTTAGTATAATTATTGAAGTTCAAAGTTAATAAACGGCGGCACTAAAAACAAAATACACATGTATTTTTTTTTAAGTTTTAGTATTAAATATTTTTAAAACTTGTCTTTTAGTGCTTTAGAGTTTGAAACCATTAGCAGCAGGTAAATGTGGCTGTACTCGTGCTAAAATGCTGGTCGTTTGGACGGTTATTGTATAAAACTATACAAATGACTTGGGCTTGTTTGCTTATGAACTTGAAAACGATAATGGAGAAAAATATATTTCTTTAAAACAATTTTAATGGCGTTAATAAACATTAGTACTACTCTGTATTTTCGAAACTGTGAAAGTGAAAAAATTTTATAATTTATAAGAGGATACCATCAGGGAATTTTATTTAAGGAAGTATAATTTGCATCGCAATTATTTGAAAAGACGCAGGAACAAAAGAAAATTTGTTTTGTAATTTTGAATTTTACTTTACCTAAACACGTGTTTTGTTGGATTTAATTTTTTAATTTTTTAGATATTAGTTGATACCAATTAAGTGAAATATTAGTCGTAATACAGAAAAATACTTTTCAGACAAATATTTGAAAAACTTTTTTTATTTGATACTGTAAATATTTCAGTTTGAGCTCTTTATCTAAAGACAGAAAAAATAAAAAAAAAATTCCCGAGTAAAATAAGTTATCTGGTTATACCAAGTTCCGAATTTAGTACAAACTTTATACTCTTTTACTGATTTTGGAACAATAACCAACGATGAGCTGCTCCAAAGCATGAATCAACAATGCAGTACGACATCCTAAAAAGAAAATTTGGATGGATTGGTCACACATTGAGATCCGATAATGAGATAGCCAAAGCAGCGCTGCAGTAGAACCCCCAAGACTTTCGGTGCCGTGGACTTCCAAAAACAACTTGGCGCATCGCAACCGTACGCGAGCTGACTACTACAGGGTTTTCGTGGAACGAGGCACTAAGAACAGTCCACAACAGAGTCCGTTGGAAGTCATTAATTGAGACCGTTTGCTCCTCAGCTGAAGAATAGCGGAACATCATCATCACTGATTTTGGCACAAAACTTCAAATAATTATTCTATTTGATTCAGCAAATTGGGACACCCAAATTTAGAGTATATTTTCAGCAAACAAAATTTTAGAAAAGATTTTGCCTGAACTTATCAAAAGCAAATACTTTTTTCTATACCTCTTCGAATTAGCTAAATATGTTCGTAGTTATACAACTCTTTTCTTCTGTTTGTTTTTTAAATAAAAAAAATTCAAAATACAAAGTTATTAATTATTTATCAACATACAATTTCAAAAACAGGAAAACCGAAAAAATATCAAAATAGCGTTTAATGCGTACTAAAGATGTAGTGAACAATTGAACTATTTTTATACTGTTCCACTAAATCTTTCAACTTTTACTCCTTAGTTTTTTTCCCCTATCGTCTCCTGATTTGTCCAGTTAAGAGGTTGTATGATTTGGCATCGCAAGCCCACCATAGCTTTATGCCGTATTTGGCGGGCTTGGATGGAATGTATTGCGTGAACTTGGTTCGGTCTCTAAAAGGACAGAGATTATGGCAGCTTTGTTTGTTACGGATCGTTGCTCTCTTGAAAATTGTTGATCAAAATGAATAAACCTTAAAATGTTTTTGACGCTGCTTGGTACAATGGTAATTCAGTTTTTTGCCAGAGAGCTAGACGCCTCTCATTGTTAGAGTTATGACTACCCATTGCTATCAATATTCCAAAAAATGTACTAAGCTCCTCTTCAGATATATCTTCCTAAATATATTAGACCTTTATTATATCAAAATTACTTTAAGATTTTTCGTTTCTAGGAGGACTAGGAGGGGCAACCACTCCTCCAAAGAGGGCTTATCTATGCCAATGCTTATATTATGTGCATCTTTATACCAAAAAAGCAAATAAGATAGAAATAAATAGTAATAGCAGAAGCTTTACTTGAAAGATATATAATAGTTTATGTATTTACGAATGTAAAAAGTGACCAAATTCGAAGAAAAAATTAGTGCCCAAGCTTGGGTTAAAATGGAACAAAAATGGCTTGTTTGGAAATACATAATCGGGCCTATTCAGATTGATGTCGTCGTTTTAATTGTGGTTTCTATGATGTTGTCGTTTTTATCGTTTTTAAAATTGGCATTCTTGAAGTATATAGAAACGAAGAAAAGGAAATGTTGTTGACTGCAATATTTAACGTTCTTATTTTTTATTTTATTGCAAGTTCTGAATAGTTTTGTTATTTTAAATGAAAGATCACAGAATGGCGAATAAAGAATTTAATTTTTTATGCTCAAGTGAAGATAATGGAATAATAAAGATAAATATACATCGGCAGATCTTTGAATATTAATGTTAATCTTTTCCGTACCAGACTCAATGTAAAAAAAAAGTTGTTTTTTATAAAATCTTTTCTAAATATTTAATTTTCTTAACTTTCAAACAGATTTATTTTTTCTGCGATTTCCTTACGAAAATTTTCGAAATTTAGTGATTTTATGTCTTTCCGAAAACTCCTAGCATATCCGAGATCTTTTTTATTTTCGAAAACTAAAATTTCAAATTGCCTTACGGTCATTTCATTAATATTTTTGAAAATGGAAAATACCGATATATTTTCGATAAATGTTGACAGCATCATCGGTGATGTCAAACTGTTGCTTTTATTTTGTTTTCAAATGACAACGCCAATGGGAATAGGTCCGAATATACAGATAATTTTTATTCAACAACATTTGCTTTTAAAATAAATTTAAAATAAAAGAAACAGAATGAGATACAAAACTACTAATTAAAAAAACAAAAATCGAACTACGATTTCTGAAAAGATTTTGATATGAAAATTAAAAATGTTGATTGATATAAGACAAGATTTTAATAAGTCATTGTTATTGCAATAAACAACAATATATTGACTTTGATTTTCTAATAAAATGCATTGTATTTTTCATGTAAATGAACTTTTATACAGGGTGGGCCACGGAGATGGACCGATAACTCTTATCAGCCATAATTCAATGACAAACCGTGCATCTGAGAGGTTGTAAACTTCTCCTCATGTTTATAGTGGGAGCTGTTGCAGTATTAAAATGTTGTCGGTATTTTCTTTGTGCTGGAACAATTGATCGTCAGGAAACAAATTTAAAAATTGTTACACGTTCTTGCGTTGAGTATGCTGACATTAATTTGTTATAATTAATTATAACTAATGATAAAATTTAATTAAATTGCATATTTCCTTGAAAAAAAAAATGAAATAAGAAACTGTGAAAATCAAAAAGTTATAAGCATTTCAAATCAGTCAGTCGAAGTTGGCCCACCCTGTACATTGAAACGGCTTTTTGAACGACTGCTGATGTAAAAGCGAGATATTTATCAGATATCACTTCCTTAACATCACGCTTTAAAACAGATTTGTCCTAAGCAAATTGAGACAGAAAATGAGATACAGATGGGGAAAATGTAACAACACATTTCAACTTAATTGAGAAAACATCTGTTGATCAGAATTAAATAGATAGTTTTGTTAATGTAAGAAATTCTTTTTAAGGATATTAAAAATATGCCAGAATAGAGTTTAAATTTACTCATTAATTCGGAATATGCTACAAATATGCTGAAATATGCCAAAAAGTCAGTAAAAGGTAAAATATGCTTTAACAAATTGATGAAAATTTCTGAAATGCATAAATATTTCAAATCTGCTGCTTTGAGATGCACAAGAAAATTCATACAATTGCATATTTTCGATGTCCCTGCTAACAATTTACTTTTCGTTTAACTACGAGTATAAATTAAAAAAACCAGTTATTGCCTTTAATGACTTAAAAATGCCACATTAAATTGTTCATATTTATTGTTTTGTTAAACTTTATTTCATTCTAATTGCAATTGGTCTTTTCGAAAACAAAAACCCATTCACTTTATTTCTACAAATATTTAATATTGTTAGACAAATGTATGTAAATAGGCGGATTAGCAAAATTATTCTTACTAAACTCGTTGAAATAAAAAAAAAGAAACTTTTGCAAATAGTTTTCATTGCAAGTTAATTTGTATTTATTTTATATTTTTATTTGTTTGTTGAAGTTTAATAAATGTATCTGGTTCAAAGTTTCTTAAAGTTAATTGTATAATTGTGATTAAAACCTGTTAAGAACAAGTCTAGTTATTTCAAATTAATTATAAAACACTTAACACAAGCATTCATTAGTAGAAAAATTCAAACATAAATGTAAATGAGACGGAAATATAAAGTAATAAGTAAAAATGTTTAATGAATATTATTTGAGTTAATAAATACAGCATACTACTGCACAGTTTTTTTGAAAGACTTTGCTAAGACTTTTATAGATTTCACATAATTGGATTTAGTGTTAAAACAATTGATTTGCCATTATTTCCATCCACCAACTGCATACAATTTTTAAATTTTCTTCTTGGTTTATTATAATTGAATATATTGTGCAATCCAAAAAAAAATTAGCATACCAATGACTGGCAAACTCATAAATAAACTGAACTCTAAGTAGTTCTATTTCTCGCAAAACATTAAAGAATTTAACACCTTGTTGTCTTAAGACGGAAGTGATCCAAAAAGCTGAATGGTATACGACTCAAAAGTTGTTCCTATCAAATGTTCATGGCAAGTAATATATTTGTACTTGGTATACCATTAATATGTTATGCCTTTGAAACGTCTTCCGATATTTTTTGCTGGGTAACAACCAATATGAACATTTTCACAATTTCGAAATATTTTTTACACAATTAATTTTCAACCCATATTGCTTTATATTCGTCTTGTATTTACATAATGTCAGAAATACGACAATAGTTTTTTTATAATATAAACAATATTCGAGCACTAATACATTCACATACACACATACATCATTACATTTATGTTCGTGCATTTTGCAGATACCACTTAATAAATTTAAAAAATCGTTTGCTTAATTAAAACGTATTTGTGTGTAGGTGTAAACATTTAAAATAAAAATATTTAAAAAAAATGAAATAAAATAAATAAATATGTAAATAATTTCTGCTTGATTGCAGTCTGAAAAAAGAAACACTTGGCTGCAATTGCTAAAGAAAACGTCTTGAATTTGTATTTATGCATTAAAGCATTTCATGGCCGTAAAAATATAAAAAAATTGTATTTTTGGGCCTGGTATTTAGGTTCGAACAAAAAATAACAAAAGTAAAATTGATAAAATACTGCGAATTGAATAATTTATTGTAATGTTTTATTTTAAAGATCTTTTTTGAATCATTAAAGTTATTTTGTTTAAATCAATAAAAGTTTTTGTTTATTTTGTTCATCAGTTTTCAATTTTTTTCTTTAAGTAGAAAATCTTCAATTTGAATTTATTTTAAAACAAGTTTAATTTCTTTTGATTTCTCTTTTAAAATTCAATTTTATTTATGAAATTATTTAAAAAAAATGTTTTTACACTGTCGGCCACACAAATATGAATGAAATATAATTTCGAAAATAAAGCAAATATGTCACAATACTTCTCATCTCTGACTGTAACCAATGATTTAATAATTTATAGTATTTTAATAAATTACGGGGAAATGTTTTCATTTCCTTTTATCTTATTAGTTAAATTGACCAATTGAAGCCACGAACTCGAGCCACCGAAACAAAATTCTCTGGCATAAAAATATCCTACAAGTAGAAGAACTCAAATGGCTTCACATGAAGAGCAAAATATTTTTGTCTGATTTACTTTAGGGTAGTTAAATCCTTCTTTCATTTTTATTTACTAATTTTTTCTTCGAATTTTAGCGACCAATGCATTTACAATTTGTTAACAAATACCACATTTCAAAAAGCCATTTTGTATATTTTTCAGTAGCTCTGCAAAGCATTTCTGTTTCTTACTTCGCTCAGAAGTTTGCACATATCTCTGATACCAGTCCATACTTCAATACTATCAATCCATGTTGTTTCTTTTCTCCTTCTAAGAGCTATTCCTTCAATATTTGCTCGTATTATGGATTGTAAGAGCTTATATGTTGGCTTTCTCATAAAATGTCCCAGGTCAGTCATCAGTCTTTCTTTCCTTTATGGCGGTAAATAGCTCTTTTTCGCGGTGCATTTTTTCTCAAAACTTCGCCATTTGATATATGATTGGTCCAAGTTATTTATATAATTATTTACTAAAGCTGTGTAGCTCATGAACGAACGGGTTAAATTGAACGCATCGCCCGACTGAACGAAGTGGTCCAGTCATTTTACTGCACGTTTTTGGTTTAATAGTGTACTGTTCAATTTTGCAGATGAGTTAAAACTTGTTTTCGTTCGTTCAGGTGTCTTTTTTATGTCAAATTTAATTTCGTTCATGGATTTTTTTTATGTTGTAATTTTTTTTGTTCGTCAGAGTTATTTTAAAAAGTTTACATAAATATACACTTCTTTTGAACAACAATCAACCCATAACAACTATTCTATATATTAATCTAAATTAAAATGTGTAATATTTTGTCAGAAGAACAAGAAATTGTTTCTGAAATTAACTTAACCATGAATGGCTCTATGGTCCCTCGAGGAGTAAAAGGAAAGTATGATTTTTTAATTAATAAATCCTTTTATAAAATAAATTCTTCAATTTAATTACATTATTCAAATATTTACAACCGATTTTTTAAAGAAAAGTATGAAGCAAAAAAACTGACTGCCTGTTCTTCGATATCGAAAGAAAATTATCTTTCGAATTATTACATTTGAAACAAAAACAACTTTTAAAATTTTGTTTTTGTTTTAAATGTAATTATACGAAAGAAAATTTTCTTTCGATATCGGCGAACAGGCAGTGAATTGTTGCCGTACTGTCGTTCAAATTGGACAATTGAACGAACGGGTTAATTTTTGCTAATTGAACGAAAATGACCGATCAGTGAAATGAACGATTTGGAACAGCTTTATTACTTACTATTTAATATACATGATTAACACAGTAATAGACCGTAAGCTCATTATACAGATGATTAACAGTTCAACACCTGGCAAATTAAGCAAACTGGATTTTGTTAATTTTGTGTGTGTTCTTGCAAACAAATTTTTAGCTCGTAATAAAATAGTTTTGCAATATACCAGTGAATAAAACAATTGTCATCTAATACAACAACAGCTTAAAAAGCACGAATTCAATACTGACAGCAAACATGTAATTTTCATTTTGTGTATTAAATGACTTCTAAAGCTGAAAGTCCATAACACGCATTCTAAGCGGCTTTCAAAAAAGTAGAATCAGTGCAGTTGTATGTGACAAGTTACACAGCACAAAGTTTAGAACGGTTAATCGCCTACAACGCGTGAAGTAGGCTTACTTTCTACTTTTGTAGGTGTCGCTAACGTCATGAAAAAATGTGAGTTGTTTTCGATAGCCAAGGATGGCAAATTATATTCTTTTTTCAATTTTATCGATAAATATATTTTTTATAACGTAGATTACTTCTACCAATTTTTTGTACTAAAAAACGTTTTTTATTTAAAAAAAACCCTTTCGTAATAAAGTTTAGAAAGTTTTTCAAGAATAAAATACATTAAAGTTAATTTTTAAAAACAATTTTTTTACCAACAAAATTTCCATTCTAGTTGTCGAGAAGTTGAGAAGAAGCTAATTGATGTTGTGAAAAGTCACAAACTTTTAAACAATTAAAGCTATTCGTAGGGCTCAATGGTACAAATTATTATGTGCACAAAATCAATAATTTCAATAAATTCTTTTAAACTCTCAATTTCACTTTCCATTTTGCAAAAGTTATTTTTGTTTGATCAAAATAGAAAACAAAAAAGTTGGCGCATAAAAAGTATTTCATGTAACTTGAATTTAGAAAAGCATAGAATATGTTGAAAGTATGAAAAGCATAAAATGCGACAACGCATACAACGCGTATTATGGACTTTCAGCTTAAGTATTGACTTTTTTAAGTCATTACTTGTGAGTCACCATTTCAATGTAATGACTTAAAATGGCAAAATAAATGTAGCCACCAAATTGTGCACATTTTATTTTTCACATGTAAAATAGTTTAGTGTAGTGAAGTGAAATTGTAATACCTTATATTATGAATGACATTATTTTGCGCACAAACAACACACCGTCTGCATTACTCTACAGTAGTTATATAACTACTTACTAGTAAATAAACAACTAAAGTGGCGCTTGTTTTTTTAATTGCTTCCAATAACATCACCATGTTAAAGTAATGTGTCGAAATTCCAAAGTCCAATTAGTGAAAAGTATGTACTTCATTTGGTTTTTAACATTTCAGCTCGTTACTTGGCCATCAATGTACTTTCTGGGCAACTATTTAATTATGCTATTGTAATTAACATGTCCTTATATGTTTCAAAATAAAAAGAAAATAATAATAATCAGCAAAAACCAGTTTTAATAATAATTAAATTAAAAATATCTTTCAATAGATTTATACTAAAATTTTTTATTCAAGTATTTAATGACAGCTTTTTTACCTACAAATAACAAAAACTTAAATTTATTTTTCTTTAGCCAATTAACAACACATGCAAAGTTATATCGACGTTTGTAATATAATTTTCGAGAGACATTCGCTTTAAAATGAAAAACCATTTAATTTCTTATTTAATTGACCGGTAAAGTATGTGTTTCTCATGAAAAAAGAAACAAACAAAACGTCTATTCTAATAATAAATTTCTAAAACAACCTTAAATGGCAGAAGATGAAAAAAAAATTCGGTAACAATAACAAGTGTTTCTATATTCTTGCTGTTCAAATTTGATTGTTCCATCCGCATCATCATAATCATTCGTCTTTTTCTCTGTTTTTTTTAAGCTACGACCTCCATTTGTTTGAAAATTATTAACACACAAGTATTAACATTTCTTCATATCTCCAAACAATGATTTTTATACTTATAAATCTATTCATTCAAATCTGTAGAAGATAAAAAATCATTCTCATAAATACAGAATATTTTTTTTCCTTTTTTGGATTTTCTACATTGAATAACAATAATAAAAAAAGAAACAGAAAATCTAATTGGAAATTTATACTTTAAGCTTTGTTATTATTGGTATGAATACAACACACGAGCAATGTACACAATTTTCAGATTTAATTACTTGTAAAGCTTTTTATGTAGCTTACAAAAATACCTACTGTGAACAGTAAAGTAAGGTATGCAGCACTAAATAAGATTTCTAAATGAAACATGACATACAAAAAAAATATTATCTACTTTGTCATATCCAAAAGTGCTTTAGGAATTCTCAAAACTAAATCTGAATTATTACATGCTTTTCATTTGACGTCACTTCTCTAGATGCATCGTTTTATTGCTTAAATGGACCAGTGTAAATTAATATTTTGCCTTACTTTAGTGTTCTTCCAAAGGCTTTTTGGTAAATTAAATATCTTAATCACGAAGAAGGCTGAAGGTTATTCTACATCTTTCTGTGTTCTCAAGTGATTTTAATTTTAATTCTAAGAAAATTTCGGATAAAGTTCAGTTTACAAATCGATTAAATACATAAGAGGTTCTATCTTCAACAGGGCTTGGACGAATACTAAAATGTGTATATCGTTTAATTTATTTAACTTTTAACAATTGTAATCACTGCAGAACTTAAATAGTGTAAAGTTAGTTTTAAATATTAAAACAGTGTCAAAGATACATACGAGTGTATGTAAAAATTTTCTTCGGGGTAGTGTGCTAGAAATGACCCTTCATTTCAAAAGGAAACAGTGTTAAACACCATTTTCAACACGAAATTTTCAACTACAACAATGTAAACGTAAGAAATCCTATTGTGAAGCTTAAGAAAATATTTTTGGTTTTTAGAAAAAAAAACCAAATTAAACTTAGAAAAAAACAACTATAATAACAATAGAAAACTTACCAGTATTTGAGGGCAATGAATTTGAGGTGGTAGCAGAGCTCAACGAAGAAGGAGAAGATGATGATGTTGAGGATGAAGATGAAGATGATAAGTCATCTAAAGAAGTAGATGGATTTGTTGAGTATGAGGTTGCTGCTATTGTTGTTGTTATTATTGGGGCCGCGGCCGATGTCATAGACTCCGTCGACATTGTGGCTGCTGCTTTTGTTGTTGTTGTTGTTGTCGTGGTGGAAGACACAAAAGTCATTGAACTATCATTATTCATTTCAGTTGGTATCATTGTTACTGCCGGCGCTGCTGGTGGTGTCGTTGTTGTTGTCGTTGTTGTTATTTCTAACGTTTTAGCCTCAACATCCATTTCTATAACATCATCAAGCCTATTGATGTTCGTTGACTCTGTATTGGTGTTAGCGTTGGCAGCAGCGTTGGTGTTATTGTTGCTTTCGTTGTTACTAATATTTTGCAATGCTGGCATTAACGTAGAAGAAGATGATGCTAATGCAGCTTCACTTATTGTTGTAAATGCTGATGATGGTGATGATGTTGTTGTTATTGCCACAAATTCTGTTGTTACTGGTGCCGCTGTTGATTTGGATGCATCAGTAACATCATTTGTAACATTATTATTTGCATCATCATTGTTGGCTGGCAGTGCTTGAGTTTGAATGCCACTAAATAAAAGTGAACCACAAATTAATGCAACCATAAGCCATGTATTTGCCGCTGTCGGATATTTTCTGCGTTTACTTGTTGTTAACATTTTCGTGAATTATTTCTTTAATTTAAACTTATTTTGCTTGTAGTTGTATTCTCAAAATAATTTTCTTTTATTTAAATTTTTATTTTCTTCAACTTGTTAAATCTAATTTTCACTAGACTTTAATTTATTGATGATTTCTTATTTTTTCGTTTCGTAACTAGGAAGTTTGCACATTTGTTTGTTTATTTCTTTGTGTAATTTTTCTATATTTTACATTAACAATTTCTAATTCAAAATAATGCCCAAGTAATTTGATATCTTTTCTTACATTTCACT
This sequence comes from Gymnocheta viridis, assembly GCA_956483585.1. Lineage (NCBI taxonomy): Eukaryota > Metazoa > Arthropoda > Insecta > Diptera > Tachinidae > Gymnocheta > Gymnocheta viridis. The sequence continues at coordinate 16,202,724 of OY101442.1, forward strand.
TTTATTTTGTGTTAATATTTAAGCATTTAAGGGCTCATGTTGCTATAAAAAACAGAAATGGCAAAAATTAATAATATTTCAATTGGTTGTATTTTGTTTTTGCAATATCATGACCAAACTTGTGGTAACTTTGAAACAATCATCATAAAATTACAACCTTGGCCTAGTTTTCTTATTTTTGCTTATTTAAGTTGCTGATTTTTTATCTTTCAGTTTTAATTAAAATCCATTACACTTTAATCTATTTAATTAATAAATTTAAATCTCTATTGTAATTGGTTTCAAAATGTTATCAGTTTAAGGAAAGTCATTACCATTTGATATTTATCGTAAGTAGTTTGCAATGTCAATTAACACAATTACAGTTTTTTATAGTTGAACGTTTAAAAATGTAATAGACCATAAACAATAATGAAGTTGATTTTTTTCTTTTTGTAGCATGTTAAAATTTTATTTTTTGGCAGAGGTTTTAGGCCACTAAATGCTGGAAGGTCTTCATTTTAGCAAAGAAATATTTAAAATTATTGCAGGCAGAAAAATAAGTAACGATTTCATCAGCATTATAAATAAATTTGATAAAAAACTGTTCCAAAACAGCCAAAGAGACGGGCATAGAAAGCAAAATAGTAAAATGTGAGCAATCTGGTACTTAAAATTAAAAAAGAATCTTACAAATGTATTTGTAATAAAAGAGTGAGAAAATGACAGAACTGTAAAAGGTAGACAGTCATCTAATCCAAAATAAAAAAGAATAAAATAAAAACGTGATCAATCTGAAATTATGTACTTTCAAATAACAATAAAAAAATTCAAATTGGATCATAAATAGCGGAAGTGTGAGGTGACATACATAAAAAATATACAAGAGATTTTCCAAACCCCTCTACTTAATTAAATTGGTTAAAGATTTTAAACGTTTTGGGATCAAAGTTTTTTATATAATACTTGTATGTAGAACAAACTTTTCAGTTTACTTTCTTAGACATGCTACGGGTTCCATTTCCACCATCCTCTGTTCTCAGTGATTGCTGGTCCAGTCAATATTTTTCACTTACTTTATTATTTTTTTAAATTTTTTTAAAAGAATTAGGCTTCTGGAAACAGTAGAAAACACGCTGCTTTATGCGTTTTCGAGGATGCGCAGAGAGGAGGCAGAGATCCCACAATTTTTTTTTACAAACAAAAAAATTTAATCTCTCACTTATTGAATGCGAGAAATAGTTTCAAAAAAATGCACACGGCTTTATTTTTCGTTATTGAATAATTAAATATATGTAAACAACATCGAAGTTTGACCATGATGCAGTTGAATGGCCCAATAAGTGGAAAAGACATGATTGTAGCACATTTTTGTAAAAAAACGAACTCCCACGTGGGACAGCCTAAACAAAAATCATGCCTTCTGTAAGCGTTTTTCGAAGCAGAAGGTACAACCATAACTGAAAAAATCTTATTTACAAGTCGGCATTCTGGGAGTTTACAATGATTTTATGATTCAAAGTCAATACAATGTCCTCGAAAAATTTTAAAATAAATGAAATTCTCGGAATGAAAACGTTGGATCACAAACTTGACCCTGCGTCGGGGGGCTGGATTTTAAGGTCATGGACATGGCTTTTAGGTCATTAGGTATTTTTTATATATATGAAAAAATATATACAATTTAGATTGAATCTAACTTTATTAAGGAAATGAAGATATATAATATATATAAACAAAAAACATTTCATATTAAAAAAATTAACAAAGGAGGCTTTTTCTAGCTTAAATATAATAAAAAGTGACGGGTAATGTTGAAACAAACGCCGGGTTAAATAGAAAGATAATTTACACGAAATAGTCACAGAAGCTGCCCGCTGTCCAGACAATTTATTTTTGCCTTATGATGCAGTCTCAGTTCACGTTTATTAACTTAGCTATAATGGAATGTAAGTGCAGCAATACTAAAACATGCTTCAATAGTAAAATCAAAACATTAATCTTACAAAACGTGCAACAAAGGTGCCTTCCTGGTATAAGCATGGTATTCCAAGCAACAGTAAGTAGGACATTGAAGACTGTTCTATGTGTCCTAACAATAAAATTTTAAGCAATGTATGACGCGGTCCTCAGTGCAGCAAGCTTTCAGGTGATGTGTACATGGACCGCTGAAGATCACAAACCAGGCAGAAAAAGACGTTATAATAATATGAGTAGTTGGAGAATACAACTGATATCAGTGCAACATCTGGTTCTTTGAATTTGCAATGTACTCACAGTACTAAAATGATAACGCCAAATGCCGCTCCCCGATTCTTCTTTGCAATGTTGCAACAACACTGTACGTTAATCTTCATTAGACAATTACATTTCTTTTGATAAGAAACAATTAAAAATTACCGCCCTGAGCTAAAGGCGTACGAGTTTTAATATTAGAAAACTAATAATGAAAACACTTGAAACTTTTTATATTCTGCGAGAAATTGTATGGCAATTGTTCATCCAGGAGCCAGTCTCGTAACTATACTTAGATTTTAATTTCATTTTTATTACCATTTATAATTTAAAATACGAGTGCCGAGGTTGCCGATGTACCCAAGGTATTATATTATTACGAAGGTCACCGGTTCGATTCCCATGAAGACTTCCCTTCAAATTCGCATCAAATAGCAAACAACAATAAAAAAAGTTAAAAGTCGGAAACCCTTGTATATCTAATTTGTATTATGTTTCTACTGAATAGTTCAGTCAGTAATAGTCACGGGGTGTATAAAATGCATCAACTGACCCGTTCCAAGGTCATCAGCATATTAAAGGGACTGATCGCTGCACTATGATGTGCAAGAACTCTGGGAAATGACCGGTCCCTTCCTAAAAAAAACCAGTCACGGGACTAATTTTGTGTCAGTCGCGTCCCCCCTAAGAGTACATCTGTACAGCTTATGCGCATGAGTTTTTAATAGATCTAATCTTTGTTGTAATCGTAATAATACACATCATCGTTATATGATTTATTTATAGCTTTCTGGACGAAATACGTTGCTACACATTTTTGTTTCATTTGCTTTGAAATCACAATACTTTTATATAAGAATGGCAAGTGCATCGTAATTTGCTATATTGATAATTGTGAAGTAGACAAAATATACTTCAACAACGGCAGTTACTGTCGCTTTAAATTAGATAGAACTACAGGTCAAAGCATTTGCGTCACGTGTTAAACAGATACAACCAACAGTGCAATATGTAACATATTGTGATATATAGCTTAAGTTAGCTTAAATAATGAGTAAGAGAGTTATTTATACTCCCAAATAGCTTTGAATTTGCAGATAGCATAATTTGAGTATAAGCTCTCGATATTTTCTTGTGAAGTAAACAACATTTTTGTTGCTGTTTGACTTAAGAAAGTAACAGGTTTGTTACTTAAGTCTATTGTTCTCGCTAGAGATTTCTTTTTAATATCCTTTTATTAAAGCGTTTTCTTCTTAAGTTTTATCAAGAGTTTTCTGCATAAATGTTTCTGTTGAATTTCAACTTTCAAGTTTCAACTTTATTCACTTTGTTTTGTATATTTATATATAAAACTGCAATTAATCTAATATCAAATTTATTTTCAAACATGTTTGTTGCTTAACTCCTTCGTTTTTTGTTGTTATTAATTTAAATTCCATTCTATTGTTTTATAATGATATTTTAGCTATAGAATTTTTTATTTATATTAAATATGCATTCATATGCAATTGCGATTGTTTGTCATGGATTAAATCTACCCAAAACAAGTTCGTTTCTCAAGTCTTTCATTTTCACTTAAGATATCTTTTTTTTGTTCTTCATTTACACAATAAATTCACACATTCCGCTAGACATGCTTTGATATAACAACTAAATGAAATGTTATAGACATTTAATTAATATTAAAATATTAAAAATTCTCTTTTACAAAAGTCACCCGAAGAACCGGTTTATTTTCAAAGAAAAAAAAACCAAAAGCCATCAAGCTTCTGCAGCAAAGAAAAAAATATATAAAGGAACTAAACACGGTTTCATATAAAGTTTTTTTCTTGTCTTTTTTGAAATTGTTACTTTTTGTTGTTGTTGTTGTTGTTTTCGTTGGTGTCTTGCTGGTGGATTATTTGGGCTGTGTATGTCTTTAAAAAGTTACGTGAACCTACAAACAGCTGCAAAATGAACAACCAAATATTTTTGTATTTTTTATGAAATAAATGCACTAAATTAGTCAAGCCAACTTTGTTGTTGACTTTTATTTTTAAGATTTTGAAACGTAAACTGTTAAGTAATCATTAACGAATATTTTTAATAAGCCTGCTCTACAGAAATGAAAGTGATTTTTTTATATTAACTAAAAAGTTCACATCAATTTTTGAAACACAATATTTTTTTATAATTTTAATTTTTTGTCAAGTTTAAACGTTTTCTTTATTTTTGCATTAGTTGCATGTCTGTATTTTTAAATAGTAAATTTTTTTTTTAAGCTACTTTAAAACTTGCTTTTTTATTTTTAATAAAATTTTTTTTATTATTTTTATTGTCATCAGCAATTTTGAATTTCTTGTGTAAAAATTATTTTACTTTTATGCTAATTCTTGTTTTTATTACCACTTCTTTATTTCTTTTAAATTTGTATACCCGTTTAAGCGCCCGTTATCATACAAGCTCTTTAATCAACTGAAATTTCTTGTTGGCCAGTACAGTGGCTGGCAGAAATCAACCAGACTTGCAGAGATTTCTCTATGGAAAAAAAATTCACCTCACTGTTTTCACCTTTATTACTTACTAAATCCACCGAAATACACCTCTAACTAACTGTCTTTTACTTATTAGTGTGTTTTAGTTTCTTCATTTGACTGTTTCAATAATGGCCACGTTTCAAGTTGAGTGTGTTTTGAAGTAAGAAAGAAAGAGTAAAACACCGCCATTCAACAAACCATTACCAAACCAGCATCTAACAGTGTGTCTAGAAAGTTGTTCAGCAAAAAGAAAAAAATTATTGTATATATGCTATTAAAAATTGCTAAACATTTGCATTTAATTTGTTTTTAAACTCTATAGCTTTGTAATGAATACTAAAAATATCTAATAATTCGGAAAACGGTACGATAAAATGTTGAATAAAAACAATTTTCGTGTGCTCTGTTTCCTAAATCAGGCAGAACATGAGCGATGTTTGTAGAGACTTTCGAGATAAACAGTTTAAAATTAGAATGGATTCTACTATACAAGGCGTATTTAACCAGCTGACAGCATTACAGCAGCTGACTATTTGTTGCGAATTTTAAAATACACACAAAATACTTTTGTCTTTTTTTCTGTATCTGTTTTCTTTGTTTTATGGAAACTACAAACAAAAATGCCTGTTGTTCTTGTATTGTTGTAATTGTTTTCCTAATGCCGTCACCTAGTTAAATACACCTTGCTACTGTCGAATTAGATGCTGCCTCTTCGTAACCATAACTCGCTTGATAAAAACATAGTAAATAGTGCATTCGACTCATTTCATTTCTGTATGTTGTTATGCCAAATATTTTCATTTCGATTTTTTCACAATTTTCTGATAAAACTTTCGTTATTAAAGCTTTTTTATAATTTCTTTTTTTAATTTTTCAATTTAAATTTCAGAAAATCGAAAAAATAAAATATTTAGCAAAAGTTTTGGGTTTTCCTCTTAAATGTTTTATTATTTCTTAAGTACCTCATAGCAATTGGTACATAACTTTTTAACCCTAAATGTACAATTTGCATGGGTCATTTGAGTGCTGTTTTCAAATTATTTCTTTATTTCAAGCATTTTGAACGACCCTGATTGCATGCTTACTTTAATAGTTAAAGTTTTAGTTAATTTCTTAATAGTCTAAGAAGAAATTGAACTATTAATAGCTTTTCTCTCACGATAATGAACGAATATGAGTAACAAAATCAATGAAAATTATAAAAGATAATGCAGGTAATTTTTAGTCACGCTACTAGCTCAAAATAGTCACGACTTCAAAACTAACTGTCACGTGTCGTATACAAAAAGATAAAGCAGTTAAACAAATTAGCCTTTCCCGGGAAATCGGAAATTATTCCAATATTAAAAAAGTGATAAATAAAATAGAAGGCAAATAAGCCATGTGTGAGTCTAAATCACTTACGCAGAGTTCCGTACTTGTTTGCGTAGTGAAAACCATTCTAACAGAAATATTTTTTTAGCATTTGTTTTGCAATACACACTACGTAAGAATTTCTAATGTGTATTGAGGATAACAATATACACCTCTTTTAAAAATAATACATCATGTCTACACAATTTAACTTTTAACAGAGTTTTTTTCATTACAACGGCAACAGTTCTTTGGCAAAAAATATCTTCGGATAATTTTCAGGGTATAATATTGTGTATGGAATATATCCTTGGTCTCAAGTAGAAAGGCTCTAACTCAAATAATTGTAAGAAGAATTGGAGAAGGTAAAAACTTAGAGGAAACTGTACAACTGCTGTATGCAACTGCTTGTAAAAGCGTTATTTTTTTACACTATTGCAATAAATTTTTGTGACGAGGTGTATTTATGTGAAAGGTATTGGAATCACTGAAAAAATGAATTTCGTATAAATGTTGCTGCTCCATTTGAGAAATAACAACTCTCGCTTATACACCCTTTAATATGTAATTGAATTCGACAAAATACACTCTATGAGAATTTCTAGGGTCTATTACAGTTCGTAAGATACAGCAGCAAATAACACTTCTCCTCTGCCCACCCTTTAAATGTGAACTAAGTTTTGCGTTCTTTTAAAGCGGCAGTTGTAATAAATACGCTGTCAAAATTTGCAGTGTCTATTACGAAATATAAAATATAGTCATGACAGAAATAAAACATCTTAAAATTTATTTTAATTGAAACCAATTAAGTTTTTAAGGCGACAATAGACAACTTTTGTTTAAAAATGGTGGGCTCACTACTTTTAAATAAGATTTCCCAAATTAACCAATCAGGAAATACGTTTTTGGGACAGACTCTACCCACGGGAATGGGAGGGAATTCATATAATTGGGTTAGAAAAAATTATTTTATTAGTATGGGTATATTTGCGGTTTATAAGTTGAGGTACTTTAATAATAACAAATTACTTCTGTTTAAAAATCAATTTAACATTTTCTTTAATTATAAGTTCTTAATAAGAGATCTTCCTTCGTGGCGTGTTCTAAAGTGTAAGTAAAATTCAAGTGGTACCAAAAAAAGGAAATCTTTAGCGCGGTTATAATTATATATTATAATTCGAAAAAGTTTCGTTAATTTAGAGTTTCGTCAAGTGACGAGTTAAGATTCATGAATTCACAATTGATCAGGGATGGTAATAATTAATTAAAAAATTTAAATCTGAATGATGAATTTAAATAATGTTTGCTTATTTTTAAACAAAAGGTATATCTCAAAAATGACGCCTAATGCTTGCACACTTTCAGATTTAGTACTTATAGTTATAGAGTCAATAATAATACGCGCACTGCCAGAATTCCTAGAGTTTACTTTTTACGGCTCAAAAGTTACTACTCCTCCATGTGTATAAAAAATAACATGTATATCTGGTCTATACACCATGTAATTTTTATTTCTTGTAATTTATATCTTGTAAAAATTACAAGTGTTTACGGTTTACGAGATAGAAGTCTGTGACAGATGGACACGCGGGCGTTTTAGAAAAACAATAAGTTCTTTTAGTGTACGAAACCTAAAAATCAACCACTCAACTTGCTTAACACACTGTCTACTTCTGTTTCTGATCGGTGGTTATAATCGTCATGCACTTTTTGTTAGACATCAAAGCCAAACACATAAACAAACAAAAAAACACGCAACAGTTCAATATACAAAAACATGACTAAGCCCGACAGCAATAACAAACAACAGGTCTAAAGTGTAATAGACAATAGCCATGTTGAGGGGGAATTAAATGTCATAAATTAAATAAAACAAGAGAGAAAATGTGGTGAATTTAATCCATTTAAGTCTCTCTCTTAACAACAGACTGAGACTGATTTATGCATTTTAAAATAGAAGTAGACAAACGAAACTTTTATTATAAAGAGCTAAACTAAAAGAGCACGTTAGAGTTATTTAATTCAAAAATGTATTTTTCTTTATAAAGTGATCGGTTTTATTTTAATTATTTAATTAATAACCTTTATAGCTTTTATGGTTGGTTTTTTATTACTACGCTCTGTCAAAAAGCTGTCGTTAACGCTATTTTTTATGCGTTAAAATAAAACTTTTACGTTGGGTTTTTTATTAATGCAAGAATGTGTAAGACAGCATTTTGAATGAAGTTTGGAGTGATATTCAAACCACAATGCACTTCTGTTGAAATGAGACCCAACCCAAAGTTTTTTATTTATTTAATTTATTTTTCCGATACCTTTTTGTTTTGGAGAACATAAATTTGAATATTAAAAGTCTTGATATTTCTTTTTTTATTATATACAGTATTAAAAAAAGAAACAGAAAAAAAGTATTATCAATAGAAGTAACGTTTGAAGCTCAAAAGTTAAGTAGTACTTGTGACACTAATTTGAAAATTAAAATTAATTAAAAACGCACAAAATATACTTTCGGTTGCGATGCCCAACACCTGTACACAATAGTTAACAAATTCATAAATATTTCATTTAAATTGAATATTTTACAAAGAAAAAAAATATGTCCACGAAGTCTTTAACAAACGTATTATTCGAAACATGAAAAATTGAAATTTAATGAAACCTGTATGTGATTTAAATATTTGTTCAATTTTATTGTAATCTACAATATTTTATCTAATAAAACTATGAAATTTGTAAACAGTGAACAGTTGTAAGATCACGTTGTTATGTAACAACACTTTAAAATTTTTAAATAAGAAATCGGGAAGAGATATAAATATTTCAATTAGTTATGAATTTTGTCTATTATTATTATTATTATTATTATTATTATTATTATTATTATTATTATTATTATTATTATTATTATTTTTTTAAGTTTTATTTATTATAAATATATAAATATTATAATAATATAAAAAATATAAATGCAAATAAATGAAGAATTCTTTTTTTCACAGCTGACTGTGAATTTTTTTTTGGCGATTTTTTTTTTTTGCAAACTAAAAGAACAAGGCCGTTCACGATTAATGGAAAAAGCTTACAATTGCAAAACTAAGCAATCGCAAAAGCACAAGATTGTGAATATGTCTATTTAAAAAAAATCACTTGCAGTTGTGTTCATCAATATGCAGAAATCGTTATTAAAGAAAAATTTTTAGATTTCATTAGCTTCAAAATTTGTTTGTTAGTCAATAGTATACATTAATTAATGCATTTTCTTAAACAATTTCGAGTAGCTAAATGTGAAATTTATACTCATATATTTTTCTTAAGATCCATTTTCATGGTATCCGCGAAACCCTTTTTTCAGTTTTTTCTATTGACAAAAGTATTCTACTCTCTCAAACAGGGGAGGACCGTAGACTAGTAGATAGCGTACTAGACTAGTAGTCTTGGGGTCGCAGGTTCGATTCCTGCCTAGACCTTGGGTGTTTCTGCGGACAAGCCAAAATGGCTTCGCGGTTTGTGTTTAAAAAAATATATAGTATATTGGTTGTGTTTATCGAACTCAAATTTATTGAGTTGCAGACATTGACAATTGAAAAATGTATTTTTCTGAGTAATGATGGGTTATTGTCATAATTTCTGGTATACAAGGAGTTTGTGTCTATGATGTGGACACCAAGCGACATAAGATGAGCATATTTCCAGATGTATTAACTTTAATATGTAATAAAGTTTAATTTAATTTTTTGTATAAAAATATATATAAAAAATTATCAAAAAGCTTTAAAAATATGCATTTATTATCATAACATGCTTAAATTTTAACTTTCAAAAATCCAATTGAGTTTTATTTTTTATTGAAAATTTATACAATAACAAAAGATTCTCAGTTTGCTTGTTATCCTGTTAAAAAAAATCGAATATCAGCTCAGATTTGATGGTATGAGGAAAGGCAATAAGTTTAATTTTTTAAGTTAATTTTGTATCATTTCCTTTTTGTATATTTTTGGGTTTGTAATCAAATCCTGGTGTAGATTTTTCTTCTTTTATACCGATTATTTTCAAACTTTTTGCACGTAATGTGTTCCCGTGACATTATCTGAGAAAATTTTGAGAAAAGCGGCCAATGGCAGGCCCATTTGAAAAAATATTATTTTTATTTTTACTTGAGCGAATCTTATTAAACTTTCCATACAAATTGATAACACAATATTATGAATATTATGCACATATCGAACCCTTTTCCCAGAATGACCGTAAGCGGCGTTTTGTAAAAACATCTATGATTGAAATTAAAACTTAATGGAGCTAAGCATCTATATATAAATAGGCGAAGAGAAATTTTTAGATCCCTTTTTCTCTTTTGTTTGCCAACCGATTTTCTTCATTCTTTTACCAAATGGTAAAAATTGTTGAGCTTTAGTGACTCGACTATATATTATCTAAATCGGTTCAGTATTAAAGGAATAAAAGGCTGATAAAGATGACACCACTACAAAGGCTAAAAATACACACGAATACGCATTCACTTTTCTAAGTATTGGTTCAAGTAAAAACAACCAAAGCAATGAAAGAGTACTTACTACATAAGTATAAAAGTAATAAGATTTTTTTATAAATGTCCGTGTTTTTATGCGATTTTATTTCGTTTATTGTTTTTCTATGGGGAAGGGAATAAGTAATTAGGTAGTTTTTTCTATTTAAATGAATGCCACTAAAGCGACCTCTAGGCGTACTCTAGTAATTTGAAATTTACAAAATGTCAAAATTCTTGGCAACTTTTAAAGTTCTGGTTGTAAAATTAAATGGTAAGCGACGATTTAAGTTGATGAAACAAGTTTAACAATAACAACAAAAAACACTCTCATAAGAACTTGTGTTTTTTTAGTTTACGATCATTTTGCGAAAAGATCATAATGCATATTGAGCTCTCATGGCCATACAACATTATTCATAATTCTTAGATATTTTATTTTCATAAAAACAGTTTTTTCTTAATATTTATTCCTTTACATAATCTAGTCCTATAAGTTCTAAACTCTAAAGATCTAAAGTTGATCTAACATTTTTAGGTTCTCCCCAAAAAAATATTTCAGAAGTAATAAGTCTATATATTTATTTAAATTTGGAAACAGGAAATTACATTTAAACATTTCCAACATTTTTTCGTACATTATCTTGATAGCTAAATGGTGTCGTTTTTTCTTCATATTTTCATATTTTTGCTTAAATTGTTTAATAACTATTAAAAATATTTTCAAAAAACTTTTGTTTGTTGAGTATTTTTTTAGCTAGTCTATGTACATGCATTTCATTGGTTCTTATGCCAAATCATCAGTAGACTTTAAAAGTTTCAAACCTCTTATCTTATACAAAAACTTTTAAAAAACCAATATTTTTCATTTATTGGAATTCGTGTATTCAAGTAGCAATTGTTGATAGCTCTCCATGTAAGTTCTAAAAAAAGTCTTTTGATTTGATTGTAGTTTCATTTCAGATCTGTAGTCGTGCATAGAGTCAAACGGGATCACAGTGTTAAAATTTACTTTGTCATTCACATGATTGTTTTTATTCTCGATTTTGAGTTCATATTCATAACTAATTTTTTATGCAAAATTTAAATTGCGGTACCATAAAATATGCCCGTAACCTTAACTAACACACTCACTTTAACTCCTCGATCATACAAAACAATATTGTGGATTTCTGAAGTAAGTGGTCGTTCTGAATAATTGAATAGTAAATATGAATAGTCCTAAACGCTAGTCCAGACTCAACTTCGATTTTCATAACTGTCCTGCATCCCAACTAGAACTGGTTGATGCCATATTCTTTTATTTTGCAAAACTAACTTAATTACTCTTAAAAAACTTCAAAACTAATTTTTCTTAAGACAACTTACAATGTCTTCCGTAACTTCATATTCTTAAGAAATCCAATTTTTATGTTTAGTGTTCCTTTTTTGATTATCCTAAGACTCATTGATTTCCTCTAATTTAACAGATTTAATTTAATTTGTTTTAATATATTATGAAATAATCTGGCCAATAAATTGTCACTCTATTTTTGTTAACAATTGATATAAATTTCCCTTTTAAATGCTTTTGATTTGATTTTGCTAAACAGCAGCTTAAACAATCTTTTTGATTTTTTATTTCCAAATTTGGGGTCAGGCGTACAATTAAACAAAGCCGCTAGTAAAAGGCAAAATTAAATATAAACAATAAAGCTGAAATCAAAAGTTTATTGTTTAATCATTAAAGCTTGAAATATTTAAAATTATAACTTTTGGAGTTCATTAACTATTATAATATCGAATCTCTCATAACATTTATGTGTGTATAAAATTAATTCATTATTATTATTGCATGTGGCGTAAAACCAATTTTTAAACCTGATTGACATTGAGGGAAACATTTAGTTAAAAACAATAAACTACAAATTAAAAAAATATACAATAGCAATTTTTTTCAATCTTAAAAAAAACTACACCCAAATATAAAATATGAAGAGGTAAAAAAGAAATTGATTGACAATCTCTTTGGCAAGACAACAACGTAAATGCACGCGGCAAGAAAAGAAAACACATACTGCAACCAATTTTTACACAATTAAATATTGTTAAGTGGATGTGGTTAAGAGTGAGTGTCTTTGTTAACGCTTTTTTAAACCAGTTGCATATGAAAGTAAAAGTGATATAATGGATATGTGCTTACATACAGTAATGGTCAAAACAATTTGGAAATTTAAATGTCTTGTATGGTTTTCATTGATAAAATATCTGAAAATGATTCTTCTTTATGGAATTTTTACGAGGATGAGCTAAACAGTTTTGTAAAATTGTATCAAAATAAAGAAAGTTTCTTTAAAATGACCAGTTGCAAAAGACGATTGGTAAATTCTGAGGAAACTCCATTGCGACAAGTTTTGTTATTTCTGATAAATAAAAAAATAGAAACTTATTGTATTGTTTAATATGTTCTTAGCTTTATATTTTTCATAAACAATAGTTTGTTAAAATTCGATTTTTTCTTTAATTATTTTGCCAACACTGTATAAATATTTCAATAATTACATAAAGAAATTCATAAAATTTTTAAGTAATAGCAGTATAATCCATAAGACATTTGTATAGATTTTGAACGAATATTTATTAAATATCAAAAAAAGATCAACAGGAAAAACATTAATAATTTTTTGGTGCTCATATTTTAAATAAAAATCGTTACTTTGTTTTATATAAATATTCAAATTTATTGGCCAATTAACATTTTGAAATTGATTTTTTTCAAAATATATAATATGACATTGATTTGTGTAAATTTAATTTCTTCGGAAATCTGGATTCGTTGTTGTTTTCAATTCAAATGATGTCATTATTTGCTAAGGCCGACTTTAGAAGAAACACTTCTGGAATTCTCTTTTGTTTTTCATTCGCGTTCACAGCAACGAATATGTTGTTGGCAACATTCCATTATTATTATTATTATTTGCAAAAGCAAAGTAAATGTCAATAAAGTAAATGTGAGCAAAGCGTGTCGCCCATGCTCTCTTCCCCACCCATAATATGCTTCCAAACTAAATGTTTCCCTTCCCAAAGTTTTCGTGTTCAAACACAGACTAAGCAGTTTTTTATTGCAAGTCTTCCCCTAAAAATCATTTGATTTTAATGAAACAAAATGGAATTTTTTGAAATATTTTTTATGTTATGCATTCTGCGTTTTATTTATTATTTATTATAATAATAGCTTTTTTTATTTTAGAAAACAAAACACAAAAACGACAAAATATGCATAAACGTCAATTTGTGTGTTTAAGCATAAATAAAAACAAAAGACCTAAACAACAAACCTCTTTTCGTGCTTCTTTTTGCTTGCACACCTCACACACACACATACTCACATATTGTGATATTCATATGTTGAATAGCGTTTGTTTTCTAAGTCTTTCGCGGTTTCTTCTTGCTGCTTTCTTATCTGAGGTTTTCCGTTCTTATTTCCGATTCTCTTTTTTACCAACATTATTATTTGTTATTCATTTAAATGTTTTTGTTAAGTATAATAATTTATTTAGCCAAATTGTTAAGAAAACAACATGACACAAACTAGTTTGATATACATACATATAAAAATATTCAAATATTTAAGTCATTAAAAAAATATAAATTGTGTTCCTTTTTATTATACAATGCAAATTGAAAAAAAAAACAAAACAATAAAAAAATCTATAAATTTTTATATATTTATATAGATTCGAGATAAAGCTTAAAGATAAAATAATATTTTTTTGAAAGTTTAAAATTACATTAATATCGATGGTCATTCGTTGACAACAAGTAAGTAAATTTTCATTATTTTACAGAAAACGCAGAAAATGTTATATAAATTGCTAATGCAACCATTCCTATACGCAAAATATAAAAAAAACCAAATTCGATTTCAGCTAAATTACAACATGTTGTCATCAACTGCAACGTTGTAAAAATTGGACACGTGTTGTCAGCGTATGACCAGCGATATGTACATAAATAACACAGCAGTAAAAAATGCAGCGTCCATAGAATCAATTTTATAAGTTAGAGAAGCAATACTTAAGTTTAAAAACAAAATTTAATGAAAATGGTAGGACTTTTAAGACCGTTTTCTTTTCTAAAAAAAAGTTAACATTTCTTTTATTTTTTATCAAAAAAAATTGCAGTTCAAAGTTTTCTTTTGCCTTGCGGATGATACAATAATTTCTAAAAAACTCATTATTTCAGGAAATCATTTAATTGCAAATTTTCAAAAAAGTGCAAATAATTTTTCCTAGAAAAGAAAACGCAATAAGAAATCCTTCCTACTTGAAAAAAAATAAAATTTTTTAAATAAATATTTCATATCAGATAAAACTTTTGCTTGTTGTTGCTTTACTTATTCGCTTTAACATCTCAGATGAAAAGCGAAGCGAAGCAAAAATTTTGGCAACTCTCATCTTTGAAGATCAGCTGATGGAATTTTATTTTATTTTTTAAGAGCACAATTAAAACCAATTCCAATTAAACATGCAATAACATTTTTAACTTTTATTTTTATAACAAATAATTAATTGGTAAAAATTAACAACCGCTTTGATAGGTAAGCAAACAATGCGTGAATGTTGTCAAAGATTTTATTGTGGTATACACCTTTCGGTTTAATATTTTCAGACAAAGTTAGAAACGTCACTCACAGTGACAAAGTAGTATCTGACACGCCATTTGGTGATTTGAAAAATCTTGCAATACAAAGTACTTTCTATTAGGTACGCAAAAATTTTATTCTGAAGGAATGGAAAATGTAAGAACATACCAAGGAGCAAAGGCAAAGTTAATATTAATTAGTTCTTGCCTACAGAGGCAGAACAGAACAATGTTCTCTTTCGGAGGACACCCTAACTTCCATCATCAGTGTTTATCTGCATTACATGTATTTCACCGCTGTTCAGATGTGCTGGTTGTAAGTAAATTTAAGTCTTCACTCATACAAATTTTTTGAAGAAATAGCATTCGAGAAATATTATTATTTCAACATAAACATACATAAACGTACAAGTTCTCAATTAACTTGAAAACTACAAAATTTAATATCCAATCAACATTATATTAACACTTGCTACCCATTAACTTTATTTAATGTGCTTTTTTCGTCCATCTTTATATTTTTATTTAAGTCTAAAAGAGTGTTTTAAGAACGGATATTTGTACTTTTTAATTTAAAATTTATGTAAATATATAAATAAATAAATAAATTAAATAATTAATTAATTAATTAATTAATTAATATAAAAAATAACTACATACTAGAATATCCACTCGATTAAAATTTGTTCGATTAATCGAGTAAAGTTTTTCCATTATTTAGTCGAATAATGAAAATAGTTAATTTCGATTAACGAATAACTCGATCAATTGATGTCAATTAATTGAGTAAAATTAAGTTGCCATTAAAAAGCTCAGTAAAGTATCCGCAACATTAATTGAGTTGGATGGAATAATAGAGTTCTTAATCAACAATTTCGAAAAGGCGAATAATTCCTTAAAAAAAATAAACGAGAGGCAAATTAAAGTAATTAATATCTTAATCTTTATCCTAACTCCATAAAGTTCCACAATATTGATAACTTTTCAAAATATAGTTCGAAAGGTTACAATCAAATTGCGTGATCGGCTGTTTTACATTGAATCTCAGCAAAATGTATCAAACGATGATATTTTGGAAGAAGAAGAACAATCGCTTGTGTAAAATTGACAAAACTATACAAAGTATTAAAAAATTTTAAAACAATTTGCAAAAAATATCTTATTACTCCTATAATAGATGATTTCATGTATTTAGATAGACAAAGAAAAAATCAGAAAAACTAGAAAATCTCTTTAATACAATACCATCACCATCACCAATATCTATTTTAAGTGAAAGGGTGTTTCAACGTTAAGTTTTACAAGAAAAAAAACAAAACACCTCTTTAAGAACCAAACATCTAAGAAGTATACTATTTATAAAACACTATTTGAAAATATGTGATTCAAATCTCATCAACCGTACAATTTTTATTAAAAGCAAATTTTGATGTACTTGTACTATCATTTTGTAAAAGTTTTAGAACTTTATTCGTAGATACAAATGAATTGTTATTTTATTGTTTATTTTTAACTACTTTTTTGTTTTTTGTTTGTTTATTAATATAATAAAAGTATAAAATCAAACAAACACATATATTTCTCCCAATGGATACATTTATTTGATCATTTTTTAAATTATTTGAATTGTTCGAGTTATTTGAATAATTTACAAGCTTATTCGATTAATCGGTACTCTACTACAATGCTGCTTTTAGCTGAAGTAGAGTTAGCGCGTTGGCCCAGTAAAGCCAGTGATGACTGAGAACGTGGATTCGAGCCCAGTTTCAGGCAAGTCATAACATTCAGCATTTTTCAGATGTGTGCATTAGTGTGCCATTGTAATTGTTGTTGTTGGACTGCTTAAGTGACGAAGGCATAGCATTCGCGGAACTGTGCCGGCAGCAAATGATACTGGTGTATGCATCACATCGTCCTCTCTCATCGTCGTGCAGCAAAATCATCCGGGATGTAAAATAATTAATAAAATATCTATACAGATTAACAGAAATTAATGCGCCTACTTAACACCAAAGACGCAGCAAAAATGCTATACAAAATTAACAAACCGCGCAATAGCAGAGTTCTAGAGAATTAATTAAGCCTTCTCACTTTCACCATCTGTCTTCTCTGCACTATCCTTTTCCGAAGGTATGTAACGCCTCAAAATGGTTGTTAGGCATTAATTATCTGAGTGCTTACTTCTCTTAAAAAAATAATAAATAAACAAGTAATTTATTATCTGAGTGATAAGACAGATGATCGCCAGTTCCATCTCTGGAGAAATCAAGTGATTTGTTGTATGTTCGTTTTATTGAAATCTAATTTTAGCGCATAATTAAATAGTTGTGCAATAAAGTAGCGAACAAAACACTTGACAAAAAAAGACAAAAATTTTTTCTAAAGCACGAGTTCAATACTCCAAATTATTTTGTCCAGATTAGTTTGGACATAAATTATAAATCTAGTATTAATTTAGAACTATAAATCTAATGTTGAATGTGAATTATGAACCTAATGTTGAATTTAATTATATCTACTTTGAATTATATATACTTACCTCAAATTATACCTACTTTGAATTCACTGTATTTATCCGTATGTTGTGTAAAGCTGCTCTCACCGCAAGGCAGATGTCAACCGGTCAAACCGTTTGACTTCAGGTTTGCCACCGAGATTTTTTTATTAAGCTTAAGGCAAAGTCAAAGGCTACTCAAGATCTGCATTGCGGTGAGACCAACTGCTTAATTTCAACCCGCCATCAGTGCACATCAAATCTAAGCAATATTGAAAATAATTAAATACTATACTTACTGAAAACCTAAAAAAAATTTAATCAACGAAAAAAATAAAGAAAACCCTATCCTTGGAATTTAAATAATTGCCTCAAAATTATTCACTCTATTTAAAAGATAAAAAAAAATCTGGTAAAAAGTTCAACTCGACCAGTTTGACTCTGTTATACCGCGTACCTAATAATTGATATGGATTGATTCGTTTCATATGGGTTAAGCCAGTAATGGTTACTCGGGCATACTCCGCTTGATATTTTCAAATATAAAAAAATCACTCACAGGCTTTTACAGCATCTTACCAACTTTTTCAAATTAAATTCTTTATTTATGTGATCGCCAGTGTATTACAATCCAATATACCAATCAAAGAATTATCTAATATATTGATAAAAAACAAGAGGACTTTTTATTTTTTAACACATATTAATGTACAAACTATTCGTACTCGTACAGCTGAGATTTTATTTAATTAGTTAAATATTTGCTTTTGTAAAATATAATTCGTACTTTGTTCATTTCTTATTGATTGAAATCAACTTTCCAAAGACTGCACTTTGGTAAAACTGTCTTGGAATACAAAGAAATTAATCTTTTGGAACGTTAAGAGCGTTGGTGAAGCTACAACCGATCAATTTTCGTTACACCACTTCCAAGTTCTGATAAGTAGTCCTAAACTTATTTTTCTCATCTCATTGCATTTGTGTTTTATTGTTCTTTAGTTCTTGTTAAACAAATGTTTTTAAGCAAATGTTTTTAAACAAGTGATGTTATTGTTCTTGATTATAATTTGGTCTGTCATGAATACCACAAAAATATGTGTTAACACTTTTTTTATTTCTTTACCAACATTGCAGGTTGGCTAATAAAGCATTCATTCATTCATATATTCATTCTTTAGTTCATAATGTTTGTTTAGTTAAGCAAGCAATTCGACAAAACAAATTCTTAACATCAAATTGTGTTAAGTTTTTGGTTGTCTTGTAGGAGCGGGAAAGAAGAACATGTCACCAACACATAATGAATTGTTGCAAATGATATATTAAAATATTAAACGAAAAAAGTTAACATTTAATTTTAATTTGTAACATGTTTTTTTCCAGATTAATATTTTAATTATTAACTAAAAATTAAAAGTTTTTTTAATAGATTGAAATTATTAATTAGTTTTAGCGGCGCATTTCACTGGGAACCTTTACCCAAATACTTTTGAAGGCAAAAGATAAAGATATTAAATTAAACTTTCATTCGATTGAATTAGAGGCCTACACAATATCAAAGTGAAATTAAAACTCAGCAATCAATCATGTTTTCTTTTTTTTAAACGTAAATTAAGAAAATAAGAAACATGATTGATTATTGACTTTTATTTTAACTTGAATGCTGTGTGGCCACCATTTAAGCAAAGAAAACCCTTTATATCCAAATGATCTTCTATTAAGATGATGCTCTCAGCAGCATAATTTTATACACCTTATTCTCCAAATTTAACTTCCAGCGAATTCTTCTTTTTTACAAGTAGAAGTAAATGACTCGAAAGAAAAGATTCAAGTTGAATGGGAAGGTAACCTCTGCAACGAGATGCTATTTGGGGAACCTTCGGTTATCCTACTTTAAGGAGCCCAAATAAGACAATATTCCAAAATTAAAAGTAAATCTATAAAAATCTGTTTTTCTATGCTTTTGCAAAAACCTTTTAACTTTCTCTCCTACAACGAGCCCCAAAGGGAATGTCAAATATTTTACAGTTCGCAATCAGCATAAATTACAATAAATATAGAATCGTACTAAATCTGTTTAAAAAAAATTATTTGGTTTTAAAAACATTTTCATTTTAACTTTAACCAAATGCAAGCTGTTTACATCTTTGAATGTGAATAATTCAATATTGTCTCATTATTAGCTAAAGACTTTAACTTGACCAAAAATATATAAAAAATATGCAAAATTCCACAGATGACCATTTGAGTAATTAACATGTTTTAGTTTGTATTTATGAAAGTGAAATTTGTAGCTCTCAACAAACCCTACATCTTCATTATGTATTTTATGCATTGTAACTAATTTATATTTATTTACTTTGTTTAAAATTAACAACAGAAAAAAGAAAGAAAATTGAGAGAAACTTAACAAATATTTGGCATTTAACATTTGTTTAAAATTAGCAAATGTCGCAGAAGAAAAAATAAAACACATAAAGTCATTGACAGCCTGAATAAGCAAATAAAATGAAGAAGACACCGAAAAAAATATATGGATAAAACAAATTGTAAATAATAAAAAGATAAATAATGATAAATAAAATAAATCAAAGCAACTAATCGAGGCTGGCACTAGAGTCATCCGCCATTGGTTGGGAAAAAATCTCTTTAGCTTAAGAAAGTTAAATAGCACAACACAGTGTGCGCACAATATTTTGCAAGCCAGTTTTTTGATTTTCCATTTATATTTTAATTTTTAAGAAAAACTAAATTCGTAGCTTAGAAGATGTACATTTTTTGGACATTTATTTTGCAATCTGCAATCTTGTTTCTTGAAAGCTCGTATTAATACAAAGTGATGCTCTTCGAAACTATTAAGAATTTTGTATGCAGAAAGCCCGTTAGAGGTATATGAATAAATAATACGCAAAATCATAATATCGATAAAAAATAAAGTTTGGAAATTCAGTGGAACGTTATTCCTGCCTGCTAAATATCCTCAAATTGTAAGAAATAAATTTTAAGAATAATTATGATCAGAAAGCCGCAACAAAATTAAACTATTTTCAAAAATTTTACTGTGGAGCTCTGTGATGTAATTTATTTCAACTCGTTAAGGACATTCATACCTGTCATATATCCTTAATAATAAAAAAAATTGTTTAGTTACTGTTATGTCTAGAAAGCAGCAAAAGTTTTAAACTATTTGGCAAAAATTAAAAATAACAAAATAAGTACACAAACATAACAACTGTTTTTATTGTCAAAAGTTGCAGAATCGCAGTACTGAATTGATTAAGAAGACACTCGTTTGCAAGAACGGAATAACAATCAGCCAGTGGGAGTTCAGCTGAAAAGTTGAAAATCACTCATCCAGTAGCGACTATAGATACTCGTATATTATTAATAGGCAAACACGTTTTTTTTTTAGATTCCTTTTACGGCCGTACCGATTTTGTAAAGATTTATATGTTTCTGAACTAGTTTTAACAAAGATGTGAATAATCTTAATTTTATTTAAATCGGTTGGATTTATACGGTGCTATACGCGTTTAAAATTGCTACTAATACATGCACACTTATTTCAAATGCATCCCTGCAGATAACGCGACCAGTCCATACACGCATGTAAAGTATACTCCATAAAGGACCAGGACTAGTCCAAAAGTAACCCAAATGTATGAAGAAAACATGGTCTATTTAACATTACGATGTCCTAGGGCTGGACCATATGGTCCAGGTTTGCACTACATCGGACTAACCCAAAAACTACTCCATGTCATTAAAAATGGACCATGCACAAATAGTTTCTTCGGCACGAGTAATATCGTGAAAGCACGATCATTTGTCGTATAGCAATAAGCTCTTGTTTGAAAATGACATACTCCATGATTGCATTACATCGGACCATATTGTAACTAGTCCATTTCAGCTATAATGGCCCACGTAGTCCAATATTATCTGCAGGGATGTATCAGCCTCCACTTGAAAAATAAACAAAGTGTACATGTGTGCTTGTCCAATTTGCTTTTGCATAGAAATGAGACACAGTTTCAAGTTATTTATTTTTAATGTTTTTTGTTTTTGTACTCTATCGCATGTATTAATGTAAATGTTTAATATTAATTCCTAGAATACGGTCGATTGAGTCGACCGCTGGATACACTAGGAATATAAAATAATATCAATACAATAGCTTTTCCAAAAACAGTTTATCCGTCTTATCAAAAATATTCAGTTTTTAAAATTTTAATTAAAGTTCTTAATTTTGTTAAGTTATTTTCTTAAAACACCTAAAACCGATTTGTGTCCAAGGATTTTGTTTAGATAAGCGCCCTTATGTATAGACACGAAATAGTAAATATGTCAATATGATTATTTTTTGTCAAAAAATATATAATTCTTTAAAATTTGTGGAGAATTTAATATCTGACTTTTACGTAAAGGACAAATTACTGAGCCCTCGAAAATATTTAATAATAAGTTATATTTTTTAATTGTACAAGAAAAAGTGTTTCACTTTAATGTGATATTTATATATAATAAATTGATATTCCTTATAAAAAAGAAATTAATATTTTTGTGAAGATCATAGTTGTATATTTGATTAAAAATAAGTGATATTTTAAGTTGTGACGAAGCTTATACATGCTTCACCAAAGTATGAAGCAAGAAATGTATGTAGCGGCAAAAGAATTTTACTGTAGTTAAGTCTGAACAATTGTTTGAATAAAATTCTTTCTCTCTGATTGTACTAAAATGGTAAGAAAAGCAATTAAACAAATTAGTATTTTTTTGATTTTTTAGTTTTCTCTGTCATTCGTTTGCCGATGTCATTGTTTTTTATTAGCAGAAATCTTCAAAGAAATTCGAACAGATGTATACATCATCTAGGGCTTTCAGAATAGCAATTTCATCATCGGACAAATGGGCAGGTTCCCAAATATATATATATATTTTTTTGGGAGTTCGAAATTAATATTGTAAAGAAAATTGAATAATAAGTATATCGAAGGTATATTTTCATTTTTTTTTGTGCTGAGAGGTATACAAATTATGTGTGTTTTTTAAAAATATGTTTGTTTTTCCTTACAATATTTTCAAAACATAATATTCAAATCAATACTTTTTATTTATTCGGCTTTATTTCTATGTTCAACAACTACGGTTGGCAAAAATTAACCTTTTTCTGTGTACAAAAACCGATATACTTTGTTACATATACATATATTAATTAATATTACGTTTTTAATGAAAAGAAAGTCGCTTATATTCATATTTGAAAGAAAACAAGCATAATAATAACACAAATCAAGTTTATGTCTTAAATCTTTTGTTTCATAAAATATTGTTCTGTGTGTTGGTGTGGTGCTTGCTAATCAATGAAATGGTGTCATTTAAACAACAACTTTTGTAGAATTTATACCGTATGAGCATACATGCATACACAACCATATAATTTAATTTAGATAACGCTTAAATTCTTCAGTTTATGGATTTATAACAAAAACAAGTCTCTACAAGTTTATTACTAAATTTGATACCGGCTTTTGCAAATCAAACATTTACGAGCAGTATTTTTCTAATTTCAAATGGCTGGCAGTTAAATAAAGTGGTCTACCTTCAAATCCAGTTGACATTCTTGTTTGATTTTTTATTTTGCTATATTTGATTTTTTTCTCTAGAGATTTTCTAACACTCTAAGCACACTTTTTATTGTAACAATATTTGCTAATTTCATACAGAATTTTTGTAATTTTCTTGATTTTTTTCTTTCCTTACTCGTGTTTGTATCTTAGATATAATTATTTATTTCTTTTGTTTCTTTTTTTCTAGTTCTTTGCAATTTTATTCTTTTGTTTTTTACATTTTCCTTTTATTTTAAGAATGTTGTGTGTAAATTTGCCAACAGCCATTTTTTTGTTTTTAAATTGTTGTGCAGCTAAATTTGTTTTATGTTCTCAACATGATCCGCTAGATGTTTTTTTCCGTAGACAAAAATTGTGTTTGCCTACATTTCTGAATTGTTTCGATGGCTGCAAAAGGCATTTTTAAAGGAATTTATCCAAAACTAGTCAACTCGCAAATATTTATTTTTTTTATTATGTTGTATTTTTTGCTTTCAATGAAACATTTTTAAATTCCTTAAGAATAACTCAAGGTAAATGAAAAATGTATATAAATATACATACATATGTATGTACGAATAGATTTTACTTAATTTTTAAATTTTTTCTTAATCAACTTTTTGCAGAAGATCTCTTAATAAAATTTTTCTAATGTAGGTATAATGCGCAGTTGTTCCATAAGCGAAAAAATAGTAACAACACTATCCACGAATTCTTATGAATTATATGTTTCTTGAAAGTGGCAAGAACTTATTATAATTTAACTTCTGCGTTCTGTAATCTGTTATCACAATTAAAATATCTTAAATATTTATTTAGTATCAGTCATGATCAGGGCAAGTTTTATATATCATTTACCATTTTTTTTTAAATTATTTGAAGAAAATCTTTTTAAATCTATCTTGATTCCTATATATGATATTTGCTCACCAAAAAATTCAAATTAATTAGAGCTGGAATAGGGGAAAACCAAACTAGGTTTGGTTCTAAAATTCAACAGATCTTAAAAGCACAATTTTAAAGTTTCTGCACTGAACTTAAAGAATTGATTATATCGCAATTGAAAACAAATTCGGTTTTGAAAACTATAATTGCAAACGAATCTCCACATATGAAAATTTGGAAATATTTGATCATGTAAACAAAATGTGAAAAACATTTCAACGGAAATACGTTTACATTGACTAAATTAAATATTGACTGGAGACAAACACACACAAAAATCGTAGTCTTTTCGACTGGTCTGGGTCTAGGCAGGAATCGAACCTTTTAGCACATTAACCACTAATCTACAGGGACAAATATCCTCCATAATATTTAACGATGTCGACTTTGCGTTTTCCATGTGTTCGTTCAAGCATTACATGTAGCAATTGAAGATAATTTCTTTTTAAACATATAAGGCTAGGTTAGGGCTGCCCGCAAACTACTGAAGCCATTAGGCCCATTGTTATACCCAGATGACTACACCCTAAACGTTTCGCTCCTGAGAACCATTCAGATCTTTTTACAATTCCTAGGAGCCCAGCCAGTCATGCATCTTTACGAAATTGTAGGTCTCGCTCTCGGGAAAGCCAAGACGTTCCAGCACACGTCTAATAGCACAGTGCCTCGTGACGACCCCAACCAGGTGTGGAAGCTATTTTTTTCAAGTGCTAGAAACTGCTTGGATTTGTCTTTACTGAGTGATTGCTAAA
Organism: Gymnocheta viridis; assembly: GCA_956483585.1. Classification (NCBI taxonomy): domain Eukaryota; kingdom Metazoa; phylum Arthropoda; class Insecta; order Diptera; family Tachinidae; genus Gymnocheta; species Gymnocheta viridis. The sequence goes on from OY101442.1 coordinate 16,227,749, forward strand.
GAGTCTTGCATACTCTGTAAAGTGTAATTGTAGGCCGCCTGAGTACCACCTTCCTTAGCGCATACACCTTAATTACAACCGACAGCTCGAGGGAATATCAATATTCCTGTGTAAGTCTGCTTCGTCTAAGGCCGTTCGTTTTCTTGAACGCCTTCATGATCCGGAACCCAAACTATCCTGCGATTATGTCATTCAAGCCGAGCTGAAGATTGAAGACATGCCAGCACACACTGCTATTTAACCACCTTTTAATTTAGCACTTTAACTGCGGCCATGTCGTAAATCTCCCCCTGCAATATAGAGGGGGTGTCGGGTACACTGAAATCAAAAGGTCAAATATCCAGTATCTATTTTAGAGCCGTCCGCGAAGAACATATAAAAAAATACAATCAAGTACTGTGGAATAAAAATGTAATACAATAAAGTTTTCTTAAATATTTATTGCATTTTTTCGGCTATCATTAGTTAAATTTTGGCCTTATAAATAAAAAATATTTATTATGAATATAACCATTCGTTTTTAGTATTATTTTATGCCTTTTTTGGTGCCGGCTTGTCCTTTTAAAATAATTTTCGTGGCATTTTCAATTTTTCTTGGTCATGATCAATAAAAAATTTCACCGCCTTATATACATTTTGTTGTTTATGTTACTTCAAAGTCGCCGTTTACGCATTCTGGCGATAGTTAGGGGTGGAGAGTGATATTAAAAAGTGTTCGTTTGATGTAATTGTTTTCTTTTAAATTGAAGTGCTTTTAAAATTACATAATTTTTTTAATTTAAATACATATTTATTAAGTATTTTTTTTTAGATTTATTAATCGAGATTGCCTCGATATCTTCTTTCAAAAATTTTTTATTATCCATTTTGCCTTATTAAATACTCTTATTGTCACCCAAAGGGCGTCTAATTGTATGAAGTTTTTGAAAATTATTATTTATTATTAAAAATATAAAACATTTAAAAGAGTCTTACGCGATCCTTTACCACGCATCGTAGAAGATTCATTACGGCGATCAAAATAAGTATAAAAGAGTCTTACACGATTCTATTAGGCGCATCGTAGACGACTCACACGGAAGAGTCGCCTTCTTGGCGGTGTTTCTCCCGTTGTACTGAACTTGCACGATCGGAATACGACATCGCGGACGATTAATTAAATCTGCCGCTCCGATCACGGAAGATTCTTCTGCGATCGAAAATGCCAGCTGGGATGCCATATTTAACTCTGTTGCATACAACAATCCAACTTTTGTGTATGTTTGTTTTTTTTTCTCCTAAAAAGTCTGGCTTAAAATTTGTCTTTTCACAGCATTATTGTTAGAAAAAAATTGTAGGTGCATATTTTTTCTAATAATGCAATGCAATTAAAATGCGCATAGGAACAATAATCAATAATCAATTTCAATTTGTTTTTTTAATAAAACTATTAATACGAGTATTTTACCAGATATGTAAAATATTAATTGTCAGAAAAAGTGCTATCAAAAATTTCAAACACCATTAAAAGTTATTATTTGTAGCATGCAACTCCTAACAAACAATTTTTTTTTGTAAAATACAGTTCATCATTTCTTTATTTGTCTTTAAAGTTCTGAGGCACTTTTTAAAGTAACTTATTTGTGAGTTAAAAACTTTGTAACAATAATATTTATACATACAAGTATTTATATTAACGAATATGCCCCAGTAGTTTCAATAATATGTTGACCTATTTAATCAAAACAAAATTATAATTTTTGTGAATAAAAAAATGTCAGAATCCAAAACTAAGCCGGAAATAAATTAAAACGTATTTAATGTATTCTAAAATTAAATCAATTAAACAAATTTTTTAATGAGACAATTTTAATTATTACTCGCGCTTCATGGTTAAATTGTTAAACTAACAATAGTTCGTATTAAATTAATTTCAATCATAAATCATTTGAAAATGCAAGACGGTTGTGTTATTGTTTCAAAAGTTTAATTTATGACAAAAATAGTTTTATAAATAAATTTTTATTTAATATTTATACGTAATTGTTGAACTGTTTAAGGTTCATATTGAATTGCTGGATGAGATGGTGTAGCGACTTTGAAATCACTACTGATCCGTTCTGCTAGTCTGATGAAAAACTTGTTTCAAAAAAAGAACTCTCTTAATGAAATAATGAATTTATCAAAAAACAATTTCTTAATAATTAAGAAGAAATGAGTAAACTCAGATTCGAACACAAGCCAAAAATCAATTTCAATATAAACAAATTTTTATTATAACTCATTCTCATAAAACGGTGTACACTGGCTTACAAAATTTATTTATAAAATTTGTTGCCAGGCTTTACACGATTAAAAATATCTTAACGAAATTCCATAATGGAAATGTGTTCTATTTTTGATTTGATTAGAAACAATTTAAAGCCTCTTATGTAAATGTTTGTGTACTTATAAAATACCTAAAACCCTGTCATATATAAAAAGAAAATCATTTATACATATGACACATCGAAACAGAGATGGGAGTTTAAAATGTCCAAAGTTTTTAAATAGTACCGAAATATTATTTTATACTTATTAGATTATATTTTTGCTTTATTTTTATTATTATTGTTGTTGCTATTACTACAGCCGTATCCGCAAAAAAAAATATTTCGGTTTGAAATGTATTTTATAGAAAATTTATATAAAAAATATGTCTTAAAATACATTTCAAATACAAATTCTTTTTTATGAATACGGCACATATTATCTTAAAATAATTTCTTGTACCCTTGTTGTTGTTGTTTTTATAATCTAAAAATCATTTTTTGTACCTTTGTTTGTATGTACTTACATATATTCAATATTGACACTTGGCAGCCTCTTGTTCAATTTTATACAGAAAAATAAATTGATTAATAAAACTAAATTTATTGAGTATACACTATTTATGTATACAGATTTCTTGTTGCCTCTTGTTCAATTTTATACAGAAAAATAAATTGATTAATAAAACTAAATTTATTGAGTATACACTATTTATGTATACAGATTTAACAACTAATATGGTTCAAATATCAAAATAAAAAAGTACCAAAAAAGGCCTAATGTGCCGCACTCATATCCAACATACATGCATCTCATTACTGTCTACAATGTTCACGTAAAATCGTAATGAAATTCTACTTTCTATAGGTTGGTACGTTTGGGTCAAGGACATTTAGGTGAGGTAAGTGTTTTCATTTCTTTTTCATGTAACAAATACGATCAGCTGACACGACTACATTTACGATTCTACATTTACGGCGGGCTAAAAAGGCCTTTAAATTCAAAAATACATCAAATGTAAATGCATGAAATTTATTTCAGCCACTGAAGGCTCCAAAATAAAAGGTTTTTTAAACACTGTGTGATGAAGAATAAAAACAGTAAAACACACAAAACTAGTCATGTGATATAAATTAGAATGCTTGTTGCTTGTTGTTTCACAGCTATAACAACAAATTTTGATATATGAAAATTATTTTTATGGATTATTTTTTATAGTTTCCTGTAAAATTAAACAAAATAATTATTTATTTGCTGCTTAATAATTTAAAAAAAACTCAAACCTTCTATATTTTTGTGTTATCACACAATTAAAAAATTATATTAAATTTGTTAAGCTATCGACAGTAAGGGACTTCTGTTTACATAAAACCGTTGCGGACGATTTTCCCAACTTTGTAAAGCATTTTAATAAATTTCCGCCTCAGCATGCATTACGTTGGGAAGAACTCACTAAACGTGAACAAGATTTTTAATGGTTTCGAGCGTCAAAAAATTCCTCTTTTATAAACAATATGAATCATACATTTATAATTATTTTAAACAAAATGTGTATAAAAAAAATTGTATTCATTTGTCAACTGTTACTAGTTATTATTGTCACAGCAACACTACAGAACAAGTATGTGTACGATTACTATTAATAAAAGTGTGCAACATTCAAATGCCAGGAATTTCCACACATTACGCTGAATATATTTAGTTAGCATTTCGCACGTTAAACACGTACAAAAAGAGAAGAAAAAAAAACGATGAACTTGAAATTTATTTTTAAGAGGTTGTAGTAACATGACAAATATTTAAATAATTAGAAAACCTAAACGTACTGCAAATCAATGGTGAAAATACAAATAAATCAATCAATCAGCCAACTAATACGATCTTTTTATTATTTAAAACTAAAATAAAATATGACGTTATTATGGTTTTTTAAATAATCCTAATTTAAATTGGCTTTAAATCAATGTCGTAATAAACTTTATGAATTCGCTAGTAATTCATTATTTTAATAAATTTCTTAAATGAAAGTTGTTTGATAGAACAGGTTATCAACATATCTAATTAAACAAAAATTGCTATTGTTTAATAACATTTAATACAGCGAAAGAAACTGTTTTACATGTTTGTTTAGAAGAATATTCAAAATGTTGAAATTTTTCAATGCAGTCAAGATGTTATTGTTGCTTGGCCAACATCATCAACGTCAAATATAAAGCAGCTGTTTACTTTTGTTCATATGAAGTTCTACATACACACAGTGGAATATTCATTATACTAAAAATAAAATTTCAGTTCCGATTAGTCTCTTAAAAAAATTCGTATGATTCGAGTGTAATTTTTATTAGTACCTTTTTTTGTTTTTATTTTATTAAATCTAATTATAACAAATTATAGTGTTAACAAGAAAAAAAGTTATCTCGCCAAATCAAAAGTGTGTTCTTTTGAGCCGCAGATAACCCTCAGATAAGAGTAGATCTCTTGCAACTGGCTTGTGAAGAATAGGAATTTTCGTAACGTAATTGGTGCTTGACTTTTTAATCTCTTCTCGTATGGTGGGTATATTTAGATACCTATGGATGTTACAGTTCTTGATGTACCAGGAAGCACACGTGGTAGTTCTTAAAATTATTTACTGTCTTCCTTGCATTTTTACAATACTAGACGCTGAGGCTGTTTCCCATAGCTGAATGGCATATAACCATATCGGCTTAAGACTGCCTCATAAAAAATCACTATGAGCCGATTGATGGCCAATTCTACAATGGAGCCCAGATGTTTTCAATAAGAATAACAGAAGATAACAAAAGAAATCTCAAAAGTATTGGCGTTGTTTTTCTCGATATAGAAAAGGATGATACTGATAGTGTAGCTCAGAATTATAGGCATTTAATATACAACCCTAAAGGTGTATAAACAGGGTTTTTCAACAAGAACTTCGTTTCCTAAAACAAAATAAAACAAAAAATTTAGATGAAGATGATTCAAAGTTTTAGTGTATTACAAAGAAAAAGTTTGGCAATTACACTCACAATATTATTACAGTAACGGACTGTACGTTATTCAAGAAGTAATCCGTTCAGTCATTTTGAAAAGTATAAACATTTAAAATTGTAAGCAATTTTATTTTCAACTGATTCTAACATTCATTCAAAAAACTAAGGAGATATTAATACGGATTTTCGGTTACATTCAATATTGTACGTTGTTTTCAAGTGCTTTTTTTCTTTGCTTGCTTTATTTGATTTGTTTGAGACTTCCTCTCTAACACAAACAAAGGAAAAATCTTTTATTTTTACGGGCTTAAGTCAATTAATTTTTTAACATTAAAAATTAAATGAACTTTTGGTTCAATTTAAATGAAAAATGAGTAGACCGGTTTTTAAGTGAACTTTCATTTGTTTTAAATTACAGTTTCAGTTAATTTTACGTACAGAATATTTTGAGTGTATGAATAAAAAATTATATCTGGCAAATGTCCATCACGACCACGCTGACAGATGTCGATTTTTTCATCAAAGTTTTTAATCAGTTTTTGGCATAATGGCGGCTCTATTTCATTAATCGCATCACTGATTTTGAGTTTTAAGGCTGCAATCGATTCGATTGGCTTCTTATAGACTTTGTCCTTAACATAGCCCCACAAAAAATAATACAGTGGTGTTAAATCACACGATCTGGCTTGCCACTTAACAGCTGATTTTTGTGAAATTATGCGATCGGGAAATTTGGTTTGCAATAAATTGGTCGTTTCATTGGCTGTGTGACATGTGGCACCGTCCTGTTGAAACCACATTTCAGTGATATCCACGTCATTAATAAAAGGTCAAAATGGAGTTGTTAACATATCGTGATAGCGTGATCCATTCACCGTTACCGCATTTCCAGCCTCATCTTAAAAAAACAGCCCAATCACGCCTCCAGACCACTTGGGGCACCAGTGACTCGTTGAGCTTGCAAAGGCTTCTCAATAATCGCTCTAGGATTTTCAGATGCCCAAATGCGGAAAATATGCTTGTTGACTTGAGCTTCGTCTGAAAAATTATTTTTTTAGAAAAACCAGCGGGTTGTTCGTAAATAAATTGAACGAATCTACGGCGATGTGAATGGCTGGTCGGCTTCAATTCTTGCACCAGTTGTAAGGCTTCATTTGAAAAACAAAGTTCTTGTCGAAAACCCCTTTATTTGTTTCTTTTAACTCCTACAAAGAGCATAGGACTTTAAAGTAGTAAACATATAATAAAATTAAATAATACAATATTAATGTTTTAAAATTTTCAGAATTATTTCATTTCCTCTGTGGTGATGCGTGTGTTAGTGTAGGTTTGAGTTTTTTCTTAGCACTCCTGCCGATATTCTACGAGCATCAAAATGCCCTTTAAACGCTTATAGCGCCCTAAATATCCAACCGATTTCAATAAAATTAATATTTGCACATCAATGTAAAAAGCCCGTTTAAAAAAATACGAATCTTTCCAAAATCGGTTCAGTATTACAGCCGCAAAAAGATCTTAAGAAAAGTGTTTGCCTATTAATAATATAGATTTTAATTGTTTAACGATTTTTCATCCTGAAGAAGTTTCACGAACGAGCAACGAAATATCGAGCGTAAATTTAAATGTTTTTTAAATAAAAGAAACTTCAAGCTCGTTAATCAATTAGAAAAATAATATAAAATATCAGAATATGTGAAATAAATTAAAATCAGAGGAAAAAATATTTGGAAACGGTTTGTAATTAAAAAAATCAATAACTAATAAAAAATATGTTCGAAGAAACTTTCCCAGAATGATTTAATTCATATTGATGAAGATTATAAACAAAAGATTCGATATAGGAAATAGCAACCTAACTTGTTTATTATTGTTTTTTATTATTAAGTTTTAATTAAAAAAACAAGGAGTTTATTTTAAATGTTTTTAGTGAATTTCTTATGCTCTGTGCATATTTTTGGTTGCTCTGTTAATAAAATTTTCCAAAATCATATTAATTACATTTTAAGAAATATGGGAAAAAATACTATTTATAATTTCTAACCTTTCTGGTTTTAAATTAATTAACTTCGGTAAAACTTGCTTGTTGTGCCTTTTGGCTATTAAAGAAATTTTGTTTTCTTTAATTAATTACAAATAGTTTTAGAAAATTCAATTAGTTCTACTTTCCTTTCAAGTTAATTATCTTTAAATATTTGAGTCATAATATGAACTTTTCACATAAACTTCCGTTGAGGGAAACCAATATTAACTTTTTTCATTTTATTTCACAAGCTTCAATCAGACAATCAAGCAAATTTTTTTTCCTAAACCAATCGGCTCCTCTTCAGTTTTTATTCACAAACAAATAATTTCCTCTTCGAATTATAAATTTTGGAGTCAATGAAATAGCAAAAAACAAAAAACGTAGTGATGGTACAATTAGCACGTTTACTTGAAACTGGATAGTGTTTTGATTTTTCCATTTCCAGTATCAACGTCTTCAGATGGTTTGCAATAATCCAATATTGTAATTTCATTTAGATAATAAACTTGTCGAAATTTTAGTTAAATGTCTTTTAATATTTTTATGTAAATATTATATATAAATATTATATAAATATTATGATTTTAACTAAATAAATATGCATAAGTATGATTTAATGTTTTTAAATATATTTCTTATTACGCACATAAAACTTTTATTTTTATTTACAATATTATCGTACGTAAATGTTATGAGTCTGGTGTCATTTCAAATAGTTTGTTGACATTTGTTTCTATTTGTATTTATAACAGATTTAAAAACATAACTAAACCCATCATACATTTTCATACTTGAATTATAGTCAGAGTTACACAAAGTCTCATTCGTAATAGGGATGGAATCGTGTCCGAATTTGTTTATTGCACGCACATTTGGGTACACAGAAATTTTTTTCCGTCACTACTACGACGGGAAGATAAGTTAATTTTGAACAATATGTACACGATTTCCATTTGTATTTCAGATGTTTCCAATTGCATTTAAAATCTTGCTAATCATTCCCACCAAAATCTTTGCTGGCAAATTAATTAAGTTAAATTGCTAACAAACACATGAAGTACATACTTTTCACTACTTCTACGATAGAGATAAGCTGTAGTATGCTAATTGACCACAATCGATTCAAGACCTCAAGGATGAGGTTCATGAAGTTATCGAGGGCAGTTGCAAATGTGTGAATTGGTGATGAAAAATTTCATGAAAAGAATATTGTCCAGCAAGCGTAGCTGTGGCGGCCAGATGACTGATATGGGGTCTTGCCATAAGCTCCTCTTTACAATTAAATAAATATCCGACGGTTTCTCTTAAAAGTATTCGCTTTTTTACATTATCAAAATGACACCTTTTATTGGAAGACACCATATTTTCTTATTAAGAAAGCAATAATTACACTAACCGGACGGGCATCACTTTTTTTACGGTCGCTACACCAACGTTATCAGCATTAAACAAAAGCATTAGACCAATTAATGATGATGATGGTGTAGTGACCATCGGAACAATATTGTCCATTCTGCTGGTGTAATTAGATCATCCTTGTTTCTTTTTTAATAAAAAAAATTATTTGTTTTTTTAGACTTTTATTCTATTTTGCCTTTTTTATCGGTTTTTAATAACGTTAAATTTAATTAATTTAATTAATGTAAGTTAAAAATTTTTCAATAAAATGCTTCAATAAATTTTTTATGAATTTCAAAATGTTTGCTGGGCTACATTTTCGCTGTCGTGTATAACGTAATCATGTCTTTTAATGTATGAAAGATGATACAATGTTAAGCGATCTTTTGTGGCTATAAATATTAAAATATTAAAAACGAAAGTTTAGGAAGTATGTTTTGTTTCAAATGCACACTTAAGTATATAAATATTTAAACAGTAGGTGGCATTTTATGTTCAATTTTATTTTGAAAACAAATCTGATGAAAGAAAATACCTGGTATGGGTGCAACATTTTCATAACCGGTCGTTTAAGTTGTTAAAGTGAGTTAATATATTCATTATGTACGTATGGGATAGATTGTTGCATGTGTTGTTTTTATTGTAAAACCAAATAGACTATCCACTTTTCATGAAGGGTATTGCATTATATAATGTACATACTTCGAACAGAACAAGTACAAAATTTTATTCACTTTTTATTTTTTGCAGAGACATTAATGAGATGTTTTGAATTGTATGTAATCACAAAGAAACAGCAGAAGTTCGTAATTTGGATTAACGGCATTTCGATTTAAATAATACGAATAAAAGGATTTTTTTTATTAAAATGAAAAGAAGCAATAAAACAATAAAAAATTTTACATACATTTATCATAGTGGTTTACATTACGAATTATAAAAGATAATCAAGAATCGACTACAATTGACAAGGGGCTACACGGCCCTTGTACTTCGAAAATAAATACAAATTAGCGAAGAGACTGAAAGTCTCTGGAAGTTTTTCCAGTTATAGATAGATTGTTACGAATTATTGAAAATTTGGAATTAATGGTGTACGAATTATAGCGATTGATTCTACTGTATTATTTGATACTGCAGGGTTAAATTCTTAAAATAAATAATGCAAACAAAATATGTATTTAGAAAAATTTTGCTTGGAAAAAGTTTCGTTGATCCTTTAAAAGAAATTCTTATTTTTTCACTTTGAGTTTTAATAATTTGTAAATTTTTTTAATATGTGTTAAAAAAGTTCTAAAAATATTGTTACATCCCAAGAGGGAAATGAACTTGTCACAAGACAAAAATAAAAAAAAAGAAAAAGTTACTTAAAAGTTGTTGCTCCCGAAAAACTTGAAGAATAAAAAGTAAACCTTCCGATGTTGCGCAGAGTGAGGGAATTTTTTAAGCATTTTTCTTCTAGTTTTGTGGTTCGTCCTCTTTTCACCAGTCACGACGCAGGAACTTTTTGTACCATTCCCATTTCTACCAGTCATAGAACAGGTACGTTCAGGAAAATTGGTACAACATTTCCCATAGGGATAGTTTCCGTTTTATTGCATATTTTTCTCTAAATTCGAAAGAAAATTTCGTTCAATTTAATAAAAACAAAAAAAAATAACAAGCTCGATTTTTTTGTTCGAATGAAAATTTCTTTTGTTTTGAAAGAAACGATTCTCTTTAATATTATTTTGTAAATTTTAAATTACAGCAAGTTAATAACTGAATAACTATTTGATATACATTTGACATATTGAATTACAACAAAATTGAACGTTTACATAATTAACTATCAACAAATTATATATGAATTAATTACAGTTTCCTCTCATATCAATTATAAAACGTTTAAAAGAAATTTGAAAAATATGATGATATTTCAGCTTCATTTATTTCATAAAATCAAGTTTGTCAAATTATGTACATATAATCGTCGCTGTATATAAACATATATACACATATATTTATACTTATATACATACTACATACATATTTATATGCATATATATTTAAAGTCTTATCTACGAAAAGCATAAACTCATTAAAAAATGTTTGTGTAATAAAATTAAAATTTTAAGAAAACGAAATCAACAATAAAAAAAGACATTTTTGAAAATTTTATACAACACAGATGAACCGTGAAAATCACGCTAACAATAAAGAACATGTGATACATACACGCTCATTTACATGAGGAAAAATAAACTAAGTTAATGAAATTATTTTTTATTATGATCAACAATCATCATTCTCATTTTTATTCCAGAATTTATTTTTATACAATTTTACTTCAGCTATTTTCAGTACGGTTTCAATTGAAAGGAATTTCTTCGGCAAATTCAAATTATAGGCCGCAGGACTTTCGGGCTATGCAAATCGAAAATATTCATTTCGACAGCCTAAAGTGTATTTTTTTAAATCTGCTCCGTTATTTCAGTTTTTAATAATAATACTTATTACAAGATCACCATTCTTACGCTTAAACATTTTCTTAAACGTCTTCTGTAAGATACTTTTAATTTTTCAAAAATAAAAATTAAATGCCAGTGTTTATTTATTTATGCCACTGGATTGGATTGTTTTTTTAGGAGAAATTTTACTTGTATCCAAAATTGTATTTTGACCGTTAATTTTCTATAAATCTGAATCAGAAAGTACTCACCCTTATTATACTTGGTGTCGGGTAAACTTTCTTGCAGAATACCAAACGTTTGCGAAAAGTTATCGATAAATCACAATATTGCCAACAAGAATACGGATTGCAATAAAAGGACAAAAACAGTGTCGTCTTATGTTCTCGCCGCCAATTAGAATAAGGGTGAATAAGTAACTATTTTTGAGTACTGAGCGCCCGGAAAAAGTGTCAAAAACTCGATACTCGGTGGTTTTAATCCAAAGTGATTATTACACTCCCATCACAAACTCGGTAACCACTACTCAAGGCTTTGCCAGCACTGCAAGAAAATCCTCTTAAAACAATATAACTCTTGATTTTAAAATATAAACAAAAAACGCTGCATTTTTGGGGAGTGTCAAAAACTGTTTGTTTGCACTTTTAGAGAAATGTATATCTGTCGACTGGGAGTGACTGGTTCGCTGACCGTGCATCATCATATATTTATTTATATGGAATTCACCGCAATCACATGAACTTAAGTCATTAAATAATATTCGTAACAGCACAAAAATTTGCTAATTTACAAGTGTAAAATATTCGTACTGCCAACATATACGTTTGTCTGCTAAAAGTCTACAGCAGACTTCATATTTGCAAACATTTATTTTTTTTTAAATTATAAATATATTTATCTTCCAGTTTTTTCAACAGCCAAATATATACATATGTAAGTGTTATTGCACACGTATTTGACTGTTTTTATTTTCAAAAACACAAATGTATGCGATACGTTAATATGAGTATAGATAGACTAAAGTAAGTACGAAAGTTTAGATACGTGTTTTCCACAATTATTCATTTACACACAATTGCAAAAAAAATACTTCCTGGGATTTTCAAGGCAAAAAATATTGAACTTTTTTTTTCTTGTTCACTGCAAAAGAAATTGCAAATGAGGTGGGATTACAAATGGTGTTATTAAATATGTATGTGTGTATATAAGTTGGTACCCTACAGATAGCTTTGTTAATGTGTAAAAATGGAAAATTACACTATACTGTATAAAGTGGAGCACAGTGAACTTTTTTAGTACTGAGATTGATAAATATCACGTTACAACAAAATAAATTTTTACAAAATGAAAAACTTCTACCGACTGATTCTGGTAGAGGGAACCACAAAAATAAATATATAGATATGTGTATCGGCATTTTGAAAGTTTATACCTAAATCTTATTTTAGGAAGAGTTAAAGTTCTCTTATTTTAGGGAGAGTTAAAGTTCACATTTTGTGCATCGCAATAGAAAATCTTGTATTCCTTACATTTAAGGGATAAAATGTGTTCGGCAGACTAAAAAACTAGCAGGAACATTTTTGTGAAACAATTTAATCTTTTAAGACTTCTTCATCTTAACCCTTAACCTTAACGGACTGAAATGTCCTACAAAAATGTTTGTCATAAAAGTCTACTATAACGGCCGAATTCGGAAACGGAAATTTTGTGCATTGCATTAGTCATAATCCTTCTTCAAATCTATCATATATAACTAGAATATAAATTTCTGTCATTTAACAAAGTTTTATTTAATAAATAAAAAACGCAAAAAAGTTTTCTTTGTAGAAACATTTGTGTTCCTTGTAAATACTTTATAAACTTGTTTAAAAGTATTTAATTTATGTCAAATAGACAATTGACTTTCATTAACACAGAAATGTTACACTTTTTCTTAGACAGTGGATATTAAAGTGTTGTGAATAAACTCCAGCATAACGAGTACACAAGTTTAATATGTATTTTAGTTATGCACTGGATAAGTTCAGTATAGAGACAGTATATAACTTTTTACTATGAATATGGCTGTTAGTCTTCAAGTTGAACGCCAGAAATATCTTAAAATTTAAAATATCTAAATAAGTACGAAATAACCTCTTATAAACTTTTTATGTCTTGACTTATTTCTGGCGTTCGAGTTGCATTTTGAGCTTTGGTGTATTCAGAGACTTATAGGAAAATATGTACAGAATATACCTGCTAAAGGATATTAGTTTGTCCTTTTTTTTAAAAAAGAAACATAAAAACCCCATACATTGAAGATATAGAGGGTTAAAATGTCCCACAAAAAATAGTTCACTTTAAATTCGACTACAAGTCTTCAAATAGGTTTGACACTGTGCAAGAATATGTTTTAAGGTCTACTGAATATGTGGCTTAACCGCCAATGAAATGCAGCCACATAGACTAGTTCAACTCACAACAAGAGCAATTTTCTTAAATATATACTTTTCTTTTTTTTAATTAAACAAAATAATTTTCATGGGCTCCTTTTCTTAAGGTCAAAAATATATCACATCGATTTATAGACAACTTAGCGTGAATTAACAAGCGTTCAAATATGCAATTTACTTTAAAATCCAGGAAAGTTGTCTCCCTCCCGCTGTGCCAATTTTGCGCATATAAATGTTTTAAACAAAAATACAAAAACGGTTATAAAATATTTGTTATTTTGTTTTTTAATTTTATTCAGCACTTTTGCTGAAAATTTTGACAATTAAATTAAGTAAACAAAAAAAAAAAATAAACACAGACACAAATTGCTTAAGTATTTTGGTCTTGTCACTCTGCTTAGTAGGAATCGAACTTGCGACTCCCAGGCAGTCTAGCACACTATTCATCAGTCTATTTGAATGTCCAATAAAATCTTCTTTCATTTGAATACTTTAATATCAAAGAACCGACTTTAATCATTTGTATATTCCGTTTCCAATCCAAATCCATAACGAATTCTAAGAACAGGCTGAATACTTTTTTTATTTGTAAATAAATTTTCTAATTATTCGTTATTTAAATTTCACTATATTTGGCATCACAACCAGCCATTGTGTTAAACTAAATTCAATTGCTAATTTGTTTAAACTTGGAAAATAAATAAGGAAAAAATAATGGATTTTTCGCAAACAAAGAAAAGCCAACTTTAAGCCACCAGATAAGAAAGTGTTGGAAAATGAAGCGACAAAAAATATTTTTTAACAAACAACAATAAAAAAAAATTGTGAAGAGACAGGAAATAAAATACATGCGAATGGGCGGCAAATTGCCATGATACAAATGCAAGAAAAAAATTATAAATAAAATGTTCGAAATAAGGAATTCCTTGATGTGCGCACAAACAGACAAGTTATGCGAGTTGTGTAAAATTTATTAATGTAGGCCAATAAATTTTGTAAATGAAATTGAATTTGTTTGCAAATGGTAATTTTTATAATATGTATGTATATTTTTTTGCACTTTTACACTTTCATAACGTATACGCCACATGTGTATGCATGTTGTAAATGTATAAGTAGTTTTTAAGTTTATGTTCAAAATTTATTTTTCGACTTTAACCGTTTTATTTTTTACTTTAAGTTTTTAGTACATATTTAGTTTGAGTATCAGAAAAATTCATTTTTATACCACACCAAGTTGCGTTTAGACATGTTGACAACCGTTTGTTAACTGATAGACAATGTTTTTTTGTACATAAAGCCTCCATATTGGTGTTGGCAACAAATATTTTTTGTTTTTGTTTTTGTTTTTTTAAGTAGAAAAGAAAAACAATGTTTTTTTCTGCACACACTTAAGCTTTGGAATGGAAAAATGGATCAAGTTTAATTGCAATTTTCAGAAAACTTATAAAACTATACAACAGCGGCATCTGAACCATAATGTGTGTATTTTATAAATTTTTTCTCAATTTATAGAATACATAAAATATTATATACACATACATATGTATGTACATATTTATTTCGTATTTTCGTAAGTAGATTTATATTTTTTGTTTCACTAAGAAAATAAAAGGAAAAAATTTAATACATACACTCTGAAAAAAACATTACCAAATTTTAATTCATATTGTTTGTGTGGAAAAATATGTTGTTCTTAATGGGAAGTCATACCACGTTTTTTCCGAGCCACTATAGAAGAAAACTTAACTAAACCTGAACTTATGGTGTTTCTGAAAACCTCGATTCATATACATCGGCATAGAGAGATAAACAATTAATATTCTATAACACGTTTTAAGCACTTCCAAATTTGTATTAAATGGGATCAGTAAAACAAAGTTAGTAACACAAATTTAATGCTTTTGAGAGAGCTTCAAGAAGATGCAATTAAAAAAACGATATCTATTCCATTAAAACTGTGTTTAACAAATTTTTTCAATAAATTATTTTTTGTATAACGGTGTTTTTATGGATTTTTCCTTTCCTCATATTTTTAATGAAATATTTATTTTAAATTTCTATCATTTTAATAAAATAAAAAAATAACTATACATATTTATAGTTATGAATAAAATAGACGACGTTATTAATTTTCCATTAGTAGTAGATAGAACGAACAATTCGCTTTAACGAACAGGCCTGACAACAATTAGGCTCGTTAAATCGGGGAACTACTGTATATAAAAATAGAGATTGAGCAGAAAGTATAAATGAATAAAAAAAACGGAAGTAGAATTCTTCCTTTAGTGTTACTTTACTTGCTTTCCTTGGTATCCTCTTTTGCTTGCTATTTTTTAAATGCGACCTTGTGATATTTATTTGATTTTTCTCATTGTAATTATAATTATAGCTTTTTACTTTATATTATTAAAAAATGGTAGAGTTTTGTTTTATTAAATTTTTGCCAAACGGTACAATTTTATATTTTTTAAAAACATTTTAAGTCTCATTGACAATGTTGCAATTTTTGCGTTTTTTTTTCAAGTTATTTGAAACCTTTAAAAGCATCAAAATCTCCAGAGAATTTCAATTGAATAGTTAAAAGAAAACTTTAAAAACAAGGAAGCAGATTCCATGCGAAGCTTCTTTAATCACACTCCACCAAGATCGAAAACATTTAGTTTTTCTTTTTGTGTATTGTCAAAGAAGATTTTGTGGAGTACTTTATAGCCTTAATTCATACATCTGCATTTGTATATGGGTGAAATACAAAATTTTGCACTTTTTGTATCAAAATTGTACGAACAATACTTATTTAGTTTTACAAAATTTTTTATTATAATCTATATGTCACATCATCAGCAACCTTCTTCTAAAAAAATCTCTATAACTAGTTATCTCAATAGATCTTATAAACTGACACAATGGGACCTTTAAAATAAAGCACACATTTTGAAAATCGGTTAATAAATGGTGGAGTTCTGATATAAAAAACTAACCAGGGATTGAAAATGTTGGCCATTCGGGAAAACTCGTTGATAAAGTGAAAACTTTGTATAAGGAAATCAAAAACTTTTTTTTCATTGTAAATATAAAATTGAGGGGAGAATTTGTACGCGTTTGTCTCTTTTTTTAAAAACGGTAATTTTTTTAAGAAAAACAAAAACTAGTTTTATATATTTTTAATTTTGTTTCACTTGTCGATACGTATTCCAGAATAGTCCTCAATATTTCTTTTTCTAAATTTATTATTTTACATTTTTAATAAAGCCAATAAATAATATTTATTTTTTGGCCGATATTTTTTCGGTCAAAACCAAACCTTAAAATTAACTTTTATTTGAAATCTTAACTCTCCAATCAAAAATAACAACTGAAACGTTGGTTGGTATTTTGACCGAGAAAATAAAACTCGAACTTTTATTTTTGACCAAAAAAAAAAAACGGTGAAAACTTAACTTTTATTTTTGATCGTAAAAAAAAATTGATTTTTTGCCGATAGGTAAATATAACTATGTATTTATTATCTGTTCACCAATTGCATTTTGAATTTAAAAAATATTCACCATATTGACCGATTCGGGTAAGAAAAGCAAATTCATTTGAACTGACAAAATTTGTTTACATAATTGAAAAAAGTTTATAAATTAAACTTTAAACAATATTTTAATGAAGAAAAGACGAAAAAGGGGATTTATATTGTACAAAATGTATTTCCGGCAAATAAAACCAACTAAAAAACTTTACATGGACGTGCCCACTGCCCACTTTTCTCATGATAATATTGTATTGTGTCTGGAACTCAATGCGTATGCAAAGTTCTATAAGAATCGGTTTAGTAGATGTATTTTAAAAATAATATTTATTTCGTTTGGGCGTGACACTTCCCACTTTCTCAATCGTAATTTTGTAATGTAACGAGAATATAATGCGTGTTTCATAGAATCGATGAAGTAGAAGTTGTTGCAAATGAATATTTACTTTGCATGGGCGTGAAACTGTCCACTTTTTTATTAATAATGTAGTATAGTAGCTTTAATGTGTATGGAAAGATTCATAGGAATCGTTTAAGTAGAAAAATTTCCCAAAACCCAAAATTTCAGAATAGTCTTACAAGTCGCTAGTGACATATTGATGCAAATATGGAAGCATACATGCCAGATATACTAGAATATTAAAAATTTAAAATTTAAAATACATGTACATACAAAATATCGTCCTTCAATTAAATATTATACTCTCACATCGTTGTGCAACATTTTTTGATTTCACCCATGTTTTCATATATGCAGCTTTTCGCATGTATATGGTTTCGAACAAAGGATACTCACAGTTTACACTAAAATAAAGTTATTATTTTCAACGCAGGATTTGAACTTTAACCTGGGCGAGGAATGGTATAAGATTCCAACTCGGAATATAGGAAATAAATCTAAGCAAGATGCATAATCTAAGACCAAATTTACACACAGTAAGTTTCCTTGTGCAACATAATGTCAGTTTTTAAAATTATGAATGTTATTCCTTTGCATTGATTCTTACTTTAAGAAAATCCAAATATGAATAACTATAACTAACTGTACGTATGAAGCCTGTGAGCATCCATTTTAAACAAACGAATTCTTTTTATTTGTTTGCATTTGCATCCTTTTATTTGCTTTTTTGTTATTGCTTATATTAATTTTTTTTGCCCTGCTTTAGTGTTTTTATTTCAACCTTTTTGCAACGATGAGTGTGTATGAAGTGTCATAATTGAAATAATAGCTTTAAGCCATTTTACTAGAAGATACAAACATCCGTACTGGCAATTTCAGATTAATTCCCACAAACACCCAGCAACATGTTTGTCTAAATAAATTTTGTTTTCTTTCGTGGTTTCTTGTGAAGGACATTTTCAAAGGTGAATGTCAAGAAGTATCTGCTGGATTTGAGTTTGTGTGTCAAAAGTATAAAAACATTCTTTCGAGGAGGTCAATTTAGACATCTGTGTTAACTGTTTCTACTGTTCTGTTGATTTTTTTATAAATACAGACAAATCATTGAGGCAAGGTTAAACGAAGTGGTCACAAGTTCAATAACTATTTTAACTCAGAATTAAGGATATATAGGGCTTTAAAAATTTGAGCATATGATTTATTGTATTACTATTAATGTCTGGCAGAAAAATCGGACTCAGTGTCGGAGTTCGGGCAAAAGTTGTATTTGTTAATGTTCGGTATTCGGTAAGAGCTTCGCGGAACACCGTACATTGTATAAATTGTTTGTACATGTTTGTATATCATCAAAGATGATACACAGAAATGCATCCATGTAAAATATTTATAAATAAATAAAAAAAAATTTTAATTTCATCTGTTCATTAAAGAAATCTACCAAAGATCATATTCGGTTTTAAAAAAGTGCTTTCGGTTGAAAAGTAGTTAGTTTTAAACGGTTATAAGAAAAACAAGCACATTTTCTCTTGAAATTATTTATAAAAAATTACATTTTGAATTGTATAAAAAAAATTTACAAAAAATAAAGTAAAAGCTTAAAATCCTTGGTATGAAGTAATCAATGTGCTGTGATAAAATGCTTATAGTTTTACCATAGAAAAATTACTTTGCAATTAAAGTTTCGATGCGATAAATACAGATAAGAGCTCTTATAAAGGCCAGTTCTGCAAATAACGAGGTGTCAAATCAAGTGATTTCCTAAAATTAATAACAGTTAAAATAGTGTTTTGCCAATCTCACAACTTATAGCATTCGAAGATTGAATGAAATACTCCCTTGCAAATCGCAAAAACAGAATTGCAGCAATTAATATAATTTATTTTTGAAAATCGCGTGATTTGAAATCACCGTAATTGCAGAACAAGCCCTGTAATCTTGGGATCGGGATTGCTCCCAATTTTTCAAGTTTAAGTTCATTATGTCTTGTTGTGTGTAAGCTAGTCATACATATGTAGACCATTTGAAAAGTTCCAATGCTTATAATAACTCTCATAAAATAATTGAGAATTGTCTTATACAAAAAAAATTCATGTTAAAAACCTTTTTGAATTGACATAGTAACCAAACAACAATACATAAGAAATTTTAAATCGTTAGTTTTTTACACATACATGTAATATTTTTCCCAATTTTGGTAACTATTTATTATTTAAACCTCCTAAAGTTCTTAAGGTTTTCAATATCCTCATAAAAGTACAACACATTAGGGGAACAATTCAATCAGTTTTTAAAAATCCTAAGGCGATAACGCTGTTGACTATCATATGCATATGCGTTTTTTCACTCCAACCATAGCAAGATAAATACAATATTATAATATAATTTTAGGCGACATTATGTTCTTATTTTCACCACACAAGAGGTTCAAGTCAAATTCACCACATGTGGCAGCACCCATAGATCAGCAACTGTTTGTAAATATTTAACAGCTGGTCGAGCGCTAATTTTCAAAACAATTTGGTCGCGGTCTTAAGCTGTGTCAATGAATCCTCCAAGAGCTCCTGCACCTTATCGTTTCACACGTAGCCGTGGTAGAGGTGGCGGCGCGTATCGACCATATTTTTATTTCAAACGTAATGGACGCACAATACCAGCAAATGGGCGTGTTACTACTAATGCTAATGCCAGAGGAAGAGGTGGTGGAGCTGTCCAAACAGCTACTACATCAAATCGTTTGGACACTGTACCACTGCCCTCAACATCAGCTTCAAATTTTCTAATACCCCAGCTGTATGCTGCACCCGCAGATCGACAGAATACCCAATCACTAGAAATTGAACTGATGTTTCCACATGCCGGTTGGCGTTTGTATTTCTACAAAGAACCTTATGCAGAGTCCAGTGAGCTGGTACAACGTGTTAAACACATGGAAACTCATTTTAAGGATCATATTGCCCATTATGATTATTTGGAAACATACAAAAACGGATATTTTGAATTGAAAGCCAGCGTTGTGAATCAAGATGAAAATTTAAAAGAAAATTGGCCTACGATAATGCAAGATTTATCTGAAAATCCTTTAAGAACTTTATCCATCATTGGCACTGCCATGCATACATTAGCTACATCAGCAGCCATCGACGAATCTTTAAGCCAGCCTACGTCTAATGAAATGAAATACACACCAAGAATGGCAAAACCACGTAAACTGTATGCCCGTCCTACTGGTTTTATAGCTGAAGGTGCAATTGCCTGTATTAGTTCACTGGAAATCGATCAGCTGTATTGTGTTCGAGGCAGAGTGAAAGAAATCGGACCAGTAGATGCGGCAGCTTCTTGGGTAGCCTACAAATGTTCACGTTGTAAACAGGAGCAAGCGATTAAGCAGACAGGTATGAAAATAAATATTTTGAGGTATCTTATTAAAAAGCTTGGAAGATATCACGAGTTCAGCAAGTTCTAATTTCTATTAAAACATTTGTTATTTTAACCACAGTGTGTTTTTCTGAAAACTTTTTTTCCACACGGATATATTTTAACTTACGGCTCGTAGAATCAACCTACAGATTTGTGAAGTAAAAAATAAAACTTGACATAACATGTAAACCTTTTCCTGCAATTGTTGTTGTGTTTGTGTAATGTTTTCATAAATTCTTTCATCATAATTTGTTCAAGGGAAATATTTTACGTGCAAAAAATGTTTGCCTCTTATCCACGATAGGGTGCTAGCCTATTTTGTTTTAAGGATCGTGCTTTTTTTAAATTGCGTTGAAATATACACATCAGTATTAGTTTTACCGTACTGCTGTGTTGAAATGATAGATTCCTGCAATTTTTTACTATATTACTTCAGAATTGCCAACTTATCTCCCCTTCACTTTAAAGCTCTGCATCCAAGATTACTTTGAGTATAAAATTTTATTTTTTGAAAAATTAGCGGCACCTCTTCTATGTGCAAAGTGTATTATAATTACTATTAACTTTAAATAATAGCATTTTTCTTTCCAGGCTTTCATCCTGTACTTCCCAATTCTTGTAAACGCCAAGGCTGTTTAGCGAAACATAACTTTATTGAATTGCGGTCCTCTCCATTTACACGAATAACACCAAAACAAACTATACGTTTAGCCGAAGCACGCTTAGATGTTATCTACGATTTTAGTCAAGATCATAGAAATTATATTGATGTCGAACTGAAGTATGATTTAGTCGATTCTATATACTTGGGACAAGAAATCGTCGTGACGGGAGCTTTAAAAATAAGACCTTTGCAAGATGAGCAATATTATGACCAGCCTTCTACCTCAAAAGGTGCCATGGAAATTTTTCTGCAAGCGATCTCAATAACCGATGCAAAGTACTGTAAATATAAATTTACGAAAAAGGATTTAGAAGCCATAACCACGATCAATGGTGAAGATGATAGTTTTAAACTGTTGGTACATTCTTTGGCACCCGAAGTACATGGCCATGAAGTAATAAAAGCTGGAGCTTTGTTATCACTCATAGGAGGTTCTGGCTCACAGGTCCATGATGAGGAAGAGATAAATGTTTTATTAGTGGGAGATCCAGGAGTTGGGAAAAGTAATATTGCTTTGCAATGCAGTAAAATATCACAAAAAGGTGAGTTTGAGAGATGCGATTGGAAAATATCCGTGAATATTAATATTTTCGTTTAAAGGCTGTTTGCTGCAAGCCAAACGTGGCAATACCACTACCTCTACTAAACTCACACATACGCTAAAAGGTCGTAATAAATTTACTTTAGTATCGGGTGCTCTTTATGACTCTACGAATGGTCACTGTTGTATAGATGATATTGATCGTCTGGCTACCCAACAGGAAGCTTTAATTAACGTTTTACAATCAAAGCTCTCTTGTTTAGCTATATCACACCTGTGCACCACAATGCATACGCCAACCTCTATTATAGCCACTGCCAACAGCGTAAGCGGTCATTATGATCAATCGAAATTGCTAACAGAAAATATACGCATTAATCCTTCATTACTAAGTGAATTTCATTTGGTATTTGTTATGCTAGACAAACCTAACAAAGACATGGATACATCTCTCACCGAACATGTAAGAGCTCTACATGCTGGCACGAAGAGAAATTCAGTCATCGCTAATAAATTCGAACAAAAACCTAAAACTAATAATTCCATGAACATGTCTATTGATGAATTTGATAAAATAAATGAAGATTACAATTTAAATTTAAGACTAAAACTGAATCCCATAGATGAGTTAGAAATGGATTTACTACCTACAATTTTGTTAAAAAAATTTATAGGTGAAAAATTTTTATTTTGCTTACTTTCGTTTTAATCTAATAGTTAATTATAATTTCAGCCTATACCCGCCAACAAGTTAAACCTTTATTTGTACCTGAATCGGCTGAGGCCTTAAAAAAGTTTTACCTAGAATTACGACAACAGTCGGACAATTCTCCTTCACCTGTATCTTCCGGGTAAGTTAAACAATAAAACAAAATTATATTTTATTCTTAAATTTATGTGAAAGAATCGTATAAATAATCTTAAAGCTTAAAAAATGGTTACAAAATCTTATCTTAATAATTTCAAAAATGATGATACTGGCAGTTCGAGAATTATGGCCAATACAAATGACACCACATACGAGGCTAACACTGTAAACATAATAAATGCAAACTGTAATGATAAATAAAATGCATTAATTTGTGATGTATATATATTTCATTAGAATTCAAATCTACCATCATTCCATTGCCAAAGTATATTGGTTGCCTTAATGTTGCTATCACAACTCGAGATATAAGTAAATGCACCATGAAGGCACCATAGGTCAAACGACCCAAAATACGGAAAATGGGTAAGCAGCAGAATTTACGTAAAACCCCTAAAATTAAAAAAAGTGTGAAAATTGTTCAGCTTGAATTCCGTATCTACCTTAATACTTAGTTTTTGGGATAAATAATATCTTAATATATTAAAATCCCTTATATTTCTTGCAGTTTTATTAAGTCCTTATATAAAAACGATTTTTAAAATAAAAATATAAATCTTAAAATCGATTTCGATTTTAGTGGATCATCTATTATTTTATGGTCGATTTTGTACTGCCAACTTTTCGACTCGAATCGAAAATTAATTGTCTTCCACGTTTACAATGTTTGAAGAAGTATTGCCTACAAAAATTTTTAATCACTTGTTTATGTTTTGCAATTATTAACTGCAAAAGTGTTGTCTTTGGGAACAAAGTAAATTTTAAAAGTTTTCTCTTTTACATTTAGGAACATGATGCGATGTATAGTTTTCGTCGTGGACCTTTTTTAATTGAAATCGTATTATAGTTTTTTCTGTGTACAAATTTTGTAGCAAAACTTTCATATCTTCTTTCTGTATTAGGCTTTTAATTTATTAATAGATACATTTTTTAAACATATGGTAATTTTTAAGGAGCAAAGGGAAAGTTTATTATGCTGACAACATAAACAACATGGTGTTTTCATATATATTTTCCATCAGATAAATATTTATTTATCTGTAAACAAACTGCGCAAATCGTCCAAACAATCTACGAAATTAATACCTATTTACGTCTAATCTTTATGTTACTTACATCCACATTTTGATGACATTCCTATAATAAATGTACCCAAGCCGATAGCCCATATATTTCTTTGTACGATAGCATACAAACTATTTAGCAAACGCATGTCTTTGTCATTATATTGTTGCAAAAAACTATGTCCCGATAACATCCACAATATAGCTAAGGGTACCACAATGTAAAAAAAGCTATGGAAATATTTATTTCGTCGTAGATTTATTTGATGCGTAGAGATATAATCATATATAAGAGCAGCCAAAACACCACAGAAATAGCAGGCGAAATTCATGTGGAATGGTACATAAAATTCATTGAACTGGCGACTTTCCACAAAAGAATCTCTTTGAATTCTAAAGAAAAAAGTTTATGATCAATTGAGAAGAAATATTTAAAAATGGAATACCATTACTCACTGTGGCGTGGCCAAAAATAAGGCAGATAATTCTTTTACATAAGTTATTACGCCTGGTAAAGCCATAGAAATACCTAAAACTATGCCCAGAATCCAATTGCGAGCTTTAGGCCATCTAAAAATGAAACGTTTTATTTTTCAAATTCATGCTAATCTCAATTAGCGTCGAAACCTACTTGTGCGCCATCATTAGAAACACCAAACTAAGTAGAAACGATTGGGTATCCGAAGCTAAATACCAGCCTTGCAACATGCACTTAAATAAAAAGAAAGTGAACATACAGTAAATACAGAGTTTATTATATTGTCATATCAACGTACTCGTTCATTAGTGTTTATATTATTATTTAAATATAATAAATTCGCCCACCAGTTTTTCCGACAAGACAATTGCTCACGTTCCAATATATGACGCCATAAAGGACCACCAACATTATCGAAATAAACACCGCTCCAAAGTATAACAAAGCCATAGGGAATTGTCAATCTAGATACAATTTCCCAACAATTCAAATTAGATTTTTCATGCTTTTTAATGGGAAAACAAAAACTTACCTTAAATAACGAAAAACATTAAATTTAATAAACATCACTAGATACTGCACCATAGATAATTTCTCATTTTGTTTAGTCACAACTAACCAATTGATGGTTAACAGTAGGCCACTTATGACGAAAAATGTTACCGTTATCAATGATCCTGCCATCAAGAAAGTACCACCCAGTGTATGCAATAATCTTTCGGGATCTTGGGGATTGCTTATGGCTCCTTCATAAAGCACCCAAATTGTGTGAGCAAATATTACAAAAAACATTGCAAAGAACTTAAAACAATCCAGAAATCTTAATTCTCTGCCAATTTTACCAGTCGGTTCTTGATTCAAGCGATACCAATTGCGAGCTATAGAAAAACTCACCAATATTTTAGAAGCTGCAAAAGCCAAAAATTTAGTACAATAGCTTTAAATTTAACTATATGGAACATATATTAATGATAACTTAACTTACACAAATCCTTTAGTGATGCTTTGTAATGATCACGATCGGTTAATAAATTATCTTTACGTTTGTGCTTCAAGTAAAAATCAAACAGACTGCTGGCAGTTGCAAAAAGAATAAGAATAAACACAATAGCATAGAAAGTTAAATTCCAAGAATCTGAAATAAGAAATTTAATAGTTTTTTTATATTGATATTTATTAAATCTAATTAATTCAAAATCGGTCAATTCAAGTTAATAAATCTTTTGAATTTCTTTATATATATAAATATAAAATTACTGATATCACTACGATTTTCTAAAATTAAATATTCATCAGATGTCGCGTTTTGAGGTCTTCGACGGACTGTTTTGCAATAATGCTCGTATGTATGTCTATGTCTAACGCGAATCCAGTTTAAGATTTGCGAAAATGAATTTTTAAATGAAACATTAAATTTTTAAGAATTTCTTTTAGTGATATTTTATTTGTTTTTGGGAGCAGAAATATCCCTTTTTCCAATCCCCTAGATCCGCGCCTGGCCTATGTAAACCTCTCATAACTTTTGAGCGGTTAAACCAAGCAAATCAGAAAAAAATTTGCAACATTTAATTTCAGTAATCCAAATTCCATAAATTTGATGAAAATGGATTACGTTCAAGCGTTATTGTCGAAAATTTTAGAAAAAATTAGGTTTTTGTCAAATGACATTTCTATATTTTGTTACTTTTTTGAATTTATAATTTGCTAATTTGCTTATAAATCGGTTAGTTAGTTGGGTAAAGAGATATCGTGGCGGAGAAGTTTCGAAAAATTGTTTTAATTTAATTAGTACAAGAATCTATAGGCTTTCGAATGCTTTAAATTTGAAATAAAGCCCTGCACAAGAGAACATACTGTGTCAAAAGTGTCTCACAGAAAAATTTCATGCCTTGCCATGTCATGCCAACACAACATGAAATTAGCGGAAAGAACCAGCGATGGCCTTGCAAGGTCGAATGTGTTCCGTAAATTTTGAAATAAAAATTTTATTGCGAAAAAAATATAGCAAATGCTTATTGCAATTTATAATTAATTCCTTTAGTTCCTATAAGGAGCATAGCCGAATATCAGCACGTAACACTATTGTTTTCGGCGGTCGCAAGCGTGCGATTTTGGTTTTGTCCACTTTTCAGCTGGGTGCTTGTAAATCAACTATTCATATATATTGGTTTTTTCATTATTATCTATCAAATTGGATTCGTATGAAATTTATATTTGTGATAATCATCTTTTTATCACCCATTTTCCTGTTTTTTTCTAGCCGAACCATTCGGCTGAAAGAGTTCGGTCCTGTTTCGTAGGATAATAATAAGATCTTGTGCAGTGAATGATAAGCAAAGCAAATAATTGTTTTGAGAATTTCCGCAACCATTTTTTACTGCGATTATTGAAGTAGATTGTTATTAAAAATAATTTAGTCTAAATCTTAGCTACTACAATATCTAGTTAAAAAAGATTTTCGGAAAACAAGTTTTACTATTTAATTAATGTTTTTGAAAACAAATGTTACTTTTTATATTGATCAAATTATTTTTTTTTTATTCAATGATAGTTTATTTAAAATGAAGTTGTTTGCTATTTAAGCAAAAGAAAATTATTAGCATTTTACTAACTTCAATTCCGCACAGAAACAAGACTTTGTCGAAACTTTTTCTTTAATTTTATTTTTCTTGTATTTAATTATTGATTAATCCTTGGTAAATAAAATTCAATTTCCGTTTTAAGTTGACAGTGCATAATCGACTATCAAATTATCGTTTTTTGACGATGATAATCGATTATGCTATTATAATGCTATTTGTCCATATTCTATTAAATTAAAGAAACTACTCGTATGTAAATTATTAATTTACCTTGTTCAATTATTCGATTGCTAGTCTCACAATATTCAATCATACTCTCCGCTGATAAATTATATTTCTTTAATTTTTTGTTTATGCATTGATTTAATAATTTATTGTAAAGTTGTCGATAGGGAGCTTCCGATTTAAATAAATTTAAATATACATTGACCTGCAAAGAAAAACAAAATTTTGTTAAAAAATAATAATTCAAAAGTGCATACAAAGAGCAGACATTAATTCCATTATTATTATTTCTAAAAGCGCTGCTATTTCCACAAATAATTGAAAAATCAAGTGTAATGACCTTCATATGGGTAAATAAAGTTTACCAAACAATTTTACGCATAATTAATATTCAACAAAAAATACGAAATGGAATTTAAATCTAAAACAAACTTCGAATGCATCCACAATGACACGAATAAAAGTAAATTAAAACAAAATAAACAAAAAATAAATAAAAATAAAGCGGTATAGAACTGGAATCTATTGATTAAAGCCCGTATCCGTAAAAAATTATTTGGATTTAAAATGTTTTTAAGAAAAATTGTTCATACAAACAACATTTTTTTTTTAAATTACTTTTGGGCGTACGGCAGTAAGAGTTTAAAGATTTATTTGATTTATTTTATTATGCTCATCTGTATTTTAGTTCGTTTGTGGCAAACAAAATGTTACTGACGGCTGTAAAGCATTTGTTAGTCGGAGGCCGGGATCTTGTTTTATTTATTTTGAAGAGATAAATTAATCATATTTTATTTATTATTTTTTTTCGTTAAAATTTTTACGTTGTAAGTTCACATTTCACAACTTATTGTATGATGAATTAAAATAAATGAAAAACCAAAAAAATCAAACAAAAAATCAAGTTCAAATCGCACAAAGTGAACAGGACAAATTTATTTTATAGGTGGTCTTGAAAGCTCACAGCTGACAATTACGCTTTAGTGGCTGAATATTTCAGTTTTTTTATTATTTGTGTGTTTCTGGTGTTTTCAAATGATTTTTTCTGTAGAGACAAAGAAAGATATTTTATTTGGGCCGCGATAAAGGTTGCTTAAAATAAATTTAGAATGAATTTTATTATCCTGTTTCTGATATTTTGTGCCAACCAGATGGTGTTTATTGTAATATCAACACCACCTGTAAAATAAATTTACCTTGAATGCGAATAAGAATAATTATATTTAATTTGCTTGTTAGTAGTTTTTAATCCAAAGTGATTATTATTTTTTGCTAAAGTTCGTAACATTTTTGTAGAAAGAATTGGATATGAGATAATATTCCAAAGGTACAAGGGATAAATTAACATCAATTAATTTTAACTTACACGGCAGAATAGAAACAACGTAGTTTTTTGGGAGCCCCTACACTCCCCCCATCTTCAGTGTTCACGTGTGTTTCTATGAAAAATTATTGTTGTTGAATTTCCCCTTAAATAAATTTGAGTGAATAAACTTTTAAACATCATTAATAATTTACATTCCATTTATAATTATTCAAATCATGTGAATGGTTTGACTCATATTCATATTTAAGCATGTTTCAATTAATTTGCTGTAGCCCTTTGTCTACACACAAAATTACATGTATCAAGAAGCAATATGGTGTTTTCTTGTGGTATTGTACTTTAAATTGAAGTTGAAACACAGATAAATGATGTTAATTGCCATGAATTTTGTTTTATTCCAAAGATAATTTCTTGGCACCTCGGCTGGCTCGCCGAAGGCCGTATGTCAATGCTAACATGGTGGATGTTGCCTTTGAAGGCATTTTGTATGTGGCTTATCGGTATAGACCAGATACTTCATATAACTCCACAAAAATTGCATGATCTTTAAGTCCAATTTACGAGTACATTACGCGAACGTGTCTTTGAATATATCAATTGTTGCATACGCTGTGTAACAATTTCTACCGCTCCTCCACAGATTTCCACATATCCTCTACGTTAAGGGCATTCAATTGTGGTATAAAAAATAAACTCAATGAACATGGGGCCCTGTAGCATTCACCATTAACTGTAACGTTCTGGTTAGCATCGTCTCACAGAGGAGTATTTGAGCCAAAAAGCTAACCACAATTAATAAACGTGTTTTTTGAATTGAAAGATTGAGTTTTTTGATAGTTTTAGGTGTAATTTGATATAAAAAATCTAGTGGCAGATTTTTTTCCTGTTTTTACAACAAAACCCCTCAAACGCATGTAATTTTCTTCACTTTTCTGACTTCAGCATTGTCTCAAAGCTACAAATCGCAACATAAATTCTTAAAAATTTACAATATGATGTAAAATTTTGTTGTGTACTTAATTTTCAAGATTTTTTTTTGCCTTTTTAGCCAGATTTTTGGCACAAATACTCCTCTGTGCGTCTTCTAAAAAATATCAATCAATAATTCCAGCGGCTCATAAAGCACACCAAACTGTTTGTGCCGACTCGTTGCAACTACAGCTCGCCACATTAAAGACATTCAATTGCGGAACAGGAGAGTAAGTTATCTTGTCCCCGTAGAGGTCTCCCTCCATTAGCTATAACGTTCTGGCCGTCATCGTTTTTAAAGAAATACGAACCAATTATTCCACCGGCGCATAAAGCACAGCAAACACCAAACAGTGACTTTTCCAAGATGCAAGGATGCTTCGGTAATGGCATTAGGGTTATCTTCACTGCAAATTAGGCTGATAGACTCGGTTTTTCAACCATTTTTTTAAACCGTTTTTTTTACAATACAGTTGTCGGTTACTTTAAAATGTTGATTTTTCGAATGTCGAATAGTCCGGTTTTTTTTATAATTAAAAAATCGTCAATAGTCAATGTGTTACAATTAGATTTTTTCACGGGAATTCTTAAAAGTTTTCAATTCCGATATTCTGGGAAATTAGTCCGTTTTACATACTACAGTTTATAGATGTGTTTAGCAAAACATTACAAATGTAATTTTAAAAATGCCAGATATTCACATTTATATTTTAAAGCAAAAATCACGATATTTCATTCTGAAACTCCAAATGCGATTTCGCGAGCTAATCTACGTCGACAATCGTTATAAATGGTGAGAAAATAACTAAAAATAATTCCGAAATTTTTAATGAAAGCAAAAACTTAAAAAACGTCTTTTTGGTGATAATAGGGCCGTAGTAGAAGTTGGACTGCTTGATGAGAATGATATTGTACATATATTATCCCATTACCGATGTCAATTTGCACTTGAACAATTTTTCAATATCAGCAAGATGGGATTTCTAGTTTCCTCCATTAGAATCACACATATATGTAGTTCAAATTCATTAACTATAAAATAAAATTTTTCAATTACAAACTAATTTCATGAAGTCTCAATCAATAAATTTATCTTATACACTCACAATATTATTACAGTAACGGACTGTACATTATTCAAGAAGTAATCCATCCGTTCAGTCATTTTTAAAAGAATAAACATTTAAAATTGTAAGCAATTTTATTTTTAACTGATTCTAACATTCATTCAAAAAACTAAGGAGATATTAATACGGAGTTTCGGTTACATTCGATATTGTCCGTTGTTTTCAAGTGCTTTTTTTCTTTGCTTGCTTTATTTGATTTGTTTGAGACTTCCTCTCCAACACAAACAAAGGAAAAATCTTTTATTTTTACAGGCTTAAGTCAATTAATTTTTTAACATTAAAAATTAAATGATCTTTTGGTTCAATTTAAATGAAAAATGAGTAGACCGATTTTAAGTGAACTTTCATTTATTTTAAATTACAATTTCAGTTAATTTTACGTACAGAATATTTTGAGTGTACATCTTTAATATAAGAAAAGTAGTTATTTGATAATTTAAATAAAAATGTGATTATTGAATTGGAATAATTGACAACTTTGTTAAGAAAAATGCAGTCAGACAGACCACTTGTAGCGTCAAGTAGCTCTCTTAAGTCTTTTGTTTATTTGTACATGCACATTAGGGCGAAATAACAAAATCGACGTTTACTGTATATAGTCGAATAGGTCATTAAAAACTATGAAAAAATACGTTTTTACTTCTTCGCTGACGTTAAAAAACTTCACGCACCAACAGCGATAAAGTTTTAAATTTATATTTGTATGCAATGAGATGGCGTCACAATTTATATCAATTAAATATATGTACATGTACTCGTATACGTATACATTATTTGTAATATTTTGGCTTCTTGATTTATAGAGCGTTTCAATATATTTTTAAGAAAAGTGTGTTGTTAGTGGTACAAAAAAAAATTCCAAAATGTGGGAGAAGCAATTAACCAGATTCCAGATTTATATAATAATAAAACAACATTGCCCAACTCGTGCTATTATGCTTAAAATTTGGTTATAGCCCTAATGCACTTACGTAAAAGACTGCATACTTACTTTTGTATTATTTATTAATATTCCTTTAAATAAATCATTTGCCTCATCTTGTGGCAATTTATCGATTTCCAATTGACACCATTGTACACACATGCCAAAGTACAAATGACGATGCTGGAAATGATGTTTATAATACATGGAAATTTCCTCAATTGCCTGCCAAGCTGCATTATTATTGTCCCTTTGTGGTATAACATCAGCACGCACAAAACAATACAACGAAAAGTCATTGAACTCTTGCAGGCAACGATCATAGTCATCCAAATCGTACAAGGAAGGCATTTTGTAATATTGTGTCACTAAAATAAAATATAATATAAATTTTTACATAAAAATTCTTTTTGGTAAATAAAAGGAAATCTGTATAATGAAGTTCATTTTACAGCTTAATTAGCTAGACATCCTTGTAACTTAATGCACATTTTGTGTTATGGATTTCTTTTTTTTTTAATATATTTTATAGTTCTTAGTAATAGTGGCTTATTAAGGGGTTTATTTGTTTGTTTGTGTATTTCTTGCTCTTGTTTAGTTCTTCTTTTCGAAAGTGAAAGGAAACTTGTTTCGTTGGCTGATTCTTTTGATTCTTTTTTTTTAAGAACATCCTTTGTCAGTTTAGTTTCTAGAATACGTATAAGTTAATGGAATTTTTTGTTGTTTTGGCTTTTTAAGTACAGTTTCGATTCGCTCTACTAGATTCTGTTTACATCTTTTATTTTAATTTTAAACTTACTATCATTTAAATTTAGCCTGCATAAGCTTAAATAAAAAATAGACTAGATCAACCAACCCTCTTTGAACAAACAAAACTCTTTGAAATGGGATATCAAAGCAGATCTCGAACAATATATTTCCTAAAAATTTGGCCTGCAAGTTTTTACATGTTATTTTTTATAATATTAATTGATCGAAGAATATTTTGAGTTTAATAATATATTGGGTGATTTTTTATGAGCTTTCGGATCTGATTTGAAAAAAACACTTACATAATATTTAGAGAAATGTATGAAATCTTTATTGGAGTCGATAGAACGTTTTATATAATTCAATGTTTAAAGATGATTTCATGTCGCTATCTCACGAATGAAATCTTCAACATTAGCTTCCAGTGTGTGTGCGGGCTCGGCAAAAATTTTCTTCTTTTTCTTGTTTTATGGCGCGTATTTTCTTTTTTTTCTTTTCTTTGCAAATGTCAAACGCTTTATGACGTTTTATGTTCGCAATAATTGTCAACGAAAAATTATTTCCGCAATTATTGTCAAGTACGAAAAAGATGCGTCTTCACGGGAGATAACATAATTTTGACATTTGCTGCAATATATGTTAATGAATTTATTGCCAGTCAAGACGGGGTGTATAGACACGAGCTTTAAAATAGTCCCACAAAAAATAGTCTAAATGCGGTAAATCGCACGATCTAGTCGGCCAATTTACCGGCCACAAACGTGAAATAAACTGTTCACCAAACTCGCTTCTCAATTACGCCATTGTTTCGCGTGTTGTGTGGCATGTGGCATATCTTGTTGAAACCACATAGCAGCGAAGCCCTGCTCTTCCATTTTTTTCTACGTAGTGCAGTAACAGGGGCCCAATTGCTGTGAACGGCGCCGAATCGATAATTCACGGTCATCAACAACAACCAATAATTTAAATTTGTCGCGAAATTTTGTCACAAGATTCCGAATAGCTGCCTCAGAAGGTCGCCCAAACTGCACTTTCTTAACCGAGCATGAATTTTGATAACAAAATTCAATAATCTGTTCATTTGTAAGTCGATTCATGGTTAAATTATAGACTAAACTGAACATGTTCAAAATTAAGATGTAACACGAAAACAGCTGAGCTGCCAAAAATGGTGTTGCCAAAAAGGAAGTTGCTTTAGATTGTAATAGTTTGTGTTACAAACTTTTATTATGTTAAGGAACATAAACTCTATAAATATTATGAAAATACTTCTCTTTCTCTCTTGAGTCATTCAATTCAACAAATCAGGAAGTTAAAAGTTGATTTTGTTCATTGCATTTGATTAGAGTATTCCGTTAGGTTAACATTGAGAGTGAGACTACGAGTTGTGCTTTGGACTCCCATCAAAGACTCTGGCGGGTTACTTTCTATTGCGATGCGAAACCAATTTCAGCGTAAAAATAGTTTTATTTTGTACCATATTTCCTTCGTATCGCAATAGAGAGTAACCCCCCCGATATAATTCATTAGAACGAGTAAAGACATTTTTAACCCACTTCACCAAAAACAAACGGAAGGTTATCTATCAGTCGTGTGTTTTTATATATTTGTTATCTCAGAACTTCACCAATCATTACTCGTCTTGGGATTTTTTATTGTTCCGCCTCTTTGTTTTTATTGTAAACACATTGTCATTTTTATTTCAAAGAATCTACGTTTCGATTAATCGCATTGTTTAATGTTTTTGATTTTGGTTCAATGTCCACCTGCTCTTCTTTACGTCTTTGTATTTAATATAAACAGATTTTAAGAATATTTTTTTATTTGAGAGGATGTACCCACTTCCAGATATTTTTAATCTTTTTTTACAAGAATCATTTATTTATTAATAATTTCTTTATTCAAAATAAATTGAGTTAGTAAAAAAAGATTTTTTATTATTTTATTTATTTAATAATTTTTGGTTTTTTGTAAATCTCTAATTGAATTATTTTGATTGCTTGTTAAAAGATAATAAAATTGATCAACCATAAAGCTTTATTTAAAAGAATATTAATGAGTTCTTAAAATAAATGTGTATATGGGTATTTCGATTCGAATTTGTTTGTTTTGATGTGTTTATAATTAATTCAGTGAAGTGATTTTTGTAAAAAAATGTAAATAACATCATTTTCAAAATTGTGTGGATATTACCGTACCAAATATCCGAGGGTTGTTTTTTATAGTTTGCTATTGGGAAGGTCATGCCTTGAGTGGTGGACTTATGTCAATATTAGTATCTGGAACTTTGCAGTTTAATTTTGTTTATAGAATATTCCAAAACGAATTGATACTATAATGAAACAAAAATCGAAAAAGCCAATCGAAGAAGAAGTTCCCTTCTTTATGTACGGTATGAAATGAATTGCAACTTGGATGACTTATATCTAGGGATGCATCCGATTCCGATGGGCGATACTTCAGATTTTCCGATATATTGCTATCGGCGATATTTATATTGACGGTAATACGATTAATTGAATTTTTTTCATTTTGTTATGAAAAAAATTTTTCATTTTTTTATGAAAAAATTTTTTTATTTTTTTATGAAAAAAATTTAACAGTAATTCAGTTCTTGAAACTGCTAAACTATTTTCAATGCTTATTTCGCTTCATAACAATAACTGAGAGAAAAGAGCAGATCATAAAATCGAAACAGAATAATGAAATAATTTCCTTAACTGTCTGGCTCACGATGTCGAACGATATCGTTCTTTTGTGAAATTATATTTAAAACAAAAAACCTATCAAGAACTTGGTCCTTATTTTGATCTCAGTACTTTTTACGTCCGAAATTTTTGGATAGGAAATTGGCCTTATTTTCACATTTATGTTTTTGTGTGGATCTCACTTCTTTTTTTCTAATTTATTTTTATGTATAAATATTTATATTTGTATTTTGTATATATATTTTTTTAATTTAAAGTCTTATTGCTCACCAGGACCAACCTGTATACCAAATTTCAGCTTTCTAGCTATACTGGAAGTGCCCTATACAAAGAGCGGGCACTCCCGGGTGAAAAATCTCCCTTTTCAGGTTTTTCTTGTAAATTGCTCGCTAGGACCTACCTGCATACTAAATTTCAGCTCTCTAGTGGAAGTGCCCAATAATATTGATGAGTCAGTGAGACAGTAAGTGAGTGAGTCAGTGAATATGTACTAAAATATGCACTTTTTACACCTTAATATCTCGGGAAGCTTTTACGGTAGAACTTTTGAAATTTCACCTATGAGGTCTTGAATTCAAATTTAATACGAGTATCGGTATGTTATTGCACGAAAACATTGACACGCTTTAAATAGAAGAATTTCAGTGAGTCTATTTTTTAATTCCTCCTGACTAATTGGTGTGGGGTTTTTAATTCAATAAAACGAGTCGCCTATTCGCCATTCTAAATTTCGTTAGATAACCGACAGCTGTAATGCCCAAATACCCTAATACATATTTATAATCACACATACACATTTAATAACACCAAAACAAAATTAAGCAACTTGCAAAGTTGAATGAACTCTAACAAAATTGTGATTGAGCATATAAACTTGTCCCAGCAATTTTCTTCTCAAAACAATAATGAAGATTCAAGTTTTTACATATCAAGCGAAAACTACAAATAAAAATATTATTAACCCAAAAATATACTTAGAAACGTTAAATAATCCATTCAGGCTGCAGAGAAAAGTTATATAATTTTGAGTCGAAATTACGAAAGAAATCAAAAGTATTCATACTGGTACTAAATGACATTTGAGTAGGTTTCGCGAATTTTCTTGTTTCCTTAAATTTTTTTATATTCGAGTACATACATACATACAATATATGTTTGGTTTATTTATTTTATTTTATTCAATTTTCATAATTTTTTTTCTAAAGAAACTTTTCGGTAACTTCTTAAGGTTGGAAACATGAACGTCGTATAGTTGTCCTCTCTTAATTAATTATATAAGATGTGTTTTGTTGGCCAATAGGTCAGATTTTTAACAAAAAGAATTTTATTTTATTTATTATTTTTGTCCCAATATTTCATAAATAAATAAATTAATTAATAAATAAATAAAGACAACCTGAATGATCTATAAATTTAAAAACTAAAACTGTGATGTGCAATTGTGACGAAAATAGTTGAAGGATTAAAAGCTATTTCAGAAATATTTTAAAATTGTATACTTCTTTCAGGCCTGGTGGTTAATTATTAAACCGCCTATTCTAAACCATTTAATTGGGCTATTTAACTAAATAAAAAGTATTTGCTAAACAACTCTATTTTTACTGATGCGCAACGATTTCTTGAATATATTCATAACAAATAATTTTTTTTTAAATCGAAAAAATTTTTTTATTTAATATTTCGTAGTTTTTTCGTAATAGATTAGCCCAAATCTATGTATATGAAACCGTGGCTGAAAGAGATACTGAAAAGAACGCGTACAAAAGAGTTTTTACGTTTTATGTTGTTCATAAGCCTGATATTACGTACGACATTTCTTGGGAAATATTGTCAAACTTCATATCGTCATATGATTTCAATAAAGCCCTATGTTACAAAAAATTCATAAACAGCTTCTTGGTAGATTTCGATCCACCATATCAAAATGCTTGTCCCTGGAATGTTGAAAAATATTGCTTAAATTTTCATATTAGTGAGTTTTTTGCTTGTCCTCTAAAATTTTTTCAATGTAACTTAGAGCTTTTATGAATTCATATGAAGATATGAAAATATATATATGTATGTAGGTATACAATATAATACAAAATATTTATGCAACATATTGAGGATTATATGATCATCGTATATTGTAAAAAACATAGTATGAAATGTGTCGGACAAGATTCAAGCATTTATTCTATACGAAATTATAAGCACAAACCTTTACCCTTTATTTTATCGTTTGAAAAACATTTTCATAAAAAGTACAATTTAAATTAACTGCCAATTTTGAAAACATTAAAGGATAAAGGTTCCCTGTTGATCTGCATTAGCAACAGCAAAATGCGCATAGGAACTAGTTATACCCCTCAATAATCAATTTTAATTTGTTTATATTTTAATAAGACAATTAATATTTTACTGAATATCCAAAATATTAATTTTAGGGGGAAAAAGTGCGACTATAAATAAAAAAATAAATATTTCTCAATATTTTTCGCAAAGCCGAAAGCTTCTAATATATCGAAAAACAATTTATCTCAAAACAAATTATTGTTGCAATTTTTTTGAACACTAAGAACAATAAATAGTTTGCTAAAAGTTCTTAATGATGTTAATACATACATACGAGTCATTTGTAGATAAGTTTACAAATTTATTATATTAAAACGAAAGAATATAATCGCATAGTCATCAATAGCAAAAAATTCGTTGAATTTAATTTGGTTTTTATACGCACCATTTGTTTTTTCTTAGAATACATCCACTCAAAAACAGGTCGATGATGGTTTTAAGTCAAAAACGTGTATTATTTAAATGTTTGCATGTATGTACATATATAATGTGAACCACACGAGATTCATTGAGAGTGACAGTTTCTAGTAGAGATGGCCACCGCTCACTTATTTAAAGTGAATAATGAGAGTGTCATTTTACCCACGAGTCATCATCGACAGTGTGCGTGTATGTACGATACGTGAGTACATTTGTATATGATGGTTTCGTAATTAAACAAAACATATTTTGTGCATTTCTCTATTAGAATTATTAACAAGATTTTTCTTAATCATTGTGACAATTTTTACAGATGATCGTAATTTTATATTAGATCATGTATTGTAATGCACATTCAGGCTCAACCTCAACTCCCAATGTCTATCCAGTTGGGCAGATTTAGTTTCAAACATCATCTATTTCAGCGAACAATCGTAAGAAATAAAATACGAGAGATGATTATTTGCTTTGTATAGCAGTTTGGATATAACAAAAGAAATATAAACAAACGAATATTAAACGTGCACAAGGTACAGCGTAATACGTTTAACTTGCAACACTTGGTTTGACTATACTGAAAATAAATTAGCTGAAGCAAAAGACTACAATTTACTTGTTCGCATTCGCAGACAATAAATGAAAGATAAAAATTTGATATGTGGCAATACATATCGCTCGTTTAATGCAACATCATCATATAAAAAACAAACATAATAACATATCGTTCTACGTATTGTGTAACAATTGCATTCAAATATCTTGAGCTGAATATTTTTTTTTAGTTGTGAGTATATTGAAAACTTGTAAATCG
The DNA here is from genome assembly GCA_956483585.1 of Gymnocheta viridis. Taxonomy (NCBI): domain Eukaryota; kingdom Metazoa; phylum Arthropoda; class Insecta; order Diptera; family Tachinidae; genus Gymnocheta; species Gymnocheta viridis. The sequence goes on from OY101442.1 coordinate 16,266,458, forward strand.
TTTTCCGTAAAACTATTGTTTTAGTTATGACTAGAGCTGTGTAGATCATGACCGAGCGGATTAAATTGAACGAATCACCCAACTGAACGAAGTGATCCGGTCATTTTACTTCACGCTTTTGGTTCAATAATCTACCGTTCGATTTTGTAGATGAGTTAAAACATGTTTTCGTTCGTTCTGGTGTCATTTTTATGTAAAATTTACTATCGTTCATGAATCTTTTTTATATTGTATTCTTTTGTTTCATTTGAGTTTTGATGTATTATTGATCAGAGTTATTTTAAAAAGTTTGCATAAATATACATTTTTTTGAGCCTCAATCAACCCATAAAAAGTGTAGAATATATCAAGCTAAAATAAAATGTCTAATATTCTAGTCAAAAGAACAAGAAATTGTTTCTAAAATGAATTTAACTAAACAGAAAGAAAAACGCCGTACTAAATTCAAGTATTTTCTAATTACTTTGAGTACGAGTTGTACTCAAAATTTTGAGTACAAGTAACAATAAAATGTATTTTAATCAAGTGAAAAACGAGATTCGACAACCAATACCGGTGTTTCTTAAAATGAGTACAAAATTAATTAATCACGTGAAAAATCTTGAATCAACTAAAAAATTCTTAAATTAAATTGAGCATTTGAATCCGTCCGTACTCAAATCAATCTTTCTGTACTTGATTTTAGTAAATCTGGGATTATCGTACAGCGCTTGGGATTGATTTAAGTGCGGATGGATTGATTTTTCTTTGGAGTGTATAATTTTTTTATTAATAATTAAATTTTTTAAATAAATTCTGGAACTTAATTATTTACAACCGATTTTTTTAAGAGAAGAATAAAATTTAAAAAAAATAAAATTGTTGCCGCACTGACGTTCAATTGAACGATTGAACGAACGGGTTAATTTTCGGTAATTGAACGAAAATTACCGATCACAAAATGAACGATTTGGCAAAGATCTAGTTATGGCGCTCCTTCAGCAAATAAAGAAAATGATGAAGGCTGAAAAATCGGAATGCATAAAAACACGTGTCCCTGTGTTAGTTTGAGCTGATCTCCAAAACTGCCCATACTGTTTTAAATGAAACTCTCTCTGTGAGTATGTATAGTTGGTTCCAGCATGAAAAATAGGATACTTTATGGAAGTTCCCGAGATGACATTAATATGGAGTCTGATTGAAAATATGTTCATTTCGTTGAACAAAATAGTTAGTCCAAAAATTGAATTATTAATTAGAAGGTAATTCTCATCCTCATGTTCTACTAATTTTGTGTCTAGCTACAATCTTTCCCACTCGATAGCCGATGGATGCTGATGACGGCATAGAAAATGCACATTTCCCAATTGATATAATTCCATTTTTCCTGTCTTCTTAAAAAAATTGTAATAAATTAAATAAAAACAGTTTTAGTCGATATAAGCGAATGATGATTTAGTTTTTATTTTAAGTTGACTTGATCGAGAGTGTTCTGAGCGGGTTACTCTGTAATTCGAATCGAAAAAAAGCCGTTCGAACTTGTATATTATGTTTACATTACGCTTCGAATGTATTCTCGTATTCGAATCACAGAATAACTTCCTGAAAATTTGATCCGGAGTCGAGATTATATACTGAAAATTATTTAGAAGGCGTTACGATGGAAAGGAGGCAGTTGACAATAGCAAATATTGCGCTACACAATTTATAAAGAGCACCTTAATAAAACGTTAAAAATACAGCTGTAATTTATAGGTTTTCTTACAAGAAAGTTCTTTCACAAAATTTAACAATATTTATGACAAATGCTAATTACATAAATCAGACATTTTGCAAAATATGTGACCATAAAAATATATTTAAATGATTATGATGATTGCTACACTACCTAGTAACGAAGACAATAGTCTTCGCTTTGACGCGGCATAAATTAGGCACACTTGATAATGATTAAACTGGATATTGATCAAATATACATACACACATACTCGTACATACACATTTTTAAATCATAGTTTTGAATGACACAATATTCGAAAGCATATAAATATCTGCGATATTATTAACATCAAAATAAAAGTAAAAAACTTAAGAATTTGAATAAACTTTAAAAACGTTATGTGCAAATCATTCAAGACATCGTATTTCAAAGTTACATAGTTTTGTTTTTTTTAAATCCTAAAATACTAAAAGACTATTTCGCCATCCATTGAAAAGAAATATTTATAAAAATTATCTCAGCGGATTGAAAAATGAGAATATTTTTTTTAGAAGTAAGAAATTCTTATAAGGATTGATAGCTAAAATAATTATTTGAATATCTAATAAACATGCATACATGATTTTAATTTATTCATAAATTTATACAGCATAAATTTATATACCACTCTAAAAAAATTGCAAACAAAGCCAACTTCTTTGCATTGTGGTCGAAATTTTATATATTTTTTTAAATTAATAATGCACGTAAAAAAATCAATTTCGATTAGAACTCTACTTTCTGAAAGCCTATCACATAGAGAAATATCAAGAAGGGTTGGCGTTTCTCGAAAATGTGTTTATAATGACAGAAAAGAAGGTTTCTGATATCGAATCTCTCAATAAAGTGGACCAAGGACATGCACACAACCGCCATTTGGTACAAATGTGTAAACGATATCGAACAGTTTGTAGTCTTCAACTTGTTTCGAAATGTATAAGTAAGAGACTGAAATGGACTAGGAAAAGGTAACTTTTGGCTACGAGCCCCTACGCGTAAAAATGTATCATATGTATGACGTGCAATGCTCGAAAATAATCAGAGATTTTATTTCGCTCCTCGAGCACAAAGTGGCGACGGCGCTATTAGTGTTTGGGAATATCTTACAGCTCATGCTAATGCTAAGAGCAATTATAAGAGAATTAATTTTTAAAAAAGCTTCCATCATATTCTGACCAAATTTTCGGGGATGATTCTGAACAGGATTTCTTTGCAACAAGTTAATTCTGCATGTCATAAGTTAAAATTTCCAATAAATTGGTACAAAAATAATAATATACCTCTACTAGATTGGTCACCAACTTCACCTCACATTAACCCGATTAGGAACATGTGGCCTATTATGGACCTCAAATTTAAAAAAAAAAAACAATAAAAAACTACAACAAAAAATGAATTAAAGAGTGTCATAGAAGACATTTGGTATAAAAGAACTATAGATGAATGCTGTAACCAATTGAAGAAAATTCCATAAAGAATCAAATGCTTCTTAAAAGTCAAAAGTGGACAGCACTTTCTCATACTGAATTAAAATTTTTCTATTACTTTTCTAATTGATAACATTTTAGTTTTTATGAATTAATAATTTAATGCATGTTCTGTAAAACAAGTTCAGTTATTCTCATTTTCTTATTTTAATACGATTTCTTCTCACAAATTAATAAAATTTAATCAAATTAATTAAATGGCAAAAAACTGTAGTTCTGTTTTAACTTTTTTTAAAATTAGAATGGAGAGAAAAAAAAAATTAGTTGCGCTATATTTTTGAGCAGCACTTTATGTGCTTCATTATAAGTTCATTAATATTTTGCAGAAACTAACACATTATTTTTGAATTTTTAACAAAGTCGTACCATTAATGTCATTTAAATACACAATTTAAAAAAAATATATAAAGATATAAAAAGAACGCAGAAGTATAATATTCAACATTATTATTAATTAATATATTCTTGCGGACGGAATTAGGTTTGGAAAACGAGAATTCCCACGTAAAGGCATATTCATATTCCCGAGAAAATTTTGGCCGTTTTCGGGGAAATGCAGAAAATTTTAAATATAGTTTATTACGAGGTCTTTATTTGATATATTTCTTTAAAATATTATCTTAAATCTAGATAAAATTTGAGCAGAAAGTTAAAATGATTTTAATGACAGCGAAGTTGATTCTGTTTCATATAAAGTTATTTAAAATCGATATAGTTTTCAACTGCAAAGTGCAGTTGATTGTACAAGAAAATTTTTAAATTATTTATTGAAAAATTCATTTTAGAAATTCATGCAAGAGGAATTTAAATCTGCTTAATTATGTTTTAATGTTTCTAGCGGTCGACTCAACCGACCGTATTCTAGGAATTAATATTAAACATTTACATAGGAAGGCCAGGTAATGGTGGCAGATAGAATATCTGACTAACTTAGACCGTTTCGGTCCAATGTGATACTACGGAGACTCTACTTATGCGGAGTCCCCACCGTCGAACCAACCAGAGCTCAATATAAAGTTACTAATACGTTGCAGTTCAACACTGGCGACGTCAGAAAGTTCCCTGAACTCAAGAGCGCCCATTGAGACCATTCTCTTTCTTGCAAGCCCGGGACACTGACACAGAAAATGTTCTACATTCGCCTCCTCATCGATATCTTGGCAGCTGCGACAAAAATCATTGTGTTCGACCTTTAACCTTTATGCATGCCTGCCTATAAGACAGTGTCCGGTTAGCAAAGTCAGTAGAATCGAGATTTGTTTTCTATTTCTTAGAAGCAAAAAAGCTGTATTTTTCCTATTTAGATAGGTCCATAACTGCCTGAAGATCATGCAATAATTTCTTGTTACCCATCTTCTATTTGTTTCTTTTTCTGTCTTGCACTTAAGCTGGAGTTCGCAAGAGAGTAGGGTAAGACCACACATTCCAATTCCGGTAGAACCTGTAAAGTTTTCCCAATTCTAGCAGGCTCATCAACCCTAGAGATCCCCTGAATGCCTCTATGCAACGGGGACCAGATGATCCTAATATCCAACTGCTCTGCCATCTCATTTAGAGATGATCGGAATTCTAGGGCTTTTGTTGTTCTTAGAAGCGGGGCTTCAAGGGCCATAATAGCTGCTCGACTGTCAGTGTATATATTAATTAAAGTCGTTGAAGTAACATTCACTTTCAAAAAATCCGCAACTTCTTTTATAGGAAGGATCTCCGCCTGAAAGACACTGCAGTGATCCGGAAGTCGCTTTGCGATACGAATACCTAAAGTCCCTGAAAAGACTCCATAACCCACACCTTCTTGTATTTTGGAGACGTCCGTGTAAAAATAAATTTTTTTCCTTCTGCCTGGAGTATCATTCCTCCACAATTCTGTAGGTGGTATCCAGGTTTTATAAAGACGGTCGTGTAGTAGCATAAATAAATAACGATAAAATATAAAAACAAAAAACAATCCAAATAAACAACTTAAAACTCTGTCTCATTTCTATGCAAAAGAAAATTGGGCAAACACATGATACATTCACGTGTTATAAGTGTGCATGTGTTAGTAGCAACTTTAAACGCTTATTACTCCCTAAATATCGAACCTATTTAAACAAAATTAAGATTGTGCACATCTATGCAAAAACCCTTTTAAAAGCATATAAATCTTTCCAAAATCAATTCAGTATTACGGCCGTAAAAAGGAATCTAAAAATACGTGTTTGCCTATTAATAATAAAGAATACTCGTATATGAAACTTTCTTACTTATTGCGAAAAAAAGTAAGAGAAGAATTTTATTATTTTACAAATGTATCGAAAACATTTCGTAACATGTTTCTTTATTAAAAATTTTAGATTTAAAAAATTATATCAATCGATCAAATCTGAAAAAGTATGATATATAATACTTTTTCAGATTTATATTTATAGCACAGAGTGACGAAATCATAGGCAAAAAATTTGTAGCGTAAATTTGTCGACTGAAACACAATCAAAATTAAATGAACTTGATTCAAAAAAAGGGTTTGGATATTTTAACACAATCAATGAGCAATGACCCAAATACATGGGCTTAAGTGATTCTATAAAAAAATTTGGATGATTTATAGACTTTTTTTTGGGTCGTTGTTCTCTTTGAATAAATCCCCCCAAAAAATGGGCAATTGTATATTTTGGATGTTTTTCCTGTGACCAACTGTTTCTGCTCTTAAATATTTAGTACTTTATGCAGTAAGTGTAAAATCGCTGCTTTTGATATTTTCGAAATTTCTGCGATCGCTCATAATGAATAACCACTAAAAGTGTTAATTATATCAATGAATAATCGTTCGTGCAGCCATAAAAATATTGTCCATAAATTGTCAATAAACCAATATTTTCAACTATCTAAGCGTGAATTACTATTTGTTTTTATTTTCTTAAACCACATTAAAAGACGAACAAACTGATACTCTACTTTTGTGTCATATCGATATTTATTTCTAGACTATCATTAATTAAAAGTTTGTGCGTAAAAAACTTAAAAGTAACATGGATTAACAATAACAGTTTGGTATAAAAGTCTGAAAATTGCAAGTTTTACGTATCAAAACATATAAATAAATTCGGGTCAACAGCTCAGTGAATTGGCATGGAATGTCTCATATATGTACATAAATATTATTTTAAAATTTTTATTTTATTAGATTTTAAAATTAAACCAATTGAAGTTGAACAGTCTTACAGGTTACAGGAACATTAAAGTTAAAATAACTTTGCAAAAATAAGTGACAAGTGTCCAAATTCTTTTAAAATCTAATAGAAAGGAAAAAAATAAAAGAAATCATACAAATATTTGTCTATTTATTAGATCTTATTCCCTTACTTGGATGTGCTACATTTTATAATTTCACCCAGAAACTACGTACATATTTATACAAGAAAAATCAAATTTTCTAAATATCTTAATTTGATTTAGATTTTTTTAGAAAAAAGGTGTCTGCATTTATTTTGAAAAGGTTTAATAAGATTGGACTTACTATTAATTTCATATCCTTGTACATTTATGGCAAACATGTATAATAGGACCATGATGGATATAAAATATTTCAGCTGCATTTTATATATTTTTTATTTATTATTATTGTTTTTTTTTTAATTCTAAATTTATATTTTAAGTATCACAAGAACACACACACATACAATTCTTTTTACACTTTCGCAAATTTATTGAAAGAATCGCCAAAATCTGTTTAAACAAACTGTAACAAAATTGTATGTAAAAGATGGAACGTTAAACCGTCAAACCATTGCAAACGTGCGTCTGTTTTAAATTTAACCCGTACGCGCTGATAACCAAAAATTGAATGATTTTAAATTCCATTTGCAGCAATAATAAACATCCCATTTATGACTATGATTCCCTAAACACATTCTCACACATATCTTAAGATTACTACCACCACTTTTAGCAAAGATCAAAACAAAACCATGTTAACTACAAGTCTACAAGTCATCATTGTCATCATGTTGTGGCCAACAGAATCATCGTTGTTGTTAACACCATCATTATTAGCGCCGTAACTTCATCATCGTCATCGACGATTATGTTTAAAGCTTATATTTGTGTCAAACTTGCTACGAAGCTCGAAAACTCTTTTTGTAAAATCGATTAATTTAAACAAATGCTTTGAGTATGGACAAATAAAGTACGATGTTTTTTTATTAAAATCCTAGTTAATGAGAATTTATTAATAAGAAAATTTTATTAAATATTGTATGTTGTTGTGTCTCACCTGCAGCTGTAAAGTTCGATTAAAAAGTTGGAAAGGTTGAGCTGTTACCAGACTTGACGGTTTGTCTACATTTTGACATCTAAAGGGTGTCCCAATAAGAGCGCAATTTTTAAATTTTAAATAAAACACAGATATTTAAAAAAAATCGTGAAACTTTATTATATTTAAAAATTTAAAATTTAAAAATTGCGTTCTTGTGGACACCCTTTACAATTGGGATCGAATCTAGTGACGATTTATTCGCAAAATCTTTATCGACTTTCGAAAGACTGATGAAATACATACATGAAATTTCTTACTAGTTTTACAAATTGAATAGATTCGGTATTATTCTAACGTGCAAAATTTTTTATTTTCTTTATTATCACTTGGCTTTTTAGTGGATCTGAAAATGCAACATTTCTGTCAATTGTTAAAATTTCAACTTAATTTCAAATTATTTCCGTAAATATAATTTTATTAGAACACTGTACTTTTGCATGTAAGTTATTTTTAGTGTATGGAAATCACTCAAGAAATATAGGAAATATCAAGCAAGATTTGAATTGAATAGAAAACAAGTCGTACAATTTTTCCTTGTAATAATCGCAATATCAAGGGGAATTTATACCAGGTGAATTTGAAAGCGCATCTGACTGATTGTGTGCTATCATGTTTAATTGTTAAAATGTGCTTTTTGGTAAATTTGTCTGATTTTCAATTAGTCTTCAATAGCTTATTTTGACATCCAAGAATGATATTTGCCAAGGCGCAGTCTCTTACGACTACCTGCACGCAGTTGCCTTGGTCAATATCTACTAAATATAAAATAAACGGAGTGGTTAAAGATCTACTAATGATTTGCCATAAGCAGCAATGAAATGCAGGCTTTTTGAAAATTAATTGTTAGAATATCTGGAAAAATGTAATACATATTTTAAATATAAATTTAAATGCAAAGAATCTTTTCAAATTAGATTTGTTTCAAAGCAATGGCAAGTGCATATAACTTCATTATAAATAGTAAAATTTTACATTCTTAGATGACTTTCTGACAATTTTAGTGCCGGTTCACACACTTCAACTTTTGCTGCTCAACTCGTAATTGAGCTGTAAGAAAAAAAAGAGATATTTGTATCTCCTTCTCCGCCTTTCTTACATCTGAATTACGAGTACAGCAGCAAAAGTTGAAGTGTGTACTGGTACTTACAATCCGTTTCATCGATTTTTTATTCAAAATTAGACGATTTTATAAAAAAAACTGTATCTCGCAAGTACGATCCAGATGCAATGCGAGAGCAATTTCAGTGTAACAATAGTTTGATTTTGTACAATTTTTCTTTCGCATCGCAATAGGCGGTAACATCCCAGAGTTCTTCACAGTATGACAAATTTCAAAAGTGGTACAAAAAGAAATTTAAAAAAAATGAAGAGCAAACACTGATTTTTTTAACCCAGAACAGTGCTGGCACGATAAAAAATTTGTTTAATCAAAATTTTTGATAAAATTAACCTAATGATGAAAAATTCAATCAAAATTTAAAGTGTCTTATTTGTGTGTGTTTACAACGAATTTATATTTTAATATTAACTAAAATCGATCTAAATACTAAAATCAATTAAAAAATACCGACACAATTCATTTCATTGTCTTGAAGTGTAAACAAGCTAAATCTATTTTGCGCGATATTATCGTATTTTACAAAAACTAAATTTTACAGGAGACCGCTTTTATTACATATTTTTATTACAATTATATACTACAATACTGTTACATACGATAAAATGTGCATTGTTTTATCTCCATATCTATTGTATTTATCGCTATATTATTTTGTCAACAGATTAATTAATGGATTTAGAACCGATTTACATAAAAAACTCAATTTCGAAAAAAGTGCAACATACGATAATTTCGCGCACAGGGGTCGATATTATATTTTATATTATCAAGAAATACAAGATAAAAGTTTCACACTCTAAGAAGACGATATACAAAAGTAAACTTTTTCCTGTTTGGTACTTTTTGAGGTTTTACCCGATTTTGTATTTTCGGGTGAAAGTTTAATACAAATATGTAACCTCATGTGATGCTGTTTAATATTTTTAAGCGCCGTCGATTTTACGCTCTTTCTTTCTTTCTTTAATTTAAGAAGAAGTAAAATACAAATGTCTGATTATTAAGATTCAGATGTCGTTTATATATTATCATTTCGTAAATTATTGTGACTAAGATTCAGGTACGATGCAAATCGAGGCCTAGGTATAGCTTTACTTTGAAAAAATCGTAGCATACAATAGAGGATTATTATTTTGTATTCACCACGTTATTGTGGCAATTTTGGGCAAAAGCACTTTGAACAGAGATGGACAGCGAACGGTGCACGTGCACGTAAAATTGTCGTGTAATAAAAATTTTAATTTGGTGTATTTTTTGCAATTCTCCAGCAATTTTTTAAAACTTTTTTGAAAATAGTAAAAGAGAAGAAGGACATCTTTTTCCTAAGATATGAAACATAAAATTTGTATTATTTTAATTGTGTTTTTTCATTTTACCTTTTTTAGCCATTTAGCTGGTCTTATACGTTTGTGTCAAGCACGAGCCCGTATTGATTTCTCCTCCGAGGTCAGCAAACTACATGTACGTGATGTCATTTCTATGGTTAGACAAAGTAATGCCGATATGGCCCTGGGAGATTATATAGATACAAATCCAGCCACTGCTATAACAACAACAAATCAAATTGGTGGTGGTAGAGGAAATTTACGCAAGTTTGTGCAAATGCTACAGATGCGGTCCAGTGCTTTGGCCCGTCGCATATTTGAATTTGATGAACTGAAAGACATGGCTCGGCGCGTAGGTATACATTGCGGTGTAACAAATTTAATAGATATAGTGAATTTACAGGGTATATTACTGAAAAAGGGTCCCAATATGTATGAAGTTATATTGGATTAAATAAAACTGAAAATTTTTTCGTTTTTATTTTTTATTTTTATTTTTTAAGTTTTTGTTTTAACTATTAGTTTTTTTTGTAAGTATCTATGTATTCAAGGTGTTTCTTTTAAGTTTATCTAAAACTTATGTATTAAATATTAATAGATTTTAATTAAATTTTATAATAATATGAGTGAACTACAAATACAATGTGTTTTACCATTTGAATATATAAGTTTTCACTTATTTCTTTCTTTAAATATTTACAGCCGTATTCATAAAAAAAAATTATTTGGATTCGAAATCTATTTTAAAGAAAATTTTTATAAACAAATATTGTACATTTCAAATGCATATAACTTTCTTAGGAATACGGGCCTTAATATTTAATTGTCAATTAAGATTTTTCTCATTTTGTTTTAATTTTCTTCTTCTAGTAGTAACTATAGTAGGTATTTAAATATGTACTTAAAAAGATGAGGCTATAAAAATTGTTGAACTTTTAAAAACTTAAAATATTTGCAGTTTTTATTTTCGTTTTCTATGAAGTTTTGTGATATTCTATTTACAGTTTTTTCTCTTCTTTTTATTAAGATAAATGACTTTCTTTGAAAAATCGTGCAAAAACGTGTGGAATTTAATGTGTTTCTTTCATATATATTTTGTTTTTAATATATTTTTTGTTTTGTAACATTTTTTATTTGGCTTTCATTCTAGTTTGACGAAATCAATTTAATTTTATGCTAAAAATATATAGTATTTATTTTTATAGCATTTTTACATTATTTTTTTTTTTTGTTTTAAAACTTTTAAAATTATAATAAAACTACAGCTAAATAATTATGTTAATATTGAATGTGTTTTATTTTTAAATAAATTTTTACTAAAAAGGCAAGTTATATCCTTGTTTCATCATTATTAAATTATTATATAGTTCTAATGCAACGCAAATAAATATTTTTTTAATAAATGTTAATCAGTCATCAAATAATAAAAGAATTAATGTAAATTTAAAACTATTAATTATGTAAATGTTTTTATTTTGTTTTTGTTTCAAAACTTTACAAGTGACAAAATTGATCTAAAAATTAAAAAAAAATATGTAAAAGCCGCTATGAATTTTGAAACAATGGGCCTAATTACGGTTGTCGAATTTTCGCCTTCGACTTCGACAAGTTGTACTAGATTAAAGAACCACACAGTATTATACTTTAATCTTGTCCACACTGTCGAAGTCGAAGACGAAAATTCGACAACCGTAATAAGGCAGAATATTGAGATATATCAAAATTAACCCGTGTATCACACTGTGCTAAAAAGTAAACAATTTTAATTCGCCAGTAATTGTGGGCTAAATTTTTTTGAAAGTTTTGTTTAAAAATTTTAAATATTTAGTGCATTTTTAATCAATATATCTTTTTGATTCAAACTTTTTTTTTTTTTTTTTTTTTTTAACCCTAACTTGGTCACTATTTACATTTGTAAATATTAAATTTTTAAAATAGCTGTAACTTCTATATGTAAGGGTGTATACAGATGTGGTTTGGACTCAGTGACTAATTTTAAGTGCTTTTTTCGTGAATGAAAAAAAAAATAAGAAAAAAAATAGTTTACCGTAGTTTTTCCGACAGTTTTCATTTTTTCTTCATAATCGGTCACTATTTACATTTGTAAATAAATTTTTTTATATTAATTTTTAATGTACTTCAGTTTATTAAATTCATAAAATTATTGCATTACAGTATGAAAAACATAAAAAAGTGGTAGAAGCATAAAATGCTAATATTTTTCACATTGTGTGCACTTTGTTTGCACTTTGCTATGTTCAATGCAAATTGGTTTTTTGCATTGACCACACATTTTTCGCGTTGATCGTTTCCTCTTGCATTCCTCTTGATAGCAGATGTAACAAGCTCCTTTCACTTTGGAGTGTCCACGGTCATCTTTATCTGGGATAAATTCTGCCATTTCGGAGCTGCTCGTGGTAAAACTTTGCTTAGAAAATAAACAAAAGCACATATATTTACAAATGTAAATAGTGACCTAACTCAACGAAAAAGTTTGGTGCCCAAGTTAGGGTTAAAGAGAAGTAACACTCAGGCAATTAGTGTGCCTACCAACCCGTAGGTGTGTTACCTTCCTTGGGAAAGGGATAGTGAGAGAGGACAGATAGTGAAAGAGAGAAAGCTTAATTTGATTCAAACTTTCTTGTCAATTCAGAAATATGTATTGAATTGATATACATATGTACATGCTTACTTATGTACATGTGTACGTAATAAAAAATTATTTTATTAAAAAAGTTTGCATACCCTCGTAGGATAACTTAAAGTGTTCTAGTCTAAATACAATTTAGACATATTTTATTAAATTTTAAAGCTCTTTATGTTTAAGAAAAAAATTACTTGAAAATTTTTTTTGATTCGAAATTGAAAAAATCGAATTTTTAATTTTAAATAGGATCACAAATTAAAAAAAATACATTTTATGCATTCGAATTAAATTCGAAATTTCCTGCAAAAATAATTTGATGCGACAAATATGATCACAATATTTAACATAATTGGAAATACAACTAAGAAATCACGGTAAATTATTAGAGCCATTAAAAATTTCATAATGAATTTGGAATTAAAATTTTTTTTGTATACATTTCAGTATTTTAATATATTATTATATTTAAAAATTCGAAACTAGTAAGAAATTTTATGTGTCAAATTAACCATATTGTTAAACATTTTTTGAATTGCTGTATCCTTGAAGGACGTTCAAAATTTCAAAACTAATTTAATTTTTTCAGTTTTAATTGAAGATATATTTTAAAGTTTAATTTAACAAAAAATGTTGTTTATGCATAATCGTAATACTTAAAAATTTTATAATGTTGATAAATTAGAATTAAATTCGAAATTTTATAAAAAATTATTTTATGGTTAACAAGTTCAAAAATTTTTAGGAAATAGAAAAAACTGATCATTGATTCATCACTTGGCGATTGCTTTTTTCCCTGTAGAACAGTGTTTTTATCAAATCGGACCAATTTCTTTACATTCTCTAAGGTTAGTTGTCTGTTGCTTTTTATTTTTTAATCTAAGTTCAGTGTTGTAATGTTCTTAATTTCTGTATTTTTTGTTTAAGTTAATAATGTATAGTGTTTAATAAATACATACATATATTTTATTTAATGCCTGAGAAATAAACTCTTTTTTAATGTTAAATAAACGAAGCTGCTATAAAAACTAAATAAGCTAAATAATGCGTTTTGTTTCGAGACAAAGGTACTTTAATTGTAACTTTTAAATATGATCTAATGTTAAACTATATTATTTTGTTTTTTGTTAAAATATATTTTAAAATTATTTGATTTTTTTTGTATCTTGGTTTGCATAAATAGAAAAGGACGTACGATTGGAATTTATTGCACTAAAAATAATATTTGTGTTTTAGAAATGCAATGATGGCTAAGAGGAGTGTTTGTAAGGCCGAAAAGAAGTGATAAATAATATTTAATTGTTCTATTTGCCAAATGTATGCAAAAAAATTGGCAGTTGTTTCAAAGATATAGCAAATTGCATACAAAGAAATACTTGTATTAAATTTAATGTTCTAAAACTATTTTTCACAACGAAACTACTCTGAGTTTAGTTCATCAATGATTTTACTAATGATAGGTATGCTCTTCTTTTTTATAACAGCTCAATGTATTTCTTTAAGTTTTAAAGTCACTTGATATAGAAATTTAGAATTTCTGAAATTATCTCCACTAACATCAAATTGTTTTTTCACCAAAATGAAATAATTTTTGAATTTATTTAAATCGATTGCATGTGATCAATGGAAAAGTAAAGCGTGCCAGCGGAATCGAACAATTAAACAACGAGTTATGAGAAACAAAATTCTCGACGGCCATTAAAGAGTAACAAGCTTCCATTTCTGAACTCGGTTAATAAACGAAAAATTGTATATCATATTTGACTAAAATTCGTAACGCTTTTAGGTGGAAACAATTGAACATGAGACAATATTCCAAGGAGCAAAGGAAAGAGTCATTAAAACTAGATGACAGTGAAACAAAACATATTCACACACTTAAGTATCAATCAAACAAAAAAAAATAAAACCTTGAATTAAGTAAAACCAAAAGAAGAAATAAAAAGACAAGAGATAAAGTCAAGCAAGCAAGGGTTAATTTAATAGCAATTATTGATGCTAAATTTGAACTCTTGAAATAATTTGGAAACATTTGTGTACATTTGATTCCTAATAATTCTCATATTCTATTTTCTCAATAGATTTGTATAAATAAAGATATAAATTTACTGACAACCAGTCAGGTGGTTTTGGGGCATAAAGTATACATAAGTGATAGAAAGAGAGGACTTATAATATGCATTATACGCGTCTCATTCTTTAAAGATATAAAATACAAATGAGCTACTGCTGATGAAGGTTGTGTGGTGTCCTCCGAAAACAACGTTATTCTGTTTTGTTTCTTTAGGTTTGAAATTTAATTGTCGTTAATTTCTCCTTTGTTCCTTGGAATGTTGTCTAATGGAAGTTCCTGCTTACAACGCGCGTATTTATGTACTTTATAAGGTATATACTGTGTGCAATAGCTACTTTTGACATAGAAAATCTGCATGTTTCATTTGGAGTTTGACGTTGAAAATACTAAAATTTCATACATATATAAAAAATAGTCACTGTTGAACTGTTTGCCTGATAAATTAATATTCCTTGCCATACAATTTGCGACTTAAAAAAGCTGTGGACAAAATTGTAACATTTGTGGACTGGTTTTATGAAACTGTGTCTTGATCGTACGAAACATCAAATAGTTTTGATTTTTTGGCAAGTTGTACAACTCGGTCGCACAATGTCATTCTATTATGTGCTTATTTTTGCGTTGACCCCAAAGCAAAAAACATTGTGTAAAACAAGTGCCATATTTACACAAAATGACTTCTTCGCAAAATGAAGTTTTGAATGAGATTGTACACAAAATTATATAGTTTATGAGAAAATACCCAACTTGATTGCAAGCCGAGTTGTGCCAACCGTATTAACGTGTATGGCCTAAATCATGTTGAATGCTTTCTGACTAAAAACGTTACGAACAAATTGAGTGCGAAATATAAATCACATTTAATTGTATATCATTATTGGCAGCCCTAACGTTTTTCTGCCTTTAATCACACTAATAATTCGTAATGAGACTAATTATCCTTAAGACTTTCATGTTTACCCTTAACGTTATAAACTGTATGATTGCTACAGCAAATGGAGCCTGTGAAACAAATCAACTTCACTCGAACTTATTAAAATCACAAACAAAGCCATTTCAAACATCTTCGTATACCTCATTACATATTAGCCGACTTAAATTACAACTTTTACAACTCGAAATATTTTCTTGCAATTTAAGTAGGGTTGATGGATATATTAAAAAATTATTGCATAAAAATTCTTATATGATCCTTAAATTATCTTTTTATTTATTTAATAAGGCCATAAAAATTAACGATTTCCCTGCTGAAATCAAGAAGAAAAACTAAACCATAAAATCATAATAAAACACTATAGTAAAAAAAATTAAATATTAGTGCGAAAGCTATTGTTGTATTTAAAAGACTGTCTGTAGTTTAATAATTGGAATGATAAAAAATAAAGAAGTATGTTTGGAAAGAAGTAGTATTTAGTTATAAATACAAAATAAAATAAAATTTGTATCTGTTTATTATAGTAGTAGTATGTTTATAGTGGCAAAACACGAACACAGGGGAACAATAGTCATAAAAACTCAGTCTGAATTAAATAATTAAAGCCAGTTGAAACTTAAAACAAAAAAAAAATTATATAGATAAGTATAAATCAGTCAAAATCATAGAAGATACAGAAACAAATAAAATAAAACGTTTGTAAATAATATGAGATTCTTGGAATATAAACCATCTAAATAATTAATAAATAAAAGGTGTAAACTAAACAAATTGTCTTTAAAAGTTATAGATTTTGTTTTGTTGTTTTGCGCTTAAAATCTAATTTTTAAAAGTAACATTAAACGTTAATATTTCCATGGGCTTAAGGGTGATTTCATTAAAGGATTTCAAAACTTTACGTTGTTGTGAAGTCAACAAGCCAGTTAAACTGGTCGTTTCTAAGCTATTCAAATGCAATTTATTAAAGCTAACTTTGCCCAAACCCTTTTTATTAAATGGACATACATTCGACAAGTCTACCATTGAATTGTGTACCGCACAATCGTAGCCCTGACGCTGTAATATCATGAGAGCCGATGCAGAGGGGAACAATTGCAATTGTTCTTCGGATAGTGTACGGAAATTTAAAAGATGTACATCGCAGGGCCAAGCTCCATAATCGAGAAGCTGGGCTCTGGATTTTAAATGTGGTGGATTATCGAAGTTTTCCACAAAATAAATGGTGGGTGGATAACGTAAACCATTAGCTAGATAGTTGGTTAAAAGGCTGGGCACCTGGTATGCGTTGTGTTTCGCTGAGGCTGTGGGCATATCTTCTATGAGTACCCAGAATTTGTGACGTGTAAGACGACTGTCCACAATACCCTCACCCATGCCGCGATAATCATCGTATAAAGTACGTCTGTCTAGCATCACCTCTAATTGGCCAGGTTCATAGCTAGCAGCTCCTTGGGCATGTGTTGTCAATAAAGTAAATCTTACTTTCTCATCCTGCATAAATGCTGCGGTGGTAATGGGGAAATAATTACCTTCAATGCCAATAGAAGGCACCTTAATGCGTCTGTAATAAGAAATAAGAATATAAGCATGTGTCTCTCTTCTTCTATAAAATCTTATCTTCTTTTCATTTACCTGTGATACTGGAAACCATTTTGATCTGTGTAAAATTCCGGCAACTCTGGTACAGTATCTCCCTCTTTAACTGCATCCTTATTGACCGGCGCTATATTATCTATGTCGGTTACGAAACGCATAAATAATTCAGTTTCTCTATTCTTGGGCGGTGGCTCAAAATCAATATCATTTTCTATATAAATAGCACCATCTAAATGAGTTTTTGTATTAAATATTCGGACAGTATGCGCCAGAAATGGTCCATAAATAACAGTTACGTCACTGGCTATCGGTCCAGATGTTATTATAATACGCCTATCTTCATATTGTTCGAGTACATCTTTTTCGGCTTCACTTTGCTCGGGATCTGTTTTGAAGAGATATGCGCCCGAGTGGAACTGAGCACTACGATAGGCTGCAAATTTAATGGCACATTGCATGGGATTAAGCAGTTGCTGATTGGGTCCTTTACGTGTTATTGTCCTCATAAAGCCATTCTTTTCGTCGAACAGTAAACGCATGAAATTATTTTCGAGCTGAACATCGCCTGAAATTAATTAATCAATTGATTAATCGGGTAACTCAAACGCTCATATTTGAATAGAGCAAATGAATAAAAATAAAAATAAATTCTGCACTCACCTGGCGGTTTCGATTTAACAACAAATTCCTCCTTTGTATGCGGCGCTGTCGTTGTACCATCCACAATATCCGAACATTCATCACAATATATCGAGGACATGAAACGTTTATAATTCACCTCATCAATGACCACTTGATATGAAGTCAGTGACAAAGGTTCCAATTCAGCCACAAACATAACCTCATATTGACGCTTAGATATGCGTATGCGTGAAGAACTTGTAGACCCCATCATGCCCATACCCAATTCATAGGGATCGGTAATATTCCAAACTGGATTAATTTGTACATTTCTCAATTCGACACCCAATTCGTTAACAATTTTAACGTATGGCGTGCTAGTGCGTATGTTTAACGCTTCTAGACGTTTATGGGTCAGAGGATTAAAGACAACGAATGATGCCGATTTGCCATCAGCCGATGAGGAGGTAAATTCAATAGAGAAATCACTATTTTGTCCAAATGAAACGGTCAACGGTATGGGTGTCTTGCGTGGTAATTTACTGAAATTGTCTCTTTCCAATTCACTCAAGAGGAAATTATGTCTCTGGGTACCATTTTGTATGAGTAATTCAATGGTAGATTCTTGCATTCTCACCACATCCTGCAAACTTTCAAACAAACGCATGCCATAGTCCCGCATAACAGCTGCCTTGGAGGTGCCCGTTATGGCATCGTGATGTTGGAAAAGTCCCAAATTACGTCGTGCATGTATCATTTTCTCATAATTCTTTTCAAAGATTTTAATAGCGTTTTCATTGTGTTGTTGCTGGGCGGTGTTATAAGCCAAGGTGAACAGTATCTCCGCTGATCTTAGATTTTGTTCCAAATCTGCACTAAGTATTTTATATGAAGGTCTGGTAGTGAAATAACCCGACCAGTAAGCTGGTCTTCCCTCCGAAAATATATCAGAATAGACAAAAAAGTCTCCTTTGAAAGTGGGAAATTCTCTGGTTCTCTTTTTGATTTCATTGAAATAATCCTTGGGCGTCCCAAACGATATGTCCACATTATACAAACGTTTATTAGCCATAATATGATCAATTAGTTTTTTATAATTCGTATATTGTTGGTCAACTTCACGTTCTTTGTTGTAACGAAAATCATCTCCTACAGGTATAAGAGCCACATTATGGGGAAACAAAGAGGCCGTACGTGAATATTGTTCCAAAAGTAATTGGGCTTTTTCATCAATGTTTTCATCGGTTATGAATTGCGCTTTAATGGAATATTCAGTATATTCTCCGGGAATTTTACGAAAATCAAAATTAAGACAAATAAATGGATGTGGACCACAAGAACCCTTTATGGAATATATATCGAAAGGCATGTTATGCGTTAACAAGCTGCCTCTTTTATTGCTTTCTTCCTCTTGCAGTTTCCAATACGGAGTCCATATAAAGTCGCCCTTTTGCTGTCTAGCAAACCATTGTTTCCATGCATAATGTATACGTTGTATAATTGTTCCCTCAAAATTACTACCCGATAATAAGTACGGCACTGTACTACCATGACCGAATGGATCTATAGACCAGCCGACAGTAGGTGTTACATTCAAATTATTCTTTAGCCACTGATGTCCTTCGATCAGTTGATCTAACATGGCATAGAGATGTACATTAGCCTCATCTGTCATTACCCAGCCTCCGGTAGTGATTTCCAGTCTGCCCGAATTGATAAGTCTTTTCAATGCTCGTTGTTTGGTGGGATGGGCTTGATCCCACCATAATTGCAAGAAACTTATTTCCGACCATATAAAAGTCATATCAGTATATTCTTGCATTTTGGAGACCATTAAATTTAAAATTTGCCTCGAATCACTTTGGAAGTAGTTGACAAAAGTTTTCAGCCAACCGGGATCGTTGTGGGAATGTGGTACAACAATGACCTGAAAGAAGCAGCAAAAAAATTACATTTATAATTATTGCAGTAGTTAGGTGAGGCTACGCAGTCTGCCAGTTGGCCGGCTACTAATGTCTGCAACAGATATGTTGAGGATGCTTTTAAAATGGACTTTAAAACATAAAATTTGTCAAAGCACTTTACGGACTGCTTTGCATTTAATATTTTTAAAAACTATTCAGAAAAAAAAACCGAGCATCTAAAGATGTTAGTGATGCACAAATAGTTAAAATTCGTATAATTTAATATGATTCTAACTAACCTAGAATTATCCCTGCATGATATACTCTTTCTGAATAGTTATTCATTGGATTGAAATGCATTTATTTATTTATTGAAAAAATTAACTGAGATGCAAACTTAATTTACTTTTCCTGTTTGGGTATTTAACTACAATTGACAAATTAAACATGAATGATGCGTTATTTTATATTTTAATAGCTTTATTCACTAACGATTACTAAAGTTATAGTAGGTTTAATGTTAGATTTTTATATGGGAAAACCGATTTTAATGCACACGTTCACTTTATTAAACGTTTGTGAATGCGGCCGTAATTATTTAAGAGAATTTTTTAACTTTGTTGACTTAACTGAAATTAAATCAAATAAATTATTTTTATCAGAAAGGCTCACAGGAAAAGCTTATTTTGTCTTTAAAATAATTTATCACTTTATAAGAACCACTTTGACCTAACGTTAAGCTTGATCGATTTTTCCTGTCCGAAATATTGAATATCGATCAGGGACATACCTTCACGGAATAAAATGACTTGCTTTACGTTTGAACATCGTTGTGAAATATGATATTTTCATATATAGATTTCATTTTTTGAAAATCGGCCAAAATCGAAATGGTGGGGAATTCTTTTCTTAATAGTTTTCAATTGAGAAAAACACGACAATCCAAAGCCAACAGTATCAGAGGCGTATGCAAAGTTTATATTTATGGAAAAAGTAATTTATTTGTGGTTAAGTTAGAATTACAAAAGCGATAAAGGCCATACCATTTTCTTTTCTAAAAAAAATTACAACCTTTTTTGCCCTTTTTATTGAATATCAATATAATGATTTTTTGAAATAGTAAGTTTATTAGAAATTATTGTATCATCACTTACGGGGCAAAATTTTTGTCTTAAGAAAACTTTGATTAGCAATTTGTTGTTGATAAAAGGTGAGAGAAATGTTACATTTCGGCATTACTTCCCCTTCATTTCTCATATTAAGCACGATTGCCCTGTTTTTGTTTAGTAACGTTTTGAATTATATCAAATTGAACTTTTTATGCTGCACTGCGAACATTCAACTTTAGGTGCCCATAAATCAGATGATATTTTTTTCCAACAAGCAAATATGCAGTTATTTGCTTTGATATATTCCTAATCGAACGTCGTTAACTAAAACATAGTTATTGTTAGTGCAAAAAATAATTTTTGACCAAGATTTTGGGTC
Organism: Gymnocheta viridis; assembly: GCA_956483585.1. NCBI lineage: Eukaryota > Metazoa > Arthropoda > Insecta > Diptera > Tachinidae > Gymnocheta > Gymnocheta viridis. The sequence goes on from OY101442.1 coordinate 16,287,683, forward strand.
AAATTACCTACTATGCATTTGTGAGAAAAGGACCAAAATCCTTTTTTACTTTTTTTTTTAATTTTCGAGAAACCACACTGTTAAGACTTCCGTATCGTGCCATTTTTGTTCAAAAGTACTCAAATTCACTTAGCTTGAAGTATATATTTTTAATAAATATATTTCAGGAAAAGCATTTCTTAAATAACATATTTAATTTTTTCTAGTTCATTTAAAAAAAATTTAATTATTAAATTTCTAATGTAAAAACAAAACTTTTTAGTTATTAGCGGAGTCATGTTATTGTGTTAACAGAGTTTCAAAATGTTAACTGAGTGCTGTTAAACAACTTTAAGGTTTGTGTCGAGAGTGATACATTTTAAAATGAATCTTCATGCATATCAAAATAACAATAAGGAAAAAGTGCTTAAGTCATATTTTAAAGTTAAAGTCACAGTTGCCAAATTCGTTTCTCATTTCTTACAATTTAGGAATTCATTGTTCTACACTCTGTAACTAACATATTCAACTAAATTACATTTAAAGTCAAGCTGTTCTTCCATATGAGAATATAAGAAGAAGAAAAATATAACTTCCTGAAAAAATGTGCTAAATAATTGTGTGTGTATGTGGAGCTTACAAAGGAAGTAAGTAAGCACTTATTCCTTTTTTTCCAAAGATATTTAGAAAAATTGTTTCTATGGGAATTAGCCTATGGATTATATCCATTATTAACCGACTTATGCTTGCGTTTGCATTGCTTTAGTTATGAACTTGGTACTTCCAGACTGGTTCCTTTTTTTATTTTGTTTATATTTTGTATTCATGTTTAGTCCCCCTGTACGTCTGCCTGTCTGTCTGGTTTTTGTGAACAGAGTTTAAAAATAGGTGTATCGCTATCTTAATATAGAAAGATTCTAACTATTCTATCATTCTATTGAAATATCAAAAAAAATATTAAGTTAACAATATAATTCCACGTTTGTGCCATATTTTTATACTCCTTCCGTTTTGGACTAAATTTTTTTGCAAGAATTATTTAGATGTTACCCTTGTTAAGTTTAAGCCTTTTTGCCTTAATATATTTCCCACTACATTCTAATTTTGTATGTATTTTTGCTTATTTTTAAAGTTTATTTAAATGCATTTACGAGTACTTGAAAACATACATACCACTTAAACCACAAAGTAGTCATATTTACGCTATAAATCTTCACTGAAATTAATCTCCTTTTGAAAACATAAAAACCCTTAAAACATTTAATTTTAATTCCAGCACAAAACAACAAACATTTTCTTTTGCATAATTACCTTTAATGGTGGTCTTTGCTTATCTTTTTTCTGTGCTTCAAAACGTTCTTCGAAACCTCTATCCCAATACTCCTTGGTACGTATCCATTCAGGCTGAATTAAACAAAAAGCAAAATGTATGAATGAACAACAAAACAAAAGAAACGTAATTCAGAAATATGTATGTACAACATAAATAAATATTGTTATAGTTAAATGTTATACTTTACATTTTTATTTTATTTTTTAATATTTTATTCGCTTTTACCTGAAAATCAAATTTTGCATATTCCTCTTGAGCTGTAATATTCGTATCACTCTCATGTAGAATGTAACATTTATCGCCCCATTGAGGATTATTGACATACATGCCAGAGGTATAAGTAGTACTACCACTACCACTTGTGCTGCTACTGCCAGCACTGCCATCACCTGCCAGCCCACCGCCACCAGTTGTCCTGATGCCAGCCTGCAATGCTGGGTCATTGTTGTATACAACTTTGGCTACCAATTTATGCGCCTGTTGTTGTTGTCTGTATGAAGCTGAAGCTGTATTATCTTCATTGTCGTTGTATTTCATTTTATGAGATGCATAATTTTTATTATAATGCGGCTGGTGATGCAGTACTGGGCCAGTGCCACCATTCGCAGATGATATTAGAGTACCTTGCTGCTGTTGTCCTGTTAATAAGCTGGCCTGCAGAGGATCCTTGGGCTGTATTGATGGTTGACCCATTGAGATGTAGTACAGACATAGTAGTATTGTTATAAATGCCGACAGTAAGCCAATACAACGTGCGGAACCACGTCGAAAAAACTTAAATGTCATGCTGTTTATTTGTTGGTTTTAATGTTTGGTTGATTCACCACTATTCGTTTTTTTTCGTTCGCCTGGATTTGTTCTTCCAAATTAAATTTTGGGACTGAATTTTCAAAAAAGGATTAAATTCCTTTTTTTTATTTATACAGTGGTGTTTGTTGAGTGGAACAAAAAAATATTCGATATCGTTACTTTATTTTAGGTTTTTGCTTAAAGCCCTCTATTTTTTGTGCTTGTTGTCGTACAAACACAACAAGGGCTTTATGTCAATCTTAAAAACTAATTTAACTGGATGTCAGCCATGTCCAGAGATTCTTAGCAGTTTTTTTTAAGTTTATTTTTTATTTTCCTTATATTGACTGCTTGTCTTTTGTTTTGGTATGTTTCTTTCTTGTTAATTGTATTTTGAGATTTGTTTCATTTTTTTATTTGTAAATTTTTTGTTGTCAGGTATCAGCTACCGTCGCATCTTCAGATCTCTTCTTTTGTATTCGTTGTTATTGGCTTTGGAACATCTAAAAAAAGAAACGTAACAAACATTTAAAGTTTGGTCATAATGATTTTGGTAGAAATCATTTGTGTTATAAATATAAACTAAGATGAGTTTCTTAATCAAAACTAAACAAAGCGTTGTCGGCAAATTTACGCTATAATTTCTGCTTTTTGTGGTAGTTAAGGGAATAATTAAATATTAATCCGCATTTTTAAAACGCTCATAAGTCATTTTTTATATTTATAAATTAATTTAGAAATATAGATCGTTTAATGCAACAAAGTTGATTAAAAAAAATCAATTTATGAAGCTTCTGAAAAAAGTGCAATTTAATATCTCCTTTTTCTCATTTATATCTTAAGGAAATCCGAAGTTGTAGAAGGTGGCACAAAATTGATCTTTCGATTTCGTTTTTGACTAACTAAATCAAAAAATAATTTCGAGTGATGGATATTTTTTCTGTTAAGTGGAAAAGATTATATTCGCAAAGTGGCTACCGTGCCCGTTTATCGACTTCCCGCAAGATTTCCGGTGTTAACCGTTTACATTCCTGTCGTCATGGACTGGCAATAAATTCATTGACAAATATTGCAGCAAATGTCAAAATTATATTATGTCCAATGAAGACGCATCTTTTTTTTTCTTTTAGTTAAAGATATTAAAAAGGTAAGTTAAAAAGAAAATATTTTACAAAATAAATAAAAATGCAAAATTTCTTATTTCACGATGAGTTTTTCAGATGAAAATTTAAAAAGTCTTTTCAGTCTCTGAATGAACTTCTATGGATAATTTCTCGAAAGTACGCATTCGAAAATATTACAAAAGTTTTGTACATACAATGTGAAAAAGCGCTACAGAAAATCGCTTGGGACAATTTTTATAATATATTTCATGAGAGTGCTGTAAAATGAAGTAGTTAGCGCGTTGACTACAAAGCAAATAATAACTAAGAGCGTGGGTTCGAGCCCAGTTTCAGGCAAGTCATAGCATCCAGCATTTTTTCAGATGTGCATTAGTGCGCCATTATATTTTTTATTGTTGGACTGTTTAAGTGACGAAGGCATAGTACTGATCAGTAAACTGTACTGGTCACTGAACTGTTCTTGGTACTGGTGTACGCTAGTGTACATCACATCGTCCTCTTTCGTCGTTGTAGCGAAATCGCCGGCGAAGTAAAATAATGAATAAAAAATGTCTACACAGCTTAAAACACATTTAACCCGTCTATTTGACAGCAAAAGCTCTGCAGCACTGATCTAAAAACTAACATAACGCGCAATATCAATATGCCTGAATATGATTATATCAAAATCAAGTTCATACCTTAAAAGGATAGTGAAGCGAAATAAGAAAGAATAGCTATATGAATATTTTAAGCGTACTAGATATGTATGTACATATCTTCTTACACACAAAAGAGAAAAGTAAATAGTTTGACCACAACTAACAAACTAAATATAAATAAAATTTCTTTACTCTAAAACTTTGTACTGGAGCGCATTCAACATGTATAAATTACTTATGGCTTAAATGTAAAATGGTCAATGAACATGAAATAAAATAATAATAACCTAATAACCCAACGAACACAAAGCCAAACGTTTGGAATATAATAGTTTTATCATTTGATATCAAACGTTATTCGCAAAATTTTTTTAAAACTGGCGAGAGAATTGAAACTAAACATTAAATTCAAATTGATGTCCTCAATTTGATATAAAGTGTTATTTTAAAATCATTGTCAATCCTTATATCAATGCTACATTCAACTGGTTTCTTTTAAGTCTCAAATATCAGATATTCTTTAAGTTAAGAAAAGTTCTTTAAAAGTTGTAGTTCTCTTAAGTCTCTTAAATTGGGTGTAACGATTTCAGATCACAAAGTTTTTTTTCTAATTTATTAGAGATTTTTAAGATTAATGTAAGCACTTACTTCGTAAGCGACAAAATTTAATTTTTTTAGAAGTTATTTTTTAATATTATTTTTAAACGTATTTTATGCACATAAATAAATAATCGATCATGATAAAATCATACAGGTCGTATTTTAAATGTTGCACCTGAACGAAGTAGTTCAATTAAAGGATTCAGTCAATTGCACTCGATGAAAGACTCAACGTACTGGGCATTTTTAGCTTTGCGGATTGATTTTTGTAGTCCATCATGTCATTTTATATTTAGGTTGACATTGCAGTATTTTAATGTATAAAGTTTGATAGTTAAGCATCAAAATAAAATGTAGTTATATTGGTTATGCATTCACATATTTGTAACGCTCTTGCTTATATCAGCTCCTTTATTGTCAGCTGATTATTGTTGTTATGATTACAAATTCTTGTAAGAAAAGTTTAAAAAATGAGAGAACTCAATTCAAAATAGAAGAAATTATTTGTGTTTGTTAAAAAAAATTTTATTTAATTTATAGGCCGACTTGTGTGTAGGGTTTCGTACTTGTTTGGAAGGGACACCTTTTTGTACTTAAACTCGTTAACAGCCATCATATAGAAAGAAAGAAGCGAAACGGCTAACAAACGGGTGAGAAGAAGTGCCTAAACTGTTTTACCTTGGCCTATTTATAATATGCTAGTGTATTCAACGGTCTACTCAATCGACCGCATTCTAGAAATGAATACCAAACATTTACATAAACGCATACGATAAAATATAAAAACAGAAAACATTCTAAATAAACAACTTAAAACTCTGTCTCATTTCTATGCAAAAGCAAGTTGGACAACCACTCAAGCACAGTTCGTTTATAAGTTGAAGCTGATATATGCATGTGTAATTAATGTGCATGTATTAGTGGTAACTTTAAACGCTTATAGCTCCCTAAATATCCAACCGATTTAAATAAAATTAAGCTTGTGCTCATCTATGTAAAAACCCGTTTAAAAAGAAATTTTTACAAAATGGGTTCAGTATTACGGCTGTAAAAAGGATTTAAAAGAACGTGTTTACCTATTAATAATATAGAAATAGATCTCGGTAATAATATTCATTTAAGTTGTCACCCATACTTGCTAGGTGGCCTATTTAATATGAAACTAATAATATTCTAACAGTATATGTGTATCAAAAATAATATATAATAATATTGTGCTACCTATTATGATACACGAGATAGAAGCGACGGACAGATATCTTAGGGGAAAAAATAGGCTTTCGATTTTACGCTTTATATGCGGAAAGCTAAAAATTAAAATCAAGTAGTTCACATCTCTTCACTTTAGAAATAAAAGGAAGCAATTTTGGGTGTCAATAACGCAAACGACAACAATGGAGATGTATATAAGAAAGCAAATGGTGAATTCAGTAGCAGGTGGCCTTTTATTACAACAACAACTGTCACTTTACCAGACTATCGTGTTCAATGCATACAAAAAAATTATTGCTTAAATTTTTTCATATAGAATTTGTCAGTTTGGTTTGGTCAGCTGATGATAATTTGGACTAACAAGGCCACGTGGTACTGAATCCGCTTTGCAAAAGATCTTCTGAGACAAAATAACAAATTTAGCATCGACTGAATAATGAGCTATTAAAGTAGAAGAGCGAACTGTTTCATTTCCGTGAGCAGATCTAAGACGAGCGCCCTCCCCATGAGATACAAAGCACAACTCTAATTTTGACAATTTTAAACTATCGAAAGGTCTATAAAATTTAAATAAAAAAAATTTTAAAAGTATCAAAAATAGAAAGTACAATGAAATAAATTATATAAACTCACATTCCATATTTATTTACAATCGACATTTGATATTATTTGGGGTACAAAGTTTGAAAATAAGTTGCTAATAAACACATTTCTCAATTTGAGAATAAATTCAAATAAATCACCCCTATTCCAGTTGGCGACATCGACGTCACGTCAACACAATACCAAAAAATTGGAGCTTGTCTACTGGCTCTCGAGAACAATTGTTTTCCACAACGGGTAGACAGCCCCCAATTTTTTGGTATTGTGTTGACGTGACGTCGATGTCGCCAAGTGGAATAAGGGTGAATATGTGTATTGATTTCATTTTCAAACGTGTATGCCTTGAGATAGAGTTTAATGTTAAATCATTCTAACTGTCTGGTTGACGATGTCGAACGAATTCTTTCTTTTTATTTAGAATTTGTTGTTGTTTTAAATGTGACTGTGCGAAAGAAAGAATACGGCAACATCGTTGGCCTGGCAGTAAATTTAAGAACAAACCTGTGTGTGCTGGGAAAATACAAAAATATAAATGCATTCGAGATACTTTTATAAAAGTATTGTATACAATTGCATTTAGCTGACTTTGTAATGCTGCATGCATGCTCTTAATTTTTTTACTTTTACTTATTAATGCATTTTTGGAAGAATGTTTTGATTTTTAGATCATTAAAACAAACGTAAAATACAATTTCATTACAGGTATTAAAAAACTTTCTTTTTATAATTAAACAAACATACCACTTTTTCAATTCTTTAATTGTGTAGTTTTTTTGTTTACCAGCCTAAAGCCTAAAAAACATACAGCACCGAAGCATAAACAAAAAACAAATTGAATGAAAGACTTAGTGAATTAAAGAGTAAAGTGAAGAAAGGTAAAAAGGTGTAGTAGTAAAAGCCAACTAGAAAAAAATGTACATTTTTATTTTAGGCCAAGTACAATTGTGACAACAACGACGACAACGACTTTGTTTTGCTTTGCCAGTTAATCACAATGACTGACTGACCTTTACTTACATACGTACTATTATTATGAATGGCACACAAACGTTAAAAAAAATAATGACACTTGCACTTTCTATGGCAAATATTACAAGTGCTTAAATGCTCATAGTACTTGGCTAACAACTGCTTTCTTTCTGTACTTATAAAGACGGTCAGTTAGTAGGCCAAATATTGAAGCGTATGTTCTTTACCTGAATTTTTAATTTTTTTTTCATTTATTTGTATGCATTTTGTAGGCCATAGTATTTTTAAGGGCATTCACTTTCTAGCATTAGCATGCTAAAGTGGTGTGACTTTTGTGGGCATGTTAATGAATGCTGATTACCAAAGCGTAGCTTAATGTATAATTACTTTGAATTTTAAGCCATTTAAAACACTTGCAAGCTTGAGACTTAATTTAATATTTTCGGTATGCATGTACATATGTACATATAAATATGAATAAATCTCATAATTGGATTTGAATGCAAAAATAAGTTTTTGTTTACCAGTTAGTATCAAAGCTTGATTATTTAATTATCCACAATTATCCGCAATAAATGGTAGATAATTACTACAGTGATGTCAATTATAAAGCCAAGCCATGTGTATACAGACATATGATACACAAAATTTTTAAAATACAAATTATAATTTATGAAAGCATATATCAATTTTACTGAAATTATATTGTTTCATTTCATAACTAACTCACAGTCGATAAAATTAAAATTATTTATTTATATTTGAAAGGGGGAAATAAAAATAAAATCTTGTGTAGAATTAATGGCACGTTTGTAAATAAAAAAAATTACTGGAAAACAAATATTTTATTTTTAAACTCCCCTTATAAAAATACATTTAGAGTTGAGAAAAGAACAACCAAACGTATAAAGGAATGCAAAAAAAATCAGTATTTAATTACTTTGTTTCATTAGAATAAATATAATAAATCGTCTAAGGGTACAGCGTAACGTATTTAATTGACAACTTAGTGATTCTGGCACTGTTCCAAGCAGTTTTTCATGTCTTCGCTTGCCAAATTTATTAGCTTCAGTGATAAATTAAGAAAAATATATTTTTCTATTTTAATATTTAATAAGTAATTAGTGCTATCGAAGACACAACTCAATTTAGTTTTTTTGATAAAATTTTTGTCAAAAATTATTGGCGATATTATTTTTTCGGTCATTTGATGGCAATCGATCGATTTCAAATACCGAATTCTGCTAAAAGCAATTTAACTGATCCTTTTTTATTGTTTTTGATGTTTAGAATATTTTAATTTAAATTAAAGTCCATTATACTACATAGTCCGATTTACAGCACACGTATTTCGCAATGATTCGTTTTGCAAAATTGATCGATTTCAAATCGTTTGATCTCCATCACATGCTCGAATATTGTGTTTTCAATAAGCTCTTAAAATAATATTAATTCATATTGCTAATAAATGTGCTACAGAAAATTATTGTTATCGATAAATGTGCTGAATAAATTCTCTATATAAAACCGTTGTTATCGATAAATGTTTTATACCAAATTCTTCTATACAAACATAATGTTATCGATAAGTTTTATATGACATTTTAATAACACATTTACGACATATGTGTATATTATTGAAAGCTTTTACTATCGGTAAATTAAAAAAAATAATATGAAAGATGAAAATTTGAAAAAAAAATTTTGTTATCGATTGATTTTGTAGAGAAAATAATATAATTGCAACAATTTTATACAGCGAACTCTTTTTATGTGCAAATTTTCCATAAAACAAATAATGTTATCGATAAACTTTCTATAGAAATCTAACAGCATTCTATAAAATTTTTTTAAGTTACTGGCTATCGATAAAATTTTCTCTTTTAATTGACGTTATCTACATGATTTTTCTATTTTCGATTTCTTTACAATAAGTTGTCTAAATTAAATTTACTATTGCATTTATTTTTCTCAAGAAACTGCTAACGAGGACTACCTAATTAAGAAAGTATTCTACAATTGTGAGGCCACTGTTAACATACGGCTGTGAGGTATGGAGGAGCCCCAAAATCAATGACCGCAGGCAATTTCAATGCTTTGAACGGAAAATCTTTAGAAAAATCTTTGGACGTATAAAAAATGTTGATGGAACATACAGAATAAGATGGAACGATGAAATTGAAGAGCTTGCTCGCCATAAGCTAATAAGCGCATCGATTGAGATGGTGTGGGCATGTTATCCGCTTGCAAAAGAAACTCTAAATAGAAAACTACTCAGCAAATGAGCATGGTACAAGAACACGAGGAAGACCAAGATGAATAGAGGGTGTACTTAAAGATCTAATTGTTTTAGGAATTCAGAACTATGAAGCTTTGGCAAAAGAGGCGAATCGTAGCAGAAGCTTTGACCCACCCCGGATTGCGATGCTAAGAAAGATATATAATAAATATTTGTTGCGAAACCATATAAAATAAAAGTGGCTGTTAATTTTTAAAAAATATGATTTAATTATTATTTATTTATATTTTTTTATAATACTTAAGCTGTCGATGACCTTTTAACAGAAAACTACATTAATTTTTTTATAAAAAACTAATCAAATTTAGAAAAATTTCAATAGCAAATCAAAATATACTAAAGGTATATATACGAAAAGGTACTAAAATCATCGATAAATTCTCTATACTCGTACATAAAATTATCCATACTATAATTGTATTTTTTCTCTTTTTTTTCTTTTGAGAAAACATTTTCTTATTTAATCTGGGGACTAAATAATGTAAATCGATTGCAATTGAAATTTACATTTAAATTTAAAGTTAATGTCGTATGACGTAAATAGATTTCTTTTAAAGAAACACAATTGTGCTGGGCTTTAGTGTCATACAAGTTTATTGTTCATTTTTTGCGATGTTTCGATAACCTGTGGTTGGCTTTTTTACGAAATATAATGAACAACAAAAAAATCAATATCGTATTTTTAGTTTTAATGCAAAACATTTGTTATTACATTTTTAAGAATTTTATGGGATAAGAAAAAAATTTAAACGTTTCAAGTAATTTATTTTCTTTTATAATATCGCGCTGTTATTTATGTTCGACAATTAATACAATGAATTCCGCAAAAGCATATAGTTTTGAATATCAGCTAACGAAGGTACTAACAAAAAAAAAGTTGTCGATGATTTTTCTACCAAAAAATTGGAGTTATCAGCAACATTTTTAATAAAAATTAAATTTTGAATAAATTTTCTTAGAAATATAGATTATTCTATCTGTTTCAGTTTAGTTTTTTCAACAAAAACGAAAGTTTATTTATACAGTTTTATTATAAACATTTTAAGGATTAAGTAAATCTATTGTTCGAGATATTTTTCCAATTTGATTTCAAACACACTCACAATATTATTACAGTAACGGACTGTACGTTATTCAAGAAGTAATCCGTTCAGTCATTTTTAAAAGAATAAACATTTAAAATTGTAAGCAATTTTATTTTTAATTAATTCTAACATTCATTCAAAAAACTAAGGACATATTAATACGGATTTTCGGTTACATTCAATATTGTCCGTTGTTTTCAAGTGCTGTTTTTTTCTTTCCTCTCCTACACAAACAAAGGAAAAATCTTTTATTTTTACGGGCTTAAGTCAATTAATGTTTTAACATTAAAAAATAACAGAACTTTTGGTTAAATTTAAATAAAAATGAGTAGACTGGGTTTTAAGTGAACTTTCATTTATTTTAAATTACAATTTCAGTTAATTTTACGTACGGAATATTTTAAGTGCACCTTTCATTTGCTGTTGATTAAGCTAGTCGATATCCTTGAATTTTAAGAACCAATAAAATGCAGGCATATAGATTAGCTCAACCCACAACAAATAAAAATTTTTATAAAAATTTGAGTTATCTTTAAGCTGATTATACAAAGATAGATTTGTCGATAAATTCAAATTAACAAATAGCTATCGATAAAATTTTGATAAGCAATTAATTCAATTTAGTAAAATTTTTAGATTTATCGAAACAAGTAAACGAAGAAGAAAGCAACAAATTTGATAAGACGTTGTTATTAAAATGCCCTTCCAAAACTGCTTACCAGTAAGATCGATTTCTTACTGAAAATGCTCAATAATAATTGAGGAGCTGTCGAACGAAACCAGACAGATGAATAATTGAACTACAAAGACAGAGACTAGCAAGGATTTTTCTTTCTTTTCACAGGTAAATTTTATCAAAATGAAAATATTTCGTGACTTCATAGATGTGGACTTGGAGAGCCCGAAAAGGATTTAAAAATAAAATGTTATTTACTGAGGACATGCCTAGTTTTGTTGGCCAGCACTTCATATATATTTTCATTAATAAAAAAACACAATTTTACTCTCTCTTATCACTTAATGATTTAACACCTGTAACTAATTAACAAGATACAAGCAACACACAAATACGTCTGCAAAACGTATTAAGTAAATACTATTTGTGGCCAATACAGCAGAACTAATGGAAAATTTTATTACGTTTTTATTTATATTTTTCAATTACATACACTTGCTAACTAATGACCGGAAAGATAAATGGCAGAAACCAATAATTGCATTAAATAATAACAACTTCCATTACTTCCGAACGATTAAATGTTTGAAAAAAAAACGATAACAAAAACTTTTAAAAAATGTATAAATGTAAAGTTTCACTTTACTCCAATGGATGTTGGCTTTTATTGAATGAAACATGTTAAAAGTCATGTTACGTTTTAGAGTTAAAAATCTACATTTTTTTTAAATTTAAGTAAACATGACACAAACGCACATACACTTTCATACTTGCACATTCCCAACAAACACAAAGTCACGAGTTTCAAATCAATCCTCTTTTATGATAATTTGAATTCTTGTTTGACACTTTCTCAATTATATATCAAGTGCTTTTCTCAAATAATTATCAATGCAAAAAGAGATACTTCATACTTATACTTTTATGAAATTTTTTATGAAATCTCAAAGAATAATAATTTAAAAAATGTTAATTCTGACGACCTGTTTCTGTAAATGCGAAAGAAAATTTCATTCATATAAATGTTCGAAATAAAATTTCTTGCGCATTTAGAGAAGCCGGACCCTAATCTTTTATTGAAGACAAACACTTAATTTTAAAGAAGTGTGCAATATACAAGAACAAGATTATTACGACTGATTCTGGCAGAAGGCACAAAAAATACGTGTATCGGTGTTTCGAAAGTTTATATCACTCCTTTATTTTAGTAGAAGTTAAAGTGCCCCTCTCCCCCTGTAGACATAGCTATTTTGAATCGGCATAGCAAATCTTTTATGCAAAATAATACGGGAAACATTTTTATGTATTACTTCAACCCTTTATGAATCTTTCGTCCCCCACATTTGAAAAACTCTTTATGTTGCGAATGCTATGCTTCTCAAATTACATTCAAATCATTTTCAAAGTTTTATCATTTGAAATAGATTTTGATTTCAAATTATTCTCAGTTTGATCTCAAACCTCCGTATATGCTGGGCTGTGTGTTTGATTGCATGTATAAATTACAAAAACTAGATTGCAACAAACGCGATAATTTAACGACTTTAACATTATATGCTGTTTGTCACAGAGTAATTCGAATCGCAGGAAAAAACACACATACAAATTCTAACATTTTTATTTGCTGATCGAATTTTAGAGTATCTCACCAGGATTTTAAATATTAAAATTAAATCATTTTTGAACATGATTCTGACTAAAAATAATAATGTAGACTTAAAGTGTACTTTCAGAAAATTGTTAAAAAATTTTTTTTAATTTAATGTCGACTTTAAACACAAATTATTCTATTTTAATACGGCAGAAAGTCTTTGCATAGTGTTTTAAAACAATATATTCTGCATCTTCTTTTAATTTCTGATAATTTATATATATTTTTTGAAATCTTATATGCTTGAAAATTAATTGGCAGAAAATCTCAAATCATCTAATAAATTGTATTATATTTTTTTTCTTTAATTTATGTTTGACTGACCTCTCTATGCATTTTAATCATCCATTGTGGAGTGTCCTTAACAAAATAGTAAAAAAATCGCCATAGCGACAATTGTTAATGTTATCCATCAATAACTTATCTGACATTAAATAACATTTAATCAGTAACGAAAACGCATCACAATAGCAATAATAAAAAGTGCATTATAAAATCACAAAAAAAAATTAATTACATTTTTCGTTTTTACAATATATTTTTTTATACATTAAAAATACAAAGTTATTTAAAAACTACATGCACATGTTTAAATCACATAACTACTGTTGCATATATTAATATTTAATTGAGTCTGGCAAACCAGACTACTTTCATTAAGCTCCTGTATTTATGATAATGACGATAAAACGAGAACATTTATTTGTTTATAATTTATTTTTCCATTGCATGACGATATTGAGAGAAATTTTGATAAAATATATTTTATAATAATTACATTTGATGTCTTTCCATTAGTAGTCAAAATAAAACACGAAGAATGTCTTTAAAACACAAGTGAGTAAATAAATAATTAAAATTCCTATAGAATTCAATTAAGTAAAAAGCATACACTCTCATCTTTAATTCAATGGTTTTTATGTCTTATTTCTGATATTTAGATTTCCATTGCTGTCACATCAATTATACATGTTGTATATTCATGCATTTAACACAGAACCACAACAAGTACAAACAACAATCGCAATCATTATTTATTCATCTTTAGAACATCAAACCATATATCATGTTGAAATTTAGTATGTTTGTACAGATGATATTTTCCTGAATCTCTTGGTAAATTTGTGAGCGTTGCATTAGCATTTCCCACTATCACCAAACTATTAACATTTACGTTGGGGTATTCACTAAAAGAAGCAAAGTGAATACAGAAGTAGTAGTAGTGTTTAAAGACAACCTCTAGTTTGAAGTTTTCTATATAATGAAGACATTCTTTGGGCCACAACATAGAGAAAATGTTTTGGAGTATATCAAGCATGAGTTCAATTCCAGCAGTGTCTATTTATCGTCTAAAGGCTCTGCGATGATGACGGAAAACAGAGACTACAAAAGTAAGTGTATTTGTAGTATGTATTTCGAACCGGCTCGTAATTGTCGACGCTCAAGATTCCTTCAAAACTGCTAAGCCCTTCACTAGGTTTTCTAAACTGACCCAAACTACTGGAACTGCAATCTGTGATCTTGATAATTGTTTTAGTATATGATGGGCGTTATGCTTAGGTTTCCCGAAAGCCCAAGTGAAAAAAAACATGAGGTGTGTAGCGCGAAAGAACATATGTACGTACTCCGTTCGCCCTAAGCCACAAACTCTGCATTGGTACAGCCAAAACGATTCTAGTACAGTCTAGATATTTTGAAATTCAAAAGACCTGAGAAAAGTTTAAATAATCGAGAATTCAAAAAGCTTTTAAATACCAAAGAGGGAATAGAAAAAGTTCAAATGAAGAAGAATTTGATTACAATTCAATTCGTAATTTAATTTAATTTAAAAAAAATCCATCATTTTCTTTTAAATAAGCTACTTCAATCTACCAGCGTCTAATGAATTTAATTTTTTCTATAAAAAACTCGAACAGTCACATTTAAACTACAGGTTGTATAGAAGCGCAACTGGAATGTCTGCGAGCAAGATGTCATTGCTAAAACTTCACATTTTATCACAAGGGTCGAATTACATTAAATTTAAAATGTTTCGTATATTTTCCAAGAGACCTGCAAAAAACTATTCAAATTATGTTATATAGAAAATTAATCGAAAAATTTTAAAATTTTTATATTGAAATGAACAACGTAATAAGCTTCATGTTTATATTGTCACAGGTGGTTGAATTCTAAGTAAGTCAACTACAAAAGACAATAATAAAGTAAACAAAAAATGGAAAATTGCTTAATCTCAGAGCAATTGATTCTGAAAGAGAGTATGGAAGAGAGTATGGAAGAGAGTATGGAATATTTGGAATAATTAATCATCAGAGATTGAATTTCATACTAACCGAAATTGATTTAAATTGTAAGACATTAATAAGTTGTACTTTTCGTATTCTAATTTGTTAAATAATACGGTTAAATAGTTGATATTCCTAATCACTAGTATCCACCGTCAAAAGTGGTAAAATCGAACAAAGAACGTTGATAAGATAGTGTAGCGAAATCAGTACTGATCCGTTTTGTTAGTCTGATGAATAAATTGTTTCAAATAAAAAGTACTGTCTTAAATAAATGAATTCATTCAAAAATAATTTCTTAAAAATTAAGAAGAAATGGGTAAACTCAGATTTGAGATCAAGCCAAAAATTTTATTTATATATAAAACCTTAAACAGTTCAACAATTACGTATAAATATTAATTTCTATATTTCTTAGTAGAAATATATAATCCAAATATAATCCATAGAAAATTTATAATATAAATTTTCTTGAATAAATAACTTAAAGATTGATTTGGTAGAATAAAATTAAAATTATCGTTGATTTTCTATAAAAAAATAAAGTTATCGATAAATTTTAATTTTCAATTAAAAATTAGATTTCATATGTAGTTTCATTTTGAAAAGAACAAAAGTTATGGAAGTTTTTGATCGAAAACTAAAATTAAAGAAAATTTCATTTATCGGTCACATTTTTAAAAGAAAACTAAGTTATTTTAATTTAATTTATTTATTTAATATCAATACAATGAAAGCCTTCATGACTAATATAAAAATGTATTGTAAAAAGAAAAAAATATAAAAAAATAAATAAATATAAAAATAAAAAGTTTTCGATTTAACTCATATAAAAATAGAGTCAACGAAATGTCTATAATTTATATAAATTTGATATATATATAAATTATAGAAACTCAAACAAAAAATGGCGTACGAACGTTGTTAATTTTAAATAAAGTTTTTGTGAGTACGAGTATTTATGTGCTGTGCGTCCGCCACAAAAATATTTTTAAACGCTGTTTAACGTGTATAAGCGTGAGTAAGAAAACAATGATTTTCAGATGCCTCTTTTCGGCTATAGAATATTTTTTCTATTGTCTAACTTTCTCACATGTATGAATCTGTCAATGTTTACATACATATGTACATCACTGACTATATTTAATCTCTGGCAAATGACTTTAGCAAATTTGCATGAAACCCACTACTTGTATTTTGTGTTACTTTTATTTGTACTTTCAAAAAATATAGAACAACATTTTGTAACGAATCGCAGTATAATTAAAGTTGTCAAAAACATAAAAGAATTTCGTACTCCCTACCACATTGTTGAATTTCGCTTGCTGTAGTTGCATTCACACTTTCACGCTTTCTCTTCACCATGGTGATTTTTTCAACAAAACACCTGAATGTCATTTGAATGTGGGAGGAGAAGTATGAATATAAATTGAAGCTTCTAGGTGTACATTTCATTTTGTTTGCTTTGTTTTAATAAATTAATCTTATGCTCTTCTGATAAATGCAAGGCATAACTTGATTGCATACATTTATACAGTCAACCACAAAAGTCTGCATGTTATATCTTTTTTTAAAGAGAAGTAACAACTTAGGCAATTAATGGTAGTTTCATTTGGGAAATGGATAGTGTAGAAAGGACAAATAATGAAAGTCAGAAAGCTTTAAAAATTTTTGCAACTCTGCTATTGCGCGTTTTGATAGTTTTTTTTATAGCAGTAGGCGCATTAATTTCTGTTGATCTGCATAGGCATTTTATTAATTATTTTCGTCGACGATTTTGCTACAATACCGACGGAGGAGGGCGTTGTGATGCATACACCAGTATCAATTGCTGCCAATACTGTTCAGTGACGTCTCAGAGGAAATTATCGATGGTGTCATCGTAAATTTCCCAAAAAAGGGATTTAACATCTCGCAAAAATTGGAGAGGCATTACGCTTTTGAGCATGGTCAATACATATTAAATATAATACTGAGCTTAGAAAGGAAACACCCGTTTTCGGTGCTAATAAATTTTGTATAGATCATATTAAAATTGCTCTGTTAACTGCAAAATGAGCTCGTTAAAATTTTTGGTTTATAACTCTGCTAGTAAATTTAAATTTATTTTCACACACATTAAAAGAGTCTTTTGTCTGTTTGTGCTTTTAATTAATTTGAACAAAAAGCTATTCACACTTTTTGGATTGAAAATTTCATATAAAAGAATTATACCATCAGCCCAATTTTAAACGGAAATTCCTCATGAATATTATGAATTATGAATAAAAATTCCCTCATTTTACTTTTTAGTCCGTTTTCATCAACGATGTAAAAAGGAGAAAAAAATAAAAAGCTAAAAAGTAGTTATTCTAAATATATTTAAGTTTGGGTTTTCCCAAAAAAAAATTCCTCACAAAGCAGAAGGAAGTTTGAATTAATAGGAGAAATTTTTTTTTTTGAGAAAATACTTTTCCTCATGAAACAAATTCCTTGCAAATATTTATATTTAGGCTGCATATATATTTTTTTGTAAATCCCTTTCGCCATTGAGAATATTTCGCCATGAGTTCTATAGAGGATTTTTCTTCCATTTTTAAGTATTTTTGACTAAAGTTATTCCAAAATATATAATAGTTTTTCAAATTGTAGCAATTATAATTTGTTCGTGTTTTGTGCTCATTTTTATTTAAAGAAAATTGTCATCGTATACGAGTGCTTATGAAGCCAGGCATATATACATATTATCACACAACTTGATGTTGAATAAGTAAAATGCAAACCATAGAATATTAAATTGATATGTAGGGGCTTTCAGTAATAATTTTCCATGTAATTATTCATAAAATAACAAACATAAGCCAGCAGCACGTGATTTAATTAAAGAGCAAATGTTCTGTTGTTTAGGTGTGAAACTGTTAAGCTAAATAATGCTTTTGACTTTGTCAATATGATTCATTAGAAAATAACAAACATAAGTATGAATGTATGTTGTATGCTTTTATAGTATAATTGATTTTATTTCACAGTAAACAATTATTATTTTTTTGTGAAATATGTTTATTAATAATTCAAAACTATTCCACTAAGCTTAATTAAACTTAGTGTGACATTTTAAGTGTATGAATATGTTTTACATTCTATATAATTTTTGGTCGACATAAAGATGTTAAAAACAGGATAGGATAAAAGAAAAAGGTGTGAAATGTTATTAATTATTATGTATTTTCTATTAATCAATTTCTTAAAGAAGGAAAAAAACACTTTTAAAGCACAAAATCATTAAAACTATTCTTTGATATGCACATATTTTTAAAGTACTGTATAATTTTTAGACTGAAAGCTTTTTATTACAATACAACAAATATGCAATAGATAAGATATGCTTCATTCCAAGTTAAACTAAAAATTTAAAATAAAAAATAACATGATTTAAATTATAAATTTTTCATACATACACCGATCCTGAAGATAAGCCGAATGGTTCGAAATATATTGATCACGTAACAAGTTAAACGTTTCTTATTATTTTATTGAATCAATAAGAAGCAATACAAAGTGATAAACTATAACTATTATGATTCAGCAATACAAAATTGATTGATTTCAATTTCAATCTTCATAAAATGATTTAATTTAATTACATATCGTACGAACTGTATTCGAGGCTTAAATATGTCAGTTCAAATCATCTCATCAGCCTTCATGTGTTTGTTTCCATTATTCACTGAATTCTCTAATGATTAAGAATTCTCAAACTATGTACTTCTTCGTGTTCACTTTTATAACATTAACAATATTCCAATCTCTGACAATTCTTAGGAAAACAATAAAGAAACCCATTCACAAAACTAATAACTTAAGTAAAGAAATGAAAGCCTTGAATACGCAAACATAATTTTGAAAAGAATTCTAATTTTTTCAAAATATCTCTACTAAGCTCTTCAATACACGCAGGGAAAAACAATGGTTGAAGTAACCATAACAAAGGGGAAACATACTATGATTGAATTAAATGGCTGTAGTTAAATCATATAATTATTAAAAAGATCTACATAATTTCTTTGAACTGTTTAGGTTTAACTTGAGAAGTGTTGCTTGGCACGAGTTCAAATAATGTATTTACTAATTAATTTATAAGCAATTTTGATATTTTCAGATTACATTTTTTTTATTCGGAACACAATATTTACCCAATATTGTGTTCCGAGTTTTTAATCATCAGAATATCAGTACTGGTTTCGGGGTCTCTCACTATCTCATCAGCGTTCTAAGTTCAGCTACTACGTAGGAATATTAACTATTTAAATGAATTATTTAAAAAATTAGAAGACGATAAGTAAGAAACTCTCTAATATGAAATTTTTACAACATGAACCAATTTTGGTTGCTACAAAAGTCCCAATTCTTATGAATGATTATTCAATATTTTATTACACAGATTTGGTGGTAAGCGCGTTGACTAATAAACATTTTTTTTATATTTTTTTTAAAGAACAAACACAAACCGCTTGGCTTGTCTGCGGAAACACCCAGGGTCTAGGCAGGAAGGAATGCGATCCCCCGACTAATTGTAACATTTGATCTCGAACGAAATCCCATACAACATTTTTTGAATTTGTATAAAATTTCGACCGATATCGAATGCCGTACTTTGCTGCTTGGAGAACTCAATCTTGCAGTCGTGCATAATTTACTAAACGCTTATTGGAAAATACCGTTCAGGACTTGCTCCGACTTTCCCTCATATGTCGCCGAGATTTTAACACTGTCGTGCGTCCAACAAGACGAATATCTTAAAGATGTGGCTAACTGGTATTAGCAGTAACTTCAAAACTTTTCTTTTGAAATAGCTTTTAAAAAGGCTTTTCATTGTTATCCATAGTTTACGCCCTTTCCGATGATAAAAGCACGATTAGATATATGAGTTAAAATAAAGAGTTTTTAAACGACTTTTTTTTATAATTTTTCTTGTAGAAATGACAGTTATTGTAAGCATTTTTAATTGTTTTAGTAAAAAGATTTATATAAGCATTATTTATTATTGATATAAAAAAGATTTATATTGTTTTAAAGATTGTGTATAATAACTTTAATTGATTATTTAACTTTAAGTTCATTTGTTTATTCTATATTAAAGAATGCAAATGTTTTTTCCATCATGATAACTTTTTGAAGAAGACAGGAAAAGTTAAATTAGAGGGATGTGAATTTTCTGGACAGATAGGCTGGATTCCTAAACGCAGTTTGCTTTGCAGTGCAACAATGTCACGTATTCCCAAGAGGAACTGTACAAACATTGACAAATTATGGCATTCCTAAAGTCATCCGTTTCATTTAAAATGCAAATAAACGCATTATTAGAGCAGTATTGTTTTGCAGTGTTGTAAAAATTTCTTAATTTGAACACTACTTTGACGTTGCGTACAGCCGTTTAGGTACGCAGCAATGCATACAAGTCATATGCCCCGCAGGGCAGATTCAGTTAGAAACAACTTTTATTTTGACAAACAATTGATAAAAAATAATTTATTGTTGTTTAAAGAAGAATTATCTAATTTACTTCAAATGTTAGTTACTCGAATTCGACTGCATAAAGCATTCCAAATGTGTTCGTAAATAATAAATGTATTTAAAGTCAGAAATATTAAAAACAAGAAACAAATAAACAAAAATATGATTATTTAATACACAACACAAAGCAATTTAACTTTGTACAAAATTCTAAATTCAATTATTGTTTTATTTTTCCAAACTGCATTTTACGATAATTGAACGAATGTGTCACGATAATAAAAGTAAAACATGTACAATTTACACGTTACTTTTTCATTACACTCTATTTCAAAACAGCCTTAAAGTAACAAAAGATTAGAGAGAAAAAAATAAAAACGTGTTCATATTAAATAGTTTCCGTGCAGGAAATTATTAGTTTTTTTTCAATGGATGACAAAAAATAAGAAAAGGCGAAAAAAAAATTTGGAATATTTTTTTAATGGAACTAAAATTGAAAAAATAGAAATTTTTCAACCAGTATTTTGTCCTAATAGAAGCAGTTTAGTATCTAATTTAAATTATATATTTTTTCGGCTTATATGTGAGCAATTTTTACTATTTTCGCATAATATATGCTTTTTAGTAGGATATTTTACGAGGGCAACACGATTCTGAAATAAAAAAAATATACAAGCTACCGAATTATTTCGAATATGAAATGTGCCTCCACGATAATAGTTTACATATAGATTAAAAAAATACTTGGTTTTCGTGCTCTCTTCAGTTGGTAAGTGTTTTAAAATTAAATTAACTAGAAAATCTGCATGCCATACCGATTTCTTTTTTGCCCAGATTTTACATCATGTCTAAACAAAGTACATGTTCCAAATTGCAAATGGCATAAATACAAGTCAATATACTTTTGTTATACAGTTGACTCTCCAAGGAGGAAGTCACATTCATAGTTTTTTCCTTGATTTATGGATTTTTTTCTTTTGGAAAACTATTAAATTTTATTTAACTCTTTTTTTTTGCTTCTATTTGTTTTGTTCTATGGTTTAAATCGAATATTTATTGAACTCTTTCTGGTGCACACAGGTAAGTACGTACATAATACAGTCGTATCCTAGATGTAAAAAAAATTGAGATTTCTTTGTTATTTTTCCATTTTAGTCAAAGGTACAACTTTTTTTTTTGTAAAGGATATAAAGTGTTTTGAGCATTTGTTGCAAAACTTTCAAGGTGTAATACAGAAAGGGGTTAAGAAAGAGAAAGAAAGAAAATTTTATACAAATTTTGGTTGAAGATTTAATATAACGGCTTCAAAAACTTCAAGAGACTTAGTGCAAAATACACATGCTTTTCATTTAAACAATGGCTTAGTGTTTAAGTTGTTTCTTACAAAATTTGTCATAGTAAATACACCCAATTCTGCTGTTACACCGTACATACGTGCCAGGGAACACCGCACTCACAATATTATTACAGTAACGGACTGTACGTCATTCAAGAAGTAATAACATTCAAAATAAACATTCAAAATTCTAAGCAATTTTATTTTTAACTCATTCTAACATTCATTCAAAAAACTAAGGACATATTAATACAGATTTTCGGTTACATTCAATATTGTCCGTTGTTTAAGTGGTGTTTTTATTTGATAGGAAAAATATCAGAAACAATTTAAAAATCTTTTATTTTATAGAAAATGAGGCTGATAATTAGTAAAAATAGCAGAAACGAAGGAAAAGTTTTTTGTTTTTACATGCTTAACCCTGCAGTCACACCATCAAAATTTTTTTCAATTCTCATTAAAGATTTTTACATATACAGCTTGTCAAAATTCACAAAAATTGAAAGCTGTGACGTAGGCTGCACTTAAATTTAAAGCAAATTTTTTTTAGCAAGATACCAACAAGAAAACAACTTAAAATAATTTTTTCCCTACAATTATTAAAGGAAATAAAGAAAATCATAGAAACAGAAAAAAAAAACAACAAATATTTTTTTTAATATTTGACTGTAATTTGAAACACTTTATGGAATGAAAATTTGTAAGCAAATTCTCGTCAAATTTTAAAAGTGTGAGTGTTTTGGTAAGAAAAGTGAGAGAGAATTTAAAATTTTAATGCCAATTTGATCGTGTGACTACCAAGTAAGTCAATTAACTTTTTAACATTAAAACTTAAATGAGCTTTTGGTTAATTTAAATGAAACGTTAGTAGTCCAGTGAACTTTCACTTGTTTTAAGTTACAATTTCAGTTAATTTTACGTACAGACCTTGAAAGTGGTCTAAAAGATTAATATTTCTATGAAACACAAAAATTGTACTTCTTTTTCTTCAGAAAATGTTGCTTTTATATAATTTTATGATTTTTAAGACATAAAAACAAAGAACTAACTCACAAGCTATCTCAAAGTATTTTTTAAATAGAGAATCACATTTTTAAGGAACTGAATAACTCTGTAGATATAATATTTTGAAAAACTGAAAAGAAAAAATATGTACGTGTGTGTCATTATGTGTCAGTTTCTGATAGTTTCTTCCGAACATATGCTTAGTACATCTGCATTTTCAGGATCCACTAGTTTAATTATTTGAACAGCCATGGAACGTACGAGTATCTATCCTACTTTGGAAATCTATTTGTGCAGCTCCTTGTATCGAGCGATACATTCATTTACACTATTGGTTAATTAATTGTTATTTTGATTGTTAAAAGATTTTTCATCCTGAGGAAGTGTCAAAATATCGATGATAAACTTGGAAGTTTTTTTTTTTTAAAAAAAAGTGACCTTAAGCTCGTTAATTAATTAGAAAATCGAAATCGGAAATTTTTTTATTAATAACAAAAAAAATTATGTTACCACATAGTAAGTTTTTTTAAGCATTTTTAATCAAGCTATGAAAAGTAGTATATGGCAGTCGTTGTTAATACACATATGTGTGTACTACCTAAACTGAAAATTTCCCAAAAATATTTTTACCCGTGTAAAAAGACGTGTAAAAACATGAAAATATTCTTTTTGTTAAACGGGTTATTTCAAAATCGTGTAAAGATGATCTTGTAAAAACAGGATTGGGTGTATACGTATGCGTATCCACTCACACGTAGTACATATAAATACATACACACTTATGTACATATGTATGTAAACTCATAGAAGTTTGCAAGTAAATGTTTTATAAGATTAAGATTGACTTTAATAGAAAGCAATAAAGTTTTTTAATTTACTTTGTGTTAATTTTGTTTTTATGTTTTATTGTTGAAGTACATCAAAGAAAAAATATTAAACTGGAAGACTTCAATTTATTTATAAAATATGTACGGTATTAATATATGTTTGCCGTCTTAATCCTGCACCTCAGTATCTTGGGCAGGAAAAAAATTAATATGTAATTTTACTCCATTTCATCCGGGTCAAGTGTAAATAAAACTTTTTTGTCTTACATTGCAATATAAAAGAGTGTTAAGGCAAATAACTTGCGAGCCATTTTCAGCAAAAACTTGACAATGACTTTCATGAACAACAACATTATTATCAGCTTAATAAAATAGTTGTGCCATAGATCAGTGAGCAGAACACTCGACATTACAAACAATAATTACTTCTAAATATTGACTTATTTAAGTCGTTATTTATAATTGCATTTGCCTCCAAATGCAAGAGATCTCCAATGCAATTTGTAATGCCATGGCGGAAAGTGATCGCAGTAAACAACTTGAACAGTTAATGGTTGATGGATAACAATAAAAAATTAAATGAAAATTTAATTAAAAAAAGGCATATGGAAGATTTAATTCGTAAGCTTTATTTGTCTTTTGTAATTTAAAATATACAGTTCTAAAGACTTAAGTTTGCAAATAAACCAAGAATTCCACCACATACGCCTAACAATTCCCGTATTCCTCAAACATATCCTGTACACTCCTTAGAGTCTCAGCCAAAGGTTTCAAGTGTTTTGGTTGTCTCCGTAATTGCTATAAGCCGTTTTACAATTTCGGATTTTCATACAATGAAAGTTTTTTTTGAGTATTTTCTAAACATTTTTGCTGTTCTTCTGATGAAGCATTATTGTCAGACTTTCTCGTTTGAATTTTTTATACATTTTCAAAACTCTTTGTTAAACTGATAATATTACTTTCCAAATTAGAAGCACTGAAAAGTTTATGAACATTTTAACTGATTACTAAAATAAAATTGAGCGCTTGAAAAAATATTTTAATAAAAAATTAATTTGTTTCGCCTTCATTTCTTTTACCACTCGTACTGAATTTTTCGATTACATCGATATTCATCTAACATCAACATAACGTAGAATTAAACAATGAATATCAAACCTCATTTATCTCTTTTAATGTTGACCAGTTTTCTCACGGAAATTTATTTATTTTTTATTTTAATGCACAAATTAAACCTTCGTGTGAAAAGTCACTTAATACCATTATTAATCAAAGAAAAAGCAACTTTAAATTTAAGCCAACTCTTTTCAATGGTAATGCTTTTATTATATAATCCGTATGTATTTAATTATTTAGTGCTATAAGTTGTAATTTTTTGTATTTGCAATTTAATATGTATCAGATTTCATTTAACACACGTAATTTAAAAGTCCATAAATTATAAAACTATTATTTTGATATAATTAATACAATAGAGCGATTCTCACGACATTTATTTACACTCACTACATGCATAAATAATAAACGTGAGTAGTCATATTTTATATTAATTATTGAATAAGTAATAATTTTTATTTTTAATGTGACAGCCAGGCAATTAAAAAATAATACACTGAATCACAGCGTTAATTTAAATCATGCTAACTTTTTATGTTTAAAAGATGTACATGTTCTAATTAAATGTCTATTATAAAATTGATTATGGGTATAAATTTACTCAGAATTTATTTATATTTATACTCTGCAATATTCTTCAGACTTTTTATTACCTAAAAATTCGCATATTTTCATTTTAAATAAAAATTATTTAATAATAACAGAAGAAACATTTGGACAACAAATGTTTAGTTCTTCTTTATTTTTGCCACTAATTTTATTATATTTATTATAACTTTTTTTTTTTTGGTAATAAAAATTCATTCTGTATTTAATCTGCATTTATTAAATAAAAATTATTGTTGCTGTGTGTTATTCAGTTTATCAATGAAATACCATTAAGCTTTTAAGTAAATAAAACGACGATTTATGGCAAAAATATTATTCAATTTAATATTTATGGAATTCTTTGCAAAATTTTATAATATTAAAAAAAACAATTTAAAAAAAGTAACATTTGCAAAAATAATAAATAAATAAAATTTCCTGTCATGTTGCAACTTAAATTTTTTATGTACAAATTTATTTAATTATTGTTGATATTATGTGTTTGTGTACACGAATTTACATTGAAATTTGATAGAAAAACTTTATAAAAAAATTTGCAAGTTGTACTCGTATCAAAAATATGTACATAGAAAATTATAATAAATGATATAAAGACCACACAATCTCATAACAACCGAACTAAAAAACATGCAAACTTTATACTCGCACACGAAACAAATTAAACCAGCAATGTGGGGCCGTCTAATTTTTCAACAAAAAAAAATGCAAAATAATTTAAAATAATTGAGGACTAAGATTATTATGTGTTTCTTTAAAACTATTCCGAGAATAAATTTGAAATTTTGTTAAACTCCCCCAAAAAAACAAATACATACGTAAATAGTGTTTGTATTGTGCAAAGAAGTTAAAGAAAACAAACACAACATTTCTTAAAGCATTTGGGACTGCTCCCACTAGAATATAAAATAATTGAAAAAAAAACTTAAATATTGCACGGTCCTTTAAAGGCCACACACCACACATACTCGTACCTTCATTCTTTTAAAATTTAAACATATTTTAAGATTTGTGCACGCTGAAACTTCTTTTAGAAGCCAAATTTGAAACTTATATTTGGTATTTTCAATTAGTGCTCAATTGAAATATCACTTTCATCGACTATTGAGAATTAGGGTTTTAAATTTCCCCAACTTTTTTACTTCCACGGAAAAGGGAATTCAAAATGCGCTTTACCGGAAATATGAATTTTCTAAAATAAGTAATTTATCAATTGAAAAGTGCTGAGAACTTTATTGCTTTATTGTAATAAAAATTCTTTAATATTTTTACGTAATTTCTATGAATTAACTCGGGTTCAAATCAGAAACTAAAAAGTTATAATTTCATTACGATTTATTTTTTTGATAAATTAAAAAAAAAATTCTGTAAAGTAAAGTAACGGATCAGTAATGATTTCGCATCCGCAACACCATCTTCTCAGTGTTCTTTGTTCAATTGATTTGAACTCGAGCAAAACGTTCCCTTTAGAGTTCCGTACACAAAGTTTAAAATCGGAACACTATTGTTTTCTGTAAGATGCTGACTCGCGGGCTATCTGGCTGGCTCGCACACTGGGTAGCGGGCTATCAATTATTTGTTTTGTGAAAGCAATCAGCTGTTTTTAAAAGCAAAAGATAATCAAAAGAAAAACATTGAAATTGTGAAAAAAAAGTCTTCGTAAAATTTCTTTTGTTTGAACAAACACATTAATAATTTAAAAAATGGATATTTTGTATGATTCTGACTCTGAACTTTCGGGATGTGAACGATGTAATTGTAGAAATTAATGTTATAAATATGTGCAAAACATGCCAAACAAAAAAGTATTAAAAGAATAAAAAGTAAATAAAAATGCTATTATTAAATGTGTTAATAATACGTTTGCGGCGAAATGAAACAGCAAAAGAAAATTACTGATTTTTCGCATAATAACTTTAAGCTTTTTTTTAATTTTTTCAAAACAAATTGTTGTTTTTTAAATCCAATTAACAATAAATAAAAAATTTAACACAAGAAACTTTTATTTTTTGAGAAAAACGTTTGTAGATGAGAATTACAATTGCAATCTCGCAAAAGTGAACTGGCCTGGTTTGTATTAGTTCATATTATCGCGAGTGCACTGTATGTAAATCTTTAAAAAATCGTGAATTAAAACAATATTTTCAGGCTTTTAACAAAAAATGTGGACATTTTGACACCACAACAAACCAATACATAAGCACTCTTGACTGTCACTTAACGTTGAATTCTATTTTCTACAGATTTGTCCGCAAAAGAACAGAACGAAAAAGGAACAATAAACCACACATACAGATTTGATTTTTAATTGAACAGAAACAAAACAGCTGATTCATAATAGAACAGAAAGTACAAACTAATTCTGCCTTTACAATGGCCGGCGGCTTTAACGACATTTTTGGCATAGAGCTAACTGTATCTTATGAACCAAAGAGCTAGAGGCTTGATATTTTGACAGGGCATGAATTTATTTACTTCCTAATGTTTTCCCGTTTTCCCCGATAAATGGCTAAATATGAGTGCAGCTCTACTCGATAAATCCTAAACTATAGTAAGAACAAATATGTATTGTAATACAATCCCAAAGTATTTCGCAATTTAATATTTTTCTTCTTGAAGCATTTAAGAGTTTTATGTAAAATTAAATTTTCCAAACTCATTGTCATACTTTCTCAACATTAAACAGAAAAATCTCTTTTTCAGCAAATATATTCTGACAGGCTTTTAAAAAATAATTAATGGCTACAGTATGCTTACTTAGATCACAAGATTCGGCACAGAATGCCAATAGAGAGCACTTCACACACGTATGAAAAATATTCATTGTTTAGTTTTCATGGCATATCAATCTGGTAGAGCTTTTGTTGTTTTCAGTTTTTTTGTTTAAATATTAAAGCTTTCTTTTTATAATTCATTAAGTGGTAATGGGAGCCATTGAAACTTAAATAAAAATTACAGTTTCAAATAAATTTTTGATTTTTATTTGCATTATTTTTGTTAAACTGAAGTAATTGCTGATAAAAAATGAAAACTTATATTTAAATGCTCTATTAGAGCATTAAATATGAATTAATTTAATTTTTTGTGGTTTATTTTTTCTTGTTTGGAGCACCCAAGAGTGAAATTGACAGCATGCTCGTATACAATAGCCCTATTCACAATCTTGTGCATTTGAGATTGCATATTTTTGCATTAGTAAACATTTTCCAGCAATCGTGGACGGCCTTCGGTATTTATTTTGGAGTACTTTTTTGCAAAACACGAAACTCACACTTAGCTGTGAAAAAATATTTTATTATTTATTAACGTTTACGCATACACATGCATGAATTTTATTTTTATTATTTCATTTCGGTATTCTGGTTTCCAATTAGGTGTTGCATACGTAGAGTGCAAATAAATACTACTACCTTTTTAGGTGTGCTTATTTATACAAGAGTAGCAAGTGCATATCTTATTATTTTCTTAGTGTAGAGTAAAAATATACACGCCACTTTGCAAATGCAAGATCATTTGCACAAGATTGTGAATTGGGCTAATATATGTACTATGAAAGTACGTTACAAGAGGAATATCATTAATAATAGACAATACTTGATAAAAATAAACCAGCAAATAACTAAAATTGAAAATTATAATTTGAATGAAACATTATTGAGAGTTTTTTTAATAGTAAATAAGATTGCTATACATATATACTTTTCAGAAGATGTTTAAATTTTGCTTAGATTTGGGTTTTTAAAATGTTTAAAGTTAAAAAAAAAGATGCATTCTGTAAAAAATTAATAGATGCAATATATTTGTTGTACATCGTCATCTATTTTTTGAGTTTTTTATTGATTACGATTAACTACATCATATTAAATATGTGTGCAAAATTTCAAGCTTTTGTTAACAAAAACAAAAAAGTTATGATCCAAATTCAAAATAACATATCATCAAGTGAATGATAAAATCATCACTTGATCATCATTAAACAAAAAAAACAGATCATCATCAGTGCTGTCAACTATTTACATAAAAAATACGCTGTCCTTTTGCTAAAAAATCGCTAGAAAGCACTGAAGACCGTGACAAACTATCTTACTTGGTCGTGCGAGTTTCCATATTATACAGTTTTTTTTTCTTCTATAAACTTTTGAAAAGTGATGTTACGTTATTTTCCATTTTATATGACGATATATTTATAAACCAAATATTTTTTTCCAAACGTTTATTTATTTATTGGATCTTTCTTATTTCAGAAAATAACACAAGAATTAAAATCTTAAATTAACTAATAATTTCTGGCTATATTGCAATTGGAATAGAAAATCCACTTTTTGTTGCATAAAGTTTTTATCTTTCATGTACGAGTAGTTCCGCGAGTGCCAGTGTATCGAATCACTTAATGCGAATAACATAATAGATCCCGTACAAAAGGATTTGGATGTGTTTCCAGTTTTCGTACGTATTTGGAGCAGAAGATATTTATTTAGTCGCGAACAAATGGAATATTAAGGTCCTTATGAATATTTTTACGTTAGGAATATACTACGGATCACCAGTAATTAGTTGCAATATTTTGTTTTGTCATCTATGTAATTTCCCTATATTAGAAGCAGAAGCTGTTCCCCATAATTGTATTCCATAAGTCCATATTGACTTAATAATATTTTTATAGAGAAGAACTTTGTAGCTTAAACCAAATATAGTAAATTATTTGATATGAAATGAATTTCCAAAAAATTGTTATTCACTGCAGCTCAAAACCGATGCCTTATGATTATGCCAGATCATCAGAGTTGTTTTGACTACAGCTAAGATACCTATATATATATATATACATACTTCATGTAGGTATTAAATAACAAAGAAATGTAATGTAATATTTAGCTTTTCTCCTATAACATTCTACCTGTTTCGTTTAATGGGAACACTGATAAGGAACAAATAAAATATAATTAAAAATATGTTTTGAATTTTTTCGTAAAAAATTTGAATTAATACGAATAATAACAACATCAACGATATTCCATCAATGCAGGCATTGGTCAAACGGCAAAGGAGTCTGGATCTTAATTATCACACGGTTTTTCTTACTCCTCCTGATTCACAACTTCTCCTTAAGAATGCACTTCTAAAACTAACTTTAAAAAGAGAACATTTTAAAAAAGAATCTTCAACCCGTTACTTTTAAAAAAATACTTTTTAAAAAGTAACTCTTAGGAAAACTCTTTGCATAAAAATACATTTTATGTATCTTAAAATTATTCATAAAAAAGTATTTATAATTCAATGGAGTTAAATATTTTTGCAATTCATTAGTTTCAACTGTTCTTATAAACTTTTTATTATTACACCAAAATTAAAATGACCACCATGGTTAAAACGCAGCAAACAAACTGTCTGCATATTGTTTATATCTCTTTTTTTGCAATCCACTTGAATCATCATCATTATTTAATTTTTTTTTGTCTAAAATGTCAACAACAAACTTTTTGCAGCTGAGCAAAAAGAAAGAAAATGAAACAAAAACATTAATAATGAAGATAAATACTAACTTACAGCTAGAAAATTATTATTCAAACTAAAGAAAGAGAAATATTCGTGCGGGGCATTCGAATAAAACAGAAAATTTTCAATTGTCCAGTTTCTATTGCAACTGTTATAGCCAAAGTTCAACAACCTAAACTCAAATTAACACCTCTTTTAAAAAAGTTCCCTTACAAAAGAATATACATACATATAAAGTGAGATACAAAACTATTGTAAAAGAAATATTTGCATCATCACGCACTTGGAATTGCAAATTAGTTATTTTTGCCTTCATTATGACAAAAAAATACAGAAAGTTTTGTTTGAGTTGTGCAACAAAGTCGTCATTTCGTTATTTTACACAAAACCTTTTTTTTTTTGGCTTCAAAACGCCCTTTGCTAATGACATTCTGGCAAACGAACTGTTTGTTGGCGTTAAACGACAGTAAGGGAGGTGGCTAAACAATTGTTTTTAGTTTCCCTTTATTTATTAAAAAAAGAAGAATAATATACAGAGATAAAAAAGTTTTCAATAACGAAACGAAATAACTTTTGCTGCATTATTGTATTTTAATTAAGGAATGTTTTTTTCTTTTTTCTTGGAAGTTAGGAAAAAAGAGTCAAATCTTTGAATTTAAGTTATTGGTTGTATCAAGCCAAATTAGTTTGTCAAGATTGCAGGCAGCCTTATGTTGCACGATAGATGTCAATGAAAATTATGGCTAAATTTGTTTACATTTTTGCCTCATACTTTTGTAGAGTTTGACAATAGTCGTACACCAAAACTATCTGTTATAAGACAAAATATAAAAAATGGTTTTATGAACTTTGTCACATACAACCGATAAAACAGCTAGCACAACTTTATGAATTCCTTTACTATTTCAAACTGTTGTAAGTCGTACGATCACTTACCCCTTTGATTTTTTAGGTGAAAATAAGTGTCAGAATTGCTTATCTTTTTTCTGCGAAACTTATATAACCGACAATGTTTTCAAGCCAACATGACGGGCTGTGAGATTTCGCATAAAAAAATGCTAATAAAAATAATGCAAAACATAACTTAAACATTAATTTCAAAAAGTTTTTTTAAGTTCTTTGAAATAAGATGTCGAGGCATGTTCGAATAATAAATGTAACAAATACTTAAGATATTAAATTCTCATTAAAATTTGGTGTAATAATACAATACAAAACATGAATTAAAATATCAGATCATAATTTAAGACCTTTTCAGCCATCACCACAATTAAATTCATATAAAGCAAAATGATAAGCAAAAGTAGCAGCTCCCTCCCAACACAGTTTCTTTTTAAATTGATTTTTTTTACTTGAGTTTTCTTAATTCCAAAAATTTTTTTACAACGCCCACTTTAAAGGCGTTACATTCACTGTGCAAAATATGTATTCGTACAAGTCTCTAGCGAATTTTTATATCAACATACGAAGTTAAAAACATTTCATTTTGATTCATTTCTTTTCATTTATTATTTAGATTTTCTAATACAACAAATATACAAGATCGTATAAATCAAAGTATTAGAATGTGACAAGTAATACATATCAAGACAAAAATATAAAAACAAAATATTAGATGACAATTTAAATTAAAAAATTAAAATAGTATCACTATTAATAAACAATATATTTATGTACAAACAAATATGATAACAAAAATTAGTCACATAAATAAAAAAGATTAAAAAAAATTAATAGTGAAAATAGATTAAAGAAATAAATAAATTATGTGAATACATAAATCAAATGATTTTCCTGACAAATATGCTTCTCCTAATATTTATTGCGTTGTTGGTATTGCGTAAATAGTTCGTTAGATGATTCCAGAGACGTATGCAACTAACTCTACGTGGCCTTGGAAATCTTAAACGATTATATAAATGCTTAGGTTTCTTTAAGTGATTCCTTGTGCTTCCACCATATTATTCACTTTATCCCCACCATTTCGAATTTGGCCGATTTTTTACTCAAAAAAAATGTCTATATATGAAAATGTTAAATTTCAAAATTTTTCAAAACGGAATTTCTCAAAAGCTATAACGATTCTGAATAAAATCTCTTCAGTTCTGAATCTTGTGATGCGTTATGCTTCCACCCTAATATCCACTTTATAGCTACCATTTCGAATTTGGCAGATTTTTTACTGTCAAAAAATGTCTATATATTGAAATGATATAGAATATCAATTATGTTAACTTAACATTATTTTTAACTTCACAGTCTCTACGCGAGATGTATGTAAACTGAAAGAGGGCTGTTAAAAAGGAAGCTAACGAACGGAACTATCTTCACACACATTATTTTTTTCGTGTAGAAATAAATGTAAATTTCCAAACGTAAATTTCCGTAACAATTCCGTAAGAGCCTTAAGACAAAAATTTTAGTTAATGAATTGCAAAAAAAGTAGTAAGTATTTTATTTATTTTTGTTAATTTAACTTTAACTTCTTCCCTCAATAATTTATCAGTAATTTTCTCAGTCAAATTGTAGTGAAATTACAAATTCCTGAAAATACTGAAAATGAAATTAAATTTTTTCTCTGTACGTACTACATAAAAAATGTACTTACACACGTATATATGTTGACCTTAATCAAAATAAAACACACCTTCAGAAATATAGAATAAAATAAATATTGTCTTAGTTTACGTTTCCATTTTTCATTTTCCAATTTATTTCTTTTTCTTTTTTGCCTCATATAATAATTTTAGATATAAATCTAATGAAAGTAAAACGTAATTCAAAGAAAAAATACCTTTTTATTCATATAATATTCGCTCAAGGATAAAACGTACTAAAACATTTCATATAAAGGGTGTTGTGAAAAACAGTTAATTACTGAACTTTTAAGCCTTTTTTTCTCTAAAAACTTACAATGTGGCTCTTCGAAATATTTTTTAGCAAGATACTAGTAATTGCATTATTTTTATTTTCGTGTTCAAAAAGATACTTGTTAATGCAACACCATGTAGAATTGATATTATGCTTGTTGCAGCTGTGGCTATATGAACGGGATACACTATTTTGCTTGACCGTTTAGATGATTGGTTATTTGCCATAATTTAGCTTAAACATGATAAGAAATACCGACCATAAACAATAATGTTAAACGAAGAAAAAGGGTGTTAAGCTGTATAAATATGGTTTAAGGGAATTTAACAGGGAATACATGATGGCAGATTATGCATGAAATTTTTTTTAGCTTAAGGATATTTCAAAGTATTGAATATTAAAAAAGGAATTCAGTACACTGCCTAGAAATGAAAATATTATGGGTTGGAGATAACTGCTACTTATGCATTTCTACCTACTGAATTTGAAAAATCAACACTTGCAAATAGTGACTGAATAAAAAAAGTAATTTATTTGTTTTTAACTTACCGAATATTGCTTTCTTGTTTGCTTACATGCAGGGAAATCTTGTTAAACCGAAATTCTGAAAGTATAAAATAAAACAGAAGAATGAAATTTCGTTATGTATGACTTTAATATTAAAATTTTAAATTTTTTTTAAAGAAATAGATGTCAGAGCATGGATGAAATATGGAAATGAGCGGTCTTCAAAATGGTTGCGTCTTATGAACTGTTGCGCAACCGTTTAGTGTTTGTCTTATAAACGCAGAGTTGAGTAGTTCCGCTCCACACAACAGTTGAGTATTTGCTGCCATTTTTTTCCATCATAAATTTTTTCGCTACATTTAGTCAACATGTTGTGTTTAGCTCCACAGCTGATCAAGAGAGTTCTGCGCTTTTATATTCTAATGCAATGCCGTTTTGTTAGGTGGCGACTAAAAATTAATTTGTTAAATTTTCATTACAAATGCGATAAAGTAACGAAAATAAAAAAATAAAATTAAAATACTAACTTCATTAAATGTCTATTTATATTAATTACATAATTAGTTCAATATAAAGTTTAAAGATTTTTTGAACACAGTGCCGGCTTAGCGTTGAAATATAAATACTATCGGCGCAGGTTTACAATTTTATTGGAGTATTTTGCTGTGCATTTTTATGCTGTGAATATTAAATTTGTGGTGCAGATTTTAAAATAAAAATAAAAAATTCTTGCCAAGAAAAACTTCATTGCAATTTCTGTATTGTCCATACTTTTTAGCATAAGCCAAGCTAATTAATTTAGCAAATTTAAATTATTTGTTGTGCAGCATTTTTATTTCTTTTCAATTGTTTACATTAATCAGCTGTTCGTTATCCAATTACTCATGAAGCCGTTTCTAAGAAGTAACTGTTGGGCTCAACAGTTCACAACATTTTCACAGCAGTTGAGCTCAACAGCTACGTCTTATGAACGCGACCAATGCTTTAGCACAGTGTGCTTGTCAAATTTCCCACTGCAAAATTCATACATTGTGTGTAAAAGCAAAAAAAATTGCTTCTGTAAATGTCAGGCCGCTTTTACAGTGCAAAAATTTTCAATTAGAGCGTGTTCTATTTTCAACCGACAAACCATCTGACATCGGCTTTTTTCATGACTATTGTGTGTGGCGCCAAGAACATAGTGTTTGTGATTCGGCAAATGATTAAAATGCATTAAAATATATATTAAAAAAAGTTTTTATACATATATTTTAAAAAACAAACATTTATAATTACTTATGTAAATACAATTGTGCATACTGTTGTAACCAATTATAGGTTATGCCAGATAAAACCAAAAACTCAAGTGTAAAAGCAAAAATTATAAACCGACTATAAATATACAATTACCGATGCATTTTCAAGCTGACAAACACACTGTAAAATACATATAGTGTGTAAAGGCAGCAGCATAAGCCTTAAGCGATGTTGGATACAATATTCACAACAAGTTTATGGCTAATGGAGACATATAGTTAACAACAACAGTTGGTTCAAGTCAATCGACTTTGAAATTTGTCGAATGGTGCTACGGAAGAAGAATCCTTCAATTTAACAAGAAACAAAATATGTGTGCTTTTCTTAAACTTTATTACCACTTAATCTAGATTTCAAATGTTCAAAATCTACTAGTAAAATACAAAAAATACAATAATAAACACAATTTCAATATCTAAAATTTTATTCTTGCAGTATAGTATTCTTTTATTGGGTTAAGTAATCGTTCACTTCTCAATACAATACTAGAACAAAAGAGCACTTTGCACGATAACAAATTTGTCAATATTTTTCTATAATGTATATATTAACCCATGTGCTGCTAGTATATATTTTTAGTGCTGTCTCATCATTCATTGTTATTTGAAAATGAAAATTTTTAAATAAATCGGGTTTCAAAGAATCTTGTGCAAATTTCTATTTACTTCAAGTGCATTTTTGCTGCTTTCAAACTCGACAGAGCGACTAAAGCACCAAGATTTAAGTAAACAAATAAAATAGAAGAAGCCCAGCGCACAAATTACAACTAACAAGGAAACGTACATAAGAATGAATAAAAGATGCACATGTACAAAAGAACAAGATATCTACATAAAATGTAAAAGTGTTTTTGAAAAGAGAATGGCCGGCTCAACAATACAATCAAGGTAGTGTAAAGAACAAGCAAAAGTGATGCTTCTTTTGTAAGGGATAAGGTCGAATGTTGTATTCCCTGCGGCTTTAGTTTATCTTGAGGAATTGAAAAAAAGTAAAATGTCCT
The DNA here is from genome assembly GCA_956483585.1 of Gymnocheta viridis. Taxonomy (NCBI): domain Eukaryota; kingdom Metazoa; phylum Arthropoda; class Insecta; order Diptera; family Tachinidae; genus Gymnocheta; species Gymnocheta viridis. The sequence goes on from OY101442.1 coordinate 16,324,482, forward strand.
CTTTTTTGCATTGCTCAATATTTTATACATCTTCCCCACATGCAACATCCTTGTTGCAAATAGTATACAAATAAAATAAATGGACACCAATTTTTGAGCATAAGAATGTTCATAATATGAACATGGGCTAAGGCTTGCCAAATTTAAGGTTTCTTATGACCATTTTTACTGCTCAATGATACTCTTAAGGCCAGCTTGATAAATAGAAAAAATTTTATAAAATTTAAGTATTTTCACATTTTGTTAACACGTCAAACAATTAGAATGTTTGAGTTACAATGAAACTGAAGCTGATAAAAACTGATGAGTTATGGTGAAGCATAGAAATTTGTAAGACCAGTGTATAATTATAGTCGATAAGCTCTGCTCTTACACCGCCTTGTTTATCGTCCTTCGAATCGGATTCTAGTTACAGGTTTTCATAACGCTGCAACCACAACTACAACCTCAACGTCCATAATGCTTGTTTCTCTCTAATTTAAAAAATGTAAATGCATGCGCTTTTCCAGAAGTAATTTTATGGCTGTTAACTATTCCTTGGAAGGTCATCAGTTGGATTTGGTCGCTTCATTTCTTGACCTTGGAATTTTACTGGATCCTAAATTAAATTTTATTTCTCATATTACATTGACTGTAAATAAAGCTAGAGGTGTTCTTGCCTTTATAAAGCGTTGGTCTAAAGTGTTTTCTGACCCTTACAGTACGAAGCAGCTGTACGTGTCTCTAGTTAGACCTATCTTAGAATACGGATCAATTATATGGGATCCATACTACAGCATTCATAATATTCGTATTGAATCTGTGCAAAAATAATTATTGTTGTTCTCCTTACGTGGCCTTGGATGGAGTTCCTCAACAAATTTGCCTTCATATACTAGCAGATTAGCTTTAATAAACCTTCCTACTCTCAAAAGTCGTCGTACAATGTTAAATGTTTGCTCTGAATTTCTTTTAAATTCTGGTAAATTTGATATTCCTTGCCGTAGTACTCGCCATTATAATCCTCTTCTTATTAAGTTTTGTAGGTCTAATTATGCTATTGGCTGATCCTTTCACGAGATTATGTCGTCAATATAATTCTTTGTCTGAACTTGTTGATTTTTCTTTGAATTTTAGCAATATGAAGCATGAAATCATTGTTTTCTTAATTCATAACTTATAAATTTTTATTATAATTCAAGTAATTGAATATAATTTTGTACCTTGTTATTAGTCTGTAAGGATTTTTAAATAAATAAATAAAAAAATGTGAGACAAAGGAAAGACGAATCGACGTAATGATCGTAGGTTAGGTAACATAACATAACCTATGATAATAGCGCAGGCTACCAATTCCTCACAACCGACTTCGTGCTCAGATAAGCCGACCAATTAGAGTTGTTGGATGCAAGGAATACAAATATACTCGACAGGTTAGCGAGTGAGATTATAACTCTGTAAGCGAAAGGTTGTGAAAAGAGACTAAAGGGTGAGTGATAGTTCTGAAGGGAGAGCATCCTTATTTGAACGCCGTGGCGCCTGGTGGACAAGGTTAATTCACAGACAACTGCGGTTGGAAACAAAGAAACAGACGAACTCGCAAAAGAGGAATCTGTTGCGACGTTTTGATTAACATAACACGGATTCGAACAATTGTAGTTAGAATCTTACACTGTCTGGACATATTAATCATAAAAAGGTGTCAGGAGAAGCACTGCCCCAGCAGAACCGCAAAAAATGTAATCAGAGAATCCTAAGTGATTTATTATCTAACTGAAATAAAAATTCAGAAACATGTTGCTTTCATGCTGATAGAAACTTAAACTGCTGGGTACTTGGTGTGTGAATATCTTTGTCGGACTAAAACCATGGTGTCCCATTTTAAATGTGGTGACTACAGACAAGGACAGTCTAGAGAAATTAGGTTTCAGTCAGAAAATAATAAAGCCTAGATTGTAGGTTAGGTCGCCATAACAGTTGACTTAAGAAGGTCTGCAAGGATAGTGAATAATACTTCCCCTCGCAAAACCCTGAGCACGATAATTGCTTGCAGGTAAGTGATTTAATGACATGCTGAAATGTCGAAAGCAATGATAAAAGCTCTGTCAATCAGCTGATTTACATTCTAAGCCGACGATATTATTCTTTTACAGCGATACACCCAGTAGATACAACAACCGGTGGGTTAAATCATACAAGAAATTGAGATAAAATGGTTCTACAGTACCGTTTTTCTTATATTTTATAGTTTTTGTTAACTCTTTCTACAATTGTTGGATGAATGTCTTCAACTGGCATAAAAACAACAACAAGAGTACTATGAACAAAAAAAAACACCGTTTAAGTTTTTTAAAAAATGTTAAATTTTTGTCTTTTGTGTCTTTCATTTCCTCAGTATACGAGTAATTTCTGTAATTGTTTCGTTGCGCTTGTTATCACTGTAACAGTTGTTGCCGTTTGTTTTTTTATGGAGAGGGGAATAAACAAAAAATGTAAAAGCATGCTGGAGTTAAATTGTATCTACTTACATGCTTGTCTACAGCACAGAATAGCGAGACAGATGTACCGAGATTTGATGGTCATTTCAATGTTGTTGCGGTTGGATAATGCAATGGTTACATTGAACTTATTTTATGAACGAGATGACGATGATGATAATATTCTCAATCGTTTTTGATATAAAGAAGAAGATATAATATTAAAGATTATATGATGTGATAATAAGTAGCGAACGATGTTGTATATGAAGGGAACAGGGTGATATGATATTTTTCATACGCTTAATAGAGTTCGGTGTAGAGAGATTGTATATAAGCTACGAAAAGCTAACAATGGTGTTATACAAAGAACTCCCGAATGAAGTTTTTAAGAAATATGAAGCCAGGGCCGTGCAGTCCACACATGGCGTCGCTGAATGAAGAAAATAGAGAGGAAAGTTGTTATAAAGTTTGTCTCAGTAAATTTAGTGTTAATTTTTTTTAAGTGGCAACTCCGGCATTTGACAGCTGTGACACATGTTTACACCGATTATTAAAAATGTAGGGCTTTACGAGATAACAACCCGTTATAATTGAGAAAATTCATTACAAAGTCAATGCCAATTTTATATTATGAAATTCTGATGTCAACAGGACACCAAGATCATACGATTTAACGCCGTTAAATTTTTTTCTATTGGGTTTTGTGAAATTTCGGGCTTATTCGAATAAAACAGATATAATTCCTGAGCTCAAATTTGAGATTCAACGAATCATCGGTGAGATACCATCACATCTCTGTGAAACCCAACTCCCAAAGGAGGCAAAACTACACAGAATAAAAATTTTAAAGTTTCTGTAATGACGATTTTTTATACCATGCATGATTTGATATTTGAATACAAAAATTGTATTTTTAATAAAGCAATTTTTAAGTCTTGAGACTTTGTTTTGAATGCATAGCAAGCAAGCATTTGACAACGTCTGGCATAATGGATTACATATTTTATGAAATTAAAAAATTACTTCTACATACTCGTAATTCTAGCTCATACTTAGCGATAGGCTTTTCTATGTCGAAATGAATAAAAAATGTTCAGAAATTCACAGTAATAAAGCTGGTATCCTTCAGGACACTGTATTACGACCGATTCTCAACCAAAAACTTTATTTTAGTCACACAGCTCCCAAGGATGCTGAAATTCAGAATTCAAGAAGAACTCTATGTATTAGTAAATTGGTTAAATAAATGGAAGCTAAAAGTTAGCAAAGACAAATTTTATTATGTTACTTTTACTTTACGAATGTTCAAATTCGATTAGTTTTTGTTAAAGGCTGTGTTATTGTTATATTTTGAACATGAAATTATTAAACTTCTGATAAAAACAAATTATTTTGAATAAAAGCATAAGTACTGAACTATTATAATAATTAATAATTATTAATTGTGAATCCTTACTATTAGTCGATGATCTCTTTTTAAAAAGTTTTTTTTTTGTTTAGTTTTTTTTTTTCTAAAAACCCTTAACTGTAAAATACTTTTTTATTATTATATTTTTAATACAAAATTATTATACTTTTTATGCTAAATTAATTCAACAAACATTTTCAATAAAAAAGAATTCTAAGCTTGGTGCATTTCTTCTCCTTTTTGGTGCTTTTAAATATATTTTTCGATAATTGCCATATTCCGCAAAATGATTCAGCTAAATATTTATTTAGGACAGTACATTGGTCGCATTTTAATATAAAAAGTAAACACCTATACTGGTTACTGTGTCCAAGTTCTAAACGCAGCTTGGAATGCAAAACAAAAAAATTTTTTGACATCCAGAAATCTAATATTCCAATACTACAAAGTCTTCAATCTACAGCAATGAAGAGAATTGTGAAAATCGAGTGTTTTATATTTAACAAAGTTATTCATGAAAAGTTAAGAACGAAATAAAGAATTTCAGCTAAAACTACTTGGAGAGTTTGAGTGGCTCGTTGGCAAGAACTTTGCCGTTGAAGTTCGCAAACTCAAGAGATATCGTATACTACATTTGCCTTTCGAGATTAGTTATTTATATAAGTTTATATATTATTATAATGTGTGTTTATATTTTTATGAATAATTATTTTGCTTATAATTAAAACTACCTTTAATAATTTCTATAGGCTACTTGTATATTGTTTTATATATTGTAATTATATTGAATGTTATTATTTAATGTAATTATTAAATTTATTATTCGAAACAGGTCTCGATATCTTTTTCCAAAGAATTCAAAAAGTTTTGTTAGTTGAGGGTTTTCAGCCACTCCATATACATGCATTTCATTGGTGCTAATGCCAAATCATTAAGATAATTAAGATTTTATTTTCCGTTTTGCCGTTTTTTCTCTTCAAATTAGTGAAGTAGAAAATGAAAAAGAGATCAGAATAGAAACATATGATAAATAAATATAGATATTGATGTTCCTTACGTATGGATGTGTAAACTTTATGCAAAAACTTAACAAAATAAATTTCGACTACAAGCGTTCGCCAGTTTTAAAATATGTAGAAAATTCTGAACCTCTTCCTCCCTTTTTGGGCGTTACGGAACATGTGAACAGCCCCTAAAATATTTATGTATGTGTGTTTTTTGAAATTGTTTTAAAATTTTTCCTAATGATTTTTTAAAAAGTTTTACTATTGACAAACACAATACATATTTAAATCAATACACAGAAGAGTGATAGAGACAACATACAGAAAAAGTTCATACCTTGCCATGTTATGTTATACAACATGACACGACAATGAGACTAATTTGCGTCCACATGATGACACTACTTTTGAGTTCCCACAACAACGATATGATGATTGAGTTGGTAAGATAACATATTGCCTTGAGCAATCTTTTAATACAAAGTTAGTTTCATTTAAGTTAGATTTTTTAAAACACAGTTGCGTTTGAGAACTGTTAATTTTTTATCATTTGTGAAAGAGTTTTTTAAGATTTCAGTTCCACTGATAAACAGTTTAGAAGCGCAATAATGGCGTGAAGATTGAAAAATTATTAAAATAATTCCAATAAAAATTAGCCAACAACTTCTTGAATCTCTTAAATTACGACAAAACTTAACAAGTAGATTAACTGATTGCAAGTAGGGAAATCATAAAAAGCGTGCATTTTATATTTAAAAGATGTCAATAATTTGATTTGTTGTCAAAACTCTTAAAACATTTTATGAACATGAATAATACGTGTAAGTACTGTTGATCTAAAAATAAAAGAATTTTGTTTGCATGTACATAGTTTTACATGATGTTGTAGTAAGTACGAGTACATCGTGAAAAAAAATCTTAAATAACGTCTGAGTTTGTACAAGAAAATTTATTTTTTTGTTTTCGTATTTATTGAAATCTAAATATAAATATATTGTTTAACTCTTTTAAATATACCGATCAATAGTGATGTATTGTTAGTTGATTGGCCTAAATATAAATATTGAAACAAAGATGTAACTATAAAGAAGACAAAAAAAAAGTTCGTAAAAGATATAATGCCTTTTATTGATACATTTATATGTACGTAAGAGATGATTACGCCAGAACAGATGATAATTTGTTTGCTGCTTCTGACATTTTCAAACTATAATTTACATAAAAAGATTTTGTTTTAAATGGCCATTTCAGATTTTTTGACAGAACTAAAATTAGCAAAAAAAATTCAGCATTTGCATTAGTTCGCTCTGAGACAAAAAGCGATTGTAGAAAAAATGAAAATACTGATGTTGCCAAGGAAAATTTTTTTAATACCCAGCTAAACAAAGTAATAGTGTTAAATTCGGTTGTGCAGTGTCTTATAAGCCCTTCACTCAAGTATGAAAAAATAAATTTTATTTCAGTGAGAACAGACTTTGGAACACACATAATAAATTGTGTTTGTTCCTAAAAATATGGCAAAAAAAAACAACTGTATCTGCGTCTTTCGTGGACCGAATTTACTGATTCTTTTTAGCAAAAATTTTCGGAAAAATTGCAGGGATGTAAGTTCTGGAGCCTTCAAACTATGCGTTTCAATATCGGCCATACGGGCATCGTTAAATCAACTTCTCTATCTCTATAAACTGTATAGAGTCGGATATGAATATTGTAGAATTTAAAAAATTTTTAATTTTTGCGTTGAAGGTGATATTAACAAAGTTATTATAAGAAGCGAAATAAATTTATTTTACTTCTGCAAAATGTGGTTCGTTTATTGTTTTTGTAAATACTTATATATGAACTATATTTTGATTAAATAAATACATTTGGGGAATTCAAATAGTTGTCATAAAATCAAGTGTTTTAAAAAAATTAACACGAAAAAATTTGCTGTGAACAACCCATCATAATTTAATGTGCTATTATGAGCCGAGGAAGAACAAGCACTGCGCATTTTTTATCACACCTTATGTAGTTTCTCTAGCACTTCTCTCAAATTTCTACTGTTTGGATATGACAAAATAATAACCATCATTTTTGTGTTTTTTTTTAATTTTTGTGAGGAAAATTCCTTAGTTGGTGCGCGTTGCGCTCTTTTTGAATTTCGGTCCGTTTTTTAAATATTTGGTGGCCAAAAACAAATCCAACACAACTTTTTGTTTCAGTGTGAGAAAAAACTCTTTGTACAAAGAAATACACCTATTTCAATACCATTTGAATCGGATGTCGAAATATTATCGAGTATTGAAAAAGGATGGCGAACAATTCACCTCATGCAATGGAACAATATTGATTCAACATTAGAATTTTGTACTGAAGTTAAATGTTATAAAGACGCAGTTAATATTAACCCTTTTCATGCATTAGCAAATATCGGGTTTAAAATGTTGTCAGCTCAACGAGATTGTTTAAATCAAAGATACGTACCCGAATATCTTGAATGTATGACTTCAAATTAAAAATGGGTTAAAACCGGAAAATTCTTGTTGTGAAACTTACCAACTTTCTGATAGTGTTAATTGCAAAATTAATGGTATTGATCATTAGAAATTAAAATGAAATCTGTTTTATGGCCAGTTGATAATAATAATGATCAAAATATTAGCTTTATTAATCTGGTATAAATTGTTGATCTTTTTTTTAAAAAAGTTCTAAACAGAATGTATAAAATTAATGCACAAAAATGTATCTTCTTGTGCAAATTCGTTTAGTTTTTGTTATTGTTATATTTAATATGAAAATGTTAAGCTTATGATAATAATTAATAATTATAAATATGAATCCTTACTATTAATCGATTATATCTTTTTAAAAATTTTTCTACAAATGAATACAAACAAATTTGTTTAGTTTTATTTTTTTTAACCCTTAAACGACTTTTTTATTGTTATTTTTTAATACAAAAATATTGTACTTTTTATGCAAAATAAATGCAATAAACATTTTAAATAAAAAAGAATTCCAAGATTGGTGCATTTTTTCTCCATTTCTCCAAATAAATAAATAAAATAAAAGAATGCGTTTTGAAATTTCAAGACATTGATAAAAAACTTTATTATTTTATGACTTTTCTGTTTGAACCTCAACAACAATTTTTTTTAACTATTGTAAAATATTAAGACATTACGACAATATGACTTAATAGCACACCGTTTGAATGCCCCAATTAATTAACTTAAATCGACATGAAACACTAAGATCCATTTACGTTCACATAAAAACGAAAAAAGCTTGCGCCCATCCCAAAGAAAATAATATTATAAAGCGAAAATTTCTTGTTCTTATCCCTTTGAACATTGGATCCTTTTTGTTGAGTAGGAATCAAAAAAAACTTCTTGCAATGACAAGCCTGTGTAAAAATTATTAGAAATTATCCGAGTTTCCACTTTTTCAGCATTCGAAACTTCACATTTTATTGATTTCTTCGGATGGTATTTTTTTACTGGGTATTTAATTCCTTTGTCATGTGATTTTAAATTTGTCAACACATGAATTTCTTCTCCTTTAAATTAAAAAGAAACACATACTGAAATTTTGAATTATAATTTGAAATATGACATCTTGAGACAGATTATTATTTTATTTTTTTTCTTGTATATTTTGTGCTTTTCGTATTTTTACTTGTTACAAACTTTATTGTCTGTAATTTGATAACTGCCTTTGTTGGCTGACTGAGTGACTGACTAAATAAATGCTGCTTTAGTGTTCTGTTTTTTACAATATGTCTGGTATGAATTTTTGTATTTTTTTTTGTTTTTAATTTTCCCTATAGACTTCCTTCCTTGCACTAAAATATCGCCTTCTTGCTCGTTTTTATACAAAGTTTGTTGCTGGTGATTTTTTTCTTAGTCCAATTTAATTTTCTTATGTTTTTGTTTTTTTTTTGAAACTTGTTTATCTTGCCCAATATATATTTTTTCTTAAGCTCTGCCTTCAAAAGGTCTACACAGTGGTGAGACCTTTTTTTTGGATTTTTTGTTTTTACTAAACAAAAAGTTCCGCAATTTTTCTTGTTTACTTGCCTTTAAACAATGATTTATGATTTTAAAATTATGGCAATCTCAATTTCCATTTTTTCTTTGTTCAATTTATTTTTTTTAGTTTATTTGCTGCATTAATACCGGCCTAAAGAATTATGAATTACATGTGTGTGAAGAAATTCTTTAGTAAGCGAAGCCGGCATTCGAAATACCACAACAGAGCGGCTACTACACCAGTATATTTCATAGACTAGAGTGCATTAAAATGAAGATGGAAATTATTGAATACTCTGTATAACACAAATCGCTTTTAAATTTATTCAACAGACCACAACAGATTTTTCATGTTAACATAATCATGACTACAGTCATTTTATTTGTCTTTATTATAATTATTGTCATCTTTTAAACAACGTCAAGAGCAAGTTAGTATTTTAACTTCCGCTACATGGCTTTATTAATTTAATACGCGTTTAGTTTTATTTTTTATTTTTTTAAACACCACATAAGAAAATTATGAAATTGTAAAAGGTTGCTAAATGAGAATTACGTAAAACGTTTTTATTTTCTCACTACAATTTCTGATGATAAAACTTCTAAAAAAAGAAAAGGTTTCATATCCGAATGAATCAATTAAACAAGTGAAATTTTAGATAATTGTGTTTAACCCACATTCCTTTTACAGTGGCATATGCTAATGTAAATAAAAGTAAAGTTGGTGCGAAACGTACAAATAATTAACAATATCTGTTTTGACATGTGAAAATGAATAAGTTTGTACTTTTCGTATCCTAATTTGTTAAATAATACGGTTAAATAGTTGATATTCCTGATCACTAGTATCCACCGTCAAAAGTGGTAAAATTGAACAAAGAACGCTGATGAGATGGTGTAGCGACCTCGAAATCAGTACTGATCCGTTCTGCTAGTATGATGAATAATAAAAATTGTTCTATATATAGTACTCTCTTAATAAAAAAAATAATAATGAATTTATCCAAAAAAATTTTCTAATAAAAAAATTAGAATAAATAAATGGGTAAATTCGGGTTTGAACTTGAGCCAAAATTAATCGTTTCAATATATAAAAATATTAATAAAAAGTTCGACTAATTACTTATAAACATTAATTATAAATAACGATGGCACGCGTCAAAATCTACATGTTTACTTGGTCATAGTTGGTTGAATACTAAAAAAGAAATTCAACTACAAATGACAGAAACCTAACAACATGATTAAGTACCGCTTATTTCTCGGCAGCCAATGGCGCTGAATAAGCAAGAGAGACTGAAATATATAGAGTAGTTATTCATCATAGATGGGATTTCGTACTAACCGAAATTGATTTGACATGTGAAAATGAATAAGTTTGTACTTTTCGTATCCTAATTTGTTAAATAATACGGTTAAATAGTTGATATTCCTGATCACTAGTATCCACCGTCAAAAGTGGTAAAATTGAACAAAGAACGCTGATGAGATGGTGTAGCGACCTCGAAATCAGTACTGATCCGTTCTGCTAGTATGATGAATAATAAAAATTGTTCTATATATAGTACTCTCTTAATAAAAAAAATAATAATGAATTTATCCAAAAAAATTTTCTAATAAAAAAATTAGAATAAATAAATGGGTAAATTCGGGTTTGAACTTGAGCCAAAATTAATCGTTTCAATATATAAAAATATCTGTTAACATGATTACACACCGTTGCACAGTGGAGCCATATAAAAACATAACAGCTATAATATGTGTCTGAGCTACTGATTTGATTGTAAAATAGTGAAAACGTAGTATCTAACCTTTGAAAAGATTTCAAAGGATGTAACTTTTGAACCGATTTCGATTACTTTTAATCTTCCACAACCAGCATTAAAAATATTTGAGAATAAAGATTTTTTAATTTAATTTTGTATCTTTATTTCATTTTTGTTTTAACAAAAAAATATATATTTTTGCCTCTGCGACAGAAGGCAACATAAAATATTTACATTTATGCTACAATAAATTTATTTTACTTTATACAATTTTCTGTATACAAAAATAAGCTTTAAAGCATTCAAGATGCAAGAAGTTCTTCAACATTGCGATATAAAAATCCTTTTAAACTACTTTTAAAAGCGATTAGGCAACCGTTTGTATTCTTTAGGTCCAGCAAAAGAAAATCTTTGTTTTGTTAACTCAAATCTACATCTTACTAAGTTTAAGTACATCGCCTGTCTTGTGATTTTTTTGTTGTGTGATATATTACTACCAAATCGTATGGTTTGTGAACCAATACCTCTAATACATTTATAAACATATAAAGTAATAGTTGTTGTTTATAAAGACCTTTCACCGGAAGTATCGTTTTTGCATGATTTTTAAAAAATTCAGTTCTTCCAAACTGTAATGAAAGGTTGAACACTACTTTCAGCGCCTCCTTCTTCTGTACTAAAATGCAGTGATCCCAAGAACATATTCGATTTACTATCGTAAATTACTGGAAGATAAGTCAAGTGCGAGTGAATTAGTGATTACTAAATTAACATTTTCGCATCAACATTTAGTTTATTTTAAATTTATAAACAATTCCAAATCCTGATGATAATTTCGATTTGAAGCGGCTGATGTGATTTTCCCACAGAAGATTATGGTTTTAGATAATTGCCAAGGTATTTAACACTTTTCGATTCATTTATTAATATTAACTTTATGAATGTTTTTATTTTTGCAAAACAAAAATTTATTTTTAAACAAAATCTCCTTTCAACTCAATACACTTAGTCCAACATTTCTCCAGTTTTTGTATCCCTTCCAAAAAATTGGATTTTTCGAGGTCCTTAAAATAGGCATTTGCTTGGTCAATAATTTCATCGTTGGAGCTAAATCTCTTTCTTTAGGTTCGGAAATAGAAAGTAGTCACTAGGGGGGGGGGGGGCTGAATCTGGAGAATATGGCGGATGAGGTACCAATTCGGAGCCCAATTCATAGAGTTTTGCCATTGAGACTGTACACGTTTGCAAAAGAAATTTTTTCTTGGCCATATGGGGTCGTTTTCTTTTTAAATCCTCAATAAATCGGTCTAATAAGTTGGCATAATATTCGCCGTTTAGTTTTTTCCCTTTTGGATTTAATCGATGTGGATTATTCCGCGTGCATCCCAAAAAACTGTTGCCATCATCTAATTGGCCGACAAACTTACCTTGGCCTTCTTCGGAGCTGGTTAACCCGGAGAAACTCATTCTTTAGACGGCTGCTTGGTCTCTGGAGTACAGTAATGGATCCATGTTTCATCCACAGTTACAAAACGCCGCAAAAACTCATTCGGATTGCGGTTAAACAACTCCAAACAATCCTTTGAAGTTGTCACACGTTTACGTTTGTGGTCAATTGAGAGCAAACGCGATACCCATCTTGCAGACAACTTTTTTAAACCCAGCTGATCACTTAAAATTGAAACAACGCTGGCATATGAAATGCCTATGGCATCAACAATCTTACGCACTTTTACTCTTCGATCGGCCAATATCATATCGTGGATTTTTTCGACATTTTCGGGTGTCCTGACCTCAATTGGTCGTCCAGAACCTTCAGCGTCATTTGAACTTGTGCGACCACAACGAAAGTCAGTAAACCACTTTTTTACCATTGAAATCGATGGTGCAAAGTCCCCATTGTATCTATCGATATTTTCTTTGGTTTGATTGGCAGTTTTTTTCGCAAAAAATAATGTTTACTGAGCACTCAAAATTCACTTTTTTCCATTTTTAGAAAAATACACAAGGTTGTATGTTTTGAATAGCTGTTAAACGTAAGACGACACTTCGAAAAGTCACGGACTTATTGTTCCGCCCTCTATTACTATTTTCAAAATAGAAAATTTAGTTCATGATTAAGCCGTAAGCATATTATGATTGTTACGTTTTTTATTTTTAGTTTTAAAACATATTCCGCAATATTAACATGAGTCAAGTTAATATTGTGTAAGCCAAACAAGATCATATATTTTATAGTCGATAAAGAAAAAATACAAAAAAAAAAATTATTCTTAGCTACGGCGACTGTACATAATTTGATTTAAATTGACATAATCAATCGAACGGATTCTAGAGAAATAAAAACGAAAATTAGGAACACTGTATGGTGTGTTGCACAGTACAGTCATTCTTATACACTTATAAAAACAAAAGAAGTCAGACATGATTTTCGATTTCTGCTGTTTCTCATGATCATAATCTGGAGATTTCTATGTTCTTCAAATAAAATATTTATATAAATGAATGACTCTTAAAGAAATAATAATTTGTAAACCTTTCGAATAATAGATCGACTTCTTTTATGCGGACTACCAAAATATTTTTTTGGGGTCAAGCGATGACCCTTCTAACATTATTCTAAACATTATTTGATATTTTTTTTTGCAAATTTTCCTATTTTATCTCAAGACAACAAGACAACCTCATATGAGAGGTTTTTTGAAGGCGCATCCAACGGAATCGGAAATATTTATTTTATTAAGCGGCTTCATAACTTATTAGACAATGATTGTAAATCACTTGAAATCGCTTTCATAGAAAGGAAACAGTTTTTTTGGCCGAAATTACAGTGTTAAGAAATTTTTTTTTTTTAATTCTTGAGTGGGATATTTTATGGAAAACCTTATTGGAAAACATTTTAACTGGACATCTTACTGCTGATAGCATTATTTGCAAATTTGTTTGCACCTCTTGAAAGGACCTTTCAAATAGTATGACAAACTGTATCGCTAGACCCTGTAAATATTTTAGGACTACTCATAAGACAGACTGATCTTTAATGTAAGAGGAGTAAAAAAACATATTATTGCCTCCACAAAAGGCGAATCGCTCTAATGAACACACATAGCGAAACCTCATATTATTATACTCTTTATAAAAAAATTTCTTGGAAATCACTTTTTCATAGAAAACAATTCACTGATGACTGCTATGTGTCTGATATTTTACAAGAGAAAAAATATGTTCACTGTTTTTAGTTTGTCTTATTTTTTTGAGTAATTACGGCCAGGTTTTTCTTTTACTTAAGATGGAAATAAAGCGAAACAATTTACTTCATCTCTGTTCTCGACGCTTCGTCTGCTTTTCTTCGACGACTTCCGGATAATTTTGTATTATTAAAAAATTGATGTACTTTCTGTATTTCATCACAAAATAAATTATAAAAAGATGGACAGCATGACACACTTAAATCTATAGTTTAAATAATAATATGTTTATTTGATTTATCAAAAAAAAAACGAAATAAAAAAATTAAAAAATACAATAATAATGGAGACTTAAAGTGCACTTTAAGAAAATGTTGTATGAGTAATTTGTTTTAAAGCAGACTTGAAATACAATTTATTATTTTTTTAAGAACATTTTATTTTAATTTAATGGAATCAGGGAGAGATTTTAAATCAAGGGATTACACATTATAAGAGATAGAAAAATTAAATAAAACATTTAAAATCGGAAACATTTATTTACCATGTTTATGCATTTAATTTTCTTCTTTTCTTTAATTGTATGATACAAGTGTTAAAAGAGTGATTGTAGTTAATGATAATAGGATTAATGTAAAAAAATATTTCATTAGTTATACTCCATTTAACAAATGGACATAATGAATATAACTCAACTTAAAGTCATGAGTCTAAGAGAAGGTTACATTTTCACAAAAGAAAATATTTTCGTCTTTGATATAATTGATTTAAAAGGGAAATATGTTTTTATTAAGCGGCTTCAAAAGTTATCAGAGAATGATTGTAAATCACTTAAAAGCGTTTTCATAGAAAGGCAACAGTATTTTTTGTTACCCGAAATTACAATGTTAATAGAAACTTTTTATAAAAATTATTGATTTTAAATTTTCGAATGAATATTAAAAACTGACACCTTTCTATAAATGTCTGCCTTAAAAGGTTGTTTAGCTCGTAGAACCAAAAGAGTTTGCTTTCAATACAGCTCAATTTAAACGCATTTTCACATTTTTCTCTGTAGCACTTTGAAGCTTTACAAAAGGATTGATGTATTGTTAATGATTTCAGCTTAACATGACACACGAGCACCTCCACCCCCAATGAACAAACATTTCATCACGTTTCTTCTTTGTGCGGCTAAGGTTTTTCTGCTGTCAACGGCAACATCGAAAAGTCAGCCTCAAATAAGCCGACAGACCAGCATCTCGTTAAGTCATTTTAGTAACAATAAGGCCACTATAACAAACCAGTTAACCAACTAGCCAGATAAATGAACAAACAGGCATGTAGCAGTCAATATGTAATAGACAAAACTTAAAGTGAACCCAACAAACATACAACCAGAAGCACATAGCCAGATTTGTAAACATATAAGTGATTTATGAATGCAATTGACCGCAATTCGTTTTCAAAAAAAAAAAATTGAGATATTGACAAAGATGTTTGTATAAAGAATGTTGATGGTTCTTTAGTCAGTAGCATTTGTGTTGATATGAGGGTGATACCAGAATAACTTAACCTGATAGTGTCATTGTTTTTAAAAAATATTCATTTGCTGTAGGTTGAACAAGTCTAAATGTCTGCATTTTATTGGTCTTTATGCCAAATCATCAATAGACCTTATGCCATATTCTTGATAAAAAATTGAGAGAATATCTCAAATAATAAATATACTAAATGTCATTGCTTTTATTTAGATGCTTCGGCAAGTTTGTGTCAACTGTCCTGAATATACTCGTAGCTTGACTTGCCGTGAACTTCTTCAAAAATTATAGAAGTGATATCATCAAGAGAGAACGAGAGTATATGCTATTTTGTAGTCTTGATGTATATTGTAGACATAAATAATATCAACAATTGCGAATTATAATATACAATGACTACGCTTTGTGAAAGTGACAGATACCTTTAATATAAAATATTACAACTACACACAGAAAAAAAGCCCAATGTAAAATCAATATGAAGAAATGTTGAAAAAATCCAATTGAATTTACTTTTAACATTATTTTAAGTTAAACCAATGGTTAAAATTGTTAATTTAGTATTAAAATATGGTGACTTAAAATGAATCAGATTGAAATATCATTGTACATTTTAAATTTTACCTTTTACAGAGTTAAAATAACATTAATCAATGTTTAATTTTGTAATTTCCGTTTTTGTAGTATTAATTAAAGTTTTTCATATAAAATTAACATTGCATATAGTTGAAACAAGATTAACTATTGTAAAATCAACATTGCTATTAACGTTAAAAATGACATTGGAATCCTTTAAAAAAAAACTTTTGTCAATTTTAAATATTAACAAACGTTGGCTTATGTTAAATCAACATGTTAAAAACGATAAATAACATTTGTAAAATATTAATAATGACTGGAATAATATTAAAATAAAATTGCTGTATGTTAAAAAAATACATGAAACATGTTGAAATGAAATTAATTCATGATAAAAGACAAAGAATTCAAAATGTACCGCGTACAATGTCAATTCAACATGATTTCTAGTTATTTTAAAGTGGATAACTATATATTTTATTTTACTTTAATATCATGTTAAATTAAGACGAAATGCTTATGAAGCAAAATTATTAAAAAAAAACTAGTTGAATCAACCTTGTTTTAGTGGATTTTACAATGATTTTTTTCTGTGTGTAAATTCGCTCCCCGCTAGTTTGTCATGTGATTAGTTTTGTGATAGTCGTCGTTTCTCCAGGGAAAGATCGCAGGTAAACTATTACACAATATAAAACCCTGCTATTTCGTTTACAGCAGCACAAGTTTTGGGTTGCAAATATATTTAAAACCAAAACTAATGTGGCCACTCGAAATGATCGAACCAGCGGGTCAATACAATGCCTCTACCAATGCATGACGAAGTGAAATGCAAACTATTTTCAGCCGATACTACACAATGTTTGGAATTTAAGATTTTTTTTCGCAATTTTTTTGTGTTTTCCATAATTTTGATACCACCCTCGTGCATACATCATTGTGTATATTTTTTTCTATGCAACATTTTCTTATTTGTTCTTTTGCATGCATCATTTGCTGCCATTGTCTATGGTCGGTGTTTGTGGCCAGATTATTTTTACGCTGTTTCAGCAGTTTATTTTTTTAAGGGATTTAAATAACCAAGGAAGTTAAATCTCAATTGGAGTAGTATTGCAATATTTAAACATTCTCTTTTCTCATCTTCATCTATTTTAAGTACCATCTTTCGGTTAAAAACGCAAACCTCTCAACAAATTAAAGAAACAAAAACACAAATAAGAAGGTCTTAAACACGGACGATGTGGTTTTAAATGATTCTATTACTTCCCTTAACACTCCATTAAAGATGCTCGTGATGGCACAATATAACATAATAAATTTTTTATTAATGTTCAGACTGCAAGTGCAAAGTGACAGTATGTAAATTTTACATGTGTATAAATGTATGTGTTTGCACTCTTTTAAAATGTTGTGATAATAAATTTAATATAAAATTTATTGCAGCTATTATACATATAAAAAGGCTTTCAAGCGCAGGACTTATAAATCCCTAATGATTTCAAAAGAAACAATATAAAATTGATGAGCAAAGTAGAAGAAGGACTTGTGATAAATTGTTGCGAGAGTCAATCGAAATTATTTTGTATGAATAATATTTAAGTTTACATATTTTTCAGTTGAATTTAATTTATTTGTAACACAGGGTGCCTTTGAATATAATTATGTATGTAAGTACATACTGCTATTGCAAAATAATCTTTGAAAAATATTTTGTGACTTAGAAGTTCGTTGCTTTTAATGCAACTAACTATGAAAGCTGTCGATCAGGCTACAAGACGTCCGAACGAAGACTTTTCCTTCTTTATGGGATTGTGCTACCGCTTATCAATCAGTGGTGCAGATTTCACATCTTTTCTTTTCCTTCAGTTCCACACGTTTTCCTGTGATCCTCATCCACTTCGAATCATCGTAGTGGGATTAATTCATACAAATTCTTGAGTTACTTTCTTGTATAACCATCTAAAACATCATGCTCGACTACTTAGAACAACTCAATCATAAACAAGGCGTTGAAAAACTAGACTTATCTTGCAATTTAATTTTATTTATAATTTATGAATACCTATAATAAGTCTTAAGATGGACAGATTCGACTAATGATAAAATGTGTGAAATTGTAAAAATTTTTCATTATTTGTAAACGGCTTTTTTGGTTAAGTTTACAATACTTGTAGCATGACATGAAATTCACTGCTGATTGCAAGAAAAGTGGATTATTTCCCACCACATCTTCTCGAAGATAATTTAATTGTTTCGTTGTTATTACCGTGAAATTTAGCAAAATCTAGACTGCGAAACCGATTGGCATAAATCGAATTGCTATGCATAGAGGAAGTCATACAATTTTCGAATATTGTATTTGTAAGCTCCCTGTTGCAACACAGGGTGGGTCAAAAAGCCATCAAAGTTAACAACCCTGTGAGTAAAAAATGTTTCATGAACTGACACTTTTGTAAATTATAACCGAGTTGAGGGATTTTTTGTTTAAATTAATATTAAAGTTGTGCTTTACATATTTTTTAGTGAGCGCTCTTTTCAGCTCAGCTCACTTTACTGAACTAGGACACTCTTTTAGTTCAGTTAGTTCAGTAGGTCAGTATACGAAGATAAGAGAAATGAGCTATATAAAATGAGTATTTTTGACATTTGTAAAGAAAAGCGACAAAAAAAGTATTATGTACAAACAAGGGCAACAAGTAAACAAAAGTATTAACATAAATATTGTCTGGGTGAAAATTTTTTAATTGGCATAAAACTGAACATATTATTTTATGTAAAAAATCAAATAAAACAATTATAATGAGCTTATGTGAAAGGTTAACGACGGATTTCTCTATCAACGCTTGTCTCGTAGAACTCCCAAAGAACATATAAAAGGAAATATTTGTGTGGTATTTGATACTTTGAATAAAGTGCTGCAAATATGCGGAATACATCAGGAATTATATTACAAAATGTATTTTGTCTGTAGTGAGAGTGAGCGAAAAAGAAAAAAAGGAAATTAAAAGAAACATGAACAAAAAATAAGTACGAATGTAAAAGAAACATGAACTAATGATCTGAAAGAGCTCACTGTTATGAGCAGCTCACCTAGTTCACTTGGGTGAGTAGTTCAATTGAACTAGCTCGATTATGAACTACCCAACTCTAATCTATATTAAAAGAAAAAAAGATACAACATACTCCCTGCATCATTATATTTTATTTAATGTTGTATAATGTAAAAGTATATCAATAATTTTGTCTGCCAGGAATTAAATTCCATAGACATATAATAATCATAATAATAATAATAAAAAATAGTCCTAAAATAATTTGATTTATAACAATTTAATTTTTTTGTCATTAAATTTTTCAGTTCTTGACTCTTAACTTCTTATCCCTTAACCTAAACTTTTTTCAGAAGAATAGTTTAAGAAAACCCAATCCATACAGAAAAACAACAATAATTTTTTCCCTATCTCAAAAACTATAGCAGTGACTAATTTTAAAAAATATTGAATACCCAGTTATGTTTTAGGAAGCATCGCTAAATATTTTATTGGGTTTCTTCCATTTTATCCGTTTTGTAACTTCCCACTAAATTTTTTTTTCTTATCAGAGGAACAAGGCGATGGCTAAGTAGTATTTAAATTATACAAAGTAACAGAAAGGGTACAAAAAGTATTTAAAAACTAAAAAAAAATTTCAGGTGTGTTGTGAAGAAAATCCTTTCGAAGCCGATGCGTTAACGCAACTTCTTGTTTCTCTGTTGTCAATTAGCAATTAAGGCACAAATTCACAGTCTTTAGTTAACTAATGATGACAGTTTAACCAATGACATTTATATGAATAGTTTTTCGTTAAGCCATTGTTATTAATTAACTCAATACTGTAAAATAGTTCTAAAAGTTTCATGCACAGAGTAAATATTAACTAGATGTTTTAAGTGTTGCATATTTACAATAGAGCAGCAAAGTGCAGTTGTGCATATTTGGTTAGCAAATCATATTTATTTATCAGGTAAAGTTAATTAAACAGCTGACTATTTTTTATGTAGGAACTTTCTTGTATTTTCAACGTGTAACGCCATATAAAAAAAGCAGGCTGTAGATATAAAAAAATTGGTATTACATCCACCTTATGAAGTAAATATGTTTTGATGTAGTGTAAAAATACACTCTACCATATTGCAAGACCATTTGCACAAGACTGTGAATGGGGCTAATGTATATGAAAACATTAAACAATTTAATGGCACAAATCTCTGACGTAGCATGTTCTTTGGTGTTCTCTTGCTTTCGTCATACAGTTGTTTTTTGTCAAATACTCAAATCACATTTACTGTGGTCAGTCAATTCACACTTGCAAAATCTTTTGATCGTTTTAAGCACATTAATTAGAAAATTCTGATACAACTTTGTGGTTTATTATTGTTATTTTTACATCAGGCTTTTCGGTAGACAACCAACAAATTAAATTCATTCAATGCGTAATTGGCAAGCAACACAAAATATCAAAATTATAAAGTATTTGTTAATAGCGGGCGACATCATAAAAAATATAATAAATTAATACACAACAAAGCTGAATAAACATTTCAAATAACCTAAATAGTTAAAACAAATTACATTTATGTATTTAGAAGAATATTTGAAAAACGGCAAACCGCAGATTCTAACAATTAACAATTGTTTAATTTGCTAATTTAGATACAAAATTATAAAGAATACATGAATACATTTATGCGAATTAAATAAAAAAAACTGACAACTAATATATGGTGCTAGACAAATTGGCAACGAATGTAATTTTTGTTGCTGCCAATAATGTTGTTGTTGTCATTAAACGTTGCCATGGTATTAGAGATCATGCGATTAAAATATAATTTTAAGACATTTACGTGATTAGTGTCCGTCGTTCCAGGACAAGAAAAAATACATGGGAGCGAGATATCCGATAAATGCAGAAGGACTCGTTTGGTATGGACTGGCTAAAAGAGGTAGAGTCATATTCCTTTAGTTGATTTATCGAATATAATTCAAGCATTAGACGCTGGAGAATATCGTTAAAAAAAAGCTGCACGTCAGTACTTTGTCAGGATCTGGGTAAACTATTTATTGCATTTTTTCAGACAGGAATGAACGACCAAGAAAAAATTGTTGGAGTACGCGGTTCGTTTTAATGAATATGTTGCGACTTTATGAATTCATTATGGTGGCTGCAGACATTGCAACGTGTTTATGCAAGCAGGCTTGTTTCATTCTAGGTTGCATAGTTTGTAGTCGTGTTTATTCTTTTTACTGGTTTAGTTCATTGAGAACCAGCAAGTTGTGCATATGTTTGTATTTTTGTCAACCACGGAAGAAATAAATGAGCTTTGTAATTTTGTGTTTTATCATGTCTAATAATTTAAGAAAAATTTTTTCGTCTATTCCCGCATAATTTCTGTAATCTTTTGGCTCATGTTCTTTAACTCTATCATTTAAAAACTTTTATTTTTATATAAAAATTTTTTACCATA
Organism: Gymnocheta viridis; assembly: GCA_956483585.1. NCBI lineage: Eukaryota > Metazoa > Arthropoda > Insecta > Diptera > Tachinidae > Gymnocheta > Gymnocheta viridis. The sequence goes on from OY101442.1 coordinate 16,345,922, forward strand.
TCATATATATTTTTTGTTGTACATTTTCCTTCTCTTCATAAAACAATTCATCAATAATAATAATTGCCGCTGTTTCATTTAGCTCACGGCTCATTTTTTCAAGTATGTTTCTTTCTTGTTGAATGTGAATACAAAATACAGGAATGATGTTGCGTTCATGGTGTCATACTTGGTTGCAGTGTCTGTATCAAAATAAGAAAAATGGATGATAAACGTGTTGCATAAACACATTGCAATGTCTGTAGCCAGCAGTGCAAAGGACCATCTCATTTATGGTAACACGACAAGTGTTCGTGTTTTTTCGTTTGTACTCATTGCGAAAGAACTGCTTGTGTTAATTGGGGTGCAAAGCGTGGCGATTTTACGTAATTTTTACGATTTTTTGGAGCGAATTTCACAAAATGACGATTGAAGATTTTTGTTTAGTATCCCTTACACATTGACGATTTTTTGAATTCACTACTTGTTTTTCAACATAACCTCTATGTGTGGCAAAATTTCAATCTCGATAGAAAAAAATATTTATATTGAAATTAATTGTTTGGCTTGAGTTCAAATCTGAGTTTACCTATTTCTATATCTTAATTTTTTAGAAATTGTTTTTGAATAAATTCATTATTTTATCAAGAGGGGTACTATTTGGAACATTTGTATTGTTCATTAGACTAGCAGAACGGATGAGTACTGATTTCGAGCGTTCTTTGCTCGACTTTGCCACTTTTGACGGTGGATACTAGTGATTAGGAATATCAACTATTTAACTGTATTATTTAATGAATTTATTCATTTTTACGAGTTAAATCAATTTCTGTTAGTACGAAATTCCTATATCTGGTGATTAATTAATTACTCCATATATTCGAAACTCTCCCGCTATTTCCAGAGCCATTGGCTGCTGAGATCAAGCTATTTTCTATTTTTTGTTTACCATATTTTTGTCTTTTGTAGTTGACTTTCTTACTACTCAACCGCCTGTGGAAATGTAAACATGGAGTTTATGATGGGTGCCTTCGTTTTTAATAATTAATGTTTATGCGTAATTTGTTGAACAGTTTAGGTTCATATTGAAATTAATATTCAACTAAAATATAAAATATATCAAATAAAAAATTAACATTTATCTTGGAGAATGTATTAAGTGTTTCGACACAAAATCTGTTCAAATCTTGCTTTGAAATGACCAAACACGTTTAAGATATTATTGAGTTTTCCATTATTTTATGTTTAAAGTTTTTAATTACTCCATTGAATTGTTAATTTTCAACAGAAAGATTATTTTATTTATATAAAATACTATTGGTTGTTGTATAAAACAAGATTTTTGTATGACGGTTTTTTGGCGATTTTTTTAATATTGTTGATTTTGACGATTTTATTTCCAAAATTTGGCGAATTTTCAGTAAATATTGCTGGCAGCAATGCAAAGCTGGACCAACCTTATGACATTGCAATGTTAAATGCAACACTTTTGTTGCATATATTTGGACAATTTTTGGATTATATAGTTCTCCTGCTCACTTGTGGAGTATACTTTACACTCGTGTGGGCACTAGTCAGTCGCGACTAATAAAAACAAAAAGACACAAAGTTGGCACAAACAAAAAAAAAACAAAATGATTTTTCCTCTTTAATTAATTTCATTAAGTGTGCCAATAAAAATAAACAAAATATCATTCAGTCAATCCACACTACTAAATAAATTGTAGCCAAACTGTTGCTATTTTTTACTCTTCAGATACTTTTCTCAATTTTGTTCTTGTTATTTTAATAAAGAAGCGTTCTTTTATGATAAAAAAAACAAATTATATGTTAATTTAAATGGTGTGCTGCATTTCCGGAGTAAATGTAAGCATAAAAATAGAATTTAGCTAAATTTTATTTTAAAGACAAAACTAATAATAATTCAGAAAAAAAACTCTATATATGTACACATTTACATAGTTAGTATACGAGTACATTCATACATACTCATATATTTATGTATGTCTACCTATTAAAGATCCACAGCCAAATTTTCGTTCATATTTAAGAAAAATTTCATGTTGTATTATTTTTGGTTCGTTCATAAGTTGACAACATAAATATTAAGTTTTGAATTGAATTAATAATGCAAAAGTCTACTTGAGTGTATTTCAAAATGTATTATTATTATTCAGTCAAAAATAGACCATCATTATCAGTTTGTCTCTAACTTGCTAAATAAGTGAAATCACAACTATTTATTTTTTGTAAACAAAAAGCCAAATTTGATTAAGTTGCAAGAGTGACGTCTAATTTATTTATGGACTGAAATTTCTTACATAAGTTTAGAGTTGCGAAAAAAATAATTAAAAAAATTATGGCAACTTACTTAAAAGTTTCGCAAAGGTATTTTTGTTGAATTGAAAAAACCAATTTGGAATGGATTCTTACATTGTAAGTTAAAAAATATCCAGCATAGCAATTACCTTCATTCGTTCCCGCATCGTATACAATTGCGTGCTACTTTTCCGGAAAATATATTTAATAAAGCTTTTAGATTCCAGCTGAATAGCTGCAGTTGAGTTATTTCGTTCTAGAACTGATGTCAGATAATTTCGGTGATGGAATCTTTGGGAAATATTCCCTTTAGAAACAAACGAAATAACATCATAATTGATGATTAAATTAAATCAAGGCTTGTGTACTTTAATGGTTATTGGGCTACAAAGCTCAACATATTTCTTCCAACTAACCGCGCAAACAATGTGCTGTACATACCGCATTACCTTATATACTCGTATTTTTTTTTAAAACTTCTTATATCTGAAAAAAACTTTTTTTCCAAAAAAAAAACTTTTTTTTCTACAAAAGTACCAAAATTTTAAAAGAAAATTCATTTAATTTAAAAATATAAATTCATTTTATTTAATATATAAATACAATACAAACGGTAGCGTATTGAGAGAGCTTTTTGATATGGTACGTTGGTATGACATGACTAGGGATGCGGAACAGGAAATCCCGATCTCGCAAATTTGTTGTTTTTTTTGGGACTATACAAATCTTGAAGCCCGGGATTTTTGATTTGTTAAGTTCTGTTTTTTTTATTAATAGTGCAGTATACACTGTACAGTGGGAGCGCTGGTTATAAGAAAATGGCAAAGAAATAAAATAAAAAACAACTGACAATTTAATTGGATTAATAAGGCGTCGATGGGATGTGGTGATAAAAATATATATGGGTCGATATCGCGAAACGACTACATTCTGTGGCCTGACGCATTTAGTATTAAAAATGTTGAAAAATTGAAAGTCTGAGAACAGGAATAAATAAAACAAAATGTACTTTAACGAGGCGCGTTAATCAAAATAAAATATTCTAGATATTTTTATTAAAAAATTTGGTCGCACGGTGCAAATCGTCATTACCATAGTGTGTGTCCGATCGTTTTGTGTTCAAAAAATACAGATTTTCATTAATATATATAATGATATATCACTAAAAGGGTGAAATTTTTTTTGTTAAAGTAAAACTTAAATTTCCATTATTTTGCCCATACAACAAAAACTAATATTTTTTGTAAATTTGTTACTTATGTTGTAATTTTCTATTAAATATGTAAATAAAAATACGAATTAATGAAATGTAATTATTTCGGGAATTGGCTAAGAACTACATAATTTTGATTTTCGAATTTTAAGGACGAATAAATGAATATACTCGTATGGCAGCAGCAAATCTAAACTGGCCCACGATATCCCAAACATTTTAACACTCATGAAAACTTAAAATTGCGTTAAGTGTAGTTACGCTGTTGTTCATGGAGATATTTGGGCGCTTAAAAATTATTTATAGATAATTAAATGTTTTATTTTTTTATAATTTTTTCTGTTTTGTTATAATCACCTACATACATACATATTTGTGTGTGTGTGTGTGTGTGTATAAGTGTTAATTTTATCAGCTCATATTTTTGGTACATAATTTTATTGTTCTAGAATTTAGTTTTTAAAGGAATAATGTATTCATTTTTCATACCAAGTGATTATTATTCCGTTAAAAAAAAATATGTTAAGATTTCCAAAACGAGACCACAGTTTTGAAGGGTACATTCTGAAATATGGAACTTTTCTGAAAAAAAAATCCAGCTTAAATCCAGCTTCATGTAAATTACATATTTGTCTAAATATGTACCTACAATGTTTAAATGTTTTTGAATTATTGAACAGAAGATAACTATTTAATTTGAAGGCAAGTTCACTCTAAAGCAGCATCTGCGAGCAGGATTGCTATTGACAACTTCGAAAAAGTGTCATAAAAAGGGTATTTAAGAAAAAAAAGGTCAAAAATGGGCATTTGAAAGTAAAATAGGACCAGAACAGAAAAATAATATTTATATCAATTAAAAAAAAATCAAAAGCAAATTTAAATAATTAGTTAAATACATTAGACTAAAATAAAATTAATTAATTATACATACTTGAATTATAAATCAATGCTAAAATTAAAAAAAAACAATTCACAGGTACATTTCAATATTATTCATATTATCAAAAAAAAAGTTACTTTACAAAAACTATTACTTATTACTTTTTAGAAATACTTATTCTATAATCTTTGTAATCAATTATTCACATGGAATCCATTTTTTCAGCTCCAATTCGAGCAAATTGAGAAAGGAAAGCGTGGACTCAAAAGCTTCTATTTTAAGTTTGTTTGTAGTTTTATTTTTTATCAGTGATGGTTTTGAAAAAAATCGTTCAAGAAAAGCAAATACATATGTATATTTGTAAATAATTCATATAAATTTTAATATATAGGTATTTTCATCAAATCTGTTTTGAAAATTTCCTATCTCAAACCAAAACTTTTCTGCGTTAGTTATTTTACGAATATCTTCATGCTTTTTGCTGTTTATTAGTATTGGAACTTGTACTCATTTTCAAAAACCTTCAAAAAGTGGCATACATTTTGTTAAAATGATACAAAGGGATAAATTAAAAAAAGGTTCATAAAAAGTGCCATTGGCATGAAAAAGGGTCAACGCTGTCTGCGAGAAATAATTTTGTCTTATAGCCAACGCGAAATTCAACCAAAAAATTCATTTGAAAATACATATTTTAAAATTGCAGTTCATAATAAATTCCGTTTCAACATAAATAGTTATAGTCAAACCCACATGTTATAAAAATAAATACCTCTATGAAACCTCATAAATATTTGACTCATATTACCAATTAGAAAATAAGAAAAGTTACTTTGTTCATGGTTAAAATAGTTGTACGTAGTTTTTTTGTTCTTTTCACTTACCTTCAATTCAAATAGTTTCTTTTAATGAATGAAAAACCGGTCGTGATGGCCAACTGTGTTTGTTATGTTTTGTTTTAGTAATCAATATCATAAAAATAAAACCCCTAAATTAAATGCTGTAACATTCCCATTGAAATGTTTTGGCAATAAAGACACCGTTTAAGAAATTCCTTTTTTATTTTACTCTATTGGATTTGTTATTATTGCTTTAATTTAGCTTTTGCTCGATTTTTATTAGTTTGCCTGGAGCCAAGTAATCACCCCCGCAATGTTGTTTATTTCATGTAATTCTATTTCTTCCTTTTTTTCTGCTTTATTTTTGGTTTTGCTATATACTCAACACTCACACACACACGTTTCTTTCTCCTTTGTTGAATTATAATTTTGCTTCCGTACAAAATAACAAAACAATAAACTTTTTAAACATTCAATTTTAAATAACTAACAATTTTCTTTATAATTACACTGTTGTGTTTTGTTATACTTTTACGATTTCATGTTGTTGTTGTTTCCACTATTTGTTTCTTCCATAGAAAGAAAGGGCTTAAAATTTTCTTGTGAAAGATTTTAACATTTAATTCAAGGTCGTTTCTTTCATACTGTTCTTAAACACTTATTTCACACTAAATTTGTTTTTATTTAAACAGTGCTTTATTTAAATTACACACTTTGTGATATTTAATTCAAAAGTATGCATTTGCTTTTATTAAATTATAAAATTGCACTTTTTGTTTGGTTGTAAAGCAAGCAGAGATTTAAACACACAATACACAAACGGGGATTAAATCGATACAAAACATCCGACCGACCGTGCGACACCGATACTTTAATTGAAATGAATCTTGTTTGTTCCCATGTAAATAGTGTTGCCGTATAAGTGTGGTAGAATATTTAGTTAGTAAGGTGGTGAGTTTATTTAAATCGTATGAGCTGCCATCATGGCAGTTGGCTGGAAAGATGCCACTTGCTGATAATAGGGGACCACTTGAATTTCTCTTGAGTATAAAGTTGTGCCAAAGGAAAATACACTGCAGTTCAGTTATAACGAACACCGCGGGACCGGGTATTTGGTTCGTTATAGGCGGAATTCGCTATAACCGGAGTAAATAATATAAATAAACATTTATCAATATTTTTCGATATCTTCATAAAAATATATTAAATACCATATCACTTCGTTTCTTGTTTCTAGTCGCTGTTTCAAATAAGGTAAATTATTATTTTAACGGCCCAGAAATAACTTAAAAAATAATGGTTCTATTTTGTTATAATGTATATCAAATTACAAACATTGGCTATTCGAAAAATAGTTTATTATAAGCGGAAGTTCGGTGTTACGGAAGTTCATTATAACCACTAAATTTCAATGATATATTCATGAAAATGTTGGGGCCAGAAAATTTGTTCGTTATTTATTCATTTTGTGGCCAGTAATTTTAATTTCCCACTCCAATTACATTCAAAACTATGTAATTTTCCACCCAATATGTGAAGAAATTGCAACAGTTGTATGTAGTTAAGTTTGAAATAGCTTCTGAATTACGACAAATTTATATGTCTTGACAAATCTGAATTTATATAAATAGAAAAATATAAAAATTTAAGTTTAATAGGAAAGAAACAATTGATTAATAAAAATAATGTAATACAGCACTACAAATACAAATAAGGAAACAGAATAATTAAGTGAGAGAAAAATGAGAAGAAGAAAAGGCCAAACGAATTGCAAATATGTAGTGGAAACAGGATACTCGCCAAGGTAATTGAAGGAAAAAATTAAGTATTTCAGTCCGTCGTAGAAACATGTTTGTATGATATATCTAGTAATAAACTATTTTTAATATACCTTAATAAAATTTAGCTTAAAAATGTTTATAAGCATGCGTTAAGCTGAAAAGAAATGACCAGAAAGCATTAACAAAGAACATGAAGTCGATTCATTACCATCTCCCACAAATTTTAGTTCCCTTTTTTAATAAAAAACAAAAAAGAAAGTTGAGCATCGACAAGATGAATATAAAATAAACAATATAAAATTTTGTAAATTGCATCAAACTTTCCAAAAAGTAATATTATACCACGAATTCAATCCGGGAGCCGACCACAGTAACGAGGACCATCTACCCAATATAATGAATAAGATCAGGAAATAGTCGTACCAACCAAAGATTATTTTGCAAAAACTCGTTTATTTAACTTAGAAACTTAAGTTTAAAGGCATACGTAATTTTTTTAATAGCGTAATTTATATAACGTAAGACAAAATATAATTACTCAATTATTTATAATTATAATTATATATATAAATTATATATCTAATATACGGTAATAACATCAGAACTAAAACAACGTGATATTTGAATTAAGAAGTCCCATTAAAATTAAATATATTGTAAAAACTATTATGTGTACATACATAAATACATGTTTATGTACGTAAATACATTCCTAATATTCGCTTCTACTTTCGAAAAAAAAATTTCATATTCTCTAACATATGATGAGTGACTTAATTGCTCATGCGCTGCTTTTAAAAAATAACGGATATATTTAATGTGCTATGTTGCCAATGTTTTTCATTTAGCATGCCATACTATTAATTTACACCTGTCTCGTGCTGCCATCTATTGTTGTTCGTTTAACAAACAGATTTTCATATGCTTTAGCTTTCATATATAGCATATCATTAGTAAAAGTGTTCATTCGTTGCATGCACTTGTACTTTAACTTTCCAACCACTCCTTCATTCAATTCGACTGCAAAGAAATGGAAACAACCAAGAAATTTCAGCAGCCACTAAAATCAAATGGCCAACAAACAAAACGTTAACTTCATTCAGAGTACAAATTTGTTCAGTCGTGTTCGTTTAATCGTCGTGATAAGTTGTTAAGAAATCAAAAAAGCTAAATTCACTTCTAACGAGCGCGTCTGACAGAAATCAAGTATTGGAAAATTTTTTTCACATGAAAAATTTTCACAATTCACATTTGGCAAAAATAAATAAGAGAAAACCAAAAAAAAATTAGTTTGAATATTTTCGGACCCCTAAAAGCACAAGAAAATAATAATTACCTATAAAAGCGAAGAAAAAAAAATATAAGAGAATAACGGTATATATAATGTATATGTATAGATGAATAAACGTTAAGTGTATTGGTGGTGTATGAGTGTGGTTGTGTGTTAAATGTTAATTGAACAATTTTTTTTTTGCTTCGTCGTCTACTTAACAACGAAGGAAAAGAAACCTTTGAAAAATAATTAATAGCTTTAAGTTTTAATCGTCAAGCATACTTTAGGGATGAAATACTGTTAACAAATTTGTAAATTTTTAAGTGAATATATAATTGTTAAATTTTTTTATGCATTTTTAATTTTTTTTACTTCTTCTTTTTGTATAATGTGCAAGGAGAAATTTTTTTTATTCTCTAGTATATTTTTTACCATGTGTGAGATCACCACTTCTGATGGTAAAATTTCACTTATGCTCAGTGTTACCAGATAAAAGGTTTTTAGTTCTCAAGGAAATCGTTAAATAATGTGGAAGGTTTATTTTCGGTTAACACATACTGTTGGTAATAAATACAATTTTCGGAAATAAAAAGGATGTAATTGCAAAAAATTAGGAAATTGCAACAAATTGCTTAAGACTTAAATGAAACAACAAATAATAGTATTATGTACATACATATGCACATATTTATGTATGTATGTATATTGATGTACTATTAAACTAAAAAAATCAAACTGAATAATAGATAATGCAAAAAAAACCCTTGAGACTTAAGAAAAATAATGACGTACCGATACGAAAGAAAATTTGTTGGTTCTTCGTTTATAAAAAACCTCTAAACCTTTCAAGTGAATATGTAATAATTACAAAGCATATTTTCTCTTGTGCATTCGAAAAATTTCATATTCTTCCATTGTAAGATATTTTTTTAAGAATTTTACTGGAAAATATTTTCTAATAATATTTGACTACTGCTTTCTTTGCTGTAAAACGAAGTCATTTTTCCAGCCGAACGGGAAAATATCTCAGTTTTTCTCTAAAAATTTCCAATATATTTAATGTGTGATGTCAGCTAAAAACAAACAAGTCATTTGGAAAAGGCCGGATTAAATAACACTAACAATTTATTTAATTTGAACCTTTGAATTACAAAAAATATTAATGTGAAAATTTTCCTACAAATATGTAAAATTTTTTTTTAGAAAATATAATTTCTTTTTATATAAATCTTAAGAACTGTATTCATGCAAAATAATTTGTATTTGATGTGTATTTTAACACAAATTTATTATACAAATTTTCCTTAAAATTGGTTTGAAACCCAAATTTTTGTAATTGTTTTTCCTCAATTTGTAAAATAATTATAAATAAATTTTCACAGTGAATTTATAATTAATTATTAAATGTCCACTGTATCATTAAAGATTGAATACAAAAATCCTCACAGCCATTAATGAAAATGAAACTTTAACGGACGCTTCAATTTTATTATAGATTTCGAATATATCAAATATGTATTTGTAGGCCCAATAACAATACTGGTGCCATTCTTTTCACACTTGATCTTACATACATACATATGGTTAACAACAGAGCTGTACCTAAAAATAGTTATTCAGTCATAAGTACTTCAGGAGTGGGAGGTTATTATGATAATAAAGTTAAATTTTATTTGTTAAGCTTCTTGAGCAAACTAAAATTTTTCAAGTTGCTAACGCTGTTAAAATGTTTATAAAGTCATTTAAAATTGCTATTTATTGCTATTCTTCCTTCTTCCCCAATGACTGGAAGGGTATTAAAATGTTAGTTTTGATGCGGTTAAGGAAGATAGCGGCGGTGGCGTGGGAAATTTAGAATGCGCCAAGTCATTTTTCACAAGCGACAAAGTGTTTAGTCCCTTTGCGAGTTATTTCCTTTTAAAAATTTGTTTCTCAATATATATTTTCTTTTTAAGATAATAATTAAATTTCCCAAAAAATTATATGAACAAACTTGAGCTTAATTAGAAAATTGATTTAATTGAAAAAATCTTGGAATCTTTTACGTTTTGAATCTTGTCGAATCGTTTGTGATCAGTACAGTACACTGTCTTTAGTGATAGTAATTGAAAAAGGAAAGGAAGAAGAAAAGGGTCTTGCGCCAAATTTGACTTCCATTTACTTTAACAGGTGTAAAGACAACTAGATAATTAAAAAATATTAGTTGGGTTATCGAAAAGGTCTGTCACAGAATTTAAACGAAAATGAAATCATAATTTTCGGGGTTTGCAGCGATTTCGTAAACTAGTTTCTCCAGCCTCTGATTTTTATTTTTTTTTAACCCGAAAAGCTAGTTGCAAAAATACGTATTTGTTGAGCCTAAAAGTATGCACAAAATGGTATGTTAATGCTTTTATTTTTGTTTAAATAGATACATCTGTATACTTTCAATTTTTTATTCGAAAGTGAAATAAAAAAAGATTTTTTTCTTTTTGCTTTCGCCTTGCCATGAATTTAGTTTCAGTAACGGATCTCAATAATATTTGTATAGACATGAATGAATAAATAAATAAGAGAACGGTTCAAGTTCTTCTTAATATAGCAAAAAAGTACAATCAAATTTACCTGAAGCTCGAAACACTTTGTTCCGAGACACTGGGCTCTTAATTCTTTATTAGTGTTGCCAGCTTAGCTATTTTTTCGGCACTTAACTTTAAAATCACAAAGTATTAAAAAACTATATTTCTTTAAAACCTTTTCGGAGTATATTCATTGCAAGTATTGGCGTGATTTTGCAAATTTTCTTTCGTTGAATTTTATCTTACATATGTCTAAATCGCAAACAGTTTTGAGCATAAATCGAGTATATGAAAAAAAAAGATTCAAAAAGAAAATTATGAAAAACAACATTATTCCACTCATTAAGTCCAGACTACTTTGTCCAGACTTAATGTCTTTAATAACTTTCATAATTCCATAGAAAATTAATTGAGATGGTTTTCTAGCAGATTTGATTTGAGGCTTTGTAAGAACTTCAAAAGTCTAGAGCATTGCTGTTAATAAAACCATAAATACAAGACTGAAATTTGTTAGCCTATTATGTATATTTTTTTGCGATTTATCTTCTTCTGATGTTTTTTAAAAAAATAATTTAACTTCCTTTTCTCCAGTAGCGGGCAACAGTGTTCTTGATTGCTGTTGAAATGTTTTTTAAATAAAACAAAACATTATTTTTGAGCGATATGTACATACACAGATACATACATATGCATATATTACACGTTCCAGTATTTTTTTATGAATTAAAAAAATTCAGTTTTCTTGTAACACTGTTTAGGACGTCATATGTTGAAGTTGCGTTACGACTTACCAAGTTATCCGATAAATTAATTTCAGTAACACTTTCGTTTTTTACTGGCTTTTGTTGTTGACGTTCCATTATTTATTGTAAAAATACCAATTTTTTATACATAAAATTATAAATTATAAATAATTATGCTTAGTAAATTATTTTTAAACTCCTTAAAGTATGCTTAGATATATAATATAAACTGTTGTATTGTACATTGCCGTCTAATCCCTTTAAAATATATATATTAAACATTTTACTTTCTTTAATTAATTATACATATTTATATTTTAGTTAAAAACAACTTCTTCCCATAAACAATAGTTACAAATAATACATTTATTTTATTCCTACAACATCCTGCAAATATATGTATGTCAAATTAAAATTATATTATACAATTAATATTAGCAATTTGTTAAGAGTTTGACTGCAAAATAAAAAAACCAAGCAGCTTAAGAGAGCATAAACAAGAGCGAACGAACGAACAAGCGCTTAAACTAAAATTTCATTGTTATTATTGTTGTTGTTTTAATTAACTCTGTGTGCAAAATAAGCGTAGAAAAAAATCTGCAAAAAATTATTTAAATAATTACAAAATCTCGATTCAATTGTTTGTTATTGTTGTTTTCTTCAATTTAATTCAGTTTTCGTTGAGCAGAAATTGAAACGTTTCCTTATGATCGGCTCATTTTGGAATTTGTGTAGAGCGTGCCCATCAATGCCGGTTGACAAGGTGAGTGATAGTATTTAATAAGACAAAACCTTAAAATAAATACAAGTCCTTGTTTTTAAACATAAATACTTTTGTGTATCAAAATTTTCTCTTATTCTTTTTGGCAAAAAAAAAATTTTACCATGTTGTTTTATATATTTATTTTTATTTTTATTAAGCAGGCCATTGGGTCACAATACTCGTACTCATACCTACAATACATAATGGTTGCTGTTGTTATAAATGATTTCATACTGCAGTATTTTATTTTTCAAAAGCCTAGAAAACCTTTACATACTACATAAATATAACAAAAAAAAAACACTTTTGAAACGTACCTACAATTGCAGTTATGCTGTTAGACATGTTAAAACATGTTGTTGAATCTTTATTTTGTTGTGTGGCTAAGGATAATAAGGTCGTTATATAAAGTTCTATACCAATAAATTTTCGAAACAAACACTTGGACAAATCAACTTAACACTGCCTTGTAAAAACATAAAAGTTTTTTTTTGCATAACAGTTCAATCTCCTAAAAGTAGGCAGATTTTTTAGGTTTTATTTTGTAAGTTTTTTTTTAAATCAAAACAACTTGACTTATGATTTTGTTGTTGTTGCTGTTGTGTGTATATTTCTTGGCTGGTTGCATGAATCAAATGCCTGCAATAAGGCTAAGTTTTTATCAAAGCAATGGGGAGTATAAAAAATATCTAAAGTACAAACGCCTAGAAGTATGCATAAAAATTGGCAAAGATTGTTTTACCCATAGGTATGCACTTTGTGCGCCTTATCAAAGGATTTTATTGTTTGCTTAAAAAACTCTTCAAAAAATTTTTTCGTGTTCACGCAAACTTATAAAAATATACAAAAAATAGTTTTTAATAAAATACAAATAAAATAGCTCAAAAGGTTTCAATTAATTCCGTCAATTACGAAATTCTCATACACTTTTTACAAGTTTTCGATTAATTGAAAAAGAAATTTGATATACACGAAATTTAATTAATTTTAATGCAGTTGCCGTAATTAAAATAATATTTAGGCTTTTGTTTTACTGCGTATGTAAGTGTGTATGTTTTGTTAGAGATAAAAAGATTTGAGAAATATTCTTTCCAAATTAAAATGACAAAAAAAAAAACTACAAATAACCGGACGGCCCCGTAGATTAGTGTATAATAAAAACTATGGCGTTGCAAATTAGATTCTTACCTAGACCCTGGGTATTTCTGCAGATATACCAAAAGTGGTTTGAAATTTAAAGAAAATAAATAAAATTTGGTGAATAAATTTATTAGTGATAAACTTTTTTATTTATTTATTTAATACGATAACTTCTAGGAAATGAAAACTTAAATTAGGTCACTATTCCGTGTGACTGCTCTTATTTTTTGCATCCCTCGAGTTGTGCACTTGGACATTTTGTGTTTCAAAAATCATATATTGGGCCGAACAAGTTTCAGAAAAAGAAAACAAAAGATTGTATGTATTCCATTCTTTCAGTGGTAAGAACGAAGTCTTAGTTACTTGACTTGAATTTTTGAACTCTTCTTGTCTGGATTTTCATGTACATATTGTTACATATAATATTTATGCTTTTCATTTGCCGTCGGCACATACGAACAAGTAGTAGAAATCATTTTATTTTACTTTCAGAATATTTAAACCAAATTTTGAAAGCAAAAAGCTAAATTAGACAACCTGGCAGGCACGGATTGCAGGCTTGGCATATAATACCATATAAAAGCGAGCAAGCTCGCTGGCTATTAAGTCCATTCTGTTGTCTAGATGATCATTTACACCCTATATATTTTATTAAAATTCTGAAAATTCCAGATCGCGAGAACCACACCCAACATGTTACAAAAACTAAAATGGCAGTCAGAAGTGCGTTCCAGAGACTTTTGGAAGATATTGTTGAAATGCCTGAGTCTTTGCTACTGAAGAGGCATGCGGTTTAACTTACCTCTCTTTTTTCTCGTGCACGCAGCTACTACAATATTCATAACAAGGCATACTTACACATTCCTGATTGAAAAATTCTTCAGATATCTAAGACTGTGGTATTGCTGAGGCGAGCAGTCGCAGAGATATTGTCAAACTAATTTCTTTCTCGTGTAAATATCTAACTTATCTATTACAGGGAGTATCTACATCTGTTACGACATGCACGCGATTGTACAGTACCCGGTGTACAGGGACCTTTTCAAAAATGTTATATGTGGGTCAGCTTCTGAAGCGCCTACTTCTTAATCGCCTATGAGCACTTGTTCAATTTATGAATTTATCAGCTTATTACGTCTAATTCCGAGAATGCTCTTGGGCATTCATCACTCATTTCGTTCTTCTGGATGCCTTCATGTTCCGAAATTTGCACTATTCTACTATTCTCATGTGATCGCGTTCCAGTACGATCAAATATTGAATACATTGTACCACAGTTTTGGCATCTTGACCTTTGCCCTTATTACGGCAGGACTATTTGCAAACTAGATATCTCGGATGAATCTCAAATCTTTTTGCAGCTTTGGCTGTGGAATAGATCTTTGCCAGGAACACGGTGGATGGGTTGGGTAATTTGAGTGAAACCGAATGATGAAGATCTTGAAAGAATACCTCCGATTTAGTATCAACGTTCAACTGGGAGCCGCCCATAGTTTTTAGAAGGATTTTACTCCAGTCGTTCGTATTCGTTGGAATTTTCTAAGAAACAGAACTGCCGCACATGGAATGGCAGGCAGCCATGCGTACAGAAATATCTACTGTTTTATACGAATTTTGGTCCGGTAACATGACTGACCCATGTTTCTTAAAAAAAGGTCAGCCCATCATCGTAAACGTAGATCACTACAAATCAATAATAACTAATTTCTCAGCTGCCGAAACTCAAAGAAGATCGCTACTGGTCACAAATAGAACTGTCTGTATGAACAACTCGAGGGTATGGTTATCTCTTGTCGAAGTGACATAACGTTTTCTTGTGGAGTTTTCTGAACAAGCCAATAAGCCACTGTTGACATCTACCCTCAAACTCTGCGCCATATTTGAAGAAAATTGGATTTATCCGATCAGAGCCACCATATGCCGCCGCAATCGGCATTTTAGCAATATTACACAGGGTGGGCCAAATACAAGTGTCTTATTAAGTCCTATGTTATTTTGACACTGATGTATTATTTCCGTCAGTGTCATACTTCCGTGGACCAAAATGGGTCGCTTTACAATTGTGCAACGGTGGAAAATATTGCAAACTTATTATCAGAGCTGCGATTTGACTTCATTAGACTGTTCCTTGTGGGTGCCGTTAAATAGCGATGATAAGCGAATAATACAGAAACGATTCACTCCATTAATGCTATATCGTCCGATCCTTTCGTTAAATAGAGCCGGAAACTTTCAACAAAATCTTGGGAAATTGGACTGACAGGACAATCTACTGCCAACCTAGACGTGGCAGTCACATGAATGCAATCGCGTTACATAAACAATTAGAACTTTTTTTATTTCAAATGAAGCCATAATACTTCGTTTGAATTATTTTTAAAACATACGTCCTTGTATTTGGATCACGCTGTATCAATATGGCTTTGTATGCCAAACGTATTGGACATTTTGTTTTTGATTTGGAAATGCACTCCTGTTTATTAAATTTTAAGTTTTACATATTTTTTGTCACTCTAGCCTCAGAGTTATGACGTGCGTGAGATAGAAAAAAATATATTTTTTCTTTTTATAAATTTCTAAAGGCTTGTAGCAGATCTCGGATACTTTGCACTTAAAAAAAGCCTCTCAACAGCACTTTTGGAACAAATTTTATCAAATGCTTATATACGTCTACTTGTATTATCTGGATAGCGCCATTTTTTCTAAGTCCTCAAGGATAAAAACTTAAAAAAAATTTCCTTTAAGTTTACGAAAAAGTTAAACAAATTTTTTAATTTGAACAATTTTCTTATCTCAATACAAAATCTTAATAAAAAACAAGCTGGGCTTTAAGGTCTAGAAAGTATTAGCTCAGGATTTTTATACAGCAGCTTAGACGTTTTTAAAGCATACCTTTAGCTGTGCATATTTATTCTTAACACTTTGCCTACTTTTAGGTGTATTTTTCCTATTGAATCTATAAAAACATGCAATGATGCTAATTTATAAAATTACTATTGATTTTCTATTTTAAGTTTAATTTCATTTTATGGCAAAGAAAAGGAAAAACATTTTTTATATATTTGTTTTGGTCTGCAACATACACAATTTTCTGTAATGACGCATCATATTTTTTATTCTTTACTTTTTAACATACGATGTGTTTTTTTTTTCTTATAAGAAATTCTATTACCGTTAAAACTTTACGCAATGCCTTAATGTTTTTCCCGACAAGAAATATGAATATGAGTTTCCTAAATAAAATTTTAGATACAAGTTTATATGCAAAACAAGTACCGAAGCAGCAGCAGGATTCGTTCGAGGAAAGAAACGATTTACAAAATAAAAATTTATTTAAAAAATCAATAACATATGATAGAGTAGTATTCAATTGCAAAATACTATACAAAAATCATGCGAAATAAAATAAGAGAGAAGAGAAGGCACAATAAATGCAACAACAATATAATGAGTATTTAAAGCAAATGACAACAACAACAGCTAAAAAACGATAAAAAAGTAAATTGAAATAAAGGAAATCCAAAACTAAACAGAAAACCTGCGACAAGTGGTGGTAAAAGTTAAGGAAACAAATTAAGCAAGAGTGCACAAATGTCAATGGAATAGGGGGAAAGAGAGAGAGCAGACCACACAACTAACAAGGAGAGGAAAACTAAACCCTGCTAATGGCGAAGGGAAGACAATGGGAAAAGAGAACACAGTTCATTTGCATTGCAGCCTGAAACTAGGCAAAGGGTATTATTGAAATGAATATTTCCCTCATTGTGTATTATTCACTGGAAATTTATAACGGTATAAGACAAACGTAAGGAAGTGCAAGAGACGCAGAAAACGAGAGAGACAGAGAGTAATACCATGAGAGTGCTAGCCAGGCCTGCTTTCAAAAAGTTCTTACAGCAGAAAGCTGTAAGAAAAAAAACACTTTCTTACCGTATGACTGACTGGAGCCGGCTTTTGACTGTTTGCTTTTCTTCTTTTAAGGTGGTTTGAGTAGGTGATGGCTTAAAGTATATAACAAAATAAAATCATATTACAAAAGCAACAATAAACTACAACGTAGAGAGAATAAAAGGATAAACACCATACAAAGAGAAGGACATCAAAATTGTTTTTGTATGTGTGTGTATTCGTATATTGTACGCTTGGTTGGTTAAGTTGTAATATGATTACTATTACATCAGCATGTTGGCAAAACCTTATTACTTAACAACCAATCTATAGTAAAATCCTGGTCGTTTCTGTCCACAACTGTGTCTCTGTGTGTCAACAAAAAAAGCATAGTTGAGCATGCCATAAATTAATGACAGATTTTCATGTACAACAGAACGTCAAAGCGGTTTCATATAGAAAATGACATTCACTTTAATTTTATTACATTAAAATGCCGGTAATAAATATATCTTTTCTTTTTTATAACTTTGTAGGACACATTAGTATTTAGTATTATATTAACCAAATTAAGTTCAAGCATATATACAAAAGTTTCTATACTTTTAAACCGAAATATACTAGATTTAATTTTAAAGTTCTCCATTGTATTGAAAAAGACGACAGAAAAAATTCTCAAACATGACTCATCAAATGGAAAATATTTTTTTTATTTATTTTTAGTTTTGTATAAGAAGTTTTCGTTTTTCAATAGAAAGAATAGTGTTAAAAGCAGTAGGAAGTTTATTGTCTCAAACAGAACACAAAATTTCTTGGCTTCCTACTGTTTCCTTGTTCTAAAAACTCTTTTGCAGTTGAAATCATTGCTTGTGAAAATATATGCAAAATTTGAACAAATTTTAAACTTAAAAATAACGGTGATGATGTCTACAAACTGAGATAATACATAAAAATAAAATTAACTGCAAATACACAGAAAATAATTCAAGCGAATGTAATGAATGATTTTCCATAAAAAATTTTGTATTTGTTAAATGTCGATAACATTTTCATAATAAAAATAAATTTAATTATATTCTTTGTGTAATTTTTCAAACTATATTGGTTTAATTGAAAGTTATTTGAGTTTGAAGACTGATTTTTTAAATTATTAACAGAATTTCGCAAAACTAATAATTTTTAAATAATTATTAACTGAATTTTAAAAATTTAGTCCTCGAACTCAATTCAGATTAATAACTTTCAACTATAAAAATATATATTTATGATTGCACTTTTTCCCAAATTTAATATTTTAGATATTCAGTAAAATATTAATTTTGAGAAAGACGGCGATTATAAATGTATAAAAAAATTTTTTTAGCGATTCCCAAAAAAAAACAATAATTAAATTTTTGGTTTCTCAGAAACTTCACATAAACTTTCAGTTATAACTACGTAGCTACGTTACGTTACGTTATTAATTTCCAAATATTAAATTTTTTAATAAATAAAAAAAAATTAACCCAAATTTCACTCTGAAAGTTAAAAAAATTCAAAAGTTCAACTTTGACCTAGAATTCCTTAAAAAGTCCTCAATCAATTTTAATGTAATTTAAACTGAGTCAAACTGAACTAAATATCTATCCAATAAAATAAAAATTACTTCAATATTTTGATCGGTTCAAAAGTTACAGAATTTTGGCCAATGAAAAACGATTTTCAGCCACTGTGCGTAGCAGTGATGTATTGAACACTCGTATTTGTATTTGCAAATATTCATCTGTTTTGATATTATTCATATTAGCCAAATTCTTGAGAATTTTTTGCGAATATTAACATATTAAAAGATATGTGCTACATTTTATTTCACCTTTATTTTGATAATTTTAGTAAAATATTTGAGTTTAAGGTTTTATATTTAAAAATGTTTATATTTTTTTAAAAAAGGGTCGGAAAGGAGCATCATAAATTATTTGCAATCCATTCAATAAATTCCCATTATATTTGTATGAAATTTGTATGAACATGTTGTATTAAATTGTATCTAAACTGTAAAATGATCGTTCTGTTAAAAGTTTTCACTTTAAGGATTCAAATAAAATTTTACTTTTGAGATTATTTGCAAAAAACCAAATTAAATATCAGATTTTATCTGCAAAAGATTTTCTCTTGTATGATAATAAAATGCGATATCAAAGATGTTAGAAGACAAAGAGCAAAAATAAAAAACCGAAGCAAATAAAAGAGCCATTGACTTTTTTAACAAAAGCGATTTATTAAAAAAACAGCACACTTCAACAATATATCATACCTGTAACACTTTATTTCTACCGTTCATGAAAATGCACTGTAAAAGGCATTTTCGACTGACATGAAACTCTTTAAAAAAGTAGTTTCCACAAAAACGCCAAGTAAGTGTACACTTTAGATTGAATTTGTTAAGGTGTTAAATGGTCGGGCTGGACTTTTACTGGCTTTTATTTTAATTTCTACAAAAAAAACTGTTATATAAAAGAATATAAATAATAATAAAAAAGCAACGACCAGAAATCTTTTTAAAAAAAAAAACTATGATAAAAAGAACCCATCAACGACATAAACAGCTCAAAGGAGGTATTAAAAAACCGTTATGTAACACAAAGAAAACGCAAACAACAATAAAAAAGAAGGTAGAAAACAAAATGACCATCAGAAACCGTTATGACGGTCCATTTTAATTTGTGTTGGTATACAAGGTTATAAAAAAACACTTCATAGAGCAGAGTTTCCCAATTCTCTTTTTTAAGTTCGTAGTTTCGAGATTTTTAAATTTAATTTTTTTTGTGGAAAATTTTAATTCAGTTATGGATTTTAACAAAAAGTTAATTTTATAGATCATATTATAGCAGAGAAACATGATATTTCCTAAGAAATAGTATTTTCGAAAATTCGAACTTAGTTTTTTTTTATTATTAGCAGAAAGCAATTTTAAAGTTAAATTTTCATTATCTTAGCAAGTGTGTTAAAAAAATATTTTTTATTGAATAAAATTAAAAAAAAAACATTTAATTTTTTATTTAATGCAGTTTTTACCTTCAGAACTGCTTTCATATATTTGAAATTAAAATCTATTTGAAAGTACAATATACGACGGGACAAAATACAATTTAATGAATTATACCAAAAAAATCGGATCAGCTGTGCTTGCAACATGAGTCGCATTAATAGGACTTTTTCCAACAGTATTTCTTTGTAAAATTAAAAAATAATATGTTATCCATTTTATTATGCTTACAAGCCCGAACTAATTTTATAAATTTGACAAAGCAATATAATGGCAAGGATATGTAAAAATTATAAATCTTCGAAAATTCGAACTTAATTTTTATATCTTTATTACATGTAAAAAATATAATTACCAATTTAAATTATAGCTGATTAAATAAAAGCTACGCAAATAGATTAATAAATAAATAAGCTACTTTTGGTCAATTAACCGATTAAATATAATTCCATGTTTTTTTTGTAGTATAATTTTTTTATATATTTAATTTACTGCCTGGCCCACGATGTCGAACGATATCGTTCTTGTGTGAAATTAAAAATAAATGTAAAATGCGGGTTTAAATGCAAGTCAATTGTGTTTTTTGACTTAAATAAATTATTAGTTTTTTTATAAAATATTTATAAGGAAATAAGGAACATAAATGTTTATAAAGATATTTATTTAGATTGAAATTGGGTCGAAATAAAAAGATAAATTTAAATGTGACTTCTCTGCAGATAATACTGGACTACGTGGTCCATTATAGCTGAAACGGACTAGTTACAACATTATTCTAGGTAATGCAGTTATGGATTATATCATTTTCAAACAAGAACTTATTATTGCTATACGATAATTTATCGTGCGTTCACGATGGTACTCGTGCCGAACAAACTACTTATGCGTGGTACATTTTTATTGGCATGGAGTAGTTTTCAGGTTAGTCCGATGTAATGCAAACCTGTACAATATAGTCCAACCCTAACACATCGTAATGTTAAATTGAGCATGCTTCCTACATACATTTGGGTTATGTTTGGACTAGTCCTAGTCCTTTATGGAGGTATACTTTGCATGCGAGTTTGGACTAGTCGCGCTATCTGCAGGCTTATAGATTTTTCTAGCATTTCGTGTTTCCATTAAATAAAACTTTATGCAGTGCACACTTTTCCATTATGAATTCGGCCACTTGTAAATCCAAACATACTTTTGTGCTTAACTCTTTGATAGCGATCACTCAGTTGCATTAACGTTTCAATTAAATAAATAGGTTATTGCGAAAAATATAAAATCTTTTTAAATTTAAAATAAAATACTTTTAAAAAAGTCTTCGAAAAAAGAAAATTTACATAAAAAATATTACTCGATTTACTCGTATAGTCGACTTTAATTATTAAATTAAAATTTTTCGATTAATCGATTAATATCTATTTCGAATTTCTACGTTTTTTCCATTATAATTCGAAATCATTTTCCATCAGTTCTATTTTTAAAATCATTTCATAACAATAGACATGCGTGTGAACTAATTAAGTGTGAACATAAACAAAAAACAGTTTAAGACACGCTGTTAAATATTGAAAAAAAAACATTTTTTTCTTTTCTAAGGTTTTCCAATTGTCTTTATTTTTGTTGTTGTTGTTGTTGTTATTGTCTGCACTTTGGGTTATGGCATATTATTTTCTTTCCTTAAGGTTTTTTTCTGTGCATAATTTCGTTATTTTTTAATATTTTTATTGTTTTTGTTTTTGCAACTTTATTATTTATTTTTTAAATTTTGTGGTTACAGTTCATGCACCAGCAACATTAAATACCAGTGCACAAACTAGTACCCAACTTGGGCTGTAAAAAACAATTGAAATATAAATAAAAAAAACAACACGAAAAAAAGTTGGGAGAAAAACATAATCAACGGCACTGTGGGCAGGTGTTTAGTATTGTAATTGCCTGTATGTGCTGAATGCACATTTCTTGTCGGTTTGCTGTTTCTTTATTTTTATAATTTTTTTCACCAAACATGTAACACAAGGCATGGAAAAATTTGCATTTTCACTTCATGAGCAACAAAAAAAATATTGTGCTTGATTTTCTTTTACTAGCACCACTACACACAACAATTTGTGGTATAAGTAATTGGAGACAACGTTTGCAACAAACATAGCTAATAATAAAACAGAAAACAAAAATCATTAAATTTATTCCAACAAAAAAGAATATATTCAAGCAGTACAAAATAAAAAATGCTAAATAGCTCAGCATAAACCTACGTACCAATCACACAAAAAGTAATCGGAAGAAATTTAAAATACTTCTTACCAGGGATCGAAATTATTATATTATTAAAACAATTATTTTCGAAATTTTAATTCAAAAAGTCAAACGGACAGATTTTGTCTATGAGATATTTAGACATTGTACAAAAAAGTCAATAAACAATAGTTTTTTTAGTAAATTTATTATATGAGATATTCCCCTGCTTTTCTTCATTAAAAAAATATAAAACCATAATCTTACCGATATTTTTCTTTTAACTTTTATCAAAAAAATAATTGAAATAAGTCAACTTTTTTCTATTGACTTTTTGAGAAAGTTACCTCGGTTACGATCCCTTTAATATTTATATATTTTATATAATAAATATTTAATTTTGGTTGCGATGTTCAAAAGCAAATCGATTACAATTTAGATGGTTCTAAAATAGTCATTAAATTAAATTGTAGACACGTAACCGCTTTTAGTTGGGTAGATATTTTTTTAATATTTAATTTTCAAACTAATGGCGTTTTCTTATATAAAAATATTTACCATTTACTTTACTTTTTATAAAAAAAAAGATTGCAATTTAAAGTTTTCTTAAGACAAAAATTTTGCTTCGTAAGTGATGATACAATGATTTTTAACTAGTGTATCCATACTTTCATAAAATAAGTACTTATGGTGTATTCTTTACCAGAAAAAAGTGCATCATTTTTGCTCCTTTTATTAAAAGTTTACAATATAAGGAGCTTATCTATCTATATAATTAATAGTAAAACACGTTTTTAAATCCCTTTTACGGCCGCACCACTGAACCGATTTTGGAAACATTTATATGTTTTTAAACGGGGTTTTACATAGATGTGCACAAGCTTAATTTTAATTAAATCGGTTCGATTTTCAGGGAACTATAAGCGTTTAAAGTTGCTACTAACACATGTACACTTACAACACGTGCATGTATCAGTGCATGTGGGTTTGTCCAATTTGCTTTTACATGGAAATGAGACAGAGTTTTAAGTTGTTTATTTAGAATCTTTTTCTTTTTGCAATTTTATCGTATGTATTTATGTAAATGTTTAATATTAATTTCTAGAATGCTGTCCATTGATTCAACCGCTGGATACACTAGTTAAAAATCATTATATCATCACTTACGAAACAAAATTTTTGTATTAAGAGAACTTTGAATTGCCATTTGTTTTTTTATAAAAAGTAAAGTAAATGTCAAATATTTTTATATAAGAAAATTAGTTTGAAAATTAATTATACTAAAAAAATATCTGCCCAACTAGAAGCGGTTACATGTCTATAAATTTTTCTTTTATTTATGTACAAAATCTTAAGGGTATTTAAGTTATATGTTTTTATATAATTAAAATATTATTGTGATATGGAAAAGTTTTCTTAGTTACTTAACCAACAATATGATTCATTTAACGGCATTGGGTTGCTAATAAGACGTTTAAATTTCAATAGACCGCCATTTAATCAGTTGCCATGACTCAACCTGTAACGACGTGACAGATGTCATGCAAAAACTACGCCATTAATAAAAATGTAACGATATACGCTGCAACACCGCATTGGGTGCCCCCGTAGACTATTGAATAGCGTACTGCTCTATTAGTCTGGGGGTTACCGGTTCGATTCCTGCCTAGTCTCTGTGGGTTTCTCTGCAGACAAGCCGAAATGGCTTTACGGCTTATGTTCGTAAAAAAATAAATAAATAAATAATAATTCATTACAAAAATGGTAAAAGTTGTGAAATATGTGTGGAAGTTTTAGCTGTTACGACAAATTAGTGACGTGAAGAATCAAACTCGTGCACGTCGCTCAAGAACAACTGCAAATTTTGCTGTTGTAGCCCATAGTGTTGTGTGAAACAGAGTATTGACCATTTCCCGTAAATCCATAGAATAGGGCATTCCATAAACCAAATTACATCGTATTTCGCATAAATACGAAGGTCTTAAGGATTTTTAAATTCAGTTAACAGAAAAACTTACGATACCGTCGTTATTTTGCGTGCATATTTTCCAGGTCATGTGATTTTTTTAAGAGGCCACTGAGATCTTGCGATTTAACACCTTTAGCCTTTATTCTTCGGTGGTCCATGATCTATTCAAGATCTAAAGACTAAGACTTCTTGAAACTATCGAGGACATACAGACGCAAATGTACGAATTCGTGATGCATAATTTCATGAAAAGAATATGGTCCTGCATAAGCATTTTATTTTCCATTGTTAAAGCATTACCTCCTCTTAAAAATACATGTACAAATTAAAGCTCTCGTTGAAAGACCCTATATAATTCGATCATGCTATGATTTGACTTATGATGTTGATCTTAGATTATGGTTGCCTCAACCATGTTGTTTCTGTGTGTGTAGTGAAATTAAACAAAAGGTTTGCATAATAATATTCGTGAATAAAAATACAAAAAATCGGCTTCATTTGAGTCTTCATAGTTCTGGATTTTGACATGATGAAAAATAAGAAAAGAAAATAATTAAAATTGAATGAAATGAATGATGTGTCATTGCAGTCATCGTTTTCATACTCGATTGATGTCACAGCAGTATTCTGCTTCATCATATAATAGTATAAGGACAAACCTTAATACTAAATTATGTGCATAATTTATTTCATAAAAATATATTCTACTCTCATTGTGTGCCACTGCTCTCCCTAAGCCCCTGTCTCTGTTATATGTAAAAACTTGATAAAGTTATTTAACATACATAAGTTGAAAAGTTCATCTAATATGTACATAAAAGTTTCTTTACTATTTCATAACAATAGTGTGATTATTATTTTGATTGGACTCATGCTCACATGGCTACTTTGGTCATGTACAAACAATACTTTTTTGTCTATGACATGTTTTACAATCTACTTATCGCTCATAAATCGGCCTATACACTTAATGATTAAAAAAGAGCTGACAACTATTTAGCCGTAAAATATAAGAAACATTTCCATGTCAAGTACGGACGTTTTTCTCTTTGACTTTATCAATCATATGTTTGGCACTTTTGTCATAAAAATCAATACAATCTTATCGAAATACATGTCGACTGACAGTTTATGAAAGCATTTCATTTGTTTAATATACGAAGTACCTTCTTCCCCCAAAAAAACCTCCCTGGCCATGCATACTGCTTATATTCACGCTCTCATATGCACATGCTGCAACCACAATGCTGCAAACTCTTGAGCGAGTATTAAATCAACTAAATGTTGACTACTAGTTGGCTGAATAAATAACTGACACACCGGCTGACGTATGTGCTGGTTGCCTGACTACTTGCCAATCATATGTTAGAAACATGCAACATTTATTGTTGTCGTGTTGGTGTTTGTTTTTCTTTTCAGTTTCTGTTTTTGTTGTTTAAATTATTTATTTCGGTATGTACGAGTATGCATTTGATATTGTAAAATTTACAGCTGTTTTGTTAAGACATGCAAACAATAAAAGAACCATTAGAATATATGTTAGTGTGTTGGTGTTTTAATATATACACACATGCAACTGTATATGTGTGCGTTCATGTATTGTGGCCTTTTTAACCGGTAAAGAAAATAACATTAAAATTACATGTTTGCTTATTTTTTGTTTTTTTTTTTCAATTTTATTTGCCACATTTAAAGAGAAATTTATTTAGTTTTAGGCAAAGAAATTTTCATTTCTTAAAGAAAAACGAAATTTTTGGAATTTGCATAAACGATTTGCGATAACATTGCATTCGTGATTTATTTATTGGTTCATTGCTAAAATATATAAGTAAAAATATATATTACTTATAAATTAATAAAATAAGACATTAACAAGAATTGAAAAAGACCCTCCACTCTCGCTTCCTCTTGCAGGGATTCTGAAAGCTCTGAGCAACAAAGACTTTTAGAAAGTCTTCTAAGTAAGGCTTGAAGGTCTTATGTCCTTGCAAATGCAGAGCATGTTAGGAAGAAAATTTATTTCCTATGAAGGTCTAAAAGTGAGTGATTTAATCTAAAAAGTCCTCTGGTTTTAGCAACGCTTAGAAAACTTTACAGTTTTAACTTTTAATTTGTTAAGAAAAAAATCAACTTTTGCTTTTGGTGTTAAAAAAACGAAAAGTTAATATGAAAATACATCGGCCTTCCTTCTGTTTGAAAAGAGTGGCTAGGCCTCCTTGAAAACCTTCTTTGGCCTATAAAATCTCTAATGAATAATAAATTTCAGTGCACTCATTTGTTTGGTTTTTATTAAAATACTCAATGATTCTAGCTCCGCTTTTCTATTGGAAAGTTTTATTGAGTTTATGAAAAAAGAAGCTTGAATGCAATTTTTACACATGATTTACAACTTCCAACACGAGCCTACAATTTGGGTTTGCAATTTTCTAATGCTTGAACACATCCCAGAAAAATTATTGTATACTTCGAACCAGGGGGTAAATTACGGCATTCGATATCGAACGAAATCCCATAAAATTTTTTTGAATTATAAGGAAATTTAGTTCGATATTGAATGCCGTAATTTGCCAACAGAATTGTAAGTGGGAGTTGTTTGTTGCTGTTATACGGCCTTTTTCGAAAAAAGCTTTCAGAAAGTATGTTTTTTCCGTGATTTCCGAATTCGAAACTCGTTTTAAAAAGTCTAGCTCATTACGACCCTCTTCCACTTTTTTACTAATAAACATATTTAAATATAATAATAATAACAATAATAATAATGTTGGTATTCAAGTAAAAAAAATATTGATGTGTCCAAAACCAAAAAAAAAAAAAAATAGCAACAAATTCCTGTGCAATTTTAATATGCTTCTTTCATAATCATTTTAACCTTTCGAACGAACTATTATGTAAAATTACAAATTGTGTATAATTTCTTTATGTGTTTTACATGAATTTTATTGCAGACCTTTTAACCTAATTTTTTAGCAAGAAACCTATAACAAATTTGCCCATCCCAAATTATGTACATTGTCGCTTATATTGTCTGACAATGTCGTAAATTAGTAAATAATTTACATTTGAAAGTAGGTACTCGTTTATGTATTAACACAGGTTCACATGTTTTTAATAGATTTCATAAAAACTATTTAACTCAATGAAAAGTACAAGCAAACTCTAGTGTTGTTGTATCATTAAACTTATTGAATTAAAACAAACGACCTCTCAGATATGCAAAGGAGCCACTAATAGAACATTTTTATACAAATATGCACTGGAATTTTATAAGGTACTTGTGTCATAGATATTTTTATGTTTTTATTAGAAAGGGAGAAGGTGTTCAAAAGAAAAAGCAACATTTTGAATCTTTAACAGCGATTGCGAAAAATAAAATACTCAAAATAAATATGAGTTTATTTAAGTGTCAAAAGTTTTTATCATTCTGCTTATTTCTATTGAAAAGAGGTGGCTTTTCCTTAATTGTTTTATTAAGTAGATGATGTTTTTAATTAGCCATCAGCACTTCGTCTAGTTTATCCAGTGAGACAAATATATTTGAAAATATCTTCTATTTAACTGAGAAGAATATAGAAATTAAATACAAGAAATATTTACTTTAATTTATAGTTAAATTCTCACCTACTCTAGACGATTCAATTGCGGCAAAATTACGAAATCCCATAAAATTTTTTTTTTAATTTGTATGAAAATTTCGTTCGATTCAATTTTTTTACTAAAGTCAATTGCGTGGATTGTGGACTATGTATGACACAAAATATATCTTAAAAAATCTGCTGGATTTCCTTTAAATATTTTGTTTATTATTTTGGCCGGAATGTTTAAGGTGTTTCTTCACTATAAAAGATATATTCCAATCAAAACTCAAATTGCTAATCGTAATAAAAATCTTAATCAAATCTGCTGGTACATAAACTTTGTTAACTTATTAAGTATTTAATTATAATAAATTATGGTACTGTCAGATGTTTTCCATATTTACATGGAAATACATTCATAGACATTTTTATTATAGGTTTTAACTTATATAGTTTGTTTGAGGATAGTTGTAGAGGCCACTGCATAATATATGTACAATAAGGATTTTAATTTTCTCTACGAGAAATATAAAAAATAGATTTTTTTTTCATTAAACCTACTAACATCATTTGCAATGACAAATTTATGTGGGCAATTTAATGCTACACGACTTTTCAACATCAATATATTATCAACACACAGTGGGACCAAAAGCAAAAAAAAACAGTAAATTCGTATATATAGTACTTCAAAGTCAGTACTAAACCGACTAAAAATGATGTTTATTCTAAATTAAGTGGAAGAAAGGAGTCTTCAGATATCTTGGATCAGATTTAGGATTCTCAAATTCCTGGACTTTTCTAAGTCCCAGAATAGTATTTTTGTTGTTGTTATTTTTGGGAAATCCCGGGAATTTTATATCATTTTCAGTTTAAATTAAACCTTTTCCACATTAAGCGAAACCTTTTTCAAATTAAACAAAAGCTTTTTCAAATTAAACGAAACCTTTTTCAAATTAAACGAAAGCTTTTTCAAATTAAATGAAACCTTTTTCAAATTAAACAAAAGTTTTTTTAAATTGTACGAAACTAAATTCAAATTAAATGAAACTTCATTCAAATTAAGTAAAATATTTTTCAAATTAAATTTAAAAAAATAAAATCGTAATAAAAAAATATTATACATACATATTTATATACTCGCATATTAAGGCATATTTAGTGAAATTAGTAAAGAGCTTGTCCACTCGCTGCTTTAGGAATTTGGATGATCGTGTCCATAACATAGTTCGCACAATCATTTTGAGTAATTTGTGCAGTAGTTGCCTTAATTAATAATGATCGGGCAAGTTAGCAAATGCTTCTCTATCGCGTTGTGCATAGGAGAGTAAGGTGGTAAAAATTTCAATGTACAAAATAAATTCGTGCAACAATTCGGTAACACCGAATTCACTGTAATGGCTCAAAAAATAATACAAAGCAAACAAATTCCTACAAAATTAAAAAAAAAGTTTTACTTAATTTGAATAAAGTTTCATTTAGTTTCAAAACAGTTTCGTTTAATATGAAAAAGGTTTAATTTAAACTGAAAATGCTATATAAAACGGCGTTGATTGATTAATTATCATCAAAGAAAATATAAGAAATTATAAATTAAAATTTTGACATAAAAAAACTGTTCTTGTGCAAAAATAAGGTTTGAATCTTTTCTTTGCTTCATCGGACATTCTATTTCTTATTTTATTGCTGAATTCCCCGCAACAAAAAGTACCCATCCGCTTTGTATTGATGTCCGTCTTATAGTAAAGAACTCGTTGTATAACTTTTGTACATTATTTGATTTATTTGCCGTAGTTTCATACATAACAAACAGCTCTTTCTTGATTCATATCTGCATTCCTTTTCTGTTCCCGTTTAACTTTTGTGAACCTAAATACCTTTCCCGGTTGATTTTTAAATGGAAGCGTGAAGTCTTCTTGCTTATAACACAGTACAATCGCTTAGTTCAAGTCCAAAAATTCTGTTGAAAGTATCTTCGGCAAAAGTAAAAAATAGGATCTTGGAGCATAGAGAACAAATTTGGAATTATATTTGATTACTGAGTAAAATCTTATATCCTTTATATACTAATACTTTTAATAATTTGAACAATTATTTTGATAATACACTTTTTTTCCTTTTGAAGATCTTCGAAAACTTTGCAGATCATAATTTTTTAGGGTAAGCGCTTCCACTGCATGATATTGAATGTCCAATAATTCTTTTAAGACAGTAATGCATTCATTATTCCACATATTAATCGAAATCAAAGTCTACAAAAAATGTTTAACTGCATTTTTACAATCACAAACACATAACTGAGTTCCATCGAGTCCACACAAGACATCAGAGCATAAGTGAACTTCTTGTTTAAATTCTGTTTTAGCATATCGTTGCAAGGCTGCTGTTTTAAATGGCCTTTGCTTAAATAATCTAATATTTTTCGTATTTCTTGGAGCATGTCAAAATATTTGGATATATTGTCGTAACTTGAAAACTCGCATTCTTCTCCAAGCTCTGAATAATCGGATACTGTCATTTTCATGCTTTTGTAAAGCGATTTCATAAAGGCAAGATATAAGCCGTAATTTAAGCAATAAACACCTAACGCAGGGCTCTTTTTGTCACGGGATTTCATTATATTTAAACCGTCAGAAATTCAACATATCACATAATTTTAAAATTATAAAAAGTGTTGTTCTGCCATTTTTCTGGTTGCACATACTTTGAATTAAATTCCCGAATTCAAGAAAATTCTCGATGAAGATTTCCCGGGGTTTTAGGAGAATCAAAAACGAGAAATTTCCAAAATTATTACCGATTTGAGAACTCTAATCAGAATGGTTCAAAGTCTATTTTTATCCATATAATTTTATATCACGCATACGTAGTGGTATTATAAATAGGAAATAAAAAACTGTGAATGAATTTGAACAAATATATCTGCTTTGAGAGTCATTTTAACATTATTTTTGCGATCGTGTACCACTGTGCGCCATCAAACCGATTCCAACGCCACTTAGAAGACTGCTATACCACATAGCATGAATTATATAACTATAGCAAGAAAAAATAAATAAAAAAGGAATGAATAAAAAAAAATTAAAAGCATG
The DNA here is from genome assembly GCA_956483585.1 of Gymnocheta viridis. Lineage (NCBI taxonomy): Eukaryota > Metazoa > Arthropoda > Insecta > Diptera > Tachinidae > Gymnocheta > Gymnocheta viridis. The sequence goes on from OY101442.1 coordinate 16,377,185, forward strand.
GAAGATCTACTTTTATTGGTGCTTTGGTTTTGTTATTTTTTCCCCCATTTTATGCGAGTATGGTTTAGAAAAACTTTATCATTAAAAGCACGAAATACAAACACTGTTACAACACGTAACATTTAGCAGAAATAAATATTTGTGCATGTGACATTTAATGGAACTAAATAAGTAGTAGGACAAATACTATCTCAGGAAAGGATAATAGTGTGAACGGCTTTAGAAATAATGACAAACAGAAATATTCCACAAATGCTGTATTTTCAAAGCCCAGTTATTGAAAGGTTTATATATTTTTTCCACTAAGCAAGGTTAGTTATTTTTTCCTCCTTAACTAGCTATAAATTAAATCCTTGGAGCAATAGTTAATCAATGCAAACATGTTGTACTACAAAGAAATCTAGCATTGGTATAATGTAGATATTAAAAAATATTAATTAATGTGGAATAGTTGTATAACTTTTGTATATTATTCAAGTCTTCAATGTATAGTTTGCTAAAAACTTTTATGCTTAAAGATTTCACGGATAATGAAGGATACATTTTTGGAAGTGGATTATCAGTATTCTTGATATAATAGTGTCCAGATTGTGGTCATTAATTGGATGCCAATATAGAGAAGTTAGATGAGAAATCATTATTTGAAAATATTTTTCGTAAGACTGTAGTCCTCTGAATCCTGAGATTCAGCCTTTTATAATTTCTTATTGTCGGCTTGCAGGCAAATTTCGCGGTTTGAGGATTTATTTTCTTTTAGTATAACCCAGAGACCATTTAAAAATAAAATTACTTAAAAAAAAAATTGGCAAAGAAATGCTAATTTTATTGACTAGAAATGTATTGATATAAATTAAAATAAATATAATAAAATAAAAGTATAACGAACAAAGCACACTATTTAACTAATGGTATGTTCACACTTGACAAACATTTGCCCAAAAAAACGTTTTATATCAGAAAATGAAGACAATTATGCCACAAAATGCTATTTTTATATTATTTTTAATAAATGCAAACCCATATTGAAAAAAATATTGGAATTGAATAAAATACAAATTTAGCTTGTCTGCTTGTCACGTTTTCTATCGGCAGATATTTGGCAAGTGTGACCATCCATATCTTAACTAAATAAAAAAAAATTGTCATTATTATTATTTCCACTTTGACAAAATATACAAAATTAGAGATCCTTTTAGTATGATTTTGCCCGGGTGATATGTTTTCCCTCACGTAATTATTCGTAAAGGCTGAGGCATATAGAATCCGTCGTACGTTATTTTTTAAACTGACAACTAAGTTGAAATACCAGATTTCTTATGGGCTTTGTCACATTCCGTACGCCTCCGTCAACGCAAAGTTCTAAAGTTGGGCAACTTTTAACTTATAACGTACGTTGAGTTCTTTCAGTTTTCTTTGCTTCGAGTTGTGTGGTGACAAAACTAAATTACATAAATAAAATTAAATAAAAATTACAATTAAAGGTAACTCCAGAATATCCTCGAATTCTATTGAAAATGTGTACTTTAATCAAATCAAGCTGATTTAATATCCGTCAACAAAGTACTCATTGTGTCAACCTCCTCCGCCTTTATTTTATTGTCAGTTGCAAAAAAGCAACGTATAACGTACGACAGATTCTATGTGTCTCGGCCTTAATTCTTACTCCACTTACATAGAAAGTTATTATTATTTGATTGGCTACTACCTCAGTTGCATGTAGTTCAGTTGAAAAAGCCTTCTAAATTACGATTAATTTGTGTCTGCTCTAATTTGTCTATCAAATTTATCGAAGTTTGGTGTTTTTAAAAAGGGTTAAAATAAATAATATTATTCAATAGCGCAGAAACAATAAATTAATAAGAACCAGGGCAGTATTAACCAGCTGGCGTCATTGTTAGCCTTGCTTATTTTTTTTTATTAAACATATTTAGATCTTTGCTCTAATTCATTGGGTGAAGCTTGGCCAATTGATTAAGTTGAGCTCTGTGGAAACGGGGTTAACGTTCGCGTTGTTCCCAGTTATATTTTGAATGTCAAAAAGATTATCTTTATACTTTTCTGTATCTGTTTTCTATCGACAGAAACACTCTAAAAAGTGCCTGTTGATCTTCTGTTGTTATAATTGTTGTACTAATAACGACAACTAGTTAATACGCCTTCACTTTGACGACAAACTTTTAGTGATGAATATTCGTCGCAAAATTTTCGAAAGTTCGTAAAGCCTGCTAACATCGACAGCAAACTAAATAATGTTAGAGGGACAAGGCCTTGGAAAAAGTCACGCCTCTTGGGAAAATGGTAAAGAATTGCGAAAAATTGCAAAATTAGAAACGAGACATAAAAGTAGGATTATTGAAAATCGCTAAAAGTGAAAAGAGTTGCAAAGACTCAGTAAAATATGCAACAACAATGAAATCTCGTAGAAAAATTTCCAATGTTAGAGGGATATCAAAGAATAATATTGACTATAAGGACACTGCTACACGTTCTACATCACAATATTGTTTGGATGATGATCCATTTTCCGGATTTAAAAATATTAAATGATCCATCAGTACTTCACTACTTAAGACGTCAATATTTAAGACGTTCAATAAATACCACGATACTGGATCGCTTTCAATATATATTGAACGTGTAGCCAACGATTTCGTCACGCTGAGCGAAGTTCATCGTTTGACTCAGGACTCAGTTATGTTTGTATCATTAGATAACAGAACAATAAAGTGAGCAAGAAAAATGAGAGGAAAAATTGTCCAATCGAATTGCAAATATGTAGTGGAAACAGACTACTACCGCAAGGCAATTGAGGAAGCAAGTTCAGTAAGTCAGTCTGTAGGTGAAACACGCTACATATAAATAACTTTGTAAGTTTTAGAAAATCCAAGATCTTAAGTTATTGATAAATTGATTTTTAAAGCTTCTCGGTCTAAACTAAAACAACTTTTATCGATTTAAAATTTTTTAATGTTTTGAAAAGAAGTGGAGCTTAGCATTTTAGATATACATGCGTTAATTCGTATGTATAAAATACATTTTGAGGATGACTATTATTTAGAGGAAATAACAAAAATTTCTTAATTTTTTCGTTAAAAATTCTCAAGCTTAAAGTCAAAAATTAAGAATGCAAAAGTTACTTTAATTTTAATTTTAATTTTGAACTATTTGATTTTAAGTAACACAATTTTATTTATTTCGACAATTTTTTTTTTATTTTATTTTTATATTTTAGATGATTTTAAAGGTTGTAAAAAAAACTTGTGGTTCAAGTATTTTACACAGATGCTATTTTTACGAGTTTATGCAAGAGTCTACAATAGAGTTTTAACAACTTCCAACCAATGATGTAACTATATTTAGTTACAGTTTTAGCGATTATATACACTTATAAATTCAAGTTAATAAATTCAGTTTATACTATTTAAACACAAAATAAATAATAGAGCAACTTGAATCGAAGCTGCAAAACCAATTTATCTTAGCACAAAACAACCTTAAAAAAACCTTGTCGTATGATTAATATTAACTTATGACTAAATCTATAATAATCACCAATATCGCATTGGCTTCTTAAAATTTTGGAAAACTTAAAATGCACTATAAATTGCAACGAAATAAAGTCAGCACACATTATTCTCAATACACTTAAGGTAACCAACAATTTCTGAGAATCTTAAAATGCTTGACTTAAGTATATGCAAATTTGCATTAGTGTCATTTTGAATATGACTGGCTTGCTGGCTGGATGGTTGAATGGAATTCAGCCATTAACATCATATGAAATTATGGAGAAATTAAAAACAAGAACAAAAATCTAACACAGAACGACAATCATGTGACATGGCATATTGCAGTTACGAGACGAGAATATACATATGTACATTAATATTTTATACAAAACCTTGCACAAACAAATTGAAAAAGCAATCTATCTCTACACGGAAATTATTATAATTACATTATACTCACTCGTTTAAAAAAATTACTTAGGGAGGTTTGAAACTATATAAATGAAGAAAAAACGCAGTGAATAAAATTGATTATAAAATTTTCCAGCATCCCAAAAAAAATAGGAAAAGAAAAAGAAATGAATTTCCTTGACTCAACGCTATACATTTATGTATATTTAGCTGAAAATTTAACTTGAATTTTGTTGTCATCCAAGAGCAAAAACCAACATCTTTGTTACTTACAGCACAAAATGTTCATCATGACGTTTCAGTTAACGATGATTATGATGTCTGACTTGGTAACATGTTGCATTTAATTTAATAGTTTGATGCCATTTATTTTCCTTCATACAGCATCATGTAAATTTAAATATACATATTTGTATGCAAGCGTATTTGTGTGTACATACATATGTGTGTGACACCAGCACACACACACATACATACATATATGAATATTCAAATCTATGAACTGGGTGTAACAAAACTTTTTACAAAAATCCATCATATTATGAAGCCTGCCCATTTCAGTTCGTGCTACAGTTTGACATAAATGTTTGTTGCCTGTTGAAAAATTAAAAAAAATATATTTGAATATAAATCTTGCTGAAGGAGAAATTGAAATTTAATTACTATTTTATGATTTAATTTGTATTTTATATTTATAAAATTTTATCTATTTGCGTTTAACGTAAAAAGTGCTACAAAAACTTGATCATGCACAATAAAACATGTTAGTTTGCGTTTGCCATTCTGTAGCTGTGGCTTGTATTTTTTATGTTTGTGTTGCAGAAAATTGAATATTAATTGAAAAATTGGTAAAATGAATAAACATTGATTCAAAAGCAAGGTTGCCATGGAGGTGAGATTTTTTTTTACATACACAGGCTGAGATCCAAAATGTCAGTTGCAATTGTGAATTCTACATGCTTAGAGCCTTGGCATGTTCACATAAATAGTTGAATTTATACAAATAAAATGACAGCAAAACAAAGACAGATTATGTATTAATTAAGTCAAACAAATTTAATTTAAGTTAAAACAAAAAATGAAGATAAATACACATGAGATACAAACAATAGATGGCAATCTTGACTTTTCAAATAATTCTCCTGTACCAGTGTATGCTAAAATAATAATAATCATCCTTATTCCAGTTGTCAACATCGACGTCAAGTCAATACAATAGCAAAAAATTAAGGTTTATCTACTCGCTCTCGAGAACTCTACTGCTATTGACAATTTATTTATGTTCTCTAAAGTCTAGAAAATAACATGAAACTTTCAGTAGTACTCAGTTGCTTTCGACAATGGGTCGACAAGCCCCAACTTTTTGGTATGTTGACAATTGGAATAAGGATGAATAGTTATTGCACTTATTTTTCTTAAAGAGTTTCAGTTGAATAAGACTTTAGTTTACTTCTGACCACCTGTCACGCGGTACGTAGTGGGGGGTCTGTGGCTTCCTCCGAAAACAACTTTGTTCTGTTCTGTTTGTGTTGTTTGAAATTCATTAAAGTTAAATTTGACTTTGCCCCTTGGAATGTTGTTGTCTCATGTTTAATTCCTTCTGAATACAAATGTTACGAACTTTAGCTCAACATCAATTAATTTGAAATAAAAAAATATATAAAAACATTCATTAATTTATAATATTTTTCAAATTTATGTCGTGGTTTTGATGAGTAAAGAAGGTGTATTAGCTTTTGACAAACTTCTTTCCAAATTCATATGCGGTAGACTGCATATATGCAGAGAAAAATCAATACGCCCAAAAGAATAATAATAGTGACATATTCCTTACGCCAAGACTTTGCCCTTAAATTATTTAAAGCCTTAAATATATAGCATTTTATCTTTTACATTAAAATATAAATATTTGTTGAATCTTTATAACAATGATCACTATAAATCGCTATAACTAAAAATACACGTTTTTTGCCGAAAAGGTTATCTATATGAAACTTTCGCTGAAAGAATTAACACATTTTACAGATAATATTGTAAGATCTTTCAGGCATATAAAGAGTTTTAGACGAACATCATCTTATACCAAAAAAAAATTAAAGAACTAAATTATTTTTCGTTTTATTAAGTTGCATTTTCCGTCGTTAAATTTTTTTCTATCGACAACACTTTGTGTCAGTTAATGTGCATATATTTTCTACTTCTGTTGATATTTTTAATAAGTGAATAATTTAAATTGATTCAAAAAATGCGCAGTTTTTAATTAACACCATTAACATTATTTTTTAATTAAATAAAGTTTACATCGTGAATTCATATAAAAATATATTTATTGAGGGCATTAAAGTGGAGGGCAGAAAAAATGTTTAAAAAATACAAAGATTAAAAATAAAGATTAATTTAAATAAAAATTAACAAAAAAAATTTAATTAGAAATATAAAAAAAATATCAGCAAATTTATTATTCGAAATATTCGCTCAATTTAGGTTAAAAAAATGTTCATCAATTCACAATAGATTTTTACAGCGGGGGTATAAACCAAGAGTCTTAATACCTTTCAAAAATATGGAATTGCAGGCATGTAGACTAACTCAACCCACTACAACTGAAGACATTTTTAAAATTATTTAAAGAAATTTATTTAACAAAATGTTTTGAATTATCGACATGTATAATGGAAAAATCAGTAGTGTTTTTAGAAATTTTTTTTGTGTATTTAAACTTGTGAAAGAAGTTTTGTTCAAAACATTAAAAGTAGCAATAGTTTGTTCGTTACAATCATGTTATTTATCACAAACATGAAGTGGTCATCGTTACCAATTTACAAGCATGTCTTTTCTTTCATTTAGGTTTGGATTCTGATAGATACTACTCGTGAGTAATTTTTCAAGCTCATTGAGTAAGAATTAAATTTAGTCTCAATTTCTATAACTTACGTTAACAACATAATAAGTAAAGTTATCAACTTTATTGTGAAATCTCTTTGGTATTTTATATAAAACGACGCTTTTTTTGCTATGAATTATGAAACCACCCAATTCTATTCACCCACTTTCCACTTGAATTTTCAAACATTTCAATTATTTTGCAAAATACATTTATTGCACTTCAGAATTCTTCTTCGTCAATATTTTTATTCCTTTTATTACTATGAAAGTGCCAAAGCACAGGAAAAAACTAATAAGCATATAAAAAAATCAAATACCAATCAAGAAAATCTACTAAAATGGAATTTTAATTTCCGTTTTTAATTTACTGCATATATTTTTTAATTAATGTGTTAATGTCCAACAATATTTGCTAAAGTGAAAAACGAAATAAGTAGATTCTTAAAGACCAGATAATTCTTTAGTGCTGTCTTCAAATTTAAACAGATGATTGTAAATTTAAATAGCGTATATTTGTTTTACAAAAATAAAAGATAAAAATCAGTACTGAACCATTCTGCTAGTCTGATGAATAAATTGTTTCAAATAAAAAGTACTCTCTTAATAAAATAATGAATTTATCCAAAAATAATTTCTTAAATTAAGAAGATATGGGTAAACTCAGATTTTAACTCAAGTCATACAAATTTCATCAATATAATATACCTTAAAACAGTTCAACAATTAAGTAAAAATATTAAGATTAAAATAATATACTTTATTATTTTAAACCAGAGGCACTATTGAAAAGAACAATAATTTTTGGGTTTTATAATTTTTTAGTATAAATGAAACGAATGAAATATTAGGTCCTTAAAGTTTCATACATTTTACTCACAAAACTTAGTCACATTCATACTTATTTACATGTAAAGTTCAGTAAATCATTAAACCAAATAAATCTCTTAGAAATTGTTCATCAACATCTTATTTTCATATTAAAAAAATCGTTTGTTCAATCGTAAAAGAAATCGTGAGTGGAGAAATGTACATATATTTTTTTAATTACTCCAGAATATATTGCTTTCAATTGCAAAGAAAATAATCATTTTTTCATTTGAATGAGTTTTTCTTACTCACTTTGTTTCAAGCTTTTTGGGGTTTTTTTAAATAACGAATTGTTCATATCTATGATTTGACTTAAATCCTGTTTTGTTCTTACAAGCATGAGATAATCGATTGTGGAAATCATATAGCGAAAATAAGAATTTTAATAATTAAAAAAAATTTGTGATGGCAAATTTTTAATGGTATACTTAAAGATTTACGAGGACGTTCCGAAAATAAAATCAGTGAACAAAGAAAATGCAAAAAATATTCTTTATTTATTTTGTGCAATATTGAATAGCTTCGATAATTTATTTATAGCCATCAACTGCAGACACCACCTCTTAATTGTTGTCAAATCTTTTACCAGCGAGCCATTTTTTCAAGTTTGGAAATGGAAAAAAATCCAAAGGAACCAAATTTGGCGAACAAGGTGCGTGATGAAGCAATTCGAACTTTAAATCATTGATTTTCGTATATTGTTTAATAAAATATTGAAAATATATTCCAAAAGTGGAGCAGTGAAAATGCTGGTTTGCAATTCGGTCCTATTAGCAGATAAGGATACTAAGGATTTTATAAAAGTCTGCAAGGGAATCGTACCTAAATACCTTATGTATGGCATTTTACCAACAAAAGCTAGGATACACAATCACAGTCGCAAGAACTATAACACTCTGATGAGTATTCGGTCATTACATGATCGGCTTGAATTTCAATTTAACTTAACAAATAAACACCTTAGATGTCACCATCAGAACTCTTTAGTGGCCAAATAAAATAGACAACATTCCAAATTGCTCTTTATGCACGCAGAGAAACAACTGGGTTATGGTATGGTGGCGACTCATACATAAAATATAGTTTTAGAGGGGTTCCTGGCAAAAAATGTATGATTAAATCAAACACACTGTTCAAAACACTGAGTTCAAATAATGTAAACTTCCTTAATTATTGTGAGCTATAAATTACCTATGTTTTTTTAAATATATTCTCTTTGTTTCTCTTCTCATTTAATGCTAAAAATGTCTAATGCATAAAACACTTATATTGTTCTTCATACATAATAAGAAATTTTTTGAAACTTTTGATTATTGTAAGTTTACCATTCATTAAGCCAATCAGACAATAAGCATTTATTACAACACTTAAAAAAGTTGCATTTTTTCCTACTCATTGGGGAAAGGGAATTGGGTACCATCCTCAACACACACTATTGTTGCATCTCAATATATTATACATTACTTTAGTCATAATAAACCACTTCTTACATGTATTTGACTATTTTATTATTACCATCCATTATACAACCATACAAATTATTTATAATATTTTTCTATTGAACTATGGCCACTTCCTTGTAGCGAGAACACTCTGGCCTTATATTGACACTGCTAGAACAAAGAAACTCTTCAGGTTTTCAAGAAAACAACTGCGGTTCCTTGTGGCCACACTCACAGTGCACTTCACTTTCGGAACCCATGCTAAAAGGATGGGTATCCCCCACAGTGACTATTGCTTCAGCTGTCAGGACGAGGAGGAGGAAGAGAGTGTTACTCACCTACTCTGCCTCTGCCCTACACTGGAGAATAAACGCCTTCGTTTCCTAGGCAAAAGACGCTTTAATAGCCTTTCGGAGCTGTCGGGCTCAAGTCTCAAAAACATCAGTTCCTTCATTAGGAGCAGTGGTTGGTTCTCTCGCTGACTCCCCCTTGGTCGTAGACTACACGATCACTCCTTCACGGAGTCTACATCTCTCCTCTTCCCTTTTACTTTACATTTCTACATTTTCACTGATTTCCATACTATGCTCTCCTCTACACCATTTTTCAATACTTTACTTAATTTCTTTCACCATTTTTCCCTCTTTCCTTTTTACTCTTTCCCAATTCTTCACCGGCGACCTGTCAACCTAACCTAACCTATGGCCACTTCCATCAATAATCAAGATTAATTAGTCTTGATTTTTGTGGGCTTTAAATGAATAATAAATATTTTCCTAAAAACATAACAATAAATTTAATTACGTAGAATAATTTAACGAAACCACACACTGCAGACAAATTTTCTTTGCAGTTCTTGTACTTAAAAAAAGAACAATATAAAACCAGATGTCTGTCATAATATAGTTTTATTTAAAAGGACATTATAAATTATAAACAATGTATGCATTTTTGTTCCAGTCAAAGTTCTTTGTAAAAACAACATAATCATAATAAAACCAAAAAAAAGCAACAAAATGTTAAAATTATTATCTGTGACTTGAAAAGGCTGTTTGCAAGCTGGTATATGAATAAATCATAAAAACAACAAACAACACAAACATTTCAAAGACATCATATCACTTTCATAAAACATTAAAACTTACGCAAACATATAAAAATGTTTGAGTGTGTTCGTATAAATGCATATAATCTGCACTTTATGACCACAGAATATATAGAGAAACTCAATCAATATTCAAACACTCCTTTTACAAAGAAAAACAAATATTTTCATGTTCTCTAATGCACACATCCATTAATATTCATACATATACAAAATCAAATATACATACACACACATGCAACTGGCAAACACAAACATTTTGAAAATGACAACAACAACAATAGGAGCAATAGCAAAACAAAAACAAGTAAATGAAAAAAATTCAAAACAAAATGAGCAGAAAACCAAAATTGTGTGGTATCATCATTTGAATATCTGCCTGCTTCACTCCCTCTTCAAGCTTCCTCCTACCTATTTGGGAGTGTGTGTTTAAATTGCTGAATATAATATTTTTGTCAACAATATTTTTAAAAAAAATTTTTCTCTTCAAAGAAACCATAAAAATGTAAATAAAAATCCATGCAAAGGAGTAAATCCATTAAAAAGGACAATTATATCCATTCATTCATATACAGTCAAACTCTTTCATACATACGAAAGTACATATGTACATACATATCTGTACGTAATTTAGTTCTTTACGTCTGCATTTAATCTTTTGTATAAGAATTTTCGCGTGGTTACGCTGCCTTAAATCTAAAAAGGGACGGAAGTTTCTAAGGCTCCTAGCTAAATATTCGTTTGTACCATCATTATGGCCAAAGGTTTTATGATAGATATTTCTCACAGAGTTAATTCCATTTATTTACGATATTTTAATTTTCAGGAAAATCCGCATGAGTCTTAAAATGTATTTTTTCCTTTGATCATATGTTTACGGAATCGAACTTTTCGATCTTTGGTTTTTAAGTCTTCAAAACTTTGACAAAACTCCGCTAAAGATATATTCTTAGTAAAGAAAATAAAAACTATGCAAAACATGTGATCCGATAAAAAATAGCTTTTGTGTCAATACAGGTGCTTCTTATGATGAGATAAATGATAAATGTACATACATAGATATTTTAAAAATATGTACGCAAATAAGAACGATATGGACGTAAACATGAACTTGTTCATCGGGACTGTGGGTTTGCTTAATATATTAAGAATCAAAAATAACTGTCTTACTACAACCATACATTCGTTTATCACCATTATAATATAGTTCTATTAATCATGTTTCAAGCATGTCTTTCTATTTCCTGTACAAATTTGCTTTTACAATGTGGATCAGTTTTTTCTTATGAAGCTCGTTCGGAACTTTCGCAGGTTGTACGTTTGATTCTTTTCAAGATCTGGGGTATTTTTACAAATAAAATAAAACAGATTGTTCAAAAAAAAAAGAAAGTAACTTCTAAATTTCTCCATATTGAAAACGAAATAAAAGAAAGGCATTCTGTGTCTTCATATATTAATTTGTTTATTAAAACTTTAATATAAACCAACTCCACATCAACTGAAAACTTCTTTAATGGAATAATGGAATTCAGAAGGTGGCTCCAAGCGCTCTAAATTACCACATAATTTTTTAATAATTTAATTATTATTTTATCTTATAATTTTTGTCAAAGAAATTATAAAGAAAGTTTTGAAAGAACTTAGCACCTATAACTCATATAACAGTTATCACATCTTGGGATCTCCTTTAATATATAATTTTAAATAAAAAAATGTTTCGCAAGATTTATTGTCTAGGATGTAAATATTAACAAGGTATTTTGAACAGTTGAGTTATTTTGGCTAAAATAGAAATGATCTTTATGAAATCAGCAAATCACTTAAGAAAATTAATTATTTAATATTTTAAACGAAGTTTCCCTCAAGTGTTTTGACTAAAGTTGAAAGGTATTGGTTTGGCTTAAGGTCAAATATGACTTTACCATTTTTTTTATTTCAAAATTTTATTCTGTGTGTGTTTTTTAGGCTCTGGATCAACTAATAAATATACTCAACTAATAACAATTTGTTTTATATTAAGAACTTTTTATAGCTTCAAATTATTTTTCTCAAGAATGTTATATTGGAAGGTTTTGAATCATCAGACTAGCGAAACGGTCCAGTAGGCGATTTCGTAGTCTCTACGCCGTTTCATTAGAGTTTTACGTTAGATTTTACTTTTTATCAGGGTGGAAATAAATAAACATATCTGCGATAATGTGGAAAATTATATTATGTCGAATATTGTAGATTCAAGATATTTTCTAAAGCTTTATTCGAGTAGTTTCTTGTATCCAGTGGTCGACTCGATCGACCGCATTCTTGAAATTAATATTAAACATTCCATTAATACACACGATTAAATACAAAAACAAAAAATATTATAAATAAAAATTTCTATGCAAAAGCAAATTGGACAAACACACATGCACACTTTGTTTATTTTTCTAGCTGAAGCTGATAAATGCATGTGTAATAAGTGTGCATGTGTTAGTAGCAACTTTAAACTTTTATAGCTCCTTTAATATATGGCGCAGATTTAAACAAAATTAAGATTATGCACATTTATGTAAATACCCATTTAAAAACATATAAATCTTTTTAAAATCGCTTTAGTGTTTGCCTATTAATAATATAGATATTATCATATTAGAAAAAACTGCTTTAGAGGTTGAAAGTAAATGTTTCAGAATATTAGTAAATGTAAACGATCTAACAGATTTTCTTCTTGAGCCCCTTTGCGATATTGGAAATTCTGTTTTATGGCAACTCAAGTAACTTAAGCGCTTCAATTGAAATAATTGGCCTTATTGCGGTTGTCGAATTTTCGTCTTCGACTTCGACAGTGTGTACTAGATTAAACAATAATGTTGTGTGCTTTGTTAATCTAGGACAACTTGTCAAAGTCGTAGACGAAAATTCGGTAACTGTAAATAACTTTTTATCCGATCATACACCCGATGCAGGAACATGCAATCGAGCCAAACATCATTAATATACAACTAACATACAAAGAAGTCTGATTGTAGTCGAACCTCAAGCCAATTAAAATGTGTTCATTTGAAAAAGTTTTGTGTTTAATTGTTGTCTTCACATGTTAGTTTAACGTGGTCCAGCTTGAGATTCCAAGTTAACATTATCCGCTTTATTGATTTGCTCAAAGCCCATTAGGTTAATTAAGGAGAGACGATTGCTAAAAAAACCGATTTGTGTATTTTAACTATTCCGAAACTCTAGTTCTCTTTTTTTTGTGACGGAATAGTCGGCTGTTTTAGGATTGATATGTTTTATAGCAAAAAATTTTAAATAGCGAGACAATTGTGTGACTTTAAGCGCATTTTTTCGAAAAATTATGTTTTTCAAAATTAAAACCTTAATAAATTCGTAAATTCTAAATGGGAAATTATAGAATAATTCTAAAAACATCTGTTTTCTTGTACATAAAGCATAAACACAATTTTGACATCGGTGAGATTTGAAACTTTTTATGTGAACATATTATTTTTCTCCGAAATGTCTCAATAGCCCATATTATCACACTTAAAACTTTTATTTAAAACTATACATACATACATATATTTATGAGTATTACCTTTACTCCAACCACCCTTTATATGTGTATATATATATATATATATAACTATTCAGCATTGACGTGCTTGCTGCATGCCCCAAATAATGATAATGGTGATTATGGTTGAATGGTTAAAGTTTAGGCTTAAGGCTAAAATGTCTGTGTGAATAAGTTGAAGTGATAAGGAAATGCAATTAAATGCTGAAAGAGTGCAAAAATGACGTTAAAAAAGTTTCAAAAAATAAATATGTAACAGAATGTTGGTTGATGAAGGAAGGATTTAAAGCAGAGTACAACAGTTCATAAACTTTACTTGCTGCAAAAGAACTAAAAAATGAATGCAGTTGTTTTGTTGAAATTCCTCTAAGTCTGCCAAATTTTTGTTTAAACTTTAAACAAATAATTAATAAAATTATGAAGATGTAGAAGGGGTCATTTGGTTTTAAAAACAATAAAGTTTTATTTGCAGTAAAGAAGCTTTGCTTCATTTATTGCCGCTTGATAGACTTTTTAGTTTCTCCACAAAAATGTTACATATAAATGAATATACAGCGAATGCCTAAATTAAGACATCAATTTTTGTTCTACCGAAAATTTGTTAAATTTTTTTAGAAACAAAATAAATACTTTTTAGTCAAAGGTTTGACCACCATGAATGTCTATTTTGTGTTCTGCAAAACTTAAAAATTATATACTTTCTTTATTGCTACAAACTAAATAATGAGCGTAAATTATCATTATTCTGGAGCTACATTTGCCACAATCAACCTGAAAAAATATTGCTTCAGTTTTTTTTGCTGCTGCAAAACTTATTTTATAAAAGTTACTGCATCTTTTATTGTTTTTGTTCTCATGCGACTTAGAATATTACACATTCGTTAGTTCCTCTGCATATTTGAAAAAATTATATATACAAACTCGTATCCTGTTTTATTATAAACTCTTTTTTTCAATAGAAATATAGAAATATTTTCTTTTATAGAAAAGTCTGCATTACCTTAACAGAAAAGTTTTAATCCTCTTATTAATATTTATGTATATATATGCAATATTTTATTCAATTGAAAGTCTCTTGAACTCGAAAAATTTATTACGAAATACAAAAAAGAGTCTGGGAAGTGTAAGAAGGTTAATATACTCCAAAGAATGAATGATTATCCTACAAATATTGCTTGCACTCTCAACTATTTTTATGGCTTTGCATATAAATATTAAAAAGATTTATTCATGAATAAGCACTCCATATAATGTATCTGTCTATTATACTTCTTTTGTTGCTGCTCATTGAAAATGAGACAATTTAGAGAAAAAAATTGGTATCTTTTAATGAGAGAGTTCATAAAAAATTTGTTTTTAATACAACTGGAGTTGTTGAAAAATTAAATTCATTCTTATTATAATTTTTAAAAAAGTTGCTTTTGTTTCAAATGGAATGATTCAACAGACATTTTTCTTTCGATATCGAAATTTTTTAACAGGTATTTGTTGCCGAGATATTTGATCACGCTACAAAAAACGGAAGTAACTTTTAAAGTTAATGTATGTTTTCGTAATTTTAAGCGAATTTTGCATAATAAAGTACACAAAACCTAGTTCCTAAAAGAAAGATGAATATAAGAGAATTCTAAAATAACTTATTTGCATACTAAACATTTTGTCGTTTTTTATCAAAAGACGTGAGCCCTTTGTGACGAACGCTACGTGACGAACGTTACATTTTTTCTGTTCTATTTTCTATTCTAAAACTTCGTACCTGATTTCATTGTTTCCAAAATAGTAACCACAAAATTGTTTTACTAAAATTGAAGTGCATTCAATGTATAAAAGTATGACTTTTGATTGAGTCATCTTCATTAACACTAAAGTTGTTAGTTTATGGTATGAAATTAAAAAATCTGAGGTAGGGTGGGATTTGTTAATAATTTGTGTATTAATGATTATCGAAATACATTGATTTTATTTGTAAAATGTAATCTAATATTCCTTTAAAAAAGATAGAAAATAAATTGGATGAAATTCAAAAAATTTTGCTTGGTGGACTGTTTGAGAGACTTGCCCATTATTAGAAATATCAAATATTCTCATTCTTTGTGAAACACGATTTCATTCATGTGACTGCGGCGGCTGGCTTCGCAGTAACTTATCCTGTCAGTCCAATTTTCCAAGACTTTGTTAATGGTTTCAGGTTCTATCGTTGCAGATCGTTTTTGTTTTATTCTCATAGCATCGGTCTTTAGTCCCACATCACAAGAAAAACTTTAATATTATGATTTTATGATGATTTCTAAGCCTAATTTGGTGTCACATAAAGATTTTGCCAGAAAAATTTATATTGCAAATTTTTCACAAAAACTCTTGCGAAATTATTTGAAATATATCGAAGTGTTTGAAAGATCTTTATTTTGTTTAACTTAAAAAGACATTAAATTAATTGCATAGAATAGTCCTGGTTGTAATCTCTCATGCCACATTGAATATTGATTATTTAGCATAGAAAAATTTGGCTATTTTTTTTTTAGAAATTTTGACATCATTAAAGAAGAAACCCGGATCACGAGCTGAAAAATTTTAAGCTCAGTTTTACTCTACATTAGTTAGCTTGGAATTTGTTTTGTCGGAAAGTGTAATTCATATGACTTACTTTTTAAACGAAAAAGAAGCTAAATATATTGTTACGTTTCGACATTTTCAATAACGTTTCCTGTCTCGGGTTCTCGTTGCTGCTCCTAGAACTTTCTCTAATGTTCTATTTCCGTTATTTTGAATTTGTGTGCCCACAAATCCGCATATACGGTTGACCAAACTGTATTTAATCATCACTGTATTTTAGGTTCGTTAAATTTGGATCTACATTTAAATTTTGTAACAATATTAATTATCCATATTTTTTATACTGCTGGGAAAGACAGTTTCAGTAAAGAATTGGTACATAATTTTAGATATTTAAAACATTTTGCATCATTTGATTATTAATTAATTATTTTCTTTTCTATGTTATGTAAATAAATTCTGGGTGCATAAAACAGCAAATAAAATAAATAATAATCATACGCCACCATTGGGTTATTGAATAAATCGGATATTTGGTTTAATCGGTTAATCGATCGCTTAATTAATCGAGTTTTTAATATAATCGGTGTTAATTTTGGATTAGTTTGTGTAACGATTAATAAAAAAACATATTCGTTTTTTTTGTTTAAATGGAACTTGATTTAGAGAAAAATCTTTTCACTTATGGAAGAATATATCCATCATATGGAATATCCAGTTTCTCATTCTTTGTTCTGGGTTCCGTTAAGACATTTTAGTCCTTTTTTTGATTTTTTCAAGTTGACAACATTACTAATAGTTTCGTTTAGTTTCTTTAGCTTAAATTTTGAAACAGAACTGGGGCTGATCGATATTTGCCATACAGTTTGTCATAAAATTTTTCCAGAGAACGCAGTCGCGAAATAGAATCTATTTTATTTTACAGCGATTTTTCTCATGCTCTCAATTCTGGACACTCATTCTTTCAACAATGTTACCGCGTGTTCATGAAATCTGATACATGTTTCATACGAAAAATGCAAACAAAAGAAAATCAATCACTAATAAAAGAGTATTTGAAGTTACTGCTGTCGATTTTAATAGGGACCATTAGCAATTACTCCTGCAGCTGTAGACTTTGTTCTGTTTTATCATTAAATTAAACACATTTCTGTTATGTTTAAATACTACATATATAATACTACTATTTTACTATTTATATACTACATATTAAACATATAAAATTTTTATTTAGAGTGATTATTTTTTGAACAAATTGGTTGTTAGTAGTTTTTTTTAATCCAAAGTGATTATTAGTTTGGCTAATGTTCGTAACATTTTTATTCAGAAAGAATTGGACATGACACAATATCCCAAAGGAACAAGGGAAAATTTTAATGCCCATCATCAGTGTTGAATGTGATTTCATATTTGTATTTATACAAATTATGACTCGAAAAGGATACGAGAGTTATTAGTAATTAATTGATTAAAAGCCCTACTCGCCATGTTTGCAATGAATTAAATATTTATCATCTGAATTCCCTCAATTCTTATTTACTTTACTAATTTTCTACGAAAGACTTATTGTTGTTCTTATATTTTACCTCAATAGTTTTAATGAAAACAAATTCTCCTTTAAAAAAGCAACATCATTAAAACTAAATTCCTTTGAGAATAAAATAATACTAAATTATTTAAAAAATTTTACGCATTTTCCATTACAATATTTACCATGTATGTTAATCTGAAATCGTTAAAGAAATTAAAAAGTTCTGGCAAAATATCAACTTATATTATTAGTATTTTTTTATACGGCAAAATTTATTTTCTTGCATGGCCAACAAAAACAAAACAAAAGGAAAAAAAACATATATGGAGCAACATTTTGTTGACGGTTTTTCATTTATGCTTGCATTGGCACTTTTTCTCATGTGACATTATAGTAGAGACAAATATTTATGTTTCCTGTGTGCCCTTAATGGGTTATTTATGCATTTCAATGTACTGATATCTTGTTCTTATTGCATTTTTCGTTTCTTCATTTGGTGTGTTGTGCATTGTTTTATAAACTGAGTTGTGTGTTGGTAATAAGCTGATCATTTGGAACAGAAGGTACTACAGTGTTATATTAACTATTGAAAAAAAATTGGAAAATACCTAAAACACCAAAAATTTTGTTCTTTAATTTCACTGGATGGTATCAGAAGTACCAACACATCGGCATACCTTTAAACCAAACGAACCAATATTGTTAATACTTTAAAAACCTGAGCAATCGGATTTCTATTGAGGAGTGAGTAAATTAAAATTTTCAAGACCTTTTTTTTGAAGAACAAGTTGTTTGTTTTACATACGACTACGTTGCTACAAAATAGCGATATGTATATTCAAGAAGGGACATTGAACGCGTGAATTGCAAGTATATATAACTCTGTCCACTATTATATAATACACTTGAATCCTATATAAACTTGAATCCTATATACAATTCAATCTAGCTATTATTTTCATTAAAATTGAGTTTTTAGTTTTTCGTGTAATGCGGTTTTCTTTTTTTTAACTTCAAACTTCCAAAGGACCTAATTTTTTAACCATTTTTTTTTGTATCCTAAAGTGACCGTACCAGGTCCGCACGAATGCAAACAATTAGGCCTCTAAGCAATAAAGTATGTCGATAATCTATTTTGAAAAATTTATTCTTTAACATAATTATTCAAACAAAATTTTTTGACAAAATTATATTGAGGATTTGAATATCACAGTACAACATTTTTCATCTCATTGAGTTAGGATTCAATTCAGAATATTGCACGTGATAGTAGCCCCAAAAATAAAAACTTCTGCATCATTCTTTTTGTCAAGTTGGCTGCATTAATAATTTAATAGCTGTGGAACAACCAAACCTTTTCTTCTAAGTGAATTACATTTTAAAACCAGAAGAGCATTGAATATTTCAATATGCAAAATAACAAAATTGGATGATTTTCGTTCTGTTTGTGGTCATATTGCCCCAAAAATAAGCAAACGGTATCGAAAAAACTTGTTTTCTGAGGAATTAAAAACAGATTATTGTCATTATTTTGATGAAACAGATTTACTTCACTTTAGTTTGGTTAAGAATTATATATAAATAGTATTATAATTTTATAAATTTGTATTTGCTTTTAGGTGGACTAAAAAAATCTGGTCACTTTAAATTGTACTTCCTTCCTTTGCGGTAGGAAGTTGTAATTTCATTATAATGTTTAATACTTGTTTATTTCTTAGCCATTGTTGTGCTTTTCAAGTTGTTAAAAAACAAGTGCAATAAACTTTTTACATATACGAGTAAACATATTCTGACATAATCATTTAATATAATTTTTCTGTTGTCTTCAACAAACATACAAGTGGAAAATTTTTAGTGGCAAGTGGAAAATGCAAATAACCAACTCACAGTTTATAAAGAGGGGATACCTTAAATTTGTACAAGTGTTTTTTTGAAAACATATGTATGTGTTTTTATTTGCATACCAGTTTAAAATTAAGTCCTATTTAAAATTGAAACCTTTTGCTTTAAAAGAATAACTAAAATAAATTTCTGTTGAAGGCTGTTGATTTTTACAGCATATTTGAGCAATTTTTTTAACGTCCATAAGATTTGTAATAAATTGTTTTATCTTCAATCTAAATTGAAATGTATGACATTGAATTTGTAATATTTTTTGGCTTAAGAATATTTGTTTTAGCACAACAGTTTAATAAATCTTAGCAGAAAATTTTGCTTAAAACCAAATGTGATGTCATTTAGTGCAGCAAACGCAATATGTCATTTTCATATTATTTTCACTGCGTTGTCATGAGATAAAAAAATGAGAGTTATTCAGCCATTCAACGTTAAAAAACAAGCATTGCTCCATTGTGGCCAATAAAATGAAATAGCAGCCAAATGTTGCAAACAAAATCTTTTGCTACAATTGTCATGTTTGTATTCTGCTGCCCACACAATTTTTCTATTGCTCAATCATTTTTAATGACCTCAACGCTGGGGTAGTTAAAATTTTAAATGTGAATAAAATACATTGCAGAGGCTATAACTAAATTAAATCTGGGTTAATAACTTTAAAAAGAGGCAGTGGTAGCAAATGGGCAGAAATGTAGATGCGAAGGACATGGTAAAGTTTTTAATTTTTTTTCGAAAGCGAAAAAAATTATTCATTGCGAAAAAAGCCATTAAATAATAAGACAAAAGCAGTGTATTAGATACAAGCCATTTTCAGCACGATTTATTATTTCGTATCAGACTTAGTTAGATTTGAGTTGCTTACTTGAGACCTTCAGTCATTTTTCCAGGTGGTAGTGAGACAAAAATAAAATTAATCGCCTTGTCTCTTCACCACATTAGGCTGTCCTATCGTGTTAGCTGTATACTTATAAAGTATTAAGCAGATTTATTTATGATAAATATTGCAGCTCGTTGACACGTTGGACGTTCCGTTCCGCCTAATCGTTACAACTTCAATAATATGCTTTGTAGCTTATAATCATTTTCATAGCATCGCAGTGCCCCGAATGTTACACTTATTAACAAATGAATTTGATTATTAACGCAGTGTGCATCCTGACCAAATTCGTTTTAGCCGAATTTTGACCTAAACTGTCCTTCCACTTTCGTTGAAATTCTATTTTCTTTCTTTCCTAAGTTATCAATTTAATATAAATCATCATTAACTAATGTAACCATCTTTGCATACTTCTGTGCAAAAAGGATTCCGAATATTGACATTTACCCTTCAATATCTTTGGAAATTTTCAAAAGAAAAAAATTAAAAAAAATATGTATCGAGAATTGGATTATTGAGTTACCAATAGAGAAATTTCATCCTTTGAAAAAAATTAACCTTTGAGCTTGGTGAAATTTAATTGAGAATTAAATTATTTTTGAGGGTGGCGTTGGCTCAGGTAGTAAGCACGTTGACTACAAACCGAAGGACCTGGGTCAAACCCAGTGTCAGACAGAGTCATGAAATAAAAACACTACGCATTTCTCTGATGTGCATTGGTGTGCCTTTGTGTCAGTTGTTGGCGGAAGGTTTCAGTGGCGAAGGCATGGTCACACTGGTCACTGAACAGTACCAACTTCAGCTGATACTAATTCCAATGTAACATCAGAGCGCCCTCCTTCGTTGGTACTGAGTAGCACAATCGACGGCGAAGTAAAATAAAATTAATAAAAAGAAGTTGCTACTAAACTAAACACAGCTTCAAAACTCGTAATGTCCTCCTCGCCCCCAGAGGCGCTGCAACAATACTCTACGAATAAACGTGCAGAAAAAAAAGCAGAGTTGTAAAAAACGAATGAAGCTTCACCTCCTTTCAAATCTATCACTATCCCTTTCCACTAGTTCCAGCACAATGCATTGCATGTGTAGGGGTCATCATCCCCTGAGTGCTGGTCCAAGATAAAAAAAAAAATTAAAGAGCTAGAAGTATGAAATTTCGGCAGTTGTTACACTTATTATTGTGTAAGTAAAAAAAAAATTTGTAATAGATATCCATTCACATCAATTTTAATTGTGTCGATTTTTTCGCAAAGCAACTTGACTTTCAAAGGGTTGATTAAAAATTATACATAATAATAGTTATTTGTAAGATATTAATTATAATTTAAAACTAACAAACAATTTTTTTATATTAATATTCTTTTGATTAAAGAACCTTAGGAAATTGTTTTTTGCTGGAATATGGGGGGAAAACTTACAAAAAAGAAATTTACAATGAATATCAATAGATTTTTTTTTATTCTGCAAATTATTCTATTCTACTCTTTTTTAATAATATTGTTGGTGTGTTGTAAAAATTTTCTGTCCCCCGTAGTTCAATAATAAGTAGTGTATTTGTAGTTGACCAGTGGTGAAGGTGAGGATCTCCCAGTTGGCCCGATTATCGCTCACGACATTGGGGTCGACGATGTTTGCACGATTTGTCTCCTATTGACTAAGTTTTCTACGCGATAGTTATAAGGAACTTGTCGCTTATGACCGACAGTATGAGCGACAAAGTCTTGCATTTTGTCATGCTTTTGCAACAACACTGGCTACTATGTCCGTAAAGTTTGTTTTCAATCAAACACGGTTTAAAACAAGATGAGCTATGAATTCTTTTATATTGTCTTCAGTATGACATTTTCAGCGATAATGTTTTAAAATTTGTCTTCAATAATTATCAACTAACGACATTATTACGAACTATGTCTGGCATGTTGTCTTAAATCAAACTCTGTTTATGACAAGATGATCGTCAATATCTTAAGGTTTTCTTCCATCATACAAACGAATGTTTTAATTTTCTGATTTCGATATTTAAGGAAGCGATTAAACTGTGGTGGTAAGCAAGCTGACCTACAAATGTGCAATGAATTGGATAGTCGAGTTTTGTGTAGTTACTACATCAATAAACAAAGTATTTTAATTACGAATTTTGAGTTTAACAAATTATTCCTTTTTCGTTGAAGACATTATCCTTTACGTAGTTGTTGACGAGCAGATGAGTGGAGTGACATTGTAGCCGGTCGTGATTTATACGACATTTGTTCGATAATGTCGTTGATGAATGTTAATTCCTGGCGTGTGATACAGGAAAAACTCGGCAATTATGAGTGTAGTATAACATCTTGAAAATGTTCACCATGACCACGCTGACAGATGTCGATTCTTTCATCAAAGGTTTCTGGCAAAATGTCGGCTCTATTTCATTAATCACATCACTGACTTTGAGTTTTAAGGCTGCAATCGATCCAATTTTCTCCGTATAGACTCTGTCCTTAACATAGCAACACAAAAAATAATCCAGTGGTGTTAAATCACACGATCTGGATGACCACCTAACAGCTAATTTTTGTGAAATTATGCGATCGGGAAATTTGGTTTGCAATAAATTGATCGTTTTATTGGCTGTGTGACATGTGGCACCTTTCTGTTAAGACCACATGTCATCCAAAATTTGGTTGTCAACATTTCGCGATAGCGTGATCCATTGACCGTTACTGCATTTCCAGCCTCATCTTCGAAAAAAACGGCACAAAAACGCCTCCAGAGCACATAGCGCACCATACGGTGACACATTGAGCATGCAAAGGCTTCGCAATAACCGCTCTAGGATTTTCAGAAGCCCACACGCGTCAATTTTGCTTGTTTACGTACCTTCAGAAGGACGAATTTTACGAAATGTAACTTTAACAGAACCACCATTTTCACAGTGGATTTTCATTATTTTAATGCGGTTTTCGAGCGAATTTTTATTTATTATAACAATAAATGTCAAAACTATCATGTTGTTGGTTTTGTCAGAATTGAAAAACAAAGTTCTTTATAAAAATTACTACTGCAATTGCCATTTTTACTACCACTTTTATGATTTAAAATTATTCCACAGCTACTGCTTTCAGTTTTAAATTTGCAAAATTAATGAGAGAAAAACATATTCTTACTTTATTATATTTCTTTTTGAAAATTTTTTAATTTTATCAACTCATTAACGTGAATGAATATCATTATAAAATTAACTCTCTGTTTATAAAATAAGAAAAAAAATTTTCATTTGTTGTTTTTTATTTAAATATTTATTATTATTTATTTAATATTAAAATCGATTTGCATACACAATTTCAGCATCGGGACACACAAGGAATCACTTGCTTGCTTATTTACTAATAAGTAATTCTAAAACTGCTACAACGTAAAATTACTCTTTATTTTTAATGGAAGTTTTTCTGGATTATAGAACTACTACTACTGCCTTGATAAGATAGCAATATGATTTAATTAAAAGCATTTATTGCCTTAAAATTATGGTCTATTCAAATAGATTATGGCCACATCAAATATTTATTTTTTGCTGTGCAGATAGGTTAATTTTGATCCATTCTAAAACAGTTTAGTAAAAAAACACAGCGTAGAAACCCCTACACTGCTGCTCAATGAACTAGCGGGCTATTTCCGATTACTTACTCATACAAACTGACACGAACGATTAACAAATACTTTTACTTTTATTTAATATGAACGTGTTTGCTTGCATGTGAATATATTTTAGATGTTTATTGTAGGATTGGTATATTAGAATAACATATTCATGAAGGACAATATTAATTACAATATGAATATAAATATAAAGAGAGATAATTTATATACGAGTGCTTTTATATTGAATGTGCAAGTTTTTAAATTAGTCAATAATATGAATAAAAAAATGTCTAGTATTTTGCAGTGCCGTTGCTACTTTTGTTTGTCTACAGTCCAAAAATGTTCTGTAGAATTATACACAGGTTGATTTTTCATTTATTTTTTGGTCTTTTTGCAATGAAGGAATTTAGTCAAATTATTTAGTTACAATTTATAGTTAAATAAGTGGCGCTTTTTGGTTTTACTGTAAAAAAATTACTGTCAAACATGCAATGTTTTTTTTTTTTTTTTTTTTTTTTTTTTAACTTGGACCAGCACTCAGGGGATGACCCCTACATATGCAATGCATTGTGCCGGAACTAGGAAAATTGGTTATAGGAAGGAGGATAAAGGGAGTAGTGTTTGTGGACGTTCGATTTGAACTTTCCCACACTGAAAGTAACAGGAAAGACCTCTGCAGGAAGTTTATTCCACATGCGAACTGTTCGGCTAAAGAACGAATTTTCTCTGTAATGCGTAGTGCGATCCACTGGCATATCAACCACAAATGGATGCGCTCTTAACGAAGAACGTGTTGTTCGTACAAATGAGCGGGTTTCGGGAATAAGTTCCCTGATTTCATTAGAGCACATTCCATTGTAGTAGCGATAAAACAGTGAAATACATCCCACATTGCGTCGATGCTCCAGTGAGTCAATAGAGTTGGCTACCCTACTGTCACCGATGAGCTTCTTCGCCCTCTCCTGTACCCGGTCGAGTAACTTCAAAATAGACTTTGAAGCACCGGCCCATACATGAGAGTTGTATTCCATTTTCGGTCGGATATAGGTGGTGTAAACATTAAGGAGATCAGATGGAGTGAAGTATCTCTTACACCGTCTTAGAAAGCCGAGGCACTTGAATGCTTCTTTTGAAACCTGAAAAATATGATCAGTCCATCGAACATCACATTTAATTTTCATGCCAAGAACATCAAGAGTTTCTGATTCCTCAATATCTACACCACCCATTATTACAGATGAAGCAGCATGATTGTACGTACATTTGTGTGTAAGCATACAACACTGGGTCTTGCGAGCATTAAATTCGACCCTATTCGCACGTCCCCATTCATGGATTGCTAAAAGATCGTTATTTATCGAATCATTCATATTTTGCCTCATTGCCGCGATCTCCGGCAGGCTTGGTCTGTTATTGAATGAATATGAATGGCACATGCTGCTGTCATCTGCAAAAGAGTAGATAGGATTGGAAGTTTGAAGTAGAAGGTCGTTTAAGAAAATAAGAAAAAGTGTGGGAGAAAGAACGGATCCTTGCGGTACCCCTGAATTAATCTTGAACTCGTTTGATGAGATCCCTTCTATAACAACTCGTATAGTGCGATCTCTGAGAAAGCTTGATATAAATCGAGAGAAGACATCACCGACACCAAAAGCAATAAGTTTTGACAGAAGTGCACCATGCCAAACTCTATCAAACGCCTTGGAAATATCTAGAGCCACCACCTTACTCTCGCCAAAATGGTGAATAGAATGACACCATCTTTCCGATAGAAAAGCCAGTAGGTCTCCCGTAGAGCGACCCCTACGAAATCCATACTGGCGGTCGCTAAGTAAGCTGTTGGACTCTAAATATCTCACAAGATGGAAGTTTACCATACTTTCCATAACTTTGGAAAGTGCTGAGCAAATTGCAATTGGGCGGTAATTTTCAGGGTTGTTAGCCTCTCCTTTTTTGGGGATTGGCGTTACATTAGCAACCTTCCAACACATTGGAAATTCACCAGCATGGTACAATGTACTGAAAAGGTTAGCTAACGGACGCGCTAGCGTCGAAGAGCACTGCTTCAAGACCAGTGCTGGAATACCATCCGGCCCAGGAGATTTATTTATGTTGAGATCTGCTAGAACCTTTTTAACTGCACGGGCTCGAAAGAATATTCTTGGCATAGTTACAGATACTCTTTCAAGCACGGGTAGTGGTTGAGTGCTTTCCGGCAAGTGGGAGTTACTTGCAAATAATTCAGCCAGAAGGTTAGCTTTATCAACCGGGTTAGTGAATACTTGATCATCCTTTAAAAGAGCTGGAATTGAGGAACTAGCATTATCCTTTACTCTTTTAACGAATGACCAAAAGCTCTTACTACCCCGAGGGGCATTAAGAACTTTAGCACGAAGGCACTGCTCGTACAGAGCTTTTTCGCGCCTTAATACTTTGGCACATGAAGATCTCGCCCTTTTGCGTAGCGAATCAGTATCGGCATTTTTGTTATTACGCCATATACTGAATGCTTCCTCTCTGGATTTGACTGCATTTTTGCACGTCAGATTAAACCACGATTTCGCTCTAGGTTTAATGGATATTTGCTTAGATGGAATGAAAGCTTTCATTCCCTGCAAAATTACGCCTTCAACAATTTCCGCCATGGCATTGACATTATTGTCTAAGAAACAAAGCTTCCAGTTAAAATGCCTAAAGAATGCGTTGAGCTCAGCCCAACGAGCCTTTTCGTATATGTATTTTGTACGTTTCGTAGCTGTTTGAGAAACGTTGTGAAGTTCTGAAGTCAAAAAGGAGGCGGAAATGGTGCAATGGTCCGAGTTACCGAGAGGTGCATTTACGCTCACTTCATACTTTTGAGGGTGTGAAGTTAGAAACAGGTCAAGAGTATTGTGTTGGTGCCCTTCAACGCACGAAATATGTGTTGGCTCATTCACTAGTTGCGCTAGGTGGTTGTGCGCTGCAAATAACTCAACATATTGGCCTTCTGGGGTTGTGTGGCTCGAATGGTGGAGCCAAGATAAGTTGTGAACATTGAAATCACCAGCAACAACAATTTCACTGTCCGGACAACTTTCCAGGATCTTCGATATGGAGTCGGAAAGGGCATCGAAGCCAGAAAAAGTTTTATCCCTTTCCGCATTTGGGCTTCTATATAGAAACCCGAAATGTAATGAGTGTGACCTGATTTTGAATTTAACCCAGAGGCAGCTAAATTCCGGATCACTCGTGCCTAAAGATTGCTGGCACTGGTACACTACTTCATTTCGTATATAAAGTGCAAGGCCTCTGTGAAGGTTAAAAAGTGATAGGAGGTGATACCCTGGTATATGAAAATCCTGTGGATCAGCATCCTCAGATACCTGGGTCTCACATAAGGCGAAGACGTCCGGCCGATGGACACAAACGTGAGCATAGGCAGAGAAGAAATTCGCCCTCAGCCCACGTATGTTGCAGAAGTCAATTTTGAATCGCCCTGTCATAACAATGGTAGGAAAATTAAAATCGAGCGTTTTTTTGTATTATTTTACCGATAACAGTGTTGTTAATTGTTGCTATTATAACTGCTCAGTGACCAGTGTTATACCTTCGTCACTGAACAGTCTAACAACAATTAACACAATGCATCAGTAAAATAACCTAACTTGGAATTTTGTCACATGGGAAGCACAATAACAATGCTAAAAAAAAAGAGCCATAAAAGCCCTGATCTGGTCATTGTATCAAAAAACGACCCGTTGTGCCAACACTGGTTTTGCTGTGCCAACACTGTTCTCTCAGAGAGCTCTTTTATTTTTACTGTTTTTATTTGTTTTTGTTTTATTTATTTATCATGTAAGAATGTTGTAATTGTTAAATTATTTTATGAGTTTTTAGTTTTTGTTTTTTTGTTATTTGATAAGTTTATGGGCAATATTTTTAAATTTTGAGTTTTTTGATTTTATGTTATTGCTTATTTTGAATAAGGGGCAAAAATCAATAGAGATGCGCAAGTTTTTGGAAAAAAGTGTTAAAAGCTTGAGTTTTACTACAATTCTAAATGAGTAATTTTTCCAACTTCAAAATCTTATCTTTGAATATCTTTCACTATTAGAGAAATTCCGATAGTAAAAAAAACCTTAAAATACTTATATTTGCAGAAAACCTAATAAAAAATTTTAAAATTCAAACCCGAAAAGCATTTGAACTATAACAGATAAAATCTGGGAACAAATAGTTGAACATAAATGGCCCAAAGGTAGACCCTTTGAAATTTAGACACTGATCATTATATATAATATATAGGATAACTCAGAAATGTTTAATAACGCAACAGCTCCAGGATTAAATAAACTTTAATTTAAAATAATTTTAATTATAAAACTTTTAGTTTTAACTTAAAAAAATAATATTCTTTAAGTCAACTAAAAATAAAACAAGTCAAAGATATACTTCTCTATTAAACTTCTTTCACAACTAACATTAAAAATTAAAAAAAAATGTTAAATTGATAATGTAACTTCAGTGAAGAAATGTGAAATTTCAAAAATAAAAATTTCCAATCCTTTTCTTCTACCAGTCTATTGTGAAGCGGTGTGTCAATTAGTGCAGCAGCACTACGCCTTCGCTCGCTCACAATACTTGGCGATGGTGTAGTTATTTATTTAGGTAAAATAAGCTCGTACTTTTGGTTTTTTACCCCCCGTCTTGACTGGCAATAAATTCATTGACATATATTGCAACAAATGTCAAAATTATGTTATGTCCAGTGAAGACGCACCTTTTTCGTACTGGGCAATAATTGCGGCAATAATTGTCAACAGTTTTTCGTTGACATTTTTGCAAACAGAAAACGTCATAAACCGTTTGACATTTCCAAATAAAAGAAAAAAAGACGCGCCATAAAACAAAAAGAAGAAATTTTTTCCAAAAAAATTATATAAATTATTAAAAGATATTAAAAAGATAAATTAAAAAGAAAATATTTTATAAAATACATAAAAATGCAAAATTTCTTATTTCATGATGAGTTTTTCCGATGAAAAATTAAAAAGTCTTCTTTATTATCGAACCTTTCTGTTTGAAATTTTGTAAATTGTGTGTTAACATAAATACTTTAATAAGTAATAAGTAATATTGTTCTGTTATTCTGCCGGCGTTATTGCTTTATTGCCAACATATTTATTGCCAGTCAAGACGAGGTTACTTTCCAGTTTGTCGGAATGTCGACGCCATTCACCATCCATTTTCGCAATTAAAATTCCGCAATAGTTTTTCGAATTAAACAATGAGCAGAATCTTGGAAACTAAGAAGAAATATGTCATCTTCACCATCACTTTCGCTTGTATGGCCTACGAAATTTTCCGTTGTTTTCAATCTGGTGCACTTTGAGGTGTTGACTATCTTCCAGCAAATACAAACTATACTGAAAGATACGCTCTTCACTTAATATCGTCTTTCAATGCCGTATTAAACAATATATATAGAATTGAAGGGAATATTTGTGTGAAAACTCTACACACTCATACATTTAATTGCTAATTAAAAGTGCAAACTAAAAGTAGGAAAAACAAAATATGAAAATATGTACATAAGACCCGGAATATTAAAAAAATAATTCTGCAGAGTAATCCAATTGAAAAGTAGATAACTCCAAATTCAATCACAGAAAGAAACAATCAACCAGCTTGATGTCGATTAGCAAATAGTAGAAAGTGATTTATTGTTAACGGAGTGTAAATACCGATATTGGTTGATGTTAAGTTGATATTAATGCGATGGCGATATTTTTTTTCAATTTAAAATATTTTATTGCGAGGCCGTTTAAATCGATTCATACACAAGTGGTCCTAAATTTCAAATTAAATATTCGTAATCTTACTCCTAAATATTGGCGCAGATATTTTTTTAGTCCATTGGTGAAATCTGAGTTATGAAACCTTGTAGCAAATTGAGTATTCTAATAGGAGAGTCAATTGTTTAATATTTTTCTCTATGATTTTTGGAGACTAAGTTTGTTAAAAAATGTTGGCTCCACAGTGGATTTTCGGTCACCATTCACGTAATTTTATTTTGGCCCATATGATTTTTTTCTATACATGAAGCTAATACAGTGCTGCCACAGCTGCGCATATTAATTGTTAATGTGAACCAAAGAGTATTTTATTAGTCCAATGGATCATAAAATTAAAACAAAACACATATAATTTGTGTTGATTGCCATTAATTTGGCTTCATTCGAAAAATAGTTCTTTGCCATTAATAAATATTTGAATATGGCTTCTGCCATGTGACCGCTGTGTTTGGCGCGTAGATGGGCCAATCTGGATGATCAATTTTAATATAATCGTATTTCGCCAACAATTCATCCACTTTAATTGTGTCGCAAATCAATTTGATTTTCAAAGGATTGACTAAAAGTTATGCATAATAATAGTTTTTTTTTAAGATTTTAATTATAAATCAAAACAAACAAATATTCTTTTGATAAAAGGGCGTTAGGAAAGTGTTTCTTGCTGGAATAAGGGGAAAACTTACAAAAACGAAATTCACAATGAATATCAATAGATTTTTTTTATCCTGCAAATTATTCTATTCTATTCTTTTTTAATAATTTTCTTGGTGTGCTGTAACAATTTTCTGTCCCCCGTAGTTCAATAATAAGTAGTGTATTTGTAGTTGACCAGTGGTGAAGGTGAGGATCTCCCAGTTGGCCCGATTGTCGCTCACGACATTGGGATCGACGATTTTTGCACGATTTGTCTCCTATCGACTAGGTTTTCTAAGCGATAGTTATAAGGAACTTGACGTTTATGACAGACAGTATGAGCGACAAAGTCATGCATCTTGTCCTGCTTTAAACACTTTTTGCAACAACACTGGCTACTATCTCCCTAAAGTTTGTTTTCAATCAAATACTGTTAAAGACAAGATGAGCCATGAATTCTCTTATATAGTCTTCAGTATGAAGTTTTCAGCGACATTGTCTTAAATTTTGTCTTCAATAAATATCAACTAACGACATTTTTACGAACTATGCCTGGCATGTTGTCTTATATCTAATTTTTTTTTCGCCAATAACTCGCCGAATGTTGTATTCCAAGTGTTCAATTGCCTCTGGTTTATCAGTGCAGACAAGTGACTTGAAATATCTAATGGAGTTAGGTCGCTCGATCTTGGTAGCAAACTAAAAAAGTTAAGTGCATATATATGGTTTTCAGATTTTTTTCAGTATTTTTTGAGTATTTTTCCTATCACACTAATTTTGTAAACGTTGTTCTATCGCGAATCTATTCATTTTAAAATGACAAAGCAAACGAACCACAAAGCAAGTGATAGCTGTCAAATGACTTGTCAAACCGAACAGTGTTGCTAATTCAGAGTACCATCGGACTTTAAAAAACACCCTTTACAATAGAGCCTTCCAATCCAAATTTCTTCCAACTTTTTTTTTAAAAGTGCATTCAATTTTATTTTAGTTAACTGTTCATCTACAAGCATATGTATATACGTACTATATGAAATTGCTAAGCTGTTCAAGTTGATATTTTCTCGTAAAATTAATAAGTAAAGACTTTTTACTTGACATTTTTGTCAAACCTTTTCTGTTTTTTAGACATCACAATCCTTGCTCTAACTTTTCTATTTTTGAAATAAAAAACAAATGACAAAACTAATATATGTATCCCTTGGTCATGTCTTGCATTTTAAAAATATAAGTTTATTAGAGTTACTTAGTAAAAAGGAAAATAAACTAAAATGTAGCATTTTATTTGGTTTATTTAAAAGTACGACGTGTATTTGTATTGGCAGACCTTAAACATTGAAAAGTTGAGAAATACCAGACAGTTAACTTTTTTTAAAGTTTTATTCGGTGGAAATCTTATGCTTCTTGATGTTGTACAATAAATGGCTTTCGGCATGTTTCTATTCCGTTGATAAAAAAAATTATAAAAATGGGAGTATTTTGGCAAGTATTCACTTAAAAAAAATCAACACAGTTATTTTCTGTCAGGTTTCGAAAAATGTTTTTTTCTTTAATTTTTTTAATGGCGAGTTACATTAGGGGAGTTCCTAGCTGTGTGAGAGTTTGTTATTAATATTTCATACTCATATTCTTTTGTAAATGTTAAAGCTTTGAAGCCATTTCTTTATTATTAAAACAGATGTAATGTCATTTGTATTGAAATGTTACATTTTTTACATATTTACATATTACATAATGTTAAATATTTTACTGTTATCATGCTAATTTACACAAACGCTAGATTTGCAGACCATCAAAAAATACTCTTATCTAAGATGGTTGTTGAATTACGTAATAAACGTCACGAAGTATGGCATGCGACCATGATGACCATTAATTTTATAAAAGAAATAGAAGACATGTTACTTGCCTCTCTACTGAATTCACTATTTTTTAGGGACTCCACATTTATGTTAATGTCTAAATTGTTCTTAACAAAAACTTGCTAATGACTTTTAATACGTCCAACATACTTTTTTCCACTACATACCGTCTGCATTACTTTACATTAGCTATATAGCTACTTACTAGAATACGAGTATAAGTTGTCCAAGTATTATTGCTGAAATTTTTTCTTACAACTACAATTAGAGTTGAAAAAAGTCAGCCTTGGTAGTAATGGTAAAGTAAGAAAACAAAAACAATTGGTTGATTATTGAGTTCTTGTTACAACTTTGATATTGTTTAAACTTTTCATATGTTTTAATGAAAGTTTAATATAATATATCCAGTTGTTCTAAGAAATATTTGGGTAGAGTTCCCTGATGATCTGCATTAGCAACAGTGAAATGCGCATAGGAACAAGCTATACCCCTCAATAATCAACTTGAATTTGTTTTTAATAAAACTGTTAATATTTTACTAAATATATAGAAAATAATTAAAAATTTAAAATACTAAAATTTTGCGATTCCCATAAACAGCACCAGAAATCTTTTCTTTTTTAATGGAAGAATGCCTTAAAATTTTTCTTTTATAAAAAAACTTTTGGATATTTAAAAAAAAGTGAAATTGTTAAAAGAATTCGATACCATAAATAGTATCGATAGTTTTCCAATAAACTATCGAAAATATCTAATGTGGCGACTATCGATTGCTTGCCAGCTCTTGTATGCACTTCAAATGCTAAATAGCATTTCAACACATTACTTTCCCATCAAAGTCATTACTGGGTAATTGCGAAAGTCTATTATAACTCTTCGTTTTACTTCTAAGGCAAATTCGAAGAATTTTTTATTTATCTACTTAAAATAAAATTTTATTTTCCGTGCTTAACTACCAGCTGTTCGTCCGTTGCAGCCCGCCCGCACAAAATATTTTATAAGCTTATTTAGTTGATTTAAATCTAAAAATTTTGCTTCTGTTACCTTGTATTTTTTATAAATAGTTTTTTTTAAATAAAGTCGATTAATCTGATCATTAATAAAACAATAAACTACAATAGTTGAAATTTCTTTATTTTCAAAAATATTTTGTTAACCACATTGTAATCAGTTGTATTTACAAAACTATAAGATTTACCAAATAATCTATTTGTTATCTTCAAGAAACTTTAAATGGTACATTAATTTTAGTCTATTACTTTTCTCTTTCCACTTTCAATCTACTAAATAAATAAATAAATACTTGTTATTATATCACAGCAGGAGTTACATACTATTGTTTTTGATTTAACGCAACATTTTGATGTAAAATGTGCTAAACGTAATAATGGTTAATTTTCACTAAATAAACCATCATAGATAAAATAAAGTGCATTTAACACGCAAGTCTCTATATATTTTTAGTCTAGTTGAGTTTATTGGTTTAACTTTGGGACTAAAGTTTCTTTTGAGTTATTTTGCAGTTGAATTTTTTTATAGTTTGCATAAGACAATAGTTTCTTATAAAAACAAAAAGTGATTAGTCATAGTTTTTGGAGTAATTGAAAATTATTTAGTTACTTTACTACAGCTACTTTAATTCAGTATACATAAGTAGTGTTCTTGATTTTCCAGCCCTTTTGATAAGATAGTTTTGTGGTTTTCACCAAAAAACACGTAACTCTTGAAATATTGTTTTTTTTTTTGGAGCTCCGAAATAAATTGTTTTACAAATTGTTAAACATTTTAATTTTATAATTTTTTACATTGTTAATATATGCTGATAGAACCCGATAATATAGTATTAATTGTTTCAGTACAGATTCATTTACTTGACCTTTGATTTTGTGCGGGTAACCACATCTTGCAGAATTACTCGAGTAAATTACTCGAGTAACTTGACTTATTCAATTAATTTTATCCAATAAAAAACATGTAAATATTTGGTTTTATAAGAAATAAATTAACAACTTATAGCACACATGAAGTACAAAAAGGTTTTTGAAAAGTAATATTTAAAAATATGCTTAAAAAAGTAATAATAGTGTTGACAAGATTTTATTCAAAGCTTTGAAAATAGTTTAGTTTCAAATTGCGATGTTTGCCTTTAATAGTTTAATTTTGTTTTTTTTCTTGATTTTATAAAATTTTTATTTTAATCTAACTTTAACTTGAAACTCAAAGTAAATTTTGCTGATATCAAAAGTATTATATTTCTATTTCTGATATTTTTGATCACTTGTTTGTCTTATCTAAATACATGAAATCGCGTATCACTTTTTACAGATTGCATTAGATTTTTTTTAATTTGCAATATTTTGCACGGGCTGCTTTCATTTAGGACCTTATTCTCTTTTTACCAGTGGTCAATAGCTGATACATTTGGTTCAGATTCAATAGAAAACAACAGATTACACAATTTGTTTGTAAGCCCGATTTACAGCAATGTAGCTGTATTGTAAAATTAAGAGGAGCCTTGATAAGTTAAGGCGTGCTAAGTATTACAATTTATGTTTCATTTATTTCATCTTTGAGACAAGTAGGTCAGTTTTTTGAAAAGCAACTATTTGCATCTTCCAAATTGTTTAATAAAAACTTGATTATTCCTTCCAATTCAATTACTGTTGCTAAATCTTTGCTAAGCTGTTTAATGACCAAATAAAGCCGTCGTAGATCATTGATAATTCTGTTATTAACTTTCTCATCTGTAAAAATAGGTTACCAATTTATAAAAGTCAAAAAAGTTTTGAATCATATTAGCTAAATATGACCAACGATAACTTGCGTCATGCATTAATATTTTTTTTTACAGCAACGTAAGTTTGTAACTTTTTTGTGTGACCAATGAAAAAAAATTAGTGAAAACTTAATACAATTTTAAAAAACTTAATCAGCTAGAAATCTGAAAAATATACCAACACATAGAAAAATACTAAAAATAAAATTTAATGGATTAATCGATTAAGTGACATACATTTTGACATACTGTCTGTTAATCGAAATTTATTAATTTTAATTCTGTGGTCACAAACATAAACCGCCTAAGTCAACTTAAGAGAGAAACGAGTTTTATTTAGTATCGGGAACAACAAAAAAGGCTTTATTTTTTCCTCAAACTCCGATTTCTTTAACCTAATATTTTTTCTAGATATTAAAAAAAACATGTTAAATAAAATATATTTATTTATTTGCACAATATCTTATTTTATTTAAAGACACTATATAGCATTAGATTTCTCACGCAAAATAGATTGTCACAAATAAGAGAAAACACATAAACATATTACCCATTCCTCAGCCACTTTTAATTTGCAATAATTGTTTAAGTCCTTATAAACTCAAAAACAATAAATTATTCAATATAAAAGAAAAACATAAGTTGTTTTAAGCTTTGCAATAAAGAATTAAATTTTATTTGATTAAATATCTCATTAACTACTTTAAGTTCAATTACCAATTTTTGTCAAAATATTGCACTGTAATGTGTGATTATATATATATATATATATATATATATATATATATATATATATATATATATATATATATATATATATATATATACGCCGCATAGTCCGAATGCATTTTTTTTACGAATTGCATATTTCGACTGCATTTGCATTCTTTGACTGCAGCAGTTGAATTAATCATATATGTTTTGGATAGTTTGGTTGCATGTCAGTTCGGTTGCATTTTTTTCGGACATCAGATTTTGCAATCTATTGATTTCGCAAAGACTACGTATTGATCAGAACATAATAATTTCACTTTATATGTTCTTTAAACTTATTAATTTTTCAATTGTAATTGTAATTTTTGGATGAAGCGTTGCCGGACTTCACTTAAAAACTGTCTTCACTAACGGCTTTCGAAAGTTCAAGCTTTTATTTAACGGCGGTAATAACTTTTTTTTAGCCGACTATGATATTTTGGAAATGTAAACAGTGAAGGTTGGTTGAAGGCAGATTTCACCAAGTATAAACTATAACTGTCAAACTTCATATAGAACAAAACGTAATCAAAAATTATGCATTTTTGACTGTCACTCAAGGTCGATAATGTGAACTCTACTTTACTAGATACGCTGTGGTGCAGATGAAGCTACGAGTTTTTTTGTAATAATAACTAAAAACCGTAGAAATATTTATGTATGTACATATAGATATAAAACTTAATAATTTTTAAAAAGTTATTGAGTTCATTGTATTAAACTATCGAACACGGTATTATTATGCATTACAGTACTGAGTGGTTTTGAAAATATAGGTACTTATGTATACATATGTGTGGAATAAAAGAAAAATGCATATCCTGACCAAGATCACCAATAAATTAGAACTACTTACTGATGTATGGATGAAGAAAGACAAAAGAATTGGACCTACCCTTTATAGTCACTATTCCAGATAGTTTCTCCACTGATACATTTTAGCTTTTGTTGAAAGAAAAAATATTCCTTATTTTTAAGTGTTTTTGGTTTATATATGATATAACAATCACTTTAATACAAAATATTAGATTACGCAGTATCTAGATCAGGGGGGTCATTATGTATTTCGATTCGAAACGAAAATCATTCGAATTTGTATAGCTTATACATTGGTTTTCGAAAATGTTTTCTTTCGAATCGAAATACATGCACCCAACTGGGGTTCGGTTGCTGTAAATAATTGACCTCTTTTCAGTATAAGCTGCCAGTTGGTTGGCGCAAAATTAAGAATCCAGTCCTCAGAATTGCGGTTGTGTAGGTCGTGCAGTATACGCGGTTGCGCTATCCTGTTGAAACCACTTGTTCTCCAGTCCCGATTAGTCCAGTTAAGATAAAGTAACTTTGAGCGCATGTAAAAATGCCCCAGATTCGAAAATTCTACTTATTCACGTAACCACGCAGATAAAAATGGTCCTCGTTGCTCATAATGATTTTCGATGAAAAGTTGTTCTTTCAATTATTGAGGGGAATAGCTTCTTCACAAATGTTAAAGCAGAATTGACATTTACCGCCATTTGCAAAAATTATAACATCTTCCGATAAGATGATTAATTTTGTAATCAAATATCGTAAAAAATATACAAAAAAAACTATCGAAAAGGTAGATATAAAGTTCTTCGAGTAATTTTGATCTGTTATATGAAATTATGGATCCTTCTCAGTTTTTTTTTTCACAAAAAACCAAAAAAAATAAACATTTTTATAACAAAACGTCAAGTAAATACGCATTTTTACTATATATAGTACAATAAACATTTATGTGTGTATGAATGTAGAAAATATAAGAACATATCGTCATATGAATTTTTTTTATTATGGAATTAGTACAATTTTAATATGTAAACTTTTCCAGGGCAATGTATTTTGATATGATTCATCATAATCATAATTCGATTTTAATTTTTTGTAACTTAGGGCTTATTTGAAATCATGTGACGATATTGATGAACTTACTTAAGTACATATGTGCATACATGATATACCACGATATCAAAACAATCCTTGTTTTGCTTAAAATTGATAACTACTTACATAACCTGTTCATCTATATCCACGGAAAATTGTCTTTCGAACAATTACATATGTAAACATTTTTAAATTTGTCTGTGAATAAAAAATTTGTATTCACTACTTATTATTAAATAAAAATGAAGATATATGCAAATAGCATTTATATATGTATGAGTAAACCAAAATGTTTTTTCGCCTATCATATAGTACCTACATACTTTTAGTTAACAAATACAATTTGCAGTAGTTTAACAAATGTTCTTTCGCTCTTCTAACATGAAGTATTGAAAACGTTACTTAAAACGTCAAAAGAAAAACTATGAAAAATTATTATCGCAGGAGTAAGACCTCCATAAAACTAGTTATCAACACCGAAAACTTCTAATAATAATTTTATAAAAAGAGCGTAAAAACGCGATAGATGGATTTTCGCGGAAATAAAACCTTGAAAACTTTTCGAATTTTATAAAAAGCGCGTTTAAGCCGGGAAAACGAATTGTGGGTATAACACGTATCTATGTCAATTGTTCAATCCTTAAAAAACAAACCGTAACACTTTTAAAAAGTTTATTTTATTTTGACTTTCTTTTATATTCTCTTCTCACTCTCCCAAAAAAATACCATATTTTATGAAAATTTTTTAAAAAATCTATCGATTTGAGTAACGAAAAATAAAAGGGGGAAACCAATAACTCAAAAAATTAATGAAAAATTTATCGTAACTGTAGTCGTTTTTATTATGGGCCTCGTTTCTCTCTGATTGATTTTCAGTCTACGTTACGGTAATGGTCTGTTTCATCATTAACTAAATTGTAATTAAAACAATTTTTTTTTATTTTATTGTTTCAACAACAGGATATACAATAAATTTGATACAATGTGAAGTATTTATTTATTTTTTCAATGCTTCAGTTTTGTTTAAATTTGATTCAAATTTATAGTATCAAATATTCAAAAAACCTGTTTTCAAATAATTCGGAAAAGCGTAATTTAGGTTAATTTCTTTTAATTTAAGAATTTTAAATGATTTTTATTTATTAAAACAAATAATTCAGTATTTAAAAATAATTATGTTCATTAAATAATTTAAATTTAGAAATTCAAAATTTTATTTTTCATAAAAATTACATAGAATTTCGAATCAAAATAAAGATGTATTAATATATGTACATCCATATGTACATACTTATATTTAATATTAAAAGTTACTTGTAATTTTTAAAATAATATTTCAAGAAACAGAAAACACGTATACTTATAGTTGAAGTGGATCTAATTGTTAAAATAGTTTGTTTGATCTTTTTAAAAATTTGTACAAAAAATCAAAATCTTCAGTGTTGCTTATTGTTAAAGTAGGTAATCGCATTGAATCTAAAAACTTTATTTGTTTTATATTTCGTACGATTATTTTAACAATCAGGCAATAAAAAACATAAAATCAAAAATATAAGTTTTTGTCTAATAATTCGGTTTGTCGAATAATTCGAAAAACGTCCTTTTAGGACAACTCTTATTAAATTACATTTTTTAATCTGTTTACAATTTTTTTAATTTTTTGATTATTTGGAAGATACTACAAAAATAATTTATAATATATGCATACATACTTTTATTATAAAATACATATTTTTATAAAACTCACTTTTTAAAAATTCATTATGAATATTGTTTATTTATTCTATGATTTTATTTTTTAATTTTATTCTTTGTATCTACATATGTATAATAGGCTGGTATTACAATTTCTCAATTCACGAACCCTGTATTTGAAAAGAAAAATCTAGGTATAATTTGACGAATGAAAAAATATATATCGCACTTGATCAAGAAGACGGTATTAACTCGAAATTTAAAAAATTTCAACAGAAGCAAAATGCTTTTTGATTTTACATCAAAGGTATATGAAAAATATATTTTAAATCATGTGTTTTAATAGCAAAACGTAGACAAAACAATGCGAAATTTTTACAGCAGATAAATATAAATATTATATTGCAATTTTTGTAGAAAAGTGAAATAATAAAAATTTCGAGTTAATACCCTCTTCTTGATCAAGTGCGATATGTAGTCATATGAAATAAAAAAAACCCTAAACCCTTTCTAAAATTAATATTAAACCAATTTTTATTTTTCAAATTGTTTCAGGGCTGTTAATAGCTTGGCTCAACATGAAAATATATTTAGAAAATTTTTATATATTTTTCAGTTTAGAAATTTTTTTCGCCTATAAAAATTTGTATATGTAACCCATGGCTTTTTTAATTTGAAATGACGATATGTATGAAAAATAATTAAGAAATTTTTTATCTTCGTTGGTTGTGTATCCAGCTTTTAATTTGTGGTGGTGTTCTTGTTTTAAGGGCAGGTGATTCACGTATGGCATTTGAGCATTCTTCCAAGGATGGTAGGTTTTTTAAGC
The DNA here is from genome assembly GCA_956483585.1 of Gymnocheta viridis. Classification (NCBI taxonomy): domain Eukaryota; kingdom Metazoa; phylum Arthropoda; class Insecta; order Diptera; family Tachinidae; genus Gymnocheta; species Gymnocheta viridis. The sequence goes on from OY101442.1 coordinate 16,417,720, forward strand.
TTCTCAGATTACCAAATATTGAGGAAATCGCTTCCCGTTCCGCGTAGCTCCATTAGCAACGACTTGTCTTGCCGTAAGGAGATGCTAAATAAAAATAAAATATGTTAGACCAAAAACTTTTATTATCAAAGCTATATATAGATATATGGCTCACTTTCCTAAAAAAATATTGTTTAAAATATATTAATATTATATTGCGAAGTTACTTTTATATGTTGCAGTGTATTATTTCGAAAAAATCACACAATATGCATTCATGTAAGTACTTTTTTAAAAAGGAATTTAAAGAGCTTTTAAAAAAAATTCAACTTGTGTGTGTGTTTAATATACATATATTCAATTGATTCTTTCCGTATCTAACTTTAGTTTTTACTTATACATATATATATATGCGGTACATATACTTACTGCTTCTACGTTTTCTCTCTGAAGAGCTGCTAGAATTTAAGTTTATCTGTGCCAAGCAATTTACTTCCGAATTTTCCTCTTCTTCACTGTCATCTTCTCCGCCATCTTCCACTTCATCTCCTATAGCTGCCATTAGCAACTTCGAGACACACGTAACTTCGGCAACGGGGATAGGTATTCTGTAAATGCTTTTATGCACATCTTTGTGGTGCCCCATGAAATTAGCCAGTTGTTCGACTGAGGCCTCTTCAATGTTGAGTAGCGAAGTATAAGTTGCAATGTGCTTTCGTAATGTCGTACCTCTAAGGCTTTCCGGGATTCTTGCACCACACTCTTTAGAAAACATTTTTAATAGTGGGCACGCACGGTAATATTGTTTTGTAAGCTGTGAAGTATATGGTTTACTAAATATGTACTTGTTTTGGCTATCTACACCTGCTTCTGTTCGATATTTCAACATAATTTCGATAGATTTCAGGGCCATCGGACATAACAATACACTTACAGTTCGCCCAAGCTTACCGCGCAAGGAAATTCTCACGAACTGCTTTGCAAACTTTATTGACTCTTCTGACACGTTTTTTAATATATCCTTGTCGATATTGTTTGTGATTATTTCTTTATTTTTGAAGTTTTCAATAGTTAACCTCGCAATCTCACCAGCTCTTCTTCTGTTGAAAATCTGAATAAAAATCCGAGTTGCTTGTACAAGATTTGTCCAACTAGAGAAACAAAACTGTTTTAAGAGCTTTTCCATAGTACTTATAATTTTTTCTTTTAAGTACATGTGCAGTTTCTTAATGTCCTCTTTTGATGGCAAAATTATTTTTTTTATTCTCTTTTGATTATTTTGATCCTCGTTTGCTTTTTTATTAACTAAAGGAATTTCTTGATTCCACAACTGGAGAAATTTGTCCACTTCTGTTTTAATATCATCTCGACCTTCCTTTATCATTTCTGCCGATTGCTTGTTGCCACACTTTTTTAAAAGTGTCGTTAAATTTTGAGCTACTGCCGGTGTTTCAAAGCCCATTAGATTTTCGTTCCACTTAGCAACAATTCGAATAGCATTTATACATTTATCAAACATCGACGGCTTATAAATGTCCTTTAATTCGTTTATGGCAGGATCAATCTTTTTAATCTCAATTATGAAACGACCAATAAGTCTCAAATTAGCCCGAATCATATCGTGTTGATGTAGTGGTAAATATTTTTCAGCCAAGTAATTGCCAAATTTAATAACAAGTTCGTCGTATCGTATTGTTTTAGTAATTTCATCACATCTAAGTATCGGAAATATTTTGGTTTTTAAAGCATAATTGGCCTCCTGATGAATATATTGAGTCAACCTGCGACTATCAATTTGGTTAAAACGACTGCCTTTGGAAGCTCCACAACCTTTTTTGTGAATTCGGATCGTTCTTTTGGAAAAATATCCCATGCAAGTTTTGCAAACCACATAGTCATCAACTACATTTTTACACTTATTTTGTTGTTGTCGGCTTACAATAAGAACGCCACTATTATATTTAGAGGAGGTATTATGCTCAAAATCCCCTTTTTTTCTAATGCTGTTCATTATTTCTAAACGTTCTTTGCTTCTTTTAGGGAAATAAAACGCTTTTTTGACCTCTTCTTCTTGTTTATGTTTTAATAATAAGTGTCTGCTTATAGTAGATTGTAATGTCTTGCAATAAATGCAAAAATGTTTTTTGTTGGACTTAGAATATGGCACCGAAACTTGTTTCACATTAAGCGGCTCGTTTATATTATTTACGCTGTCATTCATGATACTTTTGTTGTTAGAAATTATTGAAGGATCTTCACTCAAATCAGTTGGAATGTATTCGGAGAAATTGCTTGTGTCTCCTTGTTTACTTACAGTACTGTCTGTTTCATTGATAGTGTTATTAGAGCCAGCTGTTTGGCTTAATGCGGTTGGCATCAAAAATTTTTTGTGATTGACCGCACTTATCTTGCATACGTTATCATTACTTATACTTTCGTTGGAGATTGCTGTAGAATCTGCACCAATATATGCAGAAAAATTGTATGAATAGCTTGTCGACTTATATTACTGTCTGTTTCATTAGGAATATCAGTATCAATACATTGAGAGAAATCGGTGGTATCTACTTGAATATTGTCAGTCTCATTTAGCAATTCAGTGTTATAACATTCGATTGTCTCGATAGCGGTATCCTCGTTTGTACTAGTTTCAGAAAACATATATTCAGAAAAATTCATGCAATTATTTTCGGTTTCATAGCGGTTTTTTCTATTGCTGTCTGTTTTGTTTAACGCCGTTGAGCATGACAACCCGCTCAATTTTTCCTCCTTTTTTGTTTTTAACTTAATAAGTTTGGACTTGTCATCTACATTAATACATAAAAGAAAGTGCTTTTATAAAATAAAAAAAATTTTGAGATAGTTAGAGCCCCAATACGAAAAACTTTGGAAAATTGTTGGCTTGTTTCTCCTGTAAATTTTTCCAAATTTAACTTAAGCGGCCCAAAAATGTTGCAATAATGTTTTATATTTTGTTGTTCACAACATTGTATGCACAGCCTTTCTGCGAAACAAAGATTATTGTTCAGTACTGGCTGCATATTAAGTTATATTGAAACAATTTTATAGGAGATGCAAAAATACTTTCTAAAATTAAAGATATACCAACATTTTCCAGGTTAAGCTTATTTTTACCAAAGAGCAAGAGCTCAAACATGAAAAACTTTGAAAAATTGTTTCCTCTTTTTTTTATTTAATTACCCAAATTTGCAATTTATATTGTTCTTTCGAGATTTCGGTATTATTTACAGTTTTAGTATTGCAATTTGTTGGTAACCTTGAAAATTTTTGCGAATTTTTCTATATTTGCGGTAGAAGCGATTTTCTGCAACATTTTAAACTCTATATTTTTAAGTGTTGTGTTTTTCTTCCGACCAATTACTTTATCAATATTAAACTTTGAATTTGTTATATAAACCAGTTTTCTCGAATTTTCGTAAGTTTTTTGCATTGGGTACAATTCTATATAAGATTTTTTAAGACTTGTTTACAATATTGCAGCCAATGAATATCGGAAATCGATTTCACGACGATGAAAATAAAATTACTGGACGAAACCTTTTGAACCAAAAATAATTATTTTGGAATTCGGTCTATATATGAAAATCGGTCCGAATATGGAAAAGCTAGCATTGGGTGGCAAGACGCCCCACCCTCCAATTATAAAATGTAAGCAAAAAAATTATTTTGAAAATAATAATGGGACCAACCTACTAAAGACGTGCAAGACTATAACTGAAAGTATTGCAAAAACAAATATACCAAATATGTATTTGCAACAGTGTAACTGATATTGTGTGGTTTTTCTTTTATGCACTCACTCTACTCTAACAAACCATAATAGTTGTTTATTGTTTTGTATAGAGTGAGCAATTTATTTGTTTTTTGAGCTGAAATAACTTGTGTACTACAAGAATTTTCATATAACTATTGGTATTACAAATAAACAAGTAAATTGCTGTGAGGAGTTAGTTGTGAACTGAAATAAATAAAAATTAAAACAAAATCCCTGTTGTTTTCGTTGTTGTAGAATCAAGCGTACTTGTATAAATATACGTTGATACATGTATTTTTTTTTTAAATAAAATATAATTTTTTTTTTTTTCGAAAAAACACCATAATTAACATATATTATAGCGTACTGACGTTGAAATGTTTTTGTTATGAAAAAATCTTTAAGTTGGCTTAATTTAATAAAACTTATTGTTGGAAAAATATACAACTATTGATAGTATTGTTCTTAGTTTTAATACCCATTTGTCGCTACAAGTTTAATTGTTAATTAGTTTTTATATGCTCATAGATTTTCAAATTATCATCTGTGGATTTTTAGGGAGTTTATGGTTTTCCAATATGTCATGGTTTTTTGAAGGTGAATGCATGTGGGTTTTTTAGAAGGTAATGAAATTTGTTATACAACAAATACTATATGAAGAACATGTTCACCGTTTAGTTCGACAAAAAGAAGGAACAATTGATTTTATGAATTTAATTTGACCGTTGTGCAGCTTGTCAGTTAATTGTTAAAAACAACATTATTTCAAAATTTTCAATTCAAGAAAAAATTGTTACAAATAAATTCTTTCTTATAAAAAGCCCACACGCATTAACCTTAAAAAACCATGACATATTGGAAAACCCTAAACGCCAAAAAACCCACAGATGTTAATTTGAAAATCTACCTGCATATAAAAGCTAATTGTTTTCAAAAAAGGGCAAATACCACAGAAAATAACAATTGTTTTGTCTTACGTATTACATACACAAATGTACATACATATGTATGCACGTTGTACCATAAAAAATTTAAATCATTTTTGCATTACTCCTTTCGTGTTCACATTTTTATATGTTCACATACATATTTATATGCTCAGGTCATTATGAACATATTTGGATGTGAATAGGTATTTTACAAATAACCATTAATTTCCCTTCATTGCTTGTATGCTGAGCGGGATATACTGCATTCGAAAAAGAAAATAACTTCACGTGTACTGCAAAAACTTATTC